>OX421418.1:4420000-9420000 GCA_949126915.1 Musotima nitidalis | reverse complement strand
GAACTAAATAATTGGTGTAAGTGTCAGAAATATTTATTTATTTATTTAATAAACACAGCACATCAGTGTAAACCTTAATGCATCTCTATTCAAACAAATAGATAAGATAACTCAAACATGGTGCGTTAACTTTAAAGAAGAGTTGATTGTAACACGCGTATTTGCATTAAACACGTGTTACATAATAATACTGGTGTACTGTTAAATTAGAAATAGAACCAACCGAAATGGTATAATACATCCATACTAATAGTAATTTTTATATAAATAAATGTCACCAATTATTTTGTTCCAAGATAAGTGTCATTAAGAACTTGGGCCATGGATACTGCCTGTATTCAAACATACATATTTCTTTTGTACATAGTACATACTTAACATAAATAGCAAAACACCCAGCCAAAAACAAATATTTATGTATATGCACACAAATACTTTTCCTGCGTGGGAATCGAACCCATGACCTCAGAAGAGAGTGACCTTATAAATGAGAATGTCTAATTTCCTGTATCAATTCACACCTTAAACGCTGAACCAATTCAAAGCATTTAGTATTGTCTATCCTTACTGTATGGGAATAGTTTAAGAGCCAGAAAATACTTGCTGGTACCAGGTACCGACCATGTATGTACCATGTAATGTGACACTCAATAAGCGATTTGATTTGATTTGATTACCGATCTAAGAAGGTAAACAAAGCTCACAGAGGTCAGCCATGGCAATGGCAACAGTTTGTGTTGCACTCAATATCTAAAACTTCCGTATTTCAGAAAGCATTATTGTTACCGGCTGTAAGTGTGCATGTGTTAGTTTTTATTAAGTTATTAATATAATGCTATTTTTTGAGTAGGTATTACTAGTATTTATACAACAGCCAATACCAAGCAACTCAGGCATTTATAAAATAAAAAGAACGCGTTTTATCTCTTTATTTTCATTGTAGGATTCTTAAGAATGATTGTCGAGGCGCCTTTTATACAACAGCTATACGAAAACCTCGTTCTAAACCTTATTTTCAGTAGAAGAAGATAATCATTTTTTCTTTTGTTTTATATTCTATTCTTTTGTTTTTCTTCTTCTTGTTTATGCTATATACATAAAATATATTAGTACAAAATTGAGGTCCGCGTTTAATATCTATAATCTTTTTAGAGTCTCTATAATATTTCCTTCCATTCTATGATTGAAGTAATTTATGTTGATATTTACAGTTGATAGACTTTCCATGACTGGTGATTAGAATAACAATAATAAAAAATAAATTAGCTCATTTTAGCGTTGTTGTAAGTTTTAAGTGTAACTTTTAGTTTTTTTAACTTTAAGGGGCTTATTACAAAACAAGATCTAAAGTTAGACAGGGTTTAAAACTAGTGCTATCTCTTTCATTTGATAAGATGAAGACAGTGGCAGCACTAGTTTTAAACCTGGTCTAACTTTTAATCTCGTTTTGTAATTAGCCCCTGACCGTTTATATAGAATTTATAAATTTATTGTCTAAGATTAAATAAATAACATACATAAAATTTTCTAATAATTACACCAGCTATTTAGTTCCAAGTTATATATCATAAAGAAATTGTGTAAATTTTTTATTTAGTAAATGCATACTTAATATACATAGGAAAACACCCAGAAGAGAACAAATATACATGTTTATGATTAACAAAAATTTGTCCTGTGTGGGAATCGAACCCCTGAGGAGGTATACTCGCTATCACACACACGTCACATTGTTCGTCCGTACATTACTAATAGCTGACACGAATTCGCAAAAGCAGCATATTGCTTCTGCAGTATATAATAATGTAGTAGTTTAATGATTAGTAGATAAGAATGATGTTAAAGTTTTTAGTCAGGTATTTATTGTAAGCTCAGCTACTCTATCGTATTAGGCTTGGTGCCTGTAAAGATAATTGTAAGTTTTATGTATGGTTAAATCAATTAATAAATATATATTTTTTAAATTGACTAAGAAATGGAAAGGTTTTTAATAATATAGCAATACGTTTTCATGACATAATACAATTTGAAATTTAAATAGAAGAACGAACTCGTAAAGCCAGTCACCCCTCCTGCTCAGTCGTTCGAAGTTGCTTTGTAAGTTATTCATAAGCTGTAAACGCGCTGTTAAATGGCTGAATAATTTTGGACGACAACAACAAAACATTTTATTCTTAATCTATTCATAATATTGTGTTTAGAATATATTTGTTAGTTAGGTAAATCATAATAGCTAGTCTGTTTCCCCGCAGGGATAGGAGGCAAATTATACACCCACATTTCGATAATTATATTGCTGGTACCTCGTAATAGGTGGCGAGCCTATTGACGCTTTCAGTGACTTTTATGTTCGCTAGAGCCTCGTCTGTTGTTCGGCTGGTGCACCACTTGCAGGTGAGGTTGGCTTGGGCTCCTCAGATCTTAATAGGATCCCTATATATATACCCATATTATAAATTACCTACAATTTTATACCCATGTTGTGTATGAGGTGAAACATTTAGATCTTTACATGAAAATTTATAATAATAATCCCTGATTATGCAATCATATAAATACATTCACACACCCACACACATACAGTGTATGTTATTTTGCGTTATTATTTAAAGGTTATTTTTACCATTAAGTTTGCCTAGCCTAATGTTCGAACTACTTTATAGTTTAAATTGAACCAGAGCTAAACTAAAGTGCTTAACTTGAATAGAGCTAACTGCATATAAAATTCATAACACATATGACTTGAAAGTGCAATTTTCTTTCACGTTCTTTTATTTTTAGAAATACCGTTTTATAAAATACTCGTACAATATAATTGGAAAGAAGTTCATTATTTTCTCAACCTTTCATAACGAAGTGAAAAGTTATAAACTTTCCAACAATTTATTTCAGCTAAGGGCGCGTTATATCTAGGGTTCACTACCATACAGCTAAGGCTCATTTATACTTATACTGTTCCATTAATAGAGTATAAAAATATGCTTATAGATATACACACACAGCCTTATGGCCATCATAGTAATGGAAAATAATATGTTCTTTTTTTTATTTTATTTTATTTCATGTACAAACACTCATGTACTTTCACAAACACTTAACGGTTAATAATCACCGTTTTTAACATTAATGTTCAAAATATCACAAATTTTAGAAAATAAAACAAAACTGCAGGCATGAATGACACTTCACTTTTCCGCCAAGAAGTCCTAATACGTTCTACGTTCTACGAGAAGTTAAATACTGTTCGACGTTTTAAAAATTGGTATTTTTTTAATTCTACGGCCTTAATATACTTAATTTTTAAAACAAAATGTTGGGAACCCTAGTCATTCCCTGTATGAAGACGTCGCGCCGTCAGTTTCGTATAGAAAGTTCTCGATCACAAATTCCCTAGCGAATATGTACCGCCTACTTGTTGCTTCCTATTTTATTGGATTGCTTTCTATGAAGTCACATTTCGAACTATATATGTAATAAAAGTCTTTATTACCTACACATAAGTGACACTCTCAGTTTATTGTTATGACTGTGATGGAGGGTTTTCATCTGTAATTGTTTTAATGTTATACATTTGGTTTAAGGATATTGATATAAATTTATTTAGTTAGATACTACGGTTCCCGATGGATCTCTTTTATTCAATCTTATATAAAAGTAACCAAAGGGTTTCTTAACAAGACCTAGATTAAGAAGTAAATTGAATTGATAAGTATTTCTAACATCATGTCAGCCCATTAACGTCGCACTACTAAGTACGACCCTCTTTTCACAATCCAAGGTGTGAGGGTATTGAGTCATACTCCAACACGCTGACCTAGTGCGGATTGGCGGAGGCAGGTGTATGGCGTCCTGCTGTTAGATTTTTTAAGCCGCCCATTAGGCCTCTAACATGGCTTAAGGACTATCACATTTAGTGATAACCGGGACCAACCAACGGGCCTAACGTGCCTTCCGAAGCACGGAAGCGCTCGATATCAAATGCCACACAAACGGTCACCCATCCAAGGACTGACCTTTGTAAACTCTGCTGTAGTTCAGTGATCGTTTCCGACTACTGAGCACCGCAGATCTATAAGCGCTTCAGTACTTCTATGCCTACCTAAAAAGTATTGTTTTAATAACATCAAACAGCATAGTTTTAATCTGATTTCTGATCCTTAGAAATCGTAATTTTACATAATTATATAAGATATCTTCAGATAATGAGCGCTCTATGTGGCAAAATAAGTTCTTTTATTTATTTATACTAAAAATTACTGTGAAGTTGGTACAATACTGTGGATATTAACTTTATTCTTGTTTAACATCGGAAATCAAACTGAAATTATCGTGATTTCGTAAATATTTTATGGATAAAATATTTTTTCGTTGATTGAGACAAAATAACTATGGCTGTGAGTACCTAACATTGATGGGAGTAACGTCACAATTTATATAAATAGAACATTTTGAACTATAAACTTCAATTCAATTATTAAATATAAACCAATTCAATTATAAACCAGCAGTATATACCTACACTCTACACGTTTACTATATACTACATACCTATATAATATTTAACAATACATACAAAGCTAGTACATATACTGGCAACATATTAAACTTAGTTTAAGTGGCGACTCAACCTTAGCAAATAAACCGCTGTGCGGTTTCCGTTGAGGTTATATGAATGAATTCAATTAATATATGAAAAATTCAATTAATAATAATAATAAATCGTTTCATTTCCTCCACATACACAATGGACACAATTTAGGTACAAACAATATTTAGTGAAATTTGGGAGGCTGGAGTCTAAATTAGGCAAAAGTCTGCCTGTGTCTAAGATCACCAGGCCTCTCACCCGCGGATTTGAACATCAATACATTACCAATTGTCAGTGAAGTACGAACATTTATACAAAAATATTAATTATAAAATAAAGGTGTGTGTGTGTTTGTGTGTGTGTGTGTGTTTGTGTGTATGTGTATGGGCGTAGGCGTGTGGTGTCATTGAAATATAAGTATATTCCTAAACCAAAATATTCTCTGTTTGGTCATAACTAAGACTCTGAGAAGCCACTTAAATATTTTTTGTTTGTATTGGATTTTAGTATTTGTGTATATATTTAAAAGTTTGTCAGCATAATTATAAATTCTAGAGCCCCGATAGCAAATGAACTTCTTGGGAAAGGCTGTGCGATTGTTTTGCAACAATCACTTAACTGTAGTTGCGAGCTTTCAGGAAAAATATTGTTATTTTTAATTAAAGCAATGTGTTCTGGGTAATACGTGTTCAACCTAATTAAAATTAACTGTAAATCACCAGGAAAACGAAACGCACAAAGGAAACATTTAGCTCACCGTCGAACTCGCAACTTGTACTATAATAATATGGTATAAATTTGAATGGGGAGCTTTTTTGCACTTAACTACGCTGCATTTTTAATTGTGAAATGCATACGATATGAGTATAAAATAACCTTAGTGTGAGCATAATTAATTTACGATACTATCCCAAGTGACTTAATTTGAAATATTCCCAGCAACCATATGGAGCCATTGGGGCTAAGCGTGTAAGTAATTAAGTTGAATTATTTTTTTTAACTACAATGACCTGCATAGCTGAGTAACAACGCTTAAATTTCTTTTTTCTACCCTATAGAAGTTAGAAATTTAAATAATGTTTGATCGCAAATGTTATCAGATTTAGGCCGGTGCAGGAACACCAGCGCTGCTGTATCATTAGATGCAGCAGCATTATGCTGATGTATCGCCCTTTTGACAGGTAACATTACCATAAGTTGTTGTTATTATTTTTTTAAATATTTTTGTTTTGTTTTTCTGTACGTTTTTGTGTAACTGTTTAATCTAATTGTTATGTAATGTTATTTTGTCAATAAAAATATTCTTATTCTTATTCTTATTTGTAACATTAATTAGGTACTTAAGACATATCTATTGTTCTTTTCGGAATCCTTTTTATTTGTACTTAAAAAGTAATCACAATTTTAAAATTGTGATACCTAGATTTGCAGGCTAGTGTATAATTTTGAACTCATTGATTCACCCCAGCGAATTCATTGATGTGATCCACAGAAACACTGAAAGCTCAATAAAATGTCTCTTCAGTTTTCTTATTCTATGAATTCTGTGTAAAAATTTCCATCAGGAAAGGATCAGCATAATAAGTCTGTTTCTCTTCATAAATCGCAAGCCAATTTGAGATTATCCGCGAGTTGGTTTTTAAGTTGAAGTTCATAAGAACTTTCTGAAGCCAAAATGGAATAAAAAAATGACTAACTAATTAACACCAATTCCAGAAACCAACAATGGTATGACGTAGTGTTGTAAAGGACGCGGCCTGTGGCCTTGACCCGAGGCTGGTTTGTCGCATGTCGCTTCACCCCACAATTGTACCCGAGCCTCGAACCTCGAGGCGTGCACACCTCACGCACTTGCGTACCTACCACCAGCCAGACGCTGACGCAAACAGCAAATTATGTCACAAAACGGCGACAAAATGCTATAAGTATTATGTAGTTGATTGTGTCATTTGTTGCCACTTGTTTGAACTTTCTGCATGTACATAGATAATATTACGCCAAAATATCCCATTCTCGACGTGGAAACTAATTGGGGAGACCTTCTACTGGCTTAGATTATGATGATATACTTTTGGGGTGGACAGTAACCTTGTTACAACTATTTACATGGGATCTGTATAGTTGTATGAAAGTATGCTAGTAGCTTAGAAATCTCTAGATAAAACATAGCGAATGGTGGTGAGAGATGGCTAATACGAAATACGAAATAAATAAAATATATACGAAACTTCCCTTGTCGACTTATTAGCAAATGGCATCGCAACGTATCTTCTCATGTTGTATGATAAAGGTAGACGGTATTCCTGATTTCCGCTGGTAAGACCGTGGGTTAGGAATATTTAAAAACCTTAACTCGGGAACTTTGGAAACGCTCGTGGCACAACTAGACTGAGAGGTCTGTAATGATCGCAGGAGACTTTCTAAAGAACTCAGTCAACTTCACAGTAACACAAAGGCTAGGTAAACAAATCTAATCAAAAGTTTTGATTAGAATGTAGAAAGTTTGTTAACTACCAACGTATGATAATATACATATATTTCCTCTGGGAAAAACTTCACCTATACAGATCACGTGGTACATCAGTCAAGATGGAGGTGTAGGCAGACTAAAAGACGATAGTTTTTTTTCTTTTCTCCCAAAATTTTTTACAATGGCCCTGATACATTAGCTTCCCGCAATATTATCAAGTCAAAGGTCCTCCTTCTATATCTTCATATCCATATTGTTCACACAGGAAGACATTCAGCTGACTCCATTAAACGTTGGTCTACCTTGAGCCTTATTATGAGGGCCATCATCTCAGCCTATTATCATCCCACTACTGTGCTCTATTCCTACAGTCGTGGTTTTGATAAGTTAATAAAAAAGAATTTTATTATTCTCAAAGCATATTAAGTGTATCCGCTCTCTAGTGCCTATGCATAGTACAAGCTCTGCTTATTTTAGAGCTAGATTGCACCGTGTGGGAAATAATTGATATTCATTTATATATTCATAGCTTAATAGATTTTTAAAATATAATTAATACTGTATTAAAACAGGAAATCTCGAAAATACCTATTGGTTAACAAAACCGAATACCACGCGAGCTGAGGCCATTGTTATAACTCAAGACAAGTAGTTTATCAGGTATAAGCTATTGGTGAAAACTATTGGTCGACAGCCGAGAGACATACAACAATTGAAGCTGATGAGTAGTCATTATCGACATAAAAGGTGGCATGGAAACTAGCGCCGCCGCGCCGTCCGGTGGGAAAACAATTGTGCAGATATACCTTTCAGTCTTAGTATCCCTAAGTACCTACAAACGAACTACACACGTTTTAATTATAATCACACTAGCTGTGCCCCGCGGTTTTAACCGCGTAAGCCCCGTTCTTGTGGGATTAGCGGGATAACAGTATCCTATGTGTTAATTCAGGTTTTAAACTATCTGCGTGCAAAATTTCATCAAAATCCGTTAAGTAGTTTTTGCGTGAAAGAGTAACAAACTTACATTCATATATACTCACAAATCGATTCGTGATTTTAATAGGAAGTAGGAATACTACGCAATGGGCCTCCGTCGGTTGGCGTGGAGTACCTATGATCACAATCTCTCTCACCTTGATTAGTGAGAGGATATCGACCAGATCTGTTATTAGATTGAGAAAGAAACATACAAACCTTTAAATTTAATGTAATTTAACATTAAAGATAAGTAAGGTTTAAAAAGTTCAAAATAAAAATAAGCGGTAGATATTTAAAAGATTTTTTTTTACCATGTTAGAATATGTTCGGAGTAAATTTCCTTATCTCCATTCAATGTCAATTGGTCTCAATGTCATAATTAGTACAACGCGCATTTCCATCTTAATAGATGGGCTTAACAAAAAAGTGTCATGGCAGTAATTATTAAGCTTGGCACGCAACAATTAATCAACATACAAATTCATTGCTTTTGCTTTAACTACGTTTTGAGGTGGTCTGTCGGACGTTTTATAACCGGGATCAACTCTTGATATTCTAAGGAAATATACAGAGACTACTCATTTAAGGCCAGAAGCCCTACTCTAATTCCACGAAAGAAGAAACTTCGTTATATCTATCTCTTTCATTCTCTAGGTATATCAGTATCGAGTGAAAGGGATGGGTACGCCCTTCCATAGTTCTCAACGCTTCTCTTAAGCTCCACTAGAAGTATAGAAACTTTTAACTGTATTTAATTAATTACCCTGTATAATTATACAGGTACTTGATTTTCTTATTTGTACAAATAAAAACCAGCTTATTTTCCTCATTATATTATTAATTTTCATATGCATTATCTATTTCACTACATTGCCCTAGGACCCCGTCTTATATAAACTTCAAAATACACCACTACCATTCTTAGAAGTAACAATACCCATTCTCAATCAACTCCACACGTTTGATGACATACAGAGGTCATTTCCATTGGTCGCTGTTCATTTTCCTTGGTCTTGGTCTTTGTGTAGTTCGTGAATTACTATTGTGTTGATAAATAGATTCATACATCCCGCGGTAATAATGTGACAAGTGTGCATATAATATATTTTCTTTTGTCATTCATTTCTATTCTTATTCAATTTAGGGAAATATGTAAGCTATAGTTACTAGATGGTAACAATCAAATGGAATGGAGGTACACTAATTTAAACGCTTACTTTTTGTGTTAATATTTTTCTTGTGACACACAGTGTGAAAAGCCTAATCATGGTGCAAACGGTGCCCTCAGCGTCGTGACATCACCGAGATATCCGACAAATGCTGAGAGGGAACCCTTTCAACAAAAGTTTTTTAAAATATGTTATAAATTATACCTTAAAACTCCTTGGTACTTTTTTATTGTTTTTTATTTGGTGTGTAAAATTTACCTACTTGTATTGAATAAAATTTGTTTCCTTGTTTTCTAATATTAACAATTATACAATCTATACAGTCGACCTCCAAAGTAGCTGATCGTTTAGAACCTTGTCGCTGTAACTACGCTTAGCCAATGAAACTAATTCTATCAACTACACAATACAGTATCGTAATGTCCCTAACATTGTCTGATTAGCTTGCTAGTGTGCAGCGACATTACTCCACACAAGCTTATCGAGGGCAAACATTAATTTGGTTAATTGTGGGGTGGAGAGGGGTGAGACACGCAGGGGTTATTGCGTCAATCACACGAGGTTGTGTTGCCCTGTCTGATAAATTGCTGACCTTTTTGCCCTCTAAGTACCCCTGTTTCTGTAGAATTGGCAATTACTAGCATTAAGTGTTAATTGACATTCAAATAATTGCTGCAGAATGATCTTGTTCTAAAATTTTTTTAACGTTATCAATCATAATCCATACTAATATCGTAAAAGCGAAGGTAACTCTGTCCGTCTCATTTTCAAATCAGAACTACTGAACCATTTGAAATGAAATTTGGAACACGGATAGGATTTTTTGGGGTTCATCATTGCTCGCATCCGTAGGTGTGTACCCTTAGAAACTCTACATGCGACCCCTGGGTGCTAATTGAGAAATTGGTGGTAGAGTTCTGCTCGCCCGGTTACCGACCACCGTGCGGTTGTGTACGCCCGCCAAGTGATCTGTGCACCGTGTACCGGAGCCAGGGGAGCGGCTATTGATGCAAAGAGTGGACCAGAGAGTGCTGCCGTAGAAGCATTAAGCGGGTGACGAGTCTCGACGCGCCGGCCAGGGAGACCCGGGATGTCCGTCCGGCCACCAGGAGACCTAGGCGCGTTCTAGACCTCCCTGACGATCCAATTGCGGTAGCCAACGCCACACTAAGTCAAGACACAAATCAACACACCCTACAGCGCGCAAATCACCGCACCCGCCGCAGGGCGCGAAGACCCGGACAATCACTCACACTACACCCGCGACACATCAGGTTTAGACCGATGAGCGATCACTCACCACAAACACTCACGACATTCTGAGCCGAGGTTCGGGTCTACTAGAGACCGCCCTTAGTATGTCGCTCTTCAATTGAAATACTTTTAGTATTTAATCTAGGTTTGAGGCCCTTAGTCTCGCCTTCCCCAATACATTCCGGTTGCGCTGTAACGGCCATCAGAGGCATGCAGCATCCACACACATGGAGTTTAGCCGGTCGGCCCCTTATGGGTCATCCCGGCATAACCTACTCGCCGGCGAGAGGTATCTGGGAGTTAGCCGGCTGGCTTGGGCCACCGCCACGACGGTGAACCAAGTTAGATAGCGTAAAGTATAGGCATCTTCTTCAAAGATCCTGCGAAGGCTTGCTCCGGAAGCGCACGCTCGGCTCGTTACGTTAGTCACCGACGATGCGCCGTGCATGCGTGGATTGCAGATTCTCCATGTATAAAAAAAAACACCCGAACCTAGAAATTTGGGAAGTCGTTTCTGAGCAAGACCACTAAGCTCTGGGATTGGTTCAGCGTATATTGGAAGCGCCTTAAACTCAAACCACATCATCTAAACTCAGTGACTCATGCTGAGACGTAGCCGTTTTAGACATAATATATTATTATGATTATGAACCTCTGTTGAGTTATTTGTATAATTTTTTAAGTGCTAAATAATTTTCAATTTCTGTTTCGTACCACCACGTGGAGTTAAAGTAGCTATCAATAATGTTATTCCAACATTTTAATTGCGTTGTATTTGAATTGCCGTAGTCGAATGCAACTTGACTGATTCTATTCAAAAGGCATAAGTAATAACATATAATAACAAAGATGTTAATTTTGTAAAAGTGTAGCTATATTTATACTTTATTTAATTCCCAGGAAGGGTAACGTAATTAAACGATACGAAAGAAAATGTTACAAAATACAAGATGGCGTTCTCCATTTTGACATAAATTTTGAAGGATTGATGTGATATTTGGCACACCTTTGAAATGCATTGCACAGTTTGCAGCAATAAAATAAAGTTTTTTCTAAGGAATATCAGACTGGAATCTAATCAAAATCTAAGCAGAGACTTTGTGAACTTCTAATGTACCCATGACTCCCATAGTTAAATCAGTTGCCATTAAATAATAAAAAACTACTGTTACTATTTAAATAAGATTTTTTTTTCGTCGATAAACTTGCGAAGAAACGAAAAAATCGAATGTCAATCGCTTCTTTTAATAAGTTAACAACTATTTTGAAACTCTCAATCTCGCTTTTTTTTTATTATCTAATTACTATAGTCTTGTAGCGTATAATTCCAAAAACAAACCGTTTATTTTTACTGCCACAATTAACAATTCAACATCAATTTTGTCTCCGGCGTTCATTTTGTGGACGCGCGACGCTTGCGCGCTCTTGGTCTATTTGCCGTCGACTGACATAATGGCGGACGAAACACGCCACAACTGCAAACGTCGCCATCTGTCGGCGGCAGTCGTCAACGTATTGACTGCTGCCGCCGACGCGTCGACGGCAGCCGTCGACAAGTGGCGACGGCTGAAGTAGCCTCTGCCGTTCACTATTGCAGTTTGTCTGTAAGAACGCTTAGAGTGGGACTCACCGCGGCAGACACGACCGCCAGCAGTAATATCCACTAAAAAGCTTCTGACGACGCCTGTCGCTTATTAAGAAAGAGATGGGTGGCCATTACATGGGTTGTACTGATACCCCGCCTGCGGCCAACGTCCCCCGAGCCAAAACCGGGAAGACCTCCTCAGAGAGCCGCAGTAGACGTGCCCCTCCTACCTCCTTGTGCGACCATAGCGTGTGTGGCCGACTTTTAACTCTCATTGTGATATATTAGACGATGGCATATATAGCAGTACTTTATTTACCTGCCGCTAATCAGCTTTTCACTTCAAAGACAAGATGTGTGGTCCATGCATTAGAAAACGTTTTCACTAAGTAGTTATGGAGCTACATATAACAAAAACGAAATAAGAATAACATGAGATAAATACCCATTTTGATTGAACTTTCTTGTGTATGTTTGTTTACATTCATCATCGGACATTAAACGTGATCCTAGACGTTATTTCCCTTTGATCCTTCTGTGGTTAAAAACATTCCTAAATATACAAAAACTTGATAGGACTATATTCGTCACTAACTCTGTTTGTCTGTCTCTTTTATAAGTTTTTTTTTTGCAACAACGAAAGACTCACACTGTATTGTATTATTTATTTATTTAGTACACACACAGAAATATACAAACAGAAAAACTAATAAACATTGAGTACAGGGCACAGCTTATTCCAAAAAATGAAATGAAAAATGAAAATGAGAAAGTATTTATTTAGTTTTCTTAGCAATGATTACATAGTATTCTACGTCTACCAAACTGTACAACAGTTTGTTGGCAGATGTAACTCCCTTAATAAAAATGTTACATAACCTAAGATGATTTACTTTTTCAAATTTTACAACTTATCGATCTAATTAAATAAAAAATAAAAAAATTTACTATACACAGTGACCTAAATGGTTTTAATTTAAGATATTACTTACTAAATAGGTTTATACAAAATAAATGCAATAAGTACTTTTTAAGCTTACTTTTAAATATATTTTTAGTAATACTTTTGCTTTCCAAATCACATAGTAAACCATTATATACTGTAGGAACTATACAATTACTACACCTACGTCTGTAGTAATTATTACAAACTGGTACTTTAAGATACTTCGTACTTACAATTCTTTGGAGACGGGCGTATGGTTTATTGATCTTAAATTCATTTTTACCATAATGTTCCAGCGCTATTAATGACACTGTTCTCTCATGGACTGGCAGTATCTGGCACTCCAGAAATAGTTCTTCGTAATTACTTTTTTTGCAACGTTCTTTAGTACTTTTGTTCACTAATAGTTTCATGAACCTGATCTGTAAAGCTTTGATTCTATCTAAATACGTTTTGAATGTGTTACCATAACATACCAGACCATATGAGATCAGTGAGTCTACCAACGAATAGTATATCATGTACATAGTGGCTCTGTCTAGTACCATACTGAGGTGATGGAAGTTTTTAAGTACTAATCTCAATTTATCGCAAAGATATAAAATGTGCGTTTTCCATGAAAAATTGTTATCAATTACTAAGCCCAGGTACCTGTATTCGTCCACCACCTCGATGCTTGCACACTGGCATGAACCCTGTCTTTCACTATGCAAACACTCATAGCTATGTCCTACAATGCACGGTGATCGCGTTACATTTCTGCGTATATCAGCTTTGTGCCTTATAACTAACGCAAATGTATATACAAAAAACATATTTACGCATTACATACATAAATTTAAGTATATAAGCTGGAGGAAAAAACGCCGTGTTATATTTCTAGCTCCGTAAGTTAAATACATAATATCACGCCTGTTTCCCCGAAGGGGTAGGCAGAGTCTGTTGTATGCCCACATTTCGCCCATTATATTGTTGGTTCCACGTAATAGGTGGCGAGCTTATTGCCGCTTTTCGGGAACCACTTGCAGATGAGGTCTCCTGAGATCTCCTAAAATACAAAAATAGGTACAGAGGTAGGTGCAAAGGCTTGATTAATATTTATTTTTTACAATGCTTATCCACCAAGATTACCATTATATCCTAGCGTCATCCCGGTTGCCCTAGGTGTAAGCTACCCAAGGTCTGGTTACTGGTCTAACCAGATTTGGCTGAATTTCAGTTATAATGTATTTATCACGTAGCTGTATTCCTTGACTCCATTCATTATGTGTGACATAAATCCGCTATGAAATATTTTTCTATTGCTATGCTTTAAATATTTCGTTCTATTGTAGAATTGAGTATAACTCGGTAGCACGCAATTTGTAAATAAAAAAATCTACGCACTCAGGTGACAAGGTCATCAGAATGTAGGTATGTGTCGTTATTATGAATTTAAATAGAATCAGGCAGAAATGGAGCCTGTTTAAAAATATTGCGTTTTTATACGTAAGTTTAGCAAAATATATCTGAAATTAAACATGGACTTAGTGGTATTATGGTACCATAGAAAGTCATATTGCCTTATTATTTGGATTTCTATTGATTTATTGATTTTCTATTGTACGTTGCTTCTCATCGCCTAAATTGGCTAAGTTTGAACTCAGTGTTAGCTGATAATTTTGACCGAACGCTGAATCGATAGGATACGACCGCCGTAAGCCAATGGCCAAACTTTTAATATAAATCAAAATAGGTATATAAAATATAAATCATTGTTTACTACAGTAATATATTAGGCGAACATAACAGTGCCCGGTAAGCGGCAATAGGCTCGCCACCTATCCGTACGTGGGACCAACTATATAGTTGGCGAAATGTGGGCGTATATTATGCCTCTGCCTACCCCTTCGGGGTAACAGGCGTGATTGTATGTATGTATGTATAAAATGTTCTAGCTTTCCTTCTGTAGCTATTTATGAAAAGTTTTACACCTTGGGTTACAATTTTAGAGTTTTTGTCGGGATCATCCCTATCTAGTAATAAGTATAGTCTATGTTCATCATAACAGCCTTATAGGTAAGTCCACTGCTGAACATTAGCATCCCAATAGATTACATTCTATTGGTGGTTTTTGCCCATAATCACCACTCTGAGTAGGCGGGTTTGTGATCTAGTGTTAGTAGTCTATGATACTCGGAGCTAATTTGGTATTCTTTGAATTTTTGCATCAGTAACATCCAAAATTGCAATACTTTCTTTCTTAGGGTAATAATCATAGGCGTATTTTGTATGATTGTCCAAATATTATTTCTATTTTAGTAGAAATCTTATCTTTGCTCTTTTTGCTAAACTTGTGATAAGCGATATCGTTATTTGAGTATTTTTAGCTAAATTGCTGAGTTAACTTTCTTATCGTATACACAAAAAAACATAATAAATATTTAAATAATAATAACAATGGTGACCATGTCCGTGATAACATTATCTTGTTAAAACTGCATTGTTTCATGATGATGGCGGTTGGCATCAACATCCTCTTTGAATATATTTTTATCATAAATTTTATGACTCATTTTTAATGAAAAAACATTATTTCCATAAGTATTTATCCCTTCATTGTAATTATAGTACGTCTTATATTTTATTGTGTATATTTGCCGTCGTATATTTTGGTGCATTATTTTGATTTAATAGTGTTACAGATAAACCTGAAATGGCAAATGAAATGAATGTATTCGTAGAATTTAACTTATTACATTAGGAACTAAAAGCGTGAAATTGAAGCGATTATCATGTACCTATATGCAAGACATATATTGATGTGTTCTTGCTAAGCTTAAAGAAATTAAGTTACTTTTTTATAGTAATTGAAAACTATCAAACTAAACTCGAGGTTATTTCTACACTAGTTTCTGACCACGGCTTCGTTCGCGGGACATAGACCAGTTGTTTACGTAGGTACATAGTTTGCATTAGGGATCCTTAATTTAAGACCGACCGATCGATTAAAACCGTAGCTTTCTTTTAGCGATCGATTATTTTAAAATAGGCCTAGTTGTTTCAGCGTCTATTCAATGCAATCTTTCCTCTTTCTCGTAACAGTATAGATTATAAGCTAGCTTTGCATCCTCAAAGCTGACATGGATATATGTTATAAGAAGCTGTTGAAGAAAATGTTAATTTTTATAGTAACCATGTTGTTGACAGCACATTTTGCGTACTTCAACATCTGCGTGGGCGAGATACAGTTCAGTCACCTTATCCAGTGGCCATGCCTTACGCTTCCTGCGTGAGCAGTTATCTCATCCTGCCCACTGATTTTGACAGGAGGACGTAACATTAAAGACGAAATGGAATAATTATCTATTCATTCTATTAATTTTAGTTTAGAGCAGGAATGCTGGCAATATCACAGATAAGAAAAATAAATCGTAAAGAATAGTTTAGGGACTCAGTAAATAAAATGAAGTGTCTGTTGGTCCTAGGAAGGTAAAGCCAATGATCCTAGTTAGTACTAAATGTTTTAGTTAGGCCATATAAGGCTCTGTTGTGCGGCATAAAACTTATAACATCCGCCGCACACCTGTCTTTGCCAATCCGCACTAGGTACGCGTGCTGCAGGGAGGAGTGACAGTATCGAAGGTTTTTAAGTTCCTACTTACTAAAAGCAAGCACTTTAAAACCGATTTAAAACCGCACTGATCCACCTAACACCTAAATTTAATAAAAGTTTTTAATGATAAGTTATGATAATAAATTGTATATCTGCTGATTATACATAGTACAGTACTATGGTGTATTGGTCAACTTTTTTGTGGCATTGGAAGCCACGGAAATTGTATGAAAGTCACTGGGCATCACAAAAATCGACCCACTCTGTTTTTCTGGTTCGTGTTTAAAGTTTCATCCAATAAATAAATATCACACCTCTATGTAGACTGTTTCGCTTGACATGACCCTGATAAATGAACAAGTAGTCAAAGCTAATTTAAACAACCGTCAAAAAAAAAACATTAATTTTCCTTAATTAATATCTGGTATGTACCTACAAAGTGATGCTACATACTTTGTGATGATAACAATACATTGTAATTGGAGTTATTTGTATAATCATCTAACCATAGTAAGATAACTCAGTTATATAGTTATTTATTTAACTAATTAATTTAAGACATCAAACTATTATACAGAAGATTACATTGTAAAATTGAAATTAAAAAAAAATTAAAAATAAATTAAAAATTCATTTATTCAAGTTTGGCTCAATAGAGCTCTTATGAATGTCATACTTATAAACTAACGCGCCCATTCACTGCGGGCGGGAGCTTGATCGTAAAAGAACGGGCAAGAAAATCGTCAAGGTTGGTTTTTTCTCCCGCCAGTTACAATTAAAATACATAATATTAAAACAATTGTGTTCTGCAGTCACAAGATTTGAAAAAAAAAAAAGGGAGACAGAACTCTTTTTTTACCAATATTAACATAATTACGGATAAACATAGTAGACATGAGCAAACGCGTTACGCTCAACCATATTTTAGGGAGCGCAACGATCCGACGCATGACGCTACCACCGCGGAAACATATAAGTGAGCGTGATATACTCAAGCTGGATAAAAGGATTTAAGTAAAAATAACATTAATATTAGAAGACTGAATTATTTTAATTTGTAATTATTGTAATTGGGTGTTTAGGGATCCTACACAAGACTTGAGGCGCCCAAGCCAAACTCACCTGCAAGTGATGCACCTGCCGATCAACGGACGAGGCTCTGGCGAACATAACAGTCCCGGTAAGCCGCAATAGGTTTACCACCTATTACGTGGGATCAACTATATAATTGGCGAAGTGTGGGCGTATAATAGGCCTCTGCCTAGCCCTTCGGGAAAACAGTCGTGATCGATGTATGTAATTGAGAGAAGTAGTTGTACAACAAAACTTTTCATCCACATGTAGTTAAAGGAAATACAGTATACATTAACAACAATATGTGTTAATACAATTAAAGATATATATTGAAAAAAAATATTATCTTAGCATTTATCCAGGTTGTGCCCTAGACTTTCGCTAAGGACCTTAGTTCAGCTTACTAGTCTAACCAGATTTGGCTGAATTTCAAAAATTTAAAACACAACATATATCTATGTTACTATCCCAAAATATAACACAAGGATAAATATTCCAGTACACATTTTAAAACATGTTTTCAGATGCTGCAGAAGTAAATGCTTGGGGTTTTAAAAGAAAAAAATATAATTACTTGAAAGGTATATTCATCGATTTTATTTTAAATTATTTTAAATATAATAATAATTAGTAAAGCAAATACTTATTAAAATGAAATAAATAACAATACCTATTAAATAGCATTATATTAGATTCAACCTTATAGAAAATCGAGATTTTGCTTCAATCGATTATATCTAAGTATAATGCCATTAATACAGTGACATATCTAGTTATTTTTAATTAATCAAAGTACGAGTTAATGCATAGTGTTTTTGACAATTAATAATAAAATTAGGAAAATATATTCAATTAGCTGTAGTTAGTTAACGCCACGTGACGTCACTGCGGTGGAGGTACGAGTTATAGTTGTTGACGCATTAGCAGTTCTAGCTGCAGTTCCTACTTTTTTAATTGTTGTTGTGGTAGTAGTTTTCGAAATACCACCATTTGGCAAATGTTCCACTTCAGTACCAGAGCGAACTTCCTGAGTAGCTGATGCAGACTTCTCATGGGCGCTAGTGGCCTTTACATTCTTATTGATACTTTGCTCAAATCCTTCGTTTTTGATTACTTGACTGTCACTTTCTTCCGTGCAAATGGCGCCTCGTTCCCCTCTAATTTCTACACTTTTCATTCCATTCTCCACGGGTACAACTTCGTTGCTATGGTACTGCTCAGTGAAACCGTCAGCTTTATCGATAGTGTAGGAGCCACGACGTATGGGTTGTTGCTGTACCCAAACTAGGTCTTCAGTTATAACTTCTTTAATTGGTTCCGGTGTGACTGTAGAACTTCGAATGTCACTCTCTGCTCTCACTTGAGTAACTTGCGTTCGAGTGTTTTGAATAGAGTTGTTAGAATTCGACTCGTTTATTATCAATTGTTGGTTGATATCGTTTTCTGACAGATGATTATTATTGGAGACTGTCTTGTTATCTACTATAACCTGCTCATTTTCTGTATTTTTATTTACTAAAATTTTCCGCGTTTCTGTCACTTCTGTTCGGATGGATTCGATAGGCTTGAGTTGCCCCAATAACGGAGAATGTTTAATCCCAAAAGTTATCTGCGGTGTTTTATTTAATTGCACCTGAAAATGGAAAATACATTTATCATAAGTAGAACAAAATAATTCCCGCTTACCTAATCTGATACGCTATCTCAATCTATTATTAGTATATTTCTATTTATCAACAAAGTTATCTTTTTTATGCAGTTATAAATTATAAAGTAAGAAAACAGATTTCATGCAAAATTTACGAAGTATACACTCTCTTATTTAACTTAAAGACATAAAAATTAAGTTAGAAGTAAATTTTAAAAATATACTTTGATTTTTTTTAAGTATTACAAAAGAAATTTTTAAGTACCTTTTCAGGAGAGTAGGTTCCAGGAGCAGGCGAAATGGCAGGCTGTGGCGGTGCACGTCGCCCGGACATCGTGTACAAAGGAGACTCCAACACCGACGGGATTCGGTAAGAGTTTGGTGCTGCAACCCAACGATAAATGAAAATACTTGAATTATAACTTAATATATTTCAAAAAAGCAGCAATATCCATACTTGCTTGTTACTGCTTAGTTTCTAACTTAGCTCTGCTGCTTTGCTAAATAGTAAATACTACAGAACTTATTATAAAACAGATATAGTAAACTTACCAGGAGAATTCACATATTTGTCAGTATGAATTTTGACACCAAATGTGTATTGTGGTGAATAAGTCAATACAAATTTATATCCTTTTTCTGGGCTGTAGGCTCCTGGAGCCGGGACCTTCAGCCTTTCATCGATAGGTTCCTTATGCCTGCCGGAAATAGTGTACAGTGGAGTCACCGCTGATGTCGGAATGGTGTATAAGTTGGGAGCTGAAAATATTTGGTTCTCGTTAATTTTTAAATTTATTTTTTTTTATTTATAAAGTCTTCTTAATTGTTATAGAAAAAAAAATACATGAACCACTCACCAGGAGTATCGAAGGCTTTTCCTTCGTTTGTTTTGATTCTAAACGTATACTGTGGAGCACTTTGCAGTAAAATTTTATCAGCTTTATCTGGATTATAACTATTAGGTGCAGGTACATTATCTGGCTTATGGAGATTGGTTTTAATCCTGAAAGAATATCGTGGAGCGCTATCTAATAAAATGTTGTCTGCTTTTTCAGGATTATACACATTGGGGGCAGGTGTATCCTGAATTTTAGCGTCGTTTCCTTTTGGAGCCATTGTGTAAGCCGGTGCATGTTCTGATAATACTTTGTCAGCCTTTTCAGGATTATAAGCATTAGGAGCTGGCGTCATTTGAATTTTGTCTTGATTAACTTTAAGTCTAAACGTATATGCTGGTGAGTTTTCGTGTAAAACGTTGTCGCCTTTTTCTGGGTTGTAGGAGTTTGGTGCTGGTGTGTCCATAACATTTACATTTTTCGGTTTTTGTCTAAATGTATAAGAAGGAGAACTCTCATGAAGCAGTTTGTCAGCTTTTTCCGGGCAGTAAACATTAGGAGCAGGATTGTTTGAAGGTTTTTCTTCTGGTCCTTTTATTCCAAAACTATATTTAGGTACACCATCTAACATATAATTGTACCTACTGGGATCATAAGCGTTAGGTGCCGGTGTATCTATCACTTTGCTCTGTTGAATTTTACCAGCCATGCTATACTTAGGCGCATCGTCGGGCAAATGAGGATCGTAGGCATTTGGTGCTGGAACATATGAAATCTTTGCTTCGGCACCTTTACCAGGTAAGGTGTACTTAGGACTTCCATCAATAAAATGGGGTGTGTATGCATTTGGTCCTGGAGTGTCAATTGGTTTGTTGTCATGACCTTTCCCATATAATGAATATTTAAGCGAGCTATCGGGTATTTTTGCATTATAGACATTCGGAGCTGGCACATTAAAAACTTTTTCATTCGTTCCTTTACCTGGCATAGTATAGCTAGGAGAGCTATGTGGCATATGTGGATCATAATTATTTGGCCCAGGCGTATCAGAAGGCTTGCTTTCTAGGCCTCTTCCCGCCATTGTGTATTTTGGGGCGTCATCTGGTAAGTTTGGATTATATGCATTAGGCGCCGGTACTTCTGACGCTTTATCTGTATGTCCTTTTCCTGACATTGTAAACTTAGGAGTTCCATCTGGTAAATGTGGGTCGTATGCATTTGGTCCAGGGGTGTCCAAGGGTTTTGAATCATGCCCCTTTCCATACAAGCTGAATTTTGGGGTTCCATTTGGTAAATGTGGTTCATAAGCATTTGGCCCAGGTGTATCCAACGGTTTTGGGTCTGGTCCCTTTCCGTAAAAGCTGTACTTTGGTGCACCATTCGGTAAATTGGGGTTGTATGCATTAGGCCCTGGTGTATCCGGGAGTTTCGATTCCAGACCTTTTCCACTCAAACTATATTTTGGGGTCCCATCCAGCAAATGTGGATAATATGCATTTGGTCCAGGGGTATCTCCGGGTTTTACCTCCAGGCCTTTTCCATATAAACTATATTTTGGGGTCCCATTCAATAAATGTGGATCATATGCGTTTGGCCCAGGAGTTTCCTGGGGCTTAGAGTACATTCCTTTTCCATATAAACTATATTTTGGTGTGCCATCTAATAAATGTGGATCATATGAATTAGGTGCAGGCGTGTCATTTGGCTTGTCCATAAGATTATTTGGCCTAAATGTATATGCAGGAGAGGATTCGTGTAAAAGTTTATCAGCTTTTTCCGGGGAATACATATTGGGTGCGGGCATATTATAACTTTTTGGAGCTGGAGCTCTTCCACACATAGTAAATCTTGGGGAACTGTCTAACGAATGCATCGAGTTTTCTGGTGCATATGCGTTAGGCCCAGGAGAGTCAATTGTTTTCGTAATACTCTCTTTTATTCGGAACGTATATGCCGGAGAGGATTCATGCAACAACTTATCAGCTTTGTCTAGACAATAAACGTTGGGTCCAGGGGTATCTGATCTTTTTTCTGCAGTACCTTTTCCAGCTAAAGAATATTTCGGAGCACCGTCCATCATATGCATAGACTTTTCTGGAGCATAAGCATTAGGCGCTGGTGATTCACTCCTGACTGTGGTTTGCTCTTTAGTTCTAAAACTGTATGCTGGAGAACTTTCATGTAAGACTTTGTCTGCTTTTTGAGGCTCATATGAGTTTGGAGCTGGTGTTTCTGTAATTTTCGAATTAGCTCCTTTGCCTAATAGTGTATATTTAGGACCACTATGCATCATTTGCATGGACTTCTCTGGGGCATATACGTTTGGAGCTGGAGTTTGCTCTATCTTTTCTACATATTCTTTAGAGCGCATAGAATAAGATGGAGAACATCCACGTAAGAGTTTATCAGCTTTTTGAGGGTTATAAGAGTTCGGCGCAGGCGTATGATCCAATTTCTCGGCGCCTCCTTTGCCAGCTAATGTATATTTCGGACCATTTTTCAAAGCATGAAGAGACTTTTCTGGAGAATAAACATTAGGTGCTGGGCCAACATGGACTTGGACAATATCTGATTTAGTTCTAAACGAAAACGCTGGTGATTTTTCTCTCAAAATTCTATCTGCCTTTTCAGGGCAATAGGCATTGGGTGCTGGTAGCTGTTCAGCATTTTTCATTTTAAGTCTACTTGAAATTGTGTACTTATGTGATCTATCTTCCTGTAAAGTAAAATTATTTAAATTAACTTCATTTGAAACCAAAATTTATTTATTATTCGAAAAAATATGTATAGTAACTATAAATACCGTTAGTACAGTTGATGATCATCTCATTGCACAAAGCGGCATGCAAAAATAGCGAAAATGAAATTTAGAACCAAAAATCAATATAACGACCCATTACTGTTTATTTACAATACAACAATGAATAAAAGTAATTTAGAATAAACAGGCACAAAAAAGGCATTAGAATGGAAATTAATAAAGATTATATTATGTTAAATGTGTAGCTGTTGTTTGTTACAGACAGGTTAGATAGCTGCGATGCCTTCAGGAGCAGGATAGTAGACAGTCTCTCCCAGAAACTGTGAGTGCCGGATTCCGAAGGTATGTGCCGGAGCCCAAGGAAGATTCACGCACACCTGTCAGGATGTTAGTTGTTTGTAAGCTGTATTTTATTAGAAAATTGAGCGAAAAGAAACATGGAATATGAAATAAAGCACGAATTAAGTTATGAATAAAGCAAGAGTTAAGTTTAGGAGCTTAGGCATATTTGATTTCGATGACGAGAACCAATGTGAATATTTCAAAATATTTTTCTTGTCCATGTACCGTTCCCAAACTTTAGTAAGAAATGTTAGGGACTGGTTAAAAGTTAACATCTACTAATGTAAATTAAATCTACATCCCTATTAAAATCTAATAAATATTAGTTTAGTTTTGATGCAATTTAAATAAGTTATGGCTATATAAAAGTATGTCCCCAACCAAAAGGTCAGATCAGGTCAAATGATTTACATTTCTTTCTCAGACTATCCACTAGGAACTCTCTCACCACACAAGTATTTCTTACCCCTTTTTTAAGGACAAAAATAAGTTAAGGAAAATAAGTCTGCTTTACTTTAGACAAGCAGAAATATATTTTTAGGTTTCAATCGAAACCCGGCATGAAGTGGCGCATAACTATAAAAACGCGGAGTCAATTCTTTGGTTTACGATTGTATGTGCCCGCGCTGACAACAGTAGTTTTTGTTCAACTTTCATGTTGCTCTTTGTTATTTTGACCCATCACATTTAGAAATAGGTAAGGAATTATAATTACTTTTTCAGGACAGTATACTCCAGGCCCTGGTACCGCTTCAGATGGCTGTTTCATTTCTCTCCTCGGCGCCATGGTGTACGCTGGTGGTTTTTTCGTTAACGCTGCTGCTGCCTTGTCTGTCGTATATGTGCCGGGTCCGGGCATGGGGGTTTTCGACTCGTATGTCCTTCCTCGCCCTGTGATACTAAATGCTGGGGCTGCTCGTTTACTGCCTTCTTTAGCCTCACCTAGCACGGGAGGCATAGAATACACGTTCGGTGCTGAAAGTGACCAATAATAAGTTGATTAGAGCATTGTACTACAAACAGCCACTAAAAAACCACAGGGCGATAATTTTGGTATATTTTTTTTGGTAACGACTGGTGAACTAGCGTTAAGTACATACTAGAATATTTTAAAGTCTGCTAATACCAATACAGTATGCTAAATATGGCAAGGATACTTTACTAAGAAATACAGTCAGATTAAAGATAACTATTTAAAAAAGGACAGTGCAAACATACTTGTTTGTATATAGGTATAACCTTGTATACAAGTTGTGTGTTGTGCTGCTACAGCGACATGCTAACTATGACTCTTAGTGTGCGATTGTTTGCAGTGTGAATGATGCTGATGATACAAATGATCCAAAATTAAAGCAAAATATATTTTTTTGCAATATTGTCTCAATTTTATTTGGTTATTGTCTGTAAAAAAAATACATTTGATCTATAATCATTACAAAAGGCAAAACAAATAGAGAGAAGCCTCTGAAATGTTAAATAAGTGGACTGGTTTAATTATAAAAGTGTGGTAGTTATAAGTAATTGATTGAATTGATTGCTAAAACTATCCGAAAATAGTAATATTTAATAAAACCTAGATAGGTCTTACACATGTAGACTAAACGCTTCTTTCCGCTGATTTACTTTGAGCAGAACGAAATCCTAAAATATGTCTTGCTACTTCTAGAAGCAAAGAAAGCGGTAAATTTATAAAGATTTTTACAAAGCGTTAGCTTTTTATGGTACGTTAAGAAATTTAATCCTTAGAAGTAAAAAGTTCAGTAATCCAGTATTTCAAAACTAGTGCAATGAAGTCTATAACTAATAAAATATAGACTACAACTTCGTTTTGGTTTCCCACCGGATTGCGATGGCATTATTCTGCGGATATGCTAGTATGAAACTCAACATTTGCTACTATTAGTATGTAAGACACATGTAGTTAATTAATGTTATAGCCGCGAAAGCTAGTTAACTAGTCCCTATCGCGAATATAAACTAAAATAAAAATAAACCATTACAGAGTTCTGTACATATTGAACTAATTTAAATGCACACGAAAAATATAGTTCTTATAAAGCTTTATGTTAGGACTGATACTCCTGCGCTCAGACTCACTCATGTCATTTAAAACCTTGACGTTTACCGAAGGTCCCAAATATAAACACAACACTATTATCTTTGTTAAAATTATTCACAAGATTAAATTTTCGCTAATATGCATTAGCAACCGTAAAATTACTTTAAATTGTTAAAAATAAAGTTAAGTGTAACTAATATTAAAGCACAAATTGGTACTTTATAAATGACGCATGTCAAATGCACTGTACATTTTGGAAAATGCGGCAAAGTGCAAATGCTTGAAGAAGCAAAAAAAAGAATTGATAGTATAAGAAATGTCTTATATGTAGTCAGACTACCAATGGGTAGTCTGGCTAAATCGAGGCGTTTTCCGATCCAATTGTGTGTGACGGACTGTCAGACAAACAAATCTTGATTGATAAATAAGGAACAACATAATATACATGCTATACAATAATGCAAGCTAACAACCACTTTTGATTATACTAACCGATGATTAAATGGAGTCCAAAAGGTTAAACAAAAACGGCTACAAAAATAACATGTCACTAACTAAGAAAGGCTAATCCTGACCACTACTATTGCACCTGGCGTTTTTCCGCCGGGTTGCGGTGGACTGACTCGTATCCCGATGGAAAAGGCAGGCGCGTGGTCTAACACGACGCGCACCGCTTTATTGGGCTCATAGTCGCAGGGAGCGGGCGTGGGCGCCACTCTCGGAGGGGGCCACCGTCCGTGAAGAGAGGCAGCCGGGCCCGCCGCTCGACCTTATTATTTAATTCACTGATATAGTCGCACTATGCATCTATCGTATCGTTATGACCCAGCTAAATCGCACCGTCATTTCACAGAACAACATAGTGGATCGTAAATTATAATAAAGACAAAGTATATAATGAGTAGAATAATCTAAAAAAGTTCTCAGGTCACATTGGCAAAATAATTTAGAGATATATTTTAATCGAATCGAGGTCACCTGTTCCAGCAGAAACTGACATGCAAAAGAAGTTTCTCGCTAAAAGCTATCTACCTATATAGAAACGTTTTGCTAATAAGAGAAAGTAACTAAGGTTAATCTCGTCGTTTCGTGCTGCACATGCAAGCAAAATTTTCTATAATTTACGATCCTCATAAACGTTTTGTGAGAAGACGGGTTCTGCATGTTGCCTGTAATATATTATTAGTATGCTATAAATATGCATTTTAAATTCAAAGACTAAAATAATAAACTTACTGCCTAAACTTGATGAACTGGTAATAAAGACTACCACAATAATGGAAATATAATCCCAAATTAGTAGGATGGCCCTTATTAACTTCCACTACTGGGCTAAGGACTATAGGTTCTTACAAAACAAGGAGAGAGGGTATCATCTCATATTCCTGGAGAAATTTTAAACCCAATGCGGTTTTCCGGAAGCATGTGTGATGGTAAAGGTTGCACAAAGGACATGACCAACTTTTTGATATTGACCCGTCTCCTGTTGCAAGAGTGTTCAAAGCTTCGGATATAACCATAATAAATCACTGCCGAGGCGAAATTCTTACAAAAATGATGCATCGTTTCAGTTATTTTAAGACTCCCGATGGCCAATAAAAATAAATCGAGTGTAAGTTTTCAAAGGACTATGGCTGAATGTTGAAATTTCAGAAGAGTCGAAATCTATATACGGTTCTATACAAATATATTAATTATATGACTGAGTAGGGATTTATTTTTATATGAACAGGAAATAAGAAACGTTACCAAACCAATTGATTGTATCGTGAACAATCAAATTTGTATTGATTATGTAAGCATGCGATTATTTCTGGATAAATGCGTTTTGATGCATGCACATTACAAGTTTCCAGGACAATATGATACTCAGTCATCTGTAACAATGTCATGCGGAGTTGATATTGAAATTGAACAATGTAATTGCTCATTCTGTATTGTGGGGGTTATTTATGACATTACCCATTACCTACTACCTACGCAAGGCACAACAAAAACAGTCGGAACTAATTAAATTACTGCAATTTCTTTACTGCGCCTTTATTTTTTTATAATTTATAATGAACTAGCCTCTTTGGCATCGTGATCTATACAGTCTACGCGGTATCTCATGGTATACAGCCTCGCATTTTCATAAAAAAACCTTTTTAATTTTAATATTACACTTTCCCATATAACAACGGAAAATTTAAATTATTAAGTATTTCTAAAGGAACATTACCTTCAATATCAATGAAGACAAACCGCACAAACACAGATATAACGAGTATTA
Organism: Musotima nitidalis; assembly: GCA_949126915.1. Lineage (NCBI taxonomy): Eukaryota > Metazoa > Arthropoda > Insecta > Lepidoptera > Crambidae > Musotima > Musotima nitidalis. Next base: position 9,392,420 of record OX421418.1, on the reverse strand, counting down.
TCTCCCACACAGAATGATCTCACAAATGTCGAGACAAATTGTCGCTTATCAATATTATAATGCCGTGGTACTTGAAGCGAGTTGAAACTGTGACTGAGCCTGTATCGACTATTCAGGCAATCGGGGTCCAGTCTCCTACACGATGGTCGATGAGTCACGGTCGATCACCTTCGCACATACGGACTTATTTGGAGACACCAATGCATCCGATGTTTAAGCCCCTCCAATGTCAACAACAAACTATCCAATAACCTAACCGGCTTAATGCAAAACTCAAGGCTTTCCAAACTAACTTTTACACAGTACCTAATCGCTTTTAGGGACAGTTACCCATATGATATAGAAACTTTAGTTTTAGCCGCATCAGAGATTTTCGATAAAAGGTTTTAGGTAACCGCAGTTGATAAAACACAACAGATCACTGCATACAATTATACAACTGACCTGTTTATAAAATATCAATACGTTTTTACTAAAAATATATAAAAAATGTACACAGGAAAAATCAGTACAAAAGTTTTTGTTTGTTCCGGTTAACCTCTAAAAAATTTTTTTTTATCTGTGGAAGTGGATTTAGGTTCTTTCGAGTGGATAGCAGCCATGTAGGACTATATAAGATATCTACATATATAGATATGTCTATATAAGAGCTTTAATTGTTGCTAACAAATAAGCTTTTAAAATAAGCAATATGGATTCAAAAATATTACTTAAACAACACTTTCGTAGAAACATGCACATGTGGGTTTCTTATGTAGGTAAACATAAACATTAGAAAATATAGGCACTGCAGGCGACATCGCTTATGTTAATTCTACTGCAGTCATGACCCACTTATCCTCAAGTGTCGCAGAATGAATCACTGAATAACGTGAAAATATCCGGACTTCACACACAAAAACAGCCAAGTGTGCCTTAAAAATAAACGAGTGTTTCAGCCCTACTGACGATAAATAACACCCGAGACTGTTGGACAACTCAAAGGTGCGAGAAGCAGTGATGACGCCATACTTACTTCGTGTCAAATTTCTGGTAGATATTAATGACTGGTCGATGAGACACGAAAGAAAATAAACAATTTTCCTATATTTTAACTGTCAAATGTCCTCGATGACTCTGTCGGGGAAGGTGATTTTTAGATCTGACTAAATACTTTAAACGAAGTAATTATCTAGCATGTGGTAGTAATTTAGTACTACCCACAATTCTATTAAAGGACAGTTAAGTAAATTCGATTAGACGATAAGATGTCTGCGGTTGTTAGCTTGATTCGCTTCAGTAGCTTGACGATTGCTAGTGGGAGTGGCGTCTTAGAATAATTCTCAGGTGTGTTTGATCAATCTGATTGACGACGCTACAATGTTAATTAAATTTACAACTATTTCATTCTAATTCCTAGCGTTGTAAAGTCGTTGTAATAAGTTGAAAAGTCGACGAAGGGAAATATCACCGGATGATGGGCAGCAGCGTCATCCTGTGTACTGGCTGGAACTGCGATCATCAAACCACCTGCCGCAAGTGATGATTCTGGGCCCTAAGATCTCATAGAGCGGAATACTATTAGGGAGGCTAATGTTTAGCAGTGGTTGTCATATGGCTGAGATGATGATAAAGATGATGACTATATTAACTCATTAAATTTGTAGGTAAAAATACTAATATCCACAATTCTAGCCATTCCATTCCATGGATTTATGAGATCGGGCTTATAGCCTAAATTATGTGTAGGCTGCCAAATTGGCACGTCACGCCATGTCGCCGAAGTTTTTTGGTAAGGCGCAAAGCTATTTTTGGATTTAAGCCTTTTTCGATTTGATTTGTGTAACTTTTTGAAGATTGGTTAAGATAATACCGTTCGATATCTGTATTAGGAAAAGAACTCTCTAAAATAACTACATACAACTTCATTTTTAATTTTAAAAGGTAACTCATAGATGCAAGATTGAACATGACCATATTTAATCATAGTGTAATTATGATATGATGATGAAGTAAAAATACTAATATTCACATTTCGAGACATTCCCATGAATTTATGAGACCAGGCTCTGCTTCTGGTTTGTTTTTGTTTGGTGGTATTTTTTGTATCTAATACAGCATATCGACTATCACATACGGCCTTAACTACTTTGCTTTCCGAAACACGATAGTAATATATAATATAATATAAAAATTCAAACAAAAAAATTCCTACACAAAACTGTCAATATAAGGACTGAGACATGCGAATCCTAACTTCGGCAATTTTTTCGACTTACTATTATTGTTTCGCATCACCACGAGAGTTTAAAAGGCAATCTATTACGCTTGATACCAAACCCATTCGCGAAATAATGTTGGAAGCTTAATGGTCGTAAAGAACCTTCTAAAATTTTAATCTGATCTGAATATTCCTGCCTGGATAAGTGCATTTTTATAAATACGAGCATCATTTATAAACAAATCGATACTATTTCAATGAAAGAAAAGAACTGTTCTTACCTTTAGAAGTCATTCCTTCTGTGTTGTACGAAGCCGGTCCTGGGCTAGCTTTGAAGCCTCCTGGAGCTTCGAGTTTTTGGCCAAAAGTGAATGCCGGAGCTCGTGGTCTTCGGGATTCCTGGGGAGGTTTTCCTGCAATATTCCAAATGAAGCCCTTGCTTAGCAACATTGCCTTTGCCTCACACCAAAGATTATCACGTATATTAAAACCATCACCTTTTTTAAAAACTATCTACGACTCAAACTACAGCTATAAAAAGAAATGGCCTCGTACCATGCGTAACATGTCACAAGAAAACGTATCTTATAAGGCACTATAATACGACAAATATCAAAGGTTCGATAAATATATCTTGACTGGATTTGTGGTTGACTTATGTTTTGTGTCACCCGTGAAGGCCACGAGATCGTGATGAGTTGACAGTAAGCGGAAGTTTTATTATAAATGCAAAATCAAATATTCTTCTCTCCAAGGATACGCTTCTTTAATACGAATTCGGTAAAAATTTTTTTAGAATAAATGATTTGAATTAGGGTGTTGAGCCGAAGAAATCATAATAAGAGACACGAATTTATAAATAATTCATTTACATTGGGAACTTCTTTTAAGAAGTATTTTTGGGTCAATATATTTTATACATGGAGATTCCATAAAAGTACTTTAAATTTACTTTCAACGTAATAATAAAAGGCTCATATTTAATGTGTCATCAAAATTAATAAATTACCAACCTAACCTAACCTTTTTGTACATCAAAAAATTCTGATGGAGCACCTAATCCCCTATTAGATGCTAGATCAGTATTTTTGATGATCAAAAAAGTATTTTTTAGAGGTTCAGTTTATTATATTCCATAATAAAATATAAAACTTTAGAAAAAAAGAAATGTAACTACAATGAAATCACGAAGCTTAGATTCACTTACATGCAAAAAAAAATTAAATGTAAGTGAATCTAAGTGCCAGTTTCAAGCCACCGCTCTGTGAGAAAAACTGACAAGAAACTCACAGGCTATGCTTTTTAAACTATTAATCAATTCCCGAGAGATCTGGCGACTAGGACAGAAGCTCCAAAAAGCAGACAGGTAAGAAATATTATAATTCAGATTTACTTATACCATCCTGAATTTATCATACCATAGTGTTTTAAGGTCATCTAGCATGTATCTAACATCAACTTCTATTACAAAAACGTAAACAACTATTGTAGGCTGACACGTAAATTGTCAATTGTATAATAAAATATATCGAGCACTTATTGCTAAGCTCACCTTGGACCGGGTCAATGTTTCGCCCACACTTAGAAGACCACTCTATAATTGGTATAGATAGACGGTCCTATAGACCACTTATAAATGGTCCAATCAGCCAGTTATAGTCACAGATGGTTCGATTTAGAAAACAACACGTCACTCTAGAATAAACTTATAAATCTTTCGGACCGGTACCCGATACGTGTGTAAGATTTAAAGGTCAGTGCATACTAAGTTTGTTTCGACTAACGACTAGTAAAAAGTAAGCGAGGTATAACACGAATATTATTATGATGTCACGCTGTGTTGTGTACCAACAAAACAAGAGTGAGGCCGCTGTTTGTGGTTCGGGCTGCGATAATCTCACTACCTTACGATGACATCAGCGGCTTCACCGGGAGCCTACGTCAACTAATAACGAAACATTTCATACACCAAAAATCTGATCATACAATTTGAAGTTATGCAAAATAAGTACAATGCATTTAAAATAAGAAGATCGACCTTATTTGCTTTTTGAAAACGCTGTCTACTTTGTTGGTGTCATCAATACCTAATTATTATAAAAAAAGTTTTCTTTCAATTTGGATCTTTTTCGAAAAGTTTAAAGTTGACTTGTAGTAATTGTTCATAATGTTATGAAGAGAAACAAAGCCTACTATTACTATTCTACTACTCTACAAAGACCACAAACTAATTACTATTATTTGAATACACATTGCATAACTTCATCCTTGAATGAAATAAAATATGATAAACTGCATGAATAAAGAAATTTTAAATACTTGAAATATGACTAACGGATTTCCGCTTTAACGACTATATTTGCAGATGTTAATAACGTTTTTGTCTAAGAATGTTGTATTGACTTTTAATTTTACAGTTCTTGTAGACAATACGAAGTCTACTGTAAATGATTACTAGCAACACAATGTTATAACTGCTATATAACAATACAATGTGATCTACGTCGAAGACAATAAAGCTCAACTATTATTCATTACATCAACGCCAAAGTGTTGAAATAATAATGTATAGAAGATTTTAGCCTTTTTATTTCGGATGGAAAATCATCTAATGACCTTCTCCCGCTGTGGGTGGACAAACTTTCACACTGTCACACTTTACTGACTAAAACCATCCATGTTCCTTCTTGAGCCTGCTACGTCCCGAGGCCGCGGTGACCCTTTCGAAGAGTTCCGCAGAAAAAGATTTTAGCATACAAACTGAAATTGGTAACTAAATAAGGAAATCTTTTATTAGTCATTGTAATTTTGATTAGAATTTACTTTACTTTTATCTACTTCGGCATAAAAGCAGATTCACTAAAGGACAACAAAAACCCAGAAATGAGACGCACAGATGCAGACAGACTAATATTCCTTATCATTCTTCAATGATGTGGGTATTGAATCGCTCTCACCTTGATTTCGTTGAAGGATGCCAGACTGAGCCTAGTAGTGGGACATGAGAGGACGTCATCTCATCTCAGTACATGCATAGGCTGAGATGATGTGATAATTTGCAACTACGTACCTATAAGAGAAGGTAGAGATACCACAGCCGGTCCAGGGCTTGATGCCTCAGCCGCGATAGGTCCCCGCCGCTTGGTAGGAGTCCAAGGGTTCTGCCGTACTCCCATCAGTGAGTCACAGCGTTGGAGCTTCTTTGGCAACGAGGAATATGTCCCAGCAACCCCAATGCTTGTTCTTCGACTACTGGTTGTCTGTGCCAATCAAAAAGTATTGAGTTAAAACATTTCAAATACACAATACTAAGGGCTCATATTTAATGTGTCATCAAAATTAATAAATTACCAACCTAACCTAACCTTTTTGTACATCAAAAATACTGATTGAGCACCTAATCACCTATTAGATGCTAGATCAGTATTTTTGATGATCAAAAAAGTATTTTTTAGAGGTTCAGTTTATTATATTCCAATACTAAGTATTACATTTCCAACCGTGCTAAATATATTCATAAGAATTAATTAAAAGGAGGGCAAATATGATTTTTTTTGACATTTGTTACAAAATTCTAAAATCATTCGCATCTTTTGATTTTTTTTACTACATTGTTAGTTAAAATAGGTATCAAATTATCTTTTATCTTGATATTTGTGTTGTTTACTTTGATTTGAAATTTATTGTGTTTCACTGTTTATTTCAAAATTATGTTAACTGTAACTGAAGGAGCCCAAATCTTATGAGAACTTTTTATAATATTGCATGTACTGTGTATTCTTTGTTGGAGTTCCTTAGTAAATAAAATAAAAGTTATTTGGTTACTTATTTTTTATAATTCTCCGTGTATATTATTGTACATTAGTTGCCTATTCCTATACATACTCTCTAAAATTAGGATAACTTTATATGCGGATCTCTTAGAAAAAATAAAAATATATGTTACAAAATTTACTATATCTGATACAAATTCAATAGCAATATATTATTACCTCGTATATTATATATTAATTACATTGTATCAAAAAGCTATGGTATTAGGTGTTGGGAATTTATTATATACACGAGTTAGTTTTGTAAACAAAAATACTTTACCGACTTGACAGTACTACTAATTGCTTTGTAGTTCATTTTAACAATATTGCACGCTTAAGTGAAAATCTTCAAAAATATATTGATTTACGAAAAAAAATGGTTGCCTGTAAAGTCGTTTTTACGGGCGAAGATTTTACGTGACAACGTCTTTTTCTCGGTAGAATATTTATTGATATGAATATAATTAAATTGCACAATAGGAACAAGGAATTCTAGTGCTGCGCGCGCGGCAGACCGATCATAGTTGAGTGGGAGAGAGACGCAAGGCATTCGCCGGGCCTCTCTCTCGTTCGGTGACTCATCGTAACGTTACCGAGCGTTACACTTTTTCATAAGTGACTCCCAGCCGCAACCTAATTTAAGACGTTGTCACGTCAAAAACACAAATTAAAATTAATATTCATCAAAACATAGTATATGATATTATTACAATCCTATCATACAATATTTCTATAAAAAATAACAAATCTTTGACAAATAAAATGACGTTGTCATTCATATCCAATGAGAATAAGAATGTTATGATAACAAAAGGACATTAAACGAGTGACCTTTTTACAGCATATTGTCGCTTTATTTTATTTGACTTTTTTTCTTATGCAATTTCCGAATTATTCTTTTGATTAATTTACAATGGGGACAATTACAATTTTGTTTTTTTTCTAAACTTTTTGATATTTCTAACATTAATGTGTAATAATAACAGTGGATTATTAACCGTCAAGTAAAACAAAACAGTGCAACATCACTTTTCATATTCTCTCAAGAAGTCCATGTGAGATCTCTGTATAGTCCCACATCTTTACTGACGACTCAAGGGGTTTAGGGGAGGGCATCTAATTAACCATTTATCATCTTTTTCACAACTTATTTTTAAATTCAAATCATCTCATTTTAAAACTCATTTATAAAAAAACATTGAATTACCAAATTGTTTTCTAATTCAAGTACGTTTAAATTGTTATGTCATTCAAATTTAAGTTAAGGTAATATGATAAAACTTTATACCAATCTATGTATGTAAATATTTATACAGAAAATAAGCCAATGAGTTTTTGATATAAAGTGATAATTACTTCCATTGAAATGTTTTGCAATTATGTTAATCATCTCGTACTTGTTAAGGAAATACGATATATGCAATAGTGAGTACTTTACGGTTAAAGTTATTTAAGAAATCGTTAAGAGTTTCGCAAATCTCCAGAGCTATCTGATTGTAGAAAGCTGTATTTCCTTTTTCAACAGACGACATAAAAGTATGCTTACCTAAATAAGAGACGCACTTGCTCAATGATCACATTCTAAAGTGTCAATAACCAATACTGTATTTAACATAACGCAAAAAACCCCGTATTATGAGTATACAAGAACTTAAATCCTTATCCTTTCCTTACTTAATATTATAAATGCGAAAGTAACTCTGTCTGTCTGTCTGTCTGTCTGTCTGTCTGTCTGTCAGTCTGTCTGTCTGTCTGTTACTCTTTCACGCCAAAACTACTGAACGGATTTGAATGAAATTTGGTATACAGATGGTCTAGACCCTGAGAAAGAACATAGGCTACTTTTTATTTCGAAAAGGGGGTTGTAAAGGGTTAAAAAGGGGAGGGAGTGAAAAGTTGTATGGGATTTCTTAATTTTAAAAGATAAAACCATGAAACTCAATATTTAAGCACTTGATAAGAAATAATTAAACATTTGTGCTAGCGTTTTTGAAATTTCGTCCTGTGAGAGATGAAATAGGGGTTGAATGTTTTTATGGGTGTTCTTCATTTTTGAAGATAAAACCATGAAACTTGGTACGTAGGTCTCTTAGGATGTGCAGAGTTTTTCTACAAACGGAATTCTTGAAATTCGGACGGAACGGAACGGATTCGGCACGGGAACTACGACGCCAAACTATTCTAATAACATGATATTTAAAAATTTTGGGTGTATCAAGTTTATAAAATATTTTGGCTTTTGAAGTTAAAGTTCCTTTTAACGAATTCTCTGCATCGCCGCCGCTGATATCTACTATACCTACTAATGATTCTTATTAAATAATAAAAATGCTACCCAAAGATACTATTCCACGCGGACGAAGTCGCGGGTAACAGCTAGTAATTCATAAACCTAAAAAAATATATCGTTCTATAGCTATAAGTTTTTTAATTTGACTTTCATATGAGCTCAATTGAGGTGAGATTGAGAGAATTGAGATATTTTAAACGACTTCTTAAAAGGAGGAGGTTATGAATTTGTCTATATCCATATTTTTTCTGTACGTTCACCGAAAACTTCTTAAATTGGAGATCTACTTTAAAACAGCAATACTCCAACGTGATGCCATAAATACAGTTAAAAAGTGTGCTTCCAAAGCATTACGCTACTGATTATTTGCAAAGACCATTGAAAATATAATATGAATACATATTGGTGATATTAAAGTGTTTACAAATTCATTTAAATTAATAAGCAAATTAGTCAAAGATAGGTATTAGTTACACCTTAAGCTATCCGTCAAGCCTAATGATTGAGTTGAATTATTATTGATGGATATAACTTTATGAATTTACAAACAATAAGACAGGACGATGCGTCTCGGCTACAAACATTGGCAAAACCAGTTATATTACTCATTGATTCGCCCTCGCGACTCGCCCACGGCCTAAATGACGGAAAGTGATATATTGCTCGCACCAATACCATCCTACACAGACCGTAGTTCCTAGTTGGCTTTATGGAAGAGAAAATAACAAACCACGCGGAATTATTCCACTTACAAGTTTGCACGAAATGGCAAGGTTCCTGTTAAACTTGCAAGGGGAACTATTTCTTACAAACCACAACGATACAACTAGGTACTAGCACCAAGTTTGTACACGACAACGTTGAACTGCATATTAGGTACTTAGCAAGTTTTCAATTCTTTAACGTTAGCCTTGTGAAATTTTACTTTATTGCTTTGAATTTAAAATATGAATCATGCTGCGTATACTTTAGAAGTAAAATTCGTTCTGGACAGTAATAGTTATTCAGACATCTAATACATACATACATAATGTCACGCCTCTTTCCCGTAGGGGTAGGCAGAGATCACATCCTTCCACTTGCTACGATCTAATTGCTAATATAAACTTGCAAAAGGAAATTTGTTTGTTTCTAACTACGAAACAGATTATGACGAAATTCAGCAACTAAGAAAGCTTGAAATCTGGGGAAAGACAAAGGTCGGAAAATGCGCGGCTCTGACTGTAGTCGAAAATATATCATTGAGACGATTTCCATGAAAAATGGTTTAAAGAAAACTTAGACCTAGTTAGTCTAGATATTTGCATTCTGGAAATAAGCGTGTTAACTTTGTGACGCGACTACACATGCGAATGGAGGAGGGGACCTATATATAAAAAAATATTAGCACAACAAAATTCTTTCTTGAGCAAGTTCAGCAAGAAGTCGACAAAAATTGAAGGCCTACGATGACCTCATTCGCCTTATAACATAAATTCCTACTACGACTTACATCTGAAGCCAGTGCAAAACAATAAACAGGGAGGAACAATGTCGGCATTAAAATCGTTACTTCACGTATATAAATGTATAAAAAATGTGACAGGAAAGCGAAGCATCGATAAAAAGAAAAGCAAAACCTGTGCCAGGTGGTGCGGGGCGCTGTCGTCATGAAAAATGAGTCAATCCCTATTGGTGCCACTCGCTTTCTTAACTATTGTCTGGTAAACTTTTATTGGGGTTGCTTCTGTTGGGATTGGCACATACAGACAAGTAATTAAAAATATTAAAGTTACATATTATTGTTACAGACCAAACTACATTCAATAAGAAACTAATAACTATGTAATAGGTATACATTAAGGTTTACGATTAAATTAATTTGTATACCTTTATTTGAATATAAGCAGTTGTGTTAGCATAGTATTTATAAATTTATTATGATTATAAATATTCTCTTACAATCACACCAATTATTTAGTTCTAAGATAAATACCACTAAGAACTCGTGTTATGAATACTAAAGAAAGGATGAACATATTTAAATACCTTTTTTTGGAAAATACATACTTAATACACATCCATGTTCATGCACACAAAGATTTTGTCCTGTGTGGGAATCGAACCCACGACCTCTGGAGTGAAGTACAGGTATCCTGACCTACACGCCATATCGGTCGTCATGATTAGTATGATTTACTTAAGTTATTTAAATCCATCGAGTGTCAGGATAAAAAAAAAATCATCATCATCTCAGCCCATTAACGTCCCACTACTGAGCACGAGCCTCCTCTCACATACCAAGGTGCGAGGGTATTGGGTCATACTCCACCACGCTGACCCAGTGCGGATTGGCGGAGGAATAATATATATAAAAAAATAATGCCTATTTATAAACCATTTTGGCCAAGGTCAAACTAGTTTAGCCTGAAATCGTGTTTGGTCACTAATATAGGTAATAACTATACATATTATCAACATTAAAAAGATAAATGCAAAATCACCTGTAATTATTTGCCTTTTTAACTTAATACTGAACCAGAAAACAAAGAAAAGACATTACTTTTTTCCTTAAAATTAATTAAAAAATTAAAATTAAAAATGTTTTTTTTCTTTCTTACGTAACGTAATAATAATATATATAAATATTTGATAGGTATTTCTTTAGCACTCATATTCATAATTAAATGACAAATAGTGCCTAGTATATTTCATCACAAAACAAATTTTATTCTATTCGAAATACAGTCTTCAAATGCAACTTAAATTGGCTCAAGTAAGCTTTTCTTGAAAGAAGAAGAAGCAAGAAGTTCTGGGAACTGTATTATTCAATTTTTTTTAAAGTATTCTTACAAACTACTTTACTTTTAAACACATTAGTATGAGAAGACTACCTTCAATAATTTACACTATTATTATTGACTTATGTCACTCACCATTATTACATCATCATAGCTAAAGAAGTCACTGCTGAACGTACAACAACCGCGAAAACCCCATTTCAGTTCTATACAGTTACAGACATATTAAACGTCGTTTTTTGTTTTACCTCATTGATCGATTGATTGAGAGAAACGTTCTGGATCCAATACGGTCTTACGACAAACCTTACTTTTGGCACTGCCTATATATGCTTACGGTAATAAAATCACTAAAATTGACACACGAATGCCTATGTCAATACTGAGTATGCTAATATGTGCCTAAAGAGCGTCCACTAACAGCTTGATTGCCCGGATCGGCGTGAGAAGTGCGGAATGTAGTGTACAGTGGCTCATACGCCGGTTGTTAATGCAAAAAATAAAGTGTATGCCATTGCAGGAAATAACAAATGATCGTAAAAGAACTGCCCATCAATCAAATCATCGTCAAATTCTATGACTATTATATGCCTAGCTACATACCCAACATTCAAGTCCTACTTCTTGTAGTAGAATATTAGAAACTGAATCAGGAATCTTTTTGTTAAATATGTTATAAGCAAGGTATTCATATTAATGATAATATTTAACCTCCATGATAAGCTCAAGACAATGGTGTTATGATGTAGAAGATTGAAATAGGTGGACACTTATGCTTTAGATTCAGCGAAAACAAATGAGCAACCTATATGCTTTTACAACTTTATTTTAGATGTCGGTAAATTATACACCCAGATATTTTTTATGCCTTGTTACGGGACTGTTCGAAAGGGTAACCGCGGCCCCGGGACATATCAAGCTCAAGAAAGAACAAGGATGGTTTTTAGTCAATAAAAGTCTGACACTCTTCCGCTTCACTCACAGTGGGAGACTGTCATTTGATTGTTTTCCACCCGCAAAAAAAGGTAAAGATATTTTTTAGGGCAAAACAAGTTGTTAGTTGCATTAATAGATCAGGGGTGTTACCGTGTTACCGTACACGATATGAGAATGCTTGTTCAATTGAGCTCATTTGCTGATAACCCTCGACCACTGAGCGATGTAGTCATCGACTATTTCGAACAATTCAGGGCTATGCAAGCAGGAACTGTTGTTAAGGTCACCGTCAACAAAGATGCAGCAATTTTGCAATGTAAACAGCATTCATTCATAAGCTACTATTTATATTTTTATATCGGAAATATATAAACGACTTTATAATTGATAACTAGTCAATATATCGTTGAAGAAAAACGTTAATTGATCATGAACTTTTGAGTCATTTTAGTCTGTAATACAATATTTTATTTATATGTATATGTCACTTTTATTTGTTAAGATGAAGACAGTGACAGCAATAGTTTTAAGCGATCTAAGTTAAGATCTCGTCTTGTAATAAGCCCTATTGTGTTTAACTCCCACTTATGATGGCACTGCTGATGTGATGTATATAAGCAAAGATAGAAATAGGTGTCTACTGAATCTCAGAAGAACACTCAACCGAGTTACTTCGGTTGATTAAGGCTTTAAATGGATTGATAAGTTGCTACTAATAGTAAGCTCTCTACCTTTTCATTACATGTCATATAATAACGTTTAATACTAAATATGTTAAGTTTAGGTAGGTACGTAAATATATAATATAGTTCAAACTCAAAATCATTTATTTCATAAATTACTTCATAGTGCTTGAAAACGTCAAAATTAAATATAAAAACCAATCGAAATATGATTACAAAGCTTAACGAAGTTTTACAAATCTACGAAATCACAAAGCTTTAATTCACTTACATGCAACAAAACAATAAAAATATAAAAAATATTCCAGTGAAAATAAATCAATAAGTGCCAGTTCCGAGCCACTGTTTGGCAAGAAACTATGTATATGCTCTTTTAAATTAATAATTAGTTATTTACTTTAATTACAACCTTCATTAGTCTGTGAAGCGTTATTATCTAATTCCGTTCATCTAATTGCCATAGGACTTCTATATCATTATCCTTCTTTCCTATTCCTAATATATTTCAGGTCGGCGCAGCATTCCCTATCCTTCTATTCAACTCGGTTATTCGTCATTGAATCCCTACTCGATTATTTAATGGCTCCGACACACTGTGACACTGGTCATGCAAACAATTTGAAAAAAATTGTACACCCGATGAATGGCGAAACTGTTTTATAAATGTAAAATTATATTTGCTGGTTTATTCTTCATGGACATTGCAACTGTTGAGCTGACTTAACGGATTATTATGGTATTCTGAGGATATAGTTTATGAAAATTGTATAGTTCCTGTGGGTCAGGGAGAAAAAGTCACGGCTAGGTACTTGTATATTAATAACTTTATTCCATATTACAAAAAATTGTCGACGTAAAATAGTATACTATTCATATAATACCCCTTTAATGCACGCATAATACACTGGCCCAACATTAATGAAATTTGGGTTCTTTATTCAAGGATACTTTTTACCGCTTGGAATAACTTAATAAATTATGGAAAAAAGAGTACACAAAACCGTTTTAAATAAATTACCAATCTATTAAGTAAATAGCTAATAACCTTGTATGGTCTAATTTAAATAAATAGCCTATAGCTATGCCCTAAGCTATGGCCTGTGGCTATTTAAAAATTGTAAGCGAATTATGAATTCAGCTAATTTCGTTCAATTGTTATAGAGAAATGAAGAAAACAGTTATCAAGTTTGACATTTAAAAATTGCTTATTTTCTTTTTGAAATATTTAGCCAAACAACTTAGCTAAATTACTAGACATTGAAAACTTGACAACAAATCAATCGGTTGACGAAGGCATTTTTGTTCCTTTCACGATTTATCTTAACTGTTATATTATGTAGATTTCTTTGGGACAGACTTATCATTTAAGATCACGGAAACGTCTCGTATTAAAATGTCGGAAAAATATTAGGCGCCGCAACTTCAGTGAATGCTACACTGGTTATTTGTGCTTAATTCAATACAACAGTTATTTACACATAAACAATGGTATACTAAAACCAAATGTATTAAATTCGTGACGCGTAACGTCAGACAGGTACACACTACTAATAAGGTAAAGGGAGTTGGCTCCACAAGGACCACACAGTTTTTAGATATTACATGAGACTCTTAGATGCAGTGAGGCCCAAATATCGGTGAACTCAGCTCTGCAGCATTCGCGGTACAGAAAATTAGACAATTAACAGACGTTGATGGGGCTAGGCTAGTTTATAATGCTATTTCCATGGTGCTATGCCGTATGGCATTCTTCTGTGGGGTTTTGCCAGAGATATTTAAACTATCTTTGCGCTGCAGAAGACGGCTATTCGAGCAATTTATAATCTACCATCTAGACATTCGCTTATGGTTTTTATTTAAGAAATTGGCATTTTGACATTGGCTGGTCAATTTTGAAGAAAAGCTATAGCTATTGTACCTTCCACTAAGCTCCAAGAGATAAACAAATCATTTAGAAGGCAATGTGTGCGATTTTACAATAAAACCCTAAGCAATGTACAGCAATTGAGCCAAAATAAATTTAAACTAACTTTACAACGGAAGCTATATTCAAAGGGATACTGTTCTATCAAAGATTATATGGCACATGAAAATTATTGGGATTAAACAGCCGTTTCTTGCAGGCTATTCTAATATGAATGACTTAACAAACTAATATTGTTAATGTTATATTGTATGGCATTGTTTAGCGTCATAGACAAATTAAGATTGCAATCTAAATACCTAACCAATTGATAATTTAAAAGAGCCTGTCAGTTTCTTGCTAATTCTTCTTACAGTGCGGTGGCTCCGAACTGGCATTTAGATTCACTGACTTACACTTTTTTCTGTTGCATATAAGTGACTCAAAGCTTGAGAGCGTGATTTTAGAGATATCATATTTAGATTCTTTTTGTTTTTTATACATATTTACTTTTGACTTTTTCAAGTATCATAAAATAAAAAAAATGTTTTAATCACGTATATTAGTCATAGTAAGCAATTTCTGCTTAGTTTAGGGCTAAACACGCTTTGTGAAATTTCCAGGAATATTTTTTTATATTTACATGGAATAAGAAATATTCTTTAAAGCCACATATCAAAAGTCGGTCAATGTTATTTACTCGCGGTTTGCAATATAAATAAAGAAGCCGTTACGAGAAATGAAGTAATCAGAGTAAATGACACATCTGGAACGCGCAATACTTACGGGAAATGTCTACTGTGCACGTGGTAAAATCATTGCCAAATAATGAACATTCATTGATTGATTCATTATTGACACTACCTAGTTACATGGTAAGTGTGTGTAACACTAATAATTATATTATTAATCAATTAATCATAATGTCCTCGACTCAGGGATTCATCACATAATTTTGAGTAGTAAAATATTTTATATGATGTCATAAATTAATATTATTATAGGTATTCAGTATTATAATCTAAAAACCATATAAAATAGTGCTTTTGAGTCAATAACAATCTGACAAATGTAGTCGTTTCCTACCTTTGTATGTATGATATTATTATGAAAAGAAAAGATTTGTATTTTTGTTAATGTGTCTGTTTGAAAACCCGTTTATAAAAATTTTATCACGATTAAAAAACTACATTGTGCATGAGGAGCTTAGTCTAATAATGTAGCCCATATATGTAAAAATATAGACTACGCGGACGAAGCCTTGATCAGAACATAAATTTTTCCGATCCTTGTATATTGTATACTATCAGCCCAAATTATTTTCAAAAAAGCTAAAATTGCTGTTGTAGGCACCTTCATTATTGGAATTTGACAAAGGAAACACACTAAAGGCAGTTTTTTTCGTAACTATATACCTTTAAGGTAACTTGAGTAATAAATAGGTCACGTAGTTGAAGACGCGCAAATATCTTAATTCATTACAATATTAATAAACACTATTTGATTCAGACATACCTATGAATATTACTTTTATGTAACAGGTCTTATTTATTTTTAGTTAATCATTCTAAAATGACATTTAATATTTGTTTAAATGGTAATTAAATGTAACCTCTGGTAATGTTTCTAAATTTAATAAAACGTTATTGCAACATAAGTCTTAAACCTAAATATATATTTTTAGAAATACTCAAAGGAAGATTTATAGAATTTAAAATATAAATACAGTTACCATAATTTGTCATAAATCTATTTGGAATCATATTTATTCATTATACATTGATTCTCAATTATAAAATACAATTAGCGAAAATATTTCAACAAAAAAAATAAGATTTCATATTATGTTTATAATTTTAATTAAATCATATTTTATTTTTTAATAAAAAATCTGTACGTGTATGTAAATAAATTTAGTTGATAAATAAACTTACCGGTTTTCGGTTGTTTCGACGATATCAATTCGGCAGGAAATACTTGTTTATTAACTATTCTACGTTTATAATGAGTTCGTATATATTCGATCAGCCGTGGCTGTCGTCGGTTAACACGGTCGTATCTCGCGGTGCACAGCGGTCGACTGTACTTTGTAGCATCAGTAGAGATGTGTCGATTCGACTTACTAACCAGAGTTTACTCGAGTTGAATTCTACCTGACTCGAATTTGGGCTAGCGATAACTTAATGAATCATGTGAAAGATCGAATGCACGATTCGTTCGTTGAGCGCGTTTTAGTACTCTCGCCATACTTAAACTATATGATGACTTGACGACGGATACTTAAACTATATAAGGGCGTGATGGCGAGAATACCCGCTCTCAGCTCCTAAGGTCGTGGCTTCGATTCCCACGCAGGAAAAGTCTTTGTGTGCATAGATATGAATATTTCCTATGTATATTAAGTGTGTATTTACAAAAAAAAAAGTATTTTTAAATGTTTATCCATTATTTAGTATCCATAACACAAGTTCTTAACAATACTTATCTTGGAACTAAATAAATGGTGTAATTGCCAGAAAATATTTATATAATTTTTTTCATGTCAATCCACCATCGAAATTTAGCAATGAGAATCAAACTTCAGATAGTTGATATGTAATAAAACATTTACTAATCATACACCTATTTTGTTCATGCTAATTCGTGTCACATGAATTTCATCTCGAGTTAGCTCGAATCGTGTTTTTTCCGAGTTGACACATCTTTAGTAGCATCACTAGTAAGGCTGTGTTTGTCGCTGTACAGCCTGAGCCAAAGTTGTTACACGCGGCCGCGTATTCTGCACACACTGAACATTGCGATGGCGTGGGCTATTGCCGCCTAAACCATGCCATGGTTGCCATGGTTATGCGACTAATCGCAAGCGTCGTTCCGTTCTATTTAAACTGTTCTTACAATAATATCAAGAAACATAGTATGTGCACAACGTTTAAAATTAATAAAACAATTTTCTTCTCCATTCAAACAAAAAAATTAAAGAAAAGTGTATGAGTGTTTAATTGCACTTTTACAAATATGTATTTTTTTGTGTGCGTTTAGTTGGAAACCTGACGGTAATAGTAACTCTATTAGTATTCTGAATGCACTACGTTACGATTCTATATATTGGGCTTTTCTGATTGGAAAGAATAACACATTTCGCGATTAATATTTCACGTGCTATATGCACCAGCAGCTACAAATATTATCACTTTCAAAAAACTATCGGAAATACTCTGAATGCATTTAAATGCTAAAGAAACAAAGATTTTATTATGGCAACATATGTGTTATGTATTGGTTTTATTATGTAAGAAAGAGCCTGTTTAACAAAGTCCAAGTAAGTTTAATTGAGGGATTATCGATACTAAGCTGTAGTTTTATCGAATTATCTAATATTGTTAAAGATACCATTGCAAAACGCAGGTCTTGCAATAATCTTTTTAAACACAAAGACAGAAACAACAGTACGTTAATTTATTGGAATATTTATTAGAGAAAGATATCTAAATTATTTAAATATCAAGCATCTCTTCCATCCTGATGGAATAGGGCACGTCGTGCACCGAGGTCCAGTTGACAGTGTTGGAGCGGGCGATCACGTCTGTGACCATCTGTTCACGGAACTCTTGCCAACGACGCTGAGACACGAAGTCTTTGAACAGTTGTTTCTTTGTTGGTATCTGGAAATTTTGTTTTAATCAATGCAAATATTAGTCGGCTACACGTCAATTAAACTAAAATGGATGTTGTCTGCGGTCCTCTACTCGTAGACAAATAAAATAAGGCATGAGCTCAAGCAGAGAGCGCCAAGTCTTTGCTAATTACGCGCCATCCCCCGTGCCGCACTTCGTTTGAGATCCGAATGTGTCACTGCGCAATCAATATCATTGTTCAACTTATGTGCTACGGATTATATTAATTATTTCGTTGAACTTTACGTATTACATTTACTATAGCTTATTGTACACAAATTTCTTCTTGGTCGTAAGGGGGATCATTACAAGTAATTGATATGGAGCTGTTCTAAGATCTTACAACTGGTCTAGGTAGATATTAAAAACTTATACGAATCAAAAAAATTGTTGGCAGATTGTACTTGTCAGCACATTAAGTGTATTTCTTGTTAAAGAACCTTTAATGGAATATGACACAGTTTCACATGCTAATATTAAATTGTATAATTTGTATAATATAGCTGCTATAAAGAAATTGATATAAAATACGATTTTATTGACATAGGGTGTCTAGCATAGACGTAGTTTAGAAAAGGAATTTTAACTGACATGTCTACCTTAGGTGATGCCAATTTGCTCGGAATTTCCAGATATTAGTACAAATTAAAAAAATGTTCATAATCAACGTATCACATAATTACAATAATAACGAGTAGTACTCTAAAGTAGTTCGCACAATAAACAAATATTTCAAATTAACCTTTTTCTCTAGATAGTGTTGTATACGTGTCCATATGTTGGCGGTATTTCGCTGCAACAGCCAAATCTTGGGCATCAGCATACAGTCCACCTTGGTCAAGGCTACTATACGTCTGTCACGCATATTTTCTCCAAATCCGAAACTGCTGCCTGGGTTTAACTGGCAAACCTGCAAGATACAAAGTACGTTTTCATATTTGATAGAGTATAATATGACCTAGCCCATGGGTTCTGTGCGCTTGACATTTTCAGTAGGTTAGATAGAATTCGGAGTTCCGATGCTCCCCGATCTTTTCTGCCTCTAATTGCTCCCCTCGGGCATTCAGTTAATCACTGGTGATGGAAATGATCTTAATAATTGCAACAAACAAGATGAAAATTACAAGAAATTGAAAAGAACAATAAATAAACCTGCATAAAATATGTCTTCAGATTCGGAGGTCGAATCTGTTCTTCAGGAATCACACTCAATCTGAAAATAAGAAAACGTGAATCACTAAAATTTACTTTTACAAACTGCTTATACCATAGTCATCATTTCATAATTTCAGTCCATTAACGTCCCACTACTGAGCACGAGCCTCCTCTCACATATCAAGGTGTGAGGGTATTGGGTCATACTCCACCACGCTGACCCAGTGCGGATTGGCAGAGGCAGGTGTATGGCGTCCTGCTGTTAGAATTTATCAAGCCGCCTATTAGGCCTCTAACATGGCTTAACGACTACCACATTTAGTGATAACCGGGACCGACGATATCAAATGCCACACAAACGGTCACCCATCCAAGGACTGACCTCTGTAAACTTTGCTGTACTTCGGTTATCGTTCGAGCACCGCAGAGCTACGAGCGATTCAATTATTTATTTTATACCATAGTAGATAAAGGAATTTGAATATTGAAACCTGACTGAACAGCGCGTTGTCATTTCTGAAGGCTCAACCAATATTTCAGTCTTCTCTGAAGATCGACTATTCCTTTTAGTTTCTAATTTTATCTCGTCATGGGGCATTAAAACTAGACTTTCACCATCTTCTTTCATACTAACGCCGCCTGACTTTTTGGTCTTTGAATTAGATTCAGAAAGACCCTTGGACGTCTGTGCTAAGATCCCATCTTTGTCGACAGACTCGGATGGACGATCGTCGCTTTCCTTATTAAGATTCTTATATGCTCCAAAATATTTGGTGTCAAAATCTTGTTCGCTTTCTTCTTTCGGCACCTATGCACCATTAGAAAAATAACAACATTTAAGAAACATTTCAAAATACGAGTATTATTATTTGTACTCTAAACATTTATACTTACAAACGGATCGTACAAGGTATAGGAGTTTTTCCCCAGATGAGTAGTGACAATTACTTGAACGGATTCTATCATTTGGCAACGACCAGACAATATAAAGTAAACAAAATTTGCTATTCCAACTCCATCGCCAAGAAGTGTTTCATTTGGAGCGTAGGATTTCATTTTCGCCACAATACAACCTTCTCTTCTTGCCACCTTAGAACATAATAGATAAGGGTAAATACAACCAGCAAAAAGAAAATATAATTTGGCTATAAACATTTACCTCATCAAGCGCATCAAAATATGTAAATGCTGACATTGCTTCTCTAACTTCATCCCATTGCTTCTGAATCGAAGCTTGAAGTACATTTTTAAAGTCTTCCTTCATCAATGCCAA
Organism: Musotima nitidalis; assembly: GCA_949126915.1. Classification (NCBI taxonomy): domain Eukaryota; kingdom Metazoa; phylum Arthropoda; class Insecta; order Lepidoptera; family Crambidae; genus Musotima; species Musotima nitidalis. The sequence goes on along the minus strand of OX421418.1, from coordinate 9,371,711 downwards.
AAGCTCACAGTGACCTGTTATAAAGAAACACCTATAACTCTCCTGTTTCTAAAACAACTGCCGTATGGCGCGTTAGCCATAATAAAAGAAACTTAGCAACGTCGTCTGAGGCGTTTAGTTAAATCGATGAAAATTGATTCAATGACAATAATTATGATTTAAGGTATTAGTGATGTTTTCTAACAAGCCTGCTTATGCTTCCTGTAGACAATTTTTTACTCTGGTTATATGTATAATATTGTCACTATTCAATTTCGCATCCATACCTATATAAATACATAATATTGATCAAATCCAACATATTATGACATAGTATTCGGATAAAATTAGCAGTTTTCCGTGAAGTATGTTTTTTTTTCAATTAATTAGATATACAATATGACGATCGTATAAGAAAATAATAAATTATTAAATAGCTGTTGATAATATATTGATTTGAGATTCGTAAGTATTCAATCGTAAGTTTTATTTTTTCCTTTCGCGGGCCAGCTGGAAGATATTTCTTTTTGGAATAAGCTGTGCCCTGTACCCAATGTTTCTTCGTTTTTAGTTTTTCTGTTTGTATATTTCTGTGAGTGTACTAAATAAATAAAATTAATTAATTAAATAAATGTTCGTGCGCTATGACCTACTTTTTAGGCAAAAATCATATACTGGGTGCAATTCTTACCTGTGGTGGTAACAGTAGCAGTTCTTGGAATAGTATGCAACAAAGAAACTTCTCCAAACATATCACCGGGATGCATAACGCCAATGTCAACAGAGACATACTTCTGGAGGAGCTCATCAAAGACCATTTGGCTTACTATGACGTCTCCTGTGACGATGAAGTACAGAGCATGTGCCTCCTGGTGCTGTCTCACTATAGGGCGTCCTGGTCCGTAGTATTTGAAGTAGGTGACTGCCGCTAGCTTTTTTTTCACATGCTGAAAATGGAAAAATTATAAATAATTAATTTATAAACAATGAGCGCTCCAGGATGTTGTATCCAAAAAAAATGTATAATTCACATTGCAGCGAGAACTACTACATGAGAAAAAATAGACGTTAGATCAACAGAAGATCAAAATTTTTTAATTATTCCTATATAACATCTATCTTAACTCAACTTTCTGGTGAACATTATCAAATAGGTACGTTATTTATAACGCATTATACGCATCATAGCGCTTGACATTTATTTTGAGTAAATCTAATCAAATGTCGTAAAAGGCATGTTAGTATAAATAAAACTTCAATAATCGGAGCATGTTTCACTTACATTGGGATATCTCTTAAAACATTTTAATCCTCCAATAATGCGATAGATATATTTTTTCTCTTGCTCTGTTCGCTCTGCTGCAGGTTTGTTCAAAAGAGCTTTATCCTGAAAATTCAAAAGCTCTTATTTTCCATTGCTACTAAAAGTCGTGGTAAACAATACGTAACGACCTAAAAATTATCAGTTGAAAAAAAAATACAATAGATGAGGTCAACAATAAGATAAATATATTCATAATCACAATGGATGCAGGCCGCCTACAATAAGTCACGCTGGAAATTTCTGGGGAAGGCCTATGCTCAGCAGTGTACTTCCTAGGGCTGATGATGATGATGATTCATTATCACTATATGATGATGGTAGATGAAATAAAATAAACTTTAAAATGCTTATGATTTATATTAGAAGATCCGAAGCGAGCTGGTTCTTCATTCCGCTTAAATTTTATTAAATACCTATAGGTATGTAGACTAGTGCATTCCAATTATGTTACTTATAAAAATATGTTCCGGGCTAATTTTCATTATTCAATTTAATTTATTTTACTTTCGCATAATGTGGTAACCAAATTATTTTATTCGAATCAAAAGCTTGATTCGATGGTAACACGCTCTAATTTAGTATGTAGGTAGTTTGGAAAACGATAAATAAAAACTAATCGCGCGAGCATTTTATCAGTCGCAATCACAGAAGTGAATGAGTGAAATCGATTCTGTGGTCGCAATTTTGGCGCCAGCGCAAGTTTTTTACTTGTCTGTATTTGCCAGGATGAAGTAATTTGATAAATCAAATTATTTGCTTAAAATCAGCGTTTTCTTCATATAAACAGTCTTAAGTCAACTTAAATCCGTTACAGTCAAGTCCGTCCGATCCCAGTAAAGTAATGAAGACTATGCTAGAGGTTCTTTTAATTTTAAATTCATTATTTAAAATTGCATAATTTGTGGTAGGTATACAACTAAGCAGGATCACTCACATAATATGTACCTGCTATGACGTAAAATTCTTCCTTGTCACAGCGCAGCGGGGAAGACGCCATAAAATTTGCGTGATGTAAATGTAAATGGATGGCCTCTTAACCCCTACATTAGATAATATGAAATTTTCTAACGGTTATAGTCAATAGTTGCTTCTTTTTTGCTTTGCCACGGACTGCCTGTTCCACTCTTCGTTTCACATCTTCAAAACCCTCATATTGATCTACTGCTTCAATCAGCCAGTATGCATTGGCCATTACTAGACGTCCAAGTGCGCGAAAAAGACATTTTGCGCGAAATTTGCGTCTCATTTGTTCTTCAGGATCCTGAAAAGTACCGTTTAGGGTCTTAATACTTAATCACAGTAAAACCTAGTTAATAAAGATAAATATAATATGGATAGTTAAGAATATGACTGTAACACAGTTATTTGTTGGTCAGTACCCTTTTACAAAAAACTAACTCTATTATCGTTTGGCGTTGTACCTACCACGTTTGACCATATTCTATGTTCTGTCGCTTATTTTGCTAACTAGAATAACCAAAACTAAGTTTCCGGGTAACTTTTTCAACGTTAAGTGTGATAGTAAACATAACACTCAAGCTGCGGTCGAAGTATCACTACTACTTAACTTTTGTGAGTATTGAGATGGCGGGATCAAGTATTCGATTTTAAATGTATCACATTAACATGTATGTGACACGTAATTATGTACTATTTTTAATTTATTTGACGTCAAAGTGGCGCGACCTTCTGAAAGTGCTACTCAAAAGCTCTGGAAGACCCGAAGACATGTACAGTACATACTTAATTTTCAATTGAAAGTGCCAAATTAAAGTAATATGATTTAAACATTGTTCCTGCCAATTTGATCCTTCTTCCTATACCTGAATTCATATGAAAAACGTGACAGCTCGTACACAGTATATTCTTTAAAACTTATTGCAGCTAAGTAAATGAATAAAGGGTGCATAGGGATCCTACCAAGACCAAGGATCCCAAGCCAACCTCACCTGCAGGTGGTACACCTTCCGATCAAACGAGGCTCTGGCGAACATATCTGTGCCCGGTAAGCGGCAATAGGCTCGCCACCTATTACTTGGGACCAACTACATAATTGGCGAAGTGTGGGCTTATAATATTCCTCTGTCTACCCCTTCGGGGAAACAGGCGTAAATGTATGTATGTATGTCATTTGAGTACAACAAAAGTTATCAATCATTCATCGTTTTCTTTGAATGGACTTGATTCTGTCATCCTGATGCTCACATTCAATTTGATACAATTGCATTGAAAAGTCGCAGACCTATAAAACCAGCAAAGCGAAGGAGTCAGTAATTTTTTATACGTCGTAAATATATTTTAAGCAATAACAGTATTTTACCAAAATTACTACGTATGTGTAGTCTTGCTATAGCTGATGGGATAATATATCAGACATCCGGGATAAACTTGGTTTAATTGTCATGTTACCTACCAATTCCTTTTTCCCGCCTCCAGGTGCAGCACGAGGAGGCATTTTTGTTTATATTATTATAAAAAATATCAAATAAAGTATGCTCAAAATAAGTCAATGTTAATATTATTTTTAACAATAATGACTTTTATAGGGAATGACATGAAATTATTTATGATAGCTATATTAATTCTCTTTAGTCATAAGTAATGCAAGATCAAAATAGTTAAAATCAACTCAACGACGTATCATTATGTGCTCCCTTATTATTTAATTAAGTTATTAAGTCGATGATCAATTGCATTAAAAGTCAACCAAATCATCAACCCTTTATAAGTAACTAATCATCAATCTCTTATATCATATACATTTTACTACTTTTAACACGTACTTTAAAATTGGAAATGTCGTGATAAAATATGAGATCTACTGAAGCTGCCACACTTTTTATTATTTTAGAAATATGTCGTTACACTCAAAACTATTATTTTTCTATTATTCTTTGCCAGAGGCGAAATAAGGACTTGTTAGGTGGAAACACATTCTAGGTGGAGCTGCCTATACTGTTCTTTGACCTATGTGGCATTTAATTAGGTAGAATATAAGCAATAATTCTATGATATTTAATTTAAATTTTAATAGGCTGAACAGATAACCTATTCCAAAAGAAAAAAATGTAACTTGACAAGTACTGTCAAATAAAATGACAATTCACATTTGAGAAATTATTATTTTGTTTGAGTCGGTCGGTATCCGTACTATTTTATTGTCGGCAATCGACTTTTAGTTACAAAGCATCATATATATTGCAATAAACTTTCTTGTACTCTGAAGATCACATCGTCACCATGGTAAGATAATAAATAAAACTTGTCGTTATACTGATACATTTTGTCGTTTCATTGTGTGAACAGGAACACTGCATCCTAATTACCTCTTTTTGTTTCTTGCTTTTACATTCTGAAAAGAATTTAGAACATATAAGTATATGAGATTTGTCTCTGTTAGCCCGAGAGTATCCTATGCGCGAAGGTTGTTATGTAGACCGATATAACCATACTTTAACGGGACTGCTAGAATTATTTCTACCTAATGGGATGTTCTAAACTTAACTTTTTTTATATACAGAGTTTCGGACTGCCTTCGTTGAAAGTAAAACCTAATAATGCCTGTACTGTTACACCACGAGAGGGGCCGTTTGGAATCCCAAGTTCTATGACAGCAGGTCTTGCAGCAACTAAACCAAGTATTGGAAATTCACATCCTCTGGAGTCGTCGGAAAGAAATGTAAGTCTTCAGCAATGTCTAAAATTTAATTATTCCACATTAGAATGACTTTATTAAAAGTTATACAACTACTGGCTCAAAGAAATAAAAGGGCTTACGGTTTTATATGACAATCATGAATCAGCCAACATAACAGACAGCATCTTTCCTGACAGTGAATGCAGGCTGCTCTGTATCAGTTGCTTTATTAAGCTGTTGTAATGGCCTAATTAGTAAGTGGACATCTTATGGCCGAGATGGTGATGGTGATGATGACATATTATATTTCAGTTCTGTGATATTCATTATAATTTTGGGAATAATCACTATAGGTAGTTTGGTTCCCATCTTTAGTAATTTTGCTTTGACTACAATGTAAATGAAACTTGGTTAGATGCTAATGAAGCAGATTTCATATTGGATGGTGTATACAAGAAAATTTTGCCCATGTTGTGGATTGGTATCAACAATACAACTTAATTTGTCTATACTAATATTCAGCAGCTTAGGCATGACTATGTAACTGAGGATAACTATTCATTGATTTATTTGTAAATTGTTCATTTATGTAAGTTGTTTTATAGTCTTAATTTTACTTTTTTCTAGTACCATTTAAACGAAGAGAAAATGAATATGGCCATGCTTCGTAACATTCAAGGATTACACGCACCCATGAAACTCACCATGGAAAAGAAGTTTGCCAGTCAGGTAATTATTTTTACTTGTGTAACATATTAATAAACACATGCGCTGAGTTTATTACATTTAATTCTAATAAAATATAATAAATTAATAAGTAAAATCTTCTAAAATATAAGCCTATTTTCCTGATGGGATAGAAGCATATTATATGTCCACATTTTTGTCCCACATAATAGGAGCCTCTTACACTTGGACTCCTAAGACGTTGGTACGATCTTACATCTTAATACTAAGTTCCTAAATTCTAATTGATTATAATTAATTATTATGTAAATTGATTGTTTATCAAAAATACTTGTAGCATTAAAGGGGAGGAGGGTGGGGAGGCAGAGTTGGTATATTTTTAGTGCAATACATTTAGGTTATTCCTCCTCTAACAAAATTGCCTTTTGAACCAATTTTTAAGCCTAATTTTGTATAACTCATTATTTGTAGGCAGATACAACCACTTTAGTTCAATTTCCATTCTATCTTAAATGATTATCTTATTTGTGACTAAGAAATTGATCTAAAGACTGGCTGTCAGTCAAATGTTTAAGTAGATCATGTGATTGATAGTTTGGGATCTTCAGACAACTTCTTGGATTCCAATATTTTAGCATGACTGGCACCTTTGAAACTGAACTGATTTCTTTTAGGTCCATTGATGGATGTAAATGTAGTACAACAAAATTAAATTGCTCCAGGGTATTGAGCATCTTCGTCATATTATATAATTTAGTTAGGCTTTAAATTTTTTGATTGCCTTTGTTATTATAATTTATTAATATACAATATTTTATCTCATGGCATGCAAGTCTTTATCATAAAGTAAAATTATTAATTTAAAAAAAAATAAACTAGCAGTCATTATTGCTAGTTAAGTTTTTTATTCATACAATTCATATTTATTTCTTAACTAGCGGCCCGGAACGTGCTTCGCTACGTATAAGGCATAGTAATAAAAAAAATGATTATTAAGTTCATTTATTCAAACAAAAAAATATTGTAAATTGCTAGCTATTTAAAATTCCAAATGACCCAAATGATATATTGTTTATATATTATATTTATCAGCAAAGAGTAAAAAATAAAAAAGATTTGGGTACTCTTACTATGGTGGGTTTATATGGGTTAGTCTAAAACATTTGGATAAACAATATTTTTGTTTTCCTATTTTGAGCATGAATAAATAAACAGTTGGGGGTTCTGGAACAGGCAACATAAAGTTGGCCATGTGAAAAACATTTTGCCATCACCAATTTCTAACAATTATTTTGAAAACTCATGGGCAGTTGCATTATTATGTAGGTGAATGGCCATATTAATGTTCATTGTAAATTTTCGTACATATCTCCAAAGAACTGATGACTTCAAACAGGCGTTTATTTCATCAGCAGGAGTTGATCGAGAAATGACAGGCAATGTTTGACGAAAGTTCCCTGACAGCAATATCAGAGCACCACCAAAAAGCTGTTGATTACCGCGTAAATCTTGCATTGTTCGATTAAATGCTTCTATTGATTTTTTATTCGCCATTGTGCACTCATCCCATAAAATAATTGACGTTAATCGCAGAACTTTTGCCATAGCAGAATTTCTCGAAATATTGCATGTTGGAGTTTCAATCACCTGTACATTCAAAGGCAATTTTAATGCAGTGTGCGGTCCGACCACCTTCTAATAATGTAGCAGCAATTCCCGAAGATGCAATGCAATTTTCTGTTCCGATCGAATAGTCGCTAAAATCAATGATACAACGAAAGTTTTACATTACAATTGAACTCCTGCTCATATTGCAATTCACAATCAAAAAAATCATGTATCTCACGATTTGGTGCGGTCATACCCAATTGTGCTAATGCTTTATTTAAAATCTTTAGACACATATCTTCAATTATTATTAAAGCTTCGTTGTACATTTCCAAGGTAATAAACAAATCGGGATTTCTTTCATGATGACGCATACGAATTAAAATGTCTTCTGCCATAATAATATAATGTTCATATTTGTTCAATAATTTTGGCATACGATCGAGAGCAATTTTGAACAATTGAACTAATCCGTTATGCTGATGGAAAAACCTTGGATGGTCTTGTATTTGAAACAATTGCACAACGTTCATCCAATTCACGAAAGTTAGCCGCATCACAATGTGGACATATTATTGCGTCCATCATTCCAATGTATCCGTATATTACTATAATCAATCTGACTGTTGTAATTAAAAGCAGCACGCAGCATTTCATCCAAAACAGCACGACGTATCCTTGATCGCCGTGCAATCGCCGGCCTATGTTTTGTCGTCTTGCTCATGGCATTTTACCTTCACTCAACAACTCAATAATATTTTGGAAAATATAAACACAAATCAATAACAACAATATTTTTGAAAATATAAACACAACAAAGCAATAATTATTAATTATCGCTGATAAAATGAAATGACATATGATGACATTAATTTTTTTTGTTATAACTAACGTCACTTTTGACATTAAATTTGTTTGATAAGGTTCAAATTTAAGTATTAGTACAAATTGTTTGTATATGGGAGTATAGAAATATGTTGATTTTACACTTTTTCAAGATTTTATTTTTATTTTCTCTACGTACAAACCTTCTCTGGACTTCCACAAATAATTCAAGACCAAAATTAGCCAAATCGGTCCAGCCGTTCTCGAGTTTTAGCGAGACTAACGAACAGCAATTGATTTTTATATATATAGATAATGAAGTAAATATACCTCTAGTAAAAAAAGAACACTAACCACTTGTAATTGCAAACAGACTAGATTGATTTTGACGTAAAAAAATCTTATGGGATGATCTTATGCGTCATCCTGCGAACTGACTTGAACTGCAATCACCAACCCGCCTGCCCAATGTGGTGATTATGTGCCAAAAACCTAATAGAATGTAATTTATTAAAGAGGCCAATGTTCAGTAGTGCACTCATAAGGCTAATATAATTGATTGATGTGCTTTAGGTAGTTGTGTTACTTTTGTTGTTCTTAATATTACAAAGCTACTCAAATAATAGTTTTAAGGGTAAAGCAAACATCTTTTTCAATATGACTGAAATGCCAATATTGTTTTTATTCACTTTTACAGATCGGACGATTACCATTCCTCCCCAGTTCTAAGTTCCAGCATGACATCCTCTCGGGACGGTACTTGGACATTGGTTTTGAAGACTGTCTCAACACTCCTGAATTCTGTGAGGTGGCTGGTCAGCCCCATGCTATGGTCGAAAAGTCTCTCGGCATTCTGTGATGCTGAGTGTAGCTACATTATGTAATATTTTTCTCCAATCTATTTTTAATAAACAGCTTAAAAACCGTTTACAGTATTTCAGTAGTAGTTTCTAAATTAGTAAAAGGTTTTATATTTATTTTGAATAACGAAAACTAATGACATTTCCAAGATGGCTCATAATTTAACCATGAAACTAATCTTTTTACAAGTTTTTGGCTATAAATAAAATACACTTTATTGTCTTAAAAGATCAATAAAATCGTTTAGGTTCGTCAAATTTAACAAAATGGAAATATAAAAGGAATATGTTAATAACAATGCAAGTGATATCAGTGGTAGGTACCATAATCAAGAAAGAGAGAGAAATAATTAAGACCTTGAGCTTAAGGCGAAATATAAATATGGTTTCCAATAAAAACAATTTACCATGATATTTTTAAAATCTTTATTATAAAATATGGATTGAAGACCTATGTATAAAATATCAGCACATAAAATTATTATGTAACGTATGTAAAATTAACAAAATATATATTAGTCATCTTTGACTAAGTCAAGTATTCTAAGTTTACAAATTTTCTTGACTTCGTTAATTCCTGTGGCTATCTCCTGGTCCCTGGTGTTGTTGTACCTCGTCTGAAGACCTTCAATTATAGACTGAATCTTATTTTCTCGAGCGCAGATAATGAATGGAAATCCAAATTTCGATTTGTAGCTGAAAATTAATATCAGAATTGGATGAGTCACATTACACAAAAATATTTCAAACAAAATGCAGAAATAATCTGATCGCATGTGAAATCTGTTTTTTGGATATTGAGCACTATTTACTTTTATACATAGTCTCTGTGTAAAAATAATTGAAAGCAAATAATTAATATAATGCGTTGTAAATATTTGTATGCATTTGTTATTCATAAATAACGCACTCTATTGAAGTAGACTGACATTACAGAACTAAGTAGTTCCAAACGCATCCGATTGGCGCTTTAGCTACACACACTTAGTTATAAATTGATAGATGGCGCTACTTGCTGTAACTTGCAAATAAAATAAATATTAAAGCAGTTTAATTATTATGATGTGAGAACAGTTCTTTACTTATTGTAGTTTTTGTTGACGTTATGATGTTCTTGCTTAGTTTAATCAATATTTTATTTTGGCACAGCTCCTCTCGTACAAACCTAGGTGAGAGAGAATTATAATCCAGCACTCGGATCAGTGTGGATTGATGGAAGCAGATGTGGTTTATGGCTTCCTGCTGTTCATATGAATGAAATATCATTATCGAATTTTCCAAGATTCCAGAATTAAAAGCTAAAGCCTTTAAGCCTAGGGGAAGACTTTTCCTCCTCGTGCGTATATAAAGTAGTGTGTTTTAAGAAACAGGTTGAAATCATGCCTTATTTCTTATATAGTATCCGTAGTCCTACATGCAGTTCATCCTCACTCCTTAGAAATTACAGAAACGTGTACGGTAGGTACGCTTCGAAATAAACTTTCTGTCTTGTGCTTTTGGGTTGTTCAATGAGCTTCTGGCGAGAATTAGGTCACAAGAGATTATAGAATTGCGGTGTTCAAATAGGGCGTGAAACAGTTTTTGGACGCAACACCTCCTCCTTCCTGGTATTGCTGGCGTTCATAGGCTGCAATGACCTCAAGGGTGATGAAAAGAATGTTCAACCTACCAATGATTACTTATATCGTTTCCGTATCGTTTTCGACCACCGAACTCGCGATGCTATAGTAAGTTCCACAGTAAAAAAGAATGTTACACTCTTTTACCATACCGTTCATTGTTAACGTTGATGGTGTAGCGCTGTTCCTCGCTGATGTCGTGGAGACCAGCGCTTTTCTGCTCGTTCTCCGACTCGGGTGTCAACTCTCCCTTAAATGCCAGTCGTCCAGCTAGGTCCGGATGCAGTTTTAGAACTACTATTTTTTCTGCAAAATATTAGTTAATCAAAATTATAACTTTATATAAATGGAATCTCGTTAAGTCTGGTCAGATGGCAGTCGCTCTATGTAATATATGAAATGTAGCCAAATCTGCTTAAACCAATGAGCAGACCCTAGGCCTTATGCTTAAGTCTAGGGCAATGTAGGCAAAAAGCTAGTCCACGAAGTAAATATGGCTAGCCACATCCCTAAATTCAAAACGTGACGAGGTTTAACCTTTGCTTCAACTATTTAGAACCCATTTACATAGTTATATGAAGATTTCTGTCTATCTCAAATGGGATATAATTATATGCGTGAGATAATGTATGTCATACATTTATATCATTTAACATTTTCACAACAACAACACACAAACCAACACTCACGTATAATTATACTCATATTTTTTAATGCTATATAGTTAAGATAAAATTATTTGAAATATTTCTTAAGTCTGATACCGCTGTCTTTGAGGCGGGCGCTGATGACTGCGACACTGTCTCTGACTGATGCGGTCATTAACGCTGAATTTGTTTGTAAAATAATGTTATGGTTTCAATAAAGATTAATATTTTATGCACATTATGAGCTTGAGTTTATGTAAATGCATCATGCATCATTTATTTTATATAACAGATTATTTATATATAACATTTACAATATTATATTACATTTAAAATAGACTAAAAACAGAAGTCATCTCCAAGACATACGACTGTGTAAGTTCCATTGATCCTTTATAATGCAATAAGTAGTGTTTATTTGCAGAAAAAATATATAAAAAAAGTTAACAAAATAATAATAAAAAATACGTATCAAAACTTATACCTACTTTACATAAAATGACGGGAATTTTTTGTAATGGTAAAGAAAGTTAATTATTTGAAGATAATATTTCAGGTACCTACACATTTTTATCAAGATATACCTTCATGTTCTAAAGAGCTAAACTTTTTGATTGTTTATAGCGAGTATTATATCGTGAACCACCTACTGAGTACATTTTAAATATTATATCACATATTGAAAGCTATCTTTGATTAGTATATTGGGCAATATTTCATTTTGTTGACGCGAGATAAGCGGCACGCAACAGAAGTTACGTAAAAAATAATAACAGCAAATGAGTGCTGCTTTATGTACCGGAATAACTAAGTTATATGCTCATATATGGATGTATAGGGATCCTATCAAGACCCAAGGAGCCCAAGCCAACCTCACCTGCAAGTGGTGCACCTGCCGATCGGACGGACGAACGGACGAGGCCCTGGCGAACATAACAGTGCCCGGTTAGAGGCAATAGGCTCGCCACCTATTACGTGGGACCAACTATATATTATTAGCGAAGTGTGGGCGTATAATATGCCTCTGCCTATCCCTTCGGGGAAAAAGGCGTGTATGTATGTATAGTCATAAAACACAAAAAAGTTTCAATATTTACCTTCAGTGCTAAGCTCATCTAAATAACTATGGAAAGCATTGCATAGTTCCGCTACACTCTCGAACGGCTTATTCTTGAACACAGTAGCCGCAGCGTCCATACATAGCTCTATAACATTACCAAACATCCATTCGAACTGCTCACTTCTTAATTTGTTCACTTCAAAAATATTTATTAGAGAGGTCATTGTTACTCGGCTCCTAATCTCACTGAGACTACCGATAATTTTAGTACTCTCGTCTGTTATCTCCGCATTCATTTATCGCTGTTTGGGTCATTACAAGTTCAACCAAAGACACACATTAGCATGTCTGTTCAAATTGAAATGCCATTTAACTAATGTGAAGATAAAAACGTCTATTTGAAATTGGACAAATATTTAGACCGTACTAACTTCAGTCTGTGGCTTTGACTGCGTTATTTAATGTTAATCACGACTCACAGAAATTACGAAAGGGTTCGAGCCTTCCACGTAACACAATTGCATGAACATTGGTCAAGTGATTTGGGGTTTGGTTTTTATAATTTAGGACTGTCAAAAGTCTCTCTTCGTATTAGAACACAAGAAAATCTTCAGCAGTACCAATAGGTAGTTTGTGCTATGACTTACTGTAAAGGTGTGTCGACTATAGCATTTAACCTAGCATAAAGTTTTTTGCGTTTCTACCGCGCACAGAAAAATCGGCTTATGTGACTGCATCATCATCTCAGTCCATTAACGTTCCAGTAATGAGCCATCTCAAACATACCAAGGTTCTGAAACCTCTCAGGTTTTCAGAACATACGCTGCTGTTAGAACTTCGCAGCCGCCTAATACGGCTTCTAATTTGTCCTAACGAGTACTATGTTATGAATGTACCTTTTGCGACACGGGAGCGCTCTATATGATATTCCTTAAAAACGGTCACCCGTTAGCTTTATATCGGCGATCGTTTCCGATCAGCTAGTATCGCAAAACTACGAGCATCACGAGCGATTATAACTCAACAAAATTTCGAAGAGAGTTCTGTTTTTTATGTCAATTTGTACTTATATGAAACACACTTGCATCCAACCTACCTCATCATCTTGAACATTATACGAAAATCTACGAATTTCTCAGTCAAGAGGGGTAACTCTTGAATAAAAATGAGCATAGACATTACCATTATGTCGCCTCTCGACACATTCTCCCCCTGCTCGTGTAAATTTCGCGGTAAAGGGAAACAAAAGCGACGTTTATGTGTCAGTTGTATCGAGCGGGCTGGGAGTCGGGAGTCGGGATAAATCAGCGAGGGCGGGAGCACTACGAGCCCTCTGGGAGGAGACGACGACAAATGGCCGCTAGGGAGCCACGCGACTAGGGCCCACATCATTTCTAGATTCGTTTATAAACAGATGAATGAACAGAAATAAATAAATATTTTCTGACAATTACACCAATTATTTTATACCAAGACAAGTATCATTAAGAACTTGTGTTATGGATACTAAATAACGGATACACATACTTTTTTTTTGTACATATATACTTTTTTTTTATCCATAGAAAAACACCCAGACCAAAACAAATATTCATGATTATGCACACAAACATTTGTCCTGTGTGGAAATCGAGCCCACGACCTCAATAGCGAAGTATACCTGATATTGACCTCCACGCCATATCGGTCGTCAAATGAACGAACTTTATTTATATTATGAGGCCTTTTCACCTAGGATGATTTCTGTGACACTTCATCGTGTTCCGAACTACGCGTTTTTTGTTTGAACCACAAAAATATTTTTTCTATACCTATAATATTTTTATTTTACGGTGACGTTATTACGAAAAATGTAAAAATTGAATACCTTAAACTTATAAAACAAAAACAGTCTCGTTTAGTTTAATTTAATGAAATTTAAAATAAAAAAAGCACAGAAATAAAAGACCTATGCAATTCTTGGCCGTGGAACGGAACGTAGAAAGAACATAGGGCTGAGAAGTCACATAATCGGCGGTCATCTTGTGATTGCTCGAAAATGCAGAGATTATATTAGAGGACTGGGAGCGGTAGGTCAGAATAGACAGGTGGAAAGACGTACTTATAATTATTTGTGGCGATAGCGACTCTTTAAGAGATTCTGACAGTGATTTATCAGAAAGTGACCAAACAATTAAGTCTTTTCAAATTCTGTTGTATTTTACTTTAATAAATCTGGGCAAAATATACCGTTTATGTATGTATGCACAATAAAATTTCAATACAATACTTATACACTAACAATATTTAAGTTTTAGTTTATTTATCGATCGATTTTATTTCCTTTTAAATTATTATCGATTATCGGAAATATTAGATACGATTTCATTAAAGGACATCTCTACAAGTGTCAAAAATCGATCTGTCATAGAATAGAACTCATCCTAGGTGAAAAGGACATATCTCACAATCACGGTCCCACAAAACTATTTAATTGATATGGATATAAGTTTTGTTTTATGATAATCTCAGTAAATATTTAACCAGATATTTTTTTTATCATGTGTTCCAATTCCAATAAGCTAGACTAGTAAAAGAAAATCAAAGCATTTGACTGGTTGCTTTTTATAGTAATAAAATTACCTATATTTTATTAAAATTCTTTACAAAAAAAAAAATTATAAACTTAACTTTTTCTGGCATAACGAGCTATTCGACACAGTATATAATATTATTTAATATAATCATAGTGCAAAATACAAACATTTATTTCTTTATCATCATCATTTCAGCCCATTGACGTCCCACTACTGAGCACGAGTCTCCTCTCACATATCAAGGTACATTGAGGGTACATTTCTTTTAAGTATGAAAATTCCTGTGTTAGAGGACCTCGTTTTTCCGTATATCATCCATAACCAATGAAGTTTTTTATAAATATTATATTTACGATTTACTTTTATAGAAAATATGAGAACATCATATAATGATACTGTTAATAGTTTAAATCATATTTTGAATAAGTGTATTGTATAAGTACATATCTGAGTCCCAGGCAGGTAAGTCTTGGCTCAGGAAAGTATCTAGATAATACTGTTGTGAATGCGATGTGTGAAGAGTTAAGAAAACGGCTCTATTAATTATTCGCTATTTCAAGACTTTCTGAAACTCACATAATGTACCTACAACCAACAATATCAAATAGTAGGCCATTGCTGAGCATAGGCATGTCCAATTACCGATTGTCACTCAAGAACTCGTTTTGCCCAATAGTTCTCGCTTGTCAGATCTGATTGAAAATAATTAGTTAAAAAACAAAAGGTGTAAAATCCTTCAAGTAGCTAACTTGTTACGTTAAGTTAGCATATTGCTGCTACAGCAACTTTAACAAAATAAACGACGACCTCGGCTGTGCCCACTTTCTATTTTTATATTATTCTGTTATTGTAAATTATGTTTGTATTGGTGAAAAACAGTGTTCATCTATCTCGTTCTGTATATTTATTATATAACAAAAACGAACTTGAAAATCTAAATCCCAGTCCCTCATGGTCACCCTACCCGTTGAAGTATTCGTAAGCGCACGCGATCAAAATATTACTGCAAACCGTTTCAGATATAACAATTTGAAACCTGATACGACTGTTATTTGTCATAGTTAATTTTGCATACTAAAACTATCGTTAATTTTGTTTGGTAGTAAAACAGTAGGTAGATCATTTTAACCATATTTATAGTTGAGAAATACGTGGTTGATGTATAAACAAAAGGTAAGGTATAAGTATTTTGACCATTTGATTTTTATTATTGTGAGCAAAAGCTGAAGACCATTGGAAATAATAAAAAATATATTCCACAACCCCTTGTGTGACCCTGTGAAGATACCTGTCATCAGTTGTGCTCAAAATAAGACACAAAGTATTCTATTTAGTATAGTGGCTTTTCCCTCCCATGACCTATGTCTCTACGATGTAATCCCCCCCGGAATGCTACACGATAATTTCCTTTCTTGGCTTAACAATAAAGCCAATTAAGCATTCTAGACAGCTATATACCCCTCGAAATACGTAATACTTTTAGTACAACGTCACTCTTGCAACTCAATAGGGTTACCGCGGCCTTGGTACGTAGCAGGCTCAAAAGAAAGAACATGGATGCTTTTTAGTCAGTAGAAGTCTGACACACCCTCGCGCTCCACCACCACCACAGTAGGGGAAAATCATTTGATGATTTTCCATCCAAAAAAAAAAAAGGGTTTAGTCGAACGTCACTCTTGCAACTCGCACCTCTCTTGTTCTATCAGACAGGTGTGTATATAAACTGATCCTGTATAAACCTGATTGCACATAAAAATATTAATTATGCATCAAATGCAGGATTTGCTGACCCCCCCGACTAATCTCCACCTTGTCGTGGTGGGGGGGCTGAGTACCTCCCGGTAGGGCTTAGGAGGCGCTAGGGAAAAGGTAACACCCAGAGATTGGCGACTCTGGGTGCCCTTAGTACTGACTACCGGGGGGGAAACTAAGAGGGACCTGTGGAGGGCGCAGCGGGTGGGCCAGGAGGGCCCATCAAGCAGCGCCAGGAGGGTCTTAGGCAGCGGGGGCAGGAGGCCCCTACTGTCTAACCATGGACCCTCCGAGAAGTCGGCCACACACGCTATGGTCGCACAAGGAGGTAGGAGGGGCGCGTCCACTGCGTCTCTCTGAGGAGGTCCTCCCGGTTTTGGTCCGGGGGACGTTGGCCGCGGGCGGGGTGTCAGAGCTGCAACCCAGGTACTGGCCCCCCGCCTCTTTCTCAACAAGCGGCGGGCGTCGTCGGAAGATTTTTAGTGGGTATTACTGCTGGCGGTCGTGTCTGCCGGTGGTGAGTCCCACACACCTCTCTCGGTCTCCCTTTGGCCGGGAGATAGTGCGTAAACGCATTTTGTTACCGACGTAAATCAAAAAAAAAAAAAAAAGGATTTGAAGCTGAATTTGTATTTTAATGGGCAGTCAGGTTTGACCAGACAATGCAAGTAATGACGTGGTGACTGTTAGATACTGGCCTCCTGTAATCGGTCGCATTGGAAGTTCATGGTTGTGGCCTATGTTAAACAGTGGACGTCCTAGCAGCCAGCAGTTATGGTGACAAATTATATTGGCAATTTATAATGCAACATCAAATACAACCCTTTGATTATCATTTCTTATATACCCACATACCTATTCCACTAAACTACTTTCTCTACAATGCAAACAGAGGTGAGACAGAGGACTGCTACCTCGTTAAGCACCTTTGGATTTCTCAAAGTATAGGTACTGAATTAACTGCATTAGTTCAGGCAGATTTCATTATATTTTTCAATTTACCGATGACTGTTAAGACGCAAATGTAAAAAATACTTGCTCTTCGCTTAAATCATTTGAGCCCCGCGCAGAACAATACAGGTACTTTAACACTAATACTTGCATAACGTAGTTAGTACATATCATCATGTCTAATTTCCGTATTGTCGCATTGATCACGTCCTTCCACTTGTCATGATCCTGCCAATTGTGTTGGTATTAGTGTATGCTTATAAATATTAAGAAAGAAGAATTGTTTATTCTATATAGTACACTCTATATATAAGAGCTCAAGCTCTTTCTCCATTATCTAGGTTTCTTGGTGGTGCTAGTTAAAATAATGTAAGCTGATTTTCAGTCATTATTGTTTAGTGTAATGTAGGGAAGAGCGACGATAGCCCAGTGGCTAGAACCATAAACTTCTTACGGGTTCAAACCCGTATTTACCCTGAAATAGGATTTTTACCCCTATCCAAAAATATGTCCTTTATTTTCTTATGAAAGCAAAACTGATGCATGTGACTTGGTTCTTGAATAGGTACTGCTATACTAACCAGTTTCCACTTCTCCTATCACTAATAATCTTAAATCAACTTAGATTTGATGAGATTCATCTAAATGCGATAAAGTCAATGATTAATGAATAGGTAGAATGACGGATACCTAAGAGATGTGTCGCTGATAATAGAAAACGATTATTGTTAAAGATGTCGGAACGATGTAATGCATCTGGTATATTGTAAGTCTTGCAAGCAATGCTAGTGATGTGACCATTTGGATTTTAAAAAATGTGTTTTATTATTTAGATTTATATGGTAGTGGCAGTATAACGTATGTTATAGAGGGTTCGATTCACTTTATAAAACGCCAGTTAAGAGTCAATAACCACAAAGCTCATACTTCACCCTGGTAGCTACGTCGGACCCACTGGTAAACACATATGCTCATAGCTTAGAAGGAACTACTATATGGGGAATATAATGTTTGTTTTAATTTTGGCCTTGTTTATCCAACAGCCAGGACGTCTCTCATAAATATGACCAGCCTAATATATCCATTTTTGACTATGTTACTACGAAAACTATTTAAAAGTACAAATTTTTTCACCTAAGACTTTAGAGATATGTGCTTTTAGTTTTATCGGGGGAAATTGGTATTAAGTATTTAACAAAAATAATTTTGCTGAAAGGTAACTACGAAACGAAAACGTCGTCACCTAAAATTTATAACTTTTTTACTGTGTAAAAAATGTGCCTGTAAATGTTTAAAAATCATGTTCTCTGAGAAAAATTAAATTGCTTTAGATAAACCCCAAGTTTGTTAACTTGTTTTAAATTGAATAATTATTTTATGCCTTTCATGTAAGAAATTGTATGTGTACCGTACCTCTTTATCTAAAAGGATTTTATTCACGTTTCTAATGAGATTTTCTAATTTGTGAAGAACTCCTAAATTTCTTATGAAAGCACACATGACTTTCTCTCTCTTAGCTAAATAAACTATAAAACACAATAGTCAAGTAATAAAACTTCTGTAACAAAGCTAAATCATGCGACCAGAGGTTAATTATCGTAAAATCTACAGTAGAATATTATACCAACCTTCCTCATAAAGATTACTGGATAAATTATTATAGTTTTATACACGTGGGTAATAATATTAAGTGAAAAGTTGCGTAACTATCCAGTTTTTGGTTGATACAATATTCTTCGCAGACAATAAAAACAGCTCATTCCATTTGCCCACAAAACATTATGAAGGTGACACTCTGGAGAAATCAAAATGAAGCGCTTTAAAATGATATGGAAACAATAAACATAAAAACTGCGCCGTGCATGGCAGTCATGTGATTGTTGTGAATTAATTAAAGTGGTTTTCATTAAGTCTATATATAAAGCCGCGTACAGACTGGTGTAAAGTAACATGTCGTGTAACGTATGGTCTGTTCATGGCATCGCGATTATTGAGATTTTTACAGGTATGTATCGCTTGACCGAAATTAAGCAGTATAGGTACACAAAGGTAAACGTTCGAATTGATATCAAGCGCTTTCGTGTTTCAGATGACACGTTATTAATTTTAAAAAAAATTGTAATCCCGAAATATATTAACATGTGGACGTGTGTTAATAAATTTCGGGATTAAAATGTCCCCTTACATACCTAGCCACATAAACTAGTAGAACCTATTTACACGATAGCTATATTTTTGTTTTTTTTTTAATATGAACTTGGAGAAAGAAGGGACTTAATATTCGTTCGGATAGTTTCACTACTTTATTTCATAACAAATTTTCATCAAGAACATCTTCTATATAAAGTTGAGTTTATTGAATACTGAAATAAATAGTAGATATTTCAAAAGAAGATTTTAATACCAAAAAGAGAACTATAATATACAATTTTAAAAAGATGATCTTTTTGTTTGAAGGAATATAATATAATGTAATTCCTGTTTTAAAAATTAACGAACGTCAATTTAAACTATTTATTTAGGTTAGGTTTGTTAAGTAGTATCTACTGGTTTGGATGTTTCTGTTGGCCAGTTAACTCTTAATCAGTATTATAGTTTACTGATTAGGTATAAGTAGTTGAAATTCTTGAACTGTAATTAAGTAGGTACCTGAAAATATGATACCTACTTGGTATCATATTTTCAATCATCTAATACTTGTCTATAACATCTATTCATGTACTAATACGCACGTTTAAGTATAATTTTTAAGTTATGTACTTTCATTGTAAAATTTATAACCTAACCTTGTATAATCATAAGACTCCATTTCAGAGAGACTGTAAGTATTTATATATAATATCTTTATAAAATAATAAGTAACACTGCAGGTCAAGTTGCAACACTTGCAACAGTCTGTACTCAGCACAAAGGCAACGCGGCCGCCATGTTTGTGCGGGAGAGCGCGCCACCGCGCCAGGGCGGGGCCTCGATCGCAGATAACAAAGCTCCGAACCGCATACCGCCTCTTCGACCCGTTGCCAATGCCTGCTTTGATACTCGTTTGTGTTATTTTTTTCTAATATTCCTTTTTTAATTTGGCTTACAAGTTCCATGTTTAAAGTAATGTACCTAAGCTTATTTTCAAAATTAAAATCTTCCGCTACTTCGACCCGTTGCCATGCCACAGCTTTGATGATCGCTTTGTATTCTTTTTTCGAGCTATGCTATAAGGTCACATTTTATTTTCTTTTAAATAATGGCTTCGTGCGTTTAGCACATTTAGCCAGTGTCCAGTAAATGGTGAATGAGATGCCCTCCCCCCTAAACCCCTTAAGTCCTTAGTAAAGATGCGACTATACTGAGATCTCACATGGACTTCTTGAGGGAATTTGAAAAGTTATGTTGCACTGTTTTGTTTCATTTACCAACACTTATGTACGTTCACAAACAATAATCCACCGTTATTACACATTTATGTTCGAAATATCAAAAATTTAAAAAAATAAAACAAGACATGACGCTTTGCTTCCGCCAAGAAGACTTAGGTCACCTTTATAAAATTTGTTTTAATAAGTATAAGTAAATTTTAATATATAGATCATAGTATAACAACTGATAATAACGCTCCGGAACGCAAATCCAGCTTTGGTATTCGTTTGTGTTATTTTTTATTCTGCTCTAGAGGTCCAACCTAGTTCATCTTTATTTTTTTTTCTTTTAAATAATGTCTTCCCGTTTACCTCATTTAGCCAGTATCAAGTAAGAGATATATTTATAATATAAAAATCATAGTATATGAGAATGAGTGGTGAGAAAGATGATAAATGAAATTCCCTCCCCCTAAGCCCCTTAAACCTTTCCCCTCAGTAAAGATGTGGGCCTATACTGACATATCACATGGAATTCTTAAGAGAAATGATGTTGCACTGCTTTGTTTTATTTACTAACACTCATGAACGTTTACTAACACTTAACGGTTAATAATCCAACGCTATTACACAATATCGGTGACATTGTGCTAGACTTTGTGTGTACCTATCGAATTTTTATACGAAATAAATTCACTTTTGCCCAAATGTGTATTGGAAAAATTCAACTAACAGATTCGTTTATAGTCGGTAAATTCAGATTGCATCAATTTGACATCGTAGTAAATAAACTGATTCGATTTTTATTTGTCTCAGTGACACTGTTCAATTGTCTTAAATTTACATAATAATCTATTTGAACGTCAGTTCTGCTATAATTCAATGACACTTTATCTGTTTGACATATATTTATTAAATGTGTCATTGTAACTTATTTTAATTTGCTCGTAATACTTAATAGTAATCTTATTTTTTATCATTAATATTTTGACACTGTGTATATATTTGAAATAAATTAATTTAATTGAATTGAAAGGTTCAAATCTTCCTAAAATCAAGTCATCCGTTTTTTTTTCTTTTAAATAATGACTTTGTGCGGTTTGCACATTTAGCCAGTGTCAAGTAAGAGATATATTAATAAAATATAAATTATACTTAATGAGGATGAGTGGTGATAATGATGATAAATGTGATGCCCTCCCCTAAACCCCTTGAGTTCTCAGTAAAGATGTGGGGCTATATACTGAGATCTCACATGGACTTCTTGAGAGAATTTGAAAAGTTATGATGCACTATTTTGTTTCATTTACCAACACTTATGCATGGTCATAAACACTTAACGGTTAATAATCCACCGTTATTACACATTATTGTTCAAAATATCACAAATTTTAGAAAATAAAACTAAACTGCAAACATGACGTTTCACTTTCCCGCGAAGAAGACCATTCACCACTCTCCTCGCCTACACACTACGCCGTTGTACGTTTTATGGTACAACACTTCTAGTAGACCGGTGTGAAATTACGCCGATAGGATTTAAGAAATTTAGAATACAAGTAGCAATTTCTACACATATTGGATAATTATCTACGAGTAATTAAAACTAATAGTAACAATTTAGCCAATACTTATGTAAAAATTAAAACTATAAAATATCAAAAAAGTAGTTTCATCAAAGTCAACCAACCAATATCCTCTGCCAATTATTCTAGGAAAATCTTTTATGAACGTATGTCTTTCTTTTTTATAATGACATGACTGTACCTCTACATTACACCACCAAAGGTAATGTAGGTAATTTATTTATTTTCACTTAGGAAGATTTCCAATTGGTTTACAATATATACTTAATCCTATTGCCATTTACAAATCTCTACAAATTAATGAAGTGATTTTCGATCAGCTAGAACTACAAACCAGATGATAAAATTTATTTCCATTCACTTACATACAAATCATTCTCACAATTGAATAAAAGTTATGACTGGCACTTATTTGACTTAGTCGTCTTCTAATACCAAACAATACCCCTGTCTCCCGAGAAGCCCAGAAAACCATTAGCTCTTATATCCAACCACCATGCCATTTGATTCCCTTATCGTTCCACGTTCAGCTATAAACCCTTTTAGGTAACGACGCATCTGAGTGATTTATAAGCATGTTCGGTACAATATAGCCAGAGTTTACTCTAGACAATCAGAGAGACCGTCACACAATACCCCGAAAAATTTATTTACACTCAAACTGGGAACGTTTATCGCCGTTTTTTGGGGGGTTTAGCTCAGATAAAATTGATAATACGTACTTTTATGTGTGCCATCGTTAAACCACATGGGGCGCCGTGGCCAAGACACGCGTAAAACTTCGTAGGGTTAAACCTGGCTAACTATTGGTTTTGTGACGCTTTGACTAACAATATTTGGTTAGGACTGCTGTCATTATTTTTATAGGCAAGCGAAACGTCTTCATTTAACGCCACAGATCAAATCCTATTTTGTTTACAGTCTGTGTTGTGTATCATATACCAAGGCTAAAGTAATTTCAAAAATTGTTTTGTTAGGTACTGTAATAATTAGATCAAAAACGATCACATAATTGTTCATTTTAACAGAATTAAACAAATAAATAGACAACCTAAGTTTCCCTAACAGCACAAATGTAGATGTACTCACTATGCCCACATTTGTAAAATTTTGGCTTTTGAATAAGATACAAGCTATGCAGTTATTGGTACACATAAAATCATGTTTAATAGTATAATCGGGGATAGTTTTTGACCCATCGGTTATTTCACACCATGTATAGGGATGGGTGTATATGGATCCTTCTAACATCTAAGAAGCCCAAGCCAACCTCACCTGCAAGTGGTGTACCTACGTGCTGATCAACGGACGAGGCTCTGGCGAATTTAACAGATCCCGGCATGTGGCAATAGGCTCGCTACCTATTACGTGGGACCGCCAATGTAATTGGCGAAGTGTGGGCGTATAATATGCATCTGCCTACCCCTTGGGGAAAACAGGCGTGATTTTATGTAAGTATGTATTCAAAATGTACCTACGTAATTAAAGTACATATCAGGCGTAAATGTATGTACCTATGTATGTGACCGGTTTAATTTTTTCAATAATAGAATATACCCTGTTAAATTTATGGGATAACATTTTTTTTTTAAATATATGGAGGATTTTTCTTTGTTATCACTAACGTGTTCCATGTTGTATAAATAATATTAATTTAGGGATTAAAATTCTTAATTAAAGTAACCTTCTGAAGTTGATAGTTTTTTTTCTCTTGGAAATTTCGACTGACTACGGATTGCTCTGTTCCCATAAATAAGGTATTTATAATTTTTATAGATAAATACATAATTCGACATAAATTACTTACTACTTTTCCTTTTTTTCGTAACTTTACTAACAAGATTTTCACATAGTTACTTATAAAAATTGCTTACACAATTCAACTTTCAAACTGTAAACAAGGTTTTATGTAATAATTTTGCAATATAAAATTAGGCCTACCTAAGTGACTTTTATTCTATTACCAATTAGGAATCTTATTTGCTGTCGAAATACATAATGAGGTTATGTCCACATAAATAACGAATACATAAGAAACGGATATATCGTAATTATCTATTAAGCATAAAATATAATTACCAACAGCTGTAGTAAAACTTGCATTGCATAAATGCTTAAATAGAAGTCATCATTGAAATAGTACCAATATACTTCTCTCACTTGAGTATATTCTGGTAGTAAGCTTTACAGTCCATTATAGGAACGGTTAGGTCGAAGCACATGCAAAGTTCACACGAAGCGCTTGATTTATGCGGTGGCGTGACGCGGCCGCGGCGAGGCGGTGGCGAGGGCGAGGCGAGCCAGGTACGTAGCCCGTCGCGTTTATAGCGGAACTTTAATTTACAACCGCTCTAAATAATGTGGATTTACTGCCCGCCTTTATTGGCCCACTATTCTCCGCCCTCCGCCCCCTCGTCTCCCCACCACCCCCTTCAACCTCCGCTCGAATAATGCATCGCTAAAACTGCATAATTTAATGCGCCGTAAAACCGATAGAGAATATCTGCACCGTAAATTCGTTTCAGGTGAAATCAGTAGCGTGTGGAGTGAAATTTTTAACAATTTTAAAAGAAATTAGTTTAAGTCGAGGTTTCAGTTCAAAGACCTTTCTTTGGTAACTTGTGTACGCTTAGGTACATTTAAAAGAATCTTCTATTTTACGCCCCATAAATATGTAATGTAGCATTTTTACTGTTTTACAGTTCATGCCGCTTTAAGTAACGCATAAAGTAAGTAAATAAATTTTCCTCAACTTAGTTTTTCTTGGTTAATTAATGTGATGATTACTAATTGTTTAGATATCTTTTCTGTAAAAGAAATTGTATGTTCGATTCTTTCTTACATATAGAAACTATAATATTTACAAACAAGTACTAATCAGCAAGTAATTGTGTCAAAAAGGTACCTACACTCAAACATGCGTCCCATCTGAAAGTGGTCAACGTATCTTTCTCGTGTTTTCAGGATTCATGGTACCGTCGTCCGTCCTTGGTTTCATATGAAGTAATTTTTGTACTGACGGAAATTGTTTAAATGAAGAACGCATAATAGATGTTAAACGGCATTAAATTATATCTTTCATTTCATGAGACCAAAAATATTTGTGGTTAGCAGCACATTTAACTTTTCTATTTCTTGTCAACTCTTCTCACAGAGCGTCGGCTCTGAACTGACACTTCACTTAGTCACTTTTTTGTTGTTGCATGTAAGTAAGTATAAGCTTTGTGATCAGTGTAGTCATATTTCGATTGTTTTTTATATTTCACTTTGACGTTTTCAAGTACTATACAGGTAACAGTTTTTGAAAATAGAATTGATTGAATTTATGAAGCTTAAGAAGCAAGCTTCTTGATGAAGGTTATTAAGGCCCATAGTACACGGCGTATTTTAAACGCGCCGACGACGCGCAGATGACGCGCGTATACGCGCTTCAAACGCAATTCGAACGCAACCTAGTAACCTAAGCACACGGGGCGATCGTGAAACGCGCCTCTACTGCGCTTATGCGTTTTGATCAGAGACTCCTCTTCTTCAGTTGCACAATGGCCTCGGTTGAGACAATACTGCTTACACTGGCTTTAGTACTTCTTTTAAAAAGATCGATCAATGTAAACGCAACAAGCAGCGTCCACGGCGCCGAAAACGCGCGTTTCAGAAACGCGCGTCTTCGGCGCGTTTAAAATACGCCGTGTACTATGGGCCTAAGAGAGAGGCTCTTAATAACCTTCATCAAGAAGCTTGCCATTGTCATTTTTGCCGTTTAAAGTCCTTTCTTCAGTTTTAGTTTCAGTGCTTTCTTCATACCAAAACACGTAGTATTTTGATCATATTTAATCAGTCCAAGCTAAGTCGATAACAATTAGTTCTTTAAAGGGCAAGTTTCAACCAAGAACTTTACCACCATTATACATATAGTCATTTATCCAAGAAAGGGCCTCAGTGAAAGCTGCTCGACTTCGGTAGTAGTTTCCAACCAGGCGGTGTCTTGTAGAACATTGCCATAGTAGAAATAAAACAAAAACACACATTTGTTTCATAAAAAAATCTACAAACTCGTTAACCATCTCATAGATTTATATCACATCAACTGCATCATTAAGATAGTTATTGAATGTGTCACCATTTTCCTAGAGAACTATGTTTCGTCCTTGCGTTCAATCAAATCTTATAAAAACAATATATTACATTTCTGCACCCACATGAACTCTAAATGTATTAAAGCTTTAGGGTTACATTATCTAAAATGTGAAGTGTGTTTATATGTTGTATTCAGTACAGCATTTTATCCCATCTCAGGAATTTGTCAAGTAATCGTGAAAAGCTCGAAGTCAGACAAGGCCACGTCACATCCGGGCTTATCTTGGTTTGGGAGAAAGCGGATGCTGCTCGTCGGCACCTTCAAAGTAAACGACCCTTTGTCGGCATCCCGACCTAATTGCACTCGCAAAATACCTTTATTGCTTCTTAACAAACTTGCGTTATCAGAGAAAAGCATTGCAAAAGCTTTTTAAACATCAAAATGCATTTTGAAACGTGGATTCCCTTTTTATTAAGAATCGTTAAAAGAAAAAGCGCTTCATACTATGTAGGCACTTCTTCGTTAAAGTGAAAAAATCTTTTATTATACATCCTTTAGTGCACATTAAAAACAGCTTTTATTTACATACAGATATCATTTTGTACCTGCCAAGGTTGTGGGTTTTAGATACTGACGTTTATCAAATTAGATTACCATGATAACATCTTGTATGTTTTAACGCGTTTTGATCCGTTAGGTATTTGCATTTCAAGCAATAACTTTCCGTACCTAATTTAAATTATAAGTTCCTAGCTTATAGACGCGTCTTCGCTAGCGCTAAGTAAGATTTTTATTAAGAAACAAACTTTAAAAATATATTGAGGTCTTTACCAATTATAGCTGTACTATCATAACTATACCTAGCTTTATCCCGTACAAACAAACAAATATTATCTCTTTATAATTTTACTTCAGATAACTGAAAAATTATCATAAAGATTTAGATTTCTATATACGGACATCAGCTTTAGGGTAAGTTTGTGTCAAATGTTTACCCGATTCGTAGGTACATATCAGCTTTATTTTATTTAAAATCAGTCATCTAATGATGACTGATGCAAGTCCTGAGAACTATTTAATGGGCGACTCGGTCCTCGGTCCGGCTTTTAACTTCTAATCTAAGCCTATTAAACATCACGAACCCTCTCTGATCTCTTGAATGCATTTCCAAGTAACCGAGCCGATATAATTATAAAAAATAAAAGTCTTGACGGACAACAAACACGTTTTACCTAAGCGTAATTTGCATTTGGCGGCTTTTGGAAAAGTTTAACTTAAGAACTCACTAAATGAATTTCTGGCCTTATCAAAAGGGAATAAAGTTGGTTTTAGAATACCATGTTTTGTAAGTTATAGCGTTTAGGATTATGATAAAATTTTATAGCGTTGGCGGCTGGGCTGTAATTGGAAGCGAGGATGCGCGGGCGCAGTAAAGCGGCAATTGACCAGAAAATAACGAGGCCTGGCTTCGTATACCGCCTGCACATGCCCCTATATACAGCTGCCGTGTGTCGAGCCTTTTATTGCACCCTTAAAAGTTATTTTGAAAAAAATTTACAGACGCTGAACTAATGAGAATAATTGAGGCTGGCAAACACAGCCTTTAAATAATTGTACTTTGAGTGCATTTCTTTTTAGTATTCATATTACAGGCAGGAGACGTAGCGTATGGCGTTGAGGGTATAGGATCCGCAATCAACATCATCATTACCTCCTCTCACAAACCATTTGTGAGGGATCCCTCTCCAACTCATACTCTAATATTCGAAAAAAGTGCTAATTAGCTAAGATGTATTCTCTATAATCTTTATATAAATTCAATTTACGGTCGGTCTAAGAAGTAGCTAATGATTTTAGTACTATGTCAGAGCAATACTTGTATTTGAATGTTAAGGTCGTATAATTCACAGAACTCCCTGGTGAACTAGTGATCAGCTATTTCTGGGCCGACTGTATTGCCATACCGTGGTTGGGCTCTTCTAATGTTATAGTCCAACTAAAATTATACTGGCTCACGTTATTTTTGAACGGTAGAAGTATGAAAATAAGACCTACAATCACACAGAAAAGTCCAGTCCAGACACGAATAATCACAATTAATTATGAGATCTACCAAGGGATTTCCATAAAAGTATTTAGCTTTTTAAATTACATAACAGTAATCCGTAAACTTAGGTGCAAACATCTTTTATCATAAACAATCGTAATTGCAATCGAGTTTATTGTATATTAACAACTTTTATACCACCAGTAATATCAGTTATGTAATTGATTGAACAAATAAATAAATGAATAACGAAATAACATAGGCTCGGTTCTTTAATGTTACAAGTACATTAAACAAAAATTGTACCAACGACACGTTAAGTTCACGAACGTCACAAGTATTCATTAATGTTGTAAAAATACACTTAAGAGTATTTACCTTATTTATTTACCATAACCTAATTGATATAGCACATTGTGTGTTTTTTCAAAAATAATCTATCTATTTGAAGTATATTTATGTTTTTATCGAATACCACATTTACATTTTAATTCATTAGTATTTTAAATGCACTAAATAAGCAAAAAAAGGTATTGGCAGTAAATACCGTTAGATACAGTATGCCGATACAAAATTAATTTAATGAAAATATTTAAAACGAATAGTAACTAAACACTCCTAATAAATTTTATTAATTCAGAAGTAATACTTACGTATATACATATTATAAGAACAATAACTTTTTGCAACGTGTAAGTTAAAGTTTAATAACTGGACATAATAATATATTTATTATATTATCACCATCAAAATTTAAGCAATGAGTGAAATATTCAGTGCTAATTAGCTAAGATGTTAAATAATAGTACGTTAAGGTTATAAAGCAAATTTTAAATCTTTTTCACCCTGTCAACTTTTATACCAATTTAAAGTAAAAAACTATATAACTTCGGCTGAAAACAGCATTCAAAGAATTTTAACTTTTTAAATAAAAAGTTAAAATTCTTCTGGAAAAACGGCTGTGCTGATGACTATGCTTAAACTAAAATATAACAATAATAGAAAATGATAAATAAAATCTGGCCCAAGTGTAAGCGTACGAAATTATGCTATATCTAGAAAACTAAACTAAATAACTAAATGTTATCCTAATTAGTCAGTTTTTATTACACGTCAGAAATTCAAGTATAAATTAATGTAGGTTGGTACATTTCGTTTGAATGAAACGGACAGTTTATTGCGATTAAATTAACATGGCGTCGTCAAAGCCATAGTTAGTTGGTGTCGGAGTCGAGACATTTATCTCAAGGCTAAAACCAATGTCTGTTTACCATGGACTAATAGAGTATTGAGTCGCTAAATCCCAATAAAACACAGAGACTGTTTGACAATTTTCACGGCAATTAGCCACGAGACGCCTTGCGGTGTGATTGCCTAATTTGTAGATGTTTCGCTTCGAGACAAAGATTTGTTTACGCGCTCCATAAAAGTTTGGTGACTGCGTTTTGTTCCATTCTGCTTCTTTATTGTGCACTGTTTATATTTATGGATTCATCACTGAGTTGTATGGAGTCGTCTATACGTTTGCAGGGGTTACTAATATAAAACCTAAAAGTGTTTGGACTATCCTTATTAATATTATACGCAAAAGCTATTTAATGGATGGATAGATTATCATGAAACTACACAATAAATAGCTAAAATAGCCTATCCAATTCATGGAGATATTTTTTAAATGCTGTCGCGGGCATCAGCTAGTTTTCTCCTTTTTTATACTACGAACATAAACTAGAATCTTAATAATTGTATCTAGTTTCGGTGCATCGAAATGATTTCATCTGTATTATTTTAATACCAAATATAGCTTACAAGATCGGACAGACCAGAAGGGTAATGATAATCATCATCATCTTAGCAGTATCCCGGTCGTCCCAGACTTAAGCTTAGGGTCGAGGGTCTGCTCACTGGTCTAAATTTCAGTTATTACACTAAACGACTGCCGTCTGACCTCCGCAACCCAGAGGGAAACATTATTCTAGCAGGTTATTCAGCAGTCAGGATACCAACACACTAACTTTCTTATGACAATCTGCCACTGATGTTCGTGACAGCCGAGACCAACAAGCTTACCGTACTTTCGATGCTATCGGCGAACTACTAACGATGATGAGATAGCTATATCTAATTCAAATAAAATATGAAGAGAATAATGTGTGATATATGTGTATATTTTTTTATAATAGGTTGGGGAAAAAGTCTTTTCGTATTTTTGTATGAAAAGTCAAGACATTTTTTTCAAAGTTTATTTACATTTATTTACAATATATATGTACCGTTTTGTTGAATAACTTTCTGCCATTTTGTGGGCAGAGACATTATCCCGTTACTGTAGAAACTTTGGGACTTCTGATCAAAAAAACGGGACAAATAGTTTTGGCAGTCCTCTCTTGAGGTCAACCTTACAGAACCTAAAGAATTCTGCAGAGACCGAAACAGGTGAAAATCTGAAGGCGCAAGGTCAGGGCTATATGGTGGATGCACTAGGACCTCCCAGTCGAACTATCTTAATTTTTGCTGAGTGGCTAAAGATGTGTGTGGTCTAGCGTTATCGTGATGAAAGACCACACCCTTCAATTCCGGCCGTTTTCTCTCGACTGCTTCCTTTAATCTCATCAGTTGCTGGCAGTAAAGATCAGAATCGATGGTTTTGCCGGGCGGTAAAAGCTCATAATAAACAATGCCCTTCCAATCAGACACTGCATCAGGTCCATAAACATCACAAATTTTTTTCACTGCTTGAGTTGCGTTTTTGCCTTTTTTATAATAAAATTTTAAAATGTATCGAATTTCTTCATTAGATTCACTCATTTTTACGGAGAGAAAAACAAATGAAAAATAGCGGGAAACAACTTTTTTTTATTTTTTTCTTTTCTTTATAATGGAACCTTTTTAATGTTACCAAAACCAGCCAGACACAAATAGTACAGTCAAAAAAAATTTATAATAAGTTTATACCTACGTTATGCGAAAAGACTTTTTCCCCGACCTAATATATCTTGCGAAGGTTAATTGCCTGATTGATTACAGTAAAGGATGGCTACTTTAATCTAGATATAGCAAATTGGATTATCAAACTTACAGTATTTGAAAATTAGATGTAATTAGAAGAAAAAGATACACAGAGACTACGAAGACTTAGGTACAATATATTTCATGCAATGAAAATAAATCGTAGATCTCGTGACATCGTATATAAAACAGTGGAAACATTTTTAGGATTTACATAAGTAGCCCTTTTTATTATGCATTGTATATATTTATGGATTCATCACAAAATTCTATGGACTCCTCGAACCGAACGGTCCATAACCATTTGCTGTTAGTATTTGATACACATTTATTTACACACGCCAAGAACTGTTTGATTTTTTCCTTCGGTTTCTTTTATTGTTTTACTGAGGATCATAATTACTTTACTGGCGATGATATAAGTCGAGCCTATTAATTAATCTTTGTTACTGAATATTACACTCATTCATTAAATTTTAATGGTGGTAATATAATAAATATATTATTATGTCCAGTTATAAAACTTTTACCCACATGTTGCAAAAAGTTATTGTTCTTATAATATGTATATACATAAGTATTAGGTACTTCTGAATTAATTAAATAATTTATTAGTGTTTAGTTACTCTTATTTTTAATTATTTTCATTAAAATAATTTTATATCGGTATACTGTATCTAACGGTATTGCTGCCAACACCTTTTTTTGCTTCTTAAGGTGCATTTCGAATACTAATGAATTAAAATGTATATGTGCTTTCGTTTTCAACTAATCGAGGGACAGCATTTGAATTTTGATCTTTTCAATGCGTCAATCTATAGTAATAGTTCTAAACCCATTTTAAATTTAGTGATTCGTTTGTAATAGTAACCACTCCGAAGTTACAATCGGACTCAAGTGGTCCCTTAGTCGTGACTAACAGGCATCCACATCTCGTAACCTATATAAAATTGACAACTGCTTGAAATGAATACTCTTAGTATAACCAATTTGTAAACTAATCATATAAAATATGAACCAGTTCCGTTCTCTCTATAAAAAGAACTAGCACGCAAAAATTGGACCCTCAATCGATTACAATAAGTACTTTTAGTGTAGACCACAATGGAATTTGAAGTTGTATATGGTTGTAGCTTCAGTAAAAGTCTTGTAGATAACTAAGTATTGTAAGTTTGTACAAGAAGTTTCAATCGATAAAAGGTGATCCCTCAGTTTAAAAGCTTGTTATAGAAAAATGAGATTTACGTATTACCTTATTGAAGCTTATTAAGGTGCATAATTGTCTTTTTTCCGATTGATATAAAAAAAGTAATAGATGACACCATAGTAGTTTTTTTAGATACTAATGATTATTATACTAGTCAACATCAAAGTACATGATATAGATATGTTTCAAATAATAATCAAATTCTTACGAGGAAATATTAGAATCAAGGTCTCTCCACGCCACAGGACTTTATGAGATAAATAAAAATCCAAGAACGAAATATTTCTTTTTTAAGTGAAGAGGGGGTTAGTGTGAAGTTTAATCCAAGTCTGGGGGGTTGCCACGCTTGTCCCACAGCCGCCATCTTGGAAAAAGAAGGTCAAGTGGTTTTGTTGGTTTAACTCCCAAACTATAGATCTCACAATAAAAATGGAAACACATTTATTTAATAATATTTTTAGTTTAATATTTTTATAATATTTTTAGTAATATTTTTAGGCGTGTAACAATAAATTTAGAAATTACTAGCGAAAATTCATTTTCTAAAAATCTATTAGTAGATATAATTTTTTTCTGATCAATTGTTGTCAAAAATGTTTTGTCTTTTATTTACTATAATCTTTCTTCTTTTTGGGACATTCAGCAGTTTTTTGGTTGGTGCTAACGCTGACGAGCTCATTATGTTGCCTGTAAACTCATTATGTGTGTCACATCTTCAATGTTTGAACAG
Organism: Musotima nitidalis; assembly: GCA_949126915.1. Taxonomy (NCBI): domain Eukaryota; kingdom Metazoa; phylum Arthropoda; class Insecta; order Lepidoptera; family Crambidae; genus Musotima; species Musotima nitidalis. The sequence continues at coordinate 9,338,179 of OX421418.1, read as the reverse complement.
TTGGTAGTATATGACTGTGATTGGACTAGGTATTCGGGTATTTTCCATTAATGGCCGAGCCAGACTATTTGGATACTGTACTATGCGTTCCTTATAGGACTTTGTAAATCGCACAATTTCTTGCTTTGCAGTAGGTATACATCAGTCACGGTGCGGTAGATATATGTAAGTAATAGTTCATTAAATACGAACCAAGGAGCGTTGATTATAAAATACGCAGTGCTTTATTTACCGCCGCCGGCTAGCATGGTGTTATCGTCAGCAAAAGTTCCAGTAATAATTTTTTCGGACGTCGGCAGTGAACTGTAAGTAGAGTATGGGCCCCAGTACGCTATCCTGGGGTACTCCTGTTTTTATGGGGCAAAAATCAGACATTGCATCCCCACTTTGTACTATAAAATGGCGCTGCTTTAGGAATGGCTTTAGTATTCTGTACAGGGTATCTGGTAGTGCATTCCTTAATTTAAAAAGCAATACTTCTTGCCAAACTCGGTCAAATGCTTGAGATATGTCCAACAATGGACTAGCACAGTAAGATTCTGTCTTCAGCGATTCCATGATTTTATTTGTTAATCTGTCACTTGGTCAACAGTGGCATGTTGACTGCGGAACACAAATTGATGGTCATTAATTAATTCCTTTTCATTAAGAATAAGTAGGATTCGTTGCAGGAGTAGAGATTCATGTATCTTGGATTCATCTCTGCTCCTAGTGATAGTGCTTCCTATTCCATGGCTTATGGATGTATATAATTTTGTTTCTTCAAGTTGTTTGTCTAGTTTTAGATCAAAACAATTTGTGCGACCATCAAATCAAATCAAATCGTTTATTGCGTTACATGTGGTTTAGGTATACATAGTTATAAAATATTTAATTTAGTACAGCACATGTACCCTGCAAGGGCATAGCAATATAAGCTTATAATTATAGTAAGGTAAAAATTTTATGAAATTAACAAAATAACGCATTATGCTAAAAATTATAAGTATATAATGTAATGAAATCAAAATAAGATATTTAAACAAACTTATCATTAATACAACTACCTTATACCATCATTATATAAATTTTTCATGAAACATTACAGTAAATTTAAACATTATGGCACTTTGGTACAGACTAACTTATTAAATCATATTAAAACGTACAAATTAAATTTAAAGTTGGAATTATCAGGTAAGAATTAAGAATAAATAACCATCCACTCCATAGGAAAGAACTGCAGTCTGGTTGTGATGTTAAATAATGACGAAAGATAAGTTAAGCCTGACTTAAGTAGTTCATGTATTATGTGGTTCGTTATAAGTTCGTATCCTGGTGACTTTTTTGGGCCCGGTTTTCTTATAATTCTGGCTATCTGTGTTTCAGCTATCTGCTGATGTGATTGAGTTTGGGTTAACTCTGTTTCCATGGTAGCAAATCTCGGCGCACAGTAGATGTTAGTTATGTTAGTTGATGTTAGTTTCTTATATGTATTTTATATAGAATCTTGTAGAATATGGTATTTTATGTTTAACTTGATGAGGACGGCCGATCCTTCATGTGCTTTATTGTCTGGGTGGTAAGTGTGGTACATGTATTCTTGGTTTTGTTGTATTTAGTTGTATTTAGTGTTGGTATTCTGAAGTAGCTTTTGGACGTACAGTGAGCTTCTGAGATTAGTAAAACATCTATGCAGTGGTTTTTAACGGATACTTTTTACTTTTCCAAGTGTTTTGATAAGCCATTGGCATTCCATACAACCAATTTTAGTGCTGTTAATGAAATAACATTTATGAAATTAGATCGGTTAACGTTTGGGTCATAATTAACAATTGGTTCATCAGAGCAGCAAGTGTCTCTAATAGTTTTTAGGTCGTTGGTGTTCTGGTTTTTATTTTCCGTGTTAACTGTTTACGTCATAAATTCTTCAGGCAGTTCTTTTGTAGCTAAAAAATACATTTTTAGGGTCGAACCTACGACCCTAAAAATGTTCAGCTCTCATAAATCCCAGTTTCCGCGCTGAGTAATTGGAGCAGGATATCAGACTTTCAACTGCTCTTTAAAAACTTAGCGTTCAGTTCTTTATAAATGGTATAGTATGATTCTGATTTCGATTGTAATTTAACTCAGTTACCTCATAATACCTTAAATTAATACTCTCCTTTTGATAGTTCTTCGAGTATTTTTAGAAGAGGTTGGATATTTCTGACGCCGTCAAAACACAGTGGAGGAGGTCTTATTGGTTTCAGTGCTTGTATTACAGATTTATTTGCTTGCTTTATGGTGTCACGTAGAAGTTTTTTTTTGTATTAATTGTTTATTAAACTTTAGTTGTCTTTTTCCTATGACAAGCGTTTCAATTGAGGGATCACCCTTAATCGATTGAAACTTTGAAATGTACATGTACAAACTAGAGGTTTTTACAATAGTTCCAGTACTTTTACTGTAAAACCATAAAAATACTCTATATTCCTTTGTGGTCTTATAAACTTATAGTGATCCATTGAGGGCCCAACTTTTGCGTGATGGTTATTTTTATCGAGTAAACGGAAATAGTTGATATTTAATATAATTAATTTACAAATCTGTTACTAAGAGTACCTATTTATTTAAAGCATTTGTAAATTTTTTGTAGGTTACGAGATGTGTCGTGTGTCCGATTGTAACTTCGGAATATTGACTTCTACAAACGAATAACAAAATTTACAATGGTTTGAGAACTGTTACTAAATATTGACGCACTAAAAAGCACAAAATTTAAATGTGGCCCCTTAGTGACACGCACGCAATAATGTAATTCATACTATAACAATTCATAAAGATTCATTTGGAAAATAAGAACTAGTAAGATAGATGAGCAATTAAAATATGTTCTATTTTATTCAGAATATTTTTAAGTAAGTAAGGTGGAGCATTCTCAAAAATTCAAATAAAAAATAATTACTCGAAAACTATAAAATATCGCATCATGCTTGGAGTATTGTCGAATTGACAAAGCTTTGATAAAGTTTTAAAAAATACGTTACTATGTAGACTATCCTATATATTATGCGAATATAGAAATTTGGAAAACTTAGGTTATATTTAAAAAATTTTACTTCTCATTAAAATATTTTTATTGTTGTTGCAAAAGGTGTGGTTAAATTGTAAGCAATAAAAAGCATATCTAACTATCGGTAAATATTACATAAATTACATTTAAGTGATAACTTATCTCAACGATATATTGTAATAAAGTTAAGAAAAACGTATTTCTCATGACGTGTGTATAATTAAACATGATAACCTTATAAAGCTCAAATTCAGTAAACGACTAAACAATTTGTAAAAAGTTATGAGTTTTTTAATTTATTTGGATTTGTTTAACTGTCAGGTAAGAGGGTGGTGGACATCACTGACCTTGACGATTGACAAGAATCACCTACACAAGTTGACGCAACTATACTCGTCTCACATGGTGAGAGCACCATCTACAGATTACTTCATGTTGCAATAAAAAAATGCACGAGCTGAAATGATATATATATTATTAATAAAATATTTTTACTTTAACGACATCTTGCATCATAATGGTTAATTATCTACTACATAAGTAATATGTCTGCTAATAATAATAATGATGTGTGCTCTATGTTGCAAATAACCTTTTTTTTAACGTCACGGTCGAGTACATCACTGGCCTTCGGTTTGCCGATGATATCGTGGTTATGGCTTGACTTAGGCATTATGCTCGAAGGCCTTAACCGAGTCTCCCCACAAGTGGGTCTCAAAATGAATATGGACAAGACTAAGGTCAATGACTAAGGTCTTGACAAGTATGTCCACCTAGAACCAGTTATCCAATTAGGCAGGTCCAACTTCAAGAAAGAGGTCAATCGGCGAATCCAACTCGGCTGGGCAGCGTGCAGGAAACTTCGTAATACCTTCTCGTCCCAAATACCTTAGTGCTTAAAAACGAAAGTCTTTAATCAATGCGTGTTACCAGTGATGACTTATGGATCCGAATCGTGGTCTCTTACTATGGGCCTTATGAGGAGCTCCGCGTCGCACAGCGAGCAATGCAGAGAGCTATGTTGGGGATCACACTGCGAGATCGAATCAGAAATTAGGAGATTCGTAGAAGAACAAGTGTCACCGATATTGCTCAACGAATCAGCAAGCTGAAGTGGCACGAACTGACGGCTGTTGGGGCAGAAAAGTTCTGGAATGGAGGCCCTTTGATAGAAAACGAAGCGTCAGCCGTCCACCTGCCAGATGGACAGACGACCTGATAAGAGTTGCAGGATCACGTTGGAAGCTAATGGGGAGGCCTATTCAGCATTGGACGTCTTGGGGGTGATTAGGATATAATTCTTAACTTTTTTCATGGTAACTAAACTATGTTAATATGTTGGGGCGTTCCTAAAAGCATAAGTAACTATAAAAAAATTAAGAGTAATTTGTACGCGGTATGATTTGAACCACAGCTCCCCGATCTCAGAATGAGGCAAGCTACGAGCGCCGCGACCACTACTCCAATATTCGTTATGCGTTTGTAAGAAGTTGTTGAAAAGAAGGTAACATTTTCGACATCTTTCACAACGCTTACAATAGTCTAAGTTATGTTATTTTTTATTTTGCGGAGCAAGGTGACGCAGGTCATCCTAGCGAGGCGTCCCCCTGCCCACTGCCGAACAGGGCGTCAAAGGGGGTGTCAGATGGATTTTGTGCATTGATGCGTATTAATTTTTTACATAAATAGTAAAACCAAAAACTGTTAAAAACAAATACAAGGTCCTGGAGTCATTAAAAAATCCTTGAGATTAATAGTTAGTTTTTAGTGTTAAATGAACGGGGGAAAAATACGAGATTTAACTTTACATATATATTTCTATGAAACTGAACTGTTTAATTTATTTTAAACCACACGTTATCATGTGTTTTATAATGTAGATTAACATTATTTTTCCAAGAAATTATCCGTTCCGTTCAGCGATTTCACATAACTCCCAGCCTTATATATTGATATTTCGTATAAGGACAGGATAAAGCACAAACTATATAATATCAAATTATTGACTAATTAAAAACACAAAAACATCGCAAAAAAAACAACTTGCACATAAATATAAATTTCAAGGGCACTGGCTCAGCATAGGTGCTGCAAAGTTTTAAGACGCCACAGGACGTTGGCCACAGGTAGGGTGTGAGACGCTGCAACCCAGGTACTGGCCCCCGCCACTTTCTCAATAAGCGGCCACCGTTGTCGTAAGATTTTTAATGGGTATTACTGCCGGTGGTGACTCCCACACCCCCTTTGGGTCCCCCTTTGGCCGGAAAGCAGTGCATAAATGCATTTTGTTGCCGACGTAAAACAAAAAAAAAGGTTGTGCAGAAACCCAAGGTATAACCAGCCACTTTGTTTAGCGTTAGGACTATGGCAAGGTCTTTGGTCGAGGCCTAGGCAGAGTTTCAGTCTCTGCAGCGATGCCGACTTTACTATCGATATATCGAGTTTGTGACCACCATGTCCTTACGAATAATAGACCAGTGCACGAGTCCAAACCTATTTTAGAAGGGCGGGAGACAGGGTGATGTCGTATCACCGAAACTGTTTACTGCTGCCCTGAAGGCTGTTTTTAAGTTACTGGATTCAGAAAACTATGGCATCAACATAAACGGCGAGTATATGACTCATCTCTGATGATATATTGATTTTAGCGGAGTCGTTTATAGATGAGCCGCAGACCTCGACGGAGTTTACCTACCTAAGGTTAGATCGCTAAAGTTCTCCGGGGCGACCGCGACCGTAGTCAAGAACGGCCTTCAACCCTATAGACCACGATGGATCAGGTCAGGGCAAAAGATCGATGGTAAACTATGGAGGAGGCAATTCAGCAATGAAGAAGTGATGGAAAATGGTCACCGCTGCCTATGAAACCTATAAACCTCAATACGTACCTGAAGGTAAATGTTTGTATAGGTTACCTGCTTGTGATACTTATGTGTTTTACACTAGAATAATAGCTACAAATTTTCAAGCCTACGCCTAAACATCTCACGCGTAACAATATGATATTATCATTCAAAACTATAACTTTTTCAAGTAAAAGTTTACAGTTTCGTAAAATCCAGTTTTAATTCGCTAAGTACCGTTTTTATATAAGAAAAAACTCTGTAGATGATATGTTCATGTAGGCATATTAGTGCGTTGCCAATGAAAGAGTTGTTTTGAGGCAATAAACATTGAGGGCCAACCTACACAAGTTGTAATCCGAAAGCCGAAGTCCGCGGCGGTGGTTACCGTCGGACAAAGCCGCACATCAAAGGTGCCGACGAATCTCCTTATCGCGCCTTATTGTTTGTAGCCCGCTTAATATAAATCCCATATATCAAACGTCGCGCTCACGCGGACGCCGAGTGTAACGATAACGGTAAACTAGCCACCACCCCCGTTTAATGGAATATTAACCAAATGCACTTATATTCAAGCTGTCATAGCTTGTGGCAATAGATGGCCGGAAACGATTATCGAAGTAAAGCAGAGTTTACGGAGGTCAGTTCTAGGATGGGTGATCGTTTGTGTCGCATTTCATTTACAGCGCTTTCATGCTTCAGAAGACATGTTAGGCTTTGGGTTACCAATAAATTTGGTAGTCGTTAAGACGATTAAGAGGCCTTTGGGCGGGTTAAAAAATTTAACAGCAGCACGCCACACAACTGTCTTCGCCAATCCGCACTGTATTCGCTTTTGGTGGAGTATGAACTGAAAACATCTCATTCTGGTTCGTGAGAGACGATAACGGGCTGTGATGATAAATTATTTCCGAAACGTTTATAGGCTGATGTTATTTAGAAGCAGTTCGAAGAGACCGAAACTGACGTCACGAATTACTACGTAGGATTGACCTGACCACGACACAAGGACACTATTTGCCTGCTGATCGCCCTGGGGTCAACCGCTTTGGGGCTATGCGTGGCCACCACCGAATTAACACCCCGGATCTATCAGACTTAATAGCCCATCCAAAGACGCGTTGTTGGTCGGTCATTTGGCGCTCAGAGTTGTATTTGATATCCAGGGCTTCCGATCTTATTTATTTATTTTGGATCTCCAGCTTGAATCTCCAGAAACACACATTTCTATAACATAAAATCAATCAAAATGTTAACTGGCCCCGTGTTTTCTTAGTTACAGGAAATCACATCATGCATTATTAATATTATTTTTTCATTTTCCTCGATTTACAATTTCAAATATGAAAAAAATTAATTGAAAAAAAGTTTAAAAAAGTATCTTAAAGTCAATTATTTTACAATAAATTATTAAATGAAGTTAAAATTATGAAAACCACACTAAACAATTAAATTAAATAACAAAATTAAATTCATATTAAGAAAATCTATCTACACAATACAAATTCAGGAAGTAAGATCATATAAAAAAATTTTTTAGAAAGAACCCGTAATAAACAAGTAGCTATCAAATTAAAATTATTACTAAATGCGTGTACGTCGACACTCACACTTTTAAAAAAATCTTTAATAGTAAACTATTAAAGATTTTTTTTTTAATTGTTTTTAAAGATATCTATGTCTCCCGAGCCACTGGATAATTTATTATATTGTTCTGACAATCTAATAATAGGTGAGTGTTTACCAAGATTCGTCTGATGGCGAGGCATACCAAAATAAAACCGGCCAAGTGCGTGTCGGGCCACGCGCAATATAGGGTTCCGTAGTCACCCTTTGCCATAATGTCGCTATATGAACAGGTTCAGCTATTCCCCGATAGATATCACTACTACGGTATGAATGAAATTTTAATACATTTAATACAAAAATTTATTTGATTGTCGTCCATTACTCGAAAACCAGTAAAGCCTTCTTAGCCGTGATAGTTTTCCTTTTAACTTCATTATATATACTACTATTGTGAATTTTTGCAGCCACTCTGAAAGTACCGTTTACCTGGTGAGGGGCGGATACTTAACTCTATCAATTTTTTCCACTTTAAAGCTTAATATTTCGAAAACGGATCCCTAAATCGAAAAATAGTTTAAAAAACTCTAATTACTTTTGAAAGATCTTTCTAACGATACCCAACATGATAAGATAGACTCGAGAAAAAAAAATCATTCCTACTTTACGTGTAAGGGAGGTACGTTAAAAAACAATATTTTAAAAATTTTTATTCTAATGGTTTGTCGACGTGATTAATATAATATACCCACACCAATTTTCAGCTGTTTAATGTTAATAGTCTCTGCGCTAACCCGCGGACGGACATGGCGAAACTATAAGGGTTCCTTGTTTACTACGGAACCCTAAAAAGAGCAAGGATAGCGCGGTAGTCTATGAGGTACGTTGATACAGATCTTGCCGAACAGATCCGGGCAGTCAATTTTATTATTGACTAGCTTATAAAGAAAACTTTGGTGTAAGATCGTACAACGTACGTCTGATATGTAGGATTCCAAGCCGTGCAGCGTGCTACAATATTTCAATCGACTACGCACAAAAATGTTATACAAAAGCGCTGTGGTTGAGAAATCTTCAAATTCCTTTCAAGATCGAAGAACAAATACAAGTGCCCGATATGCGGCATCAATCATTTCATGATAGTGTTCTGTAAACCGCAGTCGGTCATCCAAGAAAATACCCAAATCACCAATAACAGTAATTTCATTTAGAGGGTTACCCTGTATTGTATAACACGTCTCAATTTTCTGGCGTTTTCGAGTTAAACTTAAGGTACACCATTGATCAAGGTCATCTATATCTACTTAAAGCAATTGTGAATCATATTCATTTTTAATTATGCGGATTAACTTTAATTCATCTGCAAAAAGATAAGCAGAAGAGTGTTTAAAGGTTTCGGAGATGTCATTAATATAAATACTAAAAAATAAGGGGTCCCAAATTAAACCCCTGCGGTACACCAGATGCAGCAATGTAAGGAGCTGACTCTTTTCCATCCACTGCAACTGAAAAAGGTCTAGCACAAAAATAAGATTTGCACCAGCCTAGGGCCGTATTAGTTATGCCTAATGATTGTAGTTTTCTTAATAGTGTGTCATGGTTGACCTTATCGAAAGCCTTGGAGAAGTCTGTATAGACTGCGTCGACTTGAAACCCCTGGTCAACAGCTACTGCCACATTAGAAATGTAAGTAACGAGGTTAGTGTTAGTTGACTTTTTACTCATAAAACCATATTGATTCTCAGATAAGTAGCTTTTGACGTGAATGTAAAATATGGAATAAACAAGTGACTCAAAGATCATAGAAAAAGTTGAAATAATGGAAATAGGTCGGTAGTTAGAAATCACATCACGTTTACCGTTCTTAAAGACTGGCACAATTGTGGCTTGTTTCCATTTATCAGGGAATACACCTAATTTAATGGAGGCATTAATGTACTGGAGTGGGACAGAGAGGGGACGAGCACAACGAGAAGGTATATTGTCGTGACCAGCGCCTTTTGTTCCACATTTGACCTTCGGAAGACAGCTAAAAAATTTTTAACAGTAGGACTCCACACACCTGCCACTTAAAACCACGCTGGGTACGCGTAGAGAAAAATGCCCTGAATACCTTTTACCTCTGTTTTTGAGAGAAGGACCGTGCTTAGTAACGGGCCGGAGATGGGCAAAATTGTCGTTATTTATAATGTCAGTAGGTATAATTTTTAACAGTTAGTAACGGTTCCATCTTTATTAGCCACATTGTAATTTATATGCATGAGCGCCTCAAAGAGATGTCAGCTAACACTGAGGGGCTCCCGGGAGGGACGCAAAGCCGGCCGGGGTGGTGGTTGTGTGCATAAACACGAATATTTGCTCTGGCCTGGGTGTTTTCCTTTGTATATAAAGTAAGTATTTACAAAAAATATATATTTGCATATGTTTATCCGTTATTCCATTATATTATATCCATAACACAAGTTTTAATTTTACTTATCTTCGAACTTAATAATTGGTGTAATTGTCAGAAAATATTTATTAAATTTATTTATTATTCAGGATGCTGAGGTCGATAGGCTGTACTCTTGAGAACCTCCAGTTGCTTCTCTCCGTGTTCTAAGTACTTCAAAGAATTTTTTTTTTCTGATGAACTTTTCAACCTGATCCCGCCCTCACCTTTTCTCTTGCGAACTATCAAGTAGGATGTAGTCATTGTAACAAGAAACTTTTTATAAAATCCAGTACAATTTTTATAGTACGTATTTTCAGTTTTCGCATATTAAAGTCAACACTTAAACACGCGAAAGCACCTTAAGCCTCGGCTTGCCTCATTTTTATGTAATTTACACCCGTTATTTACGATTCTGTAGAAAGTTGATGACACTAAATTTTGTGAACCAAAGTTGCAAAATTCCTTTTTATATCACGTTTAACGCAATATTATTTCGTGACGTGGCCCACTAAGTGATTTACTTATACATTAAACAATATTATATAAAATTTAATGACCCATGGGTACAGTCACACTCATAAAAATGTTTTTATTTACTAACCTTTTATCTCTATATGGAATTATCTTGTCAAATATATTTCAAAATCTGAAAGTTGGTAAAGAGCTTATTGAGTTACATATTGTCTAACAATAAATATGAAAATATTTGCGACACCGCGTCGACGACGACGCAGTAACGTTAAATAGCACCTAACTTAAGCTAGTCTGTCGATGGCCCGTTAAAATAAGGCCAGCCATTTCGAAAAAGCCGGAAAAATCCTTCGCAGACCCGGGTTTTCCGCGGGAAATTTAAAGATAGTTAAAAATTTTGTAAAGAGTATATTGTGTGAGTGAGAGTAGAAAGCTCTATTAATTTAAGATTTTCCGTACAAACTCACACCTCCTATTTCGCTCCTTTGTAAAGGGATTTAAAAAAAATACTTGAAGATTATAGTTTTATTTTCATAAATAATAAATACGAGATAAATCTCGTAACTGCTAAGACTTTAGAAGTTTCATAATTAACAACTTTGTCACCCCTTCACATCTCCTTAGCTGTTTAATTTAAAAGGAACTTCTATGCAAAATTTAAGACTTCTAGCACTTGTAGTTTCTGAGATATCGTGATGAGTGAGAAAGTGACTTTTCGCCTTAATAGGTAAAGATTTCTTAATGAATAAATACAAGTTTTCATTAATATATCTACCCATTTCACGGTCTCGCTGTATAAAATCCCTTCGAACCAAATGCATCAAAATTTCTGAGATCTCAACGTTTTATTGCCGATATTTCAAATGTTTCCACATTTAATTGCGTTAATATGTTTTGATTCGAAATTTTTTCGTTTACTGTAGGGTGTAGCGACCGGCAACCGTTCATAATTCACTTGAATACTGAATCCAATCAACTGATATTAGCAAGACCATTTCAATAGAAGTATTTTGTTGAATAATTTTGATTTATTGCTTTATATTCATATTTTATATAAATGTCGTATTGATTTGATTGTAATTTAATTATTATATTCATGATCCTGAAGTTGCACTTTTATATCTATATGCCAATTATTGAATATAGTTAAAAAATGTCGAGGAATCACTGACACTGAAAATACAGTTTTTACTAATTTCGATGCCAGGGATGACATTTTATTGCAACCGTAAGTATATGATAAATCCTTCAATTTAATTGTACTGACTGCTCTGTATCACATTTTGGGTTATGAATAAATTATTATCATTATTTCTAGCCTCCTTTAACGGTAAACGGTAAAAAAATAATCCGGGGGGTAGCACGATCTCCGGCGAAGCTGCGAGCCTCCTTGCCGGATTGCCGCCATGGGATCTGGAGGCGATAGTTCTCGCTCGTTCTCTCTCTCGTAGAGATGCTACGTCGGAGGGAAACTCCGCTGCCACGGCAGCTCGATGCGCAGCAGACGGTTCTCCGACGCGATCTCATGGCGTCATGGAGGGAACGACTGTCGCAACCCAGTGCAGGGCTCGCCACGATAGGGGCGTAACCGGCGTAACCCCTGGAGTGGAGTGGCTGGAAAGGCGCCACTTCGCCCTCACCTTCCGCCTGACGCCGGTTCTAACCGGGCATGGCTGCTTCGATAGGTTCCTGCATCAGGCGGGAGGAAACGTCAGGGTGTCACCACTGTGAGGATCCAGAGTACACGGTGGAGCACACCACCGCGGCGAGTCTTCAAAGCGGCAATCGGCGGCGGCGACCTTTCGCGTTCGGCCCTGGTCTCTACCATGGTCCGGAGCGAGAGGGAATGGGATGCTGTCGCCTCCTTTTGCGAAGCAGTCATGCTAGCAAAAGAGGCGGCGGAACGAGAGAGGCAGAGTGCCTCTCGTCACGGATTCAGCCCCCGCGGTGGACGCCGCGAGACGACTCCCGGCCACCGTAGACGCTGACTTGCGGGCGGTGGGTAATGGGTAACTCATCGCCCGTCCGCCTACTAGAGGCGACAGGCCGCGTCGACGGCGCGTTCATGTTCCACGCGCATCTCAAAGAGATGTCAGCACACTGAGGGGCCCTCAGGGCCTATCCTTCCAGGGTTGCGGGACTGCTCGATAGGGTTGCCGCGGCCTTGGTATTACAGGCTCAAGAAGGAACATGAATGGTTTTTAGTCAGTAAAGTTCTGACACACCCTTCCACTTCACTTTACCCACAGCGGAAGACAGTCATTTGATAATTTTCCATCCCAAAAAAAAAGAGGAGTTTTCAGGATTTGAGTGAGTATTTGGGTATACTGCTAAGGTCTTATCTCCCAGCAGAAGTTCCAAGAGCTTTGGTTATACTATATTCTTAAGTTTGGGCCCACTGAGAACTGCAGCTTGATTTCGCGACATTGTTGTTCAAATAACATTAGTGTGGTGGAGTCCTCACGGAAAGCAATAAATAGGCAAGGAAAATAAAAAACTTCTAACAAAGAAAATCAATAACTTTTTTTTTTAATTTTGAGCATTTTAAAAAATATGTAATCATTGTTTCGACGTTTTCAACGAGCATCGAAGCGTACTTTCGTAAAATAATCTAATTACAATTTAAATACGGCATACACAATGGTTTCTTTTTTTAAATGTCATATGTTATATACCCACACGACTGTTCTTCGCTGTTGTTTACAACAATTACTGGTATCATATTTTATTATCTAAATAATCTGTTATTATAGCGCGTGTCGTATGACTTGGAGGTGGGCTTAACAATCCAACTGGATTGTTTTACATTAAAATATAAACGTATGAACTGAACACAGCACATTTTATTAATTATTATTAGTTATCTTATTTATACTGTAATTTTGTGCAATCGGTCACATTGGAGGTCTGTGTTTAGTTATGAAATGGACGTCTTTGGGCTGGCGATTATTATGATAATGCACAAAATGTGTTTAAATTATCTATACTGTTTTATGATTTCAAAATGGGTACTTTATTTTGGTTGTATTATTATTTATTCGTTTAAATTATTGTAGAAGTTATTTATCTTTTCCAAATTTGATTGCTCTGTAGGTGAATATATTTGTACAATAGACCACGGTTTTTTATATCCAGGTAGTTTCAGGTTCATAATCGCTATATGTTCTGATATTCCTATGAATTCTTCCACATATTGTTTTAAATGTTGTTTGATAATAAATCTTACCCCATATCCCCCATATCCAGTGATAGGTCCATATCCATACATGGAACAGAGTGGCTCAAGAAAGGAAGGAATGGAAAAGGTTGGAGTAGGTCTTTGCCGACTGGCAAACAGATCTAGGAAAGATAACCAAGCAACAAATATTATTTTAAATTTGTGCATTGTACTAAGTGATCTCAATAAAAGGCTTTATTATTATTATTTATTTTATTCAAGAACATGACGTACCTGAATCGCGTGAACGGACTTTAGTCAATAAAACAGTAGCGAGGCAGTTCAGCAGGCCGCCCGGCAAATTGCAGAGTGAAGGAAGCTGGCTAACTACACATTTACGGCTTTTTATTGCGCATAATTGCCGCTCTTATTAAAATTTAAGTGGATCCCTTTGCTAACTAACTCCAACACGATAAATGAATCTGTACTTCAGTGCAATCTCTGTTGCATAAGTACTAGGTGCGTGCGTGCAATCATTACTGTAATGACCCAATCTCGAATTTTCGATCTAATTGAAGGTATGACCGTTTTCCTTATGGAGCTTCAGTTTCCTTGGGTCGATAAGGGGTTGGTGTTCCTGTAAACGTAAACCTGTAACGGTGTTTTATTTACAGAATACAAGAAATTGGTAGACAGACGTAGCAGTATGAGCGGTACAGCTAGTGGAAAATGTTCCAAAGAGGTTATCGTAAATTTTTGTACATACATATTTATTTTTCCACTATGCAAAATATTTTTGATTATGTATGAAATTGTGCAATATTCGTAATTATTTCTTTACACTAATGTTGTTCCTTATAAGGATTCCAATACTTTTTGTAACTGACAAAATTAAAAAAATAACATATTTTTAAAAATTTTATGCTAAAAAAGTCAGATATCGCCATAGGGTTTTTCCATTCTTACATACATACATACTACCTATTACCCTTATTTCACCAAAGGGGTAGGCAGAGGCAGATTATACGCCACATTTCGCCAATTATATTGTTAGTCCCACGTAATAGGCGGCGAGCCTTTTGCCGCTTGCTGGGAACTTTTATGTTTGCCATAGCCTCGTCCGTTATTCGGCAGGTGCACCACTAGCAGATGAGGTTGGCTTGGGCTCCTCAGATCTTGGTACGATCCCTATAGACCCCTATATATATGATTTCCATTCCTGCAATTGCTTTTTCAAATATCAATAAATGCTTAAATGCTTGAAAATATTCATATCCCTTCAATTTAAATCAATTCATAAATCTTTTGAGGTACTCTGTCGTAAAAATTGTTATGTGAAATTATAATTAAATAGACATAATATTTCCCTTCATATAAAGAAAACGATAACATATTCTAACCAATTTACATAGAATGCGTTGTAATGAATGATGCCCAGCCTTCCAAACCGAGAAGAAGGTTAAGCGCGCGGGCACTATCGCCCTAGCAGGAAGACACCTGGTGAAAACCTCCACAGTCCAAGCTTCAGCGCAAACGCCTCACCTGATGGCAGAAGCCAACGACCCGAATAAGCGCTCTGCCCCAACTCGCCGAAAGAGAGGCAAGAACAAGAAGAAGAGAGGGGGCACACAAGAAAAAGCTGCCCCAGTCGTCGTCACAACCGCCGCTACCACCCCCGCGGCGCACAAGACTGACCACGCCGAATCTGGAAGCACCATGAGGAACGCTCAGATTGACATCCTCATGGAGGTGCTGACGGCCCTACAGCAGGGAAAGGACGCCGTCCCGGCACTCCTAGGAAGAGTTACCAGCTTGCTCCAGTCCAATGGCTGACCTCAGGATCATGCACTGGAACGCTGCCGGGCTGAGAAGGAAAGTCGGCCTACTCAAACTCGCCCTCCGCACTCACAACATAGATGTTTGTCTAGTGTCAGAGACGCACCTCAGCCCCAGCTGCCCACTGAAGATCCCCAACTACCATGTGTACCGGCAAGACGAGCGAACCGCCATCGCGCCCTACCGGGCCTATCGCGGGTTGGCAGTCCTCGTGAGGAGAAGAGTCGTGCACCAGCTCATCCCGCCGCCTGCAAGCCCACTGACTTCACTCTACGCCCTGGGCGTGGAGATCTGCAGGAACCGGGTTCCACTCCGTGTGTTTGCGGTCTACAAACCGCCTCTGACGCTGCTAGACATAAATGACGTCCACCAGCTAGTCTCACCAACAACGACGCAGACAGTCATTGCAGGAGACTTGAACTGCAAGCACACGGCCTGGAACTCAAACTCCATCAACCGAAATGGCCGCCGACTCTTCGCGGACGCAGAGGCCAATGGCTATGTCGTGCACGGCCCGGAGACGCCGACTCACTACCCGCACGCCGCAACGCACACACCCGACGTGCTAGACATAGCCATCTTCAAGAACCTCGACTGCCAACCGACGCAGGAAACCTTGCTCGAGGACCTACAGTCGGATCACATGCCGGTACTCATGGTACTGCCGGACTCACCAACAGTGACGTTGACAGCTCCTCGCCGATGCACTGACTGGGAGAAGTTCAATGAGCTGGCACACAAGAATACCCCCACTTACCCCATCACGGAGCCAGAACACGTGGAGACTTTAGCTGCCGACATATCGTCTTGCCTCCAGAGCGCCCTGGACTCAGCATCGCACACCATGCCGGCGACAAGGGCACCACAGCCCCTGCCCGCCGGCATCAGGATCCTACTAGCGAAGAAGCGGCGCTTAAGGAAAGAATGGCAGCGAACTCGCCCCGCCACCAAGACGCAGCTAAATGTCGCCACTGAACAAGTGAAGGAGGCTATCAGCTCATTGGACTCCGAACGCTGGGAAAGATACCTGGAGAGCGCATCCAAAGACTGGACAGGCATTCACCGGCTTTGCCGCCAGCTCTCCAAGGCCCCACCCCCAGTCAGACCACTTAGAAGCCCAGATGGCCAGCTGAAGTACCGTGCAGCAGACAGAGCTGAAATCCTCGCTGAGCACCTCGAACAGCAGTTCCGTCCCAACCCCTCCGTCGACGTAGACCACGAACGTCACACCCGTGAGCACCTACTTAACTACCTCTCTGCACCAATAGCCTACGAGGAGGACCCTATTGTCTTCTCTCCTGGCCAAGTGCGGAAAGCTATAGTTAAACTAGCACCTAGGAAGGCTCCGGGTGCAGACAAGATTCCTAACGCTGCCCTCCGACACCTCCCTCCCCGTTCAATAGCCGCGATTACACGCCTATTCAACGGCATAATGAGAACCGGACGCTTTCCAGGGGCCTGGAAGATGGGCCACGTCATTATGATCCCGAAACCTGGGAAGGACGTCACGAAGCCTGCGAGCTACCGACCTATTACCTTGCTTCCTACCCTCTCAAAGCTGTTCGAGAGACTACTCCTCGTCCACCTACTCCCACACATAGAGCCGCGAGACGAGCAATATGGATTCCGTGCCGAACACTCCACAACTCTGCAGTTGTCAAGAGTTCTGCACCACATGACTGTAGCCCATAACAAGAAGGAGTTCACGGCTGCAGTCCTACTTGATATGGAGAAGGCCTTCGACAGAGTGTGGCACGAAGGTCTGCTGTACAAGCTGTCAACGTCCCCAGCGCCCAGACGCATCATCCGTGTCCTGTCCTCGTTCCTCGAGGACAGACGCTTCAGGGTGGTGGTGGAGGACGCCCTATCTGGAGAGAAGAAGATAGAGGCCGGAGTACCCCAAGGCAGCTGCCTTTCGCCAGTTCTGTACTCTCGCTACACGGACGACATCCCTAAATCAGAAGGCGTACAACTCGCCCTATACGCGGACGACGCCGCGTACTACGCCTCCTCCTATCGAAGGAACATCGCAGCAGCCAGAGTACAGAACACACTAGACTCCCTGCCAGAATGGCTCAACAAGTGGCGTCTGACGGTCAACGTAGCGAAGACCCAAGCTATCCTGGTACGCAAGGTTCTGAATTACCCACCACCACTCCGACTACACGGACAGGATATCTCGTGGTCTCTCAAGGTCAAGTACCTAGGAGTCTGCATAGATCGCGACCACGTAACGAACACGATCAACAAGGCCAAAGCAGCTCGGAACCTCCTGCGACCAGTGCTCGACTCCAAGCTGCCGTTACGAACGAAGCTCGGGGTATACAAAACATACCTCAGACCCCTGATCACGTACGCAGCCCCAGCCTGGTACGCACTACTGAGAACCTCGCTCAAGAAGAAGCTCGAGACATTTCAGAATGTGTCCCTCCGAACCATCGTGCGAGCTCCACGTTACGTGAGGAACGCGACGATTGCGAGGGATCTGAAATGCGTCAGGCCGTGAATCACTTCGCGGCCTGGCGCCGCTGCACGCGCGACCACCGGATGCTAAGGCATATGCCCGAAGCCTGATCCCTCGAACGACGTAGGATTGACCAGACCACGAGCACAGGACTGACTACATGCTAGCTGATCGCCCCAGGGCCAACTGCCTAGGGGCTTGATCGCAGCCACCACCGGACTGACACCCCGGACCATACCAGGCTTTTTAGCCGCCTCAATGACGCGTCCGTCGCCACGGACGCCGTAAGAAACTGCGGCCAGGGGGCACTGCCCCGATACCGCGCCGTGACCCCCCTGCGGGGGCTCACGCAGAAGACCACGATCGATCGTAATGAATGAAACGCTGAAAGCTTTCCAATGAATCTCTTATTACATAGTTAAAAACCATATGAAAATCCGTGCAATGTTTTTTGAGTTTATCACATTCATATAGCCGCGTCCACGGAACTTTTTTTCATAATTTATGGTAAGTAATATAGAAATATAGGTAGGCACTTTTTTATGTGCCACGTCATATTAACTATATCCTTGCTGGTGATTGTTATGATCATGATTCAGGCAGACGATGCAGTCCAGAAAAGTAAGATATAGATAGGTAATTTGAACCTAATTCAAATAGGTAACGTTATTTTTTGCCTTGGCTTTTTTAGGCTTGTCAAACACATGTTAGCCTATTATATTAGAACCTTAATAGAATCTTAAATAAGTTGAAGATAACTTCAGTTTGGGCTGTACCATCTAAAGCTTGACAACACTGAACCGAATTAATGAAGAGATACACTAAACAAAATAAGTAAGTAGATCAACGTTCGCACTCACCATCAGGTGGATCACTTGCATATTTCAACCTGTATGAATGACATTTTTGACGTCAACGATCGTAATTGCTGTTTAATAATTTTATATTGCTGCTCAAGACTTGTTTGCATGAGAATTTAGATATGTACGTTTTAAATTATTGTTTTATATGTTAGTCAAAATCATTTATATGTTAATTTATATACATACATACATACATACATACATACATACATACAATCACGCCTGTTTCCCCGAAGGGGTAGGCAGATGCATATTATACGCCCACACTTCGCCAATTTGTTGTTGGTCGCACGTAAAAGGTGGCGCCTATTGCCGCTTATCGAGCACTTCTATTTTAATGTTGTCGTCAAAAAAATTAATAATCTTTTTTTCCTAAATAAATTTGGCAACTTTTTCATATAGCTTCATGGTGGCGTCTGACGGAATTCTTTGATGTTTTTAGAAATTCATTAAAAGGTAAGAATATTTATTATCTTCTTAACGAATTCAAAATATTTGTCTTTTCACCAATAATAATAAATAATAAAACGTAGGTAAAGTCACTCTCATTCTTTCTGCATAAGCATACATTTCGTTCGATATTTACATAATCACAATGAAGGTGCCCTGAATACCGTAAAAAAACACAAACATATCAGCAACCAACAAACAGCTTAAAACAGCTTTAGAACAAGCCTTTTGTCTAAGTGTTCCACTAAAAAGATTATTTTGTTCAGAAATAACTGTCGATAACCGTCTCTACCAGTTGCAAGTCGGCTCCTTTGAGTTACTAATACAATGGAATAGTTTTTTCATTATCCAGGGGTTTTCCTGCAGTTCTGGAACGTTTAAACAATTGTTGGGACTTGATTTCATTATAACACAAAGGGTCTACGCCGCCGCTGATGCAGGTAGCCAAGACAAACTATTTATGCAGCTTTAGTGTGAAATCCATTGAAGTCATTAAATAATGATCCTCCTTGGTAAGACACTGAGAAATTCCTAGAAACAAAGCGTACCCACATAGACGTTCGTTCGCGCAAAGTTGTAGTCTAGAGTTTACGTAAACCTTTTATTTATGTTTTATAAGAGAATATATCTATATCATGAGTAGTTAACGTTTTTCAATGACAACCTTTGTTCTTATATCCTAGCATTATCCCGGTTGCCCCAGAATCAAGCCCAGGGCCCAGAGCCTGCCAGATTTGGCTGAATTTCAGTAAAGATAGAGCGACTGCCATCTGACCTCCACAACCCAAAGGGAAACATCATTCTATGGTTAAACCAGTTGCTTTCCAAGGCATAGAGCAAGTGATAATTACGCACATATCTTCGAAAAGTCATAGGTATACCAGGCCTTGAACCCTAGACCCTCTGAATTAGAAATCTTTGACTTTGAAATCTACCTACAAACATAATAAAACTTTTTTTACTTATGGGTATCGCACAAACTTACAGTATACACTTCACTTACGATAGAAAACTTAGTTGAAATGAAATTCAGCCAAGCCAAGTAGTGAGTAAGTGACACCAGTAAGCAAACCCTGGCTTATAAGCCACCCGATTGCCCTATATGGCAATCGGGATAATGCTAGGATAATGACGATTTGCGATAGTAAACAATACATTGTACAGTTCACATTTACCAAAAGCAAATTTTATGTATGATACGACTCGTTGCAAAGCTGTAGTGGCAATGGGCTGGTCACATGGCGAGAAAATCAGATTCCTTATGTAAAATAATGTAATTAGGCTAGTTATTATACAGAAATAAATTATTATAACTATTATTTTAAAAAAAAGGTATCCTGGAATGGAGACCTTGGGATTGCAAAAGACCCGTCAGAAGGCTGGAGATGAGATGGAAAGATGATATCTCTAAAATTTCGCGGCCAAATATTGGATCAAAACAGCCCAAAATTGAGCAGAATGGAAAGTATTGATGAAAACCGACACATGATGATAAAATGTTATATATATATACATACATATAAACATGCCTGTTTCGTAGGCATAGGCATGTGAAACGCCCACACTTCGCCAATAATTTGTTGGTCCCACGTAATAGGTGGCGAGCCCATCTTTTATATTCGCCAGAGTCTCGTCCGTTTATCGGCAGGTGTACCAATTGCAGGTGAGGTTGGCTTGGGTGCATATAAAGATACATGCTAAAAATTATTCGATTCTCTAATACATTTGCCTACCGAAAAAACGTAGGCACAGTACGAAATTTATTAAAACATTTCACTGCATAAAGTCTTTGGTACATAAATGTATATTTAGTAGGCGTAAAATCCATATAAAATCAGTTTGGTGCCTTCGCGCGGCGTTTCGGCTCCGTCTAGTAGGCCAGCTCCAACACAAAGACGCCCCTTTACGACGCCATAAACTCACTATTGTGCCAACCTCCGCACGAAAAGCGGTCCCGCTCATTGTTGAAACTTAAATAAGATATCCATTTTTTGTACCCTAAAGCCCATTACGAGCGCTTGTACATATTTTGACTCGAAACTATTCAACGATTTAAATCTATTGTAATGGCTTTACTTTGATTTTACCGACTTGACGTCGACGCGTTGTAGCGAGTTTTTCGCAAATATATCACGTGCTAACACAAAGATCACCTTTTTAATGAATGTTCAGAAAAGCACCGTTAAAGGTTCGACTGCAATTTTGAGGAACAAATCTGTAATTTGATTTTTAAGTTAGCTTGCATTTGCAAAATGTCTAAAAAGAGCATTATTTATCCTAATGTACCCTTTAGTCTCAGATCAAGTAAATAAAGGTAGAGATACCTTACGACTAATAACAAAGTGAAGCCATATTTTTAACTATGTGTGAGTTACTAAAGTGTTGCCACTTTTTGAAAATCTTTCCAGATATTACAAGTATAATTAATTAATAATAAATATAAGCGATTTACGTTAGTAAATTTACAAGAATCAATTTACCCGGTGATATACCAAATTCAAATTTTCTAACGATTTTTGCAAATTTCAGCTCTGTACGAAGTAGAATTTTAATTCAATTAAAACACTTATTGTAAATATTATTACAATTATAGGATAATTTGACATAATGACAAACAGACGCAAGGCAATAAGAAAATTAGAATTTTGCGATATATCAGGCATATTTTAATTATTTTTTTAAACTTTATAGTAATGTGTAAAAAAAACAGACAGCTTTTGTAAAGTATTTTTATTCCACAAAGTAATATATTTGGGAGGGGCAAAAACTAAACAATAATCTAAAACACGTTATGCTGTATAAGTTTTTTAAAATGTTTGGGGCTTAGAGCTCAGTGTCATCGTCAGTGTATTTATTTTAGAAATATGATGCAGTCTTATGTCCAAATATTTTTTTATTACCAATCGGATTAAATTTACTTTATGCTCATGACCAGCACTGTAATGGTCATTTTCTAGGTTCTTAAAAGTTTTATTATTACCTGTAAAATAACCTAAAATTTTAGTGACCTTATATGTGTGCTGGTTAATTGTCTCTTTCATCATTGCATCTCTCAGTAATTTCTACCGGAACTACTATGATAGTGTTCTGAGGAGCTTTTCGATCTCATCCCGCCCTCTCCTTTCCTCTCCCGAACAACACGTGCTGGTCTTAGAAACCATCCTCATACTGTGCAGACTATCAGCACTCGAACCAAGAAATTTGGGAAGTCGTTTCTGAGCAAGTGGAATTCACTGCCGGCTCATGTGTTTCCTATTTCCTATAATCCCGGATCTTGTAAGCGGGGCGTGAATCGACATTTTAGCAGGCCGTCATGACTGGATGCGCTTTATACCATGCTTACTTCACGGTATGAAGCGCGCGGCAGACAAGTATTAAAAGTTTGCCTCACGTATTCATATGCCTTCGGTGAATAATAGTTAAGTGTTAGATAAAATCTCTTTAGTACTGGAGTGTACCTACTTAAAAAAAATTACACCTTTTTTCTGTTCTTAATATTAAATACATTTATAATTGTAATATTTTCACTTAATGAATTAAATAAATCTGGGTCTATTAAATTTAGTTTTTTTATATTAGTAAAAATATCTTTCCTCCGGACCTCCGGACAAAAACAAACAAAATTAAAAATGATTATGGCGAATTTATTTATGCGTGCCAAAGCACCCGATTTTAGTACCCACATTTTTGTTGAGTATTAGAAATACCAACTACTGGCAACACTGTCTGGTTGCGTCAACTCGGGTTATTTTGTCAATATTTTTTCCGAATAACCTACAAATTATTTTGAAACATAAAAAAAGATAGTTTTGTGTTAACTTATGTGTGAAACGATATTTCTTCAGACTTTTTGTTCGCTTTAGTATTGTTTTAGCACCATTTAATCACACAGGACGGCATTTTATTGATAAAGTTACTACTCGGTGTCTCGGGAGATACTAACGTAAAACTAAGCTCATTTTACGTATGTGTGTGCGTGAGCGCGTGTATTTACACAAATGAGCTTACTTTTGTGACTTCAGTGCTATCAATGGCCATGCGCTATCTACCTTTTTTTACTTGATCTGAGCCTTTAGTATGATATTTACAGATCTAACCAGTTATAGAAAGCCAAAGACGTTGCTTTACTAAACATTACTTGATGTATGTAGATGTATCTAACTAAAGACCGTGTCGATTATTAATTTAACATGGATTTTATTCATGTACTACATACTGAAATAAGAACAAATAAGCACGATTAGAACTAAAACTGAACTGAGACACAGGTGGGTAATTTGGTGTTTTTCCGGATATAATGAATCACATTAAAACCTCAAGATATGACTAATTCGTATTATTCATTCATCAACCCTGTATTTAAAGAATTATTTCACATACTTATATTAAAGTTTAAATCTTTATATGTCTGCTTATCATAGGTACAAACAAAATGGTATGCCTTAAAAATGTATCTAAACAGTATTTCAACTTTCTTGGTACAGTAGAATCCAATGTGCGTGAGTATATTTACTTTTAATATATATTTTAATGTTATGATCTTTTTTGTATTTTATAGTATTTCTTTAAAGCCATAGGATTACTAAGTCGTACTGATGAATGTTTAAGTTCAGAAAATATCGGATTTATTTAGTAGGTAGTCGTGGATTTCATCCTCCTTTCGTTCTCTTTTTCAATACATACATACATATAATCCCGCATGTTTTCAGGAGTAAGCAGAGGACCAATTAAAGAATTGGTCTCACGTTATATGTGGCGAGCTGATTGCCGTTTACCGGGAACTGTTATGTTCGCTAGAGCCTTGTTGATCGGCACGTGCACCTCTTGCAGGTGAGGCTGGCTCACCAGATTCTGGCGCTATTAATATTGTTGTAACAGCCGTGTTGGCTAGTTTAGTATAAATTACTTTTATCTCCCACACTACTTAATATTTTAGTTAATTATGACACAAGGTAATGTCACCTCTTTAGCTTTTGGACGCGGTTTTACTCGCAATACAAGTATATAACTATGAGTGGTAAGCTAGCTGGTGGGTGCACAAAAAACTTGAATTGTATTTTCGATATTCTTTAAGGATTCGAAGAACAAGCTCAAATGAACAATGATAGACTTACTCATTTAAATCCCCAATGAAATTTATTTTGAGTTTCAATTTCAAAACCCTTATGCATATTCTTTACATATCTTATCGTCGGCCACCACTATACGAAATTCCAGCCCGGTCTATCCAATAATTTCAGTTGTTCGTCGAAGAACTGCCGGACCCGTATTCCTTTAATCTTTTTATATAAATAGATAATGAGCCCTTCCACTTTTATAAATAAGCACCTAAAGACCACTAACGCTTATATACATCACATGTGTGTACCTGCATCAAAATTTAACGAAGGTCTACTCCAGGTAAGCACGGCTTTCGGCGACTTTTACAACATGCCGTAAATTAAATCTACCATAAACATAAATCTTACTCAGAGCTAAACCTCCATCTCGTATTCATGCTTCGATTTTGATATCGGAATCTTGAATACAGTGTTCCATAAGAATGTATCGTGAACTGAATTGATCAATTAGGTACGTACCCGTTGCGGTTCCATTTCGCGGAGACGGCACTTGTTATTGTGTTTGCTATCTTGTATGTATAGACTTACGTATTTTTATTGATGTGAGCTTTTTCAATAAAGATCCAACTGTGTTATGTTGTAAGTAATAACGTATAGGATTAACTTACTACAGTATGCATTGCTTACGATAAAAAATTAAGTACTTAGATTTAATAATATGTAAAGTAAGGCAAAGTTAAAAATTAGAAAAGTTATTTAACATACAAAAGAATTTCAAAATGTGACACACATATTATCGTTAAGTTGGCATAACATATCAAGGAACGTGAAGTGCGGTATTTAAATTAATGTGGTTAATTTTTAGCTGGATTTTATAAAAATTATAAAAATTCTAATTGCTAACTTAATAATTTTCATGAAAATTATTTTATTATTATTTTTTCTTTACAATATATTTTTATAATACCCATACTTTGGTTTCTCTATAGGTATCTACTTTTTCAAAGTATGCACATAACTGAAATACATTGATATTTTAAATCAAATTTTACTTAAGTCAAATTAATTACTGTTATGCAAGCATGCTTTAGTTTCATTCAATTCAACCATTTTATCGCATCGTATAGTAGATATTTTTTTATATGATTGACATAAAGGGGGGAACTTTACACGTTTGTTATTACCAGAGGTCGGAATTAGGTAGAGTTATTTATGTACTTGCATCGAAATGTTGATATTAATGTGGACCTTCCCGGGATTTCAAATGGACAATCCCGTGTGGCCAACAATATTACAAAGAAATAATAATAAAAACATCATAGATAGATAAATAAAACAAAGATACACATACCATACAACAAATTGCGTATTGGAATTTTGCAACTTCGGTCATCCAATATCATTGATGTAAGTTTGGCAACGTCGCGCGTGCAGTAGTCTAAATTAAAAAAGTAAAAGTAAATAACTTTTTATTAAAAAGTAACGGGATTTTTTCTATTCTTTAAAATTAATCCCGGGATTTGAGGCATATCCACTATATTCTTTCGCTGTGTGAAATCAGTGTAAGTACATGAATAACTCTACCTAATTCCGACCTCTGGTTATTACTCCGTAACCATATTTTGGAGCTTATATGAAATGAACAAAGAAAACTGTATGTGAACATTATGTTGTACGTAAAATATAATTACTGAATATCTAAACTTTTATAGATTTTTTACAAATCTCAAGTTGTAAACATTATCTGGAGTGAAACTATATTGCAAATACTTAGTTTACATTTAATCACCCTCACGAACAATTGGGATTATATTAAAGATTATTAGTTGGCAAGCCTATTGCCGTTTAGCGGGAACTTTTATGTTCTTCAGAGCCTCGTCCGATGATCGGCAGGTGCACTACTTGCAGGTAAGGTTGGCTAGGGTTCCTCAAGGGAAGGGGCCCTGTACACCCAATACATACTTACAGCCAATACATACTTTTACAATACATACTTACAGTATGTAGGAAACAATCACACCAAGACCAATATTTCTATATACGCACACGCTTATTTATCCTGGAATTACAACTTTCGTCTATATCCTATAAATTTTCTGTATAACTTCAAATAGTGAAATTCGATGCTTTCATAGACACCCTATTTTATAATCGTACGAAGCGGATGCAACGGCATGTTCGTGTCTGATGTCATGATAATGTGCTGATTTCGTATGCAGCGTTAAGTGGATCTCCATAATCAATTTTATTTTATATATTTAAATCTAACTTGAATCCAAAGTGTGTGTCATACCAGGCCTTTATGTTCTGACTTGAAGTTAAACCTAAGTTCTGTGGCTTATGAATGTACTTATTATTATTACCCTTTGTATTAGTAGCATGAAATATAATATATAGACAGAAACTATTAAACAATATGGACTGTATGTGATGTTTTATTATTATTAAATCTCATTTAGTACTTTTATTCGGTATAAAACCTTACGTGCCAAGTAATTTACAAATTAACCTAGAAGATGGGATTTTAAGTAGGGGAGGATTTTAATTTTTAAACTTACAATTTCCTTGTATGTAACATTGCAAATTGTATGCTATATTTTTGTTAATAATGGCTTCGTGCGTTTAGCCAGGTCAAGTAAGAGATATGTTGATAATATATAAATAATAGTAAATGAGAATAAGTATTGATGAAGATGATAAATGGTAAATGAGATGCCCTCCCCCAAAACCACTTGACAGGAGTCATAAAGATGTGGGACTATACTGAGATCTTACATGGACTTCTTGAAAGGATTTAAAAGGTGATGTTCCACTGTTTTGTTTTATTTGACAACACTCATGTACATTCACAAACACTGAACGGTTAGAAATCAATGTTCAATATGTCACAAATTTTAGAAAATGAAAGAAAATTTCAGGCTAATGCACTTCACTTTCCCGCCAAGAAGTCCATGCTATATTTTACTTTGTCTTTATTGTAACCATATAGTCTTTACAAGTTAAATGAGAGCCCTGATCCCTAAATGTTTTGAGTTAGTTCCTTCCAAATTTATTTGAAATTATGATGTCACAATCTATTTGATAATAAGTAATTAATCTAGTGTTAGTAATTATGTGAGCGTGCGTGTGTGCATGATATGTATGTGCGTGTATATGTGAGTGCGGGTGTGTCTGTGTGCGCGCGTGATTGTGTGTATGCATTTGTGTACGTGTGTGTGAGTGGCTTTTATTTCACGATAACCAATATATCTTCAATATCATTGTAGTCTAAATCAATAAGCCCTATTTGTATTTTGCATTATGTTAATTTAGTTATACTTTTTTTTGTCCTGGTAACAAATATTCACGAAGCGCGGTGAAAAATGACTAGAAATATTTACTAAAAATTCAAATTTGTTTTTTTATTACATTGAAATATATATTTCACTAGATCATTTTGTCAAATTAGTAATACATTTTTTTCTCGTTGTAGAAGCACGTGAGGCGGTCCGAAATGTACTTTTACAAACAAGTTTTATGATCCAATGTCGGTATCTTGATACCATGCAAGGTATCAGTGATGTGTGCCTAGTATACGTAGCAAGTTATCATCAGGTGACCGAGGGAAACGGGATTAAAAATTAATTTAACCGCTTTCATGTTCGCCGGTAATCCAGACTTTATCTAGATATCAAAACGTCGGGATTAACTCAGCCTAGTTAAATAGAAATGCACGTGATAACGACTGATTAATCAGATATATACAAACACATTTAAGTACGCCGAGTTCATATTTTAATCAAGAGTGGATATTTATTGTATATACATGACGTTTTTTCATATCATTATTTAAAACTAACTCTCGGCTTAGGCTTAGTTGACATTAAGTGAACACTAAACCAATAATATTCTTTAATAAAATCAATTTGTTCGATTATTATACCCGGCAGTGAATACTGCACATCGACAGTCATCGCATTTCCGAATAAACGAATGCTAGATTCCATGTCAATTAATTATTAGATATTATTATATTGTTTATCAAATTTCGAATTAAGAATTAAAAATGAAAAAGTTCTTTATTGCTCAATGAACTTTTACAAATGTGGTGAGCTCCAGAAAGTAATGAAAATACTTGTGTTGAAGTGAGTTTATAATGGTACGCGCTATATATTAAATAACGTTATAAAGTACCTACGTAATACCAATAATTATCTTTTTTTTTTAAGTTAAAGAAATGAAAGTTGTGTACCCATAATATTAATTTTTTCATAAGAAATTATTGTGTGGTATGAAAATGTGTATTGTTTGTTAAATGTGAATATGTCACCATTTAACTGTGGTGTAAAGTGTGTTTGTTTGTGAGTATGTTTATCTGAACAAGTTTCACATCTACATCTCTATCCTTTTTAGAATAAGGTTAGTCTCGACGTGTTTCATGCCATATAATTTCATTATTTTTACACTCGTGAGTTTTCATTTTTATATAGGTACATACATTCACGCCTGTTTCCCCGAAGGGGTAGGCAGAGGCATATTATACGCCCACACTTCGCCATTATATAGATGGTCCCACGTAATAGGTGGCGAGCCTATTGCCGCTTACCGGGCACTGTTATGTTCGCCAGAGGCTCGTTCGTCCGTTCATCGGCAAGTGCACCATTTGCAGGTGGAGTTGGGCTCCTTAGGTCTTGGTAGGAGCTCTATACACATGACTTTACATTACTTTATATCTATAGATATAATGCTTGTATTAGTCTCCTGACTATGGAAGTGCGTAACAGCTGCAATACGGCCGATGCCTGTAACTAGTTTAAAACATTTATCTCCAGCCAAACCTTCACATGGGTATGTATTGTTACCCACGAAAGGCTTACACTAGCTTAGTTAGGCTTCATTTTATTTTGATGATGTAAGCAAAGTCGCAAACAACAGTTCGTTATGAACTGGCAATTTAAAGCTTGATGTCTGTTTGTTACTCTATAATGCCATAACCAATGGCCGGATTTAAATAAAATTTTGTTCGCAGATAGATGGGACATTGGCTTAATTGAATCCCAAATACTTATGCTGCCTGGTGAGGATACTGAAGTAAGTTTTAAAAAGGGTTATGAAACCTATTACCGTATTATTTACTTTCTGACTTGGTAAGTCAGCGTCAGCAATGAATTCCTTTTGTGTCTCACGGCAAATCCTATTTGTATTCGTTTATGAATACTGCTATGATTAATTTACATAATGTCGAGGCTAGGTGTTGTCTCAGGGCTCATTTAAGGATGACGTGTTAACGACCTGTGAGACTGCTGTCAAAGGGCAAACAGAACTCGAGGGTAAATATGTGACTGTTTGTTTCATACGTCGTGTGATCGCCCGCGCGCGCCTACAGGCCGCACTACTTTAAAGTTATTGCCTACCATATTCCCAAATCATAAAAACAGTAATTTGATGAAAAGCGTCCCTTTATAATGTCTTTTATTATCAGAAGTCATTTTTTTATGGTTTTATGATGTTTCTTTTTGGGTGGATTGCTTTATTTAATTTCACACATTAAATCATTTATTATTTGAATGCATCATATTCTAAAATTATCCTGGTTGCCCCAGACTAAAGCCTAGGGCCCAGGGTCTGCTTACTAACCAGATTTGACCTCCACAACCCAAAGGGCCCAAACCCAAACATTATGGTTAAACCAGACCATAATTTTAATGCGTAAATACTTATAATTCTACACAATTTTAAGTTTATCAAAGTTCTATAAAGATATGCTTCCTTATGAGCTTTAGGTATCTAAAAAAGTCACTATTTGGTGTAATTTTATGTGATTCTAAATCGACATTTATTTTCTTGTGATTGGTTTAATATGTAATTTCTTTTTTAAATATTTAAATAACGCATTTACGAACGTTATTTGTATATCGACTTAGTTAAAGCTTTTTCAGAAATTATAAAAAATATTAGACACAATGACATCAACCTTTAATTTTAACTTAGCTTAACTTTAATTCTCCTTATAACATTAAGCAAAGCATTTTTTTTAGTTTCTTTCCTTTTATTCACATGTGAAGTCATCATACGAGTCTGGCTGAATTGTCGTCACTACACTCGATGACATAATGTCAATAATTTTAAAACGAAGAAATTACAAGAACTGTGGAACATGCCTGTTTTAACCCAGTTTTTCCCAACACACAAGACAAATCTCTGTGATTTTTTGTGTGTGTTAAATCTATGAGAAAATAGAATTATGCTTATCAAATAAATAAAAAAACAAATTCACACTTATAGTAGGTATTCGTCTGCCTGGGTATAATAAGGAAGTATTATCGCTACTTAGCTGAATAAAATTACCGCAATGAAAAGCATTGCCAACACTGAGGACAAAAATAATACAACAAAAACTTTATACATATTTCAAAATTTTGTCAGCTGCAAAAATCATCAAATAGCGGTATCTCGCTGTGGGTGAAGCGCTCCCGCTAAACAACCATCCATGTTCCTTCTTAAACCTGCTATGTCCCGGTGTCGCGGTTTGCCCTCTAACACTTCACAGACCTAGGGTTACACTTAAATCTACAAATCACGAAATATGGCGAGCAGAAAGCGCAAGATGCAAATCGTATTTATGGAAACAATAGTTAGTAGAGGCACTCAAACACAAGTATTTTCATTACTTTCTGGGATTGTCTCACCACATAATATGTATAAGTTTATTGAGCAATAAAGAATTTTATCATTTCGTAGTTCCTCAACAGCAAAAATCTAGTTACCTCGGGGCGCGAGACTGACTCGTACTTGACCGATTTTTTATTCTATTTGCACTGCAACGCATGACGGTCACAGCTAGTTGTATAGTAGCTAGTATACTATAGTATATCATATAGATATGTAAACTAGGATTTGTGTGACGTTATGTAATGTATCATTTTAAGCGACAATTATTGTTGAACAGGAAATGTCGAAGAGACTTCACACGCATCATTCTCTTTAGTTCTCTCAAACCATAAGCCAAAAGTAATGGACTTTAATATTTCTAGTATTTTTGAACCATCATCTTTTGTCATCATTTGAGTTCGCGTTAAAATGTTACCATCATCAAACACACCAAGTATTCACATCGATTTCAATACTGGCTTATTAATTAATTAATAATTATAGAAAAAATAAAATCTGAAACATATTCCAAAAATATATGGTAGGGTCTTTTTATTGTGACATAATGATCACATCCCAACTAATGGTGATTTTGTTCCATAAGCAACATTTTGAGCAAAATTAACTAAACGGGTGTATGGGGATCCTACCAAGACCTTAGGAACCCATGTCGGGTGGACATGGGTTCCTAAGGTGTTCCTGCAAGTGGTTGACCTGCTGATTGAAGGTCGAAGCCCTGACTAACATAAAGTTCCCGGTAAGTGGCAATAGCCTCGCCACCTATTACGTGGACAAAAAAATACTATCGTTGAGATGTGGATGCGTTTAATATGCCTGTGCCTTCGGGGAAACAGGTTAGATTATATGTATGTATGTATTTACTAAACGAGTAGGCAGGACCTTTTACGTAGAGTTGGTGGAGTCAGGACTTATAGGTTATTTACTACTTACTTTTATTTATAATTAAAACCTTTACGAACCGTCAACTATAACATATAATATTTCAATACTGTGGGCTTGGAACTAGCCCCGTATGTTAAACCTCAGATTTGTAGAGACCTCATTTCTTTTAAAGCTTAAGAGTTGGTTTAACTTGAAATGTCTATGGTTGGATTTTTATTTAAGCGCATACATTTTGAGTAAAATTACACTATAGGCATGTATTTAAAAGTGCATTGAAGCGTCAATCTCAAAATTTATCAAAGTTGTCAGCTCCGCAATACACGCAAAATAAGAGTGTATTTTGTCATACAAATAAGAATTAAACTATGTTCTTCAGAATAACTCTTGATGCACTGAGACTGAGATATGTAAATGGTAATGCGATAATTTTTGAAACTCTGGACAAAGGTTTTGTACTAAAACTTAAAGAGTTTCTTGCCAAATTCTTCTCTGCTTAAGCTCCTGCCCGCTGTAATCCGGCTCCTAGTTTTGAAGTTGACGTTATTGAGCCAGACTTAAATAAGCAATAGAGACTATGAATATTAAATGTCCCTATTTTCCGAAACCTGTCACGTTTACACATTGTATGAGTATCAGTGAAGTAAAACACAGATTATACTGTTATAAGTATTTTCTTAAGAAAAAAAATAGAACCTATTGAAGAAAACCAAATATTCAAAGGAAATTAGGGACAATAATGTGGGGCGGTCTCTTTGAGCCGAATGCCCTCATTGAGTTCCAGTTTGTTCTGCAGTTAGCAACTTTCCTCCTGTCTTCCCACACAAATCGGCTAGGGTTGCCTGCTTCCTACCTTCATTAGTGTACAAAGATTAGTAACCAGTGCATAAAATATGGCTTCCTAAATTAGCATCATCATTTCCGTAATATTTTAGTTAATTTGCTTTACAATTTTTCAAACACTTAGAAATATCGATTTGAGTTATAGTGTATATATTATAGTATCATATTATCTAACTAGTAATATGGACATATAATTGTCTGCTTACCGATATTAACTAAAATTATAAAATAAATATAATGAATATAATTTTACAGAATATTTCAATATACGTTTATTTTCTTGTTAGCGCAGTAATAACCTGATTAATTGAGTTCTTTCCTCCTCAGTAAATAAATTACGCCTGATATTATTTCCGGTATATTTTTTCATGTCACAATACCACTTTTTATGTGACACAACACCGGTGTAATTATTTATGTCTCAAATCTATCACAAAATTACTTCTTGCACATCCGTTTGTGGCACCCATATAGTATGCTGCAGACAATTAGCCATTTTGTAAACTTTAGGCAGAAAAATATCACGGGAGTAGAAACGATGGTTGATTTTATAATCGTTAAAGGTTAAATACTAAAAAACTTATCGCCTTAGTCTCATTTCTCAAATTTACTCAGTGAAATAATCATTTGGCAATAAGAGTAGTTTACTTCGTCAATTTTAATGAATCAAATCTCAGGCACGTTACTAAATTAGAAGTTGAGACTATCAGAAGCTATACTTTAAAAATGTTTTTAGTTATTTGTTATATATAAGCCTAATAGCGTTTAGCTAACTGAAGAATTGGAACAAGTAGTAAAGGCAAATGACTTTTATTATTTTGAATTTCGTAATAGTTTACGACCCAAATTATACAAAATATTTTAAGAAATACTTAGTAAGTCTTTAGAATCACTTGGCATAACCGAGAAAAGTAAGTAGTAGTATAAGAAGATATTAAAAAAATTCTTGTTGGGCAATCGTAGTGAAGGACAACCTGCGACACGATGGACAGACGCGATGACCTGAATAAGGAGGCTTGTACCTTGTACCGGGTGGATGCGGTCTGCAGACGACCGTTTTATATTGCGCTCTTTAGCGGAAGCCTATGCTCAGTAGTCGACAACAGTTAGCTTATTAATCGATTGAAGGAGTATAATCAAAAACAAAATACAAGTAGATTAACATGACTTTATTTAGTTTATCAAATGTGTTTCGTGATCGGTGCTACATACATACTAACAATCTCGTGTTCACAAACAATTCAAACAACAACGCAACATTTATACAAAAAACCACTAATATTTAGTTCAAACCTCCTCTAAAGTGTTACAGAAAACAAATGAACATTCAGGAGAGAACGTAAAAGTACGTGTCATAGTATAAAGACGCTACTAGCACCAAAGTTTAATATGTCTTCTCACAAAACAAAGAAAAACATTCAATTTCACCTACAACATGTAGGGTTTGCTTTATATACAATTAAATGCAGAGTCAATGTAATCCAATGTTCAAAATTATAATAATCATCAAACATTTCTATGTCAAAGTTTATATAATTCGTTTCGTGAATCATGTGTGTAATTAACTATATGAAATAGGCATAAATTATCCTAATTACAAGCTATTATTTACAGAACAACTAGAACTAGGAATAATCTCATTCAACATAAAATTAAATATTATTTTCGAAAGCTACAAATGCACCCAACTCTTAAAGGGCATAATAATATTCAGCCAAAAGATTTTATATATTTAAAGTATATGCATATAACTAGATGTATATGAGATTCTTGGTTACTTATTATCTTTACTTGAAATAAAATTTTATTAAAACAATTGCGATACTCATAAAAAAGGCTTTATATAATGATTGAAAAATAATAATTTAGAAAGGTTTACAATTTTTTACTCTAGTAATCTCATAAGTAACTCCTTTGTATGCACTTGTAGCCTTAAAAAATACGCAATAATCACTAAAATAATCTTATTCAGAATAATAATATAAAAATATAGATATCTATATTTACAACGACAAATTCAATTAATTAAAAATACCTCTTCGAATAATGACAGAATAGTTTCAGGAATATTACTTATTTTTTAATTACTTTATTTACATAATAATCACGTAATGTTTTTAGTAAAAGTGTTTTTCCGTAATGGTAAAAGTCTTATTGTAATGTTTAAAAACGAGTTCCGCATTACTGGAAAAAGTCTAATAATAAAAACACGAAGCCAAGTTTTTATATTGCCGGCATTAATTTAACAATGTTCTGATCCGAAGTAAATTTAAAGTATTTCGGAAGAATCCCTTATAGAATATTGCACTAAACTATCACTTTTTAAGTCATGTCGAAGAGCACAAAACGCAATCAGTTCAACGTTTAAACAGAATCACTGGTGAAGTCTTTTACACGAGTACCTAAGAGTATTCGTGAGGGCAATAGTCCTGCTGATGCGGTCACAGTAGCGGCACTGGGGGGACCCCTGGGACTAAGGGTTCGGGTACCCCTTGGAGGACCCCTTGGTGGTAGTGATGGTGGTGCATCATGCCGTTCATCATTTGCTGGTGGTGCAGCATGGTGGCGTGGTGCAGCTGCGCGTGCTGTAGCGACGCGTGGTCGCCCTTCTCCTTCATCACCACCTCTTCACGTTTCTTCACCTGTTTCCGTTCTTTGGCCCGTCGGTTTTGGAACCAAATCTTTACCTGTAAATTTTTGTCTTATTATTAAAGCTGAATGTTATAAATAAAATCACATTGTAAATTTAGTCTTTAAAACATGTTAATAGCTTTCTTGTAATATTTACAGCTGCAGTAGTCATAATAGTCTTACTATTATAAATTGTAAAAGTGAGTTTGTACTTCTTTGAAACGCTTAAGACGCTGCACCAATTTGAATGAATTTTTGTACCGCCAGAGTTAAGGTCTTGGAGACGTGA
Organism: Musotima nitidalis; assembly: GCA_949126915.1. Lineage (NCBI taxonomy): Eukaryota > Metazoa > Arthropoda > Insecta > Lepidoptera > Crambidae > Musotima > Musotima nitidalis. Next base: position 9,302,708 of record OX421418.1, on the reverse strand, counting down.
AATTGTAAATAAAGGTACTCTAACATTAATCGTAAAATTTGTCTAGCTTTTTAAAAAAAAACCACTAGATCGAAGGAGCTGGAATAAGCTAGCTTACGAATAGGTAATTTGCAAATCTTTGATTCGATACGAACTGTCGATATAAACGAGTCTATTTTTTTTAATAAAGTTTAAATTATTAACTCTATACGTTCAAAAAAATATAATTAAACCATAGTTCTATTGTACGAGTAATATGCCTCTGGGCGTTAAAAACAAAATGGCGTCCATTTGAGGCGCCCGCCTCCACAGCTACGTAGATATAGGCATAATATCGGAGGTTATTATAAACCAGTTTCGACTTTTCGTAAACTAACTATGCAATAAATATGACTTTTATTTTCATTTATATGATTAAAGAGTTATGTTAAATAATACTTTATAAGAATAGTATTGTCTACGGTATTTTATAAGATCGACTTTTATATTTGGTTATACTTAAATAACTAAAAGGACTTTCGGGCTTTTCTAGAAGGTTAACAATGGTCGAAAATGCTAATATAGTCAACACTGATCCCTGCTTCTGAACTGGTTTTTGATATGATCAATCAATAGCACAACACAACAACGTTAGCAATAATAACATACAAGTATTAAACTGTTTTGAGCATGATGGAAAATCTAATGTCACCTTCTATTTTAATAGAAATAGACATGAAAATCTTTTCTAACGCTATTTGATGTACCTACGATCTAATTAGATAGAAGTTTCAACAATTTTGTCACTTAATAAATGTGTGGCAAGATTGCGGTTGTTATTTACCTCTCCAATACCATCGTTTTATATGTGACACATTATAATTACCACGTCCCTATGGCATGCATATTAAGTTTTATAAATTTTTTAGCGGACCATACCGTGGAACAGCACGTAATATTTTTCTCGTGTCGACATCCCAATATTTTTAAGATAAAATGAAACTCTTTGAGATGTTTACCTGTCTTTCCGAGAGTCCGAGACTAGCTGCGAGCTCGGCTTTCCTTCGGATCGTGATGTACCGGCTGTAGTGGAACTCCTTCTCCAGCTCTAAGCGTTGGTGGTCGCTATACACCACCCGGTACTTATCCTTGGTTCGGGTTTTACCTGCAACAACAATTAGATAGTTATACATTGGAAACTCCAGGATATCCCAATTAAGGTAAGATGGATTTCATTTGACAATCTTAAATAAAAACTCTACTAATTAAGTTTCTAATACGCAACTTGCGCAAGTTTTCCGTTTTTCAGGAAATGTATAAAATATACTTTATGCCTGTGGCTTCACTTTTGTCGACTTAAGCCGCAGAGTAAAAGGGCAGAGTAGCTTTATATAAAATTTAAGCAGTAGAGTCTTGAGATTACCTCCTACAAACCAATTATACCCGTTTAATCTTAAATATTAATAGAGCAATAGTCAATAGGTACTTGTCGAATTTAACAAGTAAAGAAATATTTCAACGAACTTTCCCCGTTTAAAGATAATTATTTACGAGTATAATAAGGTACTCTGAAAATGAGGCTCTTTGTTATGATACCTATAGTTAGTTTTACTTTTATCCAGTTTACCACTCTTTCACCAGTGGGGAAGAAACAATGGGTGGCCGCTGATATTTGGCAGGTTTAATAAACGTAATATGAGCATAGTTAGATACTTTGTTAACATTAAGGAAAAGTAGTGCAGTTAAACGCAACACACTTTTTAACAGGTTTTTTAAAGCATATGCTAAAAATGTTCAATTCGCCGCTTTTAAAATGCAAACCTTCTTAATAGTTAGTTTCATGTTTATTATCTAACTATTTATTCGATTTGGTCCAGGGGAAAATGGCCACAAAAAGGAAAACTAATCATTAAGATGCTAAGAAGAAGATACAAAAGAAGATCACAACTGTCAGAATATAAAAATGAGGAAATGATTCGCTTTGGTAACTTGTTCTTTTTCCTATTTACTATAAAATATTAGAAGAACTTACTAGGAATAAGATGATCAGCACTGCTGGGAGGCCTCTGATGCATGCTCAAAGACTTGACTTGTGTCTGGCCTTTGTCCAGCAGTGGACTGATGCACTCTGACCCTAGCAAGAAAACATCCTTTATCTTATTATATGGAACTAAGTTACATTTTCGTATATTCTCTTGTTCTCGTACAATAACACTACTTATTTAGTTCCAAGATACTTATATCATTAAGAGCTTGTGTTAAGGGTACTAAAGAACCGATAAACATACCTAAACACATTTTTGTTTTTTTAAATACTTACTTAACATACATAGGAAAACACCCAGACCAGAAAAAATATTTATACACACAAAGATTTGTCCTGTGTGGGAATTGAACCCACGACCTCTGGAGGAAAGTGCAGGTATACTTTCACTCCTTCATTTATTCTCATTTTATTATTAATTGGACTATCCAAATACATAAAGATTTATTTCAGCTTATTCTATCGCCAAACTACATAATAGTTTAATGGCGAATATAACACCCTTGTAAATACCTATTACGTTACTAATAAAATCATAAGCATAATAATAATTAATCCTTCACTAGAGGTTAGGAACAGCCAGAATCAAAGACATCAAGAAGGTATTTTTTTACCCTATTTTTATATACTACTGAACTGCAGCAATAAACTTCACTTGGTATGTGGTTAAATAATTTAGGTATAAGATATTTTCTAGTTTTTCTAGTTCTCTTGCCATAATTTATTGCGGGCAATAGTTTCCACAAACAATCTACGATTCCTTTGTCACACTATTCGAATTTATAGTTTTGTGCTCCATTTTAATATAATTTTCTAATGCCACTAAGTATTTAATTTATATTAAAAAATCTAACTTGTAGGTGCAATATTTTATTCAAATTATACTTAGTGTCGTAATGTCTGAAAAAACCGATTTAATCAACTTCGCTGAATTTTGTTAACGAGATATTATGGAGAAGTACAAAAATATAAAATATTGATTTTTTGAGATTAAAAACACCTAACGCATTAAAGTTTAAACGTATAAAAAATGTGTGAATTTCTGAAATTTTAATTTTTAGTGTTGACTTACACCAATGAATTTCAACTTTCTCGTTTTCCCAAATTGTTTTATTAGCAAGAAAATATTATAAATATTTACAAGCATATTTAGTTACCAGCAATAAAATACAGTGTCAATTTGATTTCGATAAAAGAAACCCAAGTTACATGGAGGCATTGAGCACTACTTACGTACAGTCACAGGCTGAAAACGACCAAAAGCACTTCCATTTACGACTCTATTCAGGGTGCTATAAGAGCAGGGATAATTTGCCGTAACAGGGCAATACGCCCTTTACGTCCGGGCAAGTTGGTTTGTACGAGCATTTTCCCTGTTACGGGAGGGACGGGAGAGATCCCGAGGGCTCGATAAGGTAAATCCTAGCGGCGAGAACTGAGGCGGGCGCGAGGCGACGGCTTAGCACCGAGATTAACCCGGGACCACACGTTGTGACGATGTTCATATATTAGCCAGTTTAACATAGATGTATAGATTAGTGAATGTAGCTTTATCCGTTTATTGTTATTGATCAAATTATATTACATAACATATAAGATGGTAGCTATATAATCATCGTAAACCTGATTTTAGAGATCCTGTAAGGCATTGTCGACGCCGTACCTATAGCTAAAAAGTCACTAAGTCGACGTTTGGTCTTAATTAATTTACATAAATAATAAGTCGACATTTGGCTAAATTGTTTTCTGGACAATTTCAATCTTGTTGATATTTATATTATTTAGGATATAAAACCAAACAGTTAGAATTTACTGATAGCAAAACTAAGTTATGATTTTTTTGTTTTATCAAACTTAAAACTGTCGTAACTTAAAACCCTGAAGTACTCTGTGTTCGTAATTTTTCACCCTACGACAACGTTAGGAAGTATATTTTGTCTAAGAATAGACTTTTAAAAACAAAACAGTTGTCATATTTCGTTAGTCATGATGACTCTAAGCTCTTATAAACGCAGGTTTTTGTAGACTTGACAAATTGTTTCACTATTAGGTACATTTTCTTGTAACTTGCGGGAAAAAATCTAACCTTGATGATTTTCTTGCCTCCCCTCGTTCCCGCAATAAATTGGCGCGCTAGTTTTTAAGTAATGTAATTTTGACTTTCATAAGAGCTCTATCGAGCCTAACTTGAATAAATGATTTAGACTTTTTAATGTATCTAAATGTACATAGATACTATAATAATTATGCAGGTATAAGCAAATAAACTCATATTAATATTTTTATCATCAGGACCAATAGGTAAACGTTCTATAGGAGCGTTTAAAGAAAACGGGGGTGTCTATTTTTTATACTTTTCAAAATAAGCATTGTCGAAAGACGTGGGTCTTAAATATAACTAATTTAAATAAATTGGTTAGTTCTATTATTATACTAGATATTACTCGTATGGCAAGTATATTTTTTTTACCTGGATAAAGAACTCTTTCATAGCTTTTGTAACTCAAATTCACAAATTAATATAATCTCTCGCTACGATACGTTCTGTTTTTTTAAGGTGAACTAGGGAAGTAAGAAAGTTTTTGATGACTGATGATGAGTGTAAGACATACACATGTTTATTATTGCTTCATGCTGAAACGACTATACAAGATGACTAGAAAAAAGTCCTACTTTCTGAAAATTTATGAGTTATGTCGTTAAGGTCGTGAACCGAGACCGTTACAAAAATAAAGTTATTGATTGTTGACCTTTTAGAATATTGAACTAAATATCGGTATCTACTCTGTGCTAAAGAAAACTTATAGATAACTTCATAACATGGAATAATATTGAGATACCATTAGCACCTATACTCTACGAGCTTTGCACGTTAAATAGCACGTACTGGCTTTACAACGCTAGTTATCTGCTATCGCATGCAAAATGTAAACAAAACACAATTTCCCCATTATATACGATAACACGTTGCCTGAACATCATTGGATCATTCTAGCGTCCAGATTATGAGAGTTATATGGTTTTATTATAACCTCAACTAGGTATTTCCTGAAAAACAATGTACACAGTACTATTATCAACATTTTAGATTTCTCAACATAAGAAATTACTGAGATACGTAGATCTGTGTATTCTTACTAAGACACAGCGGGTGTCTACGTGTTTACTCAGGAGTGTGTAAATATTTCTTATCTTGGTATTAAGAACTTCATAAATTATGTTTGTCACTTGCCAGGGAATTTAGTGTAGAATTAAACATTTGTGTAATATTTATTCATCTGAAATGAGGCACGCGGTACGTTACGTGGAAATTTCATCATATTTACGAAAATGGTTCAACTTTAGTACCTGTTTACAGCATGTTTGGTATGGTTACCCTTTTAACAGATATCTCTGTTTATTATGATCGAAAATTAACTCGTAAATTAATAAGAAATTGCGGGACTGTTCTAAAGAATTGCCCCAGGACATAGCCGCCTCAAGTAGCAACATGTATGGTTTTTAGTCATCAAAAGTCTCACAGGGTGTGCCCTGCTCTACCCACAGCGAGAGAGTTATTCGATTATTTTCACCTGATCCATAGGTAGCTAAATCTCACATCTATTTAACTATCTAACTCTTTTCTTAGTAGCCAATAACACATTTATTGGTCAAGTTATAAGCTTGCGCACCCTAGAAGCAATATCTGCCAAAAATATAACTAGACATAATAATTTTTTAAACTGAAAAAGTGATATTCACAGTAGGGTTTTGTTACTCTTTTGTTTCTTTCGTTCGTAATTATTTATTTTTTAATTTGTTAACTTAAATGTAATGGGAAATCTATTTTCTTATTATTAAGTAGACAACTCGTATTTGAAAGTTTTTGTTGAACCTATAATACTCAACACCTTAGAATGTTCGAAAAATTAAAAGTAGATAAAGTTTAACTACCTTTCAAATGTTAGATAACCGTGATTTATCTTTACACTTGATCTCATAATACACCAAGAAAACAGTGTAGAAAACACAAAAGACATTGTACAAACATAACTTTTTATGTGGAGGTCAAAAGTCAACAAAGTTGACATGTTCCCCTACACGACCTCGAAGTGTTGATAAACTCTTTCGAGTGCCCTCACGAATGACAAAATTATAACTTAAATAAATTTCCTGTTAGATATGCAAACAAATGAAGATGGCGGTGAACTAGTCAAGTAAACAAATGAACAACTATCTACAGGCAATGCATCGTTTGATAGAAGGCGTTAACATCGGGGCAAACACTCGCCCGCGCCAAAGCCATAATAATGTGCGCATACGCTGCCGCGCCGGGCGTTTTGATCTGTTTATATTTGATCTAAATAATAATAATTAACAATTAATATTTTTAACAATTACACCTATTATTTAGTTTTAAGATAAGTATAATTAAGAACTTGTTTTATGGATACTAAAGAACGGATAAACATATCTACATAAATATGTGCTTTCTTTTTTTGTAACCGATATGGCGTGGTGGGGTATGAGTTTGATTCCCTAACTGGGGTCCTACCGCCGAGTTCGATGGCAATCGATTATAAAGCAAAATGGATTTCGAATTGATTCTGTCGTGCCGCCGAACTCATGGAAATCGAAACAAAATGGCGTTCTCCATTTACCTATTGGTCTGTCACGGACTGAAGGTCATGAATGAGAGGTGGTTGTCGGCAGATTCCCCGGTACGGATTAATGAACGCAAAACAAAGTTTGATCTAGATGGATTACCGGTAATCCATCGTATTCGGCGGTAGGCCCCCAGGGCAAATCTTTGTGAGCATTAACATGAACATGAATATTCATTTTGGTCTAGGCGTATTTCTATATATTATATTAAGTTTGTATGTACAATAAAAAAGTATTTATGGATGTTAAAATGTTATCTAGTAGGTATCCATAACACAAGTTCTTAATAATACTTACTTATCTTGAAACTAAGTAAATGGTGCAATTGTCAGAAAATATATATTTATTATTAAATGTATAAACTTTTGACAATTTTGTGTACTAACTCTAAGCTATTTCTTTCAATGATTAAATAAAAATTGATTACATTTTAATCTGCGAATTGTGTGTTGCTTTTATTTTTTGCAATAACTTGTTAATGTCTTTACGACTGGCGTAGTCACTGTATAATTTTATTTTTAATCTCTACTAAGAACCAATATAACAAAGGAATATAATGTAAATAACACTTGAATATACATCTAGAGCAGCTAGTGGGTTTGGGGGCTCTTTTATGACACGTTAGATACAACCAATATGAAACTACTTTAAAGCAAACTAGAATTTTAGCGCGAGCTATACTAAACTAATCAAGAGCGTACTAAATAAACAAGCATTCAATATTACTTACACTTTCAAACTAGACATGCGTGTCAGCTGCGTCAAAACGCGCTATCACCATAAGACAATTCCCATGAATTTAGGAGTCTATCAGCAGTTTTATCATGGCCAGTTTTTACAAGAAAAAAAAGACCAGTTTGAGTCAGACAAACAGCGCGGGCGGGCCGAGGGCGGCGGCGTTGTTTATATAGCGGTTATCGCGAGTAAATAGATAGGTGCACCGCAGATAAACCCGGGATGCCAGCACACATACGCCCTCGTCACATCACTACACAGATCGGGACGGGGCCACAAGCGCAGGTAGTGATCGTTATTGTAAAGATTTTGCAAGAACCAATCACTGGCCTTTGTTGTTTGGGGATACACAAGTCCACATGTTAAAATGGAATCGTGACTATCCATCCAAGACGATCCACCAACGCACAATTTGGAATAATATTTAAAAAGGATTTTTTCAAAAATCAAGCCCTTGTTAGAAAGGAAAATTTGGGTGACACTTCGAAAAGCATACCATAATTTCAAAAGACATACATCATTTGGCATAAAGATCCAAAAGCATAATATTCTTTTTCATAACATATTACTACGCATAACCATAATAATGCAGAATTGTGGAAAGGCTTGATTATAAAAGCCATAATCATGTAAATCTATATTTTTATTTGCTATAATTTTATAAAGCATACTTTGAAACACAGCTTGCTTCTCTTTTTGGGTTAGGTTGAGGTTATTTTTTTCTTACTTACCATTGAAAAATATTTTCTTATAATAGTCATATACAATTTGCCCACCTGACTATTATTATTGTAAATTTTTATAAATTCAGTATAATTATGTCCAACAAAAAAAATATGCCTTTCCTTACTTATGCTTATCTAAATTATGCCTTTTAATGATTCTGAGTTTCAAAATTCGGCGATATGATGTTATGCGTTATAATGTTATGCTTTATAGCGGTATGACAAGTGACGATTAAGGTCATCAAAATGATGCATTTTCAGTTTATGGCCAAAAACGTTATGCGTTTCAATAGGTAACCGAAAATTTGTTTAGGAGTGTTTATTTTTCTTAATCTGAAAACAAGACACGTAAATCATAATGGGCTCTTTCCTTTTTTCGCCTTTTGGTAAGGTTCTAAAGGTCTCATCCGTTGCCCTGGACTTAAGCTTAGGCGCCAGGGTCTGCTCACTGGTTTAACCAGATTTAGCTGAATTTCAGTCATTACATGGAGCGACTGACGTCTGACCTCAGCAACCCAGAGAGAAACATTATTCTATGGTTAAACTGACTTCCTAATAACGACTGCCATAGATATTCATGACAGCCGGGACCAACGGCTTATGTGCTTTCCGAGGCACGGAGCAAGCGATAATTACGCACATAACTTCGAAAAAACATTGGCTCGGCTATCGCCGCTGAAGGTTCTAAAGGTGATGAACTTGGGTAATCTTCTTTCCACGCCCAAATCCGATAGACAGTTATATTTAAAAAAAAACTATATTCACTAATCTATAATTATACACGGTAAGGTTTCTTATCTTACATAAACCCTACCTTACTTATCTGAGGTAAAACCTTACCATCACATCAAAATCGTTTAGAGCATTTCATAGAAGTTACTGTAGACAGACACAGACTTTTTTCGCCACTTTTTTTACATTAGTATTCTTCTGTAAGAATACTCATACGCTGAAGAAAGAGAAAAAAGAAGCCAGAAGTTTAGTGTGATACTTATGAAAATTTGCATGAGGCCCTTCGTCAAGTATTATCTACGTATTACGTCTTTCATGCGGGAACAGCTAGAATAAGCAGCTTTTTTGAACAGATTTCTTATCTAACTCTTTTCAATAATAGTCTAGATTATTAAAATTAACAGAAGCTTTAACTTACTGCAGTACAGAATGTCTATTTCTCAAAATGTCATCATATCAAAAAATTGTCTAAATCTCAAAATTTTATATGATCATAAAATAATTTCAACCTAATGAGAAATGGATTTATATATTCGAACAATGTTAATTTTGGGAAAATTAACTTCTTTTTATACCACTGATACGAAAAAGGTGATGTCTAATCGACTGCATTAATCATATTTTTCTTTAAACATTTCATAATGAATTATTACAGTATCAAAATGTGTTTATGCCTTCCACGCTTGGTAAAACATAGTATTACTTTTAGATAATCGATTATTAAACTACACCAGTGCATGTTAATATTGTTAAAACTTAATCAAATCTCGTATCAACGTGTAAATCGCTTGTCGAACATGATTCCAGGCGAATATACAGCTAAACAATTAATAATGTATTTATCGCAACTATTTCTTTGTCGGCTGGCCGAAATACTGCGATTACTGCGCCGGTAATGCCTGCCTACCCGATAATCGCGACTCGGCTAGATAGCGGTGTCTTTGAGCGTGTTGACTCGATCACTATCATATCGCGTCGCCTTCAAGCATTAGTAATGAGGTTTTGATGGACGACGAAAAGGGAGTGGCCTTTTAAATCGCGATAAATCGCTACTGAGTCTAATCGCAACGTTATCCGTTATCAATCGATTTTTGGTGAGCAATACTTGTAAGTAATACATCTTCAATTCAATCCTCTTTATCTCTTAATATGTTCTTTTGTTGAAATAGATCTTCATATGGTCTTATGTAGAATTTAATTCCTAGTTAATAATGCAACTTGCTTCTTGATTTCAATACCTAGATTTATATTAAATTGAGTTTGTTTTCCAAGCGTTCAATTTGTTTTTTTCAGTAACTAACTCTTTTTCTCTTATATCAAATGTAATGCATCTTAATTTTGCTAATAGATTCAAGTAGACACAAAATAAAATTTATTAATGTCAGTCAAAGTTTTAAATTGTGATACATGGGTTATTAAATTAAAATTAACAATAGAATCGACAATAGAAATATGATCAATCTGTGTAATAATAAAGAATAATCAAAAGGTAACTAGTTATGCCTAAGTATATACTTAACCATTCTATTAAAAACCGCATGAATATTATTTATTTCAGTAGAAAGACGAAATGAGAAATCTTTAAAACTCATGATGAATATAAAGGTCGTCTTTGTAGCCCAAAACAAAAATCCAGGCTTACAACTTATTGACAGACAATATTCCCATAAATGCTCATAGTATTCAACGCTCACTTTGACACTAGAAAAAACATATTAGTCACGTCAGAAACAATAACAAAAGAGGCGATCAGCTCCTTCTGTTTACTCCTGAACTTTTTGCGGACCCCCGCGGCGTCGCCACCGCGAAAGTGGGCGATCTCAATCTCCCATTTATTTAGTAAACAATCCAGCTAACACAAAGAAAGGCGTTGAAACGATCTATCTTAGTGAGTGTGAAATGGTGACATGTCTCCCGTGGAGACTACCGCCTTTTGAGGATGGTGAATGTCGACAAATGAAGATTTATTATTTTCTTTGGGTACGCCTGTTTGTACAACATTTGAGACATAACAGCATATTAATTTTCAATTGTTTGGAGTTGTCAATTGTTTCATATAATACATTTTTACTTCTTTTACATCCGTATTTTTTTGGTGTGCGGCAGCAAAATCGTTTGCAACTGAGCTAATTGATATGGCGAGTGATGTTTTGGATCATGAGCGGAAACCTTCTCACCTCTGTTAGTAAGAGGACGCCGTTGCTTATTAATGGGCTGAGTGGTTCAAGTGTGTTTTGTTTTGGAAGCCATGTGTCGCAATTCAACACCAGGTTTGGTTTTGAGCCTAGCGATTAATTCTCTAAAGCTGTCACCATAATAACTTGATTTGTTTGGCAATTGAAAAATCTATATTACTAATTTCAGCTGTAACATCAAAGGAACCGAAAGTAAAGCAACTGCTTGAAGAATACTATATTTTTTTGTATTATAAAAAGTAACTTAAAATACTTAAATAGAAAAGCGGAGTAACTGTTTACCAAGTTAACCATAGGCGGATCAGGCGGTAGTCCTTTGCTTGACCTCAATGTTTAATAATAGGAGCAAATGTGTTTATTTTTAAAAGATCGACTGTATGTATGTGGCTTTGTTCAAAGTAAATAATGGAATGTGCGAAAGCATTTTTAGTTTATTTGACTAAAACTGAAATTTTCTAAATTACCTACATTGCTTTAGTCAAAAGTATAGTTGAAAATGGATAAGTTCAGAGAGATTTATCGTTTATACTATAATACAAAAACTATTACATTATTTATGTAAAACACAAAAATATACAAATAATTGCAATATCTTCATACAAAACTTCGCAAATCCTAAACCGTTTGACTCGAGTCCGAATTCTAAAACAAAGCAAACAAAAATTTAATAGCACATTCCGTTTGTCGGGTACAGTGCACTAACTCGAAATAAAGTACAATAATATCGCATAGCGCAATGGAAGTTGGCAAAGATTTAACTCGGCAGGTCCCGGGGGCGCCGTTGGCCGTGATTGTCGCCTCCCCTTCCCTGGCCGGGATGCCCACAGAACCCAGATTAATTGCCCACAACGCGCACTCGCTCCCAAGGCACGCGTTACCACGAAATTGTTACAGTACCACGCAAAATAACATCTAATGTAATGCTCAATGATTATTGTCATTGCAGCTTTTGCCGAGTGCCGTTGCAAATTGGGCAGTCGTCATTTTTGTAACATGATATTTACCTAGTGCCAGAATTTAAATGAGTTTGCTGTTTTGGTTTATGAATACAATTTAACATTTGTTAACTAGAGTTTGGTTCCGTTGCTCTTTAAACTTGCAAGTGTCGGATACCCTGAAATTTCTCACAGGTTAATCGTCTTTTAAATTTAAGTAGCACACATGTGTTTCGAAATGCAGCTAAGTAGGAATAAATTAATTATTTTTTTGAAATTATTATGGAAGTCCTGAGATTAAACTGTGCTTGAATCTCAGAACCCACTGATTTATGTGCAGTGATTTTAATTCTTTTTTAATTGAGTAGTTAATTGAGTGATGCATCGAAATGGATTGTGTTTACACTTTTTAGACTTTCGGGCAATAATTCATAACATCAATAAATTTAAACTTATAAGGGGATGAAAATAACGAAAACAATACCTTTTCTATAAAAATAAATAATTCAATATGAACCAAAAAAGAAAAGTACCTACCTATATAAATACGAAACTGTCAGAATGCCGATTAATATGTCACTGCTAAGAAAACGCCATTTACTTAATAGCGTTGACGTGTTAAGAGATCAGTGACAGCACTGTTAGGTGAAATTACTGAAACTGAGAAAACTATATTAAAATTACGAAGATAAATAAATCATCATCATTTTAGCCATTTAAAGTCCACAGCTGAACATGGACTCATCTCAAATATTTTCCACGTTGATCGATCTTGTGCCTGCAAACATTTACCGGCTGCCAGCCCGCCTTGACCAAATTATCGGTCCATAGGGTGGGAAGCCGCCCTCTACTACATTTATACGTTGCTGGTTCGTGGTCGCCAGAAACGACCACTTAAGAACCCTAACACCCCATCTGTCGTCGGTTTTCCGAGGTATGTTCCTCGTCCACTTCACCTTGCAAACTCGCCTCGCTATGTCGGTCGCTCTAGTTCTCTTACCACGTTTCTGATTCTACCACGTAGGGATAAAGAAATATTTTAATAATAATAGGTAAATCAAAAAATATTTTGGGGTTTGCATGCGTTCAATGGTTGCGGTTACCACTTTCCATCAGTAGTGCCGCAATTGCCACATTCGCACTTGCCACATGATGATGATGATTCCATTAGATGTATTTGTCTTTCATATAGTTATGATTCATAAATTATGTCCTAGTGTATATTGTCACAGAACATATTGTAGGTACAGAGATTTTTTAATGTAACACATAGGCAAATTTTACTAAAAAGGAAGATTCTAAATTTTATTCTAAACTTTAAAATGTCGAAACGCTTTTTAGTAAGGCATTTTATACCTCCTTTTAAAATTTTCATTAACAGGTACTACACAATCGAAATTCTCTTTGCGGCGGGAGAAAGAACTAACCTTGACGATTTTCTTACCCGTTCTTTTACGATCAAGTTCCCGCCCATAGTTATATTGAGCCAACTTGAATAAATTATTTAGACTTTGACTTATCGTGTCCTGTGTCCGTGCAATGATGACCAACACTTAACAAATGAAGATATTTTTTTTATTTGACGCCGTTTTGGCTGTGCCCCCTAGCCGCGGTCTCAAAACGGCACCGATAAAACCGAGGGCAGCGTTGGGGTGGCTGTTCAGCCGATGTATTCCAGGTCCGGGACTAACAAATCCGGCAAATGCCGCATTTAAGTCTTAAAGCAATGAGCATTATTTGACGCCTATTACAAGGATTAGGATTAGGCATTTGCTAGGCCGTACCCAATAATTTTGATAAAATTTGCAAGTACCTACATATCATTTTTAGCGAATGAAACAAAATCACTCGTAACACTTAGCTAGGAAATATTATAAAACACCTACTTAAAGGGTTTCCCCTAATAATATAGATATAATATCAAAGGTTATTATGATATTAATAATTTTCAACAGTGGAGCGATAAGTACAAAAGTTTTCATTACTTTAACAACAAATTTTTAAACTGATTAGTAAATAAATTCACTGCTAACGACCATTTTGTCATTGAATAAAGCATTTTAGCATAATATTTATTTGGGTGAGTTTCTATTTTTATTATTTAACTTAGGTATTAATTTTATTACTTAATTAAAATAAAATTAAAAATAAATGTTTAAGACAGGATAACAATCGCGTTAAAATACATTCAATAATATTGAGTTCTAACTTTGAACCTAATAAATTGACTGGAACTATTTTTGGATATCTCATAACCAGAAATTTTTTGTGGATCATATATTCGAATTTTGAAACCGATCGGTTCTTGAATTACAGCTGTTTAATCTATATGTGGTCAGATAGGATTTACTTGATATCTCAATTAAATCCTATGTGTATGTAACAAGTAATTTTTACTAATATAGTCGTAAGTGTTTTTGAAAACATCGACTATTGAGAATATCTTCATAAAAAATATTAGTTTGTAAAATGTTTCATTTTATATTAAGACTATAATTAAATCCTATGTGTATGTAACAAGTAATTTCTACTAATATAGTCGTAAGTGTTTTTGAGAACATCGACTATTGAGAATATCTTCATAAAAAATATTAGTTTGTAAAATGTTATATTATATAAGTATAGATATCTAAGTATTTATTGTAGAATTCAATTGAGCTCAGTTTATGCTTACATGACAAATAATTTCAATTTCACCTATGTATAAGAACTTTTGGGAATCTCCGGCATGGCCTTAATAAACGCGGCATAGAATTCTCTTTGAAACGCAAACTGTGTTCCCCGAAAAGCCGGTGCATTGATGAAAAGTAGCCGCAGGCATCATGTAAATGTTGCGGGACAGGCTCAAGAAGGAACATGGAAGGTTTTTAGTCTGTTAAATTCTGGCACTTAACGTTTAAGAAGGTCTTTTGATGATTTTCATTTTTTTTATTCACATTACACTCACAGTACATATTCAAATTTGATAATAATGGCCGTGGAAAGAGAGAAACATATATTATTTTATTTTAATTATGGAAAGTGAGTACCTAATGTTTTAAAAGATTATATATTTATTTATTATACAAGATTACATAAGCCCAAGCGATTATGTACTCATAGTATGCAATAATTCATGTATCACATAGGCACCTAATTTGTACTTAACTCATACCTGAAGGCTCACCTACCCCGTAATCAAACTACATACCTATTACCGTTGTAACTTTCACTATAAACCTATTCAAATATAAAATGTAATTCTTAAGTAAAAATTCAAATTAAATTCCCGGCATTTACTCTGAAATGATGCCAATCAAGTCCAGTAATCCTAAATGTAACAACTCAAATCTCAAACGCTTTTATCCTAAAGGAAATAGAATACCTAAGGCATAGGAACAATTTTTACAACTTAATGTAATAAATCATGGTAATATTTTAAGCTAAAGCTAGTTTTCAACAAAGAGTAGTACTTATGTTTACTTATAATAATTTTGAAATAAAATTTACATAATTTTCTTCATTTTATATACATATATATACAGCATTTATCATCATTATCCTCTTTACTTATAGAGAATTATTTTTATATAATTTTACTGCCTTATAAAACAACGCTCGCCCTCAAGAATTAAGAAGTTTAATTTTAAACTTCATTAGACTGATGATCGGAGCATCTTGAAATTAACATTTCGGATATTTTCAATAAAATTATTTATATGAAAATAGAAAAAAGTTATTAATTTGTAGTCAATTATTTGCTATAAAAAACTAATTTTAATGTACTTGCCATATTATAAAATTTTAATTAGAAATACGCGATCTATTTCATTTAAGCATAAATGACTAATGAGTCCTACTTAGTCGATTCGACGTTTTCATAATAATATATTGTATTGACGATGAATGATGTTGTCGATGAATTCCGTAAATAAGCCACTCAAGGCTTATCTCTTAATGTTAATAATTTATATATCTTTTATTATCTTTACTCCTAATCTCCTTAGGATTTGTATTAAATTTCAATCGAAGTTTGACACAATATGTTTAAAATTTATATGGATTTAATAAAGAGAATATTAATTATTTAATCTGAATTAAGTGTTGATGTATACCTAGACATGAACGCCTTTATTATTTAACATTTTTATTTAAACAAATAATATTATATTACATGTATCAAATGTCTTTTTAGAATTGTTATTAAGAATTTTATTTATATGGAGGTAGAAACATAAAAATCTACAATCCTTGACATAACTTAATTGTTAGATAACCTATGTAAATGGAGCCGTGTTACCGAACTACATCAATCAATTTGGAAGTTTTTAATTAAGATGTTTTTAAAAATCTACGAAAACTAGGATTAAAGACTCGCATTATATTGAGATTGCGTTATAATAAAGAAAAATTATGTGTTTACTCATGTGGTAGAAACTTTGCTTAAACTTAGATATAAAATCGATGTTAACAAATGTATATTAACCTGGATTAGGTTGTGTCTGGTAGTTGGGTTTTTTCATCCATTCATAGGGAGACCGCGGCGGTGCCGGGGGCTGGGCGGCTCTGGAGCCCGGGGAACCCTCTCCTGGGCTGGCCAAATCTCCTCGCGCTGGAGACGGGATGTCGGTCATCTCTCTGTCTCCAGGCTCCCTTTTCGGGAAGTGATGCGGGTCCGGCGCCCATTCTCCGCCAGCTGGCGTCCCGTTCCACGCGCACCACTGCTGCTCCTCAAAGTTCTGGGGTTGCCAGCCGTACCAGCCGCTGCCGTACTGCCCGCTCTTGCCTTGGTACATAGCGAATGGATTGACGTAATTCACCATGCTTCGATCACAGTCCAAGCATTGCACTTTTACACGCCTTCACAACACTGACGTCTGTCACATTACGAGACACAACTCACGGGCCGAAGCGATCGCGACTGAGCAACGTAGCGCACCGTCGCTGCGGGCTGCGTTGGCGCCGGCGGAGGCGGGAGGGCCGGCGGCGACGGGGCGGGCTCGGACCGACCAATACCGGCGCGGCCTCGCACCCGAGGGGGCGAAGCGCCGCCTCAGCTCGGCCTCCCCTCCCCCCTGCCCACCTCGCCATCATGCGGGCTTCGCACACCGAGCTCACATTTTAATTTGCCTAATTACAACAAAAATAATGAACATCGCCATAATGAAGTCGGTTCTCGTGTTCAGCTAGACAGGTACGAAGTGCCGGCACCGCATATGCATAACTCATTCATTAAAATTTAGGTTGTGTTTTTACGGTTAAAATCGTTTTAGGTTTACCAACGTAAAAATTAACGTGATTGAGATTTAGATAATACCTACTTTTACTTACAAATTATGTTTTTAAACATAGAATCTTATCAAATAACTTCATAACGTACTAAATAGTCGGTTTTGAATAAATTATCAATAAACTTTATCAAAAAAAAAATTATACGATTAATACAAACAACACGTAAAATACCTAAAATGCGTAAATTTTCCTAATAGGTAGATACCTACAAAAAAAGCTTTAATAAAATGTCTTCGCCTACGACAGTGCTACGAACCGTAGCAATGTATTACTTTAATTTGCAGACCTTTTAAACATTGAATGAAAAAAATTGCTTGAAAATATTACATTGTTCATTTTTTACTGTATTTATTGATAAGTGATATTTCTAAGCGTTGTTTAATTATAGTGTTCTGAAATTACTTCTAAATGTATTTACCTCGTTAACGCCTATCGTTGGTGTCTAGGATGTATTATTATTATTCAAACTATAACTTATAAGCATGTGTGAGAGAGATAGTCATATTAGATGGGCATGAGAATGTTATTGCACGTATTAGTAACACATCTACCCCTTAACATTATTAAGTAGCCAATTGGTAATGAGCGTCTGTTTATTTTCTTATAAATTAATAGGTTTAGATATCTGCAGTAATTGGTAGTAAATTCCACGTCCATGAATTTGGTACTTGATTTGTTAGATTTGAATTCAAAACTTAATACTTTATTATTGTTTTGATTTGATTCTTGCGTGAAATATATCTTTAAAACAACTTAAATTTGCAAAGGCCTGTAGTAAAGTTGACATCAATCAAACTAGTTAGGTACTCAATAAGCCTTAACAAGCATTGCAGTGTAGTTAAGGGGGGACATGAGTGCGCTTTAAAGTTAATACAGATGTTTGTAGGACATTTGAAGTTGTATTAATTATGAACAATACAACGTCTGCTGTGGCAAAAGTCAAAATTAAGATTATATCATGATTTATGAAAGAAACAAACGGTAATAGTAAGTATATAGGTAGTATGATTCTTAAATAAAAGTCGAAATAAAATAGTAAATAAAACAAACAAAAAGTAAGTAATAAAGGTAAGTATTTAATACCCATATTCGATTATTTAGGGGCTCAAAAACGATAAGATAGATAGTTAATTAATCTATTTGCACACATACCAACTTATCTTAAAGTTGGTAATCAATTATCTTAAGCAATAAATAGTATGGAGAAGTGCGCTGCAGCCGTGCGAATAGTTATGGCTCAGTGAAATTTAAGTCAGTCGAGCAAACTCTGATTTGTACGAGAAAATTTTCACAAATTAAAACATAACAAGACTACGTTGTAAAAATTAGCAAACAAGAATATATTCTCGTCAGAAATTGTGATGTACAAACGATGTACCTGTTTAATATGTTTTTAGCTATTTTATCTAAAATAAACAATTTAATTGTAAAAATGTATTTAAGTCATGTTCACGGCTATGTTCTGAGGATGGCCGAGGTCCTATTCCGCTTTGCCCTAAAACCCTTATTAGATATAGGTATGAAATGATATGGTGATGTTCTGTATAACTTCTGTACTAATGTGCTGTAGATATCTAAGCATATTTAAATCATTGACATTTCGCATCTAATGAGGTAGATTAGATTTTAGTTATAAATTAAGAACAAGAATCAAAAATGTGTACTGGAATTATGTAAACCACTGTAATTATGTTAACTCATTAGCCAACCATTGCAACGCCCTTCCAGGGTGTCACATTTATAACTCGCCGCCCGTCCGCCTACTAAAGGCGACAGGCCGCGTCGACGGCGCGTTCGTGTTCCACGCGCGCCTCAAAGAGATGTCAGCACACTGAGAGGCCCCCAGGGCCAAGCCTGCCAGGGTTGCGGGACTGTTCGAAAGGTTACCGCGGCCTTGGTGTTACAGGCTCAAGAAAGAACATGATTGGTTTTTAGTCAGTAAAAGTCTGACACACCCTTCCGCTTCACCCACAGCGGAAGACAGTCATTTAATGATTTTTCATCCGAAATAAAAAAAAAAGGGTGTCACATGTACCATTTTATAACTGAAGATTAATAAACAATTTAAATTTTAGCGCTAACCGAGCAACCAATCTCTTAAATTTAATTTGACAAATTTATTTACTATGACGAAAGTGTAAGGAAATACGGGTTGGAGAGTAATAATATTGTTTACTACGAAAAGTCACAACAGGGGCTTGATTTTTTTGAAATGTCAGGACGTAATTGTGTATTTTTTTGTTTAATTTTAATGTATGTCATAATCACGTTCAGGTATGTTTAGTTAGAGTATTGTCGTAGTCTTATTTCATTAGCCTTAAAGCTTAGGTGGGTAACACCTCTATTAAAAGCATCTATGATGTGCTGTGTAATTAATAATTAGGGCAGACCATAGAATCTTAATAATATAACATTAAAAGTGCTATGCGCGCGTAATATCGCTGGTGTACCTACTGGTGTCTCGTATGGCACCAGTGATTGATTTGCCGTTCAGTTGCTCTCTTAACATGTCGCATTTCTTTTAAATACATTGCCAACTGCGTTCGTTTTATCTCAATTGTACCTCACTACAAACAATCAATGTACTGTGTTCAAGAATAACTTAAAGTCCGTAGCGAATGGCAGCAACGTCACGATGTTGTGCTTACTCATTTATTGGTAGGTAATTGAATAAAATGCCTGTTTCCCCAAAGGGGTAGGCAGAGGCTATAAGCCCACATTTCGCCAGTTGGTCCCACGTAATAGATACGTAGCGAGCCTATTGCCGCTTATCGGGAACTTGTATGTTCGCCAGAGGCTCGTGCTTTAATCGGCAGGTGCACCATTTGCAGGTGAGGTTGGCTTAATTGAATAAAGTATTTTGTAAATCAGTGTACTAATACCAAAAAATAGACTTAAGTTATACCATATATTGTTTTAATACAAAATAATGTTCAACTAATTTATTTATGCATTATTCGCATGCATATAGCTCACTGCTATATTCACCCTTGTTCACATGGGGTCCACGGGGATCAACGCGCGGCGCTCCATCCATCAATCCATTAATGCGAACATCTTTTACCATACACAACATAAAAACTCATACACGTACACTCGTACATACACAAAATAAATTAGTAATATAGTCAATAAAATAGAAATTAGTAATATGTAGGGTACTGATGTGTAGGATAAGTCTTTATGAGGTTTGCACACACAGTATAAGAAATAAGTGAATGAAAATGTGAGCTCCATAGATAAAGCCGATATCAGGTCTTTCGTGGTAAGCACTGTAACGTATGCCTATCACTCAAGTAAGTGCTAAATTTACAAATTGGTGACATGCGTTCCAATAGTTTTACGCGGCACACACTATTTATCAGGTGCATGCAAACAAACTCGCAAAGAACATCTATCGTTTTAACACATGTGTTTTAGTAATTTCCTTTTTTTTAATCATGCCAAATAAGCCTTTTTATTTGTTACGAACACAGAGGCTTCAGATAAGATTTGGATAACCTAGAGGACGCGTTTTTGAATATAAGTGTCACATAACCTAGCCAATTAAACATAGCTGCCGAAAAAAGACGGTCAAACTGTTGTCAAACTGTCGTAGTTTAAATGTTATAAGCAAACAAATGAACATACAAATTTGAAATCGCCATATTAAAAAAACATGTGGTAGATAGTACCTATATTTATTTTTCAGTCGCATGTCAGCCGAATTTAAACAAAAATACTTAGCCACAAGGCCTTTTCGCTCTACTTACAATCCATTGTATCAGTTGAGCGTAAACATATTCCCTCCTTTACTGTAGATAAGCTCAGTTGTTCCGGAGTCAATTGTAAGACGAGATGTACGGTACGGAGAGGTATGGTTCCCGCGGAAATTCTGCATTTGTAGAAATTTCCGTTACTGTTTGTTAATTCCATTATTGTTAATGTTTATTTCAATTATTTTGTTATCTTGCTAAAGAAATTATTAAAGAATATTTAATACTTGAGGTATCTATTGATAATTTTTTTTTTAATAGTAATTATTGTAATTAATAGAAAGTTTCACTTATTTTTGGGCGATTTTTATATTCTGAATGTGACGCTTCCACGAACGACGTACCACTTCATTTCATATTACTGTTTTATACTGTAGTTGTCTAAAATTTCCCAGTCTAAATTCCTTATACTTATTATTCTTCTTCTTCGTCGTTACACTCTTGGCAGAGTGGTCGTGGTCGTCACTTCAGTTGCAGTGACCCGCCTCACAACTCGCCGCCATCTCTCTCTGATGCTGGCCTTCCTGGTGCACACGTGCAGAGCACCGTCCACGGCTGCTTTGATTTGGTCCGTCCATCTCATAGGTGATCTACCTCGTGCTCGGGTGCCTTTAACTTTGCCCTGTACCACTAAGCGCTCTATGGAATCCTCGCCACGTCGGGATACCTTATTATTATATTATTATTATAATACATAATAGAAAATTTCTATATAAATGCATCATAGTCGAAATCTATGATAGGCTAACAAACATATTGTAAAGACGACGTCCTAGAAAAACAATATATGTGTATAATTAACTGACTCCGAAGTCACTATCTATAAAATTATATTACTATTCTAAATTCTATTTCCATCACCTTCCAGACAATTCGGCTTTGGAATTACCTGCCGAGTTTTGTGTTCCCTAGATCCATTCAAGAAGCACCTATCCTTTTCCATAGTCCCGGAATTTCTGAGCGGGGCGTGAAACAGCATTTGCACCGGCGTCATGAGTGGATACAATTATTACCGTTATTCGTTCAACGGTATGGAGTGCGCTCATTCTTTTGCATCTGAAATGACTGCATCAACTTTTTACCATTAGGCCGGTTTCTTTATGTAGATTACGAATATACATAAATACTGGGGATATCTTCAAAAAGTGGCAACACTGCAGTCACTCACACATAGTTAAAAAAAAAAAATGGTTGCCTGTAAAGTCGTTTTTACGGGCGAAGATTTTACGTGACAACGTCTTTTTCTCGGTAGAATATTTATTGATATGAATATAATTAAATTGCACAATAGGAACAAGGAATTGAATGAAAATAAGAATTGCACAAATTTTAACTATAGAAATATAATGCGCCTAATTCTCTAGTGCTGCGCGCGCGGCAGACCGATCATAGTTGAGTGGGAGAGAGACGCAAGGCATTCGCCGGGCCTCTCTCTCGTTCGGTGACTCATCGTAACGTTACCGAGCGTTACACTTTTTCATAAGTGACTCCCAGCCGCAACCTAATTTAAGACGTTGTCACGTCAAAATGGTTGCCTGTAAAGTCGTTTTTACGGGCGAAGATTTTACGTGACAACGTCTTTTTCTCGGTAGAATATTTATTGATATGAATATAATTAAATTGCACAATAGGAACAAGGAATTGAATGAAAATAAGAATTGCACAAATTTTAACTATAGAAATATATTTTGTTTACTAAAACATTGTACACTAGTGCTGCGCGCGCGGCAGACCGATCATAGTTGAGTGGGAGAGAGACGCAAGGCATTCGCCGGGCCTCTCTCTCGTTCGGTGACTCATCGTAACGTTACCGAGCGTTACACTTTTTCATAAGTGACTCCCAGCCGCAACCTAATTTAAGACGTTGTCACGTCAAAATATGGCTTCACTTTGTTATTAGTAATAATAAGGTATCTTACCTTTTTTTACTTGATCTGAGCCTTGAGCTTTGAGTTGCCTCACTTTGACGACGCTTACTGGGCTTCTAGGTGTAATTATTCTAAGCATAAATAATATATAGGTTTTATACAAAAGTTATAAATATTTGGTTTTGAATCTGTCGGGCCGCCATTTCGCAGGCCTTAGAAGAGACCTTGACAGATGAACAAAGGCCGCCATGCACTTTTTTGACAACTAAGGGATATCCTTATTTGTTTCAGTTTAAAACTCAGTATCGTCTACCAATATTACAAGGAAAAAACGAGCTAAGGCTAAGAGGGATAGCGAGTGCGAGGGAATGTGCCTCGTTCCACTTGCCAGTCGACAAAATTACTGTTGTTTGTAGTATTTAGTATTTTACAAATAACAAGACGGACTTCTTGGCGGGAAAGTGAAGTTCTTCTTCTTCCATTTAAATAATGGCTTCGTACGTCTAGCACATTTAGCCAGTGTCAGGTAAGTGATATATTAATTATATATAATTTATAGTAAATGAGAATGAGTGATGATCAAGATGTTAAATCGAAGATGAAATACCCTCCCCTAAACCCTTTGAGTCCTCAGTAAAGATGTGGGACTATACTGAGATCTCACATGGACTCCTTGAGAGAAAATTTGAAAAGTTATGTTGCACTGTTTTGTTTGATTTACCAACACTCGTGTATGTTCACAAACACTTAACGGTTAATAATCCACCGTTATTACACATTAATGTTAGAAATATCACAAATTTTAGAAAATAAAACAAAACTGCACACATGTCGCTTCACTTTCCCGCCAAGAAGTCCTAGGTATGTCATGTATTTATTTTTCTTTTTAATATTAGCTTTGTGCGTTTAGCACATTTAGCCAGTGTCAAGTAAGATATATATTAATAACATAGAAATTATAGTAAACGAGAACGAGTGGCGATAAAGATGATAAATGAGATTTTGACGTCTCAGACTTTTTTTTCTGGTGAAACTCATTATCGTCTCTGAGTTGGTCGTTACGTTCTCTAAAATATAGTTCAGTGAAACGCTGGCTGACCTATGCATCATCTGCTTATGTCTACTATGTTTATTCGTAATTTTGTTCCATTTGCTACAAAAAGTTATTGTCTCTTTTTCTTTTACATCTTGTGACTGCAAAACACAAGTTTTTGTAGACAAATCAAAATGTTATCATATTAGGATAAAAATAGTCTCAGTACCAATAGATTAGGGGAAAAGGAACTACTGAGAGACTTTTTATAGAAGAGAAATCGCCGCGCTTGCCACACCAAAAAAAGGCAACTTACCCAAAAGACTCTATTTTTTATTCGAATTCATAAACAAAGGAATAATCATATTTTTAATACTCTATTCGTAATGATAGAAACTATTTGTTACGTAATTAAATAATGATGTTTCCTCAACTGCACTGGTTCGTTAACATCTCAACTCATCTGTTTAAGGGTATGATGTAAGACAGTAGATTCCAATAAGATCCGGTCAATCTCGACATCCAAAGATTCAAAAAGTCACTAAATGCTGAAAGTTAATTTTCCTACTTTCCAAAACATAACTATAAATGAATCTTAAGAAGTCCACTTAGAACCGGTACCTGGAAAATAAACGACAATGGTAAGTTTTAGTATAAATCTAGCTCTGACAAAAGATGTAGATCATTAAAAGTGATCGCCATTTTCCGTGCAACGCCAAAACTTCATGCCTTTTTTTTTAGATATTTAAGCAATTCATTATTTTCACAGTGCTTACTGGATCCTTTTGAATATGAATATTAAATCAATGATAAAAAAATGGTTGCCTGTAAAGTCGTTTTTACGGGCGAAGATTTTACGTG
Source organism: Musotima nitidalis (assembly GCA_949126915.1). Classification (NCBI taxonomy): domain Eukaryota; kingdom Metazoa; phylum Arthropoda; class Insecta; order Lepidoptera; family Crambidae; genus Musotima; species Musotima nitidalis. The sequence goes on along the minus strand of OX421418.1, from coordinate 9,277,952 downwards.
ACAACGTCTTTTTCTCGGTAGAATATTTATTGATATGAATATAATTAAATTGCACAATAGGAACAAGGAATTGAATGAAAATAAGAATTGCACAAATTTTAACTATAGAAATATATTTTGTTTACTAAAACATTGTACACTAGTGCTGCGCGCGCGGCAGACCGATCATAGTTGAGTGGGAGAGAGACGCAAGGCATTCGCCGGGCCTCTCTCTCGTTCGGTGACTCATCGTAACGTTACCGAGCGTTACACTTTTTCATAAGTGACTCCCAGCCGCAACCTAATTTAAGACGTTGTCACGTCAAAAACAGTTCGCGCACTATTGGTATGTATCTCATACTGTTTATGCTAATGGCTTCTCTATACATTCATATTCTCCATCTCGATGGTGGGACATTCATTGAAGAATAGGACTCTATCATTCGTTTCCCAAGACAATTGGTAGGTCACTACATATTACATATTCTGTGGTCTTGTAGAAGAGCGTTTTTTACAGCGCGGCACTTCAGTCAGACGCGCGCGGCGTGGTCATTTTGTAAATTTGCGTTGATGTCACTCGTTCATTCAATCATTCATATTTCTGTTTCATACATACTTGTATGTACTTACTTACCGATCAATCAATGGTGGTTGTGTTGTGTCCAGAATAGTTTGTGTTAAATTATTTTATTTCTACATATCAAGTGTTTAAGAGTGTCTTTCTGCAAAATGTCGACGGATAATATAGAAAAGTTATACCAAAATTACGGAATCTTAGCTGACGCCAAGGATGATATTTCTAAGGTAAGTACCGCCTACCTTCCATCATTATTGTAGGATGCAATGAAATTCTTGATGGATTATGTTCTAATTATTTTTGTTGGTTTTAGCATGAAAAGGAATATTTAGAAATATTGGCAGCTGTAAAAGGATCTGACAAAGAAAAACGATTGGCGTCCCAATTCATTGCAAAATTCTTTCAAAACTTTCCTAACCTAGCGGAACAGGCGATTGAAGCTCAATTTGATCTGTGCGAAGACGACGATGTTGCGGTGAGTAACCATCAAAATTGAACTTCTAAACTAATGTTTTATTCAATTAACATTGAAGTAATACGTTTTCAACTTTTTCCTAATTCTTTAGATAAGAAAACAAGCAATCAAAGATCTACCTGTACTTTGCAAAGACAATAAGGAACATACTCAACGGATCGCCGACATCCTGGCCCAACTTCTACAGTCTGAAGATACTACTGAAATCAACATAGTTAATAATTCTCTTCTTGCAATTCTTAAAACTGACCCTAAAGGAGCTCTCACTGGCATTTTCTCCCAAATACACCAGAGCGCTGATAGTGTAAATGAAGTTGTTAGGGAGCGCTGCATTAAGTTTTTGGCCACAAGAGTAAAACAACTTGGAAGAGAAGTCATCAATAAAGAAGCTGAAGATCTTATAGTCACAGAATGCAAGAAAATTCTAGAAGTAAGTTATACTTACCCCCATAGTATTGAATTCAAGATTTGCCATGATATTCACATATCCGATTGTTTCTACTGAAACCATCAAACTGTTACATTTACAACTGTTACATTTACTTGCACTAAAGGTTTAATTTTTCACATTTCTTTTAGATAAAACTTGTTGTAGTGGAAGCAATTGTGATAGATTATAAGTTACACATTAGTTCTCCATATCTTGCCAGAGAGTGTGATAGAATGCAACTAAAGGAAAGGGATCTGTGTCATCTAGTGTCAATGTAGGCAATAGTCCAGCCACCCACCAGTTCACACATTTTGCCTAGAGTTATCTGTGCTACAATTAAGCTTTGTTAGCACTATTCCCTTGAATAGTTGTACTAAGGTTTTTCCCCGCCCCAAGTGGATATAAGGGCTGTAGATTGTGTTGATGTAAAATTCCCCTTCATCTTTCTTAAGATATTCAAAGAATTGAAGAATCTTACAATAATATGCTAGATTATTAAACACCCTTATATAATAATCTTAATTTTATTACCCTTTACTTATTTTAACAACATTATGATAAATTCACCTAATTATCTTACATTAGTGGGCTTATTATTATAATGAAAAAGAAATTAGCCAATTTTGATTTGGTAAAGGCATATTACTTATACTTATTGTGCAGTAATTAACAAATAACTAAAAGTTCTAAAAAATTGGCTTGAGCTAAATTAATATAGTTATAGCTTAAGGCTATTTTAATTTTCAATATGTCATAATTCTGATGTCATATATATATTTCTATTATCAGCACAAAGAAAATTATAAACAAAGTTACTCAGATCCTAGAGAGGAACACCATTGTAGGCCTGTTTACATGATTAGTGGTCAAGGTTTCAATTATAATATTCAGCTTACAGCCTAGATATTAATTGGACATCTGATAATTTATAGGATGTTGTGGCTGAAGAGTTTGAACATATAATGGAGCTGCTAACATGGTCAAGACTTGGAAAGAACCCTATTGGAAAAAGGGAATTAGTGCAGCTTGTCGCAGCTATTGCATTTTCACCAGATGATTGGCACCCCGAGGATCCAGAATATGTGGACAGGATAATTCAATGTACACAACATGCTCTACCATTATTTTCTGTAAGTATTATTGCATTATTTTTCAATGAAAACTAGCCCTTGTGAATTTTATGTGACATATAGAAGTGAATGCTGGATATGGCAGAAGAAATATGAAAGTAGGATAAATGCAGTACAGATGAGAGCACTCAGAAGTATGCTAGGTGTGAAATTGAGTGAGACTATCAGGAATGAAGAGATAAGGGCCGATGCTGGTGTAAAAAAAGATATAGTGACAAGAATTGAGAAAGGTATGCTTAGATGGTTTGGTTTGGTATGTTTAGAGAATGAATTAAATTAGACTAATGAAAGTGATGTATGATAGATGAGTGAATGGAAGTGTTGGGAGAGCAAGACCTTTCATGACTAAATCCAGAAGGTTTTGGTGTATAAGAAAGTTTGTTTGTTTTGCAAGTGGAAGAATGTGATTTCTGCCTACCCCTATGGGAAAGAGGCATGACATTAGGTATGTGGGTATTAAGTAGCTAAAAGTATATAGATATAAAAATTTATGCTATTATTTTATACATTATCCAAAACATATTTAGTAATTTTTTTTGGACACCATGTCACATTAGACAATATTAATTAAATTATTTATGTGTTTTCAGACTCAAGTGGAATCAACTCAGTTTGTCAATTTCTTCTGTGATCATGTACTTGTACGTTGGGATGATATAACTTCTGCTGAGGGAGGAAATGACTCAAAATTAGATCTTTTAAAAATATTTGCTGAAGTCACAGAATATTGTGGGGAAGTTGAAAATATACAAGAAAAGATAAACACAGTTTATGACATTGTGATGGTAAGACATTAATTGCAATGTTTTAGCTACTAGATTGAAATCCTTTTTTTTTTTAATTTAAAAGTTCATAACATATCCTTACATTACAATAAATCATTATATTGTACTAACCTTATTCATTTTGTTTAATGAAGTTAATTTTATTACAAAGCACAGTGTATAAATAAATAAACATTAGTCCTACAATGTTTTAAAGTCTTACAAAAAATCTTCACTCCATACAGAAATATTTGCCTGAAGCACCAGTAGAAAATGAAGACAACGGTGAAGAAAAATCAGAGGCAAAGCCAGAAGAAGCAGCAGTACCATCTCTGCAATTTTCACATGTAGAATGTGCTCTGTTTGCATTACATTCATTATGTCGGAAGTCACCAGAGGCCCTCAGTGCCGATGCCAACAGACTCAAGGCGCTGCGTTTACGCTTGCAATATACAGCGAGACTCACTCAAGGATATATCAAGAAGCTAAAGGAAGTTACTCAGGTATGAAATACATTTTTAAATAATTGTTATATGTCTGTGCTGGGTTTGCGTGGTGGAGTTTGACCTGAATACCTCTAACCTTAGTTTGTGAGGGTAAGCCTTTGCTTAGTGGGTGGTGACTTTAATAGGCTTATGATGATATTGCTCTAGTATTTTTTAATTTTTTTTGAAATGCCCTTGCCTCAGAGAAATAGGCCGATAGTATGTATGTTTATTTCCAAAAGACTTACCATTAACATTTATTTGACCTGGCCTCCAAATTATTCCTTTGGTGAGAAGCAAGGGAATTGCTAATAATCTTAATGCTATTGCTCTTAATCTGAAATTTACATTATTGCACTAAATAAAACAAACTACAGATTTTAATCTGTTACAAAAAGTAGGAATCAAGATTTTTGTGAATATGATTTATCTCAAGATGGATGGTAGTAACCCCATTTTATGCAAATCTGAACAAGTACAATCATTGATGTTTTAATGACAGTTGTTTTAAATTTGTGCTTTGTGTAAAGTCACTTCTGAAACGTAGCGATAAAAAAGTACAATCATACTTTTACGTTTTTGCTGTATGTTTTTTTGATAATTTTTTTGTGTAATTAGGGAAAGAAAGGAGAAGATGCCAACACTGAAGAAAACAAACTTAAGATAGCAGCTTTAAAAACTACTTCCAATATCAATACACTAATCAGAGATATGTTCAGAACTCCGCCAAGTTTCAAAAGCAAGATACAGCTGTCATTCCAGTCGACTAAAAATGTTGAGAAAGAGGTTAGTACAGTGCATAACATTATTCAATCTAGTAATTTCAATGCAGCAGCAGAGATGACCCAGTGGTGAGACCGATATACTGCAATTCAGAGGGTCAGGGGTTAAAATCTTAGACCTCTCGAAGTTATGTGCGTAATTATCGCTTGCTCCGTGTCTCAGTAAGCACGTTAAGCTTTTGTTTGGGTCCTTCTGTGATGAACAAATATGGCAGTCATTACTAAAAAGTGAGTTTTCTTTAATATTTACGGATAGAATAATATTTACCTCTGGGTTGCGGAGGTCAGACGGTAGTCGCTCCATGAATTAACTAAAATTCAACCAAATCTGGTTAGACCGGTAAGCAAACCCTGGGCCCTTAGCTATAAGCCTATGGCACAACCGTATAAAAACTACGATGATGATTAAAATATTTTTAGCTACTGGTATTCAGAAACATAATGGAAAAACTACTATTTTCTGTCTCTCAGCAGCTATTGGTCAGCACATAAATTAATTAATTCTTTGTTAGGCTTACGAATCCCAAGTGAATTTCGCTCTCTTGAAGCAGGAGCTTGCATAGAGAAATTAGCAAGGTTCTGTTTCCGATTAAAACAAATGGACAAAGGAAAATGTTTTAGTTTGTTTCCTGGACTTTTTTCTTTCTTAGTAGGCTTAGTAGATCGAAGTTAATGAAATATTTTATTTAAAAATCCGTTTTACTTTGCAGGAAAAGCATTTTACGAAAACTGAAGAGAAAGATAAGCCAGCTCCAGGTTCGAAGCGTCACCAACCTATCACGTTTGATAATGATGAAGACAAAGGCACCACTGAAAAACGATTACGCACAGATGAAAAGAATGTGAAAATGTACACACCACCATCAGGCAAATACAGCTCAAGACTTAATAACAGTGGGAGATTCACGGGGTCTAACTTTAGGGGTCGTGGGGGTTACGGTAGGCGCGACTTCAGAAACAACGGGGCACCGTACAAACGTCGAAACAATTATTAACTTTGCTATTTCAATTAAGTTGATAAAATTATGGATTTTTATTATCCAAAACAGACCGAAATTTAACATTTTCAGTTCCAAAAAAGTCTAAAAACTATTTTGGAATATAGTTTTATTAGTTAAAAAAGTATGACATTATAATATGTAAATTATTAAAATAATAATATTTTTTAATTGAGCGCCATTACAGTTGGGTAACATTTGCCTAGTTAGTATTGTTGGGAGTTCCGTCTTGCTTGTCCTTCAGGTCTAAATAGCAGTGTCTTCAAGAGATCCAGATTATTCCAGATATAGAAATCGGTTTTCGTTTTTAAATTAAGAAGGTGGAGTTGGAAATTTCTTTTTTTTCAGTCTAGCATTTCAATGGGCTTCACTGGAACAACAGAGTCCTGTGCTTAGTGCTATAGTGAAAGACTGCGTATTTTGTAAGTATTAGAATTAAGTTTTGGACGAGTACAGATGCGGACATCATCACATAGCTGTAATGTCACCCACAGGTATGTACTTTGAATGTAAATAATTCATTAAGTATTATTTAGCTTGTCATCTCGTCATAGTTCGGCTAAAAGTTGTGGTAAACAGCATTTGCGGTAAGTTCACAAGAGAATTTCATACAGTTTCAGGATTTTGGAGAATCAATGAAATGCCTGCAGAGAAGTCATCGGGATGTATGTTGTGGTTGATTTGTGACAACTTACACAGTACGTAATAAAAATTTTAGCTACAATTATTATTTTATTTAACTTAGACCCAACTAGCATTTTTAGCATGCTATAAACTTATGGTTGACATATAGTACTCGTCGAGTATGTTTGTGCTATTTAAGCACATATTGTTTAATATTCACTAAATTCTCTTAATATATTAATCGGCACATTTTATTGATGTAGCATCGTCTTCTGTTGTGGGACCGCAATTAGACTATAGCAGTCACACACAAAACAAAGTTTAAAGCTCCTAATATAATAATCAATCAATCTAAAAATTTTACGTATATTGTAACTGCTGGTAGGAGCACAAGGACATTCTCCGTTCTACTAGTAGGAGGTTAAAGACATTACTATTCCTGATTCTGTTGTTGCTTACTGTCCTATGCCCAGCTTAGGAACCCAAGCCATTTAATGACATACAGAGTCACAAAAATTGTACCGTAAACTTTCTCAATTCAACGTAATGATAATGGATAAATTTTCCAGAAATGGTCCTATTTACTACCTTATTTTATGCCAGTACTAAACAAGCCTAGCTAATTTATAAATTTAAGAAAACAACGCGCCCATATAATAATTGCTCTTGAGCTTAGTATAGGTCAACCAGGATAATGCTAGGATGATGTTTAATATTTCAAGCCACAGCTATTCTGGCACAGTTTCAAGGGATAATTCTAGGATATGATGATGGAAGAAAACACCGCGCCCAGACATAACTCCATTAAAATGTCCAATTGATGCATAAGCTGAATATAGGTAGTGAGACATTCTGGGGCTGAGATTCATATATTATGGAAGCAAATAATAAATAGATTACAATTAAAATTTTACAAATGTTCCATGTCTTTGTAAATTCATCATAAATCCACCCAGTTATGGAAAAACATAATAAATATACTCTCAAATTAATATTACGTATTTTGCATTTAATATTTTTATTACTAATTACTATTTACCTAATCTAATTTACACAATAAAACTACTGCTACGGTCTTAGAAAAATTTTATTGTACTTATTCATATAAAGATTAACTATAATAACAAATGGTACATACTAAGAAACTATCTCATGTTATCAACAATATTACACATTAATCTGTCAAGTTCAAAACATTGGTCCACACTCGAAGAGTCGCTTGGGCTGCAATCCATGTGTTCAAGCATTTCAATAGGTACTTTGAAATTAGAGTCTTGCTCATTTTGATCTGGAAGACTCTGAAGGGCATTCTGCAGAATATCTTGAACTTTATCCAAGTGCTTTTTGAATCTGAAATCATGATTAACCTTCAATGAAATATTACATAACCACAATCATGTTAGCTAAGATGGCTTACAATTCACAGAATAGTATTCTTTCAAAATGTTAACTGAAGCACACCATTCTACACTTACTACTCATACATAGCTGACGCCACATAAATGAAGTTTAGTTTGGAATTAAACTGGTACACTGGGAAGGCTCATGCTTGTGGGCTGATATCCTTCACAGTGAAGATTGTATTTTTAAAGATTATAAACAAGTAAGAGAGAAAGTCTAGTCATAGTTTACTACATAAAAAATACCTAGTGAATTAGACTGAGACGTAATTCTAGCACATATGGCAATATCGATTGCTTAATTATTTTTACATGATCATTACAAAACATGATTGTTCTATGGTAACTTATACACTCAAATGTTGCAGACACAATAGATATAATATAAAATATTTATTATTATTATTTAGCTATGTATGAACCTTACCTTGTCGCAGTCTCCACACGCTGCCGCTTCTGAAGCTCCATCATTACCCTCAGAGTTTCTCTAGCCTGATGAGGTCTGAATTCATTTAGTAAGTGATGAATGTGAATAAAAAGTAAACTAAGATCTTCTACTTTCTCAGCTCTTTTCGGTGAATCAGGGCAATGTACTAACAAATCCAAAAGGTCTAAGAAATTCACTAGTAAAGAATGGTTTAACTTCTTCAATTCCCTTCTTCTTTCAAAGTGAACTGGATAAAGCCTTCGAAAACCCTGAAAGTGTAACAACAATATACAGTTTAAATTACTTGCTTATAGAACTATTCAAAGAAACTGTACACGAATAGAATTGAACCAACCTGACTTTCCAAAGATCTGATAATTGTATCATCTGCATTAAACGGATGTCCAAACATGGAATAGGAGTCGTGTATAGGACGCGGCGGTAAAGGTGCTCTATTTCGACGTACATTTTCATCAGTATAGAAATTAATATATTGCATAGGAGGTAAAGGTAACGAGCTGACTTGAGCTGTTTCTGAAGACATGATGCTTTCAGTAGAAACAGGACACTACTAAACAATGTAAAAATCAAGAAAAGCTAAAAATTATCAGATATTATATTGATGACACATACACTGTAATATTCAACGCAACAATTTTAATGTATTTTGCTTTTTTTGTTAAGTTTTCACATCACAAACACAATAACGAATAATTCATTTTTTACAGAAAAAGCTAAAAGTGAAAGTGTACCATATACATCCTAGTCTTCAAAACAATATACTTTATGATTAAGTCCTATAATGAATAATTTCTTTAAAAGATACATACAAAAAGTCATTGTTTTAATCGTTTATTAAAACTTACAGTGGTTGAGGTTTACAGTAAAGTTAGAACAAACATGAGTCCTGCCAAAGCATTGCATTAAAACTCATTCAATTTATAAATCATATGACTGTTCGTCATGTTACATAAATATAAACAGTAAAAGTATGAAATCTACAACATATCGGAAAGTACAAATTACATAAAAAGGTCCATTAATGGCATATAAATTCTTATGTAATCATCCCAGCAATAACCCGGTTGCAGTTGCAGAGTTTGAGGCCAGACATAATTTTTAAAATTTCTAATTTCAACTTTATGAAGAACTTTGCATCTCTTCAATTTTTTTGTGATCTGTTAGTATCTCTTAAGATTATGACTGTGTAGCACTGTGTTAACTGACTAAATACGAAATTATTAGTGATAACTATAATGGCCGCGTATAATTCTATAAATGCAATGCGTATCTAATTCATGTAATCTCAAATATAATTTATAATGTTATATTCTAAACAAGAGGCATAATAGTAAAAATTGCATGCTTTTCTGTGCCATTTTTTCTTTTTTTCTGCTTTGATATTATTTTTCAAAAATACTGTGCTGCGAACCACAAATAATTATATTAGGCATATATAGAAAGAAAACGATCAATTTTATATGAATATGTATTACCATAATAGGTTATATTATATACTATTACTACTATTTATATATACTAGTTTTATACTATTCGTTCAGCTTAAACAGGTGATTTTGTATCACGGTGAAACATCTGTGTTGCCCGTGCTAATGTGTAACTCAAAGACGAACGACGAAATTGCAGTATCAGTTCCAGGGCTTCTTTGTGGTGCCGTCAACAGGCGGTACAAATAGATTTCTCTGCCTATCCACAAATTAAAAAAGTTATCGCGATTGTGTATCTCCATCAAATTCCTACAGTAATTTCTTTAGTAGAAAATTTAAATAAAATTGAACTATGAAGGACTGATTTAAAAGTCAACACACAAGTGATTTTTGTTGTGATAATGTTAATATGAAATGTAAATTAGGTACCTATGTAAAACTTTTTCCTAACTTCACCGGTGTTGTGTTTTGTTTTTATTTATTTCGATTACACCAATCTACTATTTTGATAATCTTTACAGGAGATAAATGATGGCTGGTAAAGATGAAGATGAAGTTATTTTGCAAACTTTTATGGTCAAAAGGTCCCAAAACAAAAAACTTTTTACTCCTGTTAACTACAAAGAACGTTGGGTGGTTCTGAAACGTCGCTCACTCACATATTATGATTCCGACGGCGAGGTAAGTAAATATTCAGAACTTATGTAAATTTGTTTAAGATATTATAATATTCTCCAGGGTCAAGATCCTTGTTTTAAATATTAGAAATCGTATTTATTTCTTTGTTCTGAGGGTCCTATAGGAATAAGTGTTTTAATACTTTGAGCTATTCAGGTAGATATGTTTATATAGTGAATTACAGACAATCCTAAGTTCATATAACTGCAAAAGTTATCCTAATGACACATCATTATTATCCTATTGACATGGACTACTGGACTCAGAACTTCTCCCACAAATCAGGGAGATAGATATTCAATGCGATTGGCGAAATCAAAAGTGTAGTGTCTTATTTTTAACTTATCTTAATGACTACCTCTTCATACTATCATCATCTCAGCCCCAACCACACCACCCAACAACCAATGTGGGACATATTCAGAATATATTCAATGTGCACACTGTGTAATATGTTGTAGTCATTAAAAAGCTAGTTTATAACTAATGATAATGCCTCTTAACGTATGGAAGATCTATAACATCAATTGCCACAGATTCTGCTGCTTAACATCATTTATTGTTGCCAACATCCCTAGTTTACAACCGCACCACCCCAAGTGCTTCATATAAACATCTATAGGGCATAAATAATCCAAATGTTACCCATTTTTAATTTTTACATGCTGCTAAGGTTTAGGCAACAAATTAGGTAAGTAAGTTTTGTATAATTAAATATAGGTAATAACAACCAATTACGTACTTTTGGTACCCCTTTCTGGAATACAGTAAGTTAGTTATAGATAGAGTTCCCGGGTTCCAAATGACAGAATTTTAAGATTAAAAGTTACAGCATGGTTAATAAATTATATATCTATTCAGAAAATCTTTTTTCGGAAGCGCATCAAAAATGTATAACAAAATACCTAAAGAAATTCGTTCCACCAACAGTGTTAGTCTGTTTTAAAAGAAACTTCGCGACTTCCTTTTGAAGAAAGCTTATTATAGTGTCATAGACTTTTTAAATGACAAAACCATATGACATGACTAAGGCAGGGTCCGACTTGTTCCATAACTGTAGAATAGAATTAGAATTTTGTATAATGTAGAATTATAGATTATGATAGATTTGATTATATTAATTTTTTAAATGTTTTAGTTTTAAGTTAATATAATATTGTACGCCCATGAGGTAAAACACGGCAAGAAATTTTTGTATGTACCTACTCATCATAACAACCTGTGTTTTGACAATAAATGATTTGATTGATTGATATAGATTTGAGAGTATAAGTTACTATTTTCAAGAATAGAAATCTGAATAATTTTGCCGTATTCAATAAAATAAAAATAATTATTGTTAATTATTCATTAAGTTCAAACAAATATTTAAAATGATTTTTACGAATTGTATTTCGCTTGCCACATCTGGTGTAACATCATCAACAACATCTGTAAATGCACTTCAATTCTGAGCAAAATCTTTAGGTAAAATCTAGAAACATTTTTTTGAAACTACTTTCTGTCTAATTTTTAACTTTTACTTAATTCTTGTGGAAAAATTGCGAAAATAAGTAAAAATTTTCATTTTCTGTCTCTCAGGTGTATTAAACTTTTTTTATTAATTTTTTGGTGGCGATGATAATAAAATTCTATGAATGATAAGAATATCTATAGAAACTGTTTGAAATAATAATTGAAGAGACAACTTTTGCATGTATGTAAAATTTTTACATCAAAAATGTATTGGTTGAGGTCGAAGTTATTTTATAGTAGGAAATAAGGTAACTATTTTTTTTTGCAGTCTCCACTGTTTTGCTCATAATTCAGGAAATTCGCCCATTCACTTATCATCAGCCTTATTTTCATTATTCCTCCTTTGTTGGGTCTCTGGGTGTTGCCTTTCCACGGCGAATCCTCCTACCTGGTGGTACTCAGCCCCCCACCACGCCAAGGAGACATGTCGGGGGGGGTGGGTCTTCTAACTGATCTATCCAGATTTGACTGAATTTCATTTCTAACACTGACATTCGACCTCCGCAACCCAGAAGGAAACATCACTCTATGATTCAATTAGCAACTCTCTAGTCCTCTTTTAAATGTTAGGCCAGTAACATGTTCTTTTAATACTTTTGTCTATCGCCGTAGTGACATACATACATAAACTCACGCCAGGTTCCCACACCAAAAGGCAGAGACCACGTGCCACTTGGTCCGAAAAGTGGTATATCAAAGTGGAAAAGCACTCATTACTGTTATGAGGTACGTAGCCAGAGATATCTGGCGCTCGAGCTCAGCCACAACTACGCCTGATAAAGAATACATTGTTGATACCGAAAAATGATTTCCATTCTTAAAACCGGAACAAAAGTTCCGTAGGATGTTATCTTTAAGGTTTTTCGAATATTGACAATATGGAGGAATATAGAATTTCCCGTTATCTATAAACAAAAAAAAAAGTTTTTAAGTTTTAAATTCAATAGTTTCGGAGATAAAAACGAAATAGTCATACTCGTCTATTCACGTTCCAGCTCCGCGTAGTGGTCATGGAATTTGATATTTTATGTGTGTTCTTTATAAATTCTCCTTAGTTCCAACTTATCCAGTTGCAGTCCATTTGCAGTTTTCATCAGGACAGACAAAAACTAGTGATTAAGATTTATTGGTTAGATTGAGTGGTACTTCACTATATTCAGCGGCCGGTTTGATAAATAAATAAGGTTTGATAAATGATGGCTAAAACTTGCAATGCCAAAGCCAAACAAAACCAAAGGATCAAAACCGATCACTGTGTTAAAACCTTGTCGATGTACTAGCTACTTACTTAAGGCACACTTATTCTAACTGGACTCGTCGAACGACGAACGTCTTAATGGAATCCTTTGAAATATAGCACCCATTTAATCGTCAGAATCCGGAAGTGTGTGATACTAAAAATTCAACTCGTCCAAAGTCCGGTTCAATTGAGTGTTAGTACACCCTTAAGATCGCATCCTCGATAAATTTAAAAAAAAGAATACATGTCCTGTTAGATTTGCAGTAGTTATAAAATTTAAGGCCTTTCTAAGTTTGGATTGTCTTAAGAACCACCACTCACACCAAATATACCAAAATAGTAATTTGATTTTACTGGTTTCAATTAATATTCTGATAAGAAATAGTGTAAAACACTCAAAGAAGTCTGGAGGATATTAATAAAACTAAATCTGCTATATTTTATTTTAAATGTAATTGTATTACTCGATACTTATGTGTGATTTGGTTTTCAAATCTAAATTTCGTATCTAAACATAATAAGCCCTGGAAGCGGGCAATGTTAATATTATTGGCTTTATTTGTGTTTTATATTAATTTCATGGTCATCTACAATAGTAATTAACTATCAATAAAACAATAAATAAATGAAACTGCATTTCATTCTGTTCTCGTTCATATTATATTATAACCATGCTTGCTTATCGTGAATTATTTCAGCTTCCTAGTACTTGTGTAATACTATAGTTATTAAGTAACGTATTAGGTAACCTCAGTCTTTATCAAAATAACGCATACTACATGGCGATTAAAATTTACAATCATCTACCTTCAAAATTAAAAGCCCTCCAAAACTGTTCATTTGAAATTGCACTAGAAAATATTTTGATAACAAATTATATCTATAACATTAAAGAATAAAGCAGCGCCCTGCGGTTTTACCCGCGTGGACCCCGTTCCCGTGGAAATATCGGGATAAAGAGTGTCCTATATGTTAGTCCAGGACTGCAGCTATACACGTACAAAGTTTAATCACAATCGCTCCAGTAGTTTTTGCGTGAAAGAGTAACAAACATCCATCCACACATACAAACCTTCACGTTTATAATATTAGTAGGATTTAGAAGAAAAATTATAATGTTTAACGTTTTGTTTAAATTGTTTATTTTGCATGTATAGTTTATTTAATTGTTATGCGTAAATTTAAGTCATCTGATAACATCACAATACCTTTAAAAGGTAAATTTATAACATGTGTTCACATCTCTGAACTCAAACATTTTGTATGTATAGTACCATTTATGTTATAAATTAAAGGGGATTAAATGAATATGAATATACCGCCGATAGGCAGGCGGAATGGCAAAAGCACAAGTTTTCTTTAATTTATTAGAGATACATAGATTTTCTATTTTACATTATATTTTCTCAGTTAGTTATGTTAATTTCTGTTTGATTTGTGCATATGAGCTACAGGCATTTTTAAACCTGTTAAAATTCGTCTTTAGTGTAGTGAAAATTGTTCGAGTATGATAAATCCTGATGGATCCCACGATATACGCTCTGTTTTAAAAAACTCAATACAATTACGACATGATATGATAATGATAGTAGTCATATGCGGGTGATCAGCCAAGCGAAATATTTAAAGGATCTGGCGGTTAGGCATACTTACAAATGGTTCAGTTAAGTTTGACCCATCACCATTAAATTTTAGCATTGAATGTTTGATCATTTCTTGGTTTTGTAAGTCTGTCAATGAATTATAAGGACAGCACATATTTATCTGGATGTTCTGCATCTAATCTTAGTTTCGATGTCGCTTGGCTAACAAGACTTAACAAGTAACGTTAGACTCCGCTCGTCCCTTGATTAATAGAGTGTAGGGTGGTGTGGTAGTGAAGGGCGGGCGGTCCGCGCATGCGCCGGCTGGGTGTGGTGCCGCCCGGTCAGCAGTCCCTCAGTGCCGCACCGCCGCTTCGTACCTCGGCTCCATACTCTCGGGTAATTATTAGTTTACCATTCAATCATTACTAACAACATTTTCTTTAATCTAAAAAAACACTGGGTTTTACCCCTGTATTTTTCTGCTTGTTAAACTGCATCTATATGTTAAACTTTAATCATGTCTCTGTTGTGGGACCATCCATTTTCAGTACCCATCTACGCAGTACCAATTTCATGATACATGAGAAAAAACTTAATATATGTGGGTTTTTATCAATGTTGTTAGTTTCTCAATCATTTGATAAATTGTTTGAATAATATCTTGTTGTG
Organism: Musotima nitidalis; assembly: GCA_949126915.1. Lineage (NCBI taxonomy): Eukaryota > Metazoa > Arthropoda > Insecta > Lepidoptera > Crambidae > Musotima > Musotima nitidalis. The sequence continues at coordinate 9,262,745 of OX421418.1, read as the reverse complement.
TCTGAAAAAGAAATATAAAATATACACTAGAGTGTGTGCCCCGATGCGGTCTAGTCGATGACATTAATATTCGTTTAAATTGTAAACCAATTAAACAAGTTTTCTGGGTACTTTGCAAAGCCGTCTTTCCTTTTAGGCAAATTAATCAATAGATCTTGGCCTGGCATCCAGTTATTTTCCATTTTAAGCTATTTGAGTTTTATCGTCGGTATTTTTTATCTGATTCTAATGGAAGCTGTCTTATTTTTCTCTAGTTGTATTGAATTACAAGTGCAGGAAGTTCAGAATAGCATTGACTATAGATGAGTGATACGTAACTTGCGCCTAGAACGAGCCCCGGCAAATCACTCCGAACAATGGAGGAGGGTGATGAGGGGCGAGCAACCCCTAATGTATGTGTAGTCATACCAATGCGGTCCTTCACTATGTGCACAATTTTAATGGAGAGCCCTTCGTTGGCGATGTTAATTGTTTGAAAAAGGCTCACTGGTCGCCCCGCCGCCGCCGCTTCTTGTTTTGTTTTTCGCTTTGGGTCCCCTTAAAGCTCACCTGCCTGCCGATGCTTCATTTGTGAATGAGCCTTTTGTTTCTCGTCTGTCTGGAACAATCTATCTAAAATGTTGTTTCAATTTGCATGGTGTAATTTGTCGCCATTATTCCCTTAGTTAATAGAGATTTTAATTTCATTCCGTTCATTTATTTAATTACTGTAGATTGTGTGTACTTAATTGGTGTTAAAAGCCAGACTGTTGTAACCAAATCACTGGCATTATGCCAGAAACGGTATAGTTGCTCCTATCCTAATTTGCTGTTCCGTTGGTAAAATGAAATAACTGGACATTTTGTATTTCAGAAGGCTGTTGAACATGATATTGAATTTAGGAAAAGTTACCTCTTTTTAAGGAACGATGAATTTGTCGTGTCTTAGTTTTCGTAATAATCATTTAACAGTGGTCCACTCGTCGTGGTAAGCTTATCTTTTGTTACGAGTGAGTCTGTATAAGTAATATACCAGGATTAATCTCTTCACTAACTGGCTTTAAGCCGGACGGTCAATTGATGGGCTAACCATCTGCGTAAAAAATAGATTTAAATATAATCATTAATCTTCCATCTGTCGTAAACATACTGATGATACTGGCACTGGAATGAGTATAATAACATAATTTTGTTAAGAAAACTCTGTATTTATTGTGTCCATAACGAATCGTCTCTTTTATTTGTATATAATATAGGAAAGTTCCATTGGCACTGAAGTAATACAGAAAATTCTACTCAGTTCAGATTTCATTTCATAAATTCATTAAAATGGAAATTCAGTATAATTTTAATGCTTCAGCGCAATTGGACAGTACCACTGCATTCCGACCAATTCCGACAATTTCACGCGGACTTCAGTTTTGCGGATTCAATTAGTGGGAATCGCAGCGTGAGCCAAGGCTCCCTTTTTAATCTTTCTTTCACTGGACTGTGATTAATTTCTCTCTATCGGGACACAGATTAATTTAAATGGAGATATTTAACGTGTTTTCCTGAAATGTCAAATTAAGACGTTATTTTCGTAAAAATATTTTTTCCAGTTTATTTTTATGCGAAGTTTTTATCATAGATCTATACTGAGTTGCAATAAGGATTAAGTAGTCTATTAAAGTTTCCCAAGTTGAGTTTATTATATGTATAACATATGACTTGACTTCATTATATTCAACGCTTGAACCAGCTTTTAAGCCCACAATCTTAATTTGTTTTTCAAAAATGTTCGGAAATAATATTTTGTCAATAGTAAAACTTAGAAAATTTCATAACTTTGAGAAATAAATAGAAATAAATCTTTCTATATCTATCTTTATTGATAATAAAATGTACAACTGACATTTTAAAATAAATGAAAAACGACTCCTCCACCCTTTTTTTTTTGTTTTACGTCGGTAACAAAATGCGTTTACGCACTACCTTCCGGTCAAAGGGGGACCGAAAGGGGGTGTGGGACTCACCACTGGCAGACGCGACTGCCAGCAGTAATACCCACTAAAAATCTTCCGACGACGCCCGCCTTGTTGAGAAAAAGGCGGGGGCCAGTACCTGGGTTGCAGCGTTTGACACCCCGCCTGCGGCCAACGCCCCCGCACCAAAACCGGGAGGACCTCCTCAGAGAGGCGCAGTGGACGCGCCCCTCCTACCTCCTTGTGCGACCATAGCGTGTGTGGCCGACTTCTCGAAGGGTCTGTGGTTAGACAGCAAGGGCCCCCTGCCCCCACTGCCTAAGACCCTCCTGGCGCTGCTTGACGGCCCCTCCTGGCCCGCCCGCTGCGCCCTCCACAAGTCCCTCTTAGTTTCTCCCCCGGTAGTCAGTACTAAGGGCACCCAGAGTCGTCGGTCTCTGGGTGTTACCTTTTCCCTGGCGCCTCCTGCGCCCTACCGGGAGGGGGAGGTACTCAGCCCCCCCACCACGACAAGGTGGAGACCAATCGGGGGGGATTGGTACTAATACTACTACTAGCGTACCTTTAAAAAAATAGTCGTATAGATAGATAGTCTTTATCAGTCTTGTTTTCCTGTAGTCGTGTTTATCGTATTATTAATGAGTAAGTATCTTTCAGAGACGCAGAGAGCGCGGCCGCATTGCCTCGGACTCAGTGCACACAGTTGAGCAAGCTCAGCTTGGAGAGCTCAGCAAGCAACTGCCAGACGGAGGAGAGAATTCCCTCTATAAATACCCTTTTCAGGTAAGTTTTCTTATTTATTGATACAAACTGTTTTTATGACTTAGTTTTTTTTATCAATTCATCGTTATACAAGATGTCCCGGTAAATGTTAATCGAATAGGGATATTCTAGAGGTCATTTCCGAACTTATTGACCCAACAAAAGTGGGAACTATCTTTATATGATTAATAGGTCATAGTAAATAATTTTATTATAAAGATACACTATATCATTTTACGACATTTAACATACAATTCAATATATGAAACGTATTACTCCATTACAGACATTTATTGTTTATTGTCAAAACTAAAAGAAAAGATAAATTGATCGATAATTCGTAAGGAACATTTTTGTCGGTTAGATTGCGTTAGTGCGCGGTTAGTGTCAATTTTGTATAGATTAGGGCTGATTTTGAATCAGTGAATGCAAGATTTAAATAAAAAATTGTGCACAGGTGGGATACTCCGAGCAGAATACAGACTATACGTTATATCTTATAGTCAGCGACCACAGTGAACGACTACGTTGGATCCACACTATTAGAAGCTGTAAGTATTTAATTTATACTAGCTAATATTATAAAGAGACAAGATTTGTGTTTTTATACGTATGTTTCATACAGATAAATTTAAAAACTACTGGACGGGTTACAATAATTCTTTTAACATTAGAATGTTAAATTGTCCCTTCATTTTTGATTGAAAATAAATTAGGGATTCCTTTTTCAATTCTTCAATTATGTAAACAAAATGTAAAACATTTAATAAATAGGCTCAGTGATGTAGAGGGAGTAAAAAATCTTATTCTACGATAGGCCTATATTTTTTAATTTAAATTAAATATTTGGCGACTGAAGTCCTATCAGTATATTATGTTTTACCACGATACCTTTTACCAGGCTAAAATAGCTGAAATAGGTTCACAAATTTCTTTAACAAATTGCTTAAAGTCGGGCGAATAGCAGTAATAATATAATACATGGTGTTGCTTGCCATTTCTGATAGTCGGTACTTAGTCTGACACGCTACAGCTAGTTACGGCCACCGAAGACCTGTAGAATTTCCTTAACCTTTAGGCCTCTGATAATAAAGGTTTACCACCCCGTTCCTAGGAAATAGTTCGGTCCCGACACTAAGTAGTTTTGTATGGAAACCAGTGTGCGTTTGCAACGTCCGCCGTTCTCGGTACCACCCGGGCGCGTGGGGCGCTCGCCGCTGGGCGTGCTGCGACGCTGAGAGGCGTTCCGTGGCCGGCTGCCAGCTCGCTACCGTCTGGCCGCTGCCCGAGCCCCAGCTAGAGATCCTTGTGCAGAAGGAGAAGCTTCACGACGTCACACGTATGTAAACCTTTTTAATATTATAAATTTTTTTAAAAAGTTCTTTAGTTTTAAGATAAGTATTATTAAGTATTTGTGTAGGACTAAAACAACAAACTAGAACAAAACATCGAACTTAGAACTTCTAAAACAGACCGATGAAAATTATTCATGAACGTGCATAAATATTTGCATGATATGTTTGGAAATCGAACCCACGATCTTAGGGCGTAGTGTTGTGCTGTTGCCTAGGCGGAGCTCCATGCCATATCAGTCGTCAATCAGAAAATTTGTTTACCTATTTGTAAACAATGGTCTTGCATTGTAAGGTCAAAAACCAGCTGTTCGAGAAAGATCGCGATTCGATGATACACTCGTTCAACAGCACACCACTGCATATCTTTAAATTAGCATGTAAGATATAAGTAGCTTTCCAAAATTATAAATACTAAGTTCAGACTGTATACTTACGAGTACTTCATTAATTTTCGTAAAAATAATTCAAAAAAAATTCGCCAAACTTTTACTTAGGTAGGTTCTGTAAAAAATGTTCTGCTATGATATTAGAAAAATAAATTAATTTCAAAAAAAAAAAACAGAAACTAGTGGATAGTTTACACGGAAGAACTCAGAAATAGTACAAGTACTTTAAAAAAAACAGTAATTAACAAATGCTAGTCGTTACTAATTTAGAATTACGATCACGACATAATCAATGTATTTAATTTCGAAAAGCTGGCTCTAACACACTCTATTACAGTTATAATAACCTGTCACCTCATATATGCAGCAGCTATACTATAACTAATATTGGTAACTATAGCCCTTTTCACCTAGGATGAGTTCTATGACAGATCGATTTTTGACACTTGCAGATATGTCCTTCAATGAAATCGTATCTAATATTTCCGATAATCGATAATAATTTATAAGGAAATAAAATCGATTTAAATAAACCAAAACTTGTTGGTAATAAACAAATATTGTTAGTGTATATGTATTATATTGAAAGTTTATTGTGCATAAATACATAAACGGTATATTTTGCACAGTTTTATTAAGGTAAAATACAACAGAATTTTAAAAGACTTAATTGTTTGGTGACTTTTTAAAAAATTACTGTCAGAATCTCTTGAAGAGTCGCTATCGCCGAAATTTATTTTAAGTTCGTCTTTCCACCTGTCTATTCTGACGTACCGCTCCCAGTCCTCTAATGTAATCTTTGCATTTTCGAGCGATTGTCTAGCGATCACAAGATGACCGCCGATTATGTGATTTCTCAGCCCTATGTTCTTTCTATTAGGTCGGGGAAAAAGTCTTTTCGCATAACGTAGGTATAAACTTATTATAAAATTTTTTTGACTGTACTATTTGTGTCTGGCTGGTTTTGGTAACATTAAAAAGGTTCCATTATAAAGAAAAGAAAAAAATAAAAAAAAGTTGTTTCCCGCTATTTTTCATTTGTTTTTCTCTCCGTAAAAATGAGTGAATCTAATGAAGAAATTCGATACATTTTAAAATTTTATTATAAAAAAGGCAAAAATGCAACTCAAGCAGTGAAAAAAATTTGTGATGTTTATGGACCTGATGCAGTGTCAGTAAGAGTAGCACAAATTTGGTTCAAACGTTTTCAGTCCGGAAATTTTGATGTTTAAGATGCACCTCGCTCTGGTCGCCCTGTTACGAATAAAATGGACGCCATTTTTGAAAGAGTGGAGCAAGATCGGCATATTAGTAGTTACGATGTAGCTGAAGAACTGGGAATTGACCACAAAACAGTTTTGACCCATTTGAAGAAAGCTGGTTATACAAAAAAGCTCGATATTTGGGTGCCACACGAGCTCACTCAAAGAAACTTAATGAACCGTGTACTCATTTGCGATTCATTATTGAGACGTAATGAAACCGAGCCGTTTTTGAAGAGATTGATAACTGGCGATGAAAAGTGGATCACGTACGACAAGAACGTGCGAAAAAGGTCGTGGTCGAAAGTTGGCCAGGCTTCACAGACTGTGGCCAAACCTTTTTTTTTTTTTTTTTGATTTACGTCGGTAACAAAATGCATTTACGCACTGCCTTCCGGCCAAAGGGGGACCGAAAGGGTGTGTGGGACTCACCACCGGCAGACACGACCGCCAGCAGTAATACCCACTAAAAATCTTCCGACGACGCCCGCCGCTTGTTGAGAAAGAGGCGGGGGGCCAGTACCTGGGGTGCAGCTCTGACACCCCGCCCGCGGCCAACGTCCCCCGGACCAAAACCGTGAGGACCTCCTCAGAGAGACGCAGTGGACGCGCCCCTCCTACCTCCTTGTGCGACCATAGCGTGTGTGGCCGACTTCTCGGAGGGTCCATGGTTAGACAGCAGGGACCCCCTGCCCCCGCTGCCTAAGACCCTCCTGGCGCTGCTTGACGGGCCCTCCTGCCCGCCGCTGCGCCCTCCACAGGTCCCTCTTAGTTTCCCCCCCGGTAGTCAGTACTAAGGGCACCCAGAGTCGCCAATCTCTGGGTGTTACCTTTTTCCTAGCGCCTCCTGCGCCCTACCGAGAGGTACTCAGCCCCCCCACCACGACAAGGTGGAGACCAGTCGGGGGAGACTGTGGCCAAACCTGGCCTAACACGAAATAAGGTGATGCTGTGTGTATGGTGGGATTGGAAGGGCATTGTTTATTATGAGCTTTTACCGCCCGGCAAAACCATCGATTCTGATCTTTACTGCCAGCAACTGATGAGATTAAAGGAAGCAGTCGAGAGAAAACGGCCGGAATTGATCAACAGGAAGGGTGTGGTCTTTCATCACGATAACGCTAGACCACACACATCTTTAGCCACTCAGCAAAAATTAAGAGAGTTCGACTGGGAGGTCCTAGTGCATCCACCATATAGCCCTGACCTTGCGCCTTCAGATTTTCACCTGTTTCGGTCTCTGCAGAATTCTTTAGGTTCTGTAAGGTTGACCTCAAGAGAGGACTGCCAAAACTATTTGTCCCGTTTTTTTGATCAGAAGTCCCAAAGTTTCTACAGTAACGGGATAATGTCTCTGCCCACAAAATGGCAGAAAGTTATTCAACAAAACGGTACATATATATTGTAAATAAATGTAAATAAACTTTGGAAAAAATGTCTTGACTTTTCATACAAAAATACGAAAAGACTTTTTCCCCAACCTATTACGTTCCGTTCCACGGCCAAGAATTGCATAGGTATTTTATTTATGTGCTTTTTTATTTTATATTTCATTAAATTGAACTAAGCGAGACTGTTTTTGTTTTATAAGTTTTAGGTATTCAATTTTTACATTTTTCGTAATAACGTCACCATAAAATAAAAAAATTATTCAGTAAAATTATTTTTGTTTTTCAAACAAAAAACGCGTAGTTCGGAACACGATGAAGTGTCACAGAAATCATCCAAGGTGAAAAGGACTTTAGAATATTGGTTCTACTCGCATTTAGTCTAAAGAAATGTTCGAAAAGCTTAAGATCGTTTGAAACAGTCTAACTTAAGACTTAAAATGATACGCGAAGTTTCTGATATCAAACATCATCATACCAATTTCAGCAAAAGATGTTTGGAATGTACCACCACCTGCTTGTCATCTCAGTCTACCCGTGACCACCAATCACTGTATATTAATAAGTGTTCGAAGACAATTCAGGATAAAGTAGTGCAATAAACCGTGACAGAATTCTATAAATTGTTCAGATAAAAATCGTCAGAAGAAGTTATCGTCTAACAAATGTTTTTACTTATAGTTGCGTCGTTTTCATCTAAACATATATATTGGTCGTTAAACCACAATCACGTACCGTCCACCTAAAAAGGATATTGATAATGGACGATTATAACCTTGACCACCTATCCTGTGGCCTTACTTATTTATATTCAGTCAACGTCTGACACTTAAACAACAAAAAAAATTGTGCCTTTGTAACTGTACACTTAAGAAGGGAGCATGACATATGTTTTATGTATACGAGTATGTGGCCAGTATGAAATACTTTGTTCATGTTCCTTTAGGGTATAAGAAGAGAAATTTCTAAGTTATACGAGGCTAACTTTATTGAACTCTTCATTAATAATATAAGTACTAAGTATTGGTAAAAGTTATCCAATTATTTGTTCTGGACCCAAAGTAAATGGACCCAATTGGTTTTGAGCAAAGGCGTCAAAACTAATCGGATTAATTTCTTACTTCAAAACATTATTCAACTTCTTCAACATTAGTAAATTGCTAAGTTACTTTGCGTCGTAGCTGGATTTTCCCCTAATACGGCTTGGCTAAGTACTTGTGTCTTAAAAAGTTCTAAACTTGCTTTGCACAAACTCAATGTATTTCCTTAGAAATTTCTAGGTACTCATTCTCCACAGTTCTGCAAAAAAATTGTAGGTGATCATAAACTTTTGCAATTTCTGAATACTTGTCTATTTAAAGTCTGACTTTTAGGCTTCTTAAAACAAGTCTTTTTTATTTAAGTCATTGTGTAGAGTTGCATACCCGCATTTTTATCCTGTTGGTCGTTTCCTGTATAAATCATACAATCCATATAGAACACGACACAAGAAAAAAAACAACAGTGTCTGGTTCAACTGCGATAGGTTTCCGCGGAAGGCTGCTTACGCTTCACAGTTTACAACCAACTCCATTTGTCGTTAATGACGTAAATGTTTTGTCTTTATTCCACCTCCGGCTCGGTAGTAAAGTGAAAGGGAGACCGAACAGCCGCCTGCGCGCGCGCATCGAATGGTGAATGTAGGCCGCATGCGACCATCTTGAAGCCCTCGCCACCTTGTCTCGGCAAGTGTAAAGCCACGTCTTTATCGGAAACAGAAATAAATGTTGATTCCATTAGATTCATTGTTTGGCTGTGGGAACTTAACTTATTTCGTTTTAATTTATTATCTGAGGTTTCTAAAACGCGCATCGTTAAAATTTCGGAAAGTTTTTATTACTTAACAGTTTTAAACACTACAATATTACAGATAAATATTTGTACAACAATACTTCAGTATGTAGTTTATGTAAAAGTTTTTATTTGCCCTATAATTGCCTCTTAATACCGCGTATGAATCACACTCACAAAAAAACAGAAAATATTGAACAGTACGTCGGCCAGAACGGGGTCTTATTGGCTCCGCTGTGTAAAGCGCCTTATCTCGAGCGGTACATTGACACGTTACTCGCCAGTCGAGCTAGGTGTCGCGCGCGGACGTCCGGCGTACGCTGTTCCCATGTTGCAGAGCAAGTCAGAAGACGAGCCAATGGTCACCAAGAAGAAGTCCAAGATACCATGCCTGTCCCTATCGTCGTTTTTGCCGGCTTTAGAGGGTACGCTAAATTCATGATGACCTCTATTCGTGGCCTCGCTGCTACCGGTTGCGTTCACTCGTCTCACTGCAACTTTCCTTGGTCAGGTGTTGTGTATTGCGTTTGTGTAATGTCAGCAAGTGAATTTGTGCAGTGTTCTCGTGCATTTGTAAATTTTAATGTCCAATATTATGGGTAATGCAGTGCTTCTCTATATTTTTGTGTTCTCAGATATTAACAAAAACTAGCATCAAAAAGTTTCAAATTCGTCTTTTGTTACGAAATTGTTAATAGCTGTGCTTCTGGTTGCTGTGACTATTGTATTTTGTTTATTGTGCATACTTACTTTGAATCACAGAAAATTTACTAAATATGCAATAATTTTCACGTAAATGACTACTAAATGCCCCTAGATACGTAGGCTACGTAGTGGTTGCTTCAAGTGTTTATGTACTTATGTGTTATTATATTATTAATCGCATGTAAGTACTTACTTTTAGTTTAAAACAGGTTTATTTAATGGCTCTCAGTTTAACTCATAATCATAATACATAAAGCTCTTAGCTTTTTGTTTTGTATTTTAAACATGGTATCAATGCCAAAGTGCTTTCAGATTAAAAATAAATACATACTTAGTTAAATGTTTGAACCTTAAGCCAATTTGATAAATTCGGCCGAATATTTGTAAACTTATTGCGTGGAATGATAGGCAGACTATTATGAATAACTGCAGGGGGTTTTATTCTTGTCTTTATTATGTTTTTTCATCTTTTTACGTATCATGTAGAGATTTCACTAAATGTCATATATCGAGGGTTCCGTGCTCAAACCCGATAAGTGACAACATCAGATATATAATTTCTGCCGCTTTTTCTTGGGATATTATCAAATTAGTCGATTTCAGAAAAGAAGACTGAAAACTGCGGACTTCATAATCCAATAAGTAAACCTTTTAAGTTTAATTTTTTTTAATTAACCGATAAATTCTTTTAAAAACGCAAATTTTGTCTCTTATCGGGTTTGAGCACGGAACCCTCGATATGATACATTTAGTACGTGTACTATTGTACGTGTTTAAAAGATTAGAGTAAAAAGTTATTTTATACTTTAAACAATACATTAGGTAACATATTACTATAATATTTATGCCAAAATTTTATCTTCTTTTTTTTAACCCTTTAACGGTCAGAAAGTGTTGAATTTTTTTATTGGTTTTCTACTTTCACTCAACTCCATAAGGTTGCAAAGGGTTAAAGCTAGTAATTATTGCATTAGACGTAATATTTTCAATATATTACTTATTAAAATGTCTTTATCATAAAATTCAGACTTACGGACCAAGGCTTATATTGCATTGACTACGTAATTACCATTAATTCGTTGATTCGATTCATGTATATGTAATGAACAAACATTAGCGCAGCTGTGACTTAATTAAGTTATAGTTTAACAAATAATTATATATTGCATACCGTAACAGTAAACGACCTACTCGATTATTTCTACAAACATATTAATTTTGGTAGTAAATGATCGATTCCATAAGGTATTTCAGAAAGGGGACCCCACTTGGATTCTCTGTTTTTTATACACTCGCGTTGGTTTAGTTAGGGTTTAGCTAAAACTGTGTGCTAGGATCGCAAACGAAAATGATGTGATAATAATTATGTAGGCACGTATTTATATTTTTGTTAGATGTCAACGTTAAGAATACCCTTGTAAGATATTTATGATGATAAAGTAGAAGTATACATATAAGTCAGTCGGGTTAACCAGTTATATCTGAACTATAGAGAGCAACATAAACACACTCAGAATAAGGAAAATATGCAAAAAAATATTTTCGTTGTATAACCGAACCCCATTACTATGACCTCGAGTTAAGAGCGGTTATACCGCACTCCAAGCCATAGATTGTCAATTTGTGTACTAATAATATGTTTTAAATTTGTAACAGCGGTCACAGCAGCGGTCACAATGCCAGGGGGAGGGGGAGCTCCTCCCGGGACTCCGTCCGCAAAGCCAAAGGTAAACACCCCCCTAATCCCTACCTCTATCATTATTCCGAATCGGAACGCTATTAGAAAATCCCAACCTCTTTGTTTGATGAAAACATTTTTGCCCGATTTCCTCTCTGCTTAATTCCATTTGATCTTTGTTTCCCAATGAAGAATTCCGTGAAAGTAATTACGAAACGGATGATTGTTTCTTTGTTAAAAACGGTTTTCAGGACGTCCTTGTTGAGACCTTCTTTTTTATCGTTAGCTTTCTTTTGAAATTGTGTAAGATACATTGTCACTAGTTTTTTTTCTTCATCAGAATCTTGTTAACATGAAAAGTATTACTTGCGTTCAATACGTTTTGATTCAAACTTTATAATGATAAGGTATAACAGACTTTAACACATTACATTAGACTTCATTTAAGTTGCAGTAATAGTTCTTTAAACACTATGATATAATTTTGTTTCAGGAGAAGCAAAGAACCAAAGTAGTTGTAGCTCTCTACCCTTTCAAAGCCATTGAAACTGGTGATCTCTCATTAGAAAAGGTATGATTTGATTATTTCATTTTCGTATTTTTAAATTGTTTTACTCTTATGTTAATTTATAAGATAAAAATTACTATGTCTTGTCCAGGCTTAAGACCTAGAACAATAAGAGATGCCCCATCTCTTTTCCTTGGTCTGGGCTTACGTCCAGGTCCAAAATATACGAGCTGGAACTGGAAAAGAATTTCTAAGCGGGATCGTCTAACAGACGAACGATTACTCTAACAGTTTGGTTTAGAAACTGATAGATTACACGGTACAAGAGTGATTTCTTACACCAACTCGAGTAGTCGCGAAAGGAATAGGCATCACGGTCAATAAGCTCTTCAGAGCACACCCCATTGCACAGGCGGTACATAATACAAACGAAAGCCACGTCCATTCGCAATTAAAAGATCCTCAGGAAATGTTGTCACCTCAGCATCTCCCAGTTCGCGAACGGCTTACCTCAAAGCATATAATAATTAGCGGTATCATTCCATAGATAACAATTTTATTCTACACTCGAACGCAACTGAGTTGTAGTTATGTAGACTAAGTCAAGATATAATATTAAAAAAATATACACAACATTAAATTAAATTCGAAATACAGTTCTACCAATATCATAAATATGGATGGGGTGCATAAGTAATACCTTAATACTACTCTATAACAAGATACAAATATTTATGTTAGTAAGGTTATGATTAGATTTGCATATTTTATAACAGGTGATGGTATCTTTACCAAAAAATGCCGCTATATTGTATTGCCGATAAGAGGAAAACATTTAATAATTTATTTAAAAAATATATTATTTTACAGGGTGCCGAGTATGACGTCATTGATGACTCTCAAGAACATTGGTGGAAAGTCAAAGATGAGAACGGGTATGTGTTTACAAAGTGATACTATATTTATCTTAAGTTTAGTTGCTATTTTTTTAATAATAATATTTTCCGTATAGACTGACGTAAGAGGAAGTTTACCTTTTGAATTTCAACAAATTATAAATCAAAAAATGTTTGTTCATGAGCCGATCATATCGAAACAGATTTATAGATGATATATTCAATTTCGGTGAAAACTAAATGTCCTTTTTTTAAGTTATTTTGTGTGAACTAGTTTTTTTCAGGATAAAGTCAGCTATTTTAACAAAATCAGAATAATTGTCTATAATATATTATAATATATATATCCATTAATTCACTGTGCGTTATTTTAGTCGTCGACTCATTTATAAAAACATTTCACATTAACGTTTACTTTTGTCTCTTATTTCTGAAATGTATAAAACTTGTTTATGTGAGTAGGAAATTGGCACATGCCCCCATGTGTTGCATTACAGTTAAACAGTAGGTAATATTGCCGGTATTTTGTTTCTAGGTCAGTAGGATACATACCCAGTAACTACGTGAAGGAGAAAGAAACGATCGGGTTACAAAAATATGAGTAAGTATCAACTCCAGTGAAGGGCTCGTAAAATTATATCGTTTTATTACTTAAACTTTTAAAGCTCTTAACGACAAAAGCATTTTACTGCGCAACTCTTAATTGTGTTTTTTTTACTTTAAAAGGTTTCCAACACAACATGTTTTGTTACGAATGAGAGTGAAAGTTCAATATCAAAACTGTGTTAAGTATAGTAGTAAAAATTAAAAGTTCTAAAAGCAGATGCATATGGTAGCTTAATGTAATCAATATGCTTAAAATTTCACTATCTCTGCGCCCACACTCGTTAACGATAGCGAATCTCGTGTGGGTGAGTGAATAGAAATCACTGATCAATTTGAAAGCACTGTACTGATTACTATAAATAAAATCCATTACGCACATTGTTAAGCTTAAATAAAAATCTCTAATGGAAGAATCTCGTTGACTCACTTTAATGGTACGAAAAAGCTTTATGAAGGTTCCGTACAAGATACAAGAGATGCACAGGATTGGTTGTTGTGGAGAAGTATTAAGAAGGTTTAGACTTAGCAGTGAGTTCGGCTAAAATAAATAAATAAATATTTCCTGACAATTACACCAATTATTTAGTTCCAAGATAAGTATCATTAAGAACTTGTGTTATGGATACTAAAGAACGCATAAACATCAAAAAATAATGATGAAGACTACTGAATAAATGTTATTAATAAATCTCCGTTCATTTTCATTAATAATTAAATATACCGAAACAATTAAAAGTTATATTAAGAATGATCTCAGTGTTGGCCATATTCATTTGTCAAATCACGGGTCCCCCTTTGTAGTCCCTAGTCTATAAAGCGAGACTTGAAACGGCATTTACGCATTCCGTTATAAGTGCGTACGTTTGTAACCATGCGTATCACACGATTTAGAGCGTTCTCATTATTTCTGAACTGCATCCACCACTTACCATCATCATCGTCATTACGACTCACATATAAAAATATAGGCAATAGGCTCGCCACCTATTACGTGTGACGAACAATATAATTGGCGAACGGACGTGATTGGATGTATATAAAAAATTACAAATTAAAAGTGCATTGTATCCCGTATCAGTAATAGTCGCATAGTATGTAATGCCTAAATACAAATTTTGATAATTCACGTCTTTTCCTTACAGATGGTACGTGGGAGAAATGTCTCGTCAGCATGCGGAATCTTTACTCAAGCAAGAAGATAAGGAAGGTTGCTTCGTGGTGCGCAACTCGTCTACTAAGGGAATGTACACCCTTTCTCTATATACCAAAGTGTAAGTGTCTATGAAATGAAATAAGTACTGATTGAGATGCTGACGAACATAACATAGCCGATAACGTACTCGGTCATTTCGAATGAAGTAAGAACGTAAACGATTACAAAATGTCTATAGTTTAAAGCCTAAAGTTACTATTAATAAAAGTAAATACTCTATTACAGAAAGATTTGAGTAATCATTATTTTTTTAAAAGATGATTAGTGTAACGACCAAAATATTTAAAGAATTAAGACGTAAAATATTACATGCCAAGTGTATCGGGCTGATTGTCAATGTCGCCCTACACCATAATTGGGTTTACTTAAGGGGAGCTCTTTTATGCTAGAAACATATTCAATTTAATTTTTCATTCGAATTTCCTGCATTTATAGTGCTATAGATTGAAGACGACTTTTTAAATTCATTTCAAGTTCAATCGTCTAAAAACAGAAACATATTTTATGTGAAATAAAAAGTCTTTGTCTTTGTCCATTTTTGGCCCGCTGTTATCATAAAACAGAATATTATGAACCCTAAAAGTGAAAATTCTACTATATAGCGATGACGATAATACGAAACCAGTTTGGTTGAGTGCGCTGACCGATATTATGTTTTAGAGGGACTAGTTTTAGTATTCATATCATGAAGTTATGACCCATTAGTAATATGAAAAGTTAATAGCTTAGTTAATTAATAGTAATTAATGAAGTGGAGAAACAGAACTGCTGGAAAGTTTTTCCCTTTTTTATGTCAAAACTGGTCAAGTTAGCTTAATTAGTTAAATCATGAATGCAAGAATTGATTAACTAAAATATGATATTTCTCATAAAGATATATTTTCTTTGCGAAAGAACCTTATTTACGCAACATCTACATCCTTTTCGGTGCATTAATAACTTGTTTATGCCATTTTTGTTCTGGCGACTAAAGTGGGCGTTGTTATTTAAAAAAAATATTTTTCAAATTGGTTTCATAGTTTGTAGTGTCATTAATTTCTAATTAATTAACGACTGTAAAATTTATTATTGGATAATCCGACCATGTTATATGGGTGCATTTTGATTGTCAAATCAGGAGATGTTAATTTGTATCATAACTTGGATTCGTATAGTTCACAATGAGTTAAGTATCATCTTGGGTTTCTTATAACCTACATTAATATGATTTTTTAGGTGATTCACTTTGAAGTAATTGAATTTATTGTATCGATTCCCACACAGGCCAAATCTTTGTGTGCACGAACATGAAATATATGTTTTGGTCTGGGTGTTTTCTATGTGTATTAAGTATAGGTAAAGTATATATTTACAAAAAATTGTTAGAAAATATTTATTTCTTTATGTGCACTTTATGGGTGTTAATTATTTTAAATTATCGAGTCTTCTTTTTAGTCAAGTTCAGGTTTATTTTCGGGTTTAATTGATTTACTGTATTTTTAGCATTTTTAAATCTTTAAATGTATTTATTGTACAATATAGAGTATATGTTCTTTTAATAGAGTTTGAATATTAAAGTGTAGGGAAAACAATTTAATTTTAATTGTCTCTGAATTATTTTTGGCTTGAAGGTCAACTCAATAATGGTGATGTTTTGAATTTTTTCAGCAACCACCCGCAAACGAAGCACTATCACATAAAGCAGAACAGCCGCGGCGAGTTCTATCTGTCGGACAAGCATTGTTGTCCCAGCATTCCCGAGCTGATCAACTACCACAAACATAACAGCGGCGGCCTCTGCTCTCGTCTCAAGACCACTCCCTGCGACCGGCCCGCTCCGCCCACTGCTGGTCTATCACACGGTGAGCTGCAAGTTTTAAGTAAAATAAATAATAATAAAAAAAAGACAAGAGACAAGAGAGTAAAGACAGAGAATTTTAAAAAACTTTTCGATATTATTTATTATTATTATTTAAACTTTATCGCACAAATTAAAATTAAAATGTACAAAAGGCGAACTTAATGCTGCAAGGCATTCTCTACCAGTTAACCTTTGGGTTAGCAGAAAAGTATGAGGCAGTTCGAATAAGAAAACATATAAACTTACATAGAATTAAATTTGTGTTATTAATAAACTACATATACCTATACACAAAATTAATAGTATTTATGATATGTAGACTCATTCAGATGATAACTCCTCAAGAAAGTATTTTTTAAGCAACCCTTTAAACGTAGGCTTGCTTTCTGCCAACCTAATATCAATTGGGAGAGTTGCAAAGTTGAATAGCTTTTATGCAGAAAGAGTTCGACATAAAACCTGAACTGTGTTGTGGAGTGGCAAGGAGAAAGTTGTCGATATCATCCCTATCATTACGTGCTGGTCTTACAATCGTCTTCATACTCTGCAAACTATCAACACTCGAACTAACAAAATATATAAGTCGTTCCATATAAAGTAAAATCATTCAATTTTACAAATTCCCTCCCGGCGTATGTCAATCCTATCTCCTATAGTCCCGGGTCTGCGTGTAACGGCCTTTTGCATGCCTTCATGAGTGAGTACGCTTGTAACCTGTACGCTGTAACTTTTTACTGCATTGACATTGGTATCAGAGAGGAATTCCCTAAAGTTCTTTCAGTAATGTTAAATTAAAAGTCTGACTGTCTCGCTACGGACGTTAACTGAATAACTAAAAAAATGTGCCGATTTATTTAATTATAAATTTTCGAATTGTTATACCTTTTGTTAAATAAAAACTAAAGAGCCTTTAAAATCTGTATTTTATTTCTTGCAGACAAATGGGAGATCGACCCCTCTGAATTGGTATTGCTAGAAGAGTTGGGAGCCGGCCAATTCGGGGTGGTGAGACGAGGTCGATGGCGGGGACGCATCGACACTGCCGTCAAGATGATGAAAGAAGGAACCATGTCCGAAGATGACTTCATCGACGAGGCTAAAGTCATGACGTAAGTATTATTTTCCATTTCAATGTGCGAATCATATTGTTAACATTTTCGTTCACCTCTAGTGGTAAGTAAAGATATATATATCTATGAGATACCGAAGGACATGAAATGTTCGTTATACATAACGATGGCTCACAATTATAAAATTAGACGCCTACAGGCAGGCTTACTTGTAATATTTCTCAACTTGATTCGCATTGAATTCGGTTCTCGCCATCGATTACAATCTTGATGTATTCCATTCTGTGCCGTAAGCTCGCGCTTGAAGAAAAGCCGAAATGGCGCGGAGGTCGGAGTTTTGGACTAAGGTCTGCAACCTTACAGTCATTCGTGATCACTCCTAATCACTTTTGAGTGCATTCGAGTGTTTATTATAATTAATGCTTTAGTGATGTGAATGATCTCAGTCTCCCCCTGACCACGAACGACTGTACATTATTCGAAACGTCTGTATAAAAATTGTTAGTTAAACCGCGATGTAAATTCGTAAAATATGTTATTTTTAATTACTAGTTAGTTTGAAGATAGACGTCTCTGTACTAAATGACCGAAAATGTTATTTTTATGAATGAATAATTCTTATAAACCGTACTTGTATTTTCAACTTTAACAGAAAACTGCAACATCTAAACCTGGTGCAGCTGTATGGCGTCTGCTCAAAACATCGACCCATTTACATTGTGACTGAGTACATGCGGCACGGATCCCTCTTCAACTACCTACGACGGACCTCGCCTGATCAGTTAGGGCCAGCGATGCTATTAGACATGTGCATACAGGTATTTAAAAGATTTAGTTACTAATTTATTTCTTTTACAATTTAAGTATCTCAATGTCATTGATGCTACAAGACATCTAAATACAGGTGTTAACAACAAAGTTGTTTTTTTTAAAGTTTTTTACAATTTTAGTATAGTCATTGAATTGTTCAGATGTACTGGATGAAAAAACCTTAACCAGAGATCATTCATTTTTATTGACTATTCTATGATATAATGTATGATGTATTTTAGGTTTTTCCCATCACAAATAATATTCTATCATCCCGGTGGTGCTGTACACTTAAGCTTAGGACTAATGGGCTGCTCACTGACCAGACTAGTGTCTAACCAGATTTGACCGAAGCTTACTTACTGCACGGAGCGACTGACGGCTCCGCAATCCAAAAGAAACAACATTCTGTGATTACAACAGTTGTCAGGTTATTTGAAGGCATTAGACGACTGGTATAGATGTTCATGACCGTCGGGACCATCGGCTTAAGGTGTTTTAGAGGCACGAGCAAGCGATAATTACGCGCTTAACTTCGAAAAGTCACCTATGACTGAGTTTGAACCCGAGACCCTCTGAATATGAAGTCTATGGGTCTCGCCACTAGGCTATCGTCGCTACTTAAACCCGAAATTTATCATATAACATTGCATTGCATTGGCACAATATAAATCATTAATTATATAAAAGCCGAAACCGGTCTGGTCGAATACAATATTATTAAAAATCTTGTAATGTTTTTGTTTTGTTACTAGTTTAATAAATTCAAATTTACTTCATTCAACGCATATTAATTAGTGTTTTATTCAATTTGTTTCAGGTGTGCAAAGGAATGACTTACTTAGAAAAGCACAATTACATTCATCGAGATTTAGCTGCAAGAAATTGTTTGGTTGGTGACGAAAATGTTGTCAAAGTGAGTATAGTTTCTCCTCCACGCATTCATAAACTCGTCAAATCATCTTGTCTCTTGCTTTACATTATGCATACATTTAAGCAAAGTGCATCTGCGTACATAGTTCAAAAACAAGAATATACGGCACATAGAGGCTATAGCCTGGTCTTCGGTTACATTTTACATTTTTACAAGGCTAGAAACGAAATAATAACAAGGGACGATTATATCAGGTGGCGGACTTCGGTCTGGCGCGATACGTGTTAGATGACCAGTACACGAGTTCTGGCGGCACCAAGTTCCCCATCAAGTGGGCGCCACCAGAGGTGCTCAACTACACACGCTTCTCCTCCAAGTCCGATGTATGGGCTTTCGGTATGTACTCATTCAATACTCTGTATCTTTGGATCTAGACCAAAACTTGCCTAACCTAATTTATTAAGATTTTAATATAAAGACTCGTGGTGAATTACTCAGGTTACTGAACTAGTAAGAAGGTATCAAATTTGTAAACAATTAATTTGACATTCCTAATGTAATAAATAAATGTACATAGTAAAACGTTTCATTACGCGTCTAGTCGCGAGAATTGAGTGTTCAAAAATCTGGAACTTTAGACTTAAAACGACTATTCTCGTAAAGTTGGTATGTCACACTTAGCGTCATTAAGAACGTCTCTAAATATAGTGAGAAGTCCAGACTGTTAAAATATTCATCTATATGTTACTCGATTAAATAATGCATCATGAAAATGCGGTTCGTGTTATCTAAAGACGACTGGATCTTTCCGAATTTTCCTTAATTTTTTCTTAACCGGTTCGGTTGGGATCCTAGGTCTTTCAGCGTCTTAAAAAAAGTTTCTAAGCCATCTTAACCCGTGACACACAAACTAGTCCCCAACTGTTATATGAACCTCTTATACCTTACTCCCAATCTTCTCTCTCGTAATTTTTTACGATTTTTAGGCGACAAGCCGTTCACAATATTTTTTACAAATACATAATAATGTTCTGATTATTTACAGGTGTTTTAATGTGGGAAGTGTTCACCTGTGGAAAAGTACCTTACGGCCGAATGAAGAACTCTGAAGTTGTAGAAATGGTTCAAAGAGGGCAGGTCCTTGAGAAACCCAAAGGATGTCTCAATGAAATATATAACGTAAGTACATTTAACCTATTCTCTTATACATAAAAGGACTTAATTGAGTGACAATAGTTACAACAGTTAGTTCTCAAAAAGGTTTATCAGTGTTAGCGATAGTTGCTATATCGATGGTTAACCTTGCAAAGCAATCATACTATCGTATAGTACAGTGTCCTCACTTACAAACGCTTAACTCTCTCAATCACACGCATATAGTAGCTAGGGTTTTTAAAGTATGAAGCTTGGGTTGTCCCCTGAACGGTTTTTTTTCAGATAAGACCATACCACCTAGGGTTTGGTTTAGGACTAGGGTGCTGCTCAAAAACAAATAAACTACAGTATAGTACAGTAACTTCACTACCATACGCTTAACTTAACTCACGATTACCCTGTAGAATTTTTGGGGGTCATCATTGCGCGCATCCGTAAGTGTGTACCATTAGAAACCCTACATGAGACCCCTGGATGATGCTAATTGAGCAATTGAAGGTAGAGTTCTGCTCGCCCGGTGATGGTTTTAGGGGACGGGCCCATCATGAGGCATGGTTGGGTTCCTTTAAAACTGACCACGTTGGTAGAGTCGCTCATGCCTTTGTTTTCACGCAAGACTTAGCGCATCTGGTAGACCAGCCCACCAGAATACCAGACAGCACAGGTCATGCGCCTTCCTTGTTGGACTTACTGTTGACGAGTCGCCCAGCAGGTTACAGAGTGTCGGTGCACCTCTCGGCTTGTCCGACACTTCTCGGTTGTTGCCACAGCATCAAATCGCATTGAACCACCGAGATCGGTGGAGACTGCGTCGTCTGTGGCACTACTCGTCGGCAGATTGGGACGGAATACGTGATTACTTTGCATCCGTCTCATAGGGCCAGGGCTGCTTTCTTGGAAAGGACCCGTCAGAGTGCGCCCCTGCCATCACTGGCAAGTCCTTGTTGGGTATGGAATATTATATTCCATACAACTATCTACCAACACTTCAAAGCACAGATCTTGCCATCTATATTATAGATGGAAGACAACGGCCTTGGTTCAATCGCTAATTAGACGTTTCGTGCTTGGACGAGGGCCTGCGACGAAACGACCCTAATACCGGCTTCCCGAAGGTGGCTTACATTAAGACCTCTAAGACTCGGCGGCGAGGGTTAAGCAGGAGTTGATTTCGCACCCTACGGGTAGGCGGAGCTATTGGCGAGTGGCTAAGGGCGTGCAGGTTAACTTCAGCTTTCTCTCGCTGAAACATCCAGATGAATCGTTGGCTTACCAGTCTCTAGAGAAGGCTAACTTGTTGGCTAACCTCTTCATCGCTGTCACTTCTGTGCTTCTTCTGTGCAAGGTGTTTGAGCGGGTTATAAATGCTTAGCTCATTCGATCGCCAGTATGGGTTTAGTACTAAGCGATCAACGGGTGATTTTCTAGCGTTCGTTACTCACGCATGGGGTGCAGCGATGGAGCGTGGCGCGTCTTTGGCCGTAAGCCTGGATTTCGCCAAAGCTTTCGATTGAGTATGGCATCGTTTCCTTCTTTCCAAGTGCGCCTGTGGGACTGGCTTTCTAGAAGATCGGAGGATTCGTGTCCTGTGCGAGGGCAGTTCTTTCGAGTTCTACAAAGTCAATGCCGGAGTGACGCAGGGGTCGGTGCTCTCTCCTACCTATTTATTCTGCATGGTAATGACATGGATGTCCTTGGGTAATATTCTTTGTTATGGTCTGCATAGTACGGCATATGAGTGTTACTTGGGACAGGGACAAAACTCAGGTTTGTGCATTCTCTTCCAAGGTTACTCCCTTCCTTACTCCTCCCTCCCTTCAGAACTCTCCGTTGCCCATTTCAGTGGATCTCAGCATTCTTTGCATGGACATCGGCCAGGAACTAAACCCGCAATGCTACATCGAGGGTGGTTTTTTAACTGCCTGCCGTAAGTTGGGTATACTCAATAAGGTGAGGCGGTTTATCACTTCCGAGCAGCGTTGAGCTCAAGACTCAAGTGCGATCGAGTGTGGAGTATTGGTCCTATCTTTGAGACGGTTCTGCTAAGTACCTCTTCGACGCACTTGACAGACTGCAACGGCGAGGCGTTCGCATTACAGGGGACGCCTCTCTCGAGGACAGCTACGTAGGGACCTTGTCTCTCTTAGACAGACTGCATCGACTTCTTACCATCAGGCAGGATGTAGTGTCACACTAAAAAAAGAGAAATACTTGCACTAAGGAGCATTTCAATATATTTGTAGATAGAGGGTGCTGACAGCTCTCATACAGTCAATACTAGTACAGCTGTCATCATTGATTCTGTCGTGTATACCTTAAACATACTTATTTCTGTTAATCATTTACTGTAAAACTAACCGGCAAACTGATACCACCATTAGTTTGCCGTTTGGACAGATAACATATTTATGAAAACTACAAATAAATTATTCTTAACTCTTTTACTAGAGCACATATTATTATGCTATTTCGTATTTTTAAACGTATTTTTAAAGTTTGGATTGTCCTTAAACGGTCTTTTTCAGGCAAGCCTATACCATCCATTAAATATACAAACTTGCAAAAAAGATTATTTGTATGATATAAACCAAAGTAATAAATGTTCAGGTAATGCTGGCGTGTTGGCGCCACATGCCGGACGAGCGGCCGTCGTTCCGCGCGCTGAAGGAGGAGCTCGCGCTGGTGGCGCAGAGCGTGCTGGCCGACTGACTGCGCCTGCTGCTGCAGCTGCTGCGCCCGCCAGCGCCGCGCCCCCCCGCCCCCGCCGCCGCACACCCCACCGCGCCCGCCCTAGCTCCGCCGCAGGGGACGCGATAATCACATACTTACCGAGGATACTATTGCACCACCACGCCGCAAGAGACGTCTCCGATTATAATAGGTATTATGTGCTGCGCCTGCGCTTGCGCTGCCGCAGGAGACGCGATAATTACATACTTACCGAGGAAACTATTGCACCACCACGCCGCAAGAGACGTCTTCGATTATAATAGGTATTATGTGCTGCGCCCGCGCTTGCGCCGCCGCAGGGGTACGCGATAATTACATCACACGCTCTACTGAAGATAAATTCGCATCTCCACGCCGCTCCGTAGGTACTACTTACCTACTATCTGCTGCGTCCAACACTCACTGTTTCGCCGTATGAAACGACTTCGGTCGTAATAGATACTATCTACTGCGCCTGCTATTACATGCTTACCGACACTGTCTGCTGCGTTAACCGCTCACGCCGCGCCGTAGGACACACCGAGGGTCTGTTCAATTTTCTGATTGTGATAGACATGTAACTACTATCCGCTAGGTCCAATGCTGTCACTAAACTTCTGCGTTCATAATAGATACCTACTATCTACCATCTGCTGCGTGCACCAATCTCACCGAGCTCTAAGAGACGCCATGTGCAAATTTCTTCGTTTCCAATCATGTTTCGAACTATGTGCTGTTTCCACCTCTTACCACTGCGCCTCTGGAGTATCACTCTCTTTAAGCATCTATTTCAATAATATCTTTATGGCTCCGATCATGATAGATACTAGGTACCTACTATCAGTTTCTGGAGACACTGCGTCTCTGGTGGCGCGTGAATCTGCTTGAGATAGATGACTCAATAGTAAGTGCAAAATAGCATTATATTAATATGGCAGCCCGAGACGTCTGCGCAGTAATGTCTGATCTGATTACATTATATGACTCATCCATACTCTTCTAAGTCGTTTCTTAATTGAACGTTAGGTGCTAGAATAATAAGGCACAATATACACAAGCTATTTGGTGTGTGTCTTCCCGTGTCCAACAACTTGTGTGTCGTGTACCAACAATCTACTTTACATTAAACTGGTATCAAGCTTTGATGATACCACATAACATCCTAGGCTAGTACCACACATCTAGCGGGTATATTTCCCCTTATTAGCTAAGTAAAGCATGAGCGAAGTACCCTTCTATACGGTCAACCTATCTTGCTCATCAAAACGGATTGAAGCGGAGGTTACATGGTACGCAGGAAGATTTTGGTTTACCGGAATCCGTCCGGATAACTCTCGTTGAACATTCCTCTTTAATGCCCTATCAAGACCCGATGACGTGTTAAAACAGGTGTAATGATGAGGAGTCCACGAAACTTGTTTTAATGTCACCTTTCCTCTGCAAGCCAAAGGGAAAATTTTAAATTGTATTCTGACTTGCGTCTACTGCTCAAAGCGCAACATTGGATGTGACTGTAAAGTAAAACAGGAAACGATATTCAATAGTTAATTAGTTGTAACACGGCTTTCCACATATACAAAGATATGAAAGTAACATTTAGATACCCTATCCATTATATTGCGTTTTATAAATCAAATTAAATTACCGTCCAAGTAAGTGAAGGCCTCTTTACTGAATCACTAAAAATCTGGTTCTATCACATTGGATTAAATTATATATCAACAGAGTGAAATAAGGCATACTTTGAAATATTATCAAAGGTTGGTCAGTGTACCTCGTAACTTTCCTAATATGATATAATTATTAGTACAGTAGTGTTTTACAACGTATGGCATTTAGCTGTTAAAATTAATTAATTTAAAATTAAAATGTGATCTCTGTTGAATGACCTATTGTTAAAAGAAGTTTTGTTAAGACTTCAACTAAGATGATTTTTTTAAATGCCATATCATTAAACAAGAAACAATTCATTTGCTACAATTACTGTAGGTACTTTAAAAGATTGATGATATACGAATTACTACAAATAAGTGGGCCCATTACTTCTAAGATTAACAAAAAAACCGCGTCACAATGACTTGTCAATTTGATGTGAATAAATCAAATACAAAATATTCATGACTGATGCATTGTAATATTTGTAAGTGGCGTTATGTTTAGTGGTATTGACACAAACACTGTAAAGTTCTGTCCTTTAACATCACTTCGCCAAAGTTCATTTGATCCGACATCGAATCTTGACAATAAAGCCATCTCGCAGGACTACTAACTTTAAAGGAATTGATATGGAATTGAATGCAATCTTTTTAAGCCAGTATGTATTTTACTATTAACGTTATTCTAATGTAGCACTGCCACAAACTCCCTTCTATTGTATTTTTATGTAATAGCAATAATCATAACATGACTTATGCGTTAGCATGCCGCCATTAGCTGTAACAATACTTTTGACACAGCATTGTGTTTCATACATAAGTATACATGCTCACTGGTAATAATGTATCTAGTCCACGTCGCTCCTATAGCTCTCATAATCATTTTCAGCACAATAGCTTCTGCACAATGTAGTGTTGCAGTTTTATATACAATACACATACATAAAGTGGTGATATTACATTTGTCATTCATATCATTACATAGTTGTAGTAGTTTTAATTGTACATAAAAATATAGTCGTTATGTAATATATTAGATGGGGATACTTGTACAGTTAGCGGCACATCGAGTTACGAGTACCATAGCCATGCTGATATGACGCTTATAAAATTGAATTAAGCTTTTATCTTTTTCTGCTGACATGCGTTTTCATATTTACGCAAAAAATATATTCCTTTAGTTCTGTTATTTGTATCTGATTACGGTACAGTCAGCAACAAAAAGTTCTAAAGCACCCAAAAGATCGGCACAAGTCTCTTATTGTCAAGAGCGTCACCATGTTCCGATATATATGGCGCTTTGGGTGCTCCCAAACGCTGACTGTGCCTATGTAACTTGATTACTGTCACAAAAAAAAGTACAGCTTTAGTTTCCTTACATTCCTTTTTTAAGTGCTAGTCATACATAATGTATTGAAAGAATGTAATTAAAGAGTGAATGATCAAGCACGATTACTTTAGAGCACTACTCTCACATTAAGCTAACAGTACTCAGGATGGGTAACTATTTTAGAAATAGTCACAGCGAAATCATAAAGTTTGTCTCCAGTAAGCCATGAAAGAATTTAATTTGGAGTTAGGGCTTGGTTTACTCTACTTCGAATGGGAATGCAACTGCGAAACTTGAAATGTGCCAATTGTTTGTGTCGGACGTTGTGACTGAATATAAGATAGAACTAAAATTTTGATGAATTTTATTTAGTCATACAATTATTATTATGTTTATTGTGATATAGCTCGTTATAACATTATAAGGCGCTCCATATGAGTGTCACAAGTATTTAGTTGTATTTATTAGAATGAAAAGTGTATAGAATTAACTGTAACAGTATAATAAACTCAATTCATATTTAGTAAACAGTACAATTTATAAAGTATAGAACGTAAATAAAGCAAGAAAAACTTGTAATAAAGATAGTGTAATTTGCTTCGGAAATGTACAGCGACTATTAATTTGTATAACTGTTTTATAAACTTTTAAGGATAATAATAAAATAATTATTGATAAATATTGTTTTATTTTATGCATATATTTAAAAATAATAATAGTAAATCCTTTAAACAGATTTTTTCCCTTTCCTTTTTTTCTCCTGTTATGTATACTAATATTATAAAGCTGAAAAGTTTATGTTTGTTTGGTTGACCGCGATAATATAAGGAACTAAATGTTCGTAATGTGTAAACTGTAGAACAGTCGCACAAACTTGAAA
The DNA here is from genome assembly GCA_949126915.1 of Musotima nitidalis. Lineage (NCBI taxonomy): Eukaryota > Metazoa > Arthropoda > Insecta > Lepidoptera > Crambidae > Musotima > Musotima nitidalis. Next base: position 9,235,890 of record OX421418.1, on the reverse strand, counting down.
GCAAGGTAATCAGCCACAAAAAAGCCTATTTGGTGGTAGTCATGCGCACACAAACACATTATGACGAACGTCGTGTCGGAAAACCACACAATCTTGATTTTTAGAATTGTATTTAAGACTAGGGGAATATTAGCATACGCAAGTGCGTATTAATTAAAATATTATTAAATAAAAAAAAACATCTCAAATCAACTTTTCAATCAACAAACAAATCAACTATTTTAATAATTGTTACTTAAAATTTAAATATCATTATGAAATCCAGATGTGAATATGTAATCTAATATAATCAATGTCAAAATCAAGATACAAAAATGTTGCAATGTTGAAAAAACAAATAAGATTGGAATTCATAAAATGTGTAAGTGTCTGTAATATTAGTGAATGATTTTTACACATATTTTTTAGTCTTTACCCTCATTTGGTAAGTACCGTTAAAAGTTTATTAGATCAAGAAATGGTGTAATCATCAGGCTTTTGTCAAATCAGTCAATCCGTTCTTTAGTTTTAAAATAAAAGATGATTATAAAAAGAACAAGATGGTGGCATTCTCCATATATTTAAAACTTACAAATAAATCATTATACTAATTGCAGGTACCTTTTATTTACGTTTACATTGTTGACTTGACAACTTATCTTAACCGATAAGTTATGCTTCATTATTAAATAATATATAATTATGCCATAATGATGCTACATACATAGAAATGAAACAATTACATTCTCTCAAGCTCTAGTTTGAAGTGAATAGGCGCGTTAGTATTTATTGTTCTCATTAAATCACTTAATATGGAGTGGAACTTCATCGTCTACGGACGGCCTCATTATAAGCGGTTCCTGTTACCGCTGCTTAAAATTTTCTGTCAGCACAAGGCAATATGGTGAGCACAAACAATGTATTACGCTTTAACTTTTGCCAACTGTAAAAACGATTAAATTTATACAAACCAAATAGCGGTCGAGCCGGATACGCGGGGCGTGTTGAGAAATGGGAAGTGTGCCAACTTTCAAGTATGCAGTTTCTTAACTGCGCCCTCAACACACACTTGACTTATGCGTTTTTTTTAAATAATGGCTTCGTGCGTTTGCATATTTAGCCAGTGTCAAGTAAGTGATATATAAATAATAGCAAATGAGAGGTGATAAAAATGGTAAATGAGATGCCCTCCCCTTGAGTTCTCAGTAAAGATGTGGGACTATACTGAGATCTGACATGGACTGCTTGAGAGAATTTGAAAAGTGATGTTGCACTGCTTTGTTTGATTTACCAACACTCATGTATGTTTACAAACAATTAACGGTTAATAGTCCAACGTTATTACACATTAATGTTCGAAATATCATAAATTTTAAAAAATAAAACAAAACTGCAGACATGACGAATCACTTTCCCGCCAATAAGTCCCGACTTATGCGTTAGCTAATATTCTTCTTCTTTTTAAATTAATGGCGCGATGTCATCAAGGGGAGTGACGACAATTCAGCCAGATAGCAAATGTTAGAAGAACGCCACAACATTGAAAACTATTTTGACAGTGATAGATAGGTACTGAGAAAATTTGTTGCCAGTGTCAATTTTTACAATGGTTAACTGTTCATGTAAGGTTCGTAAAAATCCAGGGTCAACAACAATGTTATCACAAATTATTACTTTAAAACATTGAATGTGATTTGAAGTACGGTAACATACACAATAAGGTAGCCTAGTTCTATGTAATTGCATATTAATTTAAAAGACATGACATACATAAACATAAATATGTAGAATATATTTTTCCTATAAGACAGAATTTATGACTACGAATAATTCTTTGATTTAATTAAATCTTACAAGATAAAGTTAAATATTACTTAATAGTACATGACGTCTCACACAATACACAATAAAATATAACTTATTTATTTATTCTCATCTTACTATTAATTAGGCAAGAAAATCAAAATAAATAACTAAACTATAGGTAAATAAAATAATATATAAGAACTTATATTTTAAGAATCTCAGGTTTGTACTAAGGATAGTAACTGTAACAATTATAGTAACAATGTTTTAATAGAAATCTCTATATGAAATGGTGAGAGGTGGCTTGCCAAATAAATATATGTCATGTTTTCAGTTTAATATTTTTGTTTATAACTTTCTCTTGTAAATGTTTCGGTAGTTTTAAAATTAATATTTATTAAATAAGCATTATGGCAAGTTACTTATAAAATAAGTAGTAAAACACATTTATCTCACAAATGTTAAAATTAAATTGAAATGATAAGGCTAAGAAATGTAAATGTTTAAGAAAGTATTCTAATTAAATATAATAATAAAATCACACAATTTTGACATAAGTCTCAACAAAGATATTTGCTCTCAAAAGACTTCTACGAATGATCCATTTTACATTAACAGTTATATTAACAATTCTATCCCCTGTATACATTTTTATATTTAGTTTCACAGATAAATGAAGTTGGACAGATGCACCACAGCATTAATTTTAACACAACAATGTTTCAATCATTTAAGCTTAGTTATCATTATTAATGTATATAATTAAGAAAACTTGTGATGTGTCAAATAATACACTATTTATGTGGTAACTCATAAATTTGGAATGCTTAAACGGAATGATATACCAGTGAACATCCTTAAATCACACTCAAGTGAGTACACTATTGAGTTGTCAAGTGATGTGCTGTTAACCTAAGCAAACTTACTTTCGCACACACTTATATGTACTTCAGACACCACACATATAAAGCTTCCTAGACAATCATATAATCACTTCAGACTCGGAAGTTAGCACGCGATAGCCCAGTGGCGAGACGATAGCCTTCAAATTCAGAAAGTCTCGGACTCAAAGCCTAGTTAATGACTTTTTGAATTAGGCACGGAGCAAGCAAATTATCGCTTGCTCCTTGCTTTTGAAAGCACGTTAAGGCGTTGGTCCTGACTGTCATAAACATCTATGGCAGTCGTTATTAGGAAGTCTTACATACTGACAGCTGGTTTAACCATGAAATGATGTTTCCCTCTGGGTTGCGGAGGTTCGACGGCAGTCGCTCCATGTAATAACTGAAATTCAGCCATATCAGGTTAAACCAGTTAGCATAGCCTGGGCCTTAAGGTTAAGTCTAGGGCAACTGGAATAATGCTAGGATATGATATGAGCCTCAGAAGTAGGTCATCGTTTTAGGACTTTGTCGCTGTTTAAGTATGTTTAACAGTTGGTGTCAACAGTGACATGGTACATAGTTCAGCTACTTCAAAGAGCGCATATATTATCTCTTAAGTAAAATCTTGTCACTCAGAATATGTGTATTTATGTACTTTACAAAATGTAAAAAACAACAGATAACATGATAACTCTAGTGGGCTTTCTCACCTGAGTGTGATTTATCAATATGAACCTGGTTTACAGCCTTGAATTATTTTAGGGTTAAACCATATCAATACCATTCAAAAAATTGCATCGTTCCTAACTTTCTTTTGGATAACATACATTAAACATATAATGTATGTATGTAAAGTATGTATAATGTCTAGAAATTAACACTAAATTACATTGTCAGATGTTTGTCAAGTTTAAACGTCCGTTGGAAGTATGTCTGGTATCAGGTATTGACATAAGTCCATCTCTGAGTTTACAAATGTCACTTTCCCAGCTGTATTTTCATCAAGCCTGAAAGATATAAAAACAAAAAATTATCAATTATAGCAATTTATGAATTAATTAAAAATCAGAAACCAAGTTGAGAGGGACTTCGGATACAGAGCAGATTTGCCAATATAGGATAGAATATTTAATTAAATTATTATTTATAATTTTAATAAAATTCTTAATCATTTGTAAATAATAACAAATCCCAAACCCAAGACACCAGAAAAATACCCTTGGCCAGAGCAATATTTTCATAGTATAAAAAATATGAAAACTGTGCGCTATAACGATACATGAAGCTAAAGACTAGAATGGTGATCCTGTATCGAAAAAGTTACACAAGTGTTAGTTATACTGTTTCTAGGAAACGATACACATGGAGCTGAGCATGTTAACTAAGTAGTTGCGATCAATACAATATATTTGAAGGAAAATTCCAGTAATGCTGTCTAAATACATCTGATTGATATTTTCATCATCATCATGCAGTCCATTAACGTCTCACTACGGCGCATGGACATTCTCTGATAAAACGTGGTGAGTGGGAGTGTTCGAGGAGCCCAATAGGTCCTCTAACATCACTAATGTGGCTTAACAACTATTACATATATTATGTTTAGGGATCCTACAAAGGCCTGAGGAACCAAGCCAATCTCACCTGCAAGTGGTGCACTTGCCGTTATATGGACGATGCTCTGGCGAACATAACAGTGCCCGGTAAGCGGCAATAGGCTCGACACCTATTACGTGGGACCTACTATATAATTGGCGAAGTGTGGGCGTATAATATGCTTATACATATATTTATTGAACAGGAACCGATGATTTTATGTACAGGCACATGACTTCTGAAACTTGCAAGAGCTCAATATAAAGTGCCACGCAAAGGGTCCCCTATTTAAAAGACTAACCTTTGTTAACTTTTCTTTATTTCAGTGATTGTTTCCAACTATCTAGTTCTGTGGAAGCTACCAGTGTTAAATATAAAAATCAATTCATACTCATATTAAACTGTTAAAGGAATAATTAATGAAAATTAACAAACCAATACATACCAGCCTTTTATGACTGCCCAGCAACCAGAAAAAAATGTAGGAGCATTTATTATGAGACACACACCAAGCCTTTCAGGGTAGTGTCTGCTAAGTAACCATATAAGATTCTTCAAAACCTGATAATCCATACAGGACAGAGTGAAGTTGTTCAAATCAAACACGATACAGAGATTGTCAATTACTTCTTCAAAACATTTTTTGCTAGCATCCTCCTGTAAATAAGAGTTGGAATACAGTACCATATTTTGCTACATTTATTTATTTTGTCCCTCGGGCCCCAAACACTAGAAAATCTATTCGACAATCAATAGTTTTCCTATATGTCAATGGGGGTTTAAAGACTTAAAAAGTTACATAATACGTATCAATTAATGTCTTAATGTCCATTATGGGTGTCTCGCACAATGGTCACTAAACCTGATTAGAGCTAACTCTATTTAAAACATTGTTTTTGTTTAACTTTAAACATATGACTGAAATGCAATCACATTTAAAATCAATTTAGAACTGTGGTCCAAGCTGCCGTAAGTCTTTAAACACCAAATGACTGCCAAACAATTGATTTTCTATTGTGTGTGGGTATAATAGCATTTAATGTGTTAAATAGTCTGGGCATAGCTGGATAATTGTAGAGATCATCACTTCATCTGAAGTTGCCTTCTCAAGCTCGTTGGCTAAATGTGAAAAATGTTTTGAAAAATATTAGAAATAAATTATTTAGTTACCAACCAAGCAGTGTACAATAAATTTAGTCAAGTCATCAATGTTTCTATCGCTGGAACTGTGATTTTTAGCTGGTATATAAACAATAGGTCTGCCCACTATATCACGGTGTCTTAGAACTCGTGCTTTATTTGAATACTTTTCTATAAGCTCTTTATTACTGTGCAAATCAGCTACTCCATACTCAACTCTCCATTTGTTTGTTTTCAAAATTGCCTGAAAATTAAAGAAACAGACAAAAGTTAGGCATTTTTAACTTTAATATAATTCACTGTACAACACGAAATCACTGGATGTTACACTCCAGTGCATTGGTGCAAAATGATGCATGTGAAGTATAAGAATTACAACTCCTGACCAAAGAGAAGAAATCCTACCAGATAATAGGCAGTATCATCTTGCGTACTGGCTTACACTGTGATCACCAACCTGTCTGCCCAACCTGGTGATTATGGGCAAAACCCCCAAATGGGCCGTTATTTATTTTTGAGGCTAATGTTCAGCAGTGTACTTGCTGAAGGCTGATGTGTTGATGTTATAAAGAAATAGGTGTAACAGAGAAAAATTATCTTATTAAATTATTATATAGCTTAAGGGAGAAAGTTAATGTTTTCCCCATCTTTTAACCAGCTCTACATATTGCTAGAGAAAGTAAGTTATGTGAGATTTCTATTTGTCGTTCTGTAGTCAGCCTAACATCTGTAGGAGCATAATATAATATTTTTGTTTGGTAAGCTATTAATAAATAAACATACCTGAAAGGCAGAATCAACAGTTTTAAACGCTCGTAGATATCGTCTTAACGAAAAATCATTATGATATTGTGTAGGATCTGCACTAACGATTAGATTCATTCTTTCACGGAGCTCCTTTAGGTCATTTTCGTTAACGGGCTTAAGTTCTTCAGCCATTTTTTTAAAATTTTATGTTAAAGTGGAAGCAAGTTATATTTAAGGTACTAAAATATTTTAATATGAACTAAGTTTTATGTAATAAATTTAATCGTCGTGATTAAAATTGTGTTTTCATGACGTCAAGACATTGACATTTTAATTAAATTGTGACAAATGACAATTCAGTTTCTTAAATATAGGAAACTAGAGTTAAGGCTAAAATATCAAATAGTACAGCCTTCAGTCCGACGATGCGAGTGAAATTAGTAAAAGTCAATAAGAGTGAAAACAGTGAACATCACTTTGACGTGGTTTTTTTGGTTTTGGTTCAGTTGGAAGGCGCCATTCCGAAGCTTGTTGATTAGTTTGCATCATAGAAGAGAGTAATAGATATGGTAGTTTGCATGTTAAACTCGTTAGTCGTTAACCCACGTCTCGTCACCAGTAACAACGTGTTTCATGAATGTTGGGTCGGTATTAATTCGTTCTAGCATGTCCTAAGCGACTCTCATGCGATTTAGTTTTAGAAGAAAATTCTACTAGGGACTAGCCAGGCGTCAACGCGTTTCGTACCCAAATTATTAGTTAAAATGGTACGGATCGACTCGTGAGATACAGAAAGTTCGGCGGCCATCTTTTTTACTTTTGCGATTATAACTTCAGTTGCAGACTTCACTTCAGCAGGCCATCAATGTCATAAGCTATGTTTTTAGTTTAAGTACATTTGTAACTCATCATCATCTCAGCCATCTGACGTCCACTGCTGAACATAGGCTTCCCTAATAGATTTCCACATTGAGCGATCCCGAGTTGCCTGCATCCATCGGCTTCGCGCCGCCTTGACCAGATCATCGGTCCATCGCGTGGGAGGCCGTCCCCTACTACGTTTGCCAGTTCGCGGTCGCCATTGCAGAACCTTAACGCCCCATCGGTCGTCGGTTCTTCGAGCTATGTGCCCCGCACGTTGCCACTTCAGCCTGCAAACTCGCCTCGCTATGTCGGTCACTCCAGTCCTCCTACGGATTTCCTCATTTCTGATTCGATCACGTAGGGACACTCCGAGCATAGCTCTCTCCATTGCACGCTGAGCGACTTTGAGCTTTCTAATAAAGCCCATAGTCAGGCACCAAGTATCGCACGTCACACACTGGTCAAAAACTTTCGTCTTAAGACACTGAGGTATTTTTGACGAGAAGATATAGCGCAGTTTCGCGAACGCAGCCCAACCGCGCTGGATTCGACGATTGAACTCTTTCTCGAAGTTGGACCTACCCATTTGGACCTTTTGTCCCAGTAATACATACTCGTCGACAACTTCGAGAGCCGAGCCTCCAACAATTATTGGGGTAGGCTTAACATGGGCAACATAATTTTCGTCTTGTCCATATTCATTTTGAGACCTACCCTTTGGGAAGCTCTGTCGAGGTCTTCGAGCATTGTGCCCAGATCCAAAAGCGACTCCGCTATGACCACTATACCGTCGGCAAATCGAAGGTGAGACATATACTCGCCATTTATATTGATGCCATAGTTTCCCCAGTCCAGCATCTTGAAAACATCCTCCAGGGCAGCAGTGAACAGTTTCGGAGATATGACATCTCCCTGTCTCACGCCCTTCCGCAGGAGGATAGTATTCGTGTGCTGGTCTAGTACTCGTACGGACATGGTGGCGTTTTTTGTATAAACTTCTCAACACTTCAATATACCGATGGTCAATGCGGCGTCGCTGCAGGGACTGAAACACTGCCCAAGTCTCGATCGAATCGAAGGCCTTTTCATAGTCCACAAACTCTAAGCAAAGTGGCTGGTTATACTTATACTCCTTGGTCTTCTGTATAACCTGCCGCAGCGTATGTATGTGGTCTATGGTTGAAAAGCCTTTTCGGAAACCGACTTGTTCGGGAGGCTGGAAGTCGTCAAACCTATGACTGAGACGATTCGTAATGACCCGTGAAAACAACTTATAGACGTAGCTCAGCAGCGTGATTGGCCTATAATTCCTTAAAAGAGATTTGTCACCTTTTTTGAAGAAAAGGACAACCACACCACTGGACCACGCCTGTAGCGTACGTCCCTCGAGGATGACGGTGTTAAAGAGTAGAAGTACCTTTAGTACCGGTGTACCACCCGTTCTCAGAAGCTCTGCTGTCACTCCGTCTTCACCCGGTGCCTTGTTGTTCTTCAGCTGTTTCAGGGCCATCCTAATCTCGTATAGGCTGACGTCCGGGATGTCTTCGGTGTAGTGCCTGGTTAGTTTGGCTCTAGGGTCTTTAGCCAAACAAGTAGCGGGATCCTGCGTACTAGTATATAACTGCCCATAAAACCCTTCGATTTCCCTCATGATCTCAGGTTTCGACGTGACTAGATTGCCCTTGTTGGTCTTCAGCTGCGCTAACTGACTCTGGCCAATAGACAGATCTCGTGCGAACACTGTCGAACCCTTGTTTGTTCCTTTCTATTGCATTTTCAATACACTTAGTACTGAATCTGCGAATATCTACTATAAATTCCATTGGCGATGCAAAAATTAAGACACACTCTTTATTCGGTGTTTTTGTCCATTATGAAATTCGCAATACACACTAGATATTATAAAACTAAAAACAGCACTATTTTTAATATAAATGACTGATGCAACTCAAACTCCGCGCCAAAATTGAAAACAATTGTGCCAATCGAAAAACAACAAAAAAACCAAACCAAACGTAAAGGGCTTTATTTTTAAATGATTTATTTTACTAATTTCTCGTGCTCGTAATTGTTTTAAGTAACTACTTAATATTGGTATCGTTTTTTTGCGAACCCAGGGCTAGTCCCTCGGTCCACACGTACATAATTATTAACCATTATTTTCTATTTCTATAGTATTATGCAATTGCAGAATTTTGGAATTTTGAAGCACTGTGCACACAATAATCGGTAATAATTAGCCTGGGTCAAAGAATCAACTTTTCCGTTTCTAGACACCCTATTAAAATAATAAGCCTATATTAACATAATTATATTTCATCATCAGATCTCTATTTTTATATTTTAACCAGGATTCCAATAAAACACATTTTCGAAATCACAGTTTTATCAACTATTTTTATCCCGACGTTTCGAATACTTTATAGTATTTTGTGGCCACGGGGAGACTGAGGAAATGTGGGTTTATCAATTTAATACTCTCTATAGTCAAAGTTACAAATTGATAAACTACACTCAATAAAACAATAATTCGTTTGGATCTTAGAGCATGCTCTAAGGTTTATATTCACACAGAATGAGCATACTACGTGTTAAGATCTTGTATTATTTGGTCGAGCTTTCGACCGTATTTATTGTACTACCGGGTCCCAAGCTAGTTGTATATTCCAACCAACGAAAAATAAAGAGGTCTAGTTATGCCATGGTCATTGTAAAATACTGTTAATTACCTTAAAGAATGTAACCTGTTAACGGGCAGAATATATTGAAATTAAGTTTACGCTAACTCAAGTCCTTAAGGTTCAATTTGCGGTGGGAATATATTTACCCACTGCCTTGCAAAGGGTTAAAGACACCCTAAGGGTGACTTGCACAACGGTCACTAATCATGATTAAAATCTACTACTACTATTTAAAAATCGCCCTGTCTATACCTGCTGCTTTCTGCAATGACATTTTTTAAAAACGTTTAGCTTATAAGCAAGCAAGCTGCCCTAAGTTGTGTAACTCATTTTCGTATTCACATTTAAAACGTCAATCGATTCGAGTTTCGCATTCAGGTATAAATGGTTATTTATAATTTGTTTTACAAGCGATTGCTGAAAGGTACTAAACACAATATGGTGTTGAGCCCAGAGCAAGTAGTACATGACTGAAAAAAAACTTCTAATAAGGAATGAAATAAAAGTCTTTCTTAGTTACTTATGTATATTTTATTTACAATTTTAAATGTATGTTTAAGAGAGCAATCCCACGACATCAAACTGGGGTAAGTGTGGAATAAACCGTCTAAACTCTTCCACAGTGCAGCAGAAGCTGTAGCCAATGTCGATGCGGTCCGGCTGCCAGCGGAGCCAGTCAAAGGCGCTATTGTTGCGGCAGTGATCCGTGCAGAACTGAAGACTGCGGACCTCAGCCTCCGTGTAGTACGGGTTGTTGATGCTAATGAAAGCTGTGCCGAGGCGTCGGGAGCTATCGTATACCACCTAGAAACAAAACCACCTCAGTAAGCCATCGTAATTATCTATTTTCCTAAAGGAGTCTGAATAAATAACGATGGTGAATGTTCGGACGAGTAAAAAAAAGGCTATGATAACTTTAATATGTATGATATAAAAATGATGATGATATAAAAATAAAATTTTATAATGTGAGACTATTCAAAGCACTAGAAGTTTAAAGGGTTTTAGTATTTACCTTATAAAAGTAAAGAGGAACCGGAAGTTGTGGGTTGTTGTTGGCATCATTGTGTAGATAAAGGTCTACGAAGTTGCCATTTAGGTCTCTGAGCTGGCTGACGCCGAACGTACCCGTGTACACCATTGTGTTGTACCCAGCAACACCGATTCGGGTACGCAAGTTCTGTAAAAATATTGTTATGTAGATTATAAAAAATTAAATAGGAAATTGTATAGTACCTATGTATTAGTTTTGTTCAGAAATCTAACGGTTTTATATCGAAATCTTCTGCAGACTGCATGAACAGCGCCTACGTGCCGTTAGCATCGGTATAACGGTATAAGCACTGCTTCAATTTATATGATACGGAAGGAATATTCTGAATACCGGCCGATGAGGCCTTTAACTTGGCCTAGCGACTACCACAAACAGTGACAAACGGCTTAAAGGGCATCTAACAATACACAGCACTTGCAGCCGTCATCGGCAGTTGCAGACTCTGCATAGTGGTTCGGTACTTCAATTTAATTTCATCTACTCAACAGCTGCCGTAATCTTAATTGATTAAGCATTTCAACGCAAAATGACAACAAACAATATGTTTTCTGTGCCTGTGCGTTTATGAGACAACAATTATTTTTGATCAACACTGTTTATAATAAATAAATATTTTCGGACAATTACACCATTCATTTAGTTCCAAGATAAGTATCATTAAGAACTTGTGTTATGGATACTAAATAACGGACAAACATATTTACATACTTTTTTTGTCAATACATACTTATTCATGTTCATGCACACAAATATTTGTCCTGCGTGGGAATGGAACCCACGACCTTAGGAGCGGAAAGCGGGTATTCTGGCCACCACGCCATATCGGTCGTCCATATAATGCAATAAAAACATGCACCATACATGTTTTCACCTATATAGAAAATTCAATCTCTGACGTTATTGAATTTTATATACCTAACTGTTTGCATTTTATATAAGTAAATATCGAATTGAACGTTCGCATTGAGCCGTTTATCTGTGGTTGCGGTTGCGCCAGATGGGGCATATATTTTAGTGGATATTTTGCTGAATTTAAAAGTGCCAATAGCGTAGAACAATTAGCAAATATGGGGTATTTGAGTCCGAATAGACATACTTAATATTTTCTAAAAGCAGTAGTTATAAAGAATAAAGTGCTATTTGTTGATCAATAAATTAAAACTTGTACATTTTGATTCAAAAAAGTCTAAGCAGCTTCGGTGTAAAAAAAAAAGTTCTGTTTAACAAAACTAAAAAAGGAGTAAGAAAATCAATAGGATTAATATCAGATAGACTCTAATGTACAGTGCTACTTTATTGTTATAAAAACTATTTAGTACATATTTAAATTACCTATTAAAACATTTAAGTTACTAATTAAGCCGTATTGCCGGTTGCTGTCAACATATTATGTAAATGTTGATATTAAAAAACATGAGTAGAATCTATTAGCTTCATAAACATACTTTTGTTTATAACACATGTTGAAACTCAAGCGTGCAGCCCACCTAATGGATCCCGGGCATCCGTTTCACGCCTTTTAAATATGCTGCCCCATGCTCTAATGTTTTGGGTAAATCATCATTCTCCTACCGAAGGCATAAAGCTTCTCAAGACTAGACTAAAGATTTCGGAATGTACTGACCTGTTCAACCCAGTTCCAGTTGCCAGCATTGAATGGCTGCCACTGCGGAGCGGCGTTGATGAAGTAGAAAGAAGAACGCTGCCCAGTGGCGTATATGAAGTCGGTCTTAGCAGCCAGGTGACCACGAGCCAGGAACTGCGAGCTGGTGACATACTTGTTTGCGAGTTCTTCTGAACCTAAAAGATCGGCGAGTCTAGCCTTCTGTTGCACTTGCGTGTAAAGATTGTTGATACCAGTTCCAGGGAAAAATGAGCCAGCTGGAACAATCAATAGCATTTTTATTATATTTATCTATACATTATCGCACAAATTTAAAAAAAATGTACAAAAGGCGAACTTAATGCTGCAAGGCATTCTCTACCAGTTAACCTTTGGGTTAGTAGAAAAGTATGAGGCAGTACGAACAAGAAAGCATATACCTACACTTACATAGAATTAAATATGTGTTATTAATAAACTACATATATAATAGTAATGGTAATTATGATATGTAGACTCAATCAGATGATGACTCCTCAAGAAAGTATTTTTTAAACAAAATTTTATATGAAGTTATATACTCAATTGTATATTTTTACTAAACTCTTTGAGACCGTTAGGGATTTGTGGGTGGATTACCTTATTCCAGCTCCAACAGGTTAGCAACCACCCATTATGCTACCTTAATGGCCTATTTTCGTACTTGATAGTAGTAAATTATTACCGGTGTTTTACTGGATTCCATCAAAAACGTGCTCACCACGGTCTTTTATCAAGTGCCCACCCAATAATGAAAAGCCATTGGTTGAAATTTAAGGGATTTTACATTAAGTTGTTGTTCGGAGAATTGATTGCTGATTGTTCCTATGTATTTTGAAATCTCTTCGGACATTGTACGTCGTGGGTATTTGGTGTAGTTTTATCGATGATAAGATGTCTTTATTGTGAATAGTAATGCCCGGTTTATTATGATGTATAATTTTATCTCCTAATATAGCGCGGTCAAAGTAAACACGATAGTCATAATTTTCAAGTACCAGAGAAAAAAAAAATATTTATAATTCTCGGTTCTCACTTTTTGTGATTTTAATTATTTCTGCCCCAGTTTCGATGACTGACGTAAGCTATTTTTACGATGGTATTAATGCATTATATGTTTGTTTCTTCATTACGCTACAAGACTAAATCGGATGATGGAATAACATCAAATGATCGTCATCTGTTTGTGTCCGACTTTTACTGACTTAAACCAATCATTGTTCCTTCTTGATTCTGCAATGTTCCGGAGCTTTAAACCTTTCGATCCCCGCAACTTCGACAGGCTTGCCCTCAGCGTGCTGACATCGCTGGCATCTCTTTGAGCCGCGTGTGAAATCATAAAAAGCTGAGTTGAGATGAGTGGAAGCGCTTTGTTTAATGTTTGCTTTACGGTATGGAGCGCTCTTGGACTGAATCGACTTCTTACCATCAGGCTTGATTTGGTGATTGCGTGAGTGTATTGTGGTAATTATAGTAAAATAAAAAAAAGATAAAAGTTTAGAAGTAGATTGTTTTATAAAATGTCTTACCCAGCCAGCTGGGGCGAGCAACTCCAACTTGATTGACTGCGTTTGGTGGGTTTTGTTCGTACCACACGTACAGCACCTCCATGCGATTTTGGTCAAAACATGACCAGAACAGAGGGTAGAATGTATTATCGACCGCGAAACCAATTCTGCAATGGTAAATAATTGTTTTTATTTGATTCACCATTACTAACTGCCTTATGATATATTGTGTTTATTTTTTTTGGGGGAAGTAATGTGCCGTGTGCACATACAATACTTATTTGGTAATGTTATGATATAAGATATACATTATACACTAGTGGTCTAAGAAGTATATTTTGTTATATTGATTTAATATATTCAGTCAGTAATGGACAGTTATACAGACTGGTTGTTTTATTAATCATCCCTTAAAGCCGCTACAAGTACTATATACGGAATCATTAGCGATAGTATTGTAAGTAAAGGGTTACATACTTATTAATTTAAATTTTTTGGCATATGTTTGCCAATAATATAATTTTATAACAATAGTATATAATCGTATATACAACCAGTTATTAAAACAAAAGTAATATAAATATTAAAACAAAATAAACTCAGACAAAATCAAAGTTTTACAAGTATATGAACTACTATGAAGTATAAGAAGTAGGTACTAACAAATACAGTTTTTGGTTTTGCATTGCTAATAATCTTTTAAATAAATAAATAAGCACAACATATCGCGAAACAGATGGTTATCTTGATGGATGGAGATAAAGAAATTCAGTGGTATTAGTATCTATGATTCAATAAACCCGAAAAGCAATACAAGAAGTTACCTATCCGTATTACAATCCACGAGCGTAAAGTTATTTTAATATAAACGCCTTAAGGTACAATGTACTAGCTACGAGCGTATAGTAATACTATGGTATTATGGTAGAAAGTATAAAATCTTATTACAGTTATCAACATACAGTGATCCGTAATGTGATCAGTCACACAGTGATCCGTATTGTGGTAGTCGAGTTAAGCTCCTATAGGGCCTATTGGGCGACTTGAAATAATCTAGGACGTTACACACACCTGCTTTCGCCAATTCGCACTATGTTTGGTGAAGTATGTACTTCATATTAATCCCTCTCACTTTGGTATATGGCCCGTGCTTAGTAGAGTGACGTTAATGTGCTGAGATGATAAATACCCGCTCTTTTGTCTAATATTGCAATAGTAACGAACCGAATGACCATGTTATCGTTGAAGCATCTCTCGTTCGTGGCGACTGCTTCGTGGTTGGCATTTCCTGAGCACGTGATGTCGCCAAACTGTTCCTCGCTCTGCAGCCATCCCGCTCCGGAGATCACGGCATTGTTCACGCATGTTGCTACCTGATGATTATTTCTTTTATTTATTTTCCAATAATAACAAAAAAATAACAATACACATTGAATTATTATATTAGTGTTCGAGCATTGGCACCTACGCAAAAAAAGCAACAATGGGGCGTTGTTTTATATTGTTAAATTTGTGTACATTTGAGGTTTTATTGTAAAATAAAAGGTGGCCATTTAAACATAATGTTATGAGTGTAAAAAAGGGGCAAAGTGTACTCTTAGCCCATTCCCTACACTCGAGGACGTTGTCTAAGGAGGATAGTACTATCATCTTGTTTGTATTATCGCACTGCTATTTTGAAACTGTTTTAACTCAAAAAAGTCGAATTTTATTTTAACCTATTTTACTGATTCTCCATTCAATTACCCTTATGAAAATAAAACCATAGTAAATTTACTTCGGCAAAAGCGGTGAGCTATTAAGATAGATAGATTAGAGATAGCATAAGGAATCACTATTGTTGAATGTAAGCATTTTCCCCGCTACCGTTAAAACCAAACTATTGCTAGTAGTTCCATAAAAGTCTATTTTTTAGTTGATAAAGTATTAAAATAGCAGTATGTTATGTACCTTTATAAGATAAATGTACTTCAATATGTTAGTATTTTCATAAGTGTTTTAATGTTGGTAACTATATTATTATTGTTTCTTAATTTTGTTGCACCGCCCTTAACCTTCTCTGCTAAGGCTAACCCTAAGGTTAACTGGTAGAGAATGCCTTTTGCGTTAAGTTGGCCTTTGTATTACTTTTATTGTGCACTTAAATATCTAACATAAATAAGTATTACAATGTAGTGAAGTGTGATATTTCTAAACTCCATATAAGTCTTTATGCTCAACTGGAGCCTATAGCTTAGACTTGTCTTAAAACTTGACTTGATTGTGACCAAATGACGAAAACGCTGCATATTGTTGAATTGATATGCAAATAACGTTATTTGTCAAATTAATTGATATTGTCAAATACTCTAATTGAGTGAGCCAGAAACAAAAGAAACACAATGTACTTCGAATTAAGCTATGAGGTGGGAAGGTCAGAGGAACAACAATAATTCTGTTCAATTTGGAAACATGTTGGTTTGTTGTTGTTATCTTTGTCGATTTGATTAAACGTTTTGTCTTTTACGTTAGTAACTGCAATATCATGCATAAAACATATGTTTGTTCGTAATTATCTAATCTTGTAATGAAGTATAATTTTTAAAACGAAGTAACATAAAATTTTAAAGACGTATTTATCCAATACTACATGTAAAACTTTAATAATAATTTCTCTTTAGGTTTTTAAACGTGTATTGTCTAAGATTTAAATTTTCAAGTGCATACCATGCTTTAAATATACCATTTGGCAAGAATTACAAAAGTTTTAACTTGGCAATATCAATATAAAGATATCGAACAGTGCCCTTTCAATATCTATACTAAGTTATCATCATAGCATTATCCCGGTTGCTCTAGACTTAAGCTTAGGGCCAGGGTCTGCTCACTTTTTTTTTTTTTGATTTACGTTGGTAACCAAATGCATTTACGCACTGTCTCCCGGCCAAAGGGGGAGACCGGGAGGGGGTGTAGGGCTCACTGCGGCAGACACGACCACCGCAGTCCTACCCACCAAAAATCATCCGACGACGCCCGCAGCTGTTGAAAAAGGGGCGAGGCACCAGTGCCTAGGTTGTAGTTTCTGGCACCCCGCCCGCGACCAACGTCCCCCGGGTCAGAACCGGGAGGACCTCCTTTAGAGAAGCGCAGTGTGTTGCGCCCCCCCTACCTCCTTGTCCCATACCTATTTCTGGGGGGGTCTATAGCTAGACGGAAGAGGCAAGGGTCTGCTCACTGGTTCAACCAGATTTGACTGAATTTCAGTTATTACGTGGAGCGACTGCCGTCTGACCTCTGCAACCCAGAGGGAACCATAATTCTATGGTTCAACCAGCTTTCAGTCAGCTCGAAGGCACTGACTTTCTAATAACGACTGCCATAGATGTTCATGACAGCCGGGACCAACGGTTTAATGTGCTTTCCGAGGCACGGAGCAAGCGATAATTACGCGCATAACTTCGAAAGTCCTAGGTGCGCCTCCAGGGCTTGAACCATTGACCCTCTGAATGTAGAGGCAAGATGTCTCGCCACTGGGCAATCGCCGCTCAATAAATATCTATACTACTAAGTCTAACATATTATAGTTTTCTTTTAGCGCTCAATTGTAAACTTCGTTACCTACATTTATTTATTTATGAGTATATATGTCATGTTATAATTACGTTACAAAGCCTGTTTCTCTATGTCCAAATAAGGGCCCAGTAGCATGTACTTCACAGGAAGTCCATATAAAACTGTAATTTAAACTGCTGAATGTCGCCTAAACAAACATTTTGAAACAGGTCCTTAAATAAGTGTCCACACTTACAGCAGTGGATACTGAAGCAGCAACGTTGCGGTGTAATATTGTGGTTCCAGTCCTAGTGCAAGCGATGGTGACCTGCTCCCCAGTCCTAAGGTGGATGATGCCAGTGTTGCCGGTGGGGACTATGTAGTCGTTGTTGTGGAGGTAGACCGGCTGAGGTTGTCCTAGGTCACCATTTACTCTGATTGAACATCCATCTAGAAAAAACCATATGAATATTAATTTTATGTTTACGTTTAATTAGGAGCCGGTTTCAGGTCAGGTATACAATTTAACTCTTAAGACAATGAGTTTCAAAGTTTAAAGCAATAACAAGATTCGGTCGTTTAGCATGGCGATTTTGGTAATGCATGCGAGGTCAATCTATGCGCACTAATCTATGGATTAGTTGACGATTTAATGTATGATTTCATAAACTTACCAGAACGCAGAGCGCTTCTAACTGTATATTTAGTTTGATTAAATGACAGCCACTTATCAAGATAGTCTTCAAACTCTTCTTCATTGAGCAGGAGAGCCAGATCTCCAGGCTCCGGAAGATTTGAAGGTAATTCTCTGGCCACGACAACTGCCAGTAAAGCTATTACAGCAACTGTTATACGAGCCATGTCAAAATACTACCTTAGCTCTACATATTGAAACGTCAGTTTTATTCATTTATTTATCGGATTATCAATGTAATCAGTACATGCTGCTCGATGTTCCTTATCTAAGGCTCAATTCTTCTAAATTGAACAGTTCCAACAAGAAACTTCGTCTGACACTTTTTGAATGACTATGATAATAATATAATATACAAAGACTGCGTACCTGACAAATAACGTTTACCTGAATGTAGGTATCCATGCTATCAAACAACAGTGAATCTTAACTTAGTAGAATTAGGGATTTGGTGATGAATTGCTTTGATAATGAAATGAAAGTGCTAAATCGCCGAATACGAAAGATTTCATTGTTTTGTTTCATCATATATTTGTGAACATTAATCGTCTGTCATGAGCCTAATCAGTTTGACGACCAATATTGCGTGGAAGTACCAATTTTTTTTGCCTGTCCATGGATTATTATGTGATAAAGTAAAATAAAATAAAATATTAATAGTCATTAGGGATTTTATTATGGTACCGTTATCCACGACGATGAAGATTAAAACTTGGTTAGATATTTACCCGAAAATTATTTATTTATTTAGTACAAACAAATTATACTTGAGATCCCTAAAAAAATTTTTTTTCGAATAATGCCCTGCTGCGTTAAATTCTTTTATTGTTTTCTCTGAAAACGCCGTAGGTGCTTGAAATTCCTCTAGTTATCTAGACCGAGATAAAAGTGAACTATACAATACAGTGTCGTATTAATCACAATATATGTGTGTGATATAGTTTTGATCTTATATCAAGGCTCTGTATTCGAACTCTGACAAAAGTTTTATTTTCTATTAGCTGGTGCCTCGGCGCATTATTAGTACTTAACACAATATCTTTATAAATTGTAGATTATGTGTCATTCTGATGTCTTAAGCTATATGATTTATTGAGTTATATAACATACAAGCTTTTACGTTTGTAATATTAATAAGTATTAACTCTCTTTGATTAAATGAAATCATTTATTGTATGTCACATTTCAGAATACTTAGATGGTAAGTACAAATAAATGGTCTACATGGGACGCCCTGCAAGGGCATGGCAACTAAGAAATGCTAACTAAGAGCATTCTTAACTTAATAAATAAATAAATAATAATAAATAAATATAAATATTTCTGACACTTACACCAATTATTTAGTTCCAAGATAAGTATCATTAAGAACTTGTGTTATGGATACTAAACAACGGATAAACAGACATAAATCCTTTTTTTTTTGTAAATACATACTTTATATACCTACATAGAAAAACACCCAGACCAGAACAAATATTCATATTTATAAACACAAATATTTGTCCTGTGTGGGAATCGAACCCACGACCTCAGGAGTGGAATGCGGGTATACTCGCCACCACGCCGTATCGGTCGTCAAAATAATACGTAACATAAAACTTTTTTAACACATAAATATGTTTGCTAGGATAAAACTATCATGGACATAACATGGGCTTTTACATGACTTTGAACAAATGACGAAAGCTCTGCGCAATACTAAATTTATTTGAAAAACTTCATGCATCAAATTACTTGATATTAGCAAAATTATGTGAGTTCATATAAAAGACAAAGAAACCCTTATTATAATGAATATTAAACACATTGTAACATGTAGTTGAGTGACATATTTGCAGCTAGAAGATATATCTACATACATACATACAATGAAATAAAATTCTATTTAGAAATAAAGACTTAAAAACAAAGAACAGTAAACAATTTATACAAATAATCTTATATGCAATATGCCTAAAAAGCCATTATGTGCCCACATTTCGCCAATTATGTTCGTCCCACGTAATAGGTGGCGAGCCTATTGCCGCTTACCGGGAACTTCTTATTCGCCAGAGCCTCGTCCGTTGATCGGCAGGTGCACTTGCAGTTGAGGTTGGCTTGACTCCTGAGATATTAGTAGGAGCCCGATACACTCTTTATCTACGCGTATAAGATCTTTATTTTAAGTTGTTGATTAAAAATATTGAATTACAACATGATTGCAAGCAGGTGAAGTGGCAGGAGGAAGGATATTAAAATGATAAAAAGATTACATGTGTGTAACGGATAATAACAAAAATTGCATACTTCTTTCATTAATCGACGACTGATGGGGCGTTGAGGTTTTTTAGTGGCGACCGTCAAGGTGCAAACGTAGTATGCGATGGACAGATGATCTAGTCAATGCAGCCTGAAGCCGTTGTGTGCAGGCGGCACAAGATCGATAAACTAGGAAGACATTGGGGAGGCCTATGTTCAGCAGTGGACAACATAAGACTGAAATGATGATGATATGATGAAATTATCGGTTTGTGTTGTGGTAATTACCTACTTAATACTTACATAATTAAATCTCCATAGTTTATTATTGCAAAGAAGTGCACAACTGGCTCCGCTATAACCTGTAGATTACCTCGCCCAAGCCGTGGGTGGTGACTAGTTCTAATTCTAATTATAAACTCTCAATCACAGGATGTAAAAGAAAACAATAATTTGATATTTTATTCAGTCAACTGATAACAGACATAGTTTCTAAGTAAGTAATAATTAAAAAATTGCATGTGCTTAGATAATTTAGGTCCTTTACGGACAAGGTAGTTGCTAAAAGCGGTTGATGGTATATCGTTTAGTGTAGAAAACAGTGGTAAATTTCCAGGACTCTTGATAGTGGGGATAACGACTATATATACGTAGGCATTAGTTCTTACTTCAATATTAATAAATGTAGAATATAATTTACTATGGGACATAGAGCTATTGATATATATCTTGAAATACTGCTAGAATTGTTTATTTTAGCTATTTTCACAGATTGATGTCCTATGGTTTTTAACTGTGTGGATCTGACGCTGAAATTGACACAATTTTTTTTTTACAGAAACGAGCTATACGCTTTATTTATAAACTACGGTCTAGATCATCCCTTAGAGAGTTTTTTCGGGAAATTAGTATTGTAACTACTGGCTCGCAGTTTATCTTTAACTGTATTTTGTTTATTCGGAAAAATATAAATAATTATTCTAAACGCTGAGAACGTCACAGCTTTAACACAAAAAATAAAAATAAACTTTTAAATCCATTTCTAAGACTTCAACAAAATCGGAAGTCTTTTATGGGGCAAAGTATGAAATACTACAATAAAATTCCGCAGAATATATTGGATATGCCCTTACACAAATTTAAATTAGCTATTAAAGAAAAATTGATTAGGAAAGCATACTATTGTACGCAAGATTATATAAATGATAAGACGGCATGGCTGTAAATTATATCTATCATAGTGTACAATTTTGTGGTCTGCAGCTATTTTATTTTTATAACATTATTGTTATGTCATTTGTATAAATCTTTTTATTTTGTGGCTTAAGTATGTCATGCACACTTAAATGTCTCAGGGGAAGCGGCGTCAAGCGTCGGGTCGTTACCTATAATAAGGTTGAGCGAAACGATGACTGGTTCATGCGTCATACTCGTGAACGGGTGCCGCCAGGGGGGACTGGTCTGCTCATGTCTACTATGTTTATTCGTAATGATGCTGGAATAACTTAAAAAAGAGCTATTTTCTTCTTTTATTTTAAATCTTGTGATTGCAAAACATAGGTTTTTGTAGACTTGTAAAATTTTTTTATTACTAAGTACATTTTCTCGTAGCTGGCGGGAGAAAAAACTAACCCTGACGATTGTCTTGCCCGTTCTTTTACGATCAAGCTCCCGCCCGCAGTAAATGGGCGCGGTGGTTTTTAAGGTTTGGCCTTCATAAAAGCTCTTTTGAGCCAAACTTGAATAAATGATTTTGAATTTGAATTTAATTTGATTTTAACTACCATTGGTATAGTATTCGATATCAAGCGTTCCCATGCTTTGAAACATATGTTAAGTCATCTAGTTATCGCGTATCTTATCAAAGACCGACTAATAACTCGGCTTCTAAATTCTAAGGGGCCAGCAGAAAAAATAGGCGAGGCTGAGATGATGCGCCGCCGCACAAGTTATGGAAAACCGAACTTAAGTTACTTCATGATGTTGATATGCAGGACTTAATACGCCTGCGGTACTGTTCGAAAGGCTTACCGCGGCTTCGGGACGCAAGAAGGCTCAAGGCCTTCTGGCTCAAGAAGGAACATAGATGGTTATATAGTCAGTAAAAGTCTGACAAACCCTTCCGCTCCACCTACAGCGGGAGAAGGTCAAGCGGCGGCGTCGAGTGCACTGTGGAACCAATAGTAATTACTCTCTACAATAGGTGTTTTTAAAAAAAGAAAATTATTGAAAGTGTCTACTCTTATCCTGAAACAAATCAAGAAAATAATTACTAATTAGGGTTTTAACTATGTAACTCTTATGTCTTTTCGTATGTCTTGATTAACGCTTTAATAACACTTGTGATCTTTGCAGCACATTCACTACTTGTCATTGTATTGGTGACATATTGCTGTTACCAGAACCTTGACATGGTTTGTCTAAAAAAATCCCGGAAACCGTCGTTTATATCACTAAAGTAGATATACTTGAGATATTTTCTTATCTAGAGTCGATACAGACCACTTCTCTAAACCTAAATTGTAAGAAATATGAAGAATCATTCCAAATTTATTTATCTGTGGCTAAGATGGTATATCCGTTTTAAATGCATTTATACAATAAAAAGATCACCGCTAACAAATGTTCCATAGAAATATATTATTAAAAATTAAATAGTAAGTAATACAGGGTGTCTCAGTAGAAGTGCACTTTTTCATTTTAAAATAAAAACAAGTATTTTATGAAAGAGTTGTGATAATATTATTGTAATGAAAAGAAGACAATGACATGTAAGTCCGATTAAGTATGGAATAAAATATCCGTCAAATGACCTCCACGGCTCCGATGACAGGCCACTCTTTTCGTGAAATTTAAAAATTCGATGAGTAGTTCTATTCTAATATAATATACACTAACATTAATTACATGAAATCGGAATCACGAAATAACTAGGAATATTCAGGATATTTAGTATGTTTCCCTCGATGTTATATTGGAAAGTATTTCAAAAACTGATTTTGTAGACACCGGCAGCTTTCTACAACAAGGAAGATCTCATAATATTTTTTTTAATTGTCTCAGAATAATCTTATATGAAGCATGCCATGTCGACAATTTTTCCAATAGTGATTGCAAACATATAAAATTAATTAGAGTTCATTGATTTTTGTAGAGAAAATAAATCCTGGACTTTCTGCTAAAGTCTTAATTATTTATTCAAGTTGGCTCAATAAAGCTCTTGTAATCGTCAACTTAATAACTTACGTGCTATATTTTAATGCTATGAATAGCCTCACCTTGTTCCTCTCTTATTTCACAATTCTGCCCGGTAAGCGGCAATAGGGTCGCCACTTATTACGTGGGACCAACTATAGAATTGGAGAAATGTGGGCGTATAATATGCCTCTTGCCTATCCCTTCGGGGAAACAGGCGTGAATGTATGAATGTATGTATTTCACAATTCTCATCTTAGTAAATACAGTGACAATACATAAAAAAACATGATTAATTACTCTTTTTAATTTATTTCTGGATTATTCAATAGTTTGAAACAAAGCATTCCGTAATACCAAGTAATCAATAAATAAATTCAAATCAGAGAACAGGGATGAAAGTGGCCTTTATCAATCAAAATTATGGAATTTACTGTTATCGTGTTAATGCGCTTATTAGACGATAAGTAAATAAACATAGTACAGGTAAGTGTTGACTCACGTGTACTGCAGGGATCGGTAGGTTATCCTTAATTTTTTTAAAGCTATTATCTCTGCTCCTCAGTGTCCTACTACTGAGCACGAACCTTCTCTCACGGAAATTTAATATCGAGGGCTTTTGTATTTTGGAAGGCACGTTTGGCACTAATGATGAAAATTAAAATTTAAAAAAAACCTGCTTTAGTTATTCCGCACTCGCGCGATGGAGTTTGACCCAAACCTCTCTTGGTTTAAAGACAAAATCAAAATATATTAGTCAAGTTTGGCTCAATAAAGCTCTTTTGACCGTCAACTTAAAAACTAACGCCTCCATTCACTGCGGGTGGGAGCTTGAACAAAGAAGAAATATAAATTGAAACTCGTCAAGCTAATATTTTCTCGCGCCACGCCAGTTATATAAGTAACTATAGGTGAACTAAATAAAAATACCTATGCTGTTACAAAATTACAACACTTATTTATAATCTCTAATCATCATTAATCAGCGCTTTTTTTTTTCATTTTGCTACGGATCTCTGGAAATAATATCACGTTATAGATTATGACTGGATTATTATTTTAACACAAACGTAGGGCATGAATTTGGCGTGCGATGGGTGTGGCAGTGGTTACGTGTTTAATGGGCAGAAGCCAGGCCGAGTAATACAGAAGACTTAGACTATGTTTACGAGAAGCGTGATCCGCGGACAATCACTGATGAGCGGTAAATACGCGTGCGCGGTGCGGCATGACTAATTATTGTGACGCACTTATCTTTAATTACTAACATCTGATAGGATTATAAGTTTTTATTAAAAAAATTAACTATCACGGTTCATGAGATACAACCTGATGACAGACAGACGGACGGACCGCGGAGTCTTAGTAATAGGGCCCCGTTTTTTAACCTTGGGTAAAAAGTAATATTTTAAATTAGAATGAACGTTGTCCGTACATAATTTGGATTTGTGTTTGTTATTCGCACTATATCTTATATAAATCCGTTATATTATTGCTTAACGAACAATTTTTTTTGTTTTTTAAGCAATAAGCGCTCATAGCTTTGCGGTCTAAAGTTTAGTCCTTAAATGGGTGATCGTTTGGGTTGCCACTGTCAATGTCGAGCGCAAGGTTGGTGGTGGTCTTCAGAACAAGTGAGCGGCTTGAAAACATGTAATAACAAATTGCCACACATTTGCCTCTGCTCTTGCTTATTAGTCATGAGCTGAGATGATGATGAACCGACTGACATCCGAAGTTGGGTCGCCCGCTACCCGCGCGTTTTGTCGCAGATTTATAGAGTACAGCCTTATACGCAACAATACAACTGGCGTGCAATATGAATGTACTTAAACTGTTATCAGATTTCAAATTAATTAACAATGACTGATTATGTCAGAACAGTTATAACATTTGTTTAGGCTTATCATTTACTTTAACTCAGGTTATATAAGATGTCACCAAAAGTTTTATGTGTCTAAAGATACTGCGTTTATGCTTTGTCTTTAATTTAGTAGCTATTGGGTAAACATATCAAAATGTAGATTATGTATACGTATGAGGTACATTCAAGTTGTTTAATTCATGAGCAGTCCTTCAGTTAAATTTATAGAATCATTCCAAAAGAACATAAATATCGTCTGTTCTTGTATGTAGACAGAATATTTCGAAAACTGCAGACCGATTTAAAATATTCTTCTATACATATTGCTGGTGATCTGACGGATGCTTTCGGAGTTATGCATTCAAAATTTTCAATAATAAATATCTGAAAGTTTTTATTTATTGTTGTATGATATTATTGGCATATAATAATATAGTAATGATAATTTTGACTATTACACCAATTATTTAGTTCCAAGATAAGTATCATTAAGAACTTGTGTTATGGATACTAAATAACAGATAAACATACATAAATACTTTTTTTGTTGTAAATATAACTTAATATACATAGGAAATCACCTAGACCAGAACAAATATTCATTTTTATACACACAAAAATTTGTCCTGTGTGAGAATTGAACCCACCACTTCAGGAGTGGAGTTCGGGTATACTCGCCGCCACGCAACCTTAGTCGTCATATATTAATAGCCTAAGCTTACCTCAAAATAATCATAAAGGGAATGGGATCTAATGTAGTGTACATGTGGGCGAATGGCTAGCCAGCTCTTATCATTTGACACGTTTCACTTAGAAAGCTAAAAGTGAACTTAACTACCACTAAATAGATCTCTTTTAAGTATTTGTAGCAAGGTTATTCAACCTCAAATGACATTTATGGACATCAGATTATCCATTTTATATATAGATCGTTGTGGTACTGCCCTAGAATAGTGCCCCCCCTCTCATTTCACGGGGAGTCAAAAGAGTCGAAAGAGTCGACAAAAAGAAATTCCACCGGATGAGAGGCAGTAGTGTCATCCTTCGTACTAGCTTGAACTGCTATCACCAACCCGCCTGCCTAGTGTGTTTGCATGGGCAAATACCCCCAAATATAATGTAATATAAAGAGAGGCTAATGCTCAGCAATGGACTTACTAAGGCTGATATGATTAAATAGACCTGACTGTACAAGAGAACCTACTTTGTTTTACGTCTCATGTCAATATTTTATTTGAGACAGTCCGGTCCGATATTATGTGTGAATGTAAAGGGTGCTGCAGCTAGTGATCTGCCCATATGAGCTTTGATAACTAATGTATTGGGATAACGAGGGTAATGCATCGCAAATTGGAACTTGAAATAATATGGGCTGGCATAACAAGTAACATTATTATATTATACCTATACATTAACTAAGATCGGTAGCTCCAGTAAAGAGCTGTCCTATTGACGTGAATATCAAAATCCTTATTTATAGATGAGTTTTAAGAATTGTATTAGAACCTAGGACTTTTTGTTTCATAAATAATAACTTAAATAGAAATTAAGAAACGTACCAGTAATATGAAAAAGTTCTTTAATTTTTGGAATGTGAAGCAGACAGAAACCCGCAGATTAAGTTGTCACAGTATTAATTAATCAATTTAAAAGATTTTAAATTTACTTTCAGCTGTGTTAGACAGCCCACTTATGACTTACACTGGGAGCCCTTTGATCAGCTAATTTAACGAGATGCTGCATCTCATTTTTACGATGAGGACCCGACCCTCATATCTATTTTCGTGGTTTCCTTACCTACCGCTAACCATGATGCTATTTAATTTTTAAAGGTTATACACTTACTTCTATATCTTTATGTGTCGAAACATTGAATCACTTTGTTTTAATATCACTTATGGATAAAGCTAATTGATAAAGAATATTGTATATAAACAGAACAGCGTAAGATAAGGTTGCCTTTACAAGCCCATTGTTAAATAACGTGTCTCGCAAAATGCGTGCTGCTGTGGTGTTAGCCACCCTGGTGGTGGTTGTAGCGTCTTTACCAGCAGATATGCCAGATCCTGGTGAACTGGCTCTGCTTTTAGGTGAAGAAGAGTTCGAAGACTATCTAGACCAATGGCTTGCAAAAGAAGAACTCACGTGGATAAACGGAACACAAGCAAGACAACAACGTAGCGGTAAGCAAAACAATATTTTTAAGTCTTAAGCGTCCCGTTTATTAAGACTACTTATTATTAATATTAACTTTTTTTTAATTACTCAGGTTGTACTTTCAATATCAATGGCGATCTGGGTCAGCCTCAACCTGTGTACATCCTCGGAAACTCATTTTTGAAAAGCAGTGGTAATTCCGGTCAGATCAATGTGAATTCTGGACAAGAGATTCGTATCGCTTGCACAGGTTCCGGCCGCAGTATATCGCACCCTAACATTGCGTCCTCGGTTGCTAGTGCTGTGAGTTTATACTGTTTTATCCTTTCAAATTCCTATTTATTTAAGCCTCTTTCACAATTTTTAGTAAGATCCAAGCGTTTTCTTGACGGATAGTCTATATAACTACTAATTTAACTGTCGATTATCTCCTAAAAAGACTTTGTGAAAACATAACTAACCTGAAGACCTTTTGCAGACCGCTACTTGCGTCAACAATAACCTTGTATCAGGATCTGGGTGGCTAAGTGGGAATGGCGTTTTTGGTGGTCTTACCTGTTCAGCTCATTCTTTCCATGAAGCCGAAGCTACCGGAGGCAGATGCTATAACAACAACATTGTTATAAGGTACTTACTCCTACAACAAATATGTTCAGCAAACAGAATTATTTTTAGAAAATTTACTTGCTTAGATTATCGTACACCTTATTTGTATAATATTTTCAGAGTCGGATTCATAGTTGACAATGTCTTCCACGTTTGGTATAATTCCTGCTTCGATCAGAACCGCTTAGAAGTTTTGTACGTGTGGTATAATCAAGATGCTGCGAATATGATACATCAATCTGGTGTGGATCGACCAAACTGGCTGGGTTAGTATTGGACGATAAAGCTAATTGTTTTGTTTAATGGGGATAATTTATGTCTTTATTTAGTATCAATTTTTCTCAAAGTTTAATATTTTCTTTATTTGATAATTGCAACAATAACAAAATTTCTTCATTTCCAAATTCAGCTGGAAGCTTTTTCCCTGGGGTTGGCATAAATAACCTTTACACCCAAGTGCAACAAAAACAAGCGATTGCTGGAATCGTTGGTCAAGCTTTAGCTGATCAGTATGTGACGACAACCCAGTTCTTGGCCAGAGGCCATCTCGCAGCCAAAAGTGATTACGTTTTCGCCACAGGCCAGCGTTCCACTTTCTTCTTCATCAACAGTGCACCTCAGTGGCAACCATTCAATGCTGGAAATTGGAACTGGCTCGAACAGGTATTTGGCGTTGCTGTAAATGTTTTATGTTATCTCGTAATTATATTATATTATTATCTCTCCCTGTTTGTTGTAGAACCTGCGAGCTCGTATCGGCCAAGCGAACCACAACACTATTATCTACACTGGAACGTTTGGAGTTACGCAACTCCGTGATGCCAATGGACAGCTTCAAGACATTTACCTTCATCAGACTGGCAATACTCGACAGCTCCCTGTCCCATTATATTTTTATAAGGTACCATTAATTACTCCTTATCTATCTGATATTACGCATTTTAAACATATTTTCTATTATGACTAAGCCATTTTAAATTACATCCTTAGTTAATATAGGTAAAGGCGAATTATTATACAATATCGGCCCACAGCGATGTCATCCGCATACCCGGTTGTTTGTTAATTCTGGATCGAAAGTAACCTTCAAAGTAATATTACTATCATGTAGTAGTAGTTTTAAAGAACTTGTTTCCCAAGAGAGCTAATTTTCTAACAACCTGTTTCCCAAGAAGATTACCTTATAACAGGGGTTCCCAATACGCAGCGTATTAAAAAGTCTAGAAGTTTAACATATTGAAACCTATGTATCAATAAAATTCATAACTAGAAACTTATCTATTTATGCAGATAATATGCACTAAATATCAAACATTGTAGATTTTTTATTCAGGGTGTATAGGGATCCTACCAAAATCTAAGGAGCCCAAACCAACCTCACCCGCAAGTGGTGCACCTGCCGATCACGGGCGAGGCTCTTGGGAACAAAAAAGTTCCCGGTAAGCTGCAATAGGCTCGCCACCTACTACGTGGGGCCAACTATACAATTGATAAAGTGTGGGCGTATTATATGCCTCTGCCCACCCTTTCGGGGAAACAGGCGGCAAATTCAAAGGTGCCTGTTTCCCCGAAGGTATATGTGTGTACAATTTTATTCTTTGTTGTTAGTTGGTTCCTATTAGTTGACAAGCAGTAAAATACATCTGCATATATATATAATGCACAGCAAAATGTTGTTCACATTTTTGTCATTATGTCAATAAATATACAATTCAGTTTTATGTACTCATAAGTAGACCTTTAATTATTATGTATTTATTAACATACACTACAAAAACAACATTTATAATTCCTTATAAATCCATTAATAACAGGCAGATAAAACGTCATTAAAGAGATTAAATCTAGATAAAATGGTACTACCTATTTCGTTTCTCCTAAGCTAAAGTCAGAAATTGATCATTATCTGTTAATTGAAACAAATTAAGATAAGGGAATTACTTATAAATTAAATATAAATTTTGCGTTGCGTTTAGCATATTACTGATAAGCGATTTTTCAGGTGTACAATTTACTGAGTATTTTAAAATAATGGTATAATAAATTCCGTACAGTATTCTATACATTTAATTACTCTATAACCATCCTACTACTGGGCTCAGTCCTCACACAAATTATGGTGGAGGCTGTGTCCATCTCACGTTAAAAAAAAACATTTAGGTGAAGTAAAGCTATTTTTCTGGTGATCTTGAAACACTGCCTGTTGCTTATAGCAGGCACCAGTCTCCAGACGTGTACCACTATTTGGATGTACTGCATTATTATGTAATTACTTAATTTATTAGAGAACAAAATAATAGGTTGGGGAAAAAGTCTTTTCGTATTTTTGTATGAAAAGTCAAGACATTTTTTTCAAAGTTTATTTACATTTATTTACAATATATATGTACCGTTTTGTTGAATAACTTTCTGCCATTTTGTGGGCAGAGACATTATCCCGTTACTGTAGAAACTTTGGGACTTCTGATCAAAAAAACGGGACAAATAGTTTTGGCAGTCCTCTCTTGAGGTCAACCTTACAGAACCTAAAGAATTCTGCAGAGACCGAAACAGGTGAAAATCTGAAGGCGCAAGGTCAGGGCTATATGGTGGATGCACTAGGACCTCCCAGTCGAACTCTCCTAATTTTTGCTGAGTGGCTAAAGATGTGTGTGGTCTAGCGTTATCGTGATGAAAGACCACACCCTTCCTGTTGATCAATTCCGGCCGTACTTACTTAGTACTGACTACCGGGGGGGAAACTAAGAGGGACCTATGGAGGGCGCAGCGGGTAGGCCAGGAGGGCCCGCTCAGCAGCGCCAGGAGGGTCTAGGCAGCGGGGGCAGGGGGCCCCTGCTGTCTAACCATGGACCCTCCGGGAAGTCGGCCACACACGCTATGGTCGCAGGGGGAGGTAGGAGGGGCGCGTCCACTGCGCCTCTCTGAGGAGGTCCTCCCGGTTTTGGGCCGGGGGACGTTGGCCGCAGGCGGGGTGTCAGAAGCTGCAACCCAGGTACTGGCCCCCGCCTCTTTCTCGACAAGCGGCGGGCGTCGTCGGAAGATTTTTAGTGGGTATTGCTGCTGGCGGTCGTGTCTGCCGGTGGTGAGTCCCACACCCCCTTTCGGTCCCCCTTTGGCCGGAAGGCAGTGCGTAAATGCATTTTGTTACCGACGTAAAGCAAAAAAAAAAAAAAAGGTTTGGCCACAGTCTGTGAAGCCTGGCCAACTTTCGACCACGACCTTTTTCGCACGTTCTTGTCGTACGTGATCCACTTTTCATCGCCAGTTATCAATCTCTTCAAAAACGGCTCGGTTTCATTACGTCTCAATAATGAATCGCAAATGAGTACACGGTTCATTAAGTTTCTTTGAGTGAGCTCGTGTGGCACCCAAATATCGAGCTTTTTTGTATAACCAGCTTTCTTCAAATGGGTCAAAACTGTTTTGTGGTCAACTCCCAGTTCTTCAGCTACATCGTAACTACTAATATGCCGATCTTGCTCCACTCTTTCAAAAATGGCGTCCATTTTATTCGTAACAGGGCGACCAGAGCGAGGTGCATCTTTAACATCAAAATTTCCGGACTGAAAACGTTTGAACCAAATTTGTGCTACTCTTACTGACACTGCATCAGGTCCATAAACATCACAAATTTTTTTCACTGCTTGAGTTGCATTTTTGCCTTTTTTATAATAAAATTTTAAAATGTATCGAATTTCTTCATTAGATTCACTCATTTTAACGGAGAGAAAAACAAATGAAAAATAGCGGGAAACAACTTTTTTTTATTTTTTTCTTTTCTTTATAATGGAACCTTTTTAATGTTACCAAAACCAGCCAGACACAAATAGTACAGTCGAAAAAAATTTATAATAAGTTTATACCTACGTTATGCGAAAAGACTTTTTCCCCGACCTAATATAAATTATATTATTTTTAGGAAATTATTTCTCTTCTATTATAATTTATTAAGGTAGACTTGAGCCCTTGTTTTATTGTAATTATTATTCATTAATACGTGTAGATTGTTTAACTCCTCTAAGAGCTATGTCGGAAGACTTGAAGCTTGAACTGTAGCTTTAAGCTGTAAAAGTCATAACTGAGGCAGAGACCATTAGGTCAGCAATTAGACTGCACACAACAACACATATAAAGAGCACCAACCTCCAAGGCTGCAAATATAGCCGATAAACTTCGACTCTCTAGGATTATATGGTATACGAACCATTTTGTGAGGAAGTGAATTTTCATAGCTACAGTGAAGAGGGGCAGAAGAAGACTAAAAGCCAACTACATGGCGAAAGTCCAGAAGGACATGAGAGAGGTGGGCTTGACAGGGAGCCAAGTGACGCCACTTGGCTCCCTGTCAAGCGTATGATTGGGAAAGCCGAACCCGCGTAACGGGAACAGGCGAGGCCCAAGAAAATTGTGTTAATTGCTGTTTATTATGTGTTGTGTCAATAATAAAAATTTCTAATTTCATTTATAAGGTGGTGTTCGACGAATCAAGTAGACTTGGAACTGCTTTTGTGAGCATCAACAACCCTCACTACACTGCCGCGGAGGCCCGCAGCTTACAGTTCTGCACAGACCACTGTCGCAACAACAACAACTTCAACTGGCTCGAGTGGCAACCAGACCGCATTGACCTTGGCTACAGCTTCTGCTGTACCGTTCAAGATTTCCAAAGAGTCATCCCTCATCTGCCTGCCATGACCACTATCGGACTATTATCGTAATAGTTTTTACTTGTGATATATAACATAAGATATTTTTTTCAATCTGCCTATTATTTTCATGTTTGAAATTAAGTACGATTTGCAGAAATTATTCGGTACGTCATTATTATTTTGCTCAGTCAATAAGACGGATTATATCAGATAAAATTATCTGCATAAATAAATACATAATATCACGCCTGTTCCCGAAGGGGTAGGCAGGGGCATATTGTATGCCCACATTTCGTGATAGGTGGCGAGCCTACTGCCGCTTTTCGGGAACTTTTGTGTTCGCCAAAGCCTCGTCCGTTGATCGGCAGGTGAGGTTGGCTGGGCTCCTCAGATCTTGGTAGGATCCCTATACACTATACTATATAAATAGATACTCAAACATAAAATCAAAACCAATTGTATTTATTGTGGCGTTTGCTTTTTTAATACTACCACATTTAAAATAGACTTCATATTTTTTTTAGATTAGATAAACTTAAATTATTGCACTACTACTACGTACTAGCTTTGTTCCAAGTTTTATTAGCAAATCATCAATATTTAAATCATTATACTATTAATATGATACTTGGAACCCTGTTTTATTAGCAAACTAAGGCCACACCACTCAGTGCAAAAGCTCAGCACGCGATTAGATTGTTTTAAGTATATCGAAGGTGTTTACCCCTCAATAATTAAATAAAATGGACTGTATGTTTAAATAGTATATTATATAAAAGTAAATTAGCAAAAAAGAAAAGCAAAGAGTGACGTATGGTCGCCTTGAGATCCTGTGGTCGAGTGTCGTAGTAGTGGGGCCGATCGGTTCCGCCGGCGCCGCGGTCGCTCGTCGTCGCACCGTCTCCTCGCCCCTCCTAGGCCCCCTCATACATCAAGTGTCTCGATGTTGGACAGAAGGTGTTCCAAATGTATCGAAATGTTTTCTACGAAGTTCATTTTTATTTACGGGGATCCCTGTCATCTTAGTCCCACGAAACACGATAAAAACAGGACTCACCTCCAACAATATACAATAAAAAACTGTAAAATTTGTTCAAATTTATAGATGTAATGTCAGTGGTTAGGTCAACTGGGGATAATCACCTCGGGAGGCTGTCTCAACAGATTGCCCGTGCGTTATATCGAAGTGGAGCATCTTGCCATGGGTGACCGGATATGTTGAGACCCGGCGACCACTTCCAGGAGGGTAGGGGGGCCGAACCATCCTGCGTGGCTGTGATTATAATTATGATATTTCCAACCCTAAAGCGAAATACTCTCACTTTGTTCTTTTATTTCTGCAACAGTAACGACTATTTCACGTGCCTCCTGTTTGACGACCGATATGGCGTGGTGGCGAGTATAACCGCACAGTGTTCCTGAGGTTGTGGGTTCGATTCCCACACAGGACAAATCTTTGTGTGCATAGACATGAATGTATGTGTTCTGGTCTGGGTGTTTTCCTGTGTATATTAAGTATTTATATTCCAAAAAAGTATTTTTATATGTAATCCGTGATTTAGTATACATAACACAAGTTTTTAAGGATACTTATCTTAGAACTAAAATAATTGGTGTAATTGTCAGTAAATATTTATTTATTTATTCTGTCCCCTTTTCAATGGCAGTGCCTTAATATAATGCAGGTGATACAAGTAGCTCCCTACTTTCACCACCAATTTGCTGTTAGAGGTTCTCGATGCAGAGAGGTCTCACAAGCAACCCTAATCTCCTTTATAACCTCAACGCAGTCCAACACCTCAAAATGGCGCGGCTGGACATCTTTAAACTCAAAATATTTAATTGCTGCACAAGATGAAATATTGAGCAAAAAACCTTACAACAAAATGTGTGTAAATCATTATGTATGTGAAAAGAAAACACCAAGATTAAATGTTCATGCACACAAATTTTGGTGTTAAGATTAAATGTTCATGCACACAAATTTTGGTGTTAAGATTAAATGTTCATGCACACAAATTTTGGTGTTTTGCTTAGTAAAATTTATAAATCATCTCCAATACGCTCTCACCTTGGTTGATTAGCAGACCGGAACCCAGAAGTGGGACGTTACCTAATGAGCCGATACCCGAGTTTTAATTAAAATTTATTATTAGATTTTAAAAAGTAACGTAAGGCGAATGATAAACTTTGTTCTAAAGTCTGTTGAAATTAACAGCGCACGTAGTCACATTAACGGTTTATTTTTCTTTGTACACCGTAAGCGTCGAGTTTTCCAAGAATAATTACAAAAGTTTGAACGAGTATTTTTTTAACTACCCAAAAATAGCTCTGTGCTTCGAATGTCGTCATTCATACAACAAAAGAGTTTATAAATGCTAATAAAAGCTTTGTGTTTTGCAGCGGGACATAAAGCTGGCATTTTAAATCACATTCATTTTTCCGTTGAATAAACTCGAACTTACTAAAATGAGTAATTAAAATAAGTTTATAACAGTCCATAAAGAGATGATTGTGTAAATTTTCATGAGCTTCGATATAGCTAGGGCTACCAACACTTTTAACAGTGTGTAAAGTATGCATTAGTAAGTATTTTTTGGCGTCCTAATATATTACAAAAGGTAATTATTACAATACGATTAACACACCAAAAAATAGATTTAACCATATCGAAAATTATTACGTGATAAATAAAAAAATAGTATGGTAGTTTTTATAAAAAAGCATAAAACTCAAAATAAATAATTTTATAAACTATGACACAGCACTTGAAAATGTCAAAATTAAATAAAAATCAGTCGTAATATGATTACACTGAAATTTTGAAGCTTAGATTCACTAACATGCAACAAAAAAAAAACCAACAATATGTTAGTGTATGTGGATCAAAGTGCCAGTTCCGAGCCTCTTATAATGTCTGTAGATTTTAGTAGTAATCCTTTTTGTTATGCTTGTTGACTACGAAACCCAAAGGTTCGGTTTCGTATAAATGTTGATGGAATACAATAGAGGCAACCCTAACTGCGGAAACCTAACCCTAAATGGAAAAATTGGTTGTTGGGCTGCGATGCAAGCGCTGGCCGGAACGATGCGATTAGCAATTGCTGAGAGAACGCTCACTCGCGCGTCTCGGGATAGATGCCGTGCCTATCCCCGACCCAACTTTTGACTTCTAACCACAATATACATTATTTTACTCTTGGCAGTTGTTTTTAGCTGGTTGGTTCCAAAAAAAAGCGCTCGGAGCCCAGCGAGACTAGGTGGTCGTTCGATCATCTAAGTAAGGCAGAGTTCACTGAGTTAAACTGTTGGATCGTTAAACTCCGTCAAACAGGTTTTCAGATCCCCATTGAGAGACTGCCTGAACTGCCTGAACTTCTTCTTCTACCTGTTCCCCTGTTGGGGGAGCACGACGCGGAATCGGGGCTGGGCACCCTGGCCGCGGTGTCAAACAGCGCCCGTAGCCACGGACGCGGTGTTGGGGTGGATGTTTAGCATATGTTATATCCGGGTTGTCAAATCCGGTGAGGCGCCGCGATCTAGCCCTGGGCGATCAGCGCCCTGGGCCATCAGCGGCGCGGGTGTCATGTCCAGTAAGCTTCGTCAGTCCTGGGTATCCTGAGGGATGAGGCTGCGAGCGTAGGCCCTGGCCTCCGGTGGACGCGCATGAAGCGGCGCCAGGCCTCGGATATGTTCGTGGCCTGACGCATCCGCACGCGCGAACATCGGTCCCGCCAGTCGACCCACGAAGGCTTCCATGAACTGCCTTTGCACCAGGATATCGGCTTGCTTTGCCGCAGGATGCTCAGGTACCGCTCATGTACCGTACATCAAAAGGACAACAAGGACAACAAAAAGGGTAAGCGAGAGCACCGATCTTTGCATCATTTTTGTAAAATTATACACGCAACTCAACTCCAACGCAACTCCGAATGTAACTATAATTTATGTATTTTATAATTGTCATTTAGCTAATGTTTGCTAATGCTAATGGCAGAGAAGATTGTACACTCATCTACGTATATGGAAATTTGTTTAATGAGAAACGGGACTGATCAAACAGTAGAATAATGTTATGAAGTAATATTGGAATTATGTCATAAATTAAGAGGTGTCTGACGCACTTCGAAATTTGTTGGTAATATAATTGCTCGAATTATCTACGCAATTTTTAGTTTTTCCTTTGTAGTCCGATGCGAATATATTAAGTAATTTAAAATTTACAAGCTACTATGTGACTTGTCTAGAAATATAAAGCTATGTATAAAATAACTTATGAAAAATTCAAATTTTAATATTTATTCTTCATGACAGCACTACAGAAAATTAAATAAATACTGGTTTCTTCAAAGGAAATTACAGTCTATAGTTTATTTTAGTTTTTCTGAGAGGCTTTCAGTTAACATGATAAGGTAAATTAAATTAAAAGTGATACAATGACAAATATCCATATGTATATAGAGACAAATAAAGTAACCACTTACACAATTACTACGTATATACATATAATATATCTGCAAAATTAGAAGTCAGTTTTTCATAAAAAGAGGTAATTTAGGTTTAGGATCATTAAAGATTCCTTGGGTAATAAGAAGCAATTATGATTTTCTTGCTTATTATGTGCCCTTTGACGGAATACTCGTTATTCAACATATATTCGAATTACCAATAAACTCCAATTCACCAACGAATATTCCATAGAGGGTCCATCTTACTTGCTTTTTTTATTAGGCAATTTCATATTTGAAAAAAGGCTTTTTATGACTTCTCTTTCATATGTGGGGTAACGTGCCCGATTTTACAACCTGGCGGGTCGAATACGAGCATGCCTATGTATTTTGCGATATTTACATGATTGGATTCCATGAGAGGTACGTTTTGGGATAAACCGTATTTCCTTTTATTAGAAAATTGCATAGCTACCTGAAGAACTCGTGTACGCATCCCTCGATCCAGATTATTATCCTATTCAGTGTGTGAGGACTACGGATTCCTTACGGTCTGTGAAGAAATGAGAAAATCTATTTATACATGAGTTTATTAAAATTACGCAGATGAAAAATGTAATTTGTTGACAAATGTGCATTAAATATGTTTAATCAATAAAAAAATAAAAATAGCTGCCCTGTCCACCCTCTACTCAACTATTGACTTCTAACTACAAAAAACCAGTCGTGATTATTAAAAGTATCTCTCGGCGCCCGTAAGTACGGGCGCGTCGTTCGGCTATCGTAGCCGGCTTAGGTTCCTCGCTCGGAGGAGAAAGCGTTCTTGACCATTACTCTGAACCTTCTGTTCTCTAGAAAAAGGCTATCACCAACAGGATTCTTCTAGGTTGACGCTTGACGGCGTCAGCTTCAGCAGCAGACCTTCGTGCTAAACACGGTCGAAAGCTTTCTCCATGAGTACTGCAACTGTGTGTTCATTCTTGTTGGCCGCCACACTTTGGTGGTGCAGTACTCTTGAAAGCTGCAGTGTCATGAAGTGTTCTAGATGCGGGATTAGATGGCCGAGCAGGTGCTTCTCGCAAAGTTGCAGGCAGCAGCGTTATGCACATTCTTTCCAGGTTTGGGCAACATGATGATATTACGTGTCTTCCATGCGTCATGGTAGTGGACAATTTTGTCCACTTCCCGGACGCATAAATATTTATTTGTTCTGGTCTAGATGTTTCTTATGTTTAATAGGTATGTACAAAAAAAATTATATAAGTAATACAAGTTTACCTTATAGAAGTTTTTAATGATACTTTTCTAGTAACTTAACAATCGGTTTGAGTGAACGAGAATACATTTATTTATTTAACTTTATAACTATTAACTCTTTATGACATATTTCAAATGATGTATAAAATATAACCTATATATAACGTAATACATTTAATTTGGA
Source organism: Musotima nitidalis (assembly GCA_949126915.1). Lineage (NCBI taxonomy): Eukaryota > Metazoa > Arthropoda > Insecta > Lepidoptera > Crambidae > Musotima > Musotima nitidalis. Next base: position 9,197,163 of record OX421418.1, on the reverse strand, counting down.
AATGTTTGACTTTTTGATTTTTGACCAATCTTGGGATGGCTTCGCAATGGTGGGGCAAAGTAGACTGATTCAACATTTGCAGCTGTGTCCTAGTATGGACTACTATGTCTTTCAGTTATAATAATTATTCTTTCATAATGTATGTGCCTACGATGTTATGCAAAATTATTCATAATATATTTTTTTTTTATCATAGATTTAATTGCTTTCATCCGTGGTTCGAAGTAGTTCTGGCTTTCAAGTACATCGACTCGCGCTCGCGCTCATAGACGCGCGACTCTACATGCGGTTCATCGAATTAGTTCGATAAAAAATGTTCTTTGAAATTTCACACAACTCCATCAACTATGCATACTTATAGTACAGATACGTTTTTATATATCTATGATGATTAAAAAAACACAAAATCCAAAACAAATATCCACTCATTAGATATTTGTCTTATGTGGCAATCGAACCCACGACCGTCTTAGAACTTGGCCTTAGTGTGAGTTATAAGAAACCGCAGCGTCATAAAAAACTGTGCATACAAAATAAGCATCTATCTATAAAACAGAATATTTACATTTATTATAAGCGGAAAGTTACCGGCGTTTGCACCGAATCGATACTTAAATATAACTTAATATGAACAATATGCAAAATCGTTTTATCGTTTATCAGCCACTGACGTACCCATTATATCATACGTCTATCGGATTATCGAGTTCCCGTTGGCAGTTACTGGGCTATTTGGAACTTAAACTATTGTATAAAATTTGGGATCATGAGGAGCTTAATTGGGTTGGCCAACCAAATTTGTTTGTGTGCTGATAACAAAATTTTGCCGAGGGACCCTGCGACCTCATCATTTTGAACTAACTAAGTATGTATTCAGTTTTGTAAGCTAATTTTAATATAGATTTTAATGCCAGTCATTTTGCCGTTATGCCTATCATTAATGAATACCTTTTTAGGCATTTGATCCTACCCTTTTCCCATTTAAAGCAGCGATAGTACATATTTGAATCTAAAAACCTATGCAAACTTTTTCATGAGGAGTATAGAAGGAAGTTTTTAAAAAACAAAACTTTTTAAACCTTCTTTTTTTAAGTTCAATAATTGTAAATATGAAGGTTTCTTCTTTTGCCTTAAAATAATCTTAGATACACAAGGAACTGAGTAGTCTATAGTATATACTTAGATACACAAGGAACTGAGTAGTCTATACTACTACATGCACATGGCAGGATAAGATGAAGTTCAGTAAATCAAATTATCTCACGTTCCCCTCCTAATAAAATTTTAGTTGCAAGAAGTTTTTAAAACTTCCTAAAGAAAGATTTTAGCGCAATATAGTTCCAATTGCGCTAAAATCTCTTTTTCTTTATAGTTAATGATTGAGCCACGGACTTCAAAACTTCCAGGATGAACCTCCGCCGACGTGATTCACGAGTACCTCAAACTTGGCTCGGAGCGCGTGAAACCTTTTAGTACGAGTTTCTTGTTGGATTCTTTTCGGACCACCTGCCTTAGTGGACCGTTGCGCTTAGACTAAAGTTTAAATTCACAAGAACATTTTACATATAGGATAGTATAACTTTAAAATTTGATCAAACATATCACATACATACCTAATCTCATTTGGTTTAGTTTATAGTCAGAAAGATGTAGCAAGAACTATTTCAATTGGATTTATATAGTTGTGGCAATGTTCACGTTTAGCACAGAGTTTGTAACGTGCAATTGGTGAAGAGATCCTAGACGAGATTCCACTACCTTCAACCCAATAACTTTCAGCAGTATTTTTGATCTATCCTTAAAATTACTTACCTATATCAAAAAAGTTGGATATATGACTTACTAATATCGTAAAACGGAAATGACAGAATCGTATAGAGCTTGATATGAACCACGTATTTTCGAGTTCGCATAAATATTTTCCTGCTCTCTTGAGTAATATAATATAGCTGATATGTTACCTTTTAAAATACATATGCAAGGCATATAAATAAAAATATAATTTATCACCAGGTAAATATTATTTCTAGCACTAAAGAGTCAAAACACATACGCATACGTTTGATAAATGTGTTTCGTTATGGAGCCATGTAAATAAGTTAACTGTTGATGCTTGACTGTTGGTGAATTAGTAATGCCCCCCGTTTAAGGTCAGGGGCGAACTTAGGGGAGTTTCGCCTGCGACAGGGTTGTATTATAGGAACAAAAATTGTACCTCATCTACAGCTTATTGAGTGTTGAGAAGTGAGATTGGAAGTGGAGGATGTAGACCAAACCCCACCTCTAAGTGGGTATTGTGGATCAAATTTTATAGAACGAAAGCGTTGGAACCAAAAATGTACCGAGTTTTCTTTTATAGTGGCTTCTGAGTACACATCATAAATCCTTCGAACTGTTTCTGCAGCGCTCGTGTCACGATGGAACTCGTATTCAATAATAATGCGATATTTTCCATTTTGAGCACCGAATGATGTCATAACAAATTTTAATGGCGCGAAAACAAATGAATTACCTTATACCATTTGAAACACGAATGGACAAGCTTCAAACTGAAGTTTGGAATTCCTAACCAACCGCCGAATTTTTGAGTTCAAAATGGCTAGTTCGATAAAACGCCAATTTAATATGTGAGGACCTATAGTAAAGATTTATTACACATATACTTTACCGTATTAAATACCTTAGCAAAAGTATCTATAACCATTGGGAAAATATAGTAAATTCTATTTAAATTTATAACATGTATTTGATTTGACATGCTGTTTTAAAGGTCAATGCTTACCAAGTTAAAACATAAAGAAATATAATAAACTGACACTCTGAAAAATATTGAATGAGCATAATACCTAAGACCTAATGTGGACATTAGGTAACGTTAGAACCTTAATAATTTTGATTCACACGTTAAATAGAAGCCAATCATAAAATTTTGTAACCATACTTTTTTATACTTTCCTTACCATATTCAGAGAATTATATTCTTGTTAACAAAAAAATTAAAAACATAGTTTTATTTAATTTGGTTACTTCAGCTTCATTTTAAAAATATATTTGTTTTTATTTAAACTTTGTGTTATTGAAGGTAAAAATGACCATTAAAAGAAAAGAAGAAAATATTATTTGCATATACAATAAACGATGCCAACGCCTTTAAACACGCTTCTCCCCCCTTAACTAAATATCGATATTACTGTATGTATATACAGAAAAAGCTTTCATATAGCTCCAGTGAAGTAGGAGATACAATATTTAATTATTCAATTAGGAAGTTTAGAAGATTTACTGCGGCGTAGTGGAATGGGGTCGAGTCAAGTCGCATTAGTCAGGGTCCCAAGAGTCAACTGAATATTTAATTATTTTGCTTCTACCAAAGGCTTCCATGACGCCGGCTTCTATTGACTCCTGGTCAGAGGCATTAATGTACTTCCGGAACAAGGCCATCTCAATTATTCAGTACAGTATTAATAGTTGCTACATACAGTCCATCCAACATAAACTCAATTTTAAATAAGCCTGAGCCTTAAGCTGTAAGTGGTTACTATGTTGTTAGTTACTATTAAATGTTCGGAGCTTCGCGAAACTAGGGATCGGAAGTTATGGATGACCGGTTTCATATCGAGCGATTCCGTATTTAGATAGTGCCTGCTAAGTGTAAACTAAAGCGGTCAACGGCTGGTTTAGGGTCACAAAAAGCTTATAGCTAGATGATGTGAATAAATAAACAATCTTAACAAAAGCGCATTAAGCTTCTTCACCTTTCTTTTATAATCTTGCAACTATTTGTATTTAGAGCCAATTTCATGGCCTTTCAGTCGCAGGATATCATAATTGATGACTCGAAGCTACTCTCATTGATGAAAGTGTACGCCATGTCGAAGTCGTCATCTATAATGGCGTCGCTGGGACAGTTACGACACTAGGACTCTTTATATTACTGTAGCGAGTCGAAAAAAATTTGCTGCATAAACGTCGCAAAAGAGACGCTTCCCCGAGAAGTGTGAGAAGAACTGTCAGAATCTCTCTCTCTAAACTTATTATTGTTGTAAAATTTACTTTATGCGCTCAATGCTTATTTTGCAGACTAATATTTGCAACAATACTTTGTCCATATCGAGTTTATAGAAGTGAAGAGTGTATATTAACTTAAAAGCCACCCATAATATGAAATGGCCTGGAGTATCTACGTTATTTACATTGAAGGCAGTATCGTTGACTGGGACATAAATCATACGTCTCGGGGCATAAAATATGGGATAAATGCCCAAAAGAGCGACTTGCGAATATACGTGACACGTACAGATTTGTACTCTCAGGAATTTCGTCGTGGGTAATACTATGTTGCCATAAATGCTTAATTCTTAGATACACAAAACATGTTTAGCAAGGGTTTCCCATTAATTCAAACTCATTAGTATCTGTTTAAAAGATCGATCACACTCCTCTACAAGTTTCGACCTTGTTTTATATGGATTGGATTGGATGTGTGGAATAAAACTCAAAAAACAAAATGTAAATACCCACGGAGCTTTCGATCTGTTTACCAACTTCATGTTGTCAAATGAATTAATCGTTGTAACGTTTTCAATTAAGTTTGGGCTAGAATATGGCATGGGGTAGTAGGAATGAGTTTCTGCACAAACATTTTTCAATATATTTGTGCTACCTAGATACCTATATGTACAGATTGTGCAGTCTGACTGGCTATTACACAGACTTAGTGAAGGCAAATAATTTAAGTTATAGCGATAGCATGGTACTGCTTAGTCCGTCATTAAACGTTTAATATACATTAATATCGTATACTTTCGTATACTTTAAGTGTGTGACAACCATGAAAAGAGCCTCATAGTTAAAATACATATAGTCGGGTTATATATTTCGATGCTTTAACTAACTCTGATGTTCCCTCTCAAAAGGCTTAATGATGTTATCACCTTATTTGGATAATATATTTACACATTATCACCAATACTTAAAAGATAATGAAAATTATGATAAATATAGATAACATACCGCAAGGGCAGGCCGCTGGTTACCGAGGTAATGTTGTTTGGTTATTTCTCCGAGGTTTAATTAATATAGTTCCAAGCTATATTTAATATCTCTTAACAAAATATATAACCTCAGAAAACTGACATATTCCTCTTTTTTTTACCGACTTCAAAACTAGCGAGGTTTTTTCAAGTCATGACTGCGAAACCAATAGAAACTTTCAAGAACCATTCAGGCAAGCAATTAGAACAACTGATTTATTACTTCTTGTCTGTACTTTCTCAACCATGTACTTGTCACTTAAGTATTTCATTATATATTCTTGAACTAATTAGGTATATGTATTTTTTGTTTTAGAAATATATATTTTCACATTAAGTTAATTATTTACATTAAGTTTTAAATTAACGGTCGAATTAATAAGTAGATTTAATCGATTTACTTGGGTGCTTACACAGTAATATACGCTGTCAAACGACAATGGATATAGGGATTGGTCTGGCTTTGTGTAATCACATCATCAATAATCGTCTATAAATTATGTACTTATCTGTAATGACAGCGTGGATAATCTATCAGTATGTGCTCTGTAACGTCTTGAACATGTTGCTATGCCACAGATGTGTTTGTTAATTAAATACTAAAGGAAAATAGTTTTACTTGCGTCCAGAGAGGGGCTTAAAAGCTATTGATTATCCTAGCAGTATTTGTGTTTGTTGTTTTGTTAAAAGTTATATGACCCGACAGACCGTTGTTTTGGATACATACATACTCCCCATTACTATTTCCCCGAAAGGATAGGCAGAGGCATATTATACTTCCACATTTCGCCAGTTGTATTGTTGGTTCCACGTAATAGGTGGCGAGCCAATTGCCACTTACAGGGAACTTTTATGTTTGCTAGACTAATTTTATATTAAAAAATTAAGTATATACTATTTTAAAGATATTTTAAGCTTTAGGTGAAATTGCTGAAGAATGAATGAATGAATGAACACTTTATTGTACACTAAAAATAAAAAAGTAATAATTGAATAAAAATGAATATAATAAAAATGAATATAATAAAAATGAATATAATAAAAATGAATGTACATAAGTATTTTTTAGCACCCAGCAAGACCATGAGGCACTTAGTGTTCTCGTGACCAAATTGGCGATATGACCACGATACATGCGATTGTGTCGAAACGTGGAGATTACGAATAGTATATCGCAATAGTATTTGACTAACTATATAATATGCCTCTGTCTACCCCTTCGGGGAAACAGTTGTGAATGTATGTATGTATGTATTTACAAGAAAGAAAGCTATTTATGTATGTTTATCCCTTATTTAGTATCCATAAGTCCTCAATGATACTTATTTTGGAACTAAAAAAATGGAGTGATTATCAGAAATATTTATTTACTTATTATATTGTGTCATAAGTATGAAATAATTAATAAAATGTAAAAGCAAAATTACAATATAAAAACAAAAAATTGAAAATAATTTGGCGTCTGTGAAAAATAACAGGAATCATTTAACAAATTAATCATACAACACAAAAGTAACAAGATATAATTGACTTTCACAATTGTATCAGTGGTGCAAATTGAAGGGCAGGAGCACTCGTTATTTGATATTATCGAATTTGAGTAAGTACTGATGGGCTTTAATTTACTATGAGTTTCATGTTGGTTGGGTGAGTGCATTAAAGGAAAAAGCGATATATTTTGTTTTGTCATAATCATTGTGACAAAGCCAATCAGAAACGGATTTAAAATCAGTTTGTGCCAAGTCAAACTCGTCGTTCTATGGCTTAGCCCTGCATATCAAACGGTGTTATTGGCATTTGATATTTTATTACATTTTCTGGGGACACATAGTAAGAAAAGATCGTTTACGTACACGAGAAAAAGTAAAGGACCTAGTATACTTCCTAGAAGGACCCCACTACTCGACGTATTGGTCGTGTGCTAAGATGATGTTGAAAGAAACAGGCGAAATAGAGAAATCTCTTTCGACGCTACATAAGCGCAACTGACAACAGTTAGTTCCAAATAAAACACTACGCTCTAGATGTGCACGTGTTATCTGTCATTCGTGAATTGCTGTCGAAATAGAAACGAAAACAGTAGCAGCTGATTTATTGATGTTCCACGTTCCACCGTATGATACAAGTAAACGAAGTATGTCATATAAGCTTGTTGATACAAAGTAAACAATCACGGGACTATTACGGTAAGTGCAGCCACGAATGCCGCGATCGAAGCCAATCTATTAATACTTCGTAGACGACACGGAGGAAATGATTGGACAATTTATTATGTGGCTAAATAGGAGAGTTTAGTAGAATTTGGCAAACAGGTTAAATATATATATAATATCGTTGCTTAAATATTTTACAAAAGTATTGTAACTTTGGTAGGTTTAGATGAAAATAAATTTCATGATTATGACATCAAATAAAAATTATGTAAAACTACAAAGGTAGTTTAGTTTAGCCAAAGAGCTAACCTTAATTGAAGTAGCCTTTTAAGTAAACAGAATATTTGTATTATGGGACCGTGCTCTACTTTTGCATGTTTTTAATCCCTGGTTATTTATTTAAAAAAAAACAAATTACACAAGTTAAGTGATTTTAGAGAAATGTGATTAAATTATTTATGGATAGACTGTTTGATTATGTAGATTTGAAGTCGGTATACACTCCAAATCTATATCAACAATTTTATAAAAATATAATTATACATTACTTTATTCTTATAATAATAAAGTAGCATAACCAGCAAATTGACCTATGATCTAGTCAATGCGCCTAGAAGACGGTGGATGCAGGCGGCTCAAACGCGTTCAATGTTGAAAAAAATTGGGAAAGCCTTTGTAAAGTTTTTTTAACTGACTGCACTAGCAAATACAAATAATTTATTTAAACAGTGAATTGTTCCAATAGAGAGTTGTAAATGGTACAAAATTAACTTAAGGTGACCTTGTAACCGAAAAGGATATATTAGCTATGGATCCCAAACTAGGAGAAACCTGTATCGTGGGCACCTAAACAAAATAACAAACAGGATGGCGATAGATCATAGTGAAACATTAATATAATATAATTAAGGCAAAAATATTACTATAAACAACTAAGGAAAATTAAGATAATTTTAGCATTCGGTTAATAATGTTTCTGTAGGCAGTGTGTATGGAGTCAGTGTGTGATTTTGTGTGTGTGCTAATGTATATGTGTGAGGTTTTAAGTTATTTTAGGTGCTTAATGAGGTTCTCTGTCTCATGGTAAGTATTAGTGATTGTGTGTTTAGCTTGTTTAACTGTCGCAGTTTTGATATCACATAGCTTAACATAGGCATGTGCGCAAAGGCAGTTTGTGCCATAAATCTGGAGGCTTTAAAAATGATAACAATAATATCATACTGTTTAGGTATTATTAATAATATGTTCAAATTTGTATGTCATCACAACTCCAATAATCCAAAACACGGCAACAATTTCATTATGAAATTCCGGGTCCTACCTTGTTTCTCTTCAGACAACTTTGACGAATGTTATCAATTTTGTGTTTAAATTTGCTTTGTCATTTCTATTCGCCAACTCTGTGGAAACAATCTTTATGACATTCGTGAAGAACATAATATTTTTTGAACATCATTAGAGTCTAAACCCAACATCTCACTATTAAGCACAAGAAAACCAAACAAAAGAATAGCGTAGCGTAGTGTCAGCGCCTATCATGATTTAAATAGGTAAGTTACTTTTTGTCAAATTACAAACTTCGAAGTCTAAGTAACTAAAAATATTGGATGCACTTGTAGTAGTTGCTTAACCAAGAAAGAGGCTCCATAGCTAATGCGACTAGAAAATTCTGATAGCATGACGCCACACACCTGCCTCCATCAATCCTCAATCTGCATCACCAGACAGCACTAGGTCTGCGTGGTGGGGTATGACCAGAATCCTTCTTATCTCGGTTCGTGAGAGGAAGCCCGTGCTTAGCCAGTGAGCCGTTATAGTGTTGAGATGCAGATGATTTGTTATAATTATGTATAATAATGTGTTATGTTAATTCTTTCAAAAAAGTTCCAAGACAAACAAGACGTTCGCATGGTGGTGAGATATATGTCCACAAAAATAAATCCTTACTTGTATTACCCTCGTATGTTACTCTTACTCTATGGACTAACTATACATATCAGGGATGTTGCGAATATTCGCGACCGCATGCGCAAATGCGGAACTTCCGCATAGATTTGGACATCTGCGTCTGCTTCAATCAGTGCGGATATTCATGCGGATGATAATATCATGCACGTAGCGACAAAAAGGAATATGGTTGCACGTGACATTGTCCAATGGGAGCAAAGAAATTGGTGACAAAATTCGACACGTTACAAAAATAAGTATTTACGTTTGATTTAATAACAATAAAATTATTAAGAATGAAGTTATCACTGTTTTAACTCTTCATTAGTAGACTTTCTTAAGCCTTAGATGTAAGCCTTCAAAACTCCGCATTCGCATCAGCGGATGTGAAATAATCAGCATTCGCAACATCCCTGATACATATATAGACTGTTATTACTGGTAATATTACAGCACCTTTCACACCAGAATATCTGACCAGAATATCTGACTGCCAAAAATATTTTCCTACATTATATTAAAACATATTGTGCAATTGCAAGTTAAAGATGATGTGACTGAAGATAATTAACAATTACCTTTCTTATTATTAAATTCATTTACAGACATACACAGCATGCATTTTTATCCTTGCAGATAAGTTCAAGTGCTGGTATAAGAGTGTTTATGTTTGTAATAATTAAGAATTGGTACATTGGCAAAATTTGAACTCCAAGCCAACTAGCTCTAAAGGAGACGTTCAAGCAATGGTCTGCGACTACCTTGTTCTACATTAATTCTTCTTGCTAGTTAATATTATTTACCTACAACAGGCAAACCACTTTTAAAGGGATTACTTCAGCGAAGCCCCAAGTATGCGTTCGTGACCCGTTTGCCGCCGACCGACGCATGCTTATATGCTTCATGTTGTCTGCAAGTTTACTTTGCTTAATTTAATAATATCGTAGGTATATACTTGTAGTAATGGTAATCTTTTACCAAGGGCAAAGTATGACAGTACGCGTCACGGGCTTGACGAGACACGTTCGGACGTTCTATACTGGTGTCAGTGCAGGCGGTGGGAATGAGTGAGGTTCCTGAAGTGGTGGTACAGGAGTGCAATGGTGTGGAGGAGGCTGCCGAGGTCGGCAATGAGCCGGCCTTGCAGAATGGAGATGACGATGGGTCTGTATATATTTCCAACATATTTTAAAAGTAGTGGTACAAAAGCTAGAGCCACATAATGTTCAGATATTTTCATGGAAGTTTAAAAAATATTGTGACATTAAAATTGATTCAAAATTTGACAGAACTTATTGGCGTTGTTGTAATATATTGGTGCACTTTGAGTGCGATACAACGTCTGAATTGGATTTTTTTCTATTTTGTAGATTGGCCATTGACCCCAAACTGGGCTGCCGGGTTCGTTTCCCGAGTGACGTCATACGAGAAACGTGAGTTGATGAGCGCGGGCGTCTTGCCCGTGACGTCATAGTCTGTCCTGGCCACTCATTGTCTTCTGCTATGGCGTAGTTCTGCTTGAATCACACACATTTACTTCCATATTATGCAATACCGTCTGCATCAAATTAATCACTTACATGAGAAATATTAAAACTCTGATGATAAATCTATATATATATATATAATTAAATAACATTATATATATAAATATATAGGTATATAATTTAATTTAATCAATATAGATTTAATTAGATAAGAAGTCGAGTTACACTGTTTTTAACTTCTGAATGGCTGAACCGATTTGGCTAAAAGTTAATCGGGATGTAGCTTAGAACCAGAAGACGGACATAGGATTTTTATCCCGTTCGCGTGAGACGTGACATAAACGGGGTAAGTATAACAAAACCCAACTGCTATGGAAAAACAAAACGGGTCGATTATAAGCTAGATTAAATTTCCTGCGGGAACTCAATTTATGTACCTGTAGCTCACAAGGCCGAAGTCGCGGGCGGTCGCTAGTATATTATATTAGTATATTATATTGGCTTATTATATTATTTTGATGCGTTTTGAGAGGAGTAAGCAACGATAAGAAATTGTGATGAAATAGCTTAAAAAAAAACAAGTAATTAATTATAGAAAAGTATTTTTCATAAAAATTGTGTTTTGCAGTAGTTATTTGGAAGACAAAAGTAAAAAAGTAAAAGTAAAAAATTATTTATTTCATAAACTATTATACATAGTACTTGAAAACGTCATGATTACAAAAAAAAAAAAAACGAAATAATATTACACTAAATCACGAACCTTAGATTCACTTACATGCAACAAAACAATTTAAAAACAAAAAATAATTAAGTGTAAGTGAATCTAAGTGCCAGTTCCGAGCCACCGCTCTGTAAGAAGAACTGGCAAGAAACTCACAGGCTTTGCTCTTTTAAATATGTCCATTAGTTTGGTACTAGAAATACAATCTTCATTTGTCTGTGAAACTATACAATGCAATAAGTTAAGGTTATGTACCTTAACAATATTTATGTTTTCAAGTCATTCATATTAGAATAGCCTGTATGAAACGGCAGCTTAATCCCAAGCATTTTTATCTGCCATATAGTATTTAATAGAATAGTATCCTTTTGAAGACAGCTTGTGTTTTATTGTTAATTTAAATTTATTTAGGCTCAATTGCTGTATGTTGCTTGGGATTTTATTGTAGAATCGCACACATTGACCTTTAAAAGATTTGTTTATCTTTTGGAGCCTAGTGGCAGGTACAACTAATTTATGCTTATTCCTTGTGTTTAGGTTATGTACACAGCTTTTCTTACTAAATTGATCAGTATTCTTATGTACATAAACCAGGTTATCATAAATGAATTGACCGGCCACTGTTAAAATACCAATTTCCTTAAACTTTTCCCTTAGTGAATGTCCACACGGGAGATTATAAATTGCTCGAATAGCCCTCTTCTGCAGCACAAAGATTGTTTGAATGTCTGCGGCACAACCCCACAGAAGAATACCATAGGACATAACACTATGGAAATAGCTATGATAAACTAGCCTAGCTGTTACAACGTGTGTTAATTGGCGAATTTTCTTTACCGCGAATGCTGCAGAGCTAAGTCTACTCGACAATTCACCAATATGTGGGCCCCACTGTAGCTTAGAGTCTAAAGTAATCCCTAAAAACTTGGTAGTATCCACAAGGGTCAACTCATCCTCCTTTACCATAATAGTAGAGTTTGCCTGTCTGACGTTAGGCGTCACGAATTTAATGCATTTCGTTTTAGCCCCATTTAATAGCAAATTGTTAACGTCAAACCAGTGCACAACCTTCGAGATCGCACTGTTTACTTCGTCTAAATTCTGATTTCGTTTTAACTTAAACAATAATGATGTATCATCAGCAAACAAAACTATCTCGTGGCTTTCTTTAACAAAATATGGCAAATCATTAATATAAATCAAAAACAAAAACGGACCGAGAATCGAGCCCTGCGGTACCCCCATTTTTACAACAGACCCCTGAGATCGCTTTCCATTAACCTCAACCCTTTGAATCCTATCACTTAGATAAGAAGTGAGAAGATCCAATGCGGAGTTTCTTATTCCGTAATATTCTAATTTTTTTATCAATGCTTCATGAGGAACACAGTCAAAAGCTTTGGACAGATCGCAAAAGATCCCTAAAGCGTCCAAAGAATTTTCCCAAGCATCAAATATATGTTTTAAAAGCTCAACACCTGCATCGGTTGTAGAGCGACCCTTAGTGAATCCAAATTGTTTCGAATGCATTAATCCATTTTTATTGAAAAATATTAACAGCTGGTTGTAAACAAGTTTTTCAAAAATTTTACTAAATGTAGGCAGAACTGAGATAGGTCGAAAATTTGTTGGGTCTGTTGTACTGCCCGATTTATATAATGGAATGATTTTACTTTCTTTCATTAGATCGGGAAATTTGCCGCAATCTACACATTTATTAAATATTAGAGCCAAACTGTGCGCCACCGAAACAATGATAGGCTTGGTAACTACGATGGAATTGCCCCAGAGGTCTGCAGCTTTCTTAACACTAAGAGTATTAAATGTCTTAATTATATCCATAGATGTAACATGACTAAAAGTAAAATCTACTGTACATATATTCACGTTATCTTTCAAAATAGACTCCGCTAAAGTGGGCGAACAATTTAAAGCTTTTGTGATAGACACTGGAATATTAGTAAAAAAGATTTCGAAAGCATTGGCTACATCTAAGTCAGATGTAAGAGTTTTTTTATCAATGTTGAGTTTAAACTCAGTATTATAATTTTTACTTTTTCCCGTTTCACTATTAATAATATTCCAGGTCATTTTAATCTTATCATCACAATTTTTTATTTTAGAGCTTAAATAATAAGACTTTGCCGTATGACATGCTTTTCTAAATATTTTAGAATATTTTCTTACATAATTACAAAATTGTTCACTGTTGTTTAATTTTTTCTCATCATACAGTTCATACAGCCTCTTTCTACATTTATGTAGCCCAGGAGTAGCCCATTCACTAAAGGTAGCTTTATTATTTACCTTAACCGTTCTGGGAGTAAATATTGATTTAAATGTGTTAGAAAAGCTGCTGAAAAAATCATTATACAAAAAATTTGGGTCACAGCTTTCACCTATAAAAGGTAAACTATAGCATAATAATTTACTGTTAAACCTCTCAAAACGATTATTGGTTTTTGGTACAAATGTAATAGTTTTTTTAGCTACAGTTTCATTTTTACAAATAAAAGACATTTGTTGCCCGCAATGATCTGAATCTAATAGATTAATAATTTTTTTATTGTTATCACTTAGCATAATATTTGTAAAAATGTTATCTAAGCAAGTAGCAGAAGTAGCAGTAATTCTTGTTGGCTCCAGAAACAAATTAACCAAATTATGAGATTTAAAAAGTGCCTTTAATCTTGTACATGGACTGGAACACTCTAACAAATTAACATTAAAATCTCCACACACAATAACTTTTTTATTACTTTTACAAAATTTTCCTAAGGCTTTATCCATAATACCTTCAAATAAATCATATGAAGCTGAAGGAGGTCTGTACACACTCAATACAATAAACTGCTGCATTTCTATACATGCCATTTCTATAATACGTTCAACAGAGAGATTGACTATATCATGGCGCTCCTTGAATTTAAACTGTTTATTTACTATAATTAATGAACCGCCATGTATAGCACCACTCCTGCAAAACGAACTACCTAACATGTGATTGTTGAAATTGAACATGAGCTGGTTACAATTTAGCCAATGTTCAGTAATACACAAAATATCAATATAATTATCGCTCATGAACAATTCAATTTCCAGTTCCTTGCCCAATATTCCTCTAATGTTTTGGTGAATCAGAGTGATTACATCATTTTGTTTCTGCTTTGTGTACTTTTTATTGCCAGAAAAACAGTTCTCTTTTGTCTTAACACCTAGTTTAAATTGTCAAATAATGAATTATTTATGTCGGAGTGCTCAATAGAAGCAGACAGAATCAGAGCTCCGTCAGTTGATAGCAAATATCATACCTAAGATTCCTCTACGGTGTTACTATGATTCTTTTGTCCTTAAGAAACACTTCTTTTATTAAACACTAGTTTACATTTTATGGCCAATCAATAGTAACAAAAATTTTGGTTCTTCTTATAAATATTAGGTCGGGGAAAAAGTCTTTTCGCATAACGTAGGTATAAACTTATTATAAAATTTTTTTGCCTGTACTATTTGTGTCTGGCTGGTTTTGGTAACATTAAAAAGGTTCCATTATAAAGAAATGAAAAAAAGGAAAAAAAGTTGTTTCCCGCTATTTTTCATTTGTTTTTCTCTCCGTAAAAATGAGTGAATCTAATTAAGAAATTCGATACATTTTAAAATTTTATTATAAAAAAGGCAAAAATGCAACTCAAACAGTGAAAAAAATTTGTGATGTTTATGTACCTGATGCAGTGTCAGTAAGAGTAGCACAAATTTAGTTCAAACGTTTTCAGTCCGGAAATTTTGATGTTAAAGATGCACCTCGCTCTGGTCGCCCTGTTACGAATAAAATGGACGCCATTTTTGAAAGAGTGGAGCAAGATCGGCATATTAGTAGTTACGATGTAGCTGAAGAACTGGGAATTGACCACAAAACAGTTTTGACCCATTTGAAGAAAGCTGGTTATACAAAAAAGCTCGATATTTGGGTGCCACACGAGCTCACTCAAAGAAACTTAATGAACTGTGTACTCATTTGCGATTCATTGTTGAGACGTAATGAAACCGAGCCGTTTTTGAAGAGATTGATAACTGGCGATGAAAAGTGGATCACGTACGACAAGAACGTGCGAAAAAGGTCGTGGTCGAAAGTTGGCCAGGCTTCACAGACTGTGGCCAAACCTGGCCTAACACGAAATAAGGTGATGCTGTGTGTATGGTGGGATTGGAAGGGCATTGTTTATTATGAGCTTTTACCGCCCGGCAAAACCATCGATTCTGATCTTTACTGCCAGCAACTGATGAGATTAAAGGAAGCAGTCGAGAGAAAACGGCCGGAATTGATCAACAGGAAGGGTGTGGTCTTTCATCACGATAACGCTAGACTACACACATCTTTAGCCACTCAGCAAAAATTAAGAGAGTTCGACTGGGAGGTCCTAGTGCATCCACCATATAGCCCTGACCTTGCGCCTTCAGATTTTCACCTGTTTCGGTCTCTGCAGAATTCTTTAGGTTCTGTAAGGTTGACCTCAAGAGAGGACTGCCAAAACTATTTGTCCCGTTTTTTTGATCAGAAGTCCCAAAGTTTCTACAGTAACGGGATAATGTCTCTGCCCACAAAATGGCAGAAAGTTATTCAACAAAACGGTACATATATATTGTAAATAAATGTAAATAAACTTTGAAAAAAATGTCTTGACTTTTCATACAAAAATACGAAAAGACTTTTTCCCCAACCTATTATATTTAAATTAAGGTATGGGCCTCGCGTATTATGAACTTTCTTGTAACATTATGCATTATGGCTGTATAGGGATCCTTCTAAGTTCTGAGAAGCCCAAGCCAATCTCACCTGCAAGTAGTGCACCTGCCGATCAACGGACGAGGCTCTGGAAAACATAAACGTTTCCGATAAGCGGCAATAGGCTTGCCACCTATTACGTGGGACCTGATATATACTTGGCGAAATATGGGCATATAATATGCCTCTGCCTACTCCTTCGGGAAACAGGCGTGATTATGTATGTTGTAATGTTATTCGCCTTTGATTTCTAACTTTGTTTTTCCAGGTAACTGATTTGTCTCTTTTTGTATGCAAAAAAAATTATTGCTTGAAATACGCTGCTTTAGTCTTTGTATTCATTTTATTAATTCTGCTACTATTTAAATGAACATTCTAAAAATTTCTTCATCATTCAAATATTTACCCGGGTTGTGTCCTAAGCTTACGCTTGGAACCCAGGGTCTGCTCTCTGGTCTAACCAAATTTGGTGGAATTTAAGTTATTCCACGAACATTCTGGAAAACTATTGTTACTGGTTGTACTATTGCCATTGGTTCTGGGTTTATGTAAAATCAACCTATTGGGCCTTCTATCTGAGTAACTATAAAATACAATTTACGAGACAATGTGAACTTTATGCATATCTTCATATGTTTTGTTATACCCTATTGCCCTAGGGAGCAGAGATCGCATCCAAAAAAACCAGAATCACAGACCAAACAAAATTAAAGAACTTTTATTTTCTGTAAACTTAATGTTTGTGTTGTTTTTGATAATTATATTGACAATAAATATTTATTTAACTAAAGTATTTTATCTTATCTTAAACCAACAAGAATATAATGTTGAGTTTAATATATGTCATAAAATACCTCAGTTTATTTTTTCAGGATTACTATATTTAATCAGTGTGTTATCAAAGGAAAATATATTTTTTTACATACAAAATGAAAGTATAAAGATTGCAACATCTGTAATATTTATAAAATGTACCATGAGAGATATATAGGTACCATTAAAGTCAAATTTTAAAGTTAAATCAATTAAGAAAAGTTTAAAAAAATCACCAAAAACTGCTAGGGATGACTTGAAGAGCTCTTTTTTAACAATTAGTCCACCTTTTAGCTATTTGTTTTACTCCATTATTTTCAATGTTTATATAATGTGGGTCGTTATCGCGTCATCAAAATTAACAAATTTGCCAACCTTACCCAACCTACTAAAACCTTTTAAAATCCCGCTTTTTATGCTCAAGCAGTATTTTCGATGTTTAAACAGGTCTTATTTTAAGGGTTACTTTTATTATATTTCGTATTAAAACTCTGCAATAAAGACCATCAATACATTTAACGACCACCATGGCGTAGATAAGAGTAGACCAGCACTCCTCTCCTGAGGTCGTAGGTTCGATTCCCACACAGGACAAATATTTGTGTGCATGAAAATGTATATTTGTTCTGGTCTGGATGTTTGCCTATGTGTAATAACTATTTACTTACAAAAAAATAAAGATTTATGTATGTTTATCCTATATTTAGTACCCACAACACAAGTTTTGTATGATGCTTATCTTGGTACTAAATAATTAGTGTGATTGATAAGAGGATTATTACTACTTATACAGCTATATTTAAATACCTTTAAGCGAGGCGCCGCGTCTAACAAAGTAACTATTTTCTTATCTCGGTTACGACTAGTATGTATGCATCGTTACGTAATAGTGCACGTAGTCTATTAAAAACCAAGTCTGCGTCTGTAACATAAATAGATTTGTTGTGATTGAAGAGTTCACCTGATGGTAAGCGACACGCCTGCCTATAATCAGTACAATGATGTAAGAAGAACAATGCAGAGCGCTTTTTATTCCCTCATATTCTAAGTGATTTAGCTAGCTTCACTGATGTGCGTAATGAACGCTCGCTCTGTGCCTCGGAAAGCACATTAAGCCGTTAGTCCCGGCTTTCATGAACATCTGTATTCTGACAATTGGATTAACCATTGAGTGGTGTTTCCCTTTGGGATGTGGAGGTCAGATGGCAGTCGCTCCATGTAATAACTGAAGTGCAGCCAAATCTGGTTAGATCAGTGAGCAGACCCTGGGCTTAATTCTGGGGCAACGATATGGATAGAGATAAGATGGATACTGGATAGAGATAAAAAGTATTTTGTTGATTTAACAATAAATTATTTTATTTTATTTAATTATCTTAATGTTCCTACTAATTGAATAATATCAGTGTAACGTTAAGCGGACTTATTTAGAGCCAAACAATCTGGCTCCTTCTGTTACTGGTAGATATGGTATCCTGCTATACCATATCTACCAGTAACAGATATACATATTGACGACCGATATGGCGTGTAGGTCAGTATAACTGCATTTCACTCCAGAGGTCGTGGGTTCGATATGGTATACAGGACAAATCTTTGTGTGCTTGAACATGAAAATTTGTTCTGGTCTCGGTGTTTTCGTATGTATAAAGTATGTATTTACAAAAAAAGAAAAAGGTATTTAAGAATGTTTATCCGTTCTTAAGTATCCATAACACAAGTTCTTAGTGATACTTATCTTGGAACTTAATAATTGATGTGATTGTCAGAAAATATTTATTTATTATAATTATTATTCAGAGCTAAACAATCTTGCTCCTTCTGTTACTAGTAGATATGGTATACAGGGTTTATTATCGTTATCATCTGAGTCCACGTACTTTGCACGGACCTCCTCTCACAAAACCAAGGTGAAAGAGATTCATGTGCGGACTTCATCATGCGGAGTTATTGACAAGGTGAGTGACGTCCTACTGAGAAAACAGTAACAAAACTATTTAATATCTGATAGATCCTTTAAATTTTAAGAAACTGGAACAAATTATCATATATTTATAATTAAATTTCGATGTAGGTAAAAGAAACTGCGTAGGTATCTCTTCGACTCGTGTAACCAACTTTTATATATCTCTTACAGGTAAGTGCATCTAAGTTAATAACGACGCTTACTCTGCAGAGTCCCAACTGCAACATGAACAAAAAAGAACATTGGTCAGTATTATTTTTACTTATTATGTATTCTAGTTGCGTAAACATATTCCCTTTTACTGTGAAGTGAAGCAAATAAAATTGGGCAGTAAAAACCAACTAGCTACATCAAGTTCCTGAGAAATAGAAGTGATTTTACGATTCGCTTTGGGACAGCTGTTTAATATTAAACCATTTGCTGGATCCTTTCTATCAGTGACAGAGATAAATCTTCATATAATTACAAGACTCTGGTCACTACCTTCAGGGGACTTTGATAAAGTAATGTTTGACTAGTGAAGATGAAGTTCGATAAGTATAATTAAAGTGTACGGACTTGCAAGTCTATAAGCCGTCGATAAATAATCGCTTCATATATTTCTTCTATTATATAAGAGTTTTTTAGGCTTTGACGTCTAAAAATATTACATTTTGGTACCGAAAGAGACATACTTAATTCCTGAAAGAAATCTTGGTTTCTAAGGGAAGCGTATGCTATAGGGCCATTGAAGATATAAAAAGCAAAGTAAGATTGTTTTCTATGAAAACACAGTTATTTCGAGATATTGCAAATAAACCAACACAAAAATTAGGTATTTTTGGTTTGAGCGGTTAGAAACCAGTAGGTTGTGTGAAACATGAAGGGTTTTTTATCCGCCTAGAGTGTTGATAATAAGACTTCTAAACTTATCTAGGAATATTATATGTTCTTGGATAGTGTTGTGAAACTATACAATGTAAAAGAGCCAGTATATTTACAACGAGTAATGGCTGCAACTCAAAGGAGCTCAAAATATTAACAAATGGAATAAAACTCGTTGCTGCTTACTTGTCACATAATGCATGCATGTGGGCTGCATGAGTAGACCACTAGCTACGTGTCCGCCAACACGAATGTCGTGCAGTTAATAAGTCCTACTGCATAGTGACAGACGGTGAATAAAACTGTTAACCTCCCTACCCTGGACTTAAATAACTTCATTTTACGACTGTAGACGCTGGAAATATCTTATTTGTGCAATAAGCATCATAAAGTTAGATAATATTTGTGGAATACCTTATTCTTTTCACAAATTATTAGTGAAAGCTTTTTTTTACGTAGGTTGTATTGTTTTACTCAATCATAATTAAGTTATTCAGACTTTTAACTTGAAGTTAGATAATCAACTGAATATAAGTAAATTTTCTTAAACGCCGCCACGTTCCGTGAAAAACGAAGAATTTCTGTCTTGTTTTATAATTTTTTTAATCCAACCTTGCTTGTTCGTCTTATTTTAATTACTAATTAGCGAGAAAAATACGAGTGAAATTCAAAACATCAAGTCCGCTGTGATAATATAAATTTTTAAATAAATGTCTGCTAAAATCTTACTTTTCCGTTTATTATTCAAGATGATATCTGCATAAATTTATGAATTCAACATGATGATTTCTTCTGCTTTTAAAACTTTTTACAACGTTCCAATTTGAAATGGAAATGTTGGGGGGAAAAATAATACTCACCGGCCATCCAAACCCTTGGCCATTCTGAATTTGGTATCTTTTTCTTATTTTTTCGCAAAAATGAGATGAATGTAAGGTAAAGTAAGGCAAAGATGTTAGGGTAAAGTATGTTTGTTAATATTTACTATCCACACTCACGAGAAGAGTTTAAAAATCGAGGCTGTAAGAGCATGTATAGTTTGTTTTTGTACGTCGTCGTGAAAAATGATCACCGCTACGTTCTTCTCGCTATTTCCGAGTATTGAATGATAAAAAAATTACTCCATTATGTACACTAATATTATAAAGAGGAAAGAAAGATTTGTATTTTTTTATGTAACGAATAAACTCAAAAGTACTGGACCGATTTTAATAATTCTGTTTTTATTAGAAAGTACGCTATCACTGAGTAACAGGCAAATTTTTAATTTGGAAAAAAATAGGGTTCCGTAAGATATTTGGGTTTTTCGGATACAAAGTGTAAAAAATTAACCAGAGCAGTTACTGATTTTGCGTACGGTGCCTAAACTATAAAAGATAGAGAAACAAAATGTACATTTTGTTTTTCCATAGATATAGATCTTATAAATATCTACACACTATACCTATCAATGTCGAGTGAGGCACAATAAACATTATTTTATTTAAAAATCTTGATTTCTTTGGACTACATTTATTTTACTTATGATTAATAGCATTATCAAAATATTTCATCACTAAGTGCATTTTATGTAGATAATATTTGGTCAAGGAATGATCAAAATTGGACGTTTGGTTTTGAAGTTATGGCGAAATTAAATTATTACGATTTCAGCAGCACGGCGCCCTATCACGGGTCGGGGCTCCTGATCATCAGTTTATTTTGTTACTTATAAATAATTTAACGTCAAATGTTGTTTATAGAAAAGCTCTACAATAATCGCTTTAGTTATCTATCCCAAAACAACGGGCTGCACTCCGGGACTGCCGGTAGTAGTGAAAACTTAATATTAATAAAATTAAAAAAAATTCATATTAACAACTATACCATCCACATAAAAACAATCTATGCAGCCTGTGGATAATGACTGCGTCGATGTTAGTGTCGGTGGCTGTGAATTGACCTGGGATTCATTTTGCTGACCGTGTCTTTTCTGGGTATTTTGCAGCGGTAACCGACATCCACGCGGGCGGAGCCGCGGGCGATCGCTAGTTTTATTATAACTTTACGAACCGATAACATTTCATGGCTGGTTCACCGTTCCACAGTACTAAAATAATCAAAATTTTACAGTCTACAGAGGCTTTTTGTTATAAAGTTTAAATTGTAAATTTTAAAGTAAGTAAATTTTAAAGTAAGTAAAGTAAAGTCTAAAGCTGTTGGATGCATGATTATTAACTTCATTAAGTGAAACAAATTTTTAATTAATTAAATAATTGCTGCTTCATAATACTTAGAAAACATTTTCTTTTTGGTACAGCTGGGACACACTGCACTTTTAAATAACTTGAGAAAAAAACTTACAATTGCTGAGAAATATAATCCAAGTAATTGTATGTAGTTACATGATATTGGCAGAAATCAACATTTACTATTGCCAACGGTTTCCGGAGCCTTTTTACTGCTGTCAGAAGCTTCTGATATTATTTATTTTCTATTTACAAAGCCGATAACCAACAAAGTATTATCTTTAGAAACAAAACACATAACAGAGAAATGTCTTCCTCTTTGTAACAGACGTATCTAATACTTTGTGAGTTCAGTGGATAGGAAGAATATAGGAAAAGCTTCGTCCGTATTACCTACACATTATTGTGTACATTTTGTACAGGTTGACCCATGACAGGTATGAATCATGTCTGATTAAAATAAAACAATAATTTCGATAAAATAATATAAATGTTGAGGTAGTATTTTTGTTCCAAACAATTTTGAACTTACGTAAAAGAACTTGTCTAGGTTGTCCTCCTACCTTCGGGAAAAAATTCTGTAAGTGTCATTTCTTACATTGTATAAACAACCAGCAGGAAATGCAGCCTTGTGAGAGGAGATGAAAAATATGTTAGACCGCTGCATAAATATGAGAATTTTGTACTTATTACTTATAATAGTAATTAAATGAAATTTTAATTATTGTAAGAAAATAACAAATAGATCTTGTGAAGTACTAAGATTACATTTGACGCCCCTAAAGGCCAAGCGAATATAATCCCAGGCATCCGCTAAAAACATTTAATATTTTTTCAAACAAAACGTATTGTAATTTAACAATCGTTATTTTTTTTACCTTATCCAAAGTTAGAATCTTACGATTTAATCTCCAAACCATTTTTTTAATGTGGAACGTCATAATGACTACATCCTGCCTGATGGTAAGCCGTGAAATAAGCACGGTACGAAGCAC
This sequence comes from Musotima nitidalis, assembly GCA_949126915.1. Classification (NCBI taxonomy): domain Eukaryota; kingdom Metazoa; phylum Arthropoda; class Insecta; order Lepidoptera; family Crambidae; genus Musotima; species Musotima nitidalis. The sequence continues at coordinate 9,174,173 of OX421418.1, read as the reverse complement.
AAGCACTCATAACGGCCTGCTATAATGCCGTTTCCCACCCCGCTTAAAAGACCCGGTATCGTAGGAAATAGGAAACACATGAGCCGGCAGCGAATTCCAGAGCTTAGTGGTCTTGCTCAGAAACGACTTCCCAAATTTCTTAGCTCGAGTGCTGATAGTCTACACAGTATGTAGATGGTTTCTAGGAACAGCACGTGTTGTTCGGGAAAGGAGAGGGCGGGATGAGAACAAATAGCTCCTTTGAACACTCGCCATGGCAATTCCGGTAGAAGACACTGAGAGATGCAATGTCTCTACGCAGCTGTAGATCTTCGAGTGAGGCTGTTACCTCAGTATCCCCTATAATGCGAACCGCTCGCCGTTGCAGTCTGTCAAGTGCGTCGAGGAGGTACTTAGCAGAACCGTCCCAAAGATGGGAACAATACTATACACTCGATCGCACTTGAGTCTTGTATAACAAACAGCGCTGCTCGGGAGTGAAAAACCGCCTCACCTTATTGAGTATACCCAACTTACGGGAGGCAGTTAAAATAACACCCTCGATTAAATATTTCGGGTTTAGGTCCTGGCCGATGTCCATGCCAAGAATGCTGAGATCCGGCGAAATGGGCAACGGAGCGTTCTGAAGAGAGGAAGGAGTAAGGAAGTGAGTAACCTTATATTAAAAAAGTAGGCTCCTTTCATGAATGCCCTAACTAAGCAATGGCTTTATAAAAATAATTGATTGACATAAGCTCCGTAAGGGAAGTCCCGAATGTCCTAAAAACTATTGAAAAATTGATAAAAAGAACTTTTGAGAAATTGATAAAACATGAATAAGGATTATACAAATTGAAACACACCGCTATTGTGGTGATACATTTAATAAATATTATTCGGCGAATCAGAAGTAACTTGTTTCGCATGGATCAACTGTTTTTAATTTAATATTAAATACCAATAATTTGAAGTTCATTACTTCGCTGTACATAATAATCATGACAATATAATTTCAGTTTGAAACTCAAACAATCTACGGCAATATTACGTATTTATTATTTTTTAATTAGAAGTTGGCGCCAAATTTTGTGCTATCATGTTATTGAAGTATATATTTTAGACAGCCAACGTAAATATGTAATTACTGGACTGTATAAAAACTAGGTTATTTTTATTACATTTTTAAACCTGTATAATGGTTGAGAAATATACTAAAAACCAAATTTGTTCGGCGATTTCGATTTGAAAACATAATAAACAAACATACAAGCTTACTGCGGCTTTCATAATTGAAAACATTTAGTTGACCTAAATGTTGACCTGGGATGTACCGGTCGGCCATATCTGGCTTAGAGCAGAGGGGAGTGGGTTCGATTCTTACTCAGTTAAAAATAAAATACGTTTTTACAAAAACTAAATTGGTGTGATTATAAGAGTATTATTATCGACAAGTAAATAGAAGTGTTGGGAGGAGAAGAGAAAGAGCAGGTCAAAAGTACCCTAGACCGACGGGCGTGTATGAGAAGGTTATTGAGTGAGAATTAAGATAAAAGTATATGCCAAGATCGTAGCAAATGGAAGGGTGTGATCTCTGCCTACCCCAACGGGAAAAAGGCGTGATATTATATATGTATGTACCTAATTATATATTATACATAGTACCTATGTATTATATTATTAATGTTTGCATAAATATATGTAGTAAAAAGTGTGGCAATCATATTGAATCTGTGAAACAATATTGAAAAAGGATTTATAAAATGATGACGGACGGACTTCACAGATACACACACAACCGTTCTTCATACTGTCGTGTATCCGTAACGAATAATATTTAATTAAAGTCACATTATAAACAATGTGTATGGACATCTTGGCGGGAAAGTGAAGCGTAATATTCGCAGTTTTGTTTTATTTTGTAATATGTCTCCAACACTAACACTGAACGGTTTATAATTCACCGTTATTACACGTTAATGTTCGAAATATCCCACATATTACTATGAATTATTCATATTTCTTTTACTTAACACTGGCTAAATGTGCTAACCGCAAGAAGCCATAATTAAAAAAAAAAGCAATGTTCATGTTGGATTTGGTATAGTCGTATTTGGTGGGCTGAATATTTATTATATAAAAGGTATACCTTACTCTAACTCTTTTTTCAGAATTACAAAAAGAACAATTGACATACCTATTACATAATGTCGATAAACATTAATACAGCGTTATTTTTTTTATTAAAGTATCTTAGTAGATATGCAACATTGACCGTCGGGTCCTTCGTTTACCTTTGATCGTCGTTTATCTTTAATCTAACAATTAAATCTAGTCGATATTAGAGGATATATAATATTAGGATATACATATAAAATTAGCATTTTATCAAACTGGCCTCTATGCTCTGAATATCATAATTCAATTGTTTTCACGCGATTTAATTTTGTTTTGCCATCGTTCCGTGCTCAATATTAATAATTTATAATACCGCATTATTTTTGAATACGAGTTCCATCGTGACACAAGCGCTGCAGATATAGGAGGATTTATGATGTGTACTCAGAAACAACTAAAAGTACTGTAAAATAAAACACGGCACGTTTTTGGTTCCAACGCTTTCGTCCTAGACATTTTTACCTCCAGAAAAAACCTCGTGGACGGCCGGGGACTCTAGTTGGCAATGGGGAATTGAAAGCGATCGTGGAAGCGGATCCATCTCAAACCACGTCAGAATTGGCTGCAGGCTTCGGTGTGAACAATAAAACCATCTTGGATTGTTTAAAACAAATTGGAAAATTGAAGAAGCTTGAATGATGGGTACGCAATGAATTAAGTGAAGCAAACCAACAAACACACATCGACCGCTGCGTCATGTCACTTAACCGTCACAATAACGAGGAGATTTTGAATCGTATCATTCATCATTCATCTTCATCTCAGCCCATTAACGTCCCACTACTGAGCACGAGCCTCCTCTCACATACCTAGGTGCGAGGGTAGTGGGTCATACTCCACCACGCTGACCCAGTGCGGATTGGCGGAGGCAGGTGTATGGCGTCCTGCTGTTAGAATTTATCAAGCCGCCCATTAGGCCTCTAACATGGCTTAACGACTACCACATTTAGTGATAACCGGGACCATCGGCTTAACGTGCCTTCCGAAGCACGGAAGCGCTCGATATCAAATGCCACACAAACGGTCACCTATCCAAGGACTGACCTCTGTAAACTCTGCTGTACTTCGGTGATCGTTTCCGACCACCTAGTACCGCAGAGCTACGAGCCTCGTATCATTACTTGTGATGAAATATGCCCAAATCTTGCCCCCAAGCGAAAGTTGACCCAAAAAAAGGTACTGGTTACAATATGGTGGACCAGTGTTGGTTTCATCCGCAACAGCTTCCTAAGATCTGGAAAGACGATTAGGCCGGACCTGTATTGCCAACAACAGGAAGCCATAACGGAAAAGCTAGCAATTAAACCACCGAGATTGGTCAACTGCTCTAGCCCACTTCTTCTTCAAGACAACGCTAGACCACACACTGCACAACAGACGGTGGGAAAACTAGAGAAGCTAGGATTGGAATGTCTCCGTCATCCACCACACCCCCCGGACCTTGCACCATTCGATTACAATTTTTTTCGAAATTTGAATAATTAATTAGTTGAATAAAATTCAATTTCTGAATTGAATTGAAGGCAGTCCATAACGCCTTCAAATATTTTGTTTATTCGCGCTCTAGCAGTTTTTTCAGCAAACGAATCAATGAACTCTTTATAAAATGGCAATAATGCATGTGTAAGAACGGTACCTACTCTAATTACTTAAGAAAAAAAACTGTAATAAAAAAGTTGCTTATCTTTTTTCATGTAAAACATGAATTTCATGTGTATGGACTTACTATATAAGTCATGATAATGAGGGCTGCTTTGACATAAAGCTGATGGACACAGGGTTTGCCCACACGCACTGCTCTTCCTCGACTACATGCTACATTATACAAGTTTAAATATATTTTCGTTATTCCATAAAACATGGCTAGCCACATATTGTAGACAAATTCAAAATAAAATATCATAAGCATTGGTTTGAAACAGTAATAAAATTTTCTGGGAATTTGGAATAAATTACCCAAACATTTATGTTTCGAAGATTTCAATAACAACATTAATAATTTGTACGCGGCCATTTACCAACACATCACATATTCTATAAAGTCACATCATTCATTCCTAACTTCAATAGATTCAAGGCATTAAAACCCTCTCCGAAATACTTGTACATACGTAAATACTTACTTGTACAATATTGGGCATTGTAAGATCCAGCATTGAAACTTGAAAAGGAGTGATTATTCATCTTCAGTATGTTCAGAGATCGCACAAGCTTTTGATAAACACTTAACCGTGGTAAAGAATGAGCTAAAGTATGCGAGGAATTTAAGGCATCGGCGGGACGTGTGGGTTGGGCGGGGGTCCGCCGCCCAGCGTCAGTTGGCTTCGAGCCTCCGCGGGTGCTGCCATGCTATCGGTGTGACTGGCTTACTTCACTCGTTCCGTGACTCACCACGAATTCGGTAACTTTTTTCTGGCGTTATTTAAAGGTTTTTTCAAGTGTTTTCTTAAGTGTGCGCAATTGAAGCAGGATGCACGTTCACCACGCAACTGCCTCAGCCGGCTGACGACCACATGCACATATCGCCTCCACGTGCACCGGTAAGCAACAACTTATGTATTTTTTACTTTATTTCTGTGTGTAATTTTTAAGATAACCGTCGCCACTATGTCTGAAAAGAAAAGCTTTTTAATGTGAATGAAAATTATGTTTCATTCCATTGTGTTCACTTAATCAATTAAAACGAATCAAAAACTTTATTACATGTGAAACTAATAGAGAAACCAACTTATAAATATTCCTAAGTATTCAGGGTATATAAAATACATCAGTTATGCTCATGGTATGAGAGATTAACCAAATGTGTAAAGCCTAAGGCGCTTATGGGGTCATATTCGTAGTATATCGCGAGGCATAAACTAGTTTTATACGGGCACTAAGCCGGACCTTTAAGCTCAGACCGCCTTCAAAAATAGAATATGTTCTTAAATAAATAATCCAATACAAAAAAAAATATTTGTCACACGTACGTTACTTTACTTGTTGATTTCATTATGAAAAAACTTTTCAAGGCTTTGTAGGAATATTGTAAAACATATTAACTACAGCACTAAACACAATAAGTTAATAACTCAATCTCATTTTAGATAACAAAGAAACGCACTCTACTTTATCATTAGCCATATCAACTGTCGGCGTGGTTCTTTCAACATAATTTCGCCTGATGAATAAATTAGGCAATTCAACATTAGAGTGCTGACTTACTGCATACGTCATTATGAAAAGTAATGATAGGTATCTTATTGTCACTTTAGTATTACTAGCCCAATTACTAAGAACGTCAAATTGTTTATCAAAAGTGAACAAGGTTCTGTAAGGAAATATGTAGTAGTATGTCGATTTCATGGGTTTTGATCCTAATTTAGTATTCAAATATTATTGCAATGTAAATAAATAAATATTCTATTACAATTACACCAACTATTTAGTTCCAAGCTAAGGATTACTAAGAACTTGTGTTTTGGATTCTAAAGAACGAATAAACATACTAAATACTTTTGCAAATACATACTTAATATACATTAGAGACACCCAAATCAGAACAAACATTCATGTTCATGCACACAAAGATTGTTCCTGTGTGGGAATCGAACACACGACCTCAGGAGCGGAGTGCAGGTATACTGACCTCCACGCCATAGCGGTAGTCCTATAGGTTGACAAAAAGCAAAATATCAATGATTTTGTGAACAAATATTTTATTAATGCTTTATCGTCATATACATTAATGCATCTCATTATTGGCATTATTATTTTTGTGGTAACAAAAAATTTTTTTAGCTAAAATTTAGAGTTTTTTATAATACATAGAAACATTCACTTTTTTATTTGGCCGCATTCTTTTCTAACCTTAAGGATTACTGGTAGATAATGTGAAAGTGGCATTAAGCTCGCCTTTAGTACAGTAAGTACTTAATTATTTAAGCGCCTTGAAAAAGGCCCTTCTATATTGTACCGTATATTTTTTTGTATGGGGAGTTTCAGTCATTCATTGTTGAATTGAAAACTAAGTACATATTAAGCCTGGTTTTTACACACTATAAAAAATGTCTTTAGAAAAATGTTAGTTGCTGTTAAAGTACAGATATAATTTGTACAATTGATTTTGTTGAAACTTTTATGAAACACATACCTTGAATAAGTAATAATGTTTCTGACACTTACACCAATTATTTAGTTCCAAGATAAGTATAATTAAGAACTTATGTTATGGATACGAAATAATCGATACATATACAAAAATACTTTTTGTTGTACATACATACATACTAAATATACATAGGAAAACACCCAGACAAGACCAAATATTCATGTGTGCACACAAAGATTTGTCCTGTGTAGGAATCGAACCCACGACCTCTGGAGCGGAGTGCGGGTATACTCGCCACCACGCCATATAGGTTGTCGAATAGGAATGAGTACATCGTTTTATTGTGACTAATTATGGTACATGAAGCAACAATTATTAAGAGACGGGCTCAATTCAAGTTTCAGTTACTTTGTTTTGATTCGAAATGTTTGCTTAAAATACATCAATTGCAATAGGTATTATTACATCACAGTTTACAATTTCATACTGAACTACCTCGAAATCAACACATTATAGTCCTGTTTAGTATGTTAATGCAATCAATGAGCTGTGTTTGGTAAAAATATTTTTCTAGTCTCTGATATCTTAGACACAGTTTAAATTGTATTGTTTTCTGTCTTCTAGTAGTCGAACGCTATCTCACAGTTTAACTGAATTATCTTTCAATGGTACTGCTATGACAATAGGCAATGGAGTAGGCGGGTAATGTAATGTTTCACTTACTTTCTAATAATTTAAAAAAGCCGAGATGAGTTTCTTGATGCATTCTTCTCAATCTCGTTGCCTTTTTGGAAGCCTCGTTAGAATCACGACAGGCTGACTGACAGATCCCCCCTATAAGAGTAACCGACAGACTGACAAATCTTGAGAATAAAAACCACAACAGACAGATAAACTCAAACCTTGACAAGTTCTGACAAAGAATCCATTTGCTTTTATTTCTTGGATTATGGTACCGCTCATATCTCTTTCATTGTTGTTATGAATAAAAATTATGGAATTTCCATTTTGTGTAGATATGATCCTGTTGATCTTAAAGACAATAAAGTATATTTTATTTCTACAAAAAGTTTCTGCCGCGTACTATTGGGTTGTGGATTAACCTGACAGGCGAGGTTTCCCCAAGAGATTATACAGCATGGGGCTCTTTAAATAGGGCGTGAAGCGTTTTTAAATTTTGGCAACGTGCTAGTGTTGGTAGAGTCCATTGGTATACATTTTCTATTATGTGAGCCTTGAGCTTGAATGTCACCCTGTAGTAGAAAAAATAAGAACTTTTTGGAGAAAGTCCCGTTCGTTACTTCATCCTTTGAAAAAGAAAAGTTTGAAATGCCATCAGGTTCAGCAAACTCGACAATAGAAGGAATATACCGATGACGAAGTTATTTCGAGTGCAAGTTTACGTTAACGCGAGCACCAGATATGTTTTACAGTTGACTTGTAAACGACTATAAACCTATAACTTTTAATTTAACAGGAAAGAATGCGAACACGATTCGAACTAAATATTTACTCGTGCTGCGTCGTCATAGCGGCAACGTCGCTTCTTTATGTCAGTTTCTTGGTCTTTTAATGAAATTTGTTGTTTTACAGAAACGTTTGTTTACTCGGTTACAGTAAAATAAGTCTATGGTTACGTGTTTTTGTAAGGATAATTCACTAGTCTAATACTAGCTACCTATATGTGTAGGGAAGCAATACTAAATCTGTTCTGTTAACTATTTCTTTGACTAAAAAAATTGGACAATTTTTTAAAATATCTTTTTCCTATCAAAAGTCAGTTGAGAATATATGAAATACATTGTTTTTTGAAATTTAAAAGTGTTATAGAACGTAATATCAGATAAAAACAACTAAAACTTGACACGAAATTGCGACGTTGCCGATTAGATAGAAAAGGCAGTTTAACGCTATCCAACTAAAAACGTGCAGCAGTTTCATCAAGCACGCGCGTTTATGTTTTACGACTGAATATATAACAATGCAGTGATGTAACGCATGCTTCAATATTATGCAGAAACGTAGAGAAGAATGGTTCATTTCAAGCTTTGTTGGTATCTCTCCAAAGTCTATTAAAATGTCATCATCATATCCTTGTGCGGCTTATATTATGACGTCCTGTATGAAGGTTGTTGCACTGGATGGTAAGTTTGGTTTATAAAACAAAATGTTTAGTAGAGCTGGAAGCGCTGTGTGAGATGTTTTTATTTATTCATTATACATACTTAATTTTTAACACGATACGGAGCGCTCTAACTTTTCTGGAATGCATAGACTTTATACCTTCAGGCATAATGCGCATGTAGTCACTTAAAAAAAAACCAGACATACACCAGATATTACTAGATCATAACTAGGTGAATCCATGTAAAATACAAAAACACAGTCAAGTCAAAGTCCTATCTTAGTAAAGTAGTGTAGGCCTTACTAGAGGCTTCTATGGAGGCTTTGAATTACCACTGAAAATCATAATTCATGGTAAAATTTCACTTCCTTACACTTGTGTTCGTTGTCGTAGACTTTATGTACAAAAATCTACTATATTTACCAATAAATACTCGTAATAATGCCAGTTTCTGAAAATGAAATACTGCCTCGATCAGTCTTTTCCTGAGTCAGCGCCAAAATCAGAAAAAAAATGTTAACTCTGGATTATACTCTTTTCGAAACTAAATCCTTTATGGTAAAGTGATATTTATTACTCGTAGAAGGTATATAATTCGGTCAACTTGCTTTTTATGTTGGTATTTAGGGCAGTATTGAAGCACGGATCGCGTCATGAATAGATAATTTTTGCAGCCACTTCATTAGCGCGCCCGCCACAGCGCCTCGACCTCTCGTTAGGCGCAACTTATGTAGCCTGAAATTAATTGAAAGAATTTTCTAGCACTCTTTAGACACGTATGCTGTTTTTAATTTAAAAATATACTGCGATTTATAACATTACCACCCCCCATGTATATTGTAGGAAAATGATAATTGTGATGAATACAGTACTTTTATATCCGTTTATTTATTTATTTAATAAATTTATTTAAAAATAAATTGAGGTATTTATATAATTGAGGCTTTGCATCAAACTCAAGACAAGACATAATTAAAATAAAGAAAACAAACAAAACACTTTACACTGAATTTTACATATACTTCAGTATAATGTGTAGGAGAATCAAATGCACTTTTTTTTTTAATGACATAACTTTTATAGTAAATGTGAAATTTTATGTTTAAAATAATGTCAGTAAATTAACGTGCGACTTACCGATGGGGCATTATAAAAAACAAACAAAACTAAAAGCTGTTTAAGTTTGTACAACTTCAAGCAGATTCAGCTTGAATTGGCTGTGGCAGAAGAGTCTTGCTGTAAGAGGTCATACATTGAAACCATAATACAGAGCCTTTAACTTGACCTAACGCCTTGGTACCACATTAATTGATAGGGCCTTTTGAAGTACAGATATTAAATACGACACAATTGGTCACCCAACCAATGACCCATTTAACTTCGGTATTTGTTTCTGACCTGCAGTGTGACCTAGCTTATCCGGTGATTAGAGAGATTACAACGTTAAATATAAAAAATGCTATGCAAAAATTATATTCCTAGAATACTCTAAACTACGCTTGCGGATTAAATAGTGACGTTAGTTAATGACGACCGATATGGCGTCAGTATACCTGCACTTCACTCCAGAGGTCGTGGGTTCGATTTCCACACAGGACAAATCTTGTGCATGAACATGAATATTTGATCTGTTTTCCTATGTTTATTAGGTATGTATTTATAAAAAAAGTATGTAAGTATGTTTATCCGTTCTTTAGTATCCATAACACAAGTTCGGTGATACTTATCTTGGAACTAAAGAATTGGTGTGATTGTAAGAGAATATTTATTTATTTAAATAGTCCAGTAGATTATCAATACTTTGAAGTAAACGTAAATATCGCGTAAATATTAAATAATATTGCGTGAAAAGAAATTACACCATAAATTATATGAATGAGTAGGTTTTGTGATATTTTGGCGATGAATAATACGATAAACTTAGAGCAATAAATCGTTTGTTATCTTAAAAACCTTTACAATTCCTACATCACCCTCGATTTCATTTTAAAAGAAGTAATGCGATAGCATTTTCGAGTAATATCGAGAAAATAAATATTAAAACACCAGTTTGGATAATAGTTTGTGATCAGGTGAAGATGAAATTTCATTCAAATGACAGATGATGTATTTTATTATTGAAATATCTCATTATTATTTTAATACAGGGCAAAGATATGGGCTTGGAACCTAGGCACAAAAGGGTAAAGCGGCTTTTATTCTTTTAAGTTATACTCCAAGAATCTATAATAAGCACCCTGATAATTATAAAATAAGACATTTTGAAAAAGACCTATTGACATTTTTAAAGCGTACTTTAGTTTTTTAGATTACGAATAAGGACATTTTACTTTAATATTAACATATTGTTTTACGTTGACTGGTTACTGCACGAATTTTAATTATTGACATTATATATTTTTCAACATAATGTAAATATAGAGTAAATTGACATTAATAATAATTATTATCAATCCTCACCTAATATCTAAGTATCAATATTTTATTTAAATTTTTTTTCCAGACTCAGTTATACTAACTAATAATATATTTTTTAATGAATCTATGATGAAATATTATCATCATCATTAGCCTACATTCGTCCACAGCTGGACATAGACCTCTCCAATGGCACGCCACTGAGCTATTTGTGGATGCCATTGAGGTTGAGCCCATAATCTCCACGCCTGGGCAGGCAGGTTGGCGATTGCAGGAATTCATTCTTCGCACCGGTGACGCTGCTACCCGTCACAGGGATGTGGCATTTAGTTACGTCGTTTCTAAATGATTGTCATTAGTCGATCGCCTCGTTCGTTGGTCAGCAGGATGCTGTTGTTGTGAAGTTGGCACTGATAGTTTCAGCACTGTTAGTTTTTGCTCCATTCCATCTAATGTCTATGATGAATAATTTGATATAATATTCCAATATGATATTTGTGTACCTTGTTAAAGTTAGAATTATAGTGATTCTCTAATTTATCTGTTAACAGCAACCAATTATGTAACCTATATTTCACAGAAAAATTAACTCTAACTTTTAACTTAGCTGCTCGATCCTCACGGCTGACAAAACTATATTTCCCTAATGATCCAGCCTGTTCGGACATGACCGGAGGCTTATTAGAATCAGAAAGGTTCCGAGCTGCGCCGGATCGATAATTATGATAAACTGAAGAAAGGTTTATCTTCAGCAGTGTAGCTGAACTGGTCATCATCATCATATCCTAGTATTATCCGAGTTGCCCTAGACTTTAGCTTCGGGTCTGCTCACTGAGAGGCGCCACGGCGCGCTCACATACCGCCTGACGCAGATCCTCACCGAGCATGGCTGCTTCGGCAGGTTCCTGCACAGAATAAGGCGGGAGGAAACGTCCGCATGTCACCACTGTGAAGATCAGCCAGAGGACACGGTGGAGCACACCACCGCGGTCTGCCCCGCTTAGCGGCGATCGGCGGCGGCGATCACTCGCGTCTGGGCTTGGTGGAGGCCATGGTCCGGAGCGAGAGAGAATGGGGGCTGTCGCCTCCTTTTCCCGAAGCTGTCATGATAGCAAAGGAGGCGGCGGAGCGATAGAGACAGAAACTCATCATCTCGGTCCCAGGCGCCGCGGTGGACACCCGAGACGTCGGCTGCCGCGAGACGACTCTCGGCCACCGTAGGCGCTGGCTTGCGGGTGGCAAGTAATGGGTAACTCGCTGCCCGTCCGTCTTCTATAGGCGACAGGCCGCGTCGAAGGCGCGTTCGTGTTCCACGCGCGCTTTAAAGAAATGTCAGCACACTGAGGGGCCTAGAAGTAACTGAAACATGAATGGTTTTTAGTCAGTATACGTCTGACACACCTTACCGCTCCACCCACAGCGGGGAAAGGTCAAATGATGATTTTCCATCGAAAAAAAGGGTCTGCTCTCTGGCCCAAGCAGATGGTATTCAGCTCAACCGATGATGTACTAGTAATACGATACGTTTATATAAATTACAGCAAATTAAAATAAAAACTCACACTTAAAAATACACTAGCGATTAAACTAATCAAGTAGTCACTGTTAAAATAATATGTAAGTAGTTTTATTATAAGAATAAAAAAACAGGGCACATCCATACCAGTATTATAAATGCAAAAGTAACTTTCGCCTATCAGGGCTTCGCCTATTTAATCCAATATTCATCATAATTTAAAAAATGCGTAGTTCGTTTAAAGCGTGATGTTCTCGGTCACGCATACGGAAACTTTTATTAAATAAATGTTTGCTCTGTCTTCAGGTCTTTTACTTATACAGTATCATCTTCATTATAAATTCAAGCCTATTGGCAACCTAGTATACGTATCTCTTCACAAACCAACATAGGAATATTTAGGTCATACCATATCTCATGTGGACCCCAGAATATGGTTAATTTATTTTTACATTTTCGCTCACACAACATCCGTAAAAGTCCCTAGTAAATATTTATGTTCTTTATAATAATATGTTTATTCCAGACAAACTTTTATACAAAGACCGTCTCTTGCTGTTGGTGAAGCAGAAGTGTGTGTCAGACTTTTACTGACTAAAAATCTTCCATATTCCTTCTTGAATGTGCTATGTCCGGGGGCCGAAGTAGCGCTTTCGAACTGTCCCGCAACCCGCCGGGATTGACAGATGGAATACCGATTCTCGAGAACCTAAAACAACGAACTAAATTTACATATATTTTTTATATACATAATTAAATCTGACTTTTTAGATAGGCAAGTCTACACTTTAAGCTTTTTAATGTAGAGAAACATATGTAAGATGTAAGAGAAAAAATATAATTAAATAAATATTTTCTTACTATCAAACCAATTATGTGTTATGGATACTAAAGAATCCTTTTTTATTATAAATATATACTTAATATATATAGAAAACACCCAGATCAACACAATTAATTATTTTCATGCACACAAAGAATTATCCTTTGTGAAAATCAAACCGACGACGTCAGAAGCGAAGTGCACTCGTCAAAAACGGAAAATACCAAAAAAATTAACTAAAACAGAAAGTTGTTAACTGGTTTTTCACGAAGTCGGTTCTCGACAGGCTGCGGAACAGACCTGCGATTACGTTAGTTTTTACACTGGAATTCAAAAAACTGACAATAATGACTGAGGGCAAATTGGTCATCACAATTTACTGTTGCAGGGTGTACTACATTGTTGCAGGACTATTCGAAAGGGTTACCGCGGCTCCGAAAAATAACAGGATGAAGAAGAGACATGGATGGTTTTTAGTCAGTAAAAGAACACACCATTCAGCTCCACTCATGTCGTTGCTGTCGTTTGATGATTTTCCATCCTAAGAAAAGGGTATAATTAGTTATGTAGATCGCTTAGCTTGACATATTACTTGACTGGTTACCGCCTGCGTTCTTCGAGTTTTACAGGAACTGCAAAAATTTTCAAAACCTTTTTCAGTTGTGAGTGGCAATAGGCACTACTCTAGTGACGTGGCGCACAGATTCAGGCGATGTTCTATTGCTTCACTTATTTCGGAACGAAGCTAAGCTTGCATATTTGAAAATGAATTTAGAATTTTCCATATCATAATAAAATTTACAAGAGCGGCAAAGCTTTTATAGCTTCTTCTAGAAATATCTATCTGCTTCTTTAGAAATATTTAACGACGTACAATCGACTTTGCGATAGGTGTAACATGTCAGTTCAACTTAAATCTCTTTACAAGGAGTCAAAGTGTCATGCTTGACGTGTGGGTGTACGTACATATTCGGAAGGAGACATTGGAAACAAGTAAAAGCTCGGCTGCCTTGTGACATCAAACGGGACGCATTTTCGCACCACCGAGCACAGTACAGATTTGCTCTTTCAATTTTTGAGAATTTATTTACATTTTTTATAGTACCTAATGTAATATTCAATGAGTTCCGCACGTCGACTTCACTTTGATATTAAAGTAAATATTTCAAAGCTTGCTGTATATAATGTATGTAGCACATTAGCTATTCTAGTGGAGTTACAGAGTCGTAATACCCGAGGTAACACCCGTGAGATTCACCCAACTACCTTTAGACGAATCTGTTACGGTGCTGCATGCTGTATAGAGCTCATTCCGACTCAGATTAAATTGTACAATCAAAAGATTTCCTACTCTCTTTTGTATATTATTTATGTAGACAGTGTGTATTGCAGCTATTACTTTGTAGAAAGATAAATTGGGTTAAGCATTATGAAATGTAAAGTATACTTGCGATGTTTGATAATATAAGTAACATTTTGATATTATTATAACTATGTAAACAGTAATTATGAAAAAAATACAAAGTGCGTGAAATCGGGTAAGAGACCGCTATTTTCTAGAATTTGTATTTATTCGTTAGTTTATTTTAACATTAATATTTCAGTTACCTACATACTTTAAATTAATGAATATTGATAGACATCTTACACAGGTGTTACGCAGCCCTATAGCATAAACATATAATTAATTACATAATATTTTTGTTGTTTGATCCACTTATCCATATATGGGAAACAAATTTCATATTTACATACAAATATCTGCCCCGTAGCTGTGTCGGAATCGAATCCAAGACCTTACGACTAGGACTACTTATATGATTCTACTTGATGTTTAAAGTAACTCAAAAGAACGTGTGTTGAAATAAAATAAATACTATTCATTATCATCATAACAAAAAAAAATTGAAGTGAGAACGTAATATTCGCAAACCAGTCGTAGGTGCAGTGATAAAGGTATCGTTAAATCTCCCGCCTTTTCAAGTTGAGCCGAGTATCAGTTGACTGATACTAATGGTCCGCATTTTATTTATCACAAGTGGGAGATTAGGTAATGAAATTCTATTCCATTTTTATTTTATCTTTACAAATCGACGTATTTACGTCATTTATGGCAGTCAGTTACGGAAAGTAAATAAGTTTGTATTCGGCTGTTTAATATATTGTTAGAATGTGTTTCATGCAGCAGGTAGCTCCTGTTGTACAAGTTTCTCTTGAATTATTTCGGACTAATCAGTGAGACCGGAGAGCGTTAGACAAGGTTTAGATTGCACCAACACCCCCCCGTGATTTGCTTTAAACAATTATTAATATTATGTGACTTTTAGCCTTTATGCATATTTTCATTACAAACAGGGATATTTAGACTGTATCTTGTGTTCCATCTGGTGGGGCCTCATTATCAAAGACGACTGGTGTATTCATCTATTATTAGATCTTATGATCTTTGTTATGGATTCTACAAGGAGTGAAAATAACTTTTACTAAAATCGAAGATTAAGATGACATTAAATGTTACTTAGTATAGAATACACAACTTCTTCAGCAA
This sequence comes from Musotima nitidalis, assembly GCA_949126915.1. Taxonomy (NCBI): domain Eukaryota; kingdom Metazoa; phylum Arthropoda; class Insecta; order Lepidoptera; family Crambidae; genus Musotima; species Musotima nitidalis. The sequence goes on along the minus strand of OX421418.1, from coordinate 9,158,499 downwards.
GTAATGAAAATGACTATATTAAATATCGTTGCTAATATCTGTCCGACAAACATGGTCCACATTTTAATATCATAATTCTGAAACAACGAATTTAGGCCTTAAAAAAATGCAAATTCACAAATTTTACATCTCTCTATTAAACACAGCAGCGATTGTGGGGACAGTGGGGCGGAAATTTTACCAAAGCGTCCTCAAATTAACAAAATTTTTACATAGCCCATTAAAAACACAGGAGATAACTCCAACTATGAGGACGCCAGTTTGAGGAAGGGCCTTATATATTTCAGCTACTCATGTTTAAATCAAACATAAGGTCTCGTAAAATATGTTCAAAGGAACATATTAAAAACATAGGTCTTCTACCGCAAGCCGCCGTGTCTAGAACTGCTAATCATTAACTTTTATTAACTAAATAATATAAGTGTAGAAACGCGCGCTTCTTTGAAAATTTATGTGAAGCAGCTTGATTTGAGAATATCATCTAATTTCACGATCCCTACAAAATAATAATCGAAGAAGCAATTCTGTAGAAGCCAACTAAGTGAAGCTGAATAAAATTTCGTTTGATGTCACCAAATATACAAATAAGTAATGGAAAATTTTAATAGTACAAATTGAATGGGCAAAATATTAATAACGCGGACTAATTGCAAAATTCATTTTAATACAAAATGCTAATGAGGTTAATTGTATTAAAATGAAAAACGAACTACATACGCTGTGCCATTAGGTAAAGGCAGGGTTAGGTTGAACTCCCCAGCATGAGCAGCATTGGTTCAATAACTAATATTTAATACCGCTCCTACGAGTCTGACTAGCACCAACTCCTTTTGTTGTGGTCAGCACTTGTTGACACATCCGAGGCTTGGCGCCGTTACATAGGCGTAGGCCTTGGCATTCGGTGGATGCGCATCCACTGAAGGCCTACGCCCGCAGCCACATCCCTCAGAAGACTCAGCTCTGACATGAAGCTCACTGGACACGACACCCGCGCTGCTGATCGCCCCACCGTACCGACGGAAGACACAGATAGGAAGAAACCTAAAGCCGCGTCCGTAGTTACGGACGCTGAACGCAACCGCGGTCAGGGGGCACAGACCCGACTCCACGCCGTGTCTTCACAACGGGGGGACACGTTAGAAGACACTGACTTGTAGACACTAACGTGTCACACTTGGGACAGACGGCAAAGACCGTGCTATACCAAATAGAAAAGTGTGGCACTCGTCAAGGTTACTTAGCAAATCTACATTGTAAACAAATAAATATATTACATCCGACTGCTAGTATCTTGTATTAAACTCCTGGTCAGTGAAATATATCGACTTCTAGCGCAAAAAGTTCGAATGAAGCTGAAATTAGGAAATAGTGAAACCTTTATGTAGTGTAAGAACATCAATTATGACGGAAATTAGACGGAACGGACGAAATTGGATTTTTTAATACCTTTAAAGTCTAACCTAGAAACTTTTCATTTATTTCCATCTATGCCTTTGGACCTACTTTACACCTACAACCAGAAAAACACATTCCCTACTCGTTTTGAGTTAAACCGCTCTACTAGAATAGCAACATTATCTGATTCAATTCAGAAATGAAATTCATTATGCTGTAATAAATTTACATTAAGCTTTAATGAAAATATGAATACTGACAGCTAAAATTGTACTTTGATTTACACGTCTCTTTAGAATCTCAAACTTTACAACGATTGTTATAGGAGTATATTTCAAATACATTTTGGCTAAGGCCATTGCAGATAGGAGTCTAGTAAATCCTCTAATATTGTGTAGCGGATCCCATTTTAGGAGCACAATAACAAGTCCATTAAAGTCAGCGAACCCTTAATAGTTTTAATTATTGTTCAGTTTACGTTACGTTTTAGTTTATGGAGCTATTTAAGGCCAATACGTATAGTAAATTCAAAGGTTCACTATTGAACCAACCAGACTTTATAACCCAAATTTAAAAAGAGGAAGTTATATGCTAGTCGTAGTATTTTTCTATTGTTTCTGTACCGATATAAAAAGCCATTATACAATTAAATTACTTTGGAATCAAACGTTAGTAAAATTGTAACTCTTTTCTTATCCCAGGTTGTAGCAACTTTAAAGACTTGTACTAAGAAAATACGTTACGAATATTATAAAAGCAAAAGTTAGTTTGATTCTATGTTTATTAAACTTTCAAGCCTTAGACCACTGGCTAGATGTCAATTAAAACAAAGAGTGCTTAAACCCTAGGGAAAAGTGGCTGAAAATATAAAGTTTCTCGAAGATTGAAAGAACTGTAATCCATACTGGCAAGTTAGATATTTTATAAACAAGATAACTCCATGTGACATCTATAAGGTAATAAAAGGAATCAGTTAAACTAGTTTCAAAGGTAGAAAAAGAGGAAAATATACGTCCATTTTCTGGCATGACAACTGTAATGATGCGTTGTGTAGCGAGGGTGCGTGTGCAAAAAAACCTAGTATTTTTTGATGTTGCCGTCCTTTGAAGTTGTTTTCCGGGTATGGAGCCCGTTGTGGACACATGCCAGTTTCGAGTGTCGGTCGTTATTGTGTTGGTTTACGTTCGTTTGTTCGAATCGTCGACGTGTTTATCTTAGGGGCACTTTCGCTAACACCCGCCCAAAAGTCGATACAGTATGCGATGACGTCAAAGTTGCTTTATGATACTATCTGACGGTATCTGGGATCACGGAGTGAGCCCAGATGAGTGCAGCCCGCTCTATAAATATCATAACAATTTTACTTACGTGTATTATGACTTACGAGGCGCCATTGACGCGACTGTTGTAGTCACGTGGAATCTTTTTTTTTCTTCTATATTTTCGATTGTTGCCTCGAGGTTATGGTATCGTGAAATCTTAATATAAGATATTAAAGAAGCCGCAGCTAAAAACAATCCTCTGGGATGTAATAACCCATACCAACAAGACTAATAACACATGTGATACAGATATATTAATTACAATCCATCACTTTCAGTCTGCCTTAGCTAAGATAATCTGCTAAGATCTCTATGCATCCTAAATAAATAACAATATATTGAATATATGTCATAAACTGTTTTAGCACGGTTGTCAGTGTTTTTTTCGGAATCCGTTTACCAAAATTTCTTGTTTCTAGAAAGGGATAAATGGCCTGACAAATGGTCGTAGACAAATCCACAAGAACCCCGTTTCTGCCCTTTTAAACAAAATAATTACTAAAGCTTCTGACTAAAAGTTAAATATTCGATCGCTTTGAAAGTTGTGAGTCTATGCAAATTATTCGTCTCAGTTCGAACGAAACGCTAAAATGAAACTAATACATTAGAAAGGCTTTCAATCGTCTTGGATTTTACATTAAAGTCCGGTTGCCCTTTATTGATCTAATATAGCTTTGGGCAAGTACAAGAGATGCTTTTATTTTCTACCTTAAATTTTAGTAAATATGATTGGAATTGTCTATGTAAGCACAGCCGATGTCACCATTTATTTTGGTCCGTGTTGACAAGAATTCTATTAAAGTTTATTAAAAGTATAAAACACGTTGTTTTCTCTTTGTTGAAATATTATTAAAAATAAGAATAATTTCATATGATATTTTTGTTTCATATGTACTTGATAGCATTTTTTTATTGCTCATTACTTTATGTTTTACTTGTAATTTCCGGAAACGATAAGTTAATTCAACGAAGATTCAATACAACATCGAGGAGTAGTTATATTACATTCTGTTATTTAATACAAAAGGTTTTATACAGGAAAGTCTGTTTATTACCAGTACCCAAAGAGAACCTTAAGCAAACAAGCAGCCTAATTTTTTCAGATGAAAAGCAAGTGTCATTGTTTTGTCTGTTTTGTTACTCGTATTTCAAAAGAGGTGCGATCAAATGATGTTAATTTTTTTACATACCACCGAAATTGTAAACTGTGATATTGTTATCACCATTGGGGACCTTACGCGGTACTAGGTGGGCAGAAACGATTACCGAAGTGAAGCAGAGCTTACAGACCCAGCCCTTGGTTGGGTGACCGTTTGCAAAGTATTTAATATTAAAGCACGGTGTGTCAACTTACAGCTATGATGAGATGATGTTAATTATAAAACAATATTCCTAGGATTAAATTTATTTATATGTCGATTTTGTCACACAGTTTGGAGATATCTACTGGTTTTACGCAACACACGGTTGTATTGAAAATCGCGATGAGTGACAGTTATAAATTATTTAAATTGAAAAGCATTGAACATCCCATAACATTTCAGTCAAGTTGAATACACATATGCCACAATAATTTTCACTGACAAGTTATTACATAAAGTTCGGTGTCAAGTACCTAAGTCATTTTCTTTTTGCAAGTGAAGTTAATAATAAAACATTCAGTTTTAAAGGTAAAGTAATAGTAGATTAAAATGAAATTTTGCACTTCTTCGAACATTCGTGAACAAAATATATAAATCTATGAAAAGATAATGAAAGAGTATATATATACCCTTACCGCTACCAATAAAACCATTTTTATCAAAAATACTTGGAAAGTGATTGTTTTTATTGTAGCACCTGTACCAACGTCATATTGTTAATTAGACAAATAGCCAGACGGCCAGAAGGATGTAGACAATACATAACAGTTCCTTTTACACTTAGTCTCATATGCCCGACTTATCAAGTGATGTCTGAGGGTGATGAGTGGAGCTTGTTCTAATTAATTGTCATTGGCCAAAATCAAAGTTACATCGCATAAGGCCACAGCGAGAAGGTAGCCTCGTATAAATAGAGATGGTACAAAATTAATGTTTTTGAACACATTACACCTCGCTTCTAGGTTCAAACTAAGCTAGTATAGAATTTTCATTTCATTTGAATATCGGAATTTTCGTAAAACCTCGTATCATCTAAAATTTTTCAGATTACGTACGGTCTGAACTAAGCATAAATATGCGTATTCATGTATCATACATACAAATATTTACCCTGTGTGAGAATACGGTCCACGGTCTCAGTAACGGAGTGCTGGTAAGACTGACTTACTTGTATTGTTATAGTAAATGTATTCCAATTCCGTATTTTCCTAGTAAATGATCTGATATTTCCTCGTCGAACTCAGCGTGATATTTTTGGAGAAGTAGTGTTTATTGTTAGAGTGTCTAAAATTAGCGCTAAAGAGGTCGAGAGCTTGCAACCGATATAGTGTTAACGGGTGGCCATCGCTTATCCATCAATATTCGTAGGTTCTATCAGGAAATAAATATCAATAGACGAAGTAGACTAAAGCTTAGATAGAGTGTTCTTTATAGTTATTATTATAAAGGAATTTTAACAAGGTAATAAGTAAAAAACACGTAACATATGATCGTGATCTCATTGTCTTTAGTTATAAATATATGACGGCTGAAAGAAATTGTACACACATGTCTTTTTATAATTTAATTCCTTCAGATTTTGACATAGAGAAATGAATATGCAATAAATAGTCTTATAGGAAATCTAAAACATTGGTTAAGTAATAAGTAGTAGGTTTGAAGTTAGATATATACATATGAATATGCAGACATTCATTAGCCGCTTATACTGTGTTTACCAAATATCTGCAAGTCCGTTGAACCGCTGAAGCCAAACGTCTAGGAATACTAATTGGAACATTTCTAAGACAAGACTGGTGATAATATTGATTTACCCTTCAAGGAACTGGTTTCAATTAAATCTATATGTTTAATACCCTCCGGGCAAAACTCTCTACCTCATAGACCGTCGATAGTTTAAAAACTGGACAAGTGCGAGTCGTATTCGGTTACGGATGCTTATTAAATAACTTAATGAAGTTTCCACTTGAAGTGACCAAGTTACCTATTGTTTTCTTTTATTTGCACGATTGTACATTGCAAATAAAACACGTTGCACGGATTTAAATCTTCGTATATTGAACTAATTTGAATGCCGACGTTTCGAATACTTTTGAGTCATTCCTGGTCACGAAAAGACTGAGACACAAGGTGCCTCCATAGAAAAAACTCAAACAAAGTAAATTAGTCCGTTATTTAAATCCATAAAATGTGTATCAAACAATCAATCATACTTGTTAATTTATGTGTATTTTAAATCATCAATACTTAGGCTATGTCAATGCACTGTCTCTTTAAATACGTTTTTAAATGTCTACCTATTAGCCACGGTACTAGTTATATGCAGTATAAGCCTAGTCTTTAAAATAATTACCTAAGTATAGCCGCACCGTAATTGTATCGCGTGAGCTATTGGGCCGCCAGCTTACAATATCTTAATTTAATCTACTTGAGTTTCTTCCAAGTTTTTTGTATTGTACGTTATATTTTAGAATCCCATTTAAGCCTTCGCTGAGCTCTCCTGCTTGTGCCCTGGACTTAATGTAAGGACCCAGGGTCTGCTCACTGGTTTAAGCAAATTTGGCTGAATTTCAGTTAGTACACCGCGAATAGGAAATCTAATGGAATCAGTTATTAGAAAACAAAATAGGTTACGAAAAATAAAGTCAGTACGTTATTTTCTCTTTGTTTTAATTAATATAATTGAAAGCAAACATTATTTCAGATAAGTATCTACCTATGTAGATTTTTTTTGCTTATTAGTTTATGGTAACTTCCGAAATCAATATAGTTATCGAAATTATTATCGAAATCGATCGATATCGGAAAATAGTTATTTATTATTTTGTAATTTAATACAATAATTATTAAAAAGAAAAGTCTGTTTCTTACCAGTACCCAAAGATGACCTAAAAAAAGTCAATAACCTACATTTTTTTAGGTAAAAAGCGAGTGTCCTGGCTCCATCTATAGCATTGTTTAGATATACGAATATTTTCCGACGCTCGTATTTCAAAAGCGGTGCTAAATTTCAGTTAGTACACCCCGTATAGGTAACCTAATGGAGTTTGTTTTTAGAAAATAAAATAGGTTACGGAAGCGATTGGATATAAATTTCCTATAAAATTTTTTAAAATTGATATAAATAGCAATATGCGTTAGGCCATAGTATTCGTAATTACTCGTATTTCAGTAAATTGTACGATTTGTACGTAAATACGTAAATCCCACGGTTACAACCATTACACCGTTCGTACGTCACTGCGGCGCATTGGCGACTGTTAAGCGAACTTCGACGCGCGTATTACTGGCGTTTCGACCGTTTGTATGAAGATAGAATACTTTATGATACTATTACCGTGCTATTATGGTTCATGAGATACAGCCCGCTGACAAACAGGCTGACGGATGAAGAGGCGGGAGACGGAAGAGTAACGGTTCTGTTAGTTCCATTAAGGCACGTAATTCCTCAAATCTATTAAATATATGGTATAGACTAAATAATGTATACCTACTTAATAAATTGGACTGCCAGCTGATATTGTAATATCTTAATTTAATCTATTTGAGTTTCTTCCAAATTTTTTTGTATTGTATTGAAATCGATAGTTTAATCGACTAAATAATGTATACTTAATAAATATTTACTAGATACTTAACTTCCGGGGTGGGTATAGAAATTATAGTATAAGAGGTATACTTTATATTCACGAATTTATTTTCAACGTATTATACAGTGTTAAGTAATAGCAAGTTGTGACTAAATCGATTCCTATGAACCGTTCTTTATTTGTGTTTTACATTTTCCTTAAAAATATGATATGAAACATTTTACTATTCACACAGCGCGACGTTCGTGCTGTAAATATATTCTTATTATACGTTTTTCATAATTTGTGATTCAATAAATTTTAAAAGTTATTTGTTGAGATTGTTTTTCCTTAAGATCGCTTTGGCCACAAAGAAACGCGTGAACACAGAAATTGTGTAGAATGCGTAGCGTGTGGCTTCATACACCCCTGTTTAATGTTAATTGCCCTACAAATAATAAAAATGTATCTAAATGTCCTAAAGACGACACAGTGCTATTGTATCTTTGTGTATGTTACTTACGTGCATAAATTATTAAATAAATAAAAAAAACTTTTTGTTATCATTACATGAAAGTAATTTCTTACTACATAAATTTTTAACCGACTAGGGTAATTTATGAGTTTGCATTCATTCGCAAGTTTAATTAACATTGTCCCGTTCGGATGAATTGATTTCGATACATTTGTTAAATTATAAAAGGGGCACATTCATTTCGTTTCATGCATACTAATGTATATATCAATATATTAGCGTTGAAAGAATATATCAGTTCATATTGTGCGGATACCGTGATGGAGAAGGGTAGGGTGGGAAATTTAGGCATAGGGTACATTAAGTATACCTTCTGATCGGCTCTCAATTCTTTACATATTCTACTATTATATTAAATTAAACAGGGACGTAAATATAAAATTAGTAATGCATAAAAAATATTAAACACTAAATACAGATTTATATCTCCAAAATCCACTATTTAAAACTTCAGTAAAAAAATCACTTATGATTGGGTGCTGCATTATCTCTGTTGAAAGAAGGTGAAACTTAAGGTGCATAGGACTCCTATCGAAATCTCAGGAGTCAAGCCAACCTTACCTCCAAGTGGTGCGCCTGCTGATCAACGGACGAGGCTCTAAAGAATATAAAAGCGGGACCGACAAAATAGTTGGTGAAATATGGGCATATAATATGATTCTGGCTACCTTTCAGGGACAAAGGCGTGACGTGGCGTGTGTATGTATGTATATATTTTTTCTATGTTATAAGCTCGTAAACAATAACGGTAAAATTAATTGAAACAGATTTGTTTTTCATTATGTATAAATTACATAAATTGATTTATTAATTCTTTGATTATCTTAAATGTTTTAAAATTACGTATTGTTGTACTTCTATAATACTCACGGGTGCTGTTAAACATTTCCCTAGGAAACACACAGCAATCATCGTGTTTTAATGGAGCAGCTACGTCGAACATAATAATTATACTCTCAAGCTACCGAGTGAGTGGGTCACGCACTCTCGACCCAAGATATCAAAACTTTGTAATTTAAAAAAAGTATTAACTTCAATTGTGATGAAGGTAAAGAAAAAAATCTTTATGTAAATGTAATTCAACAAAAATGAAATAACTGCAAGTTATACTAATACTTAGTTATATTATACTATAATACATACAGTATGCATAGGGTGTATTGGAACCTCACCAAGATCTGAGGAGCCCAAGTCAACCTCACCTGCAAGTGGTGCACCTGCCGATAAACAGATAAGGCTCTGGCAAACATAAAAGTTCGCGGTAAGCCGCAATAGGCTCGTCACCTATTACGCGGGACCAATAATATAATTAGCGAAATGTGGGGGGTTTAATATGCATCTGCCTACCCCTTCGGGAAACAGGTGTGATATTATGTATCTATGTAGTTGACTTTTAGCACAGAGATCTCTTAACACGCTTAGCGCCAAGCCCTACATGACAATACTTGCCTTCAAAATTTGCCTTTTTTTCCAATAATTTTTTCTTAATAATTTCTAAAAAATTACCAATCCCAACCCCAAGACACCAGAAAAATACCCTTGGCCAGAGCAATATTTTCGTAATATAAAATATATGAAAACCGTGCGCCTTCACGATACACGAAGCTAAGGACTAGGATGGTTATCGTGTATCGAAAAAGATACACAAGTGTTAGTTATACTGTTTCTAGGAAACGATACACATGGCCCTGAGCGTGTGGTGAGCCCTTAGCCCACGTTGACACTAGACGAAATGTCTCTTTGATAGTTATGTTTAGATTTCTGCTGTCAAAAAATGGCGCCTTAATTAGGCGATTGCTAGACAAAATTATAAATAGTACTTTATCTATGACATGCTTTTATTTAGTTTTATCATAAGACATTTATAAAACAATTCCATTTAAATGACCTCTGCTTTTTAGGCCTTATACAGATAGCAGACATTTTCTGATGACATTTCTTTTGTAAGATGATACACTTTGCTGTATTAATCCCCACGTTTACTAGTACTAACTGAACTAAATGGTTATGTGGTCATATGAGTAAACGGGCTAAACTGGATATTTATGACTTTTTTTTCCCCTTTAAATAATGGCGCGTTTACCACATTTAGCCAGTGTCATCATAGTAAGCTAGAATGAGTGGTGATACAGATGATAAATGGTAAATGATATGCCATCCCCCTAAACCCCTTGAGTCCTCAGTAAAGATGAGGGACTATATTGACATCTCACATGGACTTCTTGAGAGAATTTGAGAAGTCATGTTGCACTGTTTTGTTTCAGTTACCAACACTCATGTTTGTTTACACACTTAGCGGTTAATAATCCACGGTTATTACACATTAATTTTAGAAATATCACAAAGTTTAGAATAAAAACAAAACTTCACTTACCCGCCAAGAAGTCTATGTATGGCTTATATAACTCATAACTATATTCGAATAAGATTTTTTATAATGCTTAAAAAACGAAGAACCTGCACATGCTGTTCCTAACGACCTATAATGAAATTGAAGAGGTGTGTAATCCTGGTAGCAGCCATTAGACTCTAATTAAAGCCATATAAGCTTCTTCCCGTTGCAAGCTTCCGTCTCGTTCCGTAAATCTAGGAGGATTTAAGTGACGCTCACAAGTGCTTTTAAGGGAACAACAGCGTGAATAAATGATATCTTAACTTTGATTTATGAAAAGGTTTTACTTGTGATCCGTTCAGAAGGCTCATTCAGGTTCGCTCAAATTTTAAGCTATTTATTAAGCCAGAGCCAAACGTTTTTTGACTTCGCGTTTTAGTTATCTGTATATATTGGACGAGTGGTACAGGTGTAAATTAATGCCTCTCATCTCGTGAGGAGTCGTAAGAGTCGACAAAAAAATCCTATCAAATGATGATGACTATAATTTTGACTATCGTGGAGATTAATGTTTTGGAGTGGACTTAAATTATAATGATGCTGGAGGTGAACAATATAACTGTACAAGTGGTTCTTGTGGGCATATTTAAGGGCACATTTATATTCAAGTTCATAGTTCTTTATTTGCCTCTTGTTGTATATAACGTTCTAAAATATGAACCTTGCAAGGGCATTGCAAAAAACATTGTTAAATAATCACATATCGTCTGCTTACTGGTAAAACATGATAAATGCATTTTTTTTCTAAAATGACTTATGAATGCATTTATATGTAATTTTCGATGCTTTATCTACTGGTAAAACAGAATAATGGATAGGACCGTAAATACAAAGATAGCTTAGTTAAAAACATAATAACCTACAATGAAATAGCAATAATCATTCAGATAAACTGAGGTAAATCATCTTATCATTGATTTCGAGCTAAACTGTACAAGTAAATGATGATATATCAATTTAAGATATTTTCGTTGTAGATGTACCTACACCACATCTACGTAGCTATGAATATTATGTCAGGCTAAAATATGTTAAACTGATTTATTTGCGTTTGTTTGCTATAAAATACAGGTAAAAAGATATAAATGCAGTGAAGGGTACTAAAAAGCAACGCCAATTTACAAAAATGTTTCATTTATCACGATAGATCTAAACATCAAAAAAAAAATCATAAATAATTCTGTTACATTTTATCGAAAAAAAGAACCTCCTAACAAAAGTAATGAAGCTTCTGTCGATTACCTCAAAAAGCATATTGAGTCTTTCCCTACCATGGGCCACATTATATGTGATTCATCGAAACGTTTATATTTAGATGCCTCGTTGTCTACTGCGATAATGTACCAGCTTTACCAGTTTGAGCGAAAAATGCACAGGTTTCAAGTAGTATACCAAAAGGACGCAGAATTATGGAACAATCGCATGAAACTAGCCAAGTACGTCTTAAAAAACTTTATTCTAAGGCTTTGCCGATAACTAAAGCAAAGAAAGAAAATCTTCTGACGTTATTTTAATACAGGTGTTATCCCCGAAAAATACCACGGCTGGTTCCAATCTTTAACCGGGCCTAATCACCAACCAGAACCTGCAATTGAAGAAGATTCTCCTGAAGAATGAAATCCTCCATAGTATTAATTTACAATTTCATTTCCTTGATTTTACTTCCTTACTCTGATTTCTTTATGATTTGTGATTACGAATGAATACTGTCTGACTTGATTATTAAATTATACACCTTCAGCAACACTTTAAAAGGTGTTGAACTTATTTGTATGAACATTTTTATAATAAGTGCACAATTCATTTAAAGTCCTACAAGTAAAATCAGATAAATGCAGAGTTTTACCCAATAATTCCACAACTCCATCACATACGCACCTTTTTTTCTATTATAATGCCTAGCTTTTACCCTTCGCTTGTTGTTTCCATTCAAATTACTAAGATTTTATGGCAAACATAGGTATTATCTCTGTTTTTTCTATTACAGCTAAAACCAGTTAAGTGCATGCCCTGCATCAATATTAACTGATTTATTGCTTAATTTTTTGATACTGATATTGTTTTAAATTAATAGAGATAAAGTGTAATATATTACCTATCAATTAGCATAAATGTATTTTACAAAAAAAATATTTTAATGAGAGTAATAAATCTATTGAACTTTCAAACCTTATTATCTCAGTTCAAGGAAATATGCATTTAACACACTTTACCAGTAAGCAGACGATATATAATATTGAAATTCAACAATAATACTTTGGTTTTAGATATGTCATCTTTAACATTTAGTATGTTTGTTATAATTGGTATAAATCTAAAGCCAGTGTTCACATAAATTGCAACTGGTATTTATTACTTTCACTGGTTTTGAATACACTTCAACTATTCATTGTTTAATCGTAGGGGTGAATACATAAAATTATATTTAAAGCTTATTTAAACTTGGTAAATATTAGCGAATTTACGCTACTTTTAGCTTTCTAGTCTTAAAATATTGCAATTCGTCAAGCTTGTCTCAAACAATTACTTAATAGATTTGTGGAACATTTATCTTTTATTTGGAGTAATTTACAAATCGTTAGAAGTTCGTTTCAATCGCAGTAACTTTAATGATCGTACTAAAAAAAGATGACTAAGAGGGTGTCCATTTCCAGAACGTGTGTTACTTATCTGAATCTCTTCATGAATCTATGCCGGTTTTTATTAGTACATATACAGATTTTCATACTAATTTTTTTTTAAAGTAAAACATATTTTCAGGCCTATTAAAAGAGTACGGTTAGTTTCGAACACCTCTGATTTACAATATCTGATAAAATTTATCGATCAAAATAAATACAAAAAAATCTTTTTATTATCATCATCATTCAAATGTTTGTATGTATTAAGGGCAATTAAAATATTTATTTCTCCATGTTCTACGTGTGTATCCAATAATAATATATTTTTGGTGTAAATAAATTAATATTATTGGACATCCCACACAGCGCTTCTAGTCCCAAACTAAGTAGTATGGATACAAGAAAACGTGTAGTTCAATATGTAGTACTATATTTTTTGTGAATACATACAGAAGATAATTATATATATATATAGATAATTATTATAGGTACACCCCCAGACCTATTGGTCCTAACATAATTTGGTCCTAAACAATCCTATTTATGTACACAAACTTTGTGGAAATCAAACTCGCAACCTTAGGAGTAGTTTGCAGATATACTGTCCTTCATGTCATATCGGTCATCAAACTTTTATATAATTATTTGAAGTTTGTAGTATGAAGGGGAGAATTTTTAAATTGTGGGGAGGCGGACAACTGTTGGGAGACAAAAAAAAATTGATTTTCAATTGTGTCTAAACACTCGTGGCTAGAAAGGTTAAACGCAGCTGTGATACGCCAAAAGAAATACTGGATTCACTGTTATACCAATTTTGTTTCCTGTCTTCGCTGTCCGTTTGTTCCATGAAAATAACTTTTTATGTAAATTCATATGGAACACCGAACACTGTTTTGTGAATATGTATACAATAAAAATATAAAAGTATACACGTTTTGTTTGTCTGTCTGTTTCGTTCCGGCTAATCTCACCAACGGCTGGACCGATTTCATTGTAACATTGACGATTTAAAAAAAATACCTAACAGTCATGCGGACGACGTCGCGAGCGGCTGCTAGTTTAGCTCTACAATCATCATCATATCCTAGCATTATCCCAGTTGCCCCAGACTAACTAGAGACTAGCTCCCTTTTTTTGATTTTCCGTCGGTAACAAAATGCGTTTACGCACTACCTTCCGGTCAAAGGTGGACCGAAAGGAGGTGTGGGACTCACCACCGGCAGACACGACCGCCAAGTAATACCCACTAAAAATCTTCCGACGACGCCCGCCGCTTGTTGAGAAAGAGGCGAGGGCCAGTACCTGGGTTGCAGCTTCTGACACCCCGCCTGCGGCCAACGTCCCCCGGACCAAAACCGGGAGGACCTCCTCAGAGAGGCGCAGTGGACGCGCCCCTCCTACCTCCCCTTGCGACCATAGCGTGTGTGGCCGACTTCCCGGAGGGTCCATGGTTAGACAGCAGAGGCCCCCTGCCCCCACTGCCTAGACCCTCCTGGCGCTGCTGAGCGGGCCCTTCTGGCCCGCCCACTGCGCCCTCCACAGGTCCCTCTTAGTTTCCCCCCCGGTGGTCAGTACTAAGGGCACCCAGAGTCGTCGGTCTCTGGGTGTTACCTTTTCCCGGCCTCCGGGAGGTACTCAGCCCCCCCACCACGACAAGGTGGAGACCAGTCGGGGGGGGGGGGGAGAGCCTAGCCCCCTGGTCTAACCAGATTTGACTGAACTTCAGTTATACGTATTGCAAAGAGTGACTGCCATCTGACCTCCACAATTCAATGGGAAACATATGGTTCAACCAGTTGTCAGAATGTTAGAAGGCACTGACTTCTTAATAACGACTGCCATAGATGCTCATGACAGCCGGTACCATCGGCGTGCTTTTCGAGGCAGCAAGTGACAATTACGCACATAACTTTAAAAAGTCTTAAGGTGCGCTTATTTATAGGGTTTACCTAGGCACCACCAGGGTTTGAACCCTAGACCAATGATTAGAAGTCTATGGGTCTCGCCACTGGGCTAAGCTTTGTAGTAATCTTAGTTCGGTTGGTACACTATTTGCTTAGCGTAAGATTTGAGGACTTATTTTATTTTTGTATATCAGAGTCCGATCTTTAAATTGCTCAGATAGTATTATGCCTAGTAAAGCTTTAAAATCACATAAAATACTGTTTATTTATTTACATAGTATATTGTATTAATTACATATATGTTAAAAACAATGTCCCACAAAACTGTCCAAACAATTTGGCTGAAGGATCAATCACTATAAACTAAGATTGAACTGGACCTGTTTTCTATGGGTGACGAAAAACAACCTGAGGGCCTACTCTACCTATAAGTTTCTCTCTTTCATTCTTTAGGTATATCATTATTGAATGAAAGGACATGTAAAACTATCGAGAAATAATCCTAAATAGGGAACATTTTATGAAATGCTCTTGGCGAATTTGATCTGCCCGATCTGAAAATCTTTCAAACCTATGCGTTTACAGAAATATGGCTTCTGTCATTAACTCATTACTTAAATGAACGTAAAAAAATATTATAAAAGCGATAGTTTGTAACTCTTTCACGCAAAAAGTACTGAATGTATTTTAATGGAATGTATTTTAATGGAAACTTTACTGGAATATAGCTTACCTATACTTTCATGAGAATACTATATAATCTATAAAGTTATTTTATGACCTACTTAGCCTGCGCAAACTAAATCACGGACGGGTTTTCTCTTATCTCGTGTAAGTTATCATCTGTATATACCATGTTTATGCAAATAAAACGTTATTATTATTATTATACGCACCTTACTCAAAAGCGGGACAATTGGTAATTTTTTATTAAAGCGTTGTAAGATTTCCCTACGGTGCCTGAGGTGCTAGGAGGATCTAATGTAAGCTGCAACCCCGGCAGCCGCCGATTTATCTCCTGGTCATATGTACCCGGCGGTACTGCTCATCGCATTTCTAAATAAAAAATAAAGCTTATTTTAATATTCAATATTTATTAGATTTATTATTTTCTGAATTTGAGATTTGAAGTCTGAACTAAGTACCATACCAACCACCATCGACATATTGTAGCATGTTGTTTTTTTTGGTTTTATTGCCGCGTGAGCTATAGTCAGTTGTTAAACTACTTCTTTTACCATAGGTCGATCGATGTGCAATATTTACCTCCAGGTAAATGGAAATAATTTACATAATTTATGTTATAAAAAGGTCAGTACTAATAGTTTATTTTTAAACATGAGACAG
Source organism: Musotima nitidalis (assembly GCA_949126915.1). Lineage (NCBI taxonomy): Eukaryota > Metazoa > Arthropoda > Insecta > Lepidoptera > Crambidae > Musotima > Musotima nitidalis. Next base: position 9,142,272 of record OX421418.1, on the reverse strand, counting down.
CCCTTCTAGTTTGAAACTATGCAGATATATAACTGCTGCAGTAGAAATCATTGAACCCTACATATGTTGTGATTTTGTGTATACCTAAACACCCGACTAATTAACTAGAAGGCTCTCGGTATCGATGCAATCCATTTATATTAAAAGTTAAGCAAAGTTGCATTTGGCGGTGCTGATTATTTATCAATAGAAAATCCCAGAAAAAAAAACCACTACTAATTCTAATAGATTTTATACTTTTAGAGAGACTTCAGGTTTGGACAATTCTGAGTGTTTTTAAAGGAGATATTTACATACTCTGGTACATAGTCTGGCTTAAAAAAATACTGATACTACACGTGTGTAAAGTGACCGTAATAGCTTTCTTTTATTGGTATACTAGTAACTTGTAAAATAAAATATCGCATATAAAACTTGACAATTTGGACAGAGTATCCGCGTCGTCAGCAAGTCTAATGAAGTATTCATTCATTCATTTATTAAATTCTTCCGGTCGCTTTAGAACACACAGCGAATTCATATTTACCATTCTGCGCAGGCATATTATGCGCCCACATTTCGATAATTATATTTTTGGTCCCTCGTAACTTTTGTGTACTTCTTTTTTACACTGTTAAGATAGGAAATAAAATAAATTCATCGTAAATACTCGCCTCACCTTATTACTTTCCTACACGTGCCTACACATTTGCAATACGCAATCGGCTAGCGATTCACATAAATTGTCCGTCTAATCGTCGGCTCTAATTGGCGAAGGGCGTTTCTGTGTGCAGTGCTCTTACATTTTTGTGCTTAGGGTTCAATACTAGACCGTATTTTGTCTCTAATACGAAACAGAATTTGTTTAAGATAATTTTTCAACTGGAGTCTAGTACGGCGCATACATCTCTTTTTAATGCTGTTTAATTAATTAATATTTTTCTATTGCTTGTATGTGATTAATATAACGTATAGTTTACATTTTTGACGTTTAGATCCATCTAAACTTGAAAGCAATTTCAATTACTCCACCAAAATAAGAAGTTATGCTGGCGTTTTCATATGCTTTAAAAATAATTAATAAGAAATGTTTAATTACAAGCATTTAATATTATTTACAACTTTTACAATCATGGCATGAGTTATGAATGAAGATCATAAATCAATTTATTAAATCGTGGAATATCTAAAGTTTTCTATCTAGTTTTTGATATTATACTCATTGACAATGACGGATTAGTGCTATTAGTTTGCATTTTATTACTTTGACTGAGTCTTTGAAAATGAAATTTCTTTCTTAGTATTAGTGACCAAAGTGTCTACCTAAAACTAAAATTATGTAAATGGTTGAAGGTTTTTTGGCATAAAAAGTTATCTGAATATCTAAGTTTTTCTGTTAACTTTTTTTGAAAAATGAACAACGATAATTTTAAAAAAAAACAAGAATAAATTGTGAGGTCCACGTGCAAGTAGGAGAGACCTTACTCCATAATTATTTCATAATTTCCTAAGGCTTCATATATGACGAAAATTAACGTTGTTTTTGGAAGTAACCTGCGTCATACACTGAAATAATGTTAATTAATAAGTCTTTAACATAATCATTCATGAGTGAAGTGAGTGAAAACTGATGAATTATTTAACATCGAATGCTTGATATCATAATGTTGTTTGGATTTATAGGTTACACGTGGAACACCATTAGTCTGAGACACAATAGAAAATCAATCGGTTGTCGACCATTTGGTATTTGAAGACTAAATTTGCAAATTAATTGTACTTGCACCCAAGTAAACACTTGAATACCACATAGGCAGATAAACTGTAAACAAGGGATCATAACATATTAAACTTAGTCGCAGTGAAACAAGTCCAATTAGTTCTTACCAATAAAAAATAACAAGAAGTACGTATTCAATGTTTAAATAAAAGAAAATAGAAGATTAATTGTAACTAGCAAAGGCAATTTACAACAGTAAGAAGTAAATGTAATTCTATGTGTATTTTAGATGCGTACAGGAGGGAACGGCGTCGGAAAAATCGATTGGCCCTTATCCACAATGCATACTGTCACGACACACTGCCGTGCGCACCCAAACGCGGGTCTTTTTAATTATTTCCGTAAAATACGAACTATTGTGGCCTACATTTCGATTAAGTCGTTTGTTTACCATACTTTCATTGCCGAAGTTTGTAAATTCAGAATTTTCACTAATTTAATGTGTTGGCAAGGCGCTTTGAAAAGATAAACATCTTTTCAAAGCGCCTTGCCACACATTCGTTAAGTACGCTTACATATTTTTATTAGAGTAATATTTGAGAAAATAACCAATTTCAAAAATGGAGATAGCGATTAATGCGTAGTAATCTACGCAAACTAATAGACTGAATTATTAAGTTCTTCACTTTGACTAGCTGGTGGGGTAAGCTAGTTGGGCACGTAGTAAGAATTATTAAAAATTCAAGCTCTAAGTAGAGAAGAGACCCACGGGTCATTCCTTTGATGCAGAGAGCAATTTGATTTAGTAATTAAACAGAACCTGATGATGCAACATTTTTATGTAGACTGTATATTAATAGATAACCACTTACATTAATCTCGGAAAACTTTGTAACCACCCTTGTCAATTCTAATTGATATTTATTGGACCTGAGACGGGAAATAAATTTACTAAGTATTATCTTTTCTTAAAGATAGTAAGTAATCGGTCTTGTCATGTCCCTTTTGTACCCTTGCCTATGTTTTTTTGACATTATGTTACGTTTAGTGGATATGTGTGGGCTTTGTTGCTAATATAACAAAAAAACAAGTTGTTTTGGTTCAGTAACAATAATATTTTATTCTTGCTGAGTGGAATCGTGTGAAACAAAAGGCTATATCTCATTCTGTGCCATAGTATATATTATGTGTATATGTGTTATGCTGTTCCAGTGACGTCACACGCGCATTTGATTGCATTTTCAAATATTGTGGATAAAAACTGTACAACAGTTTGATAGCCGCATTTTCGTTTGAAAATGTATATATCTATTTGTTCGTTAAATGAAAATACTTACTACTCCACTTGGAACTCCAACAAATAAATTATTAATTCACGTTATTTTGCTGTAATTCATTATAAGCAATCGAAGGTTACAAAGACTTAGTGGCAATTTTAGCGCAACAGTCGAGAAACAATTTAAAACGACACGTGTTTCGCCCGCTCGCAGGGTATCTTCAGGTGGCCTGAAGAGTATTTCACAACCTTAGTATAACGACGTAGGTATCAGGTTTTGTCAAGTCACCGTTTAAACCTTTTAATTGCTTACATAATCATCAATAATTATGTCCTTCTTAACTGTTACATGTGAGACTGTCCGAAACATTTAAAGTTAATTGTATAAGTTTTAATAATACATACATACATAATATCACGCCTGTTTCCTCGAAGGGGTAGGCAGAGGCATACTATACGCCCACACTTCGCCATTTATATTGTTGGTCCCACGTAATAGGTGGCGAGCCTATTGCCGCTTTCCGGGAACTTTTATGTTCCCATCCATCCCACCATCCTGTGCAGGCATATTATGCGCCCACATTTCGATAATTATATTTTTGGTCCCTGGTAAGTTTTCTGTACTTCTTTTTTACACTGTTAATATAGGAAAGCATCGTAAATACTCGCCTCACCTTATTACTTTCCTACACGTGCCTACACATTTGCAATACGCAATCGGCTAGCGATTCACATAAATTGTCACATAAATTAATAATGATGACATAAGGTTCATTCAAATCAATATTATATTTACATATATAAATGTTACGTAGATAAACAAAAATAACCTGAGGGCTTACTATAATTCAACGAAAAACAAAACTTCGTTGTACCTATCTCTTTCACTCTCTAGGTATATCATTGTTGAGTGATGGGGTGGGTATAACGAAGTTTCGTTTTCCGTTAAAATAGAGTAGACTCTCAGTCATTGTTGTCGCACCGTAATATAGTTCAGTATTTAACTTTAATTTATGAAATTCTTACTAATACATATGTAGGTTTCCTCACTATATGGAGTAAGTGCTTATTCTCATTATAACATAGGGAGTGAGTAATGTTCAAGGCAAACGTTTCATTTCTTCACTGCTTAGCACCAGATAAGGAATGTTGGTATGGGTGGACCATATAAATATAAGTTTATTACGGAATAATAGACGCTTTTATGTTGGAGAGAGGCATTCAGGCCAGCAGCCAGGCTACACAATGCCTATTACAAAAGCATACCGTACGGAGGCTACTTCATTTTTTCCATCCCCTACTTACCTATAGAGAAATACAGTTTTTCTTCCACAGATAATAAGTATTATTTGGAAAAATAAGAACCTATTTCTCATTACAAAATAACTTCATATACATAACAATAATGGTACACATATTTGTATACCTTTATTCGTATAATGTTTCTTGACAATTTTTACCTTTTTTTGTGCTCAATAAACAATTGAAAGTGTAAAACATATTTATAACAATCCACATAAAAATAAAATAGTTGCAAAGGAACCCCTAAATCAATGAATCAGTTTTATAATAGTTGTAAATTACAGTAAATTCGAGAATTATTTAGCAGTTATAACCCATTTTGGTCTGAAGCTTTTATTATCATCTATATCTATACTAATATTATAAAGAGGAAAGATTTGTTTGTTTGTTTGTTTGTTTGTAATGAATAGGCTCCGAAACTACTGGACCGATTTCAAAAATTCTTTCACCTTTGGAAAGCTACATTATCCCCGAGTAACATAGGCTATATTATATTTTTAAAAAAATTAGGGATCCTTACTAAAAACCCAATAATGTAACCCAAGGTGTAAAAAAATGACCTGAAAAATTCCTTACATAGCGTGCGCAGCGAAAACTATTGATGATAGAACAAAATTATGTACTACGACTTTGCAGTACTCATCATTATCTACAAAAAGTGTTGCGACAGCATATGTCTAAATATTATAGTTACGTCACAGTAAGCGGTTTTTTATTCTAAAAATTTAATTTATATGCCGCCGCTTGAAAAGGCTCTATATTTGTACCTTGGTATTAATCCTTATCAAAAAAAATTACTTTGTATTCAAGACGGCTTCAATACTTTTTTATAACTTTTTGAATTATTCAATTCGGACATTTTATTCGGAAGATATCACGAGATTAAAAATGCAAGTATTAGAAAAAAGTCGCGTGGTTGCCGCTCACCGCGCTCAGCTAGCCAGCATGCGATGTAGGCTCCATGTAAGCGTCAGTGGGGTACGGGGGGGGGGGGAGTCAATGTAATCTATATTATAAAGAGGAAGGATTTGTATTTTTGTATGTAACGAATAAACTCAAAAATTACTGGACCGATATTATTAATTCTTTTTTCATTAGAAAGCTACATTATTACGATTTCCGGGCTCCCGACCATCAGTTTATTTTGTCACCTAAAAATAATTTAATGTCAAATGTTGTTTATGGAGAAGATTTACAATAATCGCTTCAGTTATCTATCCCAAAACAACAGGTTGCTCTCCGGGACTGCCGGTAAGAGTAAAAACTAAGTATTAATTAGATTTAAATATTTTCATCATTAACAACTTCAACATCCACATAAAGACAATCTATACAGCCTGCGGATAATTACTGCGTCGTCGATGTTAGTGTCCGTGTCTGTGATTTGATCTGGAAATAATTTTGCTGACCGTGTCTTTTCTGGGAAGGCATTTTACAGCGGTAGCCGACATCCACGCGGGCGGAGCCGCGGGCGACTGCTAGTAATATATAAAATAAGTTCAAACATGAGCTATCTTTGCATTGAGAAGTTCTCCTGATAGATACCGTGTTGCTGTGGCTTTAAAATTTACATATACGAGCCAAGTTTCAACATATTAATTTCACTAGTGAAACTTCAGTGGACAAAAATCAGTCGAACCCCTTTTGCACCCTAACAGGATGTATTTATCTAAAAGTTTAAATGAGTCTTTTTTGTATTTATCCTTTCCGTATCCAATAAAAACAATACAATTATAATACAGTTATGTGTGGTGAAGCATAAAAAAATATCAGTTTTTCACGACGATATCAAAATTTTTCACGTTCCGTTCCACTGAACCAATACTGAATCGAAAATAGAATTGTCTAACAAAGGAACAATTTTCCAAACTTGTTAGCACGGGTGTTAACAGTTTGCGAAGATTAGGGGGTGAATCCTAATCCTAGCACGCGTAGTATACAAAAAGAAATTACTGAGAAAAAGGGTCAGTTTACACAGAAATTACACTATACTACGAACCAAATAGGACACTACGAGATGTCTCGATGTGGCTGGAGATTTCCAAGACAGTCAGTGACCTGAGCATTCCCTGTAATACGGGCAGTTAGCCGTTTCAACCTCTTTAGTGACTCGGGTAGGTACTTAGCGGAACCATCGTAGAGATGAGATTCGCACCCGAATCGACTTACTCGCACTCTCGGTTTACTTGGAAATTTGTGAGAGAATCAAACAGGTTTTATGGAGTCCGAAATCTTCAACTTCGACTTCAACTCAAATCTTGAGTTTCTTTTAAAGTATTTAATATTCCAGTACATAATAATATAATTAATATGAGTATAACTCGAGTTGTATTATTTAAACTACTTATTATGATTAAAACCGGCTTTAGTCTAAACATTTTTTTTTTTGTAAAACGCTATCGTATAGTTGCGGCACTATTTATGCTTACTTTTACTAATGTTAACTTTTACTATATTCTTTTAATGTTCACAATTAGTAACAAGTCTACTTAAAATATATAATGGTCCTAAAGATACTTAAAATAACTTGTGAAAGTACTTTATTTGTGAATTTATAACATACGTTTTGATTTTCTGCTCCTGATTCTTTTTACCCATAGTGTCAACGGTCACTTTTTTAGGAAACTGTTGTCTTTTCTCCTGAACTGAATCAGTACAAACTTAGTTCTTAAGCAAAATGGACTTTGCGTTATCTTCCTAACAATGGGATCTAAATTAACATTGTTCGGATGCCATGAGTTATCTCCTTGTTCTCATCAAGCCCTCATACAAACTTTTCGCAGTTAGCGATTACTTCTTAACTTTTAATTACTTCCAGGTTACTGTTAGTGATGTTTAGTGACGAATGGGTACGACATATTTCATCTGAAAGTTATAATACTATAACAAAAATAATAATGTTTAGAAATGTTACAGTAATTTGGTTTCTCATGTAGAAAAGTTTATTTAACGTTAGGTAACATTAATAGGTAACGTTAAGGTAACATTATAATATAGGAATCAAATAATTCATTCGCAAGTGGCGAAAAGTAACTTTATGTTTTTCCTTTATTTTGTTTGTATAATATGTACATATAATTTGAGTCCGAAACAATAAAAAAAAACACTTGTCGATTGTGCTGAAATCGTTATTAAAGTTTGATAAATAATAAATTTAACTACAACCTACTCAAAGGCCATAGTTTTATAATAATTCTAAGCAATTTCAATAAAGCAATTTTTCTTTATTTCAAAAAATCATTTACCGATAAGAGACTACTGCAAAGAAGACGATTAGAACTACTTGTTACGACGAGTTTAAATATCTCCACTTTATTCATGAACAACAGGAATGAAACTTGAGAAAGTGTTACAGAAACTAGAAAGCATGAAAGATAAACTGAAAGTGTTCAGGGAATTCCTATATCGATGATGCCGGCACGCGCGCGACTCGTGTAATATTTATACAAAGCACTTGCCTTTTCGTAAGGACGTGTTTCTTCATCCCTGGGCTGTTTATGGAAGGCAGAAAGCTCTCGAGGATGCGATAAAACATAACGAAGTAAATTCTCATGTAACGTGTGCTGTTGACGGTTGACAGTAATCAGCTCGGGGACTTAAATTAGAGGGAGTTATGGGAACGTAATTTATTACTTACAAGGAAGTATGATGCTACCTATATACGATTCAAATTTACAACATTGGTGTTTATTGGGTTTTCTTTGGTATTGTTGTTTATAACTATTAATATTACTACATTACAATGGAGGAAGCAGCACAATTATTCTGATAAAGTTTTAGCCGCACATTGGTTGTGGACAATTCATTCGAAAGTGCTAGTCCTATTATCAATGAGGGTTAATAATAGGAAGGATTTTTAACCACCATTACACCCAAGTAGGGTTTCTCTGTTTTTGTTTCAATGAATACATAATATTTTTTTTACACGATCATTCGATTTAGTCCTGAAGATGGTTACGAAAAACAATTGAGGGAAATTCTCATCGGGTTACAGCTTACCTCTTGATTTATTTTAGACTTGCGAAATTCAAACGGCAGGACTCCACTCACCTACCTCCGCGTATATGTGTCTCAAAAAGGCCAAAAGGATTCCTTGATTTAATTCATTTCTTACGATATTTCCTATATTATGATACAGGGACCTCTTATTTTTATTCCATAGTCTAGGATTTACTAATTTCGAAATATATCTGCAAGAGAATAAAAGTAATTTATACAAAATATCATATTGTCAGGAAAGTGAAATAAATTATGCATATCTTATCTGACTGGCTATTTATAAAAAAAAAACAATTAAAAGAGATAACATTGATAGTGCCACGTTAGTCGGGTCTGGCCCTCTCCCCTGAATTCATAATATCACTAAAAACTTTTGTGAAATGTTAAGAATTTTCTTTCATCTTACTTTTTAAACGTAGATAGGACGGCTGGAAAGAAACGCGCCATTATTCTGTCAATTATGTGTTTAAATTAAGCTCAATAATGTACTAATTATCATAGCGAAGATTCAACTGAAAGCTTTTTGAATTATTTGATTAAGCGTGTATGTAGCTTTTATCTTATGTCTGACCTTATGCATTGTATATAATAATGCATTTTTTTATCACATGATAATAATACAATTTTATATAACAATTTATTTTTAACAATAATAACAGCGTTCTAATGTACCTCCTTCTGAGTTAACTAGAAGGCCGCAGATTAAAGTCGCGCCTCAGGCTGTTTCTCTAAGAAACCGTAGTTATTTATAACTTGGTTATTATACTTCTAATAATAAAAGGTAATATCTAATCAGCAACATTCAAAAGTGCTAGCAAAAGAAAACATGACATGAAAGATATACTTTTAAAACAGAAATCCAATTTTTTTTCCATTTTCTTATCTGCCATCGACTGCTCAGCCATAATTAGCTCATCGTGTACAGGATTATCTTAATCATAGTCCACGGTTATGTTTAGTTGTAGTCCAGTTTTTACCCCTTTTTATTTGCTCCGGTAAAAAATGCTTCTACGCACTGCCTGCCGCGCAAAGGGAGAGAGAGAGGGGTATGTGGGGCTCACTGCCGGCAGACACGATCGCCAGCATTAATACCCACTAAAAATCTTTCGACGACGCTTGCCGCTTGTAGGCTGCGCCGTAGGGGACGGGGAGCCAGAACCTGCATTTTAAGCGTCTGACCCCCACCCTGCCAACGTCCCCAAGGCCGTGACCAGGGGGACCTCCTCAGAGAGGCGCAGTGCACGCGACTCTTCTATCTCCGTGTGCGACCATAGCATGTGTGGCTGACTTCTCGAAGGGTCTATGGTTATTGGCTCTGTACAGGCCTCTCTTAGTTTCCCCACCAATAGTCAGTACTAAGGGCACCCAGAGTCGCCGGTCTATGGGTGCTGTCATTTTTTGCCCAGGGCTCCTTTGCCCTACCAAAGGGTACTCAGCCCCCCCACTACATCAAGATCGGGACCAATCAGGAGGCGGGTGCAGCAAACCTGCTCCAGTTATTCCAGATGACTTTTTTACTCCACGAACTGTTTCACAATACCTGTTACCCTTGAATGTATGTTTATATAATGTATGTAATAATGTATATAATAATGTATATAATAATGTATATAATAATGTATATAATAATGTATATAATAATTTATATAATAATTTATATAATATATGGCCAGATCGAATGATAATTACAACTGGCGGCAGTCAATTATATTTTAGGCAAAGAGTTTTTTCTCAACTGGCAGTCGTAAAACTGTTTCGCAATTTTTTTGAATTCTGAATTGAAAAAGAAATGACACAAAGTAGACTTATCGTGGAATCAACTTCACGACGGTGTTTGAAGCCGCTTTTGTTTAAGTGTACGATTTTTAAGACATTCGCAGGAAGATCTGTTTGAGAAGCTCTTAAATGCTGAAGTAGCGATTAAGTATTTGGCCGTAAGTCGAGTGGTTTTGTCACGGCCAATTCCCTATCAGCACATTTTTTGTTCGTTATTGTATACTTGTCTTTTTACTTTATATTTCTGCAAAATAACTGGTATTTTTTTATTTCGCTGAGAAACAGGACGAAAAACTTTGATTGTATGTGGTACCCATGTATCAATTGTAGATAATCCTAATACGCATCAGATAGCACTGTGCCTGTCACTTCGAGACATCTCAACCAGTAACAAAGTACTGACTTAAGCTTGTATTTAAAGGCAGAATATCAAATAGCGTGTTCCAACTTTAGCTTTTTCTATCACCAAAACTACAAAAAAAATCCACCCCACCATCACCACTCACACCAATAGAGAAAGTAGATTAACATATTTGTAACTCTTTATTCCACACAGTGAGTAAATTGCGCTAATATTATACTCTGAGAATTATACAACTGATTCATAACTAAAAGCGATGACATATTTTTTATCACCTCTTAGACAAATTCTTGTTCTTATACGCCGAAATATCAGTAAGGGATATAAAAAACATTCGGTGCTTATAGATTTAAACTAATTTTGTTTAAATAAAACACAATTTACGGATTTCAACTGAGCTTTATTAAACAAAATTTTATCTTGAATACTTTACAGTGATTCGTGGTAGGTAAAATTTTTGAAACGTCGATATAAAGATACTATTCTGAACCGCGATAATATTGTTTAGCTTACTGAATAAATAAAATATTTTCTTTACTATTAATCGAACTATTTTAATTAAAGTATAAAATTATGTCAAAATATGTTTATAGGTTTAAAATTATGGTATATTTTTTTTGTGTTAAAGACATTATTTACAACATAAAGAGTAGAATGACAAGAATAGCTACAAGAATTTTTTGGACAATACATGTTGTTATAATAATTGAAGTAATTGAACCCAATATTTGCATAGCCAGTATTTGAACTCACTATTTTATACCTACGATACAAACAGGGTGGTGGGTATATGTCTGGCGTTAATCTGTGTAAATCAGATTTCTATTTATTTTTTCTTAATTAAAAGCTCGATCTAAATATAATTCATAAAATATAATCAATCGTAATTTTTTTATTGCATATAAATTTAATTTCAATTTAATCAGTCATTATTATAGTTATATTAACAGGTGTGTAAACGCTGTTGTGTTTATTATTGTATTTGATGAACCTGATTACTATTTCATACTACTGAATAACATACATTTTTATAGGAAGCGTCTGTAGCACCGAGGTGCTAGAAGGTCAGAAATTATCATCAAAGATCTTTTTAATTTAAAAAGAGGTCTAACTTGGATGGGTGATCGTTTGTGTACAGATAGATAGATAGATAGATATACTCTTTATTGGCCAAGAAACTTAAAAACTACAGATTACAATATTAAGAGAAAAATTAAATTTAAAGCCAATCTAGGCGGTCTTATCGCTAAAAGCGATCTCTTCCAGACAACCCGACGCAAAGGAGAGAACAGGATAGCAGTAGGCAGAGCACATTAACTTTAAAAAATAATAAACACTAAAACTATTTGTTAAATATGAATAAAATACACAAATACATAAAATATATATATATCTATATACATATAATATTTTAAAAAAAACTGATACAAACAACTAATCAGATATATTCAAAAAGTAAGACTTCACCCGCTCCTTAAAAGAGTTTAATGTCTGAGCCTGTCTAATGGAAACAGGTAAGGAATTCCAGAGACGGATAGCCTGAAGGGTAAAGGACTCATGATATTTTTTGGACACATGTGCAGGGACATTAAGGCATAGGTTTTCAGAAGAACGCAGATTACAGGAATGAGTAGAGGATACATATGTAAAACGAGATTTAAGATATGAAGGAGTGCACGGATGGAAAAGAACGGAGTACAACATGGAAAGGATATGAAGGTCTCTACGCCGACGTACTGGTAACCATTTAAGCTTATTGCGATACTCAGACACATGATCGAACTTACGCAAGCCAAAAATAAAGCGAATCGCAAAGTTTTGCAAGCGATTAAGTTTATCCAGCTGATCACTTCTGAGATCTGGGTAACAGCAGTCAGCGTAATCCAAAATGGAAAGAAGGAGGGATTGAGCCAACATAATTTTAGTAGATGTAGGTAGAAAGTTTCTAATGCGTCTAAGAGATTTACCTGCAGCAAAAATCCTCCGGCTTACCTCAGTCAATTGATTATTCCACGATAGAGTCCTATCAAAAATAATTCCTAAATTTCTCACCGTATCACAAAACGGGATATCCGCACCATCCAGTATTAAGGAAGGAGTATTACTATAATTGATTTTTTGTACAGACTTATGGCCACCGATGATAATAGCTTGAGACTTGGAAGGGTTAATCTTGAGACCATATGACTTACTCCAGTCTGAAAGAACTGACAAGTCATTATTGACAACATTAATTACCTCCGGCAAACTGTTTATTGTTCCATGGCTATATATTTGTAAGTCGTCGGCAAACATGTAGTAGGCTGAATTTAATTTATTAGAGATGGAGCTAATAAAAAGAGAAAACAGAAGTGGTGAAAGCACACCACCCTGGGGAACACCAGATAAAATATTGCGCCACAAAGAATAAGACTCATCCACATGAATACGCTGCCTACGATTATATAAGTAATTGTAAAACCATTCCAATACTGCAGGAGATATGTTAAGAGAGCCAAGCTGAGCAAGCAGGATGTCAAAATCAACAGTATTAAAAGCATTACTAAAATCTAATAGCGTTAATACAGTAATCTGACGGTCGTCAATGGCACAACGGATATCATCCGATATTTTAATAAGTGCAGTAGTCGTGCTATGACTGGAGCGGAAACCGGATTGGTAAGGATTCAGAAGATTATTTTTAGACAAAAACTCATTGAGCTGCCTATAAACAAGACGTTCAAGAACTTTGGAAAGAAAGGGGAGAATGGATATAGGGCGATAATCAGAAATAGAAGGATTTTTTATTTTTGGAAGGGGCACTACATGTGCTTCTTTCCAAATAGAGGGCACAGAAGAAGAAGAAAGGGAAAAATTCAGGATATGGGTAATAATAGGAGCAAGGATGTCTAAAAGGGGGATGATCATTGCACGACTAACACCATCAGACCCAACAGCACTAGAAGAAATAGCAGTAATGGTTCTCTTAACATCACAATCAGTAAAAGAAGAAAACGAAAAAGAAGGAGACTGTGGGAGTGGCAAAGACGAAATATAATTTAAAGTAGAATTTTTAATCTGGCTATCAATAACAGGGAAAGAAGTAAAGAAGGTATTTAAGGAATTTAAATCAAGACTAGTGGGTATAGGATTAGTATTAGATTTGCCAACTCCCAATGTTTTAAGAAATCGCCAAACTTTTGTTGGGTTGCCGTCTTCAACAGCACTGTGAATATGACGCCTCTGAGCATCCCGACAGACAGTATTACAATAGTTGCGGATGATGTGGTATTTATCCCTATTTTTGTCATTGGATACTCTTTTGTATCTGGCTTTAGCCTTATTTTTCTTATTAATGATCGCCCTGATATCATCGTTCAACCAAGGAGCCGGAAGATGCTTCACTTTAACAGGCCTGATTGGAGCATGCGTATCGTACAGCTGTGTTATCCGCTCATTAAAAATCTGTACAGCTGTGAGACCACGATTCTTATCTGAATAGCCCTGGGCTTTTGTTCATTTGAACACCAATAATTTCGCCTTTTTTGTATACTATTTTTTTTTTACTGTGACACGTGATTATGAATACATCCTACATCCTGCCGATTCTTCCCTAATGGCAAGCAGTCCAAAACAATAAATGCGCTTCTTATCGTAAAATTTTCCAGTTATGTAGTAACAAATCTATAAATAGTATGAAAAAAAAAAAATTTTTAATAATGTTACTGAAACAACTGAGGTACTAGAAATTATATAAAAACAAATTAAGAAACATGTCAAGGGTATCCAAACTAAGCTATCTTTGGAAACTAGTTACAACTAATTGCATTCCTTTATACAACTTACAGCACGTAAATAAATTTGTAAAACATGAATGCAGGCATTTACATTTATTAATCTTATTGCGTATAAAATGTTTTTCAAAATTTTCCGAAAGGGCCAACGTTTCCTGGAACCTTCCGGAAGAGAATGTTAAATGTTTTAAATTAACAATCATGGTCCGAATTAATTTTATTTTTCGTTTCCGGCAAGCCGACTGATATAGAGTGGAAAATAACATTTTTCCGATAGGTTATATGATTTTACAGGACTATTTTTACTATAACATATATAATAATCATTTCTGGTGAAGACGTTCCGCTCTGCCGTAGGTTTAATTCCCACATAAAAAATAAATTTGTGAGTATGAACACGACCATTATTATACTTAGTCTTACTATAAGTATTGGTTTACAATAAAAAAATATCCGTTGTCGACTATCTATAACATTTGTGTTATGTGTGTATACAGTACACTTTCTGAGATGACCTAAAACATATATATTGCTTATATTGCTTATTATTCAAGTTATTATTCTAAAATATTTTCCTAGTCCACAGTGGAATTGCTCGGGTAATCTCGGGTAATCTCTGCCTAGAATAAGGCGTTACTATAATATGTAATGTTTGTGATATTCACCTATTAATTTGGTAACGTTACTGGTGCGTTATGATCATTCTGCCTACAAAACTGGGGCCCCTTATATTTTGTTGGCAATATGCATCGTAAACAAAACAGGAGACAAAGCTTTACAATATTTTAGTTTCGTGTGCGCACTGGCAGATTATAAAAAGTTAATCACGTGATTATGAAAAATGTTCACAATTCTTTTTTTAAACCTGTTTCCTATAGTGTTGTGTTAGTATAATAAATAAATAATGTATAATAAATGAGTTTACATTGCTGTGCTTTATCATGGAAAGCACGCGACAAGAATATGTATTACCTACTTTTTAAAATGCTGTTCTTAATTTTGTAATAAAAGTCAGTTTTCCAAGTGCGTGTTGGACTCATATAAAATTATGATTTTGTTATCGTGCATAATTTTCATTAGGTACCTGAAAAAACTGACCGAAAACTTGCACAAACGTTTTTTAATACTTCTAACAAACCAAAAATAGGTGAGTATGGAAGTTAGGGTAATTATTGTTTTTTTTAAATAGACATACATACATTCACTCCTGTTTCCTCGAAGGGGTAGGCAGAGGCATACGCACATACTTCGCCAATTATATTCTTGGTCCACCTTAATAGGTGGCGAGCCTATTTCCGCGTACCGGGCACTGTTATGCTCGCCAGAGCCTTATCCGTTGATAGGCAGGTGCAACACTTGCAAGTGAGGTAGGCTTGGGCTCCTAAGGTCTTGGTAGAACCCATATATAAACTAACCCAAAAAAATATGAATGGATACCCATCCATTCATATTTTTTTTATTGTTTCGTTAATGTCCTTAGGTTTTTCTATTTAATAAAGGTAACCCTGCAATTTGATTAAATTTTACAAAACTACTAAAAACATATTCATAAACCCTAGGATGATCTCGTAGATATATTATTTGCTGCGAATATCACACATAACTTTTTCGGCCAGGCTCCTCATCTAAACGTCAAAGGGGATAGAGAAGGTTTACGTATTTCTTCTGGGACCTTAATATGTGTTGTTATTAGATCTATATGTCACGTATAATATTACGTTTTATGTGTAACGTATTACGTGGGGGCTCAATAAAAAGTTTTTTGTGTGTATTTTTTATTAAGTCTAAGAAGAGTTTTTATGCGTTCTCGCTTTTGCAATGGAGTGTGTTTTTAGAAACTGTTTGAAATGATGCTGTTATACTAGGTTACATTACAGAGATCAACTGATTATTTTATACCTAAACAACTAAATAAACATACATACATACATAATATCACGCCTGTTTCCGCGAAGAGGTAGGCAAAACCATAATATAGACCCACATTTTGCAAGTTATTTAGTTGGTCCCACGTAATAGGTGGCGAGCCTATTGCCGCTTACCGGAAACTTTAATGTTCGCCAGAGCCTCATTCTTTGATCACCAGGTGCACCACTTGCAGGTGAGGCCTGTTGGGCTCCTTAGATCTTGGTAGAAACCCTATACACCCACACACACTAAATGAACAGGTTAAAAATGTATCACATGCTGTAGAAATTCAAACACGTAATTAATGTTGGGCAAGTAAAATGTATTGTTGACTTAGCCGCTTGAACTACTAAATTCTATTAAATTGGAAGCAGGAATTGAATATTAAACCCAAAATTTCGGTTCCATTCAGAATACAATCGATACAATGAAAAATTCAGTGACCGTTTAATTAAATGGTCGTACCTAACAAATCCATATAGGTAATGTTTAGAATGGCTAAGCATCACGCTCAAAATTGTGTTAAACTAAACTGAAAGGTAAGTAGTTAGGATAAGGTTTATTATTTAGAAATTCCGGTAAACAATGACTGCCTCTATATTAACATGACTTTGTGAACATATTCACTTATGTTAATTACCTTCCAATATTTATATTATGGCGGGTAGAGGATGTTTAAATTATATAACAGTGAATGATGATATTTTTTTTATGATAATCAAGAAGGCAAACATGTTATCTGACAATGAGTGGTATTTATAGGTCTATTCAATAGAAGGTACTCCCTACATTGACACAATTCGGGCAAGTCACGTTTTCCTTTTATTAATAAGATAGGAAATTAATTTTAATAAAGGTAGGAAGGTTCGCATACATATTTATTTTTCCTTATATGTTCACCAAAAGTTCACTGATTGTAAATCGAAAAAGAATATTTTATTTTTTAATTAAGAAGCCTAATGCTCAAAGGTGGTCCGTGAGAACATAGGTACTCCTTATATGAGTAACTATCTATGTGGCAATTCGAATCGAGCATTTTCATGCTTCGAAAAGCATCCGTTGGGCGCCACACACCTGCCCCCGACAAACCGTGCTAAGTCCGTGTGGAGGATTCCGATTTAAAGTCCACCACCACCTAAGCCGAGGTGATGATTATCATTTTTTACGTAATCACCACAATTACAAAAAAAAAACACTACAAGATTCCGACCGACCGGTTTATACCCTTAAGCTGTAAGAATACAGCCATTTTGATTTGAGCATATATTTATAGCATAAAAACCGGTTGGAAATAATAACTGTTGTGGGAAGTGTTTAGCTTACACAGAGGAGTCTATTCGATATTCTATTAAACTGAATACCTATGGCGTCTCAGGTAAACTGCGAAGCTATCAAGAAGCGCCTGTGGCGAAACCGGCTAACCGACGTATCGTAACGGCACAGTTGCGGACGTCAGGCACTCACTATAATAATCGTCTAGGACGGGACAGAATGGCGTCATTTGTATACCAACGCCTCTGTTTAGCATAAAATAGAATCAGCAGCGCACTCAAATCGCAAAGTTTAAAAGCAGCTCTAATAGCATTACGCTCCATATAGATGGGGAACTTGGGTAAGATAAACATTTAGCTAAAGTTCGTAGTTGAATAGTGAAGCAGTTTCAAACAACAAAGAAGCTTAACTTTGCTATGTTTTAAAAATATTGATACATATATACATTCACGCCTGTTTTCACGAAGGGATAGGCAGAGGCATAATATGCGCACACACTTCGTCAATAATATTGTGGTAATAGGTGGAGAGCCTTTTGCCGCTTGCTGGAATCTGTTATGTCTGTTTGGCAGGTGCACCACTTGCAGGTGAGTTTGGCTTGGGCTCCTAAGATGTTAATAGGATGCCTGCCTATACACAAATATTGAACCGTTGATAATTGAAACAAGCGAGTCATGAGTGTAGATTGATTCTGTGCATGCATTCGATTTTTAACTAGTTTTGAAAAATAAAATATTGTCGCGATTTGTTTCTTCCACGTTGACGCTAAAACTCGCTGACAAATTTGTTGGTATAATTCCAATTACTGTTTTATATTTAATTTATAATAGCCTAATGCAGGGTGACGCAAGAGACAATGTCGTCACACTACCGTTTCCACGGTTTTCCTCGATTTCTTTCTGATAATATTAATAAGTCAGACGATAAACCACTCTATTATATCTACACGCGGTACACGCCGTGTCGAGGTCTTACCGGACCACTGTTAACCATCGCCCGTATTTTTTGCCAAAGCATCGAGTAATCGCTCATTATCCCCTAAAATCTGTCAACAAGAATGGAAGTATAACAAGACCCCTGCCACTCACACTGCATTTGTTTGTTTGGCTTTTTAGCTTTTTACACGCCTATTAGGGTGGAGGTGGTATGATTGCCGATAACAAGAGATTTCAGCTTTAGTTTGGTCGCTCACCAGTTGTTTAAAGAAAGAGTAGTACCACTAAAAAGACCTGAAGCAAGATATTAACCAGTTGCAATTTAATAAAGCGGTTAAATTATTTAACATGTCTATGTAATTCAACCTAAATAATATTGAACATGACAAAGATGTTAAGAGAATTGAACAATTGCGGAACTTCAAATACAGGAGAAGTTAGGTCGCAAACTAGGGCTGCTATTCTAAACGGTTCGTCAAAATACTGAATGAGGCTCATTAGAAAATGCGGCTAATGACCGCACGAACCAACTTGCAACGTTCAGCGAGGATTAGCCTCTATTCAATAACTTAAGCGTGCTTATTTTACATTTGTGTACATATATATTAAAATTTGTAACTTTCTCTATGCAGATTGTCATATTAGTACCCTCGTTACAGATCACTGTAGAGTAAATTCAATATAATCGCTTTTAATCTAACCACTGGGGTTAACGTGACTATTAACGAAGTGCTTTTAACATTACTTTATTTTCGTCACTTTTTAAGTTTGTTTGTGATGGTTATTTAGTTGTATTGTTGGTTTATTTTTCAACAACTAATATGCCAAATGCCGTGATGTCTGAAATAACATGTATTATTTGAAAATCTATGTACAAAAATAATGTCGTAATATTATACTAATATTGGCTGCTACAACATACTGTTTTCATTTATTTGTTTGTTATATTTCTATTGAGTAGGTATAATTTTGTGCGTTTAAGAAAATTCTTTCTGTGTGACTATTTTAAAAAGGGCTGGCGATGTTATTTTTACCAGTAATTATCCATACAAACAAGATGCGCGATATAATCGATTTTTTAGCGAACGAAGTCGCGGGCGAACTGTTAGTTCTCATATAGAATATAAAAATAAAAGACTTACGATAATATTGAAACTGCCTGAACAGATTTGATTGAATCAAAATCGTAACTCATTATAATAAAACTATGTAAGTAAGGGCTCAGTCACATCTAGAACAAAAAAAAAGCGGTTTTGGAATTACGAAGCCACAGACAAAACACAAACACACAAATCCATTTGTCAACATAA
This sequence comes from Musotima nitidalis, assembly GCA_949126915.1. Lineage (NCBI taxonomy): Eukaryota > Metazoa > Arthropoda > Insecta > Lepidoptera > Crambidae > Musotima > Musotima nitidalis. The sequence goes on along the minus strand of OX421418.1, from coordinate 9,122,661 downwards.
TAGGTACGTGTACTGCGTTTATAGTAAAAAGTGGATAATATTATAAATTATTACTGATATGTTGTAAGGGCAAGTAGACCACAATTATAAAAAAAACTAAACTGAGATATAAAAGATGTATCTCGCCATTTCATTTCAGGCATGGAATTCTGATAAGGAGTGAATTTCCAAGCTAGCCTTTTTGTCTAAGCGACTGAAGTGAGCGCTCAGGCTTAAATGGAACAATTCACAGGGTAGTTGGATGAGTGATGATCTTTTGAGTTAGCGAGGTTATTACTAAATGTCCTTCAAAGACTTTTATTAATATCCTCAACAACTTTTTTATGTTATTTCTAAGTATATTAGGAAGGACTGCAATAATTTACTGCAAATGGTTTTTTAATTGCATTTGAAGAACTTGAGATAAAGTTGAGTAACTAAGCTCTTCTAAGGGCAACAGACTAACTAAAACTATTATCACAAGCCCAATAAAGTCAGACTGTTTGAAAACCAGAGCATAAATGGGACAGGTCTCTAGAGCATATTTTACCACGCGAACCCACTGCGGATTATAGAAGACAAGGCAATTTTTCTTTTGAATGGAAAATCGTCTAATGACCTTTTTTAGCTGTTGGTGAAACGGTAGGTATAAGACCTCTCTTCTCTATGATCTATGTTTTTTCTTGAGCCTGCGCTACGGTACCCTGAGCTACGGTAGCCCATTCGAACAGTCCTGCAACAAGTGTGTAGCATACTGCTGTCAAAATTTTTCAATTTGCCCAATAAAGCTTCTAACTGGGCATAATGAGATATAGTGATAATCTTGGCCAAACATTATGAAACGAATAGAGCACTTATAAACACTTAAAAGTCTTAAGACATATTTCGAGCACAAAGCACATTTAACAGCTCTACGAGTAAATAATTTATTGATTCAGGCGTTACTTAGCAGAAATCCTTTGTAAGCAAAAAAAATATCTTTGTAACGAGAGCGTTCTCGTTACAGCGTTGGTCGTGAAGACATCGTTGTTCTGAGGCTATCTTACCTGAAGATGCCCTGTGTTAGGGCGATATACGTGTCGTGTTGAATAGTTTCTCGATTTTTCGGGAAATTATAGTAGCGCGGGAATTGTTATAAAGATGTTTTTTAATCCATCACTTGCATCTCTACGAGTTTTACTGTCTTTAAATTTCGTAAGTCGTTATTTTTTCCATTTATTTAACAAACCTATTAAATGAGCAGTATGATATAATATTTTAAAACATATTGGTAACAAGATAAGTCAACTGCTTAAGTTGATATATATGGAGGATATCGGCCCAAGTCAACAATACCAAACAAGTGATCTATAAATACATGTATTTTTTTAGAGTCTATCTGTTACTATAATTGTTTTATTCAAATGTTTATAAAACTCTTGACGTATTAATAAAGCATTTAGGTTGCTAATACTTTGAATATTTCAAAGGTATCTAGTTACTCGAAATAAGCTTAACGTTTCGTGAAAATAACACTTAGTTTAATGAAGCAAACGATTTTAATGGGAATACCATTTAAAAGGGATTCTGAAAACTGCCCAAAATCGATAAAGTAAAGTAAAGAGTAAAGCTTGATGAAACCTTAGGGTAATATCTAATATTAATGTCATTATGGCCGTTGTAAACAAAAGGCTGAAGTAGACACAAGACTGTGTAATAATCATTATAGTCATTACCAAAGCTTTGCAACTTAAGAGAAGCTGAGGAAAATAATTAACGCCACCGAAATATTTATCAGGCGTATGATCTGTCCTTGAATGATGAATGAGCAACGCCTTTTCATCTCGCTTTTGGAAAGTATAATTAAAGCATTTAAGGAGTTAATTAAATTGTACGTACGAACATGATTAAGAGCGACATGCAGATATATTACTGACTGAGTAAGTTATACTTCACGTTTTATGGTATATGCCTAATCATGCTCGTTATATTGTTTTAAAATTATGTAACGGTTGAAAAAATATCCTCTTTTTATAATGACTCTTGCTGACTGACTGATAAAAGTAAAGACGAAATAACTAAACTTAGAATTAAACATGGCATCAACTTATAGATTTGATAAATTTTGATAATTCTACTCCTAACTTTATTACATAGTGGTTACAATTTTTAGAGTAGACTTTATTTTTCAGAAATGTCACTTGAAGTGGTGCAAAACATTCTAAAATGTACAATGTCTAGATTCAGTCCCTTGAATAAAAAAAAGGCTTGAAAGTTAGACTGGAGTCGGTTTGAATTTTTTTGTCAATTAAACTTATTTTGTATGAACACTCACAAAAGAAAGTAATTAAACAATTGTTTTCAGCGTTATTTAGATTCGGCCCCTCGGCTGAAAGAAAAGGGGTGGAATGTAGCACTGAATCCATTATTTTTAAAGCAAGTTATAAAAACTTTTTCTGACTGCGTTATCTACGCACAGCCAACGCTACTAAGTCGAGAAAGCTGAAATTTAGACCAGCAACTCCTTTGAAACTTAATGGTGTTTATTAGAACTTCTTCAGCGTCTGATCAAGCCTGTACAATAAAATTAACAATAAAGGTAGCCCAATATTATATAGATTTTATCATCATATCCTCGCACTATCCCGGTCGCCCTAGACTTAAGCTTAGGGCCCGGGGTCTGCTTACTGGTTTAACCAGATTTGGCTTAATTTCAGTTATTACATGGAGCGACTACCGTCTGACCTCCGCAACTCATCATTCTATGGTTAAACAAGCAGTTGTATATTATATGGTAGAAAATGATGTTCTTTGTAGTGAAATTTGCCAAATGGGTTTTGGTATTTATTATCTAGTGACGACTACAACGAGACCATGGAAATAACGAGACATATCTAATAAAGCATAATACATTTTCTTTGAAGACATAGTGGTGGAGCGGTGGTTAAAAGTGAATATGAATTTTATAAGTGCATCTCAATATTTATTAGATAAGTATAAACGTTTTTATTTTTGGAAATTATGTTGAGTGTTAGTAAGTAGTGGCCATATACTTAAAAAGGGAAAATGAACTTTATGATGTAAAATTAATATGGCGTGATAAAAAAATTGGAAGAGAAAGCATCGTGTGCTATGCATAGCGCAGAGCACTGATATTATATCAGAGCTGCATAAAGATGCTGCCTTTCTTGAAAGTGGGCAAGGTAATTGCTCAGCCCAGTGAACTTAAATTAACCGATAGAGATGACATAGAAATGTACTCGAGAATATATTATAACTAAATATATTATTTAAAAAAATGTTTTATTCCGATTTTCAGTCTATAAATGTTATGTTTTTAGAACGATAACGTATCTGTATTTCTACTTGGCAATGATTTAGTCCGTTAGATTCTTGAGGCCTTTTTAAAAAACAAGATCTGAAGTTAATCCTGGTTTAAAACTAGTGCTGTCACCGTCTTCATTATATCAAATAAAAATGACCTAATTATTTGGAAGTAAAAAGGACAACTAGACGCAAGGAATCGAAAGACAGAGTATTTTTAAGGACTGATTTTTTGATCGTCAGTAATGTTTTATTCATCTCTGATTTGAATATACATACAATTTAAAAAGGCGTTGTTATCTGTCATTCACGAATTTACTTATGTTTTATCCAAGATGGAAACAACGTCCAAAATTTATTAAATCTCCAAAGGGTACGGTGATGTTTTTCGCTTAGTACCTATACCATTCATTTAAATATCAATTCAATTCATTTTAATATCATTCATTTAAATTTCATATTATGTTTCATAAACTAAAAAAAAATATATTAGTTGAACACAGAAACCATGGGCTATACGGTAAAAGTGTGATAAAATTTTCCCCACCGATAAACTTAAAAGATTGTCTCTTGGATTCCATTATATGGGGATATCTTTTGATGATCTACCCACAAAAGCAGTGACTTTTTACTTTGCTTTCGCCCACAAAATTACAGACACAAATCAAATCAAGTCGTACGAATTTATACCACGCAGTTGATAAGGTTCATTTTCCCTTGGTTTCTTTTGTAAGCGACTTACATGTGTAGTCAAGATATACTAAAAAAGTTTTATATTATGAACCATAATAGGCTAGTGATTTTTGGGAGCGAAAAAAAAACAGAAAATTTCCATTAAAGCCTACATCAAAATCAAAAGTACTTACCAAGCCCCCAAATTTCCTGTTAGATGCTCAGTCACAATTTTTGATGCACAATCCAGTATTTTTAAGGCCTACGCTGGGGGCGCATTTTTTGTCGATCTAGTTTGTGAGTGATCTGTGTTTCGAGTATTAAGTAACAGCATATGGTAACCGATTTGCGGGTCTTCAAATGCATCTTTACGCTCTCAGGAAAAGAGAACTTAAGCAGACTTGACAGGACATAAAGTCCGTCGCTGCGTAAGCCTTTAGTGTAGTTTTGTGAGTAACGCTTTCCGTCCGCGCGGGTAGTAAGCTTGGCCAGTAAATTAACATAAAACTATGTCTCCAAGAGATGCAAACCTCACGCCCCGCGACGCTTACTAACCGCACTGCCGAAAGAGTCTACTTTTATAGTGGTGACGTGGAGAATAAGTTTATTTAATTCCCAAATTAATTTGTAAAAAAAGAGTTTTGATTGTTTTCGCATTAGTGGTGGTGAGACTGGTGTGGGTGTCAAGCGGCAGCGGGGGCGCGGCGGGGGGTGCGGGCGGCGGGGCGGGCCCGCGACATGAGGCGCGCGCGCGACGCCCGCCCCGCCCGCTATGCAGCGCCTGCGCACCACATTCAAGCGCTCTCGCACGCCCACGCCCGCCGACATGAAAACGCAAAGCAGCCTCGAAGTACCCAAACAGGTTGGTTATTTTTTAATTAACTGATTTATTTGAAGTGTCGTTGCTTCGCGGGGCTAGCTCGGACCCAAAGAATTATAGCAGAGTTCATGGAGGTCAATTCTTAGATCGTGGCGTCTCGAGCGCTCCCGTCCTTCGGATGGCACGTTAAGCTGTTGGTCCCAGTTATCACATTAAAGGAGACAAAAGTTCAGTAGTGGGACGTTAATGGGCTAAGGATCATGATGACTTATTATAGTGCCCGACACGTCAGATGTACAATCATAGACAAAAGAAAAAAGAGACAAAAAGTTACTAATTGCAATGCGCGCTCAAAGCGTCGCCACGTTGCTATAGTTTTTCCCCCCAATGCCGCACTTTGATTTAGACTAGCTTTTGTGATTCTGTGACTCCAGATTATACTTAGTCTTACTCTTGACCTTGAATCAAACCCGTACAATCCTCACCCATTTTCAGAAATTAAATACCTAATATTTGTAATAGCTGAAATTAAAAAAAGAGGTCAGATGTAAACTTTTTATCTAGCTCTAGCTGTGCTAAAACAAAACAATACTACTACTATTCCTTATTGTTGCGTCTATGTCATAGCCGATTAGATTATCGTCGTCACCATAAAATTTACGAAGAGCATGCTTACAACGCATACTAAATTTAATTCTGTGGCTTGAAGGATCATAAGAGAGTTCGTCCAGTCTAAGTGCAAAATACTCTCACGACTAAAACAATACAGTTTTACGAATATTTTGTCTATAAATTATTGCTCTATTATTTCAAGATAAGTCCAAGTTGACTTTCTTACATCTTAATATACGTATCATATCAATACCATTGGATGTTCCTTATATCTAGATATCCGAGTGCATTCTTTAAATATAAGCTGTTCTTCTAATTAGATTAGATACCATCACAGTGCTCGGAACATGTTCATATAAAACAAAACTAGCATTAACATAACTAAATAGTACGGAGACTTAACAGTTTGGCAGCAAGTTTAAAATTTATAATAAAGCTTATTTATTTCCATAAGATTCTCTCTTTTTTTGGAATACTTTATGCGAAAAGGCAATATTATATTTTATTCACATTATGAAAAGCTCTGAAAAGAACTCGCATTTTATGGAAATGAACATTTAATTAGCTACGAAAAGCTTTTTCGTGTAGACAGGAGTAGAATTTCCGTACGCCATTGTTTACTCAGGCGCTTTCACAAACTATTTTGTTATTTATTTACTAGTTAGCGCCTGGAAGTCCTGAGACGACATTGTACGCATTTAATGCTAGTAAAAGTTAAAATAAAAATAATCTCAGCATTATAAATACCCACAAAATTAGCGAATCTCTCACAAAATCTTTTCGAAACCGCCTCCGACTTGGCCAAAATAAACATATTCCTGAACCAAATTGAAAAAGTCCGATATTACATACGAGATAGGTCGTAGTAATAACTTGTGCTATCGAGTAGGCTATGTGTCACATCTGCCAACTTCAATAACATTAAAAAACTCGGGCACGTTCGAGTCGTACTAGCGCTTCCGGTTCCGTGTGATAAATATGATATATAAACTTATACATGCATTATTCCATCTTATTTCCGTTTCAGCATATAAATTTTAAAATAACTAATTATCAGAATGTTTCATACGACTGGTTAATTTTGCTTGAAGATTTCACAAATTTTATTTGCAAATTTAACGCACTACGACGCGCTACGAAAAATCAATTCGTAGCTGTTCTGGGTTGTGCTTGAACAGTCAGCTTCAGAAGTGGCCGATAATTTTGCTACCTTATCACGCTAATTATTACGCTAGTTTAATGAGTGCGACCTTACTATTTGGACGCAATATTTGGCGCGACAGTGCTAAAATGTGCGGCTACCTTTGAGGTCGGCTACTACGTGGTCGTGGTAAAGACCATATCTGTCGCTGTACCAATTAATAATAGTTGTTATTGCACTTGACTTATAAGTTTGAGACATCAGTTTTGTGGTTTCATATGTCCAATATGGTGCTGTGCTGTGTGGTACCGGCCTAGAATAGTGCTACCCCTATTATCTCATGGGAGCCGTAAGAGTCGTCGAAGAGAAATATCTACAGAATTATGGGCAGCAGCGTCATCCTGCGTAATAGCTTGAACTGCGACCACCAAACCGACTGCCCAGTGTGGTGATTATGGGCAAATATCCCCAATATTATGTAATTTGGAGGTATTTTCCAATAGGGAGGCCAATGTTCAGCAGTGGACTTTATAAGGCTGATATTATTTATGGTGACGATGTCCAATAAATTTGCTAAAGCGTACCCTTTGAAGCAAAACAGAGAATACTGTGTAAGTATACGCAATAAAATAAAGTACTCGATTTAATATCTGGTATTCAGGAGCCGACAGTCTAACCGTTATCTTTTATAAAGGGATCTTTATTATTATTATCATTATCTATTCAGTTTTGGTTTTTCACTTTTTAGGTCCCATAATTACGTCTTAGCACTGAACACTTCCTTATTTAAATTTTACGTTTTATTACTCATTACCGCATCAAAATCCCTTGCGTAATTTTAAAGATCTTAGCATTCGTAGGGACAGACAGAGGAAAGCGACTTTCTTTTATACTCTACCTTCATTAAAATTTATAGCTGTGTATTTCTCACTATTTTTCTAGTGAAAACGTAGTCGACATCATAAACCAACTTACTTTAAGTTAAGTGCTTCCTAATACATTTACATTTCTATTGCGGAAAGCACCAGCTGGCACAAGGGAAAATACGTTATACTTAGTTAGCGATAGATCGAACAAAGTAACTGTCATTAAAACTGATTGATGCATTCTTCACCACCACAATTGTATCGAGATATTATAAATCGATTATCTTTTCCTAATCATTAGAGTTGTATAGAAATGATTGATATACGAACTATATTTTTGTAGTTCTGAAACACGAGCGATCATTATCACTAATGAGAATACTTATCTGTCTTCTCATAAGTCGTACACAAGATTGTTCATTATAAGGGAAACAACAAGTGCACAAAATACAGTCAGTAATCTCAGTACAGTACAGTCATCTTTCAATGTCTTCATAGTTTGTACTACAGTGAATGTTTATTGGAAATTTCTGTCAATGTCATAACATATATTTAATTTACTTAGTTTAGGTATCACCTAGATTATGTTGCACTATTAACACAGTTTTTTTTATAATAAGTTAAGTATTTAGACTAAGATTTTATCAGAAATAAATTTGGCGAACATATGTAACAGTGCCCGGCAAGCGGCAATAGGCTCGCCACCTTTTACGTGGGACCAACTATAATATACGTATAATATGCTTCTACCTACCCCTTCGGGGAAACAGGCGTGAATGTATATATGTAAATTTTATTCTTGTTCTTATATTGAAATGATGTCAATTGTAACAGTATGACGATGGTAATGGAATGATAATAATGTCTTATTCTGGCCTCTTCTTTGGATCTTTATATGCCAATCATCAATAAACTGAAACATTTGTTCAAGGCCTTTCCATATATTATCACGATTTATATATTTCCATTATATTCATTTATTAAAAGATACATTGTATGTCGCTAAGAACATAAATCAATGTCCAACTTAACATACACATGGTTTGTCTGATGGTTCCCAATAAAACTAACACAAATCTGTATTTACTCATACTTAAGATTTAGAGATAGAAAAGAAAGAAAGAAAGAAAGAAAAAGAATTTATTCTGTGACAACTTTAAAATAAAACAGATACATAATATTTAAGTAACAATTTGAAGAGTGTCACAGAAAAGGTATCCACTCAGCATAAAGCCGAGGTGTCACGAAAACACCTCGACGCTGGTCTTCCGTAGATACCTTTTGTGGGATCTTTATCTCTATTATCCGCAAGATCTTTATTATCCGCAAAAAGTATTATTTACTGTGCTATAGTTTCTTTCTAGCTGAAAGCACCACCACAGTACCTACTAAACATTATGGGGCTTAATAAAAAACGAGATTGCTATCACTTTCATTTGATAAGATGAAGCAGACAACTAGTTTCAAACCTGGTCTAACTTTAGATCTCGTTTTATAATAAGCCCCTGTGACGCTGAGTATCGCATTACGCAATAGTACGGCATATGAGACGTGATTTTTGATATCCGAGTGTCTAGCGCACTAGTATAGTGCTTATCAAAACTATCATCAATGATACTGATAACAGAATGATAACTGATCATAAATGTACAGGTAACATACCAAAAAAAAAATTGCTATTTTAAAAATATTTTATTATAATAACTTTTTATTATATTTTTTAAATCAAGTGTTTTGATAACTCTCTCTCACAATATGTGCAATAAGACAAAACGTCTAGTCATCTGTAAATTAAACAATTTGTCTACAAATATTAGTTCTTAAATATTTAATGACAATAATTATTGCAAGTAGGTCTTATAATAGGTTGGGGAAAAAGTCTTTTCGTATTTTTGTTTGAAAAGTCAAGACATTTTTTTCAAAGTTTATTTACATTTATTTACAATATATATGTACCGTTTTGTTGAATAACTTTCTGCCATTTTGTGGGCAGAAACATTATCCCGTTACTGTAGAAACTTTGGGACTTCTGATCAAAAAAACGCGACAAATAGTTTTGGCAGTCCTCTCTTGAGGTCAACCTTACAGAACCTAAAGAATTCTGCAGAGACCGAAACAGGTGAAAATCTGAAGGCGCAAGGTCAGGGCTATATGGTGGATGCACTAGGACCTCCCAGTCGAACTCTCTTAATTTTTGCTGAGTGGCTAAAGATGTGTGTGGTCTAGCGTTATCGTGATGAAAGACCACACTCTTCCTGTTGATCAATTCCGGCCGTTTTCTCTCGACTGCTTCCTTTTATCTCATCAGTTGCTGGCAGTAAAGATCAGAATCGATGGTTTTGCCGGGCGGTAAAAGCTCATAATAAACAATGCCCTTCCAATCCCACCATACACACAGCATCACCTTATTTCGTGTTAGGCCAGGTTTGGCCACAGTCTGTGAAGCCTGGCCAACTTTCGACCACGACCTTTTTCGCACGTTCTTGTCGTAGGTGATCCACTTTTCATCGCCAGTTATCAATCTCTTCAAAAACGGCTCGGTTTCATTACGTCTCAATAATGAATCGCAAATGAGTACACGGTTCATTAAGTTTCTTTGAGTGAGCTCGTGTGGCACCCAAATATCGAGCTTTTTTGTATAACCAGCTTTCTTCAAATGGGTCAAAACTGTTTTGTGGTCAATTCCCAGTTCTTCAGCTACATCGTAACTACTAATATGCCGATCTTGCTCCACTCTTTCAAAAATGGCGTCCATTTTATTCGTAACAGGGCGACCAGAGCGAGGTGCATCTTTAACATCAAAATTTCCGGACTGAAAACGTTTGAACCAAATTTGTGCTACTCTTACTGACACTGCATCAGGTCCATAAACATCACAATTTTTTTTCACTGCTTGAGTTGCATTTTTGCCTTTTTTATAATAAAATTTTAAAATGTATCGAATTTCTTCATTAGATTCACTCATTTTTACGGAGAGAAAAACAAATGAAAAATAGCGGGAAACAACTTTTTTTTATTTTTTTCTTTTCTTTATAATGGAATCTTTTTAATGTTACCAAAACCAGCCAGACACAAATAGTACAGTCAAAAAAATTTTATAATAAGTTTATACCTACGTTATGCGAAAAGACTTTTTCCCCGACCTAATAATAACAATATTTTTTCAAATGAATCTCAATCATTAAATTAGGGATCCACTGAAATCCATACCATAATTAAATTACTTATAAATTAACTTATTATAATTTATATTGTCTATTTCTGGTACCCAAACCATGGGGCTTGATACTGACTTCTGTAAAAATCATTCATGTTCATCTGTTCATACATGTATGGAATATTTTGGTATAGCTGCATTTCTGCGTAATAGTCGTCCAGTCTCCATGTTCGACTTGGTTCAGTTGCCTCTGGTGTTGAATTGGGACCGGACTTTGATGAGGTCTTTCAACGTTCTGTTGAGGTCTTGCCATATTCTGTTAGGGACTATGTGTTAACATATTGGACTATGTGTTAATAATACATATTTCCGTTGAGGCTATGTGTTAGCATATTGGTGACGTTTTTAGATATCAGTGTCTGCAATCAGTGTTTTTGGTCATATTGTTGGGAGAAATCGAGTTATTATCATAGACTGAAACTAGTAGTATACAGAAAGGAAAACAAAGGAAATCAAAATAATTTTATGTTTTAGGTTACAATACAAACAATATGAATAATATTTTACATAAACTCAAATTTAAATTAATCTATTTTTTTATGTTATACGAGAAAATTGGAATTTATTTATAAATCTACCGTGTTAGATATTTTCATTTTTACTATTTAGCAACATTAAAAGTTCTTTTATCCGGGGTATGAAACGGCACTTTTGCAGACCATCGTATGTGTTAGCGATCAATATTCCACTTTTACCGTGATATGGATCGCCCTTCCTTTGTGGGCCGCGTCGTCTGTCTAACATCAGCCAGGGTGTGTAAATATCGCAGACAGATTGTAGAATCCGCTGTTTTACTAAAGGGCTAGTTACTTATAAACACTACTTATGCCTAATTAGCTCCGATATCCTAGTCAACTGATAATTCTATCTATCTTAATTTTATATTAGCATAGGCATTACCCCTTACTGGGAACTTTTGTTTGCCAAAGCCTCGTCCGTTGATCCGTAGGTGCACCATTTGTATGTGGTGGCTTGGACCCTTTCCTATTGAATTAGTAATGTAATCACCACATTGCAATACCGTAATATTCTGTCAAGGTATATCCGATAGCACTGACTAATACTTAGTGGCTAAGTCGCATGTAATGCAATTATGGTAAAGACATATATTTACTGAATAGAGTAAACTACTGACATTTTCCATGCGTCGTCTTTAAGTATTCTTTATGAAGTTGAAGTTTTGATTAACTAGCTGACCCGAGTCAGACCGTAATTTTTTTTGTTAAAAAAAAAAATACCACTGAACGCAATAAAAAAGGAAATATTTAGATTAATTCCTTCGAAAGTTATACGCTAAACGCGTTTCGCATTTCAGCGATTCATTTTCATTTCTACAGATTGAAAAAACCCATCAATCAAACTAGAACGGTTGTAATTATCATGCTTAAATTCAAAACATATCATTACTTAACTAAAAAAACATTAGTAGTGTTTATAATTAGTAGGGCTGATTGTTTTTATAAATAAGTCTATGCAACTTATCAGTACAATTTAAAGTAGAGTTTTTTAATAGAACCATTAAGTCTTTGACATCACATATTTTCTATATACCTAACCAAAACAATGTATAATGTAATGTAGGTGTATGGGGTTCGTACCAAGACCTTATAAGCCCAAGCCATCCTTACCTGCAAGGGGTGCACCAGCCGATCAACGGATGAAGCGAACATTCGTTCCCGTCAAGCGGCAAAAGGCTCGCCACCTATTATGTGGGTCCAAAAATATTACTGGCGAAGTGTGGGCCTATAATATGCCTCTGCCTACCCTTTTGGGAAAAAAGACGTGAGTGTATAGATATATGTACGTACGTAACCAAAGTTGTTTTCCAACTATACTACTACCTATGCCACTATACAATCCACCTAACTAAAGTGATGAACAGCCTATTCTTTACTAAAACTAAAAGACAGATTTTGTTTCTTCCTAAGTCATATTGATACATTTTTGTTGCTTAAGATACTGATGATGATATGGCAACGCAATCTATATCCACTATTCGATCTAAAGGTAGATTCTTTTTTGTAAACGTCAATACGTAGTTGTATTGTAATACTCGTACATAGAAAGCACTAACGTACACAATTCCGCTGTTGAAATTACGACTGAAGCAGAACTGTAGTACAGCTGTAATATAACATGTACAACTATTACATAAAGTTCAAATAGATTTTACATAATTGATATAGTACTACGAAGGCGGATAATACACGATGGCAGGTCTAAAAGGTCAGTTCAAATTGATTAATGGGTCAATTTACATAATTTGTAATGAAAAAATAATTTACACTCCTTGGAATAACAGGGATTAGGATCTTTTCAAATTGAAAGTATTATCTATGCTTGAGGACCAATCATAGATATAATGTTGATTGCGAGTACCTACCGTCCTTTGCCGCAATAGTGTAAAATGTATTAAAATTTATAAAATTAGATTAAACATAAAAGAAATATTTACAAAATATTGCTTTTCCTGACGCAGGGACGTTAATGCCTTAGAAGTTCTTTTGATACTTTTGAGACTTGCTTCATTTCTGCTATTATAGCGATTGTTCGGCAACAATATAAAGTTTCGTATAGTAAACACTTAAAATATCTCTTCATCATCATCATCATCATAGTTATTGTCAGCCCAAGGACATCCACTGCTAAACATAAGCAGCATATGCTGTTAACAAATATCAGGTCATGCATACATCTTTGAGGTCGCTACGTTTCCTATTAAAGGGTCTCATTATAGAACTTTTCTGTACTGTGTTTTTTTACGTCGGTAACATAATGCATTTACGCCTTACCTGCCGGTCCAAGGGGATGCGAGACTCACCACCGGCTGACACGACCGCCACGAAAAAGGCGGGTACCGACCGGTATCTTGGTTGCTGCATCTGACGCCCCGCCCGCGGCTAACGTCCCCCGGGCCATAACCGGGAAGACCTCCTCAGAGAGGCGCAGTGGACTCGCCTCTCCTACCTCCTCGTGCGACCATAGCGAGTGTGAGTAACATATCGGAGGGACTATAGTTAGACAGCAGGGGGCCTGTCACCGCCGTCAGTTCTTTGTGTGCCCACCGCCACTTCAGCTTGCCGACTCTTTAACTTCGACAAATCTACTTATTTCTGATTGGTATTTGGTACTAAATAATTCCGTTAGCTGTGTGTAGTAACTGTAATATTTATCATTCACGTAATAATAGTGGTCTCCGTGAATAACACAAAATTTTAATACACTATTCGAAAAGTTTTCTCAATTTTTCCTGTTTTCATTACCCAATTAAAAAACATCATAACAAAATATTTATTCCATAATAGAAAATACTTAAAAAATATCAAAGTGTCGACATTCTTCCTTTCTTAAGTCGGTTATAAAGAAAATGTCCGCTGGGTTAAAGTATGGAATCAATTTAAGTACATAATGGTAGTCTTATTTTCACTGCGAAGTCATAACCTTGACGCAAATAAATTAAAAGTTACGACCTTTTTATGTAACACCTACGCTCAAAGCTGCAGTAACATCAATTTTATACTTATTTCAAAGCATTATTATGTCATATTATTTTTTATTATAGCTTGTACCTTAATTACTTTATTAAAAAAGTTATGAACGTAAGTATTATGTTCTTTATTATTTTCACAGTCATGATATTTTTTATCACATACAAAGTTATATACTTGTTATACTTTTGAAATTCGACTATTTAATCTGAACAAAGGACATTTAATAAATGTAGTTTTAGCTCTGTATATTATAGTGGTGAAACTTTTGCAAGTCAAATTTATGATTGTTGTTTCAACCCTTTTTAATACTATTAAATCAAACGTTTGTTTGTTAGTTGTAATTGAACATCTAAACCACGGGGCAGACTTTGACAAAATTTAGTATAGAGATAGATGTAAACAGCTCCAGAATATTGTCTTTCTGTCCAAAAAATGCTTAAAGACGAAACGAATGGCAGAAGCTGCGTACCTCATTCATGTAGGATTCGAAAAACCTTACACTACTTGCAGACAGAGGCGACCGCTAGTAATAATTATACATACAGAGTAAGTTTGTTGTGTGTAACCAATATTATTCAATACTAAATAATTATCTCTATAGATGAATAGAACCTTCAACATAAAGTACTATTAACAGTTATTGTCTGCTCGAGAACAAAGTCGTGGGCGGTCGCTAGAATCTTAATATGTTTTCAACGCTGCCTTATTTAAATGACCGATACAACTATAAAACTTATACAAGGTCCTATGTTGCCATAAGGGACTGATTCAAAAGGCCATACAATGGTAAAGCCATTGGGGTTAGGACGGTAAAATATCGTGTTTCCTTTAGCATATACTTAACCCTTTTTAAACGATTTATCTATCTACCAATTTGAGAATATTGATTGAGTTAACTTGTGGAGGGGCATATAGAGGTCTAGCGAAAGCTTTTAGACAGAAAAATATTAGGTTAGAGCTCGGAAGGGGCCGCCCTACTGGACTTCGTAGTATGGACCCTGCCAAAAAAGGCGGAATTACACGCTTCCCTAACTTTAAATTAATATTGTTTATGTTATTATCCTTCATTACGGTTAAGGTCGCCTAATATTAAACATTGGACATGTATAAATGCAATTCACGAGTATATGCCTTTAATTTAGAGAGAGTAGTAGTTGTAGTAAAATAACTAATGATACCTAACGGAAGTGTAGTTAAATCATTTTAGCAAGAATGCCTTCTTCGTATATAACGCAAAAACGCTTAGTTGTAGTTTTAGTTTGGTTGCTTACGTACTACAATAATTCATGAAATAAATGTGTAATTTACACATTTTGCGTCATCGTCTTTTTTAAATTATATTATTATTGACACACTCAATACATATCTTTTTTGGTAGTCCTCTTCCGTTCTAGATTTATTATTTTTTTCAGCTAAAGGTTTTCATATTTTACCCCTATATTAATTTCTTTTTTATCTTTTCCATCTCTGTCACTCCATACCTATATCTTAACATTCTTACCACATATTGCAGGCAATCATAATTTTATACGCCTTCTCCTCTCTGGCCCGTTAAGTTTTGAGATCTATACAACTTAAAAGTAATGTCTTCAGGAATGTGGATCCATAAGTGAAGACGAACTCGGCACGAAAACGTGTTACGGCGAATATTAGTTGTATCAATGATAATTTAGCCTCAGCCTGACTTTGTGAAGTCTACAATTTTCCAGAAACTTATATAACCATTGTAAACTTCTCTATAAAAGGAACAAATTTTCTTCAGGTTTTTTGCCAACATTTTTCATAAAAGTTCTGGGAAGAAACTTTTTGTTGATTTACAAAAAAGTGGGGTTGAACTCACAATCAATCTATATTGTAGGTTCAGTTATTTAAGTAGCACTTTGATTTTGAAATAATATTCAATTTAAAAATAACCCGGTCCCGCTATATTTGAACAGGCCAGTTTAATTAAACGCGAATAAAAAAAAATTATAAATTGTTACATAGAACTTGAAAATACCAACAAAATTACTCGTCTAAAAACGTTACATCCAACAAAAAAAAAGCATAAGTCAGTGAATCTAAGTGCCAGTTTCGAGCAATCGCCCTGTAAGAAAAACTGGCAGAAAACTTAAGACTATTCTCTTTTAAATTATCAATTGTTTAGGTATTTAGATTACAATTTAAATATGTCTGTACGAAGCTATACAATGCAATTTATTATAACATTAATAATATTCATGTTCTAATTCATTCATCTTAGAATAGCTTGTATAAAACGGCAGTATAATACCAAGCATTTTTATCGGCCATATCGTCGGGGATAGTGCCAATCCGCGTAAATCCAGCATTGAATAATTCCGCGTAAATGAAAAATTTTGTTAATTTAAGTTACATGCATGTAATTGTCTCAGAGCCTAAATTATATACTTTCAGAAAAATATTTTTACAACAAGAGATAAACATTTAAGTGAAAATGAGCCCAAAATTAGTTGAAAAAGGAAACTTATTAAGTTTTTTTACCTTTCCATGTAAAACTAGATCTATTGCAGATAGGCGGACAAAGAGTATGATAGTTTCGCGGATTTGCACTATCCCCGACGATATAGTCTTTGAAAGGCTAATTGAAGACAGCTTCTATTTAATTGTAAGTTAAATTTATTTAGGCTTAATTGCTGTTTACTGCTTGGGATTTATTGTAAAATCGCACACTTTGACCTCAAAATGATTTGTAAATTTTTTGGAACTTAGTGTTCTGTATACAACTTTTCTTACTACATTGATCAGTATTCTTATGTATATATACCAGGTATTCACAAACAAATTTACCCGCCACTTTCAGAATACCAATTTCTTTAATTTGTTCCCTTAGTGAATGTCTACATGGTAGATTTTAAATTATTTGAATAGCCCTTTTCTGCAGTACAAAAATAGTTTAAATATCTGCGGCACAACCCCACAGATAAAGACCATATGACAAAACACTAAGGAAATAGCTATGATAAACAAGCCTAGCTGTTTCAACGTCTGTTAATTGGCGAATTTTCTTTACCGTGAATGCTGCAGAGCTAAGTATATTCGACAATTCCCCAATATGCGGGCCCCACTGCAGCTTAGAGTCTAATGTTATACCGAAAAACTCGGTGATATTTGCAAGGGTCAACTCATTTTCCTTTACCTTAAATGACTTGACCTTTATAAGAGCTGTGACCTTCATAATAGCTCTATTGAGCCAAACTTGAATCAATGATTTTGAATTTTAATTTTGTATTGAATTTTGAATTTTCTTAACAGTACTGTTTACTTGTCTGAGGTTAGGCGTCACGAATATAATACATTTAGTTTTAGCCCCAATTAACAACAAATTTTTGACATTAAACCAGTGCATCACCTTTGAGATGGCATTGTTTACATCGTCTGAATTCTGATGTCGTTTAAACTCAAATAATAATAATGTGTCATCATCCAACAATACCATCTCGTGATTTTCTTTTATCAAATATGGCAAATCATTAATATAAATCTTAAACACAAACGGACCAAGAATCTAGCCCTGCGGGAACCCCCATTTTAACAACAGAACCCTATGATCGCTTTTTATTTACCTCACCCCTTTGAATCGTATCACTCAAATACGAAGTAAGAAAACCCAATGCGCAGTTTCCAATTCCGTAATATTAAATTTCTTTTATCAATGTTTCATGAGGAAAACAGTCTAAAGCTTTGCACAGATCGCAAAAAAATATCTATAGCGTCTGAAGTATCCTCCCAAGCATCAAATATATGTTTCTGCACCGGTTGTAGAGCGACACTTAGTAAATCCAAATTGTTTTGAATGCATTAACCTATTTTTCTTAAAAAATCTTAATATTCGGTTGCAAACAAGTTTTAAAAAAGAACTACAAAAAGCTGCACCCTTTTAAAATAATGAAATGATTTGACTATCTTTTACATCTGAAAATATGCCGCAATCTACACATTTGTTAAATATTAGAGCTGTGCGCCACCAAAACAATGATATGCTTGGTAACTATGGTGGAATATCTCCAAAATCCTGCAGTTTTCTTAATATTAAGAGTATTAAATGTCTTAATTATATCCATAGGTGTCACATGACCGATCGTAAAATCTATTGTACATATATTTTTAAAGTAGCCTCTGCTAAAGTGGGTGAGGAATTAAGCTTTTGTAGTAGACATTGGAATATTAGGAAAGAAGTCTTCAAAAGCATTGGTAATATCTAATTCAGATGTAAGAGTCTTGCTATTAATGTTGTGTTTAAACTTAGTTTAAAGTATAACTATAAAGTATAACTCTTTGTTTTTCCCGTTTCACTATTAATAATATTCCAGGTCATTTGAATCTTGTCATCACAATTTTTTATATTGGAGCTTAAACAACAAGACTTTGCCATATGACAAAATAATTTAGAATATTTCCTTTCGTAATTATGTAGCATTATTATTCACCTTAATCGTTCTGGGAATAAATATTGATTTAAATGTACCTATTACAAAAGCTGCTGGAAAAAATCATTATATAAATTATCTATCAAAGGTAAACTAAAGTAAAGGGATAACTACTGTTATCCCTCTCAAAATGATTATAAGTTTTCGGTATAAATGTAATCGTTCTTTTAGCCACAGTTTTGTGTCTATAAAGCATATATATTTGTTGACCACAATGATCTGTATCTAACAGATTAATGACTTTTTCTCGTTATCGCTTAGTATATTACTCACAACAATTACCATTACACTTAGTATATCTGTAAATATGTTGTCGAAGTGCTTGTAATTCTTGTTGGCTCCAGAAACAAGTTTATCAAATTGTAAGATTTAAAAATGCTTTTACTCTTGTACATGCACTCGAACAATCTAGAAAATTAACTTTAAAATGTCTACACACAATAACGTTTTTATTAATAATATAAACGTTTCCTAGTACTTCATCAATGATAAATTATAAATCAAATGAAGCTGATGGAAGTCTGTATACACTCAATACAATATACTGCTGTACAAGCAATATCAATAATCCGTTCAAAAGAGACTTTGACTATTAAAACTGACTCTTAATACTGAGCTAATTAGTAATTCGTTTGGATAAAACTTATTAAGATTTCCGAGCGCAATATAAGCCAAACTATATCGTAGGTCGTATCTAACATAATTTCAGCAGGTGGCAGTAATAAGCTAGTTTAGACTACCTTACCTTAGTCCCTACTGGATCCTCCTAGTGGTATTACTTAAATCTCTCTAACCTCGATTCTTGAGTGATATGGTGATGATGATGACTATGATGATGAAGAATGAAGAGGTATTCTAGTCCTTAAATGGTGATTGTTTGATCAAGATGTTTGTTTTAACTATTCGTATACTATTCATAACCATTAACGCGAATAGAATATGATAGACAATAATAATATGGTCATTTAATTTATAATTCCTATAAGTAGTTTTGAGAGCTCACATAATTTCTAACGGTAATGTAACGGTCCGCCAAAAGTGTCAAAGTGTCTAATTGATATTACTTTATCTAAATGAAGGCATATTTCTCCAGGTCCGGTCGGCGTCGTTCGATGAGATCCAGCTGGAAGCAGCGCGGGTGTCAGGCAGCGGCTCGCTGCTCGCCGTGCCTCAGCCTGGCGCCCGCAGTCGCTCCTTCGACTCCGCCGGATCTGACGACTCGGGCACCTACTTAGAGGTTAATATCTATTTAAAATAATAATACACATGCAGTTATTTAAGTAACTTTCTTACCAACTTTTACTCATCACCAGGTTCCACGACTTTGGTCGCGCCGACGATCAGGAAAAGGTACTCCTCCACCATGCGTACACTGTCGCCACATGGAAACATGGCTCGCTCGACGCAGTGAGGAACGAGTAACGCCCGATCGACCTCTGGCTTCATCGTCTGCCGAAGATGATGATGACGACGACGAGAGTGATGTCGAGTCCCCTAGGGTGTTACTTTCTCCGCCTCCACCACCACGGACATTTGTGGCGCCACCGCCGCCGCAGTCGCCACCACCATCGCCGGGTGCGCCATCGTTCGAGCTACAACCTCCAAATGATGAACCGCCAAATCTCCCACAAAGAAGGCGCTCCATATCGAGACAGGAGGCTTTTTTCGTTGAACCTACAGGTAGTTCGCTAGAAAACGTTCGAGCCTCCGAGGACGCCACTAACAATACTCCTCGAGACACATTCGTTCATGACATTTATTTGGCTGTGCCGGAGCTGAAACGCGATCGCGCCGCGTCTGTCGATTCGTGCTTTTCAAAAGTGTCGGGCGGTGCCAGGGCTGAAGAAATCGATGGCACTGGAAACTCGTTAACTGTGCCGGGCTCCAATCTGCGATCCAGATCTGTGGACATTGTATTGCCAACGGCTGAGCAGTCACGATACAAGGCCCTTGCATTGACATCCGCGCAAGTAACGCCGCAAATACAACAACAAGAGTCCGAAGATACTGCGCCCATTGTGCCCAGTACTCAAGAGAACAGGTCAGTCATATTTTGTTACGATTGTATCTAAGTCGAATAAATATTCCTTAAAATATTTTGTTTTCATTTTTTGTTGTAGAGTAGCTCTTTCAACGATATTATTTTTTGTTTCTTCGTTACTGGATTTATTTTTAGGAAAAAAACCATAATATACAAAAATAAAAACTATTTTGTCATTAGATTGAATCTTTAATTTAAGGCACACAAACATTTATTTTTAAGAAATATAATGAGTGTAAGCTGATACGATGACTCTACCTTAATCCATGGGTCGATTATACTCGAGTCACTGATTCGAAAATGTTAATAGAGTTGAACCGGTATTATTGTTTAGGATTTTTAACTTCAACTTACTTTTCAAATTTCACGCTTCAATAATTATTCTGTTTTGTAGATATATCACCAAAAATCCATGAGTACTTCTGAAAGTTACTTCAGTATTGCAGCCAAAACAGCTGCTTTATATTATGTTACATTAGATGACCCTGAATGTCATATACTCGTAGTAAATGCTGCGTTTTCTTTTAAATATTTCACTTATAGAAATCTGAATCTGGCAGTACATAGGCCCTATGTTCTCTATTTAATTCGCCGTCAAAACCGTCGTTGATCTATAAAATAATGTGGTACATATTTATAAATTAATCACAAAAACCCACTAGGCTACATGTTTGAGTTTTATTGGGACGTGATAGATTTTTTTACATAAATTATAAATAAATTCTTACAATCACACCAATTATTTAGTTCCATGATAAGTATCATTCAGAACTTGTATTGTGGATGCTAAATAACGGATAAACATATATCACTACCTTTTTTTTATACATACATACTAATAGGAAATACCCAGACTTGATCAAACATTCATGTTTATGCATACAAACATTTTTCCTGTGTGGGAATCGAACCCACGACCTAGCCAGTATACCTGCACTAGCAGGTATACTGGCCTTCACGCTATATCAGTCGTCATACAAAAATCAATGATAATTCTGCGAGACTGGGGAAAAATAATTGGATCACCACTAGCAAGCAGATTTTATAGAGCTCAGCCAAGCTAGAGGCCCTATTGGAAACCTAGAACAATTCTTAAAGCAGGACGCTACATCCGAGAGGCACATACAATCGCAATGACCTGAATCCGTCTTTGGTTTTAAGATGATTTCAGAATCGTGGGAATCTCAAAAACAGTCTTATTAAGAAAATTGACAGGACGCGTATGGTTGGTTACTTATACTTAATAGTTTGCTTTTCCTAAACACAAAATCGACAATTCTAATAATCACTTGTCAAACATTAATACAGGTATAAAACATGCTTCTTGGAGTAACATAAACTTCCATTATATGTAATCTGTTATCTGGGTGTATGAGGATCCTTCTTTTCTTTTTGTTTTACTTCGGTAACAAAATGCGTTTGGGGGTAAATTGTGTTACAAAAAATATATGAAACGTTATAAATAGCATTTGGGTTGTTGTGTTTTTACCCGATTGGCAAATCGTTCAGTTTCGAAACTATTGAATCGAATTGAGTTGAAGTTCTATGAAATCGTGTAAGTTTTGCGTAAAAAACAAAGTTAGATTGAACGACTTATAAATCACAGCTACATTTTTATATATCTAGTTGTGTTTAGGTTAAGAATAGATATTGATGTGTATAGTAAGAACTAAGCTCACCAATAACTCTTAGAGAAAAGTTGAAAAAAAAACTTGACTGTTGCCTCTCCATACATTTGTAAATAAATATGATGATAATATGGTGATGATCACAGCTTTAATCCTAGGAATATAAATAAAATACTAAATCGTAAAACATTTATGCGGCAGGGTATACAATATTATTACAAAATTCCACAAGATATTCTAGATTTGACCTTTGAAATGTTTAAGCAAACTGTTAAGACATAATTTACCAAGAAAGGCTTTAAAGAAAATTACACGGTTAATGATTACGTTAAAAGCAAAAACACTTGGTTGTAACATTTACAATGTTAAAAGTTGTGTTTAGCGGCCCTCTTTACAACATAACGATTACATACATACATAGTCTATGTTATTTTCTAACTTTAATTTTAAATATGACTGCTTGTAGGCGCTTTATTTAAAATTGTTTTGATGACTGCATAGCTTAACTGATACCATATATATATATGTCGCAGCCAACTGGTAAAATCAGCCAGCTAATTCAGCAGCTAGCTGCTTAATTAAACGCCGGCTCCTAGTAAAAAGGCTAACCCGCTTGTCAAATGAATGGTCGTCACTGAACGTTCAATCACCTGGCTGATTGAATGGTTAGCCCGTTAGTTTGGGCTGACGTTAAGTCAGGCGGGTGATTTTAATTTAGTACATTTTTATTTTTCACCTGCAGCGCTAGACCGCAACAACCAACCGACCGTGCCGTGCAGTTAAA
Organism: Musotima nitidalis; assembly: GCA_949126915.1. Taxonomy (NCBI): domain Eukaryota; kingdom Metazoa; phylum Arthropoda; class Insecta; order Lepidoptera; family Crambidae; genus Musotima; species Musotima nitidalis. Next base: position 9,099,659 of record OX421418.1, on the reverse strand, counting down.
GTTACATTATTTTTCTGTTAAAATTTATAGAATAACTGTTTAAAAAAGTGTGCAATCATGGAAATTTCAATTAATACACCAGCCCTAGCTGACAGTAGCAGTTTTCGCGACAATTTCGAAAGTGAACTTATTGAATAAGACCAACAAAATCAAGCATTTAATTGTTAATATTGTATTAAATGAATATAATTAAAGTATTGCTGCCATAAGAAAAAAAATTTTTTTAAGTTTGATACGAATTTTTTTTATTGATGCCTATTTAAATACCTACCCATATTTTTGTAGCGCATTCTTTGTAGTTTTTTTTAAATTTAATAAAAGTGATTATTTAAAGTTACTTGGTTTTTTCATGCTGCATAAATTCTCATAGTTACCCTAGATAACCAGACGGCGATATAACGTTCAGCCAAGTGGTTGGACGTTGTGTTCAACTTAATGGCTGACTGAAGTTTATTCCTTTACTAGCAGCCGGCGTTTAATTAAGCGGCTAGCTGCTTAATTAGCGGGCTGATTTAACCAGTTGGCTGCGACATATATACTCCCTAACAGTAAAAATATTTGTGGTTTGCAGCATATTTCATTAGTTCTTAAAGTATGAATGCTATTTTTGTTTAAATCCATTTATTATGTAGCTTGAGTATGTCATGCTCACTTAAATGTTTCTGCGGTGGTTGCGTAATGCATCTGGTCGTCACGTTCCCTAAAATATGGTTGAGCAAAGCGATGGCTGGTTCATTCGTCATACTCGTGAACGGGTGCCGCCAGTGGGGACTGGTCTGTTTATGTCTACTATGTTTATCCGTAGTTATGTTAACATCGCAATAATAATTTGACTTCTTTTCTTTTAAAATTTTGAGACTGCAGAACACAAGTTTTTGTTGATTTAATATTAAGTATCTTCTTTATTGTAACTGGCGGGAGAAAAACCTACCTTGACGATTTTTTTGCCCGTTCTTTTACGACAAAGCAGGACAAAAAAAATGCCGCAGGCATCAATGAATTTATCCGTCAACTGGCAAAAGCTGGCTTACAGCAATTTTGGCGGGTTAGGTTAAAAAATATACATATAAGTTTTTTTTCGCTCTCTAGATCACTTTTACTCTATTAATTATTTTTGAAAGTATTATACTTCTGTTATTTGTTTATGTGGAGGTATAGTTTCAACACAACTTGTATAGATATCACACATATTCATACTAAGTCAAATGTAACTGTTTCTGTTGAAATTTGTAAGAAAAAATCATAGAAAGGCTATTGGCAATTTTTGATCTTGTTAAATTTATTGAGTCCTAGGGGTTACGCTACCGATATAGCGGGCAGTCCCTAAAAGTTTCATGTAAAACTAAGTAATCAACAACAATCACAGCCTAAAGTTAGGAAATTTTGACTGTCTTATTCTGACTGCATTATAGGTAAAAAGTAGCAACTTGTTTTGTAATTATTTTTAAATTAAAAAGCGAAAAGACATCAGCACACAAACAGAATAACATTTTGGCCTCTACAGCGCTTAGGTTCAAATGAAATGTCGATATCAGACTTCAGACTGAAAAACAATTACAGTAGAACCGAGAATATCTGCAATATCGCGATATTCTCTTTGATACTATACTTAGACTATGTTATAAGTTATAGCTAGAAAATGTCTATTGCTTAATTAATTGAATCGGGGTGATTAGAATCGTAAATTGAACTGTAAATAAAACAAAACCCATTTCTTATATAATAGGTTGGGGAAAAAGTCTTTTCGTATTTTTGTATGAAAAGTCAAGACATTTTTTTCAAAGTTTATTTACATTTATTTACAATATATATGTACCGTTTTGTTGAATAACTTTCTGCCATTTTGTGGGCAGAGACATTATCCCGTTACTGTAGAAACTTTGGGACTTCTGATCAAAAAAACGGGACAAATAGTTTTGGCAGTCCTCTCTTGAGGTCAACCTTACAGAACCTAAAGAATTCTGCAGAGACCAAAACAGGTGAAAATCTGAAGGCGCAAGGTCAGGGCTATATGGTGGATGCACTAGGACCTCCCAGTCGAACTCTCTTAATTTTTGCTGAGTGGCTAAAGATGTGTGTGGTCTAGCGTTATCGTGATGAAAGACCACACCCTTCCTGTTGATCAATTCCGGCCGTTTTCTCTCGACTGCTTCCTTTAATCTCATCAGTTGCTGGCAGTAAAGATCAGAATTGATGGTTTTGCCGGGCGGTAAAAGCTCATAATAAACAATGCCCTTCCAATCCCACCATACACACAGCATCACCTTATTTCGTGTTAGGCCAGGTTTAGCCACAGTCTGTGAAGCCTGGCCAACTTTCGACCACGACCTTTTTCGCACGTTCTTGTCGTACGTGATCCACTTTTCATCGCCAGTTATCAATCTCTTCAAAAACGGCTCGGTTTCATTACGTCTCAATAATGAATCGCAAATGAGTACACGGTTCATTAAGTTTCTTTGAGTGAGCTCGTGTGGCACCCAAATATCGAGCTTTTTTGTATAACCAGCTTTCTTCAAATGGGTCAAAACTGTTTTGTGGTCAATTCCCAGTTCTTCAGCTACATCGTAACTACTAATATGCCGATCTTGCTCCACTCTTTTAAAAATGGCGTCCATTTTATTCTTAACAGGGCGACCAGAGCGAGGTGCATCTTTAACATCAAAATTTCCGGACTGAAAACGTTTGAACCAAATTTGTGCTACTCTTACTGACACTGCATCAGGTCCATAAACATCACAAATTTTTTTCACAGCTTGAGTTGCATTTTTGCCTTTTTTATAATAAAATTTTAAAATGTATCGAATTTCTTCATTAGATTCACTCATTTTTACGGAGAGAAAAACAAATGAAAAATAGCGGGAAACAACTTTTTTTTATTTTTTTCTTTTCTTTATAATGGAACCTTTTTAATGTTATCAAAACCAGCCAGACACAAATAGTACAGTCAAAAAAATTTTATAATAAGTTTATACCTACGTTATGCGAAAAGACTTTTTCCCCGACCTAATATAAACAGTCTTGTGACAAAATGCCCGAACGTCAAAACCAAATACTGTATAAGTGAATTTTAGTAAGTTTGAAAGTATGTCTACCTACATTGTTTTTTATGTCAGCTCCCAATTAACAGCACACTCTAAAATACATTACATACGGATTTGGATGAATATTTAAACACAAATAGGAAATGAGGATTTAAATCCGTAAATGTGATTTATTTAAAAATAAGAAGATTACGTTATAATTTGACTGAACATTTAAAGTACTTTTTACTACGGCACATGATATTTATAAAATTCAAATACCTCGCAAACAGCCACAGACGACAGATAGCTTAAATGTGGGATCACAAAGCTGCCAGGAGACTTACAAGTAGGGTTACGTTATTGGTAATCATGTGTTTTTAAGGCCAAAACTTTGTTTGTCACCGATTTTAGTCTGTACTGTGAGTGTTGTTCTTACATGAAAATCAATATAGAAGCTAGCTGAGGTAAACTAAGCATACCTAACAAATATAAAATATATCGTATAGGACCATAAACCTTGACTTACTGTAAAAAGACATATATTCAAAACGAGGTATAAAACTAGTTAAAATAACATGAAAACCCTTTAAAATACAAGTCCATTCACTATTTAAGAAACAGGTTTTGAAACATTCGCTTTGAAAGTTAGCCTGAATGGTGCAATTTGTTAAAGTAAAATATTGAAGCTCGACCAAGCGAGTCTAGCTGCTTCAAACTAACCAAACACTCCAATAAGCCAGTATGGAATTACAGAATATTAATGACTGCTACCAAACTAATTTTGCACAAACTATTTATAATTAAAAATGGGACAGGGCACGTTTCAATGTTGCGATTTATGTTTGTGTACCTAGGTGACATGTTTTGCAAACTATTGCACATTTGATTAATTCAAAATTTAAGCTTTCTATAATTGCTTGGTAGCACCAATATAACTCGATACTTGGACAGCAAGATTTGCTTAAAATTACAAGCTAATCTAAAACCTCTTGAGGTTATGTTTATTGGTGAACCCTTCCAAATGTCAAGCAATTATCTTTGATAGTCCTCGAAAATTCTAATCAATTATTCTCTTAGATCAGATACACACAATTATGTGATAATTATGATATAGAGTCATTCTTATTGTGTCTAAATGTAGTACATATATTATTAATATTTTATTAGTTATATGTAAGTTTCCATGTTTTCTTGATTATACTATCAAATTTTATGGGTTTTCTGATAATGCCAAAAATATTCAGGAACCTAAATGATTCTGTTGATCTTAAGGACAATATAGTATATTTTATTTTAAAATTCTCCTTTTGAATATTTTTATTTGTGCGATATGATTTTAAGTATAAAGTAAATAACTAATCAAGGTACACTAAAAACATCCAGTGATGCGGCCGCCATTTTCAAGTATACTAATTATTGTACATTAAAAGAATTTTGAAAAACAACTTTATCCTAGTTTGGCAGCTTCATTAGCTTCGAAAATAAAAGAAGACAGACAAAATTAAACTGCTATTTTAATTTAAAAGATGCAGGTAGTTTGTTCCAGTTTTGTTTTGTGATATTGCTTTGATGCAACTGCATTTTAGTTAATTTATAATATAACATAACAAGCTTATGTTAGTTAATTTATTACTATTACAGTTCCCTGATCTGTAATAGAGTCCTTAAACTAAATTAAGGCGGGTTTCTTATATAAGAAAAAAATACTTTTCTTCAATCAAAAGATATTCGTTTACAAATTCGCTATAAAACAAAAGTAAATTAAAATAATGTATACAATATGTAGAGGACAAAAAATGTTGGTGGCCCATATATTATTGTGTCATCCAGCTGCGTAAGGACATAGCTTTAGCTTCTCTCAGTGTCTTCTATCGGAATATTACGTGGTATAACAAAACGCAACTGACATGGAAAGCTACTTTTCATTTTCCCGCGGGAACTCGATTGTAAAAAAAGAACCTATAAGTCAGGCGGCCGTAGTCACGAGCGGGCACTAGTAAGTAATGTATAGTTAAAATTACACATTAAAAAATATATTTAAAGGTTCGGTTTTTTAGTTCGGTATAGAATACAAATCGTAAAAAAAGACTAAAATCATTGATATTTTCTTTATCTCTTCTAATGAAGACATAGCTCAAGTTACGTTTTCCGCGGAAAAAATATATCTCTTCGAAAATAATGATCCTTAGTTAGCGGCGTATCTTATCAACGTAATTAACTTTCAGCCGCTAAGTAAATAAAGCAAGGCAACAGTTAATTAAGTTCAGTTTACAAACATTCGTCATTCTCTTTGAATCACACTAAAGGTCAAAGTTTGCTGACAGGCGCTGAGTGTAACCCAATTGCCAGAATCAGCAGCACGTCGACCGCTCTCCCCAGTAGCTATGAATCTCACGTCTGCATACTAACATTTTACAGAGCCCTTTTATTTTTTAAATAATCAAGGTTCAAGTAAAAGATAAATTAATCATATATATATAGTAAATGAGAATAAGTGTTGATAAAGATGATTAATGGTAAATGAGCTCTCCCCCTAAATCCCTAGAGTTTTTAGTAAAGATGTGGGACTATACTGAGATCTCAAATGGACTTCTTGAGAGAATTTGAATAGAGATGTCGCACTGTTTTGTTTTATTTATATCTCATGTTCTTTCACAAACACTTAACGGTTGTTAATCCACTGTTATTAGGCATTAATTTTCGAAATATCACAAAATTTAGAAAATAAAACAAAGCTGCAGACGTGACGCTTCATTTTTGCGCCAAGCTTTAGAGAGCTTTATCGCCAACACCGTTTTGTTTTTTTATTTGTTTAAATAGGTAAATAAATTGTCAAAGTTTGCTGACAGGGGCTGAATGTAACCTAATTGTCAGAATCACTAGCATGTTGACCGCTCAATAACAAAGAATCTGATGTCAATTTGGGTAGATACTTACTTTTTTGAAGGCCATTTTGAGAAGAGAAATGCTCCTGTTTCTTATGGATATATAAAAATAAATAGCACATTATCATAGTGAAAAAGATTGCTGACAGGCGCTGAATCTAATGGCACTAAGTAGGTATCAAGATAGTCGAGTTTTGTCAAATTTAAAATGTACATATTCTTTTATATACTTTTATATACTTATTTTATATAAGAAACGTGTCAGTCACGATTTCCTTTAAATGTGGGTAAAGTATACCAATAAAGCAGATAGAAGAAAAATATTTTATAAGCAGTCTTAATTTTGCTAAAAGAAAAATAATGTTCAAGTACAATTGACATCTGAACGACGAAAAAAGGAATTAGAGTGGAGCAGAAGGAATTTATGAGGACATAACTGTTTATTGTGGGCTTCGGGCGGGAATGACCACGCGCCACGCGACGCGGGCCGCCGCCGCGCCGCAGCCGCACCGCAGTCATACCGCCGCCTCGCCGTCTTTACCGGTCGCTACGACATACTAAAATAACAAAAGAAAAAGTAAACCTATTCCGGTGTGACTATTGTTTATGTGATTGCAGTTGGTATACTTGAGATTTAGGTGTTAGTGCCCAATAGCGTTTGAAACGGTCATTATAACTCCTTATCAGACATTGTGAAACAGGCTCCAGATCTATATAATTGAAAGTGAAAACTAAATCCAACCAAACAACACTATTTCATCGATTGTACACGGCCATAATTTCGACTATTCTGATCTTATACCCTCAACTAGACTGACTATAGTATTTTTTAATTTAAATTTAGGGCAGAGATAAATTTCTTTAAGAACTTGAGTAATGGATACTACATACCGGATAAACATATACAAATACTTGATTTTTTTGTAAATTCATACTCAATATACATAGGAAAACAACCACACAACAACAATTCTTTATTTTTATGCACACTAAGATTTATCCTGTATGGTAATCGAACCCACGACCACAGGAGTTGAGTGGGTATACTCGCCACTACGCCATATCGGTCGTCATAATAAGTATTATCTCAAAAAAAATCGCTTATTAGATTTTAATGACGTTTTTAGGATAACTAATGCCTTAAGTGACCTTAATTATATTTAAAGGTATGAATTGAAGTCATACTTACGTTTCTTTCACTGTGACATTTTGTTGCGCCACTTTTCCGCCCGTATTTTATTGCGTTGTGCCTGTGTAATGTTACGATGATTACATTTTCCGGCTATGGTTACTATAAGAATAATGTTATCAACTTAGCTTGTTGTTGAACTGAAATATGTCGTTCTTATACAATATGCATTACCATAAAGGACACATTGAGGTGCCTTATTTAATTTGTACCGTCGTCGTGACTTTGAACAGTTACTGTTATTACTTCTTGTAATTCTCCTGTTTATCGTCTTTTTATTTGCGTATACTTCAAGTCACATACTAAACTTTTCTTAATAAAATTTGCTTTGTTATGTTAGGACAAATTTAATTTCAATTTTTACCCAATATGTATTTACATCAGGTACAGGTCATATTGCTTGAATGTTTGATCAAAGAATCCAAGTGCACCGAGTTAAGCCCTCGCTGATTACTACAGACTATACCCAATTGTAATATTAGCGCTGTAAGCTTACTACGAGGAGTTATGTGGACTATTAACAATTGGTTTCTTAAATTGTTAAAAATATATACAAAAAGTTATTTAATAATTTCACTTGAAAAGTACCTAATCATACTTATCATTAACAACAGTATTTCTCAATCCTACTATTGTGCAATAATTTAGCATAACTATAATGTAAATTATTTATAATAATTGTACTTAATTATTTTGATAAAACAATGAAACCGAAACTAATATTTTCATATATTTATTTCTTTACAAGCCACACGTTTCTCAAATTCATCCTTAATTACTTATATGTAAAAGTATGTATTGGTCGAAAACTGACTCTCCGAAAATTTGTTACGAAAGTGGCTATTTATTATTCTTTAACTTTATGGATTATTTATATTTTTTCTAGTAAAGGATATGAGCTTACCATAGATACTTAGAACTTTCAGTAGGAAATAAAAGCAATTTTGACACCATTTACTTGTAAGCCCAGAGCTTTTCATGGCATTTTTCGCATGATGAAATTCTGCCATCCTAAAATATGCCATTGAGACTTTAGATATGTATAAGCCAGCCAACAATATTTAAAAATATTATTAGTGTTTAAAAATGTCCAATCAATGTAGTAGTAATATGATTGTACCGTAAAAAGGGAACCTGAGCTAAAGTATATAACGCAGGCGAAGCAGCGTAGTATTTACAGTGCAAAGTAAACATTTCGTATATTTTCCTTTAGTGGATGGCTAATACGCACTTTAGTCCCTTGCTTGTTTTCCTCCATGTCACGCGTTTATGGGTTGAAATTCTTACCCTTGGTCAAACATGTATCAAAATATGTCGATATCGAATAGAGATAGGCAGGCGGTGGGAAAAAACCCAGGTTTTTATTCCTAAACTAGGTATTTTAATAAATACTGTGGCATTCCAATTCAAAAGGTGTGTTTAAGCTTACAAAGCACTCTATAGTGCACAACAAAGTCCAGGTCGTAAATAATAGAAAAAACAAAGTAACAACGATACGGAGACGAAACTACATATGACGATTCTTTTTAAAGATGCGAGTTATAGAGAGAGTGTCGATTTAGATGTTCTCATAGTTCGATAGACAATTTGTTAAATACTCAGAGCGAGCAAATACTCCACTCCGCAAATGAACCAACCCGCTTTGAATATACCTTGTAAAGTTAATTTTCTTTACGCATAGTTCACAGAGGGATTTCCATACAGTTAAGCAAAGCGCTTTAGAATATTTTCATTATAAGCACAGCGAGGCTTTCATCTTAATTAATTTGTCTAATGGTATTCTGAGATTTTCTCCCGTTACCTGCAAAGTAATTTGTATCGTTAGTTTGTTGCTGGCCCGGCATGAATAGGCTCCTACCTATTAGTTTAGATAAAAAACAACAAAGTAAGTGACCGTGAAACGTATGGTTCTGTAGGTAATGTTTTAACTAACTTGTTAAAACCAAGACCTGTGAAGTACTTTTTTTTTTTTGTTTTACGTCGGTAACAAAATGCATTTACGCACTGCCTTCCGGCTAAAGGGGGATCTGAAGGGAGTGTGGCACTCACCACTGGCAAACGCGACTGCCAGCAGTAATATCCTCTAAAAATCTTCCGACGACGGCCGCCGCTTGTTGAGAAAAGGCGGGGGCCAGTACCTGTGTTGCAGCCTGCGGCCACTGTCCCCCGGAGCAAAACCCGAAGGACCTCCTCAATGAGGCGCAGTGGATGCGCCCCTCCTACCTTCTTGTGAGACCATAGCGTGTGTGACCAACTCGGAGGGTTCATGATTAGACAGCAGGGTCCCCCTGCCCCCACTGCCTTTGACCTTCCCAGCGCTGCTTGACGGACCCTCCTGGCCCGCCCGCTGCGCCCTCTATAGGTCCCTCTTAGTTTCCCCCCTGATAGTCACTGTTAAGGGCACCCAGAGTCGCCAATCTCTGGGTGTTACCTTTTCCCAGGCGTCTTCTCCGGCCTACCAGGAGGTACTCAGCCCCCCCACCACGGCAAGGAGACCAGCCGGTGGAGAAGACCTGAGGAGCCCAAGCCAACCTCATCTGTTACTATCATTATTTTGCTGTTATGTCTATAAATATGAGCAATTTAGTTTTGAGGTAAACATTATTGTCTGATAATAATTGAATGTACTTAGTAACTAAGTCATTATATAATTTATAGAGTAAGTTAAAGTCTGTATTTTTATTTAGATCCATTAGTAAAGATAATGTAATCCACGTGTGATAGGTAGTTTTTAATACCCATTCGCTGCACTACTAAAGAGCTGCAACAAGCCTTATATATCCCATATACTTATGTTACTTATAAAATAAAAACGAAATATTAAAAATTACATTGACTTTTGCATCCAAAGTATGTTTACTTACAACAACCATTTTGGTGCAAATCTACTTATCGTTAAATTACTTAGGATAAAAATAGCTTGTAAGAGGATTTTCCACTACTATAGAAAATTAATATTTTTTTAGACAGCATACGTAAAAAGAAGTACACAAATTTAATAATGTATATTTCTTAATTTTTTTTGGTGTCTATCGTGAATTATACATATATTTATTTCCGTATTTACTATTCTGTATTTTAAGTATCGTTATTAGTTTTTAAAATAATTATTTCTTAAGACATAGAAATTACTTTAGCGTTAAACTTTGTTCTTTTAACTATGGATCCCTAAAAGAGCACGCGTATGGTTTACATAAAAAGCTGCTTTGAAAACAAAAACATAATAAAGCCCTGTGATTGAGAAAAACATGAGCTTGTAATTAAAAATACAAACAAAGACGATACTCTCGGAAGTTACCCAATTACAATTATTATGATCTAATTTCGACATCACATGCACGATAGTCATTGAAAAAGCTCGGCCAAGAGCGAATCATACTTGCATTTCGTTTTCCATAGTGTATAAATTAATTTTTTTTTAGAATACGCAATCAAATAATTTTTATTTGACATGCTACTAAGCCTCGTCCATTACTAGTAGTGGTTAAACTCAACCACTCTCCTTTTTTCTTTTTTTTTTTTTTTCTCGCGGGGAAATGCTTCATGCATACCTTGTCTTGGGGGAAGACAGAATAAGACTAAAACCCCGCGGTGCTTCATCTTATCGCTGGTAGAAAGAAGAGGTTCGTCGAGTGACATGCTCTCCAGCTTTCTGCGATCAAATTCTTCTATTCGCAAGCCCCCAGTACTCCATTAATATATGCTAAGAAACAAGAAGACGGATGTATTGCCGTCTTCTTATCCCGATCCGTTTACGTCGAACGGAATCAGACAAGGCGTTCTCTTCTCTCATCCTCTCTGCAGCCTCTTTCAGCGACATCACGTTCTCAGAAAAAGAGGCAACCGCTTCCCAGCCCCTCTTGCTTTCGATCATACTGATGAGCACACAAGGGAGCGAGAGATCGGCTCCAATGTGCGATATCATCTCCTGTCGTTGTTGGTTCCAGGTACTGTACAGGTATTTGCCAAAGCAGCCGTGGCCTGTCAGAACTTGCGAAAGTCTAAAGGACAAATGTCCGTGACGGCGTTCTATTCATTGTGGCAGAATTGGGTGCAGTGCTGTCAAAGTCCTCTTTCCTGTAGTCGGGTTCTCTAGCCGTTGTTGCCAACGCAGAATAGCACTCGTCTGGGCTATTTTGCGTACTTGCTGTATCTCTTCAACAGACGGGTGTTCGCCGCGGGCCCGCGCTTCAACACGATGAAACTCAACCACTCTCCTGCCTTGAGATCCCTTTATACCGATAACACATAACACGTTTACATGTTTACTAACGTTATAGTTTACATAATATACATTATTGCATGTAGTTGTTACGGTACTAACAGTGCTTAGTTCACATACATCTGACATGATAATTGTAAGTATGTCTGTGTACTTTTTGAGTAAGTAAGATATGAGGTGGAGTTTTCAATTATTACCTTAATGTCGATATACTGAATAATTAGGTTTTCAAGCGCAATTATGAGAATATTATTTAAAAGAAGATAAATAACATATAATCCTACAAATTTTTTACATAAGCTGACTGGTATTATCTTAAATTCTAACAACAACCAATCTAAAAATAACTATTATGTTAAATTAGGCAACGAGTGAGTAACATTTTGAAACAGTGAGATGGAAAAATACTCAAATACCTACATATTTCAGGTAGTAATTTATGCAAAACAATTTCGATAATAATCAACGTTTAGTTATTCTGCATAAATAATTTCGTTAATGAGGTTAGTATTACCCGTGAAATTTATTCCCGGGGGCTGACAAATCCGAAAATGGACTTCAATTAGCGAATTTCATAAGCTGGAAGGAAAAATGTCTTTCAGGAAAATTTCGCCTCAGGGATGTCTTTGCGAAATTTAATTTGTGCGTTACCGTGGTGCCGCCGCCGTCACTTGGCGAATATTAGAAACGGAAGACGCACCTCGGGCTGCGCCATTATTCTGTTCTTGATTAAAACTACGTCTGGTCATGGCGAACCTGAAGTAGACAATGTCCTATTGTTATATTTTCCCATAGGAAACACCTGATTAGTCAAGGATACGCCCTTTTTTATTCTCCAATAATATCGGCACGGCACACGGTGTTTGGTTTTTTAGTATCGAGTTATTTGTATAAGAATCTAACAAGCGTTTTCGTCAGTCAGCCACAGTTAAATTAAAGTTAAGTAAAGTCAGACATTGTAAAGTCAAAGACCTGCCACAGTAAAGTAGGGGAGAATATACTAGAGGCTTCTATAGAGTTTTGCAATCAACACTGACAATCACAATACACCAGTTTTACAATAGGTGCCTCGATGTGTCTTTTTTCGCGTTAGCACTAAAACTCCTAACCACTGTACTGTGAGCTGTAGTTTTTTTTTATTTTTATCAAAATAGCGATCTATGTAAAACGATTGTAAACTATATAGAACTTCTAAAAGTTTTCACTGGAAGACATTTAGCCCAAGGACGAGTACAACCATGACCATATAACCAGGCGTGTAAAATATATTGCTGTTGATTGAAAGTCGCTTTCTTGTCGTTCAGAAGAATCAGATATATTGTAATTTTTTATCGAACTTTACCGAGTTCCAAGATAAGTATCATTAAAATCTTATTTTTATGGATACAAAATAATGGGTAGTCTTGCATAAAAACTTTTTTTTTTCGAATACATACTTAATATTTGTATATTAAATAAGTAAAACACCCAGATCATAATAAATATTCATCTTAATGCACACAAAGATTTGCCCTGAGTGAGAATCGAATCTACCTTAGGAGCAAAGTGCGGGTATACTCGCCACCACGCCATATCGTCAAATCAATGAAAACAATGTTCGAAGTAGCTGTATTTTTATATGCGTTGCAATTATATTTAATGGTTAATTATTATTCACGACCGTTATAGAGAGGAGGTTAGATACCTGTATTCCGCTCCTCAGGTCGTGGTTTCGATTCCCACACCAGACAAATATTTATATTATGCATTATATGAATATTTGTCTTTCCCGTGTATTTATGACGGTACAAAGTCTCGCCCTATTATGTGGGATAAAATACATTATTGGCGAAAAGTACACGTATTATATGCCTTTGCCTACCACTTCTGGGAAACTAGCATGATAACTTTTATGTAATATACATATTTACAAAAATCATATTTATTTAAATAGTTAAAGCTCAGCTTAGCGCTAAAATATCCGAGAATATATATTTATTGTTCAATTTAAAATTTAATAAATATAAAAACGAATGTATGTCCGATGATATGGTATATAATTTTGTCATTGCAGCTATAATTACGGCAGAGTCTGAGGTTGAACTAATTACAGTCACATTCAGCCTTAATTTGTTGCGTTATATATCTAATTATTACAGATAATATTTCTTTGTTTGTGAATTGATAAATAATAATTTTTCATTTTTGTGGTAGATATTCTACGCTATTCTATTCTTAAATTTGTACTATATATAATTTAATAATATAATGTAAGAACTTAAGTCTCATACCTATACTAGTATCTACACAAAATCACTTTTGCATTTCTAATGTTATCAGTTCCTATTGATATGAAAGTAAACATCATGAGTACGATAACGAAATATACAGATAACGAGATAGATAGATAGAAAATTCTTTATTGTACACCAAATTAAAAATAAAACAAGAAAACAGTTGCAAAAGAAAAGTGATACAATTGGCGGCCTTATCGCTTACAGCGATTTCTTCCAGGCAACCTTAGGATGGAGAGTGATTAAAATTAAATGAAAACCGAGGGTGTAGAAAAGAATAAAAAAATATAGTTGTATTTTTAATAAACATAAACAAAAATAAATACTATTAATTAAATTAAATAAACGTACATACATAAATACGTACATGATATAGGAACACTGAGCAGCAGGACATTACTTCTCTAAAAGGAAAAGCTTCTTTATTCCAATTTTGAACACATTTAGTGATTGCGCTTGTCTCATAGTAACTGGGAGAGAATTCCAGAGACGAGCAGTTTGTACAGTAAAAGATGAATCGTAAAAAGAAGTGACATGTGAAGGAATCTCAAGGCTCAGACTCTCTGATGACCGCAAAGAACGCGAATGTGAGCAGTGAAGGAAGTTGAAGTTATCTTTAAGATAGTGAGGGTAAGTAGGATTGTGCAAAATGTTAAAAAGAAGAGATAGAATGTAGTATTCCGGCGAAGACGAATAGGAAGCCACTTGAGTACAGAACGGTAATGACATGGTCATATTTGCGCAAACCAAATATGAATCTTATACAAAAATTTTGAAGTCGCTCAAGTTTATTTAGCTTGTCCTCCGTGAGATCAAGAAAGCAGGCGTCGGCGTAATGAAGAAAGGGAAGTAGCAGAGACTGCGCTAACGCTACTTTAGTGGTAGTTGGTAAAAAGTTACGTAGTCTTCTCAATGATGCAGCGGAAGCGTATAACTTACGGCTGACAGCCTGAAGTTGCGGACCCCAACAAAGAATATCGTCCATAATTACCCCCAAATTTTTGACCTTCTTTGAATATGGTATATCGACACCACTAAAATTAACTTTCGGATGTGAATTAAAATCAACCCTTGACAGCAGTCGGGAGCTACCTACTATAATTACTTGAGTTTTTATAGGATTAATCTTAAGGCCAAAAGCTTGGCTCCATTTAACGAGATACATAATATATAACGAGATACGTGATACATAAGAAAATCATTATTTTTGCAATAATAAACACTGGGAATATCAGTTACACATGCTAAATATATCGATCATTCCCAGCATAAGAAATATAACGCTCGGTTAATTGTTAAATTTAATTAGTTATTCCATTCTCAGAATAAAATCATGCGACATGACAAAAAAAAACAAGGATTGTGTTATTTATTCCATTTAATAATTTTATTGCATTCCACAGTAACAGAAGAGCTTAAAGTTATAGTTAGAACAAAACATGGACCCTGTCGGACACAACAATATGGGAGAGGGAAGGCATTATTACGTTAATTTATAACAAATGCCTTACATTGTATGTAACAATAATATAAATCAATTAATTTACTAACGTGTGCAAAGTATAATAATAAGTGTGCCATTACGCGTGTTATCAAACAATATTATAACCATAACGTTTGAAATACTATCGCTAAACCTCGACTTCCGCGTGACGCACGCACTCAATCTTAGTATTTTTTTAGGAAAAATAGTAGCCTGCAATTCCTATTTTCACTGAACGTAAGATAAGAACAGAGCGTCACAGAGGGATACTTTCGCGTTCATAATATACCCAGCTTACACCGGCTAAATCTATGCAAAGCGATAATATAACGAAAACGACACACTGTGTCGTGCGTCTGTCTGTCTGTAAGACCATTTTTCGAAGGCCCGTGGAGGCATCAAGTTGAAACTAAAATCTAATACTTAAGTCCGTTTCAAGTAACTCATGAAGTGGTAAAATAACAAGTTCAACGTTTTACAAAGATTTTGCAAGGGAATCAATAGTCTTAAGGTATTTTAATTTGATACTTAAACCTAGAATCATGAAATTTAAATCCATACGTTGGTTGTTTCGTCACAAATTTTAACCCTCGGTACGCAAGACCGAATCCCATTGACCGACTTTTTTTAAAAACATATGAAGCTATACATTAAAGAGTAGGTTAGTCCTTCACGAGTACGAGTATATTGATCGCCTGTCCGGAAAGCCTGCATGCATCAAATTAATGGAATTAGCGTGACTGCATGCTAGTACTTAATATAATCATTTATCACACATCGACATACTATATAGCATGAATTGGTTAGGAGCCTTAAATGGATGCGATTGGGAATAGAATATTGTTATTAATGATAAGTGGATGATGATGTAGATTAGTTGTACCCAAAGGACGGTCAACGCGCTCTACGCGTTCAGTAGAATATATATTTAGAGTGTCGTTGGGATTGCCAAGGGTATTGCTGTGCGTCAAGCACGTTTGCAAAGATGCGAAGTAGTGGATTTTATGCCCTATGAGAGGATTATTGAAAGATTAGGATATATAATCCTAGGAAGGAAAGATTCAGCTCTTTCATAGCTTCTTTCGCCTGATTCCCCGAAGGGGTAGGTAGAGGCATATTATACGCCCACACTTCGCAAATTATATAGTTGGTCCCACGTGGTGGCGAGCCTATTGCCGATTACCGGGCACTGTTATGTTCGCCAAAGCCTCGTCCGTTGATCGGCAGGTGCACCACTTGCAGGTGAGGTTGGCTGGGGCTCCTTAGGTCTTGGTAGGATCCCTTTGCATTTATTTGTAAAACAAATATATACAAAATTCTGTTTAGTAAGAATACCGCGCAGAGAAAGTCGCGGGCACCAGCTTATAATAATGAATTGCCGCGACAGGGCCCTCGTGGATCTGTATTATTTAAACAACACGTGTCCACAGCCACAATCGTTTTATTACATGGTAATACACAATAAATATAATAATATTGAGTTGATTATTACAGTTTTTAAACATGTAAATTTTCACAGGCTACATGTTGTTTTCTTTATGTTTAGGAGTTCAAGTTAAAAGCCACATTTAATTGCTTACGCACAGAGTTTCAATTTCGTGGTTCGATTCCCTCACGAAAGCAATAGTTTTGTGCTTAAACAAATCAACATGGATCTTATATGACAAACTATGAGTAGTATGTAAATTATAAATACAACGTAGTAAAGTACTGTTTACATTGTGTTTATTCTCTTTTGGAGAGATCGGCGATTGCTAATGATGTTTGTGGGTAAATAAATCAATAATACATACCTACTTATAAATATATTCATAGACAGCGCTTCAAGTACGAAACTAAGCATAGCGTGGGTACTATTACTGGACTACGGATAAACTTACAATCATACTTTTATGGTAAATGCGTAGATGGAAAAACACCCATGACAAATCACATATTAGTACTTGTGATAAATATTTATCTTGTGTGGTCAGTTTATCCAAGCCTCCAGAGGAGCAGTTTACCTGCAGTCTACATAAACTAACGCTGACGCCGTATCGGTCACCAATGGTGATATGTCTCATCAGTCTTAGAGTTTACTTTATATGTATTTTATAATGATTTTGCAATTTCGTCACTGCGAGCTCAATATAATGTTAATTTATACATAGCTGTGCTAAAAATGAATTCACATGGTCTGCTTATACGGCTTCATTTAATGCGATAAGCTGGTTCACGCAAGCGAAAACTGACAATATTATAAATACGAAAGGGAGATTTTTTATTTTTCTTTAAGAATAAGAATAAGAATCACTTTATTGCATAAATTTTGTACACAGTATACCAACCTTCATTACATTACACAAAAAAAGTATTTTATAGCTAAATCCATTATTTTTAACATTAATGTGTTAACATTTATAAACTTTAAACATAATTATTACAAAAAAAAAACATTTTTTAAGAATAATGAACAAAAATATAATTGAGGGTATACAGACATAATTTCTTTACCTCCCGTGCTAGTCCGAAGACTGTGTTACGGCAAGGGAAGATTCTCGCCATAGTATTACCAACTGTATTACAATTTACTAAGAGACACTTTTTGCAAAAAAAAATTGGGCATTTACTTCATTGTATTTTAAATGCTAATGACAATTTCAATACAATAGATCTATTGAATGGTTTCCGATAACGAGTGGCTAGTTAAGCGTAAGCATGTAGTATATTCAAAGAAGTGAGATAAATTAAACTATACATAAATTGATATATTGGTTACCACAATGCAATTTTTTTAAACCTAGATAATATAAGACTGGTTACATGAATACAGCATGCCATTTTTTATTTTCCCACCTAACTGAGCTGTACGCTTAGACTAATAATAATTATAGTAATAGCCTTTATTAAGACATCGTATAACCGAGTTATATATTAAAAATAGTCTACTTAAAAATAGTGATTATAATTAATTTTGAAACGACTCCATCTATATTCTTACGCTTAGACTAAGTAGCATTAAATTACTTTTCATCAAGCGACAGCTTATGCCAATTCCATACTTAATTTCCACTTATCGAGCTTAGTCTCCTTTTAGTAAATGTTGCGTTTCCCTCGACCCTTTAATTTTAAAATAACTAAGAGCTTAAGCCGCGATCAATTATAGGTCAATATGGCTTAACCATGATGCGTTACCAAAACAAACCAATAAACAAAATACCTTTGTTCTGAGAAATAAAAATTAACTTACAGGATATGTAACTAAATATTCAATAAGCTGGCGTCAACGATATTGCTAGAATATAAATAATAATATATTTCCACGCGTTATATGGTTTCAGATTTGTAATGCTCAACCCTACCGAGATGTATCTGAGCTCGTAATGCCAGAAACCAACTTATTGGATTCTAAGAAAACTTTTCCTGCTACTTGTCTTCATTACTACACAGTATAAAACCAAAATCGCTTTCTGCTGTATGTCTTGACACCTTTAAAACCTTTAAAACTACGCAACAGATTTTAATTCTGTTTTTTTTTACTAGATAGAGTGGTTTAAGAGGATTCATATGTATGGTTCATATGTAGGTCCAGTGGACGAACTCGCGGGCGGCCGCTAATAAGTAATGTACGAAAGCACACTTCTACATGACGAAGTTGGGTCCAGTCGCTAGTCTCTTGTTGGTTGAGGTCCGAAAATATTTTTTTGTATCGATCATTAACTGACTCAAACTATTCCATATCAGCTCAGAGCTTTTTACCTAGATGACATACCATAGAGTTCGGTTACAAGCTCAAAAAGAGGAAGACTTACGAGTAGGTATATCGTAGCGAAACAGCTCTGTCCGAGTGACAGTCGTTTCACAATTAAATTGACCTCATCCTTTAGGTAGTTACCTAAGTTTATAATCTATCACGAACACTTTGAAGAGGTATATATGTATTACCTACTAACGGTTCGATCGTTGTTGTACAAATGTCAAAGTAAATAGATTTTGATTCGGATTGACCTCATCATTTAGGTAACTTATAATCTATCACGAACAATTTGAAAACCATAGCTGGCTTTATACAGAAGAGGTATACATGTATTACCTACTAACGGTTCGATCGTTGTTGTACAAATATCAAAGTGAATAGATTCATATTAAAAGAGGGCGAGTATCAGAGATAACTTTCTTACTCACTACATAGCAATTGGTTCTATTTGACAAAAGAGCTTTCGTTATCATCACCAGTTGGTGTCGGGCGTTTGCGTTGAAGCTAGGAGACTATGGCCTTGCGCCTCTCTCTCTCTCTCTCTCTCTCTCTCTCTCTCTCTCGCCTCAGGTCTAGTTAAAGAAGGTGTTTTTTGTGTTTATCTTGCTAGAAAAATCGCTCATAGTAATGGCTCGCTGTGTACTGGCAATGAAAGCACGTGGAAAAGATATACTAATGTTTCATCATCAATAGTTCTCTCAATGGGGCATGCTTTAGTCACCGCTTACCACTAAGTATGGTACTATCATGGGTGGTAAGCACCGCCAAGTATGGTAAACCGTAATGCAAGCGGCTGCATTATGAATATAGATCTGACCCCAATAGAATAATAATATTATATTTACGTATCCGAAGAGTATAAAATAAATGCCAACATAAAAGAGATCTGAGTACATTCGTTATTACTACACATATATTTATTATTTAACCTTTCTTTATTCCGTACACGATAATTTTTGGGTGTTATTTAACGTGTCTTCAAAATTAATAAATTGCCAACCTAACCTAACCTTTTTGTACATCAAAAATACTGATTGAGCACCTAATCACCTATTAGATGCTCACTCAGTATTTTTGATGATCAAAAAAGCTTTTTTTAGAGGTTTAGTTTATTATATTCCATAATTTTTTGTGTATTGGGTATGAGTGTTTTCTATTTAATATAAGTATATTTTTAGAGTTTAAGTATGTTTATCCGTTCTCTCCTATCCATAACACAAGATCTGCTTAATGAAGCTCTCTAAATGCCTTTTTGTAATATTGATAGTAATAATATAGTAATTGTGTACGAAAAGCAACTCTTCAGAAAAATATGAAGAATTTAATCAAATTTTATGTAAAATATAAATATAAAACGGATCACTAATGATATAAAAATAAGAGTAATTACTGGTAATTGAATACGTGACGCGCTTTGTATCGAGTCTGTACGTAAAAAGCCTACATATTGAAATAATTAAGGAAAATGTTGCTGAATTGTTCAATTGCTATATTGTACAAACCCACCGACATCGACAGGAGAGAAAATAAACGCGAATTTACAAATTGAAATCGCGGTATATCTATTAATATTTTTTCGGCGATATATTGAACTGTTTACTATATTAAAGTCGAACCTAAAAAATCAGTATCTCTGTAAAGTATTGTTCTTTTTATTAATTACAATGCACATTGTAATCGGTCATAATTATGAATTGTTGAAATAAAGGTTTCAATATTTTATACGATTCACCATATAAAGTTATACGGTTAATATAATATACAGTTTTACGGTTATAAAGATATCATTAAAGTCTCAGATTTACAATACTAGTTAGGAACTTACAAAGTACATGAGACAAAGTTGAGTAACTGAAAGAAACTCTTATTTACAATGGTGTAATTCAAATACTGTTACGGTTGTTTAAAAGTCCGATTTTAAGAAAAACAAACGGCACCTGGAAGCGCTCGTAGCTCTGCGGTGCTCAGTGGTCGAAAACGATCACCGAAGTACAGCAGAGTTTACAGAGGTCAGTCCTTGGATGGGTGACCGTTTGTGTGGCATTTGATATCGAGCGCTTCCGTGCTTCGGAAGGCACGTTAAGCCGTTGGTCCCGGTTATCACTAAATGTGGTAGTCGTTAAGCCATGTTAGAGGCCTAATAGGCGGCTTGGTAAATTCTAACAGCAGGACGCCATACACCTGCCTCCGCCAATCCGCACTGGGTCAGCGTGGTGGAGTATGACCCAATACCCTCACACCTTGATATGTGAGAGGAGGCTCGTGCTCAGTAGTGGGACGTATATGGGCTGAAATGAGAAATGAGAAACGGCACCTAGTATTTGAGTGATTTAATTTACTTAAATCTGAGAGTTTTTTAACATTAGCACATTTTATTTTAGAAAATAAAAGTAAGGATGACTTTTACTGTAGATAATATTAATATTATGTAATATTCTTTGTAATATTATCCTCTAAAAATAAAACACATTGTAATTTAATTTCGTCGGGATAAAATATCTTTATACTTTTACCGCGGTGGCGGCCTAGTGGAGAATCCCATAGACTTTTAGAGAGTGTCGGCTTCAATCCTAGGTCATACTATGACTTTTCGAAGTTATTTACGTAATTACCACTTGCTCCGTGCCTGGGAAAGCACGTTAAGCCGTTGGTTGGATAATGTTGAGATACGAGACTTAGCGCAAATCCTATATTTTTTTTACTAAGGCGAAATATTATTAATATTCTAAAATGTCTATTTTGTTACTTAATAAACCAACACAAATACGATACTGATATAAAATAATTACGTCAATATATTTATGTTATTGTTTTCCTGTGTTCCATTATTCAATAAATGTCAATTTACATGAAACATACAATATAATGTTCTGTTGTTGCAATGTAGTTGCTATAAATAATTAAACGTTAAGTATGTACTTACTTAAATATTTACTATATAATTATTTTAATCGACTTAGGTATTGTAAACAATTTAACATACACACATATAATAACATATAATAATACTACTTATACTCCTTAAAGATAAATTATCTTTTTCATTGAATTATACGGCGCCTTTTCTCCTCTCTCCTACACCATGTTGTGCCCGACAGGGTCCACAAATGTACTAAATTGTAATATTCACCACCTTATAAAACCATTGTGGAACACAATAAAGTATTGAGTATTGAGTATGTTTCCACGTTCATATATCCCATTTAGAGTAGGCAGTCCTTACTGCAACTATTTAAAAGCGGTTTACGTAGTTGCAGCAAAGATCACTTAGAGCACAGAGAAATCTTTTGATGAAGCGTGTCAAATGGTCAGAGGTGGCTAGCCCTTCGACCTCATTGCCTATAAACGAGATCCCATACCCATATTCACCTATAACGGCAACCCCGGCCAAAACATGGTGTTGCACAATTTTTTAAAAAAATCTAAAAAACACACTGCATATCAATAACAATATTTTTTATTTATTTTAGGAAAATTTACAGCTTATTATATCTATAATGCACAGTTTAAAACAACTTTGCGCTAATTACAAATTTTCACTTATAATATACTTAAATAAAAGTAACAATACTCACATACTTATGCTATTTTTTAATGATTAATGGTATAAAAAAATTGCCCAGCCAAACAATTTAACGTATTACAAAAATGCGTAGATTTCATGTTGTGCTTTGTCCCTCCCACTACGTTTTTATCAGAAGTAATCAGTGCCAACATAACATTTCTCCGATCTGTTCTTCCGTGTTTATCTTTGCTTTTCTTTATCGTAATCTACCAAAAATAAACAAGTGTCCTGAAGTAGTCGGTCAC
This sequence comes from Musotima nitidalis, assembly GCA_949126915.1. NCBI lineage: Eukaryota > Metazoa > Arthropoda > Insecta > Lepidoptera > Crambidae > Musotima > Musotima nitidalis. The sequence goes on along the minus strand of OX421418.1, from coordinate 9,077,038 downwards.
GCGCATAGTTGTCTATAAATAAAGTTTATCACTTGGCAGACATCGTCGGTCGGGCCGACGCGCCTTTAAGCGAAATGTCGCCGATTGCGCTTTTGCACTACACGCTAGATATATTTGGACGAGACTATTATAAACGATTGACGCGAGTACCTGTCCGTATATATCATTCGAACTGCTTATAATGTTTTTCAAATACGTCACATTATCTTCATACATAGCTGTTGGAGGTCAAATGTATTTGTGTATAAACTATGGGATAACAATGGTCAATCATTAATGAGAAATTGTCTAGGAATTACGTAAACTATTTTTGCAAGATGTTTAGAAGTTTACAGCTCATATTTTAACAAAATATAGATAGATTATAAAACATTTAAAATGGTCTGGTAAAATGTAGTAAGTAGTGTGATTCTTATTTTAAAAAGTCTAAGAGATGCTCGGTTTGCAAAAGTTTTGCAGTTTACAGTTGCAATTTGTATTTCTTTACCTTACGCATGAATACTTTTGTATATTTGCTGATATGTAGTTATAAGCTTATTGATTGCTTTAATTCTAGACTTTATTTTAGTGATTATTTCTATTCCTTTATTATAATGGCTTTGGAAACTAGATGTACAATAAACTACTACTATAAACGGGATCAATAAGATATTTATAAATTCTTCAATACCCAAATACCAACTTAAGCATGTTAGTAAGTTAAAATTATGTGACTGATTGCGTAATTATATACTTGATCGTAATTGGAGCTCACTTGAGAAGTTCGACAAAGTTTCTGCCAGTTCATCCCAGGCAATTTAGGCTAAACTATGACACGCGTGTTTTACAAAGCTGTATAGAACATAACTCATAAATAAAACACATGTTACGGATTTAAATAGCAATTTATTTAACTATTTATATCCCGAAGTATACCTGATATTAATCACAGAAGACATACAAGATCTGCATTACATGAATATACTTTGGATGGACCCAACCGTTACATTAGATTTGATCGACTTCAAATTCTAGCAAAAAAGACATTTTGTACCTAGAATCCAGATTTCCATAGAGAAGATAGTTCGAATGCACCACCAACTTGGGACCTGATATTATAATTAGTGAAATCCAAACCACAACGACATAATACAAGATCTTGAGACGTAGTAAGCTTATTTTATGTGAATCCTAAAGTGACGGAACTTTTAAATTTATAGCTTTGTCTATACAAATACATATTACAAATGACTGTAAAGTATTTAAAACGGCGGTAAAATAATTATGCAATATACAATTGCGTTAATGCAACAAAACAATATACCTAATAAATAACAAATCATAATTAATCAACTTCATTTAATCCATACACAATGTTACTCCTAAAAAAGGCCAGTATATTTTTACATGTCAACTCACATAAATTCAATCACAGTTCTACATTTTTCTTTCGAAAACATTTTCACAATCACAGCGAGGCAGCCAACCAAAATTTACATTAAAACTTTTGGGTTCATACTTTTTTATTCAGAGGAAAAGCATTAATCATATTTATAACTCTCTTTTTAAGCTGTTGTTATTTTTACCTTTTTTGTGGTTGACATAACTAATTTTATTGACTTACGATTTTTATGAAGTGATTTTTTGTTTAATATTTACTTAATTGCTATTTATGATGAAAATAATCAAAGGTTTATTTTTTATTTTTATTTATTTATTGTGTACGTCGATAACTAAATGCGTTTACGCACTGCCTTCGGGTTAAAGGGAGACCGAAAAGGGTTGTGGGACTCACCACCGGCAGCAGTAATTCCCACTATAAATCTTCGGACGACGCCCGCCGCTTGTTGAGAAAAAGGCGGGGGCCAGTACCTGGGTTGCAGCGTATGATACCCTCCCTGCGGCCAACATCGAATCCTGTGGAATTCAAACTACTCACACCTTAATAATCTGAAAAAAATTAAGTTTAATAATAATATGTACCTTATTATAAGGTTTAGTTAGTATAAAACTGGCCGTTATCTGATTATCTCCACATATCTTTGTCAGATATTAAAAGAATTGAGATATAAATAGTTTTTGATCTGAAAATACCTTTACTTTTCATGGTATAGCGGGCAGTAATTGGTAATTTTTTTCAGTAATGTCTTACCGAACTAATTATATTCTTTGATTCTTATAACTTTTGGCAAAATTACATGGAATATACTTTAAAAAAAACTTAATTGTATATGGCTAATGTACGGAAAAGCGAGACCCTCTAACTTATCACGTATTGTCATACTTAAATAGAACCTCGAACCTATGAAATGTAAGAATTTGATTAAGTCAATGAAAGAAATATTTTGTATGTATAACTCGATTTAATAACACTTCACTTCTTATGGCCTACCCACAATCAAAGTACCTTGCACTTTTTTATAAGTTTACATTATCGTTTAATATAATTCCAGACTTAAGTATTATGATACGCACTAAATAGCACTTAACCCACGCCTAAGCTTGAAAATCCTACCATTTATAAATATGAATAACAGCTTGCAAACCTTTAATATAAAGGTGTTGAACAAAATTAATTTGTTAGGTCCTTATGAAACCAATTAACAAGATCGATATTGAAGTTCTATGTAGGTACTCTTTAACTAAAATTGATGTCAACCGTTATAAATCAGAATTCTCTTTGACGTTTTAACTGGCTAATGAAATTTACTAAGTAAGTACTATAAAATAGGAACCAACAGTAAACCTCCGGATACGAAAGCAGGAACGTTTTGTTTACCCAAATTTTCAATGATGTAATCGAGCATTATCTCGATTGTGATCGGAGCGTATTGACTCTTTGTTCAAACTCCTGGAAATATCAATTAAACTTTGAGCTTCCCTCGCGTATGAAGTAACGTTATATGATTGGCCGAATCAATTGGTTTCATTATCGATATTTTAGCTCATTGTAGAGCTATTTTGAAGCTCTGTTGGGGTGAAAGAAGACACATTACTTGTGTTTTTAATTTATCTCTATATATAATAATAAACTTAATAAATTATATAGAGATTGGGTATAGGGATCCTACCTAGATCTGAGGACCCCAAGCCCACCTCACCTGCACCTATTACGTGGGACCAACAATATAATTGGCGAAATCTGGGCATACAATATGCCTTTGCCTACTTCTTCGGGAAAACTGGCGTGATATTATGTATGTATGTATTATTGATAAATTTAAACCAATTTGTTTGTGAATTATAAAATAAAAATGAATTTTTTAATTTTTATAAAACATATCAACTATGTAACTTTTGATAATCAAACTATAAAATCCACTTTAACTATGTGGTGGCTTGTGTTGCACGTAGTACACGTTCGTAGTGTGCCAAGGAGTTTTAAACCCAGACATTATTGGTGTGATCATTCTAAACCATACGCGCAAATTTAATCGATTATCATATCTAGTAATTTTCAAGCCGAAAGTTGTAAAGGCTGTAGTCTAAGCTATATTAATTTCAGATATTTTTAACTTATTCAAGTTTAACAAATTGTTTATTATTTATTTACAATGCTAGGAATATCTAAGCAATAACTCAATCATTCAAAATTCAGTTATAAAGTTTCTGTTAGAAGTAGGTACTAGTTAACGTCACTTAAAACTATGAGCGCCACCTTATTAGGAAGTTTGTAATGAGAAGAAGTTATGCTTTCGCCTTTATATATTCGTATAGATAAATGGTTGGAATATTCTCATATAATGAAATAATAAAGTAGCATATAGGGGAGTCTTCCAAAGCAGTTCATTACAATAATTAATTTTGGTGAACGATGCTTAACTACTTTGACTGTTTCCAACCAACTTGGGTCGTCAACAATTTGAGTACATCACTTACTCAGATGAACCTACCGGATGATGATCATCAGCGTAATCCTGCGTACTGGCTTAAACTGCAAACACCAACCCACGACGCGCGTGCCCAGCGCCAATAGAACGGGTGTATGTATGATATATTTGGGAGGCTAATGCGCAGAAGTGAACTTTATAGTAATAGTTGATTATTTCTCATGCATTTGTTGTAAAATTAAATTAGTTAACTTCTATAAGATTTTGCGTATATGGCGAGGAAACGTAATGAATAGAATATTCTTCATATACTTTCTCAAATTTTACAGTATTTGAATAAAGTAAAGGATTGGTTTATTATTTGTCTTATATATTTTACACGTTGTGTGTGAACACGAATGATGTATTGATTCTCATTCTGTTTTTTCTGTGTAGAAAATTTTATAACAAAACAAACTATATTGTCTGTGATAGATGTAAAGTTAAATATATATTCAAATTAAGTCAGACTAGCTCTGGCTTTGCTTAGTCTGCTGTCTGTCTGTGACTACATATAGTCTCGTGAAGTAATCTTCTAAATTATAAATATTATAAAATTAAGGGCTAGCGACGGCTTTGCCCATGTTTAGCAGTTTTATTATAATACTTCTAAACTTCTATTTAATATTTCTTAGTACTATAATAAAACTTCACGGTTTACATTAAATTTTTACGTTTTCAAGTACAATGTAAATTTTCAATTTTTTTTTGTTTGAAGTTATAATGGATGTTTCTTAAACATAATGCCATGTTTAGAAAAACTAAAAGAAACCTTTATCTAGACATGTTAACAAAAAATCATAAGATATGACATACGTTTGGGATCGATTTTAAACTGAAACGAATACAAAATTGATATATAAAATAGAAGCTAACATCATTAACTCAAAAGTACAACTTTAAAAACTACTTTTATATAATTATATTACAACCCCCTGACGGATTACTAAAAAAAATACCATTGTATCATTTAATTGTAATAAAGAAACATCAGCACAATATCGACAGAACATTAAAAAGAAGTGCGAAATCTCTCTCTTAATCTATTTCCGCAGCAAATGTCATATTTATAGGTCAAGTAGTTTTATAACTACAGTGATGAGCGACTCTTCCTTTAATTTTAATAGATATTTTTTAAATAGCAAAGCGTAATAAATACTTTAAAAAACTTCGTTCTTTTTATTTTTCCAGTCAATAAAAATACTTTTAGATAGCATTGATGAAAGTGAAAATTCGCGGGAGAATAAATTATTAATAAGATTTATATATTACTACAATATTATTTTTGTCACATGGATACCAATACCATTAAAAAAACACTATAACCATAATGCCCATGATTTGACAACAATTTATAATTTAAACATTAATTTAATTGTTTCTCTTTTTAAATTTATATAAACTAGATTTAGGGCATAACTTAACAATAAATTTATGTCGACACATAATTATCGCAATATATAAGTAAGGTAGCTACATTGATATCTATTTATAGATACACGAACTTGTGTACCACAATCGTCTTGTTTTGAAAACATGCCGTAATACAGTTTATAGTTTTTCAAGAATCGTGTCAACAGCCGCTGAACGGCCAGCGGCTGGAACAATTTGGTGTGGGGGCCACGTGCGGTGTCTTCTGTCAAGGTGACAAGTGCGGATTGCTGTGCCGTTGCGGTCGACACTTGGCACGTATCTATTTCGGAGTCGCGCGACGCGACGCGGCGGCACGCGGCGGCGGCCGGCGCCTGCGCATACCAAGTGTTAGACAACTCTTTAGTCGCCGCGTGTGTACCCCCAACCGAACACGTCTAAATAAACACAACATACTTCGACATATAAGTGTCAATTATCGATGTGCAACGCTTTATGTTAATAACTAGTGACTACAGAATCTATAGCACATTGGGTTTGTGATTGTGATTAGTGCATGTAACAACAAATACAATTAGTTGTTATGTTTTAACATAAATCTGTGTGTAACAGTTTAAAAATAATTTTCAGTCTATGAATCACTTGTTACATATAAAATCAACTCGTAAATACGCCAATCTAGCTATAAATAAGTGTAACATTAACGAACAAGGAAACGGCCTTGGTGTTTAGTCAATAGGATCTGTGGGCCATTGCATTTTAATTGCTGACGTCCGCAATGAATCATGTTTACTGTTTCAAGTTGAATCTGTATCATTGTTGTATTGTTAATAGAAACCTTGAATAAAATGCTCACAGTCAAAAAAAATATCTTCATGTTGTAGTCAAATTTAGTTTGTGTGCACTATCTATCGATAATCGCGAGCACATGTAATAGAACAGGTGTGATAGTATAAAACAATACAGTAAGCGGTTGAGATACTGCGCCAGATACCTCTGTTTGATCAGTGATAACGTTTAAAAGTGTTCTCTCGCCTTACGCTATGCCGTGAACTCTCATTTAAATTCATAACGTGGGCGCTCACGTGTTTCCTCTTCGAAGACACTGCGGATAAGACGCGATGACCTCACGCACGTAAGGCGTGTGCTCTATCAGCCGCCAGTTGTTCGGAAGTAATCAGTGTGAAGTGGTTGGTGGATCCCGCGAAGTGCGTAGTGCCGTGGGCGCGCCGCTATGTTGTTGTATGGTAGCAGGACACCGAGAGGGCCTGTACAACGGAGACGCTTCGGTCCCTGCGGAGTTCGATGTTGTCGTGGGGCAGGGGGTCGGCGGGTTCTTCGCGGCCCCCCGCACGCCTCGGGCCCCTCGACGACGCGGACTGCTCCCAGGAGCCGCTTTCGCCCGAAGGCTCGCAGCTCGCGGGCCCCGCCGCCCTGGCTCGAAGACGACACGCCATAAAGATCAAGAGGAAATCAAAGATTACCTTCAGAATCATAAGGTCTGTTCACTGATCGTTCATTTAAATATCTATTGTATTCCAATAAAAGCAACGAAACAACGGCTCCAGATGGCGGCCGAGCGTTATTGTTAGACAATTTAGGGCAATCAATGAACGACCAACGGCAATTCACAAACGGGTTAACCTTGCTTCATAGTTTCTTGTCATTGTGAAAATCGTGTTGGTAGGTAGTTTTGTCTGATAATGATAACCTACAAAACAGTTTCATCATGATCCACGTGAACTGCAATAATATGGGAGAAAATGTTGTTCGTTTTGAGATCGTTACGAGCTACAAACATGTCATACTTGATATTAAAAACTAAATTAGTTGTACTAATTTAGTAACTTAGAATTTGCACTTATTTTTATTAAGTCGTTTTTTTCACTATGAACAAACAAACAAACAAAGCGTTCTTCTTTATGTTTCAATACCAAAAATAACATTGAAATAGAAAAAAATTGTAGCTGGATTATAAAGAACTCAAGGTCAAATGAAATTCAATAAACTTGAAAGGTTTGAGGTCGACACTTGAACCTCTTTAGAATTGAACAATTAACGATTCTGAAAACCGTTTCTTTGTGTAAAATTGTAACAGTACGGCCGTGGTGGTATTAACCCGCGATTTCCCTTGAAACAATTAATTAGTAGATCAGATAGGTATTAGTTTGCTACTATTGTATGCAGGTCGATATTACGAAGTTGAAATAAAAATTATAACAGCTATGTAGATAGCTAAAGTGGTTTAGTCGACCAACTTCTAAAATGTATAATTGAAATTGACCCCGTGGTTTACCTATAAAAGTGTAAATTAAGTAAGTTTTTTGTTTTAACAAGTTTTATTTATGTTCATTTTATTTTTAGTATTTCGATATTTATAGATTGCAACTCCCCTCTCTTCACTCTTAAAGTTGCATACCCGACAGAATCCATAAAATTGGTTCCAAAATTGTATAATGTATGTACACATTATGGTTTAGCAATAAATATTTTGTATTTGTGTGCCAAAAAAACACATGCAAAGAAAGATAATGTTGTATTAAAAACAAGTACAATTTGATTTTGAAGTACAAATACCACTAAATAATATGACTACTGGGACGCCAAGCGAAGGGTTCCTCCGGCAAGCCAACGGCGCACTCTGACAACTAGATCTTACCACTTCAAATTGTCAATTTATACCTAAGGTTGTCTTGATATTCTTCTTGCTAAGATTGCATACCAGAGGACGATTCGGCAATAATTTTAGACTTTTTCAATTTGAAACTAGGCTTAATTCCAAAGCACATTTAAACGTCACTTTAATTTAAGAGCGCCACTTCTCTATAGGCGGGACTTATGGCTTTTTGCCCACTGCACCATGCTCCGTCGCGTCGTGCGTAGCACGAGTTTTAACATGGATAAACGCTGTCTGTCAATATGTTGTACCAAGCGGTTTTTCTATAAGAACTGAGATACTTGCATTAGCAAATTAGCATGGCCCCGGTTGCCCTAGACTTAAACTTAGTCTATGATCTGATTTCCTAATAATGAGTGTCATAGATGTTCATGACAGCCGGGATCTTAACGTGTTGTCCAAGGGAAGCAATAACTCCGCACATAACTTCGAAAAATTATAGGACCAAGATATGAACCCAAGATCTCCTTAAATACAAAGTTGAAAACTGAGCCATCGACTTAGCACAGTGCTTTGGGCAAACCGCCTTTGCCGAAGTATCCCTTGACTTAGCGTGCGGATAGTGAGCGCTGACCCTAAGTTCCACAAAAGCATCTACTCGTAATAAGTTAGTTGACTTGAAGATTATAAACGGATTGGTAGGTTTGTTGATTACTCAAAGGCACAAGACAGGAAGCTGGTGCAATCAAATAAGCTTAGCAAATACCAACGCCTAAATATTTAGTAGCACTATTCGTAGCTTTAGATTAGTTTAACGTTAGGTAGAATCCTCCAGGATCCTAGTTGTTTGATCGCTTACTATTAATCCGGCAGACTCCTTCAGAGCGAACCAGATTCAGAAAATTACAATCAGCTGTTTTCATTTTCCACCTTGCTAGGAACCTCCATAATATGGCAGTAAAAAGGACAAGAAGAATTGTTCTTCTTAAAACTAGTCCTTTACAACACAATAAAATCATTATGTAAGTACACAGTACAGTTATTTTTCACACAGCTTATATAAAAGCATAATTATAATTAGAAACAGAACCCGCATTTCGCTTTCGCTGTATTATCAGGACTAGTGAGAAATGTTTTCTAGCAAACTAGCTGACTCGGCGAATGCTGTACCGTACCGTTTTCAATTTGTAATTTTTTTCATACATCATATAGTGAAAACTATATGAAAACATGCAGTACAAACAGTGCATTTCGTTTTTATCCGATTAGTTAACAAATCCACGAATAAAAACACTCGATACTTCGAGTTACAATCTCTTCATCGCCGTTAAAAAGACCTGATCCAAATTTCATCCTGTTTTTACTATATACAGAGTAATTTAAAAAAAAATCGAATGAACAGAATCTTTATGCTATTTCGTCCTTTTATATTGACGCTATTATGCATAGTCAATAAAACAAATTTGACTAATTTTAATCGCAGTTAAATAAACTCTGTGAAACGCTTCTTGTAAAGCACAGTCATTTGTTTTTTATTTATAATCTTAATGAACTAAAACTATTCAGATTTTGATAAATTAATGATAATGGAAATGATGAAAAACCTGAGCTGATTACTAGTCTGTAGGGTTCACGTGTAAAGTAAATAAACTTATATATTATTAAACACATAAGCAGATTCCTTTCAGTACATACACGTATTCCTCATCGTTCTTATTTAAATATATCCACGGTTGGCTGCCCATATAGCCTTTAACTTAGTTGACGTTAATAAATGCGGTTTCAGGAATACCTGTTGCGAACTTGCGACAGAAATACACGCCTCCGCAGCCGCCGCCTAGTCGCCGACTTGCCGATCTGCACAGTGCTTCTCAAAGGAGATATTCTTAGGAACGTAAACAAATAAGTCATACTATGTAAGAACTTTACGTTGAAAACATAATGCCTATTTAAGGATAGTATTTTAATTTCTGTGTTAAAAATAATAAGAAATGACTGAGTAGATAAGGCCCCAAGTTTATAATGCGAAAAATTTTAATTAACTCAAACCCGTTTCTGAATTGTGCAGATTAATCTATTTCATGGGATTTGAGTTATTCACCAACAATCTTCTTGTTACATAAGTAAGAGTTTTTAAATTTCCTATCCCAAATAGTGGCACCCCTGTAATCTCATAGGGAGTCGTAGGAGTCGACGTAGAAATATCCTACCGGATAATCGGCAGCAATGTCATCCTGCGTACTGGTTTAAGCTGCAAAATTCAACCCGCCTTCTCAGCGTGGTGATTATGGGCAGGTATCTCCAAAAAAGTAGGAACTGTTGCGGAGACTAATATTTGGTATTTGACATTTTAAGGCTGAAATGATAAATGAAAAGTATAAAATTTTTAGTATTACCAATGTTGAATTGACAAAATATATGTCTAGCTAGCCACAGACACTTATAGCTGATACTGTTTACATGGGATCCTTCTGTCATTATTCTACTGGCTAGGAGCCATACTAATTCATTATTTTGTGCCATAATAGTCAGCTGTGTTTCGATGATAAAGAGTATATTAATGGGATTTTAAGCCCCAAGTATCTGTTCCTAAAATAAATAAATAACGAATAAATATTTTCTGACAGATACACAAATTATTCAATTCCAAGATAAGTATTATTAAGATCTTGTGTAATGGATACTAAAAAACGAATAAACATACATAAATACGTATTTAAAAAATGTACATACTTAATATACATCGGAAAACACCCAGACCAGACTAATATTTATGTTTATGCACACAAAGATTTGTCCTGTATGGGAATCGAACCCACGACCTTAGGAGCGAAGCGCGGGTATCCCGCAATCACGCGATATCGGTCGTTATTGAATATTGTAATTCATATTGAGGGTTTGGTACCTATTGAAACGCATAACGTTTTTTGTCAAAAACTGACAATTCATAACACTATGGCTATAATAGTCATTTGCCATAATTCTTTATAGCATAACTTTATAACCATAGGCCAAAATATATAACCCTGGCAAGGCTTAATGTTAATATACATAAGTAACAAAAGGCATAATATAATATGTTTGCCATAATATTTAAAAAAAAATTTATCAATAGACATATTACCTAATCGTGTATAACACAGAAATAGTCTTTAAGTGTTAGCAAAAATTTCCTCGAATCTAATCTGTTAAAAAATAGCCTACCAACTTTAGAGTTTAATAATGCAGCAAGAATTAAGACTATCAGATAACAAACTATATTAGTTATGTATTCAAAAATTAGGCGTTGTAAAGTATGCTTAGTAAAATTATGACAAACTAAATTTTGAAATTAATGATTATGGTTTGTAATCAAGCATTTCATATAGGAATATCTTAAGTGGAATTTACCGTAGTTTTTATTTGCTATCAATAATCTACTACGAGAAGTGTTACTATGTAATTAATGCAAAGTTTAATAACGTAATTACGTATTTTTTTTCATTATATCATGTAATTACAATTTGACTTTTGATCTTGTGTCCAGGACTTTGTAGACCCGCATCACTGTGTGATGGCTACGACTAACGCCGGCGGACGAGGTAGGAATGTAAATGAGCCCTATTTTATACCACGTCTCCATCTATCAAAGTTTAGCTTTTATATAATATTATGAAACTGCTTTAAACCAAACTCCTCACAATGTTTTACCTTAAATCCGCATTATAGTTGTTTTTTTTTAATGAATACTTGTGAAAGTTACTTAAATCTAGAAGCGAGGTAGAATGAAAGCTTGCCACGATAGGAGATTATAACCGGCTGAACTCAATGTATACTGTTTCTTATACAAACTATAATATAAAGTTCGACAACCGGTTATAAAAATAAAATATAAAAAATATTAACCTCTCAACAATAAACATGGAATATAAGGCATTATACATGCAATATAAAATATTTTTAAAGAAGGGATGTTTCAGATTGATATATTATTCCTGTTTAGCACTTTTCACCGGGCTATATCTACACTAATATTATAAAGAGGAAAGATTTGTTTTTTTGTATGTAACGAATAAACTCAAAAAGTACTAGACCGATTTTAATAATTCTTTTTTCACTAGGGAGCTACATTATCACTGAGTAACATAGACTAAATTTTAATTTGGAAAAAGATAGGGTTCCGTAAGATATTTGGGTTATTCGGACACAAAGTGTAAAAAATCAACCAGAACAGTTACTCATTTTGCGTACGCTGCCTAATCCTATCCCAAAAACAACGGGTTGCACTCCGAGGCTGCCGGTAGGAGTGAAAACTAAATTACATTTAAATATTTTCATCATTAACAACTCTAACATAAGACAATCTATGCAGCCTGCGGGTAATGACTGCGTCGTCGATGTTAGTGTTGATGTCTGTGAATTGACCTGGGACTCATTTTGCTGACCGTGTCTTTCCTAGCTAGGCATTTTGCAGCGGAGCCGCGGGCGACCGCTAGTATAATATAATATTATATTCAATGGGCGCGTTAGTTTATAAGTTATCTAGACCTTCATAAGCTCCATCGGAGCCCACATAAAATAAAGCATTTTAAATTTTCTTACAAAAAAATAACATAGTTATTTTTTAATGTAGGGTTTTAATAGTAAATACACGTATTTTTCCATTGGTGATAATGTTGCCTAGGAACCCATCAATCATTGATCGCTAAGGCCGATAGCTTTCTAATATTGTATGCACGTACACATTTAGTGTCAGTCCAAAAAGAAAAATGAATTTAAGTTCTAAACTATATTTTTTTAAATAACTGCAATACCTTTTATGGAAGGTTCATATTTCGACTGTAGGCCACTTTACTTTATATAAGTACAATGTACTTATTTATATAGATTGGCTGTGATCTGATCACACGAAACTAATGTATTGTTTGATTACAGACAAACAATGAAACAAATAAAAATGACTTGACGAAATGTATGAACGCGCATAACGCACGAACAATTGCACCAAATTAAAAAGACATAAAAAAATATTTTTTAAAGCTTAAATGAAAAGTCAGCGAACGAATACGAAAGAAGACTGAAGAAATTTTTTTATACCAAGTTTAACTGAACAGATCTCAATGAATTATATTGTGCTGTTATTTGTGATAACTAAATTTTTGACATACATCAAACCCCTTACACGTAGGACACACGTGTAAAGCAAGCCAAAACGGTCCTTGGCTTAAGTATGAAGTACCCACTAGCCTTTGTATTCTCGAAGATGCAATAAAACTAAATAGGTAGCTTATTCTTATACGATCCTGACCAATATTAAACCAATCTTAATTTTAACTCGTTCTCATCCCATATCTTATTTTTATTTCTTATAGTTAATATGATAATAAGCCTGTTAGAGTATTTATATGCATGTTGTGACACCTTAAAATGTTGTTCATTTAGTTTGTTATAATGAATATTTACTTAGACATAAGAAAATAATGTCACAGCTACTGGTTGTCCATAATAAATAAATTTGCATATCAGTTAAAACTGTATGGCATACAATTCCATATCTGTTTAAATAGGCATTGTAACAAGAGTTTACGAGAGTAATCATTTACCATATTTGTGTAACCCAAGCCTTCCAAACATAGTACTGGTAGACGAATTTGTAGATTTAAGCCAGAGGCGTGTTGTTTGCACATATATTCTAGTTTTCCATTACAGTATACCGTCGTAAAACTGAGCTTTGTTATAAAACTTTCATAAAAGTAATGATTTATTTTGTTAACAAGTAAGCTCACGTGCACAATTGTGTACTTTGTCAAACTGTAAATTAAAACAGCTCAGCTCATTTTTGAAATAGAACAATACTTATTCGAGACCAATTTTTTTTGGAATTTCCTTTTGGAATTTTTTTGGCCTTTCCAACATTATTTGGAAAGGCCTCCTTTTTCCATGAATTTTAGAAGCATAACCTACTTACCTTTATGTGCAAAAGCAATTCTTCATAAGGTCATCATATCTGCCATAAAAGTCCACTGCAGAACATTGGCCTCCTCAATAGACAACTTTCTAATGGGGGTATTTGCCCATAATCACCACGCTGGACAGGCGGGTTGGTGATTGCTGTTCAAGCCAGTATGCAGAATGACGCTGCTGCCCATCATACGGTAGGATTTCTCTTCGTCGACTCTTTCGACTCCTCGTGAGATGAGAGGGGGAGGCAATGATCTACGCCGGTACCACACTCCATAAGTTACTGACTGACTTATGTTGAGTGATGTTAGCAGCGACATATTTTAAGAAATATTTTATAAAACTCTTCTATCAATTTATCTGATACGCAAAGAGTATGATTCTTACAAAATGTTGCGAATTGAGATACAGCATTTAAAATTGCAATTATTGAAATACGAACGCAAAACCGCTTGTTGATCTCGGTATGGAGCTCAGCGGCCTAAGCGGAGATTCCGATAGGTGGGTCTTTAACATATACAAGCGAAAGTTATGTGATGCATTGATGTCGAACCCTTTTGCCGGTGGCCTGGTTGTACAGATAGGAAATAAAAGCTACCGCTACCAACAGCTAAATTGACATCATTAAAAATAGAATTATATATGTATAGCCATTATTTACTAATAGTTATACATCATATCCTAGCATAATCCCGGTTGCCCCAGACTTAAGCCCAGGACCCGGCAGCTCTCTTCCTCTCGTCTAGCATCTACCTTGTCGTGGTTGAGTACCTCCTAGTAGGGCTGAGAAACCGCTAGGAAAAAGGTAATACCCAGAGACCGGCTACTCTGGGTTTTCTTAGTACTGAATATCGGGGGGGGGGGGGGGACTAGGAGGACCTGGGCGCAGCGGGCGGTCCGTCAGCGCCAGGAGGGCCTTAGGCAGTGTCTATGGTTAAACAGCAGGGCAGGGGGCCGCTGCTGTTTAACCATAGACACTCTGTGAAGTCGGCTACACATTGCTATGATCGCACAAAAAGGTAGGAAGGGCGCGTCCACTGCGCCGCTCTAAGGAGGGACCTCCTCAGAACCTCCTCCCGGTTTTAGGGGACGATGGCTGCGGGTGGGGTGTCAGACGGTGCAACCCAGGTACTTGTACTTTTTTTTCAACAAGGGGTGGGCATAGTCGTAAGATTTATTAGGGTATTACTGCTGGCGGCCGTGTCTGCCAGTGGTGAGTCGCGCAATAAAACTAATAGGGTCTTCTCACTGGTCTTATCAGATTTTGAACTTCAGTTCTTACATGGAGCGACTGCCATCTGACCTCCACAACCCAAAGCGAAACATCATTCTATGGTTAAACCAGTTTTTAGAATAATAGAAGGCACTGACTTTCTAATAACGACTGCCACTTTTACCAGATGACATCATACCAAATAAAAATATATAAATTGTTATGATTACCATTATATACCAAAACTTGAGTTACTTGAAAAGGAAAATGTATTGCATGTCATGTTATTATCATTTATATTACTGATAATACCGTATTTACTACATAACATAAAGCGCGTTTAAAGTAGGACTAAATCTATCCTATCCTATTGCATTGCTGTTATTATACGAAGTAAGTATTTCAACGGTTTTGTGCCTACATTAAAGTCGTTAAACCATTTTATTCTTGCAATGACCAGTTAATTAAATATGTCATATAAAAAGGTACTTGAGATAGGTACGTGAACAATGCTCCCCCACCACATTAATAAATTAAGCCGACTACGTGAATTTTAATCAAAATGAATGCGCTAGTGGCCGGCTGGCCCTATAGCGTGATTGGAAATTAAATTGTACCGCCAATCAAGTGGCTCTCTGGCTTTGAGTTGAGCCACTCAAATTTGGGAATGAGTCCGGAGCTTCACCTGCCGCATGCATCAATATTCTATAGCCTCCTTAACGATTCATTTTCCTCGCAATTAATATTCTCTACAAACCTACACTGAAGTAGATTTCACAAGAATTATATATTCAAACTGTTAATCTTCTCCTATATTCTATGAATGCTAACTGCTGCTTGAAATAATTGAATAATTTTCTCACAATCTTATCAATAGTTATAGTTTAGTTCCAAGATAAGTATAACTAGAACTTCTACTTAATAACTAAAAAACCTAAAAAAATGGAAAAGTGTGGGAACTGAACCCACGACCCCAGGAGCGGTTGCATGTAACCTCCCACATACTGGTCGTATTTCTTTAAAAATATACTGCCCAGCCTAATAGTATGCGGTCACTGCGGTTTATTCTATCAAGGGAACCGCTGCCATTTTTACTTAAAACTATTTTTATTATTTATTTCAGTGACTAACGACACGAGCGAGACGTGACACAACAGCTCATATTCATTACGGTGGCATTAAAGAAAAAATACTTTTAGCACTGCGCTTGCACCCACACAGAGACGTCAGTTGTTAAGTATTTTATGACCAGAACGTAATTAAACTAGCTGCAGCACCTTTCCAAACGCAAAACAGTATCGCGAAAGACAACACGTAAAGCAAAATATGTGGTAGGTACTGTGGTGAAACTCACCTAGGCGTCGGTCAGTCATAAAGAAAAATATCAGCTAGTATTGAGCGCCTCTGATGCTTCACCTCGTTACAAAAATATACATACAGGCAGAGGCATATTATACGCCCACACTTCGCCAATTATATTCTTGGTCCCACGTAATAGGTGTCGAGCCTATTACCGCTTACCGGGCACTGTTATGCTCGCCCGAGCATTGTACGTTGTTTGGCAGGTGCACCAAATGCAGGTGAGGTTGGCTTGGGCTCCTCAGGTCTGGGTAGGAACCCTATATGAAATGAAAAATTATTTATTTCAATATCACACAACATATTAAAGAAATAATACAATACATAGGACACGTAAAGGTTGCTGGTATCGAAAAAGGCCCCTGCTAAGTATTTGCAGTGAGTCTGTACCCTCCGCACTGATTTTCAGCATGGGCCAAATTCACCATTAAAAACTACAACAATAAAACAAAATAGGACGCTAACAAAACTAAATAAAATTTTATACTAAATACAACAAAAACTAATACTAGAAGAAACACAAAGTAACAAAAGTAATAGAGTACACTCAAAATATATAGCTCTATTAAAACTAACGTGCAGAAATGTATCAACCCACAATAATTACAAGGTTGTCAGACTTAAATTATGTGAGTGATCACAGTCTGAAATCACCGGACCGAACCACTACAAGTCAATTCCGAGGCAGCGCAAGTAAAAAAAATAAATATTATACGGCAATGTAAATTTAACCATTGAAAAAATATTGTTAGGCTATCAAAAAACACAATAACTCATCGACAAAACAAAGATATTTTCTGTTTGTTACGGGAACAAAGTCACAATAGACACCAAAAATTTACAAGCTTAGTTTCCATACAGATTGAAGCGGTAGGATTGTCTATTCAATTTAGGTGCCTATGCGATATCGGCACTGTGCATACATCAGTATCCACAATGTACGGCTACGTTCCGATATACCAGGCGTTGGTGATTTGAAGCCTTATCAATTAAAGTTGAGTCATATTTCAACCGCCCTAAAGCTTGTTCATGCATATCGTTTTTCGGCAGGACGAACCTTCTTCCGGCTGTTTAACATCAGTCACGGATGTACCGGATTGATTTGATGGCCATAATGTACGTCTGATACTGTATGTCATAAGTATTGAACCTATCTAGGTAAGTACAAAATTGTACCATAGAGAGCTCTTGTCTAACCTCCGCAATTATCGTCAGTAATTTCATAATTTTGTTCCATAATTACGCAAAAGCGGCTAACCGGATTTGAGTGAAGTTTGGTACATAGTTTATAACCCAGATTAACTGACGAGATAATTTTAAAGGTGGGAAAATCCCTTAATTATAAATGATTTCCAAGGAACCGAAAGTACCGTATTTACTACCGAGTATTATAAATACCAAAGTGAGTTTATTTTCTTGTTACGTTTTGATACCTAAGCCACGGTGCTGATATTGACGATGGTATAGAGATAAATTGGAGCAAGAATTTTTACGAAAAACTGCGAGCTACCTGCGGGATGCGATAAAATGTAGGTCACGCGAGCAAAGCCGCTGACAGAAGCTAGAATATTATATTATTTAGTGAATTCTCAAACGAAAATAGTTTACACACCTAAATCTGAAAAAACAATACATAATCAAGAATTGTATGGACGACGACAATGTATCTAAAAAAAATATTAACAAATTAAGACGTAAATACTTGATGTGTAAAAAAAAGCGTGACTGACTGACACACCTCGTAGACACTATTAGTCGCTTCTTGAAGAAATGTCGGCTTATGTCTGGGCAATAAGAAAATGACGATGCATCTTGCTGAAATATAGCATGCAGGGCGTAGTTTTTACGATTAGGAACGAATATCTGGTAAGAAATGGTTGTTATAAATTCTACCCCTAAGCGGGTATATAGGTAATTTAAATATAGAAGCTAAAAACATTGTTTTCGGCTTTGGGTTATAAATAATTATTTACGCGATCTACATTTATAAAAAAGAGGTTCTTTAACCCTTTCTACGCAAACCAAACAGTAGGCAAATTCTACTATATTAATATTTGAACAATATAGTAGGTAAATGTAATATAATTACTAGTATGGAAATAGTTTACATAAAATTTAACAATATATATCGCAAACAATGTACATAAAAATAAAATCTGGCTGTAAAGTTTTGCAACATCAATCAGTTTTATCACATTATGTAAGTACTTTGATAAAGTATTTATGGCAGCCATAAAATAATATCGATAGAAACATTGCAATTTAGAATTTATTTTGTCAAGACTTGTAGATAAGTTCTCAATAACAGTTTGTCAACAGATAATAAAAACTTGATTTAGAGATAATATTATGTTTAACTTGTTTTACTGGGATAGTTTTAAGGGTTTTCTGAAGCCAATAGCAAGAAAACAATGTAGGAGTACAAAAATGTATAATATAATTATATGTTATGTCAAAATGTATGGGCGATCCTACCAACATCTCTGGAGCCAGCTCTGGCGACATAGAAATGCCCCGTAAGCAGCAATAGCCTCGCCACCTATAACGTGGGACCAACAACACAATTGGCGAGGTGAGGGCGTATATTATGCCTCTGCCTATCCCTTCGGGGAAACAGGCGTGATTGTATGTTATGTCAGAAGCTTCAAAGGGATCTGAGTTCGTAATTTATATTCCCTAAACGTAAGATTTATTTTTATTCAGCTCCTTCATCAGAAGAGACGTACTTTGATATGTCTTTTATAAATAACTAGCGGCCGCTGGGATATACGGGTACTTTTTGAAAACGAATTCCCACGGGAAAATAAAAGTAGCGCTATATTCTGTTGATGTTATTCTAGTATGCGTTTTTTATTCCATGTCAGTTGCGTTTTGTTATACCGCATTCTATATCACGTCACGCGCGAACGGGATAAAAATTCCTGATTCTAAGCTACCTCCCCACCAAGTTTCAGTCCATTCGGTTCAGCCGTTCTTCATTTATAAATAGTGTAACTAACACGACTTTCTTATATATATATATATCGTCTCAAACAGGACGATCTACGTAAATTAAATGTTCTATCTGCTTGTACTAAGACAATATAAATATGTGGTCATAATACATGTACAACATGTACATGTCTACTCAAATACTTTATGGTAAACACATACCAATCATACAAAGAAAATTTGCTCTAAGCAAGACAAATATACATTTCCATGTACACAGGATATCCTTAAGTGCAAAGAGCGGAAACACTGATCTCTGCACAGAATCATTTGTCCACAAGTCTTTAGGGTTGTCTTTAAAGGCTTTCTAATTCAGAAGCTGATTAGAAATATTTTGCATTAAAACTGCTTCCAAATATTAATAGAAAAGCCGACAAATGGTTCACTAGATTACAGTTAAAAAAGTTCTTAAATTCTAACATTTTAATTTTAAGTAAAGATAGTCAACTGAGCTCAATAAACAGTACAAAAGGCACATTTTAATAGGAACTTTCAATAGACAAAAAAAATAATGGAAATAAGCATAAAAAAATAAGTAAAATTGCCGGCAACCATTCTTCCGAAGTTCCGACCTATAAACATGCCATTGCTTTGCACATATTTCTCTCCACGTGGCGGGTCTCAACAATAAAAATCCTTTATTCCTAAGAGAACATCCTTTTGTCAGTGTAGTAACCGTAATAGGCTCCTTCCTATACATTGCCAGTGGTTTGGCGTCACGGCTAAGTCTCAACTTTTTAATTTAGTCACTAGACTAGTGGTTCCATAATTATCGGACTCATAGACTTGACATTTATGTTACATTTTTTGGAATTAAAATAGCAATGAATACAAATTAAGAGTTTTTTCAAACTATACCTGTTATGGACGTATTTTGTCACTTGTCAGGCGTATTTTGTCACTTGGTAAAATAATAAGTTGTGATTTGAGAATAATTGTACGCAAATACTGCAGCGAATTACAGTATAAACACGAAAATAATTTTGAATACATTTTTATTTACAAAGGGAAGGTGTAATGAACATGAGAGGCAAAGCTTTTAAGCCCGTCACCAATATTCAAATACATCGTTGAGCGTACAGGCGTCGAGCAAATCTCTGTTAGCTTCGTGTCGCAAAGCTCCGGATATTTCACTGAAATAAATCGATTTGAATGAACTAACGTTAAAAAATAATTTGCTGCATTTTGGTACGACTATTTTATATAGGTTAAAGGATAAACTTGAAAAGTTTCTAGCTCAATTATTCTCCACACCATCCTGCCCTGTCTGTTTTTAGTTATCTCGACATTAGTAAGTGCTTCAAATGAGAAAAAACATTTTCAATTAATACTTGTAGGTATTTTTAGACCACTACGATTACTTAAGTTTCGCAATAGAAAAAAATAACTTAAATTGGTACCGAAAATTTTTGTTTTACAAATCTATCTATGTTATATGTTCGACGGAGCATCACTTGGAAACCAAATATGCTGAATTTTTATTTGATAAATTACACAAATAACTCATAAACATTTTTCCAGCCCTCGTAAATAAAGATCGCGTTCACTGTGCGTTCAAAGTAATTTTTTTTTGTTTAATGAACTATTACACAGTACTTGATAACGTCGAAATTAAATATAAGTAAAGCTCTTTTAAAGTTTTCGCGCTAGTTTTTAAGTTTTGACGTTTATAAGAGCTCTTTTGAGCCAAACTTGAATAAATAAATTTGAATTGAATTAAATTATCAATTGGTTAATCATTATATCAAAAGAGGTATGTGAAAGATATAAATAATCGATCTTTTAAGTGGTACCTTCGTGGTAAAGTGCTTATGTGACGAATTGGTTCCCATCGGGTCCAACCCGAACGCTTAACCGTAATCATTACTCACTTATAATTAATATTATTACTATTAAAAGTACTTACAATCATTTAAGCTTAACACCCCACTACTCAATGCGGGCCAGCTCTCAGAAATAAAAGGTACAAGGGATTTAGGTTGTAACAGATTGGCAGGGGCAGGTGTGAGGCGTTCTATTGTAAAAAAGTTCAAACTGCCCAATAGGCTTAACTTAACGACTACCACTTAAAGTTAGAACCGAGACCAGGATTAACGTGGCTTCTAAAGCTTTCAAATTCAAATACGACACAAACGTTCACCTATGGATTGACCACTGTGAATGCTGCTCAACTTAGGTGATAGTTTCCAGCCACCTAATCTCTCAGGGCACGAGAACTACTAAAAAAGGAACTGCTTTTAAACGTTTACTTATATCTAATAGTTTAAAATTATACCAAAATATATAGCTCAACGGAAGCAAGTGATAGATTAAAAATATCTTTGTAACAATATCCGCGCAACTATAAATTCCCGAAAAATCGAGAAACAATTTAACACGAGACGTGTTTCGCCCTTACACAGGGCATCTTCAGGTAAGATAGGAGCCTCAGAACAACGTTATTTTCACGACTATCGCTGAAAAGAGAGTCACTTTCGTTTTCGGGAAATTATAGTTGCGCGGGAATTGTTACAAAGATATTTTTAATCCATCACTAGCTTACAATGGATTTCCGCAAAGTAACGCCTGAATCAATAAATTATTTTAAAAAAAAATCAATGCCTTTAGATTTAATAATAATGGACTGCTATATATAAACTTTAATTCTCCCTTAGGGGTCGAATTATGAAGAACCCTTTCTGAGTGTCTTAATAGTTATTTGTATCCCAAACTTCAATTCTCTCCGTCAAGTAATTTGATAGATTTGTAAGTTCGTTATCCTTATAATGTAAATCGGAAAATTTATAGATAACTGTAAGTAGAATCACATGCCCTTGCTTCCCTTCGGTAGCTAATTCACATCTTGGGTAACATTATTGAACTTCTAGTAGAAATTGATATTTTTAATACTTTATAGCCTATTTAGGGATAATGTTGCATTCTAATGGTAAAAGCAGTATCAAAATACGAGGTGCATAGGAATACTACAAAGACCTTAGGAGCCCAAACCAACCTCCCCTGCAACTGCCGATCAACGGACGAGGCTCTGGCGAGCATGAAAGTTCGCAATAAGCTCGCCACTTAGTACGTGGGACTAAAAATATAAGTGACGCAACGTAGGCGCATAATATGTATGTATTATCGAAATCCCTCGAGTAATTTTTAGTTTATTCGTAACAATAAAACGTTCAAATCTTTTCGATTTTTTATATTAAATAGTATAAAGTAGATGTAGATAAAATAGTTTTTTAAAATTATTCAATATTTCTATCAGCTTTACAAAGCTCTTTACGCTATGGCGGCACGCGACTGCGATGTGTGTTTTACATAATAATGTTATTTTAGAGGCCACCCGAGCCGATTCCGAGGCATTGTTTCACTCAATATCCAACCCTTTTAGGCGTCGATATGCTAAAAATACTTTATAATGAGCACAATCCAGCGCTCATTAAAAAGTACGGGAAATCATATTATAAAAAGGAACTTTTCATTGAAATTATAAATTCTTTTTTGAAATTTATACGTACATACCTTCACGCCTGTTTCCCCGAAGAATTAGGCAGAGACATATTATACGCCTACACTTTGCGAATTTTATTTTTGGCCACGTATAGGTGGCGAGCATATTGTCGCTAACCGGGGTCTGTTACGTACGTCTGTTGATCAGCAGATGCACCAAATTGGTGAGATTGGGTTCGGCTCGTTCAATGTTGATATGATCCCTATACACCCATGTTTTTAAGTTATAAAATCACTAAGCTACGAGCGAGTTCTATACTACACAGTGTGAATTAAATTATTAACGAAAAAACTCTACAATTGTACGTCAGTAGTTGGAAAAGTCCACTGAAGTGTATTTTAAGTTACAAACACTACGTTTAACGGTGGAAATTTTCCAATTTAGCACAAAGCTCTCTACATCGCTTCGATTTACAGACAAAACATACGGAACCCTATTGAAACAGGTGTCGAATTCTCATTGAAAGTACAAATACAACTCATTCTATTTTTTTTAATA
The DNA here is from genome assembly GCA_949126915.1 of Musotima nitidalis. NCBI lineage: Eukaryota > Metazoa > Arthropoda > Insecta > Lepidoptera > Crambidae > Musotima > Musotima nitidalis. The sequence goes on along the minus strand of OX421418.1, from coordinate 9,053,702 downwards.
AAATGTTCTCACATTATGAATGCTATAGCGTAAGGTATTAATCAGTTCATTTGCTTGCTTGTACGCCTATTTTACAGAATCGATTTTGTAACATAATTTGTAACGTTGAAAACGTGAGTTCCATGGGAAAGAATTAAGACTATTTTTAACCCGAAATATTTGGTCTTGTTGGTCACGAGGACGAAGTTGTGAGCTCAGTTAATAATTTTACAATATTTATATTTACTTTTTCTTTTCCAATGTGGCTCGTCTTGTTTGATGATATAAAGTCAATATAGTGCAAAAAAATGAGACGGATCGGTCTCACCGTGGAATAATATAACAGTAATAATTAATAAGTCTCTGTGAGAAAAGTGATCATGAAGAACTTATGTTAGGGATACTAAAATAAATTAGAAAACGAATATACATAAAAAATATCTTTTGTTGTTTTTTATATACATACTTAAGCAGAAGCTACTTGGCTACTTTACTGCCAGCATAGCCGGAAATTCAAAGAGAAAATATTGCCAGAATTCTGAGCATTCGTAGCCATGGTGCCAGCCCATCTTTTATTTATAGTTTAAGTAATTTATTTAAGTTGTTGAGCTGTTCCTTTACAATACTATATGAATAAGATTTAATTAATAAGGTAATTTAAAATAAACACGATAATACTGGACCCAGTCCGTTAAGTTGAGCGAATTACCTGGCAAAACATATTTTACGAAAAGCGTTCCCTTTTTCTAGCTTTCGTCCGCAGCCGCTTAGAATTCGGTTCTGTGTATTTCGTATTTTCCAATGAAAGATAGTATTTTCCCGCAATGAAAAAAGTGCTATCCGTGTCCAACCAACCATTTATTTGCCATTTATTCGTCCAAATCTGATTGCGTGACGGAGTAACAAATATCCATCTGTAGGGACATAATGTAATTAGTGCAAACCTGCAATTTTTAATAGTTCAACCAGAGCGGAGCCAGGTGTTGCCAGCTGTTCACTGTCGCGCTTCAAGTTAGCGAGACTAGTTTACGTATCTCATGAAATTTGACTGAATGTAACTTACGAAGTCGTCATATTTTATCAGCCATATAAAGTCCACTGCCGAACATTGGCCGCGCCAATTGATTATATTCTATTGGGGGTATACTATTTGCACCTAATCACCACGGTGGGCATGTGAGTTCGCAGTTCAAGCCAGTTTGCAGGATGACGCTGCTGCCCATCATCCAAAAGGTTTTTTCTTCGTCGGGTCTTACGACCCCCAGTAAAATATAAGGGGTTGGCACTATTCTGGGCCGGTATCACACAGCTTACTGAGTACATTAAATAAATCTTATAAACATTTGGTACTAATAAGTATCTTTGGTATTTGGTACCTTCTGATACTGAACATGAGCTCGCTCGATATGCTAACAAATCTACTTTATGTTTAGTAGGATAGCGCCTCAGTCCTTACAAAAATTTTGAACGTAAAGTTCTTAACACCACGATATCCATGGCCGATTATACATCAAAATACTTTGTGAAAAACGTACGTTAAGTGATGCTTTGGCCGTGTCAGATGACGAATGGCATAGGCGATAGAGCGTGGATCCATTCCATTCCGCTTACCTTTGAGACAAAGGGAAGCAAAACAAACAAGTCCCCTTGTGAAACTTTATTCTTATTGAATCAAGCCGGTCGCATGGCGTTTCACAGATCTACATAAACTACAAATATAAAGCTACTTCAGTTCAGAGTCAACTTTATCCGTAGAATTCCGGATGTTTATATTTTCTAGAGATTTGAATGTTTTTACATATTTATACTGTAGTATTCTACTCTGATGCCGTTTGGTACCGGTCTAGAATACTGCCGTCCCTTATCTCCGTAAGAGCCTACGAAAAGAAATACTACCGGATCCTGCGTTCTGGCTGGAATTGCGATCACCAACCAGCCTGCCCAGCGTGGTGATTATGGGCCGATACCCCCCAATAGAATGTAATCTATAAGGGAGGCTAATTTTCAGCAGTGGACTTTACATGGCTGAAATGATGATTATAGATAGTTAGTTACTCTTTATTGACCAAAAATAACTAGAAATTACAGATTACAATAAATATTGAAAACAATGAAATAGGCCAGTCTAGACAGTCTTATCCCTAAAATCGATCTCTTCCAGACAACTCGACGAAAAGGAGAGAATAGGAAAGCAGTAGGCACAAAAACTTTCAAAAGAATAAACACTAAAACTTATATACTCTGAAGCGCTTGCAGCTCCGCGGAACTAGATATTCGGAGAGGATTTACAGTGGTTACTGAAACAGGGTGATGGAGTAAAACCTGAATCCCTATCACTTTGGTTCGTGAGAGAAGGGCCGTATTCAAGGATATTAATGGATGAAGACGGATATACTTTAACGTAACTTATCTAGGTGAAGCTTTTTACCGAAATCATAACTGAACTTGAACTTGTAATCATTATTTTGGTACGAACTCAAAGACGTTTTAAATACTTTTTATTTTTGCACAGTATATGTAAATATGCGGTAATACCTCTATGAACATTTTGTACTATGGGTGTATTATTTCTAATGGAAATGGTGCAATTAGATCCACAACAAAACGAATCCTCATGTACACATTTATCTTAATAAAGTAGAATAGAGAGAAAGTGACGCCTGTTTTGTGCGAGATAATTAATGAAATTGTTGCGAGTATTTTAATGTAACTTAAAATTATCATGACTCTATCCCGGTAGTATATAATATATAAATAACATGCCAATTATTATTATGGACCTGTATGTTATTCAGTGTAAACACTTTTTTTAAATAATGTTTAAAATTAAGCTATATCTATCAAGATCTGGCAGGCCTTAGAATAGTCACCGTTGTTGAGAGCATACTAAAACCTAAAACAATGCCCACCATTGTTATATTTTTTCTCTACTCGATTTTATGATTCACTTACTATGTTTGCCAACATTAACAGTTATTCTAACGACAATATGGTTGTTACTCGGCCGATATCAAAATGAAAATTATTTATTCAAGCTCAATAAGTTTAAGTTAAAAACAAACGTATTGCGTTGCTGGATATTTTACATAAATATATATTAACTTGATCATATCTCTGTATCCGAAAATCTTTTGAGTTTAATACCAACCAAGGAGATCAGGATAAAGAATTCTGTTTGAACATGATGATCGAATATAAGAAGATTTTCCCTAAGATATTTTTTATGAGATGCGACAGGCCACCCTGAAACGCACTGCTACGTTTTAGAGTATAAGAATTCAGGTCGCGGCTTCGCCTGTGTTGACAATATAATTGTGTCTGTTTTTTCATTTACACATACAAATATATGCATTGGTGAAAGAGGTAATCAGTCATACTATCACATATATAAAACACCCCAAAAACGTCTTACCTTTATTCATCGTCTCTCTACACTAAAAATACGGAAATAGTTGTACAGCTATACATATTTGAAGCTGAAATCGAAATAAAACAACAATAAAGAACTACCAGGGTGTGTAGGGATCCTATCAAGATCTGAGGAGCCCAAGCCAACCTCACCTGCAAGGTGTGCACCTGCTGAACAACGGACGAGGCTCTGGCGATTAGTAAAGTGCTCAGTAAGCGGCAATAGGCTCGCCACATAAATGTTATAGGCGAAGTGTGGGCATATTATATGCCTCTGCCTACCCCTTCGGGGCTCCTTCCGCCTCTCTATGCGTGATTATATGTATGTAATAGGTTGGGGAAAAAGTCTTTTCGTATTTTTGTATGAAAAGTCAAGACATTTTTTTCAAAGTTTATTTACATTTATTTACAATATATATGTACCGTTTTGTTGAATAACTTTCTGCCATTTTGTGGGCAGAGACATTATCCCGTTACTGTAGAAACTTTGGGACTTCTGATCAAAAAAACGGGACAAATAGTTTTGGCAGTCCTCTCTTGAGGTCAACCTTACAGAACCTAAAGAATTCTGCAGAGACCGAAACAGGTGAAAATCTGAAGGCGCAAGGTCAGGGCTATATGGTGGATGCACTAGGACCTCCCAGTCGAACTCTCCTAATTTTTGCTGAGTGGCTAAAGATGTGTGTGGTCTAGCGTTATCGTGATGAAAGACCACACCCTTCCTGTTGATCAATTCCGGCCGTTTTCTCTCGACTGCTTCCTTTAATCTCATCAGTTGCTGGCAGTAAAGATCAGAATCGATGGTTTTGCCGGGCGGTAAAAGCTCATAATAAACAATGCCCTTCCAATCCCACCATACACACAGCATCACCTTATTTCGTGTTAGGCCAGGTTTGGCCACAGTCTGTGAAGCCTGGCCAACTTTCGACCACGACTTCCACTTTTCATCGACAGTTATCAATCTCTTCAAAAACGGCTCGGTTTCATTACGTCTCAATAATGAATCGCAAATGAGTACACGGTTCATTAAGTTTCTTTGAGTGAGCTCGTGTGGCACCCAAATATCGAGCTTTTTTGTATAACCAGCTTTCTTCAAATGGGTCAAAACTGTTTTGTGGTCAATTCCCAGTTCTTCAGCTACATCGTAACTACTAATATGCCGATCTTGCTCCACTCTTTCAAAAATGGCGTCCATTTTATTCGTAACAGGGCGACCAGAGCGAGGTGCATCTTTAACATCAAAATTTCCGGACTGAAAACGTTTGAACCAAATTTGTGCTACTCTTACTGACACTGCATCAGGTCCATAAACATCACAAATTTTTTTCACTGCTTGAGTTGCATTTTTGCCTTTTTTATAATAAAATTTTAAAATGTATCGAATTTCTTCATTAGATTCACTCATTTTAACGGAGAGAAAAACAAATGAAAAATAGCGGGAAACAACTTTTTTTTATTTTTTTCTTTTCTTTATAATGGAACCTTTTTAATGTTACCAAAACCAGCCAGACACAAATAGTACAGTCAAAAAAATTTTATAATAAGTTTATACCTACGTTATGCGAAAAGACTTTTTCCCCGACCTAATATGTAAGAACTCACAAATTTCCACAATCTAACAGTTACCAAAATATTTACCAAATATCTTACAAATCTGCTTAACCGTTTTAACATGAATGAACAAACAAACAAACTTTCAGATAAATAATGCTAGTAGATGTTGTAGACATCTCATGTATGTCACCAGCCATCGTCTCTCCCAAACCCAACTTCGATGTACACACACTCACAGATTACGATTGAAACATAACAGATCGATAAAACCCATTATCTCAGCTACCATTTCTTAAGCACTACAAATAAAATCACCCTTACAAAGTTTAGTACTTTCAACACAAAGAACATAATCCACCTGCTTTTTATATTAAAAGCAAAGTATGGTTAGCATTAAGTACATTTATTTCTACGTAACAACCGTGAGGCAAATTGTAGAACTTTTTGAGATAACTTTAGAGCGCACATGGCTACCTATTCTATTTTTCTGCTATTTCCCTAATTTGTGTTTTTTTAATTAAATGTTACTTTCTTTAAAAGTATTTTTCTGAAAGTAAGTATAATATTAAATATACTTAAAATTTAGAAAAGCGTTTGTTTATCATACAACCTTATAAGACAATAAACTATATGTATTATTTATTCTTTGTGTTTTTATTTGGGGTGGACACAAGGACCTTTCTTAAAAACTATTGAAAAATAATTAATATACTTGTAGCAAAGTTTACTTTTATACGTGTAAAATTTTGAGAGGTGGCTAGCCTTTCGCCCGCGTTGACACTAAATGAAATCCTATTCCCTTTGTGGCTTTCGGGCAAGACGTGTGTCAATATGTGTGTATAATAATATCAGATAAAAGTAAATATATACAATAATATTACTTAGTTACTCGCATGCATTTATGAAAAATAATAATAAGTATGAATGGAAGACCTGATAATGCTTGCGGGATCACGCTGTATGCAGACCGCGTTTGATCGATCACATAGAAGTCTATGGGACAGTCTTATGTTACCAGCGGATGTCTTTAGGCTGATGACGATTTTGATTATACTCAATACATTCAACACCATTTACAAAATATAAAAATGTTCTGTCCCTACGTAAGTTTACGCTCTTCTATAACTATTTGACTAGGTAAAACAAGGCATCTTATTTTCCTACTTATATCAATATCTTGTTCTATTCGTCTGTTGAGGTAGATTTATAAAATTTCATAATGGTAGTCATAAGGGTAATACATTTACTTATAATATACTAACAAAGAAGGGGATTTAGTGAATGCTTTAGTCTAACCGCATCTTAATTTCAAATACTATCAAGTAATGCATAAGATAATTTATACTAACTGGCCGAATTATTTTCCAGGCAAGCTCCTGCCCGTAGTGAATAGGTGCATTAAGTTAGCTTGACATTTATAACAGCTTATTTCGGGCCCAAATCGAGTAAAGCACATTTCATTTTCAATTTGATATTAACAAACACAATTCCCACAACTGCATAGCTTAATAAGTACATTGTTTTTAAAAAGTTTGCAATGTTAAGTACAATTCTCGATTGGAGCTGCACTTACAATAAAAATAAATTATGTTTAACTTAACTTAATAAATTAACTTTATAAAAAGTGTATGTCATAAAATAATGAAAACCATACTAATATACATAATACGTAGGCGTACTGTAAAATAAATGTATAATACGCCATCATGGATTATGCGATTCGTATTATGTTTGACGTCAAAAGCAGTAAAGAAAATCACTTTGATGGAGAACAATTAAAACTTTTTGCTGAAATTCTTGATGAGAGGCAACGCATTTGACAGCTCCCCCAAAATTAAGGAAAACAGAATTTCAAAACTTTTTATTAACTTATAATTTTTTTACAAATGTTTCGTTCTATTTTTTTTTTTCTAAATACAGTCCTTGCATCTGTATACCGTTTATTTATCTACGCAAAATAAAATGTAAAAACCCATAATTCGTAATATTAACGTCCGTCCCACTCGACCATAAAGCATACTTAGAGGCATAATTAATTCAGAGAAATTAATTGTTACAAAAAGTTTGGTCTTTTTCAGACAATTCCCGTGCAAATTTTCCGGTATCATAATAAATAAATTAACAGGAAACCTTCAAAGGGCTTAAGATCTTCATTTTTTTTTTCAAGGGACTGTTCTTGTTGTTGGTGACATAATTTATTCACAGTGTCGCCACTCAACCTTCGTTTTAATGTGTAAATTAACACAATAAGTAAGGCATTACGTTGAGGAAACCAAAATTTTAAAGATTGTTATTCCCTCTTTTCCATTAAATTTTGTCTTCATCTGGTATTTCTGACCTAACCATCGGTAGTAGGGTATATGTTATGTTTATTTAATTTTAAATGATACGAAGACAAACGTATTTTTCAGTTTTATTGGAAAAAAAAGCCGCCAAATAGGCCCTCTAACTATGCATCTAATTAAATGTCCTAATAATTATCGTATGCGTGGAAGCAACCGATATTAAATGCCACACAAACGGTCACCAATCGTAGATCACTGTGTGGTAGGGCAGCTTCAGATTCAAGTCTTCCTAAAAATAAAACTTATAAAAGTACCTTTGTATTCTTATTATTTAAGAAAGTAATATCATTCGATGTTAAGCCTATTCGGTCATTCTAAAAGCACTTTTTTTACACAGGGAAAACTATATTTGGAAAGCAACTCAAAATACCTGTTGAACCCCTATAGAAATAACACTAGCAAATTTACGTAGATGTTAATTGTTTGTTTGCGGATTGTATCTATGATGGATGGATTCAGCTTAGTTTAAAAAGTATATGTTATTATGTTATGCAATACTATCTGTCGCCGGCGACTATGTCTGCGTGACAAACAGACACGTTTGTAGGTCATATAATAATTATCACCTACCTATATGTCTTAATAAATTAGGTATAGCCTATGTGTTATTGATGTATAAGCTAAATTATAATAAAGTTTAATTTTAAATCATATGTAGTTTTTGAGTGAAACAGCAACTCATATACTTACAAACTGTCGCGTTTAGAATGTTAGTAAGAATGACTAGGTAATGTTTCCTTAGCTTTATTTTCTTGTTTTATTTATAAAGTATGTAGATTTCATCATAAAAGCTGTGCTATTAGTTTTAATGAGCGTTTTGAACAAAACACTATCTTGATCTGTTACTAACCAAACCCTTTCTTCTATATAACCCCCGACGACAAAGGTTCGTGTGACCCGTCTGTGGAATCGAGGTACACAAACGTCTGAATCAATTTTGAAAAACATTTAGGTGTATTAGATGACTTGATTGTGTCGTTCTTATAGTAAAGACTTGGAAGCCGTTTGAATATTATGGAAGGTAATAAAATTTAAATTTTTTTTTCAAATCTTTTAAATATTTGTTTTATGTGGAAATATTACCTGCACGCTTCCTTCCTATTTAAATTAAGGTGTATCATTATTTCAACCATTTTGAAATGTTACATCACATCAAAATATTACGGATCTTAGATAATAGGTTGGGGAAAAAGTCTTTTCGTATTTTTGTATGAAAAGTCAAGACATTTTTTTCAAAGTTTATTTACATTTATGTACAATATATATGTACCGTTTTGTTGAATAACTTTCTGCCATTTTGTGGGCAGAGACATTATCCCGTTACTGTAGAAACTTTGGGACTTCTGATCAAAAAAACGGGACAAATAGTTTTGGCAGTCCTCTCTTGAGGTCAACCTTACAGAACCTAAAGAATTCTGCAGAGACCGAAACAGGTGAAAATCTGAAGGCGCAAGGTCAGGGCTATATGGTGGATGCACTAGGACCTCCCAGTCGAACTCTCTTAATTTTTGCTGAGTGGCTAAAGATGTGTGTGGTCTAGCGTTATCGTGATGAAAGACCACACCCTTCCTGTTGATCAATTCCGGCCGTTTTCTCTCGACTGCTTCCTTTAATCTCATCAGTTGCTGGCAGTAAAGATCAGAATCGATGGTTTTGCCGGGCGGTAAAAGCTCATAATAAACAATGCCCTTCCAATCCCACCATACACACAGCATCACCTTATTTCGTGTTAGGCCAGGTTTGGCCACAGTCTGTGAAGCCTGGCCAACTTTCGACCACGACCTTTTTCGCACGTTCTTGTCGTACGTGATCCACTTTTCATCGCCAGTTATCAATCTCTTCAAAAACGGCTCGGTTTCATTACGTCTCAATAATGAATCGCAAATGAGTACACGGTTCATTAAGTTTCTTTGAGTGAGCTCGTGTGGCACCCAAATTTCGAGCTTTTTTGTATAACCAGCTTTCTTCAAATGGGTCAAAACTGTTTTGTGGTCAATTCCCAGTTCTTCAGCTACATCGTACTCTTTCAAAAATGGCGTCCATTTTATTCGTAACAGGGCGACCAGAGCGAGGTGCATCTTTAACATCAAAATTTCCGGACTGAAAACGTTTGAACCAAATTTGTGCTACTCTTACTGACACTGCATCAGGTCCATAAACATCACAAATTTTTTTCACTGCTTGAGTTGCATTTTTGCCTTTTTTATAATAAAATTTTAAAATGTATCGAATTTCTTCATTAGATTCACTCATTTTAACGGAGAGAAAAACAAATGAAAAATAGCGGGAAACAACTTTTTTTATTTTTTTCTTTTCTTTATAATGGAACCTTTTTATTGTTACCAAAACCAGCCAGACACAAATAGTACAGTCAATAGACGTTATGCGAAAAGACTTTTTCCCCGACCTAATATATCGAAACTTGCAACTGAAATCTCCATAACATATACTATTACTTGTAAAACATATTCAAAGCATAATGGGATTTCACAGTGTTCATTGATTCGCTGCATTTTCCGATTAAACACAATTTAATTTATTTGCCTGCTTTTTAGAGTATAGGTAAAAATAAAGACGTTTCCGAATTTTCCACTCCAGCACTCATTAAATTCTTACCTTTTGTAAACAAGCCCCTATTTTGCCGTTTTTAATATTTTTATTAAATATTTATAAAAAGTAGTAGCAGTAGAATGAGCATTTCTATTTGGCTATAAAATTACAAACATAATTTGGATTCCTTTGATGATTAACAGTAAATAAAATAAATCAACAACTCGAGCCCAAAATGGAAAAATCTTTGCCCTTATAAACTTGATAATTATTAGGAAATTAAGATAATATGACACTAAATTACGTGGTACCTATATCTACAACTTTTTTTTCGGATGGAAAATCATCAAACGACTGTCGCCTGCTGTGAAGCGAAAGGGTGTGTCAGACTTTTAATGACTAAAAATTATCAAGATTCGAGTAACCCTTTCGAACAGTCTTGCAACACTATAGTAATAACACTGAAACAAAGTTAGCCTGAACAGAGGCTTTTTTAGTCTGATATGTTTCGAAAAATAACGTTTATTCGTTGTATCATCACAATACACAAAGTCTACTTATATTGGCACCATTCAATTTATTATAAGAGATTGCCATGAATCCGCAAACATACTTTAGTATGTGCTTTTTATATATGCACCGTGTGGATTTATCACGCTTTTAAGGAAAGTTTTACTTGGCGCATAAGAACCGTACAGCTTATATACCGCAGCGGGACCTGTCCTCATTCAACATCAGAAATAGTAAACAGGCGCAGCATTGATGACGGATTTAGTAAAGCAGCCACAATAAAGATTAACGATAGAGGACGAACGCCAACCTGCAAACTACCTACTGCAACGGCTAAAGTGTGGCAGTTCGTGTCATTTTAATTAAGAAAAAATTATTACTAGCTGGTTCTCGCGACTTTTTTCACATTTAATACTTTACACTTTTTTTAAGTTTTATTAAAATTTTTTTTTTTCGTGGAAGAGTATAAAACATCACCCATACAACCTTTCGCGTTCATAATATTAGTAAGAATATGCTAAGGATATGTATTTATTGACATAACAACTGAAACTGATCTAGACTTTATGTAAAGAACAGTGATGATAATAACTGATGACGTCAAAAGGCGGACAACATTGCCGGAAGTAGGCGAACACTGTTTTGTTCATTAGCCTTTTGTATTAATTTCACTTCGTAACATAAATGTTTTATTTATCCCGTCTGTACGTTTTGTTTCAGGTAAGACAAACAACACGACGCTCGAACCGTGAATGCAATAAGTAAAGGTAAACAATGGCTGTTTGGGAACACTCCGCGTACTACCTACATCAACATACAAAATCAATGGAAAATCCTTGATTATGTTTATCGGGTACCTGTTTATCATGGAAAATGGCTTAGCAAATACAATTAAGGCTTTTCATACATTTTAATCTTCATTATTCCATCTGGTTTAATATACAAAAACCAATGGTAAAGGTTTTTATGAGCGGTATCGGGAATACCGGTATCGGGTACACCGGTATCGTATTAGCCCCACACTCCCTTATCGGTCCCCCTATGGCCGAGAGGCAGAGCGTAAAGGCATTTTGATGTCGACGTAAATCAAAAAAAAAAACTTAAGCTTAGAGCCTATGGTCTGCTCACTGGTTTAACCAGATTTGGCTGAATTTTACTTATGACATGGAGCGACTGCCGTCTGACTTCTGCAAACCAGAGTGTAATATTATTCTATATTTAAACCAGCAGTCAGGATGTTAGGAGGCTCTGGCTTTCTCATAACGACTGCCAGAGACGTTCATGACAGTCAGAACCAACGGCTTAACTTGCTTTCCGAGGCACGGCGCCAGCGATAATGTGGCTGAGATGGTGATGATAATTTAGTACTTTTATTTTATAGGGAAACCCAAAACTGTAAACCAATGCGTTACAATATCTTTTAACTTAACTCTACTTGCATTTTTTTGAATTAAAACATATGTGACATGACAAAAGCGAGGCGTATTGCGTCACAAGGAAACCATCTTACATAATAACGATATTAAGTTAAATTATCAACATTCAGTCACTAATCCTTTATTTTATAGACCCTTTAATATTTATGTCTATTTAAAACATACATACACACCTGTTTCCCCAAAGGGGTAGGCAGAGGAATATTATACGCCCACGTTTTGCCAGTTATATTGTTGGTCTCACGTAATAGGTGACGAGCCTATTGAGACTTATCATGACACTTATCAGGAACTTCATGTTCGCCAGAGCATCGTCCGGTGATCGACAGGCGCACCACTTGCAGGTGAGGTTAGCTTGGGAACCTCAGATCTAAGTAAGAGCCCTACACAACCTCAGATAAATTGAAAAATTTAAATAAATATAACAAATTACATGGATTAAAGTAGAGTTAAATATTAATGTTTATAAGGATAACGTAGAACTTATGACAATCGTTACATAGTATTTTTAATCAACTGTATTCAAATATAAGTATTAGGCTCTATGATAAACGTTTAACCTGTTTAATTTAATGCATTTCAGAGTAAGAAAAAATTATCACTGATGAGTATATAATGTAAGGACTTGTGACTTACAAACTATTGAACACTCTCAGTTTTAGCATTCACTACATTTATCATCAGCCTAAATTTGTCCACTGCTGGAGCTGTGGCCTCTCCTTTACATTACTATTTTACGTTACTATTTTACATTACTATTTTACGTTTCTATTTTACGTTACTATTTTACATTATTACTATTTTACATTACTATTTTACATTACTAAACATAAACTTTAAAAGTATAGGTTTGTGCTTTGTTTTTTTTAACTTAAACGTACGCTATAAATTTTTTTCTCGGTTACTCATCTATTACATATTTAAAACTTTGATACCCCAAGTATAAATAACAGTAACAAATAGATAACTAAATAGAACATATTTAACGTATTTAAATCAAAGAAAACCACATACATACATAATATCACGCCTGTTTCCCCGAAGGGGTATACGGGTAATGTATAGGGGTATACGGGGTATTAATATACGCCCACATTTCGCCAATTATATTGTGGGTACCACATAATAGGAGGTGAGACTATTGCAGCTTCCCGAGACCTTTTATGTTCGCCAGAGCCTCAGCAGGTGCACCACTTGCAGGTGAGGTTGGCTTGAGCTAATTAGATCTTGGTAGGAAACCTATACACGCACATAAAACAACAAACATACAATTATGTAGTGACGTCTTCAGGACAATTCCTAATGTAACTGCTGGCCGCAACGACATATCTAAAGCTACACTATGTTATACTGTGATATATGGAATACTTGTGGCACGCGGCGAGCGGATGCCTGAGTTCCATCGGTTCCATCGTAATTAAACCTTCACATAGTTATATGGTACATTCACTGGACCACGCTCATGACTGACTGCATTTAGATGTTGATTAGACAGTTAAACTAATGAGTGGAACTAGTGGGGACTCAACAACTCATGCGTTAGCAGTATTTACATGTCAGACTGTTAGTGTTTTTTTTTAACTTAGCATACGCTATAAAATTTTCATCGCTATTTCTCATGTACATTTTAATATCGCAAGTAAAAATAACTAGACTACTAAAATAAGACAGTTAAACTAATAAGTGGAACTAGATAATATTAAGTAAATTTTATGTAACTGTCGGGGAAAAGAACCATCTTGACAAGTTTTTGCCTATTTCTTCTACGTGAATGGGTGCGTCAGTTTTTAAGTTGACATTCGTCATAGCTTTATTCCGCCAAACTTGGGAACTAACCAATTCGTGTATACATAGTAGGTACTTATAAGGCTGTTAGTGTTTGTTTTACATACACTAGTATTATTATAGGCTAGTAGCTAGTTGCTGCGTGTCCTATAGGTGATTTATTATTTTTTGGTTATGAAAGAAGACAAAGTTACTCTTTATAACCAGTGAGTGGAAGTCGTGTAGGTTCGATTTCACGCAGGGCAGATATTAGTGTGCAAGAACAACATCGGCTTCCCCCCGCCTTGACCAGATCATGGGTCCATCGCGTGAGAGGCCATCTTGTACTACGTTTGCCGGTTCGCGGTCACCATTGAAGAACTTTAGCGCTCCATCGGTCATCGGTTCTTCGAGCTATGTGCCCCGCCCATTGCCACTTCAGCTTGCAAACTCACATTGTCGGTCACTCCAGTCCTTCTACGGATTTTCTCATTTCTGATTCGATCACGTAATCTAATCCTGAAGTTGCTGATCATCGTATGATGTTTACAGAAACTTCAGTATTGTAATGATGTAAATATTAGGTCGGGGAAAAAGTCTTTTCGCATAACGTAGGTATAAACTTATTATAAATTTTTTTTGACTGTACTATTTGTGTCTGGCTGGTTTTGGTAACATTAAAAAGGTTCCATTATAAAGAAAAGAAAAAAATAAAAAAAAGTTGTTTCCCGCTATTTTTCATTTGTTTTTCTCTCCGTAAAAATGAGTGAATCTAATGAAGAAATTCGATACATTTTAAAATTTTATTGTAAAAAAGGCAAAAATGCAACTCAAGCAGTGAAAAAAATTTGTGATGTTTATGGACCTGATACAGTGTCAGTAAGAGTAGCACAAATTTGGTTCAAACGTTTTCAGTCCGGAAATTTTGATGTTAAAGATGCACCTCGCTCTGGTCGCCCTGTTACGAATAAAATGGACGCCATTTTTGAAAGAGTGGAGCAAGATCGGCATATTAGTAGTTACGATGTAGCTGAAGAACTGGGAATTGACCACAAAACAGTTTTGACCCATTTGAACAAAGCTGGTTATACAAAAAAGCTCGATATTTGGGTGCCACACGAGCTCACTCAAAGAAACTTAATGAACCGTGTACTCATTTGCGATTCATTATTGAGACGTAATGAAACCGAGCCGTTTTTGATGAGATTGATAACTGGCGATGAAAAGTGGATCACGTACGACAAGAACGTGCGAAAAAGGTCGTGGTCGAAAATTGGCCAGGCTTCACAGACTGTGGCCAAACCTGGCCTAACACGAAATAAGGTGATGCTGTGTGTATGGTGGGATTGGAAGGGCATTGTTTATTATGAGCTTTTACCGCCCGGCAAAACCATCGATTCTGATCTTTACTGCCAGCAACTGATGAGATTAAAGGAAGCAGTCGAGAGAAAACGGCCGGAATTGATCAACAGGAAGGGTGTGGTCTTTCATCACGATAACGCTAGACCACACACATCTTTAGCCACTCAGCAAAAATTAAGAGAGTTCGACTGGGAGGTCCTAGTGCATCCACCATATAGCCCTGACCTTGCGCCTTCAGATTTTCACCTGTTTCGGTCTCTGCAGAATTCTTTAGGTTCTGTAAGGTTGACCTCAAGAGAGGACTGCCAAAACTATTTGTCCCGTTTTTTTGATCAGAAGTCCCAAAGTTTCTACAGTAACGGGATAATGTCTCTGCCCACAAAATGGCAGAAAGTTATTCAACAAAACGGTACATATATATTGTAAATAAATGTAAATAAACTTTGAAAAAAATGTCTTGACTTTTCATACAAAAATACGAAAAGACTTTTTTCCCAACCTATTATATCTCAATACTTTATCACGCGTATAATTTTAATTAAAATATATCCTATTTCATCAGAGCACTAGCCCAGCCTGCCATTATTAAATGAATTATAATGAAGCAATTAAGGTTAATTAGTTTTATGATTAAAACGGCATTAGTACCTACATTAAGAACAAATTTCTTGGTATTTAAATTCACATCTACCAGTGACCTAATAGAACAATAATTTATGTCCATTTAAATTGAATAAGTCGAGCCGAGTTTTCAATCGTTGTAAAATTTTTATATGTCGTATAAATTATGAACACACCAAAAACTATTCTAGTCTTTAGTAAAATCGTGAATGACATGGGAAAACACATTTTCAATTGCGTTTAGGAGCATAAAATTTAAAAGCGCAGAATGACAAAGTGTCGCAAATTGTATAAAGCGAATTAAATTTAAAAGCACACTTTCGCTACCAAATTATATGTCTTTAAACATGTATAAAAAAAAGTTGTGCGCACTTATTTTCAAATATCCGATAAATAAAACATAACTAGAGATTGAAAAATCGCCCCTCAGGAATAAATTACATATGAAACAGATTTGAGAATCCGATAAATTTATAAGATGTATCAATCTCTGACCTAATGCAACATTTAATTTATGTCCATTTAAATGAAGTAAGTGGGATCGATCGTTGAAACCACGTGGGCGCGCCCGCCAGCCGGCCGGCACTGAGCGACTGCGCGGGCGCACCAAGACAGAGACAGATGCCACTGGACGACCTTACTTTACGCCTGTTAACAATTAAACAGCACGTAAAGGAGTAAAGTGGTTTTGCGAGTACAGTCAACAGCAAAACTGAATGGTGCACGAGCAACACGGCTCTGCGCTATGGCCCAATGAGCACCGTAAAGCGACCAGTCGGTCCCCTACTCGCTAGCGCGCTTAGTCATATTATAACTCACGGCGCGACTGTCGCGCACCGCACCAATTGTGACAATAATCTCAATTTTTTACCGCTGTGATATGAATGTGATAATAAACAATAATGGGTTTCCTTGATGTTGTATCATTCGTCTCTGTGTTCAAAAAGTGTCCTAATCTCAAAAGGAAAAAGAGGAACAGGTGAAAACTTTCACGTATTTTCATTAGGTTTATTATTTCTTAATCTAAAACCGGCGATGTCCTTGAAATTATTGCAGTTAGAACTGCAATATGTTTTCTATGATTGAAATATTTTCACTAACTTTTATCCATAAAAGTAATGGGTAGTACATTTATAGTAGATGTGATTTATGAATGATATGATTCTTACTTTGTAAACATAACATGCATTTTTATGTTTGTATGTAGTAACCGATTATTTACTTTATTTAATAATGATTACACTTTAAAAAGCTTTGACCTTAGAAAGGATTTGCGTGAAAATGTTTACCTATTTTTATCATCATCAATAATCACTTGCTATAAATGATTACTACTATAATGTAACCTTAAGTACCAGCAGAATATTTAATGTAAACGGTTTATAACGCATGTTCATATAGAATTGCTTTACATTTTAAAAGAAATTTCATTCAGCCCACTAGCGAGTGAATATTGATTAAATAAGCATTTATCGACATAAAGGCCTTGAACTTGAAAACCAGTCGCCATATGGTTTTGCTTTGTTCCTACTATAAAATGTCAATGAAGATAGTACGTGTATAATCAGTTTCAACTTTGATGAAATTGGTCGTCTGATCTTTAATTACGTAACTTATCACCTTCAAGTGATTTGCTAGTTAAGCTAAAAGTATGACTGATCAACTCTGGTCTTCTATGTTTGTAGTTGATATATCTGTCGTTCTAAAAAGTGTTTTATTTTAGATCTATGTAGTGACACAACAACTAAACTTTTTACAGACTTATCGAAATTCTAAATCATTACTATGTTTAATAATAAGTATTCTTTGTCCTAGCTACAGAACATTGTGAATAAATGTTGAGACCCATTTTTTCGCTTAGTAAACTTCACTATAAGACAAAAAAATATTAAGATCATGTATACACCAGCCAGAAACAGGACAAGACTTATAACTTGGCAATTGTCAACTTAATTTTTTTGCATCGAAGACTCATATTTGACATTTGACAAAAGGCCCGAACAAAATGTGCAAACTATACGAAACATAAATGATTTTAAAAATTACCTTTACATCTTTATTTTAAATTGTATAAATATTTATTACAAATAATCGTCTCATCTCATAATGCCAACTTCGCAAAAATGACAACCGCCCATAAAACGTTCATTTAAACGCTGAAATACGACAAAATCGGTAATCTATGTAAACTGCATTTCTTTTACTTGATTATAAAAAAAAAACCTTAACCTATTAAAAAAATATATATACTTACAACCGGTTGTCATTTTGCGAAGTTGGCATTATGAGATGAGACTAAATATTTATACAATTTAAAATACTTAAAGTTCCGTTTATTTTTATCGGTTAAATCAACGTGACTGAATTGTAGTAAAGCAAGGCCAAACTGTAATCACAATAAAAAAGTTTTCGGTTAGTGAGTACGGACAATCAACCAACATTAGAATACAATCAACATTTGAGTACTACAATGACAAACATTATCTACAAAGTATTACATAATTTCAATAAAATTAAAAATTTATGGAGTCATTAGTAAAAATAATGAGAAAATAAATTACATTGCAGTGCGTCCCCCATATTTTGATTTACGGATAGGCATTATACGTTTTCACAGCGCGCTATCTTTTATTATTTTGACTGATCCTATTATTAACATATTGTCCACAAATTGCTTTTTTAAATAAACATGTATTTAAGCAAAAGAATCATATTGCTCCTTTGGATTCACTCGATTGTGATATACTTACTTAACCAGAGATGTACAATGTACAAAGTATTTGGAATACAAAATGCAAGATACTTTTGAATTAAGTATTGCAGATACCAGATATAAAATAATTTTGAAAAGGTATCCGAAATACTAGATACAAAATATCAATTTTCTACATACTTCTCAAGATGAAAATACTTTTGTAAAAAAACTACTTTTTATTTAATGAATTTAAGTTCATTATTTTACTTTATACAAAGGCAGTTGATAAAAAGCACTTGGCGAATGGAAACAATATTCAGCTTGAGTGATTATACCCTACATACAAAATATTATATTTTAAAGTAAAACTAGTCCTTCAAACATTTCATCACACATCACATCACTTTAATACGGCCTCGGAATTATAACCCCAAAAGAAAATAATCGCTCCACAGAGGGGCAGAACTCGTCAAACAAGTGTTACATTTCAAAAATACTTTTTGTCGTGCAAAGTATCTAAGCTAATAATTATATTTTTATTAAGGTGTCGCAATGTTTCTAAGTCATTGGTGCTGGTAGTAGAACCCATATTTTCAACACATGCAATAGACGCAACAGAATCTTCTAAAAATATGATCAAATAAAATCTATCTCTTGCTATTTTTTTTTATCTCATTTAGAACTATCTAAGGCCCCCAACTTTTGTTTTTCAGATTGATAACATTTTCGTGTTTCAGTCAGGATCTATTTAATGGTAGAACAAAATAAAACGTCCGCTTTCATTTTTGCGGTCTCGAATCTCACAAAAGCTATTTGTTGACATCACATCGAAAAACGATACCAAGTTGAAAAGAAAAAGTAAATTTTACGTCTTCAAAACACCGCATCGCTTCTTCTAAATTTTCTTAACAGAAAATCTTATTCTTAAACTGATGCTTAAAAGACTTACTTACTGAAAAGGGTATTCGAGGGTATATAAGACATTAGCATTAAGTATTCAAAATGTGACAGGGATAAGTAGAAGCTAATGTTTTACCATGAAACTGGGTACTGCGTCTTAGTTGGAGATTAAAGTATATAACTGACGAGTCATGCTTTTAGTCACGTTTGACTAAGGTGGTAATCTGTATGGAAGGCCAAATAAAAGCCTCTAATCAGTTAGACAAATAACGTATTTTGCTTATTATTAATGTGGTCAGTTTGCGATGGTTAGACATAATAATCCTAGGCTTCGCACGTGCATACAATACATTGTAATGTTCAAACCATTTTAGTGCAGTTTACCTATGCATAATGTATAGAAATCTCTTTCAGATGAGACGTTACGAGATTACCGATTATAATTTTACCGCTCTGATACGTTTTAAAATCTGTTGCGAGTTCTGAAATATTATCTTGATTAATGTTATTTCACTTTTTTATAAAATATATAAAAAAGTGAAATAACGTTGTCAACAATTTGATGCAGAATACGTCACTACAATGTAACTCATATAGGAAGAAAAAAACATAATTGAGTACATGCAGAGACACATAGATCCTCCTTTTCACGTGGTTTTATAGAACATAGATAAGAAGTTCGTATTTTTTATCTATGCTCTATAAAACCAACCATGTATTCAGACTGAAAGTAAAATTTCTTTTTTTTTGTGGTACTAACAACTATAAAGTAAGTTTTCTCCCATATCTCACCTTCAGTAATAGAAAGTAAGAACCATAAAAAAAATTATGGCCAGGATATCAACTCAGTACCAAGGAACCATGACTTTTCTTTAAAAGTATTATATCTATACCTATGTTGATAATTTTGTACACAAATACGTATTGGATTTATATATCATAATAATAATCCTTAAGCATGCATTAAAACCAGACAAATTCACAAAATCACGCAACTTAATAAGAACCTACTTGAAAAAAATCTTTTGGTGTGAGAACAGCCTTGCAAATTCAAGTCCCTCATTAGCGAGAGATATTCATTTGTCCAGAAAGGGACTGTTGATTATTCAGTAAGAACGCCGGTTTTCGTTCGTTAGTTATTAGGTCATACATATTTAGGTCAGGTTACCTATATAATAAGGATAATAAGTAATCGTAATAATCCAGATTTTCGTATTTTTTCTTCATTCGATTCATGTGATAAACACGGTAACAAGCACTCACGTTTAGTTCGGAAGATAAAAAGAGAGAGCGGAATCACTTCAGTACATTCTATGTTTTTATTCTATGTTTTACATTCTAGGTTTCTTTCCAGTAGAAGAAGAGCCCATCTGGATGTTCTCAAAAGTGACTATAACTCTAGCTACTCTCAAAATGCGTAGCGCTTTTCCTTAGCATGTATCAAGAGCAAATGATAAATGGTATTTCATCATCATAAATCATTATTGCATCGAGTAAACAAATAGATACCTAAGTAATACAATTAATACTGATACCCCGTAGAGGCACTGCATTTTGAGAGGGAACTAAAATATATTACAAAATACATACATATGTACATACATTCACGCCTGTTTACCCGAAGGGGTAGGCAGAGGCATATTATACGCCCACACTTTGCCAATTATATAGTCGGTCCCATGTAACAGGTGCCGAGCCTATTGCCGCTGACCGGACACTGTTATGTTCGCCAAAGCCTCGTCCGTTGATCGACACGTGCACCACTTGCAGGTGAGGTTGGCTTGGGCGTCTTAGGTCTTTGTAGGATCCCTATACACCCTAGCACAGTACAAAAGATATTCAAATAGGCGAGTGCAGTTGGAAAAAATATTAGGGAATTTACTAGGATTCCTGTACTGTATTGATGACATCATCATATCAGCCTTATGAGTTCACTGCTGAACCTTAGCGTCCCCAATAGATTACAGTCTACTAGGAGTATTTGCCCATTATCAACACACTGGGCAGGCGGGTTGATGATCGCAGTTCAAGAAAGTACGCAGGATGACACTGCTGCCTTCATACTCTAACTACTTCTCGTGGATAGGAGGGGGTGACATTATTCTAGGCCGGCAGCACAAGGTACATGTATTTTTAATGTACTATTACTAAAAAACATGTCCCACATCGCGACTTTGCAAAATTTAAGATAATTAAGTAGCTCAAAATATATTATGCAATTCTATGGGCAATTACGTATCAAAAAAACATTGTAGTATCCTTGTAATGTATTGAAGTAATATCACAAAGGACATCTTTTCAACAATCGGAAAAACTGGTATATACATATTATATATTGGGATCAATCGTACGTGATATTAATCAATAGTACGTAAAATAATAGCGACTTTGCGAAATTGAGGTTAGATAGATCAAAATATATTTTATTGGGCGAGTGTATACGAAAGAAATATTAAGCCATAGTTAGCATCCTTGTAATGTATCGAAATAGTCATGTCTGGGTGACCTTGTCACTTCTACTTTCGATATATAATTTTACGAAATTGTATGAGAACGAGATCTTAAAAACACAGTCGCAACGCAATATGCAACCGACCATAATGGTGAAGCTAAAGTGGCGTGACTTTACAACGGATCAGCAACTTCATTCTGCCAATAAAATTAGAGCTTTAGTTACTTAAAAATAAGGTTTGAATTAAACTGCAGAAAAATTATTGACATTTTACCCTGTATGCTTTTATGGATGCTGGATGTCATTAAAAAGTATCTATTTGTCGAGGTATATGGCGCGGAGTTCGGAACTCTCCGCTTCTAAGGTCTGAGGTTTGACTCCCGTACATTATAAATATTTGTGTGCAAGAATATGGTCGGTCATGGTGCTTATAGTAGTGTCATTATTTTATCTATAACATGACGTAACATAACTTTCGCGGTATTCAATATATAAAACAGTCTATACGAAAAGCTGCTTACAAAGATAAAAATTAAACGCTATTTCACATTTATATTAAAAAGATCTATATATGAATCGACACCCATCGTAACATATATTTGACGGATATATTTGACGGATATATTTGTCGGATTTACGTTTGTAGTATTGACGCGTTTCGAACTCACTGCCGCACCGGCTCAGTAAATTGCCTTAACAATTGAAAGCCACGGATTTCCAGACAGTTGAAAGCCTATTGCTACATTTCCCCCAACAGTAGACTGCCGCTTGTTCTTTTTGCCAGAAGTCTTAAACTCTATTTCACAATGTCTAAATAAGTTCACAATTTCTAAATAAGTTCCCATTAGCGTTTTCTTTACATTTAGTCCATATAAAACTGTTATTTTTACTGCCTAGTATCTCTTATTCGAGCTCTAAGACAAAAAAAGTTATAATTTAAGTAACCCCCGACAAGGTAGTGCTGGAACTCAAGGGTTGAGTTTTGAATGTGTCTAAAATTTTGTTATCTTTTTTTGCTATGGACCCCAGGTAATGAAAAATCGAAGATTATTGGCCGTAAAAATCTGTATGAATTGTAGCTAAGAACCATCTCGATTACATCAGCTTTCAAACAAAAACCGGATTCTAATCGGTACATTCGCTTTAGAGCTATGATGCCAAAGACAAATAAAAGATTTTGGTCGGGAGTAAAAAAGTATAATTTTACCCGAATGTTCTCTACAGGAATACTGTAGATAGTAACACTATAGACATAACACTCGTAGCCTTGGTATGCAAGTTGGTCACGGCGCACGGGCCGACTCGGCTGCGAACCGGTCTGGCTAACATGTTCATTATCGATAATACACCGCTGTGATATCACAACACTCGTAACAGCAAATAGCGGTCAAGTTCTAGGTTCTATTGACTTTTCGCGCGAACATTACTGCGCATATGCTTTACGCGAACCGAATAATGTGACATGTAGGTAATGTACATTTATTGATAATCAATTTAAAATGTATTTAATATCATTATTATAATTAAAAAGAGAGAACAGTCTAAACTTTCATATTAATATTAAAATAAAAAGAAGAATGATTAATATTTTTGTAGAATGTATGTTTGTTCCGAATAAACTCAAAAACGAATGGACGGATTTCGATAACTTCTTCAATGTAAATGCTGCTACATAATGTAGCTTATGTTACTATATAATGTAGCATACATTTTTACTAGAAAAAGGAACGGTGATAGCCGAGTGGCGAGACCCATAGACTTTTCATTGATAGGGTCTCGGGTTGAAGGTTTGAACCGCGTACCCATGACTTCTCGAAGTTATGTGCGTAATTATCGCTTGCTCGGCCTCGGAAGGCACGTTAAACCATTGGTCCCGGCTGTTATGAACATCTATGGCAGTCGTTATTAGAAAGTCATTGCATTGGTTTAATCATAGAAAGCTGTTTCCTTATGAGTTGCGCACATTCAGACTGCAGTCCAGGGCAACCGGGATAATGCTAGGATATGATGACCTTAGAATAATTACACCTAGAAGCCCAGTACGCGTCGTCAAAGTGAGGCAACTAAAACCTGGCCATTTTGGCTAAGTTTGTTACGCGGCCCGTCAGTGCTCAAGTTCGTGTCGTATTGAAATTATTGAAAACTACTCCTGATAATTTTATTAAAAATGACGGTTTGCGCTATGAACGGATATCACAATACGTCGGAAAAGCAGAAGAAACATATTAACATAACGTTACAGGGTAAATTATGCGTTTGAACTTAAATTATTAAGTAAAACATTCATTAAAATGAAAAAAATAATTTCAATATTTGTTACGTGACAGTTAATGAAAATGTTGCCATTAAGGGGAAAAAATCTCCTACATTTTGTAAGTGAAACACGTCTCAATAATTAAATTGCACAAATGTTATTTGACAATTATCTGCTACCTTCGGCCCGCGACTTTGTTCGCGTGGAATAATTTCTTTAATATACGATAACACAAAAATCTTTATTTTTTAATTGATTGATTTCAATTGATATGGCATAAATCACATTTAAAAAAGGTGTAATAGTTTTATTCGATTCTGGTCTATCTACATAAAACAGTTGACTAACTATAACAATTTAAGAGTTTCATAGCTCTAAATATATTAAATAAATAATGGGTGTTATTTAACGTGTCTTCAAAATTAATAAATTGCCAACCTAACCTAACCTTTTTGTACATCAAAAATACTGATTGAGCACCTAATCACCGAATAGATGCTCACTCAGTATTTTTGATGATCAAAAAAGCTTTTTTTAGAGGTTTAGTTTATTATATTCCATAAATAATTAGTGAAAAATTATTCACCCCAGGCAGGATAAATATATATACATTTTTAATGAAATTATAAAGTAAGTGGTTTTTCGCATAAACTAAATGCAATGAATAGCTAAGCTAAAGTGTAAAAGTTTCAACTTCCCTACTTTTACGGAAAATGGAATGAAATGACAACATGATTTGTTGCACTGTGTGCGTTTCGTCGAGCGTAAATACAAGTATCTTACGCACACATAGATTTTTTTCTTGCCTCGCTTTTGAAAGACCGCTTTGTAGGGAACTATAGTTCTAGGTGTTATTATTCTAAGATGATGACTATAAGAAATATGTATAATAGCTACCAAAGCAAATCGAGGGCATGCGGTGCGATAGTAAATATATAAACTAAAATAACAAGAAAAACTGTAAATACAGACCTCGGAAGCCAAAAAAAAGTTATTTTTATCCATATCGACGCTGCAAAGGCAACCTTGCTTATGCACCATTTGGCTACTTTACAGGAGAGCGATTCAAAGAATAACAAGTTCTAAAAAAGATATAAATAAATTTGTTTTTTGTCAGAATGTCAGTCAAATGAATGTCCAAAATGGCCAGAATTGGATGAAACCGAGGTCTGCAGATAGA
This sequence comes from Musotima nitidalis, assembly GCA_949126915.1. NCBI lineage: Eukaryota > Metazoa > Arthropoda > Insecta > Lepidoptera > Crambidae > Musotima > Musotima nitidalis. The sequence goes on along the minus strand of OX421418.1, from coordinate 9,028,692 downwards.
AAAAAATCAGGCGATTTTAATGATATATATAACTAATTATCGCAAATTTGGCGCATAAGCAAGGTTGCCTTTCCAGCGTCGATAAATTGATAAAAAAAAGAAATAATATAAAGTATAGTGTGTGGTCTAGAATATGGACGGAGAGAATTCCTATCGTGATGGGCACCAGCGTCATCCTGCGTTATGGTTTGAACTGCTATTAACAACCCGCTTGCCCAGGGTGGTGATTATGGGCAAGTAGCCCTAATAGATCACATTCTATTGGGGAGGCCTATGTTCAGCAGAGCAATATTTATCTACCATAAAAACTAGGGTAAAAATTGAGTAGGTTAAATTAAGCCAGGCCCCGCTGAAGGCACCTGCCCTCGAATAAGACGTATGTACAGTCCAATACAAAAATGTTTATTTCCATATCCATCACATACATTTTTTATAGTTATAGTTGTTTTGTTAAACTATAAAAAACTATATTACAAATTATATTATACCTTTAAAAAAGTATAATATAATTTGTCGCTTGCTCTGTGCCTCGGAAAGTGGTTTTGAGAGCACAATTTAAGGATCTTCCGGAATTTGTAAAGTCTCAACGTAGTAAAAGTCAGCATTCATTGCTTATATGAAGAGTACCTTCGAACGCACAGTTCGTGGAATATCGGCGAGATTTGAACTCAGTACCAGTTTTAAAAGCTGAAACCGTAGCTTACTAAGTGAAGTATCACTTGAAACTATAAGAAAATATATAAGTACAACCGATGTATCTAATTACACTCTATAATAATCACATATAAGTAAATATATATGTACAGCCGATGTATCTGATAACACTCTATAATAATCACTGTGCTTTTGAAGCGTGTTTATACATGCGTAGAATCTTAACTTACCTCTCTTAGAAACAAATATAATTATTGAGTTGTCAGAAATTATATTTTATTACAAGACTCGGATTTCGTAAAACAACTCAAAGGCTTTTATGATGAAATATTAAATAACTGACTCTTGGAGGTGTCGTTATTCCAACGAAGCACCTCCCCTGAAATAATAACAAAAAGCTCTTTACAAACACCGCATATATTTTTAAAGACACTCAACCCAATTTCGTTATTATGGTACCTATCCATTGCCCGCTGACTTTTTGGTTATTGAAGTTGGTCACTTATTCCACCTGGTTTTAGGCGGAAACTATGATTATTTTAAATTGAACATTGTTGTCATCATATATTAGTTATTTCGGACCTTGCTGGTCTGGTTCCGCTCTCTTACATTTTCGCTTCCCCACGGTCTTCGGCATCTTTTGTTGATATACTATTGACTCGCATGTCTTCTCTCACGGATCCGCACTCACGTCATAAAGTTATAACAACGAGTACTAATCCGGGATAACAAGTTTTTAGAAAAAAGCAGAGTATAACAACGTAATTCTAAACATTGCTAACATTTTTAAAAAATACTTTTTGGTTTCACACATTTTAGCAAAAGTACGTTTTCTACTAACTTACCACTTTTCCTATTGCTAATGTTAGTGTACTCGTCTGTATTATTAAATAAACGGTACTAACTAATTATAGTAGAAATGTTTTTATTTAAGTTCACCCTCAAAGCACTTCTCTAACACACTGTTCGTCCAACCACAACGCGTTATAAAAAACCTTTATAAAAGTTCTTAAGTGAAAAATGCAAGGCACTCTTCATTTTAAAGGTTAATCTTTTAAAGTACAATTACTTTGACCTAGTTCAGGCTGGGTCTCGTTCGCCTTAATGAAATTTAAAAATATATTAAGATGTAAAAGGCGAATGGCTCCTTAGCATTTTAAAGCTTGAAATGCAGGACAAAATAGAGATATTATATAATATTAGAATTAAATTGTTTTAAAATTTACATTTGTATTGAAAAGTTTATATACTTGCACAGATTTTCATAAAACTTGGCACACAAGTAGAACTTTGCATGAATTACTTTTTAATTTCCAATAAATGCATAGGTCCTATTTACTCACAATTTAATAGACTTAATGGACTAAGGGAGGTTTGCAATGCGACTATTAATTGTTTTTGCGATAGTCAATTGCGTAGAACAATTATTTAAGAACTTCGATTTCATATCATGTCTCTGACATTGTTGTTTTTCATTTTCAAAAAATGAAAAACAACATGGCATCGGATGACGACGAAATCACGTCAGAACTTCTGAGAACAAATTCCTTCAGAAATTTTGAAAGTCAATAATCTCTAAGTCAGAGAGCCAACAGCCTAGAGCAGAAGTGAACTGGTTCTTTTCTATGAGAAAAATAAAGTCAACAAACCCAGCCTCTACTCCGCCCTACAAGGTATTCGTTCGGGAACATTCACCGATGTAAAGCAGATTTCACAGAAATCAGTCCTTGGAGCAAATGGGACGTTAAATATCGGTTGAATCCGTGATTCCACGTTAAGCTTTTAGTCTTGGTTATCACTATATATGGTAGTCGTTAAGCCATGCTAGGGTGCCATATACAGCGGCTGGCAACAAACACAATGCAATGTGGGAGAGGGACTTGCACAGGATCGGTCATTCTAAAGAAACTTGAGGTAGGCTTATTCCCGACAGTGGACTTTGTTCTGCCTAAAATGATGACTATGATTTGTGTAAACATCACATAAGTAGTTGGTTATTTACAGCATATAGGCGACTTAATATAAAATGTAGAAGATTTCTATCGCCTAACAAAACTATTCATCGCACAACTTGGTGCTACCAAATTTGAAGGGGACAAGTATTGCTGTTTCATGCAAAAAGGTTTAGTCATTTTCCAAATCGGTCTTCATTTGACGAATATATCGATGATGATGCAAGAAACAAAAACATACAAACGTAATCCTTTTTACTCAAAGACAATAATTATCAGTTCTACCTTTAATTCTCGTTTCTTTTTCTGGAATAATTTTTCTACTTCTATGGAACTATGTCTGTCGTGCCTTTGATATTGTGGCATGACGTAAAATTTTGTATCGTGTGGTACCCACACGGCCTAAATTAGTGTCACCCCCTCTAATCTCACGGGAAGCCGTAAGAGCCGATGAAGAGACATCCTGCCGGATGGTGAGCAGCAGCGTCATCCTGCGTACGGGCCTGAACTGCGATCACCAACCCGTCTGCCCAGGGTGGTGGTTATGAAAAAATACCCTCTATATAATGTAATCTGTTGGGGAGGCCGATGTTCAGCAGTGAACTTTATAAGAGTGATGTGAATAAATTTAGTAGATAGTGTATGCAACACACTGAATAATGGGTAAAGCTTGCTCGACATAAAAAATGCTAGTGTATTGTGGCGCAGCGCCCCAGTGGAAATGAATAATTAATATTTGAGTAAACACAAACACCTCGTGAATAACATACAAGCCCAAGGCGTCTGCATGTAAAGTACTTATACAGCCTTGTATCGCAATTTTAACACATTTTCATTATTGATGATTTTGTGACGGTAATAATTTAGTGACCTTGTCTGTGAATGCACTCGTCCTCTAAGTCTCTTCGTGACCGCGAATCTCCGTAAAGAATTTGAAAGCCGAAATATAATAATAGTAGCTTTTTAATAAAATTTAGACCTATGTAATGTGATAATAAATTTTTGTTATTCTATTTTGTGATTATGGAGGATTTAAGAAAATATTATACAAACACAATCCCATTCCTATTTGGCAAAGCCAGCAATCATGCTACAACTATTTAGAAATAATGTATACATTCTTGAAGCCAAGATAACTTTTAGCACAAATATCACTAGATAAAACGTGTCGAATAGCAAATTCACCCACATTCGCTAGACGAGATTCCATTTTCTTAGAACTATTTTAATATATGGTAATTCTCGTTTTGTCAAAGGACGCCTTAGCACAAATACATTTTAGATCCAACATTTTTGCAATGTACTGAGTAGACGTCTTTCTATGTCCGATTGATTAGCGACCGTCCTCATACAAGAGATTTCTGTGTTCCGGCAGTTAATAGCCAATATAACAACTACATTTAGTTGGGTCTGTTATATGCCAGGAGCCCGAAGCATGGCAGTCTATTAGGATTATTTCATGTAGAGGTCTTCCTACTTCCTTAAAAGACTTAAGTTTCTGCTTAACCCTGACTTAAAACATACGATGAGCTCTTCATCGTGATCAAACAAGTACCGCCCGCATTTTTGCCCTTTATTTTTGTCGGTTAACGTACTCGTGACAACCAATAAAAAGCTCACTCGTCAAATGTCATCATTACATGACCAACATTCAACTCGAAAATATCTGTCTCCAATGGGATTTCATTTAATTGGTTATCGATTTTTTTTGGTTATCGTATTTATGGCTTGGCGTACCTACAGAAAACTGCGACGCGATTTTGCCGTAATGTTCTAAAGGTTATGATATTGATTTGAAATGTTTCAGTTTCTGTCTTTTCTACCTTTTCTTTTTTACTACCTAATAAACCTAGATTTGGTCACACGATGCAACTGTGATATCAAAAAGTGAACCACGTCCAAAGTGACTTTTTCAGTATTTTCAAGAAACAGTTGGCACAATACGTGCTTTTTTAATACCTCTATACAAAGTATCGCACCATGTTAGATTCTTGGAAAAATGCATGGCGCGTTAGGATATTGTTTCTATAGGACCTACAGTAAAAAAATAAAATAAATATTTTCTAAGAATTACACCAATTATTTTAGTTTCAAGATAAGTATCATGAAGAACTTGTGTAATGGATACTAAATAACGGACAAACATACATAAATTTTGGTTTTTTGTATATAAATACTTAATATACATAGGGAAACACCCAGACCAAAACAAATATTCATGTTCATGCACACAAATATTTGTCGTGTGTGGGAATCGAACCCACCACCTTGGAGCGGAGAGCGGGTATACTCGCCACCACGTCATACTGGTCGTCAACAGTTATGTTCAAAAGCCGATACAAGACGTTCTAAGCGAACAATACAATTATGGATTTGTTTGAGTAGTTTGAAATTCTGTTTCTGTATTTCTTATAAACACCATACAGAACGCTATCTTCTGAATCGAATAGAGCGGCTGTTATTATCTATTAGGCCCCTTATGGTGTATTGCCGGATTATCCGTGAATGTCGGTTCATTAAGTCTCTTTCCCAGAAATACCAGTTACCTGAACGTGCATTACCTGAAACGTCTACTAACATATATGTCATTTTACCAAAACGCCCACTTATTGCCTCAGTACGGGAAGACTCAACGCTGGTGAAAGTAGCTGTTCAGACCCTAAACAAGCTGTGCCGGGAAAACAGGGTAACTCTGGCGTGAATTCCAAGTCGTGCTAGCTCTAAAAGGATGACAATGCTAACAGGTTTGCTAGACAAGACTCGGAAACACCGGCACCTGAGCCACAATGCTCAAGGAGCAAAGACCTTCAGGGAGAAGTTCATGCAAAGCCATATACGAAGGTAAGACTAATAAGTGGGGCTTTAGCAGGGCACTATGCCACAAATAAAAAATGCTCTGCTGGATCCGACTGGCGCAATCACCGCTATGTCGTAGATATGGCGACCAAGAGTAGCATTTGGAACACCTGCTGTGTATACGCAATTCGCTGGCTGCTTGCCAAATAAGTTCCATAATCAAACCATAGTTCCCATTTCCTTTAAGCAATTACGAAAGTGGCTACAGAACATGACACACAATCGTGTGCGTGTGGACTGAGTGATCTTTTCAAAAAACTCATCCAACCACAACCAAATTCTAAGAGGATTTAGGAAATAATTGTGCAAACTTCATAGTAAGATAAAAAAATTGTGAAACCTAAACAAAGAAAGTTAGAACTAATTAACTGGATCACTCAATCTGGACACCTGAAGAATAAGCCATAACGCATATCCAAGAATATACAATCTATGTGTTTATGATTTGCATTTGAAATAATTGTGAAAAATTTGTGAAAGCTGCTTAGCAAATTTTCGATGCGTTTCAATGCCACGTTTTCGATTTAGAACGGATTTTAAGGATCACTCAGAATGCACTATGTTTAGTTGAGTGATCTTTTAAAACACCACCTTATACTGCAAAATTATGAAACAATGTCATGTTTATTATAAATTAAGCTTCTGGGAAAATTTGTGAAACAGAGATCGTGATTGACTTCTTACTGATTTAAGAGAAAATCAAAATCTTATTTTTCTCGATCGTCCGAACTGAGTGATCCTTATCTTGAACTTTATTTAATAAACCGAAACTTATAGGTAGAAGGTAGTAACATCAGAAATTGTGAAAAATGTTGCTCTAAAATCTAACGAACTGATCGTCCCTGTAAGTGGTATATTTTAAAAGATATCTAATTTTTTACAATTCTGAAGGAAAACCTTGAGTAGGGTACTGGTACTTTTTTATGTTGTCGGATTTTTCTCGATGGGTAATCGATTCATTTTTTTCAAATTTGGAAAGCTGACGGCGTTGTGCAGTGAATTTGATGCTAGTTTTTTAAATATGGTTTTAAATAAGAACGAGACTACGTTTTTTGAACATAAGAAATTGTAAAATAAGGCGGCAGAGGCAGTAAACCTTTTAATTTAAGTTTTTTTAGCATTATCCTTTGTCTAATAAAATAAAAGAAAAGAGCAACATGATATTAAAAATATTGATTGCGCCTGCAATGATACATATATATTTGAACATTTGCTAAATAATTACATTTGAAATGCTGTTTCTAAGAAACAGTGCTCCAACGAATCATGTTATTCTACCAAATCAAGGCAGATTGCATTGCTGCCAATCAATATAGATATATTTTCTATGTTTGTTATTTTTAAGTAATTTTAATAATGAAACTAAGACATGTGATTTGTGTGATGATCAAATTTATTAGTTATGATTTTTTTAATTGATATCCTTTGATTTGAACAGATGTGATAAAATTAATTTGAATGATGTACCAAATACGATTTATGTAAGAAAAGACGCTACAAATTATTAGGCGGTGTAGAATTTCTTCCTTCATTAAGTCGCGATAATATTGGCCACTACAGAGGACATGGTGTCCATAACGACAAAACAGTCTGTTATGATGATTTGGTGGGAAAAATGTATAGCAGCAAAGAAGAAGAATCAGTTATTTTACATACTTTGTCCTACGGATTTATCGATTAGGTTACATCCTGTGTGTTATATATAATATAATGTTGTTAGAAAAAAGTTAACATAATAAAAAGTTACTTTCTTTGATAACTTAAAAAATTCAGTGGATTTATTGTGTGTAGAATTCTTTAGTATGATAAACCTAATACAGTGTGACAATATATACCTAACTTTGCTCAAACTTGTTACTTAAAAAATGTAAGTATATGTCGAAATTATGTAGTAAATACACTCTAAAAACGTGTTTAAAACAAAACTCGGAAAACTCTCGGTACTCAAATAAACCGATATGGTCACCCTACTAAACGTTTTCCTTAAGAATTGTAAAAAATTAGATATCTTTTAAAATATACCACTTACGGGGACGATCAGTTCGTTAGATTTTAGAGCAACATTTTTCACAATTTCTGATGTCACTACCTTCTACCTATAAGTTTCGGTTTATTAAATAAAGTTCAAGATAAGGATCACTCAGTTCGGACGATCGAGAAAAATAAGATTTTGATTTTCTCTTAAATCAGTAAGAAGTCAATCACGATCTCTGTTTCACAAATTTTCCCAGAAGCTTAATTTATAATAAACATGACATTGTTTCATACGATTGCAGTATAAGGTGGTGTTTTAAAAGATCACTCAACTGAACATAGTGCATTCTGAGTGATCCTTAAAATCCGTTCTAAATCGAAAACGTGGCATTGAAACGCATCGAAAATTTGCTAAGCAGCTTTCACAAATTTTTCACAATTATTTCAAATGCAAATCATAAACACATAGATTGTATATTCTTGGATATGCGTTATGGCTTATTCTTCAGGTGTCCAGATTGAGTGATCCAGTTAATTAGTTCTAACTTTCTTTGTTTAGGTTTCACAATTTTTTTATCTTACCATGAAGTTTTCACAATTTTTTCCTAAATCCTCTTATAATTTGGTTGTGGTTGGATGAGTTTTTTGAAAAGATCACTCAGTCCACACGCACACGCTGTGGGATTGTGTGGTGTGCGTGTGTGTGAAAGTTAGAACTAATTAACTGGATCACTCAATCTGGACACCTGAAGAAAAAGCCATAACGCGTATCCAAGAATATACAATCTATGTGTTTATGATTTGCATTTGAAATAATTGTGAAAAATTTGTGAAAGCTGCTTAACAAATTTTCGATTCGTTTCAATGCCACGTTTTCGATTTAGAACGGATTTTAAGGATCACTCAGAATGCACTATGTTCAGTTGAGTGATCTTTTAAAACACCACCTTATACTGCAAAATTACGAAACAATGTCATGTTTATTATAAATTAAGCTTCTGGGAAAATTTGTGAAACAAAGATCGTGATTGACATCTTACTGATTTAAGAGAAAATGAAAATCTTATTTTTTGTCGATCGTCCGAACTGAGTGATCCTTATCTTGAACTTTATTTAATAAACCGAAACTTATAGGTAGAAGGTAGAGACATCAGAAATTGTGAAAAATTTTGTACTAAAATCTAACGAACTGATCGTCCCTGTAACTGATATATTTTAAAAGATATCTAACTTTTTACAATCCTTAAGGAAAACGTTGAGTAGAGTGACCATATCGATTTATTTGAGTATCGATAGTTTTCCAAGTTTTGTTTTAAACACGTTTTTAGAGTGTTTTTACTCCATAATTTCGACATTAATTACGTTTTTTAAGTGACAAGTTTCAGCTAAGTTAGGTATGTATTGTCACACTGTATTAGGTTTATCATACTAAAGAATTCTACACATAAAAAAGATCAGATTTTTTTAAGTAATCAAAGAAAGTAACTTTTTAATATTTCAACTTTTTTCTAACAACATTCATAGTTACATATAACACACAGGATGTAACCTAATCGATAAATCCGTAGGACAAAGTATGAAAAATAACTGGTTCTTCTTTGCTGTTATATATTTGTCCCATCAAATCATCATAACAGACTGTTTTGTCGTTATGGACACCATGTCCTCTGTAGTGGCCAATATTATCGGGGCTTAATGAAGGAACAAATTCTACACCGCCTAATAATTTGTAGCGTCTGTTTCTTACATAAATCGTATTTGGTACATCTTTCAAATTAATTTTATCACATCCGTTCAAATCAAAGGATATCAAATTTGAAAGTTCATAACTAATAACAATTTGATCATTACACAAATCACATGTCTTAGTTTCATTATTAGTTACAATTATAGCATCTTCTAGGCTAAAAATGCCAAACATAGAAATTATATCTATATTGATTGGCAGTAATGCAATCTGCCTTGATTTGCTAGAATAACATGATTCGTTGGAGCACTGTTTCTTAAAAACAGCACTACAAATGTTATCATTTAGCAAATGTTCAAATACATATGTAACATTGCAGGCGCAATCAATATTTTTAATACCATGTTGCTCTTTCATTTTAAAATGTTGTAGACCTATGCGACACCTTAACTCTAAAACTTCTTGTTCTGAATGTCTGTCAGATAAATATTTAATATATTCTGTAATCGTTAAGCCTTTAAAACTGTCTATAGTGTCTTTGATGTTGTTATTTATTGTATATCCTAAAGCTAAAAGATACATCACTGAGTCTAGACCACAGGTATTTGTCAGTTTTATTATACTTCCATCAACGGGGACAGGATTACATAGGTTGCCATTTTTAATAAATTTAACAGACATTTTTGGTGAGGTGGGTTTGGCAAGTTTAACTTCTCCTCTCCAATTTTCATAAAAAGATGGTTCATCTGAAAATATAGATTCTGTAAGAAATCTTTGTTTAATGTTGCATTTGGGTTTTTTTACCCTTTGTATTTTTAGTTTCCTTAAATCATTAGACAATAGACGTTTTCGTGAGCGTTTCTCAACTGGAGGTGTTTTATTGGTTACACCTTGTCTTAAATCGCTTAGAGCTATTTTTAATTCTCCGTCTAAATATTGCAAATGTACATTCATAAACTGGTCGATTCTATGTTTTGAAATTTTTGTTTTAAATATTAAGGTTTTTAAAGTTTTAAAATAACTCTCAACTGCTGAGGAGGACGGAGACTTATTTTCTGACTTAAAAAACGGACATAATAAGTTTGACCACAACGGTAATTTGTTCAACAACCTCTTCAAGGTGGATGCAAACGGCGGATAATAGTATTTATTCGCGTTTTTTAAAATAATACCTTTTTTATTGGATTCCACTAATACATCAAACCACATTAGAAAATCAGTGTTTTCCAATTCATCTAACTCATCAATTTTAGTTTCCTTTTCAAGAGTGTCTTCATCAATGTTTTTACTCTTTTCCGTTTTTAAATTGTCTGCTCTGTTAATTTCTGTAGTAGTAACGTCTGTAACATCATTTAGTAACTGGTCAAGCCGTTTTTTAGCCTCATTACATTTAGACTTTGCCAATTCATCATTATCATTATATTGTCCTAGACAAATTTGTATAATATCTTCAATTATTTGTTTAGCTATTTTATAATCCTCGCACTTCTTCAAAATCAAAATACAACGTATGTAAAAGTATTTAACATTTATGTCCACGCCATCTCTAAAACAAGATAAATTAAACAGTGTTTTTGTAAAATGGCTAGTATCAAGCCTTATAAAAGTGTCAGGCAAAACGGTGGATTTTCCTTCTAAAACTGAAAATAAATTCTGAACATATTCCTTGGTGCTTTTATACTGTGTGAAAGCCTGGGTATTCGCAGACAGCAAAGCTGATGAATCGTCTGTAATCGCTTCGTTGGGTACTTTAACTACGTAACTTAGCCATGATTTTAACCAATTTGTAAGTGAAATTTGGCTATGAGAGTCTGTGACCATATGAAATATAGGTACAGCTTTTAGTTTATGATTTGCCGTAACGAGTCCAGTGTACAAAAATAGTGTCTTAGTTAGTGCTGTGCCATCGGGTACACGTATCGTTTCAAAAATTGAGCCCGTTGCATCAATTGTGATAGTAACTGTACCAGATTTATCGGCATACATTTTGTAATATTCATTTTGTTTATCAGTCCAATAGTATGCGTAAAAATTAGGATGAACACTAATTTTTCGTACACAATTTGCATGTTCCGCTGTTTTAGCCAGAATGATTAATGATGTCAAAGGATTGCCATCGAATAACTCTCCAAGCTTTTTATCGGATCTAATCTTGCGCAAAGCAGAAACTGATGGCAACACTGGCGGCTCGATATTGACGTTTGATATTAATTTTGAGGCCATTTCATGGCGTACCAAAATAGCGGGCTTGTACTTCAAAATTTTGGCCAATTGCCGTCTTTTGTAAGTCGTTAGTTTTGTCTTTTTAACTGGATTATGCTTGTATGACTTGATTATGTTTCGAACGCTGCAAAGATATGTGTGTACTTTTTCAGTCTTCTCTAACGTCGATATTTCAATGCTCGCCTTACACTGAGTACAATAACCATTAATTTTCAAAGCCTTATCAGTAATTTTTTGTTTTTTTAGGACCCAGGTGCATATTAATTTTGAATTAAGCCAAATTTTCTCTTTAATCATATTGGACCATTGAAATTTAGGTAAAGTTTTGTATCTTTGAAAGGTACCATCAGATTTATTTCTGCGTGAATATAAAGGTGCAACTTGTTTTAATTCGTACATATCTATATCGAACGAAAATATTTGATATTGCGCACTTATACCCAAATCTATGTTTTTACCAACCGGGCTTGAAGTATTTGTGCTTGATATGACGGACTGGACACAAAGCGGACTGGATATAGCAGATGTATCTTCTGAAAGTTTCTCTTTTGGTTCTATAATTATTTTACTGTAATTTCTCTTATAAGACATAAATAACGCCTTTGGTGACATTTTTGCATCAATTTCTCCAGATATTACTGAGAAAACCGAATCATTGTACTTAATATTAGGTTTTTGCAATTGTTCGTCATATTTTTTAAATAATTCAATTTGCTTTTTTATATCTACTAGTGGTTTTCGTCCCCTCTTCATGACTTTAAGCTCTAAAAAAGAAAATGACAAAATAAAACCAAAAAACTTACTTATGCATTATAGATTACTTATTATACCTCTATAAATGATTACTTGCCTTGTTGCAGTTTTTTGTCCTACAGTAAGAAAATAGACTTATTATTTATCATTACAATAATAATAAAATTTGACACTCCATATTAAAAAGATAATAGACAAAGGATAATGCTAAAAAATCTCAAGTAAAAAGGTTTACTGCCTCTGGCTTTATTTTTACAATTTCTTATGTTCAAAAACGTAGTCTCGTCCTTATTTAAAACGACATTTTAAAAAAAAATGAAAAAGTATTTATTTAATTTTCTTAGCAATGATTACATAGTATTCTACGTCTACCAAACTGTACAACAGTTTGTTGGCAGATGTAACTCCCTTAATAAAAATGTTACATAACCTAAGATGATTTACTTTTTTAAATTTTACAATTTATCGATCTAATTAAATAAAAAAGGATTACTATACACAGTGACCTAAATGGTTTTAATTTAAGATATTACTTACTAAATAGGTTTATACAAAATACATGCAATAAGTACTTTTTAAGCTTACTTTTAAATATCTTTTTAGTAATACTATTGCTTTCCATATCACATGGTAAACCATTATATACTGTAGGAACTATAAAATTACTACACCTACGCCCGTAGTAATGATTACAAACTGGTACTTCAAGATACTTCGTACTTATAATTCTTTGGAGACGGACGTATGGTTTATTGATGTTTAATTCATTTTTACCATAATGTTCCAGCGCTATTAATGACTCTGTTCTCTCATGGACTGGCAGTATCTGGCACTCCAGAACTAGCTTTTCGTAATTACTTTTTTTGCAACGTTCTTTAGTACAATTAATAAAATTATTCGCTATCACTGAAGGGAAACACTGACAATGTTGTTTTTTTTATAAATTTTATACCACAGCAATATTTAAAAAAAACTAGCATTACATGCATTGCACATCGCCGCAAGCTTCGCAAATTTGAAAAAATTTAATGGGGTAATCGGGAAAAAATCCGACAACATAAAAAAGTACAAGCACCCTACTCAACGTTTTCCTTAAGGATTGTAAAAAGTTAGATATCTTTTAAAATATATCAGTTACAGGGACGATCAGTTCGTTAGATTTTAGTACAAAATTTTTCACAATTTCTGATGTCTCTACCTTCTACCTATAAGTTTCGGTTTATTAAATAAAGTTCAAGATAAGGATCACTCAGTTCGGACGATCGACAAAAAATAAGATTTTCATTTTCTCTTAAATCAGTAAGATGTCAATCACGATCTTTGTTTCACAAATTTTCCCAGAAGCTTAATTTATAATAAACATGACATTGTTTCGTAATTTTGCAGTATAAGGTGGTGTTTTAAAAGATCACTCAACTGAACATAGTGCATTCTGAGTGATCCTTAAAATCCGTTCTAAATCGAAAACGTGGCATTGAAACGAATCGAAAATTTGTTAAGCAGCTTTCACAAATTTTTCACAATTATTTCAAATGCAAATCATAAACACATAGATTGTATATTCTTGGATACGCGTTATGGCTTTTTCTTCAGGTGTCCAGATTGAGTGATCCAGTTAATTAGTTCTAACTTTCTTTGTTTAGGTTTCACAATTTTTTTATCTTACCATGAAGTTTTCACAATTTTTTCCTAAATCCTCTTATAATTTGGTTGTGGTTGGATGAGTTTTTTGAAAAGATCACTCAGTCCACACGCACACTCCCACAGCTGGTAGTCCTCCACTCCAGGTTGCAGGCAGCCCTCTGTGAGAACTGAGACTTTCAAAGATGAGACTTTCAAAAAATCTGGTTTCAACTTGCTCAATTCTTTTGAAGTGAGCGCTAAAATCCTAAGCATATTTTCAAAGAGTTTCAAGAAACGGGCCCTCCCTCACACCACACGCACATCAGCTGTCCTGTGCTGAATAATTTCAGGTGGGCCTATAATATTGTCAATAAATATAAAGGTAATAAATAGTGGGCTTATAAAATATATAGACAAAATAATAGTAGGCCTATAAAATATATAGAAATAAATATATTTAAAAAAGAATCGATCAGTCCAGATGCACATCCTATAACTTAATAACAACTGGCTGCTTGAAGAAATTCAAAAATCTTTAAAAACACAATTGGCAGAATTGGCAGAACTTGATAGTTCTACATACATCTTGCCGTAAGATGAAACAACTAGTACCTACAACAGGAAGGCCCACGTGAAGTTACTCAGCTGTCCTGTGCTGGATAATTTAGGTGGGGTCTGTAATAGGGAATATAGAAAATAAATGGACAGCAAATTCAAAATCACATTACTTTATTGGAATCGGAGCCAAAGAATCACAATCAATTTACACTACACTTGGGTTACACTGGCAGACTTAAGCACGAATGGGGTCGTTGAGGGGCGCAGTCGCTAGGGCTTCGCACTTGCAGCACCGCCACGTGTTGGTGCCGGGGGCCCTTCGTTCTCTGTTCACGCACTCCAAGTGAAAATGCGATGAGCACAGGCTGCACTTGATCGACGCACACCCCTCCATAGTACGGTTGCAATGCGCACAGTCCATTTTCGCTTATAATAACTGAAACAAAACCAAATGATGTAACAAGCACACACCAAGAATCCCTAACGAAAATTTTACCGATACCAAAATAAATCCTTACAGTTATTTTTCGCAACAAATTTTAACAGTAATTACTTTTTATTCAGTTTTTATAGATTGCAGCAAAATGTTTTAAATTTTTTATGATTATTTTAAAAAGTGTTTTTAGCTTGAAAGATCAAAAACGACTGAATATTCTATGAGTTTTCTCTTTTGACGTAGTTCTCAATTCAAATTCTGTATTTTTTTTAGGAATGCGTAAAAGTTTCACTCGATTAGAAGAAAGTGTAAAGAGGTATTCTATTCCACTATATAATAATCTGTCCTAAATAAAACTAAGCAGTATTTCTGAATAGAAAAAATAATGCTTTCAACCTTTCGAAAATATAAAAAGCGTACTTATCTCTTTCAAAGTAAATTCAGACAACACCATTTTCATCCAAGCTTATAAACGTACCTCTAGCTTACCTCTAACTACTCCTAAACTCACAAACGAAAACAAAATGTATAATGCTTAAGCGACTCAAAGACAACATATCTAAGATACAGACTATATGCAACAAGAAAGCAAAAGTACTTAGGTTTCGTTCTCGGGTTCCCTAGAGTTTCTCAAGCCACGACCATATATATTGCGCGACCATCAAATTTATGCCCAGAGTCTAATGATCTAACCCCTCAATACTTCACCAAATCATGATAACGCTTGCTGATCGTCTTGGGGTTCGATCGCATCATCCACCGGCGTCGAAACCCTGAGTTTGACATCCTTTAACCCTACAGCCAACTCATTTGCGCAGATTGGTATTGCGTCAAGGAGTCCAGCTCTAAATACCTGCAGCGCACCTCCAAATGGGGTCACTAGTTTGAGTATAATAGATACTTCGCGTTCGAATATACTTCGCTTATCACGTCTTACCAAAAAATCTGATAAACAAAGTAAAATACCCAAACTTCTAAATAAATATTTGCAGTTTACAATATATTGCTTTGCCTTTGCCAACTTTAGTTTGGCTTTTAAAAAATGGATGACAGCTAATGTCTACTGTGTGTTATAAACAAAACGTTTAAGATTAATACTATTACAATAAAATTAATGATTTCATTCTATGTTTCATCGATATAAGTCCATTTATATGAATAAAGAAAAAGTTGAATTTGAGTAAGTAATAATAATGATAAAGCCGTGTGGTACCGGCCTAGAATAGTACCACCCCTTTTCATCTTACGGGGAGTCGTAAGAGTCGACGAAGAGAAATCCTACGGAATCATGGGCAGCAGCGTCATTCTACGTTAGTATGTAGAATGACGCTTGAACTGCAATCACTAACCCGCCGGCTCAATGTGGGCAAATTATGGACAAATACCCCCAATAGAATGTAATCTATTGAGGATGCCAATGTTCAAAAGAGTACGGCTATAATTATTATGATGAATAATAATTAAAAATAAATAATTCCTGCTGTCTTTTGAATGTTTTTTCTAATGCAGCAGAATAATGTATAACTCAACTAACTATTTGCTATCTCATATTTGGTAACCTGGTGTAACTTGTATTTACAATATGATACAGTAGTAGAACATTCCATGTAGAAATTTCCGTAAGTAAACCTTTCTTTATATCCAATCACTTGATTGGCTAAAAGGAAAGGTAGAATTTACTACACAAAGCGGCCTAACAAAATATATTTCAAAGGACGTCAAAAAGGCTTACTATCATGTACTCCGATTTCTTTATTTTAAAAGGAGGCTTTTGTCGTCCTACGGGAAATGGAAAAGAGATTGGTCGTTCTCGTTTTACGCAATACCCCTGTGCTGAATGACCCTTACGTGAAACTGCTGATAACGTAAAGTGCATTTAAATGTTCAAGCTAAAGGTTTAAAGACATAATTGAATCCTTTTGTGTCAGTTGTTTATGACCTTATTAAAAAGATGTATTATTTAATGTGTAAAAGGGATCCTGCCAAGATCTGAAGAGCCCAAGCCAACCTCAACTGCATGTGGTGCACCTGTCGAACGACGGACGAGGTTTTGGCGAAAATAAGTTTACGTGGGACTAACACTATATCTCGCGAAATGTGAGCGTATAATACGCCTCTGCCTATCCCTTCGGGGAAACAGGCGTGAAATTCTTTCGCGTGGAATAGTATCTTTGGGTAGCAATTTTATTATTTAATAAGAATCATTAGTAGGTATAGTAGATATCAGCGGCGGCGATGCAGAGAATTTGGTAAAAGGAACTATAACTTCAAAAGCCAAAATATTTTTTAAACTTGATACACCCAAAATTTTTAAATATCACGTTCCTAGAATAGTTTGGCGTCGTAGTTCCCGTGCCGAATCCGTTCCGTTCCGTTCGAATTTCGAGAATTCCGTTTGTAGAAAAACTCTGCACATCCTAAGAGACCTATGTACCAAGTTTCATGGTTTTATTTTCAAAAATGAAGGACACCCATAAAAACATTCAACCCCTATTTCACCCCCATACTGGTAAAAATTTCAAAATGCTAGAACAAACGATTTTTTGTTTATTATTTAGTGCCTAAATACAAAATGTTATATTTTTATTTTCAAAAATGACGAACTTCATACAAACTTTCAACCCCTATTTTATCTCTCACAGGACGAAATTTCAAAAACGCTAGAACAAATGTTTAATTATTTCCTATCAAGTGCTTAAATATTAAGTTTCATGGTTTTATCTTTTAAAATTAAGAAATCCCATACAACTTTTTACTCCCTCCTCTTTTTAACCCTTTACAACCCCCTTTTCTAAATAAAAAGTAGCCTATGTTCTTTCTCAGGGTCTAGACCATCTGTATACCAAATTTCATTCAAATCCGTTCAGTAGTTTTGGCGTGAAAGAGTAACAGACAGACAGACAGACAGACAGAGTTACTTTCGCATTTATAATATTATAGTAAGGATAGTAAGGATGACTCGGCAAAAATTACGACTTGAATACTAATAATTTCCTTGTTCACATCATAAAATTGCACGCTGTGCTTTATATACTTAATAGTTTTGCATTTACAATGCTATATATAATTTATAAGATGAAATTTAGGGCGACGTATAATATGTACATAAAATGGTAAGAATATAAAAATGCAGATTCTATCTTATCACTATAATGCCGACAAGTTCCATGAGGATTTGTATTTTATATGAAAATAAATTGAGTTCCGCATAAGTTAAATAACAGTAAGTTATAAAAAAATTCACACAATATTTTTTTCTCCTGGTGCTGCACGTGGCTAGATAACACTCAATAAAATACACAAACTATCGCGTAAAGAGTTTAATAGTATTGAAAACTATTGAAAATGGTTAGTTTGAACATTTTAAACACTTCATACAAATCATTTTCATAGTTACCTAGTACTTGTTATAAGCATCTGATGCATAAACCTTACCGAAATTAGAGTAACTTTAAAAAAAAAAATCTTATTCAATACTGTAGATCATTTTCTTAAAATTTAATATTTCGCCCTAAGGGTTATGCACATTGCAATGACTTTTTAAGGGCCAAAATAACATACAACAAGATAGAATTACTATTCTACTTAACTTTTTGGTACATTATAACATAACTTTATAAGTTTTAAAGAATTCATTCCACTTTCCTTTTGATTCAATTAAAAAAGGGTATGTTATTCAAAACGCAATATAAATATGATAAGATATTAAAATAATATTTGTTTAGGTGTAACTCTCCATTCTTGAAACAAGGGTGTAATATTAGCACCCACATTCAAAAAGGTATATTTAGATAGGTCTGTCAAAATAACTACTACGTTTTTTAGTCATTGTAGGCGTATAGGGAGCCTATCAACATAGTTCAAGCCAACCCACCTGCCAATAAACAGACGAGGCTCTGGCGAAAATAAAATTTTCAATAAGCGGCTTTCAAGGCTCGCCACCTAAATACATGGGACCAATAATAAAATTTGCGAATACATACATACAGAATGTCACGCCTCTTTCCCGTAGGGGTAGGCAGAGATCATATCTTTTCACTTGCTACGATCTTGGCACACACTTTTAGCTTCATTTACACTCATTAACCTCTTATACACGCCCGTCGGTTTGGGGTACTTTTGACCTGCCCTTTCTTTAAAACTTTCTGAATTTGGTCATGGAAGGTCTTACGTCGTCTTCCCCTCCCAACACTTCCATTCACTTGTCCATCATTAGCGAAATGTAGGCTTATAATATGCCTCTGCCTATCCCTTCAGAGAAATAGGCTTGTGTGTATGTGTGTATACACTGTTAACTTCCAAAGTCTAAAATGATCTGGTAAGTTTGTGTCTGAAATAACGGTCTGATGATTATGAAAGTTTATTCATTTCTATACTTAAAATAAATGTTGGTCTTGAGGCTTACTACTTTAAACTTTCTACTTACTACTATAAAAATAGAACTTATCTTGACTTTTTGCTACGATTTTTTATTTTATTTTTTTCGATGTTGGCATAATTTTAAAAAACTCTTAACATATGATTAACGTACTAACTAATTGTCATTTTTTGTATTCAGGCCGACTTATATAATTTAATATGTTGACATCTATATGAATTACTGCTATTATGTGTTTTTGCTATTATTTGCTTCCAGGGTTCATGTGTCGGATAATTTTATGTAAACATCTTAATAACCACATGAAACAATGAATAAATGAATTATGAACTTTCAAGACAAGGGTTTCCATACGCGTATGAATTCTATTATTTACTGCCTACCAACATATGTGGGGGGGACCTTACAGTTGATGTAGGTGAGTAAGTTTAATAATTGAAGCAGACATGCATTGTAGACAATACATATGTACATACATTCACGCCTGTTTTCCCGTAGGAGTAGGAGAGGCATATTATACGTCCACACTTCGCCAATTATATAGTCCCACGTAATAGGTGGCGAGCCTATTGCCGCTTATCGGGCACTCTTATGTTCGCCAGATATATGCCAGGTATATGCGCGCCTAAAAGAGATGTCAGAACAGTGAGGGTCCCCAGGGAGAGGTCAAGCCTGTCGGGGCTGCGGGAATGTCCCAAAGGGTTACCGCGGCCCCTGAACTTAGCAGGCACAGGAAGGAACATGCATGGTTTTTAGTCAGTAAAAGTCTGGCACACCCTCCCGCTCCACCCACAGCGGGAGAAGGTCATTAGATGATTTTCCATCCCAAAAAAAAGAAAAGGTGCACCACTTGCAGGTGAGGTTGGCTTGGGCTCCTTAAGTCTTGGTAGGATCCCTATATACCCAATTCATTTAAAATTCATATTTGAGGTTGGTTAATTCATGTAATTGCTTGATTGCTCTAGAATCTTACCCTAACATTACTTTGCATACTTAAAATAACGCAATTTTTTGCTTTTAAATCGCGGTTAATACTAGTCGGCTGGAATGTAGCAGCTTGCAGCAGCAGCTTAGAACCCCGTATTATAGTTATCTAAGCCGTAGGAAGCTCATTTTGTGAGAATCTGAAAGTGTGTGCAATAATTTATCTTTTAGTAATGGTATACAAATAATATATAATGTGCATATCAATAATAATATGCACATAATACAAATCATATAACAGTAAATATCTCTTTTGCTAGAGTGGTTCATCGCAAGCGGTCAAGTTATACCACTTATTAACTCCATTGCAAAGGATTCCTTCCATATAGACTGTCACTTAGTGGTTTTTCCTATCACTCAATGTCTCACAAAATTACTTTTCAAACTAAATATATGTAGATTTTTTGCTAATTAATAGAATACGATGAATTAGTTAAGAGAAAGTATCAGAATTGAGGGAAAATACTAATATTAATAAATAAGTTCTTTGTGCTGTTATTTTCCATTTTAAAGTTAAAAAGCCCCACTATATAATATATATGACGACTGACGTCACAGCATTTCAATCTAATTAAAATGGAGAACCTTATGGGGTAGTTCGTATTTTATTGTTCAGTTTAAAACTCGTAGCGAGGAAACATTGCGCCCATCTGCCGTTACTTAATAGTTAATTAACCGAGAAGATACATAAAATTTTATAGTTTCCACAACTTCATATAGACGACCGAAATGGCGAGTATACCCGCACTCCACTCCTGAGGTCGTGGGTTCGATCCCCACACAGGACAAATATTTGTGTGTATAAATATGAATATTTGTTCTGGTCTGTGTGTTTATCTATGTATATTAATTATGTATGTACATAAAAAAGTATAGTTTATCCGTTATTTAGTTCTTAATGATACTTATCTTGGAACTAAATAATTGGTGTAAGTGTCAGAAATATATATATTTATATCTTTTCTGCGTCTTGAGTGTATAAATGGTAACGTATACAATTAATAATAATAATAATCATTTATTAATCATTATTCAATTCAATTCAGTACCCATTTAAAGGGATAAACAATGTGCGTATTTTTCTTACACAATAAAAGAAAAAGGTCATGTATGATTAGGAGGAAAGAGGAGTACCTCTTTATTGATTTTTTTTGTTCTCCAGAAAATTATACTATGATAATATATTACAAACTTTAAAAACTTTTTATTCCATAAACTATTACATGGTACTTGAAAACGTCAAAAATTTATTACAAATGTAAAAATACAATCAAAATATAATTATACTGAAATCTCGAAGCTTAGATTCACTTACATACAACAAAACAATAAAAAAATATAAGTGAATCTAAGTGCCAGTTCCGAGCCACCGCTCTGTAAATTATCAATTGGGTCTCTTTTAAATTATCAATTGGTTAGTTACAATCTTTATTTGTCTGCAAAGCTATACAATGCAATATAATATAACAACATTCATGTTTTAAGTTATTCATATTAGAATAGCTTGTATGAAACGGCAGTTTAATCCTAAGCATTTCTATCTGCCATATAGCCATCTTAATATATAGCCATCAGACAAAATTTGTAAATGCAAAAATAAAATTTTTATTCTTAACATATTTTTTTAAGTGATATTACGCTTACGGCCTTTTTCAAAATTTCTAATTAGTATCTTCATAGTTGAAAATGGAGATCTTTGTCAGATAAAAGAAACACTAATAGGAACTTCCTTGGATCATAAGAAGCAGGACCTTATGATATAGCCCTCAAGACAATCAACAATTGTTTTATGTGACTTGTCGATATGAGCACATCCTGCCTGATAAAAAGAAGTCGATACATTCCAGGAAAATGAGAGTGGAGCTCTCTTATTTTAAATGAAAGCTATTTTCAAATAGTAAAAAAGACTAAATGTTCTTCGTAAGAGAAATGTTAACCTATCAATGCTTTGTTTTGCAGACGCAGTGGCGACACAGGCGCGCGCGTGCTGCGTTCGACCCCGGACTGGGGCGAAACGGCCATCAGCGGGGAGCATCTTTGGTCGCCGACCTCGGTGTCGGGCGACTGTTGTTACGTGGGCGACGCTGAATGCCAGGTCAGTACAGCTCACATTAGTATAGACGCCTGAAGCGTTCGTATCTCCGCGGACCGTTTTGGCGGCATCTGACATCGAGCGCTTCCCTGCTTCGTGAGCCATCGGTCGCGGTTATCAATAGAATAATACAAATGAAATAGATTGACTAGCAAAATCGTACGTATACAATTAACTGTTATACCATATGTGCAACTTACAACTTATGTCGTATGTGTCTAGCCACCATATGTGGTAAATTTTAAGCCTAAGTTTATAGCAGTGCGCCACAAACATGC
The DNA here is from genome assembly GCA_949126915.1 of Musotima nitidalis. Classification (NCBI taxonomy): domain Eukaryota; kingdom Metazoa; phylum Arthropoda; class Insecta; order Lepidoptera; family Crambidae; genus Musotima; species Musotima nitidalis. Next base: position 9,006,244 of record OX421418.1, on the reverse strand, counting down.
CCCGTCAATACACACAGGGTCCGCTTAGTGGACTAGGAGCTTAACTCTTATACCCAGTTTGGTTAGTGAGAGAAGGCCAGTGACCAGTAGTGGGACGTTAATAGCCTTATGATGTTAATATTATGATAGCCGAGGTAGATGGGATATTGCCATCAGCGGTGAGCACCTGTGGTCGCTGATCCCCGTCGTTTGTGAATATATTTTCAATATTTTATGCCAGGAACAGAGAACAGGCGTGCATAACTAGGTCTCGACCAACAGTGTCCACGGCGCGTATAGACAAAGTGGCGACACAGGTTCGACCCCGTCTGGGTCGAGGCGCCCTTTAGTGCGTACCACTAAAATATAAAACGCATGGCTTTAACGCACGGCAATAGCTGATCCCCTTCTTATCGACATATGATACTGAAAGACAGGTCAATATCCAAAGCACTGGCGTGCATAAGTTGGACTCTATCAGCAGTGTTCACGGAGCGCGTATAGACATAGTGGCGACACAGGTTCGACCCCGTCTGGGTCGAGGCGCCCTTTAGTGCGTAGTGGTACGATGATAACATGACACGCATGGCTTTAATGCACGCAAGGGTGATAATTAAGATTTTCGATATAGTTGTGATATGTAGGATATGTGATAGTAAGATGATTTCATAGTTTCAATGTATTACTTTAAATACCAATTATAAATCATAGTAAGATGATTTCATAGTTTCAATGTTTTACTTTAAATACCAATTATTAATCAACTATAACGTTCCGCGTGGATATGATAATAAATGGATTGATATTAAATTAAAAAGTTGTTTTTTATTATGTAGATAAATAAATACTACCGTAAAACGGCAAACGGCTTTCTGCACGCGGGATATCGTAAAGCTTTTTTTATAAATCTTAGTAACAAATTATTACTGTACATTTGTTGAGCTTTAAAAAATCAGAGATTTTTGACTTACAGACGCATATATTATGTGAAACAATTAGTCTATGATATCTGTGATGAAAAATGCTGTTAGCAGATTAAATAAGAGACTAGCCTTTAAACATAGGAAATAGAGAATCAGCATTTCAATTGGTGTACAAGTTAGAGCGAGCAGTTTCGTGTCACGGATCGTCATGATTTGACCGCTTTCGGAGCATCAATCCCAACAACATTACGTATTGATCTCGATGTGGTTTGTCAATTGCGTCTATTTGCTTTTCATTCACCTTGTTGTGATTGTCGGTAGTAGTTCACCGCACACTCTTCGCCTAATACGAGTATAACACTCGGTTACGATACGATATCTTTATACATCTTTTGCGACGTCCCGACCGACACGCCTCTCTTCTCGAAATAATTTTAAATTGAAAGGCAGTAAATGAGCAAAAACGGTAGTTTATAAAAGATTACAAGCTGGAATCGGAACAAAGAGTTTGCAACCGACTTTTGTCTTTATAAAGTTAATCACGCTTCGCGTAATGTTCCAGCGTCTTTTAAATCAGTGATTATGTTTAAAAAAAGTGAAAAGATTTTTTTAAACATATTCACTGATTAGATTAGAAGCGCTCGTAGCTAGAAGCGCTCGTAGCTCTGCGGTGTTCGGTGGTTGGAAACGATCACCAAAGTACAGCAGCGTTTACAGAGGTCAGTCCTTGGATGGGTGACCGTTTGTGTGGCATTTGATATCGAGCGCTTCCGTGCTTCGGAAGGCACGTTAAGCCGTTGGTCCCGGTTATCACTAAATGTGGTAGTCGTTAAGCCATGTTAGAGGCCTCATGGGCGGCTTGAAAAATTCTAACAGCAGGACGCCATACACCTGCCTCCGCCAATCCGCACTGGGTCAGCGTGGTGGAGTATGACCCAATACCCTCACACCTTGATTTGTGTGAGGAGGCTCGTGCTCAGTAGTGGGACGTTAATGGGCTGTGATGATGATGATGAGATCAGAATTTTTAACTGTATTTACCGTAATTGCTTGTAATTGTCATCATTACATAACTGACATTAACTTTTTGACCACCAGTTTTTTTTAACCACTGCATAATATGATAAATTTTTGGATAAAGCACCACGTATAGCGGATCAGGACAAATATAATCTATGTATCATCGTCTCAGCCATAATAAGTTCACGGCTAGTCCTTTTCTCTTAATTTATGCTTTTCTAATAGTTTTCTTAATCGATCTTGCCTCAAAAAACATCTGACTAAATTGTGCAGGCTGACAATAAAGCTTACAGCGTTTTATTACGAAGATGTGACTTTAATACGTGATCCGATGCATTTGCTTAAGAAAAGCTACTTTTCTACACATTCTATGCGATGCAATTTCAGTTTTCCAGGTCAACTGGTTTCAGGGGGGTGTGAAATGAAAGGAAACGTACGGTCTGGATACCCGGTCCCGTCGGCAGACAGTTATCTAGATGACTTATGAATGGGGCACGGGAAAGAACTAATAAATGATACAATTTGTAAGACCAAGAAAAACATACACGATTTTTCCCCGCGGCAATAGAGGTTCCTCCTTGACAAGGATAACTTATTTATACAGGTAATACTAGTAAAAAAGAACATAATATGGATGGTTCGAATAAAAAAGAAGCTTGTCAATCAATATTAATGAACAATATGGCGATAGGTAGATGCGTAATATTTTTATGTACCTATCGTATTGTATTGTACTTTTCTATAGAAATATTGTATTGCAGTGTTCAAAAGCTTCAAATAATGATCGATCACGTGTTTATTTTTGGTTAATAAAATGGTTGGATGTTGGTATGGATTGTTATGTTTAATTAGTTTTTGTTAACATAAACGTAGTATTAAAAATCATGCTTTTTAATTTTTATACCTTGGTGAATAATATCTGATATTTTATCGGGGTTCTAGCATTATAAATTAGCCTTTAGTTAATGTACTTACTTTACTTATTTTTAATATTTAATATTTGCATCATTGGTATTATGTTGACTTCGTTTCTTGTTCACATTATGATGATTACTATACCTTCTAACTTAAAGCATGTTATGTTCACCTGTAACTAATTGTGCATTAAGCTGAGACTTTTGTAAAATAAAGTGGATAAAAATTGATGTAAAAATTGTTGATGATCTAAATAAACAAAAAATAAATATAAATTACGACCTTGCAATAAAAGCATATCACGTGTTATAAGTATTTTTTCAACAAAACAATGAAAATTATATGTCATTATTTCTAATGTTTACAAATAAAGATTTTCTAGATTTTGTTTACTGTTATATCATCATAGGATGTTAAACATCCAAGTCCCTCCTTTTGAGGCACAGTAGTAATAAATATGCATAATTTAATCATTATTCATTCAGTGCCTTCAGTCCTAAGTTGATAGGTCGATCCAATAACATTTAATACTGCTCGTTGATTAGTTTTCCTTGAAGAATATTCTCCTATTTCGCACCCATTAGACTGGAATTGTTTTAAAACCCTTGGAGTACATGCTTACTTACTAGCTTTTATTAGCAAATCAATAAATTTGTAATAAGTTTCACTTTTAGCTTCAAAAACGACGGAATCCCAATACAAACAATCAACCCCTTTTTCACCCCTTCAGGGGGAAAATATAGATCGAAATGTAAAAGGCCTCTTAATCTGTGAGGTGGCAGTCCTCCTGCCGGAAATAATGGAATTTAATTGTGTCTGGATACCCGTAACTTGAAAGGTAAAAAGATAAAATACGTATTTCCTAGAATGGATACGGTTTTATAACCATTCCGACAAAATGAAATTCCCATTTTCCCTTGGTATAGAAGTTTGTGTCTTAACACTTAGACCTCCTCCTAGACACATTACTAAACGCAAAAAAATACTAAAATTAGAAATATTATTACACAAAAAACAATTTTAAAAAAAGGACTTAAAACAAAGTAAAATTACAAATGAACAGTTGGTACGTGTTACTTGTGAAAAGTCCGGTACATCAGCTTAATACGTACATCTGCATCTGCTGATACAGCAGCGCTGGGATTCTTGCAGCAGTTGGAGCTGAAACTTTAAAACCAAATTCCTGTCTTTAGTATGGTTGGTGGAAGATCTTTTCCTGGGTCCCATAGGCTAGGAAACACACTTATTCCAAAAACGAACTTGCTCTGCTATTATATGATTATATTATCTTATCTCCATGTCCTGGCGTTAGTATATATTTTACATATTTTTATTCTAAGGCTTATTTAGTGAGCCTCTTGAAGCGCAACGGTTTGACAGAAAATAATGGCTGAGATGTAATTTTTTAGAAATTACGAAAAAAAAATCTAATATATTGGACCTAACATTTTGAATGTGCTAAATCGAAATGATTTTAATTCGTGTTTTATGTTCAGTAAATAGTTGCAATATTCTTGAGTTAGCACTTGCGCAGGTTTCAGTGGTGTCTAGTGAGTCAGAATCAATCATCATTCAGCTATTTTTTTTTATTCATTTATGCATAGTGATATATTTAAAACGATACAATAGGTATTACTTTAATTTTATTTAATATTCATTTACTCTAATAGTTTTTTTTTAAATTTATTTACAACAAACAATTGTACTAAGGATGACATTGTAATAAATGAAAAAAAAAATGAAAAATGAAAAAATGTTTATTGCATATACAAAGTATGTTTTTCTATACAGAGTTTGGATTCTCCTTTTAAGTGAGTAGATCACTTGTGACAGGAGAGTCCGCTCTCCTATAACAATAAGTGGTTACTTAATGCATAGCGACATAACATCACAAACAAATAAAATAAAATAAAATGATGACATAAATATGTAATGAAAACTTGATTATTAAGAAAAACTAAAAAGAAAAAAAAATGAAGTTAAATCTAAGCATTATTAAGGTATTGAATTTAAACTAACATTTAGATATTTTCCTATTGTAAAACTTCTTTGTGTGTGAGTTGTGTGTTGTGTGTTGTGTGTGTGTGTGTGTGTGTGTGTTTGTGTGTGTGTGTGTGTGTGTGTGTGTGTGTGTTGTGTGTGTGCGTGCGTGTGTGTGAGTAAGTGTGTGTGTTTCTTTATATACAAAACTTAAGAAATAAGACTTTCTGTTTCCTCATAGGTTAAATCTTTAAGCCAGTCTCCTATTAAGAGCTTACACTCAAAGACTGCCTGCGAGTATATTTTTAAAATTTTATTTACTCTGTTATAAAGATGTGATGATTTGGAAGTGTATTGATGTCTGGCGAAGTGTGTTTTACGTGTACGTGTATGAGAAACAATATAATTTCGTCGTTTGGTTGACATGGAGGTGTCTACCAAAAGTGTTTTGTGTTTTCTCAGAATTATGTGCAAGATGTACAATTTTCGAACCGACATAACCTCAGCCAAAGAGTATAATGTGTGGGTTGGGAATCTAAGTTTCTTAAAGTGTATAACTTTTAAAAGCAAACGCTGAGCACGTTCTACTTCCAGGAATTTAACCTTCGATGCACCTCCCCACACTGGAATGCAGTAGATAACTATGGATTGTGCTAAGGCAACATAGATATTTTTGAGCAGTTCTTTACTTGCCGAGTGTCTTAAGATTTTGAAAATCCAAATCAACTTTCTGATTCTGCCAGCAACCAAATCAATGTGAGCATGCCACGAGAGTCTCTCATCAATCATGACACCCAAGTACTTTAAGGTGTTCACTTTATTTATTGAAGCGCAGTCGCATCGGCCTGCGCGATCACAGTTGTGGACAGTAAGACTATAATCGGGAGGAGGCTGAGTTCGGCTGTTGATGGTGAAGCACATAAAGTTAGTTTTAGCTGTGTTCAGTGAGAGCAAATTATATCTTAGCCACATAGCGGTGTTGGAAAGAGTAGTCTCAGCATATTCTTTAATAGACTCCCAAGACTTCCCAGTAAAAGTGATTGCAGTATCATCTGCATAAGAGATTATTCTAGCGCCATGAAATTTCATACCACAGAGGTCATTTAAGTAGACGAGGAAAAGCGTCGGACCCAAGACGGATCCCTGAGGGACTCCATAGGTCAATTCAGCATCTTTACTCATAAACTGTCCCACCTTGACCCTCTGTCTCCTTCCACTCAAATAATCTCTAAAAAGATTCAGAGAAATACCTCTTACACCAATTTTTTCCAATTTTTGAATAAGCATGGGAACAGAGACGGTGTCAAAAGCCTTTTTCAAATCTAGAAACACAGTTAAGCATTTGTCCCCACTGTCCAATTGATCAACAATAAATGAAGTCAAGGCCAGAACAGCATCTTGGGTTGATTTGCCTGCTCGAAAGCCATATTGTGAATCTGCCAAAATCCGAAACTTGTTTAAGTACTCCATAAGTCTTTTGTTGATAAGTTTCTCAATTATCTTGGAAAGCGAAGGCAGTATAGAGATTGGTCTATAATTATTAACATCATCTCTGCTCCCACCCTTATGTACCGGTGTAATAACAGCCTGCTTCAGTGAGGTAGGAAATATGCCTCTATGAAAGCAAGAGTTAGCTAAATGAGTGATAACTGGCACCAAGATGTGTTTAGCTAGTTTCAGAAAACTAACAGGGATTGAATCCCAGCCAGGGGCGCTATCAGACCTCAAATTCATCAGAATGTCATTTACCTCCATAGGATCGGTGTCTAGCAAGACAAAAGAAGTTAATTGATTTCCATCCGAACGTATAGGGAAATTATCTGCGATAATCGTGTTTTGCAAAGGCATAATCTGGTTTGCCAGATCTCCACCTACACCTGAAAAAAAGCTATTAATGCAATCCACTGATTCTTCAGGAGTAGCCTTAACAGTAAGAAGCTTATCATTTTCGTTATTGTGCTGTCTTATATTAGTAATACTCCTAATATTTTTCCATAGGCGCTTAGGTTCTTTTTCCGAGTCCTTTAACAGTTTTTGTTCATAATTGCGTTTTAATTTCTTAATTAATTTTGTACAGAAATTTCGGTAACGTTTAAAGGTGACTTTAAGTATCTCATCATAAGGGTTATTACGAAGTTTTTTTTGCATATTATTTCTGTTTTTAATACAGCGTAAAACTCCCTGCGTTATCCACGGCTTAATAATGCGTTGACTTTTAGGTATACGCTTTTCTTGAGAGTTTTCTTTCAGTGATTGCGAAATGTTCAATATCAAACTTTTAGCCACATACTCCGGATCATCAGAAGACAGCAATTCAGACCAATTTTTATTTGAAAGACTTGCCAGAGCTTTTTCATAATCTATATTTAATTTAGTTCGCTTTACTTTAGATTTATTATGCAGACTAGTGATATGTAAAAATGTCATAGCGTGATCCGTTATTGAGGTATCTAAAACTGTTATTCTTGCGCAAATCTTGGTTTTGTCTAGTTTAAGCATAACATGATCTAAGCAACTAGCCTCCCGGGTTGGGAGTCTATGACCCATCATAATACCGTGGCTACTTAACATATTCAGATAATCAAATCTGTTCCGTTTCACGAAGCTTTGTTCGTTATGATTTGGTATCAGATTAATATTGATATCACCGACTATCACAATACATTTATAAGATTCTATTAAGTTGAGATGAGTATTTAACGAGTTTAGGAAATTTTCAATATTAGTGTTTGATGGTGACCTATAGATAGCTAAAAAGATGTAATTGGAGTACTCTAGTAATAAACATGATGCATTATCTATTAAAATTTCCTTAACGTTTACATGTAAGTCTTCATTGATGTATGCTATAACACCATCATTTTGATTCAGGTAACGAGTACTTAAATATGTAGCATAGTTAGGTAGACGCGGAATAGGTTTATTTCCATTTGTCCACGTCTCTGTCAAAATTATCATATCAGGATTAAAGTTTAGATGAGTGAGCGAGAGAAGCAAATCATCGAAATTTCTATAGATGCTTCTTATATTTTGTGATATCAATGTAAAGTCATTATATTTTATGCTTATATTTTTATCTAATGTTTCAATATCACCGACGGTGGCCACAGCAATTTCTGAACAATCTATGTCATTTAAAGTATTAAGAGCGTCATTCATAATACAGTTTTAAACGGAATAAAATAAGTACTAACGATATACCATTGTTGTACCAATACTTAGGTAGGTATTTATCCAGGTTTGAGTTCTAGTCTATTAATTATATGATTAAACCTCACAAGGCCCTAATGGCACGCGACACCTTAATATAATGCCATATCAAGTGCGTACCGAGGCACGCGTCTTTGAGATTCCTTAGTTTCACAACCGATATAGCGTGGAGGTCAATATATCTGCCCTCCGCTCCTGAGGTTGTGGTTTCGATTCCCACACAGGACAAATCTTTGTGTGCATGGATTTGACTATTTGTTCTGGTTTAGGTGTTTCCTATGTATATTAAGTGTGTATTTACAAAAAAAAGTATTTAGGTATGTTTATCCGTTTTTTAGTATTCATAACACAAGTTCGTAATGATACTTATCTTGAAACTTAATAATTGGTGTAATTGTTAGAAACTATGTATTCATTATTATTTATTATAATTTACTACGAACGTTACAAAAACAATTCTTTGGACATTTAGCACTGCGCCATCTAGCCCCGTACTGAGAGCTTTTAATATGCAATTAACTTTTGTTTTTTTTAAAATACATACATAGAATACCAAGGGTGACACTTCGAAACGCATACTATTTATTGCTATAATTTCAAAAGGCATACATCAAAAATCCAAAAGCATAATATCCTTTGGCATAACATATTACTACGCATAACCATAATAATGCAGAATTGTTGAAACGCATTATTATAAGAGTCATAATCATATGAATCTATATTTTCATTTGCCATATTTTTATAAAGCATACTTTGAAACGCAACTTCTCTTTTTGGGTTAGATTGAGGTTTTTTCTTTTTCTTACTATTTAATAGTATTTTCTTATAATAGTCATATACGATATGCCCACCTGACTATTATTATTGTTAATTTTTATAAATAATAATAAGTATAATTCAGTATGATTATGTCCAACAAAAAATATGCCTTTCATTACCTATGCTTATCTAAATTATGCCTTTTAATGATTCTGCGTTTCATAATTTGGCGATATGATGTTATGCGTTATAACGTTATGCTTTATAGCGGTATGGCAAGTGACGATTATGGTAATCAATATTATGCATTTTTTGTTTTTGGCCAAAAACGTTATGCGTTTCAATAGATAACCAATACCAAGACATAATGATTACACACAAAAATTTGGACCACGACCTCAGCGCAGAATCGGACGTCAGTCAAACACACGGTATTTCAAGTAATAATTTGAGGCGTTTGAAAAGTAGTCTTTAGGACTAATGAGTCCTAAATCTCAAAGTCGCCTAACGAGCACTGGAGAGAAATGAAACCGAAATGAGGAAATCCGCAGGAAAACTAAAGTTGTCAACATAAAGTTGGCCGATGGGACGGAAAAGTTCTTCAATGGCGGCTTCTCGCCGTACAATAAAACGTGGGCAGGTCTCACACAAGGTGAACTGACGACTTCATAAATGTTCCGGGAAGCCGATGGACTGAGTAGAACGATATGATGATAATAATCCGGAGACAGATCTCGGAATCCGAAATATTTTAATTATTTTCAAGGAGACCACACATCATGGGATACATGAGAAATAATATCATCGCTAAGTCGTAGGTACCGTAATATTTGGTTCTTAATAAAAATGTCGCCATAGTGAATGTGTATTACATATCCGTTATTCAAACTAAAAGCTTTCAGAGTTAAGCCACATAAATAAGATAGACGAACATGGCGAAAATATAAAGGTTGATACTAGTTATACTACGGAACCATTAAATTAGCCCATCTCTGTAAAACTACTGCAAAGACAGGCACGCAGAAAGAAAACTCGTAACACTCCTTTTTTGCGTAGTGGGTGATTAAATCTTAGAGGATATTTATTATTATATCGACATACACATATAATATCATATTCTTCAACAGACTTGTTGCTGACAAAACTTTATTTCATACTCGGAACATCCATGTTTTGCGTCGAGAATAATTATAACGTTGAGCCGTTTTATAATTACATTTATCAATTTGTTCTTTCTTTATCGAACCTGCTGTAGACAAAACTGTATAGGGATCCTACCATTTTTTTTTAATTTACGTCGCTATCAAAATGCATTTACGCACTGTCTCTCGGCCAAAGAGAGACCGAGAGAGGTGTGTGGGACTCACCACCGGCAGACACGACCGCCAGCAGTAATACCCACTAAAAATCTTCCGACGACGCCCGCCGCTTGTTGAGAAAGAGGCGGAAGCCAGAACCTGGGTTGCAGCTCCGACACCCCGCCCGCGGCCAACGTCCCCCGGACCAAAACCGGGAGGACCTCCTCAGAGAGACGCAGTGGACGCGCCCTTCTACCTCCTTGTGCGACCATAGCGTGTGTGGCCGACTTCTCGGAGGGTCCATCGTTAGACATTTAGACAGCAGGGGCCCCCTGCCCCCGCTGCCTCAGACCCTCCTGGCGCTGCTTGACGGGCCCTCCTGGCCCACCCGCTGCGCCCTCCACAGGTCCCTCTTAGTTTCCCCCCCGGTAGTCAGTACTGAGGGCACCCAGAGTCGCCAATCTCTGGGTGTTACCTTTTCCCTAGCGCCTCCTGCGCCCTATCGGGAGGTACTCAGCCCCCCCACCACGACAAGGTGGAGACCAGTCGGGGGGGATAGGGATCCTACCAACATGAGCCCGAGCAAACCTCATCTGCAAGTGTTGCCTATCAACGGACAAGGCTCTGGCGAATATAAAAGTTTTCGGTAAGAGACAATAGGCTAGCCACCTATTACGTAGGACCAACAATATAATTGGCGGAGTGTGGGGCGTATGATATGCCTCTGCCTACTCCTTCGGGTAAACAGGCTTGATTGTATGTATGTAGGTAAAACTATATTTTTAACTCATGCCACCCGTTTTTACGTCGGAGACATTTAAACCGTAAAGTCGTTTTATAATTATAAGTATATCAGCACATTCATAGTTCATCGGACCTGCTGCAGATAAAACTTTGTTTTATGGTATACTCATTGGAACAATGTAGTATTTACGGCTTACACGGTTTGCGTATCTATGAAATATTTTCCCCCAAGGATGTGTCCATACATCTGAGGGTGTTTGTTCGATCTCCCAACAAAGTTTCAACCAAAATCCGAGCGCTCTTACACTCGGGCGAAACAAGTATCTGGTAATGTGATATGATTGTATAAGAAAAGGATATTCTTATTCTATAAGCGCCCATTCGTTCCGCAAATTGTTTGTTTACTTCCATATCAAACGTGGCCTAACCTTTTGTATTCATAAAATGGCTAATCTTGCATCTTATTGGCAATGTTTTCCCTTTTATCAATCCACCTTATTTCTTATACAAAAAAGGCTTTATGCCCTTATGGTGGATGAAAGAGGGTTTATAGAATAACATGAAACATTCTGTAAGGTATAACGAGTCGTCACCCAAAAAATTGTAATTTCCTCAAGAACCATTAGCCGGTTTCCTGGGCATTGTGCGGCAGGTTGCCAGTCCGTCCTACTTGAATGTAAGATTGATGACCCGCTTCCAGCAACCATTATAGAAGCGATGACTTGTCATTGTCAATGAGAACGACAAAAGAGTGTCTTTACTCGTCAACATTAAAGTATGATTAGCTAATTACTATCCCCGAAGAAGCCATTACAGCCACATAATGTGTAACATCGAAATTGTAAACGTTTGTTTGAACTAGTGAAAACTCAATATTTAAACTCAAAAATGTATATTTGTTGCAGACTCAAGCCAAAATATAAGCAAACAGAAATCTGACAACTAAATATTTAAAATGTTCAACGAATGTACCAAAGAGACTAAGCTGTTATTATTATATTATATTTTTACATATATCGAATATAAAAATATGCGATATATGTAAAAATAGAACAGAATAATAAAACACTAGAACAAATCTTTTAAAAAAAAGTTTTTTTTATTTTCAACAAAGTGCCTCTTAAGCTTACCACAAAACTTGTGTTACGAGTGGGTTTACATTTTATATACATCGCAAGGTTTTAAATCCTTGCTAGATGGCTGCGAACCGGACGCTCAACCGTTGGGCTACGACCTCCTTCAAATAAAAATCGCAAGCCGTAAAATCCTTAGTGCCTTTATGAAAACTAGCTGCTGTAGCTGCCTCTGTTTTATACACCAGTATTTTTTTTTAAATTTTAACATTAACCATTAAAATTAAAATTAAAAATTCAATTGTTATCAGACTCAGGAGTCTTTAGGAGACTTCAGGAAATCGTAATCAGATTAATATTTATTTTACCCATAATAGCCGGGACCAATGGTTTTTCCAAAAAAAACTATAATACGAGCGCTAAAATAAAAACTGGCTCTAGAATAAAGTTTCCGTTATGTTACTTCAGGGGCGATCCATTCCAATGAAGTACTCATAAATTTCACATAAATTTGCCGATGTCCAGGCTTCACTGGAGTTTTCCTGTTCTATCCTTAATCGCTCTTAGTTTCTCTGTTTTTTAATAAAACTTACAGTAGCCAGCGAGCAATATTGCACGTCGGCTTTTGAAAACTGAAGTAGTTTTGTGAGCTCTATATGAGTTACGCGGGAATTAGAACAAAATAACTTTAACTATTAAGTTCTGAATTCACATCATGATAAACGATAAATAATTATAATACTCGTAACTGATGGGCATAGAAATTATAGACTTATGCATAGGGCTCAGGGTCTGCTTACGGTATCCAGTTTTGCACGGTTCTGACAGGTCACGCAACAGAAGTCAAGCAACTCTACCTGCTAAAATATAAACGAAAAAATTAATTTCCTGCCATCGATTTATTTCAAAGCAAGTTGTCTGAAAATGAAATGGCAAATCACAGCATCGTTCAGCACGCCAGACAATTTTTTTTCCTTTTGCTATAACGTCCGCATCAAAAAGTTACCCTTTTTATTATCAACAAGTACCTATCTGTTGTCATTACGTTCAATCAATTGACTCTGTTGATATAGACAATGCCTAACTTGCAAATAAAACATATAACATAGTTTTTACCTTCAAATAATCTTTGAAAACCATACATACATAAAATCACGTAACAGACGGCAAGCCCATTGCCGCTTACTGGGAATTTTGATGTTCGCCAGAGACTCGTCCGTTGTTTTTGGCTCTCCAGATCTTAGTATCCTATACACCCCTCTATAGACAAACCAGCTGTCAAGATATAACAAGGTACTGACTACCTCATAACGAATACCAAATATGTGTATGACTCCGTGGACCAATGGCTTATACACCCTATTGAAATCTATGAATGTAGAAATGAAAATGCTACTATGTAACAATATCGCAGAATAAGCAAGCCGAATTGAAATTACAAACGCGCTACCTAAACCCATTAATACTCAGCATCCCTGAACTAAATTCTGATATTGGGTTTCTTGGTATTTTAGCAATAAACAGCTTTAACTAGAATGTCTATTAAATTAAGGCGGTCATAATCTATTGGTACAGTTTACGGTTTAAAGAACCAGTTAGTACAGAGTTCAAAACTCGCCGGTACGTAAACCCACTGGTAACACAAGGGATCTATTCTTCCATGCTATAATAGGAATATTGAAAAGAAAATGTGATGCCTTGTGTTTAACGTATTATCAAAATTTACAAATTACCAACCTAACCTATGCACAAAACAAAATAATAAATTAGTACTCAAATTTAACAATAGGTCTTTTGATGCACAACTTTTCAAAAAATATTTTTTGTGTGAGTTTAGGCGCCGAAGCGTAATAAACAGACAAATAAACTCAGTTTTGCAATAATATTTGTATGGCTATGTTATCCTTTACATAGAATATGTGAAAAAGAAGACAACATTTTTGGTTCAAAGCTGCTCAAAAATTTATGAATAAAGAGGACAGGATCAGTAACAAACAATGCTCGCCAAAACCAACTAAAAATATAGAGCAAATAGAATTTTCCATAAGAAGGCCATTGTGTATGGTACAGCTACAGCGAGTCATATATTTGACACACTTTTCAGTCTTTAGCTTTTGTGCTCGTCTTTTATTGCCGACTGAGGCGCTGCTCCGCGCACAACACTTGTACACAATATACGGGACGTGACTCGAATGCCAATTCATTTTATAACTTACTTCACTGGATTTATTAACTGCGTGGACAGAGGAAGAAAGCCGAATATTATCTTATCAAACTATATATTACTATGCACCGTTTGCAAAAAAGTTACTTGAACATTGAGATGTTAAATTACTTTATAATAAATTTTAAGACTAATTTTGTAATTATTATTTTGTAATTATTACACTGCTCTTCTAGCATCAAACTTAACAAAATACTGTAGATTTGGTTTGGATAATCTAATTATTAGGTATCAATAAATGTAGATAAAACGTTTCATTATCATTCTGCCTGAACTATATAACTTATATATAGATACAGCACAACCTGAAGACATCAGCGGCCTTCCCTTAACATTTTGACATATAATCTAAAACATGAGCACAAGCAAGTGATGGATTAAAAATATCTTTGTAACAATTCCCGCGCTACTATAATTTCCCGAAAAATCGAGAAACTATTCAACACGACACGTGTTTCGCCCTTACACAGGGCATCTTCAGGTAAGATAGGAGCCTCAAAACAACGATGTCTTCACGACCAACGCTGAAACGAGAGTCTTACAATGGATTTCCGCAAAGTAACGCCTGAATCAATAAATTACATGAGCACAAGTTTACGTAATCTATAACTCAAGAAAGGCTGAACCGATTGTAATAAAAATTGGTGGGGAGGTAGCTTAGAACCAGGGGACGGATATAAAATACTTTTTATCTCGTTCCCGTAGAATGTGACATAAATCGTGATATAACAAATAACAACTGACATGGAATAAAAAAAAGCAAACGAGATTTTCATCAACAGATAGCTGAAGATACAGTCTATTTTTTATTTTCCCGCGAGAACTCGATTTAAAAAAAGTACTAATAAGTCATGCGTACGAAGTCGCTAGTTTTAAATAAACAATACAAGCCATAACTAACGACGGTATTTTTAATAACAGAACTAGAAAATTAGATAGCGTGAGTGTTGTGTCTGTATAAAGTATAACCAAACTATGTTCTTATAGTAGATACTGTAGCTATATATGACTAATTAAGTTCGCGCTTCTTAGGTACCACTTTTATCAATGTGACTAAAGAAGCAACATGAAATAAAAAATATATGCAATACATTTCTGATATTAAATGTCGGAGTGTTCAATATATTTGCTTCTCTATAACGTAGCAATTTAATATGAAAACAAAATTTGAGCAATCTTGAGTAAGCAAAAAGAATCTTCATTTATTATTCAGCCAAGATCGTAAATCTAGTAGACATCAATGAACAATTGTAACATTGATGAAAATGTAATTTGCAGACCTGAATTTTTTTATCAAGAATTTATTGTTTATTAGTTTATGTATGTTCCTTTATGGTTTAATAAATAAGTAATGGATCCTTCTTAAAGGAGATGTTTAGTGCGATAAAGTAGCATTGTGTCAGAACCTCATTTTTTATTTAAAACGAAGGTATATTCTATTTTGTTTATAGGTGTGTAGTTTATATTACACCTCTATCTACCTTGGGTAAAGAATGTTTGAAATTCAGCCCTATAACATTACAGTTTGTTGTTATTGTTCAAAAATTTTATGAGAAACTAATTTTTCTATATTTCGCGTGAATCACATGATCGATGCAGTGTTCCAAAAACTCATAAATTCCGTAATATTGTTACCGATAATATCATAATATTATATTTTGAAATAAAAACTGTAGAAGTTAATAACAAATATATTTTCAACTTCTTGGCTGGAAAGTGAATCGTCATGTCGGCAGTTTTGTTTATTTTTCTAAAATTTGTGATATTTCGAATATTAATGTGTAATAACGGTGAATTATTAACGGTTAAGTGTTTGTGAATCAAACAAAACAGTGCAACATCACTTTTCAAATTACCTCAAGAAGTCTTATGTGAGATCTCAGTATAGTCCCACATCTTTATTTAACTTTTATCTTTATCACTACTCATTATTATGTACTATGAATTAAATATTATTAATATATCTATAACTTGACACTGGCTAAGTGTGCTTATCGTACGAAGCCATAATTTAAAAGAAAAAAATAATTTTAGATATCTCACTCAGCGCCATTTCGTCCCAAACTTCATAGATATTGTACTTACACTAAGAAGGAAACAACGGGTTAACGGTAAAATCATACGTATAACACAATAACATGTTTCACAGTGTATTAAATATGAGATGGACTATTTTACATAGTTTTGTCAGTACATAAACTTCTATTACAAATGTTTGATTTTGCAGAACAATAAATGTAAAACTTTTTTTTTCTTTATGTTTTTTTTTGTGCTATAATTTAAGATAAAATTTTAGATTGTTTTTTTGCTAGGATTTGCTGCGATTACAGCGCTTATTTAGGTAGCCAAGATAGATTAGGTTTAAGGTTTTTTTGAATAGCTTTTTCACGAACGACTGCTTTATGCTGTCTGAGTGACGGCTTAAATACATAGTTAAGCCGTCACTCAGACCTACACCTACATAGGTAGAGCAAAATTTCAAAGTGAATAAAAACATTTGATGCAATAAAAAATAAAAAACGTAGATGCAAAAAAAGCAAAGAATAATTGACGTACAAATGGAAACTAATTTTTTTTCTTAAAATAAAACTAACCTACCTTACATAGAGGCGGATAAAATATCATCATATCCTATCATTATCCCGATTACCCTAGACTTAAGCTCAGGCCCCAGTGTCTGCTCTGTGGTGAAACCAGATTTGGCTGAATTTCAGATATTGCATAAAGCAACTGCCGCCTGAACTCCGCAACCCAGAGGGAAACATCATACGTACAAAATATCACGCCTGTTTCTTCGAAGGGGTAGGCAGAGGCTTGCTAAACGCTAACATTTCGCCAACCAAATTATTGGTCCCACGTAATACATGGCGAGCCTATTGCCGGTTACGGACAACTTTTCTGTTCGCCAGAGCCTCGTTTGTGGTTCAGCAGGTGCGCCACTTGCAGGTGAGGTTGGCTTGGCTGCCCAGATATTAGTACCCTATACACGCTTCTATGATTTAACCAGCTGTCATGATATTGCATGGTACTGAATACCTACGACTGCCAAAATTTTTTATGACAGCCGGGACCAACGGCTTAGGGTGGTTGCCTAGGCACGGCGCTAGCGATAATTACGCACATAACTTCGAAAAGTGCGCGATCAGTGTTTGAACCAGAGACCCTCTGAATTTGAAGTCTCTTGGTATTTCCAATCTCGTCTATCGCCGCTGCAAAATACAAACAGCCACTTCAGTAGTATTTATATTCAAGAAAGTATAGTTTGAAAAAAGCTTACGGCTCGTAAAAAGCTCGACCTGTATCTATCTTATAAACGATTGAGTCCCAGCTTAATTAACGGCCCGCGGGCAGCCATAAAAATGCACGTAAAATGGCCCTCCTAAAGTACACCATTAAAGCTTTAGCATCAAATAGTAGTCGATAATTAGAACTATTGTCGAGGGTCTTTCTGCGCAAGGTTTATGTGCCCTGTGCCCCGATGTACGACAGAGCTCTCAGTCAGGAAGACGTGAATAAACTTTATATTGAGTAATAATGTAATTTTATGACTGATTTGATTTGGTGCTGGGTAGGAGCGGTACCACTGAAGTATTCTACGACGCCATGTCTTGCTCGAGGGACTAAGGAAATAAATGTAGTGTGAATATGAGCGAAAGGCCAGTCATGTCTCAGAATTTGTCATTTTTTATTTAGAGAATCACTTATCTGTGCTATAAGTGGACTTTCCTTGATACCTTTCAAAAAGATGGAGAAAGGTTGCTGTGAGATGGACGGATGTGTTAGTATGATTTGATTTGTACATATTTACTTATTTAATCTTTATTGCACACAAAAAGAATGTACAAAGGCGAACTTAATGCAGAAGGCCCTCTCTACCAGTTAACCATAAGGTTAGCAGAGAGAGTTAAAGGCGATGCTTTAAGCTAAAACAAAATATTAATAAACTTACATAAATCAACTAACTTAAGAAAATACTAATAAATAGACAGAACACAATAAATAGATAGAACATAGACATAAATATATATAATACAGGCAAGATGATAGTAGGGAGACTTAACCCGACGAGGGCTCATTTAAATAGCAATCTTGCAACATAGTCTTAAAGATATTTTTACTCTATGCAAGCCTAAATTTAACAGGCAGAGCGTTCCATAATTGAGTAGCCTTAATATGGAAAGAATTTGCAAGGAAACCTGTATGGTGCTGTGGAGTAGCGAGAAGCAAATTGTTAGCCGAACGAAGATCGCGTGTGTGAGTTTAACTGAGAAACTTGAAAGAGGGGATCTAGGATCAAATAATACACAATAAAAATATCTTTGGACATTTCACATAGCGCCACCTAGCCCTGAACTATAACTTAATGATAGCAGACTAAGACTTAACAATGGATATGCTACACAAGAGATAATATTGGATACTTTTTTGTCGTCGAAATATTGGAATGAATTGCTAAATAGAGAACCGAGCCCAAAGAAGAATTTTATCAGAAACAAGCATTTCATTTTGAAAAGAAATATATATGCAGACTTTTTTCGAGGCATATAAAAGTACATAGTTTCAGTCTATGAATATCTAACGCTACAAAGAGTCACATGGTAATAGTACGTAATAGTTGGCCCGCCGCAACGCAGCGTGCGTGCCCGGGCTGCCAACGAGCGGTAAAGCCGGCGCACACCGAGCGGAGTTAGGCCAAACGTGAGCAGATACTTTATGAGCTAACAATTGCACTTTTATCTTCTATATTGGAATGTCGAGTTATTTATAGCGTTTTTTATTTACAAGACTAACGAGACTTTTATCTTATGGAGAAACCTAAGCTTTCCTGAAATATTTATTACATGCCAACGAGCGGTGAACCCAAGCATACACGAAGCGGTATTAGCAACATACGTGAGCGGATATTTTATGAATTTTTTATCTTCTACGTTGATGTCCTGTTATTTTTATCGCATTTAGGGTTCCGTACCATTACTAAAACTCCGCTGTCCATCTCATCGCATGGCATTTATGTTAGGCTTTAAAGCCAGGACCACACAGAGTGGAGTTAGGACCACACGTGAACAGATACTTTATGATCTAAAAATCGCATTTTTTGTCTTTTATGTTCGTATATCGAGTTAGTATATTCGTTTTTTGGGTTCCGTACTCCAAAAGAAAACACAGGGTTCGTTTTTCCATCACTGCACTCACAGTCAACTTATGTTGATCGATTAAGGGACACCTTCTGCATGCTACTTATTTTATAGAGTGAACGCGAAAGGTTGGTATTTAATATGATTATTTCTATGAGGTTATGAGATGTGGATGCCTGTTTGTCACGACTAGCGAGTTCACCTCTACCGATTGCAATTATTGAGTGACTACTTATACAAACGAGTTACAAAATGCTTTGAGAAATTTTACTAAAGGTTGACTCATTAAAAGCGCTCAATGGGAATGTACACTGTTACCTTATTTGTTAAATATTTTGGGAGAGCCCCGGGGAGAGAGCCAAGTCTGCTGGGGTTTCGGGATTGTGTGAAAAGGATGCCGCGGTCTCGGAACATAACGGGCTCTAAAAAGAATATGGATGGTCTTTAGTCAATAAAATTCTGACACACCCTTCCGCTCCCCACCCACAGCAGGAGTCATTTAATGATTTTTCATCCTAAAACATTGTGATGTAAAAAAAAAGTTTAATAGCTACCGAAGGAGAAGCCAGGTCGTGAGATTAGTTTAATATAAATCTATGCGTGGCGGTGTGCGCTTGGCTGTGGCACTCGGTGAATGTCGGCATGTGTGGCGTCACCTGTATCGTGCCGAGACTTGGAGACAATGAACTTACAGATTCACATGACAAAGACCTCGTGCTCGTCCCCGACATTCTAGTAAGGCTATGTTTGACTGTGACGTTGTTCTTTATTTAGCTTACAATTTTGTTTACATTGTTTTATCAACATATCAGTTAATTTACGTTGCACTGCAGAATAGAAATCCTCCTATTACAATACAAGGAGACGTAATACTTACCTTGTACTTTTATGCGCGACCCAATGTCAGACTTAGGTAGTAATGGCGTCCTGCTATTGCTAAAAGTTATACTTTCCAGACAAGGGAGAGAATTGTAGGCTAACTATTAAGTTTTAGAATAACACTAAAATTAAATAATAAATAAAATACTAAACGCACATACTTTCAATTTATTAAACACTTTCATTTGATAAAATGAAGACAAAGACAGCTAGTTTTAAACCTGGTCTACCTTTAGATCACGTTTTGTAATAAGACCTTAAGTGTAGAAACCCCTACTCGGTTGGCTAAAAAACGTTTTTTTCTAAAGATTAGCTCACTTTTATTTATGCATGTTTGAAATTGTGTTCTTAATGTTTGTTTTATGTGAAACGTAAAAACCACAGATGCTCAGACAGTTTTTGAATGTAGTCTGTATTGTTATGAAGGTACCGTTGATGGAATATAACGTAGGTAGTAGGCGAGTTTTTTTTAATGACATGCAAAAACATGAAACACAAAATCAACCTCAGAAAATAGTAGGTACAATATATTTCTGTACAGCTTTTATATCGGTCATACAAAGGTAACAAACGTCGAATTCATCGTTTATTCATTTCACAGCAGACAGAACCCTATCGCTCATTTACTCCGGGCTTATTGTATTTTTTCACTCAGCATTGAAAGTGCCGAGTCTAACAAAGAGAATTCGGCCATTAAGCGAAACGCTACAAAGACATTAATTGCTTCGCTACGAGCTACGTGCTACGAGCCCGTAGAGCGGCGTGCTACGAAGTGTGAGTAAAAAGCCATGCGCGACTTAATAGTATGGAACCTTCCTGCTTAATATTCATGGTCTACTACTAAGTGCACCCCATAAATTAAATTATGTGTAACGTAACATAATAGGCAGATCGTAATGGACCTTATAGGAAAATGGAACGTAGCATTTGGAAAGTGAAGCTTATAATTCTTCTTCTTTGTCCAATCCTAAAATATTTAATTTTCGAGTAAGCTCTTCCGATCTTATCATTCTAGGACATACTTAAATCGTTAAGAGTAC
Source organism: Musotima nitidalis (assembly GCA_949126915.1). Taxonomy (NCBI): domain Eukaryota; kingdom Metazoa; phylum Arthropoda; class Insecta; order Lepidoptera; family Crambidae; genus Musotima; species Musotima nitidalis. Next base: position 8,985,062 of record OX421418.1, on the reverse strand, counting down.
TCGTTTAGCACTTTTCTAGTTATTTGTGTCCCCCGGGATCATTATGACGATTCCAAAATTAATAATTTTTATTTTTCCGATTGACCACCTAACATCAATATATTTAATGTATAACAGTATGACTGAAATTGTATAAAATGTGGAGATTTGTAAATTGCAATAGGACGAAGTATGTATTGTAAACCCACTGAAAATTAGACTGTAAATCTTCTCAAGACAAAATAAATAAATACATAATTGACTTTAGACAATTCTTAATTAAAGTTGAGAACTACTCTTGTATGTCATGTTTTAATTGATTCTCGACTTCAAGAAGGGTTGTGTAAGTTTATAGCTTTGGCTTTTATAAGTAAATATTTGACGGTTCAAAGGAATCAAACAAATTATTGAACATTACATAACAAGAAAACAAATTTATGACATTAATATATTTCTTTTTTGTTAAAAAGAGTATTGGATCACAATAATAATTTTTCGTTTAGACAAAATGATAATGTAAAATTTAGTTGTGTCGATAAAATTTTAAAAAACATAATATGTTAATAATAATATTATGTAATACTTTATATATTTAATACTATTAATATGTTAAAACTTTATCATATCGGCCCATTCGAGTACTGAGCATAGTACTGGAATGAAACACCTTCTGTCGAGAACTACGATGAGAGGGATTTAGTTTTAGGTCAGGGAGTTTGAAAAGTTACCTTAAGAGTGCTTATACATTGTAGTTTCTTTCTTTCTTTATTTTAAATAATGGCTTCGTGCGTCTAGCACATTTAGCCAGTGTCAAGTAAGTGATATATTAATAATATAAATAATTCATAGTAAATGAGAATGAGTGGTGATAAAGATGATCAATGGTAAATGAGATACCCTCCCCTAAGCCCCTTGAGTCCTCAGTAAAGATGTGGGACTATACTGAGATCTCACATGGACTTCTTGAGAGAAAATTTGAAAAGTGATGTAGTACTGTTTTGTTTGATTTACCAACACTCATGTATGTTCACAAACACTTAACGGTTAATAATCCACCGTTATTACACATTAATGTTAGAAATATCACAAATTTTAGAAAATAAGACAAAACTGCAGACATGACGCTTCACTTTCCCGCCAAGAAGTCTCCATTGTAGTTTATACATATTTACTGAATGCTATTTTCTCGTTTCCACAGAAACATGGATCACGCATGAAGTGCTCGGCGTGCAAGATAGTCGCGCACACGGCATGCATCGACATCCTGATGGACCGCGTGCAGTTCACGTGCAAGCCCACCTTCCGTGACGTGGGCGTGCGGCAGTACCGCGAGCAAACGCTCACCCACCACCACTGGGTCCATCGCCGCTCCGAGAAGGGCAAGTGCAAGTCGTGCAGCAAGGTAAGCAGCAATCTATAGGATATATTTATAATCTCACGCCCATTTTGGGTGCGCAGAAATCTTCCTTCCAAGGGATTGTATATAGTTATAGCATAGCTGACTTATAATTCAGAGATCGCTTTGGATTAGAAAGAGGATTTATGTAAAACGTGTCAAATTATAAGAAGTTGTAGTGTCAATTTGAGCATAAAGCTAGATTGACTCTAGAAGAGATTCCATTTCATTAGTCTATTTCTACGACACCCTCTTCGTGTTCCATAAATTATACACAATGGCATTATACACAATGGCATTATACACAATGGCATTATACACAATGGCATTATACACAATGGCAAATATTATGCACAATTGTTTATGTTTGGTTATGAGGTATTAACAGACGTTACAATTATTACTAACTCAAATTTAAAAGGGAAGGTGTATTAGAGTTTTAAAAAAAAATTACAAACCTAAGCCTTTAAGATGTTTCTCTCGAAGTAAATACGAAAATATAGTGACTTAACTCGTTTCGGTTTCAAGTACTCGTAAGCGCAAGAATCTTTTTTCGATGAATACGTTTACATCTTAATCTAAGAAATATATAAAAGCCAGTATTTTCTATATCTAAAAAGCTTCAAGTTATTACAAGTATCTACCTAGGCAGAGTATAGGGCTTTCAATCCTGATAACAATTAATTAATTCCGACAGGCTAATATCGTGAAATGAGTGACCGGTCTTTAAGCCGCCGCTAGTCCATGATATCTCTTACTGATTGATTGAGTTTAAATTTCACTGAGACGATTTAGCGATAAACGACAGTTGGTCGGTAGTTTCCAGTTAGATAAACAGAGGGAGTGTAGAATCTGCTTTTTCGCTTAGCAATTTATTAAAAATTCAGTCTTTGGAAAAGTCAGTTTATTTAACTTTTTAAAGCGGATATACGTGGCGATCACTGAAAAATCTAAAAAAAATTTGTTGTTTGGTTGTTTACTAGTCATGGCAATATCTCAAACAGGCGAGTTTTTGACGTTTTTATATTATGGCATCAAGCTCAATTTGCCACACAATACAAAATTAAGTAAAATTTTGTTAAATACAAAATAAAGTTATATAATTAAACAACAAAATCTATGAAAAATTATGTAACTCATATAAATATATACCTATTCAGCAATGATAAATCTTCTTTTTAAAACACAGGGAATTTTTTTTCGATATATTTTCGAAAAAAAAATTACAGCTCAAGAGTCTGTTCGGTTTGAATTCCGTTTTCTTTTTTGGAATGCTGCCTTTTTACACGGTTTACTGGGACGGTTTGCCCACTTAATAGTTTGTTTAGTAGACGCTCTGAGTTTTATGCATAATTGAACGTAAAACGTCGAGCACTTAAAGTTGGACTTTTTACTATACCACACCAACACGATCGATTTGCCCACTTAGTCGTTTTGTTTAGAAGTCTTATCGGAACAAGTATTTTTAAATGGTACTCTTTCGGAGCAAGTTGGAATTAAATCTACTAGCTGGCTTGTGTAACTTATTAAAACTCGAACAACGCAAAGCCTGTAGTAGTACAGGAGAACGAAAGGGAAACAGTTGCTGCGACCAATTCAACCGTTGATCCAAGCAAATTTAGACTAATCTAAACTAAGTTACCTAAAAATGTTATTTAATAATTGTAACTAACCTTTGCAATTAACGCTATATGCATACTTCATGAACACTAAACAAACGCTTATATCGTATATTAATAACGAACTTAACAAAAAAATGTTAACATCAGGTATCCATCATATAGCTTTTAGAATAATATCATCCGCATACATAAATAACATTACGCTCGATTACAACACTATTCACATTCAGTATTTTAAAATAAAAATGCAGTCTATGCCATGACGCAATATTCAATAAACTTCACTTTATTTGCGTGAAAGACGACTACCCAATTGAAATGCCGAAATAATTTACTTTACCGACGTTAAATAAACTAAACGTGCTAATTTTGTAGACACGTACAATTTGGTATTTTAAATAATTTCACATAATTATCCCCATCTCAATGCCGGCATTCCATTATCATAGTATCGCTTTCCAACCGCCACTTAGTCATTACACCCGAGGCAATTTATTAAGATGTCTCTTGTAGAGTTGGGGCTCCTTTTTAATTTGATACGAATTAATCGTTATTCGTTGTGAGAGTGACATAAATTTTTATTTTTCTGTTTGTACCTACGAGGTTTTTCACAGAAACGAACGTGCTTTTGATTATCGTTAGTCACTAACATGTCATTATACCTATTAACAATATCTAAATAAAGATATTATTGATAAGAATAATGATTAGGGTGAGACACTATAAGACTATAATTGGTTTCAAAATAATTTAGACAGTGTATTTTATTTTAAAATATATTACATATAAAAACACACATTTTATACTGATGGCAGAAAAATCCGCGTAAATAACCTTAATCGTCAAATGATGATTATTTTTGTAATTTATATTAAACACTGAGAGAATTACTAGACGCTGTTTTGCCATAAATGTAGATAGTTTTATTTAAAAAAATATGTTCAAAATGTTATAAATAACGATACTCATTATTAACCGTATCATGAGAAATACCCCCTGGTATTATATGCTAAACAATGGATTATCCGTCCAAGGTTACGTTTACAATTATTACGCTGTATCTGAGTTGCGGAAGTGCCATCGTCAATGTCTGACAATCCAAGGCACACTTGATGCACTACCCCGCAATCCCCGCAATCGCCTGCGGTCAAGATCCCCAATCTGGACCGATAACCGCCAATAAACCGACATCGGACTGCGTGGGACTTCTTCGATGTTGTAATCACCACCTTCATAAATGGGGAATAGAGAATCTTCGGCCTGTGATTGTCGAGCGCCCATATCGTCAACGATTGCCATCTGTACTCTTTTCCCAGTGGGCTCGTAGAACTTTATCTTCTGACTCCAGCTGCTGACAAGTGGCTACGCAACTGACAGTGGAAATGTTAATTAGGATTCAGATAGCTAAATACCATACGATATGATGCGAACTGACCTCTGCGAACGAATATTGCTTCAATTTTATAATAACAAAAGATAATTGAAACATATAATGTTATTATAAGTAAAAAGAAAGATCACAATATTCTCTCTACATACTCTACAGGTAGCCGATATTGTTGGAACAAGAATATCAAATTACTAATTAGCCTCGATACTGATACAGAAAACTATTATGTCACGTAATTGTTACGATATCAAAGTCATGATCGATCAACCTGAACAATCGCGGCTACAATAGGTTTGCATGTTCTTGAGCGTTAAGTTCATAAGTTTCAACTATGTGGGACGTATAATACGAGAAACTTGTAATCGACTCTAAATAATAAATCTGCTCCATTGTAATTGTCTCCTATACGTTCGGCAAACTTAGAAACTCGGTCTTGATGAGGAAAGTTGCCAAGAGTCACCTATGTCCATTAACGTTTCAGCCCACCAGTGACAACAAATAGACGATTTCTGGTGGAAAAGCGCCTAAAGTTGAATAATTACGCGGCTTTGTGTAGGCGGCTGATTTACATAAGACTCCTGGGGCTCGGATTGTACACTTCATGGCGTGAACTCCCGGTTTTCGTTATTATTTTGCCGTCGCGTGTTAGCAAACGTAATTTCGAGCATTTTTTTTTAACACAGCACAGAAGCCGGAATATTTAGAGCGCTGTTGTTGAAATTTTATGAAAAAATTTCAACCTTTGCTGCCCTAAATTTTCCTAGTAAAGATTTAATTTGTACGATTTTGCATATTTGCAGTAAGCTGGTGAAAAATTATTTTCGACTTTAATAATATTTACATATTAGAACCACATATACAATAAGACACTTTATTTAAAAGCAGACAATATTGACACATACTAATGTTATTGTGATGTTTTGGCCCAGTCTACTGAATTATAGTTTTTATAGAAAATTCAACGTAAATAGTTACATTGCAGTGCCAGTTTGTATACTCAACTACTGATGTGACAGGGTTACTATCGCAGTGTACTTGAAATTGGTTTGTATCACTGTTACAGGCATGTTACTTTTAGGTATTTATTTTATCTTCGACTCACTTCTGGGTAAAACAAAGGAAGGCCAAATTCGATACTGAGTTTAGATTATCCTCTACTCTTGGATCAATGTTTAGTATTGTTAAAGCATCTTTGCTTCGTTCCTTGCAGTTCGTTCTTGTCTGACAGAATCAGAAAAAAAATTTGGTATGCTCTTTCAGTTCTTGTATTTTTTACCTCTTATTGTTCCGTGCCTTTTAGGGTGATGACAGGGCATATTTCCAGGAGCTTTCCGCAGAACGCTTTTGTCGCGGTGAATACTGCTTTCGCTTTGTTTGTATTACGCAGATTGTAGTCAAATAAAAAATCAACGACGAGTCAAATTAAAAAATCACACTCGTGATAAATGATTCATTCTTTATATGAACTTACATCCCTTTTTCACCGCGTCTTAAAACTAAATGCTTTCATTGAAGTTAAATAGTGTTTACAGATGTCAGTATATATATCGGTGACCACCATATCGGCCCTTCCATGCTTCGGTGGCCTTGATAAGCTGCTGATCCCGGCTATTACTACGTGTGGTAGCCGTTAAGCGAATTTTGAGGCAAGCAAGTCTTGAAGATGTATAACAACAGGACGCTACGCAATATGCTAAACCGTACTAGGTCTTTGTAGTAGGGTATGACCTGAACTCCTCTTATCTTGACTTGTAAAATAGTAGAACCCGTGACCAGTAGTGGGACGACGTCTAATATAATGACCTTTCTTAGGTATCGAACTATTCTGTTACTAAACCTCGTGTAAAACAGTTCAACGTGGAAGTGATTGCGAAATAGACAGTGTGAAAATGTAACAGACAAAAATAATAACGCAATTGTAACATTGGTCGGTATGAATTTTACACAAGTCGTGTAAATATAATACCCACCTATCGGAATGCCATTATCGTCTTGGGACCATTTCTTCCAAGCAACCGATTACTTTATACAACTTGGAAACCCGAGACGCACTTTCATTATCCCTGCGAGACACAACAAATAAATCTCATGAATCAAACACGACCCATAAATATAAAACGACCGCAGGACAGCCAAAATAACAGAGCTTAATGATATAAGCGTCCGAAAAACGTTGTTACAAATAAATTCCACGGGTTTCCGGGATAGGCGTGGTCTAATATATCAGGGGTTAACTAGTGAAATAATGTTTTTGGGGGTTGTTATTATTCATGCACGTAAATGCAATATGTCAGTTGGATAATATCATGAATGAGTGATGGAAGCGGCTTTGCACAGGGTTGCCAAATGCCAAGCGAAAGCGGGAAATGATTAGGCTTTTTATAGCCAGACATAGTACCCTCTCCGGTCTGTCTCGTTTTTACTCGACTAAAAAAATGGAGGAGGTTCTGTGCTCGTATCTTTGTTTTTCCTTATATCTATGTTCAATGATATCTTCATCCATTACAGACCTTTTTTAAAATTCTATTTCTCTCGATAGCCAAAAAATACATTGTCTATGTCAAAAAAATACCAATTTTTTTCAATTAAACTTGGACAAGAAATCATTTTTTTTTAAATTATTATGAGCAGGTAAATAACTATCCATCAGGTGAATTATAATCGAGCTATTCTGAAATGCTATGGGAGCAAGAGACAGTTGTAATAGTTTCTACCTCTGATTTTTTTTCTAAAAGAACCCTAAAAGAAAATACATCTCCTATTATTCCACCTCAAATATCAAAACCACATATGAAACACTTTCTGTTGTCACCGATCTCGTACGACGTCACCGCTATATAAACAAATGGCAGTTGCTATGAAGATTGTTTATATTTTTCTTAATGTTTAGTTAGCAGCGAGGGCAAAGTCAACATCTGACAGTAGGTATCTTTTTATATTTATAAGATTATAAGTTCCCTAATGGAAGAAAGTAGTTGCAGGTGAACTATAAAAGAGAATTAGAAACTCATTTATATACTTATTTATTACGTTTCATCAGAATAAATAAATTGCCAACCTAACCTTATTGCACATCAGAAATAATAACTAAGTCGTCTAATCCCATAAGCTGAAATCACGAAGATTACATTCACTTAAATGCAAAAAAAACGTAGTGTACTCATAGTAGATGTACAAGACAGTTTTAAAGGATCGGTCTAGGATATTCCATTTAAAATTCCGCTCATAAAGAATAAGGTAAACATATTATTCAAAGTTTTACGGCAGCCTTTGCGTTTGAGCTGTTTATTTGATACGAGTTGATATCCTGTTTATTAAAACCGCTACGAGTTGCTACAATGAAAGAGTATTAGCAACCCTATTGGCGACTGCCGCGTTGCGAGTTCCACACTCGCCACCGCTCGCCCTTCGTTCTCTGCTCTGTCAAGTTGAAATGATTTGCATTTACCTCGCATAAGCCGCACGTGAGACGCGACACGCCACAAGGCCCGGGCGAAATTAAAACTTCATTTTTAATGATGTGTTGCCATACCGCTTGGCAGGTTACGAGTTACGATGTACTTACGAGCCGCATGATGTGAAATTATATAACGAGGTTTCTGAGCAAAATTTTTTATATTTTCCAAAACTACATAGTATAAAACAAAGTCGCTTTCAGTTCTTTGTCCCTATGTATGCTAAGATCTTTAAAACTACGCAACGGATCTTGGGCTTTAAGGGCGATTATGAGTCAGCAAACGTAGTAGAGGTCGGCTCCCCACCCGACGGACCGATGATCTGGTCAAGTCGGCGGGAAGCCGATGGATACAGGCACAGGATCGATCAACGTGGAAAGCAATTGGGGAGGCCTATATTCAGCAGTGGACTTTAAATGACTGAAATGATGATGAAGATCAGATTTTGATGCGGTTTTTTAAAAAGTTAAAGTGATTCAGGAGCAATGTTTATAAGTAGGTCACGCGAACGAAATCTCGGGCAGCCGCTAGTAATCAATGTAGTAAATATACACTGTTTAGTTAAAGGAAACACTTAAATGTTTACATAATATATAATTTTCCTCGGAGTGTGTACACAATCAGCTTAATGGTGTGCTGAATAATAAAGTTTATGTGAACATTATGTTTGATGCTTTTTAGTATATAATATCATAAAAAGTCAATATGCAATTGGATGACCCACGTTGAGCTGTAGCCATTATGTGCAAGAAATTACTGTTCCTTCTATAGGGTTCATGTAAGGTATTGTAAAATGTTTGTGATCACTGTTCACTCATGGGTCATCATGGGTGTAATAAATGATTGTCTTTATCTATAAGCGAAGTAAGAACATCCGTTCTAACTTCATCAATATTATATCGACCCAATAACTTACCAAAACTTGACACAGGGCTCGTCTCGCAAATTAATGTGAAAATTACGTTTAGATGTTTATTGTTATGTTATCAAACAGGGGTGAAGGACATGAAAAGGTCCTGTCAAATAGCTAATTTCTCTTTCTTTATAAAATAACTTCAACGGTATTTTACCTCAGGTATAATAAATTTCAAATATCATGAACAATTTATTGGAGCCGTTGCCTACAACAGCAAAGCGATATTGGAAGCATATTTCATCAGATGTACTATTTTCTTTAGGGTCAAATAAAATACTGTCATTATCAAACGAGGAGCCTGAATAGTTAATTCGTGGCTTACTTTTTTGTTTGTAAATAATATATCCAATTTAATATATTCGGGTATTGTGTTATAAACTGAATTTGAAGGATACACCTACCTAGGCAGAACTAAAATTATACAAAGAATAATATTTTTTTCTGAATGGCAAATATGAGTGAATTAATGGAAATACAACACAAAATAAATTTCACCATTAATCAAGATAAGTAGGTGAATTCATAAATCTGTAATAATTTATGCATTTGTGAATCTATCAATAAATGACAACACACTCGTATTTTAAGTTATGTATATTCAAGAATATCCGTAGGGTGAAATCAAATTATTTTGGTAGCGGTGAAATGATGATCGTATAACAAAGTTTTCACTTAGCATATAACCCTTTGCAGAAACCACAAAGGGTTATAGGTTGTAGCATCCCTTCTAACGATAAATATAGCAACCGCAGATTCTAAACAGAAAGACAGTAAAGCCGGCCTTGAATAAAGTGATTGTTTAAACTCCATTGTAAGATCAACTTCTGAATAGAAATATTCCTGCCGTGCTTTTTATCCTCTAGTTAATTTAATCAACGCTTAACATAATCCTATTGCCGGCGGCTTACTCGAATGCTGTAATAATTGTTAATTAAAACTCGTAAACGTGTTCCTTTTTTTATATGACTTTTATTCCGCTTTTTTATTTTAACTGCATTAGAAAAATTGTTTTGCACATCTATATGTTTAGTTGTGCATGTGTGTTGCATGTTTGTTTTACTGTCACAGTCACTCCGGCGGGGTTGCTGTGGGTGGTGCATTCCTACTCGGGGTTCAGATCACAACACTTCACTTTTACCTGTAGACAATGACATAGAAGACCGTGTGCGTATTCACTCATCTCATCCAGGGCTATCATAGACACATTTAGACGTTGCTTGCTTAAGTTTATTTTAATTAATTTTTTGTGACTTTTAAATACTGGCACTTTATATTTTGTTTCAGTTTTAAATTGTTTTCTATATGAAAAGTTTGTGCCCGTACCAAGCGAACTATTTATCGTTGCATAAAGTTTTGAATTCACTTTTCAACAGTCGCTCCAGGCAAAGCTGTCATTTAGCTCCAAAGAGATCGTGGCACTGAGCTGTTCGTGGTGCAAAGACGGGTACCACAACAAAGAGAGCTGCTTTAATCTGCAACGGATAGGGGAGGAGTGTTCACTAGGTAAGATCTAAATGCTTTTATCGTTTAAAGTTTATATTTGAGTTAATTAATTTGTGAGTCGGAAAGTTCGAGTAGTTTAATCTTACTGTTTGAGCTTCATATTTCGCAAAACATTGCATATAAACGGGAGAGGCTACTTTGCTATTATAATAGTATTACTTTTATTTCACATCATAAAAACTACATGTATTGTGATACATTATAACTAAAGTATAAGGGGTCCTGCTGTTTGACCAAAAGTCATTTGGCAAAATTACACTTGACAAACAACGTTTGGCAAAAAAATGGTTTCGCCAATTGATCATTTTACTACTAATCATTTTACAAATGAATCACTTTTCCAAATGATCAACACATCAATTTACATTTTACAAATAATTACTTTACGTAATGATCATTTAACAACTGAGTTATTAGACAAAACTACTATTGGTCTAAAAACGTTTTATAAAATGTATCTATTATTTGACAAATGTTTCGTTTATTAATCAATGTTATAATAGATATGGAATGGGTCAAATTAATACACAATATTTGGAAAATCATTTTTTATTAAGATATTAACAACGTTTATTATTTTAAATAATCACAAACTAAGATATTAATACTAAATATATACTAAAAATAAAATAGTATAAGGAATGTTTGTTTAATATGTGTTTATAATTTTAAATTAACGTGATGATGATGAGTGAGGCTTAGATACATATTGGTTAGGTTAGGTTAGAACAGTGACCACAAAGCGCGCGAGCCGAGCGAGCGAAGCGAGCGTGCCGCGGTAGCGGCCGGCGAAGCGGCAGAAAATACTACTGTTGATTTATGTATGGCCAATATTTGTAGATTAGTATTAATAGTAATAATGCATTTATCCTCAGATGTCAGTGCAACAAATTCATTATCACGGCGATACGAGGGTAGCGGAATAAATTACCCAACAGACTACATCGTAATGTTAAAAAAGAAGTGCATTTATAAAATAAAGCTTTGTAAAATAATATTTGGACAAATTAATAATTTGCAAAACATATTATTTGGTGAAATAAAAAAAGGTCAATTGAAAATTTTATATTTGAAACATTTGACAAGTAAAGTGTTTGCCAATGAATCATTTGCTAAGTGAGTTTTTGTAGGATGATACTTTTGTCAAATGTCTCGTTTGTCAAATGAACATTTGGTTAAACGTTGTTTGTCTAATGACCATTTGTCAATCGTTTTTTGGTCAAACATTAGTAAAGCAAAGTATAAGTTTTAAGTAACCTTTTCTTTCAACCTTTAAACCTTTGACACCTTGAACGCCGTCAACCTCCATACTAACATTTTTGTGGGCGTTTGGCGATCAAAGAATTTGTTTTTATCTTAATAATATTAGGTCGGGGAAAAAGTCTTTTCGCATAACGTAGGTATAAACTTATTATAAAATTTTTTTGACTGTACTATTTGTGTCTGACTGGTTTTGGTAACATTAAAAAGGTTCCATTATAAAGAAAAGAAAAAAATAAAAAAAAGTTGTTTCCCGCTATTTTTCATTTGTTTTTCTCTCCGTAAAAATGAGTGAATCGAATGAAGAAATTCGATACATTTTAAAATTTTATTATAAAAAAGGCAAAAATGCAACTCAAGCAGTGAAAAAAATTTGTGATGTTTATGGACCTGATGCAGTGTCAGTAAGAGTAGCACAAATTTGGTTCAAACGTTTTCAGTCCGGAAATTTTGATGTTAAAGATGCACCTCGCTCTGGTCGCCCTGTTACGAATAAAATGGACGCCATTTTTGAAAGAGTGGAGCAAGATCGGCATATTAGTAGTTACGATGTAGCTGAAGAACTGGGAATTGACCACAAAACAGTTTTGACCCATTTGAAGAAAGCTGGTTATACAAAAAAGGTCGATATTTGGGTGCCACACGAGCTCACTCAAAGAAACTTAATGAACCGTGTACTCATTTGCGATTCATTATTGAGACGTAATGAAACCGTGCCGTTTTTGAAGAGATTGATAACTGGCGATGAAAAGTGGATCACGTACGACAAGAACGTGCGAAAAAGGTCGTGGTCGAAAGTTGGCCAGGCTTCACAGACTGTGGCCAAACCTGGCCTAACACGAAATAAGGTGATGCTGTGTGTATGGTGGGATTGGAAGGGCATTGTTTATTATGAGCTTTTACCGCCCGGCAAAACCATCGATTCTGATCTTTACTGCCAGCAACTGATGAGATTAAAGGAAGCAGTCGAGAGAAAACGGCCGGAATTGATCAACAGGAAGGGTGTGGTCTTTCATCACGATAACGCTAGACCACACACATCTTTAGCCACTCAGCAAAAATTAAGAGAGTTCGACTGGGAGGTCCTAGTGCATCCACCATATAGCCCTGACCTTGCGCCTTCAGATTTTCACCTGTTTCGGTCTCTGCAGAATTCTTTAGGTTCTGTAAGGTTGACCTCAAGAGAGGACTGCCAAAACTATTTGTCCCGTTTTTTTGATCAGAAGTCCCAAAGTTTCTACAGTAACGGGATAATGTCTCTGCCCACAAAATGGCAGAAAGTTATTCAACAAAACGGTACATATATATTGTAAATAAATGTAAATAAACTTTGAAAAAAATGTCTTGACTTTTCATACAAAAATACGAAAAGACTTTTTCCCCAACCTATTATATAGTTTATCGTGCCTCTAGATAAAATTTTAGCGCTTGTATTCGGGTAAGTCAACATCTTTAGTAAATCAGCTGGTTTTTTTTTTCCTACTAATTCTAAGGCGACCGCTTTTCAGATAGGCTACGACCATCTCGATTACTTTATCACTATATCATGAACGACCGTGTCCTACGTGATAGACTCAGAAATTAGGAAATCCGTAGGAGAACTGGAGTGACCGACATAGCGAAGCGAGTTTGCAAGCTGAAGTGGCAATGGGCGGGGCACATAGCTCGAATAACCGACGACCGATGGGGCGTTAAGGTCCTTCCATGGCGACTACGAATCATCAAACGAAGAAGAGGGCGGCCTTCCACCCGATGGGCCGATGATCTGGTCTAGGCGGCGGGAAGCCAGTCGGTGTCGGGGAGTCGATGGTTATTCGTTTTTGAGAATATTCAAACAACAATAACTTTATTAGTTTACCGGTCGACGTCAGTACACGTTCCACAATATGATACTAATTTAAAACTTTTTATTCATAATATCTATTTTTAGAAGTGTCTATACTAAAAACTTTAAGAATTATATAAACTAGTTTGTGTAATAAATATATTTTGATAAGGGTATTTATTATATGGGCCTCTGTTGTCATAAAACTATTTGTTACAATATTGCCTAAAATAAATTATTATCGTTTATTATTATAAGAGATACTTTTTTCTCATTCACAGGATCTCAATCAAATATTATAGTACCACCCTCGTGGATAGTAAAGTTGCCCAGAAGAGGCAGCTTCAAGTCGTCATTAAGAAAATCTCCAAAAAAGAAAAACGCTTCTAAGAAAAAAGGGAAAGAGTCGAAGAATGAGCAGAAAACCTTTGTGATAAAACCTATTCCTACGTCCAACGTGAGGCCGGTGCTGGTGTTCATTAATCCGAAGAGTGGTGGCAACCAGGGCGCCAAGCTTCTACAGAAATTTCAATGGCTTCTCAACCCTAGACAGGTCTTCGATCTTACTCAAGGGGGCCCTGGACCGGGGTAAGTTTAAACTTTTATTAAACGTGGCCAATTTAGCTTTAATTGAGACATATTACTGCATTTCAGTTTCTACATGAAAAGACGTATAAGCTAATATGAATACTGAAAATTTACGACCTGTATAGCGTAAACTAAAATGTAAACTGCACTTTATATATTTGTGTGCATGGGTACGAACATTACTTTTGGTCTGGGTGTTTCCCGCGTATTATAAATAAATAAATAAATATTTCCTGACAATTACACCAATTATTTAGTTCCAAGATAAGTATCATTAAGAACTTGTGTTATGGATACTAAACAACGGATAAACATACTTACATACTTTTTTTTAATAAATACATACTTAATATACATAGGAAAACACCCAGACCAGAACAAATATTCATGTTCATGTACACAAAGATTTGTCCTGTGTGGGAATCGAACCCACGACCTTAGAAGTGAAGTTTAGATATGCTGACCTCCACGCCATATTGGTCTTCAATCGTATTATAAAAATGTATTCCAAAAAAAACTAGATTTATATTAGAAAGAAAGAAAAGTACTTGTGATGTGTGTTGATAATATAAATATATTCCTAATTATTGCTCAATGCAAGCAGGCAACTAAATTATTATTCTAACTTTCAAAATGATTTTGAATGTGCAAATATGCAAGGAATATCATTTCCATTAATTCTAAGCGCATAGTATCCCAAAATTTAGATTTCAATTTATGATATCTATTTGTTGTTTGTCGCACCGTTTCATGAGAATTGGTTGAATACAATCTACATAATTTTCAGCATCAATAACCCGTGAGGACTCAAGTTCCTGATTTGTAATTGTAACCACGTTGTACGAGAGGCCATATTTCAAAATCGGAACGAATCGGTTTGGATTGAACCTTTACTCTTCATTTCATAATATTTCTCGATTCGCTCACGTGTCGTCAATATAAGTTATAGTCTATAATAATTTAGATACCTGTAGCATTTTATTAAAAAGAATTAAGTAATGATAATTAGAACCCACAAACAAAGCTTTGTCTGATTATAATTTTTAACCTACGGCTTATAGGTTAAGGGTTTTTTGTGGTCACTAATCATGCTTATTAAAGATAAATATGTAAAACATCTTTTTGCTCCTTTCGACTTCAAACAAATTACTGACAGCTTTGAAATATTGGCATTCCATTACATCTTTTAATTTCTTTAGTTGTATCATTAGGCACGTTTTGTTTTTAATTAATCTGTCTTATTGAGTACATACTCAGAAGCATAAAATATTATAAAGCTATTGACAATTAATTAAGACCTACTCGATATTTGATAGGGCTTGTTTTACAATATCTTTATAGTAGATACTCGGCAGTATGTAAGGATAATCTGCCAAGTAAACGCCAATAATAACTTAATAGAACATTGTGAAACAGCCCCTAAGACAATTAAAATTCGCAATAAACACGTAACCTAGCCTACAAATTTCACTTAATCTCTCCGTCCTTGATTCCGTTCGCGAGAATACGTTAAAATACAGAAGATACATAATCTTAAAACAAACACTGATTTCATCACAGCCCATTAACGTCCCACTACTGAGCACGAGCCTCCTCACACATATCAAGGTGTGAGGGTATTGGGTCATACTCCACCACGCTAACCCAGTGCGGATTGGCGGAGGCAGGTGTATGGAGTCCTGCTGTTAGAAGTTTTCAAGCCGCCCATTAGGCCTCTAACATGGCTTAACGACTACCACATTTAGTGATAACCGGGACCAACGGCTAAACGTGCCTTCCGAAGCACGGAAGCGCTCGATATCAAATGCCACACAAACGGTCACCCATCCAAGGACTGACGTCTGTAAACTCTGCTGTACTTTGGTGATCGTTTCCGACCACCGAGCACCGCAGAGCTACGAGCGCTTCTGATTACTATTACTGCTGATTACTGCTGACGATATAAAGCGAAGGAATAAACGAGTCCTTTACGAAATCTTTCTGCTTTTCGACGTATTTATTGATTATATAATTGTTAAATTTAGTCTTTACGTCGCTATTTCAACTTAGAGACATTTTTAATTTTACTAATCGAGCGATCGATCGAATTGACCGATGATTTTATAATGAACCCAGATGTTTTCAATAACACTTAATTTACTTTGTAAATAAATAAACACTCTGAAGTTTACTTTTAAGCTATTTTGCTTTCTCTCATTTGTAATTCTTAAAAACTACTAAAATGATTTTCAAAATTAATTCACTCATAGGTAGTTACTTTTTTTGTGAATAATATAAATCATAGGACTCGTAAAATGTTGTTAAGGTCCTTATAAACCCATACACAGAAGTCATAATAACAAAACATATAATTTTATTCGGAGATATAATTTTATTCGGACAAATGGAGTTAACAAATAAAGTGTAATACAAACATTAAACGAGTTATCGATTTACATGAATAAGTAATGAGTAGAGGCTATTGTGTTTTAGTTTATACGAACTAATCTAACAAAGTATTGAGATGAACAACAATGTGTCGGTTAAGTATTTACTATTTTGTTTTTTCATGAATAAATAATTACGGCACAGACCAACTCAATCGACATATAGCCTCACTACGAATATATCAGTTAACCTTCTATCGCTTCTGAAAATAAGACGTACAAGTAACTTAGTACTTAAGTATTTTTAAATGGCTAGGTAACAAAGCACAAATGTGCCTAAAATTATCATCGAAATATAAACTCTAATCGAACAATGTTTTTTGGTTATTATTCTGACTTCTTTTTGAAATGGAAATGTAATTATTCCCTTTTTTAAATGGATAATAATAAACTGATATTCTAAAAAAGTCTAGATTATGCATGTAAAATACTGAATGAGCACGTAATGTGGAAACTAAGTGCTTTTTCAGTATTCTTTTTGATGGCCAATAAGGTTAGGTTAGATTGGAAATTTATTAATTTTGATTTACAACCATTTTTAAATTCGTAATATATACGAGCTATTTGGGAATAAATATATACTTTGTATTGTAAATCTAATGTTTAAATAGTAATGTTTTTTGTTGTAGTAAACTGTTTTCCAATCCGTTAAATAGTTAGTCACAAAGGGCTCAAGTAATCTGATTAAAATCCCTCAAAGTGACTAGTGTCCCTGCTGGTTTCACAAGTGCTTTGTGTAACTTTTACTATCCCGAAGATTGCTAGACTAACGCCTAAATGGGAAGTAGTTATCGGTCTTAAAGTGTCCTCATTTCTCAAAGCTGTCATTTGTGAAATGGCTGTGTAAATTGCGAAACGCCCGTCAATATAAGTTTGGATTGATTGATTAATTTGTCTAGAAAGTAATTGATATAAGTAATAGCTTTGAGGGAGTTTAAAAACGATAGATTGGTTTTGTTACAATACCCTTAACTAATGAAGTAAATTTACAAGCAACATAGAATAGACTAAGTTCATAGATGTGCACGACAAATATAGAGAATACATTATTTACAAAAATAAAAATATGTATAATTTTTATCAGAAAATTAAGCGGGCGATTAAATTGCTAGCCATTTTTATTTTTCCTCTTCATCTGTGCGACAACTCTAGAACAAGTAAAAATTACTTGAAAAAGTTATAATTTATGCATAAGAGATGGCGATCATATTTATTCTGTAATCTTTTTCATCTAGAAACATTTATATGACAGCCGGGGGACTTTGTAGATAAATATTTTTTCAAGTTATATTTGCCTGTGGGCGTATAATATGCCTCTGCCTACCCCTACGGGAAAACAGGCGTGTCTGTATGTATGTTATAATTGCAGTTTTCTGGCGTGTTTTTTTTAAAATTAACAACGAAACCTTAAACACATTCATATTAGGTAGTTTGTATTAATTAAATTAAATTAAACATGAAATTGTTTGTAGATTGGAATTGTTCCGGAAAGTGCCAAACCTCCGCGTGCTGGCGTGCGGCGGCGATGGCACCGTCGGCTGGGTGTTGAGTGTGCTGGACCGCATCGGGACTCGGCCGGCAGTCGGCGTGCTGCCGCTGGGCACCGGCAACGACCTGGCGCGTGCCCTCGGCTGGGGCGGGGTGAGTCTCGGACACTGTCATTACTATAGCACCGTCGGCTGAGTGTTAAGTGTGCTGGACCGCATCGGGACTCGGCCGGCAGTCGGCGTGCTGCCGCTGGGCACCGGCAACGACCTGGCGCGTGCCCTCGGCTGGGGCGGGGTGAGTCTCGGACACTGTCATTACTATAGCACCGTCGGCTGAGTGTTGAGTGTGATGGACCGCATCGGGATCTGGCCGGCAGTCGGCGTGCTGCCGCTGGGCACCGGCAACGACCTGGCGCGTGCCCTCGGCTGGGGCGGGGTGAGTCTCGGACACTGTCATTACTATAGCACCGTCGTCTGAGTGTTAAGTGTGCTGGACTGCATCGGGACTCGGCCGGCAGTCGGCGTGCTGCCGCTGGGCACCGGCAACGACCTGGCGCGTGCCCTCGGCTGGGGCGGGGTGAGTCTCGGACACTGTCATTACTATAGCACCGTCGGCTGAGTGTTAAGTGTGCTGGACCGCATCGGGACTCGGCCGGCAGTCGGCGTGCTGCCGCTGGGCACCGGCAACGACCTGGCGCGTGCCCTCGGCTGGGGCGGGGTGAGTCTCGGACACTGTCATTACTATAGCACCGTCGGCTGAGTGTTAAGTGTGCTGGACCGCATCGGGACTCGGCCGGCAGTCGGTGTGCTGCCGCTGGGCACCGGCAACGACCTGGCGCGCGCCCTTGGCTGGGGCGGGGTCAGTCTCGGAGACTGTCATTACTATAGCACCGTCGGCTGAGTGTTGAGTGTCCTGGACCGCATCGGGACTCGGCCAGCAGTCGGCGTGTTGCCGCTGGGCCACGGCAACGACCTGGCGCGCGCCCTCGGCTGGGGCGGGGTGAGTCTCGGAGACTGTCATTACATGGCGATAGCACCGTCGGCTGAGTGTTGAGTGAGCTGGACCCCATTTTGACACTTTTTGGAATGAAGATATTTCTGTTCTTCTCAGTTGCTTGCTATAGTTGTCTCGCATTAATAAAAAGTGAATCATATACTCTTATGTGCAATATTGATTCTGCATTAAGTAACAACAGTAATTACTTCAACAATTGATGACCGATTTGGCGTGGAGGTCAGTATATCTGCACCCCGCTCCTGAGGTCGTGGAGTTCGATTTCCATTTATCGAATCTTTGTGTTCATAAACATAAACATTTGTTCTAGTACGGGTGGCCTAGTATCCATAACACAAGTTCAAAATGATACTTATCCTGGAACTTAATAATTAGTGTGATTGTGCTTAGGTTATATTTATTTATTTCCATGTATAGCTCACGAATAGTATTAAAAATGTAGATATCAAAAGTAATTTCGTCCATTGTATAATTACACAAAGGGGTATACGTAACAAGCCGAACAGCCACAATAAAACATGAAAATACAGATACGGTCAGTAATTCCCTTCAGGGTTCATATGTAATTCATGAGTTCCAACAAATATTGTTCGCTTATCAACATTATTTAATCGGCGAAGTCCTTTGAATTCGATCTTGGTGAAATTTGTGAATACAACTGTGTAAATAAGTAAACCGTATAAAATATTTATACCTGTAATATTAATTAGTAAACTGAATAGGATATCTTAATGTAGGAACATGCTAAGTGTTCGGATTACCTACCGGCATGTTTATGTGCGACAATGTGTTTTAACGACGGTGTTTGTCGGGTTTTCATTCATGAAAATTTTATTATTCTCCAATGCGACAAACTGGTCCGGAAGAGCGTAATTTACTGTCGTTGTGACGGGTCGCTAATGCCCCGGAAATTTGCTCTACCTGGCTCTCCGGGGGCGTTCGTTGTCGGCGCCCGGCGATCTATTGGTTTGACATCATCAAATTATTTAGCACAGGGAAATTGCGTGTTAATCTTTTATTTTGATTTGCACATTTTTACGACACAATTTAAGGTACGTAAAGTTAGTAGTACACTTTTATAATTATGATAAATAAGTAAATATTTTCTAACAATTACACCAATTAAATAATTGGTTCCAAGATAAATATCATTTATAACTTGTGTTATGAATACTAAATAACGGATACACATAGGTACATAAATACTTTTTTTGTAAATAAATAAGTAATTTATAGGAAAACGGGAAAGTTTGTGTTAATCTTTCATTTTGTTTTGAAATCAAAAAATAAATATATGAATTCTTATTTCTGTAATTTAATCAAAACCTAGTCACATTAGTTTAATGGTACTTAAAATTACTAGTACACGTTTTTTAAGTGACTGGATGATAAATAAAATAAATAAATATTTTCTACCTATTACACCAATTATTTAGTTCCAAGACAAGTATCAATAAGAACTTGTGTTATGGATACTCAATAACGGGTATACATACATAAATACTTATTTTGTAAATATTTACATAATGCATAAGAAAACAACACCCAGACCAGAGCAAATTTTTTATGTTAATGCACACCAGACCAGAATAAATATTCATGTTCATGCACACAAAGATTTGTCCTGTGTGGAAATCGAACCCTTTACATCAGGAGCGGATATACTCGCCACGAAGCCATATCGGTCGTCGATGAAGATTGGAAGCTTCTATAAATCTTTTCGTTAGAAAGCATCAACCTAAAGCCTAAAGCATGGTGTCAAATCTTCTCAGTTTTATTTCAATTATTGCAAAAGAAATGCTATTAGAAGGCGTCTTAATGAAATTATAGATATAGTATCAAAGAAACTTACTTGCTTGCTCGTATAACTTAAAAATAAAGTTATTTTCTTATTTTATTTTAAATCTTGTGACTGCAGAACACATGTTTTTGTAGACTTGTCAAATTGTTTTACTATTAAGTACATTTTCTTGTAACTGGCGGGAGAAAAAACTAACCTTGACGATTTTCTTGCCCTGTCTTCTTCTTCGATCGTAAAACGATCAAGCTCCCGCCCGCAGTGAATTGGCGCGCTAGTTTTTAAGTTTTGACGTTCATAAGAGCTCTTTTGAGCCAACCTTGAATAAATGAATATTAATTTGAATTTGAACTTGCTTTAGTTTTTATTTGACAAGGATATCAAGTAGGACTTCTAATCTATTTGTTGAATCCTCAGACTTATATATACGATATTGAAATTCTATTGTTCTATTTTTTCATACAGCTGTTCTCATAGTTCAAGTACATTTCAAAACACTCAAGTAATATGATTTTTTATTAAAGTTTTCAATACAAAACACATAAATCCCACCTTGACAGGCATACATTTCTCACTCTCATCGGTTCACCGTGAGTTGAGTAGTAATTAGCGGACCGAACAAACTTTTAAACTCTGAGCTAACTGGAGCAAAAACAATAGAGATTGCTTTCGCCCACGAAACAGTTTAATTACTTGCGAAAATTGAACCCTTACTTTAAACCATTCAATTAAAACTGGGGTGCCTACTTACAAATCATATATCTATGTTTTTACTGTTTATTATTTTTCATACGGTCGGAATTAACCAACATGTCATGAAAATGTAACTTAATTATTCGGCAGATGAAAGATGAAGCCATATTTGATTATTTTTATTCTAACTGTATTATTACTGTAAGTACCTAACGAACCGCTCCCTCGCGACTCAGTTCACGTGAACACGCAATTTGATTTCACTACTGAATTCGACAATCGTAACTTTAACACTACGCTAGATAGAAAAAAAACAGACGTGTCGATTACTTTGACTAATTACGTTGAGAAATTTTACCGAGTGACATGTAGACGCGTGTCGCATAAAAATTGTATTTGAAAAAAGATATAAAGTACTAAAATTTTAACTCCTTTTTTTTTGTTTTACGTCGGTAACAAAATGCGTTTACGCACAACCTTCCGGCCAAAGGGGGACCGAAAGGGGGTGTGGGACTCACCACCGGCAGACGCGACTGCCAGCAGTAAAACCCACTAAAAATCTTCCGACGACGCCCGCCGCTTGTTGAGAAAGAGGCGGGGGCCAGTACCTGGGTTGCAGCTTCTGACACCCCGCCTGCGGCCAACGTCCCCCGGACCAAAACCGGGAGGACCTCCTCAGAGAGGCGCAGTGGATGCGCATCTCCTACCTCCTTGTGCGACCATAGCTTGTGTGGCCGACATCTCGGAGGGCCTGTCGTTAGACAGCAAGAGCCCCCTGCCCCCACTGCCTAAGACCCTCCTGGCGCTGCTTGACGGGCCCTCCTGGCCCGCCCGCTGCGCCCTCCACAGGTCCCTCTTAGTTTTTCCCCCGGTAGTCAGTACTAAGGGCACCCAGAGTCGTCGGTCTCTGGGTGTTACCTTTTCCCTGGCGCCTCCTGCGCCCTACCGGGAGGTACTCAGCCCCCCCACCACGACAAGGTGGAGACCAGTTTTTCAAAGCTTATATGTATTTCTTTTTTATAAATTGCTTAAAAAGTTTAAAGTTATGTGTTTAAACGAGCGATATGGCGTGGTGGCGAGTATACTCGCACTCCGCTCCTAAAGTCGTGGGTTCGATTCCCAAACAGGACAAATCTTTGTGTGCATGAACATGAATATTTATTCTGGTCTGGGTGTTTTCCTATGTAGATGAAGTATATATTTACACAAAAAAGTATTTATGTACGTTTATCCTTTATTTAGTATCTATAAAACAAGTTCTTAATGACACTTATCTTGGAACTAAATACCTGGTGTAATCGTTAGAAAATATTTGTTTAATTTTGATTCTAAATCAGTCAAAACATTTAAAGCCTTACGAAAGTTATCGGCGGTATTAAATGTGGAAAAACAATTGCCTTCATCATTATTACTAACATTATACGTAATATGTAAGCAAGATTGATTTATTTCTATTTAATGTTTTGTAAATGTTTCTTGTTAACAGGGTTACGAAGACGAGCCGATATCAAAGATTTTGGCCAACATAGGCGAGAGCGACACGGTGCTCCTGGACCGGTGGCAGCTGACCGTGGAGCCCAATACCGCAGCCGCGGCTGCCGGCGAGGACGCCCGCCACGCCAAGCCCGAGTTGCCTCTTAATGTCGTCAACAACTACTTCTCCTTTGGTGTCGATGCCCATATTGCTCTTGAGTTTCACGAAGCAAGAGGTATGTATAGTCGGCGACTCATAAGTTGAACAAAAATGGCGATGGTCTGCGCAGGTACAATCGCACACAACGCAATAAATAGTATCTGATTTTATTCTTCTTTTTTAATAAGTATATATAGGTATTAATTAATCTCTGGAACAGTCTTTGGTGGTAGTTGCGCTCTCTGGAAGTCCAAATAATAATTACAAAAAAATTAAAGAGATGTGAAGTGTCTAAACGCATAAGAGCGAGCAAATCGTCGCCAAATGCCGCACTTCGAATGACAGATCCCGAGATGTATAATGTACTGCGATCACGTTGATCGAAATAAGCTTTTTTTTCATTTGACACCTTATATCACGTCACATCACATCATGACAGATGGAAAGCAACATGCAATAAAATAAAGCTATCCATATTGGGAAACTATCTAAATTCTATGAGGCTTATTACAAAACGTGATCTAAAGTTAGACCAAGTTTAAAACTATTGCTGTCACTTTTATTTGATAAGATGAAGACAGTGACAGCACTAGTTTGAAACCTGGTTTAACTTTTATGTCACGTCAAACAGGCTCGATTAAATCACTTGAATCGTTTTTCTTATCCAAACGTTTTCGTGAGTACAGATAGTTACACCTCTTATACCTACGGATTTGTAGTGAATATTTACTGTTTAGTAATGTTCCGTTATTTGTAACAGAGGCGCACCCTGAGAAGTTCAACTCGCGCATCAGGAACAAGCTGTTCTACGGCACGGCGGGCGGCAAGGACCTGATGCAGCGCAAGTGGAAGGGGCTCGCGGACTTCGTCACCATGGAGTGTGACGGCAAGGACCTCACGCCCGTGCTGAGGGAACACAAAGTCCATGCCATTGTTTTCTTAAACATTCCAAGGTTTGGTCCTTTTTACTATTATCATCATTTGCTACTTACGGATGGCCCTTAAAAAGAGCAGAAAAAATTGTGACTGATTGGATGATATTAAGGCGAATTAAAAAATATACAATGTTAACTAGTTGCGTTGAGAAGTTGTGAAAAAATATTAAGTGAATGGTAAAAAATATACATCATTGGACATTGCGCACAGCGCCATTTAATCCCAAACTTGTAGTATACAGTATTGTGTATAGAGAGAGAGTAAGTGATTATTGTATTAAGACTACTTCACAACAATTTTTATTATACTAAGTAAACTTTCCTTAAATAAAATACTTGCGAAAACTTCCAGACCAAGACAAATTTCCAAGTGTACACCATCACAAATATTTATATGAAATAGAAATCGATCTTGGGTTTTCCGGAAGGAACACACCCACCTACGGGTGTGTACCGACAACTGCGCCATACTGATCGTCATTTAACGCATTTCTTTACTTCACCAAAACAAATAGCCATGTTAACACCTATTTGTCTATATCCAATCGTCAATAATAAACCACAAGAGACTGAACAAAAATATCTTTATTAAGGAACCAAAGAAAAAACAATAATGCTACTCAATTTTGGGGTAGTGGTTGAACCTTCAAAAGGTCTTGTCCAATTACGTAACAATCGACATCAGGTGTACTCGGGACCGTTACCGAAATCGAATTGAATGAATGAGTTGACATAATAGGTTAAGATGTGCTTGTTTACAGCTACGGGGGCGGCACGCACCCGTGGAACAAATCAGGGGGAGCGGTCGAGCCTTCCACGGAGGACGGCCTCATAGAAGTTGTGGGACTTACAACGTATCAATTGGTAAGTGCCATAATGATGTGTTATTTTTTCGTTTAAACAATGGTGGCGTGCGGTTAGCACATTTAGTCAGTGTCATGTAAGAGATATGTTAATAATATATAAATAATAGTTAATGAGAATGAGTAGTGATAAATCTCACATGGACTTCTTAAGAGAATTTGAAAAGTTATGTTGCACTGTTTTGTTTTGGTTACCAACACTCATGTTCGTTCACAAACACTCAACGGTCAATAATCCACCGTTATTACACATTAATGTTCGAAATATCACAAATTTTAGAAAATAAAACAAAACTACAGACATGACGCTTCACTTTCCCGCCAAGAAGTCCAATGATGTGGTTTAAATAATTACACAGAGCATTACATATATACATAGTAAAAAACTATGTATATATGTGATGCTAATTTTTTAATTTAATTTTTTTTAATTTTTTTAATTTAATTTAGTAAAAAACTAAATACTCCACAAAGGACGGCATTAAAGTTCTATAAGAAGTTGTATCATTTGGTAAGTGCCGTAACGGAGTGGTACATCAAATGAAGCATATAACGCCCTATGTCTAAAGTACATAGACCAATAGATAAAATCGAGTTCCTTCGTCTTTGTCTATCTTTGTAAATGCAAAAAAAAACAAATATAAATTCGAAGTTCCTGCTTGTAATGTAATAATAAGAGCTTTTGATAAAATCCTTAAGAGTAGTATGGAAACACAAAAAAATTGTTTGTTGTGGCTGATAACGTGTTGTGGATTTCAACAGGTTTTATACTATCAGATTAGGCAACTTTTTAACCCAAAAAAAGATCAGTAGACAGATACAAATTGATTTCATGATTGATTATAAAATTATTTTCTATTACCTCAAAGTGAATGTAATGTAAAGGTAATAGAAAATTATTTTTCTATTACCCTAAAGACTTCGTAGTGTTTTAGCACGTCCAATTTAACCAATCTTGGTTTCGTTATGATGAATTTGAAATCACGAAACATGTGAAGCATAATAAAGAATTTTACATAATAAATCAAACAAGAAATGTAAGCGGGATCGAGAGATAGGTTGGTTTATTCTCTGAGAGACCGGTAACCAATAAGATTCTGTGTTAGGGAACCCTTCTCAACGGTCAAGCGAGTAATATCAATGCTGAATATCAAGCTATAAAGCATCAGTGTCTAAGTGAACGTTATGTAACATTTTATCAAGGAAAGACGGTTCATTACTTTTGTTTGGTATTTATTTATTTATTTTTATTTGTGTTTATACCTAAAGTCTCATGCGCGTTGATCTTCGTGATAAAAAAACGTTGCGCTACATACAATCACGATACTTTGTCTGTATTTTGACCTTCATTCTTTGCACGGTCAAGGCATTATTGCGCGTCAAAATATCTTCAGACGTGACTTTGAAAACAAAGTAAATAACGAATACATTGAAAATCTTTTAACTCTTGCCTTGCATAATAACAATAGGTACCTATATAGTAATAGGTAAATACAATTGAAGAAAATATAAGAAAAAAAATATCTTGTGATTTGCCTGTCGTTTTGACCGAGTTGCATCGACTAAAGGCGCACACTAACTAGAACAGCTATATTATATGTCCTTCAGTGAAATAGATTATTCTTTATCTATTTCGCCGTTTTAAATTTGAATAGCTTCGATATTTTAGCTTTTCTAAGGTATTTTTATAAGGAAACTTAACCAATATATAATAGTGTATTGTTAAAGAAAAATATTCTCTGTATGTCCGCCTTTAACGCCTATATCCTCTCCATAAAAAGCCAACTTCATGCTATCAAATTTTATGCGACCTTTAATAGTAGTAGTTTGTTAAGAAACTCATTCGGCGTTTATGTGCCGCTAATATTGTTTGTTACAACTTAAATCTCTGTTTCAAACTATCGCTTAGGCACTAAGTTTCTTCGTTAAGGAACTTGTATGTTGAAAATTATGATTTTAATTGTAACTCCGCTACTTGGATTCACTTAGGCCTTTGTTTTACATAACGAGAGTAAAGATTTACTATGTCTTTGAAATAAGATAGACTGCACATTTGTAAAAAGAGCATTTTACACCAACATATAAAACGAAATGTGGCTTAAGGCGGTCATAGCCTTTCGGTTGAGTGCTCGGTCGAAATATCAATTGGCACAGAGATTATCATGGATATATATTATGGATCCCTATACACACCAGGATTTTTTAATGCACATCACATATTACTTGTGTTCATGACCCGCATCATCTATTCAAAATAATGATAACGACTAATATTTAATCGTGGTTATATTATGAATTTTTTTATGCAACATTAGGTTCTATGATTGACGTAGATAATTATAACTTATTTATTGAAATTTAAAAAAAAAGATTATCACATAGATTATATTTCTGTTAAGCCCTCGGGATATTTAAGCTTTAAAGCCCCTTTGCTACAAATGGTTTCACATTCATATAGAGTATATCGAATCTCGTCGATAATCTCTGTGCCAATTGATATTTCGACCGAACACTCAAGACCAAGACCTAAGGAGTACAAGCCAAACTCACCTGCAAGTGGTGCACTTGGCGATCAACGGAAGTGGCTCTGGCGAACATAACAGTGCCCGGTAAGTGGCAATAGGCTTGCCACCTATAACGTGGGAACAACGTGTGGGCGTATAATAAGCCCCTACCTACCCCTTCGGGGTAACTG
Organism: Musotima nitidalis; assembly: GCA_949126915.1. Taxonomy (NCBI): domain Eukaryota; kingdom Metazoa; phylum Arthropoda; class Insecta; order Lepidoptera; family Crambidae; genus Musotima; species Musotima nitidalis. Next base: position 8,957,583 of record OX421418.1, on the reverse strand, counting down.
GCGTGAATTTATGTATGTAAATAAGAAAAGTCAGAGGTTATTTTATTATGAATAATCAGCACGCACCGAGAATATTACAGCGAAAAGGGGTATTGTGAAGAATGAAAAACAAACCGATTCTACAGACATGAAGTTTCATTATAAATAAATAGTATATTTTGGCCCCCCTCCCTCTTATTAACAAACTGAAGAAATACCGAAGTGTAATATTAATACTATAATAAAAATACTTCTTTTAAAAACATAAAGCATTTTCTCATAGCGTAAGAAATATGTAGTAGATTATGGCTAACATCAACATAAACCCCTATAAGTCACGCAGCGGGGGCATAACACTTGCGAATATTCAGTCGGCTGGATTCTAAAGACGTAGTCACCCTGTGGAGTTATAAATGGATTTATGACTACATAGACGCTGGGATTTTATGGCTTCGTTCTTAGAGCTGTCGGTTAGTTTAAATGCTGACTAGCTTTTAAATTTGGTTTCCTGTGACTAGGATAACGGAGAATGCTACATACCAGCACGTACTAAAAGTTTTGAACATGGATTCATGGATTCATTCATATTAATGAACGAAAATCTCCTTGACTTATTGAGTAGTAAATTTGACAAAACAAGCTTTAATAAAAAAATTAAGACTTTGATTTTTATTTCCGTACGTCTCAACAGAAAAATAATCTTTAATTTAAACTCGGGTGTATAGGCTCCCTACCAAGATCTGAGGAGTCCAAGCCAACCTCACATGCAAGCGGTGCACCTGCCGATCAACGGACGACGCTCTGGCGAACATAAAAGTGCCCGGAAAACGGCAATAGGCTAACAATACAAATGGCGAAGTGTGGGCGTATCGTATAGTATACTGACACTGCCTACCCCTTTGGAGAAACAGGCGTGATTTGATGTATGTATGTATAACTCGGAAAATCGCTGAAGAGACATTTTAATATCAGCAAAAAATTTAAAACGGAAACAATTTATAAACATTTACATTTATTCGCGATGATTCGAGAGGGGTAATATTTGAAAATTTGTTTACCTTATGCCAATGGATTCAAATCCCCACAGTTAATAATGCTCCCCTTGCGCTCTTTTTGGTCTGCTCTGACCCTTAGGAACGGAAGCCAAAAACGATGAGTGCAGACCATGAACACTTAAGTTTTCTTCCGGAACCGTTTAAGTTATTGAAGAATGTTTTTCTTTTTATCTAATTACTATGCATAGATGTGTGTTATTATGTTACTTTTATACGATATAGTATATGACAACGTAATGTTTGTGTTGCAGCCTTTACTCCAAGCAGGCGGTCATGGAACTTGCATCACTCAGTGCAAAACCGCGAAGATCGTTACGACGAAAGTTATCCCTATGCAAGTAGACGGCGAGGCGTGCAGACTCGCCCCTTCCACCATCACGCTCTCCAGGCTCAACCAGGCCACCATGCTGGCCAAGAGGAAACCAGGCAGAGCTACTGCACCGTCAGTATTACTTAACTTTGTTTCCACTTAGGAGGTTTGCCTACTGCTCTGTCGCGTATCGCTGGATCATATGTGTAGCTGGTTTTAAGTATACGTAACTTTCTATAATACAAGAACAAAATGGAAAAACAATTATTATAAAAGAATTAATTTTGTATAATTGAATGTTATACCTAGTACATACGTTTCTTTTGTAGTATTGTCTCCTTTGTTACGTACCATGACAATCTAGATTATTTAAATCAGTTTAAGGTGTTTAAAATAAATACAACGATTCAAAGTAAGTCATGCGTAGTAACTAAAACTAGTTGAGGTGTATTACCATATAACATATATATTTTGTATGGCTCTTGCCATAGAAATATAATTTACCTATGATGACGAATAAATTCCATGAATTTCAAGAAAAATATCTTCGGTGTATCAAATATGTAGAAGGATCGCACTAGTCCGTTCACGGGTCTAATGAATAAAGAAACAAATAATAAATAAGATAGTTACTATTCACGAACCTTGTTGGCACGGATACAAATTTTTAAAAAAGATAAGGACACTTACTTTGTATTCTTTGTTGCAGTCAAACCACTGTGGACAAACTCTCACTAACTGTGAATCTCATTACTATGGCGGATTATGAAAGACATCACTATGATAAGGAACTACTCGCTAAAACAGGTATGTAAGAAAATTACCCTACAAATAGTCATAACTGGTTTAGTTTATTGTAATTACATTCTTTTCAATACATGGTTGCCTGTAATAAATTGCTGTTAGAAATAAGCCCACCTATTTAACAACTTATTTAAATGTTTGGCCCTATTGCTGTAACTTTAATAGATTTTAATGAGGCGTTCATTCATTCTTGTAATTTTGTTAAAAATACTTATGTATCTTTTTTTGATAAAAAGCAATGTTTAACACGTAGGACGACATCGGTCCCAGACACAGTGGGCCTCCGTTATTTGTCGGTAATTTGACATCAAAAAATAAGCAATGTGTAAATCATATGAATAATGCCGTCTACCCCTAGTGATTAGCTTAAAACTTGGCTCTAAACCTACGCTAAGACCACCTCAATATACTTTATTGATAACGAAGCTTAGTTCAATAAATTAAGCCCAGGTTTGTTCACAAAAACTCTCATCCAATAAATAAGCTGCCTACCTGCTTATAAAAAAATGTTGAAGCTGTATTATTTCCAGTCTAAATAAACTCATTCCTTGTTCCGTTCACTAACTCCATTCCGCTGTAATTTCATTCAGTAACGACGTTTTCTCTTATAACAATAATTGTAACATCGACATAACGACCCCTAGTAAATTCCGCGTATAATTTACGTTTCCCGCGGGGAGTTAATTGTATCCACCGACTCCTGCTGTGTTACGACCCCGTCTCTGGTTTTATGACGGTTACGTTAAATCGAGATGTTTTTTTCTCCTGTGACAACATATTGCTTATAACATGTATTTAAAATTTATAGGAGGACGCTGTGCTTTCATGTAACGTCGTGTTACAATTCTCTTTGTTTTTTTCTGATTAACGTCTTTTTAAGTATAATTTTGGGTTACACATGTTGAAGGATTTTAGTTAAATATTTATAATATAACACTGGAACAAAAGTGTTGCGAAAAATATCTTGGCCTTAGAATCGATCGCAGATTGGCATGGAATGCGCATATTGAATACATCAGAATTAAATTATTATCTCTTATCGGCTCACTCAGACAAATTACTCATTGCATCCCGCACAATTTAAGGTACACTATATACAATTGTTTAGTCAAACCACATCTTTTATATTTAATAGAAATTTTGGGCAGTGCTTACAAAACAAAATTGGCGGATCTTCAAGTGGCTCAAAATAAAGTAATCAAAATTCTATTTAGATATCACTATTTAACACCAACAAAAAAAAATACAATGATTTAAATTTAATGAATATCAAACAATTACATAATTACAGTTTATGCATTTTAGTAAAAAAAAATATTAATTAGCTCTCTCCATACAAGTTTAACATTCGATACCGCTAAACAACTCAATAATCAAAGTACCCGCCGAGCTAGTTTCCTTGTGTTGCCCAAAGTAAGAACGAATTATGGTAAAAAAATGATCACCTTTGAAGGCGCGCAGCTTTATAACAAAATACTCTCGAACATTAAAAACGTAAGCTCGTTTAATATATTTAAACGAAAACTCTCACAACATATTATTGATACTTACTCTTAACTATTAAATTGAAAACATTGGATGGGCGAGCGTAATCTTTAAGTGACGACGATGTAATTAATAATTATTTGTATGTTAATTTAAGTTCTCATTCAAGTGATTGTATATGTCTTTTTGAGAATAAATATCTTTAACCATTAACCATTATATCATCGAAAGTATTTCTTTGGTTATATTAAGGACCTCCCATTTATAATTAATTTTTATTTTATTGGTTAAAATCACTGCCGAAAAATATAGTTTTCTTAAGTTATGGAAATTATGGACTTTTGTCTAGAAGGGATCTCTTCAGGCAACCCTAGCAGGTGTATCACAATACAGAATGACAACAGAAGCGTTTGTCGCAATCGGTCAAGTAACTGAAATACCGGCAAAGTCATAAAGTTTACGAGAAAAGCAATTAATCATGTCAACAGAATTGCTTTTACTTAGAGATAAAAAACCCTTTACCAACTTCGTGATTTTAACAATTTTTCTAAAACTGTTTCGATTCTATCTAAGCCTTCCATTATTTCTAGTAGATTTTAGAACTTTCAGAATTTACTGAAGGGCATGCCACTGCACGGCAATCAGTAAACCAATCCGGGAAATCAGTGGTATACTTAGAGTTAAGTTTCGCACGACCAATAATTATGGGATTGTTTCACTGTAAACTCTGAAAATCATTCAAGTAATAAAAGTCTAACATATAATAGAAATAATTTTAGAAAACTTGATTAAATTCCGAAGTGGATTAGGTTTTCTATAGAAAATAGTAGTTTTATATTCCAGTATTAATGCAACCCGATCCTTTACCCTGACTTGTGAAACGTACTACAAACGGTGTACCACCCCAGCCCCACAAAGCGATCTATATGTGTTTAAATAAGTAATACATCAGTCGGTTGAAAGCGTTTACGAGTAGATACTTTCGCTTACACAGTTTTCCAATTTCAGCCGAGCGCGTCGGCACTTTGGAGGTTAACCCTACGACGGACTTGGAGCAAATGCGCGCCCTCATACAAAATATGATCAAAGAATCTCAAGCATACTCGAACATCATCGATTGGTGGTTTGTTGACTGTAAGTACCCATAAGCCTCTTGCTTTCGACTTAACTTCTATTTACCTTCATTAGAGCGCCGAGAAAGGTAGTCCAAGGGACTGGGTCCCTTTTTTACTTTGAGCTTACAATAGAAAGAAAAAGTATCCTTCTTTTCATAAAATGTTTATCAGTGTTAAGACTAACTTCGATTTTTTTCTTAATCCAAAAATATGTTGGAATATCTAAACGAGTAGGTTATTATAATTATTTAATAAACTCTTGTCCATCAGATGCCGATTATTTTGTCGGTTCTATATAAACATTGAAAAAACTGAATGTCTCCATAGCAACGTCTATTAGTTAACATAGAGGTGACGTTGTATCGGCACAGTATTTTTTATCGCTACATTGAAACTGGGCATCATCTTATTTTATTAATAAGAAACTGTCCGATACATAAATATTGTCGTACATTATTTTTAAAGTTAGTAAATGAATAATCATTTTTTGTGTGTATGAATAATAATGTATGTATAAATAATAAATGGATAATGTATGCTTACTATACATAGACGATTATTCACATTTTTCGTTGGTAGTAAAACAATAATATTAAAAAATGTAGGCACAGTAAAAATAAAGTTATCGTTGACTTGTTAATGTAAACTGTGTCCCAGCGTTCAGTCCATTTCGGTTTACGGTCTGTTGGCCCGCATTTCATTAAATTGGGTCCATTCAGGCTTAACCCCCTCATTAATTTTATATTTGGCACACGATACCTTTTATATTGAAGTGACTAAAGTCAATTTAGTTTTCTCCATTATTTAGCTCTTGTGTTGTCCGTTCTATAAAAATGTCTTTGTTTGCTATTACAAAGTTGTTTATTATGAGAGAGAAGGGTTATTTGAGAATGATTTGTACTTGCTAAATTGATAGGAATTGAACTGAAAGGCGCAGTGCATTGCCAATAGAAATTATTGATCGCTTCGTCTCTCATTGATATAAAAATAAGCAATACTCTAAGTAACATGTGAGTATATAACATAGTACGTATATATGTACTTTACGAGTATTAAGAACTTTAAGTAGTGTTTAAATAATATTGTTTATTGCAATCTAATAATAGATGTACAATTAAAAAAGTAACCAAAATGTGTGTTATCCCTTGGACCGTACAAATTGGCACGGCTCCAACACTGACATATTATGCAATTCAAGTGTATTAGTAGATAGGTTCGATTCTCTTGTGGGTGTGGGCGCTTAAGTGCTGTTCCGTTCTGTTCGCCATATGGGACTTCAAATTCAATTAACGGTCCGTAGCATCCATCTGCGATCAAATCTTGTTTAGTCCAGTGTTAGTCCACGACGGGATACCTATTTACACGGACGGGCGTTGTCGATTTGAACCTTATAAGTACGCACTGAAATAAGGTACTATGCTTCAAGATATATTCAAAATATGTCAATGTATTAACAACCGATATGGTGTGGAGGTCAGTATACCTGCACTCCACTCCAGAGGTCGTGGGTTCGATTCCCACACAGGACAAACCTTTGTGTGCATGAACATAAATATATGTTCTGGTCTGGGTGTTTTCCTATGTATATTAAGTATGTATTTACAAAAAAAAAGTATTTAAGTATGTTTATCCGTTATTTAGTATCCATAACACAAGTTCTTAGTGATACTTATCTTGGAACTAAATGATTGGTGTGATTGTAAGAGAATATTTATTTATTTATTATTATTATTATTGTGTTTCATGACAAATTATTGTAAAATATTTTTTTCGATAGATTACACAGCGCTTTTAGTCCCAAGCTAATCAGTATCCGTTTTAAAGAAAGGAAAAATATACATTTTTTTTTATTAAAGCTATTGCTTACTTATAAGCAGAGTTCGGAGTGGTAGAGCTATTTGCGCTATTATATAAATAATATAAATAATTATTTTACGTACTTGCTATAGCTTGCTTATTAGCTTTAGTGTCGGTTTGACAAGTTTTACATTACTGTGAATTACATTTAAATGTCTTTATTTTTTTTAGTATACTTTTTATCCGGAAAATATCAATCACTTGGGTAAAAGCGCGAAAAAAAGACTATTCACTGTACTTTACTTTGATAACGCAAACAACGACGTGGGCCAAGATAGTAAAAAAAAATTAAAATCTTGCCCTTAGTTAGCTTGTATTTCGTTGTTTACTTTGATTGAAACAAAACATTGAGAAAAAAGGTACATAAGTCTGAGTGAAATAACCAGAGAGGCAACCAGACGCAATAGAAATCACTTTTGGGGTCTTTGAGATAAGTCGATTGAGTGGATAACGAGTCGAATAATATATTTTTCTTTTCCTTTACTGTTCTCTGCCAGCCACATCTTGTATTAGGTTGGTAGCGATTTCGAGGTTTAGTGATAGTTTGGATAAACGAGTAAGTATAAGATACTGCAATGATATTTAAGTATCATTAATAACCTATGGAATAGTAAGGACTTAATGAATTAATAAATAGCTTCATTTGATCCACATTTTGCTGCAGTAATAATATTTTTTTTATTTTTTTGTGCCCCTAAGAGTAAATGCCTCCTCCAAAGAATGCCACTTTTTGAAAGTGGAACTGACTATAAGTACCTACTATAAGTTGTAGTAACTTTTTTTGAGTAACAATTTTGTTTTATTTTAAAAAGTGTAGCTAGTAACTTTCATATAAGTATTTATAAGATTTAATACAAATAACATGATGAATGAGAACAAACTCACAGTGGAAGTGTGAACGCAAACGTTAGTTGCGAGCAAATTGTGCACACTTGGCATCGCGCAAAGTCAAAGAGATTAGGGGCTTGTTTTTGGTCGTAAATGGCATAATTAACGCTTTCGTGTATATTTCCACACTAAGTTTGTTGAGATAACTTTCCGCCAGTGGCGTCCTGAAGTCTTAACTCAATCACATGAGGAGGATACATTATTTACTTTTAATAAAGTGTTACATAACAGTAAGTAAATAAATCCTTATAAATGTGATTTTGGGAGGTGTGCTGTGCCCATTAGTGGGATGTTAATATGCTAAGGTGACGAAGCAAAAAAAGAGGTTATTAAATATCTTATTGCAAATGCAGTAAATGTCGATCAAGTCCAATTCTCTAAGTTTCAATATTTCTCTATATTATCAATTAATCAGCCATTATAATATTTGATATCAAAACTTTTGGGTGGTATAAAGCTTTAATACAGATACCCCTGAAACAAATTCAGGTATATAGTTATGCAGTACTAACGGGCAAATATGCCTAAGTGTGTTAAAGAATATTGATGATAATAATACGTCCAAATAATTCCCGGGTTGATAGGTATAATTGGGAAAGGCCGTGCTGTTATTAGGTTGAAAGGCATGCATATTTTACCTTCGGAGACAAGACAACAGTCAAACCCTCTGAAGCAATCGTACCATCGACTCATTGCTATTATTAGCGTCATTCATTATGTTTTTATCAACAGCTGAAACAGCCGAGCGCTTCTTCCGCGTCGACAAAGCTCAGGAAAACCTGCACTACCCGACGGACATCGGCCACGAGAACATCTACATCCTGGACGCGGCGCCTCTCACTCCTGACACCGAGTCTACCGCGCACCCGGACACCACGGCCACAGGATCCTTGGACCGGACAGGACCTTCCGTCTCCATCGATACGACGACTGGCCTATCTGTCTCTATAGACATCTCTCAGAGTATCGACACGCCCAGCGCTGGAGTCTCTCTGGATGTTCCTGAATCTCACGCTAGGTAAAGGCTTTTGTCGAGACTTTCTCATAATAATTCTCAGCACTCCGTACCGAGGCAATATCTCTTAATAAGCACAACCTGACGCTTACTGTTCCTTGAAATATGTAGCAAAACTGATACGTAGACGACAGATGAACATACATTGGTATTTTTCTGTAAACCTACATGCCCACATAATAAATAACACAAAATAATCTGCGAATCTGCAAAATTTTGGATGAAATATTAGGAATTTGATTCCTTAATATGAAATATAAAAAAAAATCTTAGTAAAATTTTACCAAGAAATTCTTAGTAAAATTTTACCAATAAAGTACAAATGAATAATCGGAGATTCGCGGCGTCTGGCGTACCGCGTTTTGTGTATTTCATCGTGTAGCGTAGAACGGTGAGAAACACGATTTTCTGTTCAAGGAGATGTGACCTAGCAGTAGGTATCGTGTCACGCGGGCCACGCTACTTATTTAGCAGCTTATTCTGCATGAACGCACACATGGCCCTATGTTTGATCTGGAGCGCGTCGCTTCTTTATGAACGTGTCCTAAGGCTAGGTACTCACATGTACGTTTACGAACCGTTGCTTTTATAGAACGTTACTCGGTTGATTCACGAAATGGAAAGAAAATCATATCTTTAACTCTTTGTTTTCACGCATTTAAATGATGCCGAATGATCATTTTCAACTCCTTTGTCTTGTGTTCTGTAGAATTAAATTTGTAATTGTGAAAAAAGTATTTTTAATCATGTCTTTTTATGCTGCAGCAAATCAGAACAAACATCAAACTACATAACCTTGATTTATATAAAGGTTAAAAAAAACAAACACACTCTAAATTCATCATGAAAAAAATAGACGTGATATTACTTATCGTAGGTATTAAATTTAGGCGTCAAAATCTCATCTCATAAAACAATTTTATGAAATCGTTAAAAATAAATTTCCCTGAAGGCGAATAGGCAAAAATAGTATATTACCAAAGAAAGCGGAAATTAGTCGTTAAGATATTTGGGAGATCCGACCCAATTTTCCCGCTAATCCGAGATCCTTTTTCCGGCAGCGAGTCGGGGTTGGGAAGCCCGGCGCGTACTTCGGAGGAGCTCTTGACCCCTCAGACGCCGCCCCCGACGACCCCAAAGGCGACAGTGCCGACGTCGCCTAAGATGACCACATTAACCACGCAGGATTCGAACTCGCCTCCGCTTTGCACCAGCCCACCCGCCAAAGAACATAAACCAACTCATGACTCCATAGTGCGCTTCAAGACGTAAGCAACGACCTTTTCCGGTGTGTGTTTTGTGTGCGTTTTGCAGCTCTCGAATCGTCACTATTAGTTTTTAAGCCCACTTGTGTTTGCCAAATCAAAATAAAAAAAAACTTAATAAAAACTGTAAAAGGGTGTTGCCATTTTATTCTTTCAGATATTACTACAAAGTATCTACTTAAATGTTCATAAATTTGTTTGAATATTAGAAGCACGTTTTATTCAGTACAATTGTTTACTCAATAAAAGAGTATTTAAATTAATCCTTAACATATGAATACTGTTTGCTCATCACATTAAGGAATATTCATTATAGTAAATAATAAATATTTGTTAAAGCTATTTGTATGTATTTTAACATTTAAAACGAAATTCGATACAGTAAGAGTTATTTGTAACTGTAATGTATTATTTTCTAAGCGTTTCCTTTACAAAATACGTTAACATTTTGTGCTCATAACATTGAAATGCCTCAATTATCATGAGTAATGTGTTAGCCATTGTAAAATTTTATGAATCTTTGGATTACACTGCGACGGGCTTTACGTAATAAAATATTCTTTACACTTTACAGTGCGAAATGAAACGACACTCATAGACCTTTCAATTATGTTTATTTTTAGACCCGAGGGATAATAAACCCCGCAATTTCACGTTTTTATTTGTATAATTCATGTCAATTTTGTAAAAACGGTAGGTAGATTATAAAGATTTGAAAGAAATCAAACAAAATTTAGTCTTAGAATCTGCACGCTTTGTTGAAATGATTTCTAGACAACTAGAAGTAAATGAACTGATTTAAAATAGTGTAACTTAGATTTTCTACAGTTGATTTGTAAAGCACGACGCACAGAACTCTGGATTTTGCACTCTATTCCTTCTGTCTTCTATTGCATGCAGCATACATGAAAAACTTTTTGGACTTGACCAAGAAGTGTTTGGCTATAGGTGAGACTACTAATAAATAGTTTGTTTTAGTTATAATTAAGGACACATAAATATCACAACATGTTTATAAAATACGTACTCATATATTTGGTTTTCTAAGACAGCTCAAATTTTATCTGTTTGTTTTCTAAAATATATTATAGTTGCTAGATAACTTTTTGTTTATAAAATACGTAGTTTTGCTACATAAACACAATTTTAACAAAAAACAATTATGACATAAAGTAAATCAAATTGAACTTCTCACAGTATTTTGCAGGTACTTGCTTTGTCTGAAAGTTTATAATTGTTACAGAAATTTACTGGAAAAAACATCAGACACTCTTCTCAAAGCGGCCAAAGTCGGCGACTTAAAAATGGTAAGGAAACTCGAATTGGATGACGTTTTAACTTCACGTTTAATTTACTTAATCATGTCTGTCTTAGCGTCTTAGCGAATTTATTAGTAGGCGCTGTATCGCGTTTTGGCGACTTTGTACCAAATAGTTACTGTGTCTGGCATCCGAAAGTTTGAACACTGTAGCATTTAGTATCTGCATCCAGAGCATTAAAAGCGGCTCTTATTCAATTACTTTTTTCAAACAGTAAGTATACATACATACATACATAAATATAAAAAACAATCGACATATGATGACACCGAAATCACGAAGCTTGCATGTAAGTGAATACACTTATATGCAACAAAACAATTAAAAAAACAAAAAATATTAAAGTTAGAAGAACTAGCAAGAAACTCACAGGCTATGCTCTTTTATGAAATTATCAATTAAGTAGTCACTAAGCGTACTATACAATAAGCATACTATAAATAAACTATGAAGGTAACGGATATATCTTTAATCTGCAGATTATCTTATCATAGTTTATTATTACGTCTTCTTTACTTGTGTCCGATTCGATTGATATATCACAAAAGTGTTTAATGACACTATCAAAGCGTTTATTCCAAGAGGGGTGTTATGCTGTTAATGATTTATGATTGGAGTTAAGATTCTTTGCTATGATTTTTTTGAAAGAATATCATCATGTCAGAAACATTAGATGTCAACAGCTGAGCTCAGGCCCCCCACTAAAAACATCACATCAAATAAGATTAATTATAATATATAATGTGAACCTCATTATTAGAACAATTGTAGGCAATTTTCAAAGTCAAAAATACTTTATTTCATAAACTATTACTTGAGTAATTACATAGTACTTGAAAACGTCAAAATTATAAAAAAATAACAAAAACAAATAAAATATAACTATACTAAAATCACGAAGCTTAGATTCACTTGCAACCAAATAATTTAAAAAAACAAAAAACATTTAAGTGTAAGCGAATCTAAGTGCCAGTTCCGAGCCACCGCTCTGTAAGAAGAACTGGCAAGAAACTCACAGGCTATGCTCTTTTAAATTATCGATTGGTTAGTAACAATCTTCATTTGTCTGTTACGCTATACAATGCAACATAATATAACAATATTCATGCTTTAAGTCATTCATATTAGAATAGCCTGTATGAAACAGCGGTTTAATCCCAAGCATTTTTATCAGCCATATAGTCTTTAATAGAATAGTATCCCTTTAAAGACAGCTTGCGTTTTATTGTTAATTTAAATTTATTTAGGCTTAATTGCTGTATATTGCTTGGGATTTTATTATAGAATCGCACACATTGACCTTTAAAAGATTTGTTAATTTAGTTTAGTGATGTAATAATGTAATGTAATAGAAAACATACATATTACTGGTTACCTGCGTTGGGAGGACCCTTTGCGCTGCTTTATTAGTGACAGCTTTAAATAAAACATTACAACCTAAACCTTTTTTCTAAAGGTAACGGCGGGAAGCAGAAACTGGCCAGTGTTCTTGGTATCGGCTTTTTGTAGCATCTCCATTCCTAGTGAAATTAGAAATAAATAAATGCTTTCTGACAATTACACCAACTATTTTGTTCGAAGATAAGCATAATTAAGAAATTGTGTTATGGATACTACTCAGGGATAAACATACACAAATACCTTTTTTCTTGTAAATATGTACCTAATATACATAAGAAAACACCCAGCCACAGTAAATCTTTATGTTCATGCACACAAAGATTTGTCCTGTGTGGGAATCGAACCCACGACCTTAGGTGCGGAGTGCGGATACACTCGCCACTACGCCATATTGGTCGTCAAAAGCAGTTAAATTAAACTTCCATGTTCTTTAATCCCTGGTAAAACTAATACGATAATCTCTCTAAGAGGTAATAGTTCCTACACGTAAGACTTTATTTCATAAACTATTACTTGAGTAATTACATAGTACTTGAAAACGTCAAAATTATAAAAAAATAACAAAAACAAATAAAATATAACTATACTAAAATCACGAAGCTTAGATTCACTTGCAACCAAATAATTTAAAAAAACAAAAAACATTTAAGTGTAAGCGAATCTAAGTGCCAGTTCCGAGCCACCGCTCTGTAAGAAGAACTGGCAAGAAACTCACAGGCTGTGCTCTTTTAAATTATCGATTGGTTAGTAACAATCTTCATTTGTCTGTTACGCTATACAATGCAACATAATATAACAATATTCATGCTTTAAGTCATTCATATTAGAATAGCCTGTATGAAACAGCGGTTTAATCCCAAGCATTTTTATCAGCCATATAGTCTTTAATAGAATAGTATCCCTTTAAAGACAGCTTGCGTTTTATTGTTAATTTAAATTTATTTAGGCTTAATTGCTGTATATTGCTTGGGATTTTATTATAGAATCGCACACATTGACCTTTAAAAGATTTGTTAATTTAGTTTAGTGATGTAATAATGTAATGTAATAGAAAACATACATATTACTGGTTACCTGCGTTGGGAGGACCCTTTGCGCTGCTTTATTAGTGACAGCTTTAAATAAAACATTACAACCTAAACCTTTTTTCTAAAGGTAACGGCGGGAAGCAGAAACTGGCCAGTGTTCTTGGTATCGGCTTTTTGTAGCATCTCCATTCCTAGTGAAATTAGAAATAAATAAATGCTTTCTGACAATTACACCAACTATTTTGTTCGAAGATAAGCATAATTAAGAAATTGTGTTATGGATACTACTCAGGGATAAACATACACAAATACCTTTTTTCTTGTAAATATGTACCTAATATACATAAGAAAACACCCAGCCACAGTAAATCTTTATGTTCATGCACACAAAGATTTGTCCTGTGTGGGAATCGAACCCACGACCTTAGGTGCGGAGTGCGGATACACTCGCCACTACGCCATATTGGTCGTCAAAAGCAGTTAAATTAAACTTCCATGTTCTTTAATCCCTGGTAAAACTAATACGATAATCTCTCTAAGAGGTAATAGTTCCTACACGTAAGACCCTCTTTGATGCAGCTACGAAACGTTTCCCGTTTCACAAACTCAGTTACATCAGTTGAAGGCTCGGCTTCCAACCTCACAGAGACTGAGTTTCCGCAAAAACTTCCGGAACCTACCCTCCACCCTCGTTTACAAACTACTTAAACGTAGTTTCTTTTAAAAGTCTTTAAAGGAGTAGCAACTTTTAGATCGTTCTTTAATTTATGTCGGTTGAATTGTGACTTGAATTGTATAACAAAGAAAAGTGTAAGCTTTTGTTACACCCACTTTTACTTGTTGCGTACGTTTTCGTAGAATGTTTTTCAATAACCAATCTCTAAAACGTATGTTTATTTGCAAAGGAATTGTTTAAATTGATCTATAAAAGTTAATCAGGCTATTTCTAACTTTTTTTTTCTTAGGTTGATAATAAGCTATATAACTTGATTTTATCTTGAGAAAACCAGATTTAAATAATAAGTGGTAATCATTTAGGTAGTAAAAAGTAGATCCTTAACTAAGTAATAATTAGGGCCCTTACTTTCACGACATCGACACATAGAGGTTTCATCAATGCTATAAAGTTGCGCTTTAGTATTGTACCACTCTCTGCTTTTCAGTTTCTATATTACATATATAAAATTAATTTCATTTTGTCACCAAAGATGAAGGAGTTGCATGCAGCTGGGTACTCCCTGCTGTCAATTGACGCGAGTGGTCAAACGGCCTTACACATCGCTGCTCGCTACGGAAACAAGGAAATCATCAAATACCTCATAGCATCCGCACCGACAGCCATCCTGAACATGCGTGACAACGAGCGAGGGCAGACGGCGTTACACAAAGCGGCGGCCCACAAGCGGCGGGCTATTTGCTGCATGTTGGTGGCAGGAGGGGCGTCATTGACAAGACAAGACCACGCCGGCCTCACGCCAAGACATCTAGCTCTACGCGCCGAAGATCATGACCTGGCTGCCTATTTGGAGAGTGAGTAACTACTTTTTAACCATTTTTTAACCGCTGGAAGAACTGAGCCATGCTGGTCTCTGGTGGATCATGACCGATCTGCATGAAATCCGCGGAAAGTAGGAAAATCCATAATTACAAAATGAGATGTCACGTCAATTATTAGATGCTAATGAGATAGGCATATGTATGTCAAGGCTCTTTTATATATTCCTAGAATTGAATATTTTTATATAATGCCACTACCTTATTCCAGGAAGGCCACTACTTTAAAAACTTCTTCTGCCTAATCGACCCTTTTTATAATAATATCTTAGTTATTATGACTGAATCTTTATTTCTCAGAATATAAGAAAAACATTGTAAGATAAATAAAACTACGGGTTACAGAGTTCAAATCGCACAAAACAAAGCCTGTGTTTTGACACTCGTTTATATTAAACATACCATGTCTTCTTTCTAACATTAAAACCAACACGACAATACATTTGTCTTCTTTTTTAAGTGTACCTTTATATTTCAGGTCAAGAACATTTCCAATTAGTTTCTGAAGACTTGGAAACAGCAGTTTGAAGTCTTTCTTGTAGAAAATTCGAGATAAAACAAGTGAGACTACATCGTCAATAAATGGTGATAAATTAATAATTGACTTAATTGACGTAATTATAGAACTATACTCTGACACCAAAGTGATATTGTAGAAAAAAAATTAAATTTTTTCCTTTAAATATATTGTATTTAATTCTAAATTTTAATATGTAAGTTATGAATAAGCGAATATATTTAATTATTATATTCAATGATATTTGATCATTAGTTTAATTGAATATAAACATAATAATTTATTGTTGAAGTAAAATATTTTCGTAGTAAGTACTTAAATTACTTTATAGAATTGGTTAAATTGAATGCCAGTGATAAACAAAATTAACAGTAATTGTCTCACGTGGTAAGACGTCTCTCGGCGACGCCACATAGAGGAATGTAAAAATAACAACTATGAATGACATATAAGTATTGACTTCGGTGATTTTTTTATTATGTTGTAAAACAAGAAGTTCAATTCTAGATTTTTTTATAAATCGTCTTGATTAAAAGTTTAAGTATTAGTGGAATCGAAAGAGTCCATCAAGTAAATTCTACTTACTTAAATTTGAAACATTAAAACTTATGTAATTGTATAAATATCTTTTTTTTAAATCTATGAACAGTATTTCAAAAGTTGTGATTTTAGTACAATGATCCTATGGTCAATACTTAACATAGGTACTTTCTCTTCGTGTGGCGTGTGCTTTAGTTTCGTAAAACTTGAAGTACCTAGTACCTAGAGATAAAAAAAATTTAAAGACTTATTAAAATTTTCAATATCTAACATATGATTCTTTTGTGTAAAAATATGTAATGACATGAAATATGTATTCAACGATGTAGAGTTTCGCAATACTTTATTGAAATTATAATTAATCTTCTAGACAAATAGTAAATATTTAACATAAAATTCACAGCATTTTTTGACATTTCCATTACCTACACACTCACATTTTTACAATATATAATTTTAACGATTTCAGAGACACTTTCCGAATAAGCAATTATAGGAAAATATATCTAAATTGACATATTATTATGTTTGAATTTTGAAGACCCCTTTTACCGTTATAGCGTTTTATTAGCATTTATAAAGAAACCAACTAAAGCGTAATTAATTAAAAAATAAGTGTAAACTGTTTATTGCAGACACAACATTTTAATATTGTTGGCCTGATGACTACAACTAAATAATATATAAAAGCATAATATCCTAATACACGATTATAATTATAAAGCTATTTAGTCTAAGACTAAATTGTTGTGCTGTTGTATAATTTATAAGCTGATATGATCAGCACTATAATTTATGATCTCAATTTTGTATTCTTTCTAAAGCTAAACGTATAGTGTATGAGCTTCAATTCCATTAATATTGTTTATCTGTGTTCTTAAATCATTTTTGCTGTTAATTCTACGCATTATTGTTGGTTGTTTGTTATTTATTTCTGAGTTAGAATAATAATTCGATGGAAGTATGTTTTCTGTAAAACGGTGTTACTGTCCGTAACTGATTAGCCCGGCGGATTTGTTGAACGCCAAAACCACTGTAAGTTCGTTCGTTAGCGAAACTTGGACTGTCGAACTTAATGCGACTTGGTTGTAAAAGTTTCGTCCAATACTCGTCAGACGTCGCGTTAGATTAATTGCTACGAACCAATGTCAAATGTTTTATTTATATATATATTTGTAATGCCAATACCTCTATTTATAGATATTTACCTAATAGTTTAGTGTTTAACGAATTTACTCTTACTACTCGCTGACAAGCGAACAATGAAAGACAAAGCTGTGAGAATTATGGTCATAGTGTAAAATGTAAGTTCATTTTTATTGTAAGCGGCAACGATGTGCACTTTATCGATGTTTTGTGAGCCCCTTGTTTGTGGTTGTAGATAAACGTTTAAGAGTCGTGTCTCGCTAGTGTACTTCGTATCGCGTACCAGACGTAAGTACTGTACTCGTATAAGCGTCGATATTGACGTATTCACGTTCTGCTACCGATTGACGGAATTCTTTTACTAATTAAAATTATTAACAACTTTATACGGCGTATTACTAACATGTGGATTAACCTTGGTTGATATTTTAGTCGGTTATATCC
Organism: Musotima nitidalis; assembly: GCA_949126915.1. NCBI lineage: Eukaryota > Metazoa > Arthropoda > Insecta > Lepidoptera > Crambidae > Musotima > Musotima nitidalis. The sequence goes on along the minus strand of OX421418.1, from coordinate 8,939,861 downwards.
CGTCAAAGGGATAATACGGTCATACATACATACATTCGCGCCTTTTTCCCCGAAGGGGTAGGCAGAGGCATATTATACGCCAACACTTCGCCAATTATATAGTTGGTCCCACGTAATAGGTGGCCAGCCTATTGCCGCTTATCGGGCCCAGTTATGTTCGCCAGAGCCTCGTCCGTTGATCGGCAGGTGCATCACTTGCAGGTGAGGTTGGTTTGGGCTCCTTAGGTCTTGGTAGGATCTCTATACACCATATAATACGGACATAAAATACTATACATTTGTTAAGTTAAAACAAAAATCGAGCGCACCCTGACAATATAAAAATCGACTAAAACACCGCACTATGATAATTATAATGCCGCAGAAGCTTGTCTGCGCAATTTCGTGCACCTTTTGGCAATGGCATAGGTATTAACTTATTTTCCAGTCTCCTAAACTTAATCTCTCTTTTATTTCAGTTCCGTAGTATGTCATGACTATTATCTATGGAACTAAAACGACCTAAAATTAACCGTGCTAAGTACCTAATTACAATAAATAATTTGTTGACGTGATTTCGGCGATTCTATTTTATAGACCGATGAACAAAAACGTCTGATTGGCCGCGGCACTCAGTAATTTTGCTTTCAGCCCTGTGTGGAAATAGAACCTACAGCCAGGTTCTATTTCCACACAGGACTAATGAAATAAGGAATTGAAATGACAAATATTTTTGTGCATAATAATAATAACGAGTATTTGTACAGTCCTGTGAGATTAAAGAATATATCATGCTCCTTCACCCTCTCACCTTGGTTCTCGAGAGGAGGCCTGTGCCTTTAACCTATGACTTCAACGGGCTGAGATGATAATGATGTTCCCAAAAAATGGTTGTCTAGTATTCATACTACACGATCTGCTTAATATGGAACTAGATAACGCTATAAATACAGCACATTTTACGAACAATAATCGCGTTTTATAAAATTTTAACACGACGCGAGAGTTCGAATACTTTACAGACATTCGTGGTGACGGGGATTCAAAGGTGTCTCCAATCTCCATAAACTGTTAAGTGAAATCGGTAAAATGTGTTTTATTCACAATATATAATCGCGTAAATTGAAGAAAACAATAGATGGCATTGTTTAAAATACGAGATATTCTTTAATCTGTTATTTATCCACTAAAAAGAGAGGTGAGTCATCATGTTAGTAACGCCTACGACTGTGTTTGAATTTCCTTTAACCTGTTCCCATAATGACCTGCATATTAATAAAAATAAATTATGAATAATATACTTACAAATTTATATTATATAGACATACCTAAGCCAATATTACTTAGTAATAAATTTACCTATATAGTAATAGTTTCCTATAATATATTATTAGACTTTGTACCTATTTACTATACTGGAGGCCTTCATTCGTGTAGTCTGTTTGTATTGTGTCTCTTTTAAATGATTTGATAGTATAAATACTTCACGACCAAGTTCGTATGTTAAAATTAATATCACTAGGCTAGATTCAAGCACTGATTTACGAATAATATGCTTTTCTATCGAATATTTGGTAGTTTTGGATGAAGTCCAATGTAATTTATTATACAGAGTGTCCTGTAATTAAATATACAAACTGAAAAAAATATTGAATATAGATGTTGAATTTTTTACTTTATTATTTACGTTTGGTTAAAATGTATCTTGTGGTCTTGGTTTATTACTTATTTTAGAGGCTTATTGTTTGCGTCACACTTTCTTAAAAGGGTGTTTATGGGTAGGTGGTGGCCAACATGGATTTTTTTTGCAAGAGAAACCCGCTGATATTTTACATAGTTTTTGTTTGAATATGCCTTCTTTTGATCTATGTAAACGAAAAATTGCTAAAATGTAATTCAGCGTCACTTGTATACATACAAAAGAAATGTTACTTAATCTTTGTTATAAAATTTAAATACTTAATGTTTATTCTATATTTATGTTTAATTAGCGGACACACTGTATTTTTTATTATTATTAAATATAAGTAAAGTCATACCTTTAATTAAATAAGGCGACGAAAAATCTTTGTTACTATTTATTAAATTAATAACTTCACGATTACGAAGTATTGGGGATTGGTTTCCATAGCTATATTAAACTTTTTTGAATTGTAGTTAGTATAGATTTATATTAGGTACCAAATAAATTTCCTAAATAAAGTAGAACTGTCGATGATGACTATTAGATGGTACACCCCCATTCTAATTGCATATTTTATTGGACCCAAAAACGCGAGGACGACGCCATACTACAGGCGACATTCTTAACGAGATTGAAAGACATAATAACAACAGAGCGAGCCCCTTTTTATCTACGCTTAACGACGTCAAAATATTTATCATTTTCCCTATCCGATTATTGTGTCCGTGTCGTATTAAGCTTCGAATCGTATTGTATTATTAGAAACGGTTTTTTAGTTGTGAGCCTTTATTGAGTATCAGAGCGGCGTATCAACACTGCGTATTATGAGTCGTGCAATAGGCGACCATGATACGCGTCGGCAAAACGAATACACAGATCGGATCGGAAAAATTATTCATAATTAGGAACGTCTTCTGCTAAAAACTTACCACAAAACACCATACAGGTAACAATTTTTTGTTTGTATAAAATCATGCATCAACTTCTACTTGTAAATTGTAATAAAACATAGCATTATTTTACTGTAACATTGTAACTTTTTACATTCGACAAACGCGGCCATGGTACCTAATGACTAATTCTGCGAACAAGTGCCCTCGATTTGATAACACTTTATCACTCGCATTAACTTCTACTTGTAATCAAGCATTGGGTAGGTAGCTACATTATTATAGTAACAAAACCATACCGAGGCGTTAACAATCATATATAAATATAACAACTCTAGTATGTTAGAATTGTTTTTTAAATCTTTTCATAATGTTTAATGTACCTAACTAAATTCTGAAATTTTAAAATTTCATTCCCACATTGCATATATAGGTGCTATGCTCCGGTTATGATTACAAAAAATACAATTCAATCTTAAATTGATTAAAATGAGTGTAACACCAGGAAAGTGTTGTCGCTGAAAATTGCTGACTGTATAATTTAAAATTGAAGTTTTAGTGGTAAGCTCTAGCTAAAAGTTGAGCACCTCTGTTTTTAGAAACACAAATGCTGTGCCCTATTGTAGATATCTGTCGCAGGTAGATTGTAGAAAGCGACGTTTTACAAAACCACTAGGTTAATTGTGAAAGTATTTTTGAGTGCTATAAAAAATTATTGCCATATATTTTTTTATATCACTCAAATTTTTTTTAACGATTGGCAAAATAACTCTTAGGTCTGTTTGGTTGCCTTGCGCAATTATTTAAAAGCCCTCCAAGTTATGTGTATTAATAAGTTGTATAGTACCTATGCTAAAAAAAGTAAAACGTTACCTTTACTTTCACAATTTGCCTGGTCGTTTAGTAAAATTTCGCAGTTTTTTAATCCGCCTGTGACACATAAACTAGTGTAAGCAGCGTTATTAGCAAGCCTTTTCTCTTTGTGTCCCTGTCGTATGGCTTTCGATTCTAAAGTAAAATTTTATTCAAAACACATATTTATTACTTATCAAGATAATATATTTTCAAAAATATTTATAGTTTTATTGTTGGTTACACTTGGTGGTTGAAAAATGCACTTGTCTGTTCCACTAATAAATATAATTTAATTCAACTCATTAAAATATTTTTGAAATTAATCAACGAGACTTTTATTGCAAACCTATTTCCTAGTTATTAATAATATTCTAATAACGCAATTAGTAGTAGGTTAGGTCAAAAAGTTAACGAAAAAAATAATAATAATCAAAGCGCAAGTAACGTCTACGAAAATGTTCGGACGAAAAACCCCTTTGTTGAAGTTCTTTAGCCTTAGATGAATGACTGGTTGTGTGGCAATTCGCATAGAGCGCATCTCTATTTCGAATAATACGGTTATTTCTACACAAAAAATTAAAAAAATACCGTCCGAATTGAGAACCTCCTCCTTTTTGGGAAGTCTGTTAAAAATATGGTATTCGTTGACCCTTTCTTTTTTTATTTACGTCGGTAACAATATGCGTTTACGCACTGTCTCCCGGCCAAAAGGGGACCGAGAGAGGTGTGTGGGACTCACCACCGGCAAACATGACCGCCAGCAGTAAAACCCACTAAAAATCTTCCGACGACGCGCCCCGCTTGTTGAGAAAGAGGCGGGGCCAGTACCTGGGTTGCAGCTCTGACACCCCGTCCGCGGCCAACGTCCCCCGGACCAAACCGGGAGGACCTCCTCAGAGAGACGCAGTGGACGCGCCCCTCCTACCTCCCTGTGCGACCATAGAGTGTGTGGCCGACTTCTTGGAGGGTCCATGGATAGACAGCAGGGGCCCCCCCTGCCCCCGCTGCCTAAGACCCTCCTGGCGCTGCTTGACGGACCCTCCTGGCCCGCCCGCTTCGCCCTCCACAGGTCCCTCTTAGTTTCCCGCTCGGTAGTCAGTACTAAGGGCACCCAGAGTCGCCAATCTCTGGGTGTTACCTTTTCCCTAGCGTCTTCTGCGCCCTACCGGGAGGTACTCAGCCCCCCCACCACGACAAGGTGGAACCCAGTCGGGGGGGACAAGGTGGAGACCACTCAGGGGGGGTATTCGTTGACCCAAGCTAATGCTTGAAAAAATGTAACAGCAGAAAGCTGTTTACCTGCATCCGCTTAACCGCAATCGCTCGTGTGGTGGATTATATAAAATTCTTAAGTTGTACCTGTCACGAAGCTGACCCACTCCAAACTGAAACAACAAACTCTAATAAAAACGCTTTTAGGAGTTACAGGCTTGGCACATTGACCATACAGCTGCTATTATAGAACGTTTGAAACACATTAAATATTAAATTTACATGTAGTCGCTTAGCTAGCAATACTGCGAAATTTAAATTTTACAAATTTTCAGAAGAAACAAAAAACTGATTTTCTTTATTCGAGTTTTTAGGACTTGTTCTGTAGTCACGGTAGAACTATTCAAATAACTGCTTGAGTTTAAATAATTTGGACATTTAAATACCATTGGGTGCGCGCAAAAAATGTCAATGCAATGCCTGAAACGTAATAGGTATGTAATTATTCTCTATGAACTTATTCTATGAAAAAGTATGGTCACTGCAATTTGTTATCGACATGACATTGTTAACTCCTTTGTTTATTCTTAAATAATGCTTTAACAAAGGTCAGTAAAATATTCAATAGTTCTAAATAGAAATTGTCAGTTTCTTAATTTACCAGTTTTCTATAAACGTCAGTTTTTTGTTTGTTCCTTTAGTCGAACTTTAGATATTATTAACTCGAAAATCTTGAAATATAATTAAATTGAAGTAGGTAAACCGTAAATACTTACTTGTATTAGGTAAATACGTGAAAACTTCCCGCAAAAAATACAAGCCGCTGAATAGCATTTTTTTATTCGTTTGTAGATAATATTTGCCAGTTATTAGATTGTCTGTCGGGTGTAAGTTGAATCCGTCGGTGTTCTCTGAATATTTGCGTGACCTTATTGAATCTTATACCATTCTCGCAACTCGCGAAATTGTGTCGTTTTCTTCAATGTAAGTGAATATTACACGAAGGAAGAGGATTTAGATACCTACATATTACGAGACTTCAAAATACCCTTGAAGGGAAAAATAAAAGAATATTATTTCTTTAACGGGGCAGCGTATTATTGCCTCCTCTTTTTTTGACATACATTGCAGACCTTAGCTACAAGGAGGGAAACCTTTTTTTACCTCTGCCAAGGCTGTTCATTCAGGTGTTCAGCAAAAGCAGAGTTCACATAGGTCAGTCTCGGTTAGGTGACTGTATGTGTCGCATTAAATATCGAGTTCTTCGGAGAACACGTTAGCTCTCTAAAGCAAAGAAAGATCTCGATTGCCGTTGCCGTTGGTTATCTATCTAGGCTATCACTATATGTGGTAGTCGTAAGCCAAGATAGGGGCTCTATTGGGCGGCTTGAAAATTCTAACAGCAGGCCTACCAACATCTGCCTTTGCTAATCCACACTGGGTCCGCGTGGCGGAGTGTGTGGCAATGCCTTACTCCTTAGCAAAGCGATTTAATTATTATCTCATTGATAATTATATCGCTTTGCTAAGGAATAAGGAGATCAATACAGAACCGGATACGAAGTCAAAGCAGTGTATTCAATATTCAATTCAGTTCGACTCAATATTATTTATTTATGTAGGTATTCAATGTGTAAAGGATGCCATGCTCGAGAAGATGGTGGATGAGTCGATGACGAATGACGAAGGCCAGTGGAAGGAGGCATAATTATGTTCTGAATGTTTCACGTAATTATCATTTGTAAAGGTGTAATCTATTATATTATAATAATTTGACTGCAGTTAGTAGTTAAACGCTCCATGAATAGGCCTCAAATATCTTTGGAAGTCATTCATAATCAAATCTTTACACTGCCATCACTTTAAAAATAAAACAAACAAATATTTTTAATTACAATAATGTTTTTATTTTTGTCCATTGCTAATAATTATTCCGTCTGCGATGTGCCATTTGTAAAGGTACACAAATTGGCGCAAAACTTTGCAGAACCTTTCGTAATTAAATCTAAGCTAACAAACAAATAATCACACACCACAAACATACAAAACTCTACAATATGTATATGTTCGATTTAACACTAGATTACGCTCTTACACAGTAAGACCAGACAGTGTCACACTCATCAATACAAATATAAAAAGTAGCAATAAATTAACATACAAAAGTAAAAAACAACCATCGTGGGGAGTTAAGAAATTGTTCATCATGAATAAATAAGTAGTTATGGCTAGATAGACAGATAAGTAGGTACACTACAGTACCTACACTGACGAATGTAAACAACCTTTAATGGGCACAGTATAGGTTTTAAACTCCTTAAGGTTTATTTTATGTTAGCTACGTGTACATAAAACGAATAACTGCTCTGCTTTATTATGGGTAAAAATTTAAGATTCAATATCCCTTACAGACAAAGTAAATTTAAAAAAATTAATGTACCTACTTAGGGGCCTTACAACAGAGTTACATTTTTAAAGGATAAAATAGTAGGCAACGAATCGCATCTAGGAAATTAGATTGCATTGATTTTACAAGAACTATTGTTTATTCTGCTACCTATAAACTTGATGTAGATAAATATTAATTAAATGTCGTAAGCAGAAATTTATATTTTTTTCTGAGAATTTTTAGAAGACAAAACGTCTGGATATTGCTTATATTATTTTTCTTATCTGAGGCCGCTGTGAATTTAATTGAGTTGAATCGACTTTCGAGCATGCAGCTAGAATAAGCGTTGGTTCGAATGAAATGAAAGTCTTTCAATAGGTATTAACTTTATACAAATAAAAAATACAAGCAAGCGAGCTCAATGTAATAAAAGTTTTAAAGGCTTCCAGTTTTTTTAGATTTATATAGTCAAGTTGACCGGTCTATTAAAAAAAATCATGGTTGAAATGTTACAGTCTTCTTAAGGCTTTAGAAATAGAACTATGTACAAGCTCAGAGTTTACTATGCTAACCATTAATTTGAATCACACCAGCCATCTTACATAATCTTAAAATATAGAGAACTCGTATAATTAAGTAGGTACAATATTTTATACAATTTGTACATTCATTGGTCGCCGACTTTATTACAATTGTTAAGTATATTAATATAATAACTAGACACATAGTCACTTTTATTTATACGTTTACCCATTTTTTGGTGATTCAGTAACTGCTATCTTTATAAAATGTATTAATAAATTATGCGAGTGCTCTTGTTACCACTTATATGATTTTATATTAGAATTACTATCAAGTATAACCCAGTTCATCCACAAAGATGACCCCCCAAGGGCGATTTAAAAGTAATTAACGCTATGTCTTTATTTCTAAATACAGATACGACCCTATAAGTACACACAAAGTAATCTAACTACAATTCAAATGTGATATGATGATGTGTGCATATACACGTGTGCTTATAGACAAACGAATACTATTCGAGTTAAAGGTGTATCCACGCTATCATAATATATTTATTTATCTCAAGGAGTATATTACTAACTTTACAAATATGTATAAGTAATTAATGTTTTAACTAATTAACAGTAAGTACTCAGAATGTAAGTACTACCCACAGCTAACGTGATAATACTCCTGTCATGAAAAAGGTCAATGAGAGCCCTGTCATGAAGAGAGGTCGAGGCGGTCAAATGTTAAGTAGTTAACCTTTCTCATCTGGCGTTAAAATACGGATTACATTTAGCCCATTAGCGTCTCAATGAATGACGCGGCCAAAAATCAAGGTTAGATGGATTCAGCGTTTTAATTATGAAACTCAATATCTAGTTTCACAGCAACTAACGAATCCTAAACACCATAACACACTGTAATGAATAAAGCCTGCCAGATTAGTTAAAGTGAAAATGATTGTGATAGATTAATAAATGATAATGTCTTTAAAATCGTTACACTATCCATAATTTCAGACATATTTTTATAAAGGTAAGATCGACATTAGGTTAATGATTAGCTACGATGTTGTTGTAGGTCAGACGGGTAGTAGGTAAAACAGTTGCACTGTTATTCTGAATTAAACTTTACACAGCTCATACCATAATAAGGGTAAAAAAATTACTATACAGTTGACGCTTGCGTTTACGTCAATACTGTATAATTTAGTTAAATAAACAGGATATTATACTCAAAGCAGGCGAGTGTCATTATAACATCCAGGCTGCGCCATAGAGCCTCTAACATAGCTTAACTTCATACAGTTACTGAAGCTAATGTTACATTTTAAGAAACGGATTAAAGAACCAGTATTTGCCTGACTAGCCCAAAGTAAGTACCTACTTAGTTTAGTGCTTAATATTGAATACAATAACTAATAAGCGATAAAAGTAACATTTCAATATTCGAAAAAATAATGAAAACACAATGCGTGGAGCAAATCAATCATTTTTACGGCGTTACAATATTAAATACATTTCTGACAAATAGTAAACATAGCCTGTGAGTATGGTAGTTTATAAAGGTATTATTGTGTCATATATGCAGTATGTAAGGTTCTAATTTAAAGTCCAAAAATAAGAATGTGATGTCTACGAAATTACTTGTACATAAATTCTTAACCGCCTTTCAATTTTCGGAAACATACAATGGGAAACTAAATACTCAACGATCTTAACAATTTTACCAAAAAAATAACTATGCATGCAAAGTAAACAGACTAGCATGGTTCTTATTCCTTTGGCAGGCAGAGTGCAATTATTTATTGCTTTTCTACCTTCTAGGCAATACATAATATATTGAGTTAAACAGATAGATAAGAACAGTCAGCAACGATGTTTTACTATTACACCGCGATTCGATGTGTTTTATTGTTCTGGAGATATCATATAGTTCTTTATACCTACATTTGTTAAAATCTCTAATAAACAATACGCCAAGAAAACTTTAGGTAAATCCTTTACTTTATTGATTATAATATATTATATTTATCGCGTATTTCCCGAAAGTATATTTATTTGGTATTAAGTAAACATCAAAACTGTTTTTATTTTTTATGAACTTTCACAATAAAAATAGAAAATGACCACTATCATCAAAAATATAATCATAATAATATCATAATCGCTTCTGCTTCGGAAACTCTTGCTATCTAAAGCAAAAGGTTTGTTTGTGCGAATAATTATGGTTCCTGTACAGTAAGCTACAATAAAATTTACATTTGTGAACTCTTAAGTCGATTTAGTAAACAGCTAAACTTGAATGCAAATGTATACTTAGAGATGCACTTCTGCACATGACTGTACATCTGTCAAAGTTAAAGGAAAGTAAATAATTTTAAAGAAAATTATAGTGGTATAATAATATATATAAGTGCTTGTGATTTATCAGTTCAACTAAATGAAATTAACATATGTCATAGCATAACATGCTAGCTGTAAATAGACCATTCGTTCCATAAAACTAAATGAGAACAAAAAATAATTAATAAGGCAGTACTTAAGTAAAATTAAGTAATTTAAGTGTTGCTTATAAAAATTGTGCAGTGCATCCAAATCATAGATACTGCACAAAGTAGGCAAGCCTTTTTACATGTTTTTCAGTAATGTATCTTCAATGAAATGTGTTAAGTTTCTGCAATTCGATCACTTAACACTTATCATTAATAAACAATTTCAATTGACAAACACTTGAACAACCGCTTTACAACAGTTAATAAATGACGTTACACATAGGTTTTGCACAAACACTACATAAAACTAGATAATTTAATGACAATATGAAACTGAAGTACCTATTGTCATACTATAATTATAATAATACAGAAAACGAAGGAGTGACTATATCACAGTTAATAGAATAACAAAATATATACAATGTATAATAAATGTATGTTACATGACTTGATAAACGATATACTGTCTTCCAATTGTTCCAGAATCTTATCATAACTTTAATTATATAATACAATGTAAATTTAAAACAAATATGTAATGAAACTTTACAAGATTAACTATACCTTCAAACATACATGAAGCAATTATGTCTATCTATTGATGTATGATGATTTATCGAGACTCTATACTACACTCTTGTACTGAGAAAATCTTGTCTTTGTTTTAAAAAATATTTAAATTCATATACACATTTTTAAAGTTTTTGAGTAAAATATCATACAGCACAGTAACATCTTTTTAAGTAAATTAGTGCAATTTAAATGTTCCAGTTGCATATAGAAAGGTAGTATCTAGTTGTGAAGTCTCTTGCTTTATAATTTCCATACACTTAGTACTGTATTGATAATGTTTTTATGCAGATTAAATGTTCAGTCAAAAACACATCAAGATTTTTCCTTGTGTCACAGCACAGCTATGATGTCATGATATTATTTGTCAGCTAAAAATAAACTACCTATGCTGTGAATGAAAATAATGTAAAATTTGAATCAGTGTTAGAAAAATTTATGTATTTTTACTAACACAAATCAATTTACTAATACTGTGCAAACCAATTTGTTTTATTCATCTTCATTCATTATGATCTACATCATTCACTACAATATTATAATTATGATAAAGAGATGTCAACAGAATACCTTGCATAATACACTGATGCAGACATTAAGCCCATTTAATGTTGTTTGTTTGAATATCGAATTTAATGTCAGGATATAAAATCATAGTACAATACTATTTAAAAACAAAATATATCATAAAAATAATTCAAGTTATTGCTAATGTATTAAGTATGTCTTTTCTCTACAATGATTGTGCTAGCACTAGTCTATAAATGTACCTATATTAAAAGAAATAGTAAATAAATTTTGTTCAAATATTTTTCTAATTTAAACTTTGGTAAAAAACAGATTCAGACACTCTCAAACAATTTGAAGAATCTCTCGCTAACTTTATCTTACCACTATGACATAAATCACATTAAATAATATTTTAATTACTTCTGGGAGTGTGCAGGAGTAAGTTATTTGTGCACTTAATAATAATATGTTTTCCAAGATGACAAAAACTCAAACAGTTACTGGTATTTTTACTTCTTTATTAACGATATAAAATTTGTGTTTTTTGCCTAAAATGCCCCATACTACAGCAATGTTTTCAATAACAATATTAAATGGAATGGTTGCTAGAGCTCCGCAAACAAACAAGCAGAATTTTATTGGCCCAAATCTATGGATTGGGAACGATTTTATGACACCAAAAATATACATGTAAATATTAACAGCACCTACAAATCCACATACAAGGTCTAGTAAATGAGGACATGGTATGGGACAAACAGCCGCTAAGATAATATTGCTTGTAGAAAATGGTAGTGTTACCCATGAATAACATGATATTGCTAAAAATATTTTATTAATAACCGGTATTTCTTTTGAATGTACAACCAACAATATACCTTGAATCCACCTTTTCCTCTGTTGAATAAAATCCCACAATGTGAAAGGAGATTTTTCCCACATTTCCCCCTCAATAAAGTTAAATGAGTATCCTTCCTTGTAGGCTTTCATTGCAAAATAGCAGTCTTCAGCAACAGAGCCATCTAGACCATTGTCGAAGCTTACTTTCTTTTCTGCACAAACCTGAAAAGTTTTAAGTTTTATTACTCTGCCACACAATCTCTTACTCTTACTATTCATAATTATAAGTATGATGTTATTCTAATACTTACTTGAGTAACAACATAAGAACCCTTCCAACTAAATAGTGGCTTATGAAACAAATAAAACTGTAGTCTCAACTTTCCCATATCATCAGCAACTCTGAAACTATCAGCTAATGTTGTCACCCAATTTATTATATTCTCATTGGCATAGGTTATCAAACCCTGTCCAAACTGGTGTTGTCCATCTTGTACAAAATTCAGTATACCCCGAACAGAATTCTCTGTAAGCAATGTCTCCTCATCAAGGTGGACAATCCAATCAGTATCAGCTAATATGTTCACAGAATCTTCCAAACAGTACTGCAGTGCACGAGATTTAAAGAGTGCACCTGTTTTAGTCTTATACTCAGAAGGAACAACCACTTCTCTCACTCTTCTGTGCTTTGGTAGATTAACAACTTTGTCTGTTACCACCTCCACCATGAAGTTTTCCATTCCAACATCAACACATAAATTCATATTTCTTGTAACATTATCTCTTACAAGTTTTGGAAAGTCACCTCTAGTGACCACTCTAATGCAAATAAAAGGTGCCAATAAAGGAGAACCTTTAAGTTTTATTTTGCCAGGAAACACATTGAAAAAGACCAGGCCTGCAAAGTTGCAAAGTACTTGAGGAATAGTAAGAAGTGTCAATAGCCTCAGTATATATAAAATTAATGCTCCATATAGTCCATAAGTTTCCCATGGATTTAACTCATCTGGCTCTTTGTCATCTAATTTAATTGCTCCAGCAAAAACGAGAAATGAAAAAATGAAAGAAAATATGAAAATACAATGTAATAAATGCTTCACTCGTCCCCTTAACATTCTGCAACAATTTAAGCAGTTATTAAAACATTATAATTAAAAGTAACACAGTAAAAACGTCTACAGCACTCCCTCAAAACAACATGTTCAAGGAAAGACAAAAATGTAAAGGAAAAGTTTGATAAATATAACTTATAATTCAATACATTTATAATCTTCTATATAAGCATTTAGATAAAAAGATTTTTTTTTAATTTAACAATAATGATTTATAAACCGTTTCTAGCGAATGAGCTCCATATACGTGCCTCACCTTGACTCTTAGTGGAATATATACTTATATCACAGACAAACTAATTTAAAAATTATAAAATTATAGCACTTTTCATAAAAATTATAATTACAAATTTTAAAACAGTTTTCGAAACATACACGCCCAATAAAACATACATCACATCACATCACAAACAGAGAAATCAAACTCTTTCTAGGGTACCGAAAATGTCAAAATCTAACATGTTTTTTATACAATATAGATTAAGGTTTGTCTATACTGCCTATTTCAATTTTTTTTGTAATAAAATATCCTAATAAATATATGGCCATAAAAAACATTTAAAAAATTGTGAGTCAAGGTTACAGGAATCAATAATATCACGTACAATATTTTAATCAGGTCAACCATAAGCAATAAGTATATGCAAAAGATTGAGGACGCAAAAAATGAGAACTATATAATAGAATGATACGGTTGACTTACCTGTCAATTTTGGGGCCGATAATCTGAGAAATTACGACAGATAGACAAATCTGATATATAAACTTATTCTTAAATATTTTTCATATTTTTATTAAATGTCTTAAAGTATTTCATTATTAGTCACTTTTATAATTCAGATAGACTTTTTAGTTGCTGGCTTTGCCTAAAACTAATGCTATGTTTTCGATTCTTATGTCAAGTCAGTCGGAAATTGTCAAATTTAATTGTTGACGTTTAGTGTAATCAGCAATCGTCGCCACTTCCCAAGACTTCTTGCTATTTTTGGCAGCTATGTTGTTATTGTAAATAAAATGATTACGATTTTTTAGACGAACGGTTAAGATTGTCGTTTATTAAGTAATTGAAAAAATGTAACTGCAAATAAACATACTCATTATAAAATGATAAAATAAAACCTTGAATCTTGTGTCTTGGAAGAGAAAGTGTCTCAAATAGTAAATAACGGGTCGATAGAAATATGTCTGTCTCCGATATTTGCGTTGGATATCGTTTTGCTGATTATTTTGCGATAGTTGGATTGGATTTTGATTCAGGATTAGAACCGGACCGACTTTGTGGTAAAAAACTTCCTTACTATTGAATGAAGTATTGATCCATTTTATTTGTAGTATCAGAACTCCAACTGTATATAGTTTTTTTTCTTAGGTGATAACTTACACGTTTCTCCTCTTGACCGATCCTATAAAGGAAAAGTGTTAGCCCACTACCCAGATAACATTCAAAGTAATCCATTTGATGAACATGCTGTTTGCATGGTAAGTATCTCGGAATTTTTTGTTCTATTTAATATACTTTTAATGTACTTTATTCCAAAGTTTAGTATTTCTCTCTTATTCTAAAACTGACATATATTGTGTGTGATAATTTCATAAGTTCATAAAATAACTTTGTATTTGACTATTATTTTGACCTACTATTTTGTAGTTAAAAAACAAACACTTATTAGAGCCTAAAACCCCTAGCCACTTGTCTTGAAACTTGAAAGATTCCATGACAATGTTTTTAAAATTATAGGTATTATTTTCATAAGTTAATAAATTATTTGATACTAGATTACATACAGACATAATCTCTTGCTCATATATCATTATTGTCATCATAAGGGGGTATCATGTATAAGGGATATTATTATTGTCATCATATCAGCCTTATAAAGTCTGCTGCTAAACATTGGCTTTCCCAATAGATCACATTTTTTAGGGATATTTACCCATAATCACCACTCTGGGCAGGCAGATTGGTGATCGTAGTTCAAGCCAGTACTTTCGTTATGTAGGCTTTTTCCGCAATAGGACGTCCCATGCATCCATTTTGCGTAGACATTCATTCAGTACTTGGGATGACACCTATCATCCCATAGGCATTCTGTTTGCAACTCTGATGGCTTAGTCAGATGATACGGAGGTGGCACTAATCTAGGCCAGTACCACACAGCACACATATATTATTATAATGGCAGCAAAGTTCCCTTTCAGCACTGAGATCTCTAGATCAAACATGTCAAATTATAAAAGGTTGCTAGCCACAATGGCACTAGACAATATCTCATTGCTATTATCAGATTGGTACTATATTGATTTTTGTTACATTTACATATCGCCTCTTTGCGAGAATACTGTAACATCTCAAAAAAAGCATTTTTACAGGATGCGTATTTTAAACTTTCGAAATGTTATAAAATCTAAAATAATAGAGCTAAAGCAACAAAACCTTCTAGTGATTTGTAATTTAACTATAATTTCATCTAAAACTATAGTAATTGTTGCGCTATTGGCTATTTTTCGGTATAAATTAACAGGATTAAAAAAAAAGGGATATTTTGTCACACTATTACTGAAAAAGTTTTCAAGGATCGATGTGACATATGAACTTGTCACATTGTTGATAATATATTTTTTTGTGTTGTGTTAGGTTATATGATAAAAACACATTTTAGAAATAAAAATGTTTATTAAATCAATGAAAAATTTTCAGGAAAAGAAAATCAAGCATAAACATTAGTCATTATAACGTAGGTAGGATATACAGTTACCTACTTAAATACAGTAATTCAACAGTTAACAATCAACAAAGTTAACAAAATGAAACTATAGCTATCAGTTCTTAATTAAAAGTATACTGTTATTACTAAATTTGTTATTATTATTTTAGATCTAGCTAACCAATCAGTCTCTTCGTAACATTAGTCTTTGTAAATAATCACTAGGTTTATTCTAAACCTACTTTAGGTGGACCATAATCTATATTTTAACTAAAACAAAACCATCTCAATAAGAATAATAATACATACTAAAAATATTTTTATTCATATTGAGATAGGTTTTAAAAATAAGTATCTAAAATTATAAGTATTATATACTTGCAAAATGTATTAAAAACTTGAGTATTTATCATTAAGTACTATAAAATTACGACTTAGGAACTTTTCATTATAAAATATCACATAGGTATTGTACTTAAAGGAACCGACGTTTCACTTATCTCACATAAGGTAATAAAAAATAATTGTTATAAAAATTACAAAAATAGTATAAAAAATAAAATAAAAACATTCTTAGAGCGATTCGTAAAAGCTCCTATGAACTCCGGGAATTAATTTCTTATTAATCAAATCCATTAGGTCCGATTTTTTTCGTTCAGCTATCCCGGGTTTATTATTATAGAGATTTTTTATTTCTATATTGTTGTTTCTCTTTTTTCTCAAAACGACGGCTTTTCTTTTCTTCTTCCAATTTAACTCTTGCCTTGGTCTTTTTTTTCCTACTTTAGTTGGGGTGATGTTGGAAGTGGTTGGCTCTATTGGCATAGTGGTATCATTCCCAACTACAAGCGAATTATTCTCTGTTGCGACCAGATCTATCTGATTTGTATGGTTAACTATTATGTCTCGATTTTCTGCTGAATTACTTACCAATAACATGTCAACTTGCTCTATGGTGTCAACTGAAGCAATATTATTATTTAAATTAAACAAGTCTTGGTCTTTTGAGAAGTTGTAGTTAGTGCTGGCACCTTCTTCTTCAGAGTCTGAAGTATGTATATTATTACTTTTTGACTTCTCCTCTTGATAATTGGGATCCTTTACGGAATCATCACTATCTGGGGAAAAGTTAAAAGAAAATTAGTCCCAAATAATTACGTTGCAAACGTTCGGCATCCGAAATGCACAGAATTGAACACAAATTATTACATAAATTGAATAAGTGCATTTATTAAGAAATAGTAGTCTCTGCCTACCCCATTGGGAAAAAGGCGTGACAATAATAATGTATGTATGTATTAAGAAATATAATAAATGCATTTATATAAAAACTTACTACCTTCATAAAAAGATGGTCCACTGCTTGAGGAGGAACTCGAAGAAGAACTCGAAGAGCTACTTGAAGAGCTACCGGTACTACTAGTTGACTCACGTCGACGATGTTTTGAGTCATCGTTGCTTTTGTCTAAAAGAAATATAAATAATAATAACTTAAACAATAGAAAAACTTTATGAAACATAAGTACCTAATAGTTTAAATTTTTGTTTTAAATTCTTAATTTAAAACAAAAATTTAAACTAAAATCGAGGTGTTTACATAATTATCTGTAGAAAACACACTAAGACTCCTTATAATGTTGCTCAATTTGTTTCTTCTTCTCAGCCGATGGACGTCCACTGCTGGGCATAGGCCTCATGTATGGATTTCCAATATTGGAAATCCAATTTGTTTAAAATCTATGAAAATGTAAGCACCTAAGTTCGTTTCGTATTAATAGGTACTCATTTTAAATAACTACATGACAACAGGCTCGCCCCTTGTTACATGGGACCGAACATAGGTGGCGAAGTGTGGGTATTGTACACCTCTGCCTACCCCTGACGGGAAAATGGCGTGATCCTACGTTATGTTAAATAACTACAATCATACAATAGGAACATTTAGTCTTTACAAAAATATTCTTTAAAAAACAAAATTATTAAGTCTTACCTTCTGGAATCATTGCGTTTATATTAGAGTCATCAACTTCCTCGGCTTGGATACTGGAACTATCATTTACGTTACTATCAACTACGTTTTGCATAGTTGCTAATTGTACTAATTTTCTGGACCGCGATCCCATCTGAAAAAATAAATATTTATAATTCATTTGTTTTAGTATTTACAACGTGACATAATGATTTAATTTACAAAAAAACTTATAATTTATCTAGAAAAAAGTAACATTACAAAATACTCCGAATCCATTTTATGGTTTGTAAAATATTTCATTTTCAAATTCATATTCATTTATTCAAGTTTGGCTCAAAAGAGCTCTTATGAACGTCAAAACTTAAAAACTAGCGCGCCCATTCACTGCGGGCGGGAGCTTGATCGTAAAAGAACGGGCAAGAAAATCGTCAAGGTTAGTTTTTTCTCCCGCCAGTTACAAGAATATGTACTTAGTAGTAAAACAATTTGACAAATCTACAAAAACATGTGTTCTGCAGTCACATGATTTAAAATAAAAGAAGAAAATAACTTTTTATTTTAAGTTATACGAGTATGAGTACAAATAAACATAGTAGACATGAGCAGACCAGTCCTCACTGGTGGCACCCGTTCACGAGTATGACGCATGAACCAGCCATCGTTTCGCTCAACCATATTTTAGGGAACGCAACGACCCGACGCATGACGCCACCACCGCAAAGACATTTGAGTGAGCATGACATACTCAAGCTACAGGATAAACTTATTTTAACAAAAATAACATTATATTAATTAAATGTGCTGCAAACCACAAATATTTTTGGTCTTATGAAAGATATCATTTACAGCAATTCAGTCTTAATATCTATATAATCATTTGAACAATACTATGCGTTCCCAATCAAAAACATCATTTAGGAGAATGATAGGACAACAAAAATTGTGTGTGCAGCTATCAGATCAAAATTAATATAAACTTTTTTCAGTTAGCTAAATCTTTAATTACAAATAAAAATAGTAGACAAGAGCAGACCAGTCCCCACAAGCAGCACTCGTTCACGAGTATGACGAATGAACCAGCCATCGTTTCACTCAACCATATTTTAGGGAATGTAACGACCCGACGCATAACGCCGCCACCCCAGAGACATTTAAGTGTGCATGACATACTCAAGCCACAAAATAAAAAGATTTGTACACATTTGTACTATTAAAGTAGCAGAAATAACAATAATATTATAAAAATCAAACAGCCGCAGACCACAAAATTGTTTGTTCTATGATAGATACAATTTACAGCCATGCCGTCTTATCATTTATATAATCTTGCGTACAATAGTATGCTTTCTTAATCAATGTTTCTTTAATAGCTACTTTAAATTTGTTTAAGGGCAAATCCAATATATCATGCGGAATTTTGTTGTAGTATTTCATACCTTGCCCCATAAAAGACTTCCGAATTTTTTGGAGTCTTAGAAATGGATTTAACAGTTTATTTTTATTTCGTGTGTTAAAGCTGTGACGTTCACAGCGCTTAGAATAATTATTTATATTTTTCCGCACAAACAAAATACAGTTAAAGATAAACTGCGAGGCAGTAGTTAAAATACCAATTTCCCGAAACAACTCTCTAAGGGATGATCTAGACCGTAGTTTATAAATAAAACGTATAGCTCGTTTCTGTAAAATGAAAATAGTCTCAATTTCAGCGGCAGATCCCCACAATAAAATACCGTAGGACATCAAACTGTGAAAATAGCTAAAATAAACAATTCTAGCAGTTTCGACATCCGTTATCTCACGAATTTTTCGAATCGCATATGCGGCAGAACTCAGTTTACCCGAAAGGCTTTCGATATGTGGGCCCCATTGAAGGTGTTTATCTAGTGTTACACCTAGAAATAAGGTTGAATCGACCATTTCCAACCTCTGACCATTCAATTCTATATTGGTTTCAACATCTCTTACATTGGGTAGTGAAAAATTAACACATTTAGTTTTTTTAGCATTCAACTGAAGATTATTAACAGTAAACCAGTGAAGCAACTCTGAAAGTGCACTATTTACATCGTCATAATTATTTTTATTTCTGTTAGTTTTAAATATTATTGATGTGTCATCTGCAAATAACACCATTTCACACTTTCTACTAATAAAGAATGGAAGATCATTTATATACACCAGAAACAAAAATGGGCCTAAGATTGAGCCTTGAGGAACGCCCATCTGTATACACGAACCAGATGATTTAGCGCCATTAATATCTACTTTTTGAAATCTAGATGTAAGATATGAAACTATCAACTTCTGAGCCAAATCACACACGCCATAGAAATTAAGCTTAAGAATAAGGGTACCGTGGTCAACGCAGTCAAAAGCCTTCGATAAGTCACAAAACACTCCTATGGCGTTTTGCGACCTCTCCCAGGCATCATAAATATGCTGTAGTAACGCAGCACCAGCATCAGCTGTAGAACGACCCTTCATGAAACCATATTGTTGACTGTGCAAAAGTTCATTTACATAAAAGTATGCAGATAACTGATCTAAGATAATTTTTTCAAAAACTTTACTTAAAGTTGGTAAAATTGAAATTGGTCTATAGTTACTTTTATCCTCCTTTGAGCCAGTCTTAAACAGAGGTATGACTTTACTAAGTTTCATAAGATCGGGGAAAGTCCCTTCATCGACGCACTTGTTAAATAATTCTGCTAGATAAGGAGCAATAGAATCCAAGATAGTCTTAATAACTTTAACAGACATATCCCACAGATCGCCAGTATTCTTTAACTTAATAGATCCAAAAGTTTTAATTATGTCTAATTGATGAATATGATGGAACTTAAATGTGGAACTATAATTAGGCAAGGATTTCTCAAGCACAGCTAAGGCAGTGGACGGTGAAGATTTCAGCTCAAAAGTGGTCAGTGCAGGAATCTTAGCAAAGTATTCATCAAATATGTTTGCAATTGCTGTATTATCATTAACGACTCCCTGATCCTCCTTAAGAGCGTAGTTATTATCACGTGGTTTACACTTTCCTGATTCGCGACTTATAGCGTTCCAAGTTGCTTTAATTTTGTTACTGGATGTCAATATCTTATTTTTTGTGAACAAGGATTTGGCCATTACACACACCCTTTTAAATACTTTTGAATAATTTTTGACATGTTCTAAGAAACTTGGGAATTGACAATATTTTTTTAAATTATATAATTCGTAAAGTCTATTTCTACTCTTATATATTCCCTGAGTTGCCCACTCACAAAACTGAAGTTTATTTGTAGGTTTAATAGATTTAGGTGTAAATATTTTGTTAAAATCTGTTTGAATTACATTAAATAAATTTTCATACATTATATTAGGATTCTTATGCACAATTTTACGCGTAGCAAGATTTTTACTAACATTATCTTTGAAGCATTCTAACCGTTTACCTGTCACAGGTCTGTATTGAAAAGATTTTGGTTCATGTACCTCATCAATGTAATTTACTTGTAATCCACAATGGTCCGAAGTCAGACAACTAAATACTGATTTATCTACCGGTATGCACTCCGAAAAAATATTGTCCAAACATGTAGCTGAGTGTGTGGTAATTCTAGTTGGTTCAGAAAATTGGTTAACCAAATTAAAGCATTTAAACAAAGAAACCAGCCGAGTGGTCAATGATGAACTTTCAAGAATGTTCACATTGAAATCCCCACATACAATAATATGTTTGTTTTTTAATTTTAATTTCTTTAATACCTCTTCCATAACCGTTTCAAAAGTTGCACTATTTCCTAAAGGAGGTCGGTATACGCATACAACAACAAATTTGTCTAATTCCACACAGGAGAGCTCTATTACACGTTCTACGGAAAGGCTAACAATATCTTTTCGATCTTTACATCTAAGGCTGTCTTTTACAAAAATTAAAGAACCACCGTGAATTGCTGATACTCTAACATAAGAACTTATCAAATCATAATTACTTAGAACCAATGATGTATCATTTTTCTTTAGCCAGTGCTCAGTTATACAAATAATATCAATATTCCTGCTTTTAATAAATAATTCTAATTCTAGAACCTTGCCAGCCAAGCCCTGAATATTTTGATGCACAATCTTAAGTTCAAAGGGCTTGGCCTTTGTCTTGTGTCTCAGTTTAAACTGGGTGATGTCAAGGAATTATTTGTAAAGGAAATATTAGTAGGACTACTAACTTGTACATAATTAATTTTGGATTGTGTTATAGATTTTATAACAGAATCCTGAATATTAAATGCTAACAAAGAAGCAATTCGTACCTTAAATCTATAATTTAGATACATTGTATCAGAAGTCAACTTAAAAAACTTTATAAATTTATTTATATCAAAAAATAATACATCACTATGACGACATGTCAAGTTATATAATAATAAATTCAAATCAGCAATTCGCTGATTTTGTTCCCGCGTCAAATTTGTTGCATAGGGGAATGCACTAATAATAAATTTACATTTTGTGTCCGCTTGTAGCTGAGTCAAGATATCAATACTATTTACAATGTCCCTTTTTTTCACCGTGAGACTGTCACCAAATAACAATACTATTTCTGAACATTCACATACGTCCTTCTTTTTTATATTACAGACGATATTATACATATTCTGTCCAGGAGAACAATAATTAATGACATTTTTATTAAACCTATTTATTAGTATAGAACCTATGCCTTGCCCGAGTTTGTCTGAGAAAATAATAGTTTTCTTGTCTATTGGCTTGTTACAAAATGAGCCAGGCAATAGTACAGGGGAGGTCAATGTATGACAGGAGACAACATTAAGAGAGGGTTCCCGGGCCTCGGCATTGTCAACAACGCGTCATCTTATGATGTTACAAAACAAAAACGATATGTTTTCAACGAAAACGTGATATCAAAAGTAATAACAAGTTAAAATTGCATACTATTTTCAACAAAACTGTGTCAATTCAACATATCACATTACTTAATAAAAAAATATCAAAGAGTTCAAACTTACCTTAGCAATCGTAATGTGGTATCTTCGTGATGTCACGTTTTTGCACTAATACGAGAGCGCCCTTCCCTCCAAATGGCACGCGCCGACTGATGGGACACGTTGTCGAAACAAATCACGAGGCAGAAAGAGACAGCGCGACAACACAAAATATTGCAGTTGTCTTGTCTCTTTCGCTCATAGACGCACCGTTTATTGTCAAAAAAATACCTCGTTTTTATCGAAAATAAAGTTTAATACGGCGGTTTTGATTATGGAATAAAAAAAAAAACGATTTTTCTGAAATATCACAGTATTCTTGCAAAGAGGCGAATGACATGAGGTATGAACACACTAATCAAATGATTTTACAGCTATGTCTGCCAGCTGGTCTGCAGTTTAGAACACAAAAACATTCATTGGAGCCGAAATTCCATAGCTTTGTTGTGACCAAAGAAAATGCATCCCGTTATTATGGATTTAGTCTTGTTTTCTATGAAGAAGTACGAAATAGAAACATTTGCAGTGCGATGCACACACTGCAGGTATGGTACATAATAATATGATTAATAAGTAATAAATTAAAAAAATCTTTAATTAATCTTTAATTGCAATAACTATATACTACTAAGATATTGCAATTCAACCAAATGTGGTTAGATCAGTGAGCTGACCCCAGGTCCTAAGTTTAGATCCAGGTTAACTGAGATAATGGTAGGATAATGATGAGATACTATAAAGATTGATAAACTAATGTTGTATTGTGTCTGAACTTATATAAAAAATAATTTGCTTTATTCTTAAAAAATCATATTTTTTACAGGCCATGTATATCACAGAGTTATCTAGTGGACAAACACCCCCAAGCAGGAGGAAGGGTACTGGTAAAGAAAGCTCCAGATCTCTTCCAAGATCCTTCAAGTTGGCTCCTCATAGTGGGGCAGCACTCACTTACTATGATATAGCCAAAGACAAGCTATATGTAGCAAAAAGTATAGCTCTATTATGTCAATATCCATATGTTAAAGTTGCACAATTATTTTTAGAAAACTTGTTTAGGTAAGGACACATTTTGTACTTTAATAGAAACAAATGTAGTATAAACATCATTTAAAAAATATTTGTGTTTTCAAATAAAGCTTGTTTAAGTGTTTTTGGGCACAAGGTACACTTGCACAGGGAATGCTTAAATGTAGATGACAAAGAGCTCAACAATTAAACTTTAAATTGAATATAATTAAAATTTATAAATATTAGATTGATTTAAATCAGTAGTTACTACTATTTTTTTTAAAATAAAATAATTGATATTTGATATAAAATAATTGGTACAGGGATAGGCTGTATCCCTATACCCTGCCAACATATTAGGAGCCCAAGCCAACCTCACCTGCAAGTGCTGCAGCTGCCTGTCAATGGCTGAGGCCCTGGCGAACATTAAAGTTCCCAGTAAACGGCGATAGACTCGTCACCTATTATGTGGAACCAACAATATAATAGGCAAAAAATAGGCGTATAATATGCCTTTGCTAAGACAGGCGTGATTGTATGTATGTATGCATGTATGTATAATTGTTTACAGGTCATTACCTCGACAACCTGGCCCAGGATTAAGTCCAGAGTCCTATGTCTATAACTTACTTTATGAAGTACCAGTGCCACAGCCTGGACAAGCCCTACGACTCTATGTGCCACCTTCTGAACCTCATCTTGATCCTATACCAGTAGTGAGTTTCCTTTAAATATTTTGTATTTTAAAAAAAATGACATTGCTACTTTTTTAACTACTATTGGTTTTCTTTCTTGATTTCAATTGTTTTGGTCAAAACCATCAAACATTTAAGCTTAGTCCAGTCCACATACTAAGAAACTGCATAAGAGAAATACAGCATGGATATTTAAAGATCATATTTCTATAAACTTAAGAATTATAATGTTTCTTTGTCTAGGTTATAAGAATGCCAAACCCACCTGAAGAGTTACCATTATTGGATTATCCCCTGCGTGTGATGTTTCAACTTTTAGGAGTTGAATGTGTTGTACAACTGTTTACTTGTGTGCTGCTTGAACATCAAGTCCTGCTGAGATCAAGTGGTAAGTACTGTTAAGTGAATATAGTAAAGCAATCATGTGTATTCTGTCAAAATTTTTTTTATGAAAAACATGTAGGCAATATGAGATTTTTTTTTAAATAAAATTTCTGACATTCAAGAAGCCGCAGCATAAGTAATAATACAAAATATTTTTTATTTACAAAATTTTTTGCGGCATGCGTTTTGACTGACGAGCCGTCAGTGAGCGAGAGATAATAAAAGAACATAGAAGTTTGTTAAAAGTCGTCAACATTCACGATTTTTATATTGTTTATAGCAAATGGAATGAAAAGTTCTCCTTATTGTTTTTCAGACTTCAATCGATTGATGTTGGTGGCAGAGTGTGCCTCAGCGTTGCTTGCTCCTTTCACATGGGCGCACGTTTACGTCCCGATTCTGCCTGCCCCTTTATATCACTTCTTAGATGCACCTGTGCCATTTGTTATGGGTATGTACTATGTAACTAATAAAATAATTTCCGCTACTGATCACCAACAAGAACTATAATTGTGATGGAGAGTAAAGTTGCATACCCAATCGCTCTATTTAAATTGGCTCAAGAACGTCCAATCCACACTGGGTCCGCCTGATAGACTGACCTGAATCATTCTTATCATCTAGTTTTACTAAGTATTTATTGTTTAAAGTTAACTGAGCTTTCTAGGGGGAAGGAAAATAACTTTACTAAACTAATTAAGAAATAGCCTAGCGCTATCTAGCTCCAAACTATACAGAGCTTTTCTAATAGATATTACAAGAAGAATAATATATTTGTTTCAATTTAATTTGTAAATTATCCTAATATCTGGCAAATATCGCTTAAGTAACATCCAACTTAATAGCTCGATTTTCTTTTCACAAACCAAGGTGAGAGATTCAGGTCAAACTACACCATATGTACCCTATATGTATGTACCCAATGTTGGTTAACTGATACAGTTGTGTAGGATAGTGGCAAATGGGCATCTAATGATATTAGTGGATTCAACCCTAAGGAAATGACATTTTGATAATTGGGATGTTGGACGTTGGTTCGTTGGGGTTGGTTTGGTTGGTTTAGCCGTTAGGCTTAATGTAAAATTTAAATAATGGTTTTCGTCGACTTAGCCCTAAGCTAAAGAAACATTATGTCAATGTTTAGGACTCCACGCAGACAGCGCTATGGGTACTGGACACAATGGGCCGCGAAGTATAGCATTGGGATCAGAAGCTACTCTCTGCCTGGTCGATATCGACAAACCAGACATTCAGCTGCCTGAAGAACTGCCCATACTCCCGCATCGGACACCTTTCATCGAGGAACTCAACCATGTATTGGATAAGCATCAGGTAGGAATTTTATGATGTTCCTTTAAAAAGCATATACTATATAAGTCAAATATATCCGCCCAATCACCTTACAGTAATGAACAACAAATTTATTCTTGATAAACTAATATGTGTGTAGTAGTCAGCACTTAAGTTGAACAAAAGGGGCGATTGTCTGCGCCGGTACAGTCGTAGACAAAAGAGAGAAAAAAGTGACTAAACGCATGTGCATTGCTGCGTTGCTATAGTTACGCGTTCTCCCCCACGCCGCATTTCGATTAAGACCCGAAAATGTGTTATTGTGCATCCATAGACATTGTTCAACTTATGGGTCGCAGAAAATACATAGCTTGGGCGTCAATGAAGCTGTTGTGTATATGAAATGTTTGACTTTTTAAAGATTCAAAGACCTGAAACGGAACCAACGAAACTTGGAGTTCAGTTGAATGGGACATCGTACAAAAATCCAAACGACAGCATGAGCAGCAGCTGTACATTGCCTTCAGGTTAGTTATTATAAATGTTTTACTGGCATTAACGAGATTTTTGAATATTTAATAATATAAACTTCATGATAAAGCAACAATGATGATCTATTATGAAAATACAACAAGAAAGTTCGAAATGTATCATCGACCATGAATCGGTCTTAAATAATTCTAAAACTAGTGTCTCATGGGATATTATGGTAATAGACATTGGTTATGAATTTATATTTTAAAAAATACTCTGTTCCTTAGCAGTGATAATGAATATTCAAGCATATGGACAATCCTTGGGAAGGCTTGAAAAAAATTATTACTTGGACAGGCACGGATGGCGTGAAAGCCTGAGCTCTTTTTTACGTCTAACCCACTAGACTCCTAGACTCCGCGACCAGAGCGTGTATGGCCTATGGACTTCTTGAAGGGTCTATCGTCGATGGCCGCCTGCCCCCGCTGTGCCTCCACAGGTCTTAATTGGTTTCCCTGCAGTAGTCAATACCAAGTCCGGGAGGGACTCAGCCCCCCCGCCACGTCAAGGTGGAGATCAGTCCGAGGGAGAGGGGAAAGCCTGAATTGAGCAGATAATGAGTCTCGTTTTAAAAAACAAGAATTAATTATTTAATCATCATATCACCAGGTGGTCTTCGCCGCAAGCATTCACTACACGATGTGTTAGAGTGGGATGAAGGAAGGCCGCTAAATTCCTCGCCGCCTGCGTCGCCTACCCGCAGAGCACCACTTAGGATGGACGCTTTGCAGCGAATTGTTGATATTGTTAAACGTACCGGTGAGTAACAAATATTGTTATGTGATTGATTATATTCGAAAAAGACTCTTTAAATTCTCCACGGTCAGCGAGCATTCGTAAAATTCAAATCTAACTTTACAGAGACTTGCGTCTTGCAAATCCTTAAAGGTCGCATCGGCCACAATGTGATAGCCAAGCTCATACCGCGTTTGCGGGTATTACGGAATGCCTGTGCGAGATATTCATGTATAAATATAATTACACTAATAAGTTTTCAAAAATACCAGCGCGAATAGATTGTTTAAAACTCGTCATGGTGTTAGTCGTGACGCTTGTGATATTTTGCAGAACTCATGGTTGGCAAATGAAAAAAAAGATAAGGATAGTCCAAATATTATAGCCGACGTTAAAAGAAAATGCAACATTGGTTTAAAAGCGTTTAAATAATGTACTTTACATTGTGATCGTTCCTAACGACACTCTTCAAGCTCTGCCTACTACAGTTCTACAAATCTAAGAAGTACCATTTTCACCTTTCACATTTTTCATATATAGTTAGGTTACGTAATTTTGAAACCAGGTCCAAAAATAAAACTTATTTGGCCTTATTTGAAAAATTTAAATTCATATATGCAGAATTGACGTTTTGTGACATAAAAATAAGTTTGTAAATCCATGGTATTGTTATTGAGTGAGTTACGCTTCTTTAAAGTTGTTTCGTTTGAATAATGTGAAACGTCGAACGGTACTTCTTAGATTTGTTCTACTGCAGCATACAATTATTTTAAGAACTGGCATATATAAACACTGAGTTTATTTCAGGCGTGAATATTGACGACGTAGACGCTGATACTGTGATGCCGACAATGAAGAAGAAAATCCTGAACGACGAAGAGCAGTACAACGAAGATATTAGGTTCAACTCCGCGGTCAGGGAGACATTTCTTAACAGATTTGTGCACATGTTCCTCATGTATGAAAACTTCGTCATTATGCCAGATCAGGTACTAATTCCTAATCTGCAATTCTTGTTTTAGAAAATATTTCCATTGTTAATAGGAGTTACATCTAATGGTTCTTCTTTTTAGGATAATTATACTACACAAAATGAAAAGTAGTGGATTTTTAGCGGAATTTGCTATAAATCAGTAGTGATCATAAGGGGGACGGGACAGATAAGGTTAAGAACCACTGCTCTTAACTGTCAGTTTTCGAAAAGTTAACTGTTTGGCATATGATATTTTTAGCGGATTAACCTGCCTTTTTTTTTTGTTTTACGTCGGTAACAAAATGCGTTTACGCACTGCCTTCCGGCCAAAGGGGGACCGAAAGGGGGTGAGGGACTCACCACCGGCAGACGTGACTGCCAGCAGTAAAACCCACTAAAAATCTTCCGACGACGCCCGCCGCTTGTTGAGAAAGAGGCGTACCTGCAGGCAGTACCTGGGTTGCAGCTTCTGACACCCCGCCTGCGGCCAACGTCCCCTGGACCAAAACCGGGAGGACCTCCTCAGAGAGGCGCAGTGGATGCGCCCCTCCTACCTCCTTGTGCGACCTTAGCGTGTGTGGCCGACTTCTCGGAGGGTCTGTCGTTAGACAGCAAGGGCCCCCTGCTTCCACTGCCTAAGACCCTCCTGGCGCTGCTTGACGGGCCCTCCTGGCGCTGCTTGACGGGCCCTCCTGGCCCGCCCGCTGCGCCCTCCACAGGTCCCTCTTAGTTTCTCCCCCGGTAGTCAGTACTAAGGGCACCCAGAGTCGTCGGTCTCTGGGTGTTACCTTTTCCCTGGCGCCTCCTGCGCCCTACCGGGAGGTACTCAGCCCCCCCACCACGACAAGGTGGAGACCAGTCGGGGAGGGGATTAACCTGCCTGCCGAAACCTGGAGTTAATCAATGTTATAGGTCACATGTCATGGGATAAGCGAAACCCGGTAATCACTGTGAGTGGCGGCCAAGAAAGTGTATTATTATCCTGGTCTATAAGAGAAGGATAAGATATATAACGCACTGAGCTTGAGCCTAGGAACTGACGTTAGTAGGCAAAAATTATGACACTTACAGAGAATAACTGCCGCTTAGATGATGATGCTATAACACATAATTTTTAACTTGTTACTAAGCAACTTTACTCTTTACTGAATAAAGAGTGCGAACCGTTACATTGTAAAACATTGCGAATTAATAATGTGGTGGTGATTTTTCCACAGGATCGTGAGTCTTGGTTAACAGCTCGAGATTCAATGGTGAATTTCGACAAGGCTTCCTTTCTCTCGGACCAACCACAACGTCATAGACCTTTTCTTTCGCGATTCCTCGAGACCCAAATGTTTGCAACACTCATAGACAACAAGATCATGGCAAACTGGGGGGAGTATGACGCAAATTTACAAGTCTTCGAGCATCGGATAAAAGCTGTGAGGTGAGTGCTTAAACGCTATTATTCAGTAGATAAAATAAAACGTAATATGAGTAAATTCATGATATGTGGCGTTTTTAATTGAATAACTACTGATTTGAACGGTTGCACGCCGCAATGCTCAAAGCATTATTTGGGTACTAACCTTGCATTTTGTTTGGAAAAGTAGCTTAACACTATTTAACAATATCTGTTAGATAATAAACTATGATGTTTACGTGTAAGGAGAGGTTCACAGTGACCAAGAAGTTTATGTTCCTTCGCCCTAGTCGTACATTTCGACTTTTTTCGAAACGTTTGAAATTTTATAACTAAGTAATTTTTAAAAAATTATTATCTCAAACTAAACAAGATATTATTCGTAAGCATAAGAAGGGTAGGGTAATGTAAACAAAGATAACAAAAAATTACAAAGATATAAATTTTAGTTGGGTAAAAAATAATTGGGATTTTGCTTATAAAAATGTAAAACATTTTAAGTAAAAGAACATAACATAATATATTCAGTGTCAAATCATGGTGATACTGTAAATTACCTTGTTTACATACGCTTGGGTAGACTATACAGCAAAAGGCGTGTCGTTCCAGACGGCGATTAGGCGAAGGGGGTATGGCGATGCGGGGGTACAGTGTTTGGGCGGGGGGCGCGGGGATCGCGTGCGGGGCGGGGGGTGCAGAGTTAGAAGTGACCGCGCCGTGCGAACGGTTACCGCACCGCGCCGCGTACTACCGCGCGTTTCCCGCGCGACTAGACGCCGGCGCCCTCGCGCCGCCGCCTACCGCCGACCGCAGGTGTGATGATTAACCACTTTTATCGACCATGACATACTGAACTTATTCATTATGTATACTATTCTTTCGTAAAATCACTACTCTGTTGCACATTTAGAATTTACTTTTTTTGTTGTGTAAAGTAACTTAACTCTTTGACGGGCAGAACATGTTGAATTTTCTCATTACTTTTCTACCTTAACTTAACTCCATAAGGTTCAATTTATGGTGAGAATATGTTTACCACTGCCTTGCAGGGGGTTTCAATAATATAGCTTCTACGTTGTGCAACAGAATTGAGATTATAATAATACGTATATGGTTATAACCATTACGCGACGCGATCACGCGGCATTATATTGTATGACTTGTCTTTTTACTATGCTACAACATTTTGGAGGCTTGTGATGCACCTATAACTTTGACCTAAATTACAGACCACAGACAAACTCTTTAATTTTTTTGAACCTTTTGGATGTATTCACTTATAGCAAATAAACTATTCTGATTCTGACATTAACAATTAGTCTCATAAATTACAGCTGCCTTAGTGATTTTAGTTATCTTATCACTGTAATTCTTTAGAATAATGTAGCCAAATTAATTTGTTATCTAAAAATCCTTTCAACATCAGGAGTAGGTATATTGTAATCCTATTTAGTATATTTCTACTTATCTAGCTGCATCATTTGATCCGACGTGTTTAGCAGAGTAACACAATGTCTAAAGTGTGAAAGCTATTTTTGATATTTTTTTTAACTGTTTGAAAGTTGTTTTTCACTGCTGGCTTTCCTTGCTGTGAAAATATTATAATATCGGTGTTAAAGCTTGCATGTAGCCGATGTGTATGGCTCAACGAGATAACAATGTCTTAATAATATATGTATCTGTGGCGTGAGACAGATATTATTGTAGCTCACCTCCACTTTATTATTAAGTTATAGGGACGTGTTCGTCAAATCTTTGTTCTCTCAAAGTTATATTTAGAGAGTTGTTATCTCGATGGGCGCCATAAATGTTAATGTTTTTGTAAATCAAAAATTCTCCAAGACGAATTTTGGTCTTTCGATGTGCAAGTTTAATATAGCTTTATGTTTTAGCATGCGATTATAATATTGGTCTGACTGTGGTTAGTGATTGTTTACTAGTAAATATCACTACTGTGTAGTGTATGTTAATGTTCTTTGTTAGAAGCTGTGATTGCTACATAAGCTTTACGAGCGCTGGAATCCGTTATTGAAAACTTTGTAAAATAGTATAATTATAAATTTGTCTTGCCGGTATTGCAGACTCGCTCATATTATTTAACCCTTTAACTGGTTAAGCATTTTTATCTTAAATTTATTTTTATTCGTTTTAAACAATGGTGACTGCTATTCTGTAGCTATCCGTGAAAGGGTTAAACTATTTCTTAGTATTACAAAAAATCTTATGGTTGTTTATTCCCTATACTTACAGTAAATAAAAAACGAGCAATCTTATTTTAATTTGCTAAGATTGAGTGAATCTCGTCCACTTAAATGAAAACCAGATGAAAGTGGTAAATATTCCCGAGTTCTCTTTTATTAATTACAACATTCACAAAAGGCTTTGCTCAGCATATTAATGGTGGCATGAATTGTAGTTTACTATGAAAGACTTATTTATTTGCTATTGCAACATTATGCCTCTTCTCAACAGTCATTGTAGACAAGTGTCATGGTAGACTTAAAATACTACTTTAATCGCCAGTGATTTAATGAATAACTACTGTCCAGAATTCCAATGCTGTTTCGAAAGTCTAGTATTACTTGATTGCTCCTAAAAATGCACTGCTTTTAATGGAACACTATACTGCACTGCCAGACACGTGAGCGCTTTTGTAAAATGCCTACTATTGCCTATTAAATGTAAAATAAAACAAAAATTCTTTACGCATAGCTTACCAGAGGATTCGACCGCTCAATGAAGTGCCGTGAGAGATTTATTTTAAAGTATATTTAGCATTAAATCTCATGCCAAATAATATTTGTATTTATATAATATAAATGAGAATCTCATACATCCGTTATTTTTAAGAATTATGTTCTAGAGACACGTTAGCATTGTGTTGTAACTGTAGATATTTCTGTCTGAAATATGGTTTAACTACCTCCTGTAACTTGCAGATTATTGTGGAACCACAAATATATTTATAAACATCATGACATTTATATCCCAAACTTGACATATTATTGGTTCTCCACAAATATCCAGCACCTTTTTTCATAATGTACTAGCTGACACGACAGACGTCGTCCTGTGTTAGCAATTATTATATTACCTTCGAATTGATACTAAATATATTTTAGATATACAAATCGCACCAAATGTCGAACCACTAAATGTCAAACGCGTCACTAAAAACTATTTTCTACTATACAAATCTTATCCTGGCAATAACAAAGACAAAAACAAAATATCCAATGTGGTGTAGTTTTCGAAGTTATGTGCGTACTTTTGTGTACATTGTAACACGAATCGCTGCTTTAACCGCTGAATGATATTAGCTGAAATTGGACATATGAAGATTTTAATTCAGCATATTATATTTATGTTCTGGCTTCAATCTGAAGTCTTCATAGAAAAAGTAGTATGTAAAATCTTAATTGCGTACAAAAATTAGTACAGTTCGTAACGAATGACGTTCAATGATAAAAAAACACAGTGGAAACGCGTCTAAATCAAAATTTATATTTTATATTTGCTAATAGATTATATATTGCCAAAATATTTCTTATATAAATGAACATATAATATGGCAATATTTTGTCGATGGCAATACTTTAGCTAATATTAAATAAAAACCTTATGACCTTATTATGATTAACAGTAGTTATAGGTGTTATATTAAATACAAATATTATATTGTGACACCAAAATGTATATTTTGTTTGAATTTTATTACCTTAAAGGTATGTTGAACAAGCATTATTTTATAAGCATTTAGTGCATGTTTCATTTATAATGCTCATTTTTGATTTTTTTTATTAGTGATATGAAATATCCTATTATGCATGTGATTTTGTCTCGATGTGCATGAGTATGCATAATAAATTATGTGAAATTAATAAATGCTCACTATTTTTATCGCAGGTCGTGAATGACTTAATTTGTGTTTTTTGTTGTCCTTGTGTAATCTGTTTAAGACCGAAATTCTATTTTATTATACCAGTTTCTGAATTTTAACAGATTCAAAGTTGAAAAATATTCTGTTTATTTGGTGTTTACGAAATTTGTAAAAGTTACTTAAATTTAGAGTGCAGTTAGATTAAAGTTCATCCGCCATAGCCTGGAGCAGGTACTTTAGAATGTTCTCCATGTAAAAGCTAAAATAATAGTTTTAAAAAAGTATTTTGGGTCGTACGTAGTTTCATTTCTAACTTTTATGCAACTCTTTAGTACCCTTAACGAAGACAGGTCACGTTTTACACAAAAGTACACTAATATCACTCCCGAATCCAAAGACATAATGAATGTCTTCGGTCTTAGTTTCATTGTTTTTATTATCTTCTTATTGCATTGCATTTAGGGTTTTTTTAAGGTGACATCAAAATTACCTAATTTCTAACTTCCCTAAATCTAAGAAACTTATTAAGTTTCAAATCCGGTACTCAATCAGTATTTTTGATATGGAATTGGTGGCTCTTTACTAGACAAATTTATTATTTTCCATACATTTTTAATAAAATGGCATCACGAAACGCATTTATATTCAGTATCAGCTATGATTAGGTAAGTGGTCCTAAATAAATATGGCAGTCAAATAGATGAACGTATTCAACAATAGCAAAATTGATGTGAAATCACAGCCATTTAAACTCTTTTTATGACGTCAAGCGCCGCAATATCTTGATTACAAGACAGGGTCGAGCTTTACAGTACGTCAGTTGCTTTGCTTACCGATTCAAATACAACTTAAAAAATTGACTTTACTCAGAAATACAATCCATTTAAGAAAAAGTAGCTACATTTGGTTATAAGTTCTACGTGAAGGGTGTTTCTAAACTTTAACTTTTGGGTTAACCGTTTTTGTAACTTTCACAAGATAACCAAATAAACATTAACATCCAAAAGTTAGCCACTTTCATATCAACGATTATACATCATTATCTTTATCCTATTTCCCCTTTAGAAAATTAATGATAAGCATAGATATTATTATAATTTTTATCTTTTAGATTTTTTGTGATAATTGTAGCTAATACATTTAAAAAGAATATTGTATCGTTATAGTGCATGAGATTTACCTGTATATTTTCTTCATTGTCAAAAATGTCTTATAAACAACTCATACTTTTTTATATCACTTTATTTTAGTTTACACCTGTTCCTAAGTGACTCTTTATATAGTAATATAAATTTAAATTCATATATTTACTGAAAACTTTATGTTAAATAAATATTTAAAAAACATTTCTTGGTATTTTTAATATGAACTCCCTATTTCCAATAGATTAGTGTAGTAAAATTTAATGCATGTAGACAGTATTCATGATTGTTCTGTCGTTGTAAAATGCTTTACGCTGTATGTGCTTGCTTTTTGATAAAATTTTCGAGTATTTGTACATTTTCCTTATTAATAAATGCAAATTTCAGGACGAACAGTTTGAAGCGTATAAAAAATACAAAATGGCAAGTTAAGGATTGTCCACCCGAATTACTACTTGGAGATATCAGCAGAAAGATATCTACAGATGTTACACCTGCGGCAATCGCACAGAACAACAGGACGTTTGTTGAAAAGCTATTGAAGGTGATTACTTTTTTATAGTCATCACATACATACAATCACGCCTGTTACCCCGAAGGGGGCATATTATACGCCCACATTTCGCTAATATTTTTGGCCCCACGTAATAGGTGGCGTGTTTGCCAGAGCCTCGTCTGTCCGATCGGCAGGTGCACCACTTGCTGGTGAGGTTGGCTTGGATCTTGGTAGGTTTCCCATAATACACATCATACACAGTTATCGTGGTTTGTAAAAGTCTTAGCCCAATCGACCGTCTATCTAAAGATGTTAAATCAATCAGCCATTCACCGTTTACTGCTTAACATAGGCCTCCTCCAAAGAGAGCCAACCATGTATGAAGATAGATTTAAAAAAATGAATCTTTTTTTTCCAAACAGTCGTACATCGTATACATGTAATAAATTAAATAAATATTATAATAATACACTGTCTTTCAGCTCTGGTAAGGTGCCCTCACCAGGAGCGTTAGCCTGTAATGTAATATATCTGGTTCGATTTTGTGCATTACGTTACGACACTGCCTCCCTGACTGACGAGCATTCGCCTCTGTAACATTTTGGATTGATTCCGCGTTGATATTAGAAGTATTACAGATTGTATCATTTCTTAATATACAGAGCAGTGGACTGGTTATCAAAAATCATAGGATGGTTCCTATCCGGGTTACCACGGACGAGTTGATTTTTTTTAGTAAAAAAATCTTCTCATAGATTGTATCATTACAGGTTGCACTTTGTAATGCTCGGTTCTCCACCCTCACAATGCTTTCATATAATATAAGTAATATTTTATTTCACAGGAATGCAAAAGTAAAACGAAACGCATGCTTGTGGAGAAAATGGGTACAGAAGAGAGCGAGTTAGGGTTGGGATGCGAAGTATCAATCACTGGCGTCGAAGAGAGCACAATGATAGCTTCACTGTGCGATTTGCTGGAGAGGCTTTGGTCCCACGGGCTCCAACACAAAATGGGAAAGTCTGCTATTTGGATGCATCTCACTAACTATCAAGAATTGGAGCAATGCAGTAATTCCACTAAACCTATCGATCCTAACTATTTAACACCAGGTATATAAATACTTGCAAAAATTTTACTTTTGCTTTATATATTTGGCTACTCTAAACATAGTACTTATTTCATGTCTTGCGCAGGTAAAATTACATCTTGTAACTAAGAGAGTTAGTTCTGCGCAGCAACTTGTAACAACTTTAGAAACTAACGACTACTACTTTTACTATTTATTTATTTTTTTAAACTTTATAATAATGTTTCTTGTGTTAAATACACTCCACAGTTTTGCTTATTACTTAATTTACTTATCTACTAAAACCATTATTATTATTATAAACTATTCTATGTTTCAACACAACTTCTTTCTAATAAACTTAGTGCTTATACGTTTTGTGTAAATTTGCAACATTATATAAATAAGGCTTGTATTACACATGTCATCATAATTATTAAATTTGCCAACCTAACCTAATCTTATTGTACATCAGAAATACAAACTTAATCCCCTGTTAGATGCTCAGTCAGTATTTTTGATGATCAGAAAAGGCATTTTTAGAGAATCAGTTTAATTATATTCCTATAAATAAGCAAACAAAATATTCAAGCACAAATTTTATTAGTAAGATAGTAAATAATTTCTCTTTATTTCATTAATATACTGAACATTTGTCCTTCCAACACATTACAGTGTATATTCATTACACATCATTGCTTTTAAACCATGCAGCTTTGGCCTGGTGTGTGTTACGTAAACGGCTGGACTGTAAGTATTATAAATATTATTTAAATTTTGACTAAATTGTATGGGTTTTATCGATCGTTTAAATAATAAACGTGTATTTTTAAAAGATGTGTTCAACACTCTGAAAGTACGCATTTCGAATATTAAAGAGGGATACGATAAAACATTAAGATGACCGATATGGCGTGGAGTGATAAGGTCGTGGGTTCGATTCCCACAATGTTTGTACATACATAAAATCACTACTGTTTTAGGTAGGCAGAGGCATATTATACGCCTACACTTCGCTAATTATATTGTTGGTCCCACGTAATAGGTGGCGAGTCTATTGCCGCTTACCGGGAACTTTTATATTGCCAGAGCCTCGTCCGTTGATCGGCAAGTGCACCACTTGCAGGTGAGGTTGTCTTGGGCTCCAAAGATGATGGTAGGATCACCTTTACACCATTAAGCGATCTCTTCCATTCATAGAAGTATTTATGTTTGTTTGGTTTGGGACTTGACTTGCTGTGTGACACGTCCAAGAACAGTTCTTTAAATAAGGAATCGCTGTTTGCTATGGTGTAGCCTGCATCAATTTATGTTAGTACTACATTTTGGTATATTAGGTGGGGGAAAAAGTCTTTTCGAATAACGTAGGTATAAACTTATTATAAAAATTTTTTGACTGTACTATTTGTGTCTGGCTGGATTTGGTAACATTAAAAAGGTTCCATTATAAAGAAAAGAAAAAAATAAAAAAAGTTGTTTCCCGCTATTTTTCATTTGTTTTTCTCTCCGTAAAAATGAGTGAATCTAATGAAGAAATTCGATACATTTTAAAATTTTATTATAAAAAAGGCAAAAATGCAACTCAAGCAGTGAAAAAAATTTGTGATGTTTATGGACCTGATGCAGTGTCAGTAAGAGTAGCACAAATTTGGTTCAAACGTTTTCAGTCCGGAAATTTTGATGTTAAAGAAGCACCTCGCTCTTGTCGCCCTGTTACGAATAAAATGGACGCAATTTTTGAAAGAGTGGAGCAAGATCGGCATATTAGTAGTTACGATGCAGCTGAAGAACTGGGAATTGACCACAAAACAGTTTTGACCCATTTGAAGAAAGCTGGTTATACAAAAAAGCTCGATATTTGGGTGCCACACGAGCTCACTCAAAGAAACTTAATGAACCGTGTACTCATTTGCGATTCATTATTGAGACGTAATGAAACCGAGCCGTTTTTGAAGAGATTGATAACTGGCAATGAAAAGTGGATCACGTACGACAAGAACGTGCGAAAAAGGTCGTGGTCGAAAGTTGGCCAGGCTTCACAGACTGTGGCCAAACCTGGCCTAACACGAAATAAGGTGATGCTGTGTGTATGGTGGGATTGGAAGGGCATTGTTTATTATGAGCTTTTACCGCCCGGCAAAACCATCGATTCTGATCTTTACTGCCAGCAACTGATGAGATTAAAGGAAGCAGTCGAGAGAAAACGGCCGGAATTGATCAACAGGAAGGGTGTGGTCTCTCATCACGATAACGCTAGACCACACCCATCTTTAGCCACTCAGCAAAAATTAAGAGAGTTCGACTGGGAGGTCCTAGTGCATCCACCATATAGCCCTGACCTTGCGCCTTCAGATTTTCACCTGTTTCGGTCTCTGCAGAATTCTTTAGGTTCTGTAAGGTTGACCTCAAGAGAGGACTGCCAAAACTATTTGTCCCGTTTTTTTGATCAGAAGTCCCAAAGTTTCTACAGTAACGGGATAATGTCTCTGCCCACAAAATGGCAGAAAGTTATTCAACAAAACGGTACATATATATTGTAAATAAATGTAAATAAACTTTGAAAAAAATGTCTTGACTTTTCATACAAAAATACGAAAAGACTTTTTCCCCAACCTATTATATTATACATATAGTTGGAAAATATTGTTAATTTTGGGGCATTTTCCAATTTCATTGAGTGGATTTAACAAATTAATGTACAAATGTCATCTATTTTATATTAATATTGTAGTTAGTGAGATTGTTTTAACAATTTTAGACTTATCATCTGTGGGTGCGGAAGTGGAGGCTCAACAGAATGCAGGGTCAGGTACCAGTAGATCACGTCAGAGCTCGCGCAGTGGATCGCGAGATAGCTCACGAGATCGTCTTAGTGAAGGAGGCACACTCGAGCGCAAGCCGCCTGATCCCATGCGCCCGCTGCCGGAAAGCCTTACCTTTGATATGAGGTAAATACAGCTACTGCGCCGTGTGGTGCCGGCCTAGAATAGTGCTACCCCCACTCATTTCAATGGGAGTCGTAAGAGTTGACGAAGAGAAATCCTACAGGATGATGGGCAGCAGCGTCATTCTGCGTACTGGCTTGAACTGCAATCACCAAACCACCTGCCCAGCGTGGTGATAATGGGCAAATACCCCCTAGTAAAATGTAATCTATAGGGGATGCCAATGTTCAGCAGTTGGCTTTATAAGACTGACATGATGATGATGAAATATCTAAGAGTTGTCATTGGTGTTGGAGTTGGGTACATACAAGGTATTTTTAAATTTATACAAAAACTTTAGAAAAGCTTCTAATGCTAAATTCTTCCGTGCTGTATAAATATCTATAGCAAAACCGAGTCTAAGCAATTTTCAAAAAGATTTTTAATTGTCTGCCCAAGGTTTCATATTTCAGCTTTTGGTACTTATTTAAGGAGGTTTAAATATGGCAAACTGAATATTTAGGTAGCATTTAAGCATAATCAAATAATGCTTTAACGACCCATATGGCCTGAAACACCCGTATGTCACTTCTGAGTTCAGTTTCGAATCACACGATAAGTATATATAAAAAAAAAGTGTTTAGTATATTTATCCGTTATCTAGCACTCACGCAGTACAAGCTCTGCGTATTTTAGCATTATATGCCTTAACATAATATTCTAGGAACGTCCAAGCCATGACAGATATAAAGACTGAAATCGGCTACGCGCGCGCTTGGGTGCGGCTCTCCCTAGAGAAGAAGTTACTGTCGAAACACTTACGCGAGTTGCTAGCTGACACCACTCTGCTTCGCTCACAGTACAAAAGGACAGCGTTTCTTAGATGCGAGGAAGAAAGGGAGCAGTTTTTGTATCATCTACTTACATTAAACGCAGTGGATTACTTTTGCTTTACCAACACCTATCCTACAACAAGTAAGTTTTTACTGAAACCAAACTACTAACAATTTCTTCTCACGATACCCGATCTTACACGACTTTATTAACATGACTTATAAAGCGATGAGGTTTGTTAATCCATTCTGAGCTGCTAATGTCCAGATTTTTTAAAATATATACTGCCAGAACCAAGCATAATGACGTGACGTTTGAACAAATATTATTTCCTTGCAATAAGATCGTACAGGCTTTGCTTAATTGGAGATAGCGATTTAATAATAATAAAATACAGTTAACAGAATAGGTATATGCATTACTAACCTAGTGCGTAAAGAATCAATGTTGCCCAATTAATTAAACTTGTGCAGAAAGTACATAAGTATTTTTTTTTCAGAACTACCCTATAGAGTTCTTATCGTGCCATCTAGAAAAGCTAGCCAAACTACAGCAAATTGTTGGATATCAATATCGGGCACCAACAGAGAGTCTACACCCAAAATTCCGATACCACGGAACACAAACGAGTTTGTTTTTCACGTGAGTAGCAATACTATTTATTTATAATTTATTCATTCAAGAAATTTCATTCTCCGAACACACAAAAAATGCAAATACAAAATATTTATTGCTAAACCATAATGTACATAAATGTTATGCAATTTTGGAACCAATTTTATGGATCCTGTCGGGTAAGCAACTTTAAGAGTGAGGAGAGGGGAGTAGCAATCAATAATTATCGAAATAATAAAAATAAATTAAGAAATAAACAACTTTATAAAATACAACGACTTGTATATACTTGTATTCTTCTCACTTTGACTTGTAAGCGGAGGCCAACCTCCAGTCAGAGACATTAATAGTCTCAGATGATGATATCAAATTCAACAAGCTTATAAAGAAGATTACTGATAATTTTTTTAGTCAAGTCTTTTTGAAATGTTATTTATTTTCGAGTTAAAGTACTATGAGCCTACCAGTCTCGGCTTATACAGAGAAATTTATAGTAACTACTAATGTATTTGTTTTTAGCATAAAAATTTGGGTCTTTTGTCAACGTTACGCATTGGTCACGACAATTCTGGATTATCTCCGAGATGGTTACTTGATCAAGTGTATGTAAGAAATGAAGTAACTGGACATACTTATACGTAAGTAACATATGCATGTGTATTTTAAGTTTTGTCGATTTAATCTGCGTGAACTATGTTTTAGACATTAGCTCAGTTTTTTAGCGGACCCCGAATTAGTTTTGTCCGTATGCCAGTTTTTTGTATCTACCATATAGTAGTTGGCCCCAACTGAAAATACTTGGTACCTACACGGAACTTTGCCTCCAAAGGTACAATTGTAGACGAGTAAAGAAATAATCATAAAGTAAATAAGCGCATGAGCGTGGCGACGCAACGCGGTCTTTTGATAATGTGTTACTGCGCTTAGAAGATCATTGTTCAATTTATGCACTGCGGAATATATACGATACCTTAATTCGCAAATCCGTTTACTCTATATGAGCTAAGTTTTCAGGAGACATTTAAAATGTTAGGATTGTTTTGGTATATTAATTATGAAAAAATCTAAAATATCGTTATTGTAATGAAAAATATAGAATTGTGATTATTATGGGTATATTGTTTGTTTATCTTGTAGGTTTCCCTGCAACCGATGGTTGGGCACTGGCGTGGATGATGGGTCTACGGAGCGACTGCTGTTGGCGGCGCGCATGCGTCAAGAACGCACGCCGCGCACACCTGCGCCCCCCGCTCCGCCGCCGCCCGCGCCTACTACGCATCTCTCCACATCCACTATACAACACATGATCGGTTAGTATGAGCGACATGTGGTACGAAACACAAAAACCCTCGAACATATTTCAGACAAACGGTTTTTGCTTTTGAGATGGACGGGCTCAAAGAAAAAGTTTACATCATCAGCCTAAAGAAGTCCACTGAACTGCACGCAACAACTTTTGTATAAATTTCCAGCGTGACCTATTGTAGGCAGTGCATCCATCGTGGTTCTGCGAACTTTATTAGATCGTCAGTCCCTTTTGCGGGGGGCCCTCTCACGCCACGCTTTCTGTCGAAGGGTCTCCATTCTAGGACTTTTCTGCCCCAACAGCCGTCAGTTCTACGTGCTAACTCTATGGGCTATGTCTTGGGACTTTTACACTCCGGAAAAAAAATATTTTGACATAGCTCACCAATTTTTTAAAAATAATATTACAAATTAACTTAACTTTATTAATATAAATTCATACAAGACGGAGTGAATTACGCGTAAGTTATGTGCTGATTTATTTTTTCAGGTGACTGTGTAAATGCGATAGTAAAATGGCACTACCAATCTAAAAGGGAAAAAGATGCCAATTCTCTTAGCGTGCTGCTTTGTGGTGAGAATGGTCTGGTCAAATGTCTTGAGCAGGCTTTTCTCTGTGGCTTCAAATCTGCTCGGCTTTTTGGGAAAAACTTATTTATATGGGATTACTTTGGTAATTATTTACTTTACATTATGATTATTAGGCATAAAACGGTCGGCAAAGCGCTATTATTGAAGACCCGGGTACTGCAAGCTTCTATAAGTTGCGGTGGTGAACTAGGCCGTATGTCTGAGTGCCAACAAGTGGTATATAAATAGTTTATTATTTCTGATTGGGCACGATCATTTCAAACGACTAAACACTGTTTTACTTTATATTTATTTAAGATCCATTCCCTGCCTACTTGTATGACGTAAACGCTTTAAACATTAACTATGCTTACTATAAATACATTGTATTTTTTGGACTAATTTATTATATTTAATCCTACTTGCCAGCACCACTACACATTGTCACTTCTTAAGGCACAAGAATATTACTGATGATTATTAAAAAAAAATTAAATATTTT
The DNA here is from genome assembly GCA_949126915.1 of Musotima nitidalis. NCBI lineage: Eukaryota > Metazoa > Arthropoda > Insecta > Lepidoptera > Crambidae > Musotima > Musotima nitidalis. The sequence goes on along the minus strand of OX421418.1, from coordinate 8,896,787 downwards.
TTGTAGCGAGAGTAAAAGACGAATTCAAGTTAAGTTTGTGTGACGAATCGAACGCTCAAAGCAATAAGACATGTGGCGTAGCATATAATTGCAGGCAAGATCAAGAACATCGTTCTATATGGCGCTGCTACTGCCATCTATTGGATGAAATTAACACTGTAGGCCGCACTCTCGGCAAGGATGGAAAGTTCCAACTGTTCATATGCCTCAGTCTTCGGTAAGATTAAATTATAAGTGTTTTTTTTTTAACTATTACTTATTTTTTAAATAAGGTAGTTTAAATGTGTAGTAATAATATTTCCCAGCTTAGTTAAAATAAAGACGTCTCTTTTCGCCATCGGATTTAAACCAACAAAAAGAAAACCTTGTGTTTTATATATTACCTATCTGTAATCCTGCTTAGTTGTAATATGAAAGAAAAAGCTGGACTTAAGAATTAGGGGTTCTAAATATTATTTGTAAAGTTTAAGTTATCAGGATACTTGGAACAAACGCCACGCCCAATATTTTAATTCCTATTCGGCACTGATCACTGAAAAAAATCTCTTAGTCCGTAGCTTCCATAATATGCAGTTCACCTCTTCGAGTTCCTTGTATCAACGATATAACATTTCTTTTATTTCATAGCGAACACTGGCTACATAGAATGTTGCTGCCAATGTCGATGACGCGAGTCACCACAGAAATGTATGAAGAGCAAAGTTTTCTGCGCAAACGTGGACTTCTCACCTTCCTCCGCCAAATACTCGAGCCTCTGGATGAGTTCGATATCGTTTTAGAAAACTCTCTCACTCAAGGCATTTAATGTTATTTAGTGTAAAGTGAGAATAGAGTAAGTTCGCAAGTACAACCCCTAATATTGCGTTTTACAAAATGCCAAATTTCTCTACTTCGTTTTAATCGTGGATTGTACTTGTAATGTTCCATTCCATTAACCATTAGTTTTATTTTATACCATATCGAAATGAAATAAACGGGAGATTTTTTATCCATCTGATGGTGAATGATTGTAATGTTTAGGGGTTAAGAAGCCAAATAAGAAATGCCGTTTTACGCCCCGCCTAAAAGATTTGGGATCATAGGAAATAGAAAACACATGTGCTGGCAGCGGATTCCAGAGCTTCCAGGTCTTGCTCAGTAACGGTCTGAAATTTCTTGGTTCGAGTACTGATAGTCTGCACAGTATGTGGATTTTATTTAACGAGAACTCATGGTTGCTAGGCAGAATGTGTGGCTTTGTTGTAGTTATTTATTTTGACTCAAATGTCCCAGGTGCGCAAATATGTAATAGTGAGTTGATTAGTTAGAGTTTTGTTTTTATTATTATTGTTGAATCAATGCATTTTCTGATTTTGTTTTCGAAGTGAATAACATTTAAAGAATGAATATTCGACGATAAAATCTCATGAAAAGATCGTTTTTTTATTGAATCTCGATTGACTGCGAAATTTTGACCATTTAAACAGAAATACGCTTAAAACCGTAAATAAATAATGACATTATCTATAAGAACTCAGCTGAAGTTTAAGCTATTTTAGAATAACTACTTAGCTGTAGACCCTAACAAATTTTAATGTAGTAAGAGTATGTGGTTAATGCTTAACCAAACCTATAAAAGGTAGTTTGCCAAATAGTCTCCATCCTATATTAATAAAAGAAAATAAGCGTAAGAAGAGCCCCTATTATAAAAATTACTTATACGTATAAGCTTATTTAATGTCTGTTATTTCAAAAATAATTATGCTTAGAGATAAATCTAAGGGTACTTTAAAATAAATAAAATAGTTTTAACATAACTTGAACTGATACTCAAACCAAAAAGTTACGTAAGAAAAGAAATAATTGCTATTTTAATTTTAGAAAATGTCCACCTTAAAAATGGTATTTTCCATAAAAAATCATGTTTTGAAATGTTTTAGATCATTACTTATATGGTTCTCTACATTTTTTCACTAAGTTAAGTAGTCTAAAAGATATGTTTTAAAAAGATATTGTAAAACTTATGAATTTGATATTAGATATAGGGTCTGATTTTTTTAAGTAAGTACCTATGTCATATTTAAGTTTATTGTGATTGTTAGTTATATGTACTTGCCAGTCAAATCCCAAAGATTATTGCGACGGTGCTTATTTTTAATGACAATTTTGAAGACTTTATTTTTATACATTTTATGTTGTAAGTTTACATTTGTTTTAGATTAATTTACATTTTTAGTTGTTATAAATAAATCAGTTACCTATTTTAACTTATGATTAAGATTAGCTCATTAATATGTGTGCACGTTTTTACCTTGTTATCATATAGCATGACATGTGAGAGCGTACGCCAACATAGTCATACTTTTAAAATTATTTAGATATGATAATTATTATTCCTAGTACATTCAAATTATTATGAATACTTGAAAATCATTAAATTATGTAGCTTATAATTAAATGATTTTTAAGTATTATATAATATTAAAAAAATATACTCAGCTGTAAACTTAAACATAGAAAGTAAGAAGCATTTAAAAGGTAAAGCTACTGTTAAAAGTATAGTATGGTGTCTTGCTAATAAGACACCGCAAACTTGAAATAATGTGACGGACATTGTCACTATGATGGCGTAGGTTTAAGCGGTCTTAAGTCATCGTGTTGAAAATGCTAACTGACAAGCTATTTACGCACATATCATATTAATGAACTCAAATCTAATACGCAGGCTGCTTTTAGAATATGCAAAATTAGTTTATAAATAATATACTAGCATGTCATCTATATGCAAGGCATGGGGATTAAAAGGATTTCGAAATACGGATATCCTTAAACAGACAGATTTTTGTTTTTACTTATTTATCAATAGGCCAGTACGACAATATCTGAAGATTGTAAACGTCGAAGAGCGCCATTTCAAACGTGAACTTAGGAAGTAGATTTAAATATTGTTTTCTTGATGTAACAGCCAAATGTTTTATTGTGTATCCCACCAATATTTATTAAACGGACAATGATTTAGAAACAACCAATTAAAATACATTCCTTGAGTCCTACTAGTCAGTTATAAATGTAATTATGTCGTAATTACTATCAATCCTAAGTGTAACCGATACCGATAACGCAAGAAAATTTTACATATAATCTTTGTTGTTCGCAAGCTGCAACCGCAAAAACCACGTCTTGCGATAGTGCGCAAATAAAACTATGTTTTCAACATAAAATTAACTATAAAGGTTTATGTTAAGAAAGAAAACTTGCTCTGATCTATTAAAATGTAATTTCTATAAGACCAAAAATCTTGCTCCGAGAATGTAAACATGACGTCTACCTCTCCTCGCCTATCAATTGTTCGAGACTCTTTTGTTTAGCATGTTAGGTCTATTACACGTCTATTAGGGTAGGTGATAAGAATAGCGATCCCTTTAAAACTAGAGCTGAAAAAAATTTACTTCTGGGCTTAACCAGTTTCCAACTTTTTTAAGGCGATTCCCCAAGTTTAGTTCAAAATATTCAGGAAAAAAGTCACTTTGCTTAGATTTTAATGATTGAGAAACAGTGAACCGCAGAAAATACAGCAAGAATACTAAATACCTAGATACTTCGGTAATAAGATTATGGACTTTAGCAATGTCGTATTGGTGCTCATGTTTTATTTCATAGGTAAATACATATTTTATGTTTCTTTGTGCTTAGCGTATTCTTATTATTTAGTACCTAAATATTTTTTTAAAAACTGTCTTCCTGAGATTTATAAATAAGTATGTGTAATGAACTTCAATGACTCAGTAAATAATACCAAAGATGTAAGTGTTAGTTACACATAATAGTACCTACCATAGTAATACACATCTTCATAAAAATTTGCCCAATATAAGTTTTAACTGCACCTCTTGTTTAAATTATACCTCCATTTCGATTTTACTACTAACTCTCTTAACTCATACATTAACTAATTATGTTTAGTTCGTTATTACTGTAAGTATAAACGTATTTATATTGAAAAGTGATATTTAACTGAGATCGGCTAATAGAGTGCAAGAATTTTTAAATGTCTTGAAGTAAAAATTTTTTTATAGTAAGAACTTAGGTACCTATATTTAATTTTAATGACGATAAAGTATGATGACGCTGCCGCAGTGCTTTAACATGTCATTTGTTAGTAAGATTGAAGGCGGTAGAAGCCCTATCAATTAATAGCTAATAACCAAGTACGCATTGAGTAGAAACATGAACTCACTCCGCTAGTATTTCATCTCAATAGAGTAAAAATATTACGAGGTTTTTCGGAGTTTTTAGGGTACTGTACAATACCTTCCATCATCGTATCCCGGTCCCTTGACTTGATCTTATTGCTCACTGGTCTAGCAGATTTTGGCTGAATTTCAGTTATTACATGGAGCGACTACCGTTTGACCAGAGGGAAACAATTCTATGGTTAAACCGGCTGTCATGATGTGAGAAGGCACTGACTTCCTAATAAGAATGACTGAACTGATGGAAAATCATCAAATGACCGTCTTCCGCTGTGGGTGAAGCGGAAGGGTGTGTCAGACTTTTACTGACTAATTTTGATTTTCTGAAATTTCTGATTCTGATCCATGTTCCTTCTTGATCCTGTAACACCAAGGCCGCGGTAACCCTTTCGAACAGTCCCGCAACCGCGCTTTGCGGCAGGCTTAGCTCCCTCCCTAGGGGCCCTTCAGTGTGCTGACATCTCTTTGAGGCGTGCGTGGAACACAAACGCGCCGTCCGTCGACGCGGCCTGTCGTCTATAGGAGGCAGACCGGCGGCGAGTTACCTACCCATTACCCACGACCACAAGCCAGCTCCTACGGTAGCCGGGAGTCGTTTCTCCGCCTCCTTTGCTAGCATGACTGCTTCGCAAAAGGAGGCGACAGCGTCCCATTCCCTCTCGCTCCGGACTATGGTTTCCACCAGGGCCGAACGCGAGAAGTCGCCGCCACCGATTGCCGCTACGAGGTTCCTAATAAGGACTGCCATAGATGTTCATGACAGTCTGGACCAACGACTTATCGTGCTTTGCGAGGCACGAAGCAAGCGATAATTACGCACACAACTTCGAAAATTCGTATGTGCGCCACCGGGGTTTTTGAATCCGAGACCCACTGCATTTAAGGCTATGGGTATCGCAACTGGGCTATCGCGGTTTCTTAAAATGTACGATACCTTGAACCTTAAAAAAGTTATTACTCTAAAAACAAAATATTGTGTATGAGGTAAGTTACAATACGAAATAACTAAAGCATTACTACATAATTATTATGTTCTGTTCTATTTTCTAATGCAGATTATAATTATGCCATGTGACGAAAAACGTAAAAAAGAAATTTATTTTCAAAGTTGCCGCGTAGAAATAACATTGATGCTGTCTGTCATGTTGATGGTTTTTTTTTTAATATGGACTCATTCGCTTATAGCATTAAACCAGACGGAGACGCCATTGTCAGGCGTTTCCCCCTGCCAAAATTACAAGACAGCCCGGTCATACCGGTTATTTAAAACTAATTGCCGCGCGTTCCCACTCATACAGAAAAGGACAGCCGCGCGGAATGTTCGTGAGCTAAAAATTCTGAATTGTAGTGTTTTTTGTGTGCTGACAGAGTCCGAAAACCTTTTGTTTACGAAAGGATAACGTTACTTTCCATTTTTAAGTAATTTTATGACAAAACATTAACATGTAAAGTATAAAAAAAAAAAATTGTTTTAAATTATGGCTTCGTGCGTTTAGCACATTTAGCCAGTGTCAAGTAAGAGATATATTAATAACAAATAAATAATAGTTAATGAGAATGAGTGGTGATAAAGATGATAAATGAGATGCTTTCCCCTAAACATCATTTCCCAACACTCATGTACGTTCACAAACATTTAATGGTTAATAATTTTATTTCTATTTTATTTAAAATCCACAGCTTAAATATAAATTACAGAATTTTGTTTGAAACTTACAGTTAATGACGGATTTTATGTACACAGGTTTAAGATATATTACGCGATAACTATTAAAGGAGGCTTATAAGGACATATTCGGAATAGGTATTATATGAGGTAGGCACAATTAAAAAACACACATTTTATAAAATTAAACAAAACTGCAGACATGTCGCAGTCTATTTAAGGTGGACGTCATATTTTTTTGCCAAAACTTTTTAGCATCTACTCAACTGTTTAGAACAAGGGGTACGTACGGCTGTGTTATTTGTATATACAAATAGCAATCTTCACATATTTTTTTTAGCAATGTGGTAATGTTATATACACAATAAACAACTGAAGATGAACTCTGTCTGTCCGATATAAATATCGGAACGGAATCTATCATTAAAGAAAACTGTTGAATTAAAAGACTATAATTTTTTTTCTTTTTGAAAGACGCGCCCGAACTCTTTTTTTTGTGACCACGGCTTGCACGGCACTTGTTTATAATATCACTATGTAATTTTTTTGTTTCATGTGATATTTACAAATAATTAGTTGATTTAGTGTTGTCCAGAAATCTACCGAAATGAATAATTATAATTGAATTAGGTGCAGCTAACCTATATTTTTTTATTTATTCGGATAGATGGCGTTGTTTTAAGCATTTGTTACAAGGATTGTTCGACCGACCACAGACAGATTCGTCAAGTCAAGTCAAGCAAAGCAAGTAAAATGGCGGCGATTAATGTGAAAGGCGAAACGTTGTCGCATTTGTACTTGTAAATAAAGTTAACGGCACGTTTAATAACAGTCGCCCTTAATAAAACCTAGCAACAATATTGCTGATGTGTATGTTTTTGTAGTGAACGATTGTTTAGATCAATCAAGAGAAGTAAAGTTATATTTCACAATAGACAAAACCCGTCGCACCGAGCAAGCACTCGAGGAGTCCATCGTCGAGGCCATATTTATGATGTTATCTGTTGTGTGAGCGTCCTTTAGAATCACATTGATAAATATTTGTTTCAACTAAAGGCGATGGTATGTAAATTACAGTAAATATAATCCATAAAATAAACCAACTGTATCGAGTTGTGTCTGTATTGTTCCCTTGCCTATTGACGCTTTCATTGAGTACTACATAGTAGCGGCGATATTTTCATGTATTTCAATAGATTTGTTCTTAAAAACCATTAATCTTTCTTTTCTGGATATGTAATTAATTAATTTGATTAGTTTTATTTGTTGTTATCTTTTACGTACTTAATAATAACTAAAAATATTCTTTATTGTTTTCAGGAGAGTTTCCAATTAATGAAAACTAAATTTAAAAAACAAGATGTATAAAACTGTTGAAAGTCAGTGTTAGTACAATATCTTTGGTGTACACAAACTATGGATGAAAGTGTGAACATTTATTGACATACGAAATACACATTGATACTAACTATAACATCACGGAGGTGGTAATGGATCCTGGAGGACCATGGTCAGCATATGCTTCTTACAATCGGTTAGCTGGAGTCCAAGCTGGAGCTGCAAGTGGGGACTTTCATCACCATCTTGCAAGTGGAGGCTCAGGACTAAGCAGCCAATCTGTGCCATCAACCACCAGTCAACTACTGTTGCAAGCAGCTCACACCACAGCATCTCTAGCAGGACAACTTGGTTCATCAACTGCTTCACCCTTCAATCCTGGTGGTTTTCTGTCTCCACCAGCGGTGGGCTATGATGCAGTATTTTCACCTCTATTTCATCATGCCACTCCAAAACCTGCACATTATAGCTCTTCCCTCCAAGCTCAACATAGACAAGTTATAGCTCAAGCTGCTGCTGCATCTAAGCAATCCTCTGTTGAATCTGAGCTATCATCATTAAGAGAAAATTACTCCCATCAAACTTTGGCTGCACAAGGAACTTCTTTCTTTGATCAAGCATCAACACCAGGGAGTACGGCTGGCTTAAGTTGGCAAGGAAATAACCAACTCCCCAGCCCATTTGGAATTTTACCTCATGAAAGTGTTGTGCCTTCATCTCCAAGTCCAGCTACGACTAAAGCTTCAGCATCATATGAAAATTTTAATTTTGCTGCAGCACAGACATTAAATAATCATCTCAATTCTCAAATTTCGTCGGCTGGCAAACAGAGTAACAGGTCTGGTTCTCCAGCCGGAGCTTCCAAACAGCCAGCGTCTTCAACATCATCATCAACGTTTTTTCAATCTCCTTCATCTTTTGGAAATCAGACTGATAATTCATATAGTGCAAGCAGTGCTAAGAGTGGTCAACTTTCGTCACAGCAGGATTATGCTGGAAGTAAGTCTTATTCAAGTTCTGCAAGTTCCACTGCTCAATCCCAACAATCATGTATTGTGTCAAATCCACCAGTAACTCCCTCAACCCCTCCCAGTAAAGATTATCGTACCTCATCTAGTATAACCTCTCGGTCCTCTTCATCCATATATAATGCACCTTCTCCCAAAAACAGTACCAATGAAAAACCTGTTCGACAAACTAGTAGCAGTACCACAAATAGTACAAGCTTTGTTTCACCAACATCAAAACCACCACTAGTTCAAACTAAAGCTCAAAGTAAAATATATCCAGAGTTAAGTAATGAACAAAGAAAGACTTGTGAGTCTAGCGATACAAAATCACAGCCTCAGTCATCACCTATAAGTTATTCAATAATGGATGCACCAGGCAGATTAAGTTTTAGTAATGGTAGTGGTAGTTCATCTAAATCAAGTAGAATTGGTAGTTCTCAGTATTCCACTCAAGGATCAAGTTTCAGACACTACCAGAGTGGAAACAATGTAGAGTCAGATTACCATGTCAGAGCTAAGAGCAGTTCTAGTACTGACACTGGGTATTCAAGTAGCAGTTCCCAAAATGGTCCAGACTGTGGAGCTGCAATAGCTAGAAGGAATAGTCCTTCACAAGCAGCATCACAAAGTTCCCCTCTGGGTCATGGTTCTAGTCCTGCTTATCCACTTTATCATAGTCCAATGAATTCTATGAACTCTCCTCAGCAACATGCAGACCACTTCAGTAAACATGGTAGTGCTGCACCAAGATCACCTTTGGATGCTTCTGTTACAAGACCGCCATCACAGAATAGTCAGGTAGCATACCCATCCGTAATTACCAGAGCTTTAGGAATCGAGCAAAGTAAATCATTTTCTGAAAATAGATTTGAGCGCAGTCAGAGTCAGTCTTCCAGCCAGAGCTGTTGGGATGGTGATCGAACTGCTTCTAGAAAATTTACTAGTAACAGTGCCAATAGTAATTTTAATAATAATAGTTTGACTGAAAATCCTCATGTTGATGAATGTTCATCTCAAAATCAATCTTCATCACAGAGAGTTACTTTGCCCGAGAAGCATCATAATTATTTTGATGGCAGCAATGTAGCTTTACAAGATTTGTCTAGCTGTAGAGGTGACCCAATGACTATTGTTAAAAATTTACAAAGCTTACAACAAAGTTGTCAATTGCAGGACACAAAATCTAAAACTCAAGCCCCTGCAGCTATTACCTCAGTCAGTAAAATAGTGCCTCGTCGAAAAAGTACTGAAAAACCTATTTCACATACAAATATGAATGAATTATCAAATGTAGTTATGGCAGATTATTTAGCTAATAGGATACCACCACCAGCACACAGCTCTACTAGTAGTCAGCAGCAAAATGGTAGCTACTTTGATTTTGAAAGATGGAACCTCCCACCTCCTCCTCCTAAAATGTTTCCTGGCACATCTGCTTTTGGATCACAAGCTCCCTTACATGCCACAAACTTTGTAAACCAACACCAAGCCCTTGCAATGCCTCATGGGCACCCACTAACATATTTCCCGTCATTTCATCTTGGTCCTCATCCTGATTTTCAGTCTTCTGTGGAGTTAACTCCACTTTCGTCATTTAGTGAAACTCCACCTTCGGCTTCCTCATCATCATTTTCTACGCCTGAAACTCGTGAAGAGGAACAGCCTAAGGTGGTAGTACCTAATATAGAGGAAGAACTTGGTTTCCTTGCAGAACAACGGGCAAATACGGCATCTTCGGTAGCACCCTCTTCTCAGCAGCAGACCATAAACAGCACTTCACAAGACGCTACTTCAAAAATTATGGAAAAAAAATTCAATGTTCCTGTCACGGGCCCCGGTTCAGGCTTCATGGCTTCTTACTTGAAATTTCTTCAAGGAGAACGAGATACGTCTCCTCCGCCGGCCGGTCGAGGCGCCAGAAAGTCCACTTGGTCACGAACAAATACTAATAGCAATACTAATAATAAGGCGTATCCTCAGAATGACCATTCGAAAGCGCAGTGTGATTCGAATTCTGGCCAACAAAGTTCCAACGGAGCAATGGCGTCGCCAAATATTATCAATTCAGGAATGGCCTTAAGTAATCCAGCTATGAGCTCATCAGCAAATTTGAGTTCGGCTGGCTTGCTGGGTGCTAATCAAATTCATGGAGCTCCCTCAAATTTAATCACATCACAAACAAAGGGTGTTGAGTTGGACGATCCTCGTTACTATAATTTAAATAAGGAAAGAAAACGTAAATTTGACGGTAGCGAGGAGCCAACATATGACGCCGAGGAAGAAGCAAGAAGGTTGAATAAACCTGTGCTCAATGTGCCCAGTACGCCTTTGAACGATAAAGGGAAAAAAGGGCGAGCGACCATAAACAAGCCGACGCCCTCGGCAGTAGTGGCGCCTCAGCCGGCCGCGCCCAAGAAGCCACGACCGCCTGCGCCGCCGCCCGTGGCCGCGCTGCAGGCAGCGCCGCAGCAGCAATACTATTACCAACACCAGCCTGATGAAGGTGCGTTCAATTTACTAGATTTCCACTTAAGAAGTAGAGCGCGATGGTGAAGAGCTAGCCCTGAAGCTTGTATGACAGGAGCAAGCCAACTGCCATTCAGGCAGATATCGTGAAAACTTGTTACATTTTAACTGTGATAATGTACATTTTTATTAGATGAAATCTATGATTATGAATTTGTAAATAATTTATTTCTATGAGGAAATTGTGATGTACCTATCTTTGTAGAGGTTGATATTTTAGGGTTAGCTTGTAACAAGATTTCACTCAATTTGTTGTTAATGACACATTATTAGTGCCATTTTATTGTAAATTGTAGTATTTGTGACTCTTGTCATACTCGCTATTGAAGGGGTGCTACCATTAATAATTCCAAAATTGTCGTATATTTTTTTATGGAATTAATACCAGTGGGTGTCTGTTGTATATATAAATATATTGTATTGTATTTTACAGTATTTGAGTTTAGGAGGTACTTACTATAGTGTATGCATATTCTTTAGATGAAAGTGATTTTATATTATAAGGAGGAAATGAAATGCATAATAATTTGACAGCTACAAATAATGTATTAGATGGCCATGCCCTGAACATAAGTTTTTGTATTTCTATTTAATTGTTATTTGTTTATGCACAATTCTCAATATTTTATGTAAATAATTTTGTATAATAGAAACCTAAAATAAACACAAGTATATTACTGATAATGTGTTAAATAATTTTAATTTGTAATTATTCCTGGTAGCACCCTTCACGTCGCCAAAATAGGGATAACATGTACAGTAAACTTAACTATTGTGTTGTTATACTCCCAGCTTATAGAATTTGAATTTCGTATGAGTAATTGAAAAGGTTTATTGCTAACAAATGAGTACATGTTATCACAATGATGACCAGTTCATCATTTGGCATCCTTTTCCTATCCAATCCTACCCATTATGTTTTCTAGAATTAATATACTGAAGAAATACGAGGTAACTATTTAATATTGTTATATTTTTATTTCATGTATTTGAAAATCGTGTTTTGAATTTTGGATTTGTTTGTAGCTCAAGCGCATAGCACAACCTTGGGCTATGGAGGCTACGGGGTGACAGAGAATGACAATACCGCAAGCCGCAAATTGCAGCATATAAAATCTCATCAACAAATCTCTAGTTCGGGACAATTAGATAATACTAGACCTATTGAAGAAATGCCTTACCAGGTATATTATTATTTCGTTTTTTATTTAGCTAGCTTTCAAACTAAATACGTTTTGAAGTTGTTTTTAAAGTTGGAAGTAAAATGTTTTTGTCCATAAGCGTTGTATTTAATCAGTAAAAAGATAATTACAAATTAATTAAAACAACTTGCGTAAAACAATTTCAGATCGAGAGATTACTGTTTTTTAATGTAGTATAATCATCATATTTTTGTTTGTTTTAAAAGACTTATAATATAAGAATATATTTACAAAAAATATGGTGGCCGTAGAAAAGTGCTTTCTATCTTACTTACATTTTAGTCGTGGCTCTGGACCTCAAAATGTGCCCTTGCGACATTAATCTTTTAAATATGAAATTTAAAATCAGTCAACAACATTTGCCTTTTAAAATATTTTGTTGTTGTAAACATTGCTGGGACAGTGATGTATATGTAAAACTGTGCAACACTAAGTACGACTTTTAATCTATAATAATGACGTACTTTCGTACTAAATGCTCCCATCTTGTAGATTCTGTGAGAAGCTGATAAAATTAACTGACATTACCTTTACTCAATTATTAAAAAAAATACTCAATTTTATAACTTTTTATAAAAAATATATTGTAGGTAAAGTAAGGGAAAATAATACTACTACATAGCCCAATAAACATTTTACCCAGTTGCGCAGTCGGGTAATTAAAAACCGACAACGGGTGTACAGGGCTCCTATCAAGATCTGAGGAGCCTAAGCCACCCTCACCTGCAAGTGGTGCACCTGCCGATTCACGGACGAGGCTCTGGCGAACATAAAAGTGCCCGGAAAGCGGCAATAGGCTCGCCACCTATTACGTAGGACCAACAATATATATGGCGAAGTGTGGGCGTATAGTATGTCTCTGCCTACCCCTTCGGGGAAACAGGCGTGATATTATGTATGTATGTAATATTGTTTACGTTCGCTTTTAAGAATCCTTCTAGATCGTTCCGGGGGCCCCATAATCAAGCCGCTCATGTGCATGTCTGCTTGAATACCACTCGTGCGCCGCGCAAATTCGGCATGAGTTACAAATGGAGTGGCAGCATGCGAGACTTTTACAGACACATTTGGGGCGTGGCACAGAGATCCTTATAGGTCCAGACGCATCCTGATTAACATTGGCTAAAATTTCATACTATTTAGTTATTATTATTCTTTAATGATTTTGCATTCATAAGCTAATCTCTGACAGTCAACTAAATATCATTCTAAAAAGCGTAGCACATTCAAATGCGAAATATTTCAGTATGCTTTTACTTTTTTCAATTCATCAATTGTCATAATATATGAGTTGGTTAGACTACTTGGTCGTGTGGTACTAAAAGTACCTTTTGGCGTAATTATTTTCAGTCTGGTGAATTTGTGGCAATAAAAACAGAGCTTAACGAAATGTGGCCAGCGATTTGGAGAGTGGATGGTAAAACATTATTACAGAAATATGAACCATTTGAAGAAAATGGAAAGGTTTTATATAGAAATATATCTACGGTAAGTTTTTTTTGTAATATAATTTGGATGTTTTGTTTATAATTGACAACATAATGCCACACGTATTTGTTTCCCAGTATGCTGCGTGGAATCCAGAAAATAAAAAATTATACACACAAGTTTCTGTGAAAGTACGTTCCCAATCACATTTGGAAACAATTGTAGAATTAGTTAGAAGTGATCTGCCTTTTGATGACGGTAGTTTTATAGAAAAAAGAATGTTAGAAACACAAATGTATCAAGAAAATTTCGAGGTATACATACAGACGTTGATATCACATGCATTGGACCCCAATTTTTTGACGGAAATATTTCAAGAGCAAGGTAATTTTCACTTTATTAAAAATAATAAACAGTACAATAAAAATAATTTGTAAATGAGTAAATCATTTTTATACAATGTTCCTAATTTGTGTGTCATTCCAGACGAATATTTCCTGTCTAACGTAAAGACAGTAGACGAAGTGACTGAGACGATGCGAAATCGGGTCTCCTGCGGCGCGGGGGGCGCAGCGGGTGCGCGAGCTTTAGACGCAGCGGTAAGATATTTCTATATTCATCATCCTCCAGCTCTGCGTTGGGCGCTGCAGTATGTCTTTTCCTTCCATTCACCTTATTTAATCGTCATACTCATTCAATCCCTTCTCGATTATATCATCCATAAGGCATTTCTATATTAACAGGTATTTTATATAATTATTGATAGGGGTGTATACGGTTCCTACCAAGACCTAAGGAGCCAAAGCCAACCTGCCGATCAACGGACGAGGCTTTGGCGAACGGAACAGTGCCCGGTAAGCAGCAACTATAAATTGGGACCAACTAAATAATTGGCGAAATTTGGGCGTATAGTACCTATGCCTCTGCCTACCCCTTCGGGGAAACAGGCGTGAATGTATGTATGTATATAGTTGTATTTACTAGACGTGCCTATGAGCAGCTTCGTCATCCTGCATAGTAGGATGGAACTGCGACCACTAGCACAGGCAGGCGCCCAGGGTGGCGATTTAGGCAAATATTCCTAATAGAATGTTTTCTATTGGGGAGGCCAATTGCCAGCAATGGACTTTTTAAGGCTGACCTGATGATGATTTACCCGAATATCACATACATTCTTAGCTCCCAAGGTTTGAAAACCATCACCGAAGTAAAGCATTCAGACAACAACCAGCGGGTAATAAGCTCATTACATTCGAAATACAATTTTTACCCCCAGTGTACGGGACCGAACCAAGATATAAATATTTTTTTTATTTTATTTGATGCTAGGTGGGAACGTGGCCTGGATTGAGCGTGTCGGCGGGCGCCGGGTCGTGTCGCGCGTGTTCGCGAGCGTGTGTCGCACGTTTGTTACTGTACGGGCAACCCTATCACCGCGCCACCCTCGAGCCGGTGCAGCCTGACGCTCGACTGGCCTATGAAAAGGTAAAATAACGTTATAAAGATCTTTATTAGTTTAGAGAATTTATTGTAGATGTTCGTAACCTTAATATTGTTATTATTCTATGAGCTTTCTAAAATATTGCAATCAATAAAATTTATTTGGTCTTTTATCCTATCTCAAAAATTTGAGCGCTGAATCGAATCGCTTATATATTCTGCTCGTACCTTCGCGATCGCTGTTGGGTTTTCCCGACAATAGCACATATGAAGAACATTAATCCCAGGCGGCGCTTGAGCCAGAAAAATAAAGAGGATAGCTCTGAGCAATACCAAGATACTTAATAAATAAATAAATATTCTCTTACAATCACACCAATTATTTAGTTCCAAGATAAGGATCATTAAGAACTTGTGTTATGGATACTAAAGAACGGATAAACATACTTAAACACTTTTTTTTTGTAAATATATACTTAATATACATAGGAAACACCCAGACCAGAACAAATATTCATAAGCATGCACACAAAGATTTGTCCTTTGTGGGAATCGAACCCACGACCGCTGGAGTGAAGTGCAGGTATACTGACCTCCACGCCATATCGGTCGTCAAAATTGTAAACAAAACTTATAAACAAAAAGATGTTTTTTTAGTATATCAGTAGAAATAAAAAATAAAAATCCATTGTGTTTGTAGGAATTTTTGGTGTGCGCGACGTGTTGTGGTCGAGTGCAGCTATACTCGCGAATATCGCACCAGAAGTATTTAATGTTTGCGGAATGCAGCAAACGGGTCGCCGAGAAACGTATGCAAAACCCCAGCAAAGACACCACAGTTATACTCAACGAGCTTCTTGCAGATGAAGTGTGGCTCTCACAGGTAACTTAATATTTAATTGTTCTTTATAAGAATCAAAAGTTTCTAAAAAGTATGACGAATCCCAGCTGGCTCTTATATGTATCAATCAAATAAAAGATATCAATGTTTTCTTTCCTATTAACGGTCTTAATTCTACACCAACATCAAAAGCTTTCGGATGTCTTTCAAAAACCTAATACATCCGAAAGTAACTTATTTAACTTTGATTTTAGTTGAAATGCTCCAACTAATTCGAGATAACATTAATTCAAAAGTTAATCTTATTTTAGTTAGCTTTTATTGATAGTTTTATGTATAGAGTGAATGAGAACAAGTCTAATAACAAGGCTATTCCCAGCCAAAGTGTCTTATTTCGTCATTCTCGATTGGAACATTAACCTTGATCTAATTCCATAGTGCTATATCGAGTTTGGTATTACAAATGCATTCCTTAAGGTCAGAACTGACAAGGGTAAAGCGATTTTTGTTGTTGCTGTGACGTTGCAGACATAAGGAAGAATAATTAATTAGTATACGTTTTTAATATTATGATTGATTATTTTACTAAACTATTCCTGCTCATCTCACAAGTTATCCTAACTGTTCGGACTAGTACCAACTAAGTATACACGACTAAAAAATTTAGAAAAATTAAACCCGCTGTGATGTCATTGAAATTAAGCAATGTCATTTAATCTAGCAAATTATATCACAAAAATTACGCATATTTATATTGGAACTTATCAATAGACAGAATTTGCACAAATATAGAAGTATTTTGCATACTGGATTCTATCCTTGTTTGCACTTGTGTGCCACGTCCACCCGCAAGATGGACGGGACGGACCATCTGATACAGATCGCAGGATCACGCTGTATGCTGCGGGACTGTCCGAAAGGATTACCGCGGCCTCTGGACGTAGCAGACACAAGAAGAAACATGGATGGTTTTTAGTCAGTAAAAGTCACACCCTCCCGCTCCACCCACAGCGGGAGAAGGTCATTAGATGATTTTCCATCCGAAAAAGAATCTTGCCATCGGGCACATTGGAGGTTTATAGGGGACGCCTATGTCCAGCAGCGGACTTCCATGGGCTAGTGATTGTGATGATATGTTTTTTATGCGTATATTTCCTGTCTCACATCAAATGTTGAAAATTTTCAGTTATTCCGTGACGTACGACATTCATGGGCGGAAGCGGAATCCTGGGAGCGCAAGATGCGGCAAGTCGTCTCTCGACAAATGATATAACGCTAGCTTCTCGTTCCCCGCTGCGGAACAACTAAACAACTTATCAACGACAGCTATTCTGGTAATTTGATAGTTTTGTGCTCGGTCAGCCTTATCCAAACCTTTAATCAATGTAACATTGAGCGTTACTGATTTTTATTTCTTGTAGGTTAGGTATGTTAGCTGCGGTCTGTTTTAATTATCTATTCCATTGGGAAAATCTAAAGCGCGTAAAATTTTATGAGACATGGACGCTATGAGCTTAGCAAATATTTTATCCCTCGAAATGTTTTAACTGTTAAGTCGAGGATTTATATCGCGTTAAAGTAGGGAGACACGCAAGTTATCTAGACTTGTGGAATATAGTTAAACGTATTTTCTACTTAATTGTACTGGAGCTTGGTTACTTGGATTTATAAATGACAATGAAAATTTATCTATTGGACCTTTTTTAATCTCCATTAAAATGTTACATTCGCTACTCAGATTGGGTTTAATGGGTAACTTAAACCTCCCGGTGAACAAGGTTTATTAAAAAATGTAACAGGCGCTACCATCAAACAATCGGTCATTTGTCTTTTGAACTGTGCAGACGATTTGCAATGCGAATCTTGATTTTTTGAAGACACTTACTCTTCAAAGCCTATTTTTGTAACGAAATTATGCTATGTACTTTTGTGAACATATGAGTTCTTAAATAATGTACTACTGAGGAAGCTGTTATTAATTATTTATAATATGTTACGTTACTACAAGCCCAGTTTTAGAGATGTGATTTATAGCTTTTATTTTTGATAACACAAACATAAACTTTAAATGTTCTTAAGAAAAGTCCCGTGAACAGTATAGTAGAACGTTAATCGGCTGAGACGATGATGAAACATCTCATTGATATGAAATATTAAGGCTTGGCAGGAAGAGATTTTGTATTGCATTTCATCTGGTGCTGTTGAATGCATATATTCTAAATAATATGCATCCTGGTGCATATCGCTACTCTCAAGTGACAGTTTAGCAACCTGCTCCAATGCCAAAGAAGAGTTGCTGCGTTGTTTCCTCATATTTGTCCTAGCATTTAAATCAATACTTTCCTGGTTGTATCTAGGATCTTACGGTACATTTTGTGTCATCTTAAGGAATATAGAAGAAGGTCAGAAGACCTTGAGCCCTATCGTCTTAGTCATTCTTGCAGTTATAGTTATTATTATAATTATAGTCATACTTTTCATGTCACTCCTTAACACTCATGTGATTTCCCTTCTCGTTTCAAAGTCGATATCATTTGGATATAGAAAACCACATACACTAAATAAAGGTCTCGTTAAATAGGACGATTATACTACTATTTTACTTGTGGACTCTGCAAGCAGATGCTAAATCGACATAAAGTTTAGTTTCCGTTACCTAAAAAAGTTAAGGCGATCGCGCATAAAAGTTATCATTTTACTTGTATAAGACAGTTTACGTGTATGGCTTGCTAAGTGTTAATCGATTGTAATGTAATTGTTATATCCTAAATATGGTTTTTTTTTTTCAAATATCAGACAGACTAGAATTTTATAATCCGTCGTCGTTGAACTGTATGATA
The DNA here is from genome assembly GCA_949126915.1 of Musotima nitidalis. Lineage (NCBI taxonomy): Eukaryota > Metazoa > Arthropoda > Insecta > Lepidoptera > Crambidae > Musotima > Musotima nitidalis. Next base: position 8,878,264 of record OX421418.1, on the reverse strand, counting down.
TACAATAATTAGAATTTTTCAAAATATAAAAAAAAATATTAATATATTTAAAGAGGTTTCTTGTATAATTAAAATGATTAGTATGTGACAATTGCTTTATATTATTTTAACATTTCGGGACGCTCACTGAACTCATGTCGTTAACTTGTTGTAATCTCCGACATTCTTTAGCATTTACAAAAAAACTTTCTCAAAGCCTGGGCAGGATTAATTTTACATGGTAATATCAACAATTCGTGCGTTGTGCTCGTATTTTTAATTATTATTATTTAATAGTATCGACCATTACCTAATATTGATCTTTTCTTAGAACTCCAGTGCCATTTCTAAACCTCTTTACTTTTATTTCGCCTGCTATTAATAGTTTTTTATGTTAGTAGTTCTATGGCCTAATGATCTAAGAATTATGTTTGAAATACTTAAGAAAACTATTTACATCACAATTTAAAAAAACGGAAATTAACATGATTTTGTAACTAACTTTGTTTGTCCATATTTTTTTTTAAATACATGCTTTGAGACTGTCTTAAAAACTCTGGTCTACTGTCATTCATAACAAATAATAGTTATAGACTGTGCAACCCAATAATAGAGTTATCCTTAAAGCACTTTCTTCTATTTTTAATGCTCTGACCACCAGTGCCCTGTAACATGTAAACTGTAAATTATCGAGTCCTCTGACTGGAATCGCACAAAATAATGTACATACTATGATTATCACAAGCAATGGATGTAATTAAACTAGAACTGAATAATTATGACTGATCGATTAAATAAGTATATTTGTACAGGTGAATTTTCACAGATGTGTCATACATATCTCAACTGGATGATTGGTTTAAGCATAGAATATAAGTACCAGCCTCCTAGAATCGGCTTTTGATATCTGCAATGAGTTAAGGAATAATTCTCTATACTTAATTAAAGGTGAGAATTAAATAATATTTTTATAGTTGCTTCTGTAAACCGATTGCTCTATGAAGCAACCCATTATCCTAAATGCCAGTAGAATTGTAGCTATCGAAAGTGGTTTGTCTAGGAGGCAGAATCGAAACCCAGCTATCACATTAAATGTTAGGGCAACGGTCTTTTTCAGTTAGTCTGAAATAATTAAAAACATCACAATCAAAATATTTATGACGTAAAAATTAAATAATATAAGTTTTTGTTCTTTTGACTTAAGTCGATTGCCAGGCATTAATTCGCAAAGCATATGCATTATGGTCATCGTCCAGCCAGACCTAGGTATTCGCTCTTTGTTGCTGCTATTATGTGTCTAATTAACAAAATACATGTTTTTTCTTATTTAGACTTGTTCACTTTGTTGTTTGTCGTTGTTTTATTTGATTGATTGCAGGGACTTAATGGATCAATTGTCATTTTCGTTTTTATATAATGTAACCTAGTTTGTACTTATAATGGAGTATAAGTGTACCTTGAGTTTGATTTTTTAATAATAATTTTGTCGAATAAATAAAAAAAACTACTGCGATATAATCATTGGCTGATGAGTAATGATCGGGTAATTGAAACGTTTATGAATATTTTATTACTGACTGTAAAAAAACGTAGAATAACTTAAGTTAGGTTTTTTTAAAATTGGTAACATATAAGTGGATCTGGCTACGATGATTATGATGTAATATCGCGAAATGTTTAGTATTACAACATTAGTCTTCCCATAGTATGTACATCCCAATATTAGTGATATTAATAATGTGTCTTAAAATCTTACTCGCCGCAAGCAATTTTATACATAAAGTCAGATAGATATTACAATATGTTGGATTCCGAAATATTATTGCAATGATCTCGGTTATTTGGGTTTTGAGATTAATGTATATGAAAATTACTGTAAATGGATAACTTTTAGACACAACTTCTTTCTTGATTTTTATAGAATATAAACATTGTTAGTGAATGCATGTAGCACAATATTTCAGAGAAACCATTTTAGTGATATGTATTATTATTACAGTTACCTTGCTTACATTCAAAGAAATAACATTAACAGTGTACGTTTCCGTATTAACACGTCTTGATACATTTTAAAGTATTGATCTGAAATAATCCGCAATCTTATCTTTTGGCAACGCAACGCCAGCCTATCTTTATTTTGAAGTATACACAGGATTTTTTCGTACAAATTTTCCGTTTAAAGCCATAAGGTATCGTTTTTTTTTAAATTCACCGAAATATAAATTATGCGAATTAATCTGTATAATACTCAGTTTAAGTTAGTAATTTGAAGTAAAAAAATGTCACATATAGTTTCTCTAATACCTCATGCGTCACTTGCTAGTGTTATTTAAATGTAACAAATGTGTTGTGTGTTCAGTTTCAGGATGCTTTGTTGGTAAAGTATTTTTTGTAAATTATTTCAATGGAAAATCAGATTGACAAAGCCCGTAATATTATTTGAATTGAATTATATTTGAATAAATAAATACTCAATAATTATATGAAAGCGTAAAGGTTAAATTCCACCCGAAAGTTATAGATCTTGTCTTTTATCAATTGATTATTATTATCTTTTTAGCTCCTTATTTAGCTCAGCTCTCTGGTGGGATTGAATGTTGGAAGTATCGTTAAAGGCCAACGCAGACGGTGGACTTCTTGTCCGATAAGGCCTGTGCATGATCTGTATTTCTATGAAAATAGAGTTTAAAGTGTCCCCGTATATTAACTGATTTACGCAACTTTTAATGCATATAGTTTCAACTTTACGCTTTTAGAAATAAAGATCATGCACGGATTCGATCGGACAAAAAGTTCGTCTTCTGCGCAGGCTTTAGCGCAATTATTGCAGGTCCTGAGAATGACAATGGTATTAGTATTATGTAGCCCTCGGTTTGCTTTTACTACATGAAAAGTAGTTTTTTTATACATTAGTGCTAACTATAAAAGGTATTTGGTCGTCTCACATTCCTGTACATATAAATGGTTTGGTCGTCCAATCTTACAGTAGATGATGTGATTGTACATCAGATTTTTTATGCCCAAAAATAAATGAACAAAATGTGACGATAATTATTATTATATCTATTTTAAATATAAATAAGTACAGTATAAAGATATTTTGTATAATTGCGTTAGGTTGTATCATAGGTTACGGTTATGCCGATTACATTCGATGATGTAGTTGATAAATTTTAAGATATAAGTAGCATTGTAAAAAATAACAAGTTTTTTCTGGTATTTAAAGTTAAAAAGAACTTTATTTATTTTGTTCAGATTGGACAGGTTTATGTTGATTATTCGACATTTTTTATGATTAAGACATCCTAAATCGCAATTTTATCGAATAAAACGTTTCAATAGTTATGATATTTTTATTATTTGAAATCCTTCTCTGGCAGGCACTTTATGAATAATATGAAAGTGGTCACCGCATTTAATGGACGCTTGCAACACCAGGGGCATCACTATCGAGTTGCCGACTTATCCTTCTTGAGGAGCCCCATTCTGTAATCTCTTGGGAAATCCTCGCCAAGGAGCTCATTCCGCATTGCATTTGTACGTGGCAGAATGTTTCTTTTAAATCTCAATGTATCGTCATCCCTGCCGATAGCGAGCGGTGTGATAATAAAAAGAGGCCGTTGGCATCATTTCAATTAGTTCCTCCAGAACACACCTCATTATACAAGTGGTAGAACATACACGAGTAGGCAAAATCTCTCCTCAGACTTAATGGTTCAATAACGCCTAGGATCTTGGACAATTCTGATAGCTCATCTTTTAGCAGCGTTAAAAGGTCCAAGCTGATATCCAGGCGCTCCTCTCCAAAGATGGCAGCAATACTCCATATAGGCCTAATTTGAGACTTATAGAGTAAAAGTAATTGCCCTGGTGTGAAGTACTGCTATGGCGCCGGCCTAGAATAGCGTCACCCCTTCTCATCTCATGGGGAGTCGTAAAAATCGACGAAGAGAAATACTACCGGATGATGGGCAGCAGCGCCATCCTGCGTACTGGCTGGAACTGCAATCACCAACCCGCCTGCCCAGCGTGGTAATTACGGGCAAATACCCCTAATAGAATGGCACATACACACAAACGGCCCCCTGTCCCCGGCGGCCCCGCTATTCCAGATTACGGTAGCGGTCTTGGTAACGGCGGGGCAGGGGGTGCTAAGAATCACCGGCAAAGATCCGGCTACCACCCAAAACGACGACTTCTGCACCTGGCAACTTATAACACGCGCACACTGAGGACCGACGAGAAGATTAACGAGCTGGAGGAGGAAATAGAGCGGTTGCACTGGGACATTATCGGGTTATCCGAAGTCCGTAGACAGGGAGAGGATACGGTAATCCTTAAGTCCGGCAACTTGCTCTACCACCGGGAGGGCGATGGCCTGTCCCAAGGTGGTGTCGGTTTTATCGTCCGGAAGTCTATCCGTAACAACGTCGTGTCTATTCGGAGTGTGTCGACCAGGGTAGCGTACCTAATACTCAGAATCACCAAACGGTATTCGTTGAAGGTAATTCAGGTTTACGCACCGACCTCGGCACACCCTGCAGGCAGGACGTGGAGATATTGTATGATGACATTTCTGCCGCCATTCATACTTCACCGACTCACTACACGGTTGTTATGGGAGACTTTAACTCAAGGCTAGGCCAACGATGCGGTGACGAGCAGAAAGTGGGGCAATTTGGAATAGGGCGAAGGAACCATAGGGGACAGCGGTTGGCTGACTTCATGGAGAAGGAGGGCCTCTTTATGATGAACTCCTTCTTCAAGAAGCCACCACACAGGAAATGGACCCGGCTGAGCCCCGATGGTTTCACGAGGAATGAGATAGACTTCATCATGACCACTAAGCGACAAATATTCAATGATGTCTCTGTGATCGCCAGGGTGAAAACCGGTAGCGATCACCGAATGGTAAGGGGCACATTGAATATTAATATAAAGCTTGAAAGGTCCTGTTTGATGAGGTCTACGCTCCGATTCTCAGCTGCCCATATTCAAAACCCCGAGAACTTTCAGCTCGAGCTTCAAAATCGCTTCGCAGGTCTGGAGAACTGCGTAACCGTTGACGATATAAGCGGCGGGCTGGTTGAGACTGTCCACGTTGTCGGGTCCAAACATTATAAGACCTGACAAACTAAAACAAATAAACTGTCGACTCAAACTCTTAATCTCATGGAAGCGCGACGAGACATGCGATTGCAGTGTTCAGCGGAAGCGTCTTCTTACCGGCTCATCAATAGACAGATCTCGAAATCCTTGCGACTCGATATTCGCAAATTCAATACAAATTGTATTGAAGATGCAATAGAGAGGAACAGGGGTTCAAAAGTGTTCGCACGGGATCTGTCTATTGGTCAGAGTCAGTTGACACAGCTGAAGACCAACGAAGGCAGTCTAGTCACGTCGAGACCTGAGATTATGAGGGAGATCGAAAGGTTTTATGGACAGTTGTATACCAGTACGCAAGATCCCGCTACTTGTTTGGCTAAAGACCCTAGAGCCAAACTAACTCGACATACCACCGAAGACATCCCGGACGTCAGCCTGTACGAGATTAGGATGGCCCTGAAACTAAAAAACAACAAGGCACCGGGGGAAGACGGGATGACAGCAGAGCTTCTGAGAGCGGGTGGTACACCAGTACTTAAGGTACTCCAGAAGCTCTTTAATACCGTCATTCTCGAGGGACGTACGCCACAGGCGTGGTCCAGTGGTGTGGTTGTCCTTTTCTTCAAGAAAGGTGAAAGTTTTGAAGAATTATAGGCCAATCACGCTACTGAGCCACGTCTATACGTTGTTTTCACGGGTCATCACGAACCGTCTTCCAGCCTCCCGAACAAGCCGGTTTCCGAAAAGGGTTTTCAACCATAGACCACATTCACACGCTGCGGCAGGTTATACCAGTGCCGGATTAGCCACGTAGCAAGAGTAGCAAATGCTACGGGCCCCGCGCTCAAATAGGTATTTCGTAATTACACCACTTCAACAGCAAGACTTAAGAAGAAAATGTTTTGTTTACAAAACTACTACCAAACTACAAGTAATTTGATTTTTTTCTTAACGAAATAAACGAAAAAAGACAAATAGTACCGACTATGTGTATTTTGTATGTGTAAGAAAAGGAAAGCGAGTATTTGTCCGCTCGGTTGGTGCCATTGGCGGGCAAACCGAGCCGACCCGAACTGCGCGCATGGCTATTTCCGCCTCACCTCTAGGTATAATTTCTATCACGAAAAACGTTGGTATCAAAACCAACAACAATAATTTGAAATTGTACCACATTTTTTAAATTGAGCTCTAGCCACACACAAGTTATGTGTTGTACTACTTGCACTGCACTAAACGCAAGTTGGCAACACTGCAAAACTATTTGGGGAATTCCCTGATATTGTCATCGATCGAGCTAGTCGTAACTCGAACAAACAAAATAGGATTCTATTGACTATCAAACAATAAGAAATTGATATACACTTTCCTTTGGCTCAATATAAAAAACTAATAAAAGCACTTTAAATGTGAACTATTTGTGAGAAAAGTTGTCTTGACATTGCTTCGAGTACTGTTTTCGTGATTGACGTAGCGCTGTGTGCAATTCATTCAATTATCTTTTTTAAAACACAATAGAAGAGTTTTTGTATGTGCAAGTGCAAATGCAAAAATATCAACGAGAATAACTTCACTTAAGGTAAGATATTTTACTAGATAGTTATGTTTTTTTATTAAATCGCATTTGACATGTTGATTTTTTTTAATACAAGACGTTTTTTTGTTAGATTGATTTCGGCAACACTTGAATCAATCAATGAAAGTTGGTAAAAGGTCATGACATGACTTTATCATTATCAATGAAAGTATTAAAGTAGTTTATGCTTCCTCGCAGTAATTATAGGATCAATGTTGTAAAATAAAGAAATATCACAATGAAAGTGATAAAAACAAGAAAAATTATTATACCAAATTTACGCATTTTAATAAACAATTAATTTTAAAAAAAAATTCTCTTACCGTAGGTAACATGAGCAGCAGATCTAGAGATACTGGTCGGCACTACGCTTCTGGAAGTGCTAAGCGTAAAGCAAAAGATGAAAAGAACAAAAAGAACGAAGCTGTTGTATCAAAAAAACGTAAGCTGGCCGAGTATTTTAATGTTCAGAGTGATGTTGCTGAATCTATAGAAAGTAAATCAGAAAATACAGATGTTGCATCTCATTGTACATATTATGATAGTGGTCATAGTGGTACTACTAACGTTTCTGATGAAGCTACATTTTCTATAAGTGATACTGTAGTTGAAGAGACAGCAATTCCTCTTAATTTAGTTATATCATGTTCTAGCCAAAGAGAAGTTATAAGCACAGCCAGTCCTCTCGATCTAGAGTCGTCGTGTTCTAATCAAAAAGTTGACTCTAATGTCACTACAGTTTCAGTCCAAAAACAAAACGAAAGTAAAATATACTCCAACGATATTGGGGAATGGCCGAGCAACTTTGATAGAGATTATTGGATTGAAAAAGGAAGCAGCGAACTGCAAAATATGAATGGAGATTTTTTGTCTTCAAAGAAAATTTATGAAAACGAAAATAAACCACGATTCTGCCATAAGTCATTTTTCACCTATAAACATAAACTAACGAATAAAACTCACGTCAGAGACTGGTTGTGTTATTCGGAAACCAAAGGACGACTTTTCTGTTTTGTTTGTAAAATTACGAATTCAGATAGTTCACCACGGTTTACGAAAGATGGATTAAATGACTGGAAGAATGCGCACAATTTGTTGACAAGACATGAAGAAAGCACTCCGCATAGACAAGCCATAATTTCGCTGTTAAACCTCAAAAACAAGAATACGCGTGTTGATTCTCAACTTGTAAGCCAAATTGAGACTGAGCAAAAGTATTGGAGGCTACTCTTAAAACGAATCATTGCAGTAATAAAGTTTTTAGCAGAACGAGGTCTTGCGTTTCGGGGTAGTGACGAAATTATTGGTTCACCTCACAATGGAAATTATTTAGGCTTGTTAGAATTAATAGCCCAATTTGACGCTTTTATGGCTCAACATATTCAAAGTCATGCTAATAAGGGAAAGGGACATACGTCATATTTATCTATAACAACTTGTGAGGAATTTATTCATCTAATTGCATCAAGCATACTGGATCAAATTATTTGCGAAATTAAGAAATGCAAATACTACTCAGTTTCATTGGATTCTACTCCAGATATATCGCATGCTTCGATCAATAATACAACTAGATAACGCATCACATACAAAAACAGAACTCAAATATGGCACCGAGTGACTATAGAATAAATAGATATAGGTATACCCTATGAAATGGAGCAAAACGACTTTAATATTTTTTATCAAACTTACACCTTATCTGGAATATATAAAGCAAGCTTTTGTTTGTGTCAACATTCACTTACGCTTTTACGACATGAATGACAGAAAGCGATAAGAAATAGAAGTTCTTATCTAAACATTTTTTATACACATTGACTATTGTGTCTAAATTAGACTTTATTTGTTAACAAATAAGTTTAATAATAACTTAAAAAGTAAATCCATAGCTGCACTGTTCTGACACAACCAACTTATGGCAAACTCACGCGCCAACATTTGCCAATGTTGGCGCGTAGGTTGGCTTTACAAAGTTAATAGTGTAATGTTATTAAAAAGGCGAATATTTAATCTATTATATTATAAAATTATATTTACTTACCGAAAGTACGATATTCCGTCTGATACATTTTTTTTCGATAGTTATTTCCACAGTTTTTGAACACACACTGAGGCATTGTGGCACTTCCGCACGTTGGCGCAATCACAAGTGAACTAACTCGAAAATAAGACCCCACTTTGAAGTGAGGCGTTATTTTCTCGGCCGTTTTTAAGACTCTGACCCGTTATCTAGTTGTATTGTTGATCGAAGATCGCATGTAGACCAACTGACTCTGACAGTACGCTATGTTCTGCCATCTGGACCAGTGAAAAGATTTGTTAAGTTCTTGGACATGGAAGGTCATACTGCTGAGCAACTCGCTCAAAGTTTACTAGATTTCTTGAGTGAGAGTGGCATTGATATCAAAGATTGTCGTGGGCAAAGCTACGATAATGCCAGCAACATGAGTGGGAAATACACCGGTTTACAGGCCCGAATTAAGGAAATAAATAAGTACGCAGAATACATTCCCTGCCTTGCACATTCATTAAATTTGGTTGCTAAGTGCGCTGCAGACTGTTGTACAGAAGCATTAATTTTCTTCGACTTCATTGAAAACCTCTATACATTTTTTCCGCTTCTACCTACCGATGGGGTCGTCTTACGAATGCACTTAAAGATTCCGCTTCGAAAATTCCGATTTTGAAACGGTTATCAGACACTAGGTGGTCAGCCCGAGCTGATGCTACGAAGGCACTTTTATGTGGTTTTACCACTATTAAGCAAGTATTGGAAGACATTTTCAATAACGTGGATCAGAAAGCGGAGTGCCGTAATAAAGCTTATGGACTAGTTTCAACGATGAATAAGTTAGAAACGGGAATAATGACAATTACTTGGAACGGAATCCTAGAACGCTTGCTAGCGACTAGTGCTTCGCTACAATCGTCTGATCAAGACCTTAATACGGGATACGCCCTTTATGAATCATTATATGGCTACGTCCAAGCAATGTGATCCACATTTTCAGATATTGAGGCAAGAGCCAAAGATTTGACTAATTGTGAAGAATACAAGCAACAGACCTCACGACGAATCAAGCGAAATACAAAGTACGACCATTTCAGCGGCTCTAATACACTCGACGACTTTGTTGAAAATCAAACTCCTGGACAACGTTTCAAATTTGAGGTGTTTATTGTCATAATTGATAACGTACTGTCTGCTTTAACTAAACGTATGAAAGCATATCATAAAATTACTAGTGTTTTTGAAGTATTTCGACAGATAAAATATCTTACAACAGAAGAGATTTTGGAAAAATCGTCAAGGATGGTCAGTGCTTACGAAGATGATTTGGAGAACAGCCTAGGCGGCGAATTAGTGCAGTTCGCAGAGCTGCTGAAAACAGATGTGGCTACTGTAATTGACAGCAAGAAACAGGAGCCTCTGAAACTGCAATTTTATAAACTTTTATTAAATAATTCTTTAGAATCGTGTTTCCCAAATTTAGAAATTGCCTTGCGCATTTACTTATCTCTTATGATCACTAACTGCAGTGGCGAACGTTCTTTTTCAACGTTGAAACGAATTAAAAATGAATTAAGGAACACTATGGGCCAAAAACGTCTTAATCATCTCACGTTGTTGAATATAGAGCATGACTTGCTTGAAGAAGTCGATATTGAAAGTGTAATCGCTAAATTTGCCCATAATAAATCCAGAAAAGTTTATTTGTAACAGTTTTGTTTTATTTAATACCCTAAATTTGAGAACCGATAGCAAACCAAGGGCCCCTTGACAGAATTTGCTACAGGCCCCGCGCTGGCTTAATCCGGCACTGGGTTATACAGAAGACCGAGGAGTATAACCAGCCACTTTGCTTAGCGTTTGTGGACTATGAGAAAGCCTTTGATTCGATCGAGAGCTGGGCAGTGTTTCAGTCCCTGCAGCGATGCCGCATTGATCATCGGTATATCGAAGTTTTGAGGAATTTATACAGAAACGCCACCATGTCCGTACGAGTACTGGACCAGTGCACGAATCCTATCCTCTTGCAGAAAGGCGTGAGACAGGGTGATGTCATTTCACCGAAACTGTTCACTGCTGCTCTGGAGGATGTTTTCAAGCTACTGGACTGGGAAAACTACGGCATCAACATTAATGGCGAGTATATGACTCATCTTCGATTTGCCGACGACATAGTGGTCATAGCGGAGTCGCTTGTGGATCTGGGCACAATGCTCGGAGACCTCGACAGAGCTTCCCGAAGGGTAGGTCTTAAAATGAACATGGATAAGACCAAAATCATGTCAAATATCCATGTTGTGCCTACCCCAGTAATAGTGGGAAGCTCGGCCCTCGAAGTTGTCGACGAGTACGTATACCTGGGACAAAAAGTCCAATTAGGTAAGTCTAACTTCGAGAAAGAGGTCAATCGTCGAATCCAGCTCGGTTGGGCTGCGTTCGGGAAACTACGCAAAATCTTCTCGTCCAAAGTAGCTCAGTTTCTCAAGACGAAAGTCTTCGACCAGTGTGTGTTGCCAGCGATGACGTATGGGACTGAGACGTGGTGCCTGACTATGGGCCTCATAAGGAAGCTCAAAGTCGCTCAGCGTGCAATGGAGAGAGCTATGCTCGGAGTGTCCCTACGTGATAGAATCAGAAATGAGGAAATCCGTAGGAGAACCAGAGTGACCGACATAGCGAAGCGCGTTTGCAGGCTGAAGTGGCAATGGGCGGGGCACATAGCTCGAAAAACCGACGACCGATGGGGCGTTAAGGTTCTTGAAAGGCGACCACGAATCAGCAAACGTAGTAGAGGGCGGCCCCCAACGCGATGGACCGATGATCTGGTCAGGGCGGCGGGGAGCCGGTGGATGCAGGCGGCAAAGATGAATCTACGTGGAAAGCAATTGGGGAGGCCTATGTTCAGCAGTGGACTTCGAATGGCTGAAATGATGATGATGATGAAGTACTGCTTTGCCTTGTTAAGCACCCCGAGCTTCGCGCGAGAGATGATTATATCAAAGATCCCAATCTATTGGTGATGGTAAACGGTGTATCGAGGAGCTACAGTAAAAGGGGTTTCTTAGTGGTGAAAGTGCATAGGCGAATGTCTATTCGCCTATGCACTTTCATATATTTACCCTTCAATCACCACATTCGACTTGGCAAACGATGCACCAAACCAAACACCCTGTTTATTTCTGATACACTAAAATGGTTGTGAAGACAGAAAAAAATATTTTAAAGAGCCGAATGGTTATCCAGTTCACATCACTCCACCCCTTAAATCTCCTGCTTCACATGTCCCTTCGCTCAGCATAGGTACCGGGACGTTCCACGTAAGCCGAACACGTTTTCAGACTTAATATTGTAATATTAATAAATTTGTAATATTCGAGTAAGTTACACCTTTAAATTCCTTAATCCATTTGTGCAATATTTAAGTATAGTTATGGAAATACTAAAGCATAGTTTTATGTTATTGACGCTACAATATAGTGTAACATATACAGATTTCCCAAGCAGAGATGTTTATAATAATGATAATAATTTACTCTTTATTGTACACCATAACAAGGATTACACATAAAAACAAATAAAATTAAACAGGTAGGCATATACAATGGGCGGCCTTATCGCTTAAAGCAATTTCTTCCAGGCAACCTTAAATGGACAGAAAAGTTAAGAACACAGAAAGGTACATCGTGATGTACAATAATAATTGAAAACAAAATAAATAAACACAAAACAAATAATAAATTAGACTAACAAGCATAAAAAAACTACTACTAAAATAATACAAACAAAAAACCAGCTACAAATTTACAAAAAAAAAAATATAAACACAACATAAAATGAAAAACTAACAGAAATTAATTATTTTAAAAAAAACACATTTAGAAAATTAAATTTTTAAGGAAACAGATGGTTATTATTATAAGGAAAGATAGTGATCCTTGACTAACGTCTTGAACGAATCCAAGGATTTTGCTTTTCTTATGTTGCCTGGTAACGCGTTCCAGAGCCGAGCTGCATGCACAGTAAAAGACGAGCCGAAGAATTTGGTGGTGTGGGAAGGAATATCCAGAATCAGGCTCTCGTGAGATCTGAGACTTCTACAGTGGGAATCACCAAGGAAATATATGTTTATTTATTGCCTTTGCCCTTTTTTTTAATACCTACTCCCGCTATAGGTGGAGCGGAAGGGTATGTCAGACTTTGAGTTACTAAAAACCATGTTTCTTTTTCTTTCGAATGATTCTGCAACCCGGTATCTTAAGGCGGTTTGCCTACTGCACCGCGCCCCGTCACAATACTTTACTTCGTACTGCTGAGAGAGATTCGTTAAAGAGTGCTCGTACAATCAAATGGCTATTTTTACTATTTGATATCTTTGTAATTATTTCATTGTGAAAATGCACACAACAGACTAATTGTGTCCTTCTATTGTTCTCTCCACGAAACCCACGGTTTAGCCAATAACTTTAATATTCGTAGCCATATTTCTTTCAACGAAAACCATAGGTTTGATGAATATTTAAAGCTGAAGAACAACGGGTAAAGTTCAAGAAAAATCGAAGATACCTATGTGTTTGATTCGTATAGGTACCGACCGCCGTGAATCAATGGCGTGGCACTAGTCCTAATCTCTACATTTACAACTCTTACTTTAAGAAATAGCGTCAACGAAAGTGGACGTGGCAAATCCCCGACGCTATAAATAAAATTTGATTTTACAATGACGGTCAACAAGACTAGGTTTGAACTGGAGGTGACCACCGACTTGTCCCAGGTATAGATTATAGGCTAGGGTTCCCGTGCCGACCTAATAAGCTCCAAACTGTGGTATGGTCCAAAACATTCCAGTTATAACTAGAAAACCGATTTGCTGCCATGGAATACGAAACTCACGTTGACATTGATCAAGAACTCAATCAGGTGGTGGGCAGATTCTGTATTAGCAGGAAGTCCAAACTCACTTCATTAGATCAGCGAGCTTTAAACAAAAATATATCAAAGCTGTGATCTCCGAAGCTCCAATAATCGCGCGATACAAAAAGCTATAAAGTAAAATCAAGGATCAAGTTTGTTCAGAAGCTGGGTTAGAGCCATCTGACAAAGTTGACCACATTTAACAGAGAAGTCGTCGCATCTTTTTACAGTCGTCTTTACACGTCGCAAGCCTCCTTTGGGGACTCTGCCGACTTTGGGGATCTCTGACGGAATTACAACGGAGCTTTTAAAGGCAGATGGGACTTCTGAGCTAGAGCAGCTGCAGCCTTTTTAATTACGTCCTCTTTTTAGGGAGAATTTCGATGGCGTGGAGCGGAAGTGTGAAACCATAGACCACATTCACACAGTGCGGCAGATTTTAAAGAAGACTGGAGAGCATAATAAGCCTCTGTGTAGATCTCTGCGTTTGCGGAGTATGAGAAGGCCTATGACGCTATTGAGACCTAGTATGTTTTAAAGTCCTTGCAACGGTGCCAAGTTGATTGGCGCTATTCTGCTCCTTTTCGCATTCTGAGGTTCGCAGAAGAATTCAGGTAGGCTGGTCAGCATTTAGGAAACTTTGTAGTCTTTTTGTCGCCAATATCGCAAAGACTGACTGACGGACAATCCCCTCCCCCTCAGAATCACGACGGGCTGACTGACAGATTCCCCTTATAGAGTAACCGAGACTGACAAATCCTGAGAAAAAAAAACCACAACAGACAGATCCATTTGCTTTTATTCCTTAATTATGATACCGCTCATATCTCTAACATTGTTGTTAAGAAAAAAAAATGGAATTATCATTTTGTGTATAAAAATTTAATGAATATAAATGATCCCGTTGATCTTAAAACAATGAAGTATATTTAATTCATTTTAGTTTTTAATGAACGCGTTCTACCTGTCATGTCGTTCACGTCGGTCGTTCCACCAACAGTGCGACTGATACATCAATTAAAAGTGGCTCAACAAGCTATGGATAACATAGCCCGCTTAGTATTCTTTGGAGGATTGGAGCGGGAATGAGGTAACCAGACAAAGAATAAAAGTTACTGACATAGCCCTAAGGATTAGAAAAAATCTTTTCAATTTTTTTAAGGCATCGAAAATGAAAGAAGTGAGTTGATGTAGAATACTTTATAATTTGCTTGCACACAGCCTCTATTTAAAAACAATGTTAAAAATAATTAAGAAGCCTGTACCAAACAAAATCAACTTAAAGTGAAATATCAATAAAATAAAATATCGCCAAAAAATAATTTATAGGTTCCAAAATGTCACTTTGATATTTATGCTTTAAAAATGATTACGATTTTATTTGAATTCAAATATCTGTGTTATCAGTGAACCTGTGTTCTTTTACAATTGTTACAAACCTGTGACACGTTACAGACACGTTAAAATCATAAAACTATCAATGATCAAAGAAAAACAAAATTTGTAAAGAATTTTTAAAATATAATTAGCATTCAAATTAACCGTATTAAAGTACAAAGATCAATGAGATTTGGAAAGATTCCAGAGACAGTGTGTAATCAGTTATCTGCACACCACACGTCCTGTACTTGCGTTATCACGAGCTCCAGTCGAAGACCGCGGCACCACCGCCTCATCGACTACAACCATTACTATACAAGAATCTAGAATTACGTAACTTAAAATAGGTAATTGCAATATATCATACATCTAAATTCAAGTAACTTATTTTTTAGTGTTTCCTGTTTTATATTTTACTTTTTTTTTATAATTTTTTAATTTTTATTACTTTTATACCATAATCTCTGTTGTTGTTACCACAGTGCGTTGTTGCCGGTGAAATTTGCCTTCCACGAATGATTTTGTCCATCATAGAATAATTATGATAATGTAACGAAACAAAGCCGACGATGCGCCACCGTCGCGTTTCACGAGAGCTATTCGACGTTCTCCGCTTTGCGATGATAGTGGTGCGGGTTTGCGTGGGTGTGTGCGCGAGGCGGGCGGTTGGTGGAGCGCGCGCCGCGGGGGGCGCCTCGCCCGCGCGTCTTGTACCCGCCCGCGCCACCAGCTCCGTACGGGGCGCCGTCTGTGTACCGCTCGCGTCCACCGTTCTCGGCGTCGCGGGGCTCCCGATGCTCACGGTGCTCGCGGGGTTCACGATGCTCGCGGTGGTCGCCCGCGTCACCGTTCCCGTAGTACGAGTCGTCGGCGCCCGAGCGGTACTCCTTGTGTCTGTGCTGGTAGCCGTCGTACTGGCGGCCCTGGTAGCCGTCCTTGTTAGAGCGCGGTTGGTAGCCGTCGTTGTTAGAGCGCGGCTGGTAGCCGTCGTTGTGGCGGCCGCGGTATCCGTCCGAGTGCCGCGCGGGGTAACCGCGCCCGCGGTGACCGTTGGCCGCGCCGCGCGAACCGCTACCCCCGCGCCCGTATCGTCTGAATCGGTTCTGTCCATCTCCTTGTCCTTGTGTCTTGCGATCGCTTCCGTCCTCGTTTCCGGGGCTGCGGTTCTCCTGCCATTCGTCGTCGTTGTTGTCTTCGCCCGGCGGAGGCGGGCTTCGCTCTTCCGAATGCGTATGTGCGGGGATGGGAGTCGGAGCGTTAGCCGGGGAAGGTACGTTGACGACTAGAGGAACTGGCGCTGCAACAGGGACGGGCGCAACGCCGAGGGGAGGCGGGGCGGGCATGGTCATTAGCGGCACGGCGCCCGCGGGGTAGCCGGCGTGCTCGGGATGCGCGAAATGCGGGGGCAGTGGCACCGCACCGTCGGGCACGCGAACGAAGTGTTGGTTAGTGAACGTCTGACTCGGTATGGGGCCCGCCATGGCCTGGTTGGGAATCTGCGGCGGTTGGGGCGTGCCGACAGGACTGTCGATCTCAGATTCTTGAAGGAAGAAAAAGTTTTGTGAGCCGATGACCTCCGTGATGGGTCTCTGTTGGGGGTACTGTGAGAAGTAGGCGTGCTCGACCTCCTGGAGCGTCATGGGCGGCAGCGGGCGCAGCGGGTAGGCGGGCGCGGGCACGACGGCGGCGGCGGGCGGCACGGGCAGCGCCGCGGCTGCGTACGCCGCCTGCTCCACTTCCACTGGCTCCTCCTCCACTAGCTCCTGAGGCACTTCTCCTGGAACTATCACCAAGTTTTCTTCCACTTCTGTTGTCACAGCTTCCAATATGCGGTCGAAGTAGGCGCATCCATGTACAGCAGACACAATCTCCTTGATATGAGTATAAGTTGTACCGAGTACTTCTTTAGGTTTACCATCAATGATAGCATACAGATGTTCTGCAGCCTTAATACTTTGTATGTGAAAAGCAGGTTGCCCTTCATCAGTTAATTCATGTTTTGGTGTTACTTCTGGGTACCTAAAATTGAAATGAATTATAAATTTAGTCTATTCTCTAATTAGTTCATACTTATTAAGATAATAAATGCAGAAGTGAACCTACTTCTAACTAATAACCATTAGTTACCCTTTTAAACCTAAATGAGATGTTTGGATAAAATTATATAAGGTGTCTTAATTTTTATACCTAGCAAATATGTGGTTCCTTATGAATGCTAAGTATCAAAGATACAGACAGACATTTTAGTGATTTTCGTTTTAGTACTAGTTGCAGGCTTCTTCATACAAAATTTTACTAAAATAGGACCAGTATTTTAGACATGAAAGCTTAACATACAAACTCAGTTTTGCATTTATAACAACAGCAAGAATACATAATTTGTCTTATTTGACTAACTAAAACCAAATTACGGCATATAATTCACTTACAAAACTTTTTATATGATTATTTATATATAAAATATATAAAGAGGCTAACTACTAAAATAGTTTTACTTCACAAACACATAAATACACCAAAGCCACATAGAAAAAAATCATTTAGAATAACTCACAAATCATCTAATATTTTAAGATCTTCTTCATTCAGTTTTGCTGCACCATTGGTACCATTAAGGAAGTCGTCCCTAGCTTCTGAATTGCCCATTTGCATGAGGCAATCGAGAACCAATAGGACCTCTCGTATTTTGTCTGTTTCTGCAGCATATCGCACCCAGGCTTCCTAAACAAGAACAAAGAAGTATGCTGATAAAGATTAAAAATTCACACAAATCATTACTAATTAATTAAGAGAAAAGAAATATAAATACCCTTTTGGCCTGTTTCTTTGCATCACGCTCAGCAGATATTACTATTCCAGTCACTTGTTTAGCCAAATCTCTTGCAAATTCTAAAGTTTGAGCTACCTCATCATATTTAGCTACTGCAAACTTTTGGTCTGAGTTCAGCTCTTTGCCGGCTTTTTGTAGATCACGATAGGAAGTGAGTTTGCTCTGTAAACAAAAGACAAATAGAGAACCACCTCTTTTTTTTTGAAGTTGGATAATTAAATGTTACACTAGCATCAATAGACTCACTACTTGCAGCAATTAGAAATTTAGCATAATTAATTATTAATTTAATCTAGCCTACACAGTTATCTACATTCTTGTATCATCAATGATAAGTTTAATGAAGAAATATCACAAAATCATTTGAGCAATTCTAGAACAGCATTTTAGAAGATTATAAAATAGAAACAGTCAATAAAAAGAGAAAGAAAATAGTTAGTTACCCATTTATTTTATCAGTTTTTAAATTTATATATTTTTTTAGTAAAACATTACTAAATATTATTTAATAACTTTAATTATACGCAAATTACGTACAAATAAGAAAATTTTCTAATTGCTGTAAGAGACATTCCATAAATTGCCATGAGTGGAAGACAAAAGGCAATTTGTTATTGCAATATAAAAAACATAAAAGACAATGGGATGGAGATCTTGTAGACAGAATGCAATGCAAAGAACTCTTGAAAAATAATATTATTCTAAACCATATCTCCAACGGAGCAAAGGCAGTTCGTAAGCATTCAAATTATTGGCATTAAACTGCAAGTTCAAAACTTCAACGTCGTATAGATCTACTTGATGAAGCACTCGTCAACATAGCGAAGAGCACATGTGTGAAAATGGCGTCATCGGTTTTAAACACCTTTATTTACATACTTGAAACAAATGTTAAGACCTAAGGCGTAATATAACAAATAAGTTGCATTAATTATAGAGATACTCTGTTTACAATGCATTAATCGGCAACCCAAAGCCTGTAACGGGTATATGAGTGTTGTAAGCAATAACTTAAATTACAACGGGGATATTTACATACCTTCCTTTTTTCTAAATTTCTTATTTTGTGATCAAGGATCGTCACAATTTGTCGTATAGGCGAATTATCCGTAGCCTCCGAAGAGGCTGGTTTTTCAGATTTTGCATTCGCAGCTGAAGGCATCCTTCACAGGCAACAACTTTTCCGGATTGGTTTGGTATTGGTATGGAAACCACAGAGCATAATATTACGTACATTAGGTACGTACCAAGAGAGAGGTTAAGATTTTAATAGATTTTATATTGCCTGTGTATTTTCTTTTTTTAACACTCTCTATCAAAATGCCATAGATTATCCACATACATCATAGTATATTTCTTTGTAAAAATTTTACCCTAAATAACAATCAAGAAGAGATTTAGCGCTATCGCGGAAAAGGACACATATCGGAATATTTTTTTTGCCGAAACTAGTTTAAAATTCGAGTTTTTGGGAGTAAATGTTGAGAATTTGTAGACATAACTTTTGCAGCTACGTACACTACGTACGGCAAGTGGCATAATGCTGTGAATTGTGATTTTACGTGCTAATTCTTAAACTCTCTGGAAGCCGTCTCTAAAGTCTCTACTATTGTACTGAGGTATGACTCTGACTTGACTCGACTATGGTGGAATTTACTTGACTTTGACTGTATTTTGTAGCGAAAATTATGAATTTATGCAAATATCTGTATTAATTATATACCTTGCATGGACGTGTTAGTATAAAACGTCCATGACTCCTTGACACTGGCAAATACCCTAAGCGATAAAATAAATGGCATGGCGAGAAAAAGAAGCGTCATCTCTACAGTTTTGTTTTATTTTCTAAAATTTGAGATATTTCGAACATTAATGTGTAATAACGGTGGATTATTAACATACATGAGTGTTGGTAAATCAAACAAAACAGTGCAAAATCACTTTTTAAATTTTCTCTCAAGGAGTCCATGTGAGATCTCAGTATAGTCCCACATCTTTACTGAGGACTCAAGGGGCTTAGGGGAGGATATTTCATTTACTATTTATCATCTTTATCACCACTCATTCTCATTTACTATGAATTATATATTATTGATATATCACTTACTTGACACTGGCTAAATGTGCTTGACGCACGAAGCCATTATTTAAAAGAAAGAAAGAAGAAAGATCTTTATGACGGAATTCTTGGCGGAAAAGCAAAATGTCATGTCTGCAGTTTTGTTCGATTTTCTAAAATTTGTGATATTTGGAACATTAATGTGTAAAAGACAAAGACAAAGACTTTTTATTTCACATAAAATATGGTACATGAGTGGTCTTAAAATTTAATACAGTCCGCATATTATACCAGTAACTGGTATGCAAAAATATTTAGAGGATTCTAAAAAAACAAACATAAATTTATTGTTCAAAATATTCACTCAGTGAATAAAAACATTTATCATCAAGCCATTTTTTTAAATGAACTTTGAATTTATTCAATGGCATCAGCTTAAAGTTATCGCCGAGCCTATTGTAGACTTTAATAGACATGACATAACTGTTCTTCGCATAAGATGCAGTAGACATGATTGGCAGAGTCAGTTTATTTGGATACCTACTTGTATCTCTACGCTCTTTTTGATACAATTCGGGATGTGACCGAACAAAAACACAAATCTCGTATATATATAAGGATGCAACAGTTAATATTTTAAGGTTTTTAAACAAAGGCCTACAGGACGTCATGATGTCAACATTACAGATTGCTCTTATACAGGCTTTTTGGGAAATAAATGCTCGCTTTATATGACAGGAATTACCCCAAATAATAATTCCATATCTAAGTAACGATCCTACATAGCCATGATACGCTTGTATAGCAAATGCTAAATTGCTAACTTTAACTAGTCGCCATAAGGCAAAAGTAAATGAGTGTCTGTGAACGTACATGAGTTTTGGTAAAAAAACTCATTCAGTCTCATTTGCCATGAATTATATAATAATATTAATATATCTATAACTTGACACTGGATAAATGTGCAAAACGCACGAAGCCATTATTAAAAAGAAAAAAAACTTTATGACATCTCGCGCGGGATTTTTTATCGCAAAAGCCGGATCGATCGTTCAATACAGATAAAATTAATTAATAAATATAAATTTTATATTGAAATTGAAATTTTCTACATCACATCAACAGTTTGTGTGTGCCGGTGCCCACCCTTTGTGACAATTAGACTTAGGAGGAAGTTTATAAACTTTCTTGTTTCACAATGTTTAGTACACAGGTAATTTATCTCAGTTTTCCAGAAATATTAATTGTTTCTATTTTATCGTGTATCCTTTTACCAATTTTTTTAATCATACAAACTCAATAAATAGCAGTAATAACCTCAAATATTCTAACCTATTTCGGTTATGATTATTTGTAGGTTATGTTTATTATTATTTAACGTAACAAACAAAGCAAACTATCACGTAAATGATTTTTTGGTAATCAGCCGTTTTATTCATAAGTCACATCATATATTCTTAGGTTGTTGCTTTTTTCCGTCTAAACACTAGTGGATATACAAATGGTCTAATATGTTGTAGCTGACAAGAGTATTTCCTAAAATAAATAGGATTCAACAAATTCAATCTGGTTTTCATGTTACTGCGGTGAGAAGTAATAATCAAAAAAATGAGAAGAGTAAGTATAACATGTTTGTTGAAGTCTGTACTCTTATTTTTGTAAATAAAAGACGGCTAAAATTTCATAAAATAAATTGATTGTTCGATAGTGTTTATTTTAGTTATGAAAATCATTAGAGTTCGTTAGTACCTTGTACACAAGTTAAACAAACCTGGTATTGCCTAAGTACAGATAACCGTAACAAAAGTAAAGAAATTGATGGTAAGTGAACAATCACAAAAGCGCCGTTGCCACATTGCTATAGTGAATATGTTTAACTTAACTTTGCCTAAGTTAACTTATGTTTGTACATACCAACCTTTATTTTGTAATAAAGGTTTGACTGCTTAAGTCTAACTTTGTCATTAGTCTAGTAACTACTAATGACTTCATAGGTCATTTTTTTAATCTTATAAATATAATCTATAACATGCACATAATAACTAAGTAATAAAGAATTTAATTTATTTGCAGCTATCAATCAAGTGACTTTATTGGGAAGGGTGGGGGCAGATCCCCAAAAACGTGGATCAGAAGAACACCCTGTAATAAATTTTCCTCTTGCAACACATTTTAGCTACAAATATGAGTCAGGAGATATCTTGCAGAGGACTGACTGGCATAGAGTGAGTATCTTCAAACCAGGTCTTCGTGATACTGTGTACAAATATTTGAAAAAAGGCCAGAGAGTATATGTAACGGGTAAACTCTCATATGGAGAAGTGAAGTTAGATGATGGTCAAGTTAGGACTGCTTCATCAGTGGTAGCTGATGATGTGATATTCTTCCAAAATCAACCAGAAAATTAGACTATAGTTTATCATAATGAGTAGAATATAGTTTAACTATTATGTGTAAGTACAATAAAGTGATTACGTGATATTTTGAGTTTAATTACATTTGTGTCCATAGATAATTTTTCTAGATTGATGATATTAACTGCAATGTATATAAACTTGTTTATACATTAAGAGAAATGTTAATATTAATGTCACAATGTATAAAAAAAAAGCCAGGTGTTAATAAATTGTTATAATTTGGAAGTATAAAAGGTTAGATAGGGTTAACTATGGTGCACAGGGATCCTACCAACATCTTTGTAGCCCAAGCCAACGTCACCTGCAAGTGATACACGTGCCAATTAACGGATGAGGCTCTGGCAGACATAAAGGTTCCCGGTAAGGCTTGCCACTCGTCAATATATATGATTTGATTGTATGTATGTTTACTATAAGCAACTAGATAGTAACAGGCTCTTACTTGACTACTGTTTTGTACTGTTCATGAGCGAAGATGAAAACGATGCATACGAAACTATTTTGAAGCAAAGGCCAAGCAATTAGCAATCTTAAGACATTTTATGATAAATGATTAAATAGGATGATAGACCAGGAGGACTTGTCCCTCTCTAGGGACAGTTGCAGTTAAGTTCTTTCGCATTTATTTGATGGCGGGTGGGATGTAGAAAGTAAACTATCTATAAGCTCTTGATGATACTGAAAATTATGAAGAGTTGGAATGGGTCTAAGTGAGTGGAAGGTATTACATAACATGTGTCGTAGCTTTGACAATTAGCACTTGACAACTGGAATAAACGAAAATTATTACAATGAAAATACGAGCTTAATTAGCAGTAAATAATGCAAATGTGTAAAAGTGTCTCTTTCACATTCTTGCTTATAGGTGCTTTATCCTCGCTACCATTGTTTGCTAAGTTTCGGCAGTCAAGAATGTAAGTAGATGAAGATTAATTTTAATTGGGCCTGACACCAGGGGTACTCATAAAACTTCATATTTATTGTGAATAATTCGTTAATAAATTGGGTAACAATTGAATAACATGTGTGATTTCACCATGCACATGTATTTAAGTTGACAGATTCATGTACAATATGTTTTGATAAACAAGATAACAGGAGTCTATATGATATAAAACCTAACATTTTATTGAGTGATGCTGCGACAGTTATCTTTAGACATCTTGTTTTCTTATTACGATATCTTTTTATCGTAATATAATTGTTACGAATTATATTAATTATTAAACGCGACCTAATGTTCGTCCATCACCGTAAAGGTAATAAATTCTCAAATATTTGTTTTATCTATAAGAGAAGGTAAAATATTGTCTTTTGAGTAATTTAATCAATTATTAATGAATACTTTTTTAATAATTAATACAAGACTAAGAAAGGGAAAGATTATAAACAATTACTTTTTGTTGGGTGTGAATGTAGAATTCATTTAATTATCCAAATTTATTTGAACCTTAATAATCTAGTAGAAATAAATAAATTTGTAGCAGGTGCCTACGGAGGACGAAGTTAGTCAAAAATTGCTAATAATAAAATAATACTTTGGGGGTTGGGTAAATGTAACATGTTTTTAAAAGTAAAACCATTTTTATGATAACATTATTCTCATTTATTTTAAGTTATAATAAATCTGACACAATATTTTAAAGAAACTTCGTGTTACGTTATCTATACATTGTGTATAACAAGTTGGAAGTTATGGCATACGCCGAAATAGAAATAATTGTAAAAATACAAACATTGTTGCAATTCTTACTCATATACTAGGTACTTTGATAAAGCTCCACTTTGTTTTACAAATCATACATACACTTTCTTTACAGTCTGTTTTTACCCTAACTTATTAGAATCTATCTAAACGTAGCTAATATTTACAAAATTCTTATATTTTAATTTATGATATTTACCTATATTGATAAAAGAGATCACAGAAATTGTAGCTGGAAATCTTTTGAATAAAAGCCCTAGCATAGGTACTCTATCTCTACCACTTTATAATTTTATCACAGTGGACGTTTTTTGTAATTTCAAGGCATATTTAGGTATTAGATTGTTTAGCGTTATTGTCGTCTTTCTCAAACATCAACTCTTACAATAAATCTATATTTGAGTTTTAAAGCTGATAGACACTGTCTGACTTCAGACATTATTAAATCGATTTTGTAGCAGAAAATAGTGTGGTAGTTTGCTATACATATGCTACAATTGAAATAATTTGCCAAAAAGAATCCATGGAAGACAAATTTTTATTGCATAATATATATATTCAATTGGAGTTTTTACTGTTTTCTTTAAACTTTGTAAACTCTCTTTAGTAATTAATATTTATAAACAAAGATATAAAACTAATTAAATTACAAAAATGCATGAATGAGCGCATACGCATTCAGTATACAGATACTTTTGGCAACAATTTTCTATCAGAAACTGCTTAACAGTCATTTGAAAGGGTTAATTGCACAAAATATTAAAAATAGTCTTTGTGACTTTAACACACGTAAACTCTTGTCCACTTCCTCTAATTATTTAGGTAATTGACACTATTAGATAAAAATCACTTGGCACAAAGGTATCATAGTTCCGTACCCTGTCAAACTCCATAGATCATTCTAAAACTGTCAAATTCTCTCAGATATATTGGTTTGAATTTTAATTCTGTTACCTACTTAAAGTATTTGAGTAAGGATAAAAGAATGTACTAAGCATACAATAAAAATGTAAATATTTATACTGAGAGAAATTTGACTAGGATCTGGATGGGCGGAGTTCATACGATAATTTACATAAACGCATTTCACTGTATGTGTTCCCAATGTATTTTGTGGTACTTTAATCATTGTTCACATTTTTCACTTCTGAGGTTCAAGGCATAATTTTCAACACTATACTCGGATTCGCGTTTTGAAAGGATTGTGTCACCGATTAGGGCACTGATGCGGTGTTTTTCATGTGGCGAGAGACAAGAGGGGTCAGCCCGGGCGCGTTTTCGCCACGGTTCTGACGCCGCCATGCTCAAATCTGTGGGCATGTCCTCATCCGCTGGCTCCTCGTCACATCTTTCTTCTTTCATTTCCGATTTCACGACAGGTTGTGGAACAACTCTCGTTGGACTCATTTGTTGCCGCAAAAGGGAAATATTTTTGATATTTTTCAGTTCGGTGGGATTCCTTAAAAACCTGGAAAAATACATAATTGTCATGAAATTGCATTTATTATTGTTATGAAATATTTATTCAATTAACATCAATTGTAATTTTACTAAAATTATAATTAATACGTACTGGTAACAATGTCGCTCGCCTTGTACTTTTCGAAGAATATTAACACGATAGTAGTATCTTAGAGCTCTAGACATTTTGTCGTAATTCATCGATAGGTGATTTTTCTGAATTCCCCACAGCTTAGCAAGACCAGCAGGATCAACAATTTTAAATACACCTGTATCGCGATTCTTCCATGCGATGTAATTAGTATACCGTTGAGTAGGATCATTGAGTAATTGTTGCAGAAAGTCCCATAGAAGTCTACCATCTGTAAAATAACAAATAAGTTTAATAAATAAGTTGAATAAGTGTATGTATGAAATAAATAAATGTTAAAATAATATTAATAGAATATTCTATAGAAATGTGTTACGTACTTGTATTTGATTCAGGCATGTCATTCGGAAAGAATTCTCTGTGCTGAGCTCGGTAGTGAGAATGTTGCGCCGCATGTGTCTGTGGTGCGGGACTTGCGAGGGGGACTTCTTTCGGTGACCGAGGAGGCGGTGCAAATTGAGCTTCTTCATCAGAGTCTGAATGGTTGCTTCCAGAACTCGCTTGAGTATTTGATGGAACTGGTGG
Source organism: Musotima nitidalis (assembly GCA_949126915.1). Taxonomy (NCBI): domain Eukaryota; kingdom Metazoa; phylum Arthropoda; class Insecta; order Lepidoptera; family Crambidae; genus Musotima; species Musotima nitidalis. The sequence goes on along the minus strand of OX421418.1, from coordinate 8,852,150 downwards.
CGCATATGCTGGAGCATAGTGTACAGTTTCGCCCCGTTGTGGGCTACCTGAGCTGTCTACTGAAGGAGCAGGGCTTAATGTAACGGAGTTTGGTAAAGCGGCGGCGGCTGCAGCTGCACTATGAAAATGATGGAAACTATCGACGGCCCACGTTGGGGTAGGGGGATGAGAGTGAGGGGAAGGTGGATAAGGAGCAGCGCGTGCTGTAGGGGTTACGGGGGACGACGGTACTCTTCCCAGAAGGGCTGCGTCACGGACCAACATTTGTAGTACATTATGTAAGACATCACCAGCTCCTGGGCAACGCTCTCCCAAATCAGTTTTTGTTAACAGGCACAATGCCTTTCCTGTAAAAAAAAAATTAAACAGTTGTAAAATACTTAATTGAAAGCGATTTGTGCAACTACAAAACATGTTTCGTATTTAAAACTTTTTTACCGTTCATTTGGAAAAGATCCATATCAAAGTTTGGTAAATCGAATTCTCTTTCACACCATTTGAGAAAGACAACTACGTCATCTCTTGTCCACAGTCTTGGTTCTGGCGGGAGACCAGCAGGCAGTTGAGCTTTCGTATCCCCAAGGGGAGATGGTGGCGGTGGCGCCCATGGTAAGGGATATCGCCACAGAAGTTCAGTCGGGCTAAACGGCAGCGGTAGCCGCTCCATACTGGGCCCAGATGGCAGTTGTAGGCTTACTACTTTCATTTTGACAATCTGTAACAATAAATACAATGTTCTTTCTAATTCTATTCGAATATCAGAGTATAATAGTAACAGAACAGTCCTAATAGAAACAACAGCAATGCTCATCCAAGCGCTAGCTTAATTAAATATTCAATGATGTTCCTAAACTGGTATCAAATGTAAATCGACAAGTAACATAATGGTTAAGTGTAATTACTGTAAAAGGACATTTTATATTCTAAGGAACATTTATGGAAAAACTACGAAATAGAGCTTCCCGAACTGTTCAAATTACTATCTAATATAAGCTTTGGGTGCTGTTTTATAAAGTTCCATATCGATTAAAGAAATTTAACAATCTTTAGTTCTTTATTTGTGTTTAACCATATTTGTATAATAACAATACGTTATTGAAATACTAGTGGTTCATTTATTTATCTTTACTTAAGCGAATATTTCTTTCAACGATACCGACACCGAGCTGAACCTATGATTAATTTTATCTGAACTGTTCATTAAAAAATTGATTTCAATGCTTCGTAAACATGACTTTGCCTTAGTTTTTGCGCTATTAGTAATAGTTGACAAAAAGCTAGTATATATTTTCAGTTTATAATTTACAATTGAATATATCGTGTTTAAAATTTTAGAAAAAAATTCTTACAGAATAGCTGACATTTTATATACAAATACCCAGATACATTTTTAAAATTAAAATAAATTAAGTAGATAGGTATATTATCAACTTAGTATTTTTATATTTTTTGGAAAATGAACTGATAATTTATTGTGTACGACCGACCCTTTTCTATTGTGATGAATATGGGGTTGTCACCTGCTGGTTGCAATTTTTGAAGGAATCAATGGGGAATAGCGACAATGTAGGGGAGGATATTATTATTGTAGGCGATGACTCTAATCCGAGGGGATAGGGATGTACAAAAAAGTAATTACGGCACGCGTTTTTCTTTTATTTGCTTTGAAGTTAGTAATTGTTGAAATTTTAAACTTAGCTTCTGTGCACATAACAAAGCCCTTTACGTTTTAAAAAAAAATTCTAAATGTAAATAAAATTCAATTATCAAGAAATAGGAAATCAAAGAAATCACATTAAGAAATCAATCAATACGGAACATTTTTTGCACAAATTATGTATCAAATGTACAATTTTAATTTTTTTAACTAATTTATAAAAGTTTATATAAGTTAACATTTCTAATCAAGTTTAAGCAAGTAATGTTATGGTTTTTCGTTTAGGTATGGGACGGAGCAACAAAGTTATAAAAAATAATAATCTTTGTTAGTCGTCGTCGGATTTGAACTTCATATCACGAGGCACTACAGCCGAGCCGACAGCGGCCTTATCGGGCGCGGTCGGAAATGCGTGAGTCCGCGATATCGCGGTGTGCGATAAGCACCGCTACTTACCGGCTGAGCTGATCCGGAACTGGTTTTGTCGTTGAAAATCCCAAAAGAAGACAGGTCCGTAATTCAGCACATGTGCATAGTCACTACACAAGAAACACAGTTTCCAAAGTTCTTAGAGCACCAAACACACGCGTAGCGGCGGCGGCGGTCCCTCCAAACGTGTCGTGTTACGGCACTCCGTAAACCAGCAGCGTATCTGAGGGAACGAGTTCGCAGACGAGCGTCGCGGGCAGCTCTCCGACGCGGACTGACGATGGGGCGGCGGCGCGGGCGGACGGACGCGCGTCCGCCCCGGCCTCACCACCCCCGCGTCCGCCTCACCACTTGCCGCCTCTACCGCTGTCGCCTTGCCTCACACAACACAATCATCACAGTCATATTGCTGAGTCCGAGATAAAACTTAGTAAGCGAGACCAACATCTCTTTTTTTTAAAACTACATGTACGCCTTAGTAGAATTTAAAAACAAACAGTCTTCTGTAACGTTATTTATATTATGTATAATCTATTTTTGATTTTAAGCTCGCAGTAGTAAACTGAATCAATTACTCATAATTTCTTAGGGCACGCGGAAGTGCTCACTGTGCGGTAGGATTACGTCAGCGCGCTAGTTTTTAATAACTCGCATTATTTCCTTGTTTGTATACTCGTAGTAGTCGCGAGTGCGACACGATCACACAAGACGCTCCTATCTTAATAAGATAAAGTTTAATTATTTAAAAGATTTTTCATACGCCTCATTGGACTATGAAGTAAAACTCCATGTGAAATTGGAATAATATAAAACACTACACAGCCTAGCTGTGAAATATTTTGTCAAACAATAAAAACAAAAGAAATGTTAGTATGCAAAAGATGTTGGTATGCGATGGAATTTTTCAGGTCCTCTACATTCTTTTTTCCTTTCCTCTACATAATGACAGCTCATGATGTAGTGGCAATATTGAGACAAAGCACAGGAAACGTCTCGAGTTGCCGAACGTCAGTTTCCTGGTGCCGAGTGAGACAATATGATTGCAAACCGGTTTGAGCTGAGCCCATTCAGCCAGGCCGGCCGGTTACATATATGTTCGTAACAACTAAATTGATTATTACAGTGCATTGCTTTAATAACGAACCGGCCAAATGCGTGTCGGGCTATGCAGCAAGTGTTTCCCAACTAGGGGAGAAGACTTATTCTAACTACAATACATGTGTTGTAAGAGTAGATATAGGTTTTGATATGCATCAAAAGTTCTATAGCTTTTACATAGGAATTACTGACATAGTTCACACTATACCTTTTATAGGAAATTAGGAAACGTAACCTAAATCCTAATAATATGTTACCAAGCTAAATATTATTATTTTATTTGAATAATCCTATATTATGAGAGTCATTGTTACACTTTTATCAAAGAGGTCGGAAGTGAAAGCCGGAAGTAGGTACGCAGCCTGTATGTTCTTGGTTTGGTGCGTGTGGAGGAATCTGCAAGTTTTATCGAAACTTCATTAAAGTACTTCTTTTTTTTCGAGTTTCCAGTAAATAATAAACAGTTTTGAATAAACATTTCTTATTTAACAAAGAACACAGAAATGTCTCCTGGGGTTTCTCAAACGTTTCACAGGTTGGTTGTTACAGAAAAAATACTGGAACGGGCAAGATTTTTACATAACAAATTATCTGATAGTGACACTTTACTTATAAAAAAAAAATTTTACTTTACTTATAGATACTTTGTACTTTATACTTATAGCAACATTCGTGCTTTACAGCGGTAATATTTAGATTTTATGTTCGTAACAAAGGTCCCAGATCGATTTTACTTATATAAGTCTCTGAAAACAATTGATTCAAGGTAAATCAAATGGGTAACAGATATTTGTGGCTTTTATTAATACTTATATGCTTTATAGCTCATAGTTATGCAGTACCTAATGTTAATAATGAACACATCTCATTTTGGCTTGTACAGGTGCTATAAAACATTTATTTCTGCGAAGACGAGTTTAGCAAAAATAACAAGCAATCGGTTTTTCTACCCAATAATCAAGACATCATTCAAAATATATTTGCTACCTACATACATTTAAGCTACAAATAATGAAGGCGTCTGTTGCTTATATGCATGAGTTGCCTCTAATAAAGTATCATCGAGTATTCAATGTCGGAAGCCAGACAGGGAATTCTTATTTAGTAGTTTAATACCTCCTACAAATTTATTAAGCAACCATTTCTCCAAGTCCTTTATCATCCTATGAACAAAATATCATCCCGTAATGAGAGCTTTTTGTTATTTTGGAATTAAAAGCATACCTATTTATATATGTAATTTTGTGATAGAAGTACATAGACTTTAAGTAAATAGCTATTAGCGGTAAACATTGCGAGCTTTAGAGTTGACTCATTGCTTTGCTCGGTCGGTCTGCGACGAACGGGCGCAACAGGGCGGGCGCGGCGCGCTTCTTGGCATGTTTTGAATTGAACTCGGCAGCCAAGCTGCATGTGTGTAGTATATGTGAGTAAGCGTGTAGGTTATCTTGTGTGTGCCCTGGCGGCCGTCCCACTACCGGTTCGAGACAGAAATATTCGGCAGCCAAGACGGAAGTGGCCTCGGAATCTTTACCTGTTGCTCCCTTCGCCCGCTCCGCATTCCCTCTATCATTCTCTCTCCTTTTCTCACCAGGGTGTCGGCGTTCGTTAGTGCGATGACGACGGTCCGGCACGCAGATCCCGCGTCGTGGAGTTATGTGCTGTAATTTTGAGAATAAAAGACTATGATGTTCGTCGATACGTGAACATGACCGTGACCGGCCACAGACGTTGTCGCTCTGCTTTCTTTGTCAATTGTTTCGTCAGTCTAGGTACCTACTCATTTAACGTAAAACAGTAGGGAATACTAAGTATATGATTGCTTGATTATTTATATTGATAGTAATCGCAGTTGACAAATATATGAAAATAAAGTAAATACATACATGTATAAAATTATTAAAATAAATTTTACAATATAGTTGGAGACACCTCTTTGAAGTATATGTAATAATAATATTATACCTGTGTTATAAACTTATAACAAAAGTATAAATATCTATCTATCTAGGCAGATGAATCATTTAAGTAACGTTCTTACTTAGAATTGATAACTCCAAATTAAGAGAACCAAGGCTAAAGTGTTTTACAATTTCGCCCATATGACATCTTCAGGAGTCGTCGTTAAATGCATTGCATTGTTTAAATAAACTAACGAACGAATTATACACCGCGTTCATTAGGTAACTCCCATAGTAATATCATAATAATAATACTATTAAAATGTTCATTAATAAAAATATTTATTTGAAGTTAATTCAGCAGACTTAGTGTGGGGATATTTTAGTGTTCTGTACGTCTGAATAAAATAACGGAACCCGTGCGCGTATTGTTCCACTCCGATAAGTACAATCTGAGTAAATATCGATTTAGTTTAAATTTGGCATATGTAATAATTTCCCTGATCTATAAGCTGGGGTGTACCTACCTAACGTGATTGATTACTTAGACATATTTATTAACACGAGAGTCACGATTAAGGGGCACGTCGGAAAGTAGCAAATAGGCGGCGATAGCCTTCTTCAGAGCGGCGATATCCCAGTGGCGAGACCCCTTTCCTTTAAATTCTGAGGGTGTCGGGTTCAAACCCTGGTGGCGCACCTATGACTTTTCGAAGTTATGTGCTTAATTATCGCTTGCTCGGTGCCTCGGAAAGCACGTTAAGCCGTTGTTCCCGTTCCCGGCTGTCATGAACATCTATGGCAGTCGTTATTCGGAAGTCAGTGCCTACTAACAGACTGACAGCTGGTTTAACCATACAATGATGTTTCCCTCTGGGTTGTGGAGGTCAGACTGCAGTCGCTCTACGTAATAACTAAAATTCAGTAAAAATCTGGTTAAACCAGTGAGCAGACCCTGGGCCCTGAGCTTAGGTCTAGGGCAACCGGGATAATGCTTGGTTTTGGTTGGAAAGTTGCAAACCGAACCGTGAAACATATCAAATAAAGCGTCTTATTGTGTGGTTTTTCTTTTACAAATATTCAATAAATGGTTTCGTCCCTGATAAGGAGAGGCCTTATTTACAGAACTAAATCGCAATAGAACGCTTGCCTTTCAGGAAGTGTTAAAAAGTTCTGTTCTGTGCCCAAGAGAACTTATCATATACTTAAATTAGTAAAATAGGTATATTTTACTAATTTATATGCAAAAAATTGTGCAAGATTTTTTAATTTACGTATCTGCAGAGTTATCGCTAAACGTTATTTTCGCGGTGTGCACAAATTGCTATTCATTACCTAAAAGAAAATCTAATAAAACCCCCATACCGACAACGAGCCCAACCGACAATTTTGTTATCAACCAAAATTCGCAATGAACGTTAATAGGAAATGAAAGACATAGAATAGTTTAAGCCGGAAATTAATACACGCGGGAAGAGGAAATTAGGCACCAGCGGCCTGCGGGCGGCGGACGTGCGAGGGTCGAGGCAGCCAGTGGGAGGGAGGGGGAGGTGAATCTGTACCAACTTCCTTTCCTATGATGGCCGCTACACGGAAAAGGAACGGACCCACAGCCCGGAAGCAAAGATCCGGTCCCTCCATTTCTATATGTTTCACATAACAGACATAGCTATATCGTTAGACTCCTTGGCAACAGTGTCGTAGATAAGACGACTTCGTTAATATTTAAAGGAATTTGTTAAACACTAACAATGAAAGTCGTGAATTCGTAGATCCAATCTTCAGCAATGTTCATGTAATGTAGGCCACATCAATTAATTTAATAATTTTGTCTAACCTCAAAAAAAATATTTATAAGTTCTAAACTAAAAAAATAACTACGTCAATGATAGTAATATGTTTGACGAACTTGAGTTTCAAATTAGTTTATATGATTTTAAATTTAATATAAACTGAAAAAGAATTACTTTCTCATATCAACTGTTTCAATTATGGCCTTCATATAAAAAAATTACAAAAAAAAGGCAAGCTTCTCGCGAATTCGCAAAATTGCCGGGTTTTTTTATTTTTTCTTATCGTAACTTATATTATAAGAGGCAATTCAGTCGAGCCGTTATCAAGTGATACGCTCACAACGTACATTTAAAAATTAAACGAACAGCATTTAATTTTTATTTATTACAATAATGATGTTGGTACTGCTTTTTAGTAACTTCTACTGGTATTTTGTGAAATTTCCACAGAGTAATTGCAGTTTGTTCGTTTCACTTTTTTTAACAGATAGTACCGGGGCAATTTTAACTTTTTGACTAATCTTCAGGAAAAGTGAACAATATTTAAGCTTCAAAGATTAACTATTACTATAAGTAAAGTTACACCTGTCTACTTATTTTAGATAATTGTACGTCATCCGTTTTTAATATTATCGTCGATAAATAACGAAAACAATATAAAAGTTTTAAATATTGGCATGGTGAACCGTTCGTTACTGAATGCGTGATAACTTAGTTAGCAGAACAAGTTTAGAGGAGTGGTATAGGTAGTTACATGTTGTATAGGGATGTTGATGTTTTACAAGGTGTATAGGGATCCTACTAAGACCTAAGGAGCCCAAGCCAACCTCACCTGCAAATGGTGCACCTGCCGATTAACGGACGAGGCTCTGGCGAACATAACAGTGCCCGGTAAGCAGCGATAGGCTCGCCACCTATTACGTGTGACCAACTATATAATTGGCGAAGTGTGGGCGTATAAATGCCTCTGCTTACCCCCTCGTGGAAACAGGCGTGTATGTATGTATTTTAATATGCCGAACTGCCAACTCTCAAGTCCGCTTCTTTGTGTATTGTTATTGCTACAATATAATTTTAGGTATTTTATTGCATAGGTTGAATTTAACTAAATCCTTAAATAGATTTTATTCTGGTAGATTTTTTAACATGTCCCTGGAAAAAATTGTGCAAAGTTCATCGACCGATCACAATTATACGTCGTAAAAGCTAACTTTAATTTTTTACATTCATCAATACTGTAATAACTTTTCCATAGATTAAAGTTTTTCTGTTACGTTATATTTCTGCGTGTGTACTACATATATAACATCGCGCCTGTTTCCCCGAAGGGATAGGCAGAGGCATATTATATGCCCACATTTGGCCAGTTATATTCTTAGTCACACGTAATACGTATACTTGGTCTATGTTTGCCAGAGTCGTCCATTAATCGGAGGTGCAGTAACAGTAAGGTTGTGTTAAGCTCTAAAGATGATGGTAGGATCACTATGCACCTAAATATATAACTAAAAATGAATAAAAGATAAACTAAAATGAAAATCAGCCAACTGAAATACATGAGCTGCTTAAGAACGAATTGAAGGTGGGAAAGTGTTTCTTTGCCGGAAGTCGGCACCATTTTAAATTGCAATTAGATGGAAATGGCGGCACTTCCTGTTAGCTGACCCGGTTCGAACTTGTTTTTTCCTGTCTTGTCATGTACATTCTTACATTTTAATAGAGTTTCAGAATGTATAAGTAACAAAATTATATTAAACTTTGTATGGATTTGACGTGATAATAATATGCATATAACAACAATAAAATCGCATTTCTTACTACCATCAAGTCTACAAATCTTGTACACTTGATGTTGTAAATAATAGTAACTAACATAGGTACCTACATGTTTGTTTCTAACGTATTTCGCCAGCAGTAAACAGTTAAACTAATTTTGATAAATGTTGATACAAATATTGGGAAAGAAAATTTGATTATAGGTGGATTAATCCGTTTCCCTAATAAATGAGTTTAATCGAAAGATCGCGCTGTCCTTGTTAGCAGTCAATTATTCGTTTCTCTCACGATTTATTTAAAACGGTTTTATATTAAAGCTTTTTTCATGAAGTGTTTTGTGTGTGTGGGTAATAAATCCGGCTTTACAGTCATAACATGTAATGGTTCTTTATTTCGTATAACTGTGTGTTTTGGAGTTTATAATGTTTATGTGGTTCCGAGCGAAAAAGCCGCGTCGTCGAAACAATAATTTTTTTTCTGCTTGAATAGTATAGATGTGGCAATAGTAAATAAATTAGATAGGTACTTAAGACTTTTTCCTGAAACGCCAACCTTTCAATGTAGAATGAATAGGTTACAATCAACATTGAAACAATATCAGTTCAAAATATTGATGTTCTTTTGTTAAAATTTCAAATGTTAGACCAATAAGTATTGTATATTTATTTATGTTGTGTTTTAAGTAATATGTTTAGTTTTGTTTTGTAGTAAATATTTTTTATCATTGTATTTCGGGGAAAGTGGCATCAACCGGTTAATATGGTTTTATCCACATATGAATCGTTTTGATTGTGGACATTTTAGAAATAAATGTTTAAAACGCGATCATGCTAACTTTAAGCGGAAACAAATCTCATGTAACCGTCAAAAGGACTTTATAAATTTAATGGGCAACCGTTCGCATGCGACCTTTTCCTTCACGAAGCTCGTAATTATGGTTGGCAAAGAAATCATCTACTTCCGTCGACCTCAGACGACGCTCGTCCACTTTTGATCACGCAACGCAACAAATTGTATACTTACTTACATATTCAGTTTGAAGACATTTTGTCAGACATTGAAGATTAACACAAGAATCCATATATAAATAATTCTAAAGTGTATAAAGGTACTTACTGGGTAAAATGTGAACTACCTATAATTATGTGAGAAAAATAAAATTAAATCACACAACACAACACAATTTACAATTAACAAAACAAACTAATAAATAAACAAATTTCATTGCCTTTGTCAATAAATAATTACTTATATATTGACAATGGCAATGAAATTTATTTTATTTATTACTAAATAAACAAAATTTTTATGACAAGTTAGTTCTCATTGAAGGATCGTTTTTATAAATAAACCGCTGCTTCGCCCATACAGTTCTTTAAAAATATGAAAAGTTTTATATCCTATAATTCAACAATAATTCTCGTAACATAATAAATAATCCTTGTCCTTTTCGGGCACTGCACTTACTATAGAAACTTAAAAAAACATATCCAATTTTATCGATCCTCATACTCTGTTTAAAAAGCGGTTGAGAATGGTAACATAGAGACAGATGGAGTTTCGAGATGGAATTTGTATCGAGTAAATTTTGAACTGCCTGTTATATTCAATTAAAATGCCTTCAGTACATATAATAATGTAACAGCATTTTTATAAGAATAAAATTTCGCATAAAATGTCTAAGTATTGACTAGCTCGGATCCGAAATTAAAAAAAGTAAAAGTAAGTAGTATAAAATACTTTTATAAATTTAAATAGCTGTTTATTAAGGTGCTGATTTTTATGTTGATATTTAGATAAATATAACTTTTATTGCACTAAATAAACACAAAAACAAAATATAAACGATAAAAAAATGTATTGCGAATACTTTACGGTGATTCGTGCTTTGTTCGTGTTTTGTTCGATATCTATAATCGCGAAAATAAAAGAACACAATATTTGAAACTAAATGTCAAGAAGTTGTAACGTCAGTACGCTAACAACAAAATATTCTCTGAATTGATAATTAATCTACGATTGAACGAATAACCCCCTGGGCAAGTTGAGCACACAAGTGTCACATGACAATACGACCCCTTACTTATTTGGGATGGGATCGACAACGGGATCAAAAACCGGGGGCTTTATCATGTACGTATCTCTTAATCTATCACGATTGCTATCACCTTAATATCCATTGCCTGTTTTATTCAAGATCGGTTCATATGTATTCGTACAAACAATGCAATGGTTTTTGAGGATTTGTCAAAGTGAACGCTGCCATAAAAGATTTTGAGTTTTACATTAGGGGGACGGGTCGGGAATGCACGCGTATCGGGAAGAAAGGGTACGCTACAAAGGTCTATGTCGTATAAAACTAGCCCACTGCAACACTAAAAGTTATAAAAAACATTTACAACAGTAGTTAAACTAATTTACAAAGACCAAATTAAATTGATACCTAAGCTGCGATTAGATTTTCATTGTCGAGAATGTCAACTTAAAAGATTTTAGTTTAGGTACCTACTAAAAAAGATTTTTTATTCTTTTAACAGTAATTGTGCCAACTTCTAAAAACTTTTACGTAGAAGTATTTTTGCACAATGTGACCTAAACATTATGGAAAATTACTTTTGGTTGTACCTAGTGGTACTATACTTCTTTTTGAACATATAAAAATCAAAGAACAAATTTTTGGTATTTGTTCTATGGACCAAGTTAAAGATAGGTATACCTATTGGACAAAGGAATTATGTAAAAAAAGTTTAAGTCCTATATACCATGATTAAAGGTCTCGATTAAAAAATGTTTCAATTTTTTTTTATACATAATAAATAGATAATTTTATAGATACCTATTTATTTATATAATTAGTAACTGGGTATAAAATAAGTACAAATGAACATAAGTAAGTACTTATAGTTTACATAACGGTAATAATTAAACTCACGCGGTGACTGATTGCCAGAAAATACAAAACATTTGTGTCATTTAATAACAGTGTCATAAAAACTATCGTCTGGAGGCTCACTTTGGTATGTCCCAATCCCAATCGGGCCATGTGCGCACGCTCCCACGCGTAGTCTACGCGCCAGTGTGCGCGAGCGCCACACAAAATACCTATTAACTCGTATCGCACTTCCCATGTGTGCGTAACCGAGCTGCTACTTCCTGGTACAAAGCGAGAGACGCTTTATTTAAAGTCTCCCTTTGTGTGCGTACGCAATATTATTTATATTCAGTCACCTCTACGGCTGGCCTATAAATGGTACACGAATATTATTACATTAATGATCGGTGTGTGCGTGTCGAGTCTTTAATCTCTATTGTACTTCCTGATACTTGGCTGTGTGTGTGAGCCACTTGTTTGAATGCTAGGGCAACTTTATCTCAGTGAGGGACAGAGTGCAGCGTCCGATTACTTTAGGGTAGGCGCGGCTTTTTATTTCTAACCTATCGACAATATTTTTTACTCATCATTATGGATATATTTCACTTAAATAGAGTTGTTAAGTATTTATAACTACGTTCTACTAAGGTGTCCAAACAAAGCCAATGTTTACTTTCTCATTGGAAACAGGAAGAGTAAAGTCCGTTTGCCACAACGATGTCTCAAATACAAACTGTTCTGGGTATGAAACAATACCAGTTCCGCTGTATTTGCAAAGCCTTTTACACTTTCAGGAAGTGACCGTACTGGATTCATCAGCATAAGTACAATGCGACTTACAACGAAATGTGTTATGAACTTTCTGGAAGTGTTGTGTGATTATCGGCTTCAAATCTTCAGTCCCAATTAGGTATAATATCAGTTCAAAAGAAAGTTAAAATCTTAACTTGGCTGGAAATGATTTATAATATGTACCTACTTGTATTGAGGCAGCAATAATATATTACACATTCCACTAAATATGGGAATAATTAGATGTTAGTATGTACACCAGCACACTCTTTATAGCAAGAATCAATTTGTAACTATACAATAGTATAGTATTGTAACATGTTATTAGGCTATGGATACTTACTTATCTACGGATTATGTTGCAAGAAAACTGTGTTAAAGATGTAGATGATTTTCCAGTTAATAGATTATATTAAATCACCTTTCAATCCTGCGTCTCACGATCATACCATTTTGGTTCCAATGGCAATGAAATATGACTCTATTGTAAAATAACTATTGCGATTTTTTCATAGTTTATAATATGGTCTGAATAATAAAATAGATAGTCACTCTCAAAGGCACAAATTGTACTGTCAATTACAAATTGCAATTCCAACAATAGTGTCAAAGTAAGCCACATATATCAGTTGGATAAAAAATACTCTATCTCTTATTTTTGCTCGATATCGGTCATAAAATCATTGTTATTTTATAAGGCCATCACTAATGCGGTACTGTATTGCAAGTGGACAGATGCGACTCACATCGAACAGTTTGCACAAGTCGGAGGGTCTGCACGGAGGGAGAGTGCCATGAATTCTATGCTAAACCCTGTCGCTCACATCTGTCGCCTCAATCGGCTATGGATTAACTACATTATTTATTGATTCGTGCCCCAAACGGGGGTTTGGAATAATTGTCAAATGAAACTATTAAAGCAACCATGAATCAGCCTTGTCGTTTTTATGAATTTTGTTCTAAAGCCACAAATTTGTATAGAAAAATATATTTCATTTGGCTCCCTTTTTACTTGTTTTCCTGGTCTTAAGCATCTTCATCTAGTATATGTAAAGACGACGCGACATTAATCTAAGTTTTTTTTAAATTATGATTTTATTTAGAACAATCTTCTTAAAAATAAGTATATGAATAAATACGACCGAATTGAGAAAAGTGTATTCGCTGCAGTCTAGCGTAATAATTGTTACCAAGTTATAGTTGGCAAAATCTTTCAGCTTCTGGGATTACGAAAGTCAAGTTCTATTAAACGTAAAACGTAACCGCAAACTATTAAATGTAAAGAATATGGTGTACATTTTATATATAATGGAATTAATACAATTATTTGGTTTTCCAATAAAATTCTGCACGTCATTGGCACGTCATTGTCAAAGTCTATTAGTTTGTTAATAATTTTATGCAAAATGTAATAGTGTTACCCATAAGTCAATTCTTTTGTTTCCAAATGAAATTTTGCACGTTACTTGTTGCAGTTGCCTTCGTCTTTCAGTTCCTAGGTTTAAGTAATTCAAATTTGACCATTACATGCATAAAAATATGTTCGAAATGTAATGAAAGGTCTCATAATGAAATTCTTTAGTTTCCGAATGCAATTCTGCCCGTCATGGGCGGAGGCAGTGACAAAGCACCCTGTAATGTGATTATGTGTCCCCGGTTACGTCTGTTCGGCTCTCAGAGGGATGCAGTGAGGGACTCTTGTAAGGCTTCGGCTTGACGTAACCAGCATTGGCCTTGCCTGCGGAGAACACTGACATGAATGAAGTAACACCAAGTAATTAATTGTAATTGCATTTAAGTAAGAAATAAATCTATTCCAATTGGTTTCCTCTAAAATATAATACGTCACGTCTCACTACAATCAGGCATTTTTTTATGATTAATTGACCAGTGTTCTTCCTTAGGCATCAAGTTTTACTTCTATCAAATTTAGACATGGTAGCGTAACTAGCGTAACAAACAAATTAACACATTCTTTTCCAAAACCCTTATGTTTGTTTACAATAGAATTTCGCAATGTTTTTACAGCGAAATTAAATTATTTTTCCGTGATATATTTCTTTAATTTTTTACTAATCTTAACGTTTGAGTTCATTATGGATTTTACATTTGATTAGATATAGTTTAATCGTTTTTTAAACAATATATAAATTTTCCCATATTTTCTTTAAATTTATTGCCTTCGAACTAACACATCACTAATTAAAAAGTTAAAAATTTAATTATCACGGAGAGTCCTTTCATTTCTCTGTGCTGCTGTCCTGAATCCCGATAGTAGCTCTCGGCGTGCAGGTGTTTAACCCTGATTATAAAAAAAACAAAATCTTTCGTGCGGTATTATGTTCCAATTTTGTATTGAAATTTCTCCCCTTCCGTTGCGTAATTATCTTCATCGCGACGGAGACATGGAATCGGTTGACTGATTTTGATATTATTGCCTTATTTCTACAATAATTATTTTACTATACTATAATTATATTACGCCTTTACGATTTTCGGTTCACTTTGATGAAATTTAGTACAGAGATTAAGTAAAGAGAATTTTGCTACTTTTCTTTCCAAAATTTAAGTTCTACTTTTAGTCTTTAGTTGTAGTTATATATGACGAAAATAATAAAAGTATACATACAATACAAACTTACAAGGAATGTATGCTTATGTAAGGGTAAGAACAATTTAAAAGGTTGATTGTGTGTGAAAACTTTCCCACCATCATCGCAGGTGTAAATATTATTGTGGGGCACGCCTCTTAACCCTACAGCAGGTAGTTTTATTTCTATGTTTGATTCATCGGATTAATGTTTGGCATAGAGCAATTCTACATTTTAAAATACTTAGTTTAGTGTATTAGCATAGTATAGGACATAATCATAATTTATAACTTGCGTCCTTCAACTTGCTTCAATGTAAATATAAAGCAGTAAGTTCATTGTTTACCTTCAGTGTTAAATACAATATACTTTTAATTAATTTTTGTGGAATAAAGCTAGAGATTATTATCACAACATTTAATTATCTTTTAACATGCTGGCATAATATGTCATTATTTCAAAATAAGTTTTGTGGCAAATTCGTATTATTTCACTGATATATTTAAATAGATTAAGGATGTACGAATTGGCGTAGCGAAAAAAATCCTAAATCTATGTTGCTAACGAAGAAAGGTTCGTTTATTATCTAAGTATAAAGCTTAGACGTAAAAATATTTTACTTTAAGTTATGTAATATTTACATAAAAGAAAAATAGTAACCAAATGAGTTTGAAGTAACTTTTGACATTTTGCACATTATTTTCTAACGTTTAATTGTATATTTAATGCTGTTGCGCTTAAATTTTTAATATTGCAATCACATCGCATACGGCTAGCTAACATCCTTACTGTTACATCAGTGCACTGATGTAACGATTACACACTCTGTATAATTATTCACGATACTTACTCTTGTTAGCAATTCTGTGGTATTTATTAGCATTCTAGCATTTCAGTTTAGTTAATTTCAACGCCTTTGTACGCATATTTTAACAACATATTTTTTAGTATCAATTACAATCATAATGTCAACCTTCAATTCCTTCTTTGTTTTTATGCATTATTCTAAATTAATACAAATTTAAAATAAACTCTCAAGTAATTCATTTAAATTGTATTTCTACTTACAACCAACGTAAAATTGGGTCCCAATGTATTTATAAAAGGCTTGTATTTAACGTGTTATCAGAATTAATAAATTGCCAACCCAACCTAACCTTTTTGTGCATCAAAAATACTGATTGAGCACCTAATCACCTCATTAGGTGCTCACTCAGTATTTTTGATGATCAAAAAGTATTTTTTAGAGGTTCAGTTTATTATATTCCTTTATAAAATTAGAGATGTTAGGTCAGTTTAGCACTTCTTAGGAACTTATTTTAGTGTTTTACATTATTATATAGATTTAAATACGACGTTTTAAAAACAAACAAACTGATGTTGTTACTCTTGCAATGTTTTTTTGGTACAAGGTACTTCTTATACGTGTCTATGTAAGTATACATTATCATCTAACTTCTAGGTAATTGCTGTTAAAAACTCATTAGCTTATCAAACAACCGGATCCCTCACACAATTGAAATCCTATTGTTTTATTTCTCTTAGCTGGCGTTCGCCATTTATGTTTATGTTAATTATCCCCATATTTCTAATCTCTCTCTCTTTTATATTTTCCTTACGGAGCAGTAAGTTGTTACCAATAATGAAAGCTGTGAGTTACACCAGGCGAGTATAACCGCAGTCCATTCCTAAAGTCGTGGGTTCGATTTCCACACATGAAAAATCTTTGTCCGTATAAACATGAATATTTGTTCTGATCTGAGTGTTTTCCTATGTATATTATGATACTTATCTAGAAGCTAGAATAATTGGTGTAAGTGTCAGAAATATATATTTATTTTATTTTTATATTGGTTGTATTGTTCAGTGTGAGGTGATGACGAGAAAACCTAAAAATACTAAGAAAAAAGATCACATACTTTTTGTTTTTTAAAAAAAAAAAAAGTCATGATTACAAATGAAAAAAAAAATATAATCGAAATAATATTACACTAAATCACGAAGCTTAGATTCTCTTACATGCAACAAAACAATTTAAAAACAAAAAATAATTAAGTGTAAGTGAATCTAAGTGCCAGTTCCGAGCCACCGCTCTGTAAGAAGAACTGGCAAGAAACTCACAGGCTATGCTCTTTTAAATATGTCCATTAGTTTGGTACTACAATTACAATCTTCATTTGTCTGTTAAGCTATACAATGCAATATAACATAACCTTAACAATATTTATTTAGCCTGTATGGAACGGCAGTTTAATCCCAAGCATTTTTATCTGCCATATAGTCTTTAATAGAATAGTATCCCTTTGAAGACAGCTTGTGTTTTATGGTTAATTTAAATTTATTTAGGCTCAATTGCTGTATGTAGCTTGGGATTTTATTGTAGAATCGTACACATTGACCTTTAAAAGATTTGTTTATCTTTTGGAGCCTAGTGGCAGGTACAACTAATTTATGCTTATTCCTTGTGTTTAGGTTATGTATACAGCTTTTTTTACTAAATTGATCAGTATTCTTATGTACATAAACCAGGTTATCATAAATGAATTGACCGGCCACTGTCAAAATACCAATTTCTTTAAACTTTTCCCTTAGTGAATGTCCACACGGGAGATTATAAATTGCTCGAATAGCCCTCTTCTGCAGCACAAAGATAGTTTGAATGTCTGCGGCACAACCCCACAGAAGAATACCATAGGACATAACACTATGGAAATAGCTATGATAAACTAGCCTAGCTGTTACAACGTCTGTTAATTGGCCATTTTTCTTTACCGCGAATGCTGCAGAGCTAAGTCTACTCGACAATTCACCAATATGTGGGCCCCACTGTAGCTTCGAGTCTAAAGTAATCCCTAAAAACTTGGTAGTATCCACAAGGGTCAACTCATCCTCCTTTACCATAATAGTAGAGTTTGCCTGTCTGACGTTAGGCATCACGAATTTAATACATTTCGTTTTAGCCCCATTTAATAGCAAATTGTTAACGTCAAACCAGTGCACCACCTTCGAGATCGCACTGTTTACTTCGTCTAAATTCTGATTTCGTTTTAACTTAAACAATAATGATGTATCATCAGCAAACAAAACTATCTCGTGGTTTTCTTTAACAAAATATGGCAAATCATTAATATAAATCAAAAACAAAAACAGACCGAGAACCGAGCCCTGCGGTACCCCCATTTTATTTTATTTTACCCACAAATTTTATATTACCTGAAAAGACAAAATACATTCTCTACCCCTTTTTCCGAATCTGTTTTCGCCTCGGTAATGTTTGGCGTTAGTGCAGCGTTTTAAAATATCCTCAATATGCGCTAATTACATATAATTAATGGGTGTAATAATATTGATCTACATTAATTATGGAAATATATTCAAACTAGAAAATGATATCAGATCTGCATTAAATATATTTTTTCCGGTTATTAATTCTCACTGACAATAATTACTTCCCTGGAAGTAGTTAACAAACAATTAAATGAAACGATGATTGTTATTTAAACGTTTTGGAATTTGTTATACATTGACATATTAATACGACATTTATTATCAAATTACTTGTGAAATCTAGTTATTTTTGGTATGGAGAATACCATAGTAATTATAATAGTAACAAATTTTGTACACATGTTCGCAAGTAAAACACATAATAATATAATTTTACCACTTTCCAAAAAATATTATTTTTTATATAAATTATTTATTTTAAGTATATACTTAAAACTAGTATAGATACTAATGTATGGTCGAGCACCGAAAAATATGTTGGGTAATGAACCCTTCGGTATCCATATAAATCCTACGACGCTTTCGTAATGCGGCTTAAAAATGTTGAATGTATATCCACCAATGTAAATTGTTGGAACAATAAATTGAAGAAAAAAAACTACCCTGCTCTACACTGCACTTGTAAGGTAAAAACGCATATCAGTCGGGATTAACAAGAGACGCAGCGTGAATACATGCCACATCACCCGGAAAACCTCAGCTTTGTGAGGAGTGTGAAAGGTTCTCTCATTAGGGAGATTGCAAGGGTGCACCTCATTGTGCATGCCACCGTTGACACATTGTTTTTGCATCCGTGATCCCGCTCTGATTCTGTATGTTACTGTTGCGCGCTCTCTATGACTTTCAGCGTAAAAGAATAGGACTAGATAACGTTCAAGCAGCACTGCATAGCTGTCCATTACTGTAATTGTAGTTAGCGAGTGGAGTTTGTGCATTAACTTTAAGATTTAAAACAGCTTGCGTAGCTTCGTCCGATTACTATTCGGTTTTTGATATAAAATGACGTAAAGAAACTGCCTATGTGTTTTCGTTGTAAAGCAAGCTTTCCAAGATTTTAGTGACATATTGAGGTTGGCGATAAAAAATAACGATTGCATGCTGTATCTGTATCATCATCATCATATCAGCTTTATGAGTCCACTACTGAACGTTGGTCTGTTGGGGTATTCTATTTGCCCATAACAACCACACTGGGCAGGCGGGTTGGTGATCGCAGTTCAAGCCAGTAGGCAGAATGATGCTGCTGCCCATCATCCGGTAAGATTTCTCTTCGTCGACTCTTAAGACTCCCCATGAGATGAGAGATGGTGGCACTATTCTAGGCCGGTACCACACAGCACATGTGTTTTCGGCTATCTGTGTACATAATTGTGTTTCAATCCCTGCAGTAGTATTCGTCCGAAAGAATAATCAACATCTAGATCTTTCCATCACAAGCCTACACATTTTAAAATTATATTTGCTGTGAATAATGATTATATTCATATCTTATATTATTAGGTTTGGCATATTGTAAACCTACACGTAGGTACTAGACGGTACGCTTATCAAATTTTCTATCTTATGTTATACGGATTTTCCATATGATACGATAATATTATCCCTGTAAAACTTACTTTGTACAAAATAGATTAAATATTAGCATCATAAAACATCGAATTCACATGAAATATACTCTTACAATAATACGCAACGCATATTACATGAAAAATTATCTAAAATAAATTAAAATAAAATATATTTACTATATTGTCTTTGAGATCCACAAGATCTAGATTTAAATTAGTTTAAATTTTAACAGACAATATTGTTAAATACTTAGGATCCTATCTTTCTGTTATGAGAATCACAGTATGGAAAACATCGGGATAAACTGGTTTAATCGCGATTTCAATCAGTAAAATGTTTATTTAAATAATACAAGGTTTCTATTTACTTAAGTAGACATACAACAAATTAAAATAGTTTACTGTAGGTACACTATACAATGTCTTATTAACAAAGCTATGCGATGCTAAATCGAGTCAAGATGGCAAGCAGGAAGTGAAGTAGGAAAACTTGGTAACGTCACCCAAGGTCATTAGTGACCGTCTCCTGGCGCTCGCATGTCATTACACGCCACGTAGTCACATCGTCATACATTGTCTTACAATTGGAGACGTTTCGGTGGATTGAATACGATCCGACAGATTATACAGCATAAATACATATCACATAGGCGAATAACTTCCTCTAGTACCAAGGTTACAAAGTTTTTAATAAATTTGGAATAAGTATAAGAAAAAAAAGACATTTTTGCAAAAGTTAAAACAATTACAATATGCCGTGGAAAAGGACTTGATATCATTCAGCTGTTAGTTCTCATTTGGAGTCAGCAATCTTCTTTTCCTATGAGCACCTATCGATAGCAAATTGAATTAGTGTAAGCCAGTGCTCAGCAACATTCTCTGCATCATCCATGAGTTGGGTCGTGTCCAGAAGTTAAGGCACGCAGATCGGGATATTAAGGGAGCATGTTTTGGAGGGAAAAACTACATTCACAAGCAAGGAACTATTGTGAAATCTTCATTTGAATCGATTATCCTTACAGTGTCTGAGCTGAATCCGAGACCAAGTTCAGGCGGGATCCTCTCAGAAGGTAGTACAAACTAAATGTAGGGAGGGCAGCATAAAAATCTCCTTTTCAAACAAAGGGGTCATCCATAAATTACGTCACACGAATTCCGTAATTTTTTAACCCCTCATCCGTCCTTGTCACAGCTGGTCACACTTGTGAGACTCCCTTTTCCTTAGTGTGATGTCACATATTTTGCAACTTTAAAGCAAGAAATTATTACATCAAAACAGCAGTTCCAAAATTTTCATAGGACTTCGGTTTTGAAAAGTGTCGTCACGAAATGTAGGATCCCATCGCCTTGTCACAGCATGTCACACTTCGTCAACACCCCCCTCCCACCCCCTTAAAGTGTGACGTCATTTATGGATAGCCCCAAAAACAAATTTTTGATATACCTAATTAATTTTATTTTTATACCACATCACATGGCTTCAGCATGCGGCCCACCTGATGGGAAGAGGTCAACGAAGCCTATAAACGCTTGCAACACCACTAGCAGGGGCATCACTAGCGCGTTGTCGACCGATTATAAACCGTTTCACGCCCTTTTTAAAAAGCAAAAATTGAAATTCTGAAAATCATAATAATATCGATAAGCTACGATTAACAACACAGTGCATCTACTCTGTGATAACTGATAACATAAAAAATGGTTTGTATGAAATGATCAATTACAACGTCCAGCCTCTTATAGGAAGGTATTATTCGTTGTGTGCATTATCTGATCCGTTGGTGGATATTTGCACTTTATTTTTTTTCTTTCTCTTTAATAAGTGTGCAATCCGCATGCTCATTCTTTACAACTGCAGGTAAAGTTTGTGGGGAACACAATAGACACAGAATTCGTTCGGCTAAAATATTAACTTCCATACAAAGTAAGCATTATGTTTCTAAGTACGGAACACTTTTTCACTTCTCAACAAAAGATTGAATGGATAACGAAGTGGTAAACAGCGGTTCTTGTGCAGATTCCAAACTATGTGGTAGTTAAGCATTGTAAATAAATACTTATCCAGAATTATGATATCGGCTCAAGTAATTATTTGATTAGCTTGAGTAACTGTTAACTATTTTAATTTGCACATTGTAATTGAGCGTTATAACAACAAACTCCTTTGGCCATTTATGAATGGTAAATATTCAAACAATTAAACAATGCTACAGATTTATTCAAAGACACTACTGTTTATAAGCAGGTCTTACTATCACTAAGTCTTACATTCGACAAGAAATGTATTCATTATAAACATCATAATGTATACATGCATTTGCCTAAATTATTTTATATAATTACTTCAAAACTTCACATGTAGCAAACCTGCAATAATCAAATATTCAGGTTGTTTATTTTCTCACTAAGGGAGTGTCGTGAGATACTTCTATTTACCAAAGCTCTTTCGTGGAAAGAGAGCAAACCAAAGTTTAATAGGATATTGAACATCCACATTACAGAACCATGGAAGAAGCAAGGAAATAAAAGATTCGAGAGCTTTATGAGAATTTCATTATTTGAAGAGACACAAAAGATTGCGGATGAATTGGTAAGAAGGCGTCTCAGACAACGCACTTTGTCTATTAGACGCCGGCGTTTTCATTTATACTCTTTGAGGTGCCATGGTGCTTATTTTTTTTTATTATGTTTAAAAAAATATATTCACTGTAAGTAAACCTACTAAGAACTTGTTTTGAAACGTCTCGTCCTTTAGAACTACTTTCTTGTGTAAAATCATATTGGCATTATTATAATTAGCGGATTGATAAGAGTTCAGAACTTATAGTTTTGGAGTAAAACTTTATTATTATTTTTCTATGTTTACACTAATTTTATTTTGTCTCTTCGTTATCACGAATCACCATTTAAAATGTTGAGATACAATAAATTGCTAATTCATTTAAATATTTAATGTTTTCTCAATGTTTTTTACGAACTAAAAAACAATTATTGATAGTGATTTAGTGTTGTTTAAATATTAGCGCATTACCTACTAGAACTTCAAAGAAATCGCTGCGCCGACGCATTGTCTGCTCGCTCCATCACATCCCAAAGGATTTCTAATCATTATAATTCCGGCAAGCATTTCCATAAAAATCATTCCTGTCCCGATCGTTATCTACGTGAACAGGTCGGAATCTTTTTTTTCATACGGGCATCATTTATTATTTTTAAGTGTACAAAAACAGGGGTCTCCAAAGCGCCGCGCTGTCCTTTCTAGGAAGCGCTCTTGGATTTATTTGACACTCATCTGTGAGATATAGAGCGGCCGTAGTGGACAGGTCCACCGACTTGGACATTTCTGAGGGATACAGTGAACAAAGAGGTGTGAATTTACAATTTTGCGCCATCAAGGACATAAATGCATAGATTTTATGATAAGATTATAAACAAGTTTTAGGCATGTAGCTGAACAATCCGACACGCTATTAAAAAATTAAGGTTAATTATATTTGTCCGTATGAAACAAAAAGACATTCGGCAGAAGGTTAACTTGACTCACTTGTTTCATGCTTAATTACTTTTCACCCAAAAGCTCCTGGCCTAGTGTTGGGCGCGTTAGTATTTAGATATCTCAATAATTTCATAAATTTTAATTTCACTCTAAATTCTACAGTTTTCTGCAACAAAATAACATACAGCAGCTCCTTTCTCCATGTCATCCACCAAAACCGTTTGAAACTCGATTAAAATTTACCTGTGACCTTTGTTTATCTCCAAAGAGCTATCTATATCCATACTGCAAGGTGACATAAATAAATCAAAACTGGCTTAGCCGTAATAGACAGATTCGAGTATGAGTAAAAATTAAATAGCTTATGTTTTCAAAAAGAAAATAGTCTTTTCCAGTTCCTCAATTAACCTTCTTTTAAAAGTTACCTTCGAATTGTGTACAGTATTCTAGGCAGTTTTTATTTACGAAATGCTGAAGACGGTTACGATATTAGGTGTGTAGGTATGCCATGGTAAGCGTGCCTTTTATGAACTCTCTGTCAATCATCATCACATGATACTGATCATGATTGACATTACTTGTTAAGCCTCACAACGCCCATTAATTTTGCCAGTTGCATTAATTACTTAAATTTCAAACGTTAACTAATTCTTGCTTAACAAACACAACTAGAAAATTTTACATCTTTATAACAAGGCGTTTGTAGTTTATTCCGAAAGCCCCTTATCGTGAATAGAGTATCACTTTTTACGTACTAGGTAGCTGTTAATTGTCTTCTTTACTACCTCTTTTATCGCTCACGCGTTAAAGCCTTATTGTTGACATCAGAATGTTGCTCAGGCTGGCGTGTATAACTGTTTTTCTTATCTCGGATTACCCTTACCGGTAAAAACTGAAAGGGTTTCTCTAAAAAGCCTCTAAAAAGGCTTTGAAGTTCATGGCTATGCATGATACGGTGCTCGATAAGGTGACGGTTCAAGGATTTCTAACAACGTAGAACGACCGTTGCGCAATTTCCCACAGGGTCTCAAAAGCAAATACCTTCTTTACAATAAAAACATAAAGGCAGGCCAAGAGTCAGGTAAGCGCCTCGCGCCGCGGGATCCCATAGCAGGAGTTTTATATTTCCGCTTCTTTGTTGAGCGCTTGGGGCCAATTAATAATTTCTCTAGATGACCGAAGTTATTGTCGCTTCGGCCGCGCACCCCGCCCGCTCCCTTGCTGCCGAAGATTGATGAACTCCCAGCGATTGTCGCGTTTTTAACTTGATAGACTGCTTTTTGCATCCTTCTCAATGGCGTTACGAGTCCACTTATTGTGATTTTTCGGCTTACAAGAACTTGGGTTCTTTGTAACTGTCGTAAATGACCTACGCTATGATGTATGATTTAAGGAAAAAAAAATTTTACTTTTAGTAATGGTACGATGGGATTTGAGGTAAATACAGTTAACAGTAAGTCAAGGTTTAAATTTGTCTGCGATTTTTTCAAAAATACAATAAATAAGTAGACTTTTATATAGAGTTTTTTTTTGAAAAGTGATTGTTTAGCCATAAGCCATAAAGCTTCTATGAATATTTAACGTAAATCTTAGTATATTAATTACTAAAATAGAAGCTAACAATTTTGCGCTGGAATGACTCCCTTATAATTTACACATTCGTAGATTTTTAAAGGTTTCTTAGTAACCCTAAATCGTTTTTGGCGTGTTTAATATTGTACTAATCTAAATTTATT
The DNA here is from genome assembly GCA_949126915.1 of Musotima nitidalis. Classification (NCBI taxonomy): domain Eukaryota; kingdom Metazoa; phylum Arthropoda; class Insecta; order Lepidoptera; family Crambidae; genus Musotima; species Musotima nitidalis. The sequence goes on along the minus strand of OX421418.1, from coordinate 8,827,153 downwards.
TCTGTTATGATATTTTATGGCCTATGACATTGCAGCTTGCAGTTTGGTTTAGACGAACATTTTAGTCCTGTTCTATTTCCTACAGAACCATAACGTAATTACTACTTATAAATACTACAATAGCAGCCGATGGCAGCCATGATATTGAAAATAGTTATTCCTATTATTCCTACCCTAAATATCAGCCTTTGTTTGATAGATTTATCTATAAAACTATATTTGTTATGATATAAAACGCCCAATCTAAATTGTGAAAACACATTGATTTAGTTTTACAACAGTATACGATATTAATTAAGTTGAGTACAATAAAATCTAAATCTGAAGATTTAATATGCAAATGAGAGTGTTTTGATCTGTATTTAGTTTAGCTAGTTGTAGTTAATAATAATTTTCTGATGTCTTAAGCAAATAAAATATATTTTACAAAATTAACACTATCTGCGCCCGCCCACAAACACATCGCAGACTTTATCAGTATTTTTTTATAAATCATCTTGTGTGTCAATTCATACTAATTCCCGTGTACACCGTGTACACGATAACTGATCGACTAATTCTTTGAAAATCATGGTGTAATAACTCCGTAATAACTGTCCTGTGTCGTTTACCAATAATCAACCTACATTGTTTAAAGATCGAAAGTGAACGCTTACATTCTATAGTTCAACATTTTATTAAAACTTTTCGAAGTGTCCATAAAAGTCTACAGTGGTATTTGTTTAGGAAAAAAGGATAAGTTGTTTAAGAAACTCTTTATCACAATCAGGTACTTTACTTACTTTGTTATTCGAAAACGTTATAAATTATTCGTAAATTTTGTTATAAGAGATGGTTGAACACGCATAAATAGTAATAAACCTTCAACATAAATCAACTTTAATAAAAGTAGTCAAAATTACAACGGAAGGGCTGCCATTTCTAACAACAGAGTTAAGCAATCTATGAAATTTTGAAGAAAGACAAGACATCAAGAAACTGCTTATATTTTAACTGCGCAAATAATCACCATATTCCCTACTGCTTCCGCTCACCGCTACATTTTGCCTCAGGTCGTTATTTTGACATGTTGTATCGCGTGGAATTTATAAACGGTCTCAGAAAATTGTCTTCATTATTTTACTAACTGTGAACCAAAAATATATCTGTTTTCATTATACGAAGCGATTTGATACCTGACATGTCACGCTATAACAGGACCCAATCAATGCCTCAAAGCAGTGGCTACCCGTAGGACCAAGTTTGGACCCTGTCTACAAATATTCCCCTCTGGATCTCCTTTTACCTTATACCTTAGTGCCCGTAGGGCCCTCTATTAAACACCGAGTTCCGTAGGACCTCATTTATACTTCTTTGAATGAATTATCAAAAATAAAACTCGATAAATAAATCAATAAGTTTAAGCAAAAATATAAAATTTCTTTATTTAAATATGTACAAGTTTATTTACACCAACAAGTTCACACGCATACATAAACATTTAGTAAAATATAGGTTCCGATTACAGGCGTACACAACTTTATCTATTCAGCGCACACATTAATTTACACAAACTAAAAGAAATAACAGAATTAATAATATTAAGTGTGTTGAGAGAAATAAATAAATAATTGAATTCACCGGAATTGATTATACGAATTATACGATTCATACGAAACAAAAAGATAAAATATATACATATAATTGTTAATTACTTAAATTTAATTTGTTCCAGAACTTTGTTTTTGAATTCTCTTAAATTATCCTTAAAGATATCGATTTCAGCTACCTTATTTATGGTGTTATATGCGGAACAGATTCTAAAAAGCGTATGGTGCAGTTTTACTTTTAGGAATATAAAATATAGTAGTGTACGCAACTCGCGGATATTTGTGAGTAACCCTGATGTATATTTTTTGAACAAGATTATAGCATTTTGTTCGACCGCTGATAACTTTGTGAAGAAATAGCAAGTCCGACACAGAGCGGCGCTCACGCAAAGTACTGTACACCATGCTAGTAAATATAATATAATAATATACTTAGAAGGTCTCGTTGCAGAAGCTCCGGATCAGATGAATTTGCCAATTGATTTTATAGATTTTTAAATCATCGACAAACAGTGAGATTGATGTCTATGGCTTATGTATGACGTTATGTCGTTTACAAACAATATAAATAATATGGGTACAATATGTGATCCCTGTGGAAAGCCAGATTTGGCATGGAAAACCCTCGACACTAATCCCTTGCAAACGACAACCTGGGGTCTCCCAGAAAGGTATGACCCAATCCAGCCCAGTGAAGGTGAACCCAGTCCTTGCTAAAATTGATTTAAACCGTTTAATAACAATTGCGCTGGCATGTCAACCCTGCCATTGCGTTCATCGTTTAAAAATTTTCGCATAGTTACCTATTTCGCGATTATGCTTTTCAGAATTTTATGAAATGCTGAAACCATTCAATTTACATTATTCATGTTCCAAAAGAAATCCTGCCCTGAAACTTTAGCCAAATCTGAGAGAATATCAGGGCAACTAGTTTAATAAAAATTATAATCATCACGGCCTCTAATTACAAGATATTCTCTATGTACACAAAACAAAGGTATGGTGAATAGTAAACTTGGATGGTATTGGTCTAATCTACTTATTAGAACCATGGGCGAGAGAACATACGATTTCAGCATATTAATTATTATGAGATCCAAAATTCTCCCGTCCTCATTATGCAAATTGTTATGTTAAAACAAGGAAATAAGTGTCATGAAGTCGACAAGTGAATAACTCAAACTTCTAATAATTGAATAATTTGTAGGTATCACATACTTCAAATTTTCTACAGATTGCCAATTATAGGGGATTTTATTAAAATTTTGATTAAAATCCCCTATAACAACCAGTTACCAGTCTGATTAAAAACTATATACAAGTTATCTAGAAAATGCTGCTGTGTTTTAAGTTTCACGGGAGGAGGCAGGCAGACCGCGCAATTGGAGTAAGTTTTCTGTGAACCATCAATCCGAATGTTAACATTAATTCATAGGTCTTCGCAGTCACTCTTTGCATTCGCATCGAAGGCATATCGCATGAAACAGCAATCATGACACCGTCGCCGATTGATATGGAGCTCGTAGATGGAGAACGATCTCGACGATACACCACGTAACGAGTGTCGATAAACTCGCTATCTGATATTGTGGAGCTCAGCCAAGTTTCAGTGATAGCGATAAACAATAATAATACACATATAAAAATTGTCACTGTTTGTTCTTCTGGCCTGCGGGTATTTTAGTGCTCGCCCCGCACCGTACCCCTCTTGCGTACATCCACAATTATACACAAAGTAGAATGTCTTTATTACAATCTAGCCCCACTTGGTAACCTTTGGTATAAAACTGCTAATTCGGAGGGTAATGAGCTGACTGGAATGAACCCCCCTGCTCAGTATCTAGGGGGAGGGGGATAAACCAAGCACGCATTAAAGTTTTAGATATCTAAGCATACATAGGGACAGACAGACCGCGGAAAGCTACTTTATTGTGTCCTATATGTTGACTACTCATAATACCTTAATGTACTTTAATTTTGTACATGGAGGTTTCTAAAATACATATTTAATGCACTTGTAAATTTTAAGCAGCCCAATCTCAAAGCGAAAAATCATGTGAGTTTTTTTTTTTATTTCTTTATCATACGATACCGCTATCGTTAAAGGCAATAGTGTAAGTCAATGTAAAAAACACACTTCAATTGTCCCAACAACAATTCATGAAGTAACATACAAAATGTCTTTATTAATAGTATAAATTTGGTCGAACGGGCACTTTTGTGATAGGGTTCAAACTTTAACGTACCCGTAGGACGTATCCAAAGCAATTACAGGTTAGCAATTCCACGGAGAGTACCATGTATTTTTGTACTTTCATTATTACTTTGATAAGATATATATTTGTTTGGCAGGGAAATAGGATAACAATGATATGGCAGTAGGTATAAAATTATGATACTTCAACAATGCATAGTTCTGTGATAGCATCATAGAAATTGATATTTAGATTCCTATAAAATAGCATGCTTGCAGATTTTTTTAAAAATCCCGAAATTTTGGAACTGTTTTGTCTCTCTTATCCTTTTTGCAACGCTATTGTTACAGCGGTCGTGGGCATTTAACTCTTGACACATATAATTAATAAGCATACACAGCTCGTCTTACGTTATCACACTATAGCTATATTAGCTGTTTTATCCCAAATAATGTAGATAAACTAAGTCACGAGACCGAGGCGGCTTGTTACTCAAAGCGTTTTTTCAATTTTTTCCTCCTGGCAAAAATTTTCCATTTCCGTTTTATTTTATTGATAACAAGTTTTAATTGTTGCAGACCAAAGAGATTATCCTGCTTTATTCCGTTTTCCTCGTCGGCATTCAGAATTAAGTAAGTTAGTAACTTTTACGTCTTTTCTTCAATAACAATATTTTGTCCTCTTATAACATTTTTTTATAGGTGTCCTTGTCCTCGTTAGTCTGTCGCCATAACAATTTACTATATACTGGTTTTTAAAACGAATGAGAAGCAGAACCATCATCGGAAAGTCGCAACGTTTAGCAGGCTACATTTCGAGCGTACGCCATGTGAAGGTATTTCCATAATAGATGAGCGTTATTCAATTACCTCATACTAACAAGTGTGCTTCGTGTAACGTTATGTCTGCCAACATTTCCAATAAATACATCGATAACTAACACCACCACTGCGAAATGGCGGAGAAAAGCTGTCCTGCTGTTATATTTTTTGATTTACCTATAACTTGGCATCAAGAATACCACATGTCGTGATAATCGGACCCAACGAAGACCTTCCTTCCGAAGAACGCAAGCATGAGATATCAAATGCCAAAATATACTTAGCCCAAAGTTTGGAAGGCAGCATATTAAAACGCACTAAATGTAAAGGTAACCTTAATAGAATATATCAATTGAAATTTACTTAATTACTTGCACCAATATTTGGGAAGTTACAATGTCTGTTAACGTCAAAAGTACCTCAGATCTATTTTTCTTTTCGGAAAATAATATAATATGTTCATTCGGATGTCAGCTTTGAATCCTTATCCTCTCAGAAAAAAGGTTATAGAAATATTGTGTTGTCTCATCTCGGTATTTCCTCTTTGCAAAATTATATTCAAATGTATATGCATGTTTTTTGCCGACACGTGTCTTACTCGACTACGCGGATACAGTAGAATCACGTGTGTTAACTTGTTTTTTGAAATTATTTTTCGAATATGCTGTGCGTATACCAGTTTTGGAATCTCTGGTATTTGATTATATTCAAATGACGATTTACAAGATGGTAAATGGTATTCTTTGTGAGATAAGTTGGTACCTTCAATAGCAGTAGCAGAGGTTCAGGGAGCGCTTCAGTGATATTGAACTGTATTCCGGTAAATATTGATGTTATTTGTACATAAAAGACTGAAGTACTGATGTCTCAATGTCTTTGTTAATGTTTTCTGCTCAAATAGTAACATAAAGATGTAAGGAAAATAAATACAGAGAATCCGGTGCTGGTGTAAAGCCTAAAGCTTGCAATCTTTTTGGAAAAGCATAGATTTGTGATATGTTATTTTGAATTTTTGTAGTAAAAAAATTGTCTCATTACTAAAGCATAGTTTGTATATACCACCTATAACTCAAAAAAATATTTTGTGTGTATTTACACGCTTGACAGATACACAATTTACCAACTGCTCAAATTCCAAACTTAGTACTTATCTATCTAATCGAAAGTACTATAAGAAATCTTGGAAAAATAAATAACCTAATGTGAGACATTCAAATTAGATCTTAAATACTTTTGGCAATTTATATAAACATTTCATTGTAGTGTGTGTGCCTGCCAGCATAGTAAGACTAATTCTTGAAATCAAAACAAAGATAACAATTATTTTATTTATCCAACGACTCGTGACATTTCACGGTGGATGGTGTGGGGTGCTCCAGTTCACTTGCTTTGTGTCACCCGCGGAACTGAAGTAGCGGTCCCACCTGCACTCTACTTGCCTTTTTAATTGGCGCTACTTACACGCATTAGCCCAACTGGAATATCAGGATTCAACAACTAATATTTATTGTCATCATGATATCAGTGCTAAAAAGTCCACTGCTAAATATTGGCCTCCCCAATAGATTACAACCTACTAGGGATATTTACCCCGACTCTGGGCAGGCGGGATGGTGATCGCAGTTTCCGTCAGTACGCAGAATGACGCTGCTGCCTATCATCCGGTAGGATTTCTCTTTATCGACTCTTACGACTCCCCGTGAGATGAGAGGAGTTGGTACTATTTTAGGCCGGTACTACATCATGGCACTGTATCAGGTAGATATTTACTGTACCACAGGTAGATTCAAAAATTTGCAATGAGTGAAGAAAAACTGTCCGTGACTGTGAAGTTTTAAATTGAAAAAAATTAAAAAACACCTGCAGTCTAGATGCCTTTTTAATTGGCGCTACTTACACGCACTGCACTAGGCCAACTGGAATACCAAGATTCTTGCGGCGACTATAACAACCAATACTTACTGTGCCAGAGGTACTTATTAACCGAGGAAGATCAGCTGCTAAATAAACAGCTTCACGAGAAATGTGTCTATGGAAATGGGTCTTAAATATAGGTCTGGCTGCGGTTTTCAGCAGTTGTAGCGAGATCCGTTTATAGATCGCCCTTAATATGCAAACCATTGTTTTATTCTCTTAAGTTACTAATTTAAACTAGATCGTACATTGTTCGTTTTTGTTTTTTAATACTTGCTAGAGACTTATTGTTTGAAAATGTTTTCTTTGGACTGAAAGAATACTTACTGGTGAAAAAATTTATTGGTAAATTCATTTGGGTACTAATTTAAGTAAATATGCTTTGTCACGTCTTTATTAAGGTTTTATGTACGTCATAAGTTTTGTCTTTTACCTAATAAGTGTGTCCAGGAACTAATTAATTGATTAGTTTCTTTAATATCCAAATCAGTTTTGGTGAGCAATAACCTTTTTTTTCAATTTTAATAAATTACAATCAAACAACACAAAACATAAGTTACATAACAGGTTGAACAAAACAAACGTCACGTGCTACATTTTCAACAACACTTTGGAAATCGAATAAATTATTCCACATCACCACCTCAACATAATTCAAATGTTATTTATGACATACTGATTTTGAAAGCAGGGTAACCGATTACAGATATAAGGATGTGTCCGCTATTTCTTTCGCTTAGTAGATTCTGCGTATCTAATTAGGTACCACCCTTCATCAACGCCGGCGCATTTACGGTGCACGTTGGCATGCGACAGTTATGGGTGGTTTTTCTATGCGATTCGGTGCCGCAGTGTGTGCAATAGCTTGCGCAGGCGCCTGTGTCGCGGCGGATCGGGGTCACGCGCGTCACGTAACGGGCTAGTGCTAACGGGAGCCCCAAAGGCCGCGCAGCGGGATGGTGCACGCGGAAGTAGGAACGCGGACGCCGATTAAGCCTCCCGGTCTGGCGTGCCTGCGCCGCCAGTACCGTTGCTGTTTGTCAATGTATACAAATATAAATAAAATACGCTTTAGAAGTAAGTACACAGTCTACATTTGTAGTTCAGAAAAAAATAACACTTTACGTCAATGTTATATCTTCTTCATTACGAAGTAAACAACTTTTCAAATATTGTTGAAAGTTTGTAAGTAATTGCGCAAAAAAACAATGCATTTAATTTTGACTATACATTTGATTTACCCTGCGGGCTTGATAAGCTTTAAGCTTGTAGGTACATAAATCGACAAGATTTGAACTCGCTTAACTGATAGAAAACGAGCGCCTAATTTGAATAAAGCAAGGTCCAGCTGTTAGAAGAGATTTCAAAAGAAGTTTTTCCAAAAGGGAAATCATTTAGTTACTTACTATTTGTTAAAAATTTGAATGTACAGGCTGACCAACTTAACACATTATTATTCCTCGTTTCGTATATCTCAAGTAGTTGTTTGTCTAGGTAAGGTAAAAACAGAGTTCACGGTAGCGCGCCGGCTCGGCAGTGGAAAGCAAGTTCACTGTCATGGCCGCCGCGTGTTCGGAGCGACAACCTTGCGACGCCCGCCTATCGCCTTCGTCACTCACTACTCGGCTAAATTACACTACAAAATCAGTAAGAGCCAAATTACAAGTATGTATATTTTCTTATCGCGTAACGGAATTAAATTTGTTTTTTAATATTATTGTAATTGACGAAAAACCTGCGACAAATTAGCGACATATCGTGACTAAATACACTAGAATAGACGGTAAATCCTCAAATCACAATTACAATTCCTTTTACGTTTTGTAATAAAAAAAAATTGTATGTAATAAAACAGCAACAAACCAGCGATGCCCGCCTATCGCCTTCGCCGCTCACTCCTCAGCTAAATTACACTACAATATCAGTGAAGCGACAAATTACAAGTATGTACTTGGCACGTTTTGTAATAAAATGAACTAGCAAATAATCCTTCCATCCCATATCTTGCCCGAAGGTGTCTAGTCTAGCTACTAGGAGAATGGGATCTCGTGTAGAGTCCATATGGGCAAAGAGTTAATCATCAATTCATCCACTACATCCATTTGACACGTTTTATCTCTTGCTAAAAGTTAAATTTGCTAAAACTAAACTCGCGACAACCAAATCGACTCAACAGCGTACTACATCCAAACATTGTTTCAAGTAAAAGTTTACACCATTTAAATTAAAAAAAAAATGTCATTTGAAAGCTTGAAACTTAAACTAAAAAATTACATATTGTGTTTATTTAAATGTGTTTATTATATTTATTCAATATTGTGTTGTTCGCGATTGTACATAGATCCACTTTATATATCAGTATTGTAAAAAGGTTTCAGCCCACCCAAAATGGGTTATATGTACGTGAGATTACGTAAAAGTATGTATGAAATGAAATAGCGCATACTTTATAACCTATCGGCTTTGTCATTCACTCACTATCATACTATAAAATCAGTTAAGCGCCATAGCGTTAAATGTGTATATATTTTCTTTTTGTATTTTGTATCGAAAGCATTTAGATAATTCATGATTCAAATAATCATAAAAGCACTACTACATACGAATTTCTGTGTCAAAACCGTTTATTTTAACCTTTAACGTATTGTAAAAACATATACATTATCTACATATAAGTCGCGGCACGCGAGAAGTAGCGGACAGCTGCTAGTGTCACGATATAAGTCATATCTGCTCGAGGGATTAATAAATTTGTATTTGTTAAGATGTCGACATCGATAGCCGTCAGAAGGGAAGCTTTAGAGAATGCGTAGATAAGTCACTATCGCGAATGTTTCTCTGATTACGTTACTACTATTTCGCAAAATATCACGATTTTATATAATTATGAGCATAGACTATTGAGTCTAGAGTCGTGTGACTTCGTAAACAATTAAAATGTATACCTATTGCGAGTAAGTGTTGTCGCTAGAAAGGAGCTATTTATTGTTTTTGTATAATTACGCTCAAAAACTTGGTTGGCGGTAAATTTTTTGTTGCTAACCTGTGGAATACTTGTACCACCAAAATTCAATATCTTATCTAACGCCTTAGTAAATCGACACTCAATTATATGTGTTTTGGGGAAATACTAAAATTTAATTCGGTAGTATTAATAGTTCCATGTTATGTCTCGTCAAGAGTTTTCAGTAAATAAGGTCTGCTGCTTATTCCTATATTCTACTTGTAGAAGTGCGTTAAAGAATTTGGGAAAAATCTACGGTGTCCTGGTAAAAAGCTACGCGGATAAATCAATAAAGTATTAGTCATAAGGAACTCCTTTGCGGGACTGTTCGGAAGGGTTAAGGATTGTTTTTTAGTCAGTAAAAGTATGACACACCCTCTTGCTCCAGCCAGAGCGGGAAACGGTTCTTCGAAGATTTTCTATTCAAATAAAAGGCGTAAGGAAGTCCGGGAAAGACAATATTATAGCTTCAAAGATAGCTTCAAAAAAAACTTCGATGTTCTTAACAAAAAGTTAGGACCCTATAAACATGCGAGGGTGATGATAAGTTATAGTTACGAGTTTATTTCAGTTTGTTTTTGAAAGCATTTGGAGATATTTTTACAATCCTACTTTGAAAACACTCGGTAAGTTATCTAAAATTGTGTAAGAATATTTTCCTGCCTGATCAACACATTCGCAATCACCGAGCATAGACTATTAAGTCTAAAGAGATATATTTTTTTAATCTATTATATAAGGATTATTGGCAATTATGCCAAACGTACTGGGTGTCAGCGATAATAACTACGATCATAATTCTGCTTAAAACTTTTTTACTTATATTTTTTTATTTCATGTTTATAGTCTAATTAATTATAAGTCGTATTTAAATAAGAAAAGTAAATTACGTTGTGCTTTTATCGTTTAAAGGTTATTTCCACAAGTTTCACTGATTGATTCAATACCTAAAATCAGCCAAACCCAAACGATAACAAAGAAATTTATACAGGTATTAGGGTTTTTTTTGCAAACCTTCTTAAATGATTTTTTAACAGTGTGTATTTAGACAGTTGATGAGTGGAACTTGTGGGAAATCTTCTTCTATCTAGTAATTAAAGCAAAGTCGACTGTCGGTGTCGGGAAGTAAAGCTGGGCCATTGCACCGTTGGTTGGCGGAATGTCACTGGATCCGGTTCGATTCCCGGGTAAATCTGAGCGCGCGCCACATACGTCATGTGCGCGTCCCGTTAACATTAAAACCCGCTCTGGATTTTTATAAGTATTACTTACAACCTTTTTTACCACAATTAAAGCCCGGTTTCTTTAAATTATTTGTGGCTCATGTCAATAATCGCATAGGCCTTGCATTAACTATAAAGTACTACTATAATCAAAAATATGTCAACTGTATAACTAAATCTACACCTAGTGGGGTTTGCATAAGTAGGTATATAAAATTATAAGATAAAAAAGGAAATTAAATTTATGAAGAAAAAAAATTTTTGTCTATAGGTCTCCAAACTGGTGCATGAGAGCACTTTGGGTTCTTTTTAGAAGATCAGTTTATTATATTCCTGAAATAAGGACTAGTAAAATCAGTAAGATATATGATATATAACGGTATATATGAAAATGTTTTTGGTCGATGTGGACATATCGCGATGCACTCCAAGTTCGTTGTTGCTTCATCTCCAAGTTGGTCAAACAGACTATTTCCTTCTTCCAAATCGCACCAATCTTTATTCCATTGATTCACGGTTTAGACGCGAAAACGTAACAGAGAGTTACTTTTGTACTTATAATGTTAGTATGGTTTTTATTAGTACAAGTTGCCTACTTGAGTTTTGCCTCCTCATTATAAGTGTCTTAAAAAAAATTGGTAAAAAACCCATTAGATGATTTTTAGTCAGTAAAAGTCTGACTCACCCATACGCCCACCCACGGCGGGAGAAGGTCATTTCATGATTTTCCATCAGAAGAAAATAAAAGGCTGTAGACGCTTGCAATCCCCGGGGCATTCCTAGCGCATTGCCTTCTCGTTAAAACTACGTTTATTGTAACTTTGATACAACTGTTTTAAAAATACTAAAAGAGCCTAGAAGGGTAAGGTTTTTTTTCAAGTCAAAGCAATCGAGTCTCATATAACTTTTTTTTTGACAAGTGACGTTTTGTTTTGCACCCAAACTGTTTTTGTATCTATATCTGTAGGTTTTCTACATATACAATTATTGTTCTTCTGCTGATCTTCCGCGGGTCCGTTAACCTGTTGCGTTATGTTGTTGGACGCCTGCACAGCATGAAGATCCGAGTAAGGTTTAAAAATACTGTTCCTAAACCTGTTTCCAGTGGTTAAGCTGGTTGCATATAATGTAGAACTATTACATATTAAGTGATTTAATAATAAAATTTCGAGAAATCTCATGGAATCATGACGGTGTTTTTTATTAATGATTTGACAATTTCGAAACCACTTAGGTACTTTCTTCGATCTAAAAGTGTAACAGACAAACAAAAGCAAGCAAGTTTTTGCAATTTTTTATACATATAATTATGATATCGTTAGATAAATTCTCGAAATCGGGTTTATATATAACTCATATTAATATCTACTAAAAATAAACCTATACATATAGTATTCTTAAAAATTTCCTTTAAATTTACCTTTTGCAGATAAGCTTTACGAATTGAAGAGAAACTTCAACAGTTATGTAAAAAAAATAATTTCAAGTTGGTAATTTGTTCAAAAAGCGGGATATTCCTCAGCTTAGACCTACTATACCCGGACATGTCCCCGAGACACAATGGCGCTATCAGTCTACTACGTGATTACAATTGCATAACTGCTAAAGTCGTAAACACAAAAGCAATAAACTAAAGTAGTATTGAGATACGCGACGTGATTAAATACTAGCTCTTCGTGTGAGCACTGTAAGTTGATTTATAGTCTGGTTTCCTTTGCTAAACGATTCTTGTTGTTACAACTGAGCGAGTATACTTAAAACCTACTTTACGTATGTAGGCTTTATACTTGTTCTCTGTAACAACCTAGACATATACACACTTTTTCTTACACAAACTTTTTGTTAGAAATGTGTTCTTTTAAGAAGGATCGTTGCGGGCTTTTTACAGCCATGAATATTTCAATACAGGCTTTATATTTCAAAATAAATAAATAAATATTTTCTGACACCAATTTTATAGTTCCAAGGAACTTGTGTTATGGATACTGAATAACGGTAAAAACATGCATAAATACTCTCTTTTCTGTTTATAGGTACATACTTAATATACATAGGAAAACATCTAGACCAGAACAAATACTCATGTATAAGCACACAAAGATTTGTCCTATGTGGGAATCGAACTCACCACCTCAAGAGCATTGAAGCTAAGTGATCCTTTGTGTAGAATTTTATATTGAGGACTTCCGTATGGTATGTTCGTATGGTATGCCTTGAGTGTTAATAGATGAGCCAACTCACAGAACTGCAGAAAAATTTATGTAGAAACATTTATACTTTTTTAAACTGAATACATACCAGTGGTAAGCCGGAATACCTCTTAAGAGTTAAAAAGAAGTTTATAAGAAACTCGTGTGCCGCGATGGGTCCACCGAAATTATGCATACACCCTATCGAGCACTGCAAATGAATAGAAAAATAGATGTTTTTGTAAAGTAGATAGATAATATTAAGGGCGTATTTCATATAAAAATAGAAATTACAGCAAGACATGGAAAATAATTGTTACAGTTTTGGCTTGGTCTAGGTCTCAGGTAGCCGTGGTGCTATAATAGACTTAAATATGATTAATACTATGGATTCATGTGATTGATAAAAAAATTGACCATATTAAAAATCAGAATATGAAATTATACAGTCACTTTGTAGCTTCCGCTATGCCAAGTTTATATGTAAACTAGCGGCCATCTGCGTCTTCATCCGTGTCACCTACAATTAATAGTTGTTTTTTAGGTTAAAAAGTAACTAAAGTTACTCTTATAACATTAGTAATCTGCCAGTAAAAATCCCGTTAATATAAGTCCAACTGATTCGGAGCTGAACCAAACCTTGTTTAAAAACGTAAATTTTAAGTATCTACATGATTTGATATGAAACTAACTTGAGATATGGTGTAAATTGATTTGTAAAGTTAGGTACAAAAGTACTTTTATGATAAGTATTTTGTGTCACCCTAAATTAACATAATAATCTTTTAATCTTAAGTACAAAGGAATTGTAGGTATTCATACGAATTAAGTGCAAAATAACTATCTGTTTGTTCGATTAAATAGTTTTCATGTTTTAATTTTGTTATTTAGGGACCAGGCCTTTTAATTTAGTTTTGCTCAGCTTCTGTAAATCGCAAAGACAAAGTCGTGTGTGAGAGCTAGTCGGACTATAATTCAATAACTATAACTAACAATAGCTTGCTAGTGAGCATAGCGTCCATTAAACGATAACGACAACAATATTAGATTTGTCATTTATATCTTAACTTATATGACAAATGTGATAGTTCTGTTAGTTTAATTTGTCTACAATTTGTACCAAAAACATAAGTTGTTCCACGCGATAAACTAGTTCACTTAATCCAATTGATATTATTATAAAATTATCAATTCTTAATTTCTAAATAATTATTTGATAACACGAAATATAAAAAAACGATAACAATAATTATGAAAATAAATAACCGATAATGTCGAAGGCTAAACATGTACAGGTCAACATAAAATTGGTTGGGGTTTACAGTAAAGGCGTCAAATAGTAAGTTGCAGCCAAACCGCCATGTCTATCAGCCCCTGAGATCATTTTTTTGTCATAACCTCCAGACAATTACAAACAAAATTAAAAACTATTATGCCGAATTTATTTATACGTGCCGAAATTATGCGAGCACATCCATTTTAGTACCCACATTTTTGTTGAGTATTAGAAATACCAACTACTGGCAACACTCTCTGGTTGCGTCAACTCGGGTTATTTTTTTATATTTTTTCCGAATAACTTACAAATTATTATGAAACATAAAAAAAATATAGTTTTGTGTGAATTTACGTGTATAACGATATTCCTTCATACTTTGGTGTTGTTTTTGCACCATTTAATCACAAAGGACGGCATTTTATTGACAAAGTTACTACACGGCGTCACGGGAGATACTAGCGTGAAATGAGCGTAGTTTTACGCCTGTGTGTGCGTGAGCGCGTGTATTTACATGAAGGAGCTGAGTTTTGTGACTTCAGTGCTATCGCACCATATTAGGAGTAATTTTATAACACACCTGTTACACTTAACCTATCACAAGGTCGTCTGAACGTTTTCTGACATGTCATTTAGAATTGCGTTTTAGGGAGGATAATATAAAACCTGCGTCAATCTTTAGTATTTATTATTTATGTATACCAGACACCGAACACAACACCTTAGCATGTAAACACACCTATGTGTTGCGTAAGTCTGAATCATAATTCAGAAATGCAATGAGTTGTTGTGTTAGTTTAGTCCGTCTCTTTATACGAGACGTGATTCAGTGCGACCGGAAATGTCGCCATCTTGGCCGCGCCCGCCATGTTTATTGGCGCTCCGGAAGTTGCGCGCGCGCGCCGCTCGACTTTAGACGGCATTTCCACGGGGAGCACGGAATATGAGTCGGAAATAATCGGATACTATTTTCGGTGTCGACGTTTTTCCGCTCCGCGGAGACGGTCGTCGGTGTTAGTTAATCATATGGTTGAGGATGAAGCCGTTGTATTTATAGAGGAAATTGCTCTGTGTCGTATTTAGACTCTCGTAATTTCGTCTGGGCAGTTGTTTGTGGCAGCCGAGGTATGCATGCCCGACCCGAAACTATTATACAACACAACGTGCGCACGTGAAATATGTACCTTCTTTCCAACCAACGTGATATTTGGCGAATCGCCTTGGTCTTACCGCAATATTTACGACAACAAAATAAGGACGTTGTGAATTAATCATCAAACAATAAATTATTTGTATATTATTATATATATTACATTTGTGTACGATAATGTCCTTTTGGACATAGGACACCTATAGCCAATTAAATGTAGCAGTTGCCTACCTGAAATTTTTGCGCCAACTACGTTAGCTATATGAGAAATAATAACTGTTCACTCTGGGTTACGAAGGACTTGCAACGCTTATTGTGATTTTTTTTAAAATGGCATTGTAATGTATTATCGCTTAGGTTTCAACACACTCAAAATCTTAATTCGCCTCAAGCTACCACACTACATTCCCTCTCTATGCGTCTACAATGACAGGATATACTTACCTAATAATTTGAGTCGCCACCGAATTAGTGATCACGACAAACCTGCGAATGAATAACTTTGATGGCATGTCCTTTGTCGGAAGAACGGACGCACTGCCTCACGATATTTGTTTGTAAGACAATACAATTCAAACCTATTTTGGACATCTGAACGCCGATTGCCGGATGTCATTAATTTTGTTATCTGTTTTTATGTATGTGAACTGCTTAAATTATGTAGATGAGTATGAGTATTACAACAATTGAGGTACGCGTGTCTTCACTTTTCATACAAACTGACAGTTGCCCGCAGCTTCTGTCGGGCTGATTTGTTTTTAGACTATGTTGTTGTGGACAAATATTTTTGTAGTGTGTTATTATCTCCTGGGTGTATAGGGATCCTACCAAGACCTAAGGAGTCCAAGCCAATCTCACCTACAAGACACACTACAAACAAGTGGTGCACTTGCCGATCAACGGACGAGGCTCTGGCTAACATAACAGTGCCCGATAAGCGGCAATAGGCTCGCCGCCTATTACTTGGGACCAACATTTAAATTGGCGAAGTGTGGGCGTATAATATGCCTCTGCCTACCCCTTCGGAAGACAGGCGTGAATGTATGTATGTTTGTATGTTTTATCTCCTGCGTTCAATAATTAGGTCACTGCACTCGGTTGTAGTAGCGATGTGTCTAATTATCTCCTAAGATAATATTAAAATAGGAGTTAATATTTCAAAATATAATTTAAGTTACTAAAACATATCATATTAATCATAATATTTGTACTGATGGAATAGTGTAATTTGTCATAAGATTAGGACTTCACAGTTGCAATTCAAGAGATAACCACGAGGTAAACGTCTGATGCTGAATTAATTTTATGTTGAGAACATATGGAGTGTCCATATAACAAATACTTAACGTAAAATCATGTAAAAAATTACAACTATTACGCCATTCTAAGTTGATTTTCGTCGACTATGATTTACAACAGTCATCGTATAAGAGGGTGCGCGTGCGCACAGAGGCTTCGGAGGAATGTGGTCGGGCGGTGTGGTGAGGTGGTGGGGGAGCGGAGGGCGAAGGGAGGGGACACAAAGCCTGGAACTGGTTCTGCTTCCTGTACGTGTCGGATGTCCTGCGGCTTCCTGCCCCTCCGAGTGCAGTGCGCCGAAGTGAGATACGTAACGAGAAAATTCAGGGCTGTCCTACAACCTATATTAATATCAATAACTTTAAATAACTAGGCTAAGATGGTACAGATATAGATTACAGATGGTACAGATATAGATTATAGATTACCCGGACGTATTTCGCGGAACAAGTTAAATTAAAATTTATATTCGGTATCTAATTATAAATATTAAATAAAGACCTCTCTGTTCTAAAAGTGTTTGTGTTCTAATAGTTTTAGCAAGGTTTCTGCCCGTCCCAAATGGGATATATCGACGTGAGATTATGTCACTACATATTATAAAATAAAGTACCCGGTCTCTGGCCTCCATTTTAATCTTGATTTTTGTATTTTAATATTTATTATATTTACAACTTTGGTATAAACAAAATGTTTTATTTCAGAACAACGTTAGCCGGATCAGGGGGCCTACCGCCGAATTCGATGGATTACCGGTAATCCATCTAGATCAAACTTTGTTTTGCGTTCATTAATCCGTACCGGGGAATCTGCCGACAGCCACCTCTCATTCATGACCTTCAGTCCGTGACAGACCAATAGGTAAATGGAGAACGCCATTTTGTTTCGATTTCCATGAGTTCGGCGGTACGACAGAATCAATTCGAAATCCATTTTGCCTTATTGCCATCGAACCGAGTTCGATGGCAATCGATTATAAGACGGTAGGCCCCCAGCTAGTGTATGAGTGCGTCTACACCTGGCAAATGTGCAGCTCGTGAGCAGCTTGCAAGTGCGCATTCGCATGAGCTGCGCATTGAAAGTGGCGGGCGCAACAATCCATTGTAGTGACTGTATGCGTACGCAGCTCACAAACCGGTTGTGAGCTGCGCATTCGTGAGATGTGGACGCACCCTTAAGTTAAAGAAGTTCAGATAATATACAGTACGCACAGCAAGATCACTTAACGTCGCTGATGTTGGGTACGCACTATAGAGAAGGCTCTCAGTTTGTGCTGTTTCGCTGAACTTTGCTTGTGGCATATAGTTTTTTTTTAGATCCTAGTTGTAGCAAGATTTCTGCGAACCCCAAATGGGATATATCGGCGTTAGATTATATTTGTATCAATATATATTACACAACGAAGTCCCCAGTTTTTCTGTCAATCTGTTTCACCCTGCTGCACCTCATTTTCACCCCTATGCCCTCCATTTTATTGTGTGAACAAATTTTTGTCTGAACAATATAGAGTAGCAGAACAACGTTTGTGGTGTCAGCTAGTGTTAAATATATATAATAATGTTAAATAAATATGGACAGCCCTGCGAGAGCACTGGGCGTCTGAGTCCGGGACACGCACGATTGAGGAGGCTCTCAGTTTGTTTTTGTTGCGCTGCGGTCACCGTAACGCGACACGAGCTGCCTCCGGGAGTAATCACAGCGTCGACGACTTTGTTGTTCTTTTTCAATAAGAAATTGTCTTATTCAAACACAAGCACATGTAAAATGTTAATAATAATTGTCAATTAATTCAATTAAGTGCGTGAAAAAAACCAAACACGTTTTGGTGAGTCAAATGTAGACTAATTTACAAAACAAAAAACACGCACATATTTGTTTGTTTTTCTTAATCAAAGTCTCAAATATATACATATATTTTTCTTTCCAAACTCAGCTTTACTTTTAAATTGTTCTTATATATGTTATACATAAATACTTACTGTATATACTACTTAGTTTAGTAATGTTTTGAGTAATTTTGGCGACGAGACTTAACCTTATGAAATGGAATAAAAAAGTTATACAACTTATATTACATACCATTTATTTAAATAAAAGTTAAATTAACATACAAATAAAATAGTACACAATAGCATTGACATTTTTGTTTTATTTTTACTTTTTATTTTAACCTTTTTATGTTGGCACAATGTGGACAAAGCAATTTAGAAAAATTCATCAAATTTTCTTTTATGTCTTTAACTTCAACTCTCACTATGTCGACTAGAACTATTTATTTATATTTTTGTCACTCATGTCAAATTGTAATTAGCTCCGGTCCCTAGAAGAGAAAGACTGTCTTATATCGACTGCTCCAGAAATTCATGATACCCCGAGCCCAACGGCTTAACGTGCTTTCCAAGGCACGGAGCGTGCGCTAATTACGCACACAACTAAATAGAATTCTATGGGTATCGCCACTGGTCTATCGCCGGTCTTAGTGGAAGGAATATTAATGCTTAATAATTATGATTGTCGTATTGCCACTCGGTGAAATGAACAATATCCACACCGAACAAATATTTAGGAACTTTAAAACGAATATTTCTTATGGTCTGAGTGTAAACAAACGTATAGAAATTATGTTTATTCTTTGTTAAGCAAAGCAGAGAACCAAATTATATCTGCTTAATTTGGAGCTGTTATCGATTTGTGAGATGTCCAGGAATACTTACTATTATAAATTTAGTATAGCAACAGATATATCATAAACATCTCAAACAACACGTATACTAGACTGATTATGGACAGGCGTGTCACTAACAGACAGATAAATATCTGTAGTTACGTAACTCTATGAAAAAAGAATAATGCTTTGCGCAAGCAGCGAGTCCTCATGAAACATGCACTAGATATTATAAAAAATCATAAATACTTACGAAACTGTCCCTATTTCCAGTGTTGTTTGTCTTTTCTATTTTAATCACAACCTCTCCTTGTAATTTTCCAATGGAATCTGTAACAAGAGAAAACATTTATTGATATTGGTATCTTTGTTGTCAATACAGGATTACATAAATGTTTATTTTTGCTATAGGTACTGTCATTTTCCATTGGTACAACGTTTTCGCGACATCGTCGTAATTTTGTACTGACTGCGGATCCTGAAATTAATCTCGGATAAACATAATCGCGTAAAGACGTTACTATACGATAACGCTGAAGTTCTTAAATTGCGTAAAAGCTACAGTTCAATACTATTCAACAGTATCATGTGTCCGATTAAACCACATGACTTTAATAGGGTAGCGGAGTGTTTTTTTAAACATGTTACCAAAGAGCATTACTATAAGGGGAACATTCGTGAAATAATTTTTTTTTTAATTTGGGAACTAACTCCTCTAGTTTCGACTTTCCCAAAAACGCTTCATTCAAACGGCATCCACGTTATGACAACACATGTTGTTATTTTGCATGGGCCGCGTGCGAACTTTGTTCTATAGCTATATTAAATGATGCGTTTAATAAAATGATAACTTAACAAAAGTTGCTATAAATTGTGTGCGATTTCGGATTGTAACTATTTTTTTAATGTATTCTATACTTTTGAAATCGACTTGCCCATCTAACTTTAAAGGCCTGTTAAGGCATCAGTTTTCTAACAATTTTAATTGTTATTTCACAAATGTGTATGATTTTAATGATCCATTCTGATGAATACAAAATAACATGTAAAATAAAACACAGGAACATCACTCTATTATCTACTAAGCGTAACTTAATTTACATTTAAAAGGAATATTAAATTTATTAATGGTGTTTCTACGGCGTTCCTTTTTATTTCTTTTTGTATTTCATTATGTGACGTGAAGAACGAGACGAACTTGTCTTTAGAAAACTCCTGATTACAATTGCACTGCGTTCATTCTCTTTCGTTGTCTCATGCGTTCTGCGTTCACAAAAACATAACAGTTATGAAGTCTCTAATGACCATCCTGCTAATGTTAATACGGTAATGCACCATACGACACTATTCGTCTGCAGAATACAGTTCGTTAATACCTTCTTATATTTTATCTGTTATAAATACCAACTTCCAACAGTACCTTATGAAATACTTGTCCGTGTAATATTAATAATATCAGTAATAATTATAAATAAAATATATAATAATCATAAGTAATGTGTATAGGGATCCTACAAGAACTAAGGAGCCCAAGCCAACCTCATCTGCAAGTACTGGACCTGCCAATTAACGGACGAGGCTCTGGCGACCATGCAAGCGGCAATAGGCTCGCTACCAATTACCTGGGACCATATAATTGGCGAAGTGTGGGCGTATAATATGCCTCTGCCTACCCCTTAAGGAAATTGGCGTGAACGTTCAATGTGAAGGCAGGTATGTATGTAAGTAAGTAATTTCGAAAACCAGTTTACGCACTTAATTTGGGTCTACCCTCGTAAACGTCCTCTATTACAAAGAAATATGAAGGTAATATCACATCACATTTTGCAATATTGTTCTTTCAGGGGCTCTCACATATTACGTTTTAGTGTAAACATGTGTTAGTTAGGTCGTTGTACGTAGTTTGCCTGTTACCGCTGTCGACTTACGTAACGTACGCTCTGAAACAATGCGTTTCCGCATCTTCGTTTCCACGCGCAAGGTTACTGCCAAGGTCCCGGCTTTCTATCGCACTAAGCGCGTAGTCAGGAGAACGCGCGAAAAAACTCTTAAAACTAATTGAAACGCTTGCCTTTACGCCTCGCTGCCAGGAAATGACTACATTCATTTGTTTACTGCAATTTATTTTAATATAAAATGCTAATTAACTAATGTTAATAAAGATGTACGATCTTGAATACCGGATTTAAACTATAAAAATCATTTTTCAACTTCCGATTCCGACGGAATGCATAAATTGAATTTAAAAAAATTGCTTAACTGTGCTCATCGTTTGCTATCACATAGTTTCACGGTACACGTAAATTGTATCGAAAGCAAAAGTAATTTATTCAAGTTTGGCTCAATAGAGCTCTTAGGGATGTCATTCTTATAAAATAACGCGCCCATTCTCTGCAGACGGGAGCTTGATCGTAAAAGAACGGGCAAGAAAATCGTCATGGTTGGTTTTTCTCCAGCCAGTTACAATAAAAATACCAAATATTAAAACAATTAAAAGTTGTGTTCTGCAGTCACAAGATTTAAAAGAAAAGAAAAGAAGATAGTATTTTTGGCGCGGACGAAAAAGGCGCATGGAAACAATGTAAAACATGCATCATTTTACACAGATAACGATTGGTCAGTATGTGATAAGATAAATGGACGACATACAAGAGTATAATGAAGAATATAATGAGTGCTTGCAACATCCGCGATTGCGTCATGAAAACCGAGAAAAACTCTAGCGAGTGAGGAAAATGAATAGCTAAGCCGGATGTCGTGGTTCACACGGGCAATTAGTGCGCGGCTTGGGACGGTTAGTCGCTAGGGTCAACCCGTGCTACTTCCTTGGCGAAGAAATCTTCAATTTGTATTGTATTATTTACATATATACATACATTCACGCCTGTTTCCCCGAAAGGTTAGGCAGAGGCATAATATACGCCCACACTTCGCCAATTATATAGTTTGTTCCACGTAATAGGTGGCGAGCCTATTGCCGTTTACCGGGCACTGTTATGTTTGCCAGAGCCTCGTCCGTTGATCAGCAGGTGCACAACTTAGGCTCCTTAGGTCTTCCCCCCCAACTGGTCTCCACCTTGTCGTGGTGGGGGGGGCTGAGTACCTCCCGGGGGCCGGGAAAAGGTAACACCCAGAGACCGACGACTCTGGGTGCCCTTAGTACTGACTACCGGGGGAGAAATTAACCCTTAATCAAATGGATTTTTTATTACGGTACTGTCAAGTGGGAAATAATTTCCCAATATTTGAATAAGGGTTAAGAGGGACCAGTGGAGGGCGCAGCTGGCGGGCCAGGAGAGCCCGCTCAGCAGCGCCAGGAGGGTCTAGGCAGCGGGGGCAGGGGGCCCCTGCTGTCTAACCATGGACCCTCCGAGAAGTCGGCTACAAACGCTATGGTCGCACAAGGAGGTAGGAGGGGCGCGTCCACTGCGCCTCTCTGAGGAGGTCCTCCCGGTTTTGGTCCGGGGGACGTTGGCCGCAGGCGGGGTGTCAGACGCTGCAACCCAGGTACTGGCCCCCGCCTTTTTCTCAACAAGCGGCGAGCGTCGTCGGAAGATTTTTAGTGGGTATTACTGCTGGCAGTCGGGTCTGCCGGTGGTGAGTTCCACACCCTCTTTCGGTCCCCCTTTGGCCGGAAGGTAGTGCGTAAACGGATTTTGTTACCGACGTAAAACAAAAAAAGAAAAAAAAAAGGCTCCTTAGGTCTTGGTAGAATCCCTATACATATACACCCATTGTATTATTTAAAATATACGTATTCAACCGTATCATTAGAGTAAACATCGGAACCTAACCTATTGGTAAAATTCTCTAGCGAGTGAAGAAAATGAATAGCACATCTCACATACATCTTAAGCCGGATGTCGCAAGTTCAACCCGTTCTGCTATTCGGTACTGTCTCCTGACTTCTACGTATTTAGAGATTTGATATTTTTTATTATAGTACTTAATATTAATCGTCAATCATCGTATAATTTGAGTAAACCCTTGACTACCCTACATTACTAACTTGACCCTACTACATTACTATAAATATTAATAAAATTTGCTAGTTAGTGAGTAAAATGGATAGCTAAGCCGTTTAAGCCTGGGACGGCTGGTTACTAGGGTCAACCCGTTCTACTATTCGTTACTACCTAATTTTTATTCGATATACATATATGTTTCTTTATAGCCGCTCCCTAAGCGAATAAGTCTTTAATTTGTACTGTTTACTATGTTTAGGAAGCGCTCGTAGCTCTGCGGTGCTAGGTGGTCGGAAACGATCACCGAAGTACAGCAGATTTTACTGAGGTCAGTCCTTGGATGGGTGACCATTTGTGTGGCATTTGATATCGAGCGCTTCCGTGCTTCGGAAGGCACGTTAAGCCGTTGGTCCCGGTTATCAATAAATGTGGTAGTCGTTAAGCCATGTTAGAGGCCTGATGGGCGGCTTGATAAATTCTTACAGCAGGACGCCATACACCTGCCTCCGCCAATCCGCACTGGGTCAGCCTGGTGGAGTATGACCCAATACCCTCACTCACACCTTGATATGTGAGAGGAGGCTCGTGCTCAGTAGTGGGACGTAAATGGGCCGAGATGATGATGACTATGTTTAAATTTAATATTAATTGTACACCCTGAAACCCTACTATAGAACTGTAAATATTTGCAAAAAAGAAGCGAATAAGGAAAATGAATAGCCATTAGTCGCTAGGGTCAACCTATTAAAAATTTACGAGCCTAAAAAAAATATTTTTTGTAAGTGATGGATTAAAAATATCTTTGTAACAATTCCCGCGCTACTATAATTTCCCGAAAAATCGAGGAACTATTCAACACGACACGTGTTTCGCCCTTACACAGGGCATCTTCAGGTAAGATAGGAGCCTCAGAACATCGATGTCTTCACGACCAACGCTGAAACGAGAGTATATATTATAGTAGCGCGGGAATTGTTACAAAGATATTTTTAATCCATCACTTGCTTACAATGGATTTCCGCAAAGTAACGCCTGAATCAATATATTATATTTTAGTGATGACCAAATGTTATAATCGATTCTTGATGGTTCAAAAATAAGTGAGTATTTTCTTATTATTAGTAATACCTACTTATTTGTTACGAAACTTGCTTTGGGTAAATTCTGATACAAATCTTAGTTAAGAACCACTGAACATGAAAAAGTTTTTTTTTATAAATTGTCTTAATATCTTGTAGGTGTTGTAATAATTTAAACTGTAAAATGTAATTTGTTAATAACACTTCGTTGCGAAGGCTTCACTTTGAGTTGACTTGATTGCCTGAATTGCCTGTAATATTGTGTGCGCGAAAATAATTGGTGATGACCTGGCTAATCCATGGCCGACTTTATTACCTCGAGTAGCGGTATAGCACTGGCAGCTAAGCTATATTTTTAATGTAAAAAATAAATACCTGACTACACAAAAATCATTTTTTTTTCATATTTTTAATTTGAGGTGGTCGTAGACTACTGACTGAGCATACAGTTACTAGTTAATATATTATATAATTACTGAATTACATACTACTTTCTTTTGGAAATAAGCAGCACCATTGTACCTTAATTTGTATTCATTTGTGTAAATAAAATATTATGTGTGTACATAAATTATTAAATAAATCACATAATGATAACACTTACGCTTAAAGCTCACAACATGGGATAAACAGGACTGTTTATAATTAATTTTGAAATAATGAGTTTAGAAAATTATTAGTGTTCTTTTTTGTAAATATACAAATGTCATACCACCTTTAGTTCGAGCCTGTGATAAAAGGATCATTAAAGCCAGTGGTCTTTGCACTTCCTTGATGGACCGGATACAAACAGGCTGCACTTAATCGCCCCGGACCAGTCTGATCAGGATGTCAAGAAAAATCTAATTTTGTTGTGCTAATAGCCATTGTTCCATTCCGTGTCAATTAACTGATATGACGGCATAATAAGATGATGGCGTAATGGCGATTATGTTTTTCACTTCGGGTATCATCGTCACGGGCTAGGTTGTCGGGAACGATTATAGAAGTAAAGCAGCATTTACATAGGTCAAACCTTGGCGAGACCCTGTTTATAACTGTATATAGGAGCCGTCAAGCCATATTGAGAGCCTTATTGAAATTGTCTTGAAAAATTCTAACATCAGGACACACGACAGGAATCGTCGTTTAAACAATAAATGAAATTAGAAAAATCGCTAAAAAAAACTTTATTTTATTAGGTTAGGATATTGGGTACTAAAATATTGGTATTTTAAGCTAAAGTACTAAACACACCTCGTAATTACTTTAATAGACGTAAGTTCAAAATTCGCTAGGTAACAAACCCAGCCAACATTTTCCCAGGCTACACTTTGATGCACTTTAAAAAAAACATAACTAACAAACCCAAAGCATTTTTTTTAGAACTTAGTGACAGTGTTTGTTGCTATTAAGTTTTACAAATTTGGCACGCTTAGAATAAATAAGTAAAAGCAGAAAAAATATATTTATTCTAAAAAATAAGGCTCTATGACAGAGTTCATTGTCGTTTTGTTTCGCAAGGTTTGCTCACGTGAAATATCTGAGACTCAGAAAGTGGAATGCTTCGTGTTCAAGCGACCGAGACGAGCGAGAGTGATCGCGGCTCATCTGTTTATGGATGATAAAGGAATAATTATACTGTTAAGTGATGGATACGTCAGAGAACAATTTGTTTTAAATTTATATATTAATATGATATCAGAACGCGTGGAACTTCTATACTACAGATTTTTTACCGTCTTTTGAAAGAAACTTGAGGAAGACTCAAATGTTTCAACCTTAAAGTCTTGTAAATATTGGACGTCTGACACTAATATACAAGAACATACTATCATAAGGTCTAAAAATATCTACATAGTCCATAGTTTATTTGTATATCGCGCTATCAAAACCCAAGTCTGAATGGTGAAGTGTTTTAATGGTAGTAAAATTATTGACCATGTTTTAGACTAGGCTAAAAACTATTTCGGTACAACCTATCAAACAAACCATCTCAAAAGTCTGTTGCTATTATGGATAATATATATTATTTTCTTTTAAATAATGGCTTCGTGCGTTTAGCACATTCAGCCAGTGATAGTTTTAAGGAATATAATAAACTGAACCTCTAAAAAATACTTTTTTGATCATCAAAAATACTGATCTAGCATCTAATAGGGGATTAGGTGCTCCATCAGAATTTTTTGATGTACAAAAAGGTTAGGTTAGGTTGGTAATTTATTAATTTTGATGACACATTAAATATGAGCCTAGTTTTAACTATCTTAACTTATATTTATTTTTTATTAATAATATGTTATTCATAGTAAATGAGAATGAGTGGTGATAAAGATGATATGTGGTAAATAAGATGCCCTCCCCCTTAAACCCCTCGAGTCTTAAGTAAAGATGTGGAAATATACTGAGATCTCACATGGAATTCTTGAGATAATTTGATAAGTGATGTTGCACTGTTTTGTTTGATTTACCAACACAAATATACGTTCACAATCAACGGTTAATAATCCACTGTTATTACTCATTAATATCGAACATATCACAAATTTTATAAAATAAAACAAAATTGCAGGGATTACGCTACACTTTCCCGCCAAGCTGTCCATAATTTAATTCTTAATGCTAAACACATACTTATTTGTTTTGTATTTTCACGATATAAAAGTTTACTGGCTCTAAAACTTAATAATAAGCTCCTAAACTTGTTTTATATTAGGAGTAGGTATTATTTACAATATAGCAGACACGAGTGTGTTATGTTAATTGTACCTTGATTTAACATAATAATTGATTATAATATTATCAGAGATAACCGGGACCAACGGCTTAGCGTGCCTTCCGAAGCATGGAAGCGCTTGATATCACATGCCACACAATCGGTCACCCATCCAAGGGATGACCTCTTTAAACTCTGATTTATTTCGGTGATTGTTTTCGAGCACCGAGCACCGTGGAGCTACGAGCGCTTCTTAATAATTATCAGATACTTATACATAGTTGGAGTAGTTGCCAGTCGGTGCCTTCTAATGTTTAATAAAATATGGAAATTGGCAGAAGAACAAGCTAAAAACTAATATAGCTACAATAGCTTTAATTCAATTTTTATATTTAATTAGCTCTCACTAAATTTTTTGCCCAAAAAGTAACCTTAGATTTTTTCACAAAAATTATATAAAATTAACGAAATTATTATTGTGCACTTATTTTTGCTAACTATTTTTTACAAACAATCTGTCAGTTATAACTATTAAACCAAATGTGTTATTACAACTTAACTGTAATTTAGTGTGTTTGAATACATAAATGAATAAATAAACACGTGTTCCAGCGTTTTTAAAAATTCCACTCTTAAGTGGCAGAGTTACGTAGGTGGTAGGTGCATCGCTTTACAATGTATATAATTGACTTTGTTTAACTTTTCCTCTCTGGCAAAGGTTATCGCTTTAATATCGATATTACTAACAATCGGCGAATATAATTTATATTTTTTGCAAAGAAGTAGCTTTGAACCGTGATATCGTTCTTATAACTTACAGCTAATCGTGTTTTAGGAACTAAATCGGGATATAAAGCTTCGACGTGAAAATATAGCAAACAACCTCATTTTCATGTTTATAGCAATATTAGACTGCAATAAGTAAATAAAATTGTTTAAAAACTTACACATTAGTATTTACCACGAAGCATGTTGTAATTAAATTTATTTTATAACTGAACAGTGGTTTTTATAAATCAATCTGTCAGAAAGCAACATATAAACGAAAGATCTCATATTCTGTAAGTAATAGGTACATTATTAATAGTTAATGAATAATATAATATTAAACACGGAAGGAGTTTACAAATACCGGAAAACAAGCAAAAAACTGTCAGTAAACTCTATTGTATAACATATGAATTACTAATGAACTAAAACTATTTAACAATCAGTGACGTCAGAGTAAACACAACATAAAAACAGTATGTAGGCACTTATAAAATATGGAAGTACCTGACCAAAGTTAGTTAAACAAGCACTTCCAAGGTGTTAATCTTGAAAATCATATCCGTATCTAGTTATTGTCGATACAGTTAGTTTGAGAAGTGTGACTGTTTGAAGAATTATTACATTTTATGTACATACGGTTTACTAATAGATAGTATCTTGTAATTATGGGATGGGGTCATTTACAGACGCACTGATGGACACTGGAGCAGATAAGTGTTGGAGAGGAGATCGCGTTTGTGCAAGCGTGGTGTAGGACGAAATGCGGCAAGGTTCATTCTCAAGAGTACTCCTTATTAGTACTCCTAATAGTATGACTGGCGCTCCATTCGGGTGTCTTATGTTCAACAGTGAACGGCGATTGACTGATTGATTGAGTAATAATTATGTGTGACAATACATTTTCAATTATTAATATGACGCCAGCTAAGCCTGATAATTCAGGACGAGCTAGTGTAAGTGATTGTACATAATATTCGTGTGAAGACCTATACATTGAAATAAATACCAATCAGTATTTATTAATATTCTGAAAGCAGGCATACCTTTAGAGTTTAGCTAAATAATACTTTCTTGAATCTAAACCCACATCATAATTAGATATCATGTTTCTGTGGCTTATAAATAACTATCTAATTCTATTTATTTTTTGTTTATACTACCTCATAGATTTCTGCTAACCCATAGGTTAACTGGTAGGTAGAGGATTCTTTGTAGCATTAAGTTCGTCCTCTGTACAATTTTTAATTATTCAATAAAGTTAAAACAAATAAATGAGTACTTTGAGGGCGAGGTTTAATCTTCAACTAAATCCTATGATGTCTTTGGTTTTAGCAGGATTGCTTGGGTTGTTATTTTATATTAAAACACTTTACTGTTTAAGATACATTAAAAAAATTGCCAATCGCTTAATAGCAACTAGCGGAGCAGCCTTTACTTACGCTTAAAAAAAAATAAACAGCTTCCATCATCTTTATCTGAACTATATAAAAAAATTGTGACTACATAAGTACAGTCTGCATGGCAGTTCGGTTCGCATGACGCGAGGTTTTTGTCGGCGAAGAAATCACATTGTTTTCTTCTCAGAGAAGAGAGTGACAGTCGGTTGCGTGCGCTGTCGACGCCCCCTAGTTTCTATGCGCGTGCGTGACCGTTGCGCATCACGACGCTTAATTTATAAAGTGTAATACCAACACCGTGTTATGACATAGTACTAGTAATAATCAAAAATACTAAACTTAAAGAAGTTGTAGGTGTACACAAATTATCTTGGTAGATTTTAGAATTATACTTTACGAGCAGCGCCACGCGTCGTTCCAGCGTGGTCATAGTTCCCGTGAGAATATCGGGATATAAAGTATTCTATGTGTTAATTTAGGCTATAAACTACGTGTATTCCAAATTTCATCTTAATCCGTTGAGCAGTCTTTGCGTAATAGAGATCCAAACATCTATTTGTACTTATATACTTTCGCATTTATAATATTAGTAGGATAGGATTTCATTGATGTCTATATTGATGTTTATACGATGATCTGTTGAAAAGGTTTGCGATTTACGGTACACTTCATTTGTTGACTGCAAATGGACTAATTCTCAATTCTACTGCATGTCATACGATAAAAATCTTCGCTTTGTAAACTTAATAGCAACAAAACAGCAGTGACAAAATCGAACGATAATAATAATATGTATAGAATTAAACATTTCCCTTCTGTCTTTTTTGGGAGACCAGAGCAAGTCACATTTGACAAACGAAAATGAAAATCGATACATATAAAATGTATAGACTTGATAGAAGCCGTCACTAAATTACAACGTCGTTTAGGGATGCGTTAGGCCAGTCCATATTTGGGGGGCTTATGATTTTATTTTGTTTCTGCCTCCAGAGCTACTGTAACGGGCATTACAAAAACATTACGGAACTACTACGGGGTGCTAAGAATCCCCGAATAGGTTCTGGCTACCATCCACGATTTGACCTGTCAGCATACCTGTACAAGACGCGCTCACAGCGCACCGACAACAACGGGAAAATAGCATAGCTATAAGAGTTACGCATATATTGCTGGCATATACCTGTAAAGATAGATATAAGTTTGAATAAAATAAAAAAATAATATTTATGGCTGCTAAATAACGCTGGCTGCATTGTCTAAATTAGAAGAGAGGGAAGCAGTCGATAAATTTCCAGTGTAGCAAATGACTGTGTTAGCGAGAAATCGTCCAGCAGTCCTATGCTGGGGGCCTACCGCCGAGTTCGATGGATGATTCTGTCGTACCGCCGAACTCATCGAAATCGAAACAAAATGGCGTTCTCCATTTACCTATTGGTCTGTCACGGACTGAAGGTCATGAATGAGAGGTGGCTGTCGGCAGATTCCCCGGTACGGATTAATTAACGCAAAACAAAGTTTGATCTAGATGGATTACCGGTAATCCATTGAATTCGGCGGTAGGCCCCCTGGTGTCTGGTTCATCATTTACCAGGTCCTCTTCAACAACATAAACAGTATGGAGATCATATCGACCAAAGAAGGTCCAAGTACTAATATTTATCGATATTCACAAAAGGCCATTCAGATTTACTCTTCGCCTTCGTCATACTCTGATGATGAAGTTTAGGCCATGTAAGTACATGTAAGGTGAGGAATCTCTCATCTTCATTCCTAATGTACATTTATATTTTTAGCAAAATGTCTAAAACGATCGGTTTTTATTCTTAGATAAGCTTCATTAATTGTAGACAAATTATATGTTATAGTGTATATTATAAGGTACTAAAATATATTAAGGAAAAAAAATAACGCTTGCTCAATAGGTTGATCTCTAAATAAATTTATTTGTATATTTTATAAATACAAAACGTAAATAATATATAATTCTCTATTTATTTATAAATCTGAAATCTATTTGTATTGTTACAACCACATTATAATAAAAAAGGATAATCAGAACTTTTTTCCTTATTAATTAGTTTCTAAATAAATAATTAAAATTGTATAAGTAAATTTGTATTAATATCTACTAGTGATGTTGTCTCGTATTTCCTCCCTTTTTATTATCATTATCATGATGACTCCCTGCTTTTGGTTTATTACCAAAATTCTTCGTGTTAGTAACTATCGCTTTTCTTAAATCTGAATTTATGGCTATAAATTTTGATAATTATGCTATAAATTTTGTTATAAAGGTTACGTTTTGTATTTAACGTTTCACCAAAATTTGTAAATTACCATAACCTAACCTGCAGTCACCCCTATTGCAATTAAAAATACTAACTCATCCCCAGTGATGTTAAATCAGAAATATAACAGTTCCATTTATATATATATATCTATTTGTGTTAAATAATTGCATTAAGTCACTATGTGATATAAACATTGTATTTAGTGATGTGTCAGGCAAGTGCAATATATCGATCATCCACCTCGCTGATAAGGACTATCGACGTCCGCAGCTGCCCGGAAACCTATAATATCGCAGTCTTTGCGGCCACGTCACAACGCGCCACTCCACTTATCTACAAACACACAGTAACACATACACAAAACACAGTATGTAGCGTTAAAATATCTAACCATGCTTATTGACATTTAAGTAATTATTCAATCGTTCTAATTTACAGTTACGTTATTGGGTAGAATATTATGAAAGTCTATTAACGCCCCACTAATGACAGCCAGTGCGATTGGTAGACACAGGTCTTATATTTTTAGAATAAGGCGCATATTAAGGCCATATATTTTTTTAATGAAAAAGTATAATAAAACGCTCGTAGGTCCACGAGATGTGGTGGTCGGAATCGATCACTGAAGTTAATTGTCATGTGACATCGAACGCTTCCGTGTTTGAGAAGGTACGCTAGGCCATAGGTCCCGGCACTCCCTGCCATCACTATATGTGGTAATCGTTAGGTTAAAGGCCCTGACAGTCACAAACTGGTTAACTTAAAATAGCGCATTATCACAAAAATATTTAAAATTAGAAATATGTAAATTTAAAGGGACTGAATTTATGTGAAATTGTGTTGCTAGCTACTAAACAGTTCTTTGTCAAAATATAACAACTATATTAGGATATAATTTAACGCAATATAATATTGTTGAATGTTGGTGAGAACAAATTTATCCCTTTTTTTATAAAAACGGTATCCCTTAATAGTGTCTATAATATTTAAAATGATGTCTACTAGTATACATGCATAATAATATGTTATATAACATATACTGTAAATGTATCTGACTATGGAGAGCTAACTCTAATGGGTATGAAAATTGTCTGTACATAAAATATTTGTTTGGTTGTAAAATCTAGGAAACTCGGACCAAAACACATATTCAAGTTCATGCTCACAATTATTTATACTGTATCGAACCCATTGTGGATATTAATCCACGTTCATTAGAACGCGATTTATTAAGGACATGACGAGTAAATGGAAATGTTGAAAGTGGAAGACCGCGTAAGACTTTCAATGATAGTCACCCATAAAGTTTTGGAGAAAGGACAGGTCTAAAGTAACATAAACCGACTGCAGTAGATGAGAGAGAAGGTAATGAGTGAGTTCAGGATCCCATTAAGTTTAAGGATGTGATCTCTGTATACCCCTAAGAGAACAGGACGTGATAATATTTATACATACATACATTCACGCCTATTTCCCCGAAGGGATAGGCAGAGGCATATTATACGCCCACACTTCGTTAATTATATAGTTGGTCCCACGTAATACGTGGCGAGCCTATTGCCACTTACCGGGCACTGTTATGTTCGCCAAAGCCACTTGCAGGTGATATAGGCTTGGGCTCCTTAGGTCTTGGGTGGATTCCCCCCGAACAGGTCTCCACCTTTGCGTGGTGGGGGGACTGAGTACCTCCTGGAGGCCGGGAAAGGGTAACACCCAGAGACCGACGACTCTGGGTGCCCTTAGTACTGACTACCGGGGGATTAACTAAGAGGGACCTGTGGAGGGCGCAGCGGGCGGGCCAGGAGGGCCCTCCTAGAAGTCGGCCACACACGCTATGGTCGCACGGGGAGGTAGGTGCGGCACGTCCACTGCGCCTCTCTGAGGAGGTCCTCCCGGTTTTGGTCCGGGGGACGTTGGCCGCAGGCGGGGTGTCAGACGCTGCAACCCAGGTACTGGCCCCCGCCTTTTTCTCAACAAGCGGCGAGCGTCGTCGGAAGATTTTTAGTGGGTATTACTGCGGGCAGTCGTTTCTGCCGGTGGTGAGTCCCACACCCCCCTTTCGGTCCCCTTTGGCCGGAAGGCAGTGCCTAAATGCATTTTGTTACCGACATAAAACAAAAAAAAGGTCTTGGTAGGATCCCTATACACCCATAATATTTATGTATGCATAGAACGATTGATGACCGACCGTTCTATTAAAAATCACCTAAGGAACAAACACAAAGACAGAAGTTATGAAAGACATGTACAATAGCACTGCTTGTCCCTAAAGGATTTCTTCCAGCAGACCGAAGAAGGAAAGGAAAGAAGGAAAGGAAACAACATATACAAAGTAGACACGTGCACAAAATACGTTACAAAACAAACTAAAATAATACGTAAAGTTAAACAATTAGATAAAAAGGTACACCTAGCAGCAAGGATGTGTTCCTTTATTGCCTTCTTAAAAATGGAAATACTTTTGGAAGTGCGAATAACGACTGGCAACGCATTCCACAGCCTAACTGCATGCACAGAAAACGAATAGGAAAATAAATCGGAGTTATGAGAGGGGAATTTCAGGAGTAAAAGGAGTTTTGTGCTACACGAGGAACCAGGCGCATAAATAAAAGAAAACCGCTCACGAGATAAGAGGGATACGATAGATTCTATGTATCTATGATGAATGATCGTGATAATTTGGAGCTAAGATCGGATATAAAACAACGCCATATTATCATCATCTTAGCCACTACTTCTAGTGGCTAGTTCAGTGCTGAACATAGGCCTCCCGAATTGTCCCGTCGAGCGATCTTGAGCCTACATCCACCGACTACCCGCCGTTTTGACCAGATCACCGGTTTACCTGGTGGGCGTTCATTCGGTTCATTTTAAAAATGCAATTTATCTTGTCTAAAATATTCCCCTTGACTAATTACTGTTTAACCTTACACGTGTAGGCGCTAATTGCGGAAATTAGTCATTGTCATGTCATAATAAAAAAAAATAGTAAATTCCGTCGTTGGAACTGCTGTCAACTGTATCGTAAAATATATTTTTTATATGTTTTTTTTCTATTAGGTATGGACTCACTCGTTTAAAGTATTTGCCAGTGTCAAGTAATATAATTTATCAAGTTATTTGCATTAATGCAGCATTTTCGTCATGCAGTACAGTCGACGTCAAGTAAAGTTCGTCATAGTCGAGTTAAGTCAGAGTCAAATCATCCCCAGCTAGATAGTGACTTTTCTATGAGGATGGAATCAACATGGAAAATCACTATCCGCTGCAATGTATCACAAAAATGTTAAACTATCCACAAAATATTGTATGCTTAGGAAGAGCGCAGACGACTGGATGAGTAGGTAGATACATCAATTTAGCAGAGTTTATTAGATGCCGCCATCTCCAAAGCGGAAGGGTGACCGGTGCTCTCGGCCAATTGAAGCAATTGCCACTGCAAGAAATCAAGCTAGTATGTGGTCTTTATCTTTTAACTATAATATGATTGTTGAAGCAAGTATATAGGTTACGAATTAACTGGAATCTGTCTATCCTATTAAGAATGATGTAGGTTTAGTTTACTTGCTTAGTCATGCTTCAACAGGAACAAAAGAATTAGTTGGAATTTGAAACACATACAGATTGATCGAGCATAATAAACAGGATATGTAAATATGTGTATGTATGTGCGAAGTACTACATTATCAATATCGGGTGTCAATCGAAGTGCGGCACGAAGGGTGGCGCGTAACTATAGCATCGCAGTAATGCTGCTCATGCGTTTATTCATATGCCATCCCTTCTTTCTTTCGTATACGATTGTACCTGCGCAGACAACCGCCATTTTAGTTTAAGTTACGTGCCGCCGACGATAATCTGGCAGATAATTGATTACGAGTTTGCTAACATGACTTTTTCACAAACATAATTATATCTAATCGATTGAGCTTAGTAATAAATTATATCACGTTTAGCAACACTAATCTAAGTAGAGTTTTAACCAACAACTCTTTATTATTTTATGCAAGTCACACAATTACAATTCAAATGTGCATATTGAACAGTTGAACAGAAGCTAAGTAAGGTATATATTTATATAAATTTTAGTGATTATTTAATATTTTACCTCACTTATTAGTTTAAGCTTTAAAAAATATTAATCCTTTAATATGTTTGTGTTATTTACCTATATCAATCATAATTTACGTAGGAACTATACAATTAGTAGTCAGTATCCTGTCTTAAAACAATAAAAACATGGTTTACCCCTTTATTTTTCATAGATTTGTATATACAACTACCAACTATCAACTACCAAATAACAATATACTGTAATTGTATGAAAATATAAATATCCAATCGAGTTGAATCAGATTTACTAAATATTAAATTCAACCCATGAATAACGACCAGAATACCTAATAGACTGCTCTGACGACAGATGTTCGACTAGATAGATATTAATACGTTAGATTAGAGCGTCGGTTGAGTAGAAAGCGGAAGGGTGCGGTGCCGTCAATTGGCACAATTGGCAGTAATTGTGGATGGCATGTCCGGGACACTGCGCCGCGACCCCGGCCACAGTTGCGCTACATGCAGTATTACCATCGCTATTACTTCTATCTAGCTCTGGCAAAATAAAAGTTCCTTGTAAGCGCCACCTGTTACTTGGGACCAAATTAAATACACAGTCACAAGTCTATATATCCCATTTAAACTGGGCAGAAACCTTGCTAGAACTATTTACACAGGACTTATATAGTAGTAGGGGTTTTCAGCACAGTGATCTCTAGATAAACCCTGTCAAATTTTAAAAGATGGCTGGCTGGTATTCTGCTACAAAGCAACTAAATTCCATATTAACAGAAATGTAATGGGCACCTCACTTTGCATTATGTTGTCACAAAGATTTACACTAATAATTTACTGCGCACACACAAAAATTGGGTTTGCGCAGTGAATAAATCGTTCGAATTAAGAGTGTGACTGGTTTTTAACGAATAGCTGCAATAAGGTAAATCGCTCCTCGCACTTAAACTTCTTATTATTGTCATATTATACTGATAGAGGTATGCTAAAATTTCCATACGCAGTGTAAAGGTTGCAGGAATTATGCTGCTACTGCTGCAAGATTACTACTTACACAACAGAGAGACAATAATGACATACTGTTTATGATATATGATGTTCAAAACAGTGATCGGCCATTTTACGCAGCACTGTGCAATAAGTTTATACATTGATTGAGTGACATATCCGGAAAACTCACCCCGACCTCAGACCTAGCTACATGCGGTATTACCAGCTACTTAGCAAAGATTAGCTTAGAAAATACCTACAACATAAACATAATTGCAAGGATGACATTCATGACGTGGATTGGTTAATTTGGCTGAGGTACTGTAACCGTATTTAAAAATGGTACAGAGGGCAGCAGAGAGTCAAGGCGCGCATCCAGCCTACAAATAAGGATGTGGTCACAGCCGAAAGTCATTCTTATTTATTTTAGTAAGGTCATCATCATCACAGCCCATTAACGTCCCACTACTGAGCACGAGCCTCCTCACACAAATCAAGGTGTGAGGGTATTGGGTCATACTCCACCACGCTGACCCAGTGCGGATTGGCGGAGGCAGGTGTATGGCGTCCTGCTGTTAGAATTTTTCAAGCCGCCCATGAGGCCTCTAACATGGCTTAACGACTACCACATTTAGTGATAACCTTTAGTAAGGTATTGTATATTATATCATCAGTGAATCTAAAAAGTTTAATAAGGTTCTGGGCATGCCCATAGTGCCCACAGTGGTAGGATACGCGCTTGATAGAGACCTTAATTGGTATAATTATGTTTATGATGATAATAGAAAAGACATTTTACGCAGTGCTGTGCCAGACATTTTCATTTATGCCATGGCATGTCCTGAAAAACTCCCGACCAGCCCACATAGCAAAGATACTAACAGAATAAACAATTATCGAATGTTGAACAATGCTATGTAATAGAAGAGGTCTAGGTTACAAAATTATTCGTGACGTTCATTGGGCAATTTGACTGCGGTATAGTTACCGTAGCTAAAGTTGTATGTCATTTATTTAGTTGTATGTCATACTGTCATAATTCCCCCCTGATAGTAAGCGGCAATTACCGCGTTCTTATAATTTAAAAAAAATAGTGTTGATATTGCTGCTATATATCAACGTGCATTCGATTTTGAAAAATCATGTGTTAGGTACTATAATTATAGTACCATACACATGATTTTTGCCACCTGGTGACAAACGGTACCTATAAAATCTTTTTTTTTTATAGATTTTTCCCTAATATACTGCTTGTGAACATGTAATTGCATTAGATTTTGAAACTATTATGTGTATGTTATTATAATGTATACCTACACTGCATCGCGAGTCTCGAATAATGCGCACGCGCAGAACGCAGCGCAGAGGGCTACGCGGAAGTGTGCGCGACTTCCGCGTGCCTCCATCTTGGCTGACTCCTCGCACCTAAGCGGCCAGTCGTGAGATTCGACGCCGCATCTTGTTCACGCCACATTTCATGTTACGTTTTATCCTCATTTAACTAACTAACCGACCAAACAAGCAACAAATAAAAAAAGTTCTATGAAAAACGACTAGCTGTTGGAATTTTTAAAGATTCGGAGCTTAAATATGAACTTTTAAAAAGAATGACTGATCTACTAACTAACTAATGTGTGTTGTCAATCTGACTCTTACTAATAGAAATAATGGAAAAGTTTAGGTGCTTGTTGCTTTTAACTATATTAAGACTGAAAATAATTATCTAGCACACTTAAAGACATCTAGCGAATTACATAGTATAATTTTACCATGATTAGTCGTTAATAACATTATTAATAGACCTTAGGGTAAGCATAAGACGCTTGTGCTAAAACCTTACCGGCGAGGTTTGAACCCAGTGCCTTGTGGTGCACAATTTTAACTGAATACTCTACTCAACAAGAGGCTACAGTCTGCCGCAACGTGTAAACAGAAAAATAGTTTAACATAACGGAAAAAGTGAATTGATATTTATAAATTAATAATGCACGCTCGTTATTAATTGTGTCCTTAATAGAAGTTCTATACATATTTAAACATATACATTTAATAAATAGTGTTATTTATAAGTCAGTACGTTCAAAAATAACAAAGTAACATTATGAAGTAATAAATAAATGGTACGAAAACTATTTTCACATTTAAATCTATTCTTTAAGATAACTTTTGCAGTTTTCTGGCAAATTAATTAATTAATATTATAATAATTATGGATTGGATTCCATATGATCGCAGGCGAAATAGAAAACGGGACGACATGCACAGCTTTTGGGAGACATTTGCACATGATAGGGAGAAGTGAAGACCCTTGGAGGCCAGCCTGTGCTCAGCAGTTGAATAGCATTATACGCAGCTGAGATAAAAAATAGCAAAATACAGGTTCCCTTTTTGTTTACATATGAGTGTATAATTGCCTATTCGTGGTAAACGAACTAATGTTAGTTTCGCAATGTTATCAAGTTATCGCGTCGTGACGTAATTCGTACACGAACACACTTGCTGATTTGATAAGATAAAATGGTACAACAAAGAGGAAGTATCGTTATCTATAAGTTGATTATTTCGTTCTAGTTCAGATAAATGAAAATGTAGCTATTAAATTCGCCAATACTTCGGTGCTCAATGATCCGTATAGTATGGGAACAGTCTTATGCGTACTTAGTGCACTCACCCCTTCTTTCTAATTACGGAATACCGTGGTAGAACAAAAAGAGATGACCTAGTTACGGGGACCGGTCGTGCCGGATCGGGTGCGCACCGATGCACATTACGTGTTGAGAGATGGGGTTATGCACTGAGCGAATTATCCGGCTAACGGAATACGTTCCATGTGAATTTTCTCACTTGGTTCACTTTTTGTTTGATTTTTTTGACTGATTTTGTAACATGCGCGACGGGGTCTTGTGCAATTGCCTTCTAAATATCTGTCGATGAGGTGTCTACTGGATTGTTGCATGTTTAAGTTTTTCTGTATAAAACAATATCTTTGAAAAAAGTTAAAAATAATTTTACATAAAAGTTATTTCGCCAATATTTTAATATTGCCCCATTACCTCCATGTAACACAATTGAATTTTTAGTAGGATTAAAAAGAATCATATAAAAGAATATCTTCATTTACAAGAACTAAGCCGCGATTTGAACTCGCAGCCTTTGGCTTAAGAGCAAGCGATCGAATCACTACACCAGAAAACTGTCATGTCAAAATAAATTCTTGGTAAACATTTTCATGAATCGCATTCGTTCAGGGATGTTAACCTCAAACATATTTTTACGTATTCATTAGAAGGAAGTGTCTACTGTGTCATACAACGACATA
Organism: Musotima nitidalis; assembly: GCA_949126915.1. Classification (NCBI taxonomy): domain Eukaryota; kingdom Metazoa; phylum Arthropoda; class Insecta; order Lepidoptera; family Crambidae; genus Musotima; species Musotima nitidalis. The sequence continues at coordinate 8,787,250 of OX421418.1, read as the reverse complement.
TTTTATGGAATTAATAACTGCCGGCGTAAATACTATGAAGGATTGATATTAACGAACTGTCAAATAGTTGAGTAACCGATGTGGTAACCAGACGATTTCGCAATAATCATAATATAGAATGTTAAGCAAGCCTGGATGCTTAGGTAACGCAAGCGCTTCATAGTTCCGAGTGAGATTACTGTACATCCTTTATAAACGTTTCCGTCTTAGTTTTACTCGTTAATTAGAACTGCAGTAGATTTGTGTATGCAGTTCAAACAAACAGAGCAGTCTCTCGAAAAGTTAAGATTTTTCAGTGTAAGCGGAGTTTGGGTCCAGCAGATCATTGCTATAACAATAAACTTCTGCAAACTAGGTACATCTAAACTGACTTTACAAAGTTATTATAAGCCTAAAAGCAGAAACAGAGATCAGTATTTTTATTTAATAAACCATTAACTACGAAGTTCAAAATGCGTATTCTATCAATTTATATTGCAACGATATTTTTTTAAATGTCTGCTCTTATTTTGTGTAATGCTATGCCTGTCGAAGAGTGTTTTAAGATTATACTTAAATAATTAAGAAGAGCATTTTAGTAAATAAGACGAGGAACCGCACTTTTTCAGACAAAGTTGAAGTAATGTTATATAATATTTCGACGCCACCCTATAATTAAGTTATATTATAGCTATTTAAGACATTAGCAGGATTTCCACCATTGGCTGTCTAGTCGCTAAGACTATTAAGATAGAAGATACTAAGTGTTTGCTGTTAAGACTGTAGTGCCATACGAGTATATTGCCGAATTATCATCAATTCATTCAGACGACGCCCACTTTTGGACCTAGGTATTTATTTCTCCACAGCACTCATTTCTGCACTGCCTTTATTCAAAGGATTTATACATCATTTATCAAGCTTTCAGTTTTTCTCATCTGCTGTGTGGTCTCTCCGTGAAGCACTGTTGAAGAACTAGTTTTCAAAAAAGTTATAGCGGCGACTTTAAATTTCTACCAATTATTGCCGCTTTAAGCAATACTGAGTTTTGACAGCCGAGGCTAGAAATAGTCTTGTGTGCTATAATGGTCTCAAGGGTTAGAAGTGACATACATACATAATATCACGCCTGTTTCCCCGGAGGGGTAGGTAGGGGTAGTAGAGTAGGTTGGAAGTGAGACCACCAGAAAATGGTAGGGTATAATCCTTTGGAAAGTACTGCTTTAGAATTGACAAGGTCGCTCCAAAATAGCTGTCTTTTAACTTTAAGTAGGCGTATTACTTACTATCAAAAGTATGCTTTATACCGTTTATACGTCATTGATAAATTTCTTGATTCTTTTCACGCTTCCGGTATCGGTGCGGACGTTGCAGTTTTAATTACATGTATGTATCCTTCTATTCTATCTCTCGTCGTTATTGCACGAACTAATATTCCACTTAAAAAACCGGAACTACGTGAACCGGAATTCTGAAAAATTTGGAACAAATTCCGTAGGAAGTTGCGATAAAACCTTCTAGACGGTTGCAATGATCATGATTGTATTACAACATAGAGCGATCAAGATTTATTGCGTGGCCAGGCAGCGCTGCGGACAGGCGGGTGAGGTAACCGGGCCTGCGACCACGCAGCTCCCGCCTTTCTCAAGCAAGGATAGTCCCGTGCGCGGGCGCAGTGCCTGGCTACGTAATCCCGCTGCGGCACTTCCTGAAAGGTGGCGCAAGCGGCGCGCGAATGTCGGCCGACCATTTCGCGCTACTTTCGTAATTCGTTGCGTGGTGCGACCGGCCGCCTCGGCTGGTCCGCAGGAAGTAAAAGTTCGAAGGTAAGAAAGTAGGTCTCCACTGTAATTGGCAATCCGCCTGCATACTGATGTATACATGCTTGTTATATGGGTTGGCTAAGAGCCCCCGATCCTGCTGGTCTCAACTACTTTGTCAATAATGATCAATTACGTGCCATTCAGTCGATAATTAAAAATTTTAACAAAGAAGAGTTTCTACTTGGAACCACAGATATAAAATTTATGAAATTGCCACCGCACTGAGAACATGGACGTGGTTTTTTTTAATTCACCGAGAGGCGAAAGGAACGGGAGATTTATATGAATAATAATAGAAGATACAGTTGCCAATAATCAGCATAATGGAAGTACCTACGCGGTATCACCGCTTTTATTCCTCTTAATCTTCCGAATTATTATTTTTCTCAAAATCAAAGTAGGCCTACGTATGACGAGGTTTTTTCCGACAGATTATTACATCACAGGGCTCTTCAAAAAGGGCTTGAATCCGTGATGTTCCTGGTATTGCAAGCGTTCATAGGCTGGGGGCCACTTTTCGATTGGTAGGCCGCATGCTTGAATGCCATCTTGTTGTATTTTTCCGTCACAACGTCCAAAATCCCGCCTGATGGCAAGGAAAAGATGCAGCCCAACATAACTTTGTATCTTAAGCTTCCTTCCCTACAACAAAATCTATAGCAGCGCAAAAAGTACTTTGCGTGACACAAGTACGCGTAAGTATGTATTACCGTATTATGTCATACGCAAGCTGCGCTGGCGCCGCTGACCTGACCCAATCTGGCGGTGACGTAACGCCACAACAACGAGCACGCACCGCGAACTAGGCCGCGCCGCCGAGCGCAAGATGCGCCGAAACTAATAGTTTGCGCAACTACACCCGCGGCGCGCCGACACCAATTTTTGTCCAACTAACTCCACTTACTTCCAAATCGGTATCAACTTGATAACTCGTTACTTTTTCTAATTGAACGAAAGATTTTTTTATACTGTACTTACTAAAAATGAAAGAAAGGTACAAGCTGTAGTTTAAGCAATAAGGGCGATATATCAGGTTTTAAATTTGTAACTATGTGTGGTTCCTGAATACCTTAATTCCTCTTACCTTGGTTCGTGATAGGAAGCTCATGCTCCGTATTGGAGCCTTAATGGGCTAAAATGATGATGATAAGTTTATAAAAGTACGCCCTATGGTAGGGGTACGCCTAATAAATTCTACCACCCCGAAATCCAAAATTCTTTCCCCGAGAGCGGCGGCGCAGAATGCAACTAAGAGAATGAGATTTTGTCTAGTATCAATGTAGGCGAAGGCGATTAACCACCTCTAACCGATTGAAAGATTTCATCTAGAGAATCATCAGCTTATTGAACTGCTGAATAACATAATATTTCTCTCTCTCTCTCTCTCTCTCTCTGATTTTTGATTTATAATTTACAGATAATTTTTATTATATAATAATTGTAACTATTGCTAACAAAACAATTCCGATTTACAAAATTAAATAACAGAATATGGAAACGTTATAAACACAACACTCTCTTATTTAGATTTACAAAGAATGTTATCCACTGACTTATAACTCTTATAAGTATGACACACTGGATGTGCAAGCGCAGCGAAATTGGGCGTAAGCGGGCGGTCGCAATGGAGGAAGCGTATCTACGGCTTGCGACACACACGCCACACAAGCTTGCAAAACAACCTCGTCCCAGGAAATTCATTTCAAAATTCTGACACGTGATGTAGTTATAGAGGTCTCTGAGAAAACAGTTGATTAATAAATTATCTAGATTATTCTACATGATGCAATAAATCAATTATATCTATATCTATAGTCAGTGTCGGATGTGTCGATGTTTGTTGCGCGATTTCTTGTAATGATTAGTTTGTACGAAGTAAATGAATATCTTACTGCGTCACATTAAATTGTAAATAACTTATGAATATAATAATAAATTATTTACAATTTGATCTAAGTTAGAGATAGATACCATCACAAACGTTTTGTAAAAAAGCGAAGTTATGCTTCGTTGGGTCGCAGTGTTCTTTAAGCTCTACACTTACGGACGATGGAGACCTATTAAATTACTATTCTACTTCTTGTAAAGTCGTTTTAAGTCTTGATTATACCAATAATGATCGTTTAAACCTGTCCAAAAAGGTGAACAAATTTTAATTGTTAATTTAATTTTAAAAATCGTCCATAAAAGTAAAAACCTCAAATATCACTAGCGTATTTCTATATCGATGTTTTTTTTTTAATACACAACAATGTTAAACATATAAACTAAAGTTCGTTACATCGCACCGCATCGATAGATCTTCAATTGTTTAATGTTATAATGTCTATACTTAATTTGATTATGTTATGCAGCTTATGCAACGCACGTATTATAACATCGACGGTTAAACGGCTTCGAGCGGCTATTGCGGAGGCAAATACGTAACCTGACAGAATGTTCTGAAGTCTACTGGAATTCAGGTTTTTAACAGGAATAAGAACGAACGGGTAGTTAGAACGGCTACTTACCTAAGTATAAATCGTAGCTTAGGTAGCAATACCGCGTAAGTTGAAATTTGGCCCCATTTCATTTATTGGATAGATCTTTTCCATGCACCCAATGCTGTTATTTCCAAATTATTTAAAGTAAAGGAGAAACTCGATTAGTTCTAGTGTGACAACAGCAAAAATATTCAGTCTGTCATATAATCTCGTGTCTTGAATTAGTTTTTTGTCTCTTCTGAAAAATTTTACTGACGCGGTATTTTTTTAATGATTTGAAATTTATTTTTTATATATGTTACCGGCCAAACCCGATTTTAGGACAAACTAGTATAGCCTAGTCCAAACTAATTTAGGTGGGCTGCATAAAATGTTTTTAATGGTAAGAAAAAACATTTTATTATAATAGTTGCAGCCCACCTAAATTAGTTTGGACTAGCCCATACTAGTTTGTCCTAAAATCGGGTTTGGCCGGTAACATATTAGGTCGGGGAAAAAGTCTTTTCGCATAACGTAGGTATAAACTTATTATAAAATTTTTTTGACTGTACTATTTGTGTCTGGCTGGTTTTGGTAACATTAAAAAGGTTCCATTATAAGGAAAAGAAAAAAATAAAAAATAGTTGTTTCCCGCTATTTTTCATTTGTTTTTCTCTCCGTAAAAATGAGTGAATCTAATGAAGAAATTCGATACATTTTAAAATTTTATTATAAAAAAGGCAAAAATGCAACTCAAGCAGTGAAAAAAATTTGTGATGTTTATGGACCTGATGCAGTGTCAGTAAGAGTAGCACAAATTTGGTTCAAACGTTTTCAGTCCGGAAATTTTGATGTTAAAGATGCACCTCGCTCTGGTCGCCCTGTTACGAATAAAATGGACGCCATTTTTTAAAGAGTGGAGCAAGATCGGCATATTAGTAGTTACGATGTAGCTGAAGAACTGGGAATTGACCACAAAACAGTTTTGACCCATTTGAAGAAAGCTGGTTATACAAAAAAGCTCGATATTTGGGTGCCACACGAGCTCACTCAAAGAAACTTAATGAACCGTGTACTCATTTGCGATTCATTATTGAGACGTAATGAAACCGAGCCGTTTTTGAAGAGATTGATAACTGGCGATGAAAAGTGGATCACGTACGACAAGAACGTGCGAAAAAGGTCGTGGTCGAAAGTTGGCCAGGCTTCACAGACTGTGGCCAAACCTGGCCTAACACGAAATAAGGTGATGCTGTGTGTATGGTGGGATTGGAAGGGCATTGTTTATTATGAGCTTTTACCGCTCGGCAAAACCATCGATTCTGATCTTTACTGCCAGCAACTGACGAGATTAAAGGAAGCAGTCGAGAGAAAACGGCCGGAATTGATCAACAGGAAGGGTGTGGTCTTTCATCACGATAACGCTAGACCACACACATCTTTAGCCACTCAGCAAAAATTAAGAGAGTTCGACTGGGAGGTCCTAGTGCATCCACCATATAGCCCTGACCTTGCGCCTTCAGATTTTCACCTGTTTCGGTCTCTGCAGAATTCTTTAGGTTCTGTAAGGTTGACCTCAAGAGAGGACTGCCAAAACTATTTGTCCTGTTTTTTTGATCAGAAGTCCCAAAGTTTCTACAGTAACGGGATAATGTCTCTGCCCACAAAATGGCAGAAAGTTTTTCAACAAAACGGTACATATATATTGTAAATAAATGTAAATAAACTTTGAAAAAAATGTCTTGACTTTTCATACAAAAATACGAAAAGACTTTTTCCCCAACCTATTATACAATGCAAAATTTAGTTTTAAGAGGAAATTTTATTACAAAAATGCGGTAGATACTGTTAGCTAAGCGACGAAATTGCTCTTTCAGCAATCGAGGAAATGCGGGTATTACCACACCGGGGTCACGCTCGTAACTAACCCGCGGTGCCTCGACACACGTCCAATTAACTTTACGTTCATGCACTATTGAATTAAAGAACACAGTCAATCCTAGATAAAGATCGTGTACTGCCAATTACGGATATCAACATTGTATTTTTTCTCCGCATTCCTTCTAGAACTTTTTACAAGTAAGGATATAACAATTTGGATGATCTGATCTGATCATTTTTAATATTTATCGTCGATATTTTGCACATTGCATCGCCCTATACTTTGTGCAGTATAATATTAAGTCAATTCTTTTCAGCCGTCCACAACCAAATAGAAATCGTTAAGACTGAAATTTCGCAATGTCCAATAGTACAAATTTCAAAAAGATTAGATAGTATGAGTTCTAGGAATTCATGGGAAAGTTTAGTAGAAAATACTTTATTTTTAATATCTCAAAATATTTTTTCTCTTTTTGTCAGTTATGTTGATAAAGAAATTCAGAGTAATTTAGTTTTCTTTTAAGGAACGACAGCTATAACTGATTTTTGGCACTACTATAAGGCCAGTGAATGATTGTCCTTGGCGCAACAGGAAGTCAACCATTTCATCCGTAAAAATATTTTACATTGTATTTAACAAACTCTTTTACCATTAACAACCAACCAACAGTTGTATTCAAAATCTAAAAATATTAGTTTAAACGTGTTATATTCCACAAGTGCTTTTAATGATTTTGGTTAGTAAAGCGTAGGGAATAATTATGTACAATATAGTTGAAATTATACGTACAACCATATACCTATAATGAAATAATGTTATTGACACCAGGTGAAAACTTAACAGGTGCTTCAATTTGTTTATTCATTTATTTAGCTGCACTGTGTTTGGTTTCATAATATTATGTTAAAATAATAATATTTCTTTGTTCCTACATAGTTCCTGACCACATCCGTTTTCGACTGTGCAAACGGTTTACACAACAATGTTGGAAACGAAAGCAAACTTCCAGTTAAAACCGTGAATTATTTTTGTTACTTTGTTTTAAAATTATAGTGGCAATGATAATTTTATTTCACAACAAAAACACATTAAAAATGTAGAATAATTTTATATATGTTTAGTTTGAATATTTGTTCTTCAATCACGCTTTGACACGCCTACGGATTTTATTATCATCAGCTTAAAGACGTCCACTGTTAACAATAGGCCTTTTCCACAACCGTTAAATGTGGCCGCAGCTTGCATCAAGCTGATATATTCCTTTCTTTATTGATTTCTAATCCCACTTACAAAAACTTATCGCACTAACTTAATTTATATAAACTGCTATATAATACAAATTATACGTGGGAATATCGCGGGCCCAAGATAGTAAAAACAAATATTGGAATTATATCTATTCTTGTTATATAATATAGTGGCGAACAGGAAAACTTCAAAGCCGAGCGGAAACCGGAACCGCGGTAAGGGTTAGAACGGAGACGACGCCCGTTTCCGGCGGAAGTGCGGCGCCAGGAAGGTAGATAGAGAGAAGATAAATAAATCGACGCCATATTGCCGGACTAGAATCAATAAATCCGTTCGGTTTTGCATGCCCAGTACGTAGTATATACGACTTCCGTCTCCTGTTTACTTTCAGCTCTGCCAACCGTTAAAAATCACTAACTATTCCTGTATATCACTGCTTATTTCGTGTAGGGTTTATAGGTTACGAAAAAGAGTTATTTATTCGGGATTTTAGTACCAGGACATGACCCTGTGAGATTTTCTAGGTGAAGTCATTCCTACCAAGATTTAAGGAGCCCAAGCCAACCTCACCTGCAAGTGGTGCACCTGCTGATTAACGGACGAAGTCTGGCGAACATAAAAGTTCCCGATAAGCGGCAATAGGCTCGCCACCTATTACGTGGGACCAACAATATATCTGACAAAATTTGGGCGTATAATATGCCTCTGTCTACCCCTTCCGGGAAACAGGCGTGATATTATGTATGTATGTATGAAGTCGTGATTTTATGAAAAAAAATAATACTTAAATGTAAATATTCTACTAATAGGGTGTTAAAATCGATATAGATCTAGTGCACTCAAAAATACATTATTTTCTAATTATTCTTCTTTTTTATGATGGAATGCGGTCACCGCAGACTTTTGACACCTGCAAAATCAGTGACGCGACTTATGCCTTTTCTGAAGATCTCCACGCTGCACGCTGTAATCTCTACAAAACTTCGCCAGGTAGTTCATTTGTCCAAGGATAAGCATTAGAAATTATTAAATATTTAAATTACTTATATTTATGACATACTTATTATCTTTTTGTCTTGTTACTTGACACCTTAGAGCAGAAGCTAATTGGAGGTTATTGAACTGTTTAAAAAAAGGTTGATTTTAACACACAATGCAAGTCGACGTTATTTGCTTACACACTACATATTTGTGATACTTCCTAAAATGATGACTATACAGAATCGCCTCATTTGGTAAAATCACTTTGAATTATTTTTATTTATTAGTTCCGTTGTTGACGGACTTTGTTCTAACTATGTACTTGCGTTGGCGTTGTCGTTGGGGTCAAAGTCCTCGAGAATAAAATTACAACGTTTTGTGATTGACAAGTATTATTGCGAAATTAAAGTTTTAAATTTAGATTACCGCTGGATTTAATAAAAAAGGTATTTTTGGTACCTATTGGTATTATTTGTCATAATTGGTTTGTCGTTAAATTATTGGGAATATATTGGGGCTCAACAACCGTGAGATTTGATCGATTGAGAATGATGTGCACAGAACTGTAAGAATTGGGATTACTCTTATTAATATGCCCAGATTAAAATTATGTATCTTTTATTCAAGTTTGGCTCAATGAATCACTTATGAAAGTCAACGCGCTCGTTTACTGCGGGCTGTGATCGTAGAAAAATTAGGCAAGAAAGGTTTTTTTATTCTCCAGCTATAAATGTTTTTCATATGAAAATAATTTACTTCATATCAAAACACTGTAAAGATTCATAAGTCTACAAATACTTGTGTTCTGCAGCCACAAGATTTAAATAAAAAGAGGAAAATAAATTTTCCTCTACCATGATTTATTCTAGTTGTTGTGGCTTTTGTCAGAAATCTTAGAACATTTAACACAGCTACCTCTAGCCCCAAACTAAGCAAAGAATTCACTAAATATCATTTACCTTGCCGTAACACAGTCTTTGACTAGTACGGGGGTAAAGACATTTTGTAATTGTACCCACTTTGAGTGATTATAAAGGTACCTTACCTTACCTGTTAACCGTGTTATGTCGTATTTTTAATGGAAATTTACTTTATTATCGATATGAATATGCTTGTATGATTGAATTGCCTTCTAACCCTAGTAAACTAACAGTCATTTTGAAATTATTGCAATGTTATTAATTGTCGTTTATACTTAAATTCGAACACAAAATTTTATTGTATGATTTTTTAGCGTTATTTACATAAATTTAAATATTAGTTTCAAAGCAGTTGGTATTTACGTGCCTGTATGATAGTTTTAATACTGGTTGTATAAGTGTTCTTTGTTATTATACTAGCAAAGTGTACAATCATAATGGTATGACCAATAAACGTTTTTAATTTTTTAATTTAATTTTAATAATATACTTTATTTTGTATTTGTGAAACCCTATAATCGATTTACTAATGAATTTGCATTAGTAAATCGACTTAACGGGTTTTATAAACATACTTAAACAGTTTTTGTTTTTTAATCCATACTATTCATATATATATAATATCAAAATATATAGATAACTTCTAGGCAAGAAGAGAAAAAACCACAAATCATAAGTTTACCTTACCTTATTTTACTTAAAGAAATATAGCAATTATTTCCCTAAAAGACATAAATAAGGAGGTGTGTGAAGTGCAAATCCAATAACACAGGTAATAATGTAAAGATATTGTAAGTAGATAAAAGGAACTTCAAAAGATGATGTATGTCAGTTTTGGTCATATTTTCTATTACCAAAAAGATTATGTTAAACTACATTATTGTCACATTTTTTCCGCACATTTCAAAGATGTCTGAAGTTGTGACAAATTAGAATTGTAAATTTTTCGAGTCTGAAGAGTGCTACTCAATTTATTTATATACATTAAACATTCAATATGCAGCAAGCTTCTGTTTGTCTACAGTAAAGATATTCTGTAACGAGGAAACATTTCAAGAAGTTATTCTTAGTAGCGAATATCGTTTACTAAGTTAAAGCACGCGTAGCATAGATGATCACCGTAGTAAAACAGAGTTCTAAAAGTATAGTCCTCTCTGTACATCATACCGTTGGTATGGAATTACATACTATGTAATGTAGCACTTCCGTGATTTGGAAGGCACGATTAGTTGTTGGTCCCGGGTATTACTATGTGTGTTAGACGTTAAGGAACGTTAGAGGCCTTGGACAATTTTCAAGCCCGGCTTGGATAAATCAAACGACAAAAAAAATAGCAAATGTGTGAACACATTCGTCTTATTTTTTTGATTTCATTCGGTAACGAAATTCCTTTACGCACTGCCTCCCGGCCAAAGGGGGACCAAAAGGGGAGTATGGGGTTCACTGCGGCAGACGAGACCGCCAGCAGTCCTACCCTCAAAAAATCTTCCGACGACGCCCATCGCTGTTTAAAAAGGGGGCGGGGAGCCAGTGCCAAAGTATAAAGCTTCTGACACCCCGCCCGCGGCCAACGTCCCCCGGATCAGAACCGGGAGGCCCTCCTCAGAGAAGCGCAGTGTGTCGCGCCCCCCCTACCTCCTTATGCGAACACGGGCGTATGTGGCCAACTTCGCGGGGGTCTATAGTTAGACAGTAGGGGCCCCCTGCCCCGGCCGCCTAAGACCCCCCTACACTTTACATTTGCCTCCGCCAATCCCACTGGCTCCTTTTGGTGATGTATGACCTGATTCCCTCTCACCTTGGTTCCTGAGACATGGTTCCAGTGGATTATTGTGGAGAGTATTTAGATAGAGGTGTGAGAAGTAAAGGGTGGGGGAAGATTATTTTAAATAGGTAATGATTTCATGTCCGCCTACTTTTTTAATGTAAGACAAAAGTCTTTCGTAGAATTTAACGAATTTTAGTACAGTTGTACTCTTTGTTATCTTATTTATCACGTCTATCAATGTCATATGGGACGACAGATTTCCATTACCGATAAACTCCATCTATTCAAATGGATTTTAACAGGATATCACTTAAGTAGAAAAATAAATCGTCATCGAAGAAAATAAAACAATTTGGCATATTTAAGTATTGTTTTTGTTCTTGTTGTACTTGGTTAATGTCACCTGTTTTATGAAGTTTATACTACAACATTCCAGACGAGAGTACTTTTTTATTTTTCGAAAGGAGTAGCAGATACCTACTCACTCGTACGAGGAAGGAAACACGTTGATATTTGGTTTTGGCGACCGGTTGAGCAAGTGTTATTCCGAAACGTCAGGAGAAACTCTAGAGAGGCGTAATGTGAGGAGACAATTCTGTCAATGCATCAGTGAATTTTTGAACATAAATGATTTTTTAACGTCAATCCCAATAGTGCGATTTCTTGTTCCTTCTGATATCTGATTTCATAATTAACTTTATAGCCATAACGCCTTGGTATGTTTCGATAGTAAGTTTTCTCTGAGCTATGAGAAAAGCTCAAAATATCATCAGCGTAACAAATAGCAGTTAGACTACGCTAGGTATTGTCTTAAAAAAAGTTATATCCGATATCTACTTTAATAGTGTGTGTGCCTTAAAGGAAACATAACAAACATCTATGTACACGATTTTTTCTTTATATTTATTTGTTGGGGACGCGTTGTTTCTTAGCATTTTGTTCATACTTTTGAGGGTGTTCTCGATCCAGCGAATCACACACTCAAATAGTTAAGCATACGCATCCCTATTATTAAAAAGTTTATTTCGGCTCTATTGTGTATAAGCTCGATGTTCTGTGAAAAAAATGCTACCGCAGAGGGACTTTCCGACCACGTTGTTATTTATTTCACATTTATATTATATGTTCTACTCACACTTATTCATAGACTCGCACCGAAATCGTTTTCGTCAGTCAGACTTTAAACGAGTCGTTTTGCTAGAACTTTTGTGTAAATGCCAAACCATTTTACGCTTATGTAATAGTTTGACATGAGATTGGTACTCATAAGTTGTTCGTAGATTTTGACATAGATATTTAGCATAATACATTTAAACACGCCGTTTGAAAGGAGTTTAGTTAATGTCGTGCCGGTGGATTCAGGCGGCACAAGTACTTGGAAAACTATTGGCATGGCTTATGCTCAGCAGCGGACTTTAAATGGCTGAAATTATGATGATAACTGTGAATATCGTTGACAGCCTTTTTACCAATGAGCACTGTAAAATAATTATTTTATTATCCTTAGGGAAGTTTTTTGAAAAGTTCACGGCTTTGTTTACGTAGACTTAATACACTCAAGACGCAAAAAATTTAACCATAATAACTAAATCAATGTCTTTATGAAATGTGCCATATTTCTGCTACTTCCGATCAGCGGTTAAATTGTGATCAATTCAAAATTATTACATTCTTGAACAATGAACGAATATAATATGGAATATAGAAAATGAAAAAGTATATTATGATTATGTGTGTGTAACCGTAATGCCACTGGGCCGTTCACCTAAGACTAAGACACGGCTATACTCTCAGATCACCATGTAAAATACCAAACTTTATCGGGTACTCCGTAGGACGCTACAGAGTTTCATATGTTACCCTCTAAGACACCGCGAAACGTTAAATGTTGCCCTGGATGTAGCTTAATTTTGGCAGAAAGTAAAGGAGGCTTGTCAAAAGCTCAGTAAATAGATAATGAATACTTATAGATTGGTCACGTTATCGCGACATGTGCGTGTGGACGACACAGCTTTTTGCAGATGGATCGGCGGCGAAGGTCACGCGGAACTAGAGTCTGGTCCGACGGGATTTTTTGCTCGGCTCCTCGAAGGAAGTAATAAAAACAACTTCGTGGAATGGCCAACTTTATAGCGTTTGCTAAATCTCGACTGTGCTTCTTATAGTTATGTAAAACTGCGATGCCTACTGTGATAAATATTTGATTGTTTTGCTATCTAAAGCGTTTAGGTTATGGAAACAGTTGAGTTAGAGATTTAGGTAAATACATGTGTGTACACATATGTAGACATATTTGTTAATACTGGTTATAAGATAGTTGGGATTTATAAATTTAGGTGAATGAACATGTGTATAGACACGTAGGTGCCCAAATATATTTGATTTTTATTTTCAAAAGCCCAGTTTCACAATTTCTTCCTATTGGGTATTTAATAGGAAGAAATTAACAGCAGTTAAATTAACAGTTTTAAATAAAATAAATATAAAATCATATATTGCTGTCCTTTAAATAATTATGTTAATTTACATTAACAGGCTAAAAGTTTTTCAAATATTAAAATTATAACCAGAATTTAATTTAATTTCGAAAGTCAGGAGAGCAAAAGGTGATGGCTCAGCTTGTGCTGTCCAGTGTATACGCGAAGTGTTCACGCAAATTATATGTATGTTTATCTGAAACACTAATAGAATACATACTTGGATATTGTGAAATAGATCCGTCATAATATCCACCGATTATCCCGGTTGTCTTAGACTTCAGTTTAGGGCCCAGAGACTGCTCACTGGTTTAACTGGTTGAATTTCAGTTCTTACATGGAGCGACTGCCGTCTGACCTACGCAACTCAGAAAGGAACATCATTATATGGTTAAACCAGCTGTCAGGATGCTAGAAGGCACTGACTTCCTAATAACGACTGCAATAGATGTTCATGACAGCCGGAAAAACGGCTTAACGTGCTTTTCGAGGCACGGAGCAAGTGATAAATACGAAAAGTTATAGGTGCGCCACCATTTGTATTCTAATGTACAATAAGGTTAGGTTAGGTTGAAAATTTATTAATTTTGATGACACGTGAAATACAAGCCGTCATAAAATAATTATAGCATTTACTACAATATTCATAAGCCGACACACACTTGGTCAGTTCTTTATAGCTTAAAGGTATACGAGTCTAAAACTTCAATTCTTTTTCGTGTCTTTGTATCAACATTAATATGTAGACGCTTAATATGAATATTTATGTTCTCGGAGAGAAGCTTCGGTGCGGGCGCTAGAGGTCAATGTCAGTTAAATATAATGTCCATTATAACTTGACACCTTACAGTACTGCTCACTTCCTTTTATTTCTTAGTGTATAGCAATAGGAAGTATCGCAGCTCTCTTTAAACTGGAGGTAGAGAGTCAATACTGCCGGTTCCGCTTAGTTAATGAAATACATCAATATGTAAAATATATTGATTCTAAAAATAGTCTGTAATTTGTCATACTCAGTGTTTGACGTCCAAAATATGTAGTCATGCCATGGCATTTAGTATCTTTATAATAATTATGAATACGATCGAAAGACGCGGAGATCGTATGAGCTATTTTCTAAGGTCGTGGGTTCGGTTCTTGCATAGTAGATGTTGCATGGGCGTTTTTTATGTAATTAGTGCCATTAGTGTTTGGCAAAGAACAGCAGGTATATATGATTATCCGATGTATAGTGCAATAAAACATAACCACAATATAATATGTGAGTAGTTTGAGGCTAGTAGATATATCATTGTACTGTGGTCACACAGGTTTTATCTCCTGAAACAATTGACTGCTTTCAATTTGATATTTGACAAACTCACTATATGCAATAAACGAGGATACAGAAGAAAATTAAAACTTGTTTAAACAAAAATTATGTTGGGCTTTGAATGGGGATTATTATAAAAGAGTACGTAGGTGCACGTTACTTTGTGCCTACAAAGTTCAGTGGGCGTAAGAATATTGATTACGTCACTAATGACCATTCCAAGCTACGATTTGACCTTTAAGGCACGTGTAGCCAGACGTCATTATTGTTCTCTAATTTTCTATTATCAGAGATTTAATACTCATAGAGTATAAGTATTAAATCTCTGTGTCCACTAAATTCCTCTCGCTGCTTCACTGACGGGACCTTCAATTTATTATTTCGTAAAACATTACGTACTGTATAACATTGTTTCTTTTTGGGAATAAAATTACATGCTATCTTTCTTTACATTTAGTAGAGGTGAAACGGATGGTTGTTTAAATAGATGCTAGAAATCTAGTCAGCTTGTAGTCCGGATGTCCGGCCGTAAATTGAGTACGTAAGTGAAGTCATTTGTATTCGTCTATTGAAGAGAAGTTGGTGCTCATCTTTACTTTCTTACTATTATTTTAAATCCAAAAGAGAGTTTGTTAACTTGGTTTGTTCTTATGTTTTCTGTCCCAAATCAGTACTAAATAGATGGAACATGAGAAACGACAATCGGTTTCCTTTTATTTCGATTTTGTGAGATCCTTCTTTTGCGATATGTAAGCTTTTAGGGTATACAAAATACGCAAAAACTGTAAGTTGCCATAGGTACTAAGACGGAGGTTTAGGTGTAATCATTAAAAGCTTCAGAAAATTGACTTTTCATAAAACGTTACATCGGAGATTATTGATGATATTGATACGGGCGGTAGAAGAAAACTTTTAATTTTAGTAATCTCTTAATAGGTCTAACTTCAGACATCGTTTTGTAATAAACCTTCTGTCTTAATTTCCACTATGACGAGACGTATAATAGCAATAGTTGTTTTTTAAAAATCATAATGACGATCTGTCTTTATGTTTATTTTTCCAGCAAGAGCTGAAACAGAAAGGAATATAATAAACTAAACCTCTAAAAAAAGCTTTTTTGATCATCAAAAATACTGAGTGAGCATCTAATGAGGTGATTAGGTGCTCAATCAGTATTTTGATGTACAAAAAGCTTAGGTTAGGTTGGCAATTTATTAATTTTGAAGACACGTTAAATATGATCCAAACAGAAATACTTACTGAAGACGAGACAAATACTAAAATTAAACATCACTTAAGAATCTCATTTTAATTGGTTTTGTGCATTTGTCATTAAGTACCAAGACTTTTAATTTCTTAGTTATTCATTTCTTATTCAAATAATAAGTATAAAATTTATAGTGTATAGTTTCACTATGCGTTTTATACTTATTATGCCGTTGACGCACTTCCATGCAGTGACATGCGAGGATATAGCTGCTCCGCCACCGCCTCTAGAAGCAGTAATAGCTTAGTACCATATCACTGTTATTAAAATCAATATATACCAGCTACGTAGTACTAAAACTAGTTTTATTAAAACAGTAAGTACTCGTATGTTGGTAAAACGAAATCAAGCTTCGCGGCGTCGGCGCGGTAACAACGACGGATTGGAGGCACATTAGCATTTGGTCACGAATTAGTGTAGGCGTGGCTTTAAAGCTGTTTACACAAGTTCTTATGTAGTTCAGCATCATCAGCCCGTTTTGGTCCACTGATGGAGATAGGTTTCTTTGATGGCACGCCACTGAGCTCAAACTTGAACTCCGCCTTAGGTAATTCAGAAGTACTTAATGAGTAATTTACACAAGATATTAGATGGATATCATTTCTGACAAACTGAGTGGTGTTAAATGTTTATTTGATTTTAAGCGGCATCTAAGGTACATCCAATTGAAGACACATGAAGTCTTAATGTGTTGCCACACTGCGCCACAACCCCAACAGTCATAGACTTTAGTTTCAGAGAGGTCTTTCGTCAGTCCTACACATATAACCAAACTGCAATAGAAAGAGCACAGGATTGAATTCACTCTTTCCTGGTTTTAAGACCAAGTGCTCAACACAACACCTGCAAGCTCTCGTAACACTAATGTTAATAAACATCAATTAAAATTAAATATGTAGTCGTAAAGTAATAACAGTTCCACAAACATCAAGATTTATGTATAGAAGCGCAAGAGTTGAGGAAAGCGCTGGAAGGGGCCATGCGCGCGCAGCGTGACAGTTCAGTCGTCCAATTGGTCGAGATTGCGCATTTCCGGCGCGCCGCTTCCGGTCTGCACCGATAACGTAAAGAACCAGTGCGACACGACATCACTTCGGTCAACGTACCACTCGAATACACTTGAATATAAATACCATCAAACGGACTTTACAATAGTAAATAATTCATTAAACTATGTTTAGTTTAATATACTCAGGTTTAATCATAGATGGCGTAGTTTCTATAGGTTGTAGTATCTACTACAGTTATCTAACTGATATGAAAATTATGAGCAGCTAGAAAAACATAGCTCTTGGAACTTATGTCTCGGCAGAAGCAATCTGCGTGGTTGATGATAAACCAAATTACTCTCACTTGTCATCATCGTTTCAGCCTTATGAGTCCACTGCTGAACATTGGCCTTCCCAATAGATTACATTATATGGTATGTGCACATAATCACCAAGCTGAGCGGGTGGCGGGGAGGTGGGTTGGTGATCGCAGTTCAAGCCAGTACGCAGATTGACGCTGCTGCTCATCATCCGGTAGGATTTCTCTTCGTCGACTCTTACGACTCCCCGTGAGATGAGAGGGGGTGGCCCTATTTTAGGCCGATACTTGTCATAAAAAAGCCGAATACAGCTGTGGTATGATAATGGGCTAAGATGATGATATCACTATCTTTATTCTACATATCATTTATACTAGATGGTTCATAAATTTTAGCTAGATTCTAAAAAATAATATACTTATGTTATATGAGACTCTATATTACGTCACTAAGGCAATTACTTTTAATACTAATGCAATGAAGTAAAGGTATTATGAAACAAAGATCCTTATATTTCTTAATTTTATATTTCGTTGATCTTTATAATCTCACTGAGATCCACCATCTTTATCCGTTTACTAAGTAACTACATCACTTATCTAAATGTAAGCGTTTAAAGAGTGCATGCAAATAAGCAAAAACAGAAAATAGTCTGACTAGTATAATTTTTTAACTTTTGTGAAATGCTTTGTAAAATTATTGGTCATGTTATAAAATATTTGGCTTTTCCTAATATATATTATGGGTTGTGATAGTTTGGGTTGTTTTAGTAACAATTACATTAATAATTTTATTCCACAGATAAACAACTTTGAGCACACTGATACTTGTGATTAGACTTTTTACTTTTACCTAGACCTTATACCGTTTGTTTATATCAGGTGTAGGTACATACAAAAACATTTATAGACCACAATATGTCGTTGGTCTCAAATCTTTGAAGAAGCTCCTCCACTTCTAAAGCAGATTTATAAAACTGTAAAAAAGTTACAGCTAAACCAGTACTTTAAAACGCCTCTTTAGTGCAATATATTCAGAAGAAATTTGAAATTTGTTTTATGTGTTAAACAAAAGCTTTGGGCCTTGCAATTGCTATTGCAAATACCTTAATTGTCTTCAAGATTGCATAAAAAGACTTAAAACAGGTTTGTATAGACACCCTACTCGAAGGAAATAGCTGAGAGTGCTGAGCGGCGCGAGTGGCTCGGAGCGGAAGTGGCGGCCGTTCCCACGGACATTCATCCGTTACTTCACCTCGTCCTCCCTCCCCCCTCCCTCTTCTACATCGCCCGCACTCCCTCAAACCCCTCTGGCACTCAACAGATAGATACAGAAGGCCTTCTTTAATTAAGATTAAATTTGTAAGTACTTGTAGATATTTACTGATGTTAGTGCAATTTATTACCTACCTTTGGGTTACGAAGGTCTGACGGCAGTCGCTCCATGTAATAACTGAAATTCAGCCAAATCTGGTTAGACTAGTGAGCAAACCCTGGGCCCTAAGCTTAAGTTTAGGGCCACCGGGATAATGCTAGGATATAATGATGATGATGTTGTACATAGTAGACACGTAAGACAAATATCGAAACAGTTACTGAGTTATTCGACGAAGAAAACTGTGAAATATGTGCTATGAGGAGCCTGCCTTCTGAATCTATCTATTTCGTCCATCCGATTTACTTGGAAAGTTAAGACTTGTAAGTCTCCAGAACTCTTGTAGAAATTAAACGGCATACTTGCATTGATTATGATGTACTTAGTTAGTCAGCAGCGCACGAACTGCAAGAAGCTAAAAGAAATCTTGTTTCTTTGAGATAAAGTTGGTAATTATAAAATAAAGAAAAACCAGCGCTAGTAAGTTATTATATTGGCATAAATACAGGATCAGAACCGGAAGCTGCCAGTTTAAGTCAATGAGTACTGTATTTGTGCATGATCTTCGCTTGGTTAGGATTTTTCTTGATTATTCAAGCATATTATTATGCTGTTATTGATGGTATTAGGAACTACAAGGCTCTTGCTAATCGTATCAATGTTGCAATGAACGTTTAAACCTTGACGATAGTGACATAAAAGAGCGGTACTAGGCCAAAGTTCATCTTTATAGGAAAAAGACGTTCATTGCTAGATCACTTCGATTCCTTTCATCCGGGCCTGCAACGAAACGGTGAAAGTATTAAGTCGTTAAAGTATATTTCATTTAGGTGTTTATAGAATCGAGTATATAGGTACGTTTTGTATGGTAATTAATTATTTTTAGGTAATGACTGAAGTACATACATACATACAGTCACGCCTTTTTCCCTAAAGGGATAGGCAGAGGCACATTATACACTTACACTTCGCCAGTTACATTGGTCCCACGTAATAGGGGAGAGCCCACTGCCGTTTACAGGGATCTGTTACTTTCGACAGAGCCTCGTCTGTTGATCAGCAGGTGCACCATTTGCAGGTGAGGTTGACTTGGGCTCCTTAGATGTTGGGAGGACCCCTTAACACCCTAATGACTGAAATCATGTGACAATATAAGTAAATTTCCATAAAAAAATACTGTCACCATTATTAAGTTGTATTGTTGACTGATTATTATATTGGTTTCATAATATGCAATTATTTTATGAAATAATATGTAAACTGGAGTTTATCTTCAGCCTATATTCGTCCACTGCTAGACGCTGGCCTCTCCAAAGGCACGCCAATGATCTCGATCTTCAGCTCTTCGGATCCAACTCATTAATTATTTTTACATCAAGTATACATGTAGAGGACGTGATATTTTTCAACCCTTTATCATTCGTATAACAATCGTGTTATACAATCGTTCACTAATACTAATGAGAAACCTAGTTCCAGCCAGTCGCAAGAATTGGAACCTCAAAACATATTTTGATTATTTTTCTGATTGAATAGACGTCTTTGTTCCGATTCGGAACGACCGTAGCTGACATCATTGTTTAGTCTACTCGTGGTCGCCGACCAATTTAACACTAACAACATTTACCACCGAAATAGTAATTCATTATGCGTTAGCTCTATTATTGTTAAGGAACAACCTTGCCACAGAAAATAACTATAACAGAATTTAGCTGTATTTAAAAAAATAATTCATAAATTAAGAAGTGTTCCGATTTATACATTTCAAATAAATTTACTTCCAAATCGTTGTGGAGTATGTTGATCTCTTCTTAGGTTTTTACACGCAATCTATTGAATAATCCTTACATATGCGTCTTTATTACTAAAGCTCAAACTAAACCAAATATAATTTAAGTTCCTAGAGAAAGTATATACCTGAAAGAAACTGTCGGTTATATAAACACATCATTGTAAGATACAAACTACACTGGACAGCAAATAAACCGGGCCACCCGCTACCTTGGAACTCTGATTCGATTTTCTCAAAAAGTATAAACTTCACAACTATCAAACTTACACCCACAAAAAGTGCGTTTCATGTTGTTTGAGAAAAGACCACAAATTTATCCAAAGTACCCTAATTCACATTGTAATCAAGCAACAAACACAATACCAACGATTTGCTCTGTTTTGACTAGAGTTTGCGATTAGCGTTCTTTTTTTCTAAATGAGGATAGTTGGATTTTTCTTATGATTTCTTTAGTTGCCATCCATTATTTGCTCCAGACGCGTGTATTTTTGCTATTTTCTATGGTCAATAATGGATACGACGCCTCAAGAAGCAGCTCAAGCTGTAGGACTACTTCAAGCAGGCGTTTCGCAACGTGAAGTTGCTCGGAGACTTCTAATCAGCAGATCTTCGGTACAACGGGCTTACAGACGATACTTAGAGACTAGAGCATTCGATCGCCGACCAAGTACGGGTAGACCTAGGGCTACATCAGCAGCAGATGATCATTATATCCATCTTACTGTTTTGCGAAATCGCCGCCTCAACGCAGTTGAAGTCCAACGAAGTCTGCGTGACGAACGCCAAGTGGTCATAAGTTCAGATACCGCTAGAAGGAGACTTGCTGAACGAAATCTGGCTCCAAAGAGAGCTGCTACAGGCCCAAAATTAACCGTAGCCTACGGTGGAGCACGACTTGAATTTGCTCGAGAGCATAGGGATTGGATGTTAGAGCAGTAGGGCAATGTACTCTTTACTGATGAGACCAGGGTGAGTCTACAAGGAAGTGATCGACGTCAGAGAGTATTATACGCACTTTTTGTATGTGTAAGTTTGACAGTTGTGAGGCTTATACTTTTTGAGAAAATCGAATCAGAGTTCCAAGGTAGCGGGTGGCCCGGTTTATTTGCTGTCCAGTGTATGTTAGTTTTTGATAATTGCTGTAAAACATTCCTTTGTTTAAGAATAATGTAAACATTTTCGTCTTGATCTTTTTTTATCAATTATAATGAAAGTTGTTCTATTTGTAAGACTAGACTCATACAAGAAAACTTTATTACAAGCTTGTAAAAGCCAGATAGATATGAAAACGTTTTTTCAATCCTATAGTACATAACGTAAATGCACCCATTACCGCCAGTTTAAGCGGAGTTCAGATTGATGACCAAAAATTAAGCACATTCTTAATATGTGGCCCCAATAAAACCGGTTTTTCAAGTACTGAAATTATTGATTTTTTTAGTCATGTATAGAAACAGTTATACTTCGAATGGCTTCAAAAAATATAAATTAAATAAAAGAAAACGGGCCATGTCCCTATTACCGATCCAAAATATAGGCCGTGTGCCTAATACCGTTTATGTGACACCTAATACCGACCACTAAATAAATGGACCCGTTAACGGTAAATAAAAATGCTTGTGTATATTGAATTATTTTTATAAATGTTCCAACACAGTACATAATGTTATCAAAACTTAACTATTATGTTATGTATTCTTCTCCTACTATAGGTATATAGTAGTACAGTATTAAATCAGTCACAAACATCTTATTTGAACGAATTATATATGGCCAATAATTATCAAAGGCCAGCATTGATTATATTATAATAAATATACAATCTGGCATTTGGCATTATACCTCTTCTATAATAACAAAAGGCATTAAACAATATTAGTAAAAAATTTAACATAGTAGTAAAATTACTATAACATCTGGATTCATAGTGATAAATGAAACAAATTAAGAAAAAAAAAATAGATTCCTGCGACTCTGAATAAAATTCAGGATTATAATCTCAGGGCTCACTACAAAATGTTATCAAAACTTAACGATATTATACGAGTTTATGCTTAATAGCCTTCAATCAGTCTTCAAAATAATATACTACTTAATATGAATTATTTGTAACTTAACGTATAACAACAGTTAGTATATTATTTAGCAACATGTAACATACCTACAAATGTAAATATACTTAAGTTTAGCAGTCATGTGAAATTTAAATCAATTTTAAAATTATTACAGATTAACATTTAAAATTAAAACAAATTAAAATATACCTTTTGCAAAAAATAATATGATTAAAAAATAGACTCCTGTGACTCTGAATATAATTCAGGATTATAATCTCAGCGCTCACTACAAAAAAATATCAAAACTTAACGTTATTATATGAGTTTATTCTTAACAGCCTTCAATCAGTCTTAAAAATAATATACTACTTAATTATAACTTAAAGTGTAACAATAGTTAGTATATTATTTAGCAAAATGTAACATACAAATATAAAATTACTATAAAATTCTTAAGTTTAGCAGTCATATCAAATCAATATTTATTATTAGATTAACATTTAAAATTAAAACAAAGAAATTACCTTTGGCAGAATAAAATTAAGATTAAAAAATAGGTTCATCTGACTCTGAATCAAATCCAAAATCATATCTCGGCCTCATAATGATCTTAGCAGGACGGTTTATTTCACAATCATCAGATGAAGACCCATTATTGGAGACGTTCACATCTTGTGATGTAGCTGTATATCTTAATGTTTCTACTAATTTTGAAACAGTTTCCAGTAGCTGGTCTTTTGTTACAGGAAAACCTAATCTTCCCAAATAGTGAATCCAGTCTATTAACTGACGTTCTTCGTCCTTGGTGAAAACGGTCTGAACACCACAATTTTCATTAGAGTACTTGTTATCTCTCTTGTCACGAAGAGTTGTTCTAGGAATCCCAAACTTCTTCGAGGTTTCATAGATAATTGCTCCATTAGTAATAGCCAACAGTGCAGTGTCAAGTTGATTAGGTGTATATTGTTTACGTTTTGGTCGATCCATGTTTGTAAAACAAATTTATTTATTTAACTAAATATGTATATGCACTACTAAGTCTAGAATATAAATCGATGTCAAATAGTCATAAAGAATTAGTTACCATTTGATTTCCACTTATAAATATTAGTTATGTATATACCATTTATATAATAAAGTTTGCTATTTAAATTTTGTATGTTTAATATGGAATACAATGTAACTTAGGTAACTATGTTTACTTGAAAATAAATACCAAATAAAGAAACAGATTCTTAGTATGGGAGTTCGTTGTAAATGTACCAGTAGATCGGTAATAGGTATTATTGAAGAAAATCGTATAACCTATTACCGACCCAATAGAATGTGTATGAATTGGGTAAATCCATGTGATTTTTGTGCATTTGTATGATTTTAAATGGTGTGGTTGCTATAAATATTTAATAAAAATGATACTACAACTAAAAAATTTAATATTTAAAAATTATATTTCCTTTATTCTTTAAAATTTTTACATAAGAACAAAGTAATTTTTTACGGCTACTGATGCACTTAAATATATGGCGTTAATAGCTCAAATATAAGTTAACATACCAAGGAATTGAATTAGTATAACCTCCTGCTTATCAATTAATACATTTTAACAAAAATCTAGACACACTAAAGATACGTAAAGTACTTATCAGCGACATGAGTCGTTAATAGAAACAAAATTGTGATTTTTGTTCCTATTACCGCCTATTTTTAATATTGAATTTTAAACAAAATAAAACAGTATTTCATTAAACTTACTTATTATTTATGTTGCTGAAAGTATTAAAAATGGATCAAAAGAACTAGAATATTCATTAAAATGCCAGACGATATAATATTCTACTAAGAAAAAAATAAGGGTACTTACGTGATCGGGAACGCCACACTATGGAAAATGCACTATCGCCGGCGTCCACGGACGAACTGAGCAATTATTCTTTAAATCGTCGAGTTGAGAACATAGACAAGAGACGAACATTTGTAATACAAATACATCTAAATTTCTTCTAAAGCAACCACTTGTATAATTTTAATACATTACATTAAAATGGTAGTTTTCTGAATAGGGCGGTAATGAGTGCGGATTTTAAGGGGTCGTTATTAGGTGCGTTTACGTTATACAACATTTTGAAATTCATCACGTCTTTCAAACAAAAATAAAAACTAGAAAATGAGACTTATTTAAGCAGGACTGAATAAATGCAACCAAAACCTTAAACGTTCTTAAGCATAACATATAAGCATTCACGCCTGTTTTCCCGAAGGGGTGGCAGAGGCATGTTATACGCCCACATTTCGCCAATTATATAGTAGGTCTTAAGTAATAAGTGGCCAGCCTATTGCCGCTTATCGGGAACTTTTATGTTTGCCTGAGCCTCGTCTGTTGATCGGCAGGTGCACCACTTTCAGGTGAAGTTGGTTTGGGCTCCTTAAGTCTTGGTATTTTTCTTATGCTTAAGGGACCTACCTGTACATTCTTAAGCATAACGTTCTAAATTTTTACAACTTAGGTTGCGTGATTATTTTGCGCCTATTGTTTCTCTGTTTTGTGTGAATAATAAATAAGAAAAACCTAATACAGAAGAAAGAACTACACTACAGTTACTTGCTACAAGGTCAATTATTTTAACAATTGTTTAAGTGGAATTCACAGAGAAAATTCCAATTGAGAAGCATAAATGGAGTGATTTCGTTGGAACCGGCTAGGTGTAACGTCTTGGTACCGGATCTGCGGACTGTGCGCGCGGAGGAAGTACGCAAGACTTCCGCTCCCGCGGGACGGCAGCGTCACGCGCCGGCGGCGACAACGGCGCAGGCGCACCGCTCGTGCCTTACCGGCCTCCGAGTCACGACCATTGCCAACTCCGCATACTCGATGTTTCAAATCCAATTCAATATGAACCATCAATACCAATAAGTAGGTACATGATATCACGCCGATATTTTACATTTGCCTTTTAAACCTTGCGCTACAACTATTTACAAGGGATCTTGGCACAGAGGTCTCTAGGTGAAACTTATTTAAATTATTCGACAGTTGAAGACAAATTTCAGTGTACTGACTACCGGGAGTTTCGTCTTTGTTTTTGTACCACAAAGTGGCACTCAAACATACGAAAACTCCCAATGGGTTGTAGTAGTCACTGTAGCCAATGGACGCATGCAATATCTGGCGCGTTGCCTACCTTCAATCCCTTTTGGAGTCTCTTCATGAAGCCCCATGCTGTAATCTTCTTGAAATCTCCAGGCAGATATTATCTTTTAAAACGCACCTTACGCGCTTCAGTTACTTTCAAATTATTACTTATATCATAATACTATTACTAAACGAATATTGAACCATCACACCTTGGCACCATTACACCATAGCTTTAATAACCAACAGACAAACAAACCGCAGTATCACCACTTTACCACCTCACCATCACAGGATCACAAAAGTGAATCATTACACTAATTAATCATCAATGCTCTATGGATATTGTCAAAAAAAAATTGTCAAACAGCGTTGTCAAAACAGTTACCTACGTGTTAGAAATTATAGTTGTATCATATTAAAAATGCACGAAATGTAATGAACTTTTATTATTTTCTATGGCCCTTACTTTAATTGAGATAAGAGTAAAATGAGCAGTCAGGAGGTTGAGGCAACCCCACTTGATAACCTTCCACGATATATTTGTGCAAATCCAAGAGAAATTATTGAAGCTGAAGAGGTAATAAATAAATAAATAAATATTTTTTTACAAACTCATAATATATACAGTCCACTGCTGGACGTCGGCCTCCCAATAGTTTATTATATTAGGGGGTATTTGCCCATAATCACCAAGCTATGCAGGAGGGTAGATGATCGCAGTTCAATCCGGCAAGCAGGATGACGCTGCTGCCCATCATCCGGTTAGATTTCTCTTCGTCAACTCTTACGGCTCCCCATGAGATGAGAAGGCGTGACACTATTTTAGGCCGGTACAACATGGCACAAATTACAAATCATCTACCTGAAACAGACAGTCTCATGAGACGACCGAAAAGGTCGGAATATCAAATCTCAAATTTCTGCTCAAGCTTACTATTATTATCATAAACATGCCTTGGTGTGGATATGCATAACAAAAATTATTTTTATACATGTGTCTGTGTTTATTTTGTTAGGTTTTTCCTAATGTCTGGCATTTGAAATCCTCAAGTCACATTGTTTATTCCAGATTACATTACATAAGATAGTAAGGATATTAGGTCTACATGCAACGGTCTTACCTAATTCCCAGCGTATCCATAGCCCTTTTTTTTTTTTGTTTTACGTGGGTAACAAAATGCATTTACGCACTACCGGCCAAAGGGGGACCAAAAGGGGATTAAGCACTCACCACCGGTAGACGCGACTGCTAGCAGTAATACCCACTAAAAGATTTCCAAAGACGCCCGCCGCTTGTTGAGAAAGAGACGGGGGGCCAGCACCTGTTTGCAGCGTCTGACACCCCGCTCGCGGCAAAACTTCCACCGGGAGGACCTCCTAAGAGAAGCGCAGTGGACGCGCTCCTCCTACCTGCGACCATGGCGTGTGTGGCCGACTTCTCAGAGGGTCTATGGTTAGACAGCAGGGGCCCCCTGCCCTCACTGCCTAACACCGTTCTGGCGCTGCTTTAAAATTTCAATAAGTATTGAGTTTGCACTACGGGTTCTAGACAAGAGAACGAATTCACATTTTTTTTACACAATAGATAAGAAAGCACCCAAACCCAAGCTGTCCTGATTAGGTATTTAATACGTACTCATTAGTCTGTATTCATTCATACACATATTTACATATATATTCTGTTTGGTAATCGAAGACATTTTATTAAAGTTTTATTTTGGTCAACAGACTACAATCGATGATTTAATAAAAGACCCAAAATCTAAACGGACAATTCAAGAGCCATCTTGTCTAAATGTGTGGCTTCGAGATCCTGTACCGTCCCACTCCTTGACTTTAACTTGGTCGCCGGATCAGTTGTATTTTGAAATCAACGATGAAGTTATAGAGCAAAAACTATGGTAATTTGATTAGCTTGTCTCAGATCATAATTATAACTGCCCCGCATCTATGATCAAACCTTCTATCATTAACAATGCTATATAGAATATATTATTCTGCCTTAAAGATTAGTTGTTAGTATTCAGCTTAATATTGTTGTCATCTTTAACATTAAAGCAGCTAAAACTAATTAATCAAAAAAATATTCAAGCCAAAAGACAATAAAAACTTTTTTGAAGTCTATTTTATTGTCATTCTAGGATATGGAATACTTGCGACCGTACCATATACTTCCATTGCTGTCAGTTGTGTGGCGAGAATGCTTCCCGTGGCGCTAAATGGAAACTTTACCCTAAAACCAGGTTTCATCTGGCGCCTGGCTTGAGAGGAGAGATCAACGTTCGCGCGACACCCACTGAAGATTGTTCTATGCCATGCGCAAGAGCAAGTATACAACTCGCAGCGGCTCATATGCGTGACGTTGTCATCGGATATTTCGCGGTGCCAATTTTAGTAAAATTTTGCAATTATATACCATTCGAAACTGAAGAGGGTTAATTAATCAACATCATGTTTAAAGACTATAACAAAGAAAAATATGTTTTATTTATTCAATAGATTAAAAGCATTAATTCAAATGAATTATTCAATTGTAAGATTCAACTTAATAAAACAGAATAAAAAGTCCCAGTCATAAATTTATCGCAGACTCGGGTCTGAACACTGTCTAGTTATAATGGTCTCGATTCCAAAATGTCATAGATATAATGTCTCTTAGATGTTGTTAGATAAATTTTACGGCAGTTTTATGTTCCAAGTTTCCTGATGACTTCATCGGAATTATTTTAGAAATACGCAACGTTGGCATGTCATAGTAATGAAGATGTGTCGTTGGGGTACGCGTGTGAGCTTGCATGTGTGATATACTTAGGTTCGACAATTTAGGCGCTGACTCATTTCTTTGTCTTTTGCTTCAGTAGCGTGTGTAGTCATGATGCAATATTACAGTGATGGAAGATTATCCTATTATAACATTCTTACTTTACTTCATATTAGTAAAGTTGCAGGTTAATATTAAATTATGCTTTCCATAATTGTAATCATATCATGTATTGAATAAATATTTTTCTTTCTTTCTTTTCTTTCTTAATAATAATGTTTTTATGTCAAATAGGGAAGAAATATACTGTTTTTTTGTTAAATAGGGAAGACATAATGTTGGGCTTACTGATCTATGCAAACAAAACCGAGGCAGAAGCTGTTATTACTAAAGTTACAAATACGAAGGTTAGTTAGGGTTTTCGTTGTTTGTTAGGATTTTAGCAAATAGTGGATTAGCCATCGAATTGTAAAATTTGGTATGAAGAGATCAATAGAAGTTGACTACAACTACGTCTTTAAACTATATTATAAGATGACATGAAATTCAGTGAAATTTGATAACAACGAATTAAAATATTCGTCAATAATTTGCAAATTACTTTTTATCAGTAGAAATTTCCGGTTGACAAAATTACTAACGTTACAAATTCAAAATTTATGTTTTACATTTTTAAGCTTTTCCCTTAAAATACTCAAACAATTTAAGTAAGACCAAGACGCGAGGGAATAGTCCCTTCAAAGACAGACATAAGTTGTTTTTTATACAGATCTGCACAAAACCTGTTGATATTGTGGACATTGTTAGATATCAGATGAAGGGTACAAATTTAGCAAAATTCAATCAAACTGAGAAAATCAGAAGCTGTTTTTTGTCCAGATCTGCACATATCGACATAGTTGAATAGGGCCTTAATAGGAAATTATTTGAAATTACGGCATAATAATATGCGTAAATAACGTATCCAACTTCATTTTAATAGCTACGAGTCGAGTTGAGACTGCAATGTCGCGAGAAATAGATTTTACGAGAGCGTGCGCTGCGGTATTTACGTGTGTTTACACTTTAGATGCTTTTATAGGCCCAATGACACCATCACACTTCTGGCAAACTTAACCATCGATTCGTCGCACTGGCCTATCGACTATTAAGTTTGCAAGAAGTACCTACTATGAATCTTTTAACAATTTTGCATAAAAGCAGTAATAAGCACATCTAAAACACGGAGCTCTGTAGAAACTGAGGCCATATGCAACTAATACCTATAGCAACATAGTACCTTACATAAACACACATCTCTACACATACACTTTCATAACCTTTCTTTTTCACTATTGTCTTTGTTTAAACTGTTTTCTTTAATTACTATAATTAATAATAAACTAAGATATTTTAGATAAGTATATTTTCGGCGGAGTATTAATTTATTACGTAGGTCCACTAAGCAGGATCTCCTAAAACCTATGCACTTAAAAGAGTTTCTCCTAGTCACATATTGCAACAGCCTTGAAACAATGAGATACGGGATAAATATTTTATTATTATTAGTTTTTATTTTATAGAGCAGGCCTGTGATATTTCATATATCACTTCACTTGCAAATCCCTTATAATCTGCACTAACCTATCGACAGTTAGGTTTCATATTTTTAATGCATGCTTGCCTAAAAATCCCTTTTTAACTTGTTATATAGTAAATCCTTATAAAACACATTTTTAGATTGTTATTTTTTGTTAACAGCATTGAAGTAATTTTCTAAATCAGTTATTTTAATGAGCTTTATATCATTTCAATAATTTAATTACGATTGTTGATAAAATAGTTTATTCTGAAGAGTTTAGTAACGATGATGGGACACATGGTTTGTTTAACACAAACGAATAAAATGTTATTAAAACAGAATAAAAAGAATTTTTGTAATATATCTTTGTTATTAATTCTCATCCAAAAATTAAAACGTTACAACAGGATACTTTTTTTGTGTGGACACATGGCGGCATTCTAAAACCGGAGTTAATTCGAGTTTCAATGTCTAAAAATTATGGATTTTTAGACATAACGTCTTCGACAACGTACACAAGTGTCGGAAAGTGGCACCGTGAATAAGTCAAAACTCAATAGAAGCTTCTATAAAGTCCTCCCTACTTTACTGGGGTACAACTTTAACTTGGCTTTATGGGACTTTACTTGACTAAATGTAAAATTATTAAACAAACATCTTAACTTATGAAACAACTTGATACAGGCAACTACTCTAAACGCCGATCGAGTGAGTCCACATAAAAAAAAAGAAGTATATTACTTAAAATCGCATTTGAGTTTTTTTCAATATTTGGCAATCGCTAGATGCAATCGTCACTGTCTGCATTTTTGTTTTTATTAGAGCATTGAGTAACTGTTGTGAAACCTGTCCGAATCGAGAGAAATATCGTTTGTTTTCGATTTAAGTAGCTCTTATTTTTAATTTTATAGTCGTTTGATAGAGTTGGGGAGCCGTTGACGCCACTCGTGGCCTGAATTTATGTTTTATATTTTAGTCTCATAACGTTTAGAATAATGACGAGGTGTTTTGTCACCAACCATCACATCAGATTTAGAAAGCGGCTTCTGTTTTCTTGGAATAAAATCCGGAAAGATTTAGATTTCTTTTTGATATAGAAGTGCTGCATTAAGAACTTTGTGGGGTTTCACGAAATATGTTCAGCAGTCGATGCAGATATATGCTAAGAAGAAAAATATTGTAAAGCTATTACAATTTACCTAAGAGTAAATGAAAAAAGTGTGCCTGTGGTACTTTTAAATAATAAGGAAATGGTCTCCTAACAACACTGACTAAAATGTGTAACTGAAGTTTAGTCCTTTACTTTGTCCAAAACCTTCTGGATTTGGTTGTGGAAGGTCTTACGTGGTCTTCTTCTCCTAATACTTCTATTCACTTATCCATCATAAATGACTTTCGTTAGTCTACTTTAACTCATACTCACAAGATGACCAAACTATCTAAGCATGCTTTTCGCAATTCTTGTCACTTAATCTTCTTTCACACCAGCATCAGCCCTTATCACTGTATTTTAAATCCTATCACTCAATTTAACACGTAGCACAGTACTGGGTGCTCTCACCTCTACTGCATTGATCTTACTTTCATATTTCTTCTGCAATACCCAGCATTCGCTTCCATATGTTAGTGTAGGTAGTAGTAGGTAGGCACACCTCTATGACTTTACTTTCTGACTGCCTACAAAGGTGTGAAGTGCCCCATTCACCATGTTTCTAGCATTCACTCTTCTATCGATGTCGCTTTCAAAATCTGTTACCTCTTTTTCTCCCTCAAAAACCAATGTGGTAGGCAGAGGCATGTTATACGCCCACACTTCGCCATATAGTTGGTCCCGTTGGTTGGCGAGCCTATTGCCGCAAGAATTATTGGCCACTGGCCATATATAGTGAGCCAGAAAGTTTCATCATAATTTTAGCCGCAAGAAAAAGTTGTGCTATATATAGGCATCCCAAAATTTTATTCTCCACCGAATTCCCTACATTTTCCCTACATCAAGGCGAGCTGTATAACATGCGTTTTCATTGTACTTTCAAAATCTTATAATCAGGCTGCGGCCTGCGTTTTCCTATTTGAGATTAAAGCAATTCATTTGTTGATCAGCTAATATAAATCCTACATGCCTGGTTCATTGTTTCTATATTGGTATGTATATGTTATAGCTTCGTAGAGACTGTCTTGTTGGCGACGCTCAGTCGGACCGAGATGGCTTCCGGGTGTTGATTGTCGCTGATTGATATTGATTCCTCTCATTACTACCTACCGACACGATAACCAGATTGTCTTGACACTTGTATGGTATTGCGAACAGAGAAAATAATTGAAATACTTGAGGATGAAGTAAGTTAATAATTTATAAAAAAATATGTTATTGTTACTCGTAACATTCCCGTGGACCTGTCGTTGTAAGTTTAATGCACGTATGCTTTTAAAAGCTTTTTAATCCCAAATATACCTTACTCACCAGGCTCACTATGCACCGCTGTCCACCTAAAAGTATGCTGGCTAAACTCTCAACACTAAACAGGTCCGTTGTAATACAGCCGGGGACAAATCTCGTACAGGCGTACCTTATAAAAGGTACAAATGCTACACCCTCTGCTGAAGGCACACCCTTAAATCCACACAAGTAAAAGTGAAGCGCCCGACTGCAGCTGTCTCTCGCATCCATACAAACCACACTGCTAGAAGCAGCGAAAAAATATGATGGGGGGGAAACCTCCAAACTTCTGACAATGAAAACGGTGACTAAAACGAGTTTGATGAAGGCCTTACCCTGAATCTACACAAGTACAATTGAAGCCCTAGGATGCAGGTCTCTCTCACACACACCACTCTGCTAGAAGCAGTGCAACAATACAAAAGGCAGAAACCGGCTAACTACTCCACTGAGGCATGAAAAAGGTGGCTGAAACGATTGTGGCCCGGTTGCAGTAACTTAAACTTGCATGATAATACTAGATGAAGAACTGCGTATAGAAGATAAAAATGATCGGACTACCAACTACGCCACAGATCTGCATAAGAGCCACTATGCAAGAGGTAGGGTAGCGTGCCAAGTTCTATCTAGGCTCCGGGTACCAAAGTCCACGACTCCGATACTTCCTATTTCGGGCTAGGAGAGATTTAATTTTTTTAGGGCCAATAAAGGACAGTAAAAAAATTATCATATTTTACACATTTTAGTTTAGTCATCATAATCACAGCCGATCATTGCCGTCCAAAATATATTAACTGTCATCAATCTAAGGACGAGAAGCTGGGCCGCCTGTGCTCATGCGCTCAAGCGACTTATGCTTGTAGTAGTGTAGCTACAAGAGCTCAATTATGAAATTGATTGAACAAATGTTAAATTTTTTTTTGACTGAGTCAGAAAAAAAATAGCATTATCTACAAAGAAGTCATAACATTAGTCTGTCTTTCATTCAGTCTATATTTCATCTATGTATATGTTCATAAATATACTCGCGGCAATAAGGAAAACTTGTGACTTCCGCTTATCATATCGCATACGGTATAAAGATTAGAAGATTTACAGATACATACCGGTTATTTTCTTTTGCACCGTGTAATAAAATTAAATAATTGATTAATTTTATCTGTATAATTATAGCTAAGTTTTATTTGAATGTCTGACAAGGCACTGCTACGCGCAGTTAATACGCGGAAGAGATTCTTTTATCTTATATACTTAGATTAAAATATTTCATAGCAGTCACCTTTGAGTTTGTCTTCAAAGGTGTTTCACACTATAAAGATCTTTCCCTTCCTCGTTAATAACATAGAACATCTTTAACAATTTAATTTCACCATTCGTCTGTGATGTCTATCCGAACACGAAATTATCGACTCGGTTTGATCCCACGCCCAAAATAAAATATCATATTTCCTGCCAGTCGAAGCAAGCTTCAGTGCTGGAGTGTCGTTTTTTTCTATTGAGTTTTTTTCAGCGCATCACATTTTTTAAGGTACTGTGCTGCGCACATGTTTGTTCAACATGCCCGTCTTCTTTACAAGTTGAATTTTTTTGGCGTCTGGTTGCACTTCAATCTCTGAAATATGTTTTTAAAAAATGGTGCAAAATATGTTTGCTTTAACTTTAAGCTACACACAACAACAACATGAACAATACTGTACCTGACCATAATAAGTGCCATATATAAAACCAGATTTGCTCTGTACTTAGCACGTCATCCAGAGACAATTTTATTATATAATTTCGATTTGAGTCTGTTTCACAAAGCCCAAGTAAGTTCCCATTAGTGGTTACTTGGCAGGTATTCTGTACAAAACTGTCATTTTAAGTGCCGAATATCTCCTAATCATAAATTGTGAGACAGGCCCTTAGTACAGTAGCCTTAACCGGCACACAGTACCTATTGCGTAGGTCAATTGTCAAAATATTTTATTTAAGTTATATAGCTCTTTCGCACTTTATCTTGAAAACTGACGCAGAAGTATGGGACTAGATTTTTTTCCAGTTTTGTTCTACCACGAAACAGTACAGGTTGGTTTGTTAGTAGTTCGTATTTTTTAACAGAAGAATACCTACGATTGTAGAATTTAATCTATGTTTAAAGGTCATAGAATAAGTTACATGTCATATATTAGGTCGGGGAAAAAGTCTTTTCGCATAACGTAGGTATAAACTTATTATAAAATTTTTTTGACTGTACTATTTGTGTCTGGCTGGTTTTGGTAACATTAAAAAGGTTCCATTATAAAGAAAAGAAAAAAATAAAAAAAAAGTTGTTTCCCGCTATTTTTCATTTGTTTTTCTCTCCGTAAAAATGAGTGAATCTAATGAAGAAATTCGATACATTTTAAAATTTTATTATAAAAAAGGCAAAAATGCAACTCAAGCAGTGAAAAAAATTTGTGATGTTTATGGACCTGATGCAGTGTCAGTAAGAGTAGCACAAATTTGGTTCAAACGTTTTCAGTCCGGAAATTTTGATGTTAAAGATGCACCTCGCTCTGGTCGCCCTGTTACGAATAAAATGGACGCCATTTTTGAAAGAGTGGTGCAAGATCGGCATATTAGTAGTTACGATGTAGCTGAAGAACTGGGAATTGACCACAAAACAGTTTTGACCCATTTGAAGAAAGCTGGTTATACAAAAAAGCTCGATATTTGGGTGCCACACGAGCTCACTCAAAGAAACTTAATGAACCGTGTACTCATTCGATTGCGATTCATTATTGAGACGTAATGAAACCGAGCCGTTTTTGAAGAGATTGATAACTGGCGATGAAAAGTGGATCACGTACGACAAGAACGTGCGAAAAAGGTCGTGGTCGAAAGTTGGCCAGGCTTCACAGACTGTGGCCAAACCTGGCCTAACACGAAATAAGGTGATGCTGTGTGTATGGTGGGATTGGAAGGGCATCGTTTATTATGAGCTTTTACCGCCCGGCAAAACCATCGATTCTGATCTTTACTGCCAGCAACTGATGAGATTAAAGGAAGCAGTCGAGAGAAAACGGCCGGAATTGATCAACAGGAAGGGTGTGGTCTTTCATCACGATAACGCTAGACCTCACACATCTTTAGCCACTCAGCAAAAATTAAGAGATTTCGACTGGGAGGTCCTAGTGCATCCACCATATAGCCCTGACCTTGCGCCTTCAGATGTTCACCTGTTTCGGTCTCTGCAGAATTCTTTAGGTTCTGTAAGGTTGACCTCAAGAGAGGACTGCCAAAACTATTTGTCCCGTTTTTTTGATCAGAAGTCCCAAAGTTTCTACAGTAACGGGATAATGTCTCTGCCCACAAAATGGCAGAAAGTTATTCAACAAAACGGTACATATATATTGTAAATAAATGTAAATAAACTTTGAAAAAAATGTCTTGACTTTTCATACAAAAATACGAAAAGACTTTTTCCCCAACCTATTATTTACTCTAGATTTATATATTTTTCGACCGAAGTTCGCAGTTAACTTATTATTTTATAGTATTAGTACTATATTTTTTATTATTAATCTCATGATTAGTTAGTATCTTGGATAATATTTGTATTCTTTATTTGATTAGAACTATCCAGGTATGATTTCACGTAGTACTGATTACAATTTGTAAAACTATTTTGATGCGAGGGAAGCCTATGTGTAATATTTTCATGAGTAGAATCACATAGGAATTTTAAACTTTTGAAGAGTAACAAAATTTAGGTTTAATTCATCATCATTCTATCAGCCTTATAAAGTCCACTGCTAAACATTGGCCTCTCCGATAGATTACATTCTTATGGGGGTGTTCCCACATATAACAACACACCAACCCATATATTACAACGCTGGGCAGGCCGGTTGGTGATCGCAGTTCAAGCCTGCACGCGGGATGACGTTGCTGCCCATCATCCTATAGAATTTCTCTTCGGCGACTCTTTTTTTTTAAAATTCATTTATTCATTTTAGAATATACAGTAATGACATCATATATATTTCTCGCCAAGCTATAAAGCTTGTGGGCGAGATACGTTCTACGACCCCCCGTTAGGTGAGAACTATTCTAGGCCGGTACCACACGGCAAATGATTTGATTAGGTTCAAAAATATGGAGGTACTCATACATAACACGTAACAGTATGTAATTGTTGTCTCGCTGTTGCAATGTAGGGTATCCTCGATACGGCGAATAGTTTTTGCGCGACACAATCAGTTATCAAGTTAGCGACTCATCATTGTCGCATTACGGTATGAATAAATAGGGTGAGACAGAGTGGGTGACGGTTGGTTCGTAAAAAGGCATTATCTTGCCGTTAGAGTTGCAAAGCGTGATCGATGTGCTCCTAGCGGTAGGGTTGCCAGATGCTGTTTTATCACTGCATTTATGATTAGATTTATCCACTGATATAAGGTACTAGATTACTGATATTGGAAGGACTATTACCAAGACAGAGACATATATTTTTTAAATGTAAGTTAATTTATTTTCCCTTGTTACTCTGCTTTCTGACTTTTATAGTTAGAGCTTTCTTACTGAGTATAGATAAAAATTTAAGCAACTTCTAACTTGTTTATTTTTTACTATATGCAGCGTCATTTTTATTTCTTTACTCATAAATCTTTCGTTATCATAATTTCATTTCTTCAAACTTAGCAATAATACGATATTACTGCTTTTTTTGTCCAGCTATTTTTATATACATACATACCTGTTTCCCCGAAGGGGTAGGCAGAGGCATATTATACGCCCACACTTCGCCAATCACTTTGTTGGTCCCACGTAATAGGTGGCGAGCCTATTGCCGCTTACCGGGATCTGTTACGATCGCCAGAGCCTCGTCTGTTGATCAGCAGGTGCACTACTTGCAAATGATGTTAGCTTGGGCTCCGCAGATGTTGGTAGGACCCCTATAAACCTAAAAGCACACAAGTAAATATTTTGTGGTCAGTTATTTTACATATTACGTAAATATGTTCTGAGGAGAAAAGATGTGGGGCATTATAAGGTTTAAGAAAGAGCGTCCTTGTCTTTTTATTAAAATACAACAAAAAAAATCAGGTCTTACAGTACTACGCGTCACGACGGCATAAAATGTCAAATTACTTCCGGCTTCCTCCCGGGTGACGTGATGATGACGTGATGTTACTGTGGATTGTGCCATTGCATTATGTTTTGGTAACATATGAGACTAAGTATTTAATTATAAAAACTCAAAACGATAGAATAGTTATCGACTAGACTTGTAGAATTAACATAGTTGGAATAACTTTGAATCTGTCATGTTTTATCTTGTAATTCATAGTTAAAAAAGATGTTGTAGCAATTGTTTTTATTATACAAGATAATATGATGACTTATTTTCAGTAATAGTCATATGTTCTTTTTTGTTCTAATTATATCTGTATACAAAATTGCCATCAACTGAAAACGCATGCATGTATTAGGACAGACATTTAGAATAAGGAAAACAGCCAAGATATTTAAAAAAAAAACAATGAGAAGTAAAATAGAAATCTGATAACTGTAAGAACAAGCCTAAAAACTTTTTACTTCAGCTTGGTTTTTGACTTAAACACGAAAAGTTCTTTATCGTTAAACAGCGACATTGTGTCCTTATACGAGTAGCTGTTATTTAAAACATTTCGTTATGATCTTTACTGATTGTTCCAATTATATCTCCGCAGCCGCAACCCTACATAACACTGATGTGATGATGTGTTATTTTCGCAATAAAATTTTTAAGAGGTGTATGAGAAAACTTTGCTGGCTTTAATTTGTTTGGTTAAGTGGTCGTTGCAAATAAAAAAGAATACGTCTATCGTATTATCGTCGTATTTTTTTTGAAATACGTTTCAAGTATCCTGAATATATTGGTAATAAGCTTATTTGATTTCATATGCGTAGTTTTAATAAAAGCTAGAATAGAAGGTGGGTTGAGTGCTGGATTTTTTTACTTGCTGTTTGTAATATCTACAAAAAGAACACCATGATTGTCTATGTTCTGTAAAAAAAAATTCAAATAAGTTTTTTTTTTTAAAGAAAGTATTGTATATACTTAGTTGTATATACTTAGATCAGTCCATCAGCTGATGGTTTCTTTACAACAACAACCCTACCGGTGGTGTAGTACAGGTGTTGCGCTGCTTCTCACGCGGGCTTGGTGCGGCCTGTTCCGCGCGGCTTGCATAACGGCCTGTGCGCGCGCACGTAACGCGCTGTAACAACGCGCATTATGCATGTAGGGCAAGCACTTAAGCGTGCGTCTGCTGTTGACTCCGCTGTGATCTAGTGTTGCCAATACGCAGACAAAGGTAACTGATACCCATTATAATAGACGTTTCGCAACTATGTTATTAGTATTGTTTGTAAATCGGTTCGATATTCAATTAAATACCTGCAAGTATATATAACGTACTTACGTAAATTTGACAAACCGAAAGATGCCCAAGCAGTTTGATTTTTATCCAAACTTTCACAGTTACTATGAGTTCTTTCAATATAAACGCGGATTTTGTTTTTAATGATTATATGTATGTAAAACATAGGAACAAATAAAACATATTATTATTTGAAAATTGCGAAGAGCAGTCTGCCACTGCAGGCATTTAAAAAGCTATTATTCAATGTCTATTTTAAATCAGATACAGCGATGACCGATGACAATCTTAAGCCAGCTTTTATCATGTCACATGCTGTCTTTTGTAAAGTCACCACAAAGGCATGCGTTATGTCCCAGTCAGATAGGCACGAGGCAATATTGTCTTCAGACAGACTGATCGGAATCGCACATCAACAAAATATCAAATTCCGCGATCATCCGATGCACCCATTCCATTCTACGGAAGCAGAGGCGCCAGCTGCCTGCACGGTATCAAATGCCAGACAGATAATAAGGGATTCTTTAATAAGAAAAACGTAAAATGAGCCAGAAGCATCGTTCAGAATGCTTTCACGCTAAATCGATTGCAGACAGTGTGGTCTTGTAACTTACACCGGCTGAAGTCGAGCATTGCGTTGAAATTCTCTTTCGATCCTATTGTGCACGACTTGATTGAAAGAGATTCATTGCGTAGTATTATTTACTCTGTTTATTAACTGTTCGAAATTAATTTTTTTGTTTTTCATATTATTATTCAAGAGTAGCGCTTTGAACGTCTGATCTCCATATGTTGTACTTTGGTCTTCTCGTGTTAGTTGCTCGGGCGCTTATACCTGTGACAGAATCTTCGAGACTGATATTTTTATCGAATTGCTAAAGTTGAGTAATTGAAAGTAAAACTCATGTAAATTCAAAATATTATTATTACTAAGAAATAAACACCTACCATAAACTGCTTCCTCGGAAACATAACGCTATCATATACAAACCAGAATGTGACAATGTTATGTTATGAATAAATTTACGCGATATGCATTACTAATTAAGCCGAAGCAATTCACAAAATGAGTCATGTCATTATAATTTGTTGCCAACCCGAGAGAACTACCTAACATGCAATTTTATAGAGCGAATGTTAAGCGTTTTATACATGAGTGTCTTCGCTGCGAGATTCAATCAGCATTAGCAGTATAAAGTCGACGAACTTTAAATGATACGAATGTAGGACGTCACTTCTTAAGCGTTACTTAAGGCATAATATAGAGAGGTATCGAGTTTCGCAGTGTGTAGAAGAGGCCGACCGTTGCGTACGCGCAGTACACGGATTAGTGTCCGATTACATGCCTACCGCTACCGCTGCTCGTGTCCAATAAGAGCTTATCTAATGTCGGGCAAAAAATGGCATCTCGGGAGCGATAGATAAATGTGCTTTCAAATTAGTTGCCTGGAACTACAATGTCGGGAATTTTTTTTTCTAGTTGTGTTGACAAATTTGTGCTAAATTGTAGCTTATTATTATTATTATAACTCAGCCCAAGCCAATTGCTTTACGTGTTAATTTAAGCAAGAAATGCATTTATTATACTAACAATTATATTCCGGTACCTATCTGTGATATAAAATATATCAGAAAATAAGTTCCTATTTACTACTTAATTTATAAAAAATATATTCAGTTTTCATACACAGAATTGTGGGTATTTTTACACATGGACCGATAATACCGATTTATTGTATATACCCTTTAATGGTGCAAATGTCGGACGAGGACGCCTCATGACCGGACACAGAAAGGGAGGGAGGAAAGGGGGGCATAGGGTAGGGTGAGGAAGTCCTGCTTCGTCCTCATTCTTCCGAGTTTCCGGTTCCGGTTCCCGGCCAGCGGGGTTTTTTCAGCGACTGTTGTCATCCGAGATATACTATAATTAAAATATTGCCAGAAAGCGGTTCCGTTTTTTAATGCAAAAATTTCTTGGCCGTGCTTTAAATCGAAGTAGGCATTATTTAAGTACCTAAAAGTAGTACTAAAGTGATGAGCCGCCAACTATACTGCCGTCTTTTAAACTTAGTTGACCGAATGTGTTTCCTACGAAAAGTAGGGAAAATACTGTTCACCTCACCCAATCCCCGTCAGAAGAGGTACCCAATATACACTGGGTTACACAGTGTAACTTACACTTACTATGTAGTACCTACATCGATCCCCGGTTTTGGCACAGGCTCACCACTATCTACGGTTCTCTTGTCACGGATTACCTTGACAGACTGGATCTTCAACGACAGGTGTATAGGGTTCCTATTAAGAAGGTGTACAGGGTTCCTACTAAGACCTAAGGGGGTCCAAGCCAACCTCACCTGCAAGTGGTGCACCTGCCGATCAACGGACGAGGCTC
Source organism: Musotima nitidalis (assembly GCA_949126915.1). NCBI lineage: Eukaryota > Metazoa > Arthropoda > Insecta > Lepidoptera > Crambidae > Musotima > Musotima nitidalis. Next base: position 8,745,923 of record OX421418.1, on the reverse strand, counting down.
TGGCGAACATAACAATGCCCGGTAAGCGGCAATAGGCTCGCCACCTATGACGTGGGACCAACTATATAATTGGCGAAGTATGGGTGTATAATATGCTTCTGCCTACCCCTTCGGGGAAACAGGCGTAAATGTATGTATGTGTGTGTATCACTAACGGACGGACAGTAGGGCTATACCAGCAATGTCTCCAAAAGGTCCAGTTGGCATGTTTGTTTAGGCAGTATATATAATTTTTTTTGTTTGGGTATATACTGTCTTTTATACGATACACCAATATGAAATGTGTCCGAAAAGAAAATAGGTATGAAGTGCTATTTTTATGTGCATTAAAATTTAGGCTCGTAAAATTTTTAGTTCGACCATCATATGAGCTGTATTGAGCCAAGCTTGAATAACTGATTTTAAACTAAAAAATTGCAACGAAACCGCGTATTTTAAAATTAGTAAAACTTTGAGGCATTTTGTATTTTTTTAATTGAGTGCCTACTTCCTTACTTTTTAATCCCATTAATGCACTTCTTAGGTAAAAGTCTCTTCTTAAATTTTGACTATTTAAACTGTATCAATAATAAAATTTGTTTACAGAGAACTCAATCAATTCATCAAACATTCTTGCAAATTCTGTAACCTGATTCGTAAACCGCTGTTTATTGTTATTGTGTAAAATGAATGTGCAGTAGGATGATCCGGTCTACATACTTATATGGCAAAGAAACTCCGGCGCCACCTCTCAGACTTGGGACGTAAACATGGTAAGTGTGTGCCTCCCGGGGAGTGCGTTAGCCCCACGTGCGGAGTCTTTACGAGGAACTCGATAACACTCGCATCATATTGAAAAATGCTTACTTCCATAATATCTATATTTTTATTATGTTACTAAGCCCAACGCCGGGAAAGTAACGATGTTTAAACCTATGATATATAAGAATTAATAATGTTATCCTAATGATAACGCTTTTAGTGACGTTTTTTGAGAGTAGGTACTGAACACATGACTTTTGGTAGTCTTGCAAATTATGTAACCTGTTTCGTTGAATGCTGTTTATTGTCATTGTGTAAAACAAATGATTAAAGGGATGATCTGTAAAAGGAACTCTATATCATATTTTTATCTCATTTAAAATAATAAATTTGAAAAAAATTGTATGGATGTAGGGATCCTTCCCAGACCTAAGGATCCCAAGTCAAACTCACCTGCAAGTGGTGCACCTGCTGATCAACGGACGAGGCTCTGACGAACATAACAGGTCCCGGTAAGCGGCAATAGGCTCGCCATTTATTACGTGGGACCAACTATATAATTGACGAAGTGTGGAAATATGTAGAAATAAATATTTTCTGATAAATACAGTTCCAGGAAGAGTATATATGTATACATTATTTTGTTACCAAGCACATGTATAACATAACGCTTTAAGTAATGAATTAATTTTTCAGATTAAGCAATGCATAGCTTTAGTAGTCTCGCAAATTCTGTATACTGTTTTGTATAATACTACTTGCCAGGAAAAGTTCTCCTAAAATTAGTATAGCCGTTTCAGTAATTAGCCGGACAAATAGACTGACAAGTTTCTTTAAAATATATAAATATTTTGCAATTCGTACCGTCCAATGTGAATTTAATTTTTAAAGAGTAGTTACCAATATAAATAATATTGGTAACTACTGAATAGATTTATTTAAACAACTAAAATAACAAAAAACACCTGACAGTTCAGTCCCCTGCCTGAGTTGGCACAAAAAAATAATACATTTATTTTCAACCCCTATTCTGTAGTCTCTTTTGTTCTCCAACTGCGCAAAAAGGGGTTCACAACATGTCAGCCACTATGTACTGTATCTGACTGTGACATTGAATCACTCGTACCAATGGTCCATTTAAATTTTAGTAAGTTGATACTTTCTATACTCAATATAGTTAAATACTATCAGACAACCCACACAGCTTTTACTGGAGGTGAACATAATACTTAGACAATACTTATATAGTCGTGTCTGTCGACTGTTCTAAAATAATGCGACACATGTGATGATGGGGAACCCCACTAGGGTTCTACATCCAAAATCGATTTCGGGTACCTACTTATATTACGGTCCCAATTTTGTTTATAATCATCGCCATTTGACCTATCTAATTAATGTGAATTTTGTAATCCATGGTCTCCAAATGCACTTGGTTCGAAAAGTGTTTATGAGGTGATTTTTACTAGGACTCCGTCTTTACTTAAAAATATGCATATAGGAAAATTTAATATTTTAATGTATGTAGGTATGTGAACGTCTTATAATTATTATGTTACTATTACGACAAATAGTTTATTTAACGAATTGAAATCACAAAGCGGCTTTTGTTTGTATGTACTTAAACGTAAAACATTTTAAGTTGTTAAGATAATTCATTAAATAAGTAATAATAGAGTTTATAAACCTTGGGAGAGCGTGGGTAGTTCCTATTAATACAAACGGTCGAGGAGTTACGTAGAATACGTATTAAAATAAGCGTTAGCGGCTTGTTTTGTATCCACAATGACTAGCTAGTAATGCCTCGAGCAATGTTATACGAAGGGACGAAAGGCATGGCGAAAAGAGTAATGCATGTGAATGTTAGCAGGAAGAGGTGAAGAGAATACCTAGGAAAGGTAATGAAAGGAAAAGAAATGAATTGGGTGTCTAAATCATGGTATCATCAAAAAAGAGGTGGATGAATCCATGAGGAATGACAGAGGTGAATGAGGGGAGGACATGCTGCTCTGACCTAGACAAAACTGGGCAGGGCAGGAGTATGATGATAATAATGAATGTCCCTAACATTTGAGTTCTGTTTAAGTCTATGTTCAATTAATATCTGTTTATCGAATATAACTTTACAACCGAAAGTATGAAAGAAAAAAGTCAGGATAAACGTGTTTTTCTAATTAGCTCATCTACGAAGATTATTACTAGACATGTATATGTTACCGGCCAAACCCGATTTTAGGACGAACTAGTATGACCCAGTTCAGTAATAGAGAAGTATAAGCATCTCTTTTTGGGTTAGGTTGAGGTTATTTTTTTTCTTATCATTAAAAAACATTTTATGCAGCCCACCTAAATTAGTTTGGACTAGGCTATACTAGTTTGTCCTAAAAACGGGTTTGGCCGGTAACACATATACTGATAACGAGATCTGTTAATATCTGTGGATTACTTCATGCAATATAAATTAATTAAGTAGGTACCTACACACAAAAGAAAATACAAACATTAGTTAAAAACATATATAGCGGTCCAACGGTTCATTAAGGAATTTCTTATAGCATAACGAAGTATAAAGAGTCTAAATATACTGGTAGACGTATGAAAAAAACAAATAAACAAAACAAGATATAAAGTCAAAATTAAAGTAACAAAAAAAATTGCTTAAAGATTATTTTCAAGCGACACCTCAATCGAGCTGAGCAAAGAGGAATGTCAAAATAAATTTGGCTTTTACATTTTATTTTTAATTAAAAGCTTTTTTATTTCGCACGTGCACAGCCATTCCGGTTTATGATGTTCCGGGGGTTTCCAGTATGAAGCAAATTCTTTTTATTAGTAGATAGGTATTTCGTTAAATGTATACTGTTTCTTGTTTTATATAATTATGTTATTTATGTATTAATATAACTAGCTTTTGGCTTTTCGAGTATATCTTTAGCCACATATTTACTAATCCATTGACATTATACAGTGTGATCTGGATCCAATCTAAGCAGAGCATCCTGAAGGTATATAAAATAGGTTTTTTTGTAACTAGCTACACTACTCGTAGGTATATGGAATATTCTGAAAGCGATATAATTGTTTACACATATTATGTGTAACGAATAACAGATCCGGTAACTACTCAATCAGGATATTCGACTGATCATTCTTATTTATATTATTAATGCGGAAGTAATAGTTTGTTTGTTGACTTGTGACGCTTTCCCGCTTAAACCATTGGGCCTAGACATAAGCTTAGGGCCCAGGGTCTGTTGCGTGACGAAAGGGTTACCGCGGCCTTGGTGTTACAGGCTCAAGAAGGAACATGAATGGTTTTTAGTCAGTAAAAGTCTGACACGACCTTCCGCTTCACCCACAGCGGAAGACGGACATTTGATGATTTTTCATTCGAATAAAAAAAAAAAAAGAGCCCAGGGTCTGTTCACTGTTCTAACCAGACTTTAGTTACTCCAGAACATTCTACACATTGTGTAGGAATGTTTCAACCCAGCGAATCGCAAGAAGATTAAGAGATTACTTATTTATATTAGTTTCTGAAATACTACTTCCTAAAAATGTCGGAAAGGTTCTCCCACGTGCGCCGTCGATCAAGACAAGTTAGACAAGTGCAGTAACGTTTCAATTCTCAGAATGGAGTTAATTCGGTGCGTGACGTCAACCCTGCTCCGGCTCAGCTTCCTCGTTCAACGGAACACATCAACCAAAAGCAATCAATGTTTAGTATTCATTTATTAATTCCTAGCAGTCACAAAACTGCGAGAGTAGGTGTTTTATATAACTGTTGTGCCGCTTTTGAGTTTATGAGTAGCTACGAGTATCTTATTACATATTTGACGACGGCTATGAGGTCTTTATACCTACATGCACTCCACTCCTAAGGTTGAACGTTTGATTCCCCACACATACAAGCACTTCTTTGTTCGTTGTCTTGGTCACCCACACCTATTTATTATAAACAACAAACTACCCTTTCACCTAGGTTCGTGTAAGGACGCTAATAACTTTGGCAATCATATCAGTCCATTAACGTCTTACAGCACGAGCCTCCTCTCACATACCAAGGTGTGAGGGTATTGAGTCATATTCCACCACGCTGACCCAGTGCGGATTGGCGGAGGCAGGTGTATGTTGTCCTGCTGTTAGAATTTAGTTAGCCGCCCAATTAGGCCCCTAACATGGCTTAACGACTACCACATTTAGTGATAACGTGCCTTCCGAAGCACGGAAGCGCTCGATATCAAATGCAACACAAACGGTCACCCATCCAAGGACTGACCTATATAAACTCTGCTTTACTTTGGTGATCGTTTCCGACCACCGAGCACCGCGGAGCTACGAGCGCTTCTTTGGCAATAATAAGAAATATTCCTAACGATCTGATACAGGGCTTCTAGTCCCAAACTAAGATAATGGTGTAAGAGAATGGAGAAACATATATATGCGCTTTAAATTTTTGGTAATACATAGAAAACAACCAGACCACTAAAATAATAATGAACACAAATATTTGTCTTGTATGAGAATCGAACCCACGAACTTGGAAGCAGAATACAGATACTGGCCTCCACTCCACATCGATCGCCAAAGTTAATAATAGTAGATGGGTTTGACAATTAAAGTATTGCAGTTGGTCGATTTGGACCGGGCCAGATGTGCGCCCGGGGACCTCCCAGCGGGATGCCCGCTGGTGTTTTACGGCATCATTCAGCACGACACATTCACAATTACAACCATTGTTTCCATACTCACCCTCACAGTGGCTCGCACTACAGGGCAATGCAAAAAACGGCCGGTTTTTCAATGTTCATTCATTATCAAGTGGTAAATAATGTTGCTTATTTATACGTTTGTCTATTTCACTTAAGTCCATTTTTTTGTGAGTTTACCTGTTTTAAGTAATTTTTTTGCGGGTTTCGGCTTAATAGTGTCAAAATGTGGTTTATATTAGGTAGTTATTTCATGTTCATCAGTATATCTAATTGATAATTGTTTACTCTGTATTGTCTAATTGTTTTTCCGTAAGAAGTTTCATTTAGAGTACATGGCTACTTCAAAACATTGTCACATCTACATACGCGATAGTGCCCGGCCAAGTTCAACAAATAGAAGTTAGTGAGGCATAACAGTTATTCAATTTCCGTTTTATTTGACAGTTCACTTACGAATTAGAATTAAAATATAAGTAGAAGATTGATCTAAACCGATATATTAAAAAAACAACAAAATTACAAAAAGGTGTAATAAATTTAAATGCAAAACAATGCAAAGCATATGATTCACCTATAAATAATGCAAATTCGTACCCAAGAAAAACAATCAGTATCCGTCATCCATTAAACAACCTTCCATTTTAACATCAAGCTGACTAACTTGGCGATAATCGCTTCGAAAAAAATTAAAAGCACCGTCGGGCGCTGATTGGAACCACATGACGGCGCTGAACGACAAAATAAATTAAAAAACAATCACCAGATCATTTGAGTAAACAGAAAAAAGGTTTTAAGCCTCACTGCCACCGAGACATTTGCCCCCGTAAACAAACCTGCTGCACTATGGTATAATATGGAGATGACTTTTTTGAAGATTTTTGTTAGCTAAAGTGTGTCAGGAGGGACGTAAACGGGCACGTTTAGGTTGCAAGGAGTCGTACGTCGCTCTCGCTCAGCGTGGGAAAGCTCACAGAGGTCAGGTGGAAGCACATGTGGTGATCTGTTCATCGGGGTGTTTAAAAATAATAATGTACAAAACACAAACGTAGGTGGCTGGCACAGATTGAGGCGTCTTCGCGGGAGGGATACGTGATACTTACGCGTTATCTCAAGCCTGGTGGTCCGTAAACAATAACACTGAATTATTTATCTTAGTTATGACGACCGTTCACGATGGATCGCTGTAGCACGCACACTTTGCGGTGTAAATTAAAACACTGCGTAATAAAATCATTGTGTATCCTCACACTTTCTTTGCGAGATCAGATATTAATGTACGCCACAGTTTTATTAATATTTAAGGAGGTTTTAATCGATTTTTAATAATGCTTTTAACTGTCTTGTTACATAAATCTATTAATGTTAGAAATAACAAACTTAAGGATAAATTATGTTGCATCGAAATCATTTTATTATCAATCGTAAATTATCTTTAAAGTAAATTTGAATATAGCTACAGTAAAACCGAATATGTTTTGCCATTAAACTGATAATCATTTAAGGAACAAGACTTAAGTTTTCTATATGTCTATTTTTTCAGTTTGCTTATTTTTGTAATTATTTAATATATATAACAGAAAAATCTTTGTTCGTGAACGTCGTCAATAAATGTTTTCTGATCTATATTGTCGTTTTATAATACTATCGCGATATAAATGTCCTGATAGCATTATAAATCACAACTTTTCACATTCCACACGGGATGATGTGAAAAATTTCCAAAGTTTATATAAAAAGTGAATCAGGGAGCACCGCCCAGGGTCGGCTTCGGTAGTCACGTGAGCCCGTGGGACTTATCAATGCGCAGGCCCTCGACGTGGGTGTCCATTCTGCGCACTTTTTGTGGCATACTTGCGCGTATTATGCGCAACGATGCGCGCTTAATGCAAGCTTTGTCAATGGACAGAACACGGTATAAACACGCCCAGTGACGCGAGAATCTATCTCCTGGTCTACTTACGCGTTCTACCAAAGTTCCTTTTTCAGACGTAATAGATAGATGGAATAACAATGCTCCTTTTCAATGCGGATCAAAAGTTTTTTTGAGGAAACAAGAATAAACAAACATATATTAGCCATTTGATATGTTTTTTATAAAGAGCTATATATTTAACCGCCATCTGTTGAATAGATCACGTAGTGTGGTAAGGCTTTTATGAGTCTTGCTGTCAAGAAACCACACTCATATTCAGTCGGTCGCTAAAATGGCTAGCTGTGTTCTGGTAAAAAAATAAAATAAACATATAATGTATTCCAATGACACAAATTTTACGAAAAACACATTTATCAAAAACATTTAAACTTATAATTGTGCCATGGATGCATGTATTATTCCGGGATGTCGTAATGACAACACTACTGGTCTTCTGTAGTGTTCGAAAAATTAAAGCACTGCTGTTACAAAAGAATTCCATATCCACCAGCATACGACACAGAGTGAAAACCAGAGTAGTAACATAAATATCAATTTTATTGCTTTCTTTGTAGGTCCAAATTGTAAATCAATTACATAAAACAATATACGTTATTACATAAATGGTAAAACAGCAAAGGTTCCGAAGTGCAGAGCTTACACAGTCACACACTGTATGCAAGTTAATCACACCAGTTACTTAGTTCCAAGATCAGTAAGAACTTAAGTATACTAAATCAGTAAGGATACTAAAGAGCGGATAAACATACTTAAATAACTTTTTTAACATAAATAAAAAAGCACCCAGACCAGAACAAATATTCATGTTCATGCACATAAAGATTTGTCCTGAGTGGGAATCAAACCCACGACCTCTGGTGTGAAGTGCAGGAATACTGACCTACACGCCATATCGGTCGTCAGTTTAATTGTGTACTCTGTTGGTTCCAAGTTTTTTTTGTAGAATAGCGAAACTGTCACGAAACATTGCAGTGACATAAAAGTAATAATATCAGAGGAGACCAAAGTATACTTAACCATGCTGCATCAAATCAGATTATTAAGTCCACTGCTGAACATTGACCTCCCCAATCACCACCCTAGGCAGGTGGGTTGGTGATCGCCATTCGAGCCTTGCTTAAATCTTTAAGAAGCACAGAACATGACTGTTCCTTTATACTTTTAGAAACTTACGGAAACCTAAGGAGTTCACGGTGTGTAAAGTATGTTTGTATAAAAGTATTTTATCGTTGATTTCAGATTGAAACATGAGACTATCATTTAAGTAATTCGATAAGAAATTCCCTCCAAGCATCTTCAGCAGTATAGAAGAATCTTCTGCTAAGCAAGTAAAGCCACGAAACTGCTGATAGAAATTGTATAGAAACATTATGGCAGTGTAAATACGCTCAAACACGCCCAAATGTCAGAAATTTGCAACCTGTGGGTGGACAGAGATTGATAGAATCTACAAACAATATAGTTCTATTAAATACTTAATATTTGCAGAAATTATTCACTAACATAATGCTTTAACAATACTTTGTTAGCAGTCTTAAACTTGAGTTTCAATTATGTCCTTGAATAAATTACTTTTCGAAAAATGATGACATAATAATCTTATTATTTTTGAATATTTATTTTATGTTATTTATTTTTAAATTATCATTCCGACTAATAATAAGATACCAAATTTTATTCTTGAATTTGACGCGTGTTGTTACGCGTACGAAATGGGTATTTGTTCTATACATCTTACAACTATTGAAGCCAGACTACTACTTTACATGATATGCAAATACGAGTATTTTCCTATTGTAACGTTGTCGGTCGGAACTGTAGACCTATTAGAGAGAAGGCTAAGTTGGGATACCCCCACTTGCCAGAATTTCATTTGCCCGAATTTTAATTGCCATACTATTCAACAGACATATTATTGTTTCTCATAATATTTATATGTCATACTCATTGTTTACTATAATAGTCACGTGCTAGAAACTTTGTTTCCCATAAAGTTAATTTCCATAATATCACTTGTTATAATCATTGTTTTCCATAAAATCACTTTCCATAATATCACTTGTTTGTAAGCTGGAATTATCACATGCCATGTCACATGGATTGATTATAGTGATAAGTAGGTACTTAATAGAAATAAAAACAATATCAATATTATCTTATAATGTTATAAAATAGGTTAAAATTATTATAAAATTAGGTTAGGTTAGGTTTGAAACATGAAAGACAACGCACGAGCCGAGCGAGCGAAGCGAGCGTGCCGCGGCAGCGGCCGGCGAAGTGCCAGAAAGCCAATCGTTTATTTATTAGAACAAAGGCGTTAAGTTAAATTTGTACGGAAGCGACTTGGATTGATTATAGTGATAAGTAGGTATTAGAAATAAAAACAATTTTAATATTATAATCATACTATATTTTTGATAAATTTTTGATAAAAATAAATACACACTTTGGATAGATTGGAAATTAATTTAGCGTGGCGTTGGAAAATTCGGTTAAATAATATTAGTGCAATTAAAATTATGGATAACAATATTTATGGCATTCGAATCATTATGGAATCTGAAGTTCGGGCAAACAAGAGTATGTCACATGTCTTTTATGGTAAACGAAACATTGGGGCAAATGAAATTCGGGCAAATGAAATTCGGGCATATGATTATTATGGCATATACTTGTCGGGCAAACAATAGACAACCGGCTAAGTTCCGCCTCCAAGCGAGCCGTCAATTTGCTTTTGAGCTGTCTGATCTCACGTCCGCATTGTCCGGCCAATACTGTAGTAACTGCCTTCTAGTTAGGTATATCTGTACTGGGCGCAATCTCAGATGATAAAGCAGACTAGATGGCATACAAAGAGATATAAAGACGCACGCACACCTTCATAGTAATCTCAATTCAGGTATTAAGCAGGTGCCAGTGCGCTTTGTAAAGGACTGCGCCGTCTACAGTGTCAAACATCCCTCTTCGACCCGGACGCTAAATATTATACCAGAAATCGCATAAAATGGGATGAATCTAAGAGTCGAACCAATATCAGTAACAAAAAGTTTAAAGGTTAGCTCCTATTATGAGCTACGCTTCTCTCATTGGTCCCTCTGAAAACCAACGTGTCGGCATCTCCATGTTTTCTTGTTTTGTTTAGTTTTCTTTTTTTTTATTGCAAAGTGTTTTGTGCTACGAATAAGTTGTTTTAATATGAAATATAGCTTTCTGTTCTCTAATTTTCTATGGCAGTAGGCCGGAATCTGAGCGTGATAGGAGCACTCGGGCGAGCATGTCTCCTTGATAGCTGTTTCCTGGTTCAATGCACGTCAATGAGATCGCACACCAAACGATGACTTTAACCCGGGAAGTACTTACCACTATATTTCTTCAAACACTAAGCTAATTAAACATGACCATAACAGGCTCTCAGTAACTAGATGATTTCCTTTACCGGTGTTTTCAATAATTGCATTGCTGTTTCAAGTGTGTGCTTTTTCTTAAGTATCTATTTGATGCGTACATGTACACATATTATTGTATTTTTTTTTTAGTATAATGATCAATTCAGAATGTCTATTGCAGACCTTGATTGAACTAAAACCTCTTTTCGTTTACAAATTTCCAGACTTAACTGTCTTGAGGGATCTGCATTCGTATTTGTTTAGATTTATAGAGTAACGAGATGAATGCTTGCCTACATTCCCTGCAGTGCAATTGAACAAAATACTACAATGAGCACTACATCCCGCTTTTATCCACTATTCATTGGTTAAGTTTTATAACCTTAGTAATTATTTAATTATTTTATTGAGAAATGACAAAAACGAAGTGTCTTTTAAGGAGAATCCCCAATTGGCACTTTTAAAGTATTTAGTTGCATGACATCATCAATCCCAGTAAAGCTAAACTAAAAACTTAGTAAGCCCAGATTATAATTTATTAGTGCATAGTACTTGAAATCGTCAAAATTGCATACAAAAAATTTTCAAAATATGACAATCGATATATATGATTATACTAAAATCACGAAGCTTAGATTCACTTACATTCAACAAATTTTTTATTGTATTTATGTGTAAGTGAATCCAAATGCCAGTTCGCAGCCACCGCTCTGCAAGAAGAACTGAACGGAAAGATACCCACAGGCTTTAATAATATGCTCTTTTTAGGTACTGGTCAGATTGGTTAGTTACTTAAATTAAAATCTTCATTTGTTTGCGACGCTACATTGCAATAGAATATAAAAGCTCCCATCTTACTAGAACATGGCATTAAAAATAAAAGACCCTTGGGCAACCCTACCAGGTCAGAATGTTTTGGTTTGGGACCGTCACAAGCTAATTATTCATGACTAGCCTTTTTAATATAATTAGCACACCTAAATAGAAACTTTTTGACGCCTCCAGTTGTCACACATGGCTAGGCTTCTGTGTAGAGTTCAATTATTTTTTTCCACCTCTCCAATTCACTCGGGCTATCTGAGTGATTGCTTACGTCATAACCTTGACATGGAACTGGTTTTGTTTCCGGAAAAGTACCGTAATATCACGGCCGAAGTTGTACGCTTAGTTTGAAAAATTAAGTAGAAACGGTTGCCGACTTCCTTAATTTGGTAGTACTTACTTCTACATTTTTTCTCTCAACGACAGGTTCTAACTTTCTTATTCAAGTTCTTAACCATAATTTTTTCTTCAATTTATTACAGTTTCATGATCACAATTACTTAATATAGGTAAATCGTTTAGTATGTTGATACCATATACGCTTTCATACACATTTCTCCCCGTTTTGCTGCACTGTTGTTTAGTGTAAAAATGTACATAATAACATAGGTCATAAAAGTGTACAGTTATGAATCATCATCAATATCATCATACATGACATGATTATTGTACTTTAATATTATATAACATATAAATAAATAAATATTTTCTGACAAACACCAATATTTTTGTTGCAAGATAAGTTTATTAAAATCTCGTGTTATGGATACTAAATAACGCATAAACATACCTTAATACTCTATTTTTGTTAATACATATTTAAAATACATGGGAAAACACCCAGAATAGAAAAATATTTGACCTGTGTGGAAACCGAACCCACGACCTCAGGAGTGGAGTGAGTGTATACTCGCCACCACGCCATATCGGCTAATTAATATTATGTTTAATTCTATGTACTGATATACGTAATATATTGGACAAATAAGTAGTTTTGCTTATTTTATCCGTTGTCTATACACACCAAAGTACTATATACCTTTTCAAACCAATATCTTAAGACTAAATCTCCTCGGTTATATACAAACATAGGTACATAATGTAAATGTATAATGTCGAAATGCTTACATGTCCCGGAAGACATAAAAATTCAGTTGTATGAATTTAACATTGGTTTACGTATAAGTTAACAATAAATAAGCGTAGGTACTTTGCCATAAAAATTTTGGCGGTGTTCATAATTATGGTGAAACAAAATTATTTTATTTAAAATTATGAATAGTTCAGCATTAACGGCCTAATTCATCGAGTTTCTCTTGTAATTTAGATTACTGATGAATAAAAAATAACTGAATAAAAATAAATAAAGAGTAATAATTATTTACCTACAAAAAGAAGGGTTACTTTATCTCTTAAAATCAATCGATTGATAATTAATCTGGGTTTTTATGACCCACTTCATCTATTACGACTAAACGCAATTTTGAGACGGTGACTATTCATTCATCAATTTCCTAATGAGATGCTCTGACTATTTGGTGGAAATTACTAGTAATAAAAATATTTAGTGAAAGAAAAATTTAAAGCAGACTTATGGAACGACATAGATTAATAAATAGTAAGTCTCTTACAATCAAAGCAATTACTTAGTTCCACGATAAGTATTATTAAGAACCCGGGTTATGGATATTTAGTAACGGATAAACATACAATATAACAAACGGATAAATCCTTTTTTTTTAATACATACTTAATATAAAAAAGTAGGATGTGCTTGAAAACAAAATAATTATGTTTCAAGCCCACAAAGATTTCTCCTGGAATCGAACCCACGACGCAGAGTGCATGTATACCTTTACGCCATATCGGCCGTCAGTTTACATTATCAAGATCTTATGTCATAGTAACATTTAAAAATTGTGAAAAAAGTAATTATATTAATAAAGTAAGGGAATAACGCAGAATCTATGTAAAGGCAATCTCTCCCAAGCTTTACTACACTCATCGCTGATGTTATTAAGCAGTCGTCATCGAAGTATAAATCTGTAGCTGAGAGGTAAACATTAATAAGTCCACGTTATTTTTAAATTTGTTACTCTTTACCACTTACTAGAGTACCTATATATTCACATATTCAAAACCATGAAAATAACAATTTTAAAAAAAGTGGAATTTTATTCTTTACCTCTCAGCTACAGAAATAATTACGAAGGGACATCGGAAATGACCTGTGACACTGATTTTGTGGGTCAAGAGCAGCCACCGGTTATCATTGCCAGTTTTGTAACAGATATTCATGTTATTTTCTCATGGTTTTCAATAGTTTTAGTAGCCACAAAGGTGATTTATTATAAATTCCACGTAAGTAGAAAAGTCTGGTACTAAAGTTCATAGAGGCCAGTCCTTGAAAGGGTGCCCGTTTGCGTGGCATTCGACATCGAGCGATTCCATGCTTAGGAATGCTGGTTAAGCTATTGGTCCCGGGTACTTTATGCGGTAGTCGTTAAGCGAAGTTAAAAGCCTTATTGGGTGGCTTGAAAGATTCTGACAGCAGGATGCTACTCACCTGTCTTCGCCTATTTGTGAGAAAAGCATTATTCCCAATGGTGGGACATTATTAAGCTAAGATGATAACGACTAAGAGTATTACGACTGTCAATTTTCAATTGGGAACTAAAAGGTTAGGTACTAACCCTTATAAACATTTAAAGTAACTAAGCTTGACTTTCAGATAAACGTATTATCATTCATTGCAATTCAGGTGACGGGGCCAAAGCCGTAACTCGTGATGTAAATCTATAATAATAAATCATAGTATGATTAATAGACTTTTGGATATGCACGCTTTTGGCGAGAATCTATTTTAAGCCAGAAGAACATCACTTTTTTAATGCATTCAGTAATTCCAAAGCATCACCTAATAGTACATAGTAAGTAGGCCACTCCGAACACAACGCAAAGCAAAACGAATTCCAATTACATCAGATTATTCAAGCCAGCTCCGGAGCCACGTAACTTAGAGAAAGCACGCCGCGCCGGCCTTGGCCGTGAGCCTCGCGCCCCGCCCGGTAGGGTTGTCAAACAACAAATTGTAATGTATAAATCCTAAAGAAGTAATTTTACCTCCTCGTGATAACTACAAATGCGAATTTGAGTTTGGTTATTACCAGAAATCGCTTTCGGCTAAGCCACTGGTTGGTAGAACGAAAGCTTGAACCTTACGAAAGAAAATGTCACACTTTTCATCCCGAATACAAAAAGTTCCTTTAAGGTGATATGCAAATAACTATATATAATAATAATTTGTCCGAACTGTATCTATCATCTTAGGAAAAATACGTAATGTCGCTTTATTACAGCATAATTCATACCGTAATTTAAAGGCAGAATATTTAGCACTGCGGTAGTACAAAGCTAAATATAATTTGTCACAATAAGAACGAACTGTTCGAAACGTATAAAAATAGTAAGAATGTTTGTGTGCTGCATATAAAGGGGATTATTACAAAGCAAGATCTAAAATAAAACCAGGTTTAAAACTAATGTTGTCACTTTCATCGTTGTCAGTTTTAACCTGGTTTCAGTTTAGATCTTGTTTTTTTTTTAATAAGCCCTATAACGTTTAATACTAAGATCTGAACCTCCTAATACTTGCAGTACCTAAACGTTTCATTAAGACAGCTTGACATGAAAATACAGCATTATAAGATGTAGTACAATTTTTAAAGCTACGAAAAGATATCTAAAAGCTTAATAATTCTTATACGTTTGATTGAACTTCCTGTAGCATTACAATGATTTCGATGACACCCTGTCTGATGTTTAGCAAAATATGCAACACATTAGTAAAGGCAAGGAGGCCCATATCTCACTGAATACGTACTACGAAACCCTTACAGCCGTATTTGCCATACCATTTAAATTGTCAAAGTCGTCGGACTAACACAAACTGCGGTCTCGGAATAGACTGCGGTGGTGAACTCAATATGACAGTGATCATCTGAACCTGTTAATATCCCACTACTGGGCTCAGACCTCCTTTATACAAACTAATATTTTATATATGTTTTCGACTGATAATGCATTTAGATACATATTTGTTTTAGTATTTATTTACATTTACAAAGAAATATATAATTATGTTTATAGCAATTGTAAAAATTCTACTAAGTTTGGAACTATTATAAGCCAACTGCATTTAATAGTCTAAAATATATACTTGAAAAACTTTGTCATTGTCCAAATTTCTAAGAATGTGGAGCAAAAAGATTTTTAATAATATCAAAATATAATATGTATGGTTGGTCTTCATGCCATCTGATAATACTTATGAGGTGTAAAATGAATATTTATCACCTTATTAAGTAGGTGAAGTTTATATCAACCCTAGGTAATCGTCGCGCAACGCAGCGCCCGCGCACCCAACGCTCGCTCAATGCTTGTTATTGGCGCAGGTTTTCACGCATGCGCAACACTTTCGTTGTCAATGAACTTGGAAAGCAGGGATGCTCTGTCATTGTCATTAGATCGCTGAGAATGCACTCTCGCTCGCGTAACACGCGCTTAGCAATTTGCACGCGATTATACAACGTACTAATTTAAAACTTTTCTTAATATTGTACCAAGATGCGGTGGAGAAACGACCACATGGCGCTAGTCAGTCAGACAGTTATCGTTATCTCAGCCTATAAACGTCTCACGACTGGGCGCAGGCCTTCTCTCACAACCCAAAGTTAGAGGAAAGTAGGTCAGACTTCACCACGTAGGCCTAGTGCCGTCATACGCTGTTAGATTTTTAGGACATCTAACTTGGCTTAAAAACTACTAGAAATCATCAAATCCATTAAAATTTTCTAAACTTGATTGATTCCAACAACATAGGAAGTATTTTAGGTGATTATTTTTATATAAAAACGGTAGTGATAAGGTTCTTCTTTTCTTTCCAATTAAGTATGTCACTACAATTTTCTTGTATAAATATAATAAAATCTTAAATCGAAAAAAAAAT
This sequence comes from Musotima nitidalis, assembly GCA_949126915.1. NCBI lineage: Eukaryota > Metazoa > Arthropoda > Insecta > Lepidoptera > Crambidae > Musotima > Musotima nitidalis. The sequence goes on along the minus strand of OX421418.1, from coordinate 8,729,321 downwards.
TATAAAGAATGGTAACAGATTTTAAGATATTATGAAGCTTAAAATAATGGTGAGAATATTTTGCAAAACAGTAAGTTATAATAAAACCAAAATACTCGTACATAAAACTTGGTTCACCGATTTAAGAGCCTAGACATAATAATTACAGACAGTAAGAAACCACTAGTATCAGTTAAGAAACATACAAATGAGTTTTATAACAATTTTCTTAAACAAGTGGGCACATACTTCGGAACAATTAAATCACACAATCTAAACGATTTGTATCAAAGATCCAACACCCTAGTTCCTGGTATTGCTAAAAGCTCGGACAGTTTAGATTTGTTTTACATGAGTAGGCGAGGTGATTAGATGGTGAAGGCTCCGGTTCGGATGAAAGGGCATGGACTCGCATCATGGCTCTATGGGAAAGTGTGGGCGTTTGGACGCACTTGACGCTTCACCGGCCACGAAAACGGCCTCGCATGTTGGACAAAGTTTCTATGGAGCTGTTTATTTATAAATTTTCAATGTTTATTCAACGCTAAATAAGTAAGGGCTGCTTTGTATTGGACTTAACAAATTGCTCTAAAATTATAATTTTCTATGCATAATCATTGAATTTTAAAACATTTCAAAATAGGTTAAATATTGTGGGTTCTACGACTTTAAACATCTATATTTCTGGCAAATATTTTATGTTCTCAGATGTGGACGATGGAATGTTTATGACCTGTCAGCGATGTCTGTGGTTGCTGAAATCATATAGCATGACATAAAAATTGATAATACAGTTTTGCCAATTGTGTTCGTTATATTCGGTGTCTTGGGATAAAACTTTTACACACACACACAAGGGGAAGGCAGAAGCATATTATACGCCCACACTTCGCCACTAACAAAGTTGGTCCCACGTAATAGATGGCGAGCCTATTGCTGCTTACCGGGCACTGTTATGTTCGCCAAAGTCTCGTCCGTTGATCGGCAGGTGCACCACTTGCAGGTGAGGCTGGCTTGGGCTCCTCAGGTCTTGGTAGGATCCCTATTCGCCCCTGATATTCAGACGAGGTCGAAAAAGATCTAAGTCACCTTCCGGATTGGAGATAGGTGGCTGAGAATAGAGCAGAGTGGCGAAAGCTCGTGTCGTTTCCACTTCGGGTCGCTGGGCCAGCGCTAATTAATTGATATATAAAAGAAAATAGCGGTACGAAGTTTGCTGGGTACTAACACCTTGTTTATTAAACCGTGACTTAAATCCATAAAAAAGTTTAAAATAAAATACGAATAATTTTTTTATTATCTAAGCGACTCGATGGCATTCTCTGTGTAAATCTCAGCTCGTATAAGAAAGGGTCTCGGGAAGCGCGCTCCATTGGAGTCGTCGTTACGGCCATCGTCGCATCGCCCAACTGACGCCGACCTGCCGACTGTAGGGCTTCAAGTCCTCAACTAATTACGCCGGAGATGCTTACCATGGCAGTTGATATGTTTTATAAAAAATGATTTGATTATAGTCTGTGTAGTAATATCCGATAAACCGGACCTCGGGCCCGTAAAGTCGTCGGATCGGGATCCATCACTACGTGTCATCACCATACATTATGTATGATAATGATGACATTATGTATGAATATATTTAATAATACAAAGTTCACATAGCACTTCTTTTACTTTAAAAAAATATATTGCACTTGGTTTTTTGTTTAAGCTTTGTTACACTAAAGCGGACCTGTAAAAAAGAAACCAATAAACAATTCTGAAATAATCCAAGAAAATCCTAAAAATGCTTTACAATTTCATCAAGTCGCCTAAGACCTAATGATAATAGAATGGTAGCTATATATAGAGAGGAGACTGGGATCTCTCCTAGTGTCATATACAGGGTAGAATTTTGTAACGCCACCTGAAGGCAAAGTACTCATAATACTGTAGATAGAAAAATTTTACTCAAGTAAAAAATTCCTTTATTTTTGAAAAGAAAGAAACTGCATTCAAAGATTTAATAAAATTCGTTTGCCGCACTCGGTAATCGAACAGACTGAAATGTCTTTAAGTTGCACCCTGCACTTTTATTGCATCGATCGTTAGGGTCAATTATAAGGATGAAATCTTTCTAACAAACTTCTGTTTCCCCGAAGGGATAGGCAGAGACTTACATTTCGCCAGTTATATTGTTGGCCCCGCGTAATAGGTGGCGAGCCTATTGACGCTTACCGGGAGCTTCTATGTTCGCCACTTGCAGGTGAGGTTTTCTTGGGCTCCTTTGATCTTGGTTTGAGCCCTATACACCCCAATTTATTCATCAGCAATATAATTATTTCTGCTGATGTTGCTTAGACTAAGATGCTACAGATTTTGGTCGCTTGTCGGAAAAGGATAGGTACCTATGGCGTGCTGGATGACTATTCATTATGAAAGAAGCCACTTTTTTATATAGAAGCACCTGTTTTGTTGATAAAGTTGTTGATTTATTTCATCTTTCTAAGTAAACAAAAAAAACTTAGCCATTTAACAATGAGCACGCGCGGCGGAGTTAATCCCAAATTTGGTTGGTGTGAGCTTGAGCCCAGTACTGGCACATTAATAGGCTGATATGACGAAAAGTACCTACATATTTTTTACACGCTTATAAAAATTAACATAAAATAATTTTTTTACAAGTATATTATACTTAGTCTCCAATATTATTGAATAAAAGACTACAAGATTATACGAAAAGAAATTTGTTCTAAATGAAAGTCAAACAAACGGTACCTACACCTCGCAAATAAAACATCAACGTAATTTGACTCGTGTCTACTTCATGATAATTTCTGAATTGGAAAAAACGAAAGTAATGAAGAATGTCGAAGTATTTATCAAAGAATAAATATCGCGATGTTTTGCAAGACCTTGACATTTTGATGTAGCAACTATGCACTACATGCAACTATGAGCTGTAAAGAATTCCGCTATGAAAAATATTATACGTCCTCACTATATAAAATAATAAAAGTTATACACTTAGTTTTATTTTAATACGTATTTATTTGAAAATATGTAAATTTATTTATGTAGACTTACATCTATATTTTTTAGAGGTTTTTCGTTGAACAGCGCACAAATAATAAATCAATCCAAAAATTCTCGACGCTCACGACGACGCTCATTATGAACTATAATTCGAATCCCATATTATAGTCCCAGACAGAACTGGGCACGACGATGGGAAAGCGTAAAAAAAGAATAATAATTTTGGTGAACGCTTTTAATTTTACTGGGGCTAAGGAAGCCTCCATGAGTGGTGAAATTAAAATATTTTTTTCCCGCGCAATCCAGGCAGCCATCTGCAAGGACAGTTAAATCGTTACCTACATCAGGTTAACTTATCCTTTCACCACGCTGACGAATTAAAGTCAGTCCTTCTGGCCAAAACAACAGTTTTCACTATTTGACCACAGCCGTACGTCATAAATTCCAGAGGGGATGAAATCAAAGCGGACCTGGACATTGATCAAGAAATATATTTAAGGATATAAACTATGCTTCAACTTTGTTTTTTAACATTTGTGATGGTATGTCTGTTGTAATTATAGTAAATACCCTACTGAAATATATCAGGAGCTGCAGAAAGTGTATACAAACGTCACCATCGAATTGAAATTGGTTTAAGTCATAGAAATCTAAGTAATGGTTAAAGTAGTTAATTCTTTTTATTTTCAAATTAGAATGCAATGTAAGTAAAAAATAAATTACCGAAACAGAGTAAATCAAGGTTGTGTTTATTGTGAGTTGGTGGGCAATCCGTATAACTATTTATTCATTATTTGCTTATGTATTTTTAACCGCATAGTTCCTTCTTCCTTTCCGGAACGATTGGATTGGTAGAGGAAAACCTTCATTCATTTATAATTATTTAGAGTTGAAATTGTAGACAGTTCATACTTTGTTCCTGTTGTAAGTGTGCTGCTATTATTAACAAATGTGGTGAATTTGTAATATTATGAAGCGGTTTTTAACTTAAGCAACTTTTAAAAAATTGTTGGGAATTAGTTCACGTGAGAGCCGTTTTTATCTCCTACTGCTTAAAATAGTTTTAAGTACCTACTATCATCATCATCATTTCAGCCCATCAACGTCCCACTACTGAGCACGAGCCTCCTCTCACAAAATCAAGGTGTGAGGGTAATGGGTCATACTCCACCACGCTGACCCAGTGCGGATTGGCGGAGGCAGGTGTATGGCGTCCTGCTGTTAGAATTTATCAAGCCACCCATTAGGCCTCTAACATGGCTTAACGACTACCACATTTAGTGATAACCGGGACCAACGGCTTAACGTGCCTTCCGAAGCACGGAAGCGCTCGATATCAAATGCCACACAAACGGTCACCCATCCAAGGACTGACCTCTGTAAACTCTGCTGTACTTCGGTGATCGTTTCCGACCACCGAGTTCCGCAGAGCTACGAGCGCTACTACCTACCTACTATACCTACTATACCTACGCCAAAAATTCTATGCCTTAAAAATTGTGTCTTAGCGATAGAAGTGATCTAGAAGTCTACTTATTTATTATATTATATTTTAGTAGACTGCAGGCTTTTAGAGTGGTTGTTTAAGGTGTGTATACGCGTCTGTAGTACATCAGTGGGGTTAGAACTTAGCACTAACTGATTCTTTAACGCTCAGCCGACAGGAAACTAACATTTTTATGGATATGGCATGTTGATTAGTGGTACTACTTTTACTGGCGATAATCGACAATACATCACCGACACAACCAGTATCTTTTGATTTGAGCTACAACTTAAAATTTGTTTAAAGTATGACAGCAAAATAAGAGTGATCAAATTATTATATAGGTAAAGGCATCCTAAAGGAATTGAGGTGGACATTCAGGCCTAAGGCTCGGTTGGACTGACTAATATTTAATAATTGACTCTGAGCACAAATTTTCAAAATGAAACTTAAAGAAACTTTCTTAAACTAAACATTTACAGTAAATTTTTGAATTGACGTCAGTCCCCAACCTGTGTTTTAGGATCATAAATGTCCAATCTTTCTAGTTGAATAACATTATACTTTTAAAACGCTACACAACTACCAGTATTTAAACGAAGGCGGAAAGTATAGGCTTGTTATGTCCGTGGGTTTGAAGCTGAGCAAGAAGCAAGAGGCTCTGCGGCGAAGGAAGTGAACGTGCCCGACCTTGACATTTCCCGCCGTGAACGCAGCCGGCACGAGGAAGTAGGAACACTTGCTGTCATATAGGGTGACTATGCGTGCTGCACGGCCGTAGGACTTGTGCGTTATCCTTGGAAAGCTCATTTTTACATTATCGATTTAAATATAACATTTGTGATTAGTCTTTCTAATCGTTTTTTCACTGTCATTGTGTTAAAGTATCAACACAATATTTTGTTGGTTTTTTTCTGTTTGTTGATATGTTTATAAATTATAGGGTCAAGTTTTCTCTAGAGAATTTAGAATTTACTATGAACTCTTTATAAGCGTAAAAATTTACTAAAGTATATAATTAAAAATAATACTTCTTACAAATGTAAACGAACATTCGCTAACACTTCATCATATGAAGCGGGTCGACGGATAGTTAATTAGGGTTAGATAGTTAAGATGAATTCTTTAAGGAGATTGGATATAGGTGGATAATTACAACGAGTAGTAAGTAGCTGTTAGTAAAATATAACTGAAGTCTGACGTACTTACATAATTACTTCTTATTAAATAAATAAATAATAATAAATTTATAAATATTTCTGACACTTACACCAATTATTTAGTTCCAAGATAAGTATCATTAAGAACTTGTGTTATGGATACTAAATAACGGATAAACATACATAAATACTTTTTTTTGTAAGTACATACTTAATATAAATAAGAAAACCCCCAGACCAGAACAAATATTCATACACAAAGAATTGTCCTGTGTGGGAATCGAACCCACGGGTATACTCGACACCACGCCATATTGGTCGTCTTATTATTTTTAATAATAAAATATTATTGCTATTGGACACCTGCTGTAATTACTTGAGGTCCGAGCAAATTGTATTCAAGTCTGTTAAGCGGTTTATGTTTGGTTTTCGTGAGAATCACAGTATAAGCTTGAGGTAGTGAGAGAAGTCCTTGGCAATCCTTTAAAAAAGGAGAAGAATTACTTGAGGAAAACTCTTACATAGGTGGGTATAAATAATTTACCTTCAACTGTAGTACTGTAGGGAATTCCAAAGACATTATATAAAGGAGTGAATAATATTGTTGAAATGAATTTCCTGATGGTGCGCCTACCTTTTGCTTGTGTTATTTTATCGTGTGACTTGATGCTATGACATGTCCGCCTTCTCCAAGGTCTTAACATTTTACTGTATTTTTTGCGTTCAATAATGAACTCGTCCAAGGAATGAAACAAAGACCCAGCTATAGTATCGTCAACGGCATGTTATCTGTGAAGAAACATAAATACTTCCGTAAACGTAGGACGCTGAATATTATTAACTCAATTATCTTTACTTAGATGGTATTGTATGGTTTACGTGATATTATGATTTGGAAATCATAACACATACGATAAAAAAAGCCTTCCTACTTAAGAGGCTTATCCAAAATAAATATTTAATATGTTGATTTTTGGGGTGGAGGGTTGATATTCTGGCATACAGGAACTATGCTAGTTCGGATGTCAACCAACCATAATTTCATTTAATTTTATTTTCTAATTAAGTATATTACTATGTATTTATGGTAAGAAATAAACGTTATTATTAATTAGACTATGAGTAGAATGGATGACGCATAGATTTCAACATAATTGTTATATCAAAAAAAAACTGCCTTTTTCTATGTGATTAACAGATTTAATTGTTGTCCTTTTGTCGGTGCTTATGTTTATATACCCTTACCCTCCCTGAATTCAATTTCGACCTTTAATAAGCACAATATAATGCTATACAATAATAATAACTGCTGACTTATGTTATATTCATACGATGTTGCAGTTCCCTAACTTAATTAATACTAGATACACTCTTCCTAACGCTGTTGTTCTAATGAGATATGAATCACATTTGACACTACAAAGAGCAATTTATGCCCGTACCTGATAATACGACTTACTTATATACATTGGCATCTATATTGCTTTAAGTGCACTAGTTCTAGTGCTTCTACAGCGCTAAAGTTTAAGCTTTATATTGATTGTTATGATGTAGTGTATGGATCCTACCAACATCCAAGGAGCCCAAGCCAACCTCACCTGCAAGTGGTGCCCCTGCCGATCAATGGCTCGTCAATGGACGAGGCTCTGGCAAACATAAAAGATCCCAATAAGCGGCAATAGGCTCGCCACCTATTACGTGGGACCAACAGAAAAATCGGCGAAATGTGGGCGTATCATATGCCTCTGCCTACCCATACGGAGAAACAGGCGTGATTGTATGTATGTATGTACGTTATAATTAAAAAAAAATAAAGTACTTAGCTACTCGTAATATCAATTAAGTTTTTTATACATTTTTTTAAACATAAATCGACTTCCTCCAGTCCTTTTGATCTAATCCAGCTCAGATTATCAAAACCGTTCAACTATGAAAGGGCTTTTTGCCCTGTAATACTGTCTGTCCTAGTCTTATTTTAAACTCTGAAACTGAGCGCGGTACGGTGGTCTGCGGTGCGGGTATATTGTCCACGATCTGCTCCGGTGCACTCTTTGAAGGGTCTGAAGTCTCATTGACTTTTTGTTCACTTATAAAGCCATCATGAGCTTTGATTGCCTGAGTATTAAATTGTCAAGGGTTCAATAAGGGAACAATGTTGACTCAAATCCTCAATGGCGTAATAGAAGATTTAAGAGTTGCCTATTTACCTTTTTGATTTAAAATATATAAGTGTCTATGTTAATGAGCTTAAATTTTCGTTCTTCAGACACGCTTTCATAATTTTGCTTTTAGGTGCACTATAACTATTAAATGGGATCAATTTTTTTGTAACTATTCAGGACATTTCACGCTGCGCGCGACTTGTGTTTTAAACTAAGCAGGGCTTGTAATATGGGTACTAAAGAACGGGTAGACATATATGCTTTTTTTTTAAAAACTTATATAGAACGCTGGAACCAGGAGAAATATTCTTTCTGAACACAAATGTTTGTCCTGGGTAAATATCAAGCACATTAAATTCAATGACTTCTACACCATATCCGTCGTCACCGTAGGAAACACCCTTTCCCAAAAGAAAAGAAGATACTTAACACAAAAACCCAATTCTTTTTCAAAAATTACAGATCCATCTTTTTTTCCACTCTCTTAGCGCTAGAATTTTTTCTCTAAGTACTGTCTGTTTGTAGTACTCAAAAGCACAACATTTTTATACGTATCACTGCAATATTTTACGCTTAGCAACGATTGATTGATCAATGAGTTGTGTTGCAAGTTAAAGTTCTTTAGTAATTATGTTCATAACATATCTGAGGGCCTACTCCAATTCAACGAAAATGAAACTTCGTTATACCTATCTCTTTCACTCTCTAGGTATATCATAATCGAGTGTAAGGGATGGGTAAAACTAAGTTTCGTTTTCGTTAAATTAGAGTAGGCCCTCTGAGTCATTTAAATAGTGACTAATTGATATGACTTTGTCAGTGTATCGTTTTTGGACAGTGAAGCAAAAAGTTTGTTATAATGAGGCGCCACTTCCGTGTATTGTATTATTAAGAACTATTTACAAAACAATGACCGATGAACTAACAATGTTCATACTAGTAGAAACTTGATGGGTTTCCTAAATTTGGAGTCTAATATTGTACGAGGGCTGCATAACAAACTTGATTTGTTAAGTATTCTAATGCCTTCCTTTTACGGAATAAAAATCAATTGGTATGAACTCGTGGGAAGGTGGATATTATACCACTAAAACGTTTAATGAATATTAAGTCAAATTTTAATATTGTGACTAGATGTTAGCGACTTTGCTCATGTCCTTCAAATGGGTTTACAAACACCACAGGTAACCCAATAGAATGTATAAAACTTAATAATAAAATTAACTTTATAATATTACTATCTTTCGCCGGAAGCTTCACTCCTGTAAATTTTCAGTAATTTTTCAGAGTAACCATGTATTTTTTTGGTATACGTTTTTATTTATTTTCAATTTTAATTTAACACCATTCCCATTTTTAAAAAAAATGTTTGTTCTAAGTTCAGGCGGAAAAGCGTAACTAACATACAAACTCACTTTTGCATTGTATTATACTATTAATAAGAAAGTATGTGTAAGAATATTTTACACACAGAGAAACTTTAAGGTATTTTCTTTCTTAATCGCCCAATATATTATTATTATTTATTTATTAAACAAACAGCGTGTTGGGCATTGAATATAAAAACTTACAAATATAAAACTTAATATACCTTACTTCTATTTGTTTATACGTACCTACATACAGAATATCCGAAAAGAATAGAAGATTTTTGATTCGAAAATAGTTCCGTATAGTTCATATATATACAATAAAATATTTTATTAAATAAAAATGGTAATTAGTTTGTACATCTCTACTTCAGCAATTTATTATATTCCTTAAGAAGTGGGTACATTTTTGAAATTTACTTTTTACACAAAATGTCACATTATAACTAAGTCTGTTACATCATTTAAAAATGGGTACCTATAGAAAAAGATAATAAATGAAATTGATAAATAAATAAGTTAAATTAAACTTATTATTGTGTTATGCTTATAACCATTTAAGTATATAGGAACTTACGACATACGTATTGGAAATACTAAACTCGACAATATTCTACTTAGCATTTAATAATTCTTAAAGCGATGACAGTGACCGGAAATTCATTTAATAGTATTTTCTGGAAATCAATTGCCATTAACGGATTTTCACATAGCCCGTACGTGATGGTACGCGAGCTCAACGGGTGTAAAGTAACACTGTGGCCGTAAAGTCACATTAGTTTGTGAGTGTGACCACTGCCACCGCCAAATATCATCATTTGTATTCATGATGTTCGCTTATATCGGCTTTGGTCACCACTTGAACTCGCCGGTCCCTGTCCCGTAACTATGTTAACTTACGGTTAAGGCAATATATTGAGCTAGCATCTGGTAAAATACTCAAGAATTTAATTCAAATAAGTACCATTCATGATAAATAAATTAAAAAATACATTTTTTTTTGTAATCCACTTAATCTATCTTTCCACATAAAATTCGATAAGACAATATTATTAATATCAAGTAGAACTTCTTGGCGGGAAAGTGAAGCGTCATGCAACCCCAGCTTTGGTTTATTTTCTAAAATTTGTGATATTTTGAACATTAATGTTTCATAACGGTGGATTATTAACCATTGAGTGTTTGTGAACGTACATAAGTGTTTGTAAATGAAACAAAACAGTGCAACATCACTTATCAAATTATCTCAAGAAGTCCATGCGAGATCTCAGTATAGTCCCACATCTTTTATGAGAACTCAAGGGCTTTAGGGAAGGGCATCATATTTACCGTTTATCTTCATCACCATTAATTCTCATTTATTATGTATAAAATATTATTAATACATATATCTATAACTTGACACTGGCCGCCTTTTAATGTTTGATACATTTTAAAGCAATCCTTGACTATCTTCTTTTAAGCCGCTTTTTAATTTATCACATCTCAAAATTATTGAATGTGATACATCAAAAAGTACTGAGCTCTCTAAAGTTTGCACGGTAGTAGGCTCAAGATATAAGGTTAGATATTTCTTGTACACTAAATACTTTTTGTTGCTACTGTACGCTCCAGCCAGTATCTAGAGTTAGAACTAATAACAAAAATAGTGTTATAAAGGTATCACACATTTTCTTAATAGGCAAAGCAAATAAATAAGACATCAAATATTGGCACAAACCTACCTGGTCTTAGACCCTAAACATATGCACTATTACGAAACATTATTTGAAAATTCATTTCTTGGGGATGTAGTAAAATGGGAATGTCGCCACCAAATTATCCGTTCATTAGCAAGGCCTGAGTTGCCGTCTGAAACTCAGAAATATAATGTAACGACTCTAAACCTAATATGCCGCAAGCTAGCTAGACTGCCGTCTACTATGTATTTGTCACCGATAAATTGTAAGCACCGTAAGATTGTAATAACTCAACAGATGTCGGAAGCGACCAAGTTTTGAGAAAGAGCATTAATATTTACTGTACTGTATAAAGCCTATATGCACTAAAATGTTGCCAGACTGATTCTTCATCTCTGCGTGATAGGTATCGAAGATATTATATGATCATGTTCACCGACTTAGCAATTGTTTTGGAAATTCTACAAGTAGGGAGAATAAGTTCCTTCCTGATTCCATTATTAATGTTAACAAACATTTCAAACAAACACATGATTATGTACATTTTTGACACTGCGACAAAATTCTGTGGTTCTTTTTTGGGGTTCCGTACGTCTGAATACAAAAACGGAACCCTTATAGGATCACTCGTGTGTCTGTCCGTCCGTCGCTTACAGTCAATTATCTCCGAATCTATTAGACTGATTAAGTTGAAATTTGGTACACATATCAATTCCTGTAACCCAAACACAGAGGTGTAACGTGAGCAGATGAAATCTGTATATGGGGGGTCATCTTTGGGGGGGAAGGGGAAAATTAAAAAAAAATATATCTGAAAACTGAATCGTGTGGCATATCAAATGAAAGGTCTTGTTAAGAAGATCTTAAATGTATTTTTTTGTAATTTTAAAATAAATAGTTTCCAAGTTATTCAAGAAAATAGACGAAAATTGACCATTCCCCCCCCCCCTTATCTCCGAAACTACTGAACCTAAAATTTTGAAAAAAATACAGAAATTAGTTTTCTCCTTATAGATTATAGGAAAACCTATAAGAAGTCCATGATATTAAAATAACATGGTAAATCACTTAATATTTTGCGTACCAACTTACATTTGCAGGTGGAATGTGTGGTAGAACATATTTTTTAACTCCAATGTTAAGTTTTGTTGAATCGGGTTGTAGATGAATATTTAATGAAAAAAAAAGCCCACAATGAGCATTCTACGACCAATATTTTAGGAGATATTAATTAATTTTTAGTTACCACAAACAAATTTGGGTCAGATTTAAAAAAACATGATAGGTAACATCGTACGGAACCCTCTTCACGCGAGTTCAACTCGCACTTGTCCCCTTTTTTTTTAATATCATGAACTTATAAGCAAATAATATATTAATAAACAAAATAGAAGTAAGCAATAAAATAAATAAAACAAAAATCATTTATTGCTTTTAAGGGATACATAAACATGACAAAATACAAAATTAAAAATAGTAATAATCTTAAAAGCAAGTGGAGTGAGTTCAGCTTATGCTGCACAGAATAGGCTACTCTGCGCAGCGCTGGTTTTCAGCCACCCCATAATAACGTATAAAAGATGCGTAACTCACTTCTACAATCTCTCTTGTGATACTTATAATAATTTAGAATAAGAGTTTAGAGCTTAAGGCTCTTACACTTTAAGGGACTAAGGGTTCTTACACATATACACGATATGACGTCGTGTCGTTGAAATATGTATGTTGTATGAAGCTTGTCGTAGATTTCCCTTACCGATTTGTATCGCTATATCCTATAGAGTGCAACCAAACATTGAAATGCTGGTTTATAGATGACCAGTAAACATCTAGAACTAGCTACTAGGTGTTCCAGAAATACATTATCCTTTCATTAGTTTACTGGCTAGTATTGGTATTGTAATTGAGTCGACAACACTGATGCCCGGTAAAACTTGAAAGAGTTTATGTTGGCATCTTACTGCATAAAATGATATATACTTTTTATATAAAATAAATAACTTAAAAGTAAAATAATTTGATATTTTTTGTGGATAAAACTTTAATAGATCATATTGTTTATCTTTTGTATGAAATTCAAATCAATAAACTTGCTCCTTCTATAATAATAACTCAAAATCATTTAGTGTAGGTATATAGATTCTAAAATTATGTGGTGTACCTACGCATAGTGTTTATTCAAATTATAAAATAAAATAAACTGCCATGGACACCTCCTTAAATCGTCCTGTAATGAACCGACTTAACTATAAAGCTTCAACATATAGGTTCTATCACGAGGAATGCGCAAAGGTGGGTTTCCCCGTTGTCGGTAAACCATTCTGGTGCCGTAACGTAATGCACAATTGAATTACCATAGCCGTCTCAGGCGCAGGCGCAGGAACGCGGACAGCAGGAAACGACGTTTGTCGCCGCATACAGATAGAGTCGCCTCTTTGTAGCAACATAAACCCACCTTCTTTAAGTAACCCAAGTCAAGCTCGTACTCGTAGCGCAAGCTAATTGGCTAAGTAATTTTATTTATGATGTAATAAGAATCAGCGACACATACTGATGTAACTGAGACGGAGATTATTCTCTTATGTAGCCAAATGGTCTTTACTGGGTATGACATAAAGGTATATTTTTCCTTGTGCAGTGGTTCGGGTGCTTACTCTGAAAGGAGGCTGCGAGTTCAAATCTTGCCTTAACTTTCCTCCGAGGTAGGCCTTTTTCAGCTTTTTGCTTTTATTATACCTACAAGAGTCTATGTAATTTTTTTTTACGTCGTTAAAAATTTGCATTTACGCACTGCAAATGGGTCAATGGGTGGACCGAGAGGGGAGTGGGGCTCACTGCCAACAGACGCGACGGCAAGCGGTCCTACCCGCGAAAACTCTTCCGACGACGCCCACCGTTGTTGAAAAGGGGCGGGGGGCTAATGCCTGGGTTATAACGTCTGCACCATGCCAGCGGCCGACGTCCCGCAGGCTAGAACCAAGAGGACCTTCTCAGAGAGGCGCAGTAGACGCAGCCCCTACCCCTTTGTGCGACTATTGGCGTGAGACCGACTTCTGAGAGGGTCCATGAGTAGACAGCAGGGTATCCATGAGTAGACAGCAGGGGTTCCCTGCCCCCGCTGCCCCAAACCCCCCTGGCGCTGCTTAGCGGACACTTCTGGCTTTACATTATGTACTGGCCTACCAACTAAAACTCTACTGTGCTCGGGCTAATCGCTGATAGAAAGTGGGGGTTCCTCGGGTTACATGCTCTCCAAATTACCACAAAGGCCGGCAGTGTTTTTGTTCATAAGCCAGAAAGCATACTTGCAGTTGAGGCTGTAACTTAAATGGAGCTCTTTATACGACAGATTAGATGTATCTGTCGCAGGCAGATTGTAAAAATGCGGCATTTTACAAAAAGACTAGGCAAGTTTTGGAAACGTATTTGCTTATAAAGCAGATAATACAATTTGACGACCAATATGGCGTATTAATATGAATATTTGTTCTGGTCTGGGTGTTTTCTATGTATCTTAACTAAAAATACGTAACGTATTTACTAAAAAAAAGTATTTAAGTATGTTTATCCGTTATTTTGTATCCATACCACAAGTTCTTAATGAGACTTATCTTGAAACTAAATAATTAGTGTAATTGTTAGAAATTATTTATTTCTTTTATATGACACCTATTTTGGAGGGCTTTTGGATAATTGCACAAGGTAACCTCACAAATCCACTAATTACTTCTCATATTATAAAATCATATATATGTTACATGGATTACATGGATAGGATGAGAGCAGAACGTAGAATGAATAAGCCACGCCCAGAGCATACTAATGAAGTCAGAACAAAGTTGAGAATCACTGTGCAAGTGTGCACATATGCTTATTCCTTCTATGTCTTAATTTGCGCAGTGACGACATACCAGCTACTTACCTACGTAACGTAGATATAATTATTGTAACCAAACCATTTCAAGCTAACACAAACAGCTTTACCTGTTCAATCACATACATTTATTTTTCACAAATGGTTTCCGCATAAGAATATTAAACTTTATATCAATGCGTAACTAAATAAACATTTTAACAATATGCGCCACTTTCGTAGAACGCCTTACCTCATCAATATGACAAAGGCGGAAAAAAATGACGATTGTTAACAGGTACTTGGGATGTGTCAACATGAATAGTTTCGCACCATTCTCGCTAGTTGGGGAGTCCTCCACCTTACTGGAATACAAAGACGGCCCGGCTTCTTGGTCGAGTCCGTATGCATGGCGTCACATACGCGGTCACCGACTCCTAGTCTTCTCTCCTCCTCACACACTGATCCCCTCTCACTCCCCCTCGCCAATCTGTGTACAAGCCACGTGCGTCGATGCGCCCGCGCATACTTACCGCGAAAAAGGACATTTCCACGAAAGCTCTGCCGGAACTTTGACGATCGTGAAATATTTTATCCAAATTACAATCGCGCGCGGGCATCGGCACTTCTAGCAACTGATTCTATTAATAACATTCATATAAGTAATTGGAAATTGTCACGCGTTTATTTAATATACCAAAATCACACGTTAAGTTCGACCATTTAACACAGCGCCATCTAGGCCAAAACTAAACAGAGCTTATTTTAAATATGATGGTTATTTGTAGATGATTTTATATTTTACAATTACGTACCTAAATAGATTATGTAAGTAGTAATTGTACATGGCAATCAAATATATTAAAGTATCTACAATTTACAATCAAATTCAAAATAAGCTATTTAGATATATTTTTATGCATATTATACAAATAATACACACAAATAACGTTTATGCACATATATGAGTGATAATCGAACTCAATAAATTTTGAGAAAAGAGTGGGCATACCGACCTCCACGCAATATCGGTCGACGTCGATGAAAATACTTAATATGTTCTCAGCTACATCGTTCGTAATTACTTAAGTACCTACTTACAAACTTTTTATCGACAGTAAGATAGTAATGAAGAGCGCTGACGAAACATAATATCGAGTAAGTAGGTTAACTAACACATATATGAAAGAGAGTATAACGTCGTGTCAACATCTCAACTTTTCCTAGCAAATCTCTACGGGTAGTGTTGAATCTAGGTGATTTCGTGTCTAGAATTAGGTTCTCGGTTTCTTTCCCCGCGTGTTGTGTAACCAGGATACGCAATCAGCTCTTGCTTGAAGTAACCGCAAGCTCGCAACCTTTCCGTTGACGCAATCGGGGCCCTACTGTGCCACCAGCAGTGTCAGTCGTGCCTGTACGGAAATAGTTATAATTACGTCACAACGAAATATCGCAGTCTTACACTATTATTTTATTTGTCTGCATAAACGTTTGTTGTGAAAAATTTAAGAGGATAACTTACTCTCTCTTTTATTACTCACTTTACCTTATTAGTTGGCTATGTTATTATTTATGTATAAAATAACTCGAATCACTTATTTCATTGGGAATATTTACTTTCTTCTTACGCTTATATAATACATTGCTACAGAAAAGAGTATTTTTAGATATATTTAGCGAAACCACATCGAGAAGCAAAATCAATTGAATAGCATATTTTTTGTTAAAAATTCTTGTTTTTTATATTCTATGTGATGAACTCCTTAATAGGTAGCCACCAATTTTCATAGCCTCTTTACTCTATTTTAAATGAACCCTGTTTATTTGTGTTAATATTAGTATCAAATTACTCTGGTCATGTTATATCTTTATTATCGTTTATGTAGGTGCTATTATTAAAGTTGCTTACTTATCTATCATTCAACTATGCAAATGAATAAACAGAAATAAGTAAAGCTTGCCAAGGAACCCAAGTAGCAGCCGGACACACTTAAAATGCTGTGAGAGCGCCAGCGCGCACTTTGCCATTCCCGATGCGCGCCGCAATGGTTATTATTTTAAAAACACAACAATCGTTGACATAATCGCACCTCCATATTGGGCAAAAATACATTGTTCGGTGTGTGCCGAACAATGGAGTTAACAGTAAAACTGCTTCTTATTCCGTTCGGATATGGTCGGACGCTTGGAGTCTGTAATGCCGTACATTGTAATTCAGATTGGATGTAGAAACGCACGAGTCGGTATGCGGATGCTTTGAACTGCCTCGAACTTTGACTGTAATAGGATCTACCTGTCGTCTATCACTCTAACGAATTATAACACTAGAAATAATTTTATCCAAATATTACAACTTCTGCCAGCCGCTTCGATTGCGTTATCTACATTTTAGTGCGTTTCGCAGGAACCTACTTAAATAGTAAATAAAGTATAAACAAATAATCTCTTACAATGACACCAATTATTTCGCTCCAAGATAAGTATCATTAATAACTTGTGTTGAGAATACTAAAGGACGGATAAACATGTCACATATTTTTTTTGTAAATACTTACATAACATAGGAACAACGGATTTGGCCGAATTTCATTTATTAATTCGTATGCGCCCAATTAATTTGCTGAATATTTATGTAGCAATCTCCTATTTCTTGCAAACGGCGAAACAAATTATCGCATAGAACTTTACAAAAGCAGATTCTAGTTCAAACTTCCCTGTTTTAGGACTCACATAAAAAACTTCAGGTTAATAATGACGATTTTACTTAATATTTCTTAGTTTCTCCCACCTACCTATTAGATCAAACATTTTTTTTAGGAAACGCCGTAAATAGTTCCTGCCGCGACTCCCCACTTTATTAATCAGTAAACGTCTGGCAGCTAATAAAAGTGAGGCATTTATAGACTCAGTATAAAAGTCATAAATTCAAGCCAAAAGAATGGCGATACTCCAACTTCAGAGAAACAGATTACAAAGGCACGCAGTATTTCATTGCTCCAATAAACTCAGGTGTTTATGTGATTGTGTCATTTTCACGTCACTGGCTATTTTGTTTAAGACTAAGAAATGTTAACTGGTTTAATGTTTTTACCTACTAATATTTTGTCGAGTAAGTTTACTTTCTTAATATAACTCGTCACAATGATTGTCACAGAGATGACACATCACAGTCGATGCATTCCAAAAAATTTGGATCTTTTAATTTTTTTGGAGCAATAGGTGTGCTGACTCCAAAGAGATTTAATAGTAATAGTTAAATGTTTTTGGCTGACTCTGACGGTACTCTCCTTGATAATAAGAGAAGCAATGTCCCTACGCAGCTGGACAGCCTCTCTTGAGGACCTCAGGAACTACCTTAGCATCACCAATAAAGTTAATGTTATCTAGCAAAATGTAACTAAACCTTCCTTCCGTCTAAATAAAACTTCATGTACCACATGATATATTATTGTGTACGTATTCCAGCTTTATGCCCGTATTTTCATAAGTTGGATTCACAAGAAATGCCATAACAATACAAATTTGGCGCAATAAAACTACCTATTTCTGTAGGTCTGTGTAATGTAGATCAACAATCATTACGGAACTCGTGATACGATGCAGTACACCTATTGATTTGTTGGATACATCTTTTCGTTGCGGAACTGTTCGAAAGGGTTACCACGGCCCGGAACATAGCAGGCTCAATCCATCCATTCATGTTCCTTGGATGGTTCTAAGTCAGTAAAAGTCTGACACCACCCCACCTTCCGCTCCACGCGCAGGAGACAGTCAATTTATGATATTCCATTCGAAAAACATAATAAAAATTTCTCTATACGCCAATGGATAGTGTATAACATCTTACAAGAGTTTGTATTAAAATATTACTAACTAGCAGTGCCCTCGGATTCTTTCACATAAAAACAGTTTTGATAATACATTAATATTCACAACCACAATTAGCAGTAGCCTATGTTGTCGATGTCATTTAGCCCAGATAAGTTTTTACAAATCTTTTCAATATTTTTCATATGATACTATTATATTATTGTTTTAAAGAAAACTTTTTACTTGTCCAGATTACAGTACATATCGTTAAAAAATCTTTAAGTCAATTGATACTTTCTTACTTGTAAGCATTGGCATACTTATAAAAAAAATAGAATTGCAAAAGCAATACAAAACATATTTTATGATTGTGTAAGCATTTTGTCTACGCATTGAAACAAGCAATTCGGAAATTTCTCAACCCAAAGCTAAACAATTTTATCTGACATGCTTCTCAGTGAACTAGTACCTACCACATGTAAGCATATAATAGATACTCGAAATATTTAGACAACACATCAAATTCGCGACGCCATTGTAATAGGAGATCGCGTATGATCTCACAATAAGCGCTTTGCGACAACTGCTTTTGTTTGACAACACGTCTCAAATTATAAATTGTTCGATACCTTTATATCAAACGTCGCGCCGATGCTACACACAAGTGCCGAATCTTTAGTTTTGCTATCAGACAATCAAAATAGAATCGCAGTGCTTTATGTCACTAACACAAACGACTGCCGAACTTTTGTTGAGCTTTTGTGAACCGCCGCCGACAAAATGAGAAAAAAATACTAAGCTTTCCTGATTGTATTTTTAAAAACGATGAGAATACGTTTTTTGTAACATCCTTGTACGCATTTTACTTTTTATAATAAATCTGATTACAACTGAAAAGGAAAAAAGCATCAATTGAAAGGTTTTCAATTCACATATTTTGGCGATGTTATTTTTATGCCATATAATAATAATATTATGGCATAAAATAACATTGCCAATTTTTTTCAAAAAAACCTAATAACATTTATACGAAATACATAATCGAAAATTATATTCATAAGACTAAAAACTAATGTAAGTAAATTTATAGGAAACCTCCTATGTATTTACTTGGGCTGCCCGATCTAAGTAAGATATACACCCTAAATGGTATACATACTTAATTATATATTCAATAAAAATCATCATAACTATATTTCAAGTTTCTGTTGTCTGCATAGGATAAACTCAAAAACAAGGTAATGGTCCCAATGGTTATAGTCACGGAGCAAATATAGAGGGCGTTTTATGTAGGTCGGTATTATTTGACTGCAGAGATTGAAGGTGTCGAAGCAATTATATTGACTGAATCAAAACTAGAGGGCAGGCTTACCTAGTTATTACATTTCTCTATGGGGCAGGCGAGCAAACACGCAGTCGGCAGTTGATATCTATGATATTATACATACTCATGTACTTACACACTCGATCGTATAATACATTTAAGAACCTACGTCGAAAACACTAAGCCTGGTACAAATGGTTATGTTCATGGCTCATACTCATAAAATTAAATAGGTTTTCTTTCTGAGATGGAATCAAACCCACGACCAGCGAAAAATTTAGATTTGAGTAGATAAAGTATTTAGTTAGCAAATGGGTATAGTTGGAAGATTTAGGAAACCAAATATTTAGAAATATATTAAATCTTTTGGTAAACTAGACTTTAACAAAATAGTGTTAGAAATTCAAGTTATGCGTAATATGTGTATTAATTTTAACATCTTTGTAGCGCCATCTGTTATGGCGAAAGAGAACTACATGGTTAATTTCACGGCCATTGCATGGTATACTTACAGCCGAAAAAGAAATTAGATTTTAAAGTTAAAAATATCTTTATTTTAATTTATGAAATTGCGCTAAGGTTAAAAAAATAAAATAATATGCTGGGCCAAGACAAAGGCTGGACTTCTTGGTGGGAAAATAAATTCAAGTATGCAATTTTGTTTTATATTCTAAACTTCGTGATAATTATTTCGAAAATTTATGTGAAAGAAAGGTGGATTATGAACAGTTTTGTGTTTGTAAACCTACATGAGAATGGGTAAATGAAACAAAATAGAACAACATCACTTTTCAAGTTCCCTCAAGAAGTCCATGTGACATCTCAGTATGGTTCCACATCTTTTTTTAGGACACAAGGGGTTTAGGGGAGGGTATCTTATTCACCATTTATCACCTTTATCACCACATTACATTACTTTTACTACGAATTATATATTATTAATATATCCTTTACTAGAAACTGGCTAAATGTGATAAGCGCACGATCAAAAAAAGGATAAGATTTTTAAAGTCGTCTACACAGGACTTCTTGGCGGGAAAGTGAATTTTGTTTTATTTTCTAAAATTTGTGATATTTCTAACATAAATATGTAATAACGGTGGATTATTAACCGTTAAGTGTTTGTGAATATACATGAGTGTTGGTAAATCAAACAAAGCAGTGCAACATCACTTTTCCAATTCTCTCAAGGAATTCATGTGAGATCTCAGTATGGTCCCACATCTTTACTGAGTTACTCAAGCGGCTTAGGGGAGGGTATCTTATTTACCATTTATCATCTTTATCATCACTCATACTCATTTGCGATGAACTATATTTATTAATATATCACTTACTTGACACTGGCTAACTGTGCTTAACGTACGAAGCCATTATGTAAAAGATTAAAAAGTCGTCTTCAAAAAATTGATACCGGTCGGTCGGCTAATATTGAACTGAAAAAGGTACGACTGTCAATGCTCAACCGTCAAATGCTACCAGTCACTGTCAAATATATGTCAATTTGAATAATGGTCAAATCGCGGGCGAGCGGTCGATCGATTGTTTATTTTTAAAATTTGCTTTGTTATCTATAATTTTCTTTTAAGGTTTCAGCGCCTCATAGTAATAAATGAACCAAAATTGGATAATACCAACAGACAAAATGCAAAGTACTATAAAAGAACTATTGGATGCGTTAGGGTGAGATGAATGTTTACGATTTTAGAGGATGATTACTGCAAAATAGTGCTGTTCTCTCATTTATTTACTCATTTTAGGTGTAACTTAGAGGCTGATACTGTGTTAGATTATATTCAAAACGATCCCAATTATGGCAACAGCAATTTGACCAGCAAACAAGCTAATGAGTATGCACATAGATTGGCATTAAAAGCATCTAATACAAAGGCATTTTTAAAAAAGTATGATGAACTAAAGAACCGCAAGTAAGTGTTTTACAATATCTGTTTGTTGACTATTTTGGATAAATTCTATATTTTGTTGTTTATAAACACAATACCCTTTGGTTATCAATTAAGCTATTTTAACCTATATTTATAACTCCCCTATACAATCTAATCTTTGATCATAAGTTTCATAGAAAAAATGTCATAGGAAAAGCCAATTCCTATAGATTGTATGAAAGTTGTAGGTTTCAAATTGATTTATTCAAGCTTGTCACCATTCTAACGCAATTGCCCACGTCACTTAAATCTGGGCCAATTCACTAGAGTGGGAGCCTGCTCAGAAAAGAAGTTGATAACTCGGCGTGGTTATAGCTCCAAATAAGATATTAAGATAAAGAGGTTGAAAAGTTCTTTTAGAAACAATAACCTTTGTACTAGCACTAAGAGAACCTCACAAAATATTGGGGGGCTTGCATAGGGGGTGGCCCAGAATAGTGCTACCTCTTCTCATCACATGGGAGTAGACAAAAAGAAATTCTATCGAATGTTTGGTGGCAGCATCATCCTGCTCAAACTGCAATCACCAACCTGCCTGCCCAGTGTGGTGGTTATGCGCACATACCCCCAATAGAATGTAATTATTGGGGAGGCCATGATCAGCAATGGAATTTATAAGGCTCATATATTTAGTATTCCCCTTCAAATCTTACAGAAACCCACTTTGAATAATATTAAGAATAAACTTGTTGTCAGACAAGAAATCATTAGCAGCATGATACCCCTTTGAGAGCATTTGCTTCTTTGTTTCATTTAAAATTAGTTTTATGGCAGAATGTAGGATGGTGATTTATAGAACTTTATTCAAACCCTAAGACTGAATTAACCCTTAATCCTTCATTGACATGTTTATACCTTGTATTGACAATATTTTAATTCCAGTACCGACAATTTGTCAGATCTTATTGTGTTATTCTACAAAATAGTATCTGAGGAGAAGAAATTAAAAATAAGTAAACCTAAAGTAGCCCCAAAGCCCATTCTTGGGGACAATAAACATCAAATTACAAAGGAAGACCTGCCACAGGTACCAGTACATTTATATTTATACCACTTATGCTTTAGTTGACACCTTATTGATATTATCAACAAGTGCTAGTTGATTATGTAAATCCAAATAAAACAATGAATAAAATATTACTTAATAAAAGGAAAAAAAATTACAATAGTTTAATTTATATGCTATTAAAACTGCATCTAATTTGATTAAAACAAATTTTATATGTAAAGCTTTTTTTGCATTTTTTAGATAAAGGATAAATTACTCAAGGCTGTGGATGAAAGTAAAAAGCTTGTGATGAAATCATTTGAAGAAAAAGAGTCCAAGTTGAAGCCCTATTGGTACAGCAGTTTGGACCTTCCAAACTGGCATAAAGATCACCCTGCGATGTCCTGGGACTTCCCTAAGGAATCCTTGCCTATTATTTCTTCCTTGGGTAAGTAAGAATATCACTGTCTTTGTCCTGATAACATGCTTCTCAGCAGTGTGTCAAACAATTTAACTAATCTGTAATGTAGTATGGAGGCCAAATGATTTTTCTTTAGAACTGTGTTATATAGCACAGGGTTATGTATAAACTGCGAGCTAAAGACAGAAATACATTGCCAATTTGCCTTAATAAAAGTATATGAAATTTATTTTTTGTGCTAATTGCTTAAATTTTTCTAGTACTCTCTTTCTAGTCTCGGGTTCAAACCCGGGTGGCGCAGCTATGTCTTTTCAAAGTTATCATGTGCCTCGTAAATCACGTGAAGCCGTAGGTCCCGGCTGTCATGAACATCTATGGCAGTCGTCATATCGTCGGCTTAGAGGCTTAGGTTTATATACACAATATTTTGTTTTTTATATAGAAGAAGTCTAATACAATTAACTATATTTCTGTTTTAGCTGGTATACCAGTATTATCACAAGAGAATATTATTGTTGATGAGTTATTGTATGTGTTCTCTGGAATACCTGGTAACTATATCGTTCACCAACCAGTTAAGGATACGTATGACGCCCGCACATTCCTAATATCAGATGAATTAGATGATGCATTGAAGCAGATTGTCCAGCAGATGTTACCATTAGCGTCTAACTATTCTATAGTAAGAAGATTCGTTGAAAACTGTGATATGTGGTCTGGTCAAGTTCTACATGCTTTAGTGGCGGCCATTGAAATATTGTTAAAGGACTATTATGTAAGTATTTTATCACATAATACTCACACTATTATTAAGTAAATTGATGCAATTTTGTTTTAATTTTTAGGTCTTAAATCATGCTTCTGTCAATATCCATAGCCTACATCTCACCTTCGTTTTGAATGGTTTGGGTTTACATAAAATAATGGTGTAATTAAAAAAAACAGATATAATTATATTTTATTTGTTTCTTTCTGTTTGTATATTTCCTTTTTGTTTCTACCAATT
This sequence comes from Musotima nitidalis, assembly GCA_949126915.1. Taxonomy (NCBI): domain Eukaryota; kingdom Metazoa; phylum Arthropoda; class Insecta; order Lepidoptera; family Crambidae; genus Musotima; species Musotima nitidalis. The sequence goes on along the minus strand of OX421418.1, from coordinate 8,705,125 downwards.
TTATTCTAAAAATTTATTATTATTATTATTATTAATTAACAGGCAGGCAGTTTGAAAACTGATTGCGCCTGTATCCAATTCATCTGCATCTAGTTCCTCTTAACCGGTTGCATGTGTTTGTCTAGCTTGTTCTTGAATGAATTGACAGTGGGAGCTGACACCATATCTGCCGGCAGCTCGTTCCACCGTCTCACTACACGGTTGCCTAAGAAGTGCTTATGTGGGTTGTTGGTAGATAAGCTAGCGCAAAGTTTGAGGTGATGGCCTCTTAGGTGGGTATTGTCGCTATATGTGAATAGTTTGGCATCAAGGTCTTCAATGTTATAGTGTTTATGTAGAATCTTGTATGTTTCAATTAGATCTCCCCGATCTCTGCGATCCTTTAAGGTTGTGAGCTTCAAGAGTTCCAAGCGAGCCTCGTATGATTGGTGTTTCAACTGCCGTGGTATTTTAGTGAAGCTGCGCTGTACTTTTTCTAGCAGTTCGACGTCTTTAACAAAACAATAGGGGCTCCAGACTTGGAAAGCATACTCGAGAATGGGTCTAATAAATGTTTTATAAGCTCGAAGCACATCAACACTGTTAAAAAAATTTACTCCAACAGTAAGGCAAGAGTACAACTCGAAACCTTAGGTGAGATATTCCAAGTAAAAAGAGGGGTCAGACAGGGTGACCCAATGTCCCCAAAGCTGTTCTCGGCGGTGCTGGAAAACATATTTCGTAAGTTAATGTGGGACGAACATGGATTAAATATTGATGGTCAAAGATTAAACCATCTTAGATTTGCTGATGATATTGTTTTGTTTGAAGAACAACCAGGGATCCTAGAGAAAATGATACAAGATCTAAATAAAGAGAGCGAGAAAGTGGGCTTATCTATGAATATAAACAAAACGAGGCTATTAACGAACTCAAGCAAATATGAAATAAAAATTAACAACCAACCTGTTGAATATGTAGATGAATATATCTATTTAGGACAAATCATCTCACATACAGATCCTACTACAAAAGAAATCAAGAGACGAATAGCTAATGGATGGAAAAGATATTGGTCACTGAAAGAGATCATGAAATCCACAGATCTTAGTATTGGTATCAAAAGGAAGGTCTTCAATACCTGCGTTCTCCCATGTATTACATATGGATGTGAAACCTGGGCTCTTACAAAAAATCACAGAAACATGCTAGAACACTGCCAAAGAGCTATGGAACGAAGTATGATAGGTATTAAGAAACAAGATAAGATACGAAACACCTTGATAAGAAGTAAGACAAAAGTCACAGACATACTCACTAGAATAGACAGTTTGAAATGGAGATGTACTGGGCACATGCTGCGCGGTACTCGAGAGAAGTGGAGCAACACGACTACAGACTGGTACCCTAGAGATGGAAAAAGGAACAGAGGAAGACAAAGCAAGAGATGGGAAGACGAACTAAAACTGACGGCAGGCCCAAAATGGAGAAGGGTTGCTAGAGACAGAGTACAGTGGAAATTGTTAGAGGAGGCCTTTGCCAGGAGGCACACTGAACTGAGAGACATTTTATAACATAAGAGACAATTACAATACAAAGAAAGTAGAATTCAGTTCAGGATAAGAGGCTTATTATTATTATTATTATAAGCTCGAAGCATCATTTCTGGTGTCAAAATCCCGAAAGCTTTCCTAATGAGGTATATCAAGTTTCTAGCTTTCTTAGTTATTGAAACTATATGCTCTGCCCACTTTAGGTCTTCAGTGATCTTCACTCCCAGATCCGTTTGCAATCTCACATCTACCAAATTAGCATCATCCAGTTTGTAGGTTAATCGAGGATTCCTATTTCCCACGTGCAAAACGGTACACTTTGAAGTGTTGAGTCTTATGAGCCACTCCTTAGACCACTTGGCTACTTTGTTAAGGTCCTCTTGAAGGCGGTCGTAGTCGACCAGCGGATTTGCGAAAATCTTAGTGTCATCTGCAAAGATGCTGACGTTGCATTGAAGAGTTTGAGGGAGATCAAAGGTGTATATGATGTACAACAGTGGACCGAGCACTGAGCCCTGCGGTACACCACTGTGGATTTCTCTGTGATCTGATTATGATGTATTTTTTTTTAGACTATGATAGCCCAGTTAGAAACGGAGCATATGGCTTCTAACTTGACATTGCAGAAACTGTGGTACTTCGTCATTCCCACCATGCACACAATGCAAGTTCTTGCCGCAATAGTTACCAACATTGGAAAGGTATGTTTTGTTCTAAATCCATGATAACAATATGATTTATTTATTTTATTTATTTAATTTTTGCACACACATAAAAATATAATGTACAAAAGGCGAACTTTATGCCATTAGGCATTCTCTACCAGTTAACCGTGGGGTTTAAAGTCTCTGTAAAGGCGGTGCGAGGAAGAGATAATATTTATAGTTATGATATAATTACATAAAATAGTTCGCTAATCTACATAAAAATACATACACATATATAAACACAAATACATACATATGTATTTAAAAATAAATAAATCGATGAAATGGTGGGAAATTTCATCTTCTTTCGAGAAGTAATTGAAAGGTAAGTTTTTAAAAGCTGCTTTGCATAATTAAAAATGTAATTGTCAATGAAAAAATACACAATCAAATTTAGGTGTAATGTTAAAACAGAAGCAAGGATATATCAAAATAATATATTTTTTATAATTTTATCTGCCTGTTTGTTGTGGCTAACCTCCAAAACAGCTGGACTGGTTTTGACGGGATCTTGGCAGGCTTATAGCTGATATTGTAATAACTAAATTAAACTACTCTTGACACCGTAATTATCAAAGTATCTGTAGGGGGCTACAGATTGTTATTGTTTAGCAAAAGTGTTGCTTAAATATACTGAAAATGTAATTTAATATATAAAAAATTTCGGACAAGTTGTTTGTGGTCGCACCCCAACGAAACGTCTCGACGTATTTTAATAATCCAGGTAAATTTAATTGAAATAAGAAAAGGTCGTCTGCTCCTGAAAACCCTCCTGCTGCATTAGGTTGAAAAATAATTTCGACTCTTAATTTATTAGTTGCTATTTTAGTATGTTTGTATGAACATTTATAGGGAGAACAGAGTTTTCCGGGTTAGCTAGTATTGTTATATGTATTAATTTCATAATTATCATATTACAGAGTGAACTTCGTGGTGGAGCCGTACTGACAGTGCTCCACGACAAAACTAATACGTTAATGGGTGATGCGCGCGCGCAGGAAATATCGCTGTTTCTTACTGAACGTGCGTGCCGTCCCTATCTTAGTGTGCTGGACCAGTGGATACACAAAGGCACTATTGTTGACCCGTTCCAGGTAGAGTTAACTTAATTTTGAAATTATATATGCGTGCTACAGTGGAGACCAGGGCTCAGTAGGCGCAGTGTAGAACAAACTCCAGCTAGGTCCAGCGACGACATACGCGAAACGGCTGGCAGCGGTTAGAGGAGAAGAGCTGAATATTAAGCATAGTGCCGTGTCATTGTAAAGGCCTACGTCCAGCAGCGGATTTATGTAGGCTGATGATTACAACTTATTACATCCTTGAAAATTTCTTGCAATAACTAAAATATTGTGACTGATCACAAAAAGGGAAACTTGCTTTCGCTGCCTTTGTCCCGATGTTTTGTGTATCTTAATTTTAAATAGACAAATATGTTGGTGGACCTGGAACAAAAGTGTTTTAATGTATTTGTCATCTCAGGCCATTAACCTTCCAACTAATGAGCGCGTGCCTTTCGTGGGTTAGGTGGATTTAATGTGTTACAATATAATATTTTTTATGATAAATTCAAATTTCAGGAGTTTATGATCGAAGACAATGAGCTTGTGAATAAAGAAGAGCTTCCTGTTGATTATTCCGCCGATTATTGGGAGAAACGATATTGTGTTCAGAGGGATAGAGTGCCCAAGTTCCTGGAAAAGTACACTGACATTATCCTTAGGACTGGAAAGTATCTGAATGTCATAAGTCAATGTGGTATGTATCGTTTTGTTTTCAAATAATAATAATACTTTATTGATACTTTCAAAATTTTAGTATAAAATACAGACACTGAATCCTATGTTAGGTTTCCTTGTGGTATAGGAGTCAGTTCCTTCCCAAAGAGAGATTAAATTAATTGTGAACGCAACACAAAAGGTACTCCTCAAGGTCTAAACTAAATACAAAAAAAGAAAACAAACAAAAAAATCGTTTATATTTTGATAATCACATAGATAATGTTTTCGTTCCTTCAAAGATATCACTATATAACTTCTCTGTATAATTCTTAAATATCATATATAACCATCAAAATTAAACAGTTAGTATAGATATTATTTGGTTAAATGGCAAGTTTAAGGGCCAGCATATTAGGTACACACGGAGTAATTGTAATAAATAAAGAAGAACGAAAATAAATAAGTATACAAGAATTATGAAGCGTTAGTAGCTCCGCAGTTGTAGATGGTGGTCGGAAACAACCACAAAAGTTAAGCAAAGTTCACAAAAGACAGTTTTGGGTTATGGGTGATGTTTATGCAGCATTTGATATCGATTGTGCATCCGAAGGTAGATATTAAAATGCCACACACCTGCCTCTACCGCTGGGTTAGTGTGGCGAAATAAACTTAATCCCTCTCACCTTGATTCTTCTGTGGTCAGTTGTGGGACGTTTTTGGGTTGAAATGATGATGATATAAGAATAGCAAAAATATACATAGAACATGTTTCGCCGGCAAGTCAGATTTCTCAGCATTCTTATAAAAATCTAATAAAATAATTATTTCTTTACATATATTGCCTTTTCTTTTAAGGTAAACAAATAACGAAAACCAACACGGAAGAAATTAAATATTCTCTCAGAGAACAAAACTACAGTGCCATTATACAAAAGGCATATGCTTACGCGAGCAAGTCGCTTTTAGAATTGCTACTCAAGGAGTATGATCTCATGGGCAGACTGAAATCTGTCAAAAATTATTTCCTCATGAGTCAGGGAGATTTTATCGTCCAATTTATGGATGCCACCGAACAGGAACTGTCGAAAAAGATTGATGATATTATACCGTCGAAGTTAGAATCTCTATTAGGACTCTGTTTAAGGTAGGTAACAGGTAACTTCTTTTAGCCTTAATTTTATTGTGCTGATTCACTTCTCTGCCATTTGGCCCCGCCTATCCACAAAGGGTTCAGTTCGTGGTAGTGTATATATCGCACTGCTATATTAAAACGGAATATAATAAACTAAACCTCTAAAAAAAGCTTTTTTGATCATCAAAAATACTGAGTGAGCATCTAATAGGTGATTAGGTGCTCAATCAGTAATTTTGATGTACAAAAAGGTTAGGTTAGGTTGGCAATTTATTAATTTTGAAGACACGTTAAATATGATCCTATTAAAACTGTATCAACTCAAAAAAAAAATACTTTTGTGGGACTACCAGCAATAGTTTAGTTTTAACGGTAGCGGGGGAAATGCGTTCATTCAACTAGTGATTTCTTATGCTACCTAGCGATTTTTTGCCGAAGTAAATATACTACGGTTTTATTTTCATATAGGTAATCGAATGAAGAATCAGAAAAGTAGGTTAAATCTAAATTCGACTTTTTTGAGTTGATACAGTTTAAATATGGCAGTGGGATATGACCTGTATCTATTTTGCCGTGGCTGATGAGAGGAGTCCTGAGCTAAGTAGTGGCATACTAGTAGGCTGAAATCATTAGTTCAATTACGTACATGAAGACTTGCCTGAGACCAAAAGCGTTCTTTAAAATGTATATGTAGATTTATTGCAATACTTAACTAAAATATTATTACTGATCAGGGAAGGTACCTCCTGATTTTTGGCGCACATATTATTTATTGAATGATTTATGTATGCTATTTTTAATCAGCATGGTATTAATTCAATTTCTTGTAGAAAGACGACTACCAACTAATACTGGTCATGTCATGTGCAGTAAAAAGCGAAATGATTAATGAGTGTATTTTGCGGATAAATCTTTGGAGATTTTCTGGCTAAATATATTTAGAAAAGACCTACTCTTGGAAACGCAATTAATTAATGTTATGAAATGTGTTTAATCTTTCATAACTTTGTTTCCTTTTAGGTTGTCTGCAGCTAGTCATGATCCTTATAATGAAGATATGAGGGTCGAACTCTTGCCATATGATTTGCAGTTTCAAATGTTTAAGATATTGTCAATTGAAACGGAAGATGAGAAAGGTATGTTGCTTTTCTGTCCATACTAATGAAACAATACGGCATTTTTTTATTTCAAGAAATGGCGATAGAGCCTAATGTCATAAATAACAGGTGCTGCCTACCTAAGCATCCTATTATAACAGATAAGGATATAGGAAGTCATTATATTAAGATGTCATGTCCGTTCGTCCTGTATCATTGATAACTTTGTAAATTGTTCTATGTTTAATATATAATTAAATTACAGATTATAAACAAAACAAAGACTGTCCTCCGCTGTCGGGCATAGAAACATTCTCGTTCGGCATGGAGGTGAAGTGGCCGGTGTCATTGATTCTCAACCACAAGGCTATCGCCTGCTACCAGATGATTTTCAGACATCTTTTCTATTGCAAGCACGTGGAGAGATTACTTTGCAGGTTTGTTTTCCTACTAAGTTTTTGATTCGTGATTTATTTTTGTTCGGTTGTGTAGTTACTGAAGTTATGCAGTAGTGCTAGTAGCAGTAATTTTTCTGATATAAATTTGATCTTAGAATAATATATTGCATTATAAACGCAAAGAAATCAAATTAATACATTTTTATATGCTGTAGTAAATAAAACTATCGATTTATTTGACTTCTTTAATATTTTAATCTTTAGTAGTTACGCTGCGAGACGTACTAGAAGTAGTTGTAGTGTCTCTTGATAAAAAATAATATTCTTAAAATGATACATATTTAATCATTTCTTTGATAAAATCATTATCTAGTTTTCTGAAAATTATATTCAAGCGAAGTCGAGGCTCCTCGAGTATGTTTCTTCATAAATCATCCGTGCCACTACTAAATATTCATAACCGCCTCATAACTTATTAAGTAATATATTGTATGCGCATTAAGTAACCTAATGAGCTATAATAAGTTAGCCTGGTATTTTTTTATAAACTGGAATTAACCAATACTATTTCCCCGTAGAGTGTGGCTGTACAATAAAGTGGTAAAGCGTTTCTCCGAAGCACGCCTATATGCCGACGCGTTCGCTCTCCGTCAACGCATGCTGAGCTGCGTCCAGCATCTCCAGTACTACATGTGCGTCGAAGTACTGGAGCCGTCTTGGTGCCAGCTCATACAGAGTCTCGACAAGGTTAGTACATTTTTAAGCTTAGGCGATTGACACACTGACGCGCAACATGCAGCGCAACTGCATCATCGTGCTGGTTTTTTACGCACTAGTTGTTGCGTTTGTGGGTTCACGGCGGCTTTGACTCATTTCATTGAAAGCTCTCCGCTGTGGTGACTTCGCCCTTCCGAAATCACGCACGGCACTGTAGGACTCGATGTCATATCTTGCGTCTCGTCCCATACCCGCGCACGGGGGTGCATGTTTATCCGCCTGTAGGCGTGATCTGCATGAATACGCGTTTGTAGAATTTCTGTCTATTCGACAGTGTGTGTTTTTAAACCAACGGAGACACTTACAAGCAACGTCAGAGCACACTTCAGGCCCTACTCTGCGTGATGCGTGGCAGTGTGTGAATCACCTTAGGTCCCAGTATAAGTTTCTACTAACTATCCTCCGCGTCCTTTGCAAACTCTGCACGTCACACTTACGCGCAGGAGTTTGCCGCTGCGACTTACTAGGCGACGCAAGTGTCCACCGTCTTATTCAGACTTCTGAAATTCAACCAAACCTGCTTTCAAACTATGTCTTAAATCATTTATCGCTATTTTGGTCGGTTTTCTTGCGTTCGAATATACGATAGAATCATATCAAAGCTCAATTTACTTCAGTCGATGCTCAGCAAAATAAGCGGTACGGCTACTGGTTAGACCAGTGAGCAGTCCCTGGGTTCTAAGCGTATATCTAAGCACAACAGAGATAAATGCTAGGGTAAAGAATGTCGGAGGAGGTCTATAACCACATTTTCCCAACAGCAAACTGCCGCTCTACCGCGAGGTGGCGTGTATTTTAAATCACATCAGAAAAATCCTGTTAAATGCTAAAGTCCATTGGTCATTTAGCGGACTAAATCATGTTCTTGAGGTACAAAAGTTAAGGAATTTGAAGCTACAAGAAGAAAAAATTAACTAAAAGAAATGTTGATCTGCTTTTTAAATCTTCAATATAACAAGTACATCTCAGTGTTAGAGCAAATTTACCTGCTAATGCTTGCCTCGCAGTGTACTTAAAAAATGGGAGATAAGCTCATATTTATGTCCGCAAGCATTTCTTGATTCCTCGCATATTTATATTGAGTCTCTTCTAAGATGTTCTCGCGAGAAAGTTTGTGTACGAGTATGTTATTGTTATTATAGCTTTGTTGTTATCGCTGGTTACATTTTCGTGTAGTGTGCTGAGTGTGACATGAGAAATGTATGTTATGATAAATAAGATACAGAGTAAAGTATGGTCGTAAATGAATCTAAACGATTACCAATTACTTTACATATAGAATTTTAATCGATGTTTGTACGCTTGATGGCTTACAAATATTTTTTTACGTTTATTTCAATTTTAATTCAGGGTAAAATCAGAAAAGTAATAAGAGTTTCATGTGAAAATCATTTATTGATTATAATATTTAAAAATTAAAGCTGTGATAGATAAATAACTTTAATGTATTCCAAAAAAATGCATAAAATAATACATTTTTAAATATTTCTACTTTATTTTAAAACCCACTTTCAATAGTGTGTGTATTTTGTTCGATATACGAGGTGGCACTTCACTACAAGAAGTAGAACAAAAATTGTCATTTATCAAAAAGTATAAGTAATAAGTTTTATCTGCGATTCTTAATTTGCCATAATAAAAAATCTTTTGATCGATGTCGTCTATTTTCCAATATTATAAAAAGTTATACAAATGTTTATAGTAACATTAATTAATGATCGGTTATCTTAAGAACTAAGTAGGTATAATAAAATAACTAAAAAAATATCGAGCAAGTAAAACTGGCTTAGGTTATTAAATACTATTAATAAAATATGATTCGTTACAGTATCATGAATACTTAATATTTTTGATTAGATTCTATAGCATGTAGCACTCTCTTTAGTGTATTTTCGAGATTCTCAAATTTGGTATCGTATTGTGTTAGTTTATCTTTAATCTCATCAAATTCTGAAATCATAGTTTTCTTGGCGATAACCGTCTTTGAATTTTTTACAATTTTTCTGTCTAATCGGTAATTTTGGCAACGTTCGAAACAACAACCCCCATTCTCGACGTCTTCATAGTCATCACCAAACTTACTAAGTGGTTCAGCGTGCGGTATTTCAATTTTATTGTCTTGATTTGGCTTAACGAGTATTTTGTACTTTGGTAAGAAATGAGGAAACAGAGAGATTCTCTTTGCGAGAGGCTTTATGCATAACATTTTAGGTTTAATAATGTGTAAGTTCTGTAAATATGAGGGCCATAACCAACATTTCGTCGACCTGGCGTATTCTTTAGCATTACCAATCAAAATACTCTCAAAATATGATATTAATTTTATGCGTGAGATGTGACCTACTAATTCAGCGTCAGCTCTAATTTCTTGTGTGTCACTTACTGCTAAACCATTCAGCAAGTTAAATAGTACAATAGGAATCATAAAGACGAAAACTATAAATATTAAGTGGCTTGTCACTGGAAATGTGCTAAACTTTATTGAACCGGCATCAAATTCCCCTGTCAACATGACTATAGTTTTAAAAAGAGATCTTCCCGGATCTTCGAAAAAGTCTTCTTCTTCGTCTTCCTCTTTGCCAGTGTTATTCGGGTTCGGTGCGACTTGGTCATCTTCCACTACTTTTCGGAATAATGTATAAAAGCTTAAAGCAAAAGCAATTATCAGAATGCAGTACCACAGTAAAAACTTAAAGAAATTCCACGATACAGTTTTCAACATAACGATATTTGTAGATAGTGTTGGAAATTGACCTATCAGAAGAACCAGCTCAGCAGATGACAGTAATATTGCAACAGCAGATAGCTGTTGTTTAGTTGATTCTTCTGCTGAATCATAACAGACTATCCACGCTGTAACAAATATTAATGCTATTTCCATCCAGTTTTCTATGCTTTGTAAATAACGTGTTGGTGAAACTAATAATTGGAATGTTTCTCTCATTATCAAAATTATCAATCCAATTATAGCGCCAATATGTGTCACGACATTTAATGCTTCTATTGAACTTCCCTGTTTTTTCTCTACGCCGTATCCTAATATTATATAGAGTATTAAGCAAAGCCATAGTAAGGAGTAAAATGTTATGTTCGCAAAGAACAGGCAACTTATTCTTTGCCATTTTAAATACAGAAAACTGGTTATGACAGGATGTTTAAGTAATTGTCTGAGTTCTTCGTTTCTTGTCATATACAATAAAGCATCAGTTTCCGGTGCTAATATGGCATCGCGTTCTTTAACATTATTGTTAGTATTATCCATCAAGGGTACCTTACTGAGTTCATGTTCGAGAGAGTTGTTTGGATAAACAAGGAAACTATATTTTAAATGTATTTCGTAATCATCATCACTGGGCCTCTCTCCGTTTGTCGTAATACACTCATCCAAGTAAGATTCCAATGTCTTTGCGTTTATGTCAGCCAACGGTGGCTCATGAAATTTATTCCGCAGTCCTATACATGCTCCTTTTCTTAGCAATTCTAAAACTGTATCGCTATCACCGTTTCTCGCCGCATAATGTAATGCTGTATTGTCTTTTATGTCGTGATGGTTTACGTTTATATTGACTTTGGGGTTTTCTAACAGCAATTTCAGACAGCCTTTGAAATCACTTTTAGAATTTTTAGAGTATGATCTCATTCCCTTTATTGTTATTTGGATAAGTGATTCACTATTTACTGGATCAAATAAAATAGATTCGTGCTCCACAAACTTTTTCAATATCTTAAGATAGCCGTTCTGGCAAGCTATTGCCACTGGTCTATATGTATTGCCAGAACATGTTGCGTTCGGGTCTGCTCCATTATCAAGTAAAGTTCCAACAACTTTGTCAAATCCTTTCTCTGTTGCCAATTGCAACATTGTATTTAAGCCGTTATTAGCTACAAGTGCACTGCGATGTTCATTTTTATTTACTAGTTTATTGAAGTCACGAACAAAATTATCTTCTTCATGTCTACTTAGATACGAAAAAAGTTTATCGTTATCAATACTTTCGGCAATTTCTCCATGAGAATCAAACTTAGACAAAAGATGTGGAAATGCTTCTTTCAAAAAATAACGTGCCGTTTTTCCTCTCCTGTCTTTATATGTATCTATATCTACCGGATCTTTAGAGTAATCTAAAATGAAGGTTATCACTCGTTCAAGGCCTTGCTTTGAAGCAGAGTATACCGGAGTGACACCCTTAGAATCCGGACTATTGGGATTGGCACCTGTTTTAAGCAGTAGCTCTATAATATCCTCGTACACTGTCAAGTCGTTTTCTCTGTCATCTTCTAAATCTTCAATCTTCTTAATAGCCAACAGTAAGGCTGTATTTCCCTTGCTTTTTATGTTAACGTCGATACCGTCAACTTCTAATAAAGCCTTCAGTGCTTCCAAGTTACCAGATTCTATGGCAAAATGTATAGGGGCTGCGCCATGAGTCTCATTAAGTCTGTTCACGTTAACCTCGTGTTGTAGTAATAACTTAACAAATTCTTCTTTGCCTGACTCTGAAACGGCTAAATCGAGGCATGTTTTGTAATCGGGATACGGATATACATACTCGAGATCAACAGCACCATAGCTGACGAGTTTTTTGAAAGTCGAATAATCGTTCGAGCGTAACGAAGATCTCAGCTGCGTTTGTGGGTCCGTGCCGAAGAGCGAACCACCGCGCGATAATCGATTCGCGTTCATCTCGTAGCTGTCCCGTGTCATGACTGTCGTAAGATGAACATCTGGAATCAAGGAAAAAATACTTTCAATTTTTCAATTAAAGTAAATTGGCTTAGTAAGGGTATTGGGCTTGTAAATTGATTATCCAATTGTATTTAATTACATCGTTTTTACTACCTAACATCTGTTTGAAGTTAACCAAACAAACAACACATCTTACACATCTCGATAGAGCTTTTCTTCACGCATGGGAATGTATAGCTAAATGAATTGATTAAAATCGTTAGCGATCGAGCAAACATTCGTGAGAAACCATCGTGATTGGCCCTCTTTTATGTACATTTGCCATTACATTTGCGCTAATCTAATTAAAACGCTTACTGTTTTCAATATATGTGTATATATCCAGTTCGAGAACCGATTACTTTTTCGAAATTTGCTATGTCGATTTTTATTTTAACGACTTCTCTTTTACAATATGGCTTTGTTTTTGTAGAAACAGAATTCATTATCATTATAAATTGAATCTTCTCTATAACTATAAACAACTATAAACGATGTGGCTTGAAATAAATGTTTTTTTTAAATTTATTTATATAAATGAAATATAAGGTTTAAAGGTAAGGTTTCAGAGTTGAACTTTTATAGAAAACTAGATGACCCGACAGACGTGGCCTGTCCTAACTATTATGATATTAAATTTGAATTTGAGAAGCAGCATCGTCCCGCGTACTGGCCTGAACTGAAATCACCAACCCGCCTGCCCAGCGGGGTGATTATGTGCAAATACCTCCATTAGAAAGTAATATATTGGGGACGCCAATGTTCAGCAGTGGACTTTATAAAGCTTATATGATGATGATGGTTAATCATCAAATATTGATGAATGTTTATTAACTAAAATCAGACTGTAAAGTAATAAATTTACACTCATCCACTGCTAATAAAAAATATGGATTCAAAAAATGTCATAAAGCTTGGAATAACATAGTAATCTGTTTATTAATCCAACAGTGATGTCATTGTATTAAATGAGCTCACTACGCACAGGTTTACCTACTCGGGTTAATATTTACTTTGACACAGGCATTAATGAAGGGGCAATTATTCCGATTTTCACTTGCCAGTCGTAAAATTAATGCTACGCGCGTGCCTGACGCCCCTCTCACTTAAGTATTGTAATTGGCCTAATAGATTTACGCTCTCTATCGTGTTATTCCTAAATACAAACGTTATAAACCATGCTACCATGAATAATGTACTCTTTTCCAAATAAATACGTTCGGTCGTTCATGATAAGATCTTCTACAGTTCGATTCATACCAGATTTTATTGCACTATAATTGAAACTGAATGAATCGGTACATTTACAAAGTATTCGTTGTTGTTTCAAATTTGCTTGTAGTTAGATACGTGTGCATGTTAATTACATAATTATTCTTGTCTGCAATAGAACGTTTAAGACCTGGCTTCTAGATTGTTTCACTTATATAGTTGAAGCCCTAAATTCTATTAAAAATCATATATATTACATAGCGACTTATCACTTAAATACTTTAAGCTCAAAATGTTATAAAATTAAATGCGAAACAAATCAGTAAATTATAATCACTCATTTGACTTTACTTACCTACAAAAAAGCTTGACATACTGGGTTCCCTTATTATATTTAGAACGAGTAAAATTTTGAGAAAGGAAAATTTTGCGACTATTTTAATCTCCATCTGTGGTATACTAAACTTAATATAATTGTAGTTGTAGTATACCTAGTCGTGCCATAAATTAATTATGTCCCTCATATAAACATGTTTTAAAACGATGTGTTTTATACGTTTGACTATATAGATTATTACAAATGTGTAAATTATTTTACATTTTAAGGCTAAAAGAGGTCCCTTTAACCCTTAAAACATTTCTCCAGACGTCCTGGCCATTCAACTATAGCTGCACGTTCCACATACAATGGTTCGATACCATCACTAAATCTGCTTTAAGCGATTCGACATTTCGATGGGGTTTTAAGCAGACTTTCTTTTCTAAAACATTCCATAAGTAATAATCCATAAGATTAAGATCAGTACTTGCGGGGGGCCAAACCCGTTAAATCCAAGTCTAACCAACACTGGGTTGTTTTCGCTATGTTCGCTGGTGCTGAGTCTTATTAAAACATCCAGCTGGTAGACCAGCAAACAAAGTGTGACTTACTGTTTTAAGTACCTTCTCTAAAATATGGCTTTGGTAGTTATTTACTCGTGCTTTTACCCCTTGTTAACAAAAATGGAGCTTTGTCACGCCTTCATATGACACGCCGCACCAAACCATCACATATGCTGGGTGGTGGCCTCTTTGGCTCTCTGTGTGCACATACCCTGTCGTTTTAACGATTAAACTTATCTTCAACCGTAAAAAAAATGTCATCAGTAATAATTATTTTCCGATGGCCACCATCTGAATGGCTCTGCAACAACGTCTCCCCTTTCGTAGTGCGTTTGAAACGAAGGGCTGCAGTCAACAGCTAACCTGTCCTTCTTTGATAAGCCCTAAGCCCTTTTTATGATACGGGACATACACATAGGCAAAATAAGTTGGGACAGAACCTATGGCATGACTAGGTATGTTGTTTTATCGAGATAATTGCAAAATTGAAAGTAAACACTAGTTCTAAAATAAAACCAATAAAGAAAACTACTTCGCTGCTTTTGAGCTGGAATAGTGGAATATCAACAAAAGTTCAAAGAGCCATAAGTATAACTATTACATAAAACAATAGTAGCGCTCGCTCATCGGAACGCTATGAGACGGTCCACATGTTTTTAACGGGATCATTGCAGCAGTTTTATGTCTTATGTCTATACGCATAAGATCTACAAATCTTACTGTTTTTGGTTGTGGTCAGTGGCTGTGTCTAAAATATTCTGTATCCAAGATACGGCACGTACGTCGGGAACGGGTTTACGTAGTAATCTCAGAATACAGATTTCCCAATAATAATCATAAAATAAGTCATCAAATCTACAATATCAGAAAATTTGTCTGTCTGTACGTCGATTAATGAAATATGAGAGATTTGAGTTGTACTTATAATTAATTTATTATCAATTTTGTAATAAACAGTTTTGAAGTACAACTTTGTGACAAGTCACTGTGACAAACAACAAATAAGAACAAACAGAAACTATAAAAAGGTATCCTATGTTTTTTCTACGGTCCCATATATTTACCAAAATGTTACCGTAGGTGAGATTTGTTTAGGCCTGAATTGAAAAATATGGATTGGTGCATGCCACGACGAAAAAGGCCAAGTGACATTTCTCTGAACATTGCGAAACAAACTCGTCTTAGATAGGTGAATAGAAATTAATGATAACATTTATTATATTATATACATTATATTATTTTGATGCGCGTCAGTAGATTATTTTGGATATGGAGTCTTTTAATAGTAAATTTTATTTCTCTTCTATTTGTATGATGCCTTGTGTCCTCCAACTTAAATATACAGGAAAATCCGGGATGTTACTTGTAAAACCTTGCATCCTTTAAATATCACAATTATTTACCAGTAGAAATCCAAATAACTTCGTCTCTTTATGGTAAGTACGTACGTAGACGGGTGAAAGTAATGACAACAATAATTAAGCCATTTATTACTTAGAACGTAGAAACTTTTTATTATGCAACATTTAAGTTTGTACTTTTAAATCTTCTAATCCGTCAATAAATATTTATACAAACTTGTCTCAACAACTACAATCGTTTAGAGAGCTTACTGTTATTAATGGACAGCTTTACAATTTCATTGGATGAATAATATGAAGCATTAGGTAATGCCACAGCCCAGTGTATACAAAGTATCCATACAATGTTTCTATTACTTAAACTCATAATAATATAATAATAAATTCAAAGAGTAGAGAGACTCGTAATATTTACCGCCTTCTGTTGTAGTGTTTCAAATATTTGTTCTTTAACACAGTTCTTTATTACAGTAACCAAAACTTGCTTTTTTCTAAGAGCTTACACACTTACAGGGATAGAAAAAATATTTTATATAAGCTGATAAGAAAGCATATTTTTCAGATTGTGGTTGATTCAAATTTCAGGAGGTCTCTGCTTCAAATTCCGTCTCGGGTCAGGTTGGTAGTAAGACTTATTCTGGTGTCTAGTTAGCGACATTCTGTGTCGTGGTAATAATAAGCGTGATCGCTATTATAGTTATGTTAGAGCAGTAACATCTGAGTAGTTCTACATAGAGGATGGAATGGAATAGACCTTAGACGCCTAAGGTGTATTATTTTTATCATACACCTATAATGTGTTATTTAAGTTCGCGGACAAGTCAAGCACCTAATATCAGCCTTATCTAGCATTAAACTGATGGATGATGATATCCACCTATTCCTCACAAACATGTTTACAACACCACATCAATTTCTGTGGATACGAATAGTAATCTTTGTAAGTACCTAATTCAAATGTATGTAAATATCGCCACTATACTTTGAAATGCTGAATGGCGCCAACCTTGGCTTGTCGCATACTTTGAGTGAAATGTCAACCATTCATACGCTTTTATCTGCCAAAGGTTGCTTATGGAATAATTTATTTGTCACACAGAGCAAAGCTTACATTATAGTACATCCGTACTCGTATAGAATTAGAAAATAAGTGCGAAAAACAATGACAAAAATTTGTACCAATGATTGTTTCCCGAAAAGTTGAAAAACAGTTTGACTATTTATTTATCAAAGATTTCATGTGGAAAAGTCGTGAAAAAATATCAAAAATTCCTGAAAATATCTGTGTTTGCGAAATAAGAGTCGAGTGAGTCATGTTTGCTTTACATGGCACAGCATGTATGATATATATTAGGTATTATTTTGTCTAATACCCAATCAAGTTTGAAGCTAGTTGGCACGATGTAATGTAAAATATTCTAAATTATAGTCTAAGTTTATAATACTGCTTATTCTACAATATTCGCGACATATTTAACATGACAGAGGTAAGACAAAATAATATAAGGTATGTTGTATTTTTTAGAAGACATATTATTTTCATGTAAGCAATTATTCTAAGTGTTAAAGAAATGAAAACGTCTAGACGCCATTATCAAACTTCCTTTACTCCGGTTATATTTTTCTGCATTACCTGATACCTGTTAGTTTTCATAAAGGATTTCTCTTTGTTAAATAAGATGAAGGGCAACATGAAATAATAGGATTCCAATCGTTACCCGAAACTGGTTTTTTGACGGGACACGAGACAGATTAGTCGCGGAGTGTTACAAACTTTTTTGTGTTGCTGGGTTGCGTATTGTTAATTAATTTCTAGATTTTAACTAAAGCAGCTAAATTATATGCACGTGAATGGTATTTCAAAATTACAAATGTGCCGTACTTAGCTTATCAGTTCTGTGTCTGATTAAGCCTTTTGGCAAGACTTTATCCTATGTACTGATTTACTACGGACCGCCCGCTAGTATTTGAGAGCTTGCATTGAAACTGGTATAATATCGCTTTGTGTTTGGTTTATGGTAGGGCTTCTTTGTCCCGTTGGCTAACGGCCCTGAATACATTAGACTTCTTATGAGTCGTGTTAAAAACATCTCAAATAACAAATCAAACCACTTAATTTAAAAAACTTTTTGAACGAGACCTAATGGAGTGGAATTAATAAATTATTTTATCAATATTTTTATGAATTCATAGAAAACTGTAAGAATGTGTTACCCTAATTAATAAACTTAACAAATTTATGTTACGAGTCATAAATATCATTACATAAAATCCTTCATTTCCAAATTATTACAATATATTTTCGTGCTACCTTATATGTTTTGGTAATTGGCTTCTAAACTCATCTCTATCATTTAATTGGTCTAAACCCGCCTCCGCTTACAAGAAAACTGCTTTAATAATAATTATACTTCATTAGAAACAAGCTTTTTGTGCTACTAAGTTGTCAGGGCACAAGTTATTCTACCGGATAAGTGAAAGTACAATTAGAGGAAATAATACAAAACGTGCGGTTTATAAGATTGGTTACGCTGTAGTTGAAGATTAAAACGTGTACTTAATTTTAGATAGTAGCTTACATATAAGAGTTTAGTAGCCAAAATCCAAATAGCTAAAACGTAACTTCCTATTTGACGACCGATATGGCGTGGAGGTCAGCATATCTACACTTCACTCCAGAGGTCGTGGGTTCGATACCCACACAGGACAAATCTTTGTGTACATGAACATGAATATTTGTTCTGGTCTGGGGGTTTTCCTATGTATATTAAGTATGTATTTACAAAAAAAAAGTATTTAAGTATGTTTATCCGTTGTTTAGTATCCATAACACAAGTTCTTAATGATACTTATCTTGGAACTAAATAATTGGTGTAATTGTCAGGAAATATTTATTTATTTATTCATTACATTTTAGAGATTAGTAGTCAAACGTGGTGAAAAATTATATTTTGGCAATTTCCTTTAGTCCTCGGGATACCAAAGTGAAAATACATAATAATATGCTCACATATTATAATACGGTTCACTGAAACCCAGTATAGAGGTAGATGAAAAAAAGTGGCGTCCTGCTGTAATTTCCTCTCTCTCTTCCTTTAATTAGGCATAACAATTTCTACCACTAAACGCGATTAACGTGCCTTCCGATATTTTCTAACATGAATATAAAATTGTAAGTGTGTGAATATTAAATCTACACAATGTTATGAAACTGCGAAGGAAACCGCATAAATACGTTTGTGGTTTCTAGAATTTCTATAATACAATATTATTATATTTTACCTTTATCGGTACAAACGTAACAATATATGAAATAATACCCTGTCTGTTAATTAAAACTGTATTATTATCGATTAACAGTAGTTAATCAGTTTATTCAACATACCAAATTGATAGATAGTACAAACTTTGTTCATTTTACACTTTCCAATTAGTCTAATATATTGTAATAACATAATTTTGTAAAAAGATTAAAAACCCTATAATTTTAAACTAGATGAGATTTTGTAGCATATTTTATTTATGTTGCTCATGGGTTTTAAAAGTAATAATTTGTGTACTTCGTAGGTTTATACGACGATATGATGATTTTACAACAAATACA
Organism: Musotima nitidalis; assembly: GCA_949126915.1. Lineage (NCBI taxonomy): Eukaryota > Metazoa > Arthropoda > Insecta > Lepidoptera > Crambidae > Musotima > Musotima nitidalis. The sequence continues at coordinate 8,685,976 of OX421418.1, read as the reverse complement.
AATATTATTCGTCCTTGTGGAACACGACTAAAAGAAACATTAATTAACATATCAAAGTATCACAAATTTACATGTAAAACTAAACAAGTTTTGTAAAATACTGACCACTCGCGTTTGTAGTAAGGTAACGGACCATCGCTGTTGAATTTAAACCAGACGTATTTAATTAAAAGAATGTCGTAACATTGTTGATGGCAGTGCAGTCGTTTGAAGTTGCTTCAATTTTCTCAAATTGGAAGCCGAGTGTAAAGAATAAGATGCATGAGCATGCAATCATAGAGATAGCTTACGCTTAAAACGTGACTTATGTTGATCTCGAAATGAAGCTTTCCATAACGTACCATATTCGTGCATCCAGAATATAATGACGAGTATATACGAGATTGGAATACAGTAATTGTAAGAGATTTCCAGCTGCGTTGGTATTGCCACACATCCGGTAGTTGACCAACAAAACAGATGAAATGAATGAAAGCCTTCCGTTCCGCACACAACATTTAAATTTTTGCTCTCAGTTTCGAGTGCTCGTGCGCGCCGACGTCGGCTTGGCATCTTTTTGTTGGGTGTAGTTATTCGAAAAACTTGTAGGTACTTTTAATTATAAACATTCAAAGAAATCTTTTAAAAAAATCAAATATACTTTTATACAATGACATTGGCTGGAAAAACAAAACGAATGACCATCATAACATAACATAACCATAATGACTCGGCTGCTTATATAAATTTTCATGTCATTAAAGAAATGTGTCGATTTGACACTACTTTTCTCGTCAACCCAATCTTCAGCTGTTAAGTAAGTTTAATTTGCTTTATTATCGCTTCAGGGACAGAGTATCTGACTCTGCGTCTTCGCTAATTCGATAATAACCACTTTTAAAACGTTTGGTAGTTTTGTATCAAAGATCGATATCGATCTATAACCTTTTAATGTGGTCGTACTGAAGTTTATTTCAGTGTGCCTAATAGGTCATTAAGATCGATTTGAACACCAGATATTTACGCTTTTATGACTCTTCAAAGTGTGCTTGGTAAAGACTGCGACTCCCAATTTCTATTTTAAGTCTCCGCTGCGCCGGCGCACTGGACCGGAGATTAGCACTTTTTACAGTCGCTGCCTTTTTATAAGCAGGTACTTAAAGTGGCATGTACTTATTTAACACTCCTGTAGAAAAGTATATATATTATATGACGTAAGTACAAATACTTTCCCGTAAATAACAAATAAGTTACGCTCCTTTGATCCACGATCAAATTATGTAATTGAAATATGATTAAAACATTTTTCAAATTACAATTAAAGTGCATGTTAGAAAAGTTTATTTATTTTATTCATATATTAGTTATACAGGTCTGGCCCAATTACAATAACTAACTCAGTGAGTAATTTTACAAGCATATAAAGTAAAATGTATTATTTATTAGTTTTCCCCGAAAAATGATTTCGTTGAGATGACGTTACGTTTTCTTTTGTATCAAGATCTTGCTCAGTTTCTCTCATTATACAATTTTTAAGCCGCTGTTTAACATCTGGGTGCTCGTATGTGTATAAGAGCAATTTCTGTTTGACAACTCCAAATATTGAGTTGGCTATGTATGTATACAATTTGTGACAATTCTTACAGCGTAGGCACTTGGCAGTGGTGTTATAACCATCGAATATTGTTTCATATAAGGTTTACCGTTGATAGTATCAATTACGGCTACCGATAATGTATGCGAAGGATATTAGGTTGATGGCAGGCGAATGTCTGTATTTGGTAAGTCGATGCGGGTCGTGGGCGTACTGTCGTCATCGGAACCAGTTGTCCCATTATCTTTGTGTGTTGTATCGTGCACAGTAATGTCATTATAACATAATTATTCTTAAAATCACTTTCTGCTCATGTTACCAGTAGTAAAGGCAGGCATAATATGGCAGTAGTGCACAGGCATATAAAAGTTGACAACTGTTGTTTTTAAAAGAGTACTAATATTATGGCATAGCGTTTACCTCATTTTTATAATTATAACGAAACTTCGGGTGCAATGACTGAAATTCAGCCAAATGTGTTATATCAGGGGGCAGGCAGACACTGGGCCCTAAGCGTAAGTTTAGGGAAACTGGGATAATAACAGGCAGATGAGGCTGTACTTGGCGAAAGGACAACCTTTACAAGTATCTTGCACAATTCTTCTCAATTCAAGCTGTTGCCTACAGGCGCGTTTCGTATAAAATTATCTTGTCGTTCATACGAGCTCCATGGAGCTGCAAACTGAAAAATAGCTCTTAAAGATTTTTGTTTACAGACATTGCACTGTATAAGGGCATCTCACATCGCATAAGTTCAAATATGTCATTCGTCTCGTCAATAAAATAAACAAAGTAATAGCAACTTTTGTTCCGCTTAATTATCGTTGTTTTATAATGTTTTACGCACAATTTTGTTGATCTTCATCGCCGTGAGAACAACCTATAACATTCTTGAGATGTTCCGGTTCCTATATTCAAACTCGATAGAGTTTTCTATGAACTTCGACACCTGTTTGCTGCAAAGATCAGCGCTAGGTCATCGGCTGTCTGTTAAACTTATTGATTTTCGTCGTTTTTTTTTGCGGGGACCGTGAATCATTTATTGACCAATATTATTTCTTTTAACTTATAAACCTTTAAATTTTACCTTTTACAAATACTATCAGCCGCCCGCAACTTTGTCCGCGTGACCTACATATAAATCTTCCTCTTGAATCCCTCTATATATTGTATTTAAAACCGCATCAAAATCCGTTGCGTAGTTTTAAATATCTAAGCATTCATAGAAACAGGTAGAGGAAAGCGACTATATTATACTATATAGTAATTTATGAAATGAGGAATTCCTTTCTCATAGAAACCTCTTGGTACACTAGGTGCATTTAAACCAGTTCTGATACTTAGTGCCTAGATAAACTGCACCGTAAATGGTTGTTGAACCATTTGCTTGACGCCCTAGAACACAGTTCCTGGCGTATGAAACGAGTAACTATTATGAATATTAGTTTCTCATATTTTAATCTTGTTTTAAAAAAGTCTGCTGGGCTATTTACTTAAGGGGTCAAATATCTATATTATATTACTTTATATACATATTACTTTGAGTAATTCTTCAAAGATACAACCTGTCGAATAGTTTGTCTAGTAGCCATTAGAAATCTTTATCGTACCTAATGACTTGTTGTGTTTTAAATGCATTTTTTAACTTAACGGAAATGTTCCTTTCCATTTTTATATAAGTACTTAGGCAGGCGCACGTCGGTCGCTTTATTATCAATTACAATCGCTGACTCCACATCCTGCTACAAATGGCTACCAGCTTGGCTAATCCGTATGGGGATAGTAATATCGAAACTACTTTTGTAATACTATATGATCATATTGCAGTAAGAAGTTATTAATAGTCACAATATACTAAGTTGGTTAAACTTAGTCATCAAAGTCAATGTCTAATATAATTTGTCATACTTTTCTACTATTAATTACGTATGACATTGATCATTGGATTTATTTATTTCGTTAACAAATAAATGAATTTTGCTCATACGTCCCACATGTCCTGTATCATAACAAGATGACGTCACCCTACCGACCTTGCTTCTGGAATTGACCTCCAACTTTTATGCTCATCTTGCAAAATGTGGACAAACGCCTTCATATTATATAGTACTTACATGTTTCTTTTCGTTTAACAAAATAAGTATCAAACAATTAGATCATATAGGCAACCCAAGAGCATGTAGCACAGGAATCACTAAAAGGAATATGAAGAATAATTAAGTTCCTTGAGTTTTGTTTATACGAAAAAGATTGTATTTTTTTTTGAAAGGACAAGTTATTTAGTTCGTCATTTTGTTCTGCAAACAGTTTTCGCGAAATTTACAAACATTTTGTCTTTGTTACAAGCATTTGATTGCTACTGCAAAAAAACATGGTCTTTTCATGTCTCATGCCATTACAACTAAGTAAACTAAACATTCACCTAGAAACTATCGGTTTGGACATAATCAGGACGACAAGTACCCACCTGACTCAGACCACTGTATATCCCTTAAACACTTCACAATCACTTGCAACACTTGGGTACCATCTCGCTGCGCGGGCGCACCATTCGGCGACTGAGTGGTTGTGAGGCGGCGACTGGCTGGTGTGGGAGGCGCTCTCCTGACGCAGCGCTACACTGACCAAACTCAATTACCGGCCATTCAGAGACCCTGCTCTTTGTATCAAACTAAACAGTCGAATCATTTTTTAACCTTACAAAACTAAACAGTTGTATAATGTAATTCACTTTTCAGCTAATCTTTTGTCGTTTAATTGTACTTAGTCAAAAGATTGTAAGCAATAAAATAATTTCACAATTTATATATTTTGTAGGCATTTTAATTGGAAATGAACAGTTTCTTCAATGGCGTACCTTTTCTAATGCTGTTTTTCAGAATTTTAAACGAATTTAACTATGTAGAATGCTGAGTTGTATATTTTATAAGCGGTTGCATAAGAAATGTTGATATTTATCCGAATTAAAAATATCGTGGCTATAGTTTAAGCGTTGTGGTTTAAAATTTTATCAAAATCGCCACTTACATGGTCTACATGCTACTCAGTTCATATGCAAGTTTTATTCCCATACGTTATTTGTGAAATTGTTTAGTTATTTGAAAAACTAAAAAAATCCTGAAAAGACGCGAGATCATCTGTTCAGAAAATATTAGCAACATACAGCAATTGAGCCTAAATAAATTTAAATTAACAATAAAACACAAGCTGTCTTCAAAGGGATACTATTCTATTAAAGACTATATGGCAGATAAAAATGCTTGGGATTAAGCTGCCGTTTCATACAGGCTATTCTAATATGAATGACTTGAAAACATAAATATTGTTAAGGTACATAACCTTAACTTATTGCATTGTATAGTTTCACAGACAAATGAAGATTGTATTTCTAGTACCAAACTAATGGACATATTTAAAAGAGCAAAGCCTGTGAGTTTCTTGCCAGTTCTTCTTACAGAGCGGTGGCTCGGAACTGGCACTTAGATTCACTTACACTTAATTATTTTTTGTTTTTAAATTGTTTTGTTGCATGTAAGTGAATCTAAGCTTCGTGATTTAGTGTAATATTATTTCGATTGTTTTTTTTTTTTGATTTGTAATCATGACGTTTTCAAGTACCTACTATGTATAATAGTTTATGAAATAAATAATTTTTTACTTTTACTTTACTATTATCACTATTTATCACCAAAGTTCAGGTCTGCTTACGAGTTACACTCAGATACCCGTACGTACATATTATGTCATACCATATTTTATGACATCAAGTGTCTTCATGCTGTTAGCATCAGCTCACGCTGGGCCACATATTGATAATTACATATTGAGAAATTTAAAATAGTATAGCACTCATGTCACCTACTATGATAATTGCTCGAACTCCGCAGCAGGAGGTTAATCAAGATGAGACGATTGAAGATAATTTTGTCCAACACCGAAGCATATCTTTTTTGCGAATAAAAGCTGAATATCTACATTAAAGTATTAAAGCGATTTTGGGACTCCCTAACGCCTAAATTTGCAGTAAGTATTAGTTCATTGATATACTTTTATTGGATCATTATTTACGATAGAATTGTAGACAATATTTGCATTGTGTTTACCTTTTGCCGTGGGCGGAGCGGTCACTTGGTAATTTGTAGGCGTGTTCTTTCATCTCAAGTCACAAGGTTGTATTACTCATTCGCCAAAGTTTTGTTAAATGAGGCCTAATTCTGCTATTTCAACATTAGATTTCCATCTTATTGTGCTTTCTCGTTAGATTTTCAGCTGAAGTTATTTAACGCATGGCACACGTATTCGCCCTTATGAAGTGGCGCTCTTAGATTTAAGTGATGTTTACATTGGCTTCGAAATGAATTCAAGCTTAAATAAATGAATTTGAATTTCAAATCGTTGGTGCACACGAGCACAAAGCGTTGCGTAAAGATAACAAAAGTCAGACAAAATAAAAATTACTTAGACAATAGAAGTACTATCTATGTGTTGTGTAAGTAAGTAAGACTCCAAATTATTGCATCTGAATATATTGAATCGCTTAGTTATAAAATACGTTACATCAAAGTTTTTATTTGAGGATTTTTGAACAAAAGTTTGTTAAGAAAAATTTCTAAATAATCGATTAGCGTAGATAACAATTGGATAGGCCTATGTTCAGTTCTTAAAATGGCTGAAATGTTGGTGATGATGGTGGGATATGTCATGATGTTATGCTGTGAAATTAATCTGCACAATATTTTCACCCTTTTGACTAGTTAGCTTGAAAGTTGGCGCACATAAACAAATAAATTTATCTGCACAATATTTTCACTCTTTTGACTAGTTAGCTTAAAAGTTGACGCACATAAATAAATAAATAAATGAAGAATCAAACTTGAATTTAAAAAAAAAACTTTGACTAGAAACAGGTGAAGTTAATCTGACCTTTGTTTTAATTCGTGATATCATTTCTGATGATTGTAAAAACGAAAAAAATAATGAATCAAATAGTTATAACATCTATTTCCAAAATATATTTTCCAAACGATTACATGTTTACCTAATATGCTAGCTCTATCAGAGATCCACCATTTAATTTCTACACTAAAACTTAAGACCTGAAGCAATATGAAACAATACCAATCTGTTAGTAATTCTCTATGCACGTTTCAAAACGAATTTATTGATTCTTTTGCTTATTTATTTGTGAGAGCAAGAATCAATAAATCTATTAAAGGTGATTCCAATTATCTCATAGAAAAAAATTCATATTGACAGTAATTTAAAAAAAACACTAAATGTTTTAGATAAGTAATTAGATAATAATATTAGTAATCACATTTTTTAGTTTTTAAGTTAAAGTTAAAAAGAACTTTATTGACCCAAACTTGAATAAACTAAGGATTTTGAAAAATAAAGAATCTTAAAAACAGGCGTTTCACAATCGTTTTTTACTTTAAAATATAAGTATAATCGAGGCTCTGAATATATTTACATCATTACAATAATGAAGTTTCTGTAAACATCATACGATGATCAGCAACTTCAGGATTAGATGTCATGCTCTAAGCGGATGTAGGGTGTGAAATTTTTCATTTTGTAGTTACCCTACATATGACTTTTAATCCTTGATTAATTCAACCCAAAAACGTATAATTAGGACTTGTCCATTCTGAATTGTATTCTTTATAAAGAGAATATAAATTACATATTTGCATACAATATAGTTAATTATACTTTACTATCAGATCTTATAATATGAAAGTAAGGTTTATGCACGAGTGCCCGGTATTATGTACTAACCATTGTTCTTACAGGTGAATAACGTTGACGAGGTCCTGGAACGGCACAATGACTTCCTGGAGTCCTGCTTGGGCGATTGCATGCTGACCAGCCCCCAACTTCTGAAGGCGGTCACCACGCTGTGTCTGGTTTGCGTGCAATTCTGCTCTTTCATTCAGGTAACCACTGTAGTGCTTAATGCTGCATGCTCCTATATTTTAGAAGTAGGATTTGCTCATATCAAATACTGTGTAACTAGGGGTTTACCAATCCTTTATTGTTATTTATGTATCCTAAAGCATGCTCATTCATAAACGACTCAATCAAGTTCTTGATAAGAATTAAACAATCCAATTTTTGTGGGAGATTATGCTGGATCTGCGAATTTTCAAACTCTTTTAAGAAGGAAAAAAGAAATTGTTTTATTCCTATTTTCACATGAGTGGCGTTCTTGGATACAGTTGCAGGTGCTAGGGTCCGTTTACAGAGAAGAGGCGCATTAAGATTCATGTCTTTTCTGAGAATTGCGTGGCCATCTCAAACAACATAATTATTACATACGCGACATACGAGACAAATATAACAGGACAGTTAAGTTTGCTCTTCTTACATAGCTTTTGGGTGCGCCAAAGTTTTGTTTGACCTGTAACTACTGTGCGAGTATTATTTGACACCCAAAGACCAACAGAGGCGCAGCAGAAAAAGTGTAATTTTTGGTTATATTTTTTTTATTATTTATTATACCTTCTCTTTATATTGACTCGGGAATTATGAGGTCACCTGTATAAAATATTGCAGTTGAATCGCGTCAGCACCTCTCCACAAATTATTAAAGAAGATATGTCATACTAATTTCTACAACACATACAAACCGCTATGGCTTTCTATCTGCCTCCGTTCTCGATGTGTTTTGAGCCTAATATGAGTAAATTCAGAAGCGTTGCCCGCGGCGTCACTGACGACCGTAATCGCTTTGGCTGATTCGATTTGCCGTGACACTGCCTGTCCAAAAACAGAGATAGCGGTAACGCAACACACTTGCGTGACTTCCTAATGCGCCACTTCTCTATACACGTAGCCTTAGCTATTTATTACAATACTTACAATATGTATCAAATAATAATAAGTTATACGCAAAGCAATATAGAGAAATATTATTTCTATAATATTTTTTTACAGAACTATATAGTTTTATGCACTAGATATATAAATTACATTTTATTGATAATCCAAATATAGTTTATATCTTTCTATTTTCAGCTTTATAACATTTATATATTTAAAGATATTCTCTAAGCTTTGCTTAGATAATTTATTAAATTTCATAAAACAATTCACTTAATATATAGTATGATGTATTTATTATAGTATCACAATATCCTTATTAATGTGAGCTTTTGGCGTTAGTTGTTATATAATTTCTAACAGTTTATTTTGTATTTTCTTTTAACGCTACCAAAACACGTTAATTGGCAAAAGGAGATGCACAAGTACTTCGTGGACGCAGAGCTTAACAGTATGCTTGGATCAACGTATGACAGTTCAGAATATAGTGAGGTATCGCAAACAGTAAACGAATATATCGCACAAACTAAATAATAATTATGTCGTTGAAGCACTTAACAACCACCAGCATTAAAAATCACAGTTTATATAGAAACAGCTTTAATGTAAATATAAATCATATTAATTATACAATACAATCCTTTCGGTCGATTACAGCAAATCGTTGATTCTGCTATCGAATAGCTTAAAAATGATAATACTCAAATAAATAACCATTCTTGGCATGCCACTACCACAATGGCAACGCCAACGTTTGCAACGTTATGATTAAGCGGAATTCCACAGCAGAATCGATGCCCACTTCGTCGAATTGCTTGTATTTAAAACTTCAACGCTCAAATATGTTTACATTGCGTTGTTTATCAGTCAATCACATGTTATTTAATACGTGTGCTTCCATGTAGTATTTGTGACACAAAATCATTGTTAACCGCTTTTTTATTATTCTTTCATGACTCCTCTGTTTTAGAGTACTTTGGTGAGTAATATGGATACTTTCTATATATTGTATATTTCATAATAGAATATTAAACTACATATAAAACAACATACCTTATGTATAATTAATTTTAGTCGTATCAGTAACTATTTAACATTTCTACACTAATTTCATTGTATCCGACAATTATATTAATCATTATTTAACCATTAAGTTTTTTAATTTACAACTTTTATACAAGTAGTTACATGTTTATTTATATCAGTGTTCTACTTGAAGATGTTTAGACGATTCCATTTTGTTTAAGATGTCATTAAGGCCACCTATGGTAAAGATTTAACACCCGTTATGTTTGAGTTGAATAATGTTATATTTATATCTTGTGTTTTTACGGTGTATATTAAATTAGATTACGTTTTGTATGTACCCACGCATATAAAACATATTTTAAAATATTTCTTACATGTTATAAAATAAATGTGTTGTTTATAAATAAGACAGATTTATTTTTGAGACTTCTAAAAGTTTTTAAGATGACAAAGGAAATTAGAAAACTGGGCCCACTTTGTGACATGCACAATCAGCTTATCCTCAAATATATTTTAACTAAAAGGTTACGGTACGGTATATCAATTCTAAAAATTCTATTACTTTCCTGTCTCTTGGCAATCGTCCGCTTCTTTACAAATTAGTATAAACTTTATGTTTGAAATATGTCTTCAAACGCAAATTTCGTAATTAAATTATATAATCTGAAGCTGGGTAACTCAAAATGAATGAATGGAATTGATAAAATATAATGAATGTATAAACTGTTCGTGAAAAAATATTATCCTAAAGAGAAGTTAACTCATTTTGTGTGAATGCAAATGTACATACATTTGCATTCACACAAAATTTTATATACGTTATTACGACGTTACATTAAGTCGTTAGTTTATAAATTTGGTACTTTTTATATGGAGACACCTGTCAGTCTCCCCGTGACTTAAAATAACTGTAAATATTCGCAACGTCGGCTAAAAATTGTCCGTAAAATCTGTTTTATTTACTATGTATAAACGCATAAATGGAAGTGAAAAGTTAATACTATATTGTCTTCTGAATGCTAATACAACAATGTGAAACCTTAACAGAGTGAGGATATCGGTGGTGGCACCTCGAATAGTGGTTGCGCGGACTCGTTCAGTCGCTCAGTGTCTCGCTACGGGCTGCGGTTCACCGCCGCGCTTCTTTCAGTGCTGGCCATCATAGAGCGGATGGCGCGGGATAACAACACCAATAAGCTGCTCAATATTTCTGCCAGGTATGTATGAGAAAATTTATAATTTATCGTCATCATCTCAAGGTTCTCCAATGCGACAGCATACCGGCAATCGTAGGTAGAAGACAGCCTATGGACTGACTGATGATCTAGCCAAGACGGCGGCTTGAGATCGCTCTACTTAGATAACAAATGAGGATGCCTATGTTCACCAGTGGACTTCTTATGGCTGAGATGATGATAATCTTAAGCCTTCTGCCAATTAGGAGATAGGCCTCCTTCCCCCCCGACTGGTCTTCACATTGACGTGGTAGGGGGCTGAGAAAGCAGCTAGGGAACAGGTGACACCCAGGAGGGGCGATTTTGGGTACTCTTAGTACTGACTACCGGAAGGGGCACTAAGAGGGACCTGTGGAGGGCGCAGCGGGCGGGGCAAGAGGGCCCGCCTAGCAGTTCCAGGAGGGTTTTTTGCGGCGGGGACAGGGGCCCAGGCGATGCTTCTTTCTCAAAAAGGGGCGGGCGACGTCGTAAGATTTTTAGTGGGTATTACTGACGATTAAAAATCCCAATGTTTTGCTTTCTAGGTTAAACTTTAACACATACTACGTGAAGCAGTTGGAAAAGTTAACAGACGAAAACTTCATGGACGGTGACAAGAAAGCGTCGACATCCTAGCGTTCACGCCGGCGCCCCAAATCGGGCCGACTACCCACGAAGTAGTCAAACTACCCACCTCGCTCGAATTCACAATGTGATTGGCTTCATTATTCCCATATAAACTGTAATGATGAACACTACCAAGTATTCGCGCCAGTTAATAATTTTCAAACAGACAAAAGTGAATAAAACTAAGTGAAGCTAGTTAACTAAATTTCAGCAATAATCTTTTTTTTTTGGTATTTATTTTGACCTTATTGTAGGTAGCTACTATTCTAGCTAGTATACTTTCATCTTTATTGGCGAAATTACTAATTAAATTCATACCTATTTACTATCATTGGGTAGTTACGGAGGTCGAGTTTGATAGTTTTCGCAAGATATTTATTTGAGAGAGGCGCTTAATTTCTGTCTCAATGAAAAAAAAACAACGTAACAAAAAGTAAATAATTGAATGTTTTACCCAAAAGATACTTTTCTATCTGCTATCAGTATTAACAAAAATGTCTTTATAATATGTGTATTCCTCCTTAAAAAATATTGGGCTTATAACAAAACAAGTTCTAAAGTTAAAACAGATAGGTACGGTACACGGAAACACCTAGTAATTGACATTGACAGCTGACACTGGCTTTATTTTATCAAATAAAAGTGGCACAACTAGTTTAAAACCTGGTTTAACTTTAGATCTTGTTCTGTAATAAGCCGCTAAGCGTTCACATGATATTGGTAGTAACCAGTGCATTCCCCTCAAAATTCCATTTAACTTAGGTATATCAAAAATAAGTGTGGACGTGAATTTATTTTTATAATGATACGACAAATGTCGGACCTCTTTATTATTGTATGTACCATAAGAATATACGCCGAGCCTACACAGAATTAAGAAAAATAGTATTTTCATAAAAACATCTATTTATTGGAAATATTTAAACGGAGTACAAAATTAATCGAATATATTATTACCTTTAGAGCTATTTAGATTCTAGAAGTATTAATAATATCATAATTATCATCACACTTCAGAATCTCATTAAAACATAGTGAAATAAATGAAATGAAATAAAATTTATTTAGACTTAAAAACAAAGAACAGAAACAGTAAACAAATTTTACACATAAGTTTACATATAGTATGCCTAAAAAGGACTCCACTCAGCATGTGCTGCAGTGGAGGACCACAACAGCGCTGGTCTTCCGTGGAGACCTTAGTGACTAGGTATTTTATTTTACTACCAATAACTAACAAGTCTTAGTATTCATTGCATTTAGAGTGTTTTCTTACTGCCTCGTAACGTTTAGTTTTGGCTCTGCAATTACGCACCTTCAAATATTCTAAACTGAATGTGGTCTAATGACCATGAATTTTAGACTAATGTTAAGTAACTAAATTCACTTCTTTTCATGCAAAAATAACGAGTTCCAACTAATTTCTTAGGGTGTAACAAATACGCTGCTTAACTCTGAATAAAAACGGTTAAAATACGAAAATAAATGTTACGACGTACTTTGAGAGCACTTATGAGTATAACACTAAATCCAATAAGTACAAAAATAATCCTAGTGCATAGTGTCACAAAGTAGATCATAGTTTTTTATTAGGTATTTAAAACCGCTTAGGTGGCACTCGAGCGTATTCCCCGCGGGGCCTATAAGTGGTAATTTATTTTTGTCAAATAGACCAAGAACAATCTATTTTTCTCTATTGTAATAATGTCCGATATATTGCCATCCTTATTTTTAAAAAGACCTTCTAATATTGAGATAAAAAATACAATGTAGGGTTAGGTTCTAATATGAAGTACACAATTAGGGTTGGTAAATAATGTTACATAATAATTGCCATAATTAAAAATATTATAATCTTACATAATCTTCAACGTATTTAGAAACTTTGAACCATAATCCTCCAAAAGACCTGAGTAAATTCCTACAAAAAATAAAACCTTACTTATGGCATCACAATAACGAAGTAAGCCACTGAACTATTTAGTATTTCATAATGCAATAGTAATGATAGTCAAAGTGAATTATTGTAATAGATAAGGCTCCTGATTCCACATGATTAGAATATTAAGATTCTGAATACAGAAATAATTTCACTAAGACGTTACTAATAAGTATTTAAATCATAGGACTTTTGTTTAAATCACTCTATGTTATATTAAACATTATGCCAAGGTTTTGATTAATTATGGTGTAAAGATGGATATGTAACTGTTTCTACTGTTTCTCCGATGTTGTAAATTAAATAAAAAGTCACTAAGTAGTAGTAAGAAGGAATACCAAAAATACTTTCAGAACCTGTGTTTTCCACAATAAAAATAATGTTTCTAGATTTTATATACTTAATGTAATCTAAACCATAGAAAAGTGTCACAATGAAAAACTAAATATTGATCAGCCTTTCTATCCTAACGTTCAATACCTAGCTTAGTTGTTTTACTATTAGAAACTGCGTATAAATGAACTTATACGCTTCAAAGTAATAATAAAATTTACATTCATTATTGTTAATATTATGTAAGATTGTTGTTATTAAGAGTGCCATTTTGTTGAAAGTTAACTGTTGCCCTACGTTTTATTTTGAAAACCTTTTTATGTTCCAATACACCAGCCATTTTATTGAATCGTTACAAAATACTGGTAAGTTAGTCATGTTATATTGCCTACAGATTTAAAAATTCCTTATTGTTTAAATTTCTTTTATACGCCATTTAATATGACAACGTCACCAACTCTTAAATCAAAGTCTTTTATGTTCATTGACGTTAAGATTGTTGGTTGGAAGAGAGCAAGCTGTGTACTGTGGTTAAATAATAGTGGACTGTAGGGCTTTACGGATTTATATTATTGCCTTGAATTTGTTGAGTCGAGAGTCGCTGAATTGGCGGGAGGGCGGCCTAGGCACAGCTGCCACGCAGATAGTCTTCCTCGTCCTTCTCCTGCCCCCCGAGACGTCACATCGTCACCTCCGCGGCAAACTTACGAATCTGCAGTGTGGTCCAATGTTGGACAACAGCACAGCAGTATTGTGAAAAACAGGACATAGCCGGTTAACGTTTGCAGTACTTTATTGGTAACAGTATTACAATTATTGTCAAATAATATTCATTGATATTTGCATAAAATCATTATATGCATTGAGTCATCCATGCAGTGTTTTCCATTTAGCTGTTATAAAATATGTGCCACTAACACTTGTGACATAGTTACGTTTATTTAAAAAAATGTATTATTATTATTATTTGTAACATATTAAACCAACTCAAGACTACTTACTGTTTTATTTTAAGTGTACCCCTTTATCCGCTTTCTTAAATTCCCTCCAGAATAGTATGTACATATCGCAAAATATGGCCATTTTGCGATATGTTCATACACTTATTTTATATATTGCGTCTCTCCTCGCTGCTGGTGTAAAAGCAGCTTTACGAAATATTATCCAAGCCGATTATTGTTACTGATTGTCGTCCGGTCGGGTCGCTCTAGAAGCGCTGGAGCGGTCTTTTAAAGACTGCGAGATGTTGGCAAACGACCGGGAGACAACCAAACATGAGGTGCCACACGGAGGCGCTGCGTCTTTAAAACGCAATTATTTCAACGCAGTGTATGCCACACGAGCGCTGCGTTATAGTGGCAATCTCTAGCGTTTGATAATAATATGATATATAGTGCACTGCCGCTCCGTCGTTTCAACGCAGCTTCTTTACGCTTGCGTTGCGTCGACTGAGCGATGACGAATAAGAATATACGCCGAGCCTACACAGAATTAAGAAAAATAGTATTTTCATAAAAACATCTATTTATTGGAAATATTTAAACGGAGTACAAAATTAATCGAATATATTATTACCTTTAGAGCTATTTAGATTCTAGAAGTATTAATAATATCATAATTATCATCACACTTCAGAATCTCATTAAAACATAGTGAAATAAATGAAATGAAATAAAATTTATTTAGACTTAAAAACAAAGAACAGAAACAGTAAACAAATTTTACACATAAGTTTACATATAGTATGCCTAAAAAGGACTCCACTCAGCATGTGCTGCAGTGGAGGACCACAACAGCGCTGGTCTTCCGTGGAGACCTTAGTGACTAGGTATTTTATTTTACTACCAATAACTAACAAGTCTTAGTATTCATTGCATTTAGAGTGTTTTCTTACTGCCTCGTAACGTTTAGTTTTGGCTCTGCAATTACGCACCTTCAAATATTCCAAACTGAATGTGGTCTAATGACCATGAATTTTAGACTAATGTGAAGTAACTAAATTCACTTCTTTTCATGCAAAAATAACGAGTTCCAACAAATTTCTTAGGGTGTAACAAATACGCTGCTTAACTCTGAATAAAAACGGTTAAAATACGAAAATAAATGTTACGACGTAC
The DNA here is from genome assembly GCA_949126915.1 of Musotima nitidalis. Lineage (NCBI taxonomy): Eukaryota > Metazoa > Arthropoda > Insecta > Lepidoptera > Crambidae > Musotima > Musotima nitidalis. Next base: position 8,670,319 of record OX421418.1, on the reverse strand, counting down.
TCTGAGAGCACTTTTGAGTATAACACTATTAAATCCAATAAGTACAAAAATAATCCTAGTGCATAGTGTCACAAAGTAGATCATAGTTTTTTATTAGGTATTAAAAACCGCTTAGGTGGCACTCAAGCGTATTTTCCGCGGGGCCTATAAGTGGTAATTTATTTTTGTCAAATAGACCAAGAACAATCTATTTTTCTCTATTGTAATAATGTCCGATATATTGCCATCCTTATTTTTAAAAATACCGTCTAATATTGAGATAAAAAATACAATGTAGGGTTAGGTTCTAATGTGAAGTACACAATTAGGGTTGGTAAATAATGTTACATAATAATTGTCATAATTAAAAATATTATAATCTTACATAATCTTCAACGTATTTAGAAACTTTGAACCATAATCCTCCAAAAGACCTTAGTCAATTTTTACAAAAAATAGAACCTTACTAGTACACATTTCATAATGCAATAGTAAGGGTGGTCAAAGTAAATTATTGTAATAGATAAATTACATTAGGCTCCTGATTCCACATGATTAGAATATTAACAGCTTAAACGCCCAGCCGAAAATACTAGTTTGCTCTATGGGCCATGGCAGCCACCATATGTCCGACAACCCTTTTGTTATTTTTCAATAAGCCCATTGATAAAACAAACTGGCAGATAAACGGTGTCTGCCATGGCGTTTAACGTGTTAAGATTCTGAATACAGAAATCATTTCACTAAGACGTTACTAATAAGTATTTAGATCATATGATTATTGTTTAAATCACTCTATGTTATATTAAAAATTATGCCATGATATTAGGGTTTTGTTTAATTATGGTGTCAAGATGGATATGTAACTGTTTCTCCGGTGTTGTAAATTAAATAAAATGTCACTAAGTAGTAGTAAGAAGGAATACCAAAAATACTTGCAGAACCTAGTGTTTTCCACAATAAAAATAATGTTTCTAGATTATATACTTAATGTAATCTAAACCATAGAAAAGTGTCACAATGAAAAACTAAATATTGATCTGCCTCTACTAACGTTCAATACTTAGCTTGGTTGTTATACTATTAGAATCTGCGTATAAATGAACTTATACGCTTCAAAGTAATAATAAAATTTACATTTATTATTCTTAATATGTAAGATTGTTTGTTGTTATTAAGAGTGCCATTTTGTTGAAAGTTAACTGTTGCCCTACGTTTTATTTTGAAAACCTATTTATGTTCCAATACACCAGCCATTTTATTGAATCGTTACAAAATACTGGTAAGTTAGTCATGTAATATTGCCTACAGATTTAAAAAATCCTTATTGTTTATATTTATTTTATACGCCATTTAATATGACAACGTCACCAACTCTTCAATTAAAGTCTATTATGTTCATTGACGTCAAGATTGTTGTTTGGAAGAGAGCAAGCTGTGTACTTAGATTAAAAATAATGTGGTCTGTAGGGTTTTACGGATTTATATTATTGGCCTTGAAATTGTTGAGTCGGGAGTCGCTGAATTGGCGGGGGGGCGGCCTAGGTACTGCTGCCACGCAGGTAGTCTTCCTCGTCCTTCTCTTGCCCCACGAGACATCACATCGTCACCTCCACGGCAAACTTACGAAACAGCAGTGCGGTCCAATGTTGGACAACAGCAGTATTGTGAAAAACAGGACATAGCCGGTTAACGTTAGCAGTACTTTATTGGTAACAGTATTACAATTATTGTCAAATAATATTCATTGATATTTGCTGAGTCATCCTATTCTAGACAGATCAAAGTAATCAGTATCGTTACTGATTACTTTGTCTACCACGGTCATGGTTTCTACGTTATATTAGGAAATTGCTGAAAGGAAGTTGCACAAAAATACGTAACTTTCAAATCTTTTCCATTAAGCTGTTGTAAAATATGTGCCACTAACACTTGTTACATAGTTACGGTTATTAAAAAAAAACTGTATAATTATTATTATTTGTAACATATTAAAACAAACTCAAGACTACTTACTGTTTTATTTTAAGAGCACCCCTTTATCAGCTTTCTTAAATTCCCTCCGGAATAGTATGTACATATCGCAAAATGGCCATATTTTGCGATATGTACATACTATTCCGGTTCACATACTTATTTTATATATTGCGTCTCTCCTCGCTGCTGGTATAAAAGCAGCTTTACTAAATATTTTCAAGCTGATTATTGTTACTGATCGTCGTCCGGTCAGGTCGCTCTAGAAGCGCTGGAGCAGTCTTTTAAAGACGGCGAGTTGTTGGCAAACGACCGAGAGACAACCAAACTTGAGGTGCCACACGGAGGCGCTGCGTCTTTAAAACGCAAATATTTTAAACAAAGTTATAGCGTTATAGTGGCAATCTCTAGCGTTTAATATGCTATATAGTGCACTGCCGCTCCGTCGTTTCAACGCAGCTTCTTTACGCTTGCGTTGCGTCGACTGAGCGATGACGCTTTACATTTATAATTTGAACGGCATGCCACACGGGCGTTGTGAACAATTGAAGTGAGTATTATCAATTTTGAAGTAACGACAAAACCCTTCTCCGAATTACATATGATATATAGAGCAAAAAGATTGGACTCAAAACTGCATAAATCATTAGCTTTTTTCTATTCATTGGTGAAAAAGGTGTTAAATAAACAACATAATAAAATGACAATCTATTTTAATAATAACAGACTTAAACACAATCTTACCTCGTGTATCATTCAATTGGTTTCGTTTGATACATAAAGCAAATCACACATTGGACTAACAATAAATATATTATTGTAACATTGGAATAGCCACTACTCTAAACTGATTTTAATAATAAATAAATCACTTTCAGTGCGGACAATGACACAATTTGACCCGAAACAAGTGTAATTATTAAAACTTTGTAACGCAGCAAGCGAAATACAACGAAATCAGTTAATTACGCAAGGAACTAGAATATTCATATATAACATACTTCATAATTAAATACTCGCATTACATCTAAGAGTAAATTATATGGACACAATCATAACTAGATTTTTAACAATAAAACCAACCCTGTGTTTGTATATAAGCGTGAATTTCAACCGAAACTGCTGTATAATTTAATTTCCTATGATACAAATTAGAACACTGAACGAATCTCAACAGAGCTAAGTGAGGTTACAAGTAATATCACTGGATTACACTACAAGTAAAATCGAGTACACATCAAGTTAAACTACCTTATTCACATTTTAATATTATTAAATGGTAACTGCATATTTAATAAGTCACTTTTGTGCATTCATAAATTGAGACAAATAAATGTAAGATCCATCTCAATCATATATAGATAATTGTAAGTACTCAAAGAAATATAGCTTACATATTTAGCTAAAATGACTGTTTTTATTCGGAATCTGAATGAATAAATAAACATTGATAAGGAGTTCTGCCATTAAAAGTATTAATATATGATACAGTCGGTTTTTGACAACTTTTAATTAATATTGACATTAACGTCTAGTTAAGATATGACAGAAACACCAAAATGTATGTATTTCATTTCACTGCCGGAACTATTACCGGCAGGTCTTTAGAAAAAAACAATTAAATACGTAGAAAAAGTGCAGTTGGGTTAGATAGTGTAATGATTTTTTTGTATAATCTATATATTATTAGTTAGATATAGGTTTGTCTTTAAAGGTTTCATGGACTTGCAATTTTTTAATGTTATTATGAGAGTCCTTGAGTTTTTTCGGCTTTGACTTTAACTCATCCCACATCTAGTAGAAACACAGTTAAAATTATTTATAACGTGCATTTGCTTCTACATTTTCTGCCATTTTTGGTATATACTTCGCGAAAGGTTTTTAAAAATTTTACTCAATAATACTTAATTTGACTACTTATCACTCTAAAGAGAGCTGCAGAAAATATGTCAGGATAAAAGCAAATGTACGTATATGTACTATTAAAAAAAACAAGGTATGTTATTACGCACGTTGCGGAGTATAATTGCGTTACGAACTTATAAAGTGCCCAAAAACTAGAAAAGAGTTTTGAGTATTACATTTCTCATAGTTATTATTTATATTACGTTAATAGAAATATTGTTGGGAAATAACAATCAGTAAAGACCTAATCTTTTTATTCAAATAACTTATACAATGACAGCTCTTCATGTTTATGACTAATCATACAACCTTTGCGGTATATTGGCGGTAAAAAAAACTGATATCATAATATTGGACACTCTATTGTGTTCTCAAATACCTGAAGCTGACTGTATATTATAGTGTATATGAACAGCTCTCATTAACTCGACTAGTATGAGTCCGTTGCTTTAACATCACCACATATGCGTCTCTCTTATTTCGCTTATGATTTGACCAGCACGTTGTAAAGCCTGAAAATAATAATAAACGGTTAATACGCATAAAATCCCATAATATTGGATGGGAATCATCTAGAAATCTAGACCATTCGCTTTATGATATTAGCAATAAATAATAGGATTAAGATCCCTCAGACAGCTCTATCTTTTCCAATATATGTAGACCTTGTTCTAGTGGGTGTATAGGGATCCTACCAAGACCTAAGGAGCCCAAGCCAACCTCACCTGCAAGCGGTGCACCTGCTGATCAACGGATGAGGCTCTGGCGAACATAACAGTACCCGGTAAACGGCTATAGGCTCGCCACCTACTACGTGGGACCAACTATATGATTGGCGAAGTGTGGGCGTATAATATGCCTCTGCCTACCCCTTCGGGAAAACAGGCGTGAATGTATGTAAGTTGTTCTAGTGGTACGACCTCTGACAAACGAATCCGAATACAACTTTATAACACATACATAATATACATTTACATTAACAATATACGGTAAACAAACATGTTACTTTTATAATAATTCACTGTATAATCAATAAATAAATATTTTTAAGACTTACACCAATTGTTTAGTTCCAGGATAAGTATCATTAAGACATTATGTTATGTATACAAAATAACGGATAAACATACCTTATTACTTTTTTATTTTGTAAATAGATACTTAATATTACATATACTTTAAACATTGTAACAGACCCAGACCAGAACAAATATCCATGTTTATGCACACAAAGTTTGGTCCTGTGTCCGAGTACGAACTCAGGAGTGGAGTGCGGGTATACTTGGTCGTCAAATAATAATAAATTAATTAATGCATTAAGGGTTCAAGAATTATAAGATAAATCAGAAAATTATATCCAACATTCGGTAAGACAAGGGCATAATTGTCAAAAATTGAGAAAATTACTTAGGTATGCAAAAGTGTTTTAAAAATGCCTTTTCAACTGGCGGAACAAATACACCATAATGTATAGTTACTTCATGTACAGGAGAATTACTTTTTAAAGTAATATTAAATAAACAAGATCGCATTAAGAGCAAAAAAATCTTAAAATGGCTCTCCTGTAAAATTGCAAATATTGTAATTATGCCCTTGTCTTACCGAAGGTGCGATATATTCTTGACGATTAACGTAACAATGGCGTGTAAGACTTCTTGGCTGGAAAGTGAAGCGTCATGTCCGCAGTTTTGTTTTATTTTCTAAATTTTTTGATATTTCGAACATTAATGTGTAATAACGGTAGATTATTAACCGTTCTGTTTGTGAAGAGAGAGAACAGTGCAACATAACTTTTCAAATTCTCTCAAGAAGTCCATGTTAGATCTCAGTTTAGCCCCACATCTTTACTGAGAACTCAAGGGGTTAAGAGGAGGGCATCTCATTTACCATTTATCATCATTATCACCACTCATTCTCATTTACTATGATTTATATACATGTTACTTAACACTGGCTAAATGTGCTAAACGCACGAAGCCATTATTTGAAACAAAAGAAAAAAACATGGCGTGTAAGTCAGTATGCCTATGTCGTGCTGCTGAAGCTCGTTGTTTCTATTCAGTGGTGTATTAACGAAGAAAAAAGTATTTAAGTATTCATATAACCTAGTACCCATTAGCCAGAAGCTATACATAGTTAGGCGTTAGATGACGATTTCCTGAGAATGATTTTTTAATTTTTTATCTAGATAGATTGTCGGTTATCATCCTAAGCACATGGCATCAGGTCTCACCTTGAGCATATCGGCAGCTTCCTTCCTACGCTGCGCAATGTGCTCAGACTCGTTGAGCATACTTTCGGCCTGGTCGGACTTGTATAAATGCGTCACCAGCTCCGATTGAAGGTTGTCCTTCACGTAGTTCACCAGGAAATGCATCACCGCCTTCGGTACCGAGTCTTGGATCGATTTGCGGACGATGTAGAAGTACGACTTTATCAGTCGCTCTGGAAGTTATTTATAAAATATAATGAACTATCGTAGTATTGATTTCGATGTGCTACGAAAATAAAATATTTTTTCTAAAGAAAATCATCCCAATTTAAAATTATAGTGTCAATTAATCAATAAATAAAAATACCGTAAAAAAAATTTCTTCAGAAATATAGTATCTTCGTTTAGAAAGCATACAAAAATATCGCGAAGATATTAATATAGAAAGTATTAACTTTGTAATAAAAAAAAAAAATTAATTAAAATGTATTAATTTTAAAGATTAACTTACACTAATTTCTACGATTAACTTAACGCTTATATTTAGATAAAAAACTTTGAAAACACTATTTTACAACATTGCAAGATTAACTAAAACAGATATTTACATGATAGCATATTTCTACATTTTTTTATGTTAGATACCCCTAGTTAGGTGCGCTTCCGGATTACGTCATGTTATAAAATATATTATCAAACATATAATGTCACTTTTATATACTTATTAGATTTTATGCATTAATATTTTGTTAACAAATGTTTATGCCCTTTTTTTAATAGAAAATTTTAAAACTATTCATCTGCATCACCCCAAGCAAAAATTAAAACACCAAAAATTTTTAGGCGTCATGACAGGTGCAGATGAGTCGGTCTGCGTGAAACTTAACGCATTTTTTCGCCAAAATTCGTAGAGGCACATTATAAACAGCAGCTTTAAACGTATTAAGGCTTAATAAAAATATACAAGTGCCTGGTAGATATAGTTATCTAGCGTTCGTCAGCAAATATGGAAAGTTGCTCCGATTTTTTGAACTACTTGAACAGGGTACAGGTGTTTTGTACAGACCAGGTTAAGATGAATGGCACAACTACTAAGCAAGGATTTTTCAATCGTCAAGTATTACTTATACGTCTTATAAAATGTAATACGTCTTGTTTAGGCACGTTATGATACATTTACCAGTGTTTGGGAATGTAATTTTAAATTAGATCTTCTTCTTTGGTAAATTTTTAACTAGATATTAAAAAGCAGCCCTAAATCGTCTTTTGCAACCGTGTGAACGTTGACAAGAAAAGCTGTGGCGTAAAGCAAGAGATTAATGATAGGTGGTCGGAAAGTGAGCAAATAAGTAAAGCTTCGCCTGAACATCTATCGATGATTCTCACCGACTAATTCACCCATTTGGTTCAAATGCATCATGTTGATGCCTTCAACGGTCTTTCCGTTTTTGTTATAAAACGGCTCTTCGTCGCTCCGTCCACCTAGCATCATAACAAATAACACTCAACGACTTCTAAATAAATATCTGCAAGCATTACTTTCTTAATACTAAGTTATGTCAAAAGTTATACATTTTAATAAACACTAATTGATAGACAATGATTATGTCGCGGCAGTGAGAGTGAAATCAATTTTAAGAATTGGTTAAAACACCTTTAGAAAGTTTTAACGTCCTATGGCAATCGGACAATTAACACTTCAATTGGTAGTGTTGTTGGCCTCTTGAAATATAAAAAGCCTAAAAGTATTTTAAAAAAATATGTGAAATAATTGTCATCAGAATATGAAACTTACGCAGTGAACTTAAGGTAGAAAAATAAAGAAAATTTTCTACCTGCTCTGTCTGTCAAAGTTGCATGCAATTTTTTTATATTTCTTCTAATTCTAATACAACTCCGTCATTAGTAAAATCTCGGAAGAAGTTTCTTGTATCGTCATTGTATCATTTTTGTCTACTACCCGCATTTTACTCACCAATGACGTCACAGTCGTGCTGCTCCCGGTCGGAGAGTTTGCGAGAAGTATGTGAGGGTACTTCAGGCAGAAGATTTACAGGTTTCTGCGGTGTCAGCGCCTTGTTCTCTGGAGTACCGTTCATCTGAAATATTTAACTAAAATATAATACAGTTTTAAATGAGCACAAGTAGAATTGTAAGATACTATTCTCAACACATTTAGTACATAAAAGCTAAGCAGATTTAGTATGTGTAACATCTATATATCTAGAATGTGAATTAACCTTATCTTATTTTTCAGATACATAATTAGTATCTGTTCAGTAGTCTAATTATATAAAATAGATAACACCATTAAGCATTTATAACAAGAAATGTAAAGAAAGTTGTTACGATTATTATTTAATCGTTTACTTCAATTATTAAGTAATTTAATACATGCAAAAAAAAACATTAAGCGTAATGTTGGCATTTTTAAGAATTTTAAATAGGGATGATGGCTCGCAAGTTTGTATTGCTATACTATAGTATATTCGCGAATTAAATTTTTGTGCCACATTTATGACACAAATTAAAATAATTATTTAAGTCCTTTTAAGACTATTTAATTTGTAACATTTTCAAATCAAGTGAAAAGAAAAAACGTCAAATGACATAAGAGAGACAGCACTACAAAGATATGACGTCATACGACTTGAAAATCACAGTGAGAAAGCTGATATGCTCTTCTCTCCACTCTTCTGTTTGTGTATTGTAGGAATTACTACCATATTTGTGTTTTACATTTTCCTCCAAGCAAAAAACTACATGTAAAATTCAACTTCGGCATCATCCCTATTTTTTGCGAAGCAGGTTACTAATATATAATAATGTCCTACTACAACTATGACAACAATTAATACAACAATTAAAATAATATGATTTAAGTACAACAACTATGACAACATTCAAAATTAAATTATTTATGTTTAATTACGATTTGGCCGGATGCTCAAGATGCAATAGATGCAGAAATTGGCCTTACATTTTGGACGAAGATTTTATTTAGAACACACCTGAGGCGTAATTGGAGATTCGGCGACAGAGTTATACTGAGTCGGTGATTTCTCTGAGCCGTCGGTGATCGCCGCTACGTGCTGTCAAAACAGTTATTTACAAATAAATAAAATTAATTCTTGTATTCCTTTCTAACCCCTACCACTGGTACTAATATTCAAAACTTTAACATGAAAAATCGTTATGGATGTAACATGGTTAGATTTAAAATAGTCTTATACCACAATATGCTTTTATTTTTATACAATGTAAGAAAATTTCGCAAATTTACTAGTTAATATTTAAGAACATCATTCATTAATTAATCTATCGAATAAAGTATACCACAACCTGTTTAGAAGTATACCACGACCTGATTAGAAACTATGATTTCATTTACCGAGTATACTTCAAGTAGGACACTTTACATTTGGTTGTCTTCTACTTTATTAAATAGTAAAGAAGACACTGGTAATTGAAAAATCAGACTTATGACTTTATATTAAAAGAAACGAACGATTTTCATTAGTAGCAGAATGTCTAAACAAGTCTTAGTGTATATGGGTCAATCAACTTTTAAATGTCGTTAGGTGGAAAATTTTGAATTTTATTTTGTAGTCTTATTTTCCATTTTTATATATTTTATAAAACAGAAAATATATTATTCTTTAGCATTTTATAAAGAGCAGAGCTGATTAATCAAAATAGAGCACTTTTAACTTTAAAAATTCAAACAAACCACGTTAAATCTGTCTCCTGGACCACTAACCTAAAATGATTTTAAAGCGAAGCACACAACATTTAAGATTAAAATAACCAGTTTGTTTTAAAGTATAGATGATATATTTTAAGTTTTCATATAAATAAATCAAAAATAACGCATAACTTATGAAATATTATTCTTTAAATTGTCCCCAAGACAACTATTGTCTCATATGCTACTTAACTTTTCATTAAAACAGAAAATAGTAACAATTATGCAACACAACACTATCTGTCAATTCATTTTAATTTGTACATTGATCTGTAAAAAGTTTCATGAACCAGTTATGTTTTAAAAAGTGAAACGAAATGACAAAGTGCTTTTCATTATAGGGACAACTTAGTTGTCCAATAGACATCGTTTGGTTGTCCAAAGGAAAAGTGTATGATTAAATGTGCGTTAAACTTTATAAGAAGTGATAATAAATGAAACAGGTTTATGAAAGTATCAAAAGTATTCTTTTTACTAAACGTTATTCTTAATAACACTAATAAATTTCAAAAGCTATCAACATCCTTACAAGTTATAGCAGTCTTTAAAATCAACTAAGTTGTTTAACTAACTAGTTAACTTTCCTTACATTTATCAACTTAATATTCCTGTACTGATTCGTCATATTAAAAACATGCATCTTTATGGTTTTCAACTCTTCTTTAAAATTTTCTACCATGTTTTGTACCATGTCTTTTTTTACTTTTTTCACATTCTTTACAGCTTTATTTTTCATCCTTCTTTCAGGTAGGTTTCTTCTTCTCTAACCCATTCAAACCATTGTATTTTGCCTTCAAGTTTGTTTTCATTTATTTTGATTTCTTTATTTTGACACTGAACGCAGGTTCCAAACATGCAAACCATTTTGCTGCTGTTACAGACCCTTTCCAAAATGAGCGCACTAATCTCTATGGCATTAATTACACGTTTCTGTCTTAGAGCCTTTATCTTAGCTATTGAATTTGTTTGTATTTTGCAAAGACACATTTTCCTTCCATCTATTGTTGGTCTGACTACGTAGAAAGATCGATGTTTAGTAAAATAAAAAAGAGAAGATTTTCTTTTTGAGCTCTGTATGTCCGATGCGCTCGTTTGTTCTTGACCTAACTGTTCCTTTAATATCTAGCCACTCCTGTATAATTTTAGTCTTTTGTGACGAATCTATAATTTTAAATATGGTTTTCAATAGGTTTCTTCCTTTTAGAGCTTTTATTTTCTTGTATGTTTCTTTAATGGCATTAGACAACGTTTTATATTTTTATTGTATTTCTTCACTTTTCTCTGTAGGCTGATTTACTTAAATTTTTAGTAATTCTTTTTCCTTGCGATGAGCTCTCTTTTATATTTTTCATATTTCTTCTTCAACATCTTGGCTTCGCTTTGTATTTTTTTTATTTTCTTTGTATAATTTAGTTCTTTACCTGCGAATTCTTTTTCTTCCTCTTTTTTTACGTGTAGATGGCAACAATTTAACAGGAGAACTGTGCGGAATGGGTTCGTATTGTTCTTGGGGGTATATTTATTTCCTATCTTGGGAGGTGTATCGTTAAGAATATTATAAACACCTGTTTTTCGTTTTCTCTGTTCTTGTTTACGCAATTCCCAAATAATTCTGCAATCTCTTTGTTCCTCGGGATTAAAATTTGATATCAATCTTTTATTTTTATGAAAGCTTTCCCTTTTCTTCCGCTTAGCCAATTTATCTGGGTTTTCTTTAAGACTCTCTCTATACCGTCTTGACTTTTTTGCTCCGACAATCCCATACTCTAAAACCATAAACAAAAATCATGAAAAATATATATATATTTTTAAATAAAATCTTTTCGAAATTATTTTGCATTATATTTGTCCCAAAGACAACCAAACTGTCCTACGGACAACCAATTTCGTTGTCCAAGTGACTGGTTGTCCGTGTGCCTTTTCGCAAATTCCAGCTGCCTATTAAATACTATTGCGTTTTTGTGATTTGCCTGTTCGTCAGATTTAAATATAGATAAAATAGAATTTGTTGCATAATCATTTAATATATAATATCAATTACTTACGTAAATCTGATGGTGGTCCGATGGACTGACAATAAACACACCCACTCCCTCACACAATACTCGGTCGACTGACGCCGCGACGGTTAGTGATATCATGATGGCGGTCGATCGTGTCGTTCGGCAATAATCGAATTATATTAGGCTAGTCGCCTTGTACGCACCAAGTTTATTCTATGATATGAATTTTCAAGTAACTTTTGGTTGTCCGTGTGACTTCAATATTTATGGGACAAAAACTAAATGTATAAAAATCGTATTTTAAGTAAATTAAATAAGTACTCCACATGTTTTCTTGTTAGTTTAGATTCCTATAAATGATTTAGAATAATTTATATCAATTGACTCATAGCGTTTTTTTTCGTAATATATAGTTTTGTGGTGCACTGTTGGTCGGGGACAATCTGAAATACTATTTGAAAACCCTTTTTGTCATTTGGACAACCAATTAACAACTGATATATTACAATAAAATTAAAAGCACTTTTAATAATAGGTTTGTTAATGTCAATATTAATGGAAAATACACAATTGTAACTAATATTTTAAATATAAATTTTAAAATAGGTCAGGGACAGGGTAAGGTTGCCGTCGTACAACTAAAAGTTGATCGACCCATATGATGTATTGAAATTAATTGATAAATATTTTTAGACCAAAATAACGCTACACATGATCTAAGATATAGTATTAAAGTATGAAACTAATGATTACATTACTTAGCAGATTAAAAAGAGAGCCCACCTTTTGACTGAAAACGCTATGAGTTACAAATAGGGTGTTAGGGTAGGTCATGTGACTAACATGAATACACACAGGTCTAATCTTTAGTAGTGTTACCTTGTTGTATGCATCCCAAACATTGCTCAAGTATACTAGGGTGGACCCTCTTTCTCCCATTTGTCGCAGAATCAACTATAAAAAGTATGTACTATAAAAACTATAATAATTACTAAGAAAATTAAATATTTATAGTTTCAAGCTGAATATATCAAGTGTTAAACTGTTAGCGAATATATAGAGGATTAATGCGGTTGGTTATACTTAGGCACATGTGTGAGTACATGCTGCAGGCCAGATTGTTATCACATACTCGCTGGGTCGGAACTTTTTTAACAGTAAAATAATCTTAAAATCTCACAATTAACATATTAATTATAGCCTCTCTCAACCGTAATTATATAAATGTGTTATGTTTTCGTTTAGGAATGAAGAGGGAATGTAAAGTTTACATAGTGTGTAGTGATTTAAAGTGATATAGAGCTCGTAGATTTGATGTACTCCTATCCGTTTTAAAATTGTCAAAGGAATATGCGCCGCGTGACTCTAAAATAATCGTTTTAGCACTTGGATCTCAACTCATCTGAACCATTGTACTTTAGCATTTATAATTAAGGGTATTTACTATTTGATATTACTCATCAAGTCATTGATCTCATTAAAACCATATTTGGCAGTCTTCCAATCAAGTTAGAGGCGACTAGAAAAGTTTTAACAGCCAAACCATACCACATCCGCGTGGTGAAATGATAGATGCATTATCATATAAATTATTACGATCTCTAAGCTTCGACAACCAACAAATAGTAGATTCATTCAATAGTGATTTATACTATAGTTACTGAACCACTTTCAAAGTGAAGGCGATCGTAGATCGTATTAGAGTTTACTCTAATACCTATGTTTGTAAAAAGAAGCCCAAGTGTTACAATGGTGCACTTATAGGCTGAGATATAACCAAATGAATATTGTTTTTCTTTGGATTCTTTAGGATTATGGGATATAATGATGTGAAAAATGTTATAAAACTAGAGTTGTTAAGTTGTAGGAAAAACAGTTATGACAATAGAGATACTAAGCAGCTGAAGGTCAACAAGCATTGATATTAGTAAAGGCTTAAGTAGTTATTTCCTACTATGTATATATAGCAGATGAGCCTCTATTAGTAAGGACTCCTTATTTGATACCTAAATGCCCATGCCAAGCCCCGAATCCAGCGAGTGCCAATCAGATCTAAATATAATCGCAACAGTACTTTGAACACGGTTGATACCGGCGAGGGCGTGGCGCGCTTGTGGCGAAATCCCGGGCTGTCATCCAGGCCGTCGGTGCTTTTCAGAAGACCCGTCACTAGCGCCGCCTCGCGGTGGAAGTCCGGGTGCTTCGTATTAATGTATGCCAGCTCGATCGCCACTAAGTTCTCCACCTGATGAAAAAATGTTTTGGTTGTTAAAATTTTCTGACACACAATAACAAAGCAAAATAATGAAATGGTTGAAAGTGTCGGCATAGAACATGGTGGCAAATCATATTAGATATTTAAATTGAAATTAAAATAATATTGACACAGGGAATCCTAGTGTGGAGACCAGTGATATATGTTTTAACAATTTTTTGAACAATAAAGATTATTTATGAGACTCTTTTGTTTCCGGAAAAAGTCAACTCGTCCGCGGTAACTTTGGTAGAAGTATTTAAAAGTCGTAGGTTCGATCTACGATTTTTGGATAACCGGTCCACTGCTCTGACCACTAACCTACCGGCGACTGATGAACGCGTTGAATTTTTTCCAGTACATTGTGATTTGCGTTTTAAAGCCCGCGTTATTGCACATAGCATTATGAAAGAAAAAAATATAAATTAAGAAAAAAATAAAGATTATTATTAATTTTTAAGTTTTTGAACGATATGCAGGTACATTTGTATACAACTTGGCTAAGGCTGTCTTTAAAATATTTGTCCGAGACTCGCTGGTAAATATTGCAAAATTTATTGTGTAATTACAAATTTGTAATAAATAATAATTAATTTTTAATTGTAATAATTTGCTTCGATCTCAGGGTACATTATTTTGTTATATAGTAAAATTCAGCACACAAGGATTTTCCAAGAGATTATAGCAAGTGCAAAAAGTGATGTTTCTTGTGTTGTAAGCGGTGCGGTAAAAATTCTCAACCAGGTGGGGCATGCTTGAAACAATTAAATAAAAATGGCAATAAATTACCATAGCGTTGGTAGCAGGCAGCCTAGTACGAAGAAGCTGCGTCACCACGTCCACTATGCGTTGGTGCAGCCTCGGAAATCGGAGCATCTCTTGTTGGACCTCCGTGCCGCAGTGCTGCACTATACGCTGCATTTCTTCGTGGACCTATATTATTAATAATATTGCTATGTTATTTTTCAGTCATGCTGTGTACACTCTCTGTGGTTTATTAAATAGCCTATTTTTATTATATCGTCACCTCCACGGCCAACTTACAAATTTGCAGTTTTTGTAAATTTGACATTTCTATAAAAAATTGCACCTAATGCTGTACTACATAGGTGTGAAAATATTCAAACTACAAAAACTGCAGATTCGTAAGTTTGCCGTGGAGGTGACGATATCGCCATGGCATTTTAAATGTATCGATGATAATCTGTAAGTGTACCTAAATTTAAATAAATAAATTGAAATTTGAGATGAGAAACACAAAAGTAACCGAAATATCCGTCAAACTTATTTTATATAGGATTTCTATATTATTGGATAATATATTATCTATCACGCTTTGATTTAATTAAACATTTTTAGTTTGCCAAAATCTATGGGTACATTTATACATTTTTGGATAGTATATTATGCTTTAATTAAATATAACTTATTTAGTTTCCAATAATATATGGGTAATTTTTTACATTCTGCAAGTATCCTTGTGAGTGGAACGAAAGAGCAATGACAATGCAATTTATCAATTGTTTATTAAGTTGAGTCGACTCTTATCTCGGCTTTTGATAGAAAATCTAGGCAAACCAATCGACTAAATAAATACATACTTTTGCCAATACTTGCTTTAGAATGTTGATATCAGGTAGAATAATTTGCATAGACAGTAAGATATGAACTGATATAAATATCTAATAGAAATGTCAGTCCCCATCTATATATACAATTGATAGAACAGACAAGAAACAATTTGGCGTTTCTCTGTATCATCATTAAGATTAATTCAAGGATCAATTACTTTTTTTCAACTATTTTTAATTTCAGGGGGATAGTATAAAATCTTTTATGTTTCTTAAAAAGGCGCGATAACATAATGTGCTGGCTGATTTAATGCGTGTTTGTATTTAAATCTTTATCTATATAAGATTATTAGTACCGGAATGTCTTTAAGTTATCAGCAGTCTTTATTATCAATCTAATGATAAATACTTACGCTTATTTAGGGCTTTTTGCATCTGGTTGAATATTAAACCATAATGAAATATTATCGAGCTCAGATTTTTCTATGATTCTTCAAATTATATTTCTTTAAATGTTTACTAAACGAAAAGCGAAGATTTTAAATATGGGAGTTAGAATAATTAAGAAAATAATGACAGAAAGCCTGCTTCTCTATGAGGTTTCGAAACGACAGAATTTTGTTTAGAATACAGACTCCTACCGTTTTGGAACCCGTTTAAAACTCATATTACAACAACTTTGAACTTACCAATTCCACACATCGCTGTGAAGGATCTTCAAGTCTTCTGATTTGCCTTTTGACTAGTAGCTCGAACGAGACCTCGGGTACAAATAATGCAGGCCGTGGTCCGGTCGCATTCCGAATGGCAGTCAGTATGTCCATACGGGTTAAACCTTTATAAAATTAACATTAAAGTGAAAATTTATATACTTCATTGTTACATACAGTCTGGAATGCAATTAAAAAGGGATGCGTTCATTTAGTATTTAACTATTAAAAAAGTACTTTCCATCAGGTGATTGGGCTACACATAGCCGACCCATTAAGAAGGCCTGGCATGTTTAGGACCTTACACCATGAAAGTTAGAAATTACACAATAGTTTAATGTATTTTGTTTAAGACTAGTGCAACCATCTCAGCCTTTGAATGTCTACTACTAAACTTTCCTCATAGAACGCTAAACTCATAGAAATCAAAACTGTTTGATTATCAATTCTCTTGGTTGCCAATGCACATCCTCTAGACCGTATTCGGTAATAGTTTTATCAGCTAGTGTAATTAAATCTACTGCGCAATTTTGCGCTGCACTGGGTACCTGAAACCTTTTCTAAAGTGGGTCCTTCATAGGCTAAGATGATGATGGCGCGATCAAACTTAACAGAAGTAAGTTAAAAAGTATATTAATAATAGTTAATCAGTACAAGAATTTATACTTGCCTACTAAAGGATGTATAGAGTCCAATGTCCTCCCAAACGTTTCGTGGAAGATATAACAAATTCTTGCACCTCCACACAGTTCTGTGGTCTCAATATTTCTGGCAGTGCCCTCTATGGTTGAGCAGTAAGCACTTGCGAATTTAGTGATTATTTGTAGCAGGGTTTGTGACTTGTCTGAGACATCTTCACCGTAAGAATTCAGTAATGATTGGAATTGAGATATCATAACATTTACACGGACCTAGAAATAAATTCAATTACAATATATGCCATAACATCATCCACATTATCAGAGAATTATACCGGTTGCTACATTACGGGTTCGGGGTCCCCGTAAATAAATAGCATAACATAAATATAGTAATGAGGTACACAGAGAAGTATAGCTATAGTTTTTATACACTTGCCTTTAATTCAGGTAAACAGTCTCTTATATGGTGCATCAGAAGTCTATTTAAGGTTTTCGCTAAATAGGGTGTGCCATTGCGTGTTGCAATTGTTGGATATTTTCTTTGTAGATAGGTAGCTTCATCTTTCAGCGCATCCTGATAATAAAACGAATATCACATGACAATCATGAACTATGCAGAAAAACGCAATTTTTGAGTTTTAGTGGGTGTATAGGGTTCCTACCAAGACCTCATGAGCCCAAGCTAACCTCACCCGCCCATCAACGGACGAGGCTCTGACGATCATAAAACTTCCCGGTAAGCGACAATAGGCTCGCCACCTATTACGTGGGAAACCAATATAATTGGCGAAATGTGGGCGTATAATATGCCTCTGCCTACCCCTTCGGGGAAACAGGCGTGATATTATGTATGTATAAAGCATTTTTAATTTGACAAACTTACAGATATTGTTTTCTTATCAATAATATCTTGTTGTGATCTGTTGACTACCCCAATGATACCAAGTTTGACAGGAATCACTCGCCCACATAAGATGTCTATCGCATCAGTACCTACAAGAAAAACAAAATATTGTAACAATCTAAAAGTCTAAGGAGATCACAGTAAATCCCCTTTCTTGAATCTCATATTGCCATATGAATAATGAGCTAATTTAAAGGTATATTCAAAAATTATTATTATATGTTGCTCAGTTATATGATAAAGGAAAGAACTTGAAGAATTATGTCACTGCAAACATAATAATATATAATGGTAGTGCACGTGCAGTGAAGAGGGGAAGACCACCTAAGACCTACCATGACCAAATTCAGAAGATTTTGGAGAAAGGGCAAGTCAAAAGTACCCTAAACCGACGGGCGTGTATAAGAAGGTTAATAAGTGTGAATGAAGCTAAGAGTGTGGGCTAAGATCGTAGCAATTTTCTTTATTTTAAATAATGGCTTCGTGAGTCTAGCACATTTAGCCAGTGTCAAGTAAGTGATATATTAATAATATATAATTCATAGTAAATGTGAATGAGTGGTGATAAAGATGATAAATGGTAAATGAGATACCCTCCCCTAAGCCCCTTGAGTCCTCAGTAAAGATGTGGGACTATACTGAGATCTCACATGGACTCTTTGAGAGAAAATTTGAAAAGTGATGTTGCACTGTTTTGTTTGATTTACCACCACTTATGTATGTTTACAAACACTTAACGGTTAATAATCCACCGTTATTACACATTAATGTTAGAAATATCACAAATTTTAGAAAATAAAACAAAACTGCAGACACGACGCTTCACTTTCCCGCCAAGAAGTCGATCGTAGCAATTGGAAGGATGTGATCTCTGCCTACCCCTACGGGAAAGAGACATGACATTATGTATTTATTATTATTGATGCAGAGACATAATTTTTAAGTTCTTATTTGTAGTTGACTCTTAAGGAAACAAGTGATGGATTAAAAATATCTTTGTAACAATTCCCGCGCTACAGCGGGACTATACTACACTTGTTTACAATGGATTTCCGCAAAGTAACGCCTGAATCAATAAATTATCTTAAGGAAACGCCATTTGATGAAGAACCAATGATGAGAAAGGAGATCAGTGTTTGCACATTTCGCTTTGTCATTTTTAAAGAGAATAATAATGCTATTCATTACTTATAGATTTTTATAAAGAAAACTGTTATTTAGATTAACCTGCGACACGAATGGTAATGATTATTTTATGGACATGTTATAAATAAAATTACCAGCATCCATGAGATCAAGCTTAGTAACCACAGCTAAAGTCCTCCTGCCATCTGGATCTACATCTTTGGCCATTTTGATAGCTTCACTAGTCGCCATGTCCGTATTGGCTGCTGTCACAGCTAATATTATAGAATTAGGGTTAGAAATGTGCTTCATTATTAGATTTCTTATTTGGTTCTCAATATCTTCAGGTTGGTCACCTATGGGAACCTGAAAAATGTAAGTAACATTACATACTTCTTCATACTTACATGTATGAAACAAGCACAGAGAGAACACATAGGCGTCTTCTATTAAGTGGAAAAGATTATGATTTTATTAGCGACTGGCAGCCGCTTGCGACTTTGTCCGCGTATAATAAATTAACCTCTTGATTATCTCATTCTATTAAAAAAAAATCTGCATCAAAATCGGTTGCGTCGTTTTAAAGATCTAATAATTGTGCATTACACAGCTGAAAGCGACTTTGTTTTACACATGTAGAGATAACGCGTCAAACACTATGACGTAAAACTCAACATCTATCAAATCGAATGTTCAATTCAGAGATGTAGAATGTCTTTTGTTCAAAGTTCGAAATATTAGTTCATAACTAACTAAAATGCTTTGAGATAATATCTTTATAAGAGGACTTTAATTCACCTTTGTAATACCAGGAAGATCAACTAAAGTAAGATTGACTACTGTAGTAGAGAATATTTTCAAATTGATTGGCTCGGGGCATATTCCCTTGTTGTTGCCGGCCATGCGATCAGTTTCTCTTTCTATTTCTTCTCTTATCTGCTCGAAGTCGGAGTAAATCCTGTCTTTTGTGTGAAGGAACTTTCCCCATTCTTCCAAATTAACAGTACCTGCGACAAATTTCAGTATAAAATAAATAATAGGTGATAATTCCAATTGTATGATGATTTTTAGTAAAGAAACCGGGAAATATATAAGGATGAAATTTTAAAGTGGGAATGAAAATTACAGCCGCGCGTGAGGTGTAATTTCAGTACATTTTGCACCTACAGTAACCAATTCGCCACTTGTTTACTGGTGCCAAAAGCTGAAACTAGTATTGCTATAAATGACATATTGATTTATTATAGCATGCCGTGCAAGACAGATCACAAGCAATGGTCAATGATAGCTATCTTATCATCGGTGTATTCATTAGTTTACCATAATTATGTTGAAGCACAACATTATTTATTGTAAAAATGTGTTTATAACTCTGTGAAATGCCTAGCAACGACTATATTTAACATTTAGTACAAAACAAGATCTAAAGTAAAACGCGGTTTTAAACTAGTGCTGGTACTTTAATTTGATAAAATGAAGACAGTGACAGCACTAGTTTAAAACCTGCTTAAACTTTGGATCTTGTTTTGTAATAAGCCCCAAAGAGTTGAAGAGAAAATATATATTGCCGACACACGCACGTTATTAACGCAACTAGGTGTAGTGTTAAACTGCAACTTAACGCTTTACTTTCAAAAATTCATGGCATAATGGCAGTCTTAAAACATTTATGACATGATTCGATAAATACATTCATGACTGCTCTACATGAGCGCAATTTTTTTACGAATATTACATATATTAATGCTAATTTATGATAATAAATAAGTGAATCTCGATTTTCAAACTTAAATTTATGATTAAACTTAAGACTAATCATTTCTTCATCTTTCATTCTTTCATCAGAGATTTAGTATCATAAATGCGAAAGTAGTTATTGGCGGACCCCTAAACAGAACGCCTTTTTGATAATAATTGCATACGACGAAACGATTGAAAAGTACCTTGACATACTTTTTATCCCAAAAAAATAACAATGTTATTGTAGGTCATGCAGACAAAGTTGCAGTTTGTCGCTTATATATTTTATTTCAGATTATTTACACAGAAAACCAATTAAAACAGGAATTAGCAGAAACAACAAATGCTTCGACAAATAAAAATGAGCTATTCGTCAACTCGATACGAACACACGTGTATCCAGTAGGTTAAACTTTGAAAATAAATTATATCGTCCACTGGACGCACTCATTTTTTGTTTGATAAAGAGTAACAGTCAGGTTAGTAATCACAAAACTTTTTTAGAGATGACACGGTTCCGTGGTTTTTTACGTCAAATATATTTGTATTATTTGTTTAAAACTATATTGATTTAATAAAGCTTATATAAAACTACCTCTGAAATATGACCTATATAATAAGCTCTTCTTTTAAAGTCGGTTAATTAATGCTCGAGCCCTAGTCATGAGAGAACCTGCTTCACTTTTTGTGTAAAAATCAACATACATATTTTGAATATAATATAATGGTTTATTACTAGACCAGCATACAATATTGTTATTTATTTGGTTACTTAAATGTAGGTTATTTTATTAAAATCTAAATACAGCTAATAATTTTGAATTACTCTCGGAGTATTACAGAAAAATCAAAAGAGGACATACAGTGTGAGGAAATACCCGAATGGTTATGATATTCATTTGATCATTGCCCGACAAGATGACTTTTCCAACGACGCCATATTATTTTTCATTAGGCGTACCTAAATATATCTCATCTTTTAATAACAGTTTCTTTAATAATTGACGAACGAAAATGTATTTCTGTTAGCCAATGGTGAGCTACTTCTTTAATGGGCATACAAATTGCAATAACACTCGTTATAAGCTCAATATTATAGACAAGCACAGAAGAGACTTTCGTATACTATCAGTGTCACATCTATTTTTTTTACTACAGGATACAATGAACTACGTATCACATTTCTGAACGCATCTATAAATATTTAACACTATTAAAAGTCGAAACCATTTTAGTAACAAAATTAAATTGTATTGTAAATCTTTTCCTTTGTAACCTTCTCCTTTCACGAACTTTCACCAATATTTCATGGTCAAAATTATCCAAATCGGGCCAGCCCTTCTAGAGTTTTAGCAGAAAAAATGAATAGCAATTAATTATCGTATATTAAAAAAATTTAAAGCTATAATATCAAAATAAATAATTGGTAAATAATTTCCTAAAAAATTACCGACCGGCTGATATTGATTTTGACACTAAACATTAATATGCGTGACTGACTTTGTCATGAATTCTGGTAAAATACCGTGTGTCCAGTTGACGAATAATAAACATAAATTTTTTGAGTTAAATCATCTGGACTCGCGTGTGTCCAGTTTTTCGTGTCGAGTTGACGAATAACCCACAAAAATATGATCATAAGCACATATAACATGAGTCTGCTTGTACATAAGAACTCGACTCTTCACTCATGAACACAACAGCAGGCAATTAAAATCATCATGGAATCACTATAGTTACGAGACTTACGAGGGCTGCACTAAAAGTATCGGGAATGGAATATTTTGTTCCTATCATATTAAAAACTGTTTAATTGAAAACTACTTGGTTTTAATTATCGAATACCATTTATTTATTTATTTAAAAATAGAATCTCGGTCTTGTCAAACTTGTTTAGTCGTTGAGAAAATGCAATTGAATCGAGAAAATACAAGAGCTACTTTCGAAGTGGTTTAACACAAAAACAGTGTATTGACCGGATGATTTCTGCATTTGGTGATGAAGCCCCATCCAAAACCACTGTTTATCGCTGGTTTGCTGAATTTTAACGTGGACGTGTCAAGCTCAGTTTTGATCCCGTCAAGGTCGTCCAAAAACTGCAATCACCCAAGAAAACGTTGCTGCTGTGCGTAAGCTGATTGAGGAAGATCGACATGTGACATACCGCAAAATTCAGACAACTTTAGATATTGGCATGAGTCAAGTACAAATAATCTTGCATAAAAAAATAGTTGTAAAAAAAGTTGTTTTCCCGATGGATATATATACGAATGCGGATTAGCTCTATGAAGAGCAAAAAGCAGCTCACGTTACTTGGTGCGTCAGAACTCTCGAAAGATTCCACGCAGGATCCTTTAATGCTGTTTACAACATCGTATCAGGTGACGAATCCTGGATATACGCGTACGAACCCGAAATAAAAAATCAGTCACGAGCCGCATCATCCTCCATCACGACAATGCGAGTTCTCACACCGCGCACAGAACAAAAGAGTTTTTAGAGCAAGAAAACATAGAATTATTAGACCATTCGACGTACAGCCCCGACCTAAGCCCTAATGATTTCTACATTCCCTTAAATAAATAATAAATTGCGTGGGCAAAACGGCCATTTTGGAGCCCCCTACTTCCGAATGGAATGGTTGCTTCAACAATTGGTTCCATCGTAAGGAAAAATGTGTCAAATTTTGCAGAGCACACTTCGAAAAGCATAAATACATTTTTAAATAGTAATGTTATGTCACTTCCTTGATTCCCGAAACTTTCAGTGCCGCCCTCGTACATGGAAAAGTCATTTTCGTACAAAACAAACAAGGCATTTTATTAGAGAAATCGGACATTGAATCAGTACTTTATATGTTTAAATGATACATTAGATAGAGAGTAAAGAAACAACAAAACCAAGACAGGCGAGCCAAAGCTTTATACCGCTGCGCTGTAATAGCGTAACAATCGTAAAGTGAGGTATATCACATTTTCCCAAAGATTTATAATCGTGCTATGCGGCGTCGCGTATCTTAAAAGCCCTGAGTATTTTACTGTACTAACACAAAAAAATGGTACTACGGTAAAGAAATATAAGTGATAAAATAAAAACTAAACAAACTGTATTAGCCCAACAAACCTTTAGAATGCACTAAGGGGGAGAGTTGAGCTATAGGATTCCATGATGTACCTCGTCTATTCTGGTTGAACACTGAATTATAAAATTTACTACTCAGTATCTACTTTGTTTTACAAATCTATCTATGAACATACATATTAATATGTCTTGTTTCTGTGTGTGTAGGCAGATTCTTACAATATAAATAACATTCGTTAATCTACTCCTATTAATCTTCTTAACATCACCAAACCATTTAAGCATATTTTTTTAAATACTAGTCACTACATCTTATTTCTTAAGACAATCTTCCCTTATCATAAAACAACAAAAAATTATAAATAAATATTCTCTTACAATCACACCTATTGTTAAGTTCCAAGATAAGTACCATTAAGATCTTGTGTTATGGTTACTCAAGAATCCCGGAGCCAGGGTCTCCGCCCCACACCGGACACTGTGGTGCGGTGGCGTAGAGACGCTCAGACACAGGCTCTGGGCGCATGGCGGCGGCAGCTACACAGGAGCGCCGAACTACGTGCCGAAGGATCGAGGCGCCGTATCCTCGAGGCGGTCGGGCCCATCTTAGAGCGATGGGTCGGCCGTCGGTGGGGGTCGATGACTTTCCGGCTCACACAGGTACTTTCCGGGCACGGGTGCTTTGGGAAGTATCTGTGTGACGTCGCCGGGGGGGAGTCGACCCGGTGTTGCCACCACTGTGACTGCGCGATGGATGATGCGCAGCACACTCTGGTGGCGTGCCCTGCGTGGGCGGGGCCGCGGTCGACGTTAGCCGCGGCCCTGGGTGGAGTGGCTCTCTCGCTGCCGACCATCATGCAAAAGATGGTCGACAGCGAGACGGCATGGGAGGCGATGGCCTCCTTCTGCGAAGTGGTGATGTCGCAGAAGGAGGCCGCGTGGCGGGAGAGGGAGCGGGATCCGCTCTCTCTCCGGCTACGCCGTTGGCGCAGCGGGCGGGCCAGGAGGGCCCGTCAGGCAGCGCCCGGGGGGTCTTAGGCGGCGGGGGCAGGGGGCCCCTTCCGTCTCGCCACAGACCCCCCCCGAAATCGGCCAGTTACGCCATGGCCGCACATAGAGGTAGGGGGGGCGCTGCAAATTGCGCCTTCCTGAGGAGGTCTCCCCGGTTCTGATCCGGGGGACGTTGGCCGCGGGCGGGGTTCCAGAAGCTACAAACCCGGGCACTGGTGCCTCGCCCCTTTTCAACAGCGGTGGGCGTCGTCTGAAGTTTTTTTAGTGGGTAGGACTGCGGTGGTCGTGTCGGCCGCAGTGAGCCCCACTCCCCCTCCCGGTCTCCCCCTTTTGGCCGGGAGACAGTGCGTAAGCAGCATTTTTTTACAGACGATAATAAAAAAAAATAAAAAAAAAAAAATGGTTACTCAAGAATGGATAGTATACTCAAATATCTTTTTTTTGTACATACATACTTAATATGTATACATAGATAACATCCAGACCAGAACAATAGTCATATTTATGCATGGTTATTTAAATCGTAGTAATGTGCCAAATTTTGAGTCACTATAATAAAACCATGCTGAGTTATACTCATTATCATATATAAATGCCAATTATATTGAAGATCAATGCGCTATTCTTGCTAGTGACCTCAATAGAGATAACTGAACAAAGATGAGGAAGTAAACTCAGGAAACTCTTTGTTTATGTTCAGTTTTCTATAATTGTACCTAAGAATTAAGGGCCTATAGAGAAATAAATGCAAAATTTTAAATACTTTTTTAGTACAATTTGAGAAAGTATACTTTAATTTCTGGTCATCTTTAACAACCTTATTATTTTTGTAAAAACTGGTGCAGCTATTAAAATGCTCTAGATTTCTTGAAATATGTAGCACTTAGCCTGCCTAGTCCAATCTTCCATGAAATGGCAAATCAACTATAGCTGATTAATATTGCAAGCATGAATCGGCAAATATAAGAATATCATAATATTACTATATAAAAATAAATTTTCATAATGGTGATTGTGTACAACAAGTCTGCGCCGGAGGTTGTGAGTTTGATAGAATACATATACATATTTGTCTTGGTTTGGGTGTTGGCTATGTATTACAAGCATGCATTGTAATAATGGTATTTATGCAATATGCATGTTTATATGTACAGTTACATGGAAACGGGTGCATAACAATAGAGAAAAATGGCATCAGTTGGAGGAGGCCTTTGTCAACATATGACATACAGACAGAGTTGATGCAAAATAGGTTATTGTTACTTTTTTTAAATATCGTATATTTATTGTAACCCAGGTGTGGTATGTCTAAATAATAGCTATTATTATTATTATATACATTGTCTAATACACATAGTGTAAGCTCTACTTAGTTGGGCGCAAGAACAGCTTTGTGAGACGTTTAAGAATATTTATTTATTTATATGTATAGGGATCCTACCAAGATCTGAGGAGCCAAAGTTAACTCATTTGCAAGTGTTGCACATGCCCAATAACAATGAGGCTCTAGTGAACACAACAGTTCCCAGTAAGCAGCAATACACTCGCCAAGTATTTGGTGGGATCAACAATATAATTGGCAAAAATTGGCAAAAATAGGCATATAATATGCCTCTGCCTACCCCCTAGGAAAAACAGGTGTGCAATTATGTATGAATGTAAGTATTTATTTAAGCAAAAAGGATTCCAGATTTATTTCAAATCCTATTATTTTTAGTTTCCAGGCAGCTATTTGCCACATTACAAATTATAATGATGTAGATCTGAGTATTAATAAATACCTTCTTCTGCAGAGCGATGTTCCTTGCTATCTTTGGGGCTGTAGACTAGCTGTAATATGAGTGGCCGACGAGTGACTATTCCGGGGCCTCTTGGCAAAAATGACCGACCAACAAGACTTTCAATCACTGAACTCTTGCCTGAGCTCTGTTAACAGAAAAATATATTTTGATACCAAGGATATGATAAGAAATAGTTTTTTTTCTTAAAACAATAATAAACATAACCTATATTAAATATATTTGATAAGTAAACATAATAAATGTATAAGTTAGCCCTTTAGCTGGTAAAGTATTTGGATTCTTTTATTGATTTTTGGACCTTCTTAGGGTTGCATAATTTGGACCCTTTAGGGTTAAATAATATTTGATAATTAATAATACTTTTTATAATTTACTCCTACAGTTTTTATGTTTCAATATTTGTTTTTCAATCATGCTTTTATGGATTCAGACTTAGAGTACTATATAATATCCTGCAGAATAGTCCTGAATTAAATTCCACAGGCATTATGAATGCTGAATGTTTTTATTTCATGAACAAAACATTCTTATAAATAAATCAATCTGTTGTGATAATAATAACAATTAAAATGAAACTTAAAGGTAGCATAAATAATTAAAGTAGCCAACATATGAACAAGACAGATCCTTTTTACAGCAAATATATTTAAATATTATATTGAATGAACTTCTAGCATGATTTATAGAGAATAAAAATATTTTATTATTGGATGCAGAAATAATTCTACATAATTTGTCAATAAGAATCTTCACCAAACTTAAATCAAGGAACCTACTACTTTTTTATAACATAAGCTTGGATAATTCAGCATTCATTTACTGGTCATGATAATGTTATGAATAACATTTATCATAATTCACAAAGTAATTAGCGAAGTAAAGTCAATATGATCAGCCAAATTTATAAATATTGAGGACAAAGAATTCAATCTTCATCTGACATGCCTAGTTTATATAACCATTTTATAGCATATGGTACGTCTGTTAAAGCTAGTTCACTAATTTATATTAAAATTAGCACATAAATATTTTAAACGTCAAAAAATATAAAATACCTGTGTTCCTAGAACAACAATTTGTGGTAATTGGATGGCATCAGCTCCGACTGTATTGAAAACGTCTTGTAACTTATTTATAACTGGTATAAGTGCTTCCATAATTGGCTTGTACAAATGAAAATCTCCAAGTATTATTAAAGTAAGTATGTTTTATATGTTCTAAGGCAGTGAAAGGAAATTAAATATTTCACATAAACAGAAACGGACCAACCAACCGGTAAATGGCCTCCATATTGGATTGATTTGTTTGTTTTTTAATAATTATTTTTACGGCCCGGAATACATGACAAAGAGCACATTGGGAACGTGTACATCATTAATTAATTATAAACTGCCATGCCCTACTAATTGCGATAGTCAGACAAAATTAAAGATGAGCTGAATGCTCATGCTGATAAACATTACAAATATTGAAAAACTTGCTACATGCAAAGAGATACAGAAAATAATTGCCTCATCTTGCTCTCATAATTATTAACTACTAAGTAGATTCGCAATGACGCATTTATTATATTCTCAGGTTGTCTCCATCGTCGATTGAATACCAAAACAGGAATGAGCACTGTCACAATGACAGTATTAAATGCTGTTTAATGTGGTTTTATTATTATAATTATTCATTTATTTCAAGTTCTACACTCATATTGTGTTAGTAAATACATATATTTTAATCCTAGGTGTTAGTAATTACATGTAGCGCACAACATATATTTAAATAAACACAATCTACGCGATCCGCGGTCATCTTCAGGAGAAATTTGGAGCTCGCCCTGACTCTGCGCACGAGGGACGCGGCGCGCTTCCGCATTGTAGCGTAGAAACAATCTACTCGCGCCTGTGCGAACATGCCCGACGCGCTAAACTAAACAATCGGAGATGATTTCTTGGCAGGAAAGTCGAGAGTAATGCTTGCAGTTTTTTATAATGCATAAAATTGTGATATTTCGAACACTAAAGTGCCATAAGTTTCTATTGTATTGGTAACAAATTTGACACAGAACAGTGCAATATCCTGCAATATTACTTTTCCAATGTCAACAATTATAGTTCTACATCTTTACTAAGAACACAAAGGAAGGCATCTCATTTACCTTTCATCACCACTCTTTTACTATGATATATATATATCGTATTTGATACTGGCTAAATGTTCTAAACGCAAAAAGCCATTATTAAAAAACAAAAATCTACGGCATTTAGATGCCAATTTAAATCAACAGACTTCTTGGCGGGAAAGTGATGCATCAAGTCTGCAGTATTGTTGTTATTTTCTAAAATTTGTGATATTTTGAACATTAATTAAATTAAACAAAACAGTGCAACATTACTTTTCAAATTCTTTCAACACGTCCTTGTGAGATCTCAGTTTAGTCCCACATCTTTACTGACGATACTATTTATCAACTTTATCACCACTCTTTCTCATTTACCATGAATTATATATTATTAATAAATCTATAACTTGACACTGGCTAAATGTGCTAAACGCACGAAGCCATTATTTAAAATAAAAAATTTACCTGGCAACACTGTGTATCAGTGACAGTTTCTGTGTTGCCGTGCCGATGATGGGCCAGAAAAAATAATTTCGCATTTTTGGATAATATGGATACAACAACGGGGAACTAAATCTTGATACTAAATTAAATTTAACTAAATTTTTATTCTTGATAGAATAGTATATAAAGGGCGGTGCTTATAATAGTTGTGAATAGAATATATGAAATGAAATAAAATTGTTGGGATCAGCAATAGCAATAAGTATAAACCCTTGTTTATTCTATAGTTACGTACCTACTTCTCGACTCCAGGACGAAACCAATTTAATACATACAGAATTAATTTTACTGATGATAAAAATGCTGCAAGCAGAGGTAAGCGTATTCAAGAAATATCTTAAGTAGATCTCTTATTACTCTTAAGAAAATAGTTTTTTTAAGGGATGAATTTTATTAAAAATCCCTGAAATGGGAAACAAGTAAACAATAAAATATATATTACAATAGCTGTCATTCGGTCTTTGGGAACGCCATTTAAGTCTAGGAGAGCACTGGATCTTCCAGATTACTCCTAAATTAATTTCAATGTTTTTGTGGTCTGATTACTTTGCGATATAAAAATCTAAAATTAGTAACCACAACATTTATTGGGTTGCTTAGAACTTCGAGCTACTGTTTTATGAGCTATTTTATTATAAAAATTAATTGCCCAGCTTCTTTTAATCAGAACACAAGTCTGCAAATATGCACCATGTACACAATTAAATTTGAAGTCTAAACTAACACCTAAAGAGTGGTTAGACATAATGGAGATAATTAGAGCTAATAAGAAGAGATGACAAATTTAACATCTAACATACAATGAAGCCTGTTTTCTGGAAGGGGTATGCAGAGGCATATTAGAAGCCTACATTTCAAGTCGTCCATGTCCAGATAGTTCAACTGTTTTTTTTAACTCTCAGGAGGCCCACGTTGACTCGAGAAGATTTACATCTAATGCTCAGTCTATTCAGTTTGGGCCCTGGCATATATCATTTGATGTGAGCTGTATTCTACCCAGCATGTGTTCTACTAAGGTTGTGTGTGATCGCGATGACGATCAGTTCTGTCAGTTTTGTATGTAAGTATTGAAAAATTGTGATTTATGAAATCCTTAAACATAAATGCCATGTCAGAACATTAAGTACTTGAATAGGTTATATTGAAAAAAAAACACCATATCCAGGTACTTTCTTGACTTCTTTGGCTATAAAAAAGTACCTAAAGGCCTTGGTCCAGCTGTTTCAGAGATAAGCCACATCAAACAGACATGTAAGATTTTTAGGTATTTGTTTTATATAATTTGTACTTTGATAGAAGGTGTAAAATAAAATATTAAAAAAAAAAATCTTTATTGTCGTTAAGATCAACATGATCATTTAGATTCGTCAAACATTCACACACAAAACGGAAATTCAATATTTTTTTAACAACAATGAAAGCGATATGAGCAATATCATAATAAAGAAATAAAAGCAAATGGGTTCTTTTTCAAGGTTTGTCAGTTTATCTGTTTGTTGTGGTCTCTTTGTCTGTTGTGTGGTGTGGATGTCCCCCTGCAAGATGGAATGATGATGGTTGCAGTATCATGATCAATATATTAGGTCGGGGAAAAAGTCTTTTCGCATAACGTAGGTATAAACTTATTATAAAATTTTTTTGACTGTACTATTTGTGTCTGACTGGTTTTGGTAACATTAAAAAGGTTCCATTATAAAGAAAAGAAAAAAATAAAAAAAAGTTGTTTCCCGCTATTTTTCATTTGTTTTTCTCTCCGTAAAAATGAGTGAATCTAATGAAGAAATTCGATACATTTTAAAATTTTATTATAAAAAAGTCAAAAATGCAACTCAAGCAGTGAAAAAAATTTGTGATGTTTATGGACCTGATGCAGTGTCAGTAAGAGTAGCACAAATTTGGTTCAAACGTTTTCAGTCCGGAAATTTTGATGTTAAAGATGCACCTCGCTCTGGTCGCCCTGTTACGAATAAAATGGACGCCATTTTTGAAAGAGTGGAGCAAGATCGGCATATTAGTAGTTACGATGTAGCTGAAGAACTGGGAATTGACCACAAAACAGTTTTGACCCATTTGAAGAAAGCTGGTTATACAAAAAAGCTCGATATTTGGGTGCCACACGAGCTCACTCAAAGAAACTTAATGAACCGTGTACTCATTTGCGATTCATTATTGAGACGTAATGAAACCGAGCCGTTTTTGAAGAGATTGATAACTGGCGATGAAAAGTGGATCACGTACGACAAGAACGTGCGAAAAAGGTCGTGGTCGAAAGTTGGCCAGGCTTCACAGACTGTGTCCAAACCTGGCCTAACACGAAATAAGGTGATGCTGTGTGTATGGTGGGATTGGAAGGGCATTGTTTATTATGAGCTTTTACCGCCCGGCAAAACCATCGATTCTGATCTTTACTGCCAGCAACTGATGAGATTAAAGGAAGCAGTCGAGAGAAAACGGCCGGAATTGATCAACAGGAAGGGTGTGGTCTTTCATCACGATAACGCTAGACCACACACATCTTTAGCCACTCAGCAAAAATTAAGAGAGTTCGACTGGGAGGTCCTAGTGCATCCACCATATAGCCCTGACCTTGCGCCTTCAGATTTTCACCTGTTTCGGTCTCTGCAGAATTCTTTAGGTTCTGTAAGGTTGACCTCAAGAGAGGACTGCCAAAACTATTTGTCCCGTTTTTTTGATCAGAAGTCCCAAAGTTTCTACAGTAACGGGATAATGTCTCTGCCCACAAAATGGCAGAAAGTTATTCAACAAAACGGTACATATATATTGTAAATAAATGTAAATAAACTTTGAAAAAAATGTCTTGACTTTTCATACAAAAATACGAAAAGACTTTTTCCCCAACCTATTATATATATATATCATTTATTCATCAAGTAACGGTGACTCATAGTGTTAGTAACAATATTCCTTATACCTATGTTAGTTTACATATAATAACAACAACAACACAATTCACTGCCACTACTTTATCAAGGAAGTGGAGCGCAAGCAGCAATTATTTAAATACACACAATCAAGTCTGCTTGTTATACATTTCAGGACGATGTTGGAACTGGCCCGCACTCGGCGCACCAGGGATGCGCTTCGTTTCCTCATTGTCGTAGAAAAACAATCCACACGCGCTTCAGCAAACATCCCTGATGCACTACAGTAACGGGGCAATCCCATCATCAACCTGAATACATTATTATATTGAACGCGAAGGGCACTGTACGCCCTTTGGGTATAATCAGCCCACAGACTGCATGTGTAGAAAGATGTGCAATAAGCACGAAACAAAGTTTTCTTAACACTCTGTGAGCAGCGTGCAAATCTGCGAGCTATCATATTACCCCTAACGCACAGAGCCTTTCGCTCTCTCTCAATATCGGCATTGTCTTTCATGTCAGCGGTCAATACGTGTCCTAAATATTTAAATGTATAAACCCTAGTTAGGGGTATTCCGTTCAAAGTTACCGGTGGTATAGATTCAGGACACTTTAAGCCGCTGGCACCAAAGACCATGACCTCGCTTTTTTTAACATTATAAATCAAACCGTGGCGCTTAGCATAATCCTCACATATTGCGACTAGCTTTCTAAGGCCACAAACAGAAGCACTCAGCAGAGCCATATCATCGGCGTAACTAATGTTATTAACGCTAACTCCGTCTATGTAACAGCCGACTCTTTCTCCGAACATTAGAAATTGATGGGGAAGACCTATGTTCAGCAGTAGACTTTGTTGGGCAGATGGTGATGATGATTCTACTACTTTCCAATGTGTTGTATGCAAACTTCAAACTGTTTGAAAAAGTTGAATGTTTATTTTATAATATGCCTGAAGCTGTGCTTGCATTTCAAGCCAAAACACCTTTTAGTATCCTTAAATACAGTGTTTTTATTTAAATGCACTTATTCTATTGGTTATAAGGTTTTTCATGCTATGAAACTAGTACATGCATAATACAGTGTTTTGGCTTTACACAACAGTGTGGAGAGAGGGATTGAGGTGACTGACCTAAAACTTTAATTGGATCTAAAGACAGGCAGCACTAATATTTTAACCATAGAAATCAATACAAATTATTTCACTCCAAATAACTTATTTTTTCAATTTTTTTTTAGATATTGCAAAGAACTTCAAATTCCACATTTTCCAGATATGGTATTTCCTAAAAACATCCTGACTTTAAATCACCAAGGAGGTGGAAAAATCAGCTTCAATCCACTTGATGCTCTTAAACTTGTATCTTGTACCAAGGATGCTATAGAGGTTTCATGCTCTGAAGCTTGGCTAGAGGCCAGGTAGGTATATTATTTAGTGTTAATTATTATTATTTTTGTGTGAAATGTTTTCTTGATGGGCAGTATAAATTTATGCTTATGTAATCTGAGTTTAGTAGTTATTAGTTCCATTTATGTAACAAACTAGATGAATTTCCAAATCCCTAGCTTCACTTTGGAACGCGAGGCGAGTATACCCGCACTCTGCTCCAAAGGTCGTAGGTTTGATTCCCACACAGGACAAATCTTTGTATACATGAACATGAATATTTGTTCAGGCCTGGGTTTTTTCCTATTTATATTAAGTATGTACTTACCAAAACAATATTTATGTATGTTCATCCGTTATTTAGTATCCATAACACAAGTTATAACACAAGTTATGGATACTAAAAAACGATACTTATCTTGGAACTAAATAACTGGTGTAATTGTCAGAAAATATTTGTTTATTTATTTTATTTATTTAATCACTCTAACCATGATTAACATTATGGAAGTTTTAGTAAGGATCCCCAATTTTCTTATTACCAAATTTAGCCTATGTGGATAATGTGGCATTCTAACGTTAAAAGAATTATCGAAAATTACTTTATTTTTAACATACATACCTACAAAATACAACTCTTTCGTCTTTATAATATGAAAGTATATGTAGAGATAATGCCATACATTTTCTTAGTGACATAGAAACAAAATTTTCTGTACAGTATAGGACCCTAAAGTAGCTAACCATAAGTACTTTGTCATACCTACTAGTATGTTTAGTCTTTAAATGCATACGCAGCACAGTGCTAAAGTACTTAGGTATTACTAAGATGAGATTGTATCTTGTAAAGAGACCCTCATAGATATAGTGTTTGAATGTATTTACTCATTTCACTGCTATGTAATTTAGAAGTACCTGAAATAAATGATAATAATGTAAATAATTTACTTCATCAAGTTATATTTGTTTAAATTTCATATGAAGACCTGATGCAGAAAGAAAAAAGAAACCATTTGATTGGACTTTTTCAACTGATTACAAAGGGACCCTGTCTGATAATATTACAATGGAGCCAACAAGTGAGACTATAAATTTTGAGATCTTAAAACAAAAAGACCAGATAATTTTTTACCATGACCTAACATTATTTGAAGATGAGTTACATGATCATGGAATATCGAAACTATCTGTTAAAATTGTGAGTATTGATTAATTAAATTTTATATTTAACTATAAGTCAGGCGGCGCGTTTTGTCGCCTCCCCCTTTCATCATTACGGCCTTAAAAGTCCACTGCAGAACATTAGATCCCCAAAAGATTACAATCTATTGGGGGTATTTGACCATAATCACCATGCTGCATGACAGTAAGTAGGATGACGCTGCTGCCTTTTATCCGGTAGTATTTATTTTCGTCGACTCATACGACTCCCGAGGCCCCCGACTCCCGAGGCCGTTATCACATGGCGCCTCTCTTCTAGGCCGTTATCACATGGCGCCTCTCGTTTACTCTTGACCAATGACAACTTCAAAGAAAATTTAAATATATTATTTATGAGAACACATAACTCAATTCCATTGTTTATGTTAACAATATATGTACACCATTGTTTGAGCTACTGTGAACTGCTTTCATTAATATGGTTTTTCATATTATAATTATGATTCTTAGGAATTTAACCCATTAAAAAATATAAATTATTTAAATTACTACAAGAGTTAGAATGTATGTTGCTACATTTTTTGTAATAATTACACATATGATTAAAAAAAACAGCAGTCTGTCTACCCCTTGAAGAGTCATCTTTTTTATTCTTTAGTTTAAATTTTACTTATTCTTCTTGTTACAGAGAGTAATGCCTTCATATTGGTACATATTGCTGAGATATTTTTTGCGAGTTGATGATGTGCTGGTCCGATCCCATGAAACAAGAATGTTTCATATGCTTAACTCAAACTATGTGCTCAGAGAATTTACAACTAAAGAGTCAAAAGCTCAGGACATACTTGTAAGAATATTTTCATTTATAGAACTATACCATAGGAGAGTTCTATGTATAAAACCATTTCTGGTTGGTAGAGGTAAGGAGAGCCTTCTCTAAGTATGCAAAAGTGTGCAACTGTTCTCCTTACCTCTACCCTCCATACCTATGGCTTTAATTGAAAAGCAGGGTTTAAAATAAAATTCACCATCATGTTAGCTCTAGCCATAACATCATACTACTAAGCTGTTCCACAAACCAAGGTGACAGAGTTTTTGTGTGGTTTTACAAGGACGCTTTTCGCCCACGCGGACTAGCGCGACCCTTAAGCTATATAAAAAAGTTATGTAATTATTTAAGAGACGCAAAGCACGTGACCCGCGATGTTTGCTGTCCACGCTGCCGATAGCGCCACTGTAAAACCACAATAAGGTTGTAGAGGTACTTCACTACATTTACCCAGAATGAATTGACTGAAGCAGACGTCCAACATCAACAACGTTCTTTCAGAAGCACGGAAGCGCTCGATATTAAATACCATACAACGATATGGTTGACAACCGATATGGCGTGGAGCCGAGTATACCCGCACTCCGCTCCTGAGTTCGATTCCTATACAGTACAAATTTTGTGTGCATAAAAATTAATGTTCTGGTCTGAGTGTTTTCCCATGTATATAAAGTATATATTTACAAAAAAAAATATTTATTTATGTATATCCATAACTTGGAACTAAATAATTGGTGTGATTTTCAGAAAATATTTATTTACACAAACGGTCACCCATCTGTAATTACTGGTACCGGTAGAGATTTAGCAGCTTGCACTCATGTTCTCTGTTATAATAATATTTTTGCAAATAAATATTTCACACTGTCGAGTGACCTTTGCTTTACTTTTCGATAAGCTGTCTCTGCCACGCCATATATCTGTATGTTAACTTTTTAACAAAATACTGATTTATTAATTTTATAATTACAGTTGCCGACAAGTCAAATGAAAGAAGCAGATGATGTGATTCCTTTTCTAGCGGTAAAAGAGAAAGTGACTCATAAGTTAATATTTAATTCTTGAATATAAATAGTTCAAAGA
Source organism: Musotima nitidalis (assembly GCA_949126915.1). NCBI lineage: Eukaryota > Metazoa > Arthropoda > Insecta > Lepidoptera > Crambidae > Musotima > Musotima nitidalis. The sequence continues at coordinate 8,633,700 of OX421418.1, read as the reverse complement.
TCTCAGTGAATATGAACTTTCTTTAGGTTAGCTTAAGCTGTGAAATGTATGAATAAAATAAGATAGTTTTTTATAATTTGTGTGTTATTATCTGGGTGCCTGTATTATTTTATGTATAAATTTTTTTTTAATGATAAATATTATGTTCAATTTGTTAGACATTGTGAAAAATTCTAAACGAAAACGTTTTGTAAAAGATGTATTTTAATATAAAGGCATAGTGAACCCTGACTGATTTTTAAGGAGACATATATGTGCATGCATTTTGCATCAAATAATTAACTCAGATGTTTTTTATAATTTTTCTATACTTAAAAATATACCAGAATGACCTTAAATTCTTAAATTAATTAATGTTTAACGCATTTCTAAAATAATTGTAAACATTGTAGTAAAATAATTAAATATACGTTTTTAGAACGCCCATACTTCTACATAATACCATGGGTTTGCCGTTTTGTTTTGTAAAAATGTTAATCCTATAATACGGCTGCAATTTGTATTTCAAGTGCAATCGGGTGTGGAGTATTGTTCCTAAATATGGTACGGTTCCGCTAAATAGGTGCAATACATTCGTAACAATACCTACTTAACGCGCTTGAGAGACTGCAAAGGCGAGCGAGATAGCGAGAAAGAGGCGAGTACACGTTATCGGGGATGCTGAATGTCTCGAGGAATTCCATCTGCCTAGAGACATTGCTTCTCTTAGTGTCTTCTACCGAAATGCCCACAAACAGTTTTCTGAATAAATTTTCGATCGATTTTAATTCAGATCATAAGTTCTAGATTTTTTCGATTCTGCCCGCCCTCTTGTTTTCTTCCCCATACTACAACTTGCAGGTCATAAGGTGCTCCCTCGTTGGGAGAATTCGACTGTAGAGCCTAAAACCTAAAATGCGCCAGAGAGTTTTATTTTAATCGTATCGTACGCGCTCCTGTCATTTTGGATATGAGAGAGTGAACTCAGCCAATTGAGAGAGCTTAGATGATAATAAGTGGCCATTGGCATCATGTCAAACAGTTATGTTCTTCAAAACACGCTTAAGTAACAAGCGCTAGAGCTATCACTCCTTAGACTTTATAGAACTAAAAAACTACAAAATGCTCAACAAAATGAAAAAAGCTATTAATAAACATTAATATGAAACCCCGAAACTTACAAGAAGTGACAATAGGATAAGTGACTGCTAATGTTTGTGTGTCACGAATATCCTCTAATAATCTAATGTGGTGTTCCTGCGGGTATTTATCAGCCTACGCTCTAAAAATCTGACGACACTAAACTTTTTGACAAAAAGCGGGACAATGATCTCTGATTAGCTCATGACCTTGCCATTAACGCCCGTTTCAGCGACGTAATGGAATGGGACCTTTTTTTTTATTTACGTCGGTAACAAAATGCATTTACGCACTGTCTCCCGGCCAAAGGGGGACCGAAAAAGGTGTGTGGGACTCACCACCGGCAGACACGACCGCCAGCAGTAATACCCACTAAAAATCTTCCGACGACGCCCGCCGCTTGTTGAGAAAGAGGCGGGGGGCCAGTACCTGGGTTGCAGGAGGTACCGGGAGGACCTCCTCAGAGAGCCCCCCCGACTGGTCTCCACCTTGTCGTGGTGGGGGGGCTGAGTACCTCCCGGTAGGGCGCAGGAGGCGCTAGGGAAAAGGTAACACCCAGAGACCGACGACTCTGGGTGCCCTTAGTACTGACTACCGGGGGGGAAACTAAGAGGGACCTATGGAGGGCGCTGCGGGTAGGCCAGGAGGGCACGCTCAGCAGCGCCAGGAGGGTCTAGGCAGCGGGAGCAGGGGGCCCCTGCTGTCTAACCATGGACCCTCCGGGAAGTCGGCCACACACGCTATGGTCGCAGGGGGAGGTAGGAGGGGCGCGTCCACTGCGCCTCTCTGAGGAGGTCCTCCCGGTTTTGGTCCGGGGGACGTTGGCCGCAGGCGGGGTGTCAGAAGCTGCAACCCAGGTACTGGCCCCCGCCTCTTTCTCAACAAGCGGCGGGCGTCGTCGGAAGATTTTTAGTGGGTATTGCTGCCGGCGGTCGTGTCTGCCGGTGGTGAGTCCCACACCCCCTTTCGGTCCCCCTTTGGCCGGATGGCAGTGCGTAAATGCATTTTGTTACCGACGTAAAACAAAAAAAAAAAAAAAAAAAAGGACCTCAGAGAGACGCAGTGAACACGCCTCTCCTACCTCCTTGTGCGACCATAGCGTGTGTTGCCGACTTCTCGGAGGGTCCATGGTTAGACAGTAGGGGCCCCCTGCCCCGCTGCCTAAGACCCTCCTGGCGCTGCTTGACGGGCCCTCCTGGCCCGCCCGCTGCGCCCTGCACAGGTCCCTCTTAGTTTCCCCCCGGTAATCAGTACTAAGGGCACCCAGAGTCGCCAATCTCTAAGTGTTACCTTTTCCCGGCCTCCGGGAGCTACTCAGCCCCCCCACCACGACATGGTGGAGACCAGTCGGAGGGGGGAATGGAATCGGACCTTCTCGGAGGAGTTCAGTTTACTGGTTAGGAGTCGATACACACGTACTCATACGTCTCAGCGTCAAACTAAGGTAGTGCATCGACCTCCTTGGTTCCCATATTAGACACCCACGTCTTAAAACCCAGGCGGCGGGACATCTTGGCCGGTGGCTTTACGAGCCCGCCTGACCCGCGAACGACGGATCCGGGGAGACTGCTAATCTCTCCCGCCCCGCAGTCTCCTTTAGCGACATTACTTCTTCGCAAAAGGAACCTATTGCCTTCCAGGCTCCTGACAACTGACAACGGTTGGCAGCGAAAGGTCTAACTATCCAGGGCCGCTACTAGAGCATGGTACGGAAGCCTGTGTTTTATAGAAGCAGAGGAAATTTGTTCTCTGCATGTTAAGAGTTAGTACATTACCTTGCAGTCAGGCCATAATAAACAGCATTACTTCTTCTGTATGTTCGGCGACACTATTCCAAGTAGTGACATAAAAGCTGCAGTATAGCATATAAATTCGACATTTACTAAATCAGTGGATATTATTATCATCATATCAGCCTTATCAAGTCCTCTGTTGAGCATTGGCCTCCAGGAGATTATCTACTATTGTGGGTTTTTGGCAATAATCACCAACCTGGGCAGGCGGGTTGGTGATCGCTGTTCAAGACAGTACGCAGGATGACGCTGTTGTTCATCTTCTGGTTAGATTTCTCTTCGTCGACTTGTACAACTCGTTCCCGTGAGATGAGAGGTGGTGGCACCATTTTAGGCGGTATCACACGGCAAACATTACATAGATAGAGATCTTTAGATATTAGATAATGGTAGTTTTAAGAACAACAGCGGTAAACTTAATGTTTTATTTCTTTTATTGTACATATTAGATTTTAAGACATTATTAAAAAAAAGCCGAGATAAGGCATTCTTCTCAATCTCGATGCCTTTTTGGAAGCCTCGTTAGACTCACCGACAGACTGACTGACTGACGGACAATCCTCTCCCCCTTTAGAATCACGGTTGACTGACAGATACCCCCGATAAGAATCACCGACAGACTGACAAATCTGACAAAGAATCCATTTGCTTTTATTTCCTGATTATAGCGCTCATATCTCTTTCATTGTTGTTAAGAAGAAAAATTATAAAACTTTTATTTTGTGCATAAAAATTTGCCGAATCTAAATGATCCTGTTGATCTTAAAGACAATAAACTATATTTTATTTTATAGGTACAAAAACGACATTATTATAGAGACAGAAAACTATATTGTCAGGGATGCGACCCCTGAGCAATGCCATATTCCACTGGTCCGGACGTATTATTGTGCTTACCGACCACACTGATCGATTGATCAAGTCACCCCTTAACCAGTTCAGCAGAATCACGCGTATGTAAATTTTTCACTACACCCTCTGCAAACCATATTTTTTGTATAAATATTCTGTCTGAAATCGGTTGGGGATTTTCTAACAATGTGAGTAAGTAGTCGGTTTAATAGGTTTTCGAGAATTTTCGAGAGTCTACCTTATTAAGGAGTGTGGATAATTGTTTCATTAATCTTAATCTTTCTTAATCTTAGATAGGAATCTAAAAACACAATCTTAAAAAGTTGGACTGATTATGTCTCTCAATAAGGCAAGCGCCAAATTAGACAGGCGTCACATCTCCTAACTTCATCGTTGAAACTGTGCGAAAACTCAGCCGTCTACTTATTTTAAAGTTTTTGTTTTTTCAACATCGGCAACAACAACTACCCCGAAAATGTCGATATGACGTCATTTACTATATGAGGTATTGAGTATTATGTCAGGTTCGTTACTAAACAAGTTATATCAGCATTTCGTGGACGATGCAATTGACCTGTGTGGATCCGGAGAGATTAATGGTGGCAAATGGCATTGAAATGCACTTAATTCGGTGTTGAAGATTGGAATTTGAGGGATATTGGCACGAAGTATTGTCGCCCTTAATTTCTTCGTTCTGTTCCCCAATATTGTATAAAAGACCATTACAATCATAATATACATGAAATAATTTTCTTTAGCTTAATCTCTTCTGTAGTCGTAGCGTCGTGTGGGAACTTGGTATTAAATGTTGCGTTTAAAAACTGGTTACTTACCGTAACGGTGTTGTAGTGTGCAAAATGGTGTAAGATGTCAGATCGTATGTATTTATTTTTAAAATTTATTCCATACTTTTTTTAAATGGACTTGCTCATCCAACTTTAAAGGCCTCCTGTACGTATAGGTATAATTTTTCAAAAAAATTAATTGGAAATTAAAAAATGTGTATGATTTTAATGATTGTTACTAATGAATATAAAATAATATTCAAAATAAAACACAGGAGCATACCCTATTATGTGCAAAACGATTTCTAGCATATGCGACGGGCTTACCGCATAATGTGGCGTTACCTTATAATATTAATGAGCTGTTGACGAATGTCTTATAATTAAAAGATTTTGATCTATAAATTTTGTAATAATTATTAGATAACAGAGATCTTTAACCTAAGAAATTTAAAGGTGCTTAAATATTATCTTTTCATATCAGATAAGAAAAAAAAAATGTGAGGAAAGTAAGCACAAGACAGAAGTCAAAGACATGCTGTCTGTGGTCGTGGTCGTGGGTGATACATCGTGGTCAGAAGAATGATAGTACTTAAAATAAGTACACTCATAAAAGCTTCTTAATCTTATATAATACCAAATCACTTTGGTTCATCATGTTTGAGATCAGTGCCTTGATTTATTCCCTATTCGGTAAGTTGGTTTGAAATTAATATGCTTATAGCCAGTAATGGCTACAGTTTTTTTGAAACAAGACAATAGTGACCCGTGCTACTGATCGTACGAGGTGTATTAGCCGTGGAATAGATACAAATTACAACAATTTAACTACCTTCAGGGTGTAAAAAAACACAGATTAAAGCCGTGAGCTACGTATTCTGTCTAACATTTGGTTTCTTTATTTTGAGGCAAGGTTTATTTTTCTTTTAAATAATGGCTTCGTGCGTTTAGCACAATTAGCCAGTGTCAACTTAAAGATTTATCCTTACTAATATTATAAATGCGAAAGTAACTCTGTCTGTCTGTCTGTCTGTCTGTCTGTCTGTCTGTCTGTCTGTTACTCTTTCACGCCAAAACTACTAAACGGATTTGAATGAAATTTGGCATACAGATGGTCTAGACCCTGAGAAAGAACATAGGCTACTTTTTATTAAGGGTTAAAAAAGGGAGGGAGTGAAAAGTTGTATGGGATTTCTTAATTTTAAAAGATAAAACCATGAAACTTAATATTTAAGCACTTGATAGGAAATAAATAAACATTTGTTCTAGCGTTTTTGAAATTTCGTCCTGTGAGAGATGAAATAGGGGTTGAAAGTTTGTATGAAGTTCAAAATTTTTGAAAATAAAAATATAACATTTTGTATTTAGGCACTAAATAATAAACAAAAAATCGTTTGTTCTAGCATTTTGAAATTTTTACCAATATGGGGGTGAAATAGGGGTTGAATGTTTTTATGGGTGTTTTTCATTTTTGAAGATAAAACCATGAAACTTGGTACGTAGGTCTCTTAGGATGTGCAGAGATTTTCTACAAACGGAATTCTCGAAATTCGAGCGGAACGGAACGGATTCGGCACGGGAACTACGACGCCAAACTATTCTAGGAACATGATATTAAAAAATTTTGGTTGTATCAAGTTTAAAAATATTTTGGCTTTTGAAGTTAAAGTTCCTTTTAACGAATTCTCTGCATCGACGCCGCTGATATCTACTATACCTACTGATGATTCTTATTAAATAATAAAAATGCTACCCAAAGATACTATTCCACGCGGACGAAGTCGCGGGTAACAGCTAGTTAATAATATATTCATGGTAAATGAGAAAGAGTGGTGATAAAGATGATAAATCGTGAATGATTTGCCCTCCCCTAAACCCCTTGAGTCCTCAGTAAAGATGTGGGACTATACTGAGGTCTCACATGGACTTCTTTAAAGAATTTGAAAAGTGATGTTGCACTATTATTTGATTTACCAACACTCATGAATGTTCACAAACACTTGACGGTTAATAATTCACCGTTATTACACATTAATGTTAGAAATATCAGAAATTTTGGAAAATAAAACTAAATTGCAGACATGAAGCTTCACTTTCCCGCCAAGAAGTGTCAGCCTGAAAGTTATTGAAGGTCAAAATCATAAATTTTTTCCAAAATTTTTAATAAAGTCAGCGCGTGAGGGCCACAAATGAACACATAGTGTGCCTCTACATTACACGTGTTTCATTGCGTTCAACTAAATATCAGCAGATTTATTAACACCAAGTCGTTTCTTAACAATTATATTTGATTATATCTCTTGTTTTGATCTGATGTATGCGTAGCCTTTGGCTTCAATCAAGGTCTTTTCACACCCTGTAAGTAGTTAAATTGGTTGATGCTTTTTAGGTCTAAACTTAATTACAGTAACTGTACTGTTGTCATGTTAGGATGTCTACTGATTGGTATGGTTCGAGCCAACATAGCCGCTTTTGACCTCCAGCTGAAAGATCTGCTCAAAATGCAACAGGGTTACGGATGGCCCCACCAACTAACCGTCGTTGTAGGCCACGAAGCCCTGATGAAGCTAACCATAATAGTGGAAAACCAGAAAGATTGCACGGTGACCACGCCGACTGGACAAACATTTTCTATGTCATCACCTCCTAGTCAAAGGTATGATGTCCTCAATATCTCTGGTTGGTGGCCGTTAGTATCGTAATCTTTTTGTGGTGACTGTATGTTTTGTGTATTGTGTGTCAAAATAAATTAACTCTTACTTTTTAGTTCATAACTTTTTTTTTAAATCCACATATTCCATATACTTGAGCCCGGGACACGGGTAACCATTAAAAATTCGAAAGCCATAAGGAAAAGGCAACATAACGAAGCAATCGAGAAAATATATTTTTTTAAGTTTGTTTTAAGTAGGTACCTACACTTTACAACATTTTTGTTGTTAAGTTTATATACCAAAGTTGCAATACTAGTAGTGGTAGCAGTAGTAGAAAATTGTCACATTCGCTTAAACTCTGCGTAAAGCTTCAACTCCCTAGGGTGAAAGCTGAAAATCAGTGTTTGCTCTCATCGAGGGCAAAATTTCACTAAGCTTTGGTCCCTTTGCGTCACTGCTGCACACATGCCATGGAAAGCAAACTTCATATATGGTTTTTATTTAAAAAAAAATAATATATATTTCTGTTCTTGTTTGTGTATTTTAAAAAAAAATTGAATTTGAATGCTATGTCTATATTGTATATTTCTGCATGTGTGTATTTGTGATTCAAATAAATTATTATCTTGTCTTATCTTAGAAATGTACCTATCTCAAAACATTGTCAGTCGTACCTTTGATAATCTTCTTCTCAGCTTCACAACTCGGTGTCAAGCAAATCTACGACGAGTTTCATCATCATCATTATAACAACCACTTATATGTCCACTGCTAAACTTTAGCCTCCCTAATCTTATCTTATCTTATAGCGGGGGCCACAGATTAACCGTGGCGCACTTTGACCCTTATGCCGGATCTTTTGTGCATCCCCTTGCCTATCACTCCAAATCTCCAAATATTGTTACCATCATCTTTATGACAGTTTTTGCAGATTGGAGCCCATAGTCCCTTGGTTGTGGGTAGGCCACCCCCAGGAGACTCATTCGGCAAGCAGCCAACGAGTCACAGGTACACAGCAGGTGTTCCATAGACTCCTCTTCGTCCCCACATCTACGACATAGCGGTGATTGCACTAGTCGCATCCTGTGGAGCATTTTGTTTGTGGCATAATGCCCTGTTAGAGCCCCAATTATCAGTCTGGCTTGATACCTGCTACCTTCGCAGAGGGCCTTACACCAGCTGCTCCCTGTCACCCCGATGAAGGCCTTTGAGTGCTTAAGCGCCGGTAGCAGCTGCCATTCCGATAGATGTTTCTCCACCGTGTACTTTTTTAGCGTCGTGGCTATTGTACTCATAGAGAGTGCAATGCATGGCTCCGGTCCAGTGAAAATTGATTCCGAGCCCTGTCTGGCAAGCCTGTCAGCGTGCTCATTCCCCTTAAATCCGGCGTGGCCTGGTATCCACATGAGGGTTACCCTGTTTGTCCGGCCCAGTCTGTTAAGGGTTTGAGCAGCTTCTAGTACCAGCCTTGAGTCTACTCGCACTGAGGCGATAGCCTTGAGTGCAGCTTGACTGTCGCTGAGTATGTAAATCACTCGGTCCCTGATGTTCAGGTCGAGGATCTTCATAGCACATATGATTATTGCATATGTTTCAGCCTGAAAAACCGTAGCATATTCGCCTAAGCTTTGGCTAATTTCATGGTTTTTGGAATAAACACCCGCGCCCGTACCAGATTCCATTTTGGAACCATCAGTATACCAGACAAGGCTGTTTACATCAGGAGTAGGTGGCCCTTGCTCCCATTCATCCCTAGTGGGGACCTTTGTTTTGAATTTATTTTTGAACATGAATACAGGGCATTGTTTATCTGTCCCCATACTCATGAGCCTTTTGAGGCTGGAATTAGCCTCACATCTTGTATGTTTACCCTGGTTACTTGACGGATCCCACAGACCAGCCACTTTCAATCTGTGGATTGCCTTCCAGGCCTCCGCCTCTATAACAGTATGCAGCGGCGGTAGGTCCAGTAGGATCTCCATCGCTGCCGTTGGTGTAGATCTGAATGCCCCAGTAATGGCCATACATGCCACCCTTTGAACCTTACTGAGCTCATTTCTACAAATAGATAGCCTCGCTCGAGGCCACCATACAATGCACCCATAGGTCACTATAGGCCGCACCAGTACTGTGTAAATCCACCTTAGGATTCTTGGTTTTAGCCCCCAAGTTTTCCCGTAAGTAAAACGACACAATCCAAAGCTCCTAAGAGCCTTTTTAAGGGTCTGTTCTACATGTGACTTCCAAGTTAGTTCCTTATCTAGGATTACACCTAGATATTTAACTTCCGTAGTCCAAGGCAGCTGTGTACCACAGAGAGTCAGCGTTTTCAACGCTGACAGGTTTCTCATTTTAGTGAATGTAATCACGGTCGTCTTCCCTGGGTTTACAGAGAGGTGGTTGTCGTCGCACCATTCCTCAAGCTGACCCAGGGCTCTTTGCATCAGTTGTGATACGATATTGGGAAACTTCCCATTGACCATAATGACAAGGTCGTCAGCATAGCCTATTGTCTGATATGGTCCTTGGTTTAGTTTGGTTAGAATGGAATCCACTACAAGACTCCACAGGAGGGGTGACAGAACTCCCCCCTGCGGACACCCTTTCGTGGTCTTAACCATTAGTATCTCACCAAACTTACCTGAGGTAATGATTCTACCCTTAAGCATGCAGTCTACCCATTTACAGATCGTGTCAGGGATACCGTGGTCCCTAGCTGCTGCTCTTATCGATTCAAAGGTTGTTCTATCGAAGGCGCCTTCTATATCAACAAAGGCTCCCAGGCACACTTCCTTATTCTCGATCGCGGCCTCGGCCCTCTTAACAACTAGGTGTAGTGCTGTTTCCGTTGATTTCCCGGATTGATACGCACATTGAAACTTGTGTAGGGGAAGTTTCCTGAGCGGACCATCTCTAATGTAACGGTCAATTAGTTTCTCCAGGGTCTTAAGAAGAAACGATTGAAGACTAATGGGCCTGTACGCACGTGGCTCTTCATAGTCCGGTTTGCCTGGCTTCGGTATATATATAACCTCAACCTTTCTCCAGGCTTTCGGAATATATCCAAACGATATGCAGGCCTTATAAAGCCTACAGAGATGAGTGTTCAATTCTGAGGCTCCCTTTTGTAGAATTGCAGGGTAGATTCCGTCAGGGCCAGGAGCTTTAAAAGGTTGGAAGCTACCAGTTGCCCATCTCAGTCTTTTGTCGTCTACAATTCTCTTTGCAATGGTCCAGTCTGCCCTGCAAGTATGTTTTATCTGGTCTTCCAGGCTTAGTGGATCATCATTCGCCCCTAGGGCTATTGACCCCGGAAAGTGGGTCCTTAAAAGTGTGTCTAGGGTCTCATGTATGGACTCCGTGCGCTCCCCATTTGACTTCTTAACAGTCGTGAGTGGGATCGCCTTGGTTGTTGCCATAGCCTTACATAATCTCATTCCCTCAGGAAGTGAGCTTATCTCTTCGCAGTGTGCCCGCCATGCCTGACGCTTGGCTTTGCGTACCATTTTGCTATATAGCTTTAGAGAGATGGTGTATTCCTCAAAGTTCATGGTAGCTTTTGCTCGATTGAAAGCCTTTCTCGTTTCCCTTCTCATCTCTGCTACCTCTTTCGTCCACCAAGGTAGCTTTGATGCAGTGACCTTGCTTTCCGGACAGTTGTCCTTCCATGAAGAGAGCAAGGCATTAGTTATTCGGTCAGCCTCAAACTCAATGTCTATTGTTGAATTTAATCTGCCCTGAACTTTGCCTAGCTCGGCCCCGAGGTCTCCTCTGAAACCTGACCAGTCGGTGTTTCTGGGATTCCTCCTACGTAAAGTGCTCCTACTGACCTGAGCCCTATACTTGAAGCAGATGTAGTTGTGGTCCGATAACGTTACCTCATCCGACACATGCCATCCTGTAATATACCTTACCGCTTTTTGATTAGCCACTGTAATATCAATTACCTCCGCCCTTCGGGCATTGAAGAATGTTGGTTTACATCCCTTGTTAGTAACATGTAAAGATGAACTCACCAGATATTCCAGGAGTTTCTCTCCTCTGTTGTTGATGTCTGAGCTGCCCCAGTCAACATGATGCGCATTGGCGTCGCAGCCCACAATGAGTTCTAGATCGCTGTGTCTGCCGTGATTTACCAGTTCCCGTAGCTTGGTTGATACAGGTTCCGCCTCTTCGAAGGGCAGGTAGGCAGAGGCAATAATGATGCCCCGCCCTCCACCATCCCTCCTCCTTCGGACCATGACTGCCGTCAGATCCCTATAACAAAACTGTGCAAGAGGAGACGCATCTATGCCTCTTTTGACATAGATACAAGTCCTCATGTCATTAGTATCACAATAATACATTAAGCTACCGTTGAGCCCATTGAAGCCTCGAATTTGACCCTTGTAAGTATAGGGTTCTTGAATCAGGGCAACATCAAATTTCTCATTATTCAGCTCCCGTGCCAGAAGGGCGGTAGCTGCCTTACAATGGTGTAAATTAATTTGCACGCACCTTAAGTTATCCATCTGGAAGCCTTATTCGTCTCCTATGTCCCCGTCCGTGTCCACTCTCGTGTCCAACGGCGAGGACAGGCCCAACACCAGTTCGTCCAGGGCCCCCAGACAGTCATCAACGCCTCTTGGAGAAGATACATCCTCCATGTACTCGGAGGTGGTTTCTCCCCCAAGAGGCCCTACCAACCCAGACGGTATCCTCCCTGTCTCCTCCGATCCGCCTGGTTGGTCTTGCAGACCGAGGTCGTCCTCTACAACCTCAGCCTCCTCGGTAGCCTCAACCCCGGCATCGACAGGCCCATCCTCAGGTCTGTCCTGCGCCTCCAGCACCTTGAATGTGCTCCTGTCAATCCCGGTGTTGAGCATGTACCCCTTTTCCTTTATATAGGCAGCCGAGGCCTCGTCCATGAGGACTATGCGCCTAACATGAAGCGGCTCCAGCAGGGTATTGAGGACCTTCCAGCGGGTAGCCCTCAGGCCCGGATGAAGCCGCTCCACCATACGCAGGACCCTGCCAATCTCAAGGCGGCTGACGTTCCTGGATTTCCAGGCCATCTTGATGGGCCTAGGAAGATCCCTGGCATCAACCACCCTGATCTTAGTACCCTCAACGGTAGCACCGTCAAGGGCCCTGAGCCAGTCAGCTGAGTCATCCCCCCTGCAGGTTACTGGGATGACCCCCCCGACGAGGTTCGCGATATTGATGTCGGGAGCCGGGTCAGGAGTCTCCTCCAGACGGTCCCACACCATGCCTTGAATGGCCACCGCTAGCCCGTCACTAATCACTGTGGTTGGGTACTCATCAGCGATGATAGCCAGTTTCTGGGCTACCGTGGCATCCGCGTAAGATCCCCCCATCTTCACGCGTTTGGCATCGGCATCCCCCCGGCTCTCATCGCTGATGTCGGCCCTCAACCTCTTTGCACTGTCCGTAGGGCCCAGTGATTCCTCGGCATTCTGCCGTAAGAGGTATTCCTTCTTACGGCGAGCACCACTTAGGCGAGACTTCTTCCCCCTTCCCGATGGTCCAGCAGCGGGCACCCCATTGCCGGTCCGCATGGGCCCAAGCTCCGGTGCGCCCTGCCGCTGGGTGCCGCCAGGTCGTGAAAAAGGCATGCTACCCCTCCCCGGAGGTCCTCCCCCGCTTGCCCTACTAGGTGCCAGAGTTGCCCCGGTCCTAGCGGTCAAGGGGGGTATCATTCCCCGAACGCCCGAAGGCTCGCCTCCCCCTCGTGGTAGACGGTCCATGCCGGAACCACCAGCCCCCCGAGGGGCACCAGTATGCCCCAGCTGGCCCACTCCACCACGAGCTCCAATGTAGCGGTCTCCCTGGCCCGAGCTGGTACTCCGAGGAGTCCCAGTTGGTCCTGGCAGCCCAGCTTCTCTATTAGGCGCATGATGCGCATTCGTCTCTCTCGAGACCTTTACCCTAGCGGGCCCGACGCCCGTAGGCATCTTGGTATACGGTTGGGGAGTTAATTTTTTCTCCATACTTTATTTACTATTTGATTCGCCTGCCAGATTTCCCACCCTCCATGGAGCCCGCACATTTGGGAGTGCCCGATTCCCGGTGCACTAGGATTATCTGGCAGGTATAGGCAACAGGAAGTGGATGAGAGGACGCGACATCCAGGGCTCGTTATACGCATGCTAACTCAAACCTACGCAAACTTACCCCTTCAGCATGGCCATCACCCCAAACTGGCCATCAGCCGAGGCCAATAACCAGCTCCTCCCCGCGCCTCGCCGCGGCCCTCTGATGGGTCGCTTGACCATTTCCCCCCACTCGGCTACTGTGGGAGGCCACCGTTTGTGAGAGAACTCCAGACCAAAGGGGCGTGTTGCCTTGCGAAGAGAACAACCACCGCTCTTGCTCGGCTCAACCTCCCAGGATTCCTTCATCCCCCCTTACGGCGCTCAACTGCGCAGGCCCTAGCGCAGGAAGGACTGCATAGTCCATACGGGCCGCCCTCCAAAGCACCGCTGGAACCGAAGACATAGTCATTAGTAGGACAGGATGGGATGGGGAAGAGAACATAGGATGGCTGGGAAAGTGTTGAGGATTGGATAGTAGGAGGTGCATAGTGTAGGGAGGTACATAGATGGGGGGGGGGATCGCCTGACCGTTTCAGTTACGTCAGTTTCATAGGGAATCTGACCTATAACAGGCAGCAACCACGTGAAGGAAATAACAGTCAGACTTGCTTTGGGGGATCGGCGACCGGCGCTACTCCCCAAAGCCAAGAGCCAAGGCACCAGACGGGACAGTCTGGTACTATAGGCGAGTGTCTGTGTCACAACGTCTTATGTTCTGCATTCTACGTGACACAAACCTTCGCCCGCCCAAAAAAGCCTCCCTAATAGATTACATTCTAGGTGTATTTGCCCATAATCACAGTCTAAGCCAATATGCGCACGCTGCTGCCCATCATCCGGTACAGAGTAGAGTAGACGAAGAGATTTCTCTTCCGACTTCCCTCCGCTTTCTTGCTTACGACTCCCCGTGATATGAGATTGTGTGGCACTGTTCTAGGCCGGCACCACACGGCACAAAGATTACCGCGCTCTTAATGGTCACAAGATAAAGAGGTTTAAGGATGTGTTCAGGAGCCACTTTTCAATGGGGTGGATTTTGTTTTCATTATTACAACTCGGGTTTAACATATGAAGACTACGAGAACTTTTTTTTTGGACGGAAAATCAGCGATTGAGCTTCTCCCGCTGTGGGTGGAGCGGGTGGGTGTGTCAGACTTCTACTGACTAAAAACCATCCATGTTCCTTCTTTTAAGCCTGCTACATATTACCGAGGCTGCAGTAACCCTTGCTTCTCTTTGAGGCGCGCGTGGAACACGAACGCGGCCTGTCGCCTTTCGAAGACGGACGGGCGGCGAGTTACCCATTACTGGCTGCCCACAAACTAGCGTCTACGTACGTTTGGTATTCTGCCTCTCTCGCTCTGCCGCCTCCTTTGCTAGCATGACTGCTTCACAAAAGGAGGCGACAGCCCCCATTCTGTTTCGCTCTGGACCATAGACTCCACCAAGGCCGAACGCGAGAGATCGCCGCCGCCGATCGCCGCTACGAGTACACGCCGAAGCCCCGCCCAAGCGGGGCAGACCTGGGTGGTGTGCTTCACCGTGTCATCTGGCTGAACTTCACAGTGGTGACATCCGGACGTTTCCTCCCGCCTGATCCTGTGCAGAAACCTACCGAAGCACCCATGCCCGGTTAAGATCTGCGTCAGGCGTTAGGTAAGCGCGCCGTGGCGCCTCTATAGCCACTCCTCAAAGATAGGGATTACCGCCACTGTCGTGGCGAGCCCTGCACGGGGTTGCGACAGTCGTTCTCTCCATGACGCCATGAGATTGCGCCGAAAGCCGTGGCAGCGGAGTTTCCCCCCAAAAGACGACGAGACATAAAAATTGTTTATCGTCTGTAAAGTGACAGTAAGAGAGAAAGACAGATCCGACTTTTGCTGATTTTAAGGGCAGCTAGAACTGGCCAAGCCGTCGTCTTGACAAAAGCAACTTAGTTAGGTTAGACTCGATAATCTCACTCGTTACTCATTATTGTAGCCATAATACTTTAGATAATGTTTGCAACAATGTTGCTTGTGATTGCAATCGATAAGATAATAATGATGAATATCTATCATTATCAGGAGTGCGATTATTAATTATTCGTAAATTGAATTTTGAAAATTATGACTATAAACGCGTATTGAATCTATAATATAATAGGAGATATAATCAACATAATTTTAAATGTGATTTTCGACATAAGACACTTTTCACTTTCATACTCATATTATAAATACGAAAGTAACACTATATGTCTAAAAAGTATTGGATTTCTAGATCGATATTGGATGGATGAATTAATTGCAGCAAGTTTTTGTAATCGAATACCTACAAAAAATTTCGTCCTTTACTTTGCCGCTTGACTGCCACCATTATTTTTAGGCCTTTATAGCATTATAAGAGTAATTCCTCAGATATCAACACTGGGAGTCTGGTTGTGGAGTCAGAATTCGGGATGTGCAGCCCTCAGACTACGGACGTTGGCGATTGACATCCTTTTCCGATATTAAGTCTGTTACTGGATGGATAGAGCTTTACGTAGAAGGTAAGTTCAGTAATAAACAATATGACTAACAAGTAGAGAACACACATTTTCTTCTTTTCTAAAGTACTTTAATTGTATAATATAAATATTTCATAATTTACTTTTATTGATTTGTTACTGAGCTACATTGGATTTTACTGTTCATAGAATATAGAATGTTTTTTGACATTGGCATACTACCAATATGGCCACTATGTTTTATGTCTCTCCGACCAAACTGCTTTCCGCGAAGCTACCTATTTTAGCTGAGCAAATATTGTGATGATTCTTATCTTTCATTGTTTCATAACTTTAGAAGTAATTATTTAGTCAAGTCGTTTTTGGAAGTTAAACCAGCTGCTTAGCATTGCCCCACTTACCGAAGCACTCGGCTTCTTATTGGCTGATTTAGCCGATTTAAGCTTAAAGTAGGTCAGGGTCAGGTAAAGTAGGTCAAAGAAAACCACTATTACGTCCGTACTTTTAAAAGTTACAGGTTACTGAGAAATAAGAGCTGATGACTTACATGTTATTAATTCATCATCATCATTTCAGCCATTCGAAGTCCACTGCTGAACATAGACCTCCCCAATTGCTTTTCACGTAGATCGATCCTTTGCCGCCTGCATCCACCGGCTCCCCGCCGCCCTGACCAGATAATTGGTCCATCGCGTCGAGGGCCGCCCTCTACTACGTTTGCTGATTCGTGGTCGCCATCAAGAACCTTAACGCCCCATCGGTCGTCGAAAGAGTTTTAATTTGCGTTTGAATATTAATGAGTTGTAATGTTGTTGGCATCAAATATTTTGAGTATTATTTTGCTCTTTTGATTTGCAGAAGACACAGTCAGCTACTCAGCACCACCACTGTCATTACAAGATGGACAAACAGACGCTGCTTTGGATCTCACATCTCTGGACAATGCATACTGTCTTGTTTCGCAGCCGTTTTCCCAGAGCTCCCTTTTGCCTGGACATTGCAAAGTCACTTTGGACAAAGCCACACGAGCTGTTCAGGGCAACTGGAATATTGTAGTTGGCTTGCCTGGTCGAGTAACTGAACTGCATGTTGATAGACAGGTTGTTGTTCAAGGTATGATATTTATTTTATTTATTACATACATACATACAGATATAATCTCCACACGTATAGCCTCTTTGGGGTGGACAGAAACCATGTTTCAACTATTTAAAAGATATCAATATATTTGTACAGTAAAAATGTTCACATCCAATATTGCATTAAACAGCGTTTATAAAAACAACAGACACTGATTGTCGGGTATGGGTAGGCCCATTGTTTTATTTAAATTTGGCTTAAATAGTGCACAACTCTAATTATTAGAGCCACGTCTGTCAGAGAAATTATCTCAATTTCTTGAATGATTTGTGCACTATTACTTAAATTTATTACAATTAATTTATAATTTATTGTCTTCGGTAATCGGTCATCGACACAGTCTTAAAAATGTTTATTTGAAATGAAACGCAATTTAACAGTTATTTTTTTAAAAACTGGTTACTGTGTCGTTTTTCAGTACTTTTTAGTATAGATTACAATTATAAATTTATGAATATATAAATTATTTGTGTAAGAATAACACAAATTTTCACAGTAAAAAAGCAAATCTAATCTGTGATACAAGACACTCTGATAATAGATAAATAGATTTTTAATGAATTATTAAATATTGCCAAAGTAGTTACCTATTTCTTTTTCTCAAAGATATGAATACTACAAGTTTTTGAAATACAAATTTAATGTTAAATTTAACAAAATATTGCATTTAAATTACATAATATTTACAATTCTTAAATCGCTTGAGCTAGGAAGGGGTTAACATTCGTATTACTAGTATATCGGCAAATTCTGCTGACCCTACAATGCAATTAATTGGTAATGAGTTGAGAGAATATTCTCGTCTAGAGAGAAAGTATTCGTAGGTTTGTGTAAATATGTGTAAATCTGTGTATTTATGTTGTTATCCCACTCCAGGTCCCACTACTAAGCACCAGCCTCCTCTCACGAACTAAGGTGAGAGGGTATTGGATCATACTCCTTCGCGGATCCAGTGCAGATTGATTGATTTCGTAGTAGATCGTTTCCGACTACATAGTACCGCAGAGCTATGAGCGCTTCTTTACTTTAAATGAATAAAGTTATTTATTTTATTTTAGCGGAACGCTTGGATGTTGGTTACATCCACGATAGTATTGCGAATAAAATTCACTTGTACTGTAATATAATACATACTATGAAAAATGTCACCTTTTGTCGTTTCCAAAGAACTAGTGATACCGTTGGATACAATGTTATGGAAGGCCTCAGTGATGGGGAACACAGGTTAGTTAAAGTCTGATATTGATAGAGTAAAAATCATTTACGTCAGTTTGGTTTGTTATATATAATTTCAATTCAGAAAGCTGAAGTTTACTATGTAAGCCACTGTGAGTACCAACACAATTAACAAAAAAAAAAAAAAATTCGAGCTGTCTAAAAATTGTCCGACCTCATGTAGAGCCAAGCTTCTAACACTATCTACACGCCTCTAATTCAGTAAGTCGAGGTAGGTGGCGAGCCTATTGCCCAGCTGTAATATTCGCCAGAGCCTCGTCCGTTGATCGGCAGGTGCACCACTTGCAGGTGAGGTTGGTTTGGGCTCCTAAGATCTTGATACGCACCTATGGCCGTTTCGCTACCACTAATGGGCGAAAGGTGATTGTTCTTCTAGTTATTACTGCAAACGGCCTCATATTATACTAATATTATAAATGCGAAAATACTCTTTCATGCAATAAATACTATCCAATCAGTATTATTAATAATAACTTATACTGTACGATAATATAACTTTTACATTACAATAATAAGTAAAGATGTTTAGTAAAATATTAATCTTGCGCAGACGAAGTAGTGGGCCCAACTAGTCCTACTAATATTATAAATGCGAATGTTTGTGAGCATGAATGTATTGGTGGTTGTTAGTCTTTTACGCAAAAACTTTTAAACTGATTTGGATTAAATTTGGCAAACAGGTACTTTACAACCAAGAGTTAATTCAGGTCAAATGTGTTTGGATTTGACATTGACATTGGATACTTTTTATCCCGATTTTTCCACGTAAAGGGGTGGGGCCACGCGTGTGACACTGCGGGGCGTTGCTAGTATTTTATAATTACAGTTACTACGGGGAAGGTTTCGTGGCGAAGCATTGTGGAATGACCATAGAGCACCCAGCACACAGAGACTACGGCACCTGGAGATGTTCAGTCGGCTCCCAGTTGAAACACAACAACGTACCCATAGTGCAAACCCCTATGCAAGCGCTTATTAACGTGCCTTCCCTTGCTGACTCAGGTATGTCTTTCAAGTATTTACTGTTCCTGTAAACTGGTAGAGTGATGTGAACTGGCCACAATTGGCTCTGTCATCTTAAACGAAAAACATCTGAAAATCAATGACGTAAATCGACATGTACCTTGATGACAAAAATAGGATATACAGTTGGTCAGGTAAATTATATTCAAAGTTGTCTCTGGCATTCTCAGTTACAACCATTTTACTCCTAAATCAATCGCAAGTTCTTTTTATTGACCTTAGGGTTCCCTAAAAAATTGTTTTTTTTAAAATTAATTCATGATTTTTCATAATTTCTTTTTACATAAATAATAATAAAAAAATATATTTTAATTATTATATATAAAAATATTTTAATTTATAATAATAAAAACAACAAAACCGAAAACAAGACCGTGCAAAATCCTCTCAGTGGCCCTATTCCATAGTAGGCAATTTTCGCTTAATCTCACTGGCTCCAATCATAACTGCCTAATTTTCTTATTAAATGTCGAATATAATTAATATCGTTTTCTATTTAACCTACAGTAAAACAGATTCAATAATCCTATTACTCTTACCTCAAAGAAATATTTAATTGCACGTCTCGTTGTTGCCATACATTAATATGTCCATATAATTAATATATTTTCCCAGGAAGAATAATACGACAAGAATTACCAGCTGAAGAAGGCGAAGTGCGTGAGACATTCGTCCAGTTAGATTTAGAGTTTACGATCTCATGTAGCGCAGATGTTTCCCTGACTTACTGCTGGTTCCAGCACCCGGATGGCTCGCAGTACACCCCAGTTGCACATACATCTGAAGACCAGGAATTCTGGTAATACAACTTTAATATTTTTTATAACTCGATGTTTGTAATGAAATAAACTCAAAAACTACAAGAGTGTAATATAAAGACGTGAGCTCCTAGGAAATATACCAATATAGTTATTGTTTCTTTCAAGGTATTCTGGTGAAAGTCTTCAGACCGGAGATTGTGGTATAACATTTTCTCACGCCAAAGATACTGATGCCGGCGACTGGATCTGTCACATGGGACCTAAAGCCCAAGTTGGAGTGGAACTTACTGACATAGTTAACTTAAGGGTAACTGGGCCTCTAGCAGCTAACAGGAAAGAAATAAAAGCAGATGTAGGAGGTATTACCAATTTACGCTGCCATACTTCTAATGGAAACCGGCCTTTAGATTATTGCAGATTTTTGAGCCCTAGGTTCGTCGGTATAAGTTTAGATGAAACAGTGACCAAAGAAAAGTAAGTACCTACCTTATCTGAGTATATTTATAAAAGTATCTAATATATCTTTAAGTAATTTAGTTAATATGAGATATAACTAATAAGAAATAATTTGTCTTTAATATGTAATAATTATTAAAGATATTACTTTTATAAACATTATGGGGATTATTACAAAACATGATCTAAAGTTAAGCCATGTTTAAAACTAGTGCTATTACTTTCCTCATATCCTAGCATGATCCCGGTTGCCCTAGACTTAAGCTCAGGGCCCAGGGTCTGCTCACTGGTTCAACCAGATTTGACTGAATTTCAGTTATTACGTGGAGCTATCATTTAATTTAATAAAATGAAGACAGCGACAGCACTAGTTTTAAACATATTTTTACTTTAGATCTTGTTTTATAGTATGCCCCTATACATTTTACAGGGTTTAAAAAGACCGAGATCAAATCCAAAGGCTATGCATTTATCATGACAAGAGACATTACCTAAAAATTTATCATTGGGAATCGATTAAAATTTTTGGTGTTTAGAAAATTTACGCCAAAATATGCTTTGATTAAAAATCTTGATTTTTTTAAGACTTTGACCTTCAATAACTTTAAGGCTATTGATTTCCCAGGTGTAGTCTCAAAGATGAAAAAGTATCCTAAAGCTGGGCAGAATGCATAGCTCTCGGCATTAATTAGGGTATTTTTAGATCCTGTAGATATACGAGAGCGGCACTGAAAATTTCGGGAACCAAGGACAACACAACATTACTATTTAAAAATGTATTTATTGCTTT
Source organism: Musotima nitidalis (assembly GCA_949126915.1). NCBI lineage: Eukaryota > Metazoa > Arthropoda > Insecta > Lepidoptera > Crambidae > Musotima > Musotima nitidalis. Next base: position 8,612,508 of record OX421418.1, on the reverse strand, counting down.
TCTAAGTATTCTCCGCGTAATTTGACACATTTTCCATATGATAAAACCAATCGTTGAAGCAATCATTCCATTCGGAAGAAGAATGGGCTTTCACTAATTGGCTTTAAAGAATAAATATAGAACTACAAGGCCGTCTGACATTGAGGAATCGGGCCCAAAACAAACAATTATCTTACGGGTAACCCTAAAAATATTATTCCTCTACGTAAACTAGGTTTTATATAACAAACACATAACTTTCCTGATTAATTTTTATATCTTCTCGTGGTAAATAGGCCTGAAGAACTGTCATATTTAAATATAATAATAATTTTCTCCTGTTATACATATATATCCTCCTATAAAATTTTCAGAGCCATCCTAGACCGTTTCTACTTCACACCAGATCAGTTTTTGGATCACGGAGACTGTTCTCTCACCATCGAGGATGTTCACGCAGAAGATATAGGCACTTGGACCTGCGCTGCGCTCATTAACAACGAGTTTGCGGAAGCCAGTGATACCATAACATTAGTATCAGCTACACCATTGGGTAAATTTAAAAATATATTTATTACCTGTCTAGGGGCCGGTTTTACAATGTCTGGCTATGAATATATATATTTGGCAGATAGAATGATAACTTTCTTTGGACAATCTGTCAAGTAAACGCTAATAGGAATATACCTGGACATTGTTAGGCCCTAAATCCTATTTTTTGCCGGTCGTGCTTATACTATGATCCCAAACTACGATGACACAAATCGTTCTGAGGTCCCGCAATTGGTTTTATTGTTATGTATCAAATACGAAATTCAAGCGATTTCTTAGATCTGTACTGTGTCATTATGTCTAAAAAAATTTTGGACTGCCAATGATTTAAATTGGCTATGGTTTAGAACAATCTTTGTCTTTTTTGTCTTAAGTGAATATCGGAAATGTCAGAAACAAGTTATATTGCATGTTCTTCAATTCCCAATCTAAAAGTTTCTTTTGTTTCAGGAACTTTACGACCTCTATCTCAAGCCGCCGTTATTGGCATGGCTTCTGGAATATCAATCCTAGTTGTAGTTTTGGGAGGGGCAGTAGGGTACAAGTATGGCATGCCAATTTCAAGAATAATGCGGAGGAGAGTTACTGACCAAAACACGGATTTACCGTTAAGCAATATGAGGAATTCTTTAGGGACTGATACAACTAGTGTTAGAAGCGATGATAGTGGATCGAGTGTCGAAGATTACCTAGGAAATGTCAACACATTGACGCTCCGTCAAGAACCACAGTCTTCGATAAGTTCTCGTTTAGAGCAAAGTTGAAGTCTTCTTTGACATAGACAAAAAACTTAAACTTCTATACTTTAATGAATGTTATTTATATATTGATATTATGTCAATGCTTCGCAGCCATTTAGGCTTAAAACATGCTGGACTAGATTCCTTATGGTGCAGCTGAGATACATTGCCAGTAAAACCTATTGATTGGTATTGAAGACACTGGGTTTAGCTTATTTAAAAAAATACATTTTGTAATAATATATAAATTGCCTGAAAGAAATTGCTGAAAGCAATTCGGCCGCCCATTGTACAATCATTGAAATGTAATTATTCCATTGCTGTAATTCTCTATTTATGGTGTGCAATAAAGTGTTCATTCATTCATATATAAAAAAAATCAATTAATAACAAATTTTAATGTTTTTACGTAATATTCTGTTGTTTTGAAAATATACAAGTCATTAAAACTGTTTCATTTAGGATGTATTTTTTTATTTCTTTCCAAAATTTGCATCTTTTAAGTACACCCTGACAAAAGGCTTAAACGAAACAGCATTTACAAGGGTCTATTTTAACCAAAACAAAAGGGTTTAGTAGTAATAATTGTATGTGGTCAAACTGTACATAAGAAATTCGTTACGGAGCTACCATATCGTGTGGCAGATTTTCCGTTTTATGGAAACGTTATTCGAGAGCCAGCCTTTACAAGCTAAGCTATTTATTTTATACCAACAAGTTTATGAAACAAAAAAAATAATTCAAATTATGCGTATGAACCACAGAATGTTCTGTGGTATCTACATAACACCGTCTGTGGAAACACATTCTGCACTAGTCTGAGAACTGAACTCGCCTCTTCTATTCAATTTCCTAATTAATGTTGAATATGTTGATAGCCAATTGTGGCCACGCTTGTCGATGGCCTGCGTTCAAGTTTGAACTGTCTGCTAGGTATATCCAGCCCACGAATTTGTCTTAGCTGTTGTGCCTGAGATAGACGTCGGCACCAGTCAATTGATGATTTCGTAGAAATACATTAAAATCTCCCGGAAATGTTTATAAGCCCGCTGGCTAAATCATTGTTGCAATAGGACGAAAGTTATGTGCGGTAGTCAATACCTATCGCCTTATATGCAGGTGCTTTTAAAGCAGGCCAGATCGTGCAACTCGTAAAGCATTGAATGAAACAATTCATTTAATATATTTATTACATAAATTGATTGATATTTAAAACCAAGATGTTTTCAATAAAACAGATTTTAATATAACAATCAAAGAAAGACATTTTACTATCACAACCTTCACTTCCACTTTAAAAGAGATACATTTACTAAAATTATCATGCATGAGCCACTTAAGTTCTTAAGATCTCTCGTAATATGCAGCCAAGCAGGTGTTTTTTATAGTTTTGTTCGCTAGTGTATACAATGAGAAATAGTCAGATCAAAAATATATCTCAATGTATTTCAGAGCAAGTTATTTTATGAAACAACTAGTTACTAAAGGGCTCCCTAAATAATTCAATTACGTAATCAAAATTTGCCGGTCTTTAGTGTGTATTAAAATAAAAATAAACTTTACTTTCAACACTTTATTACCTACTAAAAGTTTGTTCGATATTTGTAGGCACACACCACATAGTTCCAAAAATAAATAACGATGTTTTTTCTAGTGATTTCACAGATCAAATCATTGTTTAGTTTCATGCATAACAATTCATCATCAAACCTGCCACTATACTTATAACAGCACATTTGCGCAAAGCTTAGACTTAATATTGTACAACTACATCACGAGAATCACTCTTCTGAGTATATTTCTCTGCCTTCAAGGTTGCTTTAATTGAAATCGACATACGTGAGGTCCCTCATCTCACAAAAAGACAATCCCGTTTTCATAACCAGTATCTAAACAGGTTCAAAGTCACAATAAAAAACTTTATAAATAATTTATTACAAGTTAACTAGCTCCCTACATTCTATCTTTGTATCCGATTACAAGCCGTGAAATGGGAATGCTTGAGAAGAATTTGTTGATGGCTTTAATTACTGTCAGGGCGATTTGTTTGATAGCTGGAGGGGCGAGGTCATCCATTAACTGTTTCCAATTTTGATTAGCGAACTGTAGAGTAGTATCAGCTGAAAGAAAGAACATAATAAAAATTAGCTATGTTATCACAGTGTAGTACTTTTATAATATCACGTTTGTTTCCCCGAAGGGGTAGGCAGAGGCATATTGTATGCCCACATTTCGCCAATTATACGTAATACGTGGCGAGCCTATTGCCGCTTATCGGGAACTTTTGAGTTTGCCAGAGCCTCGTCCGTTGTTTGGCAGGTTAACCACTTGCAGATGAGGTTGGCTTGTACTCTTAAGATATTGGTATGATCTGTATACACCCTATATATCCCCAGTGTAGTGCCGATCATTAAGATTTCTTAGTATGCTCTCGTGCCCAGTATTTTACTAGTTATAACACCTCCCAAGTATGGGGGTTAGGTGAAATTCATGTAATCTTTCGTTACAAGGAGTTTACTCACGTTATGCACGTATTCTGTTTATACATAAATCATACTTGGTACTTACCCAATTGTTTGTTCCCATTAAAAAGATTCTTTAAATCGAATGTAGTACTCTCTATATCGTACTTATAACTCGGGTGGACAAGTTTAAAATGTTCGCCTTTACTGTTTTTTATGTGTGCTATTTTGCATTGGATTTCCACCTCAACACCCTCTGTAAATAAATACAAAAATCGCTGAGCTTGTTTGTCTTAATTTTCATATACAACTATTGGGCTCAAGCCTCCTCTCTTAAGCCAACATGCTTCAGGACGAACTCTACAATGCGGATTATGCTGCCATGAAGCTGCAGGATCAGGATATAAGTATTTTCAAGTAATTATATTAAATAAAGTTATTATATAATTTTACCCTTCTAGCAAATAAAATGATAGTCAATTTCTAAGTTAAGTGTACTTAGATTGACAATAAAAATCAACCATGCAATAACAAAGTTAAGGAAACTGACTTGAACAACGTGTAAACCACGAGACAATAATTAGGTGCATTCCTAAAGACGACAATGGCGTTGTCAAAGATGCTTTATGTTTATTAAATTACTACTTTGCAACATATATAAGCCTATCTTAGTGAAAATCAACATAGGCGACTGAATTATCTGTGCTTAGAATATCTTTCCTAGATTGTAGTAATTCTTTATGTTCTGGCGGGAGAACTGAGTTCCTAATTCTGGTATACCCATGCTCCATACTCGCATATATGGCCGAGTAAAATTTTAAGTCGACGTTTACAAAAGCTTTATTGAGACATAGTTTAATTTTATAAACCATTGTATCGATTAAATTTTTTTTTATATAACATAGCATCTATGTGTAGATAAACTAAAGTATCTGTTAATATTACTTAATAATGTATGAATAGACTAAAGTAACTGTAAGAGTGGTCTTGTCATACTTACGAGTTTTTACGATGGCATCGCCTTTGCCCTTTATGGGCAAAATAAGGATACGACCGTCTACCTCATATTGAGCTATCAAACTCAAGTTGCCCTTAAACTTGAGAAAGAAGTCTTCTTCAGTGGCGCCTATAGTCGTCCTGCAAAAATCAAAACGTGACAAAATTTGTATTTTTCGTTACATTTATGTATAGCGTGTGAGCAAATACTACTGTTTTCGTTTTCTGCATGTGAGATTGACTGGCTTTCATGATCAAACCGTTCGCCAAACAAACAGACTTCATAACTGCGTACTACGCGAAGGCTATGGAATTAATCCTGTGTTGAGGATTTCCGGAAGACCGTCGGTATAGGGCCATTCAAAGACGGTTGTAAAAGAAAGGAAAGCAACGTGCAAGTGGTACCTCTGGTGTTGCTAACGTTTATGGACTGCAATCATTATAATCTCTTCATATCTGGTGGGCTGTATGCTTAGATGCGACTCAATTGGTTCAAAAACATATTATTCGTTTGTCTTTAAGCATAGGTAGCTTCGCTAACGGGTCAGCGTAAAAATACCAAACTATTATTTGTAAGTACTAAGGCACTAAAGTAATACGTCAAAGTGCAATTTGGGACTTAGTTTCTATATGACATTAGTCGAATTGTCATTAAAGTGGTGCTATCAGGAAACTATTGTGCTGTTTCCTTGTAGCCTGCATGTATGTAAGTTTTGTTATTTCTTACAAATTCGCTGACGAACAATTGGATCACAATCAATGGTTGATTTGCATACAATTGCAATATTATATGAGGTAGGAAACCCTTAGGTAAGTGAATCTACGAATACAAACAATGAACAGATCGGATTGATTGTTAGCATCAACTTCAAGTACTAGACTTCGTGTAAAGTTATTTCCGCCCTTTATTGTCATGTTATTGAAGCATTTACTCTGATTGTCATAATCGTATCATGGAGCTAACTGAGTCAATTAAGAAAAATGATTTCTCTAGTAGGTACTCTTATAGACCGATTATATTGGTCATTGACACATTTACTAGCGACTTTGAAATGATTTGATACATTCTTTCTTCTCCTTTTCATTCCCGAACATTAATTAATTGTTAAGATAGAACTAAATTCAGCAAAAAGATATCAAAATACCGTGAACTTTTTTGAAGTGGGAAAACTTCCCGGTGGTTTTAGTTTTGAAAGAAACCTTTGCAAAGATGAATTTAAGAACAAAACTCATATTATCTTACTTCAAGTCAGTCAGTTCACTGTTGCTGAGCCCGTGCATGTAAGCGTTTGTAAATATCAGCGATAGTCCATTCCCGTCAATTTTGATGTCGTCCAGTTTCACAGGATCTATGGATGGCACGTTCAACTCTGGCACACCCTTGGTGAAGTGCGGGAGACTAGAAATTATTTGCTCTTTCACGCACTGTGTCAGATCGTTGTCGTCTATATCACATAGCTGCATGTAGGGCGCTGTAACAAAACAAGTTATTAATATTTTAGGCCTTAAATTGTAAGCTCCAAGTGTCATAATACTATGGACATGCCGTTCAGATGCCTGGATGACTAGCATGAATCTCATGTGGCAAGTGTTAAGTTTGTACTATTGGGAATTAGATATGTAAAGGAAGCTGTCGAGAATCTATTTCTCTTTTCAATGAAACAAAATCTACTCTTTATGTGGATCATTAATATTTATTCTCCTTATGTAAGACATTAAATAACACTGTTTATTACTTCAGTAATTATGACAGAGATTTATCTATGCGATGTTAATAACGAATAAAACGTCAACAAATTACCTATCTAAAAAGTAAATAACCTAAGCTTCGAAAAACTAAAATAGGGACTTTATTTTGTGATTTTTATATTAAATATTATAAAGAAACTAATTACCCACCAAATTGTTGTTAAAAAACAAAAGAACAACAACAAGAGTATCCTCTTAAGTGTCACTATAGTAATAAACCGAGCTAAAAATTATAATTAAATGTTTTAGTTAATATTTATGTGTTAAATACAGTTCAAGGCATCTTTTAATATAACTTTGTGGTCTGAACTTGTGTGAAGTAAGTAGTTAACATATTCTTAACTAACCGTTATCTCATAATACTTACCAGACTTGCATTGCATGCAAATTCCACTATCTTAAAGAGTGGTTAGGTCTTTTAAACTCATGGAATATAATTTAAAGGAATTGAAGCCATAATTTTATTTTAGTAACATTGAAAGTAGTTAAAATTACTAAAAGAGAAGTTGATGCAGGAGAAAAGTTAGTAAATTTATTTAGTAGTTATTTGTACTATTGATTAAAATGTTTAAAGCCCTACCATATTTAAAGGACAGAATAGAAATATTTTTAAATTTAAATAAAATTTTATTGATAAATTAGCTCCTTAAATATGCAATTGGCGTTTTATCGAACTGGCCACTTTGATATCAAAAATTTGGTTATATGCCTATGCCTACCCCTTCGGAGAAACAGGCGTGATTGTATGTATCTTAGTTGGAAAAAAAAACAACTCAGATGAGGCAGTTCATTCTCGCCCCTGCAGTTTTCTCAGAAAAGGAATCGATGAACTCCCTATAAAGTACCAAAAGTGTATAACGGTACATACTTTAATTAATTACATAAAAAAATGTAAAAAAAAATATTTTTTCTTTTTTCATGTAAATCATTAACTCCATATGTGGGTAACTAATATTTACTACCAATTTTTTGTGGAATGGTGGAAAATCCCTATTTTTCATAAACGAAACGCTTAAAAGCAAACGTATTACAAAGCAATTTGCTACATAATAGCAAGTCAAGGTCACAATAAATTCTCATCGCATTGCCATAACAACATAATCAGCAGATGAAAGCAACGAGAAGACTCGGCACGAGGTTACAGTTTCTTGAGTTTTTTTACACCAATTACATACTCTATAGAAACGAAATAAAGGAATTCTTATGGTTAAAGTTATTTTTTTTTGGGAAAGTGGTCACTTGCTGAAATGGAGTGGTTGGTGCCATGTTATATTTGGCGAGCCTACTGCCGCTTACCGGGACCTGTTACGTTCGCCGGAGCGTCCTCTGTTGATCAGCAGGTGCACCACTCGCATGTGAGGTTGGCTTGGAATCCTTAGATGTTGGTAGGATCCTATGGTGTATAATAAAGTGTATATAAATAAAAAAAAGAAGTAAACGGGTAACCTAATTGAAGATTTTTTTATTTTAATGGCGTGAAGGAAGCAAAACTGTTATCATTTTCTTAAATATGAAGAGACGGGAACATAAGGGACGTACCTATATTTTTCTACCGTTTTGCTTTATATTACGTGACGAATAAATGATAGAGACACTGGAAATAGATAAAGCCTACTTAATAGTTTTTAGGCCTAAGCATATTACAAAACAACCAGGGGCAAAAGGGACTTATATTTTCAGAGTTGTTTCTTCCAAATATTCGATAATATTGCTTCTTATAAAGCAAAAAGGGTGTATAGGGCTCCTGTCAAGATCTGAGGAACTCAAGCCAACCTCACCTGCTAGTAGTGCACAGCCGATCAATGGACGAGGTTCTGGCGAAAATAAAAGTCCCGGTAAGCGGCAGTAGGCTCCCCACCTATTACGTGGGACCTACGTAGTAATTGGCGAGACGTGGGTGTATAATATGCCTCTTCCTACCCCTTCGGAGAAACAGGCGTGATTATACATGTAAATGTCAGAACATAGAAACAGTTTTAAAATAAATTCTGCTCAATAAGCCTAGCTTGAATGATGCTCCGTACCTACCTAATTTAGTAAGTGTTTCAAGTTTACTAACCGGATCGGTGGGTTTCATCTTGTTGCTGCCAGTAGTTACTGATCGTAAATTTAGATATTAACTATTTTTACGTTTATATTTTATTAGAGTTGGTAGGCATTGTTTATGTTTTTAACTAGCAACTGCGTCCGCCTGCGCCATATAATACAATTAAAAACTAGCTTGAAAATGTAATTGAGTAGGTACATGGCGATATAGACTTGTTTAAGCCGGAAAACTGAAAAAGGGACTCCTTAAATGTTAACACCTTTTTTACTTAATTTACAAATACTTGGTGGCAGGCGAACGAAAATGTATCTTCCATTTCAATGTCTCAAGTACTTGGTGCCAGGCGAACGAAAATGTATACTCTATTTCAATGTCTCAAGTTCTTGGTGCCAGTCGAACAAAAATGTATACTCCATTTCAGTGTCTCAAGTACTTGGTGCCAGGTGAACGAAAATATATACTCTATTTCAATGTCTCAAGTACGTGGTGCCAATCGAACGATAATGTATACTCCATTTCAATGTCACAAGTACTTGGTGCCAGTCGAACCAAAATGTATACTCCATTTCAATGTCACAAGTACTTGGTGCCAGTCGAACCAAAATGTATACTCCATTTCAATGTCACAAGTACTTGGTGCCAGTCGAACCAAAATGTATACTCCATTTCAATGTCACAAGTACTTGGTGCCAGTCGAACCAAAATGTATACTCCATTTCAATGTCACAAGTACTTGGTGCCAGTCGAACCAAAATGTATACTCCATTTCAATGTCACAAGTACTTGGTGCCAGTCGAACCAAAATGTATACTCCATTTCAATGTCTTACTTATTATGTTTATGTAAATGTTATGTTTATATAATATTATGTATATTATTACAATATAAGGTCATTACGTATTACATCTTTGCACAAGAAAGATAAATTGGTTTTACTAAAACCAATTTTTTTCAACTACTATTTGGAGGTTTTGAAATTTAAGGCATACTTCAGAGGTTTTATTCGGAAATAATTTCTTGAATCTTGTATAATTTATCTTGGACTTCAAAATAAATGCCGTTTTTATTAACACCGTTCTAAAGACCGAAACCCGTGGAACCCGACTTTTTTGAGACTTTGAGTATTATTTAGTACTAGCTGTTACCCGCGACTTCGTCCGCGTGGAATAGTATCTTTGGGTAGCATTTTTATTATTTAATAAGAATCATTAGTAGGTATAGTAGATATCAGCGGCGGCTGTGCAGAGAATTCGTTAAAAGGAACTTTGACTTCAAAAGCCAAAATATTTTTTAAACTTGATACACCCAAAATTTTTAAATATCATGAATCCGTTCCGTTCCGTTCAAATTTCAAGAATTCCGTTTGTAGAAAAACTCTGCGCATCCTAAGAGACCTACGTACCAAGTTTCATGGTTTTATCTTCAAAAATGAAGATCACCTATTAAAACATTTAACCCCTATTTCACCCCCATACTGGTAAAAATTTCAAAATGCTAGAACAAACGATTTTTTGTTTATTATTTAGTGCCTAAATACAAAATGTTATATTTTTATTTTCAAAAATGACGAACTTCATACAAACTTGCAACCCCTATTTCATCTCTCACAGGACGAAATTTCAAAAACGCTAGAACAAATGTTTAATTATTTCCTATCAAGTGCTTAAATATTAAGTTTCATGGTTTTATCTTTTAAAATTAAGAAATCCCATACAACTTTTCACTCCCTCCCCTTTTTAACCCTTTACAACCCCCTTTTCGAAATAAAAAGTAGCCTATGTTCTTTCTCAGGGTCTAGACCATCTGTATACCAAATTTCATTCAAATCCGTTCAGTAGTTTTGGCGTGAAAGAGTAACAGACAGACAGACAGACAGACAGAGTTACTTTCGCATTTATAATATTAGTAAGGATTCAGTCTATTTAAAACCATGTCGAAAGTTACAAGTATTTGAAAACTACAAGTCGAAGGAAAATTTTGTCTCTAACAATAAAGCTCTGAAGCGTATATATACTTAAGATGTTTTCGTAAAACTTTACTTAAAAAAAACTTTTACTCTTCCAATTGAAAATATAAGTTATAACATATTGTTTACTACTTACGAACAAAAATATCGTCGTCTCCACTAGTTAAACAGAAGAAGCTAAAAGCCACTAAGCCAAATAAACGCCACATTTTAAACAAAAACTGATTTAAAATTATTAGTAAATAATATTAAGTTTCAATATATGTTTCAATGTCACTATGTTTGGTGAAGGCGCGGGCACCTACTGTGTGGGGTCGCCTTCTAACGACCTATTTATGTAAGATCTGCGGACTAATCCACTCAAAGTTAGACTTTGGAATATTGATGTTTTGTATTTTTTTTATATATTAGTCATTGCATTTGCATTTTATCTGTACATATATAAGAAATCCAAGTGTCTGTTTGTAATCTATACAAATTAATAAAATCTCACTTTTTTTGTTATAATAACATAGGAGCTGATTATTAAATGTATAGGAAAGTTATACGGTAATTAAAATTAAAAAAAAATAAAAAAAATAGTCTGTCTTTTTGTTGTGGCTTGTCTGCGAAACAGCTGGACAGATGGGTTTTACAAGGTTTTGCAGTTCCCGGTAAACTACAATAGGTTCCTCCACCTCTTATATAATGTTATTGGTGAAATGTGGGCGTATAATATGCCTATAATCTGCCTTCCCCTTCGGGGAACCAGGCGTGAATATAGGCTCATATGTAGTTGCTATTAAAAGGAGTAACGTAGATGGCTTTTTAATAGGGACGCGGGCGCTCGCTAGTGAAATAAAATTTAAATTAAAACAAAACAATGAAGTTTTTATATTTTTAAGTTTTTTCATTGTTTACTTATTTATATATGACTTCACTTGACACAGGAAATCACGACTGTAATCTCACATAAAGGCTACTTATTTATAAATTCGGAAGTCGGCAATTTTCATTTTTGCCAAGGTCTATTGAAATTGTACCTACGGAAAGATTTATGAATTTTTGCAAAAAATCTAAAAAATCTTTAAAAGTTGGGAAGATATCATCATTTCAGCCTTATAAAGTCCACTGCTGAACGTTAGCCTCCACAATAGATTACATTCTATTGGCGGTATCTGCATATTATCACCACGCTGGGCAGACTGGTTGGTATTTGCAGTTCGAGCCAGTATACAGGATGACGCTGCTGCCCATCATCCGGTAGGATTTCTCTTCGTCGACTCTTATGACTCCCAGTGAGATGAGAGGGGGTGGCACTATTCTAGGTCGGTCCCAAACGGCACATGGAAAGACATGGTATTCCAAAAATGTTGTTTACGGAGCTACGTAAATAAATGTCATAATAAAAAAAAAAACTGACAATAATACCAATAATTTAAGCTTTTAGATAAGTATTATGTGTTATGGACACTAAATAATGGATAAATATACATAAATACAATTTTATTTGTAGATACATACTTCATACACATAGGAAAACACCCAGACCGGAACAAATATTCCTCTTCACGCATACAAAGATTTGTCCTGTGTGGGAATCGAACCCACTCGAAACGGATAGTATACACATAATAAAAAATATGGCTTAGATAGAAGTTTAAATCAATTAATACCATAGTATGAAATTTTTAAAAATATTATCAAACTTTTCCTACCATACCTCAGTTGGTCCCATATAATATTTTGATCCATACCAGTACGAAACAGGATTTACAAACCAATAATAAGTTAATCAGTTTTTTTTGCAATTTCTAAAGTCTTAAAGTGCAGTTCCAGCTTATGATTTATTTTTTATAAAACTATTTTTATCTATTAACCAGTTCGGTGAAGGTCATATTATACGGGGATCGTACCAATTAACTGAGTATAACTTTAAAATAAAATATGAAAAGGAAATTTACTTTTTGCGAATAACAATCGTTGTATTTAAGCACATATCAATGTTTGGTGATTTAGTATAATAATTAGTTTTTTAATAACAAAGAATACATAGATAAATATAACTTTACAATCACACCAATTATTTAGTTCCAAGATAAATATCATTAATAACTTGTATTATGGATACTACACACATACTTTATTTATACAGGAAACACCCAGATAACATTCATATAAGCATTATTTATATTTTTCATTGTAATAAACCAACAATGTTTTTTGAATATGGCTGTCAGGATTGTAGTATTTTTTAGATGAAATCTTGTTATTTTCTATTTACGCCATTACAGATCCTAGTGTTTGTTTTAGCAGAGAGTTTAGTATTATAATATGGAATATAATAAACTAAACCTATAAAAAAAGCTTTTTTGATCATCAAAAATACTGAGTGAGCATCTAATGAGGTGATTAGGTGCTCAATCAGTATTTTTGATGTACAAAAAGGTTAGGTTAGGTTGGCAATTTATTAATTTTGAAGACACGTTAAATATGATCCTTATATTATTTGTGGCAGAAGTATTTTTATTGAAGTCGTACAGTTTTAATGAAACAAAATAAAATTTGCTAAGGTGTTACTTGTGTGATAATGTTACCCAATTTCTTTATTGTTTGTTATCTGTTACGTGTATATACTCGGCTATCTTTGAGATCGTGTCACCGTGAACTCCAGCCCATACTCAAACGAGACTCGGAAGTCTCCCTGACAGGTTTACTGCGAACGACATTGCGCAGATATTGTCAATGGTGTGGACTATAACGATCAATATTGTTTTCGTTCTCTTTACGCTCTTTACGTAAAACATATGGTATGGATTCAAAACGTGGTTTATTACACTATACGCACGGTTTGGTACCCCAAAGTCGTTTTGAATTATTTAAAAATCAAAATTATTTTTTGATTCGCAGATATAGGTAGCAAAAGCACATGTTTATTGAAGTAATTTGACAGTTTACAGTTATTCGTGGTTACTAAGGTCTTGTGTTTTCTTAGTTTATTAGAAATTTTTATAGTCTCTTTTTTTAATAAAAGTAAATAAACTTTAATCTTGCCAAAGTTGTGTGATAATGTCATTCAGGTTCAATATTATGAGTTGTATATATTACAAAGTTACTGATTAATACTTTTTGTTGTCCTTGAGATCGTGTCACCGTGAACTCCAGCCCAGTCTTAAACTCGGAAGTTTCATTGACAGGTTTACTGCGAACGACCTTACTGGGACATTGTCAATGGTCAACTTGACACAGTGGTTGCTTAAAATTAAAAAGACACGTTCTTATGTAACTGATTAGGTCGGGGAAAAAGTCTTTTCGCATAACGTAGGTATAAACTTATTATAAATTTTTTTTGACTGTACTATTTGTGTCTGGCTGGTTTTGGTAACATTAAAAAGGTTCCATTACAAAAAAAAGAAAAAAATAAAAAAAAGTTGTTTCCCGCTATTTTTCATTTGTTTTTCTCTCCGTAAAAATGAGTGAATCTAATGAAGAAATTCGATACATTTTAAATTTTTATTATAAAAAAGGCAAAAATGCAACTCAAGCAGTGAAAAAAATTTGTGATGTTTATGGACCTGATGCAGTGTCAGTAAGAGTAGCACAAATTTGGTTCAAACGTTTTCAGTCCGGAAATTTTGATGTTAAAGATGCACCTCGCTCTGGTCGCCCTGTTACGAATAAAATGGACGCCATTTTTGAAAGAGTGGAGCAAGATCGGCATATTAGTAGTTACGATGTAGCTGAAGAACTGGGAATTGACCACAAAACAGTTTTGACCCATTTGAAGAAAGCTGGTTATACAAAAAAGCTCGATATTTGGGTGCCACACGAGCTCACTCAAAGAAACTTAATGAACCGTGTACTCATTTGCGATTCATTATTGAGACGTAATGAAACCGAGCCGTTTTTGAAGAGATTGATAACTGGCGATGAAAAGTGGATCACGTACGACAAGAACGTGCGAAAAAGGTCGTGGTCGAAAGTTGGCCAGGCTTCACAGACTGTGGCCAAACCTGGCCTAACACGAAATAAGGTGATGCTGTGTGTATGGTGGGATTGGAAGGGCATTGTTTATTATGAGCTTTTACCGCCCGGCAAAACCATCGATTCTGATCTTTACTGCCAGCAACTGATGAGATTAAAGGAAGCAGTCGAGAGAAAACGACCGGAATTGATCAACAGGAAGGGTGTGGTCTTTCATCACGATAACGCTAGACCACACACATCTTTAGCCACTCAGCAAAAATTAAGAGAGTTCGACTGGGAGGTCCTAGGGCATCCACCATATAGCCCTGACCTTGCGCCTTCAGATTTTCACCTGTTTCGGTCTCTGCAGAATTCTTTAGGTTCTGTAAGGTTGACCTCAAGAGAGGACTGCCAAAACTATTTGTCCCGTTTTTTTGATCAGAAGTCCCAAAGTTTCTACAGTAACGAGATAATGTCTCTGCCCACAAAATGGCAGAAAGTTATTCAACAAAACGGTACATATATATTGTAAATAAATGTAAATAAACTTTAAAAAAAATGTCTTGACTTTTCATACAAAGATACGAAAAGACTTTTTCCCCAACCTATTATATATTGACGTCTGATAATGGCGTGGTTGTCAGTGTACCCACACTTCACTCCAGAGGTCGTGGGTTCGATTCCCACACATGACAAATCTTTGTGTGCATGAACATGAATATTTGTTCTGGGCTGGGTGTTTTCCTATGTATATTAAGTATGTATGTACATAAAAAAAGTATGCAAGTATGTTTATCCGTTGTTTAGTATCCATAACACAAGTTCTTAATGAAACTTATCTTGGAACTAAATAATTGGTGTAATTGTTAAAAAATATTTATTATTATTTATTATACAGGGTGTCCCAAGAAATAGTGTCAAGCGAAAGTCCAGAGCTAGAGCACCTATTGGAGTATCCGAATCACAGGGTCAATGTTGGGACTATGTACTCGACTAATGTACTCGACTATGAACTCGACTATGAACTCGACTATGTACTCGACTATGTACTCGACTATGTACTCGACTATGTACTCGACTATGTACTCGACTATGTACTCGACTATGTACTCGACTATGTACTCGACTATGTACTCGACTATGTACTCGACTATGTACTCGACTATGTACTCGACTATGTACTCGACTATGTACTCGACTATGTACTCGACTATGTACTCGCCTATGTACTCGACTATGTACTCGACTATGTACTCGACTATGTACTCGACTATGTACTCGACTATGTACTCGGCTATGTACTCGACTATGTACTCGACTATGTACTCGACTATGTACTCGACTATGTACTCGACTATGTACTCGACTATGTACTCGACTATGTACTCGCCTATGTACTCGACTATGTACTCGACTATGTACTCGACTATGTACTCGACTATGTACTCGACTATGTACTCGACTATGTACTCGACTATGTATTCGACTATGTACTCGACTATGTACTCGACTATGTACTCGCCTATGTACTCGACTATGTACTCGACTATGTACTCGAATGTACTCGACTATGTACTTGACTATGTACTCGACTATGTACTCGACTATGTACTCGACTATGTACTCGACTATGTACTCGACTATGTACTCGACTATGTACTCGACTATGTACTAGACTATGTACTCGACTATGTACTCGACTATGTACTCGACTATGTACTCGCCTATGTACTCGACTATGTACTCGACTATGTACTCGACTATGTACTCGACTATGTACTCGACTATGTACTCGCCTATGTACTCGACTATGTACTCGACTATGTACTCGACTATGTACTCGACTATGTACTCGACTATGTACTCGACTATGTACTCGACTATGTACTCGCCTATGTACTCGACTATGTACTCGACTATGTACTCGACTATGTACTCGACTATGTACTCGACTATGTACTCGACTATGTATTCGACTATGTACTCGACTATGTACTCGACTATGTACTCGCCTATGTACTCGACTATGTACTCGACTATGTACTCGAATGTACTCGACTATGTACTTGACTATGTACTCGACTATGTACTCGACTATGTACTCGACTATGTACTCGACTATGTACTCGACTATGTACTAGACTATGTACTCGACTATGTACTCGACTATGTACTCGACTATGTACTCGCCTATGTACTCGACTATGTACTCGACTATGTACTCGACTATGTACTCGACTATCTACTCGACTATGAACTCGACTATGTACTCGCCTATATACTCGACTATGTACTCGACTATGTACTCGACTATGTACTCGACTATGTACTCGACTATGTACTCGACTATGTACTCGACTATGTACTCGACTATGTACTAGACTATGTACTCGACTATGTACTCGACTATCTACTCGACTATGAACTCGACTATGTACTCGCCTATATACTCGACTATGTACTCGACTATGTACTCGACTATGTACTCGACTATGTACTCGACTATGTACTCGACTATGTACTCGACTATGTACTCGACTATGTACTCGACTATGTACTCGACTATGTACTAGACTATGTACTCGACTATGTACTCGACTATGTACTCGACTATGTACTCGACTATGTACTCGACTATGTACTCGACTATGTACTCGACTATGTACTCGACTATGTACTCGACTATGTACTCGACTATGTACTCGACTATGTACTCGACTATGTACTCGCCTATGTACTCGACTATGTACTCGACTATGTACTCGAATGTACTCGACTATGTACTCGACTATGTACTCGACTATGTACTCGACTATGTACTCGACTATGTACTCGACTATGTACTCGACTATGTACTCGCCTATGTACTCGACTATGTACTCGACTATGTACTCGACTATCTACTCGACTATCTACTCGACTATAAACTCGACTATGTACTCGCCTATATACTCGACTATGTACTCGACTATGTACTCGACTATGTACTCGACTATGTACTCGACTATCTACTCGACTATCTACTCGACTATGTACTCGACTATGTACTCGCCTATATACTCGACTATGTTCTCGACTATGTACTCGACTATGTACTCGACTATGTATTCGACTATGTACTCGACTATGTACTCGACTATGTACTCGACTATGTACTCGACTATGTACTCGACTATGTACTCGAATGTACTCGACTATGTACTTGACTATGTACTCGACTATGTACTCGACTATGTACTCGACTATGTACTCGACTATGTACTCGACTATGTACTCGACTATGTACTAGACTATGTACTCGACTATGTACTCGACTATGTACTCGACTATGTACTCGCCTATGTACTCGACTATGTACTCGACTATGTACTCGACTATGTACTCGACTATCTACTCGACTATGAACTCGACTATGTACTCGCCTATATACTCGACTATGTACTCGACTATCTACTCGACTATGTACTCGACTATGTACTCGACTATGTACTCGACTATGTACTCGACTATGTACTCGACTATGTACTCGACTATGTACTCGACTATGTACTCGACTATGTACTCGACTATGTACTCGACTATGTACTCGCCTATGTACTCGACTATGTATTCGACAATGTACTCGACTATGTATTCGACTATGTACTCGACTATTTACTCGATTATGTACTCTACTATGTACTTGACTATGTACTCGACTATGAACTCGACTATGTACTCGCCTATATACTCGACTATGTACTCGACTATGTACTCGACTATATACTCGACTATGTACTCGACTATGTACTCGCCTATATACTCGACTATGTACTCGACTATGTACTCGACTATATACTCGACTATGTACTCGACTATGTACTCGACTATGTACTCGACTATGTACTCGACTATGTACTCGACTATGTACTCGACTATGTACTCGACTATGTACTCGACTATGTACTCGACTATATACTCGACTATGTACTCGACTATGTACTCGACTATGTAGTCGACTATTACTCGACTATGTGATTCAATCACTCCCATGTATGTTCTGCGATGATTATGATTACAACATTATTGACCTTCAAAGAATAATTTTTTAGCTTTTCTGTAATAATTTTTGGTTGATTAATAAGCGATTCCCATTATCTACTTAAAAAAATAATGATTATTTATATGTCTAATTTATTGAAATTTTCACCTCTCTATCTTTGGTGGCCGATTTATGCTAAAGTAGCCCCATTTAGTACTTCTTGTTTTAAATTATTATGAAAGCGGATAATAATAATAATTATTATGAAAGAGAAGTTTTTAGACATACTTAGACACCATAAATTCGCCTGTTTATATTTTTTATTTTAAGTTGAATTTTTAACAAATTATTCACTAACGGTAAAATTTTGACTTTACACTAATATTTTCTTAACTGTCACTAAAGTTTCAAAGCTGATTATTATGGACATTAAAGTACCTTTTACGATGATTCAGTAGCAAAAAGAAAAACACTAAAATGTGTTCTACTTTTTTTTATTCGAATTTTTGAGATATTTAAACCGATATCTTTAGAAAAATCAGAAAAAAAATTATAACTCGAAAACTACGCATAATCGCAGAACATACATGGGGGTGATTCGGATACTCCAATAGGTGCTCTAGCTGTGGACTTTCGTTTGACACTATTTCTTGGGACACCCTGTATATGTTATTGCTTTCAATATTAAAGCATATTTATGTAGTTTCTATATGCACTTCTTCAATATTGACTTCTTTCTTACACAATTATTTATATACAATATATTAAAAACATTTATATTAACATACAATACATATATTTAGATTTAATGCAATTTAGTTATAATTGAAATCAAATGAAATGTTTGTCATACAAGGGCCTCGAAAATATTTAATCGAATATATACTCGAAAATTTTGATATTTTAAATCTAAATGACTTAAGTAGATACGTGTTATACTATTTTACAATATACATATTTTTCTATTCAACAGTTTTCTGTTAACATAGCCCAGAATAAGTTTAACAAGAAGTTATAGAAGTAAAAGGGTTACTGGAGGCGAACAGCGACAGGACAAACGTAAATAATAAACATTATTGCAGCAGTTTTGTATTACTCCTGGTGTAAGTTCAAGCCCCGGCTCAGATATTAGGAGTATATAGGTTTAATTCACATTTGTCATTATGTTCTGTCAATAAAATGTATAAGAGTATACTTTAATTAACACTATAAAAAACCCTCAGCGGAATGGACTACAATTTGGTGAGCTTGTGGCATGTCTGACAACATAAACTGCATAAAAAGGTTAAGTTTTGCTTACTTATAAAACATAATCATTATTCGTCTGTTGCTGTGAAGATAGAGTGATAAAAAAAATAGTCGACGACTCAAACTAGGGCGGAGAGGGTTCCGTATAATAAATATGGTTATTATAAAGACCGCAAAACAGCCCTCAAAGTTTTTAAAAATTTAATCGGGTTAGTAATTATATTATAAGCTAATTTGCTGGGATAGAATTATATAATTTTATCAATTTGTCATATTCAGGAATTTACCGATTTTATAGAAACTTTTAAAATATGTCTTAAGTTTGTTTAAAATTTGCTTTTTATTCTCTGCCGAACTTTAAGGACTGCTCTTATATTGATGTGAAATGAGCCGACCAACCAAAAAAAAGGCAGTTCTTCGCCGGACCGTTTGCCAGCTTCTACAGTTTGGACTGTAAGTGGGGCATGAAACTGCATTAAGGGCGCCTTCACATTAGCGTTTGTCCAGCGTAAGCGTTCGATGAACGTATGCGCAGCGCAGACGTCGCGACAACGCGGCGCGTGCGTCACGTTGTCGCCGCTTATTTACTGGAACAATCAGTACGCTGCGCTGGCGCCGCGTGTGCGCGACCCATGCGCCGCGTTACTGCGGTGTCATGTACAATCCTGTTCGTTTTCGACTTCTCCTCCATAATGGATTCTCCCATATCCTTTTATTTTTATTTCCTCGTTTACGCTCTAATTTTCTTTTTAAAAGCAAAGCCATAAAGAGTGTTTCCTCGTCGGAATCCATTTTGTTAATGATAATACCGAGACGACAACGAAATTGTGTAACGATGGCGCCGCGCTAGCGCAGCGATCATTAACTGCAGAGGAAACGTCACGACAACGCGACGCACGCGCCGCGTTGTCGCGACGTCTGCGCTGCGCATACGTTCATCGAACGCCTACGCTGGACAAACGTTAGTGTGAAGGGGCCATAAAGCAGGCCGTCATGAGTGGGTGGTCTTGTTACTATACTTTTACCACGATATGAAGCGCTATACTTTTTATTTTGTAGCATGTCTTCATTATTATGAGTCACACAAAAAAAAGACTGAAAGACAAGATTGACGCCAATATATTTAAAAGAAAATATAATGACGATATATTTATTTATTATTATATATATTTGTTAAAACAAATCTGTTGTTGGGTTGTTAATGCTTATATAATATTGTTGCATTATTATTAAGATTATATCTTTTAAATAAGATAAGGATTTAATTGATGATGAGATTTCAATTATAGCGATACTGTTAATGTTTTTATAAGTCAGATAAGTCAAGATTATCAAGATTAGCGCTAATATGCATAAATATTATATTATGCTACACTTAGTTTGCCTAAATAACAAACCAAGAATTTCTTTTAAGTTAAGTCACAGTTGTAGTAAACAAATGAAAACAATAATATAATTTAAAATGAAATTAATATCATAATTTATTGTTATGTTTGTTAGAGCTTTAACTCAAAGGCGGTGCAGGAACACCAGCACTGCTGTATTATAAGAAGCAGCAGCATTACGCTGATGTATTACCTTTTGACAGGTAACCTTACCTATGTTGTTGTTATTTGATTTTTAATATTTTGTTATTGTATATGTTATAAATGTTTGATGTATAGCGATTGATTAGGTGTATAGGGTTCCTACCAAGTCCTAAGGAGCCAACCTCACCTGCAAGTGGTGCACCTGCCGATCAACGAACGAGGCTCTGGCGAACATAACAGTGCCCGGTAAGCGGCAAAAGGCTCGCCACCTATTACGTGGGACCAACTATATAATAAGCGAAGTGTGGGCGTATAATATGCCTCTGCCTACCTCTTCGGGTAAACATGTATGTATGTATAACTGTTTGATCAAATTGTTTGTGTAATGTTATTTTGACATTAAATTATTATTCTTTCAATAAAAATTAAAATCTTATTTAAGAATATAAAATAAATAAAATCTGTTATATTGTATCCAATTTCCCAGCTGAAGTCAGGTCTATAGATATCAAATTATATTGATATATCCTGGTCAGTGTCATATAGTTGGACTTATAGTTGTCTTGCAAAACATTTATCCCATACAACTATTTAGTTTACAACTGCTAGGGTTGGCTAGTAGAGATCTCTTCTAGAGATAAGCCCACCTTTGTACATGTTATTTTATATTCCTCATGTAAGACTTAAAATTATTTTGTGCCATAAAGGATTATTATTATAGTTGATAACATGCAAACTGCCATAAAGATTTACACACGTCTTTTATATCAAATGCGTTAGGGCGTGTTCTAATATATATCAAAACAAAAAAAAAACTACAGCGCATTGGATCCTAGTAACTATTTCACATACATACATAGGTACAAACATAATGTCACGCCTCTTTCTCGTAGGGGAAGGCAGAGATCACATGCTTCCACTTGCTACGATCTTGGCACACACTTTTAGCTTCATTCACACTCATTAACCTCCTCATACACGCCCGTCGGTATAGGGTACTTTTGACCTGCCCTTTCTTCAATTTTTTTTAATTTGGTCATGGAAGGTCTTACGTGGTCTTCCCCTCCCAACACTTCCAATCACTTGTCCATCATAAATCACTTTCGTTAGTCTACTTTCATTCATCCTCTCAACATGACCAAACCATCTAAGCATACCAATTCTCAATTCTTGTCACTATATCTTCTTTTACACCAGCTCCAACCCTTATCGCTTCATTCTTAATCCTATCACTCAATTTCACGCTGATTGTAAAATAGTAATTACAAAAGTGTAACCTTTTTTGTTTAAGTTCCTGTTCAAAAACGACTTTTAACAGTAAGTTCATTAATCGTGGAAAGCATTAAAACTGGTATATGTACCTACATAAAATTCTTATACTTTTTCGAAATCGGTTGAAAGTTGCGTATTTTCATATCATCTATGTATTTTTGAAATATTAAGGTCTAGTTAGACACAAAGCTTTTAAATACATTTACATCTTGAGACATCCAATGTTTATAATTCCTTAACAAAAAAAGTCGTCAAAAAGTCGCGAACGTAGGACGTCAACGGAATGTAAATATTTTGCTAATCTGATAGCATTTTAGAGTGCATTAACGACATACAGATAAAGTAGCGAACTAAATAAAATGGATTTTGAGTTTGCAAGCCAACGATATTTTAATTAAAAAGTCACTACTAAAGATAATACTTTGCTTCTCAAGTTAAAACTGTATGTGATCGGTCGGAGTTGCAACAAGTTCTATCTGCGAGTAAGCAGTGGACAGAAGGCATTGCGCACTAACGGCAACACAATCACAAGTACCGACATAGGGCAGTTTGTGTTATCTACTTTTCTACAGTAATAACAAACAAAGACTGCATACTGAATACATACTTAGTAAGTGCGCAGCATATTCTGTTGTGACAATTCTTTTAACTGTGTAGCATTGGTACAAAATATATTATTATAACAATTTAATAAATATTAAAATTAATTTAACAAATATTATGTATGAAAATCGGTATTATTCTTAAATTTACAAGATACCATAATTACATTAACAGAATTGCTTTCACAAATAATTACTTGCATATATTAATATTTTTTAAACAGTACAGGGCTTTATTACAAAGCGATATCTAAAGTTCAACCAGTTTAAAACTAGTGCATAGCACAGTTTGAAAAAAAGACATTCTGTGACTACAAAGGAAATAATATAGAAACTTACGTAATATTGATTTGTTATCTCCGAGCGTGACGCAGTATATGCTAAGGATCACAAAACTGAAAGTAGCCTGCATTGTGCTGGTCTCAACAACAGTTATATTTTGTTAACTTTGATTAAATTAATCAACTAAACGTCAATAGGTTGTCAAAGGGCCAAGCACCTACAGTAACTGCAAGGGCTGCACACTGGCCGACCTATTTAAGGCACGCAATTGCATCGGGTTTTGCGCGCCCTTGACATTTCGAAATGTATTAAAGGTTTTTGAAAAATATCACTTGTACACGCAGCTATAACTTTTATATTAGGTTGCAACAAAAACTCTCACTGATATGATTACATTATTTGTTACCCTATTTCGTCTTTTATTAATGGTTTCTGGCTTTATAGGATAAATGGTACTACGCAAGCCCTCGCTACGCTTTGGGAGTTATTTATGAAATCTTTTTACACATTGGGTTACATTATTAAATTTTTTGTATGGATCCCCAAATTAAACCGCTTAATCGCCTATATTACTTACAAATATAGCTTTCTATTTGTGAAATAATTCTCCACTCGGGTACTATGCTGTCGAATTGACCCTTAATGTCAAAACTTTACCCTATTTTTAATACATAGGTTGTTCGAACCGACAAATATTTTTTTTTTTTACTGATGACGTGTATTTTATATAGCTTTTAATTGTATAGGCCTGTTTCCCCAAAGGGATAGGCAGGGGCACATTATACACCCACATTTCGCCAGTTATATTGTTGGTCCCACGTAATAGGTGGCGAGCCTATTGCCGCTTGAGGTGCTGATAACTGCGTATTATGTTGTTTAAATCAAATATACACTAAAGGAACCCTAAGCAAACTGTTGTACTTTTTGTCATTCCTAAAAAAGCCGCTGATGTTGTTAAAATACTATAAATTACACATAATTATAATAATTGTATATTTTCGTACTAAATTATCTGTATAATCATTACTAATTTACCAACTTGGTATATACAATCGACCATACATCAAGTGTAACGCTTTGGCTTTTCCTTATTTCCTTGTAGTAAAAATCAATTTTATACTTACGCCTTACACGAATTCGACCTTACTTACTACGTTTTTTGTTATTAAAGTAGAAAAAACAGACAAAGAAACATCGTCGATCGTAATTAGCGCTTAATAAATTTGAATAAAAGATTAGAGTACTTTACGTATCACACATAATATAAGATATTTTTATTATTTAACCATGAGACGCAGACCACGCTTCTTGCTATGAAAAGCTAAAAGGAAACTTCCACTATATAACTGTAAAAAATTCAACTGCTATTTTATACTAGCTTATCAAAATATGTCATTGCATTCAAGTTTTACTACGTAATACGCGTTATTTTTCATTGTATTTCAGCTAAAATATGAAACTGATTTTCTTTCAATATCAATCACGTGACCGAAATCACTCAAAGCTGTCACGGATCCCCTATTACGTTACCCTTAAATAAACGAATTGCGGTTGCTATGGAGACGTTTCTCTCAATGTTTACTTAGAAGTGACGTCATTATCGGCATGTGACAATCTGGAGTTAATTTTTTCAATATATTGGAATAAGACCCCTCTAGGTCTCGAGGCATGGTAGTAGGAGATGGGTTACGTCTTTTGGAAGTGACATTGATAGGGAGGTGGCCATTGATATCGACTGTACTGTACTTAGCAGTTGTCAGGACATGTTCAAAGCCCTATGAGGAGCCTCATAAAATCAACAGGACGGCACAGACCATACAGTCACTTTGTATTATATGAGTTCACACGTATCACTTACGTATCCATAAGGTAGTAGGCATATATAAACTTAGGGAGTAGCTTAATGTAACTCTTGGGGTCTAGTTCACTATGTATGCTAAGACAGTTTATAATAGTTCTGTATGGATTATCTGTCAAGTAAACGCTGATGGGAACTCACATTTGCATTTGCACATTGACATTGTGAAATAGGCCCTTAACCCATTTGGACCCAAATGAAACCCAGCAGTGAAAATTATAAAAAATCTTTATCAATTGGTTAAAACAATCACTATTATAAGAAAAACACAAAAAAAACTTTAATTTTTTTTTATTTTCATGGAAAAATAAAGCCGTCCTCAAATGGGGACGGTGGGTCATGTGGGGTGAAATTTTTCGAAGCATCCTCTATCAATACATAATGTCTTTACGCACTCTTTGCATTGCCAACGTGCTTTATTATGACATGTGACACATCGCAGTTGTTGGGAAAGTTTTTGCGGAAAGTGACCTCTTCCATCATGCTGCAAACTTGGCACTCAGAAGCTGTCGGATGCATGATTTCGCCCTCTGTTTGTCTCAAATAGCAATGTAACGCCGAAATTGAAGCGTGTCTAGCTTCGTATCATTGGTCAGATTGTGGAGACGCCATGCATTTGCGACTGCAATATCCAACATGTACGTAAACAGGCCACACCACCATTTTTTTCTCGGATAGCAGTGTGGTATAGTGAAATGGACTGGTCCGCTTGATCAACACCGCCAATACCCTTATTGTAATTTTGGAAAACATGCGGGATACCAATGTCAATGTTTCCACAGCGATCCAGCGTTTCACTTTTCCGAGAGGCAACACGTTGTTGTAGATTGAACCCATAGTGCAGACACTATTGGCCAGCCAACGCACAAACAGAATTTGATTGACTTTATCGAAACGGTTGTCAAAATCAGCACGGTTTTTAGACGACATGGTCTCTTGGGCTGGTGCCGAGTTTATCGAGCAATTGCTTCACTACTCCTGTGCCCTACAAGGCTCTGTAGGATTGGCACCTGGAGATTTTCCGTAGTACAAATCGAAGGCGTAGCAGTGTCCGCCTGAACTTTTACCAACCAATTTTTTGTATCCAAAACGCACTGGCTTGCCCCGTATGTATCGATTTTCCGGATGCCGTCCAAAATACTTCATCATAGACTTTGAGATTGTAAGGGATTTGGTTCTTTAGTTCATTCATCAATTTGTTCTGACGTTCTTGTACAATATCGTCGTTAGAAATAGAAACGAAAGGGTCATAGGTCATAGGTTGGCTCGGTCTTGCGCCCGCAGGGTGCCTGAGTATTAGTTCTGCGCCTCTTAGTTTCGGCAAGCGTTTTGTCATCACTACTATCCCATTCTTCTTCATCTCGATTCATAAATACTTCGATGATTCCTGGTATGTCTCGTGGAACTGTATTGCTATGTATATTATCTTTATCGCCTTCTTCTTCGTCCGTCAATACACTGGGCTCTGGAGGAAGAGTAACTAAATCTACCGATGCGTCATCTTCTTCAAGTATCATAGCATCTAATGCTTTTTGAAGCCCGCAGTACTCATAGACACTTCTAAATGTTCGTTTAGACATTTTTGATGCAAACATTACCTGGTAACAAAAACACGAATAATTTACCTCTGATGTGCCCACCGACCTCAAATGGGGACACCGTTGTAAAATCACTTCTCCTTTTATCAATACTCAATTATTCATAATGATTTATTTCTAATAAAAAGTTTACACTATATTCATGTTATTTATGAAAAAAAAACAAGCAGTCTTAGATGAAAAAGTAACAAATAAAAATTACTTACTCTTGGTTATCCCTGATCCTTGAAACACCTTCACAAAACGCACGGTAAAATCACTCTAAACTAATTTTATTTACTTTTTGGTGTAATAATAGGTTGACAAATTCACACTTATTACGTATTTGCAATAAAAAAACACAAACAGTAAAATACTAATAAATTGAGGGTATTTGTTAAGGCGTCCTCGTTTGGGCACGGCTGGGCTATATGGGTTAATAAACTAACTGCCGGCAAAGTTTGTCTTTCCTTTGGTTCCCCTGATCACCACCTTACAACTACACTCTGCTCTTCTGCCCATCAGTACTGATTTCACAGGTTAATACATATTAAATAAAAATGAAAAAAAAAAAATACTTTATTGTCTCTAAGATCAACATGATCATTTAGATTCGTCAAACATTCAGACACAAAATTAAAATTCGATATTTTTTTTTAACAACAATGAAAGAGATATTAACCACACTTACATAAGTGCACATATTATTAAAGCATCATACTTATTCGAAATCGTGTTATTTTACTGCATTGTTGTGCGGATATGATGTAAGCTAGACGTAATATTATTTGATGAGTGGATGGTCCCGTCTAGGGCTGGGTGTACCGAGATCAAACGCACACTTAGGTATCGCTTTTGTTCTAAAACAGACTAAAGAAACTTGATAACAGTATAACGTCTTCAAATACATACAGAAGTGCAGTGGCACATTGTGATATCTGGTTTTGATTCCTAAACAACCTACAAGCCTGTGACGGATTTGACTGGAGTATGACGGATTTAATTTGACTATGTCTGTGACTAAATGATAAACATACATACATAATATCACGCCTGTTTCCCCGAAGGGGTAGGCAGAGGCATACTATACACCCACACTTCGCCATTTATATTGTTGGTCCCACGTAATAGGTGGCGAGCCTGTTGCCGCTTTCCGTGCACTGTTACGTTTGCCAGAGCCTCGTCTCGGCAAATGCACCACTTGCACGTGAGGTTGGCTTTGGCTCCTTAGGTCTTTGGAGGGTATCTATACAGCTATAATAAGCAGCTCATAATTATATTACCTACTCATTAAACTGGAAAAGACTCTTATCGAGTAAGTTCATAACAAACACGAAGCAAAATTAAACTGACAGGGACACTGACCAATTAGTGAACACAAAAACAGAAAATATCTTCATTGCCCGAATTCTGTTTAGTCACACTGAGATAATTACATAAATTTCTTACCTCACGTAAGTATCCTCATAAAATACATGTTTCTGATGAGTGTAGAATTACTGTTATTAGTGACCGTGTAAGTAGTTATTTATGTAGCCATGTGCACTCGCCGTAAGTTCATATATTATTTTTATTTTTATCATCATTTTAAACTAAGTTTAGTAAGTCTTATTCATCACCGTCAAATTATAATTAGCATATTTTTAATTTCTATAGTAGATACTTATTTTTGTTTTCGATTCCTTTTATTTTACTTAATTGTCTATGGATTTGTTAGGTGGTGCTTGCGCCCGCTGCGCCAAGAAAGAGTTTAAGTTGAAATATGTTATTATTCAAATTACGCTGGATGAACTGATGTTCTGGTCATGGCGGCGAGAAGCTGGTGGATGCAAGCGGCACAAGATCGATTACCGTGGAAAACAATTGGAGAGGCCTATGTTCAGCAGTGGACTTCAAATGACGATGAAGTACGATTTCATATAAATATAGATTAATTAGGATTTTCCACAAGTTGCAACATGAACATGATACAAATCAATATTATTATTCCATGATTACCTAATCAACAGACTGATTGCCCTACAAACAATGTAGCTACGCTTAGGCGATTGTTTTATATCGTAACACGTGGATCGTTTTATTGTTTTTACCACTTCGTCATAAGAACTTAGTACAGGGACTTGTTTACTAAATTTAAAGAACTTTACAAGTTAATTCACTCTATTTTTTACTTGTTGGCACTTACTACATTAACTTTCAAAGATCTGATTTTTTATTTCAAAATATTGATTGATTGGATTTTGCCTCTTTTTTCTACTCACGCTTTTTTTAAGATGATAAAATTATCTCTTTAAACACAAATACAAGTTTACGGTTCCTTTAAATAAACACAAAGGTGATTTTATTAAAGCATTTATAAAATATTGAATAAATTAACATTAACTACGAAATCAAGGCAGTACGTGTAGGCAACAAGGAAATAATTTTATTTTTAATTAAATTACTATTATAACAAAAAATATAGTCAATTTGCATAAAATGTACTCTGATACAACATTTGTGAGAGGTCATAATATATCAGTAGTTAGTTTAAGCCTTCGGCTTTTCTTGAATGGAAGTTGATGTTTGTGTGTGTGTGATATTTATTAGAATAGTATGATCCCGTAGTAATTATTTTATCTATATGTGTATATTATTCGGGTTTTAAATTCATGCATATTCGTTTCTGAATTTATTTTCTTATGTAGACTTTTTATTTTCTATTTTGCATGTAAATACGTGAATAATATCAGTTTAGTAACATGGTGATTTATAGCAAAATATTTATTAGCTTCAATTTGCTGTTTTAATTTGTGTGAGAGGAGTTTTATGGAACACTTTATACTTATAGTGTATACTAGATACTATACTTTATACTAGAATAATCATGAAATTTATCGTCCTATATCACCACCACAATATTAGTCATAATATTGATTCGGGTAAATGTTTCTTTAAGATAATATATTTTCGTATAATGTTGATTTTTCTTTCGTTTCGTAATATATTTTTTAATTTATTTATTCATAATTAATTAATTAGTACATATGTCGCTAAGAACATAAAATAATGTCTAACAAAACTATAGACATAGTTTGTCGGAAAATTACTCGTATTTTTAGTCAGATATCAGTAGGCATAATTTTATAAATGTCATAACAGTCAAATACAATATGTTATTAATTATAATATCTCAATGTACTACTATGATCCTCATACTATATGAGGATCATAGTATGAGGTTTCCCTGTGAGCAAACCCTTCCCCCGACTTGTCGTGGTGTGGGGGCTAAGTATCTTCCGGCTGGGCGGAACAGCCGCTAGGGAAAGGTCCAGCGACTTTGGGTGCCCTTAATACTGACTACCGGGGGCATACTAAGAGGGACCTGTGGAGGGAGCAGCGGGCGGGCCAGGAGGGCCCGTTAGGGGGTCTTGCTGTCTGATCAATCATAGACCCTCCGAGAAGTCAGCCAGTCGACCGCGGACGGGGTGTCAGACGCTGCACCCCAAATACAACCCCCGCCTCTTTCTCAACAAGCGGCGGGCGTCTTCGGAAAATTTTAGGGGGTATAACTGCTGGCGGTCGGGTCTGCCGGTGGTGAGTCTCACACACCCCTCTCAGTCCCCCTTTGGCTGGGAGACAGTGCTTAAATGCATTTTATTGCCGATTTAAAAAAGAAAAGAAAAAGTGAACAGACCCTGGGTCCTAAGCTGAAGTCTAGGGCAACCGAGTTAATGCTAGGATATAAGGAGCATATTATAATTTAGACTCCAGCCTCCCGCATTTCACTAAATATTGTTTGTACCTAAATTGTGTCCATTGTGTATTAGTGTATGTGAAGGAAATTAAATGAATATATAAATAATCATTTAATTTCCTTCACATACACTAATATATAATATCTGTGCAAATGAGAACTTGACTTAAACAGTGCTATTGCTCTGTTCTAATGTTTTAATGAACACTGTTATGCCCCTATTAAATAGCGCAAATATTACCACGACTAATTAAAGCTATGTCCAAAATCTATTGTCCTAATTTAACATGACGCAATAATATATGTAAAATAGCAGTTCGGCATGTCCATAATAAGACAAAAAATATTCTGGTTTTACTTTATTTCATAATCATGACCGTATTGTGTGTGCCTAAAAGGTATTTTTCTAACCCTTAAAACACTTACACGAATGGTCGCAAAAACGCACCTAATTAGACAATGTAATGGTTTCGAATTTCTTCTTTGTATTAATCATGATTATGGCAAATAATTTAAGACCACACATTGTTAGGGTTGGCTCGAGAAAGTCATGAAGGAAGACATTTTGAAGACAAGAAAGTTATAATAATAAAGTCGTAGAATCTGTATGATATGAGGGTATATTGTATTAACTGTATAATTGACATAATTTTTAAACAAATCCCAACCAATAGTATTTTTTTATCCTCATGGCAACATTTTTCCTGACGGCAGCAAAGCTAATTTAAGGTACTAAAAGTATAATTAACTCTAGGTGCCACAATTAAAACTCTCATTAGGTATCAACATTTTGCGGAAAAACAATCTTAACTAGCTATCTTTAATAGAGCAATATTAGTAGGTAAGCTACACTCCTCTTTAATTGTGAACTTTGATTTACTGATACTACTTAATAATACGTTATTAAACTACAAGACCTATCATTAGACAACAAAGTTATCGGAGAAGGCATTATTCATTGATATTTTTACCTCTTTTTATTCCATAACAATCTGCTTAATGCGTACCTATTGCTGGGTTCGTTAGATTGTTCTATAATTTCTCTTAATCTACATAAGTTATTGTCAAATTTCGAAAATAGAAGAATAGGTTACAAGAGATCAAGCGTCTTTAAATACTCAAATACTAATTAATTGGTAATACAACATTAAACGTCACAGAAAAGAAAACTTTACATAATAGCCCTTTCCCATAACTCTGCACCATACTGCAGCAGCGAGTGCACCGTCGCGAAATAGCACGCCCGGGCCACGTTCCGAGGAACCAACTTCGCCACGCGATACAGTGCCTGTCAATATGTCCCGATAATGTGAGGGACCCGTATATAACAAAGCCCATTAAATTCAAGGTTGGTACTTCTTGCATCTTGGTATCACCAACACCTATTGAAAAAGGTTTCGTAGAATGGCCGGCCAATGAGAAACGGACGAGATGCGTCTTACCTAAGTTCAATGCGAGTCCATTTAACTGAAACCAAGTGGCCAGTTGATCAGCTCCAAGGTTAACATTCCTCTCGAGTAGCTCGTGGGTAGACGAAGTAACCAACGCCGCGATATTATCGGGGTACATAACTATGTTCGCTGCTGTAACCGACTCGGGAAGATTGGGAAGATTCTTTCATCTCTTTTGACGTTTTCGAGTACTATGTAATAGTTTATAAAATAAATGAATTTTGATTGATTGATTGATTGTACATACATTCACGCCTGTTTGTTGCTGATTCTGTAGGCAGAGGCATATTATACGCCCACACTTCGCCAATTATATAGTTGGTCCCACGTAAAAGGTGGGGCCGCTTACCGGGCACTGTTATGTTAGCCAGAGCCTCGTCTGTTGATCGGCATGTGCACCACTTGCAGGTGAGGTTGGCTTGGGCTCCTTAGGTCTTGGTAGGATTCCTATACACATATTGATTGATTTAAATAGGGCGTAAAACTAGTGATGCCGGGGAAACAGGCGTAAATGTATGTAAGTATCTATAATAAACTATTGGGAAGGCCAACGTTCGGCAGTGGACTGTATATGGCTGAAATGATGATGTTGTTGACCCTACTACTTTCATATGCCTTAAATAAATAGCTCTTGTTTTGTTATTTCAAGTAAACCCAATATGCATTTATATAATACAACAACATATATCTTTTTGTACGCGTATTGTCTGTAGGTACTTCAATAAAAACAACAAGGTCCCGTTATGTGAGAAAATCCCTTCAATAGTCAAAAAGTCGATTGAATAAAGCAATTTGTGAACTCGAGTGAAGTTCAAGGTGCACGGGAAACGACAATCGGCTGAATCTTCATCACAGTCGTTGACATTCAATATATGTATATTGAGTGAGATTTCCGCACGAATATCTGTCGGAATTAAACTGGCTTTAAATTAAGATACAATAGTGCATACTTAATATTAAGGACAAATAACTTTACCATATTCATGTTTTTTATTTAAATTTTTATAACCAAGATATAGTGAAGATTAAGCTGGTATAAACAATATTAATGAAAATTATTTAGGGAAAGCAACTAAAAGGAAGTAGAGAGCGGAAATGCTACTTATAATAGATAGCTTTTGACCGTGACTTCGCTCGCATGCACTAAATATTTAAAAACAAGTGTAACTTTATTGCAGTTTTCTTAGGGATCCCTAATTTAAATAAAATAATAAACTAAATAACTGCTTTCTGAATTAAAAGGAATTTTCAACTAGGTAAAGTTGTTTCGGAGCTTTTTCAATGCTAGCATACAAACAATCAAATCTTCTTTATAATATAAGTGATGATAAAATTTACTTTATGTACATACTTATGATGTTAAAGAATACTTCTATCGATCTGTATTTCAGCTATATGTACGAGTAACAATAAGGCATAAAAGTTTAATAACAGCCATCATTTTTGAAGCTTAAGCTTATATTTAAGTTCAGTTTTAGGTTGCTAATTATATTTTTTTTTACTTCCATATCTTTCACTGTGCATTCTCAAGGGCCTGTTATAGCAATAACTCTTAAAGTGTGAGAGAAGCCGCATGCATAATTTTGTATAAAAATAGCATCGAGCAATTATCAAAAAGCTAGAATGTTACAGATTTATTTAGAACAATTTACTCATTTAAGACACATACAGATAATACCGCTACTCATAATAACTAAATTATTATAATAACATACATTCTGAGCTGCTTGCGTCTTTGAAAAACAGTTTACGTTTCAAATTTACGTTTCACTAAAATAAAATAAAATATACTTTATTGTCTTTAAGATCAACATGATCATTTAGATTCGTCAAACATTTACACTTAATGGAAATTCCATATATTTTTTTAACAACAATGAAAGAAATATGAGCGGTAACATAATAAAGGAGTAAAAGCAAATGGGTTCTTTGTCAGAATTTGTCAGTTTATCTGTCTGTTGTGGTATTCTCAAGATTTGTCAGTCTGTATCTGTCAGTCAGCCTGTCGTGATTCTAAAGAAGGGATGGGATTGTTCGTCAGTCAGACAGTCTGTCGGTGACTCTAACGAGGCTTCCAAAAGGCAACGAGATTGAGAAGAAGGCCTCAAGAAACTAAACTCGGCTTTTTTCAAATTATGTCTTAAGATCTAATACAATTAAAGAAATAAATAAATTACCGCTGTTCTTAAAACTAACAAAGTCTAATATCTAAAGATCATATCTCATTTAGCCTTAAGAAAAAAAGGAGCAATTTATGTCACTTCCAGGCAGACTTATCGTTCATAAAATCTTTGACACTATAATAAGCCTTCTGGCACAATTTACTTTTTAAGTAATTTTTAAATTTAGTTATATATTAATTTGCCACATCATCTGGCAGCGTATTGTACATGCGAATACTGTTCCCCGCAAAAGAATTTATAATTTTATGGAGCCTATACTTGGGCATAGCCAGTTTATTCTTAGTTCTTAAGTTAAAATTATGTCTATCACTATTTTTACTCAACTTACTTTTATTTTTATGAGTTTGCAGTAAGTTTTCATAAATGTACTGTGAATATACAGTCATTATGTATATTATGTCATTTGAAACAATATAAAAGCTATGCTAATATATAATATATGCTAATTAATAATATAGAACTCCAGCACTTACTAAACACTATTTAAAAGGTTCAAAATAATTCGATAACAATAATATTATAATGCCCCTACATTAATGTACCTCGTAAAACCGCTGATATAATAAATTGCTACTCGTAATCGTATGAAAATATCAGGCGTCGCGTGCCGTTGTTTTATATGGGTTATAAAACTAAATGTTACTTATTTCTTTGTATTAATTATTATAATCTGGACCAGAAGGTCAGTCAGGAATTCTCTGAAAAAGCTTATTTTCTTGTTGACTGGTCAGCAGATTGATAACGAAAGCTGCTTCAGAGAAAAAGTCACGCAACGTGACTTTCTGAGTGACTGTACTCACTCACTCATAAAATGTGAGTCTTGATCCCCGATATGAGATATGGATTATGCCACACAACATCTCATATCACATTTTTCTTTTTTTCCTTCAATTTAATTACTTAATTTGTCTTGCCGAGGATTAGTTAAGAATGGTTGCGTTGGTACCTACCACAGAATAGATATCATTTTATTTATTTATTTAAACTTTATCGCACAAATTAAAATTAAAATGTACAAAAGGCGAACTTAATGCTGCAAGGCATTCTCTACCAGTTAACCTTTGGGTTAGCAGAAAAGTATGAGGCAGTACGAATAAGAAAACATATAAACTTACATAGAATAAAAATATGTGTTATTAATAAACTACATATGCCTATACACAAAATTAATAGTAATTATGATATGTTGACTCAATCAGATGATAACTCCTCAAGAAAGTATTTTTTAAGCAACCCATTAAAAGTAGGCTTGCTTTCTGCCAACTTATATTAATAGGGAGGGAGTTCCAAAGTTGAATAGCTTTTATGCAGAAAGAGTTCGACATAAAACCTGAACTGTGTTGTGGAGTGGCAAGGAGAAAGTTGTCACACGAGCGAAGCTGCCTAGAATGAGTAGAAGAAAGAGTTATGAATTTGGAGCGTAAATATTCAGGTGACTCAGGATTACGTAAAATGGAAAAAAGGGTAGTTAGGAGCCTTACTTGGCGACGCTGAGGAATAGATAACCAATTAAGTTGAAAACGATAGGGAGAAATGTGGTCATACTTACGGACTCCGAAAATAAAGCGAATAGTACTAGTAGTAATAGTAATAAGTAATTTTGTAGACGGTCCAATTTTAGTAAAAGGTCAAAGACCTTTAAATCAGGAAAGCATACATCGGCATAATCAATAATGGGGATAATCAAGGCCTGCACTAACAAAACTTTGGTGCTGAAAGGAAGAAAATATTTAAACCTATGAAGAGCACGCAAAGCACCAGTAATTTTCCGACTGACCTATGTGATGTGAGTAGACAAGTGATGTGAGTGATTTTATGTTATGTTGTACCTAAAAACAGCCAAACTCCAGGGCATTGCGAGATTCAAGAATTACTTTTAAATATTTAAATTGCATATATTAAGATAAAATAAGGTTCTTGATGACTTGATGAGAGAAGAAATATGACCTCCTATTTATTCCAATTAAGTTCCACTGATTGTGATCGCAGGCTGACTAACAGCGATGTTATGTCTCCGTGTGCTAGGTAAAAGATGCTCATATTATTGGATTCACATATAAATACCCGAAAAGCGGCAATAGGCTCGCCACGTTACGTGGGACCTCAAATTATAATTGGCGAAATGTGGGCGTATTATTTGCCTTCGGGGAAACAGGCGTGATTTTATGTATGTATGTATCAAATACAATCTTTTTTATTTGATACAAGACACAGGACATTACAAATAACATATAGGTCTAAAATACAAAAAAAAACATTAAGTAACTTACAGTAATTAAAGTGTAAGTTTGGTTCGTACAGTGTCCTACCACGCCTGTACCAAATGGGTTGAGTTCATGTGATGGTACTTACCACACTTACTTCACTGCATTAGTGGAAAAACTGCACAACGGCAATCATCGTATTTCCGAGTAAACAAATGCTAATTACCATGTTCATTAAATATTAGGTCCGTACATATGAAATTGGTGATTTACATAGAAAAAGAAAAAGTATTTCTTTTTACAACTTTTTAATTTAATCAATCAAAGTAGACGTGACGCAGCAGTCGGTGCGTGTTTGTTGGTTTGTTTCACTTAATCAATGTACGCATCTTTCAAGCATTTTCACTTTTCCAATTTGTTTTAAATTACTCAAGATTTATTATTCACATCGAAGCCTGCAGCTAATTCTGATGTAGTTTGAGAAGGATCCGCTTCCACGATCGCTTTCAATTTCTCATTGATAACTAGGGTCTCCGGCCGTCCACGAGGTTGGTTCTGGAGGTCAAAATTTTCAGAAAGAAGGCGCTGGAACCAAAAACGTACCGTATTTTCTTTTGCGGAGACTTCGGAGTACACATCATTAATCCTTCGAGCTGTTTCTACAAGAACGCACTAGAACTGTCACGATGTAATTCGTATTCAAAAATAATGCGATATTTTAAATTTTCCATAATGGGCACAGAAAAAAGAAAAAAATTTATGGCGCAAAAACAAATGAATTTAGATGCAAATTCAAATGAATATTCAGTGTAATACTGAATGTGGTGGAATGTAACACGAACAGACAAGCTTTAAATTGAAATACATTTGAATTGGGAATTCCGAGCCAAACGCCGAATTTTTGTCATCAAAGTGGCCAATTCGATAAAACAGTTCATACTATTCGTACATAATTTCGTATGTAAGGACCCAATGATAATAATTATCTAAATCATTTATTTCATAGAATATCGTTATCATATACATGTTGTTAAGGTTTCTCATTCCAACGTATTCTGTCGCTTTTCGACGTGGAAATATTTGTCATCAAAAAATTCAACAAAAAATGTAAGACCAAAATTATAACATTAAAATAAAAACTATAACAAAAAATGTTGTTAAAAATAACAGGAATCATATAAAAAAAATATATAACACAAAAACAAAACTAACAAGATATAGTTGACTTTCACAAAGAAGTTTTAACGTCAAGTAATTTTATAATGTCATTAATAATATAGATACAATAATTCAACATTTATTTGTCAAAAAGTCATTTATGTTATAATATAGTTTATCTTAACTTAAACTTAACTTAGTTCATTTTAACTGAAAAACAAAATAAGGTAAAGCAATTTTATTTACTGGATCCCATGTTGCTGACGATTCGAAACACCTATTTTCACCCCGACTGATAATGTTGTTCTACTTGATTTCAAATGTTTTACGCACTATTATAGAATAAAAGTGGCGATCCGTGGAAATAACTGGCCTTTCGTTCAATATTGTGATTATTAGTTGTATTATTGTATTATTTGTTATATATATACATATATGTTATATATATATATATAACAAATAATACAATATTATATGTATATATATATATACCTATATATTTATTGCTTTCACGCAGGAATCGAAACAATACAGTAATAAAGGAAGTTGTTTTACGGCTATATTTTTAGAACTATAACGCGGATAAATATATAAAACATATTACAGTTATTAAACGAATTTTTTACTACAAAAAATGTACTTGTCCGCGGCAGGGATCGAACCTACGACCTTTAGATAACAGGCCCACTGCCCACACACATAACACATAGTTTATTTCACATTTTTTTTTATTAAAATTTTTATTATTTGTATTTATTTATGCGTTATTTCGAAACCCTCTTTTTAGTGTCGGCTTAACAATGTAACACTCCTAAGGACATAATGAACGTTAGAGTTTACTCCAATACAATCCAATATATCAATAATATTTTTGATTGGAGACAGAGTCCATATGTAGTGTGAGTAACAATATTTACCCTAGCTTCATACAAGAAAACTTGTTCATTGCATTAGCAAATATACTAAAGTATTACTCAATTTGGCTTTCAGCTTCGCGTTGGAACTGCTAAAAGCTGTCGGTATGGTACCATTGTGGGTAGGGTTACCATCGGTTCGGACTTTTGTAGACTCAGCTGGATTTTCTCAAATTTTCTTAGTGGTAATCATCATCGACATACCTTCGTCCTGGACATAGGCCTCTTCAATGGCACGCCACTGAGCAAGATCTTCAGCTCTTCGCCTCCGACCGCTGCGTTTTGCGTATATTGTCGCTCCAACTAGCTGGAGGGCGTCCTGCACTACGCTAAAGATAAGTAATATAGAAACATATGTATTATTTGCCAAAAAAAATGTAATATACTACTCGTTGTATGTCACAAAAGTAACGTTTTGTATAAAAAATATATATTTATTTAT
Organism: Musotima nitidalis; assembly: GCA_949126915.1. Classification (NCBI taxonomy): domain Eukaryota; kingdom Metazoa; phylum Arthropoda; class Insecta; order Lepidoptera; family Crambidae; genus Musotima; species Musotima nitidalis. The sequence continues at coordinate 8,573,595 of OX421418.1, read as the reverse complement.
TAACAATACCAACAGCTGTTATAAAACATACATTATAAACCGTTTTATATTATAAGCTAGCTAATTGTAGGTTTCCCTTAGTTAACCAACATTATCAACCTATTTCTATGATTTAAAACAGTACATAATATAAAGCCTACTGTGTATGAAAAAGAGTTACATATAAAGCCTACTGTAATTTTAAAAGTTCATTCCTTTTCGTACAATTAGATTTAATAGTTACTTATTATTATATAAATGTTAATGTTAGTCTAATTTAATTTTTGTCTTGTGTTTATTTATTTTGTTTTTAATTATTATTGTACATCACGATGTACCCTTCTGTGTCCTTAACTTTTCTGTCCATTTAAGGTTGCTTGGAAGAAATTGCTTTAAGCGATTTACCATATTTTTATGTCGTTACAGACAATATTTCTGTCTATTGCAGTTCTTGAAGCGCCTGCCTTTGTACATAGGCCTCTCTATGCTTTTTCACTCTTGACAGTCTGCTGAAACACGCATCTAGTTGGTGCCAACTTTCTATATAGTCGTATATTCTGTATAGCCCGATATACTCGTATTCTATCTCTCAACAGAGAGTGGTTTCCTATCTTTACTTTCCTGTGTGCCTTTCGTGCCTTTAGTGTCCTGCCTATCTCTACTTTCTACGCGTAATATTATTATTTGCTAGCTATATGCTTTCGTTCGCGAGGAAAACTGTTTCCAGTATCGATATAGGATACGGAAAACAGACTAATATTTAATCAGGAAATCAAATTTATTTTTGATAATGGTTTCATGCGGTTAGCACATTTAGCCAGTGTCAAGTAAAGTGTATACTAATAATATACATTCATAGTAAATGAAAATGAGTTGTGATAAAGATGATACATTGAAAATGATTTGCCTTTCCCCTACATCCCTTGAGTCCTCAGTAAAGATGTGGGACTAAACTGAGATCTCATATGAACTTCTTCAGAGAATTTGAAAAGTTATGTTGTAATGTTTTTTTTATTTATCAACACTCATGTAAGTTCACAAACACTTAACTTTTAATAATCCGTTATAACACATTAATGTTTGAAATATCACAAATATTAGAAAATAAAACAAAACTGCAGACATGACACTTCACGTTCCCGCCAAGAAGTCAAAGCACAAACATTAACACTATAGAGGTCGTAACCAGAATGTACAAACCTCCTTTGTAATGTTTATATTTGGCTTATGACAGGACTTTTACAACATTTCGAATGGTAACCCTAACTATGCGAGCTCTCGGAAAACTCGCGAAAAGCTTTCAGTTATTGGCGCTACGCCCTCATGCGAGGATGTGCCCAGAATTGATACGCCCTTGTTTCTCAAGATACTCGCGAAGCAAAGTTCGCAGCTTACATTCGTAAATACTTCTTTCTAGTAAACATCTGTGATATTAGGAGTGGATAATAAAGTAACTAAGTATTGTGTGGCACAGAAGTAATTTATGAAAGTGAAGTGCTGGAATTTTGTGTCTTTAGTGTAGAAGTTTATATTAAGTTTTTCGTTGTTATTCACTATAAAAATAAGTAATGGTAAAATGCACTAAATTTTTAAACAGCTTTGCTGTATACATTGCAATGGTTGTAGTAACTTTTAGCAATAGAATATTTAAAAATTGTATTCGAATGAAAAACAAATAATTCACGTTATATTGAGTTCTGTAGAGGAAACAGAAAAATCCCAAATGTGAGCGCTCTTTTTATGTGACACAAAATTTATTTACTCGTTAAATGCATATTTAGTTATTATTGGCACATGCCTATTGGTAATTAATTATTTAGCGATTTCGTGTTACTTCAAAACGAGTAAACTTATGTAACGTTCTTTAAATTGTATAGGCAGCAATATCGTATACTTTGAAATTAATCCCTCTTAAATAATGAAGTCTTAACTATTATCGTAAGTCTCGTTTACAAAGCGGTCAATATATGTTTTATGATTTTACTAGGGACATAAATAAAATTGCATTAGGACCTGTTTCACAATTTCTAAGTAGTCTTACTTGCTATTATAACTGCAGTGTATCTATATACACGGCAGTCACAATAGCAATTTGATAATGGGAGCTTACTTACAAGTTCTTAGCTAATAATAGTATGTTATACAATAGTCATGAATGGTTTAGGAATGGTACCTAACTGTGTGCATGCAAACAATTTTTGTAAAGTAATTATGCTATATGTATTAATTATTTAAATTCTTATTTCATTTGTAAACAAGTATTGTACACACTTAGCATAGAACCCATACCTACATTACAAATGCCTAAGCAGCGATAACTCAGTCTATTGACTTAATTTTCACGCCTGAGCACATAACCAACTTAGATGAATTTCAGCAGAGCTTGTAGCTGGCCTTAAAGTGAAACGTTTGGTTCAGAGCCAATTAGAAAGTTCAAACCTCGCCAATATACTAACGATGTGAACCGTCTCGTAACACAGGCACCTTAAGTATATCACTGAGAATTAACGGGATTAATAATATGGAATTAATCTAACGTTGTTAGTTTTGCTTAAAAATTACACTACACTATGTGTGGATTCCACATACGAGGCCGGAGAGGGCCGCAAGTGCATATTTTTTTAATTGTATAGTACAATAATTGGCCGTTGAACTAGTTCATAAAGCTTAAACAGCACAATCATTGGCTACTCAATTAGTTCGTAAAACTACAACAGTTACAACTAGAACAGTTGTACGCTCAATAAGTCCGGAAAACTTAAAAAGTACAAGTGATTAGCTCGGAAAATTAAAACGGTACAATCATTGACCATTCAATTAGTTCAGAAAACAGTACAATCACTGACATGCAAATACTTCGAAAAACTAAAACAGTACAATCATTGGGCACTCAATTAGATTGGAAAATTAATGTAGTTACGGAAAAGTAATATAAAAAAATACAGTAGTTTCAGACAGAACTTAACAAGATTCGAAGCATTTCGTGACATTGGCTAAAACGAAAAACTTAGATTAGTAGTCAGTGACTTAGCTTATTATTCGTGTCGAAGCTAAATCAGGTTAAATGGCTTTCTTTGTCAGTACAAAACCATTTATTATTATTATTGGGCCGTGTGGTACCGGCCTAGAATAGTACCACCCCCTCTCATCTCACGGGGAGTCGTAAGAATCGACGAAGAGAAATCCTAAATATTTGACTCATGACGAAATGTAGAAAAATTAAATGTCGTTACTTTCGTCGTATACTTTTAATAATAACTGTTTATCGTGTAGGTTTTTAGTACTGTACAAACATTTTAGTGCTTGAAAATAAACATTAAATATTTTTACTATCAAAAATAACTATGTCATTAACTGCAAAGAAACATGTAGTACAACAAAGTAAAATAAAAGTTATTTGTTTAAAGATCGTTAAAAAAGCGAGGTTTTTTTGATATTGATGAAAAGTATTTTTGTACTATTTTTTCCTATCTTAAACAGACATCAGTCGCTTAAATTTTATTTTTATGTTTAATATTTTTCTGAAACAACGAAATCATAGTTGATATGAAATAATAACACACTATTTTCTATCATTAAAATTCATATTGCATATCTAAAACCAATTGTTGGTTGGACCAGTGAGTAGAACTTGGGCTCTAAGATAAATCTAGGGGATAAGATAAGATGATGATGATAATTAAAACTAATATTTTCCATGCAAAAAAATCAATGAAATTTTATTAAAACGACTACTTGAGTATGTCTAAAAAATTTAAATAACTTATTAAGTCACGTCTATATAAAAAGCTACCAGCTGCAAAATCATAAGGATCCTTTCAACAGCACTTTACTCTATTTTCATCATGAAGTTAATCATATAAAACCATTTTACTGAAGCGCTTCTCAAATTAATTGAACTTCATTTATCTAACTTTCTGAGGCTCAACCATGTTTCATTAGATAAGGAACAATTACATTTTCATGCTTGTTTATTGAAGATCGTTATTAAATGCCTGCAATATCAATTTAGGATTTTTTTATTACATATATTTGAACATACGTAATATCACTCCTACTATCCCGAAGGGGTAGGAGGCAAATCATATGCCCACATTTCGCCAAATATATTGCTGGTCCCACACTAGCCTGTTGCCACTTACCGGAAACTTTTCTATTGGCCAGAGCCTCGTCCGTTTTGCCAGAGATTTGAAAAAGACATAAATAATTATGATATTATATTATAGTGATTGATTATATTTGGGAATTCGTCACAAAAAAAAAACAATTGCCTTATTAAAAAAAACTATATGGTACTAATCTAGAAAATATGCTGAAAGGAATTGAATCGACATAAAAGTATATAATTTATACCGAAATCGCTCAAGGCTAGATGGTCCCATAAAAGTAATAATAATATAGTTATAGGTAAGTAATATGTAAGTACTCTGTGGCAAAATATTATGTCGTATAAGCGTGCACGATGTAAGTTATAGCAGGAACGTGACCAACAGCAAAAAAGGGGGAAATGTGATCGTTTAAGCTTCGGAATTAGGCCAGTGCAGTGCTTTATGCAAAACAACACATGTATCCTTTTTACAATATTAGCAAACTCATTTACATGTCGTCATGAATTTATGAGCTTGAGTCACTTTTGCATAATATGCGAACACTTCATCGCTTATATACATGAGAGGGAAAATTATTTGAGCTCCCTCCTCTTTGGGCATCGCGTAGTAAATTAAATGCGCTTCTTTTACGAGTGGGCTCATGTCCGTAGTATATCGGCGTGGTTTGAACGCGGTCGAAACTGGTTTAAAACTGATAAGTATACTAAACAATAGGTTAAAGCTTTTTTATTTTTATATGGTGCTTAGCTCTTCATCACCATACTATTTTAGATCTTACTACAATGCGCTTACTGTCTAAATTCCTGAAAGACTACAAAGACTTTGACGTATCTTAAGTTCTTACCACGCTGCTCCAAAGTAGATCAGCTCTCTACGAAATATTGTCTTAAGTCGATGCCCGTCGAGAACTGACATGGACTAATCGCCGCTGACGAATAATTATTGCTATTTGCTAGTAAATCTGACAGCTGAATAATTTCCATTTTCTGTAGCGTTGCTTCATAATGCGGTCTATTAGTAACTATTTACTAGTATCATATTATTATGATACTAGTAATAAATAATTCTATTAAAAATATTGTAGTCACTGTTTCTCTCTCTGTAGTCTCAGCCATTAAGTCGTAGGTTAGAAAACAAACGATCAACGACACCAGGCGTAGGGTCTATGTAGATTTGTTATATTTTTAACTATAATGTAGTATAGTTTTTAGAACTATTTGTATATTTTTCTTCATCATCATCATCTCAGCCATCTGACGTTCAATGCTGAACATAGGCCTCCCCAATAGATTTCCATATTGAGCGATCCTGAGTCACCTGCATCCATCGGCTTCCCGTGTCTTGACCAGATCATCGGTCCATCTCGTGGGAGGTCGTCCTCTATTACTTTTGCCGGTTCGCGGTCGCCATTGAAGAACCTTAACGCCCCATCGGTCGTCGGTATATATATTCTTCTTAATAATTAAAAAATATCAATAAGCAATCGTAAGTAACGTTCAAATTCAAATTCAAATTTCTTTATTTGCTTGCAACGTGGTCATTCATAAGCAATTACCGCTTTTTAATATTATACAACTTAATGTGATTTAATATATTTTGTGTACGAAGAAAACAATACCAGCTCTTGAGTACCCGCACTCTGCTCGTGAGTTCGTGGGTGCCACACAAGACAAATCTTTGTGAGCTTATATGAATATTTGTTTTGGTGGGTGTTTTCCTATGTATATTAAGTACCTATGTATTTACAAAAAAAAAAGTATTTAAGTATGTTTATCCGTTTTTTAGTATCCATTACATAAGTTTTTAATGATACTTATCTTGGAACTAAATAATTGGTGTCATTGTAAGATAATATTTATTTATATACTACCAAATGTCACAATACAGTACGATACAATAAAAGCTTTGAAAATTATTTTTACGAATGTAATGAGGTATGAAAAACTTACAAATGTAAACGTTGTTTATGATGTTGGCTAAATAGTATTCCGAGGTTGTTGATGTTTTACATTTAACCTGTACATTCGGAAAAACGATAAAAAATCATTTATTAAATTTTTATTCATTTATTCCATTTAATTATTAGTACTAAACTAATTAAATCGCACTTGCAGTAACCACGAAAGTGATTTGCTAGACGTATTATTGTTTTATTTGATGTATGGACTGTATTTAATTTGTAAATATGACACGCCCTTATCCTATTGACAATAGAGACGTGTGCCAATCCTTATAGCGCTTTGGATATTATTATATTGGGTGTATAGGGCTCCTACCAAGATCTGAGAAGCCCAAGCCAAACTCACCTGCAAGTGGTGCACCTGCCGATCAATGGACGAGGCTCTGGCGAACATAACAGTGCCCGGTAAGCGGCAATAGGCTCGCCACTAGGGACTAACAATATAAATGGCGAAGTATGGGCGTATAGTATGCCTCTGCCTACCTCTTCGGGGAAACAGGCGTGATATTATTATATATGTATGGATATTACCAACTTTTAAACGCTGACTACTGCAGCGCCAGATATTTGATAATGAAGCGATTAATATACTGTGTCACGGTTTTAATAATTCTGAATACTAATAATAATAACACATGTGCTTTGTTGTCATCCATCGGCATCCACCGAATGCTTAAGACCGATCAACATGGAAAACAAGGAGAGGCTTGTGTTCAACAGTGGCTGAGGTTATGATAATGAAATAGATAGCGAAGACTATTGACGACCTAACAATCTACGAAGGGAAATATCAGCTCTATTAATCTGTAATAACATGTCATAAAAGCTAGAAGTGCCGGGAAGTAGTTAAATATCTAAAGGCCGATTTTCTCATCATAGGATAAAATATACATACACAAATATCATCACGCTTGTATTGCCAAAGGGGTAGGCAGAGGCATATTATACGCCCACATTTCGCATCACCAAAACCGAATAATTCGGCCGAATACAAATAGTGGAAAAAATGCCGAATACGACGCCGATTACCGAATACCAAACGAATATTCGGCGCATCTCTAATAATAATGTGTATCGTGATAAAAACATTATAACAAAAACGTTATTAGTAATACGATTTTTACAGACCATCAAAATTTAATACAGAGTTTTATAATTTATATGTGTGATATTTTGAATTTGACAGTGTAATACAAACTTTCCGATTACGAATATTCTGAAAATAATAGTTTTAACATTATAGAGCATATTAATTTTGATCAGTATTTTTTTTTGTGATTCCTACGTTTCTACGACGGGCCTTGGAGGCAGTCAAACTGCGACTTCGAATCGACGGATTTACAAGAATCGTTTAATTTAAAGGCAATTATGTTGTTTTTATGTACAGCTTTCGACGATATTATAGATTTTTGGTGCAAGTATTAAAATACTTAAGTGGTTCCTATTTATCGCTAACGATTGTGATTAAGTGCATCGAAATGACAGTGAATCTGAACGGATCGGTTGTTTAATGCAAAAATAAAAACAAATAAAACTGACGAGTTCGCTGTGGAAATGTGTGCTTATGCTCTGAGGAGGACCAACACGTGAAATCATGTGCAAAAGTGTGAAGGGGGTCACGTGGGAGACAGAGGCCTTGATGGGGACTCCACCTGTGTCCAAGTGGGATAGGCTTTGTCCAAGAGAGGCCTTTTCTCATGTTGGCCTATTCGTGGCGCTTATGCTGTATTGTGGAGGAGGTGGGCTGGTATGTATTTGAAGACTCATTAATGCACTAATTACGACCATATATGTCTCTTTTAAAAAATTATTAGTATTCCATATAGGAATAAAGTTTTCCGGAACAATCCTAATGATATTATCCAGAAATTGATTCAAATGTAATTATCTTTACAGATTTAGCGAGACTGTTCATATAAAAAATAGCAATAAACAGGCGAAGACACTTCCTTGTGTTATAGAGCAAGTTGAAATTTTTACGATTTTTACGATTGATCATATCGCATACTGCATCGCCATTTGATAATTTATTACCTTTCATCGCATAATCATCGCGAACATAATACTCAGCATGGTCAAACTTCGGATTAACATCTAAAACGTTAACCGCTGATGTTTAATGAGGTAGTGTGCCAAAGCCCTACAATAGCAAGTACAAGAAATAATAAGGTTTATTTCGTAATTGAATAGTATATTTATCTCAGATGGTTAAGCAAAGCAGGAACATTAGTAAGCATGCTTAAATTGTAATGAAATACAATTATTTTCTATTGAAAAATTTTAAAAGCTTACATTCATTAACTAAATATTAGACTTCATCGTAAATAAAAGTTTAAATTCTACTTAAAACAAAACATTACTTAAGATGCTAAATAAAAATGCAAAGTAACCTTTACAGAGTTAAATCTAAACACTAAAACTAAAGACATAGGTCTTAAAAATCAGCAAATTCTTTTTCATATAAACATACAGGACTTTCCATAATTTGTTCAGAATCATATTCATCAAAGTTGGTTGTATCGCCTGGAGATCGAATCTTAGGTATAAAGGGCGGTGGCAGTTGGGTATTCAATAATGCATCCCAATCGATTTCTCTAAACCACTTATGATTCTTGAAATCCAAAACTCCATCTCTTAGATTACCATATCGTCGTGAAATATCTACTTGAAGAGTATGCGTTATAAGATCTTTTACTTCAAACGAAAAGTGTGGGGGGCATTTGTATTTCCCTGCCACTATTTTTTCATAGATTCTCATCGGATCTGATGCATAAAATGGAGGGTGCCCAGCGCTCATTTCGAAAACGAGTACCCCAAGAGACCACCAGTCCACCGGCTGCCCGTAACCCTTACTGAGTATAACTTCTGGCGCTAAGTACTCCGGAGTACCGCAAAGAGTCCAAGTGCGGCCTTTTATGAGCTTGCAAAAACCAAAATCAGTTATCTTGATGTAGCCCATTCTATCGATTAGTATATTTTCAGGTTTCAAATCACGATAGACCAAATCGCAAGCATGCAAATATTCTAGTGCCAATATAACTTGAGCTGCATAAAACTTCGAAGAACTTTCATCAAATTTTCCCATTTTACGGAGGTGTAAAAACATTTCTCCTCCCGCTACAAATGGCAAGACAAAATATAGGTACACATTGTCTTTAAAATAAAACCTCATGTAAACAACAAATGGGAAATTCAATGCACATAATATTTTTTTCTCGGAATAAGTATGTTCTATTTGTTTCATTTTAAGAATTTTTTCCTTCTCTAACGCTTTCATGGCGTAATATTTCATCGAATCGACATGTCTTACCAAATACACCACACCGAAGGCTCCGGTACCCAATACCGTGTAAATCTTAAAGTCCTGTAGTTCAGCATTTTGCGCAGGTTTATCTCTCAAAGAATCTGTAAAATCTTGATGAAGTTTTCGCAAATACTGCTTGTAATGTTCCTGTTTTGAGTACGAATATCCTGCTAAGTTGGGTACACTACGCTTAGAACTGTCCATTATCTTTTAATGGTGAAATTGGTTTAACGACATTTAATGGTTGTCGATGGGCAATGTGCAATTTTTGTCAAAATAATTTATTATTTTTTGCTTTAGTGCTGTCGCTTTTGCTTCTGAACAATCGCTTTTTATGAATGTACTATTTTAGAAACAAAACCCTTTCAGCAGAACCATAGAATAAAGACAATTTGACATTTACAATGATTTTTTATTAGCACTAAAAATAAAGAAGATAAGTCACATGCTCAAACGCATACAAATTTTAAAGAAGTTAAAAAGTCTGCTAAGAGTACTGAACAGCTTGTTATATGTGAACGTGTCACATAATAAAGAGATTGTTAGTTTATAACCAAATATAAATAAAAATTCCAGCCTAGGACAATACCCCTCATAGAAATATTTAATGATGTACTTTTTATAACAATAATGTGCTGTATACTTCTTAAAAACACTGAATATCATTTTGTAACCTTTAAAGAACCCAATTATTATATCAGTCGGTAAATATAGATTTCAGTAGTATAATCAAAATTCATTGCTTAAAAGAGACAATACTTCATAAAATGTCACAATTTGATTAAGTCAATATAATGTGACATTATCGACATATATTAATCTAGCTGTACAATGAATTTTATATATTTTTTATATTACATAATATATAGTAATTTTCCTTGCGAATAGGAAGATCTTAAATGGGCTTACGGTGGCTGCATTAGGTTATGTCAAAGAATTATACTCAACAGATTCACCAGGACCATGTTAGGTATTTGGAGATGCTAAAAACGGAATTCTATAAAAATTTTGAAAATCCTCCTATAAGTGATAAAAGTACCGAAGATTACGATCGGATTAAAGCGATCGGTAATGGTGCTTATGGGGAAGTATTCTTAGTGAGAGACAAAAATTCTTTTACCTACCATGCTATGAAAGTTGTAAGCAAGGAAGTCGTCGTAGAAAGGAATCACGTGAAACACTTAATACTAGAAAAGAAAATTTTACAGAGTGTTCATTTCACTTTTTTGGTTTCAATGGACAGTTCTTTTAAAGATAATTTGTACCTCTATTTTATACTACCATATATTTCTGGTGGAGAAATGTTTACTTATATACAAAAGTATGGAAACTTTTCAGAAGAGCTATCAAAATTTTACGCCAGTCAAGTCGTCTTAGCTTTAGAATATTTACATTTTTGCCAAATAATACACAGAGACTTGAAGCCTGAGAATATACTAATAGATACGTCTGGTTACATAAAATTATGTGATTTTGGGTTTTGCAAAGTTGTAAAGAAAAAGACTTGGACACTATGTGGCACACCTGAATATTTGGCTCCAGAAGTCATATTATCGAAAGGATATTCGTTTCCGGTGGACTGGTGGGCAGTTGGAGTTTTGATATTTGAAATGCAATCTGGAAACCCGCCATTTTTCGCGTCTGATCCGACCAAGTTATATGAAAAAATTTTAGGTGGCACATATAAATGTCCCGATTCTGTAAGCAATGAGTCCAAAGGTTTAATTAAGGGGTTGTTACAAGTTGATCCAACAAAGCGCTTGGGATGTTTGAAAGGTGGAGTGTTTGATATAAAAAGTCATTCTTGGTTTAACGATATTGTTTGGCAGTCAGTTTTGCAACAGAGAGTTCAACCTCCGTTTATACCGATATGCCCATCCCCTGGGGATACCAGCAACTTTCCAGAAATCGCTCAACCCAAGTTAAGAAAAGCGACGAAATGTATGTACGAATATGAGTTTAATGATTTCTGAAAGCTAAGAATCTTCTGCAGAAATATTATTCGCCAACTTTTGCATAATCCTGTAAGATTGAATGGCTTTGAGCTTTAGAAATATTGTCATTTTAAGTAAACAAGATGCTTTAGAGTTAAATCTGACAAAAAGTGCTCACATCTGAAAGAAGAAACGAATAATACTAAAGAATTATTTCTAGTTCAAATTATTTTTTTTAACCTTTCTTACACTATATGCAGTATACAAACGCTTGTTATTAACGCTACTTTGTTTTATTATTGATGTATTTTTATTGCGCCTAAGTAAATAATTGCGAAAGTAATATTAAAGTATGTAATTTTTTTAAATAATAGTAATGTAGATAGGTAATTCAGTACCTGAGGGCAATTTAGAGATCAACCAAGGCGAGAGGCACGGCGGAGTTACGCAAAGATTAAAGCAAGGAACTATTCTGAAAAAATGCTTGTTGTATCCTGAAATTTTATTGAGACCAATTTCTAATATATTTAATAGAATATATACATGACTGGAGTAGTGGCTCTGGGTTTGATTGGTGGAAGGAACTTTCCTTAAACTCGTCTGTAATTCTTAGACCGAACCATTTGGTTTACTATTATTTAATAGTAAAGCAACTTGGTTCTGTACTTTGAATACTTGTCTTAGGTAATGGTTCAGCATTCGAAGTGTAAGACTAAATTCAAATGTATAGTATTGACTGCATAAAGTACATTAACTATAAAGTAAATTAATCTTGCCTAAATAAAGTTATGGGGAATTTGTTAATAAAACAGTAAATTTTTTGAACATACCTTCATAAACGATCTGAAATCGCTTATATTGTGTTTTAAAGCCAGGAAGCGCTGCCACTCTAACGATCAGGACTGAACTCCAAAAGTAGTTTGTAACTCTACAAACAAACGAGACCACAGAGTTACTCCACGAAGGTAGCAGAGTTCACAAACTCTGCTTAACTTTTGTGATCGGTCGACAAACTAGTATCGCGGAGCAACGAAAGCTTAGAACAGGATGGAAACAATTACTTGTGGTCGCTATGGTATGCTATGGAACTCTGCATAATCTATGTGTTATAATGTTTTTGAACTGTCATGAAAATGAATGTCATTAATTATTGTGATAGAATTTTATGAATTTTGATATTATGTACTTTTATAGGAATTATTTTGTACGCATAGATATATTGCTCAATGCGTATTATATAAAGTAACAGACGTAATAAAAACTGTTCTTCATATCTTTTTTTTATGTTCAATTCTCTCGGAGATGATAAGGCTAGTTCTTACAGTCACGAGGCTCAATCAAGCCACGTTCGGTATTTAGACTCATTGAAGGAGGAGTTCAATACTCGTATGTCAATTCGACCTGTGGTTAACAAAACTTCTGAGGATTTCGATATCATTAAGACTATCGGTTACGGTGCCTTCGGAACTGTATTCTTAGTTCGTGACAAAACAAATCTCCAATATTATGCTATGAAATCAATTGAAAAAAACCTTGTTATGAAAAACAGAACCCTGAAACAACTTTTCATGGAAAAGTCCATTCTCCAGAGCATAAATTTTTCGTTTGTTATTTCGTTAGAGTTCTGTTGTAAAGACAATTCATACGTTCATCTGTTATTGCCGTTCCAAGCAGGTGGAGAAATGTATGGTCTCATCAAAAGACTAGGGCTACTGTCTGAGCCTCTAGCGGAATTCTACGCGGCACAAATGGTGCTAGCTCTGGAATATCTACATTATTGCGGCATAGTTCATAGAGATGTGAAACCGGAAAACATATTAATAAGTGGTACAGGGTTTATCAGACTAGGCGATTTTGGATTTTCTAAGATAATTAAGACTAGAACCTGGTCGTTGTGTGGAACGCCGGAATATCTAGCGCCAGAGATATTGATAACTAAAGGATATACATATTCTGTAGATTGGTGGGCGTTAGGTATACTTATATATGAAATGTGTGCGGGATATCCACCTTTTTATCATTCGGATCCAATCAAATTGTATGCAAAAATATTGTCTGGGCATTTCAAAACTCCAGACGTTATGACACCAGTCTGTAAATCGATTGTGAAAGGCTTACTCGAAGTGGATCCTATGAAACGATTAGGATCATTCAAAGCTGGCGTTTATGACATCAAGGTTCACAAATGGTTTTCTGAGGTTGACTGGAGTTCGCTTCTTCACCATAAAGTGAGACCACCTTACATACCAGTGGTGGGGAAAAATATAGAGAGTGTAGTTGAGCAAATTGAGGATCGTAAGCTTAAAACTTCGCCAAAGTGTTTGTATGAAAAGGAATTTGATGACTTTTAGACAAAAACTTATGTTTTTATAATGTTTTTTGATTTAATTTTATATTACTTATATTATACAATTTACGATAGTGATAATGCTTTATTGAATACTTTTTTCAGTATAATTTAATATTACACAAAGAAAAGGTAAAAATACTTTTGTACTTTGTTACTTTTTGTGTATTTTATTAACTAGGTAATTTTATGTATTAAGGTATTTCGCGCACTGGAGTACCCAGCCGAGCTAGCCAAACAAGAGTTCCACAGGGATAGATTACTGGCAGAGAGATGGAATTTGATAAGCTTCGTCTCAGAAAATGGTGGAAATATTACACAAGACGGGGCCGTCGAAAAGTTACTCAGTGACCATTTAGCAGTCTATGAGAAGGTGAGTTTTTACTTCCTTGTTTCTAATAAGTACAAAAAATAATTCTGTACCTATTTAATCAATTTAATTTAAGAAGAAGATTTGCTTGCCGCAAAGAATTGTAAAGTTTATTAGAAAAATATGATTAGAACGTTAAAACGGTGTTAGGAAAATGACTGTCTCGGTAGAAATACAATCAACTTTACATGGATCTAATATAATCAAATCGTTAATAAGTACGTATGTGTCATACATTCACGCCTGATTCCCCGAAGGTGTAGGCAAAGGCATATTGCCACACTTCGCCAATTATATAGTTGGTCCCATGTAATAGGTGGCGAGCCTATTGCCGGGCACTGTTATGTTCGCCAGAGCCTCGTCTGTTGATCGGCACGTGCACCATTGCAGGTGAGGTTGGCTTGGGCTCCTTAGGTTTTGGTAAGATCCCTATTCACCCTTAATATTACATTTTAATTTCATCTTGCTACCCGAGAAAAAGGGTCTTTACAGAGCGACAGATGGACAACAAAATAACGGGACCGTAAAAACACATAATCATAGCATTTATTTCAATTTGAAGTGATAGTATGTATATCGAATAAGTAGTATTTTATAACAAACATATTTTATTATACTCATTTGTTTTTTGTAAAACAAAGATTTTAGCAATACAAACACTAGTATTTGTTCTGGAAAACAAATGTGGTAGCTGCGACAAAGCAGTATACTGTCTGAAAACACTGTTGCAGAATGAATCTAGGTTGTAAATTGTTGAGCGTAGTCACTTTATTTTCCAGATTTCCTGGACTTCTCTCATTTAATTTAGACAACAGTGATATAAAGTAGTGAAGGAGGATATTTTTCCCAAATTATTTAGAATTGTAATTTTTAAACATACCATAATTAACATTATTATTAACAATTCAATTATTAAGCAATGTTGTTTTTAAACGTGCTAACAAGATTTCATTAAATTATTTACTTTCGTAATTAAAGCCTTATCCGTCATATATTGAAATAATAATAAAATACCTGTTCTTTCCGCTATCTTCCACCCTGTTATGCACAACATAAATTATTATTATCATCTCTATCTCATTTCAGTCACAATAAATAATCCTGATTTCCCACTTGCCCTTTTTGCAGTCGAGATGGCGTGATGTTTTTGTTTCTCTTCAGAATAATCTTGTTTGTTGATCTTATTAACTTTTTTGTGGTTTCTTTTATAGTTTATGGTGAAATTCTTATCCAAAGTAATGTTATTTTTTGTTGCGAATTATAACGTATCAGAGTTTTTGTTTTGCTTGAATTTCTAGGTGTTTGTTTCTGCAGATTAGAATTCATGGAACGTATCTTTTCGACTATTTTTATGCCAAATTCTACTCTACACTTTTAGTTCACAAATATTCTATACGAGTTGAATTTGTGCTGATGTGTTTTTGATTTTCATTCTGTCGATCTATTGTCCTTGTTATAAAAAATGTTTAATAGAACATTTTGGTACCGAGTTCAAACGTCGCTCATATACTACGAATGAGCTTTAAGCTTGTGGGAACAAGGGCTTAACGGAATTAATAACAACGTTGATTCTAAAAACATAGAAAAATACAAATGAACTCAATTTTGTTTATTACATTTTCTGCATAAAAAAGAGGGACTTCTAACCATTGTGGAAATTGAAACTTCGACAGGTATTAGAGGAGGCGTCTTCCAGTGGACTGGCTCTTGATGTTGAGAGAAACTTTCCACCTGCAGAAGAGAAGTGGAGCATCTTACAAGCTGTCTTCTTCTCTTCGACAGTGCTCACTACAATAGGTGTGTACGACCATGTAAGCATTACAGCATAATTTAATATAACTTTAGGTGTTATATATGTCACCGTAAAATTGTAAATAACGTTAAATTATAATCTATCCCGCGATATTGTAATCTGTCGAAAAATTGTGATCCGTAACAAACTGCTCACAATTTAACGCATTATTTTTCGATAGATTATAATCTATCGAAGACAAACCGTCAGATTGTAAAATGGCATGCGACAGAACGCACCTCGCGCTCTGATTGGTTGAACTTTATGTTCCCCGCTCTAAAAAATAATGCGTTAAATTGTGAGCAGTTTGTTACGGATCACAATTTCTCGACAGATTACAATATCGCGGGATAGATTATAATTTAACGTTATTTACAATTTTACGGTGACATATATATGCAATATATCTGTATATTATATGTTTCGGTTGTGGATGAAAATTAGGACAGGGTAATTCGCGAGAGGCCGCTGGTTTGACATTAATATCGAGCCATATAAGTAGCATACACTTGGTAACATATAAATTACTAAATATTTGGTTTGTTACAAATCGATGTTCGTCACAACATGTTTGGCTCCATATGAACTTATTCGAAATAAAGTGCAAGTACTGCCTTACGCTTAAATTCGAAGCGCTCGTAGCTCTGCGATGCTCGGTGGTCGGAAACGATCACCGAAGTAAAGCAGAGTTTACAGAGGTCAGTCCTTGGATGGGTGACCGTTTGTGGCATTAGATATCGAGCGCTTTTGTGCTTCGGAAGGCACGTTAAGCTGTTGGTCCCGGTTATCACTAAATGTGGTTATAATTAAATATATAATATATATATATATATAATTGGCTATATTAGAGGCCTAATTGAAAAATTCTAACAGTAGGACGCCATACACCTGCCTCCGCCAATCCGCACTGGGTCTGCGTGGTGGAGTATGACCCAATACCCTGGCACCTTGGTATGTGAGAGGGGGCTCGTGCTCAGTAGTAGGACTTAAATGGGCTGAGATGATGACTGCCTTACGCATAAGTACTTCATTTGTTTACACTTTTCCGAAATAAAAGTGGAAGTGCAGTGATGACAGTTTGTGTTTTTGTGATGGATTTTCTTAATTGTTTCGAAGTGCTTTTGCTCTCACCGCTGAAGCGATTGAACAGTTCTTCTCATCCTGATCACTTACATATAAGTATAGTTATAATGTTTTTCACCGAAGTTTGTAATTTTTAATGTCACAAAATTTACAACTTTTACTATAAAAATCGTTGAGGATGACACGATACATTTTTCATCGCAAAAATTGGCGTGACTCCTGCAGTGACACTGGCGCTGGCTAGTCATTACATAAAGTTTATTTTTTTAGGTTATGGGAACATTGTCCCCGTGACGTTCTGGGGACGGTTATTCTGCATCGCTTATGCCCTTATCGGGATACCTTTAACTCTGACCGTCATCGCTGACTTGGGTCGGGTATTTGCTACATTTGTATCATTCACTGCGAAACAACTGCCTGCTATGCCCCGTAAGTACTCTTATACTACTTTTATATAAGTAACAAAACCTGCTAACCCTTATCAAATAAACAATAAGTGTCTTGATCGCTTTTGATATACCACGACCTCACCAAAAGCGCTCTACTTCCACATCTAACGAGAGACAGATCTTTCGACGCAAATTAAGTTACAAGACGAATTGTGTTAAACATTGCCATACGTACAACTATTATACAGATATGTAGAAATTTAAATCCTAAGCAACAATATTAGAAACTTATTTAAGAGGTTGTCAGCGTTTTTAACAACTTCATGTGCTTTACGGGTACGAAGCCAACGATAATTACGCACATAATATCTTCGAAAAGTCATAAGTGCGCCACCAGGTTTTAAACCCGAGACCCTCTGAACTTGAAGGCTATGGGTCTCGCCTCTTGGAAATTGCCGCTTATTGCGGACATATTATGAAAGTTGAAATTTAATAATAAGTTTATTTTGTAGAATGCTGCAAAAGAGTGTCAGAAGCAAATCCGGCAGGCCAGAGGTCTCTCTATGCATTTGGCGCAGTCGGATTTCTTTTCGTGTACCTATCTGCCGGGGCCGGCCTGTTCAAGATGTGGGAGGACGATTGGAGCTTTTACGATGGATTCTACTTCTGTTTTATCACTATGACCACTATTGGTTTTGGTGATCTAGTGCCAAGTAAGTTTCATAGGTTCCATTTAATTATATGTAAGCAAAATTTTCTTGTATTGCTTTTTCAAATTTTATTTATTTTGATGTATGCCTTTCTTGGTAATTTTAGTTAAGGATTGTGAAGTTGTCTTTGTTTAGTAAATATAAATAAAATTCACATACAGAAATATAAAAGTAAATTACACTGAAGACTTTTGATATGTAAATATGATTTTACTTTGTATTATTTTCTGTGTTTCCTATTTCCAAAAATATTGGAACTAATGTGCAGAAAGAGACATAATTAATGAAAAAAATAATATGTAGTAATGCGACAAAGGTCTAGTCTATAACAATCGAGCTATTGGATCTAGATAGATTAAACAGTGTGAGTAAGATAATCTTGTTTTGCTAACTGTCCTCCGACTAACTCTCGAGGAAATAACTTTGTAACTAATTAAACGAATGTTTAGTGCAATACCGACTTAACTCAATAAGACGATTTTGGGGCATCACTAAAGAACTTGTTGTTTGTTGACATATAAAATTAAAATAGATTTATTTTTTAGTTAATTATACTACATGTCTTTTCAACGTTTATTAACATTGATGATATCTCATTAAAAATTGTGTATGTACGGAAGACCAGCGCCGCGGGGCCATAGTGACCCCTCGGCATATGCTGAGTATAAGCCTTTTCGGTGCCACATGTGTATATTAATGTTTATTTTTGTATTTTTGTAAACCAATGTATCATGTGTCACAGAATAAATTAATTTCTTTCTTTTTATTTATAATTCCAATCAGAACTATCTACTGATGGGTCTTTGTTCCATTAAGCATGCGATATATCTTTTTAATATATCTTATCAGAGAGGCCAAAGTACATGCTGCTGTGCACGTTGTACATTCTCATTGGGCTGGCGCTGACTTCCACCATCATAGAGCTGGTCCGCCGTCAGTACGCGAGGTCTTGGCAACAGTTACGTGCACTCTCCGGTCCCTTGGCCGACACTCTGCGAAGACTTGGAGATGCTGGACGAGGGGTCGACGTCTCTGATTTGAGAAAAGTCCTTACTGTGGTAAGTACAAAGTGAAACTATCCATAGTATTTGTTAGTACTGATAGTATAGACATTTCTCCGTGATATAAGTTGCAATCTGCCGTTCATAATAGCCTATTAGTAGCGTATTATAAACAGAAAATAAAAAGAAATAAAAAGATATAAGTTAGTTCAAAGAAGTATCTAGCTCATCTTTGTATTTTTCTGTGTATTGTAATCTTTGTATTTTTCTTTGTATTTTTTCCGTTTGTATTCTTATCTTCAGTAAAGGCTTGTAACATTAAGTATACATGAACGAGGCTCTTACTTCCCTCATTCACATCATACATATCATTATTTAATCAAGAATAAAGTAGCATTAACATTACATATGGTATGGAATTTCAAATAATCCATATTTTCGTATGTATAAAAATAATTTTAGGTAAGTTCGATGTAAGTCAAATATATATTAGTCGGGTGCACTGATTTTACTTTGACATTTAAATAATTGTGGCATTCCGCCAAACCTTGAGGTGTAGCGTACATTGGCCTTTCATCTTGACTCATTAGTCATGCCAGGTATTTTAAAGTTAGTTTCGAAAAGTATAAAATGCTTTATTATTTTGTTTTAAGATAATCCCTTAATTATCTGCGACCCAGTGGTAGTTGACAGCAGTACTTTATTTATGGCTGTGTTCCAACAACTGTAATCATTTCTAAATGTTCCTGTTGGCACAGCCGTTTCACCTTATAGTGAGCGGAAAAAATATTTCATAGAAAAATTCTACCCGAAATAATGTTGAAACATTTGATGTAACTACGTATATTTTTCTGGGTACTAGATATTAATATGCCAGTAGCTGGTATAATACTTAAAACGGTTACAAAGTATTGCATGAAGTTCCGTGCTTCGGAAGACGCGTTGAGCTGTCGGCCCAGTAACATTTACGTGGTGGTAGTTAAGTCGATATGGGGCCTTATCGGGCAATTTGAAAAAATCTGGTTGCAGGATGCTCCACTCCTGCCTACGTCAATATGCACTGGGTCCGCTTTAAGAAATATAACCTGAATTCACAATATTGTTCGTGTACAGTAGAAGTTCGTCATTGGACTGTGATGGTGATGATTGCGTGAAGTTCCACTGTTTAGAAAGAGCATATCTGGCACTGCAGTGGTTCCTACCACCAAGACATATCATATAGCAAGTACATAAAAAATGTTAACTTTCTGAAGGTATAGTGACGCGAACATATAGAGTAGAGTGTGGGTTTAGACAAAGTCATGTAAAGGTATTACCGTCTGATAAGTATGTCAACATATTGGATTTATAGCTTCAAGATTTATGAGTTCGATTCTAACACACGACAAACATGGAAATTAGGACCAATTTCCGAATGAAGGCTATGAATATTTAAAAAAAAAAATATCGTGCATAGCATAGGCTTTGCTTAGTTTCGGTATAGATGGCGCTGTATGAAAAGAAATACTTCTGTGAGCTGTTCAATAACCTCTTACCATCACGTGAGCCGTAATCCGGGGTGCCAGGTAGTGTGATAAAAATTGAAAATAAAACATTATTTTTAGATTTTAGCAAACACAACGATAAACACTTGTTGGATATTAGATTTGGCAGACATTTCACTCACTCCAAGTGGCTCATTGTTCACTTACAATAGGAGAAGTGGCAACGTGCTAGCTAGACTTGATGTCGCCTAGTGCGGAGACTATAAGTCTGACCCCAGGACGTGGCTACGGCTTGTTTAACGGTCTGCTGCCTAATAACTTTGAATTGGATGAAGTCAAGGCAAGCACATAAGTGTTATAGTTATATTAGAGAGAATAGTCTAGTATGAGAATATTAAAAATGTAACTAGATTGTCTAGTGCTAATACGTAATCGATGTCTAGTAGACATAGCAGGCTCTTGAATGAACATAAATGGGTTTTAGTCAGTAAAAGTCTGACACACCCTTACGTTCCACTCTCAGCGGAAGACGGTCATGTGGTGATTTTCCATTCGAAAAAAAAGAAAAAATGTGCTACATAATTTCAGATGTCATTTTACGTTAAAAATATATATGAATTTAGTTAGTGAATATTAATAAGTGTTGTACAATATTAGTTGATCTGTCTTGCAGACAGATCAATTTTTTCGATACACTGGTTTTGAATTTAGGATTAGAGAACAGATAGATTTTTCACTTTTTCCGGTTTTGCAAAGTTGCAATGGGTCACGCAAACATTTTAAAAGTAGATACACACATACCTCTATCTCATTCGACAAACATGGCATCCATGGAAGTCAGTAAGGTCTCAACTCGCAAATATTTGTGAATATAAGTACGAAAATTGGTCTTGGTCTGGGTATCTTTTGTGTATTGTAAGTATGTATTTACAAAGGTGGTGGTGGTACCTGTGTGTATAGCGCTATGTGAGATTGCCAGGAATATTTATTTACAAAGTCGTATAAGTCCGTCCAGTACGTCCATATAAGTAGATTATACACTCTTCCTAATCATTGTAAACAGAACTACAAATGTGATTAAAGTAAATAAAAAAGCAATCTATAGTGTGCAAAGTTGTTGAACTCAAAAAAGTTGTAAATCAGCTTAAATATACTTCGGAACATCTATAAAGTGTTTGCAACAGTAAAGATAACAAATAGTTTTATGAAGCTTTAGGTGTCCGCTTTGATTCATTTCATAAATATACATCAGAGTTTATGGAATAGCATTGACGGCGTGTGTTGACGGACGCCAGTCTGTCACGTAAACAGCTTGGGAGTACGGCATATTGAGTGACGGGTTGTGTGAAATGTTCCAATTTTACGCTTGTATTAATTATCAACCATTAAAAAAATTGTTTATTTATTTAGGTATTAGTCGTAATTAGTTTTATTTATTGAAATTTCTATATATTTTATTGAGATATTTAGATAGAATATTTGATTGTTAGCTGTTGTAAGTTTTATAAATTCTAGTACATAACTATTTTAAAATTATTTACTATGTTTCGTAATTCTCTTTCCTAGAAATAAATATACAAGAGTTTACACAATTGCATTGAACGCGTGCGACGAGATCTTTACATAATCAGCTTGGGAACGGTATATTGAGTGACGGGTTGTTTATGATATCAAATAATCAAGCATTAAAACAATGGTCTATTTTGCATTTGAAAAATTTATGCATATGTCACCGTAAAATTGTAAATAACGTTAAATTATAATCTATCCCGCGATATTGTAATCTGTCGAAAAATTGTGATCCGTTACAAACCGCTCACAATTTAACGCATTATTTTTCGATAGATTATAATCTATCGAAGACAAACCGTCAGATTGTAAAATGGCATGCGACAGAACGCACCTCGCGCTCTGATTGGTTGAACTTCATGTTCCCCGCTCAGCCGACCGTCGCGTCGTCGCCATCTTCGGTTGTTATTAGTCAAATTCATGTGTTGTGAAATGTAAACAAACAGTGTTTTGGTGATTTAAAACAGATTTCGTTTTAATAATAATAACGCATTGTATTATAATAAGTTGTAGGGAGTGTTAACGGACCTGTGACTAACTCACATTTATTATTTAACTGCACTTCTTTAGGTTTAGGTAGGGGAACATGAAGTTCAACCAATCAGAACGCGACGTGCGTTCTGTCGCATGCCATTTTACAATCTGACGGTTTGTCTTCGATAGATTATAATCTATCGAAAAATAATGCGTTAAATTGTGAGCGGTTTGTTACGGATCACAATTTTTCGACAGATTACGATATCGCGGGATAGATTATAATCTAACGTTATTTACAATTTTACGGTGACACATACATACAATCACGCCTATGTCTCCGAATGGGTAGGCAGTGGCATATTTCAAGCTCACGTAATACGCTGGTCCCACGTAATAGGTGGCGAGCCCATTGCCACTTATCGGGAACTTTTATATCCGCCAGAGCCTCGTCCGCTGTTAGGCAGGTGCACCACTGGCAGGTGCTGTTGGCTTGGGCTCCTCAGATGTTTGTAGTAACCCTTTACACTTTATTATTATTAAGTATAAAGTGCTATTATAAAATTCTACTATGTACAGAAATAGCGCATCTTGTGTGCACAATTATGGCATCCTAATGTATTTCCTATTAGTCTGGCGTGAATGAGATGAGAATCTGGTCCTTAGTTAGGCCTAGCAGCAGACACCCGAAATATTCATACTCATAGTATTTTCTTTAGAAATTGAAGGTACGTAAAAATACATATCAATTTATTTTCCCGATTTAAATCGCGGTTTCTTACTAAGCGAAGCGTCGGGATAAGAATAAAATAATTAACCGGGATTTAAATCCATAAAATGTATGTTGTTTAGTGTGCTTAATCGCGCAATGCGGCAATAGGCTCGCCACCTATTACCACTTGGTCCCACCAAAATATAATAGGCAAAGTGTGCGCGTTTTATGCCTCTGCCTACCCCTTCGGGGAAACAGGCGTGATTGTATGTATGTAATCGCGCAAATAGAAGAAATCCATTTCGCTTAATAACACTATAATAACTACGTTTTCGGGTATGATGTATAATATACTTTACGTGACTTTGTTTTCGCCTGAATTAAAAGTCATAAATTTGTATTACTGCACCGAATCCAATTGTCCAGCCCATCAGCTGCTTCCGCATTGAAATAATTTACCTTAGCAATGTTAGAATCTTTTGTATGAAATGCACTGAAAGTTATCGGTAAAAGTGCTTATATAGAAATATAAATATGCTATTATTACGCTGAATGATTGCAAACTATGCAAACCTTTCTATTAATAACCTCAGTTTTTCATACTTACTTAACATTATTAAATCTAACAAGACAGATCTTACTCATTTCAAGTTTGAACTGCTTATTAGGTATTGTCAATAGTATATTTAATTATAAACGTAAAGCTTGCGTTCAGCTTAACATTTTCAAAACAACTTTGCCTTATGAGTTGACGATCAGAGAATCATGTTATAGAAATAAATTGTTTCGAAAGTTATGGAAAAACTTCTCACAAATAACTTATGCCTCGACACTGTCCTTTCAGCAAACATAAGGTGGCCAGTCACTAAAGTGAAACAATGTTTTACACAACTGTTTTGTGTTAATATTATTTCCTCACTCATTGGCGTAAAATATTCCTTAATTTCTCGATTGACAGGGCTGCTCGGAGACGTCTGGCTAGCTAATTTATTACTGAGTGACTTGATAAAATTTATTCGGATTCTGATGAAAAAATTATACTGCCGGCTGTACCACCAAACTGAATATTATGACACCAAAGAATAGCGCTCTATGCTATGAAATCTAACAATTGATGACCTAAGTCGCAGTGTAGTGCTAACCAGGCTTTTCTTTCATTAAAGCTGACTTTACTGTATGTACCACTTATCATTGTAAGATCCTGACTTGTATGATCATTCGGTGGATACCGAAAATATTTTTTTTAAACCACTACCTCAGGCGCCCGACCCCTTAAAAACCAAAAATAAAATAAAAATGCAATAATAGTATGAAGCTCATCTAAATTCTACATTTTGTATTACGTTTACACAGGTTTCTTAGGTAATTCATTGTCTACCCAGCAAGCAGTGGGTGTATTCTGCTGAGAGCTTAGACATGTGAATTTATTGCAGTTAGTAAATAATTGCGTTCTACCTCTTTGTTGTTTTCATTTCGCATTAGTTCTTAAAAGCTTAAAAATATGCTATATATTGTTGGGGGCAAAAAAACATTATAAAAAGTTTTTATTTATCTCGGTGATAAATACATAGAATAGACAATTTTATTCTTTCGCAAGACCCTTTATGTGATTTTACAGCCACACAGACACGCATACCTCTGTGATTTTTGCTTAGTTTTGGTGATGATTTTTGACCACCCTATCACGCAGAGCTATGAGTTTTTAGGTAAATGTGCTTGTCTTATAAATAGCTCAGTATCTTTTTACACTCTTGTATGTTAACATAAGTTTGAGTGTTTAGTCATGAGTCTATTTAAAGAATTAGGGTGTATAGGGATTCTACGGTCCAAGCCAACCTCACCTGCAAGTGGGGCACCTGTTGATCAACAGACGAGGCTCTGATGAACGTAACAGATCCCGGTAAGGGCAATAGGCTCGCCACGTATTACGTGGGACCTACCATGTTATTGGCGAAATGTGTGTGTATAATATGCCTCTGCCTACCCCTTTGGGGAAACAGGCGTGAATGAATGTATGTATGAGAATGAACCAATTATACTCTATCATATATATTCTATCTTTAGAGTTTTAATATTGCATAGGAACTCTTAGATCGATGAGTATAATGAGTGATTAATCGCATTCAATAGCTATATTTCACCAGTGACATACTAAAATATCACCAGACTTAGTGTTTGTAAAAATCTAAGAGAAATAAATGGATTTCCGTGAAGATTAATAGTTGTTTTCTCTGAACTTCCGCCTTCTATCGAGATAGGAGCATGGAATAGTATTTCATTTGAATTGCACCTTTCTACATTTGATTTATATGATTTTGTCGGTAAATGTAAAGTTTTGGAATAATATTAATCGCTGCTTTTGAAAATTTTAATGCAACTGCCACCGTTGTAAAATGGGTAGGTTATATTTTGTTTAACAAAAATTTGTTGAAAATAATTACTTTACCCAATTTAAGCAGAATGAACGCTGTGAGCGTTTATCTATGTAAGACCTATTTGGCTACCTGAATAATTATAATAGAAGATGGCGTTCTTTCACCTGTTTCCGCCAAACTGTGTTTGCGTAGTGGAGTACCCCTCTCACGCACCTACTCACCTAAGTCTCTATTACAGACCTGAGCTCAGTAGTGGGCTAAAAATGATTATATTTTTTATTATTTTACCATGTAAAGGTACTTGTAGATCGTATTTCGTATTAACGCGAGTCCAATCCGTGGAAAATGGACGAAGTGAAGTGGTACTACAAAACGCATCACGAATATACAGCGCAACAGGTAATTCAGTGTACAAATTCCAAGACATAACAATCATAGATTGCACAATATAGCATTTTGCACCCTAATATTAGCAGAGGCAAGGACCAATGAAGCAATGGATATGCGTTTAGTTTTATAGCCCCATAAAATACTTCCAACAGCTCACTAATGCCTAATGCTTACTTTATCTAAATTTGCCGGAACTGCAGGACAGCTGCTGTTGAAATGAGGTCTCTATTTTAAAGAACGTTGTGTAATAATATAGTGTGTTCCAATCGGCTTTGTTTAGATATTTGTTCTCAAAAACTAAAGTGTGATGATTAATATAATCAAGAATTTTCTTCAACATTTTAGTTAGTAATTTTGTCCAAAACCTATAAACTTTGGGTATCAAAGAAGAGATTAACTTACTTATACATATATTTATTAGAAAAAGGTGCAAGATAACAAATATTTTTCAGATGGTCTTTGATGGTAACAAATCCAAACAAAGTAAACCTAATGTGAAGCGCTCGTAGCTGAATGAGACTAGGTAGGATACGATACCGCAGTTAGTCAGATTTTATAGATATATCAAACGCTTTCGCGTTTGATCGCGGTTTACGCGTTTTTGTATAAGGGTGTATAGGGATCCTACCAAGATCAGAGGAGCCCAAGCCAACCTCTTCTGAAAATGGGGCATTTGCCGATCAACAGACTAGGCTCTGGCGAACATTAAAATTCCTGGTAAGCCGCAATAGGCTGTGTACCTATTACGTGCGACCATAAATTTACTGGCGAAATGTGGAAGTATAATATGCCTCTGCCTACCTCTTCGGGGAAACAAGCGTGAGATTAAGTATGTATGTAAATTCGTTTTCTTTTAGAGGTGCTAAATATTGGCTGTATTGTTACGTCTTCAAACCGTCGCGTTGGTCCAATTTAAACAAATTTTGGTTCAAATATAGCATTAATTATGGAGAAAGATATATAAATATATAAGCTGTCTTACGCGTCAAATGTAAATATTTTTAAAAATATATTATATAGAAACGCATAAAATCTTAGTAGTATTGGTTGGCAATTCTACATTTTACAGTCTATAAGACAAACATTTTTATAAGTTCCCGATAGTATAAAATGCTGTCGTAAAATCAAATGGTTGTATTGCGTCAGATCTGGTGACCTTCTGTTTCACGTACTTCTACTGGCCATCGCCATGATGCCGTCATTTTACTGATATCTTAACTTATTCAGTTTTCCCTTATTTTATGATGGCTCTATCTTAAAAGAGTTTATTTTAAGCCGACAATAAAAAGATGATGTTTGGTCGACTATAAACAATTTAAAATAAAAAATAGTCTATAGTAATAAATTATAGTCCTTTGCAATAGAATCCAACACGATGTAAACAAATTTTTGGCACTTTTGACAGTGTTGTGTTTTACTTATACTTCATCCTAATTAATTATGAAGCAATTCAATATAGTGTAGAATCTATATTGTTAACATTAATACTAGACTTTTTATGTACCTATTGTTTTTTTTTATGAATTAAGGATGAACTTATGTCAATATGTGTAATGGAAATATTTAACTAATATAACCATGACACCGAATATTGCTATTGTGACATTATATTGTAAATTCAGATTTCATTAATTTAATCACTTATATCAATTGTTTTATTGCCTATAATTTGATTAAATTTGTAATAATTTATGTGAAATCCAGTTCTGTTCAATTCAAAGACATTTTATCTATTTTTCATATATTTATGAAATTTTACTGTATTGGAAGTCTTAATTTTAATATTTTGCACAGTATTGCTTAGTTATTGTTTTAAATGAATCAATTGACTTGGATTGAAATGTTTAAATCTTACTAACACCAATTAGTGAGATAAAACGAAGCATGAAACTTAACTATCCAGTCATGAAAATCAGTCTTTAGTGCGAAAAGAAATAAATAGCAGTGTGACAACGTGTTTAAATTTCGTCAATCGAGTATTAATTTTTGAAATAAATCAGTTATTTAGTCTCGAAATGATTGTGAGAACAAAGTATGGTTCCTTGGAATGTGAATATGATTAGGATTGGTACTCAAATATGAATAAGTACAAAGTAATCGTGCTAAAATTGGTTTGTTTACCAAATTGCCAGATTCAAATGAAATATTCTATAGATGGCTAGGTTATAATAATAGTATTCTTGGCGAGAAAATGAAGAGTGATGTCTGCAGTTTTGTTTTATTTTCTAAAATTTGTAATATTTTAAACATTGATGTTTGTGAACGTTCTACGTAATGAGTGTTGGTAAATAAAACAGTGCAACATCACTTTTCAAATTCTCTTAAGAAGTCCATGTAAGATCTCAGTATAGTCTTTACTGCGGACTCAATGGGCTAGGGGGGAGGGCATCTCATTTACCATATATTATTTTTATCACTACTCGTTCTCATTTACTATTAATGTAATTTTATTAATATATCCAGTACTTGACTTAAAACGAAGCCATTATTTAAAAGAAAAAATAATAATAATAGTATAATTATATGTACGGCGAGCGGACAACAGCTTACCGGGTTTCTCGATTCTACAACGAACTTCCTTGTTAATAGAAAAAATTAAGTTCTATTAACATAAAAAAATATTGTGTTTGTTATTTTCCTATTCTGACTTAGACTTGCTTAAATTAAAAGCACTTACACTCAACCTATAATTGTTTTGCGAAGTGCTTTTTTATTATTTTTTTTTAGACTGGAATAATAAATAAATAATAAGTTGTATATAAATATTTTTAACACTTAAAAAATTACATGGAGTGCTTCTGTTACATAGCTTTCTCATTCTTTGGAGTTTTAGTTTGAACAGAAAGTCATCCTAATACTGCAAATACAATTTAAAACCACATAAATTCTGTGCATAGTCGAGATTCCCACAAAATAATGGAATACGGAATCAGTTTGGTTTTGTTATTGCCAATAATTCTATTGGGTGCACGATATTCGATTTACATAATATCATAGTACATAATATTCATAAAACCTCGTTTCAAAGACAAATGTACCGAAGATCTGAAAATAAAATAAGATTCTCTTTTAAGCGAATTCTCGGGAGAATCGCGTCATCGAGGCCACGTTAACTTTTATTTCTGTCCTAAATAGGTGATTTAGTCAGCTTCACGATAAAAATAACTAAATACTTTTTTAAGGAAGTAAACAGGATACTTTAAAAGTAAATATTTTCTACTATTTCCTTTGTTTTAATTTTTTGTTTGGAAATAAATAACTTCGTTAGTTTTCAGGATTCTAGACCTCTTGAGGAAAGAGTTAGTTTCTAAAATCTTTTAAACAGCCTTCAGTGACACTTTGATGTCCGTCTATCTGTATGTCTGTTTATGGTAGAAACTTTACAACCATACTTTCACAATTAGGTTATTTGTAGATTTCTGCAATAATCTAGCACATTACACAATCAAGGATTTGTTATGACAGAATGTGTCGTATAAATTATTGATGTAGTAGTGTTTATATGACGTCGTAATGCTTTGGTAAAGCGATTTCCCGGCAGACACGTAAAAACCGCATTAGTGCTGCCATTCAGTGGCCGCTGCGGCAAAGCCAGTTCACATGAAATGCGCCTTAAAAACAACACCGTGAATTATTATATGACCACAGCACAGTAATTTGATTACCGCATTCACGCCGCTCCTTCGCCATAGACATTTTATTGGTCCCATTACGGATCGGTCTCTCTGAGGTTAGTATGGACCTCCGTATACCAAAGTTTGGAAACAATGTTCACTACGAAGGCCCAGTGCGGTATAGGTTGGCAATAACGTTGCTAAATTAGGGTCACGCGTGTTTATATACAAAACTCAAGCAAGAGTTTGAATTTAGATTGAACCGTTTTGCTTCTTATTTGTTTATTAACAAGGAAGTGTTTTGTATGACAAAGGATGCGCAGACCACTGCAATGAGAAATAATTCTGTCGTCAAATGGTACAGCGCACTACGCAATATTAAGGAACAAGGAAGGATAGCACAGCTATAAGAGCTTTAAATTATTTTTTTATATAAGTACGATCTTGAGATAGACATTCTTTTATTCCGTCCATATGCAGTCGCGCCTTTTGTCATATATACGTTTCAAGTGTATGTATGGCAAAACGTTGAAAGAAGTCTAACCATCACTGAATAGCTCGTAGCGCGGTACTAGGCGATAAGAAACGATAAAGCAGAATTTACAAAGGCCAGTCCTTGAATGGGTGACAAGACCGATCGAGGCGAGGAATATGGATATATTATTTTTGGATGCTCCATACACATTTGTAAATGAAATTATAGATAAAATAAAGATATTATTATTATTATTTTAGAATTTGCCATCAATAACTGTAAAGAATGAAGCATTACATGAGGCTTGATAAATTTGTGACATTTAAGTATTAATAAAGTAGATCCAAGCTTTTTAAATAATGAATTTTCAAAACCGAAGGGTTGGCAACCTACAATTTTCTGTTCATGTTACAGGCAACAGAGTGTTCAAAGAAGGTATTCCATTATATTTGCTAAACAGTGCGCTTTTTGCCGAGTTGATCATGCTAAAGTGGAAATGCTTAAAGTAGTTCATTATTTTTGAGCCGATAGTTTTGTACTGTTAAAGTAAAAGTTATTGTGTTATATTAAATAATGCAATTTAGCCTAGCGGCTTTGCATAACTCCATTTTGAATAAGAAGTAATGTCAAATGTATGGACATGACGCTGACAGTTCATACTACCACCATACGTTTTCATTCAATCATATTCTAATACCAGTAGTTAATTGTTATTTCGCATGCTCCGTAAACAGTGGATATTTTATCTGCATGCACCACATTTACTATATGGTTTACTGCTGTTACATCATTTTATAAAAGTATATTCAATATAATTTGAATATTCTCGGGGCAATGAACTCTCTGTGCTGTTTGCAGATATATATTTTTTATACATTTTTAAGGATATCAAGAATACAAGCTCTGGTTGGAGGCTATAATTAAATGACACTTAAGTAGAGGTATTTGCTGCTGTTCTGTAGGTATTTATGTCACAAACATAGCATCGAAGCATCGTTGATAAAAGTTTATGTAGTTCAAACAATTACATTATTATTATTATTATTATGTTTATCCGTTATTTAGTATCCATAACACAAGTTCTTAATGATACTTATCTTGGAACTAAATAATTGGTGTAATTGTCAAAAAATATTATTATTATTATTATTATTATTCCATCTTCTTCAAAGCTAAAGTTAGAAAGCTTGATGTATTAATAACGATTTATTGAAAGTATGCACTTTTTATGCTAATTTTATGTTTTATTTAGGTAAAATTATACTTTTATTATTGTATAAATTATACTTTTTCATTTTTGACAGGTCACGATGCCACGTTTGAGTGCTGGAAAAGACGGACTCTCAGACAAGAGGCAACTAGAATGGGAGGCTGCTGTTGAAGCAGTCATCAGGGATCTCACCACAACGGCCGCCCCGCAAAAAAAACCACCCATCGTTCAAATAGTAATTTACGAGTCTTCGGTATAAGAAACAACTTTTCAATGCTAAAGAACTGAATTATCTCACGCTTCGGTCGTTCAACATTCTAGTCACGTACTTTCAAACTTCTAAACGAATAATGTTGTATTTTTTTAGAAGTCCCATTTCTTCGGCATTCTATTAGAGGCCTAATTAAGAGTTGCCTTCGCGATAACATTTGTTCCGCGTGACATTTTAGCATTACCGATTTTGTTTTGAGTTCAAGGCTGCTTCGATCGTTCGTTTTTCTTTCTAGCGGCTGAAATTTTGAGTGCTGTCTTAATTAGTTGGCTGTTAAATAATGATTGTTGCGAATCAAATGAAGAGAGAACAGTAAAACAATGGTATGTAGAACGGTTCTTGTGCCAAGTGGAAAGAGACGTGCGGTATCTGTCTGCCTTTGTGTACGTTGAACTTTTACTGATTGATATTTTAAGACGTTTTGTTGGCGGCGCATTGTCTAGACAAGGAATATATATATTTTTTAATATTGCTTCTTTTATTTGCAATGCTAATAAAACACATTATTACCTTACCACATTTTTTTTTGTAGTAAGCTCATATTCTGTGAATCCAAAAGTGTGTAATTATAAATGTTTAAGTGACGACAGTTTTAAATTTGTAGCTATATCTATAGAGACATATTGCATCTCAGTTTCCCCGTGACCACGAAAGACTGTAAAGTAATCGAACCGTCGGGATAAAAAAACATTGTTGAATATATCGCGATTTAAATCCGTAAAATGTGTTTTATTTGCAATTTATAATTTTTTAGTCCAATTTAATTACAAGGCTTCAAGAATATAAAAAGTATTTATTGGTTGTTTTAATTTACCTTCTTGGTGGCATCTAACCATCTTCTTTATAGAAAATCGATTAATCTTCTAAGATCACAACATTCGCTGGTTTATGAGCTGTTTTTGTTATTGGTAAAGTTTCTGTGGAACTGCTTGTCATGTTTGGCAACATGTCAGGCATTTTTGAACTTGTATATTATATAAATGGATTATCTCCACTTCGCGATAAATAATGCGATGGAATGTGTTTTTAAAGACTATTTGAAATTAGTGTTATTTTTTGTCACATGTTACATAGATTTGGCTATATAATTATGTCATTGGCCGATCATAAAATCAACTAACATTTTAGGTTCACGGTTGTTTTTAAACAATAAAATATTACCTATGAATATAGAATATCTGGTCCTGATTCCTAAGGGTTATCATGGATCGAATCTGTCGAGAATTGATCTATATAAAACGAAATTTTATGATACGCTAAGGTCTATCAAGAGCTGGCTAATTTGAAAATCAGGCAACAACATATAAAAAAATTGCGGTAAAAGGAATTTTAAATAGATCTGCGGCCAACGTCGGGTATCACACTAACAGTTCAAAGGTCTGAGCCCAGTTTCGATAACAGCAAGCTTACCGATGTATTTTTAACACAGTAAAGTGTATCTAAAGTGTAATACTGAAAGTCCACATTGAATTAATATTGTTTTCCGGGTTGGGACGGAGGCGTTAAAGTGGACGAAACCCTTAGACAACTGTAGTCTGACGTGTCAGCAAACCGCATGCGATAACAGGTTCCCATGGTTACGTCAAGCAACAGTAGCACCGCTTCCGAATGTGTCTAAATGTGTCTAATTTATGGTAAGAGAATTATTAATCATCAAGCAAACACTGCAATTTTTCATGACATCTAACATGGTTTTGGGGGGCTTCGGGTTGATTGCACAAGAAAACCTAACAAGCTGCGAATTCAGGTAGGCAGGTGCTATTTTGAAAATCGTAATTTTATAAAACATAATATCTACAATTTGCCTGCAATCATTTTACACATAATGTAGAAAACAGTTTTATCGCTTGCGGTCTGCTGCTACGGAATGCAGTGTGTGGTAGGCTACGAAATATTCATCTTCTGTTTTCATATAATGGCACAATGTCATCAAGGGTAGTGACGACAAGTCAGCCTTCGGAATCGAACCTTCATTCACATCAGTCATGTGACTTAGTAATTATGTTTCAATTTTGGACTCTCTGTTAATTGTTTAAGAATCTTATTGTTGCAAATAATAAGTATTGTAAAATTAAATTTATAGTTCAATTTATAGTTGTTTTATTTGTATAAAGTTTTCCTTACAAATGTTTTGACTGGAAGTTGTTTTTTTGGATTTTATTTACCAAGAAAATATTAAATGGGAGATCATTTAATTCCACTACTTCCACTCATCATTAAAAAGCGTTTACAAAAAAGCTATGAACAGAATACCGATCTGTATAAATATCGCAAAAATAAATAAACGACAATTCAATTTTTATCCAATTTTTAAAAGTATATATTCTATTTTCGCTTTAGATAATCAAAATCGACTATTCAATGATTCAGAAACTTGTGTTAACATATTTCTTTCACTAGTTTACTGAGAAGATATAGAACAAATAAACATGCTTAAAATACTTTTATATAAACTTCTTATGGCGAATATAGAAAATACCGGAGACTAGCTTTAAATAAAATATTGGAGTTCATGCATACATATATTTCTGGGAATCGAACCCACGACCTTAGGAGTCAAGTGCAAATGGCCGTGGCCGTATATTCGATGGATGAATAACATAATCTACATTTTCTTAAGCAAATTGTTTAGTTTAGTTCTGAGAAGTTTTCCGATCATCAATTGTAAGAAATAAAAAAGTATTCAGTAGACATAAATTGTAATCTCTCGATTTAGTATTCAACCTTGATCTGTTTCGTTGCTTCCTAAGATCAATATAGGGCACTCTCGTAGTCAGTCTTTCGATTTTATTGCATGATAAAATATATCCTAGTGTTTATATAATTCATGGTTTATAGCGTAAACATACGCCATTTACTCAGTGGAGAACGTTTAAAATATAATAGCAACATTTACCCAATGTTTGCTATAAATTTTACCATTTATTTGCGTTATAGTATTAAATATTCATACGAAACCTTTTGATTTTGTTGATCGTCGTTGTTTATTAAAAACCAATTAGCAAATTTTGTAATAAAGATAATTTATCGAATTGAGAAATCATACTTATAATCTCATGTCATAGTATCCTTAGAAGTTTTTATTAAACATGTCGTCAATTTTTTAAAGTTTTCTTAATATTTTGGACTGCTGGAAGAAATTCCTTTAGAAATAAGTAGCTTCATTGTACATCCTAATTAAATTCCTATTTTCAGTGTATCATATTTGTGTGTGACTATTAAATAACAAAACAAAATTGTGAAATTATGTAATTACGTTCAAAATTTTATTTAAATATTATGTCTATTACATATATTCAACATACCAAAAGGAGTTTGTATGTTATTTTATTTTGATCATTGACTAAAACGATCTAGGTTTTTCCCCAGCACTTGTAAACGTCAAATAAATCTAAAGGCACCATTCCGTTAGGGCAGGGCTTGGCAAGTAAGTACAGGCCTACATTGGTGAAATTTGGTACACATAATTCTTGAAACCTAGAAAATAAAATATTGGTAATTTGAACAAAATTATTGGGTTGTCTGTATTATATACATTTGCTAAAATGACCGACAGTCGTCCGTCATCTAACAGATTCAAATAAAAAATTAACATTTATAATTAACGGTCATAGAAATTATATTAGACATGAAACAGACAGTACAGCAGATTACTGGTAAATTATTGTTATTTAAGATAAGAATAATAAGGCAAGAATAGAAAATTAATATCCCAACTTCTTAGGACAATTAAGGAAACAGATTTTCTCCTAAAAATTTTAATATTTATGAAGCCCATTATTGTAGCCATTTCATTATTTTCCAAGACCAAGTTGCGGTTACAACTTAGGGTTACATAATCCTTTATGCTAAAACTAATTATGAAGCCAGCAAGCCAGTGTATAAAATGTAAAATCCATCAGTGGCCATGGAATTATATCTTAAAATATATGGAGCTGTGCTCAGAAGGGCGGTAAAGTTTTGAAGTCAAAAATTCATTTTTATATGCGTGTTTGTTGTAAACCTCTTTTGTACGTAAACTTCAAAACTAACTAATTGCGGGCGTCCTTGAGTAGAAAAATGAATATTCGAGTCAGAAAGGATAAGATAGATTAAGATAGGAATTGATAGTAGTTGTGTTCTGCAGTCACTAGATCATAAGTGTTTTGAGGAATCATTAGCCTGCGTTCTATTTTGAGTGAACGCGACTGTTGTGAGACCGCTTCGTATGTCTGTTTGTGTCAGTGAGTCAGTCATACACCGTGTCGATGCTTCCTTGAAATAGTTTCTTGATATTGTTTTTGGATATCGGAAACCGCGCCGACTCATCACTTAAGACGTGAGGTCATACGAAAGTAACAACTGGTTTCTTTGGCAACATATCAGAAAGATATTTTTTATTGTCTAGAAGTTTTTGTTTTCTACATATATACTACTACATATATATTTACATATGTAAGTCATTATTGTCTTAGCTTATGAATGCCCGATACTAAGCATAGTTCTCCTTTCACGAACCAAGGTTAGAGGGATGTAGGTCATACTTCCCCACCCACACATACTTCTCCACCCACACATAATTCTCCATCCACACATACATGTCCACGTTAATCCAGTGCGGATTGAAGGAGACAGGTGTGAGACGTCCTTCTGTTATAGTTTTCAAGCCGCCAAGGTCTTATTGACCTTAAAAAATTAGGAAAAAGGCACATAGATTAAATGAAAACAATTTGTCGTAATGGTGTTGACACCACCCAAGTTACCCTCAGGTCAGTTTATCTGCAGTCTGCTCTTAAGGTTTTGGGTTTGAATCCGACTAGTAATAATAATACTAGCGCTACGAAGTTGAAAAAATAAACTATTAAAAATTATATTGGACGTTTCAGTTTTTGTTCATATTTCTTATAAATTGCCTTCTAACAAGATACATAAAAAAGTTACTCTTGAATCTCTGAGCCCAATAAATAGGAGTATGACTTTCCCTGTAACCTTGTATGTTCTAATTATTGAAAAAAAAGTTTATCTCTCAGGCTTGTTTCTTATTGTGATGGGATTTGGTGGGTCGCCAACTCGTTTTCTTCTTTTATATTTTTATGTGCATGACAATTAACAATCTGTATTTTATAGCATTTAATGACAACGCTTAAAGTTCAACGATTTTTTGTACATATTGAAAGGACCTTTACGTAACACACGATTATTTAATGGCATGTGAGGGACCATTCATCGAGAATTGATACATATACTTAAGCGTCATTTTATGACACGGCCAGACCTATTATGATCTGCCCGATTTAACGATGCGTCGATGTCTGTTACAGTATCTAATTCGTTCTGTCTAATCTATTATGTAACCTGTATTTCCAAATAAATGAATTCTAATGTAAGTTGTATTTGTATTCTGATACTAGATACCTGCATCTTTGTCGCATCATTGTTATCATATCAGTCTTATAAAGTCCACTGCAGAACATGGACCTCCCCAATAGATTAATTTAATTGGGGGTAAATGCCCATATGTATGTAAGGTATGTATGTATGTACATATGTATGTATGTATCAACACGCTGGGCAGGCGGGTTGGATTACGCGGGATGATGCTGCTGCCCATCACCCGGTAGCATTTCTCTTCGTCGACTCTTACGACTCTCCGTATGATGAGAGGCAAATTCCACTCGGCGCATATAACGTCGCAATGAAACATTATCTTTTGACAAATGTTAGTAATAACTTTCGCTAATAGGCGTATTTTGTATAGAAGTAAAGCAGCGTTTTTGTCATCATAATTATGCGCTCTAATGACAGCATTTTAAATCATAAATATCTACGGTTAACGCTGCTAAGTCACGTTACGTGTAGATTATTAGGAAAGGAAGCGGCGACCACATTTATCATGGCGCCAAAGGAAATGATGGACCTTTAGGTTCAAAATCGCGTGTGTATTTGTGAACTTTCCTCAATTGCTTCTAGCATTTATATGTTGGGTTGGGTTTATAAGGGTTCCTATCACAGAACAGAGATAAGTCAGTAGAAGTAGCATTTTCGGAATTTAATTCGAGAACGAGTCGACACTCTCACACAAATGTTCCTAAAGGTACTAAGTGACAACACTATCCTAAAGTTTTTCAATCTGTTTATTGTACGCTTGATTAAATAAAATGTACTGTAAATGTTGTAAGCATTTTTTAATAATTTTATTTGTACGTGTAGGTATTGGTTTTTTATTTTTTGTCTCCTTATCAGATTCAGATAGCTTAAAATAAGGTGTATCTAACGGTAATCTGCATCATGAAGATGATTAATATGCACAACAGATTTTAGCAAAGCAATTGTTTAAACAATGAAAAGAAAAGCCTCCAGTAAATTCTAATAAGACCACCAATACGACCAATTTTATTTCTGAACATAAGTGTTTAAAATGGGGTGCTTTAGTATTCCTCGTACCTCGTATCCTTAAAATACCTTGTAATCTATCTAACATAACAAATATCTAACGTTTGCTTTGAGGTCACAATCATCATCATCATCATCATCACAGCCCATTAACGTCCCACTACTGAGCACGAGCCTCCTCACACATATCAAGGTGCGAGGGTATTGGGTCATACTCCACCACGCTGACCCAGTGCGGATTGGCGGAGGCAGGTGTATGGCGTCCTGCTGTTAGAATTTTCAAGCCGCCCATGAGGCCTCTAACATGGCTAAACGACTACCACATTTAGTGATAACCGGGACCAACGGCTGAACGTGCCTTCCGAAGCACGGAAGCGCTCGATATCAAATGCCACACAAACGGTCACCTATCCAAGGACTGACCTCTGTAAACTCTGCTGTACAATGGTGATCGTTTCCGATCACCGAACTCCGCAGAGCTACGAGCGCTTCACAGGTCACAATATCTGTGGCATATTGTACCATATTTGGGGTAAACTGTATCATCAATAATTACATATTTTGGGTAGAATTTAGAAAAATCCACTTTTAAAATATGGTTGAGTGAAACGATGGCTGGTTCATGCGTCATACTCTTGAACGAGTGCTGCTTGTGGGGAAAGGATCGATCTACGTGGAAAGCAATTGAGGAGGCCTATGTTCAGCAGTGGACTACAATTGGCTGATATGATGATGATGAAACAATTGGTGTGATTGTAAGAGAATATTAATTTATTATTATTATTTATTAGGAAGTGAAAAGTTAACACATTTAGTTTTTTTAGCAATCAGCTGAAGGACAGTAAACCAGTGAAGCAACTCCGAAACAGAAACTATATTCAAAGTAAACGGCAGAAAAATTACTAAAACAGATTGTGCTGTTTTCATAAAAGTTATTTACTTTATTCTTATAGCAAGTAAACTTATAGCATGCAAATTTTTATTGACATTGTTTTTTTTTTTCATAAACATGTCATTTCCATACAAATTACCAAGTTCTCTTTAATAATTTTTTATTTTATTTTAGAACAAAATCCACAGCTATTACATACGTTATTTCCAATAATGGACTTACTTTTTAGTAATATAATTTTAAAAAAGACGTGACAGTCTGGTGTCTATATTTTTTTTTAAATCATCGAAACGGTACACTATTTAGTACATTGCTGGCTAAAAGCGACGTCATTAAAACTAATTATATAATCAGCGATCAATGTATATTTTTTAGCAGCATATTTTGCATATTTTGCAGCATATTTATTTTGCGTAATCACACTTCACTTGTTCGCAAA
This sequence comes from Musotima nitidalis, assembly GCA_949126915.1. Taxonomy (NCBI): domain Eukaryota; kingdom Metazoa; phylum Arthropoda; class Insecta; order Lepidoptera; family Crambidae; genus Musotima; species Musotima nitidalis. Next base: position 8,534,340 of record OX421418.1, on the reverse strand, counting down.
CGACTGAGAAGCGACAAATCGGCAACTGTCATTACACGTGGTATTACTCGTATAACGTGGTGTTTGGGTACCACCCACTTAAGACTTGTCATTACAAGTAAGTAAGTCATTACTTATCTCTGTTATGAATGAATGAATGAACACTTTATTGTACACTAAATATAAAAAAGTAATAAAATCACATAAACAAATATATGGCGGCCTTATTGCTAACAGCAATTTCTTCCAGGCAACCTTAGGATGGACAGGAAACAATGAATAAAAAATAATGATATATGGTTCCCCTTAAGACCTTTACAAGCAATATCACCTAGAAGTTGTGCATCTGCTAATCAACGGACGAGGATCTGGTAAATTTAATATTCTTCGTCTTTCGGGAAAACAGGCATGCTTGTTTGTATGTATAAAGAGATAATTAGGACAGACAAGTAGCTTGCCAAAAACCAGGAAGGCTACTTGTATGTAAACCACTACTAAGGAACTGTAACACTTCTGAAAGACATAAAAAAAATCTGTTTCTAATTTCAGGCTACGGGATTTGATAATATTGGCAGTGAAAATATTTGGAAAAAAAACATAATTACCCATAATTAGATAGTTAATTGTTATGGAACAAATATCAAAGCCAGTAATTAGAGTTAAAAGGGTTCGCTTAAACAACTGCCTTGAAAACACATTATGTAATTAATTGAAACTATTATTACACGTTATTCCGATAGATAATTATTCAATTTGAAACGGTTTTTCGATTAATTAATTTGATTATTTGTTGGTAATTCTGTATAAATAAAGGAAACTTAAATTTCAAGTAAAGTTGCTACCGCGACCCGTTACCAAAGACATCTTAGTAATTACTATGTCAGAAAGTCAAGAGATTTTACAATATGAAACAATGCTAAAAAGGATAAATAAATTTATGTCGCTATCAGGAACATATTTTGACGACAGAGATGTGAACCGGACACCTTACCAACGTTTTAAATATAGATGGTATTACTGTTTTAACATTCTCTGGATAATCAGCCACCTCGTTGGAGAGCTTGGGTGGCTCTGGTGCAATCATAAAACAGCAGGAATAGAGAAACTAACATATATCATACCATGCGTCACTTTGTGCGCGTTGGGCTGCACGAAATCATACTTATTCATAAAGAACGGCGATATAGTCATTGATTTGATTAAATCTATTAAGAGATTACAAAAGATAACTGCACCAGCTGCATGTAATAATGTGGAAATTAAAAAAAAAGTAAAGAAAAGAATAAGACGTATGGTATTGGTCACCAATATTACCTTTTTTCTTTATACGACTGGACTTCTCTTATTTGGTCTTAATGCAATAATACTAACGTGGCTTTTGTACAGGAAGTCGGGTGAACTAGTGATGCAATTGCCTTTTCTATCGATATATCCGTTCGATGAAACTGATATCCGCTACTGGCCTTGGGCTTATTTTCATCAGATGTGGGCTGGTATATACAAAAATCTTTATTAATCTATGATTCGATTATGCGTTATAAGGGTACATTCATATGCTCTTCGTTCGATTCGTCTAATCGGGAATGGCGAGCTCCCTACTACTACTACATGTAATAATAGGTAGTGTATCGCGCATGTGTCGTTCACGCGTCTCATGCGTAAAACGTGCGACTTTTGCATAAGCTGCACTGAAGAAGCAGTATAAAACTGAACCGTGAAAGGCCAAACTGAGTTTAAGAACCGTCCTAAAACTAAGGTTTATGAAAAATGTACCATGAGTGTAAAGTTTCAAGTAGAAAATTACACACTTACGGTAAATTTTTAAATTTGTTTTACATGATGTGTCTGGCGAATTAATTTAAATTAAATGTATATATTTCGGTCGACCAAGGAAATCTGATAACCCAAATCCTAACCATTGCCGTTATGATACAAATAATTGGTAAACTTTCCATCGACAGTCGATCGTCGCAGTAAAACAGACTTCATAGAGGTTAGTCTGAAGTTTTTATACTGCATCGACTGCTTACCATCAGGCAGGATATAGTCATTAAAAAGATTAACATTAAAAAAACCTTGGTGACATTTAGGATGTGGATCCTATATGTGGTAAATTAGAAGCCCATTTCGTTGGCTTGAAAAAATCTACACACGCCATTTTGCTCTGTATCCGCCTTATGGCGACGCTGTGTTTGATCTCACCTTGGTATATGAGAGAAAGACCACGCTCAGTAGTAAAAAATTAATGGACTTACATGATGTTGATAATTTGGCCACTATGGTAAAACTTATGAAATATTTGGTAATTACAGGTGTTATAGCCATCTCTACAGTGAACGGGTCTGATACTTTCTTCTCAGTTACGTGTTCGTTTCTTCAAATACAGTTTGATATACTAAATTATGATATAGAAAGAATTGTACCAGAACCAATAGCTTCTCCAAAATCTGATGAAGATTTCGAATGCAACTTCGATAAGATTATTACAAGACAAGTTGAATTAATAAGGTAGGTGATTAGGTTACCAAAATCAATTATTTGTCATCATATCCTAGCTTTATCCCGGATTCCCTAGACTTAAGCTTAGGGCCCAGGTTCTGCTTATTGGCCTAACCAGATATGGGCTGAAGTACATGGAGCGACTGCTGTTTGTCCTCCACAATCCAGAAGGAAACAATAAACATCTTTTATTTATATATGTAATTATTATCACATTTAGATTTACTCATGTGCACATAAACATTGTCATGCATTATTCCCGTAGACAGAGAGCACACTTTCCCATTTGCTATGATACTAACACGTACGTTTAAGAATAAAAATAAGAATAAGAATATTTTTTATTGACAAAATAACATTACATAACAAATAGTTTAAACAGTTACAAAAAAACGTTACACAAAAACAAAACAAAAATTTTTAAAAAAATATATCAATAATAATAACAACAACTAATGGTAATGTTACCTGTCAAAAGGGCGATACATCAGCATAATGCTGCTGCATCTAATAATACAGCAGCGCTGGTGTTCCTGCACCGCCCTTTTGAGGTAGAGTGGCGTAGAAGAAAAAGTAATAAAAAAAATAAAAAAAATAAAAACTAACATTAAAAAAGATAACAAAAAAAATAAAATATAACCTAAAACATAATATGACAAACACGTTAGGTACATCTAAGCAAAATACGAGCAAGCCAAAACAAAAAACAAATGTAAATTAAAAAAAAATATATATAAACAGATGATTTCTGTCGACTTCTTGGCGGGAAATTGAAGCGTCATGTCTGCAGTTTTGTTTTATTTTCTAAAATTTGTGATATTTCTAACATTAATGTGTACTAACGGTGGATTATTAACCGTCAAGTGTTTGTGAATATACATGAGTGTTGTTAAATCAAACAACACGGTGCAACATCACTTTTAAAATTATTTATTATTATTTTAGCTTCATTCAAGCCCATTTTACCTTTTCGTATACTCCCGTCGGTTTAGGGTACTTTTGACCTACCCTAATCCAGCACAAAAATGGGTTTAGTCATGGAAGTAATAAATATATATATAGAATCAAGACGCACTGGTTTTATCCGATATATTTATTATTTTTACAGGTGTGTCGACTTAATGGAAAGAATATACTCTAAATCGAATTTATTCAATGTCATAGTGAGTCCCATTTGCTTGTGTGTTTCTGCATTCAATATAACGGTTAGTAATATTATTATTATATGCCTGTATTAGTAATAATAATAATGATAATAAACACTTGTCGAACTGTAAGAAAGTTTCTTCAAGAAGATTCCTGATAAATGATTCTCACTTGGTTTAGGCCCGTGAGTCTCGTTAAACACCAGAAAGTAAGATTTCTGAGAAAAAATAAATATTCCAAAAATAATAATAATAATAGTAATATATTTGCTATAAAAAGTTTTACATTAAATTAACAGTGACCGAGGTCATCTTTTAAGCAAATAATGCCTGTACCAGATGACCTCGCTCTTCCATAGCTACAGGTCATTTCGTGTGTGTGTGTGTGTGTATGTGTGTATATGTCTGCGTGTGTGTATGTGTGTGTATGTGTGTGTGTATGAGTGTGTGTATGTATGTCTGTGTGCGCGCGTGTGTGTGTAGGTAAGTGTTAGTATTTCATCAACTTTTTATTATTTTCTCCGTGTCTTCATAATCCAATGATAGTCAAAAAATTGTAACGGTATACCTACATTTGTGCAATGTTTATGTTTATTAGACTTCGCAATAGTATCAGCCTTATGAGCCCACTGCTGAATATTTGCTTTCCCAATAGATAATATTATTTTGGAGGCATCTGCCCATAATCATCTCGCTGGGCAGGCTTGTTGGTGATCGCAATTTAAGCCAGGACGCAGGATGACGCTGCTGTCATGTATACTACGAACGAAATTGTATAACATAAAACTATTAAATTCATTTGAATTTAAATTGTTATCAAAAAAGTTTATAAAGTGTGGTAGAGTTGGTAATGATTTTCTTATGACTAAAATTGATAAAACTGTTTTACTCTTTTTGTGTACTTTATTTCAGACATTAGACGAGATAGTATGGAGATTACTTTTTGTACAGTTTCTCTTTGTGTGGACACTTCAAATATTTTACACGTGCTATTACAGCGATATTATAACACGATCGGTAAGTATAAAGTTCCCACTTTAGTTTATTTTATTCTTTAAAGAATTTACATTTCATATTATTTGTAATCATTATTGTTTTGGGATAGCAAACTTCTTCGATAATATTTTCTTTTGATGTTTTGTGTATGGGTTTTTTATGTTCTTAATTTAAAAAAAAAACCATGCCATGCTTATTTATAATACTTAATTGAAAATGAAAATAATGTTCAGATAAACAAATTGTTAATTACATATCAATTTTTTTTATAATTTTTTCAGATAAATAATATCAAAATCAATTAAAACACACTAACTGACAGACTCGACAGAATATCCCGACTTAGATCTTTAAAGAATTTTACATTTTATATTATTTATAATCATTATTGTTTTGAGATAGCAAACTTCTTAACTAATATATTTTTTGGATGTTTTGTGTATGGGTTTTTTATGTTATTCATTAAAGACTTTTCCGTGCCATGCTTATTTATATACTTAATTGAAAATTAAAATAATGTTCAGATAAAAAACTTGTTAGTTATATATAATTTTTTTTAATAATTTTTTCATATACTTAATATCAAAATCAATTAAAACATACTAACTGACAGACTTGACAGGATATCTTACTTAGACACCAACTTTTTATTTGGATACGCAAAATATTTTATCTGTTTTTTCAGAGCATAGATGTGGGTTCAGCCGTATATAATAGTCGATGGTACATGACAAAAGCTAAAGATATGAAGAAGCTACTATTTGTTCTGACCAGGTAATTTTGCTTGTTTTTAATTTATAAAAATGCCGAGTGGCGGCCTAGAACAGTGCCACCCCAAGACATCAAAAGGGAAGTCGTGAGAATCGACGAAGAGAAATCCTACCGGGTGATGGGCAGCAGCGTCATTCTGCGTACTGGCTTGAATTGCGATCACCAACCCGCCTACCCAGCGTGGTGGTTATGGGCAAATATCCGCAAACGGAATGTAACTTATTATTTTATTTATTTATTTATTTATTTATTATTTGGGAAACATACAATGTATTATTACTTATCTATGCTTATCTTAGAATACAATACATATATCAATAAAGTTTCCACCATTACATAACACACACAAGTAACAGACACAAATCGTTTTAAAAAAAAAAGAAGATGTTTACTAAATAACCCCCTTAACTATTTACCAATATTAATTACTAACTCGTGAATACAATTTTTCCACTGATAAAGAGAAAGATTGAACATATCAATTGACGTGAACTTTATATTATATTCATTACAAGATCTGAACAAAAAACGCTGATATGATGAACTTCAATACTAAAGTGACAGATCTAACACATTTCCGAAACTTAGTTATCAATGCTAGAATGTCCTATAAAGTATATCAAATGTGGCACTCTTAAGGCACACTCATTAATTTAAAAATGCGCGTTATAGCGATCGTGTTAACGAAAAACATAAAATCTTAAGACGCAAATCGTTCCAATCTTTCAATAAATTGTGAAAAGTCAAAGTCCATATATTAGTTACGAAATATTCAGTAGCTGCCTCAAGTCGTCTGATAAATGCGTTCTGCAGGGAACTTGGAATTGATGATAGATTGGGGCGGTTGTGCACTGAAATCACACTTATATATTAAAGCCACCCATGATGAATGAAATAACGAAACGAAATGCTGAAAAGAGGGAGCAATGTCTTCCACCAAATTCTAAAAGAATAAAATATAATTTATAGAAATGCGTAAATGCATTTTATAAATTAAATAAAAATAAATATAAATAAATATAAATTTTAATGTATTTTATCTGACGTTAAAATAAAAAGGGGTTCGAAATTTAGTTTTTTTTTCTCTAAGAGCTAGGGGGGAGATAAAAAAACAGAAGACATCAACTAATAAACACTTAAGCGTAATCGAAACTAATAGGTTTTTTTTGAAAACGCACACCCAAAGCAAGGATGGTGTATGTAAAAGTTATAAAATATAACCTAAAATATAAAATATATACACCATCCTTGCTCATCCATCCATCCATATCTTGTCCATCGCAGACGTTATGTGTTTTTATTAACAATATTTTTTTGTTCAGATCTCAAAAACCGTGCAAGTTAACTGCAATGGGATATTCAGATCTGAATTTAGCAGTCTTTAATAGAGTAAGTATTTTTTCTGTTTTTTAATTTCTTTGTACAATAAGAACACCGCGATTTTCACCTAGTGATAAGTGCCTTCATTCGTCCAGTGCTGGACATACGCCGCTACAAGTACAGTATCTGAATATATTTTGCATATTTATTTTAATATGTCCTACTTACATTAAGCGTCGTAGAGGACGGCCCCATGACCGATGATTTGGTTAGCCCTGCGATAAGTAGGTGTCTGCAGGAGGCTTGAGATCGATCGACGTGGAAAACAATGGGGGAGACCTATGTTCCGCAGTGGAACCGCTTATTCCAGCAGATACAGTCCGTAAAATATAGGAGCGCTCCATAATCCGTGGGATAAGCGCCCACTTATAACGGCCTGCTAAATTGGCGCTTCACGGCTCGTATAAAAGACCTTTAATAATCTAATTTGCTTTTTGCAATCTGCGCTTTGTGTTCATAAGCACCCTGAGACATTAAATGTTATTTCTCGTATATTCCATAACTTCCAACGACACTCTTCGAACGAAAACATGTATATCACTCAAAGCGCAACTATATTTACTATATATACATTCAGTGGACGCAATTGAACATTCATTGAAATAAAATAAAATTTTCTTCTAGCCTCAACAGAATTGCTACATAGTAGAAATAGATGCAATAAAACATTTAAATGAAAACTGCAATAAAAATCGTTATTATGATTTACAGATTATGAGCGCGGCTTGGTCATACTTTGCTTTGTTGCAAACAATATATAATAAATAAATAATTATGATATTTTTTTTGTTTTTTTCCTGATTTATACTACTTAATCACCATCTATGCCTATTGATGTCCCACTACAAGGCTCACGTGTGTGACTTTCTACTTTAAGATTTTTTTCACGCCACCGATTCAGGCATTTTACTACTTTAGAAGAGATCAATATTAGCTGAACACTACACAGCAGAAATGAAAATGATAAATTGCGCATTTTTATTACCGTGACAGAATAAAAACGCTGCCACTGCTAAAACAAATGTACGTAAAAGGATGTAACTAGCTAATTCCTTCCCTTCCCATGGGTCAAAATATTATGGTTTAACATGGGACATTGATCCCGATTACTGTATGTGCTGTGAATTAACATATACCAAACATTAACTCTTGTGTGTTAATACACAACACATGTAGTAATAACCAGGACTTATGGCTTACCGTGACTACGGAAAAGCTCTTTATTAAATGCCAGACTGCCCGATCCTAGGATCCTTCAGCAACCTTATACCTAGTTTCTTCGAACTACGACCGCATTTTTAAATAGCAGTGAAAATTGTTAAACAATATAATTAACGATGATACGAAGCTAATACTAGCACTTCCAATGTCATAGCTGCCTATATACGCGAGAAGTACACGCCTAACTAATCACTGAGCGGCCTATAAACAGTGATTTAGTGCTCTATAAACCAAACAGATGTTTGGAAGAGATCTCGGGCAAACAATCTGTAAATTATTTACAAGTGCTACTCTGCTGTAGGCCGTAAAATGCTTTTTAGGTTCCCTAGTCAACTGGCAAAAATGGAACCAGAGTGATTAAAATTTTATGCAAATATTAGTTTATAAGTGTGCCAATAGATGGCAATGTATGTTATTGAAACGTTTTTTGTTATCTGTAGCTATTATTATTGATTGTATCATTAATTTAAACTATTTTAATAGCTATATCTTTCTGCTTGTTTGTTTGCATTTTGATAGAAAAAGTAATGCAAATAATTACATTTATTTATTTTATAATATTCAATCATATTATTATTTTGTAACTACTCCTTTTAGATTTGATACATAAATCAGAGTAAAGTAAAAATAATTGAAAGGTATTTCAGTAAAAATCACACTCGCAGTCCTAACTAACTAATTTAATCACGCTTAATATATCGAGGTGTGTCCTTAATGATTAAGTAGGGCGGTTCTTAATTGGTAGTTCAACATGTGTGTAGTTGGGGAGCCATGGGGCTGCGATGTCGGACCAGGCTCCGGTGAACGGACTGATAGGGCAACGTATCAAAACACCAAATAGTTTTACTCTGATCTTTGTTGATAGTTTATACTATGAGTGTTGCTGAGCGAAGAACCTGAGTACGTCATGCTCACTTAAATGTCTCTGCGGTGGTCGCGTTATGCGTCGGGTCGTTACATTCCCTAAAATATGGTTGAGCGAAACGATGGCTGGTTCATGCGTCATATTCGAGAACGGTGCCGCCAGTGGGGACTGGTCTGCTCAAGTTTACTATGTTAATTCGTAATTATGTTTACCTAGCTAAAAAAGAGTTAATTTCTAGCTTTTTTTTAAAATCTAGTAACGTAAGCGAATCAAATTTTGTAGACTTATCAAATTGTTTAACTATTAATTACTTTTTCTTGTAACTGGCAGGAGGAAAAACTAAACTTGATCATTGTCTCGTCCGTTCTTTTATGATCAAGCTCCCGCCCGCAGTAAATAATAGCGTGAGTTTTTAGGATTGACGTTCATAAGACCTTTTTTTAGCCAAACTTAAATAAAGAATTTTAACTTTGACTTTTGACATGGAGAAGTGTCTAATAAATATTTGCAGACTTGCTTCCAAATACTAGTCTTTGAAATATCTCCCTCAAATAGGAAACACTTTTACTAAAAACAAGTAATTCAATAATACGGGGAACTAGAAAAGCCTATCTTAATATAATCTTATATTTCCTAAAAAATCTGTCGATCAAATCATCTTTTTCGGAAATCAAGGAATACATAATTACTTTATTAATACTAATCATGAAAATAATACTTCCTAACTTTTTGATACGGACATAAACTAGTACAAAAGAAATTAGAGTCACACAGGCTTTCTTTACAAAGATAGGCGACCGTTTGAAAAGGGATCAATTTTGTGTGTTGTTTACGCACACTTTGTTTGCGGCTATGTCCCTTTCCGGTGTAAATTAAATCGTGTCAAGGCTAACTCTTCGTTTCGGTTATTGATGTTGTTTGTGGACTTGGATTTTTTGTTGGCAATTTGTTTATTAACTGGCATTGACGTCAGAGATGTATGTTTACTCTACTTATTCTATTTGCAATATAGCATGTTGTGAATGATTAATTATCGCTGAGTTTTTTATTTGAACTTCTTGATAGCAACCTCCGTTTTAATTACAACTAATTGTTAATCATGATGTCATTACATCACAGACCGACAAAAATAATACGTATTATCAACAAAACTAATACATAATAAACAGATCCAAAAACCTATAAAAATGTATTTTAATAATTACTTATCTAATCAAAAGTAGAGAAGGTAGTATCTGTTATAGATTGATTATAAGCGGTATCATGCTGTATAAAATGGGCTATAAATAATCCTTTCCGTGTATGGAACTTATTCATAGACATAGAAAAGAAATAACTCAATTACTAATGTGACAGTGAAGCACTGTGCAGTGGTTTTATTGATCCCCTTTACATGATAAAAATTGAAATATATCCAATTCCTAACTGGAAGTAGAACCCCGATAAACACTTACGAGGTATAACGTTGAGCAGCTCCAGAAAATCATATAGAAATGTATTTCATGGTTTTTACAAGTCGACCTGTGTAATAAATAAGGCTGATCGTAAAATAGCAATTTTGATGATACTAGTTTTTGCACACTTTGCCACAGGCGATATTTGTTTCGATGAATAACAAACAATTGCCTCTATGATACTTTGCTATGAGGAAAATGGTAGGCTCTTTTTCTGAATACTGGCTAATTTAAAAATTCGATATCAGCCGTAAATCTTCTTTATTGCTTTTTTATCAATTCTAGTGTCTTATTTATTCGTGTCGTGTTGACATAAAGGTAGGCTAGATACGTAGTCAGTGAAATATACAGACAGAAATGGTTTAAGAGTGGTATTGAATTGACTTCATTATAATTTTCTCCCTAAAGCACAGAGATATTTTTATCGCAATTAACATCAAACCATTTTCATTACACATAAATCAATTTACAAATCTATGTATATTTTTTATGATTATTCGTTTTGCCCTATCGGCTTACAAGTGTAACAAGTCACTTTAAAATTAATTCTTCTTTGGAAGAAGTTAAGGTCAAAAGTCTGAGGGCGGCTTGCGCAACAGTTCTTAATTTGATTTAAGCTAAATTTGATTTAAGATGGCATTGCATTTCAGTTATTTGTGTAAAGTTGAGAGGAACAGAACGATGTTTTACATATATTTTGATCTAATGAGGATTAGAGATCGTTGTGCAACACACCCTTAGACTTAAACCTGATCTGTAGCTAACTGTACCTAGTATTTCATGACGTAGAGCAGCTATATCAAATGTGAAATAAAGGTGAGTAACGTGTATGTTATGAGCTTTTTCTTTGCAATGTTCATTTCGTGGTTTGATTAATGTAGCACCAAGATCGTCTCGTGAGATAGAGAGAAATTGTATTATGAAACAATGTAATGTTTAACCTCCATTGAAATTCATTTACTGAGTTACGGTTACTCCACTACTGTGCTATTATTTAATTTCGTGTTTTTATTAACCTTAAAAACGTAATTTTGCACGCATTTTATTTAGTCTACCAATGATGATTTTCATTTAGATAAATAAAATTAATAAGTACGAGTATATTGACTTTGGAATTTGGAGATAAGTATTAAATTTGGAGATAAGTATTAAATTTGGAGATAAGTATTTGGGCACTAGTATTAAATTGTATCGATTTATTAAGTCATAAGGTTTAATTTAACTCATAAAATAAGTGCCTGCCCTAAATTCATTTTCTGTTCATCATATCAGCCTTAGTCCACTGCTGAATGCTGCATTAGCCTCAATCCAATAGCCAATAATCACCACGCTGGACATTCGGGTTGGTGATCGCAGTTCAAGCCAGTACGCAGAATGACGCTGCTGTCCATCATCCCGTAGGATTACTCTCCCGTGAGATGAGAGTAGGTGGCATATAGGCCGGCAACACATGACACGCAAAAAATTAGTACCCGTTTAAAATTCAATAACTAGTGTCCTGTTACAATTCTGTTCTGTTCCTGTTCCTGTTGTCGTATTAACAAAAAAAAAAAACCAAAATAACAAAAAATATTGTATTACTTCGTCAATGACAAGACAAAATCTTTATGTTGCCAATTGTGAATTGTAAACGAAGATCGTAACGGTGCCCATTTTATTTTCTCGCATCTATAAATTATTCGAAAGGGTTACAAATTAAACCCTGCTGAATCCTTATTTATTAGATGTTATATGAGTGATATTTACATAAATTTAATTATAACTTGCCTTACATAAACAGTCGACAGCTTATGTTAAATAATATTTTACGGCAACTTATTACGTAATAAGTTGTCAAGGTGGTGGAAAATTGGAGGTTATGTGCGTCATTCAACTGGCAAGTTTATTATTTAACTTTACAGAAGTTTCCTATACATACAATCATCTAATTATATGCCAGTTATTTTCCTTTTGTGTATAAACAAATCAATAGGTACATTTTATTTAAAAATACAATTATGTGTACAATTGTAAACTGTCTACACATTTATATTTAATTTTAATATCTTTATTGGAAAATGCCTCTGCTGCCCATCATCCCGCAGGACGACTCGACAGTTCGACTTCTACGATTCCCTGTGAGATGAGAGGGGTTGGCAATCTCGGTGCTACATACATTTTCTTTTAAATAATAGTAATACTAATGTAAATTTCATTATTTTATAGGACAATGCAATGTCGCTTAAGTTTTATTTGTGTTACTTTATAAAATAATGATAATATACTATGTAATGAAAATTCTTTACTAATTTAAGGGTGTCACTTGTAGACTAAATATATTTTTTGGAACAAATCATGTGGGAAAACATTTCACATGAGTTGTGGGATATAGATAAAAAAAGTTTTGAATATAAATATTTATCTAGACAAAACTAAGTAAGATGAGTGAAAAAAAAAGAAATATCCTTTTTTCAGTACCGGATTCACATTAAAAAATCGTTAGAAAAACGACATTACAGTATGAGTACAGAAAAGGGCATGCATAGGACGTCACGACGCTGATCTTCCAGAGAGCACTTCTATATAGTATAACTATATGCAGCTTTTAAAAAAATGTGATAAACTATTTTGGAATACTTTACAGCAATTCGTGGTCACGAGGAGACTACATGTCTGTAAATGTATGTAATATACAATTGCACTAATAGAAGACATATAAAGTAATATGTTTAAGAAATTAAAGAAAAGAATAACGATTTCAAGTAAAATTTTGGTCACGTCAGCAGCTTTTAAAGTAAGAAGGTAAACGCAAGAAAGGAATAAAGATGTAATTAATGTTACATTGATTATTATTATTATATTGATTGTATTTCGATTTTATAGATCTAACTCTTATGAATCAAGCCGGCTTTTTTCAGCTTTCAAGCATCAGTTTCACTAAGATTATGAAATAAGGTAAGCTCTACATGAGATTATAAAGTACTTATTAATATACTATTAGTAACACTAAGTTCCATAAAATCACTGATGTTGGGGGCCAAGCCTGCTGGGGTTGCGGGACTGTTCGCAAGGGCTACCGCGACCTCGGCACGTTGCAGTCTCAAAAGAAGGAACATGGATGGTTTTTAGTCAGTAGAAGTATAACACACCCTCCCACTCCACCCACAGCGGGGGAAGCAAGGAAGGAAAACATTTGAAGATATTCCATAAAAAAAAAACATAAAATTTGCCATAAGTGTCAGTTACTATAAGCGGGTATTGAGACAAGAGTTAGCTTTTCTAGCTGGCGTTTGCAGCCTCTTTTAAGAATATATTTAAAATTCGCCGCTGCCTCTTCAGGATTAGTCACATTTTATAATTAAGGTTAAAAGTGCCTAATGTTTTAAAATAAGGCAACCCGAGTATTTGTATTAAAAAAACTACAAGCTTAAACTGTAAAGCCGCGAGTACATAAACTGATATATTTTTTCCTGTAACCGGGCAGTAGACCGCCATCTTACAGTCATAAGTCTACATTACATTTATAAGTCTTCGTCTTTTTTGAGTGCCTGTCTCACCAGTGAGGGTTAGCAGTCATCTCCGTATATTTGGTCCTATACTGCATGAGGCGAAATAGGTCGCAAATCTATGTATATAGTATGTATGTAGTGTTCCTAGTAGTTAAGTATTACATTCGTCTACTCTTAGATGTTGCACAATCATATTTCTATCCGGCTACCTTGTGTTTTTCTCTTTGCCGATTGTCGAAGCATGCAATCCGTAGTATTAAACCAATGCAACAGTGCAGAAGACGAATACGAAAAGTATTATAACGACAAACAAGTCCCTTTTCAAATATTTAAAGCATCTTATCCACCAAAGGCTATTTATAAGCATTAGCGACTTTAGGTGGCTTTTTAAAGCTTCTTTTATTAATATTATGTATGACAATCGCTACATCAACCTGCCTTACAAATCTGAATTAGTAATCTTTTATGATCAAGGTTAAAAATCTGCCTAGTGTTTTAAAGTACATTGCCCAAGGTACAGGTATGTGTAGGACGCGTTAAAGCAGTGACGGTTAAGAAGAGGAATTCGTGGGCCATCAGTAGGCAAATAAATCAATGAAAGTGTGTAATTCGCAGGTAAACCCTTTATATCATCATTTGTATTGTAGTTCGTTTTTAGCACAAAAAATACACTTATTTGGGTTACGACAACGTTCTATAGCGATTGAACGACGACATAGTTTATGTACACAAAGGATAAGGCACGTTTGAGTGTAAAGAACCGCAAGTTCACGATGAACAATATGTGTTACCTGCGGGTAACCGATAACATGCCACAGGGCAATGTACATAGTACGTGTCTTGAAATAGATTTAATAACTGAAAGTTTGAATTTATAAGGGTGACTTTATAAGTTTAGTTTTCTTAGAGCGGTGCTTCTTATTATTCCTTAATACATTGCTGATTTGGTTTTATCTTTTTTTTTACTTTTAAATAATGGCTTCGTGTGTTTTGCATATTTAGCCAGTGCTAAGTTATAGATTGATTTTGTCTTGTAAATACGCAGAAAGATACCTTTTAATTTTTTAATTTCATAGGGTTAACTATTGGCTGATAGCCATCAGTCATTCAGTATATGGCAATCGTACTGCATAATACTTCCCAGATAATATATTAGGTCGGGGAAAAAGTCTTTTCGCATAACGTAGGTATAAACTAATTATAAATTTTTTTTGACTGTACTATTTGTGTCTGGCTGGTTTTGGTAACATTAAAAAGGTTCCATTATAAAGAAAAGAAAAAAATAAAAAAAAGTTGTTTCCCGCTATTTTTCATTTGTTTTTCTCTCCGTTAAAATGAGTTAATCTAATGAAGAAATTCGATACATTTTAAAATTTTATTATAAAAAAGGCAAATATGCAACTCAAGCAGTGAAAAAAATTTGTGATGTTTATGGACCTGATGCAGTATCAGTAAGAGTAGCACAAATTTGGTTCAAACGTTTTCAGTCCGGAAATTTTGATGTTAAAGATGCACCTCGCTCTGGTCGCCCTGTTACGAATAAAATGGACGCCATTTTTGAAAGAGTGGAGCAAGATCGGCATATTAGTAGTTACGATGTAGCTGAAGAACTGGGAATTGACCACAAAACAGTTTTGACCCATTTGAAGAAAGCTGGTTATACAAAAAAGCTCGATATTTGGGTGCCACACGAGCTCACTCAAAGAAACTTAATGAACCGTGTAAGTACTCATTTGCGATTCATTATTGAGACGTAATGAAACCGAGCCGTTTTTGAAGAGATTGATAACTGGCGATGAAAAGTGGATCACGTACGACAAGAACGTGCGAAAATGGTCGTGGTCGAAAGTTGGCCAGGCTTCACAGACTGTGGCCAAACCTGGCCTAACACGAAATAAGGTGATGCTGTGTGTATGGTGGGATTGGAAGGGCATTGTTTATTATGAGCTTTTACCGCCCGGCAAAACCATCGATTCTGATCTTTACTGCCAGCAACTGATGAGATTAAAGGAAGCAATCGAGAGAAAACGGCCGGAATTGATCAACAGGAAGGGTGTGGTCTTTCATCACGATAACGCTAGACCACACACATCTTTAGCCACTCAGCAAAAATTAAGAGAGTTCGACTGGGAGGTCCTAGTGCATCCACCATATAGCCCTGACCTTGCGCCTTCAGATTTTCACCTGTTTCGGTCTCTGCAGAATTCTTTAGGTTCTGTAAGGTTGACCTCAAGAGAGGACTGCCAAAACTATTTGTCCCGTTTTTTTGATCAGAAGTCCCAAAGTTTCTACAGTAACGGGATAATGTCTCTGCCCACAAAATGGCAGAAAGTTATTCAACAAAACGGTACATATATATTGTACATAAATGTAAATAAACTTTGAAAAAAAAGTCTTGACTTTTCATACAAAAATACGAAGAGACTTTTTCCCCAACCTATTATTTCACATTTTTTTTATCTTACTATGAAGTTTTTACAATTAATTTCTAAATCCTCTTATAATTTGATTGTGGTTGGATGATTTTTTTGAAAAGATCACTTAGTCCACACGCACACAATACACAAGCTTATCAGATTAATTTTTGAAAAATTTTAAATGAATATTTTTTCTGCCGTACATCTAAAATTGAGTCCTACAAATAAACGCCCTAATATCTATATATCTATAATAGTTATCTAGCATAATCTATATATCTATGTGCAATGATATAAAATAATTGCCCATGTGGTTGAAAAATAATTTGTCATAATTTGTAAGGTATATTTAAACATGGTCTGTCGAGTTTTTTGAATGTTGAATGACCAGTCACACACATATTCATGTAATTTCAACATATTTGAACATGTGATATGATTGCATATACACATTTTCAAAACAGACTTAAAAGCAGCTTTTTTTGAAAATACGTTTCCTTAGTAAATCCGACACTCGAGCTTAAATATTCACCTTTACGTAATCTCCACGACGTGAATATGTTAATGTTGCTGAAATATATAATTATTATTCAATTCGCCTGCGTCGCCGGCATAATATTATTAAATCATGTAACGTACTCAGATAAGCCCGCATTGTGACGGAAAAAACATAGTCGAACCTTTTTTATACTCTTTACTGAAACTGTTTGTTCCGTTGTTCATTTGTTACGCTTTGATGCCGAGCTTCTAGACAGATAGAGACAGACAGATTTCAATAAATACTCGTACTGTTTGTAGGTGGATTACAATTATGGTTCCTAATAAAATGCGTAGTTAGTAAAAAGCGAAAGCCAGCCAGTTTTATTGATATAAAAATAGTTATTGCAAAATGTCCACTTGGAATATTGTAAAATTATCATTCAGAATTACCATGCGATATGTTACAATCGTTTAACAAAGTTTAAGATCCCATTGGACATCTTATTATTTACGGCTTGGATTGCGGGATTGTTCAAAAGTGTTACCACAGCAGCAAACTACAACGGGCTTAAGAAGAAACATAGTTGGTTTGGTTGGTTTTTATTAAATAAAGGTCTGACACACCCTTTTGCTTAACCCACAGCGATGACGAGCTACTCCTGACTCCGCTAACTTTCACTTGGTTCGCGTGGTGGAGTAAGCCATATCTAAATCTGTATCACCTTGCTTTATGAGAGGAGGCCTGTGCTCAGTAGGCCGTTAAAGTGCTGATGATGATGATGATAATAACTAACATAATGGATAGTGACAATTAAATTCAAACATTTACGGGCTTATTACAAAACAAGGTCTAAAGTTAAACCAGGTTTAAAATTAGTGCTGTCGCTGTCTTCATTGTATCATCAGAGATTATGATGCATTTATATTTTACAATATTATTAATGTAAGGATGTAGGTACTCGTATCTTAATGAAATATCTAAAAGTTGTTTAATAAAAAAATTGAGGGAGATATAAGAAAAGTCTCATTTTGCTTAGTAAGTAAAAAGAAACATGAATGTAACCTCGGAAACATACTTTGAGGTTAATGTGTTTGCTTGCTCTTTGTTCATGAAAAAATACTGTAATCCGACACTTTGCAACGATGGCTCATATGTTTCAGCTCTCATGAGCCATGTTTCAACAGAATATCCCTAGCCAAGTATATTAATTGCCGACATTTTATATAAGAGTATGTTTTGTGTAGATAATTTCAGATTAGGGAGCGATATATTAATCATTTATTTATTTTTGTAAACCGTTTGTGTTACAAGTATGTGTACAATATTGATATCCATGTTCTTATGCGGATGTACACTGGTTCACAAATTTCCAAAACCAAGTGATCTATTGATAAATCGTATTGATATTTAAATATTAATATGAAAATTTATGTCCACTCATTTCCAAAAGGAAGTTATCTTCTTAATTAAACAATCGTATGGAAATGTAAAATTAAAATACTGACATTATAGTTCTTATGTGGACATGCATAGGTCCACCAATGTCCACGTCTCGTGCTATAGGATCATTAATCTTCACCCCACACCGCCACTGACTAATAGATAGGTGACCATCCATCTCTACGCCAAAAAATGTACTTATGCACTAGTAACCCAGATTCCGATACAACGGTATTCCGTGCTGCGATTCGAAGAATGATTACATTAGCATCTAACTATACGGTTCCTTGCCCAACAAAAGTTGACATATTAATTAGTAGGTTGATTTATTTCTACAGGATGTAGACGTAGAAAGACGAACCTGAAATGGCTCGAATAGCCATTAATGCTTCTTTTCAACTACTATTTTATGTGAAATGTCTAGTTGTGTTTGCTTCATATAATTTTGGATGTCTTATTCAATCAATGCTGTTAGTACATTACTTATACAATCACTAAAATCAAAAATACTGATAGAGCATCTAATGAAGGGCTTAGGGATTGAGTTAGTACTTTTTTATGTCCAATTAAATTAGATTTTATTGAAAATTTCGAAAAAAATTTCGACATGTTTTACACAACTTAATACTTATTACGTATGAAGGCAAAAACAGTTTTCACAGAAATACATTTCCCGACAAAAACTCAATGGCTCTCCTTTCCTTGAAGGAGCTAAAAGTGCTCTTATGGCCACAATAGCAGATCAAGTTCCAACAATTTCATCACTATCATACTATACAATGGCTGTGAGGATACTTTGAACGCAGATACGTCTTAGTATTGTTAAAAGAATAGATTATTAGCCCAGCGATATTAATAAAAAAAAATTCGTTATTACTGATCTAGTTAGTTTAATTTTTATATTAAGGAATTGGTCAGATTCTCTCGTTATTGTTTGATAGTATAGTGAGAAGAATCTCTTTGTACTGACATAAAGACTAGTCGGGGGGACTTGGACGTGAGACCCAAAAACTGCGTTGTAGCAGCGCTCCACTTATTTGTCCTTTGAAGGAATGAAGCTCTTCTCTGAAACTTTTCATGATTTTTTAAAAAAAATTATTAACATTTCAGTTAACTTTCGATTTATTTATTTAAAAAAATATATGAGCCTTGTGATTTTCAAAAATAATATATTACATGATAATAAAACCGATAAAAATAATGAGTATCAAAGCCTTTGGCCTTCAAGATATAAAAATGTGTAATACGTAATCTAGTAACGAGTAAGTTTGAACAATACAACACGGCTTACTAATTTAAATCAATAATTGAAGCTTTAATGGGTAGCAGTTTTTGATTTGTGAGTTTGTCTATAGATATACCTTTGAAGTAAACTAGGGACCCCTAATTACTGTAAACGAAACGCATCGGGATAAAACAGTACAAAAATAAAGATTTTATTTAATATTCAGAATAATCGCGTATATAGAAAAAAAACAATGAGTATATCGTATGTGTTTTGAAAACGATATCGCTCTGGTATCAAGAATCGTTAACGGTGATTGTTTCTGTTCCCACAAGAACCCTTCATTACGATGACCAATATTTGTACGGTTTTATTACACCGCAAACGATTTGCCGAACTCTGGCCACATTTATGTCTCATTAGCGAAATGTTTATTATAACTACTACTAAAAAGAACTTTCAAAATTCAGTACTTACATGTTATTACAATATAATAATATCACAAATGGCGATCGATCCGTACTAAGAATAATTCAAAAGAACAAACGTTGTCTTGAAAAATATTTAAAGTATTCCAAGCATGATTAATATAAACATTCATAGAATAACGCCTGTTTTCCCGAAGTGCCTACTGCACAGGCATATTTTACGCTCACGCTTCGCCAATTGTGTTGCTGGTTCCGCGTAATAGGTGGCGATCCTGTTGCCGATAACCGGGAACTTCTATATTTGCCAGTGCCTCGTCCGTTAATCGGCAGGTGCAGGTAAGGTAGGCTTCGGCTCAGTTGATGGCAGGATCCCTGTACATGTATTAACTGTTAGTGTAGTTTAAATGAAGTTTTTCTACAATCTCATACAATATTTTTTGTTTGTGTGAAGGGACCTAAATATTAAAAAAGTTCGTATCAAGACCTGAGGAGCCCAAGCCAACCTCACCTACAAGTGGTGCACCTGCCGATCAACGGATGAGGTTCTGGCGATCATATCAGTGCCCGCTAAGCAGCAATAGGCTGGGACGTGGGACAAATTAAATAATTGGCGAAGTGTGGGCATATAATATGCCTCTGCCGAACCCTTCAGGGAAACAGGCGTGAATGTATGTATTATGTTAAAGATAAAAAGACAAAGTAATACTTGTTACAAGCTTTAAATATAGTATTAAGAATTGTAATAAATTTAACTTTACATGGATTGGTTAATAAATATGAAGTACTTTTAGGTAAACTGCTTTTGTTATTGGATTGTCTTGTCGCGTTTATTTTGTTTGATATTTTCTTGA
This sequence comes from Musotima nitidalis, assembly GCA_949126915.1. Taxonomy (NCBI): domain Eukaryota; kingdom Metazoa; phylum Arthropoda; class Insecta; order Lepidoptera; family Crambidae; genus Musotima; species Musotima nitidalis. The sequence continues at coordinate 8,513,700 of OX421418.1, read as the reverse complement.
GTGGGTGCCGTTTCTATTGGTCTTTCAGCATCAACGGAACTTCTACCACCGTCGTCATCGTTTAATAAATATGAAGTACTTTTAGGTAAACTGCTTTTGTTAGTGGATTGTCTTGTCGCGTTTATTTTGTTTGATATTTTCTTGCGTGGGTGCCGTTTCTATCGGTCTTTCAGCATCAACGGAACTTCTTCCACTGTCGTCATCCTCCATTGTATTGTTACCTAAATCTTGTTTGTCTTTGTCGTCTTTCGCTTTTTTCATAGCCATGAGCATTTCTGGAAAAAATGAAAAAGAAATATTTTTTTGTTAACGTATCAACAACTACAAAAAAAAATAGACGAAGACAGAATAAACACAAATATTTTTCCACGAACCCACGACTTTAGAAGCATTGATATACCACACAGTATCGGTTGTTTGATTGGTGCACATACATTTTTGATATTATTTATGTTAATATCTAGAGTAGTGACTATTACATTTCAAGAATGAGGTTCACTGCTTTGCATTTGACATACGTAGCAGAAGGAATGATCTGACCTAAGCGGCAATAAGCCGTTGGATGCAGGCGGCTCAAGTTCGATCGACGTGGAAAATTATATGGGAGACCAATCTTCAGCGTTGGACTTTATGTTCAGATGTTATTACTTGCTAATGAATATTTGGATTCAATTTAACAATATCAAAATAATTACCACGTCTGAAATTTGCCGAAAGAGGCATGTTCGCTTCACCAATGTTTTATTTTGTAATGATTTTCTTAAGTTTGTTTGCCATTGTTCCCTGTGATCGATGAAGCAAATCCAGATTTTGAATAAAAGTCAATCAAATGACATGATTGATGATGGTTGTCATGGCTACTTCACAATGTTATTTTTTGTTGATAATGGATGTTTTTTTTCGTTTGTACATGATTACGTTAAAAAAAAGTATTTCATTCTAAAGCTACTAGACTTCAAGATTTTATTAAATTAACAATTAAGAAGACTTCTTGGCGAGAAAGTGAAGCGTCATGTCTGCAGTTTTGTTTTATTTTCAAAATTTGTGATATTTTGAACATTAATGTGTAATAACGGTGGTATATTAACCGTTAAGTGTTTGTGAACGTACATGAATATCTTTCCATAGTCCATGTGAGATCTCAATTTAGTCCCAACTGAGGACGCAAGGGGCTTAGGGGAAGGGGACCTCATTTACCAATTATCATCTTTACCACCATCCTTTCTCATTTACTATAATTTATATGCCATCTATATATATCTCTTACTTGACACTGGCTAAATGCAGAACCACACGAAGCCATTATTAAAAAAAAAAGTACAATTTAGAACGCATAGTGGTAATTCGGGTAAAATACTTTCAGATTTTCACAGAAATCTTAGTGTGAAATGTACAACCGCAAGATGGACAGGCCACCTGACAACGGTCACGTAATCACGCTGGATACAGGCGACATGACAACGGTCACATGATCACGCTGAATACAGGCGACATGACAACGGTCACATGATCACTCTGGATACAGGCGACGTGACAACGGTCACATGATCACGCTGGATACAGGAGACGTGACAACGATCACATGATCACTCTGGATACAAGCAACGTGACAACGGTCACATGATCACTCTGGATACAGGCGACGTGACAACGGTCACATGATCACGCTGGATACAGGAGACGTGACAACGATCACATGATCACGCTGGATACAGGCGACGTGATAACGGTCACATGATCACGCTGGATACAGGCGGCGTGACAACGGTCACATGTCACGCTGGATACAGGCGACGTGACAACGGTCACATGATCACGCTGGAAACTTGCGACGTGACAACGGTAATATGGTCACGCTGGACCTGCAATTCATTGCATTTCAAAAAAATCTGTACATTTGTTTAGCGGCGGAAATTATTAGGCTGATAATGACGATTCGAAATTGTCGCGAAAACGGCCCAATCGTCACAAGCCGTTTGAAACGACAATCCTATGCTACTTGTACGAAATAGATGCTGGAAATCTGTACGGTCATAATATGCGCATACGAGAAAGTGATTAATTATTATTTACACAAGTCTATATCAATTAATAAATTACTAATTACGATTTGTGCCAACACCGCTTTATATTTTGTCGTTTTCAAGATTAATGAGGTCGTTTAGGCAACATCAATCTTTTGCACGCTTGGCGTTCATTATTTTGCACTGTAAATGATGTTACGCTTCCCCTTAAGAATAAAGCAGTAAGGTCACTTGTGTGTTAACTCTTTTTAACGATTAGGATGATTTGAAAAATATTCTTACAGTCGGAAACAATAAATTAAGAAATACAGTGGGTTATCTGTCAAACATCAACAAACTCTGAAGACTAAATAGCTAACATCATAAACAACAACATTTGTTCTACGAGTTTACCCATCCCTTAATACATTTGTAATATAACAAATTTATAAAGCTTTTATTGTATGTCGTGACATTTGTTAGTCAATGTTCCATTCGTTCATATAAATATTTCTGTTTCTCAATTATTAAAACAAGTAGGCTGGTAGTACAACTCTACTGATCATTATAATATACTGGCATTGCTATTGCACATAAGTTCAATGTTAATAACAGCGAAAAACGAGAGAAATTTATCATGAAACTAATATTTCATTACAATAATTTGATATTCCTTATATTGTAAAGCCAATTTAATCGCGATTTATAGTAAATAAAATTACATTTCTAAGTAAAACAATTTAAGTTCCAATTACTTAGACGCAAGCCAACAAAAATAGAATTTTAAAATTGTTTATATTAGTATAGTATACTACCAATATTTTCAAGCAACTTATCCACCGACACCCCACCTCAATGATATGTTAGAATAAATGAGACAAACAAGAGAAATCTTACATAAGATTATTTATTATGTTCTATATTTTTGCCACGGTGTAGTCTCATTGAAACATTTAATCTAAAATTGGAAATTACCGTTTTATTGCTGCTGCACACCGTCTGGTGGTATTAATAGGAAATTGCTATTCATTTTGTAATTTGTATTCGTATTTATTATTCATGAAATTCAATGTACACGACGTAAGGAGATAATTTCACTAATCTGTTGAATAAGGCAAGGAACATCAAAATATAATTATGCGATTTTATTGCTTAAGGCAGGTTTTTTTTAATAATGGCTTCGTGCGTTTATCTCATTCAGCAAGTGTTTATATATAATTGGTTTTATATATAAATCAATGAGATGCCCTCCGCTAAACCCCTTGAGTCGTCAGTAAAGATGTGGGACTATACTGAGATCTCACGACTTCTTCAGATAATTTGAAAAGCCTCTAAAACATTTTAATGTAAGGAGTCGTTCTAACTCTTAAATCTGTTTAGAAAAAAAAATGATTTTTTTAAAATCTACTACCTGTGCTCTGGTAACTAAAGTATGAGTGCCGGCATAGTTTGTGTTAGTGCTTCACTTAAAATGATACAAAGCATGAGCTATTTAAGTTGCGTGCTTTATAAGTTGTTTAATACCGTTAAACGACATTTAACTGCAGAGACAGTACTGAACACTTACTTTTAGATAAGTTGTAAGTATTTTTTATTACTCGCCAAATATTCAAACAAAACATCGTTTCATATTTTAACTGATAACGAGACATTTAACCAAGTTGTTGGAATGTTGCCCTAAGACTCGGAGTATCACACCTAAAGGAATACCTCGGCGGGGTAAACTTGGATTAAGTAAGAACACATTTATGCAAATGTAAATTCATAATACTTACGTCGACAAAGTAGAAAGTTTGTCTGTGTCGCGGTAATTGAATGAAAAAAGTTTATATATAAACATTAGGAGCTTAAAAGTTTGGATATTTATTACTCTTTGTATGTGCGCTCCGAGGACATTTAAAAAAAATTGGGTTCCGTACCCAAAGGCTAAGATACGGGACCCCATTTCTAAGACTCCGCTGTCTGCCCGTCCGCCTGTCACCAGGATTGTCATGTAATTTTTTTACAGATGATGTATTTCTGTTGCCGCTATAACAAAAATTATTAGAAAAAAAAATAGATATTTAATTGGGTTTACATACAACAAACGTAATTTATATACTCGTCCATCATTTATTAGATCATTAGATTTAACAAATACAATTCAGTACCATTGTTATTCAAAATGGTCCGGAACCCTTTGTGCACGAGTCCGACTCGCACTTTGCCGGTTATTAGTTTTCGTCAATAACGCAATTGACAGAATCGCTTGACAGAAATTCGGGAGGCTGCTATAGCAGCATGTTTTTTTCTCACAGCGTGCACGTAGTGCTATCTAGCACCAAACTAAGCACTAGCTAGTGTTAAGGGTACTAGTTAACATACCTAAATATATTTTTCGTCTTTTTGTAGAATATTATTATACGTAGGACACACTCAGAACAAAAAAAATATTCAAGTTCTTGTACAAATATTTGTGCAGTTTGGAAATCGAAATCACGAACTTAAGAGCGGAATGCAGGTATACTATATTCCGCGTCATATTACTCGTATATATAAAATTTAAAATGCAAATAAAATTTGTACCACCATTTTGTAATTATATATTTCAATTCGGTGAATCGATTGTAGGTATATACTTCAATATACAATAATTCAGCTGTTAAGGACATAAAGTCTTATAAAGAATATACGAGAGCTGTGAAATATTTTTCTAACATTTTATTTTTCTTCGGAATATCGGGATATGAAACCGTCATCCAGAGATTAGTTATGAGTCCTTCGACGGGAAAATCTCATTACAGATGTCGCAACGTGAATTGCTATTTACAAAATCGTCAGAAATAAGCCGGCATTACTATTGTGTCGGTTTAGTATTGATTGACATGATATTACGTGGATATACATACTTTATACAGATTAATTTAATATTCCTGACCCTGATTGATTGACATGATATTATGTAGATATACATACTTTATACAAATTAATTTAATATTCCTGACCCTGATTGATTGACATGATATTATGTAGATATACATACTTTATACAAATTAATTTAATATTCCTGACCCTGATTGATTGACATGATATTATGTAGATATACATACTTTATACAAATTAATTTAATATTCCTGACCCTGATTGATTGACATGATATTATGTAGATATACATACTTTATACAAATTAATTTAATATTCCTGACCCTGAATAGCAATAAAAAATTTTTTTACATTTTCTTGTATGAAATAATTTTTCCGATTCTGAAAAGATAAGGTATATTGAATATTATATTACATTACAGATATTGAATTGCACTTTTTTTTAGGTGATGAATATGAGATTATATAAAGCTGCTGTCTTTATACTTCGATGCCGATGATCACATTTATTTTGTAATGCAAATCAATGATTTTAAGACTATTTCTTTATAAGTGCTATTTAGCCATTTCTTCTTGTTCGAGTGTGCTAAAACGACTTGACGAACTTAGATTAATTTTGACACATACTTAAACTAATTGACCATGACCTTGATTATTTCAAAAGATAGTGTGGTACTTGATAATTTTATGTCAGCTCAGTAAGTAAAATATAAATTGATATCAGCTATAGAATTGTGCTTGCTGTAAATTTAGTTGTGCACCTTTAACCTTTAATTTACCTTGTGCTAGTAACTTACTGGGGCGCGAAAACTAATATCCACTCGATATTGACACATTTATGCGAAAATGATCCCTGTGTATAAATAAATTTAGAGTTAATATGTCTTTGGTACGTCTTTCTAGGCAGAGAGTTAAATTGTACGACTTAGACTAAAAGATTTGTTTTTTTTTATCTTTTGCCTTCATTACATTGGGATGACTCTTAGGGGCTTAATACACAACAAAATTTAAGCCAGGTTTAAAACTAGTGCTGTCACTGTCTAGGGATACCTACCAAGACCTAAGGAGCCCAAGCCAACCTCACCTGCAAGTGGTAAAACCCGGAAATCAGCAATAGGCTCGCCACCTATTACGTGGGACCAACTATATAATTGGCGAAGTGTGGGCGTATAATATGCCTCTGCCTACACCTTTGGGGAAGGAGGCGTGAATGTATGTATGTCACTGTCTTTATTTTATCAAATAAAAGTTGACATCACTTGTTTTAAACCAGGTCTAACTTTAGATCTTGTTTTGTAATAAGTCCCTTGTGGTTTATCTTTAATTATTTTTATAAAACTTTATATAGTAATGTGAAACCTTAATATGGCAGTGTATTTGTCCCTGCTAAAGCTTATTTTATTATTTGTTACAGTTGACTAGTATAATATTTGTAGGCCTACACTGTTTTGGATTATTTCTATATAAACAATGTTAGTTATATCACTTAATAAACAAAAAAAAAATCTGTACTATTTTAATTATCACTTGGTTCTAGCGTACGACATATTATTTATTATTTTATTATCTCTTAAGAAAAACAGCGCCATGCCGGCAATTTTTAATTTAGTTCACCAATTTGCAATAAGTAGCACGTAGGTAAATCCGCATTGCAGTCCAATACAAATGCTAGGGTTCCATAGACTAGCACAGAACTCATGTAGATTCTTATTCCTATTTCTATCAATACGTCACAACCCTTTTACTTTAAAACTGATTACACAACAAATATTGAGTTTGATATCTAAGTAGCTAATGTGAACTGCTACATTACGTTGCCAAAATTTTGGGACTACATTTTTTTGTAGCATATATTTGTATAAATATGTACTATTTAATTTTATTCTACAATTTGCTTCTCTTCGCTAGCTTTATAATAAATATTTACAGTCTTGGGTGGATTTTTGACTATATGCTATCTAATATTGTAGAGCAATAGTTAAACCATAGAAAAGTTTTAAAATGCGACCCGAGATAGGTGAAAATCAGCTCAGTGCCAAAAAGAAAATCTTTGTTCTTTAAATGTTAATGTTAGGTATAAATAAGACAGGAATGCTGCTCTTAGTTAGCATTCCTTAGTTGCTATGCCCTTGCAGGGTGTCACATGTATGGCGCGTTCGTGTTCCACGCGCGCCTCAAGGAGATGTCATCACAGTGAGGGCCCCCTGGGAGGGGGTCAAGCCTGCCGGGGCTGCGGGACTTTCCGAAAGGGTTACCGCGGCCTCGGGACGTAGCAGGCACAAGTAAGAACATGAATGGTTTTTAGTAAGTAAAAGTCTGACGCACCCTTCCGCTCTACCCACAGCGGGAGAAGGTCATTAGACGATTTTATATCCGAAAAAAAAGGGTGTTACATGTAGACCTTTTATTTGTACCATCTATGATATATCATTCAATGTGGCATGTAAGAAATGATTTGATTTGAAACCTTGTAACACTCGCGTGTTTTCGATATATATGATACTAGCGGTCGCCCGCGGCTCCGCCCGCGTGGATGTCGGTTACCGCTGCAAAATGCCTACCCAGAAAAGAAACGGTCAGCAAAATGATTTCCAGGTCAATTCACAGACACCGACACAAACATCGACGACGCTGTCATTGTCCGCAGGATGCATAGATTGTCTTTATATGTATGTTAAAGTTGTTAATGATGAAATTATTTAAATGTAATTAATACTAAGTTTTCACTTCTACCGGCAGTCCCGGAGTGCAAAACAAATTTTGGGATAGATAACTGAAGCGATTATTGTAGAGCTTCTCTATAAACAACATTGGACGTTAAATTATTTTTAGGTAACAAAATAAACTGATGGTCGGGAGCCCCGACCCGCGATAGGGCGCCGTGTAGCAGAAATCGTAATAATTTAATTTCGCCATAACTTCAAAACCAAACGTCCAATTTTGATTATTTCATGACCAAATATTATCTAAATAAACTGCACTTAGTGATGAGAATTTATTTTAATAAGGATTAATAGCATAAGTAAAATAAATGCGTTTAAATATAGGCAAAAAAAAAACAAGATTTTTAAATAAAAAAAATGGTTGTTGTGCCTCACTCGACATAGATAGGTATAGTGTGTCGCGGACTTTTTAGTAGAAATTTACAAGATCTACAATTAATTCATACATTTTGTGGTTCTATCTTTTATAGTTTAGGCAGCGTACGCAAAATGACTGTTCTGGTTGATTTTTTACACTTTGTGTCCGAAAAACCAAATATCTTACGGAATCCAATTTTTTTTCAAATCAAAATTTTACCTTTGTTACTCAGTGGTAATGTAGCTTTCTAATGAAAAAAGAATTATTAAAATCGGCCTTGTACTGTTTGAGTTTATTCGTTACATACAAAAATATAAATCTTTCCTCTTCATAATATTAGTGTAGATATAAGTTTTATGCGTAAATTAATTAATTAATTTTCAATAGTACTTTTAAAGGCACATTGAACCCTAAGATAATTATGTATAGTCAGTCGATTAATCAAATTAGCTCTTTTGAATTGGTCAAAAATTGTGATAGCAGAAAGGCACATACCTGTTTCCGCCAATCTGCTTCTGGTCCAGCCGAAGAGTCAGCAATGGGGCTAATGAGCTGTGTTGATGATTATACCGTTTATGTAACTTAATTCTTAGTTTTAATTTAGTAATTGGATGAGTATGTATAAAAAGTTCGGCACCATTGCATTAGTACTTAATCTGTAATGATAGCTGTTTTTGAAGGAAATAAAAAAATAATATAGGTAATAAAATATATGTCAAAATTATACTATTCTACGATACGAAGCTCTAATCTACATTTTCTATTTACTGCAAGAGTAATTGAAGTTGATCGCGAACTCTACCGGCTCTTGGACGAGTGCCAACACCTATAAAATTTAGGTTGAAAACAACTACAAACAGCAGAGGCTTTCATTGATTTATTCTGATGGTTAACCTACCCAGAATCACTGCAGTCCCATTTATGTGAAATCCGAATCAGGAATGAACTATGCTCGTCATCATGAGACATCAGCTATCAATAATCAATCAATCAGCTATCTTATGACCTATAATTTTCTCAACAACGTCGTTTTTCAACCAGTTATACGATGTAGGTTTTACTGGTTATATTGAGATTTTTCATATGTACGAGTGAATAGCAAATTATTTTATATATACTGTAATTTGCAAAGCTTGCTATAATGATAACGATAAATTCTTTCTTTGCTTAAATTGCGGCATATAAATATTCAATTCAAGCACTGGTTATTGAAACGCTTTACATTACATGATAGAAAGTTTGATATGTCTATCGCAGATAGCCAATTTTGGATCGAAATAGGTTAGTAATTGTAGGCGTAAAAGAGACCAGCAGGCGACTATTATTAAAATAAATAATCACAAAAAAAAAGTATTCAGGTATATGTATCCGTCATTTATTATCCACAACACAAAATCTAACACCCAGACCAAAACAAATATCTATATTCATGCACACATACCTAATATTTAGGTGTTATTCTGGACCAAAGGTTAATCTGGTATGAATAAATCGAAATCTTGAGCAAATCATTAACCGAATAAGGAAACTTAAGTAGATTTTTCGAACTTTGATCTGTGTCGTGCCAAATAATAATATCAGTACTCAAAACACTCAAAACACACTATATATATCGGTTTTAATATATTATATCCCTGTTTGGGGATGGTGCAGCAAAAAGTAAATGCATAGAATTAGAACGTGCACAACGCGCATCGATTAAAATAATATATTTTACAAAAAAATATTACCTACTGACAGCCTTTACCTTTCCAGTGGTTTACTTTCTTTTAGGAAATTGTATATAGTGCAAATCATCTTAAAAAAACATAAAATTCTATCCTACGATGACAGTAAAGAGAAAAAAAAACAAAAATGTTGTCGCGCCAGTTCCTCAAACCAATACAATTTTTGCGTGCATACAATTCAATAGACCTGAGCAGCTCAGTTATATAATAAAATAAACAGAACTAGTAAAATATACGATATCATATCACGTATGCCAAAAAAAAAACATTACGTAAAAACACTTCACTACAATGAGACAGAAGCACTCTTGCACCAACTAAAATAAACAATAACATGGTACAAACACAAACATATACAAGTTTAATATAAACAAAAACACACAGCCAACACACCCTTACATACTACACACACACATACACACGCACATATGCACGTGCACATTGCACACACACGCATTAACATCCAACATACTCAAAACTTAGAATTAAAAAACTATGAGAATTGTTATAAATATTAAATTAAATGTATAAAAATAATAAAAAAATAATAGAAATAAAAAATAATAAAAATGTAAAGCTTAAAATAAGATTAGTATTGTGTTGCTTTAATTACTATAGTATTATATTATCTGTGCTTTAATAAAATCTCTCGGCGAAGTAATTCAGTGTTGATATAATATCATAGAGCATTATATTATATAGGCATGATGCATAAAATATTAATTAAACAATCCTATAGATTCAATTAACTTAATTAACAAATTATTCAATTTGATTTTATGACAACTGTGATAGTTAGACCGGAAAATGCACATTATAAGGTTTCAGTTTGAAAACAACTTTCTACATGTAGGCCAGTCATTAAAGGTACACATTTCTTTTCACTACAGGAAAAAAGTAACTTAATTTTATTAGAAGTGTTAAAAATCTTGTTATTTTAACTTGCTCATTTACACGTCTCAGAAAAATATCAATTCAACTTTCAGATATCCAAACCTACGTTATAAACCGGTGATTCCTTGATTTGAAAATTCATTAATTATTTTCTCAACTCAAACGGCAAGAGAGGTATACTTAAAATAATTAAATTTATGACAAAATTAGAAATTCTTTAAACTGCCGTCGTTCGTGGAAGACATATGCCCGTGTAGGTTCAGAGACCTTCAAATTGCTTTTTAAAAAGCACTTTAAGAAAACCCAGACTAAGATATGATATAAAAATAAGGTAAAATAATGTTTTAGAAACCAGTTCTAAAAAATGCTCGAAAAGTATAAATTTATACGAAAACCAGGCTAGAAGTGTGCTAGGCTTGTGGCATCATGTGTACGGACAAGATATTCTTAGTTTTGTAAGGACGACGTTTCGAGAAGGAAGTTCATCATCATAAACATATGAGACTTATAAAGCCCACTGCTGAACATTAGCCTCCCCAAAATCCTACGTTTCATTGGTGGTATTTGCCCATAATCACCACAGTGGGAAGGCGGGTTGGTGATCGCAGTTCAAACCGGATAATGCTGTTGCCCATCACCCAGTAACATTTCTCTTCGTCTAGGTACTCCTCCGACTTTCCGTGAGATAAGAGGGGGTGGTACTATATATGCCGATACCACACGGCACGGAAGGAGGTTGGTGTACTTGATTTACGTTCCCAAAGACGTGCATTAATTTTCCTCAAAATCATTTATAATATTTTTTTCGCCAGCAACTTTATCGGCGTGACTTACAGGCGTTTTTTATGGTAAAAACGACTACGTCTACGGAGCCTATAGCACCGGTAACCTTTAGTGAAATCAGCTTAGCAGTTTCACAAAATTATCCCCAACAAACAGATTGAGAGGCGGATAAACAATTTAAAATGGTTTTACTTAAATACATACATTCACGCCTGTTTCCCCGAAGGGGTAGGCAAAGGCATACGCCCACACTACGCCAATTATATAGCTGGTCCCACGTTATAGGTGGCGGGCCTATTGCCGCTTACCGGGCACTGTTATGTTCGCCAAAGCCTCGTCCGTTAATCGGCAGGTGCACCACTAGCAAGGTAAGGTTGCCTTGGGCTCCTTAGGTCTTGGTAGGATCCCTATACACCCGCACTTTTATTCCCTTTTATCCCCACGTGACTCGGAATCCACGCTAACCCGACTGTTAAACCGTCATTAAAACAATTCAATAGACATGATTTTATATTGAAAACAATGTTACTGAGTAATTTACGCAATTGTTATGGCGTTAATGTTTTTCCTTAAGAGCGACACAATTTGAATGGCGGCGGAAAGGCTACCCTTTTGCTTTCATTTTATTTTGTTTTTTTCAAGACGATTGGAAAACGTTTAGAAATCCTATAAGAACACGTCGACACGTTTTGATTGCGATCTATAAAATTTATTTTTACTATGACTACTTATTGGCAATCAGATTATTTTATCGAAGAGTAATTTATATTTTTGCTTAAACTATCAGTAAACCCTAATTAATACCTTCAACTAGTTTTTTGACAATATAGCTCGTTTGCTTTTAATGCTTAAAAGTTCCTTGCACAAAATATCTTACTAAATATAATTATTAAGTATGTCTTAGGGGTTGCACATATAATCAATACAATTCACATCAAATCAAAACAAATGTAATTCAATCTAATTTCATCATCATCATCATCTCAGCCATCTGACGTCCACAACTAAACATAGGCCTCCCCAATAGATTTCCACATTGAGCGATCCTGAGTCGCCTGCATCCATCGGCTTTCCGCCGCCTTGACCAGATCATCGGTCCATCGCGTGGGAGGCCGTCCTCGACTACGTTTGCCGGTTCGCGGTAGCTATTGAAGAACCCTAACGCAATCTAATTTATTGCTTAAAAACTAATTATGAATAATTTCAAACTCAAAATTTTAATTAAAATCGTCATATTACCATCTGTATATGTATACATACATATTTATATACCTTAAACTGTATTTAAATTATATGTTAAGTAAAAATTAATATATTATTATGTCAAAGATACAAATCTTCGATTTAGTAAGCATTTATTTTAGGAATTATAGTTTGCTGTGTTATCATATCATATCATATTCATATTTATGCTCAATATTACTCAACGATTTTTCCTGTGTAGGAATCGAACCCATTACCTCAGGAGTCGATTGCAGTTATAGTCAGGTATACTGACCTCCACGGCATAACAGTCGTATTTAAACTGAAACCCAGTATTGCGGGAAGTAATATTAGAACTATATCAGACAGTTTGCGCTGTGGTGTTAACATAGAAAACGTATTATTGTTTATGTATTTTATTGTGGGTTCTTTATTTTAGTGCACTTTCCTGTGACCCCACAGATAGCGTAGGCCGTAACAAGATGTCTCATAAAAAGTAACAAGCACCCCAATTTATGTCAATTTTATACCATTCCGTACATCGTAAAGGCAGCTTATTTCATAAAAATAATGTTCCCCAAAAACAGAGGAGTAACATGTATCGTCATATCCTAGCGTTATCCTGGTTGCCCTAGGTTTAAACTTAGCCCCCCCGACTGGTCTCCACCTTGTCGTGGTGGGGGGGCTGAGTACCTCCCGTTAGGGCGCAGGAGGCGCTAGGGAAAAGGTAACACCCAGAGATTGGTGACTCTGGGTGCCCTTAGTACTGACTACCGGGAGTGAAACTAAGACGGACCTGTGGAGGGCGCAGCGGGCGGGCCAGGAGGGACCGTCCAGAAGCGCCAGGAGGGTCTTAGGCAGCGGGGGCAGGGGGCCCCTGCTGTCTAACCATGGACCCTCCGAGAAGTTGGCCACACACGCTATGGTCGCACGAAGAGGTAGGAGGGGCGCGTTCACTGCGTCTCTCTGAGGAGGTCCTCCTGGTTTTGGTCCGGGGGACATTGGCCGCGGGCGGGGTGTCAGAGCTGCAACCCAGATACTGGCCCCCCGCCTCTTTCTCAACAAGCGGCGGGCGTCGTCGAAGAATTTTAGTGGGAATTACTGCTGGTGGTCGTGTCTGCCGGTGGTGAGTCCCACACACCTCTCTCGGTCCCCCTTTGGCCGGGAGACAGTGCGTGAATGCATTTTGATACCGACGTAAATAAAAAAAAAAAAAAATGACTGCAATAGATGTTTATGACAGCCGGGACCAACGGCTTAACGTGCTTTTCGAGGCACGGAGCGAGCTATAATTACGCACATAACTACGAAAAGTCATAGGTGCGCCACTAGTTTTTGAAACCGAGACCCTCTGAATTTAAAGGCAAGGGGTCTCGCCACTGAGCTATCGTCGCTCATGTATCCTATTATTTAATATAAAAAAATATATTAGACGTATTGAGGGCTGAGTATGTATTTTTGATGTGCAAGAAGGCTAGGTTATGTTGCAATCTTTGATGACACTGTAAATTCAAGCTAAAAAAACCTCTTTTACCAAAGAAAAAATTATTTGCCTTATTAATAACTAAATTATTTCATCCTCGTTCTTCTTTTTTAGTTTAATAGCACACTCCTATCAAGACATGTGTAGTGACGACAATTCAGTCAAACTATAATATTGGAAGAAAAAATAAATATGACAACCGCTGTCTATCAAAAGCTCGTGTCATCTAGTGTTTATTTGCCAAAAAGCATTATTGTCAGCATTTTCTATCGGCAAATTTTTAAACTATATATTGTATATAAAATGAACATGATGTCGGAAGGAGCTTTGACGAAGCGTAAGCTGCCTAAATTAATGGCATGCATGACAAAAGCCAGCTTGGAGAATTTAAGGAATAGAGCTTTATTTACTTTGGACACTTTGGACGCGAAGGGAATACGACGGTAAGTTCATTTCAAATATTATGCAGTTGTGACTAGATATCCGTCATTCACCTATACTAATATTTATTTCTTTAATCTTTATTGCACAAACTCTTATTACATACAAATTTACAAAAGACGAACCTAATGCCATTCTTTACCAGTCAACCTTGGGGTTAGCCGAAACAATGAATGTTCATAACACAAAAATTAATCTGTCAGCCTGTCACGTTTTCACAGCTAAGCTAATTTGGCTTAATTTGTATAATATTTATTAGGGAGACAGTTTGAGCTTTATTAAATAGATATTACTTTACTTGTATCCTGTAAAAGATGCACAGTTCCTTTGCGAAATTACTTGCTGAAATGTGTATTACGAAACTCTGCGGTATATGTATTAGGGAATTACTGCGGGGCGAGGTTAATATATAAACAAATAACTGGGCCTATATTCTACTCTTAATGAATTTATTTACTGAAAGTAGTACCTCAAGTTCACTTTGATGGCAGTGTAGCGCTTGTAGCTTTATACTAAGTAACTTGAAATAAATAAATAGTTTTACATTTGGTAAAAAAATATTACAAATAAACAGAATAAGGTAATTCAAACAAATTAAACTAAGTCACACATTCTTATCCGTCCGATTTCTAAGCAAATTCTATTTTACTTACTTTGCAGTCAGCGAAAATTTTACATCCTTTTTAATTAAATAATGAATAAAAAATTACATTTAAATAGCGTAAGTATGGAAATTTAAATTCCTTTTAAAAACTTAAGTAAAAGTTCTATATGTAAAATGAGTCATAAATTATGTTGATACCATACAATAGCGTGTTCAGCTTTACATTTACTGTAAGAGGTAGTATTGTACTATAAGTAGGTTAAAGTAAACGAGTAAACACAGCTGACAGGCTGCTATTTCATAAGCGCCCCTAGTTAGCAACTGCTCAATTTTTTGACACATTTGTATATTTCTCTGTGGGTTGGTTTGCATGTATGTATAATGTTTAAAAATAAATCAATGTTCGCAAGAAAATATCATCAAAAGCATACCTATTTGTAAGATCAAAATTAGAATTTGTTGCATAATGAGACTCTAAGTGACCTCATAAGTTGGTTGGGCAAGTTCATTTTATACATATAATCACGCCTGTTTTCCCGAAGGTGTAGGCAGAGGAATATTATACGCCCACACTTCGCCAATTGATTTGTTGACGTCATTTTGAACAGATCATCATTACCGTTTCGCGATCGCCATTGGAGAATCTTAACGCCCCATCGATCGTCGGTTTTTCGAGCTATGTAACAATAACAATAATACAAATAAATTAGTTAATTAAGAAATACTCAACATGTTAAAAAAGACATTAATATAAATATATAAGAAAAAGTAAAGGTCAGTAACATGCTAATAAAAATAACTATCTTGACAGAAAAAAGTTGCCTCTTCATGAATGCCTCATTTTGGAGTTACACGAAGCAGGGTATAGCGAATCTTCAGATTATCTCCAAGATCTGATCTACGACAACATGCAACTGGTAGCCGAGGATGACATCGGAATAGTGGTGGACTTGAGGAACAGACCGGACTACTTGGAACATATATCAACACGACTGCAAAAGGCCGAGAGGAACCGAGATAAAGGTATTAAAAAATCACTTGTATGTTGGTATCAGTAATAAGATATTACAAGATAAGTACTAGCTGCTTCCAGTGGTCCTGCTAAATATTTAAAAAAAAATAATATAATTCTCATACAATTAGATAGAGGAGTAAAATAATGTTAAATCTCAATCCATTAATTCTATAAATTTACCTATGAAGGTATATGGAGATTTAAAGGAAAACTATATACTTAGTCTTAGTAAATTTTAAAAAATCATTTTAAACGGAAAAATATTGTATATGTTAATGACTAATATATTTTTATTAACATATAATATTTTATATGATAATAAAAAGGTTATGGAACATAAAGACACGCAGTACATTTATTTGTACATAACTGATTTTTTGACATTAAAGTTCTTGCATTAAATAAAACTCCCATAAAGAAGGTCGGATAAATTAAAATTTATGTTCTAAGTTATAAAGACAAACGCAGCGGACGACACGATGTTGCTTTTACTTTCCGGCCTTATTTAGTAAATCCATTAACTAGCATCCTTTTGTCGTGTATAAATAAAAAAATAATTATCAAAGTAAATAATAATCTAATATAATAGGTTGGGGAAAAAGTCTTTTCGTATTTTTGTATGAAAAGTCAAGACATTTTTTTCAAAGTTTATTTACATTTATTTACAATATATATGTACCGTTTTGTTGAATAACTTTCTGCCATTTTGTGGGCAGAGACATTATTCCGTTACTGTAGAAACTTTGGGACTTCTGATCAAAAAAACGGGACAAATAGTTTTGGCAGTCCTCTCTTGAGGTCAACCTTACAGAACCTAAAGAATTCTGCAGAGACCGAAACAGGTGAAAATCTGAAGGCGCAAGGTCAGGGCTATATGGTGGATGCACTAGGACCTCCCAGTCGAACTCTCTTAATTTTTGCTGAATGGCTAAAGATGTGTGTGGTCTAGCGTTATCGTGATGAAAGACCACACCCTTCCTGTTGATCAATTCCGGCCGTTTTCTCTCGACTGCTTCCTTTAATCTCCTCAGTTGCTGGCAGTAAAGATCAGAATCGATGGTTTTGCCGGGCGGTAAAAGCTCATAATAAACAATGCCCTTCCAATCCCACCATACACACAGCATCACCTTATTTCGTGTTAGGCCAGGTTTGGCCACAGTCTGTGAAGCCTGGCCAACTTTCGACCACGACCTTTTTCGCACGTTCTTGTCGTACGTGATCCACTTTTCATCGCCAGTTATCAATCTCTTCAAAAACGGCTCGGTTTCATTACGTCTCAATAATGAATCGCAAATGAGTACACGGTTCATTAAGTTTCTTTGAGTGAGCTCGTGTGGCACCCAAATATCGAGCTTTTTTGTATAACCAGCTTTCTTCAAATGGGTCAAAACTGTTTTGTGGTCAATTCCCAGTTCTTCAACTACATCGTAACTACTAATATGCCGATCTTGCTCCACTCTTTCAAAAATGGCGTCCATTTTATTCGTAACAGGGCGACCAGAGCGAGGTGCATCTTTAACATCAAAATTTCCGGACTGAAAACGTTTGAACCAAATTTGTGCTACTCTTACTGACACTGCATCAGGTCCATAAACATCACAAATTTTTTCACTGCTTGAGTTGCATTTTTGCCTTTTTTATAATAAAATTTTAAAATGTATCGAATTTCTTCATTAGATTCACTCATTTTTACGGAGAGAAAAACAAATGAAAAATAGCGGGAAACAACTTTTTTTTATTTTTTTCTTTTCTTTATAATGGAACCTTTTTAATGTTACCAAAACCAGCCAGACACAAATAGTACAGTCAAAAAAATTTTATAATAAGTTTATACCTACGTTATGCGAAAAGACTTTTTCCCCGACCTAATATATAAGAGTAAAAATGTATCAAATATATATTAGAGTAAAAATAATCAAATATATATAAGTGTGAAAATAAACAAATATAATATTAGAGTATAAAATATATATTTATTTAATTCTTGTAGAATAAATTGTTTTATTTTAATTTTATAGACTACGAGCTGACCCGGCGAACTTTGTTCCGCCTTAATGGCAATAAATAAGCAGATTGTGTTTTTATTTTATTGGAAAATTACAAAAAAATTAAATACCTACATTAATAAAGAATATCTCAGCCTGACAAGCTTTAATTGTTTTTTTGTAAAGAGGTCACTTAATGACATTCAGAACTTATGTAAAAGATCTCATATAGTAGCGTTGCAAGAGATATGTGTTCTTCCCCATGATGTGCCTTTTTTGGGAGTCATATCAAATGATTTTGAGTACACCGGTAAATCTGCTGTCGATGTATCAACGGGCTTATTGAGGGGTAGGCCGCATAGGGGGGTTGCCATACTTTGGAGAAAGGGCATTTTTGACAATGTGTGTGTGGTTAACTGTAAAAGTACACGTCTGGTAGCTATAAAAGCCACCATTGGTGGTCGGTCTATAATTGTATTTTCAGTATATATGCCTACAGATTCACTTGAAAACCTACCGTTATTTGCGGAGGTTTTAGGTGAAATAAGTGCAGTAGTGGAAGGCGAAAATATAGAAAGCGTCTTCATTTTGGGCGATTTTAACGCACATCCTCATGAATTGTTTTTCACCGAATTAGACCATTTTTGTTGCGACCAGGGTTGGACATGTGCTGACATTGAAAGACTAGGTTTAAAATCTAACACGTACACTTACGTTAGTGCTGCTCATAAATGTAGGCGGTGGCTTGACCACTGCGTTGTCTCAAATTCAGCCTGGCAGACCGTAGTAGAGGTAGAGGTTGAGGAAGATGTTTTTGTGTCGGACCATCTACCCTTAACCATTAAATGTAACATTAATATTGTTAGACCTAAACTTGCGGCAATCGGCGACTTACCTTATAACTCAGTAGTATGGGGCGAAAGAGATGAAGCGCAAATAAATAAGTACCGAGAACTTTGTCATAATGCACTACGAAAGATTGATTTCCCCTCTGAGTTCGCGAATTGTAGTCGCGGGTTGTGCAGTTTGGAAGAGCATAAGATGATTCTGAATAAGCTGTATGATGGTATTGTAGGTGCCCTATGTCACGCCGCAATGAAAACTAAGAAGCGGCGTTGTGCTAAGCCAAATAAAAACAGAAATCTTTGTGGCTGGAACAAACATGTTCGTGATGCTCATAGGCAGGCCAGGCTTAGTTTCAAAATCTGGGTACTTTACGACCGTCCGACGTCTGGAAAAATCTATGATAACATGAATAATAGTAGAAAATATTTTAAATATCGTCTAAAATGGTGTCAACGTAACCAGGATCAGCTGAGAATGGACGTTCTAACAAAACACCGATCGACAAAAGATTTTAAAAGTTTTTGGAAAGCTACTAGAGATTGTAACGTTAGGCCTGGTTTGCCTGTGAGTGTGAATGGGGTGTGCGAGCCTGTGCGCATCGCCAATGCCTTCATGCATCACTTTGGGGTACGCTCTCCTCTGGGACCCTCGGTGTCCGCCCACTGTAGCGCTGAGCCGGCATGTCGGGGAGAGGCTCCACCTATGCATATCACCGCAAACCAAATCAGGGAGGCTCTCAAAAAAATGACTGGTGGGAAATCTCCGGGACATGACGGCATCAGTGTGGAGCATTTAAGGTATGCAGGGGTTCACCTACCGAGGTTACTCGCCTTGTTCTTTTCAATGTGCATAAGTCACTCTTTTTTACCACATGACTTAATGAAAACCATTGTTGTGACCATTGTGAAGGATAGGACTGGAGACATCTCGGATAGGGGGAACTATCGTCCTATCTCTCTAGCAACTGCGATTGCTAAGGTGTTGGATAGTGTGCTTAACTCTGAACTGAATAAATATTCATATCTCCACGATGCACAGTTCGGGTTTCGACCTGGACTCTCGACTGAAAGTGCTATAGCCAGCCTTAAGCATACTGTGCAATACTACACTGATCGTAGGACGCCGGTGTATGCCTGCTTCCTGGACCTCTCCAAGGCCTTTGATCTGGTGTCGTATGATGTGCTTTGGGGAAAGCTAGGGAGCAGGGGTGTACCGGATGAAATTCAAAACATGCTCAAGTTCTGGTATGCAAATCAGACAAATCATGTAAAGTGGGCGGATTCCTTGTCGGATGCGTATGTGTTGGAGTGCGGAGTGAGACAAGGGGGATTGTCCTCTCCAAAGCTCTTTAATATGTACGTCGATGATCTTATCGTGGAGCTGAGCAGCATGCATGTTGGTTGTCGAATAGATGGCATTAGCGTAAACAACATTAGCTATGCGGACGATATGGTGTTGCTCAGCCCTACGGTGGGGGGTCTCAATGAAATGCTGAAGGTTTGCGAGTCTTATGCTGCTAGTCATGGGCTAACGTATAATGTAAAAAAGACAGAATACATGGTCTTTGAGGCCGCTGGTATATGTCCCGACAACAAAACTAATATTACACTGAATGAAACTAAAATAAAACGTGTGAAGAAATTTAAATATTTGGGACATATCTTGACGAGCGACCTCAAAGATGATGAGGATATTGAAAGAGAGCGGAGGGCTTTAGCGGTTAGGGGTAACATGTTGGCTCGCAGATTCTCTCGATGTACAGAGGACGTAAAGGTGACGCTCTTTAAAGCATACTGTCAAAACCTGTACACGGGAAATCTGTGGGTCAAATACACCAAAAAATCGCTGGAAACCCTGCGAATCCAGTACAATAATGTCTTTAGGATGATGTTGGAGCTGCCTCGTTTTTGCAGTGCGTCAGGGATGTTTGCCGAGTATCAAACTGACGGTTTTGATGCCGTCATACGCAAAAAAACGAGTTCCCTGATCACTAGAGTGAGAAACAGCCCAAATAGCATCCTGAAGACATTAGCGGACCGATTCACATCGCCGCTCTGGAAGTGCTTTGTGCGGAGAGTGGTGAACATGGGAACATACCCTCTCACGTGATCATCGCCCTTAGCACTTTTCATATAATTTTTATTTTTTATGTTTATTTTTAATTTAAATGTCTATCTTGTTACTAACTATAGATATTAAGCAACCTTACTAACACAATATGGATTTATGGTCTGAAATAAAGAATATTTAATTTTAATTTTTTAATTTTTTAATTAATCATTCATTATTATTTCTTTATTTTACTACAAAGTTGCTCTTCACTTAAGTACCTACTTTGTGATACACGACATTTTTTTTTAATTATTATTTATTGAGAAGCACGAAGTCGAGCCATACTATTGCGGCGATGTTCACGTGCAATTTCTTGTTCTTCTTCAGTCCTTTCATTTCCAGTATTTCGTATTCTTCTTGCATTACGGCTTTGTCGGTAAAGATTCGATAGTCTTGTTCGCGGCATTATTAATTAAACTTCACTTCAATTCACCTAAAAAAATATTTCAAAACTCATATTCACATTCCCGCCAAGAAGTCAGAAATAGTTTGAATATTAATTGCTTACAAATATCAAATTGTCATCCATACGTCACTACATAGCCGTCATGTGCGTTTTGTTATTCCAAGTCTGATTCTTTTTTGTTATATCACGTTTTATAGTGACTGACGTTTCATGTCAAGTCACACGGGAACGCTGTCGAACGGGATAAAAAGTATCCTATGTCCGTCTCCTGGCTCTAAGCTACCTCCCTACCAATTTTCGCCCAAATCTGTTCTGCCGTTCTTGAGTTATAAGTGCTGTAACTAACACGACTTTCTTTTATATATATAGATTATAGAAAAATTACCAACGTTTCAAAAGCTATGACATTAAAAAAGTATTTATTCATTTATCTATGTGATTAACAGGAAATACAAAAAAGGAATGCCTATGCTTACTGGATCTTGCTTTGTACTACGCTGAACGTGGAAAGGGAATACTGTGGCTTGCCGAGAAGTTTTACCTCGCGGCCATTGCGGTTTCTAGCCAGTACCTCATAGATGGCGGTAGGCAGAAGGCTTGCTGCAAATATCATTATGCCACGTTTCTTTTAGACAAGTGTAAGTAACTAATATATTATGTACGTTCTATCTACATACATAATTGTATGACCAGCTACCATATACCATCACGGTGGGCACAAAAGGTGTTACAGCAATTTATACGGAATTAATAAAGTTGAAAAGTATAGTATAGTTTTAAAGCAGAGTTTACAGAGGTCAGTCCTTGGATGGGTGACCGTTTGTGTGGCATTTGATATCGAGCGCTTCCGTGCTTTGGAAGGCACGTTAAGCCGTTGGTCCCGGTTATCCCTAAATGTGGTAGTCGTTAAGTCATGTTAGTGGCCTAAATGGGCGGCTTGAAAAATTCTAACAGCAGGACGCTATACACCTGCCTCTGCCAATCCGCACTGGGTCACCGTGGTAGAGTATGACCCAATACCCTCACTTTTTGATATGTGAGAGGAGGCTCGTGCTCAGTAGTGGGACGTTTATGGGCTGAGATGATGAATATAGTTGTATCAAAGTTTATCATAGCACAGAAATGTCTAGCAAACTTTGAAACGAGTCAATGGGGAGAGAAGGCGTCGCTTACGTTGTCATTAGACAAGATCCAATTCTCTTAGTCACCTTCTACGACAGCCTCGGACCATGCACCATGTCATGGAAATTCATCTTCATTCACGGAATTCTTAAGAGGAGCCGCTACCAAACTACACATTTAGTCGATTCTTTAGGTTAATATGAGCATGTATTCTCACTGTTTAGTAAATAAGGTATATGTAGTTAAATAAGGTATATGTAGTTACTTCATCAAAACTTAAATCTAACGGTTAAGATGACAACAATTATTTTGAAATAGTATTTAGCCGACTATATCTAGTGCTTTATATTCTTTAGAGATAACAATTGTCAGCTGTATCGATTATGTTGAAAGTATCTTACCAATGTGTATCCGGGATTAGTGTATTAATTTTTAACTTGGATAGTATAATTACGCTATAGAATATAAATATAAATTGCCTATAATACGTATTTCTTAAAATTATTTTATGGGAAATTGCCATGTAATGTTAACTGATAAGGCTTTTGCATATATTTTAGATATAAATAAATGAAAAAAAAAAATAAGCAGCATGATATACTTAACGAAAATTCTGTTAATATTTTATGACTCAACAATAAGGATAAGTCATCATAACAAATTCTTCTAGTGTGGTGTTCAAAAATATGTATTTTTGAGTTAAGCCAGCGATTTTCATGTGTTCACACATTTCAACAAGAACCTTTATATTAATATCAATTGGTTGTGATGTAGCTCAGTGCTTCTGTAGTACGCTGGACAGGTCTAAGAAATTTATGTTAGTTGTTATGCCAAGGCACGAGTTCATTAGAGTTGGTTAAAAAGCCAACACCACTTTGGTCGAATCCCTCACCTTGTTTGAAAGAAAGTTTAAGTGGAGCCCAGCGGAGGAATACAAATAGGCTCAGAAAGTTAAAGTCTTTAATTTAATTTGTTTGTAGCCATTAAAAAAGCTCAAAGATACACGTGATATTTTGTACAAAAATTTTGAGACCGGTCGTGAGGTGAAGTCTTCTGTATCTGATAAATAAAATAGATAGCGTTCGTAGCTAGTATTAGGTGGATGGAAACGATCACCGAAATAAAGCACATTTCACGGAGGTATATTATATGCCTCGGCATATTTGTGCTGTGTGCTACCGGCCTAGAATAGTGCCCCCACTCTCATCTCACGGGGAGTCGTAAGAGTCGACGAAAAGAAATCCTACCGGATGATGGGAAGCAGTGTCAATATGCGTACTGGCTTGAACTGCAATCACCAACCCGCCTGCCTAGCGTGGTGATTATAGGCAAATACCCACAATAAAATGTAATCTATTAGGAAGGCTATGGTTGCAGTGGACTTTTTATAAGGCTGATATGTTGATGATGATGATATTCAAACTAGTTCTGCGTGGTATACTCAAGTATGTTCTGAATCCTTCTCACCATGGTTCAAAGCCCGTGCTCAGTAGTGGGACGTTTATGGGCTAAGATGATAAATTAAAAAGAGATTAGGATTTTGTGATTTATAGTCTATTAGCGCACTTATTAGGGCAGTTCAAAGCAAATCTAGGAATTTAGTTCAAAAAGAGTCATCATAACAGTGCCCGGTAAGCGGCAATAGGCTCGCGACCTGTTTCGTGGGACCAACTATAATATACTATAATTGGCGAAGTGTGGGCGTGTATAATATGCTTCTGCCGACCCCTTCGGGGAAGCAGGCGTAAATGTATGTATGTATATAGAGTTTGCTTGAACAATACTAATGAAATTAGGTTAAAAGGGGCAAATGGAACACACAATTTTATTCCCGTTTCTCTTTTGAAAATAAGTAGTGACATCGGATGTATATGTCGCAGATAGATTAAAGACATACGGCATTTTACAAAACGACAAACCAAATTGTGAATGTATTGGAAACGTTTTTACGTAAAGCATATAATGCAACTTAATACGACACCTAACTTGGTGGGGGGGGGGGGGGGGGGCTTTGGATAGTTGCGCAAGGTAACCTAAAAAACCCACGAAATCTATCGGCGCCACATGCTTTCAGTCACAATTTGCTTAGTCGTTTTGTAAAATGACTAAGCAAATTGTGTTATATACACTATTCCCCATATTGCTATTTTGGTTTTAACTTTTTAGAGGTTCCTATAGTAAGATTATTAGCACACATGAACCAATGATTTATAAAATTAATTAACTTAAGGCTATAGATTTGCATACTGATGTTCTTTAGTAGTCCATAAAAGTAAATAAAAATACGAACTTGACCAGTTTTTCCTATATTTAGAACCAAAAGGCCGCATAAACTAAGACTGTATTGGTATTACTATATAGAATAGTTGAAATATGTTTACATAAAATGCTATGTATACATACGCCATAATAATATGTTTACATACGCCATGCTGTAAGCAAGCATGCATGAAATTACTGATTGATCTTCCTAGCATATCGAACAGTTCTATCGAACAGCAATATCGATTTGAAATATTTAATATATAAGCAAGTAAGCAACTCCTTGAATTCATGAACTTAAGCAATTCTGAAAGCATCATGGCTTTGGGTTTGCGCGGTTCCAGCGATTCCACGTGTATAGTTTGCAGCGCATAAGTTGAACAAATACCTTGTATTACACATTATAGGATGATGGGTAGCAACGTCGTCTGGCGTACTGGTTTCAACTGCGATCACCAACTCGCCTGCCCAGCGTGATGATTATGGGTGGATACCCCCAATATAATATAATCTATGTAGGAGGTTATGTTCAGCAGCGGACTTTATAAGGCTGAGATGATTATGAATTATACCATGCCGTAGGTTTCTTTTAAGCACAAAACAGCGCAGCATAGGCTTTTTGACCCCCATTTCTGATAAGCCTTCCCCCTGTTCATTTAGTAAGCGACCACCTCCTTTATGGCTATTACTGACGGAAAATTCTGAAATTTTTACTACAAACATATCTGTCTGTAGTAAAAAGTACAGAGACAATACTTTAAAGAGTCAGTTTTACTGCATTATTTCCTTCACTTAATAGTAAATTTTGTATAATAACATTTTTGATATGCACAGTTATTATACAACCTACTTAATAGGTAATATACCAATTAGTAAAACATAACAAGTACAGCTGTACATACTAGCACTAACAGAAATTGAGTATAAAGATTAACATACAGTTAACAATATTATTTCATTTTGGTGTAATAGTTGGGCAGACTGAAACTTATATAGAATTGCTACTTCCTTCTTCTATTATTTACTTTCCTTATTTTACTGCGACCATTATAGAACAGCAAGGTGAAATAAAATAATGGCGAACTTGAACTCGCCGTTTGGTTTAAGTGCAGTACGCATAAATTGTTACAAATGACGCATTGCAATATTACTAACTTTATAATTATGACATTATATTTATGAGATCCGGAGCTAAAGAGCTCAGTTTTACTAGGTGAACCAGTTTCCACGTAAACGCAACTGTTGTTGCTGATGTGTAGTATATTCAAAGTATTTTTTGAGCCGATCATTATGTAGTAATCAGAATAATAGTGCCTAATTTTTGGCGTTCAACTGTTGCTGCTTTTCTTAAAGATCGAAAGATCAAAAGATCTACTCAAATAAACTTAGGAATATAATAAACTGAACCTCTAAAAAATACTTTTTTGATCATCAAAAATACTGAGCTAGCATCTAATAGGGGATTAGGTGCTCCATCAGAATTTTTTGATGTACAAAAAGGTTAGGTTAGGTTGGTAATTTATTAATTTTGATGACACATTAAATATGAGCCATAAACTTAGGGCTTTTTTTTGGAAAAATTGATCGACCTACTTCCCTGTTTCCAGCTTTTCAACTTTCGGGGCAGCATTTCTTATTCATAATTTCACCTCTGTTGCTTGTAGTCGACACAAACTTAATAATTATGTTTAAGCTTCGGTATGAACGTATTTAAAAACATTGCCTCTATTTAAGTTAGTAAAATAAGCCTGCTATAATATAATAACAAAATTGCTTGTGTCCGGATAAATTACGTATTTCCATACTTATATATCTATTATATCTTTAAGTTTCAAATAGGCACAGAACTATGTACTCTGTGTCCGCAGTAAGGAAGTAGAAACACGAATCCTTCAGAATAAGGACATTATTCTTGTGATTGTAAAGAATGATATATATTATCCTACAATTTTTTTATCTTTAACCTTAACTCATTATGGTATGGTGGCGTAGCTAAACTAAATGTAAACGGACGGACACGGCATATCGGTGCTCCTCTAGTTCTTAGAATGTTTACTATTATAAAAAGCGATGTTAACTGCGCTTTGCAATGATGAAAATAATTCATTATGTGACACATGCCACTGAAATACTGTTCACAATTTGCTTAGCAAATGTGGCTCCTAAAATAGTTTGTAAAATATGTTAAGCTAAAAGTAAATAATATAAGTGTCACGCAATGATTTATTTTCTGTGCTGAGGTGTTACTATGGCATGGCGGCCATATGTTTTGCTCTTGAAGGTTACAGGTTCGAAAAACAGAGAGGATATATCGGCTTATTGTTGTGTACAGCTGACTTGAAATCATTTACAGATAGAATTCATCTTATGACAAATTTCGCAAGTAAGCGCAGTTATATTTTTGCGATAATAATTGCGGTACCTACTTGGGGATTGAACTCATGCTACAGCCTTATTTGTAAAGAAAAGTATATAATGGAATTTTCAAATTTATACCATTTCCATCTTCAACCATAACCAAGTATAATTATTACAATTTTACCGAAATGATGTGAATAACAGTTTTAAACAGAGGGTAAGATAGTAACAACATTTCGGGATCTGATATTATCTCTTATTTTATGCATTCTGTCATAGATAAAAAACTTCTTATGACATGAATTTATGACTACAAAAAATCAATTCGTCTGGGTATCCCGGAGAGGAATCGAACCTCCGACCTTTGGATAACCGGACCACTGCGGAGCATTGTAAACGCTAAAAAATATATAAAGAAATTAAAAGTGTCATTTTTGTAGATGTGTGCTATTATTGTATGGTAAAACTTGTCACGGTTTAAATCAATTGAAATCCCTTATATCACTTAATAGAAGCCTAGTTGTCATAGTTTAAAGCCTAGACGCTGAAACGAGAGTGAGACGTTCACTCTCAATCACGTTACAGCGTTGGTCACGAAGACATCGTTATTCTCAGGCTCCTATCTTACCTGAAGATGCCCTGTGTAAGGGAGAAACAGGTGTTTGTGTTTGTTTCTTGATTTTTTGGGAAATTATAGTTGCGCGGGAATTGTTACAAAGATATTTTTAACCCATCACTTATAGTGGATTTCCCCAAAGTAACGACTGAATCAATAAATTACTGTAATTTATATCAAAAATACCTAGTAAGTAAACAAAAATCTTTAGAAAATTTATTTAGAATATCTATAACTCACTTATTCAACTAATTCTTTAAGTAATAAAAAATTCAGCACCGATATTTATAATTATAAAGTTGAGACCAATCTCTAACCAAAACGCTTTACAAACATAAGTTAAATTAACAGACAAAGATTTACAATAAGGGACATCTATTTTACAATAAGTATTATAAATATGTCTAAGAACCTCGATTTAGTTCCAGGAGCTGACCCAGAAGAGCCATTTGTTATTCTCACTGAAGTTAGAGATAATGCTATAGGAAAGGTTAGTAAAAGATATAAATTCGTAAAAACATCTCATTTTTCCTTTACAGATGTTACTGACATTTGCCATAGTTGCTAAGAAATATTTATTTACTGTACTACACATACAGAACCATTTTTTTTTTTTTTGTTTTACGTCGGTAACAAAATGCGTTTACGCACTACCTTCCGGCCAAAGGGGGACCGAAAGGGGGTGTGGAACTCACCACCGGCAGACGCGACTGCCAGCAGTAATACCCACAAAAATCTTCCGACGACGCCCGCCGCTTGTTGAGAAAAAGGCGGGGGCCAGTACCTGGATTGCAGCGTCTGACACCCCGCCTGCGGCCAACTTCCCCCGGACCAAAACCGGAAGGACCTCCTCAGAGAGGCGCAGTGGACGCGCCCCTCCTACCTCCTTGTGCGAGCATAGCGTGTGTGGCCGACTTCTCGGAGAGTCTATGGTTAGACAGCAGGGGCCCCCTGCCCCCACTGCCTAAGACCCTCCTGGCACTGCTTGACGGGCCCTCCTGGCCCGCCCGCTGCGCCCTCCACAGGTCTCTCTTAGTTTCTCCCCCGGTAGTCAGTACTAAGGGCACCCAGAGTCGTCGGTCTCTGGGTGTTACCTTTTCCCTAGCGCCTCCTGCGCCCTACCGGGAGGTACTCAGTCCCCCCACCACGACAAGGTGGAGACCAGTCGGGGGGGTGTTCCCACAACCCTAACTTAAACTTCTAACGTAATTTTTTTGCGCTCTTACGAGATTAATTAGCTTGATGATAATATATTAAAATCTTTAAGATAGAACAATTACTTTTGTGTAGTTGTGACTACAACCTTTTTTAATGACTGTATCCGCGCCTGACGCCTTGTATGTTTCATAGCCCTATCAAACATTTGCCAGCGATCATTTTCCTACTCAAGTCTGTAGTCATAATTATTAGCTCTATTTCGACTATATAATAAAAATCGTCGTCATAATTACGGATATAACCGTGATTCGATAGATTTAAGCCCATTCTATTCAGTACAATTTAAACTTAAGTAAATGTTTAATTGGCTCCAATGATGACTGATTTTGCTGAAGCTAGGTTAAGTTAGAGATAACCTTTGTTCTATAAAGAAAACCTTTGAGAGAGTTAAGAACAGCTTGATACATTCTACTACTTAAGAATTTTATCATAAATTACAAATAAATGTTTATAAAAGTATCAAAACAATCACGTGTGTAATCAAATAAAAAGTAATTATTAAAGCAGTAGTTAATTTCAGCCTAGTACTAATCAAAACTCAATAAAAACCCACCTAGCTGTAGGTCTCGTATTATTATAACCTTATAATGGGTAATGGTTAAAAACTTTATTATTTTTTCATTAGTAATGTTATTTGTTTAAAATAAGGATTGGCCGCTTTATGAGCCAAAGAAACCAGGCGATGAAGTTCCCCCAGACACGGTGTTTGCAGTGACGGCGGTCCAGCTGCACAGGGTTCTGTTGAGCAAGGCTAGAGCTGTGAGGAAAAAGGACCCCGCTAAGGCTGAACGACTATGTCGACTGGCTGAACGAAGAGCTAAAGATGGTATAGTTATCAGCGATAGTGCTTATAGAAAATATTTAATCAGTAACATCACTCTGTCGCCAACTGTTGAGAATAAGCCTTCTTTATAGACTTTCTTATGTGACCGTTTTTCTGGAGGCTTCATCCAATATGATTCCGCGTTCTTACACCACCACCGTCACTGGTCTATAATGTTGAATATCAATTACCTACCTACCTACTTCATTTTAATTCTTTAAAAAAAATTACAGTAGCCTGAATTCTTTTAAGTTTCAACTGTATATAATTAATAGAGATAATTTATAAACATGTAATAATAATAATCATTTTGCACAAAAACCATAAATAGATTACAAAAAGTATTTCAAAACTAAAAGTACAAAGGTGGATTTATCTCTAGAAGAGCTCTCTACAAGCCAACCCTAGAAGTTGTGTATTAATTTGTTGGGACGGGATTAAATTTGGTTAAAGATCTTTGTTACAAAAAAGGAAATAAAAAGTCTTATATATACCATACATACAAATATTTCAATATTATGATTAATAATGTAATAAAAATTAAATATTATAAAATTTATAAAAAGTGTTAACCAAGTGCCAAAACAGACAAGTACTGATTTCTCAGTTTACTTTAACACAAATCTTGTAAACTTGTTGTTGTACTGTAAGATAAAATTTGTAAATAATAAGTAAAACAGAAGTATGCTCTATCATAATATAGTAAATTAAAACAATTTTACTTTTTAGCTAACGACATCAACAAGACAGCTGAAGCCATTGTAGAAATTGGGATCTGTCAACTTATGATGAACAATTTGAACAATGCACAAAAGACTTTTGAAAGGGCATTCCAGTACCATACTGAGAGTAACAATATTGGAGGTTTATGTGAAACGAAAATGCATCTTGCAGCCGTCATGCAGAAGTAACAAAATACATTATTACATAATTTCTTTTGATTTTAAATGTGATATTATTACTTTGTTTTAAACATTCATTATATTTATATTCTCAATATTAGTAGATAGCATAAAACTTAGGTGTATAGGGATCCTACCAAGAAGTAAGGAGCACAAGCCAACCTCACCTGCAAATGGTGCACCTGCCGATCAACGGACCAGGCTCTGGCGAACGCTAAAGTTCCAGGCAATAGGCTCGCCACCTATTGCGTGGATCCAAGACTGTTATTAGCGAAACGAGAAACAGGCTTGATATTATGTATAGCATAAAACAGCTAAAATGATAAATAATATAATAACATTCTAACTTAATATTTACAGTATTAGTATAATAAAGTCGCAATTTAATGGTAAACAATGTATTTACATACAACATACTTATATACAATCACGCCTGTTTCCACGAAAAGATAGCGAGTCTATTGTCGCTTAGCAAGAACAGTTATGTTCGCCAGAGCCGCGTCCGTTGATCAGCAGGTGCACCACTTGCAGGTGAGCTTGGCTTGGGCTCTTGAGATGCTGGTAGGATACCTATACACCTGTAATAAACTTATAACTCAGATCCGGCGATCACGAAATGGCTGCTAAGTTATTAACCGAAATGGGTGCTTTGGCTATGGAGCACGGACTGAGGAGGCAGTTGGGTCGTGCGCTGCATCTACTGGGAGAACTGCACCTTAGGAGGGAGAGGCCTGAACTTGGCACTCAACATTTATTTGAGGCTTTTTCATGCTTTATGGGCACTCAACTGTTCCAAAAAGTATGTATTCGTACTTAAATTAATACTGTCCCAAAAAGTATGTATACTTCATTATAATAATAATTCTCTTATAATTATTTTAATCCAGTGGAGATATACTAACGATATGTTAAAAATTACTAAAAAGAAACGCATATGGAGAGATGCAGCAAAGAGATTTGAGAACCGGTAAATACTTTTGTGCAATTGACATAAAAAGCTTAAAGCCTCGCGAACTCGAGTTTAGTTAGGGCTCTCTTGTTAGATTTTGAGCTTCTTTCGATGTGCGTCTTTGATAACTTAATATATTTTTAAAAGTAGCATAATTTAATAAAATATTGAACTGAGATAGAATAAATATTTATATTATTAATATGCTAAAGTCGAATCAAAAATATATTAGTAATACAAAAGTGACTTTACTAAATTGACTGTAGTTCTTACTTACCATGACTTTTATAATCAAGATCGCAGCCCATTAACATCTTACTAAATAAAGGAGCCATGCTCTAAAGTAAGATTGATTATGGCGTGACAAAAATTATGATATTAGTGGACATCACAATAAATATATAACCACTTAACTGGGGAATGTCGGTTTACTCGCCCTTCGCTTTTAAGGTTCGAGATAGATTCAACTTCTATAAGCATTCCTTTGTTTGTAATAAGTTTGCATTAACAAAAAACAACAAATAAAATAGATAGAAAATTATTTATTATACACCAAATTATCAAGAAAAAAATTG
Organism: Musotima nitidalis; assembly: GCA_949126915.1. Classification (NCBI taxonomy): domain Eukaryota; kingdom Metazoa; phylum Arthropoda; class Insecta; order Lepidoptera; family Crambidae; genus Musotima; species Musotima nitidalis. The sequence continues at coordinate 8,481,430 of OX421418.1, read as the reverse complement.
CAAAAGATAAGCGATACAATTGGCGGCCTTATCGCTTACAGCGATTTCTTTCATGGAACCTTAGTATTAAAATAAGTACACTCTTATTTTTTTTACAGCTTACTGTTGTTTTGAGAGAGATTTCCAAGCAAATTTTAGATTATATATTGTATATTTATACACCCATTTTAATATCAGACTGGCTTGATCTTGGAGCAGTTTACATTTTAAAAATAACTACACTTGCATGCACCCCACGATACTGTTCGCTCAGGGCGACTAAATATTTAATGAAATGCTTAACGTAAAAGCTTTCTTCTTGAATAGTTCATTAAGATGCTTTGGAGATAATGAAACTTCAAATAGAGCGCTGAAGCTCAACGTGTTACTAAGTTTTACGTTGTGTTAAGAATAAACTTCTTGCATTGAGAAGAAAAAGTGCAAATATCTACTAGAGTTTTTAATAAGAAATAAAATGTAGAGTACATGACAACAAATATTTGGTTAAAGTTACAATAGTGTTATATATAAATTTCTTGAAATTGTAAAAATGAATCTAATGGCTCGTAAGTATAAAGTGTAATTCATCGCTACAAATGTACCAATATTTTAGTCAATGTGAAAAAGATCAGCTGAGTGCTCGTTCTTTACTACAAATATTATTAGAATTTGTCAAAAAATGATATATATAAAACTCATTTATTCCAGTCGGCAAGCCCCGCAAAGCGAGATGCACAGGGCAATGTGCCTCAGAGTGAAGAAGGGGATTTCATATTCCAATCTCAGGCTAGTAACATTTTTGAAGAAGAGGCTGAGCAATCGAGGTTGATGATGGCAATTTCTGCTGGTAAGTCAATGTTCTTTACTTATATATACCTACAGTTACTTTCCTACACTGCGTTCCTGCGGGATACTGAAAAGTTGTGAGGATTACTCCCAATTTCAATATGACTTAAAGTCACAACAATTTTATATATCTTTACACATTATGTGCAGTGTAATTTTACAGAGCGGCGTTGACATAGCGTGGACGTTACAGTTCCGTGCGTCACTTAAATATACCATTGTTTTCTTTTTTTCTGTAGGGTGTACAAGGCTCCTAACAGTCGAGGTTCTGGCAATCGTAAAAGTTCCCGGTATGCGGCAATAGGATCGCCACCTATATTTCTCACGGCTATATTTGCTCACCTGTGTCTTAGCAATTCTATGTAAACTTTGTGAAGTTAGCTGATTTGTGATATGCGCTTGTCTGGGTGATTTCTTCGCTATGTTGTGTTGTGCGCTTTCGTTGTTATGTAAATCGCGTACTAATAATTACATTATAGAATTAGTCAACTTAGGCACAATTATAGTTGTGACTAGTTTATAAGTATGCTTCATTTAAATATAATTAAAAACTACATACCCAACACACTAGACACTTTCAGTGATTTTTTCGGGTGTTTAAAATCTATGTAAAAATGTTTATATATAGTATATAGTAGTTTATATATAAACCTATTACGTGTAATAAATAAATATCAATAATCAGTAGCGAAATTATGGCGTTCATTATTCCCTTCGGGGAAAAGGCGTGAAGGCGGAGTGTTGTTTGTATAGTTTTATAATCATTCTATATATGGAAACAAGGCATTGATGATTTTTGTGAACATGTACTTATCATAGCCATCATTCAATACACTCAGGCCGAGACAAAAGCACGCAAACACTACAAGGTAAACTGAGAGTGCGGGCTGGATGGGAGCTGGAGAAATGATACCTGAGTGATGCCTGAGAACTTACACAAGAACTTGGTGTATAGGGATCCTGTCATCAACTTTGGAGGCCAAGCCAACCTCACCTGCAAGAGGTGCACCTGCCGATTAACGGACGAGGCTCTGGCAAACATAAAAGTTCCCGCTAAGCGGCAATAGTGTGGGCATATAATATGCCTCTGCCTACACCTTCGGGTGAACAGGCGTGATTTTATGTATTAGCTTAGAGCTTTTTAGTCATATTGTGCGAAACTCTTTAATTTAATATAAATAAGTAAAGAAACAAAGACAACATCTTAGCTATAAAGTTAATATAAAGTTTTTATACTATTTTGTACTCTATAAAGTTCTGCATTCTCATGACGGTCTCATGTGCAGAATCGAGAAAGACCTAAATTTATTATTATAAAGGTTATTTTTTATTTTGCCGATTGTTTCACTGACACAGACAGAAAATATCTTTATAAAAAATATAATATTAATAATGACTATTCATAAATATCAAGTCCCGTATATATAGGTTTTAAAGTTATGGTTATTTGAATACAAAAAATATATGTACAATTAATACATTAATTGACTGGTCGCCATTTTTAAATTCAAATAATTTTATAACCGCCTCAGCGGACTTCTTGGCGGGAAAGTGAAGAGTCATGTCTGCAGTTTTGTTTTATTTTCTAAAATTTGTGATAATTCTAACATTATTGTTAATAACGTGGATTATTAACCGTTAAGTGTTTGTGATCGTACATGAGTGTTGGTAAATGAAACAAAACAGTGCAACATAACTTTTCAAATACTCTCAAGAAGTCCATGTGTGATCTCAGTATAGTCCCACAACTTTACTGAGGACTCAAAGGGTTTAGGGGGAGGGCATCTCATTCATCATCTTTTTTTTATTCATTCTAATTGACTATGAGTTATACATTAATATATCTTTGACTTGATACTCGCTAAATATGCTAAACGCACGAAGCCATTATTGAAATAACAAATGAAGCATTTTCTCATGTGAGTACGTTGCATTGATCAAGAATTTTTTCGAGCTTTATATTGAATATATTTATGAACTTGTTTATATCGACCCACCCGTGCGTCCTCTGTGGCAAGTAAGATGTGAAATAAAATACTGTGTTCGTTGATATTAATAAACAAAACGTTATTAAAATATGCAATTTCTTTTTTCTATTCCAATATGGGGCTCTTTAAAAGGCACATACCACTTTTCATCGGATGGGCGGCATGCTTAAAAGCGACCTAGACCTTAAAAGAGACCATAAACAAAAAAAAAAATCTTCCGTAAATAGTTACTCTCGGCTATAGGTCTCAAAGAATTTATATGGAAAAAATCTTCTAGGCGTCCTTTCTTTTGTTCTTTTATATAAAAAGAGAGATATTACAATATATTGTTATAACTCAACTAAGCTGATCAAAGATAAAAATTGAGAGTTTATCAGATCCAAAGTCAAATGACAAGCCTACATACACAATTAATGTTGGGTAAGAATTTGCTTCTAAACAAGTAATAGTTAATATAATTTACTAAAGTTTTTGTTTTCTTACACTGAATATTTTGAGAATTGGACAACTTGTGACTAAACGCGATTCTTTGCTGAAAAATAAAATACAATATTTACATTGCAACTACTAAAGAACTTTCGCGAGCGTCATCATTAGCGGCTCCGAATTATTAGTTAGTTCACGTAAAGGCTTCTGATATTGAAGAGTTCTTATTAGAAAAGAAAAAAAGTAGATAGGATCCTGCCATCAACTTTGGAGCCCAAGCCAACCTCACCTGCAAGTGGTGCACCTGCCGATCAACGGACGAGGCTTTGGCGAAATAGCAGTGCCCAGTAAGCGGCAATAGGCTCGCCACCTATTATGTGGGACCAACTATATGCCTCTGCCTACCCCTTCGGAGAAAGAGGTGTGAATGTATGTGTGTATATTTCAGAGGTGTATTTTATGGTACCCCATTGACGAATAGTCCAAATTGGCACTGAATTTAAAAGTTACTCTTATTTTTGTCTCAGATGCCCAGCAAGTTTACATACCTACTGTATGTATGTATGTATAATGGATCAGCGACTTTTTTTGTGTAGCCAAAATATTACTTTTGTATGTTACTTTAAAAGTGTTTAACGTTGTGAAATTTATTATTTGCGGAGAGATGTTGTTCAGCACTTAATGGCTGTATATTCAAAGCTACCTCGAAACGCGCTAGATCTATGAGCCGGGCAAAGTTTTAAGAAGCAAAGCTTTTCATATAAATACAGAGGGCTCTTATTTTTAAATATCCCAAACAAATACCTTGCGAAATACATTGTTCGACGACTTTCTATGTGTCGAATGTTGCATTATATTCAGATAAGGGGTCACATGTGCCCGTTGGGGAATATGGAAATCTTATTTCTAACGCAACCATTTTGTACTCGCTATATAAGCTTTTTGAATCTTCCCAGAAAACATCATGTAACGACTGTGTCCATATAGTTATTGAAATCCTTGTAACACAAATTTCGTGCGCTAGGGCAGATGTTCTTAAACAAAAATTTACATTCAAATGAGCTTTTTAACGAAGCCAAAGTACAATAAATGATTTTAAAGTTATTTCTATGAGTCGTTCACTCCGCCATAACCGGCTTGCCGAAATCTTGATGACGTTGGTCACCACTTGGAGTGCGTCACACAACTTGAATTAATTTTAAAAAACTTGTTATTTCGCAAAACAAGACTTAGTATAAAGTTCGAATAAACTAGATTCATTAAATTTATTACTTTGTATTTACAACTTTTTTAACCTTGATTGCTAACTTAATACATATTATGCAGATTAGAAATATATTTTTCGATTCGGCGATTTGTTTGTTTCTTTTAGACTCATTTACCAATGAACAATATTACTAATTGGGTCCATATCTCATAAATTTGTTATTAGTTTTTGAATATAATGTCCTACATACTGGATTTTTATATAAAGATCCCCAAAAGTGTTTTATTTAGTATACAGGATGTAAATATCATTATCAAAGCATATGCATAGGCTATGCGTTCTACATAATAATATCATACCATTTTAGCGTCAAAAATACAGCTAATGTTTAAATGTATGAAAAACATTACAGACAGAGTTTCTACAACCAAGTCTGTCGCTACTAAAAAAAAACATAAGAAATAACGCTTAAAATTTGTTTTCATTGTAAATTTAAAAAACAAATCGTATAAAAATGTCCTTCAAAAATTATAAGTTATAGTTCTTCTATGTAGTACTTCAAAAACTATAAGTTAAGTACTAATAGGTTGGGGAAAAAGTCTTTTCGTATTTTTGTATGAAAAGTCAAGACATTTTTTTCAAAGTTTATTTACATTTATTTACAATATATATGTACCGTTTTGTTGAATAACTTTCTGCCATTTTGTGGGCAGAGACATTATCCCGTTACTGTAGAAACTTTGGGACTTCTGATCAAAAAAACGGGACAAATAGTTTTGGCAGTCCTCTCTTGAGGTCAACCTTACAGAACCTAAAGAATTCTGCAGAGACCGAAACAGGTGAAAATCTGAAGGCGCAAGGTCAGGGCTATATGGTGGATGCACTAGGACCTCCCAGTCGAACTCTCTTAATTTTTGCTGAGTGGCTAAAGATGTGTGTGGTCTAGCGTTATCGTGATGAAAGACCACACCCTTCCTGTTGATCAATTCCGGCCGTTTTCTCTCGACTGCTTCCTTTAATCTCATCAGTTGCTGGCAGTAAAGATCAGAATCGATGGTTTTGCCGGGCGGTAAAAGCTCATAATAAACAATGCCCTTCCAATCCCACCATACACACAGCATCACCTTATTTCGTGTTAGGCCAGGTTTGGCCACAGTCTGTGAAGCCTGGCCAACTTTCGACCACGACCTTTTTCGCACGTTCTTGTCGCACGTGATTCACTTTTCATCGCCAGTTATCAATCTCTTCAAAAACGGCTCGGTTTCATTACGTCTCAATAATGAATCGCAAATGAGTACACGGTTCATTAAGTTTTTTTGAGTGAGCTCGTGTGGCACCCAAATATCGAGCTTTTTTGTATAACCAGCTTTCTTCAAATGAGTCAAAACTGTTTTGTGGTCAATTCCCAGTTCTTCAGCTACATCGTAACTACTAATATGCCGATCTTGCTCCACTCTTTCCAAAATAGCGTCCATTTTATTCGTAACAGGGCGACCAGAGCGAGGTGCATCTTTAACATCAAAATTTCCGGACTGAAAACGTTTGAACCAAATTTGTGCTACTCTTACTGACACTGCATCAGGTCCATAAACATCACAAATTTTTTTCACTGCTTGAGTTGCATTTTTGCCTTTTTTATAATAAAATTTTAAAATGTATCGAATTTCTTCATTAGATTCACTCATTTTTACGGAGAGAAAAACAAATGAAAAATAGCGGGAAACAACTTTTTTTAATTTTTTTCTTTTCTTTATAATGGAACCTTTTTAATGTTACCAAAACCAGCCAGCCACAAATAGTACAGTCAAAAAAATTTTATAATAAGTTTATACCTACGTTATGCGAAAAGACTTTTTCCCCGACCTAATATAATTTATTGATTTCCCAGGTCACAGAAAAAAGTTATCCTTATGTTGGCCAGAATACCAGGCGGCTTTGAATAAGGTCTTTTTACATCCTGTACAAAATTTATTAACTTACATATAAAATTATTTTAAAAAAATCAATAATCGTATCGCCTTTAGTATAATATATTTTTTAATAAATAAATATTTTGATTGTAATACAACAAAAAATATATTATCATGTTTTAATAAATGCCGTCCGTTCTTCATATATGCTTAATACATATAAAATAGTTTTAAAAAGCTTTCGACAATGTTCTGGCTTCTATATCAAGATAGCTTTATAGTCGACTTTATCTTTTCTCGGACCATTTTGGAAGATTTATCGAGTTTTACAGAAAGAGATTTAAATGTGATATATATTACACATACTTTAGTATTTTATTGTAGGAGTAAATTGTAATATTTAAAGCTAAAATCTTTTTATTGAATTGAATAATTTAACATCATACAGAGAGGGCTTTCCTCTTATCGTGATTAGAACACTCAAATAGACACCCGTTCATAAGCCGACATGGGTAATTAGGTATGTGAACTACGCTACTCCGAACTTAGTCGGGTAGGGTACACAAAGAACAGCTCTACGTGTACCCTACACCTATGTTTTACTAAAAAACTTACAAATTAGGGCCCTGTTATAAATATTACCTGTCCTACTGTAAATTTGTGAATTTTATTCACATTTGTACAATGAAATTATACATAAAATAAAGATATTATTATTATTTAACTATATCTCCAGAACCGATTTCTAAAATATTTCATTAATAATGAAAATATTTCAAAGCCACACATAAATGATTACCAGCAATTTTTCATTTAGTAACGAGCAAAACATTGCAAGCGATTAATAGAATTTCAATCTAACCTAAAAACCCAATCTCTTTTCCCTGTAGGACAAGAGCTTATGGCATCGTACTTTAATTTGCTGAAAGAAGCGGAGACATGTGCCGTAGCTCAAGTGAAGACCATTGAATGGAAGTTGTCCCGTTCCAGCTGGTGGGTAAAGAAGCATACCGACGATCTGGTGCCTTGCTTGTGCAAAAAACACAATAGGACACCCTTGGACATTTTAAAGTAAGGATTAACTACTAATATTTTCTTGGGATCTAGCTATAAGTCTAATAACTACAATTACATATTATTATACATATTATTTATTTATTTGCATGAAAGTAAATCTAAGCAGCGTGATTTCAGTACAGTAATATTCAGTTGATTTTTTTAATGAATATATTGTTTTGACGTTTTCAAGTGCTATGTTAGTTTATGAAATAAAGAACTTTTTACTTTTACTCTACAGATTAATTAAGTGTCTCGTTTCAGTACAATTTGGATATGTTGCATACATTGCAATTTGTTTTATATTTACAAATAATGTAAGATCAAAGCAAGTCGACACGCTAACTGCATCTATTTTTGTAATGTATGACACAGAGCTGGTTTAGTAAAATATCAAAATTCATATTTTTGCATATTATCCGCACAGCTTGGCAACTAAACTCACCCAAATTGAAGACTAAAGCTTTTTTTATACCGTCTCTTTAGTCGATTTTTAAGGATTAAGGAAAGCATATCAAGTATTCGTGGTAAAGTTGTGGGCTATGGTCTTACGTCTCTCTGTGATGTGCAAAGTAGAGCTATATAGGGTGTTCTCCTATGTATCTTAAGTATGTATTTACAAAAAAAAAAAGTATGTAAGTATGTTTATCCGTTATTTGGTATCCATAACACAAGTTCTTAATAATACTTATCTTGGAACTAAATAATTGGTGTGATTGTAGGAGAATATTTAAGAGAATATTTATTTATTTATTTATAGGTACTGTAGCTACTACTTTATTTTGTTAGCACCTGTCACATATCTAACTCTCTTTTTAATCAGTGACTCTCTGTGACAGCAGTTGATATAGTAAAAAAAATTTGAGCGCTACCATGGAACAATCACCGTTCAAGCGCACCCATTCATGACGGTCTGCAAAAGACGCATTCTTTCATAGCTTTACCAGTATTAGCTTTATCGCTTACCAACTTTTCCATCTTCATCGCAACAATAAACATTCCAGAGCGATTTCATTTAACTATGCTTTAGATAATGATTTTTTATTTTAAAAATTATATTAAATGTTTTGAAATCATTGCGGAGCTGTTCAGGCTGGTGCACATGCGCAGAAAATTAACATGGCTATCCTTTACCCAGCTCTTTGATTGATGATAAATTGTAACAACGAAGTGCAACGTGAATTGCGATGGATAGCTTATCTACTTTGGGCTCTTAATGTTACTGCTCCAATACAAAGATACTGGTAATCATACATTTGATTAACCGAATAATGCAAGCTTATGGCAATAGGGTTTTTATATTTAAAATTTGATTCAAAAGACACTATTACGCCGGGACAATATTACGACCTTTTAAAGTATTAATTTGTAAATACCAAACTGTCTATTTTTGAGCAGTCTTTATCACAACACATCACAATAATAAAACACGTTATCTGATTAACAGACGTCGAAATGAATAGTAATTATAAAATCGACTTCAAATAACAACATTCCTGTTAAAAGACACGTGTGATGTGCATGTGAATACCTTCACGTGCCTCTTCGTATAAATTCGCTTGGGTCCATTAAATAATTAATAAAAAATAATATTTGTAGATTATTATTACTATCCTTTTGACCTTGGCTTACGGGATGTGGCTCATGTTCAGAAGTGAGGCGTTAAGCTTTTAAACGATAGTGGCAAAACAGCAGACATCGTAGTTTGGACTTTACGCTCCTTTGGTAAAGGTCGAAAACCAGTAAAGTTTACTTTATGCTATACCAGCTAAAGGGTTATTGAGCTGATGATGACTAGTTAAAAAGCAATTCTGAGATCCGCGACACTAGGCAATCTAAAACGATAAGAAAAGTTAGCTGAATTCACATAGGTCAATCGTTGGATCGATGACCGTTTCTAAGATATTTGACAGAGCTTTCGTGCTGTAAAAGCCATATTAAGCCATTGGTTCCGGCTATTAATATACACGTGATAGTTGTTAATACGCAATATCTTTATTGCTCTCCACAAACAGTTACAATAGGATTTCAATATATATTACAGATCGTTGTGGATCATTTTAGAGTTAGGAGAGGGGATGATTTATACATTAAAATAATATTATAAATTAAAATAAAAAAGTAAACTTAATGTTGTTAATTTATAATTGACTTCTTGGCGGGAAAGTGAAGCGTCATGTCTGCAGTTTTGTTTTATTTTCTAAAATTTGTGATATTTCTAACATTAATGTGGAATAACGGTGGATTATTAACCGTTAAGTGTTTGTGAACATACATGAGTGTTGGTAAATCAAACAAAACAGTGCAACATCACTTTTCAAATTTTCTCTCATGTGAGATCTCAGTATAGTCCCACATCTTTACTGAGGACTCAAGGGGCTTAGGGGAGGGTATCTCATTTACCATTTATCATCTTTATCACCACTCATTCTCATTTACTATGAATTATATATTATTGATATATCACTTACTTGACACTGGCTAAATGTGCTAGACGCACGAAGCCACTATTTAAAATAATGAAAGAAGAAAAGTTTATAATTATTACGTAAGTTGCATTATGTGTAGAACGTAAGGTTTTTCAAAATTAATTTCTATTGGGCTTGAAAATTCTAAGAGCATACCAAAACCTGCCTTAGTCAATCTGCGCAGGAGGTTTGTGGTCAGTTGTGGCCCTTTAATGTGCCGAGGTGATGATTTTATTTAGCTGTATGTTTTAGTGGTCTACAATATCAACAATGTTACATAAAAAACAATTCGTAGTCGCTAAATTAAACTATATAATAATATTTTTATTTTGCAGATACCAATTAAGCATGAAACGATCGTCAATATCCGCAAATGACAGCGATACGCCACTGACCCGCACAAATACAGTGGAAGATATTAGAAAACTTCGCAGCAGTTACCAAAAACAAACTTCTACATAAGCTGTTTATATCCAAAAGAGTATTTAGATATGTTATGTTATGTAATAGAGTTCTTTTTTCTTTTATAAATAAAAGCTAAAATCACCAAATATTATTTAAACTAGATTAGAGACACAATGCACAGAGCTTTTCCCAAAAGGCGTTAAGCGGCTTTTATGTGATCGCCAACATACCAGTAATGTAACTGGTTGTCGTGACCACTTTCCATTAGGTGGTGGAAATTACTTTGTGGAAAAAAGCAACGTCGAAAAAGTGGAAACTTTGGGACCGTTCTCGATAGAAAACCTCTGTGGACGCAATCTACCCTACCTATAGGTTTATATTAATAGGTCGTACAACCGAATAACGGATAGACATTTATAAAACTGTTTTATTCATAATAGTCTTAGTATGTCATAGATTTAACCCACACTTGAATATTTTAATCAATTTAAGCTTCAAGATAAGAGCTAGAGTGTGGAATATTCAGGGAGATTCATAAAATGTATTTTTCAATTGTTAGCAAAGACATACTTACGGCTTATCATTAAGTCGACGATGACGAAGACACGTGTTTATGTAGGCAGTCTTGATAGAAATTACAATGCATTGCTGAATAAATTGTCCCTATTTCATGTCTCTTTCAAAATATACTAAAAATTTGATTTGTGGCAAATTTGTGGTTAATCTTGTGGTGTGCTTTTAATAAAAAATATTAAAATGGTCTGTTTGCAAAACAAATCTCAAAGCAAAAAGTCTAAGAAATTTTACTTGAATTAATGAATATGTGACAAATAGTGTAGATATAGTGTATAACATAGCTGTACTCGCGGTTTCACTCGCGTTGATATCATGAAAACCAATAAAAATATTTATTAGAATGGAATCTTACTTATAAAGCGCACCTAACAAATGTTGCCCGTTTTTGCAAAATTTTTCATTGAAGCTCCGCCCAAAGCATTGCTGAATTAACGAACATAAAAAAAATTTGAAAAAATTGGATCTAGTATTATTTGAAATTTGCGCGTTCAACCAAACAAACTCTTTAGATTTACAATACCAAGTATAAATAAACAACGCCCTTTATGGATTTGGCTTATATGTATTTTTGGATTATTTCGATTTTTGGAAATTAATAATACATTGTTATTTAGAAGGCGCATTGTTATGCAAAATGTAATGCCATATATAAGTGAATAAGACATATCTATCGCAAATATTTTATAACAACAATTTTACATACCTACCCATATAACAAAATATTTTTAATATTTTAAATAAATTGCCATAAAAGTCGTTTTGATTATAAATAATTCATATCTAAATTAGTATGATAATGAATTCCTTCAACCAAAGGTATGGAAATTTAATCAACAACTCCTCACGTGGACATTTAATGTTAATGTGAAATATATAATTTATGAAGCTTATCCCAGTCAGGTAAATGCTTAATTAATTCTTGAGAATACATTGTATCTACTACTTAAAAGGCGGATGATTAGTGGCATAATTTACCTTTATCTCATCACTTAATTACTTTAAAATTAGTATGCAAAGTAAACACTTGTGTGAAGAGTATTAGTGACTATATAAAATCAGAATAGTGCTAATATTTTAATTCTAAAATGTTCGGGAGATTTAAAGAACTTATCTGCGGTATTTGGAGCGTTGGCCATGTCATTGGTATGGAGTCGAACTGAACTTTACATAAGCGTGCTTCGAGCTTAAATACTCTCAAGTGGTTAATTATTCTTTAATAGGCTTATTGCAATTAGCAATACGTAATCCTATAAAAAAGCAGTACTAAAATACCTACCACCTTGGCCTTATGAAAATGAAATTTTTTATTCATTTTTATTTTGGTGTACAGCGGAGCATTTCTCTTTAAACAACTTCACACTAACGCGATCATTTTCCACGAGCAGTAGGTTCAGTTGAGAATAATTGGGCCAGAAACTCGTCAAATTGGTCCTTCGTTTTTCATTATTTTTCTATTTTTACACAATTAGCTGGCGTGCTAATTGGGTAAAAACAGAAAACTAATTAAAAATGTCTGCCTTTTCGACCCGACATAAGGTTAAAGCTCTGAAACCACTGTATTACGCCCCCACATATCAACAATAAAACTTGAACTCAATGACGTCATCATGTCTTCTGAAGAGGGTCACTTTAACTCCACATATTATGTAGCACAGAAATTTCATAACATGGGTCAAGTTAACGATGGCTGATTTGAAAGAATTATAATATGATGAAACAGCTCATTAATAGCTTGCGTGTTCAAGCTATGACGTATAAGGATGTATCAGGCTTTGATGAATCTTTGGCTAGAAACCTTTCCTACCAACTACTTAAAAATCTGTTAATGGTTATATAATCTGGTAACTGTTAACAGTCAAGTTGCAATATTAACAGTATGTATATTTATAATTTTCCATATCATAAAACTATTGGTTTCTGCTGACACACTTTGATATTTTTTTATATTAGTGTCTGCTGTTCTTAAATATTGTTTAGGTAGTGTTTTTTTCTGTCATTATCAGAAAATATGATATGTATTCAGTGAAAAAAATCATTATATTTTTATTAGATTTAAAGGATCGGCGCTGTATTATTTATAAGGAAACAAAATATTTTTTCAACAAATATTTTAAATACCCGTTAAGCTCTTAACGACATATATTATATGAAAGTACTTTTTACTAGACCAAATCTCGTATCATGTCAGTTTAAAATTTACATTTATTGTTAAAAGTTAAAGTGCGTATAAATGTCAAATGGACGATCAGATGACCTGTAACTAATTATAAATTGATGAGGAATAAACAACAAGGAACTTAACTTAATTCATTTAATAACCAAAATCACATGACATAGTGAAACTTAACTAGCTATTTACAAGTACATTTATATTAGAGTTCGTATTGAGCATTTATTGCTTTGTTTTTACTACATTCTACTCACCCGTGTTTTGTTTAATTCTATCACCAGCTAAATAATTAGTGACAATATCACAATCTACATTTAAATAAAAAAAACATCTTCTCTTTTACGTAATTTTGTACTGATTTTCTGTTATATGTAATAAAAGTTATATCCGTATATTGTAATATTAGACACAGAGTATTTGGCAAACAATTTCACGCATGGAGTTTTAAAATCCAAATTGTGTTTACTTTTATAACTTTAACATAGGATGATTTTAACAGTATTACTTTTTAATTTATGTTTTGGCGAATCTTTTGCGGGGTTCCAAGCGAACTTTGAATCCTTCGGCACGCTTTAGAATGATGTCAGCCTGAAGATTGAAATCAGACTCTTTGAGGTCAGATTGTACTCTGAAATTTCTTAGGATGGTTGAGAGAATGATCTTGAGCTTCAGCATAGCGTACTTACGGCCTGTAAATAAAATAAAAAAATTAACTTAAGATAGATCTTAACTTTTTTTAGATTAATATAATCGGTGGCTATTGGTAGCTATATACTACTGTGGGACTAGATAATATTGCATTTTAAATTATTTCTGGAAACAGGGTTTTCTATGAGTCTGAGAATTCATTGAATAAGTTTAGTTCTTTAATGCATTTGGTATGAATTTTCAGTTCCTAACCTTTTTAAAGTTTGAAATTATACATAAGTACTGTTTAACACCAAGGAAAAAATAATTTCTTTTACATGTTTAGAAGAAAGTCATACATAAAAAAATACATACCGACGCAACTTCTTGGGCCAGCTGAGAAAGGCACGAACGCGTAGTAATGACGGTTGGCCGACTTTTCCGGTAGGAAATTGTCGGGGTCGAATTTGTTGGGGTTGGGGTATACGTCCGGACGACGGTGCAGCTTGTAAGTAGCGATGATGATCGTGGTACCAGCGGGCACTTGCTTACCACAGGAGGCTGCCAATAAAATATGCAATTAAAAAATAGCCCTATAATATGATCAGAATAAACCCAGGGCATTCTTCACTTAGTTGAACTCAAGCAACTCAAGCATTATTTTACAGAAATGCTGAAAGTATTCGTTTTATATTTCAACACTTTGAACAAGTGCCGAATGGCAGATGTGAGCTCCTAAAATCTTACTGACAGACAAAGCTCAAAATAGGGCTTAAAAACGCATAGTAAATAACTGGGCCAATAGCAGGATCGCCTATTTGAACAAATGGTCACCGAACATGCCGAACTATAACGTGCATTAGCGTGCTTAGTTGTATGCATATTCTCTTCTAGAACTAAGCATTGCCCAGAACAAGTCTAAATGTTCAAGCCAAATTAGTATTGTAGCTACTTACTTTCGTACATAAATTCTAAAATTTGACTATTTATTTCAATTTGAGAATGTATACTGGCTGGTTCATAGACAAAGACTGAAATAATGTAAGTACTGATCTGACCTTGTCGTTTTTAGTATAATTGTTGGAAAATAAATAGTAACTTTTTGACGACTTATATGATGATGTAATAACCACGAATGAGTTCAGGTTAATTGAAATCTCCAGTGTGTTAACCATATTTTGCAGTACTTACGCAGGGTAACGTCCTCTTTGAGCCGACGAGCAATGATTGGCACTGGTGGGTACATTCTCAGGGTCTCCATCAGGCACCTTTCCAAGTATTTCATTTCCAAAGTATCTTGGAATGTTGCTGGACGGTCTGAGTCTCCAAAGATCTGGTCAAGCTCCTCGAGAACCTTGTCTTGGATGTGTTGGTGGATACCCATCATAGACAGGAAGAAACTGCTACCAGCGGCAGTGGTGTCGTGACCCTGTGTTAAAAATATATTTGCTATAGGATATTTGTTGTGGTGCGGAGATCGTTGTTTCCTCCCCTCACGAATGGTCGGGTATGTGGAACGTGTCGTTTGTGTGGACTAAGTTCATATTTAGTTACATTAGTGTCTAATACAATCCAGGCAAGCTTTGCTTATTTTGGGATTATACATAAGCTTTGTGTACCTTTGAATAATTTAATATCATATCAAAAAGTTACCCATCTCAGGACCTATGTAACTTGTGATGGTTATCGACCACCCACTATCGAATTCACTAGCGTTTATAGAAATATATCGGAATCTTAAAGAAAAAATAGTACCTCAAACATAATTGTGTCGACTTGTTCCTTGATTTCTTCATCAGAAATGATGGCTCCACTCTGTGAGCTTTCCAGCAACAAGTCAAGGAAGGCGAGACGTTTCTTCTGTCCAACATCGTTTTCGTCGACGTCCAAATCGTCCTTGAGTCCAGCAGACTGGCCGAAGGAGAGACCTTCCACCGAGGTAGTCGTGGTAGGGGGAATCGAAGTAGTGCTCTCTACTGTCTCCACCAAAGAGGGCTTCTTGCCACTTACATATTCCTCCTTCTTCCTCTTGATAACCTGTTTTTAAATAAAACAATATTTCTTGTCATGTTTTTTTAACATTGTTGCTCAACCAGTTCAAGATCAGAACGAGATTAGCGAGTTTTGCAATAAATGCGAGATATCTTACGATATAATTTATTGCTATTTTATTATAGACGTGAGCAAAAATTTACATATGCCTATCTAATGATGTGATGTCATAAGTAGGTATACCTACTAAACATTTAAATAATAATCTTTACTAGCTATTAATTGATTCACGTGCCAATTTACCTTCTTTGTTAATCCGTGAATGACGTCAAGCAGTTTAGTCTGGTTCTTGGCGTACTGAGTGAGGTTGAAAATTAATTCGGGTCTCAGCCAGATCTTGGTATGTCTCAAGTGGAGGATGTCACACATCTTCATCACAGCCATAGCATATTCGAAACCACTTTGGTCTTGCGTACTTTTACTTACACCCATAGCGGTTTCTGTAACAAATTTATAATAGTAGAAAACATGGAAATTGAAGATTTGACTTGACATTTTAAAATTAACTTAGATTATTTATACTTGAGCACCATTTGCACCAAGCTAAGCTGAGGTGGTACTATTACCTGGCATCACATAAAAACTCTGTTGTGTAAATACATACTTATCAATCTAATAATTATTGAGTCACATCGAGTATCATTTGTTTAAATGATAATAATTAAACGTAAGAACAATTGACCTCCACATCATTATGCAGTTAAGTAACTAACGCTCGTCGCAGTATCTTTGAATATTAGGTTGCCTCCGATGGCGAATATTGGCCATTATATTGGTACGTGTGTTGTGGGGGGTCGCCAAACTCATTACACGAACGTGCCGTCGACAATTAAAAACCAGCATAGTACGTGATGCTTGAATACTATACTCTGCTTGTAGTAAACTACGAAATTGCAAAATTATTCTGATAATTTTGCTACAATAATTTTAACTTTAGTGTACCTTTGCAGTATTAATGACGGTTGTTATTCGCAAACATTATGCTATTGGGGTAATTCACAAATATTGCAGTTAGCTAGAAAATGGGTCGCAGTGATTATGCAGCAAATGTATCAGTATTATGTAGCTGCTCGAGACCAGTTTTTGTTGTGTGATGTAAATAGAGGCTTCAGTCATCTGTTATATTGGATGAGAAGTCGGTGTGCAATTCTCGCTTAACCAATTTCGCAAACTCTAAATAGCTGCAGAGGAACATTAGCTTCACGACCATCTGAGCCCGAGCTTGGCCCAACGCGACCTATGTTGCCACTACTGACATCAGTACGTGTCTCAACTGACAAATAGCAGATTATCCTTATTATTTTCGCGTACACACCTTGAGATTTGGGGCGATTTTTAATACGCATTTTATACAAATCTATTTTGTCACCTTACCACTTCCGCTAAGTAAAAGTTTAGTAAACATTATGTTATGTTTATCATCAGAGTAAATATTAATTTTAAATAATATTAAAATAAGACACTCCCCATTTTATTATTAGTTAAAATTGTAAATTTTTATGTAATTTAAAAAAAAGTCATATAAAATAATTTAATGTTATTTAAAATTTTCAACCACTGTTGTGATAGCGCAATTTTTTACGTTAGCCTATTACAAAGTTGGCAATATGAGACGAAACCAATTCTATAAATTTTTATTAATCACATATTCCATTTTTATCAGTAACAATTGTACAAAACCCCAATGCCAAACCAACTGTAATGAGTATTTGTCTTGGTCCGATTGTAATCAGTTTTGTGAGTACTAATTTACCAAAAATTTTGTACCCGTTGTTTAATACCTTCAGGCCCTGCTCTGTTTGAGATGTCTAAGAAATTATAATAAAAACGAAAAGCTTACAGACCATGTCGTTTATAGTATTTTCATAGAGCATGGTCAAGAACAATGGAATGCAAGAAAAAATACTGTAAATTACATATGTATCTCACGTAAGATAAATTACAAAGAGAGTCACGAATTCGACCGCGTCAATGAGCAAATTAATTCGACAGACAGATCATACTTTGCCTTTGATGAAGTTAACATTCTCAGCGCGTGCACGGTGCCACGGCGGACGGCCATTGAATATAAGTCATGGCGTGTCAGGATTGTTGTATAGCCAGCAATATTAATACCCGTGAACCCGAAGATGTGATTAGGTACGTTAAATGTAAGATTTTTAAATAAAACATTGAAAAGTATTTCCATTTTCTATCTGTGTTCCTACTAAACCGGTCGCTCAAATGACCTCTATATGAATTCAAGGAAAAATCATTGAAATTAAGGCTTTCGAGATACTCTAATGAAATACTTGTTTTGTTGAAATTTATGCTGTTCTACAACATCGCAGTTGCATAAGAAATATTTTATTTATAACGCAATATAACCTATACTGAATATATCTATACAAACAATTTTCTACAACAAACGATGTACGCGGATAGTTTTCCTGGTAATTACTACGCATTTTCTTTAATTGTACTATTTCTTAAAAAATTGTCAAAGATACCTTGTCTTTAAAAAGTTATGTAGTTTTACATATGTTTATGAATAGCGAATTTTTTAAGACAGCTACCCCTATTTATGTACACATATTTGTCCTGTGATGGAATCGAAACTACGACCTTTGGACCGAAAGCACAGGTATATCATATCATATGAATCGACCTACAAATCACAATCGCCAATGTTTTCGGAACATTGAACATTGACGACTTATATGGCGTGGAGGCGAGTATATCCGCACTCCGATCCTGAGGTCGTGGGTTCGATTCCCACACAGGTCAAATCTTTGTGTGCACAAACATGAATATTTGGTCTGGTCTGGGTGTTTTCCTATGTATATTAAGTATGCATTTACCAAAAAAAAATAAAAATTATATATATTTATCCGTTATTTAGTATCCAAGTTCTTAATGATACTTATCTTGGAACTAAATATTTGGTGTAATTGTCAGAAATTATTTATTTATTGTTATTAATGTCAAAATACAAATATGTGCAGGTATTTGAAGACACATATAGGTTACTTATACATACCCAGTAAGATTTCGACAGTGCACTCGCTCATGTAGTCGTGGCAGTCAAAGGCACCACTCTCCTTCTTCAGCTTATCAACCACAGCCCTGGAGTTGGCATTGAACAGGTCGATGAAACTCTTCAACACGTTCAAGTGGAAAGTAGGAGCGATCAGCTTGCGGTGAGACCTCCATTTTTGACCTTAGAAATTGAAAATGTTATTAAGATATTATCTAATAGTTTAATAATAACCGTACATTGACCTCTTTATTACTTTGTCGTTTATATGTAATTAGTAAAGTTATAAATCTAAGTTCCTAATTGCGAGTTGGGTACGTGATCAAATGAATAAAATCAAATGAAACAAAAACCAATCTTATTGTGCAACGTTTATACTTATTTATTCTTCGATTTACAAAAGTAGGTTACCGGTGCAAGGGGCATTTACGACGTATTGTAGTTAAACGAGTATTGCTTAGTCGCCAGTAATGTTACTCTGCAAGGAGGATGCCAACCTCGTTGTCCCCTGTAGTTACAAAATATACGTAAGCAGATCGTTTACGAGACAACTTTGTGGATATTTATAACGGGCAATCATGTTAGGGCTATATTTTATGTTAACGTTTGTAAGTAAAATAAGATATATATATATAAGTTGAATTGAAATAGGTTTAGCACGACCAAGTACAATACTAATTAAGTCATAATATATCTTATTAGGTACTTTTGTCGTATGAAACTAATGTTACGTTGTTTTCTTTTATTTACGAGTTTAACGAATTATATACCTATAGGTAGCTACAAATTTAACATTTTCGCATTGATTACGAATAACCGCGATTTGATTTTGTAAAATGTGATCATTTATTAATGTAAAGTTGTAACTTACAAACCCTTTTTATGTATTTTCTTTTCTTATTTCATGTCAAATAGTACTGAATAAATGAAATAAATTTTTTTTAAGTTTTTTAAATAAACTGGAGCTATAAAGACTGAAGTTAGTGTAACATTCATAATTGTACTAACTTTTTAATGCGACAAAGGTATGCGATACATGTATAATATTATAATATATGCTATTTTGGGAAATAAACGAGTAATGTTCTTACCGGTGCTGATAAGTAGACCATTTCCGAGCCATGGCTTGAAGAATCTGTACTCATCAGCCTTGTCAATGTAGACGTGGCTGCTGAGGATGACTTCTACGTCGCGAGGGTCGTACAGGAACACCAGGAGCCTGGGCCCAATCCACATCTTGACGATGCCATCTTTGTCGAAAGGCAAACTCTTCGACACAAGGTTCTTGAAGATGTCTGTTAACAATGGTTGCACAGATTAGTAATATTAAGAAATTTGCTACCCAAAAATTTTAATATAGAATTAAATATGTTTTAGCAAATTTTTCTGTGTAGAATCAGAATTGAGCTAACAGAAGTCAACGAAAACTGTGTATTGGATGTTAAGCTATACCAATACCTATTATCGCTAAGTTGCTATATCATGTTTTGGAACATACAAACTTTTACATTTATCCTATAGTAAGTACGTATGAACAAATAAAAAAGGTATATATAAGTTTATCGGTTATTTGGTATCTATAATACAAGTTCCAAGTGATACTTATCTTGAAACTAAATAATTGGTGTAATTGTCAGAAGATATTTATTTATTATTCTTTATTATTAGATATATATAAATTGATCTACTTATTCTACTCTACTATAAATTCGTGAAACATACTATTATTAAAAACTGATTATTATCAGTAAATTAACAAACTTACTAGTTCAATAAGATAATATTTACTTTGCTAAATCATTAGGTTTCAATTCAAGTGTCAAAAATTTACTCTTAATCTTTTGCATTGATAAAAATAAAACTTTCTAATGCAACAAAAAAGGGTGCATTTTTATTAGTAATAAAATAAAAATAAATCACATAGTTCTAAGGAACTGGATTACGTTTAGTGTCAATATGGGCGAAGGATCTTCTCACAGTTTGTTACGTTCCATGTCTCCATGAGATTTCTGTGTTAAAAGAGAACACTGCTTCAACTAGATAGATAAATAGTGGCAGCAAGGTTTCTGCCTACCCCTTTTAGGTTATAAGGCGTGAATTACCTATGTATGTATAAAGTCCTTAAGTCCTTACCAGCTGATCCTCCGCTGAACTCCAAAGCGTTTCCAAGCAGTGGCAGACCTGGTGGCCCGTCAATTTTAGCAGCAAGTTCATACATGCGCCTCCTGGACATCCTCCAGTAGGTATACCATAGAACTACAGCTGGCAGAACCAGCATGTAGAACAGACTAGTAGCAGCCCAAGTGCTGTTTTGCACCACGTTTTCGGCGGCGGTATTCATTTTGTTCAAGAATTAGAACCTGCAGACAAATAAGTGATTTGTTACAAAAAAATATCATCTGGTTAGATTTAACGCAAGCGCATTCGGTTGCTACAATCCTTCACCTTGCGATCAAACTAATTTTGGCTAATCACTAAATGTTGCTAAAATAATTTCTACATTGCCTAAAGTAGAATTGCTCTGATTCGAGAGCTGGATTTCAAGAAAATCAGTAAGCTGTTTGTCTGTCCTAATCTACACGCCGGAGCCTTATTATGTAACTTTTACTCCGTCACTTCGGTAACTATTACTGGCTTTATTTAAACCGCTGTCCTGCATGGATCTACTAAAATATCAACGACTGCTAGGGATAAGGTGATATTGGCAGATTACGACTATGACTACGACGAGACTCTGGCAATAAAAAAGTTTCCAGTAAGGGGCAATAGGCTCGCGACCTATGACGTGGGACCATTCAATACAATTAGTCAAGTGTGGGCATATAATATGCCTCTGCCTACCCTTTTGGGGAAACAGGTGTGATTTTATGAATAAGTATGTACTAAGGCTCCGTTCCGATAGTAGAATGGACTACACCGTAGTCACTGGTGACGATTAGTTGTGATATGTACGTATCTGCATAAATTTCTCATAACATTTTTTTCGTAAAGAACATTTAAACATTTTTATAAACACTTAGTTAAAACATGTGTCGTTGATGGAAGAGCGATATAGTACTTTCTGAGCAATGCTAAAACTTGTAAGAATATATATTTCTAAATACGTCTCCGACGACATAATTCGAGTAAATACATTGCGTTATTATTTGCGGCTCTATAATTATTCATCAATATTTTTACATAAATAATGTAAAATTATGATACAGCAAATGTAATGACGGTTTGACCTGGAATCGCATTTTGATTAGAATTTTAAAAAAAATTACACAAACACGTGTTATTTTATTCCAAGTAGAAACTATTTAAAATAAAATAAAGAATTGTCGAGGCAGGCGACTTTATCAAGGTCTTTATAGAAGTGTAATAATATATTACTATTAACATTTGATTTTTTTGAAATCCGTACTAACCAATGAATACTTCTTCTATATCATTCTTCAATGCGAGTGGTCTTTTCTATAATTGATTTCGATAAAATATGTTACTTTACTTTTAACATTTGAATTTTTTGGAGATCCGTATTGAACAATTATTTCTCAAAAAACTGTTTATATTGTAAAACTAATATCATTCTTAATTATGGGTTATCTCTTGTCCTTATAGAAAATAAAAGAGATCCTAGACTCCTTTAACAACACGGAAAGTTTAAGTTAAGAAAATAATTGCTTGATTGCTTTGCAAGGCTTTTAAGGTGTGAGCAAGTAATGATTAACTAGGTTTAGATAGATGATAATATAGGTATAAGTGTAATATCTGGTCTTGTCCGTGTTTGCATCCTCGTAGTTTACCTTCCGTACGTAAACAACAAAATGATATGCTTTAAAGGGTCACTATTACAAAGTAAATAGGTACTGTATGTGTACTTTATACTATAATATCGGCTCAATTATATGGTATAGTAATAATACGTTTTATAATGATCTAAAGACGTCAGTTTGTTTTATATACGCTGTTTAGAGGATCGCTTATTATATATTTTTACATTTCAAATACTTGCCACTATTCTGGGTCGATTACCAAAACGGTTGAAAAAAGTTATGTAGAAATATTTAAGTTCCGTTTGGTATGAAATCTATAAGAGTTTTGGTACATCGTCATGTATGTAACATTAACTTCGTTTGAAATAAAATGATTGTATTTTAAAAAATTATGTAAAGCAATTTGCTTTCCATTAAAAAAGATGTGGTTTTTTTGTATATATTTAATAATTCATGTAGAAAACGCATTTTGCAATTGATTTTATTTACCTGTTATGTGTGAGATTCTGCCTAATTAACTTATACCTTAATTTTATGTATATTTTTTAGCTCAAAATGTATAGTATAGTATATTATATGTTGTTCTCAAACAAACGGCAGTTGTTACTAAAACACTTACAGTAAATAATGAGAAAATGGCGATAGCATTAAGATCTAATTTACATCTCGCACTTTAGACGTACTGTATGGCCAGGGGTTAATAAAATTTCCTTATAATTTACTACTTATACAGGTGTATAGAATCCTTCCAACATCTAAAGAGACCAAGCCAACCTCACCTGCAAGTGGTGCACCTGCTGATTAACAGACGAGGCTCTGGCGAACGTAACAGTTCCCGATAAGCGGCAATAGGCTCGCCACTTATTACGTGGGACTAAAAACGTTGTTGGCGAAGTGTGGGCGAATAATATGCCTCTGCCTACCCCTCCGGGAAAACAGGCGTGAATGTATGTATGTATGTACTACTTTTATCTCATTCATTTAAATCTCAATGAAAATGTCATGCATGTTTCCAGTATTATTTTTAAATCATAACTCGGTTTTTTTATATGACATATAGATAGAATAACTAGACAAATTTATTCCATTCAATGATTTCACAACAAAATTATATAGGAATCAAAGGACAGCAAGTTTTGTAAGATAATTATAAAATCATTAATGCAAACTCTGAACTTTCGATTTGTGATGACCAGAGGTCGGAATTAGGTAGAGTTATTTATGTACTTGCATCGAAATGTTGATATTAATGTGGACCTTCCCGGGATTTCAAATGGATTTCAAATGGGAGTGCTCCGCATTTTCGCTATTGTATTCTTTTGTTCTCACAAGCTATGTAGTGCGAACAATAAACGTGGCAACATCGCGCGTGTGCGTATTGGAATTTTGCAACTTCGGTCATCCAATATCATTGATGTAAGTTTGGCAACGTCGCGCGTGCAGTAGTCTAAATTAAAAAAGTAAAAGTAAATAACTTTTTATTAAAAAGTAACGGGATTTTTTCTATTCTTTAAAATTAATCTCGGGATTTGAGGCATATCCACTATATTCTTTCGCTGTGTGAAATCAGTGTAAGTACATGAATAACTCTACCTAATTCCGACCTCTGGTGATGACATAGGGTGACACCAAACACGTCGTGCTTATCGATCGATTTACATAGATACCTACATTTGTTTATAATTACGTTCAGATTTTTTTTGATTAGTGTCAATTAATTTTTCAATTAATTAAAGTTAGAAGTGATTTTTTTGTACATTCACATCGATTTAATCCCGGACATTGAAATGGAGGATTAAAATAATTACTTTATTATATTTTGATGATATTGTACTGTAAAATTGATGATTTTTTGGAATAGTATGGAAAATGATAAAAAAATTTGAGCTAGAATTAACATATTAGTAATTTATCTATTATGAAAAAAATATGCGAACAAATCAACTAAAGCACACAATTTTTTTTTAAGTTTAATAACCAATTGATAATTTTTATATAATACTTATTAGTTACACATTTCCAAAAAATCACAAAAAATATAACACCACGGAAATTTGCAAAATTCTAATCAATTTTCTTATTTACTTTCATCCCTTTAAAGTAAATAATATCGATTCACTTTCAAAAAACAGATTCAGTCCTTGTTAAAAATTATAATTGTTTATTAATTATAATTGATTTGTCACAGCACTCCCCTACCTTTATTTAAGAAACCCGCTCTGCTCCAACAGTGGCACTATACTAAATTCTAACAAACAATATATAAAACCGCAAGGACCCTAACCGAGTCGCGGTCTCAACTATTCGTTAGACTCATGCGCAACCGACTATATACACGTCGCGCACGTCATCACCGTGATACGTGATACCATTATGTTATATGTTGTGATACTAACAGTGAGATGAAGGTGGCCAAATATATTTTCGGTATTTCGCAGTACAACTCTTTAATCCTTTTTCAATATGAAGGAGTTTCATTTGATTGGATAACTGAAGTTATTTCTACATGTACGATTATTTTATGTTTTGTGATACTACTAACAGTAAGACGAAGCTGGCCACATATATTTCGCAGCAGAACTCTTTGATATTTTTTTTCAATATGAAGGAGTTTCATTTGATTAGGTAACTGGAGTTATTTCCACATAAACCAATATGTTATATGTTGTGTGTGATATTAACAGTAAGACGAAGGTGGCCAAATATAATTTTGATATGGCTTTGTCTTCGTGTTTCGTCTTTCAGTTCATATCATTTTAACACTAGAAAGGCCAAGGCCGTCAATTTGACCGCATGACGTTTTTGTTCTTCAATATTTCACAAAGTATATTTTTATTTTTTTCTATATTTTATGACTTTTCTTAATTTACTATTGTTAAAGTAAATCTATATAAAACAATATTATACTATATGTTTTATACAAGATTGTTTTACTTATATCTATTAAGATCGCACACCGTCAATGTGACGGCTTAAAAATGCAGCGATAAGAATAGTACCTAGACATCCATTTTTTCAAACTAAAGAAGGTACTTATGATTTTATTTAAGTGGAATTCTGAGTAGTATGTTACTTCTACCTTGTTTATATTACACTTAGTAGACTTTGGTTTCGTTTAGTGAGTAGTTGTTTTTTGTTATAAAAAAATGAGTCGCCTTCTCACTTGATGTCGAGAGTAAGTACCTATGTGGAGAATTTCCGTATCTAGGAAAAGACGAGAGCCGTCCAAACGATATGTCATTACCTGAATATGTGGTTTTGAAGCTGGTACAGCCCTATTTCGAAAATGGTCGAAACGTTACCACAGACAACTTTTTTACGTCTCTAAATTTAGCAAAAAAAACTAATGCTCGAAAAGACTAGTATTGTTGGAACAATGCGGCGTGCAAGACGAGAAGTACCACCTATTTGAATTTGAACTGCAAGATATGATACTTTTGTCATGAAAACCGAGACCGATACCACCCTTACTGTATATCAGGGAAAACCAGGAAAAAATGTTTTAGTTTTGAGTACTCTGCATTCCAACGGGAGCATAGGTAATGATCAAAAAAAGCTGCCTGATACAATTGAATTTTATAATCACACTAAATTTGGTGTGGACATCATCGATCAAATGACACGCAAGTACACCGTAAGAGCTGGAAGTCGAAAATGGCCTGTTCACGTTTTTTACAACATACTGGATTTAGCAGCTATAAACGCCTGGATTATTTACCTAGAAGTCACAGGAACGAAAATTTTTCGTCATAATTTTATACTTCAACTTGTACACGATCTACGTACCGAGTATGTTAAAAATAAATCTACTTCAACTGCAACTCCAAGAACAGAAAATAGTGAACTATGTACTACGAACAAAAAGAGACGGCAATGTCAGGTTAACCATAATTGTAAAAAAAATTAGACTTGTGATAACTGCACAATTTGTAAAAAACCTGTTTGTGGAAAATGTATAAAAGAAATAAATAAAACTATTACTTGCTACAAATGTTATTAAATTGTTTATTATTAATAAAAAAAATTGATTGATAATATTTTTATTTTATTTCAATACGCAATAATTTCATAAGTATTTTGACAAAATCTCTAGTACCGTCAAATTGACCGCTATTTGGTCTTTGAAGTAAGTAAGTAAGAAATAACTTATAGTAAGAAGCCCGAACTTTTCAACTGGTCGCACTGTTTTTGACTTTATTCATTGCAAACATACTAAGGTGCAAATCTTTTCCCTTTAAAATATTGGGTACCTACAATTTACATCAGATCAGGTAGCTAACCTAATATCAAGTTATTTATTTAAAAGCAAAAGCTTATGTTGCACGTGTATGAAGACCAGATGACGGCTAGGGATTTAACTCAAGTAGTATAAAGTTGCTTCCTCACCGGAAGAATTCGTCCGAACGCTAAAGGTTAGAAAATTACAACAGTAAAGAAGGAGAACCAAGCATTACAGTGCACAACCTGAATGCGCAGAATGTAATAAATGAAATGGTCAAATTTGAAATATAACATTACAAACGAATTGGGTGAGAGAGCACCTTAAAGCCTTTTATTTCACTTAAATAAAAAAACAGGCTCCACCTGCATCAAATAATTGTGTTTAATAGTAATATAGTGAGTATTATCTGTGATTAAGCCATAATTATGTCGCTGTGGTATTCAAGTGAGATTCCCAAATTTTATTCAGTAAAGTTTGTTCTGCATTTACTTAAAGAATACCTTTAACGAAGAAGTACTCTTATACTTTTGGCTTACTGTGTTAAGCTGTGCGAACGCAATACTTTTTTTACAAATTACCCTAAACTTCAATAGAAATGGTAATACTCGTATTGGTACAGAACATAACGTTTAGTACTACGAAGAAAAATGCATGGTAGAGTTTCTATGTACCAAGTGTTCACATAGTAAATAAATAAATAAGTGTATAAATTAATGTGTATAGTGAATGACATCACTCAAAACAATTTCTTGATTTGAATAATCCTGTGATTAGTTGTTTTGCACTAATAATGCTTCTTCATTTACATATCATTATAACTAACTCTATATTACCTCTTAAACATTTAATAAATTATAATTAATAAAATATGTTTGTGTTAAAGCTAGCTTTTTTTTTGAGTCATGTAAGTATATGACTTATTATTGTTTCGTAAACATGAGAGTTTCCACCCACCGTCGAGTTTATGGTTCTGGAGTGTTTTGACTCTTAGTGTTTGAACATAATTTATATGCCTCGCACTAGCCGATTTGAGCCACCAAGGTCGTTTCCCATGAGAGTCAACTTCTTCCCGAATGCTTCGCACGTGTATAGGGATCCCCCCAAGACCTAAGGATCCCAAACCAACCTCACCTGCAATTGGTGCACCTGCCGATCAACGGACGAGGCTCTGGCGAACATAATGGTGCCCAGTAAGCGGCAATAGGCTCGCTCCCTATTCCGTGGGACCAACTATATAATTGGCAAATTGTGGGCGTATAATATGCCTCTGCGGTGAAAAAGGCGTGAATGGCTAGTGAGTAGGTAATGCTGGTTGATTCTAAAAAGGTTGACCATCCAAATTACATGTGTTTAATATGATATGATTTGAAGTTTGCGTCTGATATAGCGCAGTCTGTGCGGATCATCATTATGGTTTGAGCCCATTAACGTCCCACTACTGAACACAGGCCTCCTTTCACGAACCAAGGTGAGTTGGTATTGTATCATACTCCACCACGTGGGCCCAGTGCGATATGGCGGAGGCCATCCATATCGATATTAATAGGGCGAAGGTAAGGCAAAGGGCCTAAATAAACAATATGAGTGATCCATCGGTCTCTATATTTGTGCCGTGTGAATGGTGCCACCCCCACTCCTCTCACGGGGAGTTGTAAGAGTCGACGAAGAGAAATCCCACCGAATGATGGGGAGCAGCGTCCTACGTACTGGCCTGAACTGCAAGACGTGTGCGGAATACACAGACCTAAAGGACTAAATCACTCTGTAAATGCATCCATCCATCCATTTGTAAGGGAACGTAGTACTAAAATTTACACTGGCTAATACTGAAGAACCAAACTAAAATGCGCCGTGTTGTGGAGGTCTAGAATAGTGCCACACTACAGGCTTGAAAAGCGATCACCAACCCGCCTGCCCAGCGTGGTGATCATGTGCAAAAACCCCCAATATAATGTAACCTATTGGGGAGGCTAGTGTTTAGCAGTGGTCTACATGTGTCTTAAATGATGATGATGATATATGACCCAAACATCGGCGCAAAATTTCGAGTGTCTGTAGTAACCGGCATCCGGAAAATCTAGTACGTGTCTAGGTCGTCTAGCACTTAGACGACTATCCTCGACTATGTCATCAGAGGCTTTAACATTAAGGAGGTATCAGCAGCTGCCATTTCGATAGATGTTTCTCCATCAGCTGCTACCGGCGCTTAAGCATTCAAAGGCCTTCATCGGGGAGACAGGGAGCAGCTGGTGTAAGGCCCTCTGCGAAGGTAGCAGAAATCAAGCCAGACTGATAATTGGGGCTCTAACAGGGCATTATGCTACAAACAAAATGCTCCACAGGATGCGACTAGTGCAATCACCGCTATGTCGTAGATGTGGTGACGAAGAGGAGTCTATGGAACACCTGCTGTGTACCTGTGACTCGTTGGCTGCTTGCCGAATGAGTCTCCTGGGGGTGGCTTACCCACAACCAAGGGACTATGGGCTCCAATCTGCAAAGACTGTCATAAAGATGATGGTAACAATATTTGGAGATTTGGAGTGATAGGCAAGGGGATGCACAAAAGATCCGGCATAAGGGTCAAAGTGCGCCACGGTTAGTCTGTGGCCCCCGCTATAAGATAAGATAAGGAGGTATCAGTAGTTTTCATGGTTTCAGACATAGGGCTACGTACTGGGATGCTGGTCCTTCCTATTCAGAAAGATAGATATATTCAAACATAATGGTGCGGGGGTAACTGATCCTTAAAAACTTAAAAAGTCACATAGTACGGAGGAGACTTTTCTTTCGGAGATATCGTCTCCGTGAGATGGCCTCTAATTGCATTACTTTTAACTAACGAACCAACTAATCAACCAATGTATAGGGATCGTACCAAGATCTGAGGAGCCCAAGCCAATTTCACCTGCAAGTCAAATGCAACCTGCGGAATAACGGACGAGGCACTGGCAAACAGAAAAAATCCCGATAAGCGGCAATAGGCTCGCCACCTATTACGTGAAACAAACAATATGATTGGCGAAATGTGGGCATACAATATGCCTCTGCTTACCCCTTTGGGGAAACAGGCTTGATAGTATGTATGTAAATATTAGAGAAAATTAAATAATAAAGCTTTAAAGCCCAAAGGATGAAAAAGTTTCTCTGTCTTTTAAATAATAAGAATAACTTTATTGCATAAATTTTGTACACAGTAACCTTCATTACATTACACAAAAAAAAAGAGTATTATATGGCTAAATGCATTATTTTTAACATTATTGTGTTAACATTTATAAACTTTAAACAAAAAAATTACAAAAAACATTTTTTTTAAGAATAATGAACAAAAATATAATTGAGGGTATACAGACAGAATTTCTTTACCTTCCGTGCTAGTCCGAAGACTGTGTTACGGCAAGGTAAGATAATCCTAAACCGTTGCTAAATATTCTTTGAGAGATCTCCTGTGAGCATTTGTACATTGAAGCCTTCTCGGTTCCTTTAGCGGGACTGATAATTGCGCCTGTCTCAACGACGATAAAGACATAAGCACGTTCACAGCTTTCTCTTTTTCCATCATCTTCAAATGGCAGCCTTCCGTTGTTAGTTGCCTTAACTAGTTAAACCGCGGTTTCCGTTGAGGTTATATGAATGTACCCTTTTGTTTTTGTAATTTTTTATGTTATACAATAAAATAAAATAAAAAAAAGTTAGTTTTTAAAGGATCATATTTAACCATCAAAATTAATAAATTGCCAACCTAACCTTTTTGTTCATCAAAAAATTCAGATTGAGCACTTAATCCGCTATTAGATGCTCAGTCAGTATTTTCTATAATCAAAATAGATTTTTTTAGAGGCTCAGCTTATCATATTCCATTTTTAATTTGACATTATTAACAGCTTTATTGAGCCATACTTAAAGACTTGGACTTAGAGTTTGCTGACATCCCTATATTCATAGTCTGACGCCGCTCCACGTGCATTCCGGATTAGACTTCACGACCGAACTTAGGTTGTCGTATCACTAGCAATCGGGGAAAAATTTCGTCAGACTCGACAACCTAAGTTCGGTCGTCAATATATCACTTGCAATCGGTGAAAAATTTCGTCTCTCGATAAAATGAGCAAGTAAAATAAAAGTATACCTACTGCTATCCATTCTTTTGCTTCCTTTGGTATAACAGCTACAACTGGAAGTATTCTTCCTTCAATAAAAACACTATAAGCTATAGATGGTTTTCTAACATGGCAGTCTGCTTTTGGAACATGCGCTTACCCTATTGCATTCTTTTAAACCAAAGAATCTCTCGCCTGACAATGCGTAGAATGAATATCTAAAACATTGAATAACTCCAGATAATGTATTTTTAATTGCTAGCCTTTAGATATTAAGTACTGGATATATATGGTCATTAGTTAAGTGGAAAACAGTTAAAGGAAAAATTTATACATAGAATTGGTATTAGTTACCTAGTTCATTTTGTTAATATATATTACGGTAATATTAGATACAGTAAAATCACTTTGTTTTTATATTAAGACTTGCACGAGAATCTGCTTGCATAATATATATTAAATTATACAAGCAGATAATTAATTAGGTGCTAGACACCTATACACGCCAGGATCTTATTTTAAGCTTAGGATCTCAAGCCAACCTATCCTGCAGGTGGTGCACCTTCCGATCAACGGACGTTGCTCTGGCAGTCATACCTGTTACATGGGACCAACATTATAACTGGCAAAGTGTCGGTGTATATTCTCCCCGAAGGGGTAGGCCCTTCGGGGAGAATAGGCGTGATAGCATGTAAATATTTATAGTTAATTTTAAATCATTAATAAAATATGTTATTTTACTATATTATCTGCTTGCATTTGTTGTAATTAAAGTTTTAATGTAAAAGTAATGCTAAATATGTGTTACATTTCAACTGCGGAACCATCAAGCAACCCGGTAAATCGATGAAATCAAAGTGTGCATATGCAAGTGTTTTTCTGTCCCAATTTTGTCTACACGTAACTTATACTAAAGAATAAAGATCAGAAAGATAAGTAAAATACACTGGTTTAGAGGATAACAACAAAATTTCGCGTTCTTTTAAGAGCGCTTGGTCCAATAAATAAATAATTATTCCGGTTTTCACATGGTTTGCTGTGGCTTGGAAAATAACAAAAAATAGAAGAAAGGTCTTTTTACGCCATATATCCTTTTTTGATTTTATGCTTTTAATTTAGTTAATTACATTTAGGAAACATGTGGAGAATATGTCTGGCAGAGTAAGAAAACTAATACACGTCATGAGAAATCTTACAGATATGACTGATGGTACAACGCTCATAATGGATATTTTGCACTATGCTTCGCCTGGGGCTGTACGTCTCAAAGTTTTTTAATTGCACTAGCTAGAGAGAGCTGAAAGAGGAGTACTCAAAACAGCCCTCTCTAAGCCGCTTCCCTTTCCTACCACTACTCTTTACGAAGAAGCCGGGGTTCATGTCATTTCTGTAAATAAATCTATTATCGCATCAAGCGATTACCAGTACATGCTGGCAAGAAGAGTTTTTAAGATCCCAGTTGTTCCGTCGAAAACCACATTTTCACATCGCTCAGATCACATCTCTTTCCACATATGTACAATCAACTTGTCAATTATTTTAAACTTAGACACAGAAACATATTACCTAGAATGCTTCAAGAGTTTAATTATGAGGAGGTAGAAAGTTTGTTAAAGGTGAAAAGATAAGAGAATCCTGAACATTTCATTCTCATGATCACAGATCTACACGGACTCGCACACATGTATATAGACTCTCACACACACACACACCCATACACATACTCGTACCTCAGCACAACAGCATACCCATGCACACGCCTCATATCTATTTTCTCGTAGTTTAATATAAATGTATGTATAGCATAGCTTCTAGATTTAAGATAAAATTATGAACTTGCAATCTCTATTCGGCCCTCCACAGGACAGGCTTAGCCTAGTGTGGGAGCTAGGTTAAATATATGAATGTGTAATGTCTTTTGGATATAAATATTATTATTATTAATTTCATTTGTATGAAAAATACACTCAAAACAAACTATATTTTAAATTTTAAAATCATGCTAGCTGACCCGACAGACCGTTGTTCCGTCTTATTAAGATTATTACTGCCCGTTGCGCTCATTGTCAAACGAATGACAGCAATGGCAAATGCCATTGTTACAATGAAAAGTTTATATTGGACTTCTTGGCGGGAAAGTGAAGAGTCATGCTTGCAGTTTTGCTTTATTTTCTAAAATTTGTGATATTGCGAACATTAATGTGTAATAACGGTGGATTATTAACCGTTAAGTGTTTGTGAAGGTATATGAGAGTGCAACATAACTTTTCAAATTTTCAAGAAGTCCATGCGAGATCTCAGTATTGTGCCACATCTTTAGTGAGCATTCCCGCTTATCAATCTTATCACCACTCATTCTCACTTACTATGATGTTTATATTATTAATATATCTCTTACTTAGCACTGGCTACATGTGCTAAACGCATGAAGCCATTATTTAAAAGAAAGAAAAAATGGTTGCCTGTAAAGTCGTTTTTACGGGCGAAGATTTTACGTGACAACGTCTTTTTCTCGGTAGAATATTTATTGATATGAATATAATTAAATTGCACAATAGGAACAAGGAATTGAATGAAAATAAGAATTGCACAAATTTTAACTATAGAAATATATTTTGTTTACTAAAACATTGTACACTAGTGCTGCGCGCGCGGCAGACCGATCATAGTTGAGTGGGAGAGAGACGCAAGGCATTCGCCGGGCCTCTCTCTCGTTCGGTGACTCATCGTAACGTTACCGAGCGTTACACTTTTTCATAAGTGACTCCCAGCCGCAACCTAATTTAAGACGTTGTCACGTCAAAAAGGTTTATATTGTCAAAAAGTTGTAAAACGTGGTTAAGTTTTCATAAAATATTTTTTTTTACCCTGTTTTGTAAATCTTAACCATCCAGGGTGCCACCCAAACGAATACAAAAAGAAATCGAATCTGTCTAGCCGTTTAGAAGAAGATCAGTGACATAAACACGTATAATAGAATAATTGATATGAAGATCATCATTATCATATCCTAGCATTATCCCGGTTGCCTAGACTAGACTTAAGCTTAGAGCCCAGGGTCTGCTCACAGGTTCAACCAGATTTGACTGAATTTCAGTTATTACGTGGAGCGACTGCCGTCAGATCTCCGCAACCCAGAGAGAAACATCATTCTATGGTTAAACCAGCTGTCAGTCTGTTAGAAGGCACTGACTTCCTAATAACGACTGCCATAGATGTTCATGACAGACGAGACCAACGGCTTTACGTGCTTTCCGAGGAACGGAGCAAGCGTTAATTAACCACATAACTTCGAAAAGCCATAGGTGCGCGGTTTGAACCCGAGACCCTCTGAATTTAAAGGCAAGGGCTCTCGCCACTGGGCTATCGCTGCTCTTATTATTTATATAAAGATATACTGTCGTATAGTCAAGCGCCAGAGTTTAAAAATTTAATTTAAAACTAAAATAGTATAATTTGTCACTAGCTCTTGTATATAGCGTCTTAAGTGTAAGATACTAAGACCTAGTAAAAGAGTATTGTCGGTGTACAGTTAGGTAAACAATGCTTTGAAGTGTGGTACTTGCGTAATCTTGATAATCAGTTTTAACTAATTTACTGTTGTCCGTAAACTTCATACATACGTCAGTGCCTTTGCTCATCTAACCAGTTTTTCTGGATATATTATCGTTATTATCAACGTAGGTGGTTAAGATTTTATTTTGTGGCATCTTTGACGTCAGCGGCCAAATGTTGAACAAGAAATTGTTTTCTTTGTGCGTGGCTCTTTTAAGGCGGGTCCATATATGTATCATTTGGCTTATCCAATCACAGTAGTATTCATCGTATCGTATCAAGCTTCATATCTAGTAATAAATAAATTAATAATAAAGATAAGTATATCTAAAAATCTTACACAGGGCTTCTACTAAGCAGAGCTCGTATAGGTATATTTTTATTAGAATACATGGTGGACGCTTGCAATATTAGGGGCATCACAAGCGCGTAGCTGACCCTTGGGTACTAGATAATGGTTAACTATATTATTATTTTTGTGATACATACTTATATTATAATGGAATGGGAAATACCCAGACCTAGACCACGACACCATTATTTTAAATTTTTATTATCGTCTGTAAAAAAATGCTGCTTACGCACTGTCTCCCGGCCAAAAGGGGGAGACCGGGAGGGGTTGTGGGGCTCACTGCGGCCGACGCGACCACCGCAGTCCTACCCACTAAAAAACTTCAGACGACGCCCACCGCTGTTGAAAAGGGGCGAGGCACCAGTGCCCGGGTTTGTAGCTTCTGGAACCCCGCCCGCGGCCAACGTCCCCCGGATCAGAACCGGGGAGACCTCCTCAGGAAGGAGCAATTTGCAGCGCCCCCCCTACCTCTATGTGCGGCCTCGGGGGGGGGGGGTCTATGGCTAGACGGAAGGGGCCCCCTGCCCCCGCCGCCTAAGACCCCCCGGGCGCTGCCTGACGGGCCCTCCTGGCCCGCCCGCTGCGCCAACGGCGTAGCCGGAGAGAGAGCGGATCCCGCTCCCTCTCCCGCTCCGCGGCCTCCTTCTGCGACATCACCACTTCGCAGAAGGAGGCCATCGCCTCCCACGCCGTCTCGCTGTCGACCATCTTTTGCATGATGGTCGGCGGCGAGAGAGCCACTCCACCCAGGGCCGCGGCTAATTTCGACCGCGGCCCCGCCCACGCAGGGCACGCCACCAGAGTGTGCTGCGCATCATCCATCGCGCAGTCACAGTGTTGGCAACACCGGGTCGACTCCCCCCCGGCGACGTCACACAGATACTTCCCAAAGCACCCGTGCCCAGAAAGTACCTGTGTGAGCCGGAAGACCACGACACCAACACCAAGGCAAATATAAGTATTCCTGCATTGAAATAACTATGTCTTGTGTGGAAATTGAACCAAAAAGCCGAGTGAAGTTATATATCATGTCTTATCGGTAGTCAATATAGTATGCGATTGACAATCGTATATCGTGTCAGCGTATCCAAATTACTTATTATCACCTGTCCAATATCATGATCAGACAAGTTATATACATAATATCTGGACCTCAACCATCGCCCCCTCTCATCTCACGAGGAGCCGTAATAGTCGACGAAGAGAAATACTACTGGTCATGGGTAGCAGCGCCATCCTGCGTACTGGCTTGATCTGCGATCACCTACCCGCCTGCCCGGTGTGGTGATTCTGAGCAAATACTTCCATTAGAATGTAATCTGTTGGGAAAGCTAGTGTTCAGCATTGGACTTTATATGGCTGAAAGGAATAGACATAGCGATGCGAGTGTTCCAAATGATATTCGTCACGCATGCCTCAACCAGAGGCATACGACGTTTTTTTTGCTTCCCGTACTACAAATGCTCAAGCTCTTGTTTTAGTCTTGCGTAGGAATGATGTAAGTAGGTACAAAATAGCTAATATACAAAATAGCTAATACAGGTTGTGACCATTCTATTCAGATATGATATGGGTCACTTCCAAAAATGATATATAGATTCCAGCCTCGCGGGCCGTGCGAAAGGGGCAGTTTGGAAAAAGTTAGCTTTAGTTATTTTTTATAACTAAGTAATGGATTATTATATAGGACGAATAAGATGGTAAATATCAAAACGCGACGCTGTGTTCCGGTTTCAAGAGATTAAAAAAGGATTTAGGATTGACATAACAATTGATTAAACTTTTTGAATGAACATGAATATTTGTTCTGGTCTGGGTGTTTTCCTATGTATATTAAGTATGTATTTACAAAAAAAAAAGTATTTAAGTATGTTTATCCGTTCTTTACTATCCATAACACAAGTTCTTAGTGATACTTATCTTGAAACTGAAGAATTGGTGTGATTGTAAGAGAATATTATTTATTATTATTTTTAAATATTTATTTTTGCATTTACAATGCTGTACTATATACAGCAATATAACATTATGACTATCATAACTATAATGAGACAATTTCTTTTACTCGAAAAAATCAACTCGTACGCGGTAATCCAGACTACCTTAACAGGTTACCAGGTTACCTTAACCTATCCGCAGAGCGGAGTGGATCGGTCGGAGGTTAACAGTCAATTGTTCGAAACTATGAGTAGCAGTGCCTATAAGGTTTTTAATCAAGGTCGTTGAGTGGTGTTATACTTACCATTAACGGTGTAATTAAAAGATTTGGTACTTACCTGGGCTTAGGTTTACTTAAGCCTAGGTAAGTACTACTGGTAAGTTAATACAAGACATTGAAAATGGTATAACTAATCATAGTGACTATTTGCTACACAGACATAAACCTAATTGTCAGCAATACAATCCTTAGCTGTTTTGTTGCAGCATAGTGGTTTCCTTATAATGAGAAAGACAGAGCAGGAAATCCCAAAAGGATTGTCACAAGCAGTCACGTGAAGTTTAGCAGAGTTCTAGGATAGGAGACCGTTTGCGTTCAATACCGAAGCCAAGTTATTAGGTGGTAGCTTTAACAGGTTGTTTTTTTTCTAACTGAACTGGGTCTTCGTTGTGGAGTATGACTT
Organism: Musotima nitidalis; assembly: GCA_949126915.1. Lineage (NCBI taxonomy): Eukaryota > Metazoa > Arthropoda > Insecta > Lepidoptera > Crambidae > Musotima > Musotima nitidalis. The sequence continues at coordinate 8,444,093 of OX421418.1, read as the reverse complement.
GAAATCTTCCAACTTGGTTTGCGAGAGGAGGCCCGTGTCCAGTTGTAAAACCTATAATGGAATGACAAGAGCGTCAAATCAAAAGGGGAAAGATCCTAGAGTCGATGCTTATATTTACTGCTTAATAAGGTAACGTAATGGTATTCAAATCTTAATGTTTATCTTAATATGTTTATGATTTTTATACATCATTATGTCATAAACCACAAAAGTTATATGGTTCTTTCATTATATAAAGTCTATGCATATGCAAACACAGAATATCATTTATTGTAGGTACTTTGAAAAAATCGTACCGTAGTCATCAGCCGTGTGGTTTCCGGCTCAGCCGTGTGGTTTCCGGCTCAGCCGTGTGGTTTCCGGCTCAGCCGTGTGGTTTTCGGCTGAAGAATAGATCCAACCCAAAGCTAGGGTGTTGTAAAAGGCAACTAATGGCAACCCATTCAGCTAAGGCTCTCGCCTTCCAATGCAAGCCACCTAGCCTTCCGCTTAGCGTGCACTCATCCGACAAGGCTTCCCGCCTTCTAACACACGCCACCTAGCCTTCCGCAAAGTGTGCGTCTTTCAGTCAAGGCTTCCCGCCTTCCAACATGCGCCACCTAGCCTTCCGCTTAGTGCGCGCCGCGTCGGTGCCTCCCCAGGCGCCGATCGCTTCAGATGTCGCCTTCATGGTAGAAATACTAAAGGCTATTACAGGGAGAGGTTTAGTTTAGTTAGTTTAGGGGCATTATCTCCCTTCTCCCACCGTGGGGGGTAGTTCCAAGTAGGGTTGTTGTTGGTTTTCTGGAACGCAAAAAAAAAAAAAAACCGTAGTCATCAATAAAACGTAATTTTTCTTCGATTTTGAAATGTAGTCATACATACAATTACGCCTATTTCCCCGAAGGGATAGGCAGAGACATATTATGCGCCCATTTCGCTAATATATTGTTGGTCCCACGGGAACTTTTATAATCGCCAGAGCCTCGTCCGTTGATCGGCAAGTGCACCACTTGCACCCCTATACACCTCGCATATATACATACTCGTAAAGTATGTATATTATATCGCATGTGAGTCGTTTTTTTCTATATGTCTATATAATTCTAAATACAATTAATTTTCAATACAACTCGTTTTACGAAAAGCATTATCAGGTTTATAAGGCCAGTTGATATATTTCAATCGAAATAAAATCTGTTAGTTACGAAGTAAGAAACCATTCAAAAAGTTAAGCATATACGTTCTGGATTTATCCCAAATAACAAACAGAAAAATATTAACGTATAAAGAAAAATAATGAACTTGCACTACAAATAGCATTTTCATTAACCAATTCATACAGTTATATAATTGATTCATATAGTTAATTAGAAAACCTGTTTACCCATAGATTATAAATACTTTTTACATAAGGTAACGCGGTCATGGACTAAACACTATATAAGATTTTCCACTCAATTATCATTTGAAACCGGATACCTAAAAGGGCAACATAATTAGACAATAAGCGTATCATAGTGTCGTGTTCAATAGCAATATTAGACAACAATGTTAAACTACATTATGTTTAACTTTATATGTTAATGTAAAATCAGGTTCTAATTGATACAACGTCATATAATTAATAGTTTATTTACGCAGCAGGTTCCCACAAAACGTTGAAACATAAACTTTGTTATTATTATATCATGTTATATTAATTTTAAAATTATACAGGGCGTAAAAAGACTTAGGTCAGAACCAAATTCTACACTCATAACAAGAGATATGCCCAAAATAATTTTGGGATACGATCTTACTTTTGGTGTTAAAAAAAACTGCAAATAGTTAGCCTGCAATGAAAGGCACGCCACAGACTGAGTCTGTGTGTGTGACCCACGCGATATAAAGAAAATTCTTAAAAAATAACGTTTCGTTGTTTTTTGGACTTTGACCTTCAACAACTTGTAGGCTATTGATTTCGCATGTATAGTTACAAAGAAAACAAATATCTTAATGCTGAGCAAAATACGTATAGCTGTCAGCTTTGTTTAGTAAGGGTATTCCTACACGTTGTATTTAAACAAAAAGTAAACACCGGAATTGATAACTTAATCACTAGGGGCTGCATTTTGTAAACCAATCCGTTATTTGGCGGTTTCTATCAAATCCATTTGTATGCAGGCACTAGGCCGATATAGAAGTATTTTATTTTGTAATTTACCAAAAAAAAAACGTTTTTTTTATTATTATGAAGTAGTGCATTTGCAATAAGCGACCATTTGGAATCAAACTATTATGTGATCTACCAATAAACTTTTCATAGACCTTGGTTTCCACCGATCGAATAAACAAAATAGAGACGATTTAACACACGCGCGCGTCATGTTTGTAGTAGAAAAGTACACCCAGACCAAGAACTGTCTGTCTGGGAAAGTATCTGTTCTGTTCTTAGAATTGAATGGAAATATCCAGAACGTAAGGACTGGTACACAAGGACGAGAGTTCTATACATAGGGTGCATAGGGATCCTACACAAGACCTTCAGAGCCAAACCTATCTTTTTTTTTTTCGTTTTACGTCGGTAAAAAATGCTTTAACGCACTACCTTCCGGCCAAAGGGGGACCAAAAGGGTGTGTGGGACTCTCCACCGGCAGATGCGACTGCCAGCTGTAATACCCACTAAAAATCTTCCGGCGACGCCCGCCGCTTGTTGAGAATAGGGCGGGGGCCAGTACCTGGGTTGCCGCGTCTGACACCCCGCCTGCGGCCAACGTCCCCCGGACAAAAACCGGGAGGACCTCCTCAGAGAGGCGCAGTGGACGCGCCCCTCCTACCTCCCTGTGCGACCATAGCGTGTGTGGCCGACTTCTCGGAGGGTCTATGGTTAGACAGCAGGGGCCCCCTGCCCCCACTGCCTAAGACCCTCCTGGCGCTGCTTGACGGGCCCTCCTGGCCCGCCCGCTGCGCCCTCCACAGGTCCCTCTTAGTTTTTCTCCCGGTAGTCAGTACTAAGGGCACCCAGAGTCGTCGGTCTCTAGGTGTTACCTTGTCCCGGCTTCCGGGAGGTACTCAGCCCCCCCACCACGCCAAGGTGGAGACCTGTTCGGGGGGCGAGCCAAACCTACCTGCCGATTAACGGAAGACGCCCTGCCACCTATTACGTGGGACCAACGATGTCATTGGCGAAGTGTGGGCGTATAATATGCCTCGACCTACCCCTTCGGGGAAACAGGTGTGATTGTACGTATGGAAAATATACATTTATTTAATTTTAATTTATAGATACACTTGGGCCTTGTTAAGTTATATTGTTCACATATCTGTAGAGGGATTATAATATTATGATCTTAATATAAAATATATTTTTATAAGAACCTTTCGGATGATACAATAGAAAGAGTATTATTTTGATGCACAAAATATAGTGTGCTGTGTTATAATGTTGACTATTTGACGAAGTAAAGTGGAGGTCAGATGCCATCTACCTATACTTGTATTCCGCTACTACCGACCTAAGGTAAGGTCAGGTAAGGTCATGGGATCGACTCCTACACGGCCAATTATGTTAGTGATTAAAACGAATATTTGTCCTGGTCTGAATGTTTCTGAAGTAATAACTTACAAAGGAAGTATTTATGTATGTTTATTCGTTTTCTAGTGGGTACTTATAGTACGAGCTATGGTTGGTTGACAAGTGAACAGTTGCAAATGGATCTGAGATGAAATGAGCGTTTAAAACGTGTATACGCTATTACTCTGTGAAATTAATAGAATGAAATTGTTTTAGGGGAAAATGTACGTATAAGTCACAGAAATATGTAGATGTGTGTAGAGTATGTATCTACTAATATTTTTTAAGTATAATGAATACTGTCTTCTTGTTTTTAAGTTGACATTTTGGGAACGACAGTATTGCAATTTGTAGTAACTACATCAAGTCTAGTAGGTATATAAAGACACTTTCATTGACGACCGATATGGCGTGGATATATATAGTATGTGCACTCCGCTCTTGAGGTCGTGGGTTCGATTCCCACACAGGATAAATATTTGTGTGCATGAATATGAATATTTGTTCTGGTCTGGGTGTTTCGTATGTATATTAAGTGTGTATGTACAAAAAAAATGGATTTAAGTATGTTTATCCGTTATTTAGTATCTATAACACAATCTTAATGATTTATCTTGGAGCAAAATAATTGGTGTGATATACAGTTAAAAGTTATTAAAAATGATAATATCAAGAGATAAGACCGCTTAGCGTGCACATTTATTTTATAATGCTACTGAAGTAAATATTATACAATATAATCCATTATTAAACACGTATGAGCATGACAATGGTTGGAATATCTAATGACATACATAATAATTATAATTCCTTTAAAAAAAGCAAAGTTATTTCCTAAGCATGTATGAGTAGAAAAGAAAACGATTAACCGGACCGATATACAACCTAAACTTTTTACGCAATTTGTTTATAGGTCAATACACTTTTTATTGCTGAACCCTAATTGACAACGTCAGCTACAAAATTTATTGTGTATATTTAAAGTAAAGTTTTAAGAATACAACGAGATGAGCAAGCAAAGAAACGTAGTCAAATCTCCACCTAATAAGAAAGGACGTCCTGCCCCTAGTAAGACACAAGAGGCGTCATCCAACGACCTTAACCCGCAAAGTATGGACCTTCGAACATTACACCCTATAGAACTCCAATCTGTCAGAGAAGAAACTAAAGCGAATATAGCTGACGATGTGCCACAGCAATATGGATCAAATGAGGTATACAAATCCGAAGTAGAACGATTCATTGAAATTTCCAAGTACTTTTCCAGTCCATTACGAAAAACCGCTTCCTACATATGCGAGAACCAACTAATATCTTATCCAAATCCATACAGAATCGAATACACGCGCGGTGGAGTAACCACGCATCACATAAAATTTTGTAACCTTACTTTACAACCTGTGTACATCAAACTTTACAAACTTATACCAGACTTGGAGCAACTCAAGTATATAAATTTGTCACTGTCAAGATGCAAAAGGATACCTCCAGGCCTATCATTCAACTTGGGCTTTTTATATGACGATGTGAATGAGAAGCCATCGTGCAACGCAAAAATAATATTTGTGGCATCTCGTAAATCTTCTACGCCGTGTTATCAGATTTGTGAAATCGAGTTACATATTGAACCACATAAAATTAGGTTGGTCACTATTTAAATAAATATTTGATATCTGATTTGTTTGTTTGTTTCTTGCAAATTTCATTTAAGTTGTCTAGATCTTGTATCTGCTGTCTAGATCTGGGTCTCATGATGTAACGAACAATATGGTGTGGAGGTGAGTATACTCAAACTCTGCCCCTGAAGTCGTGGGTTCGGTTCCAACACAGGACAAATCTTTGTGTGCGTAAACATGAATTTTGTTCTGGTCTGGGTCCATATGTAAATTATGAAGTAAGTACCTACTAATTTTCAAAGAATAATAATGATGTATGTTTATCCGTTATTTAGTATCCGTAACACAATTATACTTATCTTGGAACTAAATAATTGAGTAAATGTCAGAATATATTTTTTTTATAAATATATTTATTTTTGAGAGACAGAAATAATCACAGAACTAAAGGACGGCTCATTTAATTCACTGATCGAGCGCTTCTGAACATATGTTAAATCATTTGTCCTGGTTATCACTATTACATGTGGTGTTCTATGATCTGAATCCCCATCACCTTGGTTTCTGTTTCAACTAAGCAGTAGGACCTTATGGGCTGAGCTGATAACAACCAGATTTATTTCTGGAGTAACTTTCCATTGGCCACTAATAAGAGATACTAAGTTAATCTTCTCTCAGACCTCTCTTCTCTCGTTATAGAAAAAGAATACTCACTCATGAGACCAACTCTAGATCTAATCAATCAAAAAACATTTATTGCATAAACTATTACATACTACACTCCAAATTAAATATAAATAGAAAGAACAATTGAAATATGATTACACTGAAATCACGAAGCTTAGATTCACTTACATGCAACAAAACAATTTAAAAACAAAAATATCTAAGTTTAAGTGAATTTTAAGTGCCAGTTTCGAGCCAACGCTCTGTGAGAAGAACTGGCAAGATTCTCATAGGCTATATTTAAATTTATTGCTCTTTTAAATTTATCCTTTCGTACCTCCCGGTAGGGCGCAGAGGGCGCTTGGGAAAAGGTAACACCCAGAGATTGGCGACTCTGGGTGGCCTTAGTACCGACCGGGGGGGAAACTAAGAGGGACCTGTAGAGGGCGCAGCGGGCATGCCAGAAGGGCCCGTCAAGTCGCGCCAGGAGGGTCTTAGGGAACGGGGGCAGGGGACCCCTTCTGTCTTACCATGGACCCTCCGAGAAGTCTCTAAAGAGGTCCTCCCGATTTTGGTCCGGGGGGCTTTGGCCGCAGGCGGGGTATCAGACGCTGCAATCCAGATACTGGCCTTCGACTTTTTCTCAACATGCGGCGGGCGTCGTCCGATGATTTTAAGTGGATCTTTCTTACTGCTGGCAGTCGTGTCTGCCTGTGATATTTCCTAGACCCCCTTTCGGTCCCCCTTTGGCCGGAAGGCAGTGCATAAATGCATTTTTGTACCGACGCATAATAAAAAAAAGGAACCCTATGGGTGTACTATACACAAAATATCATTATGATTTATCGCTTATGAACAATTCAATTTCCAGTTTCTTGCACAATATTTCTCATATAATCACATTATTTTGTTTGTGCTTTGTGTACTTTTAATTGCCAGAAAACACCTAGTTTAAATTGTCACATAATAAATTATTTATGTTGGAGTGCTCAATAGAAGCAGATTGTACCAAATTCTTGGTAGTAATGTCCATTAAATGTAAAGTGACAAAGCTATTTGTCGTTTAAAATAATTGGAAAGGTAAAACTTACCTTCAGTCAATCAATAGTTATTTCTAACAATACTGTTAGTGTCAATTATTCTACACTTAAGTACATAGGTTGTACAAAGATAATTGCTTAGAATCATAATAATTAAATCATACCTCATAATAGCCGTCTGTGTTCACGCGCTATCTCTCAATTTATTATATACTAAATATGACTAAGAAATATCCGTTTTTCCAATGAAAGTATGTTTTACTTCATATTATTATGATGTTGCCGAAGTTCATAGGAATTTACATAAATGTGAAATCACCAGTTTCCCAAAGCGGGAGTGCAAAATATTCAATCAAAGGGTATTTGATGACTACATGATGACTCGATATCTGTATACATCGAACATTAATCTATCGAATACGAATTCATAACTGTCAAACTATGAAAATTCTCCTTGAAATAATTTTGTACGTTCTCCTCGGCTTAGTTAAGACGAATCATAAATTAGGTGTAAAATTATACAAGCAAATTGAGTGCGAACGAAGCTACTAGGCAAATTATATACAACTGCAAGGAGAACCAGTAGTTGCACGCGCTGCCTCGTTCTAATGCATGTCGTTTACAGGAAAACAACATTGATCCGTTGCGAATCTTAAATCTCATAAGTGACAATATCTCTAAAAACTAAAAACCAACTATTTTAAGCATCAACATGTTTTCGCGAGGTTTTCTTAAAACAGCATGGGGCTTTTAAAAAGTGCGGGTTTATAAGGATCGGCAACGCATTTTTTTAATGTGACACGTCATAATGACTAGCGCACCAACTCATGAGGCCTCCTAAAATGCCGTTTCAAGCCTAGCTTAAAACACCTGGCATCATAGCACTTTGCGCTTTTGGCAAGCGTATACCATATTAAAGTAAAGTAAGTAAAGTAAAGTAAAAAGTTCTTTATTTCATAAACTATTACATAGCACTTGAAAACGTCAAAACAAAATATACATGAAAAAAAAAATTATATCAACCCTGAAATCACGAAGCTTAGATTCACTTACATGCAAATAAATAAAAATTAGGTGTAAGTGAATCTAAGTGCCAGTTCCGAGCCTCCGCTCTGTGAGAAGAACTGACAAGAAACTCACAGGCTATGCTCTTTTAAATTATTTTTATTACATGACACACACAGTGTAAATTTGATGATACTGAAAGGGTCCTCCGAAGCTGTAACCAATAAAGTAGCACTAAGGGAACCTTCCATCACAGTCAAGTAAGTATGTATTGTGAAACTGAGCTGAGCCTGTACAATAAGGGATGGTCACGACAATGATCTGGTTGACTTTTTATTCTAATATACACATACAAGTTGAAAATGTTAAGCCCAAGCTTGTTTATCCGATAAGTAATCATTAACAGCATAATACCCCTTTTGAAGAAACTGCTTTTTAACTACAGTTTTAAAAGTTGCCAATGGTAGATCAATTATTTCCTGCGGAATTTTATTAAAAAATCTGATACTATTACCCAAAAATGAATTTTTTGTTTTGTGAAGTCGACAATTTGGCAGAGAGAGCTTATTTCTATTCCTAGTATTAAAATTATGTACTTTTGAATTTTTATCAAATGTATTAATGTTTTTGCGAACATACATTATATTATCAAATATATACTGAGATGCAACCGTTAATATGTTAATTCTTTTAAACATCTCTCTAAGAGAATCTCTGGACTTAAGATTATAGATAGCTCTTATGGCGCGCTTTTGTAGTACAAATATATTATGTATGTCCGCAGCAGATCCCCACAATAACATACTATATGACATAATGATATGAAAATAGCTAAAATAAACTAATCTAGCTGTTTCTTCGTCTGTTATAAGTCTTATCTTTTTGATGGCATAGCATGCTGAGCTAAGCCTTCCGGACAAATCCATTACATGGGGGTTCCACTGCAATTTAAAATCAATATTGATGCCTTATTGATGCCATTATGCTGCGACGACTACTTTTCATCAGTTCCAACAATAATAACATTGTAAGCTTTAATCGCCTGAAAACTTTCACCTACTCAGTTCATTTCCTAAAAAAAATACCACTTGCTTGCAAAAGAGCCATGCTCGTAACTAAAAAGAGCTAATTTTAATAGTTCATTTATTATTCATGTCGATGACAAAAGTATAGTTTATGACAGTTTTCGAATGCACAATATAAGGGAAAATCAAGTACCAATCCAATTGGCCGATTAATGAGATTATTCTGCGCACTCACATACTCGTAAATTGATCGCCTAAAATCAATTCAAAAACTATCATTCTGTTTGTACATGTCATTCGGTAGAGAATAAAAAGACGCGCCTCTAAACCAATTAGAAACAGGGATTTAATTAAGGGAATCGTTTTATTTTGAAAACAAACACCAAGCTTAATTATGTACTATTGTTATGTAGTATGTCATCAAGGGAAGTAACAATTCAGCCAGACTCGTATATTGAAATCTTAAAATACTTATAAAAGGGCACGGCTATTTTTTGTTAGTATTTTTTTTACTATTGTTAGAACTTGAGCGATGATATTATGATATACTTGCCGCGTACAATATCAAACCCGCACGATATCTTAAAATCACTCTAAGATTAGTCGACCAATATCATACCAAACGTCGGACTTTCTATAAAATATCTTACGAGATGGAATCTTTTCATGTTGTTAATAAGTTGGTATGCGTTTAATAAACGTCAAAATAAAATATTTTCTTTTAAATTGGATAATTCGTGCCTATAACATTTAGGCCAACTTTTGATACCTTCCAATGTTCGACAAGTTAAACCAGTTATTACGAACATACTTTGAATCCGTCTGCATAAATTTATTTGCGAACGTCAATAGCATATTTTTCGTACGGATACGCAACACAACCAGAAATTAACTTTTTTTTTTCACATTAAACTAACTTGTTTTGTGTGTTAGATTGAAAAGACATCACGTCCACCCCAAAGTTGTATAATAAAGTATATCTCGATAATATTATTGAAGTTTGTTTGTGGGTTGGCCCTTTATAACGCTATCAGGGCTGAACTGAATTTGCTGAGAATTGGATCGGAAATTCCAGACGGCTAAGGGACGGTTTCGTCCAAAGCGGAGACGAGACAAGAGGGAATGATAATAATATAATACGAGTATAAGCAACACCAACACAATTACATTATTAACACATCTCGTCTGCGCTTAGCGTTATTAAATAAGCATTAAAATCATTTGTCTCAACTCATTATAAATAAGTCTTCATAAATAGTTTGAACCAACTCAGTGTGCATGGCCAAAGAAAAACACGGACAAGAGAGAACACAGCTAAACATTTAAAAACTATTTTAGTTTAAGCAGCAAAGTTTTGATGCCGACTATAAAAGCTTTAATGGGGTGCCCCTTGGTTCGCCTAAAATTGTTTGTCCTAATATGGTTTGGCCAAACCGTTTTGGCCTAAACTTAAAAAGTACAATTATTGTTTCGCCTAAAAATAGTTTTGCCGCCATTATAGTTTGGCCTAAGAATTGAAAGGCCTAATTTTAAAATGTCTAATGTAAAATAGCCTAAACTATATTGGCATAAGTTTATTTTGGCATAACGATTATTTCGCAAATTTATAAAAGCTCTAATATAAGCATATCTAAAATGAAATGTGCCAAAAATGTATTGGAATAAAAGCATAGAATTGTATTGAGAAAATAAATTGACAGAAGCGAATCGCTGCAAACCCGACTCCACGTAGTCTTGTCTGCCCTACCCTAGAGTGCAATATAAGCCCGCGTAGGCGCGGAGGGGCGAGGCGGCCCGCGAGCTAAGGAGCAGGTGGGTTGAGCTAGCCGCCGGGGTCTGAGTTAGGCCGGCAAAGCCGGCCAGCAAGCCGAAGCCTCGGTGGTGAGCGAAAACCATCTGCGACGAAAAGCTCGCGTGGGACCGCCGGAGCCCCGCAGCGCCGAAGCCGTGACGGAAACTATGCCTGCTTGCATGCTGCATGCCTGCTTGCACGCTTACATGCTGCATGACTGCACGCTTGTTGCATGTCTGCATGCATGATGCATGCCTGCTTGCATGCTGCACTTTACCTGTTTTGTACTTTATGATTTTTAATTTTGTGCGAATTAATATTTAGGAATTGTAAACTTTAGGGATTACGAATTCTTCTGCCAAATGACGCATTTGGTAAATGACAATGTGGCGATAAAAAGTTAGGCGAATTGAAATTAGGGCAAACACGATTCTGAAGAGTGAAATTAGGCGAAAAAATTTTAGGCTTTTCGTTTGGGTGCCATTACAAATTAGGCGTACAAAAAATTAGGCGATCCGATAGGGACCCGCTTTAATGTTGTAAAATTGATTCTCACAGAATTTGCCACAGGCCTTTGATTGCCAATGATGCCATAAGCATAACAGTTTGTTTTAACATAGAGAAGTTTTTAAGTACCTACTACCTAGTTGGGTAAAATTTGCCAATGCAGAGAGACAACAGTATCGTAATTTGTATGTATGAATAATGGTGGCAGTAATAAAATAAAAAGTATTTATAATATTACAACATAGCTTCCTATTGTATTTTTATATGTTTATGACAAATAAGTCGATAGTAGGTAATTAATGCATAATATGTAAATATATAGTAAAGGTTAACAATTGTCGTATTCAAGAACATTTATCGGTTAAACTATTTATTATTGAGTTTTCGTCGCATTACATGTAATATATTTCACTAATACTTATCATACAGCATATAATTATTTTTGAAATATAAAGTTAATTTATACTTTCATCGCTCGTAGCTCTGCGGTGCTCGGTGGTCGGAAACGATAACCGAAGTATAGCAAAGTTTACAGAGGTCAGTCCTTGAATGGGTGACCGTTTGTGTGGCATTTGATATCGAGCGCTTCCGTGCTTCGGAAGGCACGTTAAGCCGTTGGTCCTGGTTATCACTAAATGTGGTAGTCGTTAAGCCATGCTAGAGGCCTAATAGGCGGCTTGATAAATTTTAACAGCAGGACGCCATACACCTGCCTCCACCAATCCGCACTGGGTTCGCGTGGTGGAGTATGACCCTATACCCTCACGCCTTGGTATGTGAGAGGAGGCTCGTGCTCAGTAGTGGGACGTTAATGGGCTGAAATGATGAATGATGATGATGATACTTTCATCAAAATCAAAAATAATTTGTTTAATTTTGGCTCAATAGAGCTCTTATGAATGTCATACTTATAAACTAACGCGCCTTGTCATCGTGAGTGAGTGGCGCGCATCGTAGATACATAAATAGATATTGCTTTTCATATACCATATTTTAAATGGAGTTTATAAATTTGATGTATAGGGCTCTTACCAAGATCTGACGAGCCCAAGGCAACTTCACCTGCAAGTGGTGCCGATCAACGGACGAGGCTCTGGCGAACATAACAGTGCCCGGTAAGCAATAGGCTCGCCACCCACGTGGGACCAACTATATAATTGGCGAAGTGTGGGCGTATAATATGCCTCTGGCACCCCCTTTGGGGAAACAGGCGTGAATTTATGTATGTATAAATTTGATATTGCATGATGTGCGGTAGTGTATTGGCACCTTCAAAAGATTCTACTATCCCTATCTTGCCCGAAGGTGTCGTTAAAGACGAATAAGGGAATGAGATCTCATCTAGTTTCAATGCTGATGACTAGCCACTTATCATCATCACTTATTTTTCTTTTGTGTTGTATAATATTGTTTGCCCATGAGGCGTGGCTTGAACGAACCATGACATGTAAACCAATAACACCAGTGTAACCCACGTTTCACAATAAAGATATTTTGATTTGATTTGACATATTTCATCCAGAGATGTACGTGCAAAAGTGAATTTGCTATCCATCTTTATATGCAAATTTCCAAATGCAATCTTACGTCGATGCTAGTTTACATGTTATCAATGTTCAAACAGATCCTTTTAGCCTAGATATTGCTAAGGTCTAAAATCTCCAATAGGTTTTTGTCGTGGAGAAAATAAAATTTGCTTCTTATTAGGAATACCGTATTATTTTCTAAGCATTCTGTACTTTTTTCTCCCATGGGGCCCAGACCATTCTGTTTTTAGCAGAGTACATTTCATTTCGCTGTTCCACATTGGCAATATAATCTGCCTTTACTGTAACTCCGCAGTAATTGGTAGTTGGAAACCATCATAAAACTAAAGCAGAGCAGAGAACGATGGATGATCGTTCATGTGGCATTTAATATCGAAGTGCTTCAGAAGGCACGTTAAGATATTGGTAACGCTTATTACTATATGGGGTAGTCATTACGCCATGTTGGAGGCTTAATAAAATAGCAAGACGCCATACACCTGTTTTTTTTTAAAGTGGTAATGCACATTAGATTCTTTGCAGCGCGGGGACAGCACATGGCTTCCAACTTCTAAGGAGGCCACAACACATAAGCGTGCGACACGAAGTCACAGTCTGACATAGGCGCACCATACGGGGCGACAGACCAATGGACGCCTGCAAAGAAACTGCATCTCACATTTGGTTCTGCCAAGTTTGGCATAAGCCTACGTTGCAGAGGATTCCCTGGACAACTAAGAAGCCAGAGCCTCAAAGTGCCTCTTGAAGTTCCACGCTATACACCTGCCTCCGCCAAAATGCTCTGGGGCAGCGTGGTAGATTAGGATCTAAATCCCTCTCACCTTGCTTCTTGCTCAGTATTAGATTTAAAATGAAACCAAATTCCATTTGTACAAAGTAAATAAAAACTAGTTTCAAGATGCTTCTACACGCTTCACGAGTTTTTCGCTGATAAGCAGATAGTATAAATTCCATGACATTGGATATAAAATAATGAATGATTAATAATTTTGTTATATAAATGCATGTCATAAATCATAATTTTAAATACCCGAACACAAAATTTTGTAAAAATGTATACATTTTTGTAATTACTAAAACTAAATGTAACTAAGTTGTGACACATTTAATTCTTAAGACCTTATGTACACTTAGATGGCAATAAATGAATTGAATTGGGGCTTTAATGATCTGAGATGATGATGATACTTCAAGTTGGTAAAGGAAAATCACATGATAGTATTGTTTGCTGATGATACATCGCATTATTATTTAAAATAAAGCGATATCAGAACTCAGACGATGTAAACAATGCGATCTTAAAGGTGGTGCACTGGTTTTAAGTTAACAAACTATTATTAAATGGGGCTAAAACGAAATGCATTAAATTCGTGACGCCTACGTCAGACAAGTAAACACCACTATTAAAATAAAGGAAGATGAGTTGGTCCTTGTGCATACCACCAAATTTTTGGGTGTTATATTAGATTTTAAGCTTCAGGGGCCCACATATTGGTGAATTGACGGATAGACTCAGCTCTGCAGCATATGCGGTAAAGAAAATTTGCCAAGTAAAAGACGTTGAAACAGCTAGGCTTGTTTATCATAGCGATTTTCATAGTTTTATGTCGTATGGTATTATTCTGTGGGGTTGTGGCGCAAAAAATCAAACTATTTTTGTACTGCAGAAGAGGGCTATACGAGAAATTTATAATCTACCATGTAGACATTAACTAAGCGGTAAATTTCAAGAAATTAGTATTTTGACAGTGGCGGGTCAGTTTGTTTATGAAAACCTAGTATATGTACATAAGAATATTAATAAATTTGGTAAGAAAAGCGATATACATAACCTAAACACAAGGAATAAGCATAAACTAGTTGTACCTGCCACTAGGCTCCAAAAGATAAACAAATCTTTTAAAGGTATGCGATTCTATAACAAAATCCCAAGCAATAAACAGCAATGAAGCATAAATAAATTTAAATTAACAATAAAACGCAAGCTGTCTTCAAAGGGATACTATTTTATCAAAGACTATATGGTTGATAAAAATGCTTGGGATTAAACTGCCGTTTCATACGGGCTATTCTAATATGAATGACTTAAAACATGAATATTGTTGATGGTATATTATATTGCATTGTATAGCTTCACAGACAAATGAAGATTGTAACTAACCAATTGATAATTTAAAAGAGCATAGCCTGTGAGTTTCTTACTAGTTCTTCTTACAGAGCGGTGGCTCGGAACTGGCACTTACATTCACTTGCTCTTAAATATTTTTTGTTATTTAATTGTCTGGTTGCAAGTGAATCTAAGCTTCGTGATTTCAGTATAATTATATTTTGATTGTTTTTTTATATTTCTTATAAATTTTGACGTTTTCAAGTACTATGTAATAGTTAATGAAATAAAAAGAATGGAAGTTTGGACCCTAAAAAGATCTCAAAGTATGGATACTAAGGTATTACACTAAGCAGAAGCTAAAATCTATTTTCCTCTTTAAATTATGCAAGTAATTTCTATCTCCTCAAATAACATTTTATAACAATGATACTAACAAACGGTTTCGTTAATGTTTGCTGCTGTAAATTAGAATTTTTACGCTGCTGCTCCAAAACATTTTAATTTAAAACATTTTTAACGGAATGCAAGCAAACATAATAATAATTAAATTATTACATTCTCGACTAGTAGCTCTATCTAGTGTTTATTGACGACACTCTGTATGCTATAAATATACAGTTAGCGTTGTAGCTCATGAGAGCACGTGTAGATGGCTCTGTCCTATGTAATGTTATTCTCAAACAAAGATCACCATTTCAAGTAAAATTATCAATCAGTCATTATTTATATGAAAAATATTATAAAGTAAACAAAAAAATACAATTACTCACATCCTTTAAATATTATTCTTGGAAGTTGTAACAAAGAAATTATATTTCATGACGAATAATTTTACATATGATTTGAATGTAGGTTAAACTTTTTACTACTATAATTTCTATAAATAGATAAAGTTCACAAAATCTGGTCATCAGTCGATTCTAGCTGAGTTATTGTAATATCAGACGATTTGTATCCTATCTTTATATGTTTACATAATTTGCGTTGCGGCTCAATCACTGCAAAGTTTCCAATAGGCGCTCCGAACAGTCGTGTTGTTGCGCGTATCATTAAACATTAGGAGTAATATCTATTAATAAGCGACAGCTTAAGAATCAGAGAAGTAATCTCTAACATAGATTCTCGATACAATTGTCGTTCTTATAATATTATTTTGCGCGTAGTTTGAAGTTGAAAGTTTACCATATTGCTGTTTTTTTCGTTTCACAATAGTATAAGTGTATGACAAAGAGATATGAATAAATAAATTTCAAAAAAAACTCACTGTTTTATGCCATATACAAATCAACCAGTATTCATGCACATGACTTTTCAATTTTAATCTGTGTGTGAATGGAAACCACGACCTCAGTACCTTAACTAACTAATAGTTGTCTTGTAATCGGTAAAAACTGTTCAGCATTTGGCACCCCTAGACATCAGTTTTAAAATCTTTTTTACTGAGCAAAAACTTAACTAGTTAAGGCTCCATAGACCCCAGAAAATATTACGCTACTACCACTGTTGACAATTCATCTTTATATACCGAACTTATCTTGTTATGACCTTAATCGGATACATGTGTTAAAACATTTCAGAAAGGCTCGGATCCATAATTATATGCGTGTCTAATACTCAAGGCTGTTTTTAGCAATCCATAGCCAAATGCCCTTTAAAATTTTTCCACGTCTATCTTTCTCTTCGAATGTCACAATCATTTGTACACAAATAACATTACAAGAAAAAAAATTGTTGGAAATGTTTCTTTTTTTTTAATTTACGAAGCGTTTGTGTAGTAAAATTTTTCTTGTTCAATTAGTCCCGGCTGTCATGAACATCTAAGGCAGTCGTTATTAGGAAGTCAGTGCCTTCCAGCATTCTAACAGTTAGCCTAAACATAAAATGATGTGCCCCTCTGGGTTGCGGAGGTCGGACACGATGGATATGATTAAACAGGAATTATATTGGAGTTAGAGGTTAATGTGTGTGAATGAAGCTAAAAGTGTGTGCCAAGATCGTAGTAAGTGGAAGGATGTGATCTCCGCTTACCCTTACGGTAAAGGGTCGTGACATTATGTATGTACTTATATAAAATGAATATTTGTTATCTCTCCTATAACGCCAGCTCTCACTGCTTAGAGTTGACACAACAATATAATTATGTTACCCTAACTTCCATAAGCCAATATAAGCAAAGCAGAATAAGCAAAGCTCAAACTAACAATAGACTAAGATAAAATTAACTTCATGAAATATTTTTTTAATTACCTAATAAAGTAATCTGCAGCCCAAAATAACATTAACTTAAACACAAATTCGTCTATTCGAAGTTTTACTAGGGGAGAATTGGCTAAAGAAACTTGCATTGTATAGCGTCACAGACAAATGAAGATTGTTACTAACCAATCGATAATTTAAAAGAGCATAGCCTGTGAGTTTCTTGCCAGTTCTTTTTACAGAGCGGTGGCTCGGAACTGGCACTTAGATTCGCTTGCACTTAAATGTTTTTTGTTTTTTTAAATTATTTGGTTGCAAGTGAATCTAAGCTTCGTGATTTTAGTATAGTTATATTTTATTTGTTTTTGTTATTTTTTTATAATTTTGACGTTTTCAAGTACTATGTAATAGTTTATGAAATAAAGTATTTTTGACTTTGACTTTTTGACTTTGACTTTGAAACCCGTCAAGATTTGTTCCCCGCCTGTACATACAGAAATGGTAAATGTATGGTATATTGTACAAATCCATCTAAAGCTTGACGCGAAATTACGAAATCGTCTCGAACCTAAACAGCTGACATCGATACCAACTTCGTTCAATCAAATAAGGCAATATCTACTCGATTCGAATAGTCGATTCAGCCATATGACGCGTGTCCTTCTAGCGAGTAACGGTATATACGGAAATCTGTACAAATATTTCCACTTATTTTACTTACTACAGGTTGTAAGCTTTTTGGACGATTAATATAATATTTATTGGTAATCTGATCTCGTCTTATTTATTATATAAAAATCTCCTTGCTGAAAAGTGGACTCAGCCATTATAGGGAATAACGGACAACTCCTGCCAGTGAATACTGTAAGAATATTCATACTAACTAGACTTAATACAGTTTATACGCTTTTTAAGAACCTTTCACTTTGCTTTATTAATAAATTAGGTATTGCTAATCTCGTCTAAGCCAATGAGGCAATATCTACTCAATTTGTATAAGTCCTGCCAGTGAAAACAGCATGCCATTTTTATTAAAATTTTCTTTATTTACATTGCCATGTTTATTTATGGGAAGAATTTTTTGACTAGAAAAAATCAACTCGTCTGCTGGGGCCCGAGTAGGGATCGAACCTAGTTACCTTTGGATAACCGGTCCACTGCTCTCACCACTAAGCTACCGGTGACTTCGAACGGCGGGGAGCTTGTACGATAATTTCCACTAATTAGACTTACAGGTTATATGATATTTAAGCACGCTCCACCTTGCTTAATTACCATTATAGTAAATGTATGGCTAATCTAATCTATACAGTTATGGCAAAATCTAGAGGTTGAGTCGATTATGCTAAACAATGCGTAACAAATAACAATTTCTACAATTACACATAGTTTATTTCAATAAATATTTATTCACGGATAGTGTTTTTAAAACTTATAATTTATTATTTTGCCAACAAAACTTTATTTTATATTAATTATTTAATTGCTGTATCATGCATTTACTTTTAAATAAACCATTATGTTCATTTTAATATAATAGATTTGCATTATAATATATAATTTTAGTTAAGCATTAGACTATCACTAATTCGAACTGATGAAAGATAAATCCATATGTGTTATATTTACATAATTATATTCTATACTCAGTGACATTAATGATTGCTTGAATTTCATTTTGTATAATAAGGATTCGGGAAGAATCAAAATTCAGTAATATGAGGAATGTGCTGTTTTTTAATAAAAGAACATTATAATTTGCGCTAATCTCGTCTAATCAAATAAGGCGAAGTCTACTTGATCTTAAGACTCGACTCCGCGTCATGTTGCGTGGCCTACTTAAGAATAACGGTACACTCGAGTCCTGCCGGTCAAAACACTGCGAATATTTCCACTAATTAAAGTTCTTTTTAACAATTTATACGCTTTATGAGGACTTTCAACCTTGCTCTATTAACATAATAGTTATTTAAAATGGCTTATGTACGAGCCATTGCTCGCACATTGCCCTCGCTGAGGCACCAGTGTGGTCAGCAGCGAGGCAGCAAATCCATCGTCTACAATATTTACATTAAATGGTAGTGATTTTTATAACAGATGACGCTTTTGTCAGTACCACCGCAGTGCTAAGTATTCTGCAGTCAAAGAACAGAGATTACGCAATACTGTTGGTCAAATGAAAAGAGTTCTGTAAGAGAAATTTATGGGAATGTAAAAATTAACAACTAAAATCTCGTGAAGACCACCAGTAATTTGCTGGGTTGATTGGGATTATCCTTAAAGACATACATACATACAATTACGCCGGAAGCATATTATACGCCCACACTTCGCCAATCATATAGCTGGTCCCACGTAAAGGTGGCGGGCCTATTGCCGCTTACCGGGCACTGGTATGTTCGCCAGAGCCTCGTCCGTTGATCGGCAGGTGCACCACTTGCAGGTGAGGTTGAGGTTTCCTTAAAGACTTATACTAAATATCAAGAGCTAACTTATCGTTAGGCAAATGCGACGTTATCTCGTCTCACCGAGAACGCTCATAAGTGGTAAACAAAGAAACACTTATAAGCGTGTTGATTATAATCTTAATTTCAATAAAATCCAGATAACCATAATACACAGATATCGTTTGACCGTGTTTAGTCTCACTTTTCTTTTCTCTGTACTGTCAGGGCTACAAGCCACAACTCTCTTTATGACCTGCTTGCCTGGGGCAAGCATCCGGTTAACAGTCCTCATCATTACTAGGTACTAGTAGACTAGGTTTAACCTTATTACTCATTTCAAGTCATTGTGTCCTTTTCTCGGACGACTACAAAGTTTTTAGCATATGTCTATGTCCCCAGGTATTCGCATATGTAGGGTTAGGTAAAGTTCCCCCCGACTGGTCCCCTAAACGTGGTAGGTGGCTGAGTACCTCCCAGTAGGGCGAAGGAGCCACTAGGGAAAAGGTAACACCAAAAGATGACTCTGTGTGCCCTTAGTATTGACTACCGGGGGGGAAACTAAGAGAGACCTGAGGAGGGCGCAGCAGGCGAGTCAGACGGGCTCGCCAAACAGTGCCAGGAAGGTCTTAGGCAGTGGGGGCACCTTTTGTCTAACCATGGACCCTCCAAAAAGTCGGCCACACTCGCTATGGCCGCACAAGGAGGTAGGAGGGACGCGTCCACTGCGCCTCTCTGAGGAGGTCCTCCCGGGGGACGTTGGCCGCGGGCGGGGCATCAGACGCTGCAACCCAGGCAACAAGCGGCGGGCGTCCCACACCTCCTTTCGGTCCTCCTTTGGCCGGACCGCAGTGCGTAAATGCATTTAGGTATCGCATAAAAAAGAGTAAGGTAAACTCATATTCATATTTCCCATATGAACCTACAATATTTATTAATGCATAACACTTTTACAATTTCATTTTATATTCAAGCAAAACAATATTTAAGTACTTTAAAATATTGTTTTGCTTAACCAGTTAAGTCTTTCATATCTCAATTAATTGAATGACTCGTTTGGATTGCCTTTTTGACTTGGTAGGTTAGGTGTGGAGTTCCTAAAAATATTTATTAGTTAGCCAAGGTGAATACAGAACCCTCTTGCAAAATTTATAGCTTTATCTTACGCTGATCTGTCATGCAGTTGTTGCTTTTTAATTATCTATGTATACTTATTAATTCGGTTAGGTTTAAACTCAAAATCTGCTAATTAAATATGTATTAAATGATTTAAATAATTGTATTCTATTTTTCGAAATAGAATTTAAAATTACATTAATGATTATTAGAATTTCATTACAAGCTTCAGAAATTAAAAAAAGTCAGTTGGTAACAATTTGCTAGTTTTTATTAAAGTTTTATATAGTTTCCAAATCTATATAGTAGGCCTATTGGATATTAAAAATAGTAATCCCATTCTGTTTTGGGAATAAAAATCATGTTATATTTTTATCTGAAGTTTCGGATCCGCCGTTTTTTCTGTTGTCGCTTTTGCTTCGGTTTGTCTGAAGGAGAGCTTTTAACGATACGACCGTCTAGATTTAGAATTGTTATTTATAGTAACTTGTAAAAGTAGTGTTTAAGTATTTTTTTGTCAATATAAAGTATATGTGGACGTAGAATTCCTGCCGTCGTATATGTTTCCCACATTCTATAGTCCCAGGTCTTTTTAACGGGGCGTGAAACGGAATTTTTGCAAACCATCATAAGTTACCGTACTTGGTACACGGTTCGGAGAGCTCTTACCTTTCTGGACGGCATTGACTGCTTTTCTTTAGGTAGGATGAGGTGACTATGGCGAGTCACATAAAAAAAAGAAAAATGTAAATCTTTCAGCTCACTAAGTACACCGTTGGACTTCTTGGCGGGATAGTGAAGCGTCATTTCTGCAGTTTTGTTTTATTTTCTAAAATTTGTGATATTTCGAACTTTAATGTGTAATATAGGTGAATTTTTAACCGTGAAATGTTTGTGAACGTACATGAGTATTGATAAATGAAAGAAAACAGTGCAACATCACTTTTTAAATTCTTTCAAGAAGTCCATGTGAGATCTCAGTATAGTCCCACCTCTTTACTGAGGACTCAAGGGGTTTATGGGGAGGGCATCTCATTTACCATTAATCATCTTTATCACCACTCATTCTCATTTATTCTAACTTATATGTTATTAATATATCTCTTTCTTGACACTGGCTAAATGTGCAATCCGCACGAATTCATTATTTAAAGGAAAAAAAAAGTACACCGCTCCAGTTTGTGGCTCAACCTAAGACCGTTGGAGAGCGCGCTCGGGCCGCGCACTCGTAGCGTATCGCAGGCGTCACACAATTGCCATGGAGTGGTGCCCGTGCTAACGGGAGCTTTCCATCTCGATCCCTGACAACGGGATCGCTCCCTCCAATTTCAGTTTCATGCGCCTTTCGATTTCAAGTGTTCTGTCGTTCGACCTCCAGCTTGCGTCACCTCATAATCGGGTTTTAGAAAATGAAATTCAATACGTTCGTGCACTCCTTTATATGGCCAGGTTGTGAACTTTTGAACTCGGACTTAGCTACTTTATGATGATCATAAAATTTTATATGCAATCTGCGTATAGATAGCATGAAAAGGCTTTTGGAACTGTCTATACAGTATGAAGAAGAAAATTCAGTTTCTCTATTTAATCACAAAAAATATCTTATTCATACATAAATTACCTATTTAAAGGATATTACAGAAGCAATAAGAAACTTTATTTTCAAATTCTCATAAGTAATTTTACTTATTTAGTATTATTATAAAAGATTCTAAAAATCACATAATAATTTTACTATGAATTACAAGTTGGCCAGTAAGGGTACATTAAAGAAACACACACACAGGACACAGAGCATCAGCAGAGATACACAAATGTATGTACTAATATAAATTAAACCCAACTACAGTTTATTGATTCAGGCGTTACTTTGCGGAAATTCATTGTAAGCAAGTGATGGATTAAAAATATCTTTGTAACAATTCCCGCGCTACTATAATTTCCCGAAAAATCGAGAAACTATTTAACACGACACGTGTTTCGCCCTTACACAGGGCATCTTCAGGTGAGATAGGAGCCTCAGTACAACGTTGTCTTTACGACCAACGCTGAAACGAGAGACTCTCGTGAAGGTGAAGTGAGAGGGCGAAACACGTGTCGTGTTGAATAGTTTCTCGATTTTTCGGGAAATTATAGTAGCGCGGGAATTGTTACAAAGATATTTTTAATCCATCAGTTGCTTCCAATTACAGTTTTAATATAAATGCTTGATATCTTTTTAAAAAAACATATATATTGGTTCAAGCGATATAATGAGTATCGTTTATTTTAATATTCATATGAATGGAAGAACAAGAAGAGTAGATGATCGCAGGGAATGTTCAAATATCCATAAGATCTCCACTTTTAATGCCCTTATTACTTCTTATCGGGTGACATGCAAGCCAATGATTTATTTACTAAGGTCTTCTTACCGTGGGTAGTGGCGGCAAAAGAGCAGGAAAGCAGACCCCAGGTCCGTAAGGTTGTAACCAGGATAACGCTCGGATGTTAAAGATGATCATCAGCTACAGTGGACGAGTAATCGAGAGAGACCTGTAAAGGAGGTGGGCGTTATGTCACGTTACTATCTGAGATAAATGAAGATCAGTCATGGAATAAACGTTTGGGTCTTAGTTTTTATGACAGGAAGCCCTATGGTAGCGCCACTTTAAAACGACTTAACGTGACTATTTTCATCTATTGGAATGGCAGCTGTTACCAGTGCTTAAACATTAAAAGGCCTTCATCGGGGAGACAGGAAGAAGCTGGTGCACGGCACTTTGCTGATAGTAGGAATGGACTGATTATTCGCGCTCTAACAGTACACTATGTCACAATCAAAATGCTTCACAGGATACGGCTGGTGCCATCACCGCTATGTCGTAAATGTAAGTATACTACCAAGAAGACCAAGAGGAGTCTATGGAGCACCTGCGGTTTACCTGTGACTCGCTGGCTGCTGGCTTACCCACAGCTAAGGAACTATGGACCCCAATCTGCACACGCTGTCATAAAGATGATGATCGCAATATTTGGAGATACATACATACATTCACGCCTGTTTTCCCGAAGGGGTAGGCAGAGGCATATTAATACGCCCACACTTCGCCAATTATATAGTTGGTCCCACGTAATAGGTGGCGAGCCTATTGCCGCTTATCGGGCACTGTTTTGTTCACCAGAGCCTCGTTCGTTGATCGGCAGGTGCACCACTTGCAGGTGAGGTTGGCTTGGGCTCTTTAGGTCTTTTTTGGATTCCTACGCACCTTATATTTGGAGATATCGAGTGAATGACAAGGGGATGCATAAAAGACCCGGCTGAAGGGTCAAAGTGGGCAACCTGTGGCCCCGTGATAAGATAAGAACGCCACTGTTCCACAATATTAAGGCTGGAAATTAAATCTACACCATGGTTCAAAAAAATTAAAGAGAAACCTGTAAATGCAAATTGGTCAGATTTAATAGCGGCAATATAAGTACAACTATTTTCAAGCATTATTTTAATATCATGAATATGTATAATCACTTATGAGACATAAAACCAAAGGTAGATATCTCATAGGAATATAGTATAAGGGATAATACCGA
The DNA here is from genome assembly GCA_949126915.1 of Musotima nitidalis. Classification (NCBI taxonomy): domain Eukaryota; kingdom Metazoa; phylum Arthropoda; class Insecta; order Lepidoptera; family Crambidae; genus Musotima; species Musotima nitidalis. The sequence continues at coordinate 8,419,923 of OX421418.1, read as the reverse complement.
TATAGGAAGTTTACACAATGCAATTAAAATACCTTAACTTTGATAACTTGTAGTGTTGTAAAATTTACTCATTTCCGTGTTCGCTGTACCTAAGTATTATAGAGAAATAAATAATTAATTCTAATAAGTGAAATACTCAATCGACAGACATGGTGCGCAGTAAAATCAAATCATTTTAATTTAAGCCGCAGCTTTGCTTTACATATTAATCAACATTAAAATAGTATTTAATGGCATAAGGCTAGTGCTATTACTATTTTATTTTGTAATTTAAGTTTATAAGTAATACCGCCACGTTATTTCTCCGTTGTCTAAACATTTCCATATTGCAAGGTTTTCTTGACATGTAACTAGATGGCGCTGAGTACCTAAGGTATCCGAAGATATTTACTTGCGGCTGGATTGTAGAGATATATTTAAGGAATAAAACTAAATAGGTAATATTGAAACGTATTACTACATTATGTTATAAAACTTGGCAGGAAAGCCATTTTTTGAGGTTTAATTTAACCATAAAAGAAAGGCAATAGCTAAACGAAAACAGCCGTCAGCTATCATCAATACGAAAGAAATATCTTTGTAATGATTTCGAAAAACAACTACTTAATGAATTTTTATTTTCGTAATTTATAAAAGAGATATATCCACAAACAGATTGCTTTATGGATAAGGTCCCCCTCAAATAATTTGTAACATTTTTATTACAGGTAAACTTATAAAATGTTTTTACTAAGACTTTTATCTGGAGTAAAACATAGTCGTGACGACAAATCGTGTGCTGTAAATTAAGTTGAGCACGGTTTGTTGTCTCGTGAAAACTTCAAGATTCTGTAGATATGTTTGGTGGTAGTTCTGTTCACAACAAAAGAATTTACGGTCCTGAAACTCGCTTGGACCGATATAAATTTTAAAAAATGCTGCAGTGTGATATTAAGTAAGGTAGGCAGAGGCATAATAAACGTCTACATTTCGCTAATTACACTGTTGGTCCCACATATTTGGCGAGTCTATTGCCGTTTACCGGGAACTTCTATGCATGCCAGAGCAGATGCAAAGAGAGACAATATAGAACATTATTTTTTGTTCGTAAGCCCCAGTGTCTTTCGGTTAAAATATATCTGAGGTCTGTGTCTAAAGAAATTATGTCTTTGAGTAACATGTTAAGTATTACTGGTAAAAAAGCAGAAAAATACCGGTCGAATTGAGAACCTCCTTTTTGGGAAGTCGGTTAAAAATTAAAATCTTTTTTCTATATTCTCGCTGTATGTACAGGGCAATTATGGGCAGGGATAGACTAGCCCTCAGGTGAACGTCTCGGTTGCCTTGATAAAAGTTTTAAAACTTGTTTCAAAGTAATTTTGGAAATAGATTTAAATTGGAGAGATAGGGTTAAAATCACAGATATATGTGTACCATAGACAACGCAAATGCATGTGATTCGCGTGTCCGAACCCCGACCGATCGTCGGGGTTGGCTGCCGCTATAAGTAGCGGCGCTTACAGTACGCGCGCGTCTGCTGTTGTTTTTTAAATACTGTAACATGAACGATTTTACAATATGAAATATTTATCATCAGATTTCTCGTCACTAAATATCGGCAGTGACGTCACCTTAGGTGTTCAAAAGCCGGCACGCTTCATTTCAGTACAATTCTGTATTGTTTATCAGTATCTGTGGTTAAAAAAGTATATTCTTCTTATTTTGCTAGAGAAATTTGGTTACATACATACATATACTACATATTAAGACGACCGATATGGCGTGGTGGCGAGTATACCCGCTCTTCCCTCCAAGGTAGTGGGTTCGATTGCCACATAGGACAAATATTTGTGTGCACGAACATGAATATTTGTTTTGGTCTTGGTCTGTCATGAATATTTACAAAAAATAAAGTATTTATGTATGTTTATTCCTTATTTCGTATTCTACCACAAGTTCTTATTGATTACTTATCTTGGAACTAAATAATTGGTGTAATTGTCAGGAAAAATTTATTTATTTGTATTGTATTGGTGTAATTGTCAGAAAAAAATTATATTTTGGTTTGTTTTTTGTACTGAGCGTATTGTGGAGAGACAAACGGAAATGGCAAAACTATAGCTAGATTTACTCTTTATTGACAGAAAAACTTTAAAACTACAGATTACAATAAACATTCATAAAAATTAAAATGCCAATCTAGGCGGTCTTATAGCCTAAAAGCCTCCAGACCCTAAAACAGTCCTTTATTGAATACTAAAATACACATAAATGAATCGTTTGAATATTAATAGAACAATAAATTTTACACTTATCTTATTTGTAGCATTTTGTCTCGATCGGGGATAGAACCTGAAACTTATGGAGCAAAAGTTAACTCTGCTTATTTCTTTATCCTTCCCTTTAATTCATTTATAATTTACGCAAATATAAGTAGTTTCTGTCGAATGAGATTAAATCATTCTATGCCCGTCAATCTTGTCATGTGAATGGTGTTTGCGCATAAAATATTTATCATGACAAGTTTTCAAAAGAAATTCAAACTGCGTTCCATATTCCAAAACCGTGTTTCGCGCGCTCAAGTTCAACAGCCACCGACAGTGAGGAAGGAGCTGGCCTACTTGTGGTTCCCTGACCTCGCAGCAGCGAAGCCTCGTCTGTCTCTTTCTAGCACTATGTTGCCACAAGCTATCTCTGTCACTCCCGGAATATTTCGCAGTGAGCTCGGAAAATAGCTCGGGCTGCCTCTTGATGCAGGCGGGCATGCCAATGAGAGCTTTTGAGGACACAGAGATAGTTAGTGATAATTATGCGTTTTATAATATACCTACGTCGTACTTTTTCGGATACATTTAGCCGCTTAAGTTACTCAGTGCAATGACGTAAGGTTTTTTACAAATCTACATTTACTTAGTATCAGATTTTTTAATAAAATTCCGCAGGAAATAATTGATCTACCATTGGCAACTTTTAAAACTGTAGTTAAAAAGCAGTTTCTTCAAAAGGGGTATTATGCTATTAATGATTACTTATCGGATAAACAAGCTTGGGCTTAACATTTTCAACTTGTATGTGTATATTAGAATAAAAAGTCAACCAGATCATTGTCGTGACCATCCCTTATTGTACAGGCTCAGCTCAGTTTCACAATACATACTTAATTGACTGTGATGGAAGGTTCCCTTAGTGCTACTTTATTGGTTACAGCTTCGGGGGACCCTTTCAGTATCATCAAGTTTACACTGTGTGTGTCATGTAATAAAAATAATTTAAAAGAGCATAGCCTGTGAGTTTCTTGTCAGTTCTTCTCACAGAGCGGAGGCTCGGAACTGGCACTTAGATTCACTTACACCTAATTTTTATTTATTTGCATGTAAGTGAATCTAAGCTTCGTGATTTCAGGGTTGATATAAATTTTTTTTTCATGTATATTTTGTTTTGACGTTTTCAAGTGCTATGTAATAGTTTATGAAATAAAGAACTTTTTACTTTTTTTTACTTTTTTTACTTAGCACATTATTCGATATGAACATAAGCAAATTGTTAAAATTTTTGTTTGGATAAGTAAATGTTTAAATATACCATAGTTCAATGTTTAGAACTAAACTACTTTAGAAGTAACTAATCCGCTTTTCATAATTCTATGACCAATGCGAATGGGTCTGGTTACTGGTTGATAAATTTATTTTATGTTTATGATGTGAGCCAAATGACAAAATAGAAAATCATTAACATATTAATAAACGTATTTGACGTATTTATCCGTAGTTTTGTAAAAGTTCTGCTTAGTTTTGGGCTAGAAACACTGTTGAGGCGTTTAACAATATTAATATTCGACTTACCTTCGGATAATATAGAATAATGGTGTATGAACAAAAATATTTATAATAATCATTAAAAAACTTAAATACATAGTATGAACATAGTCCAAGGGAAATAGAAGTATAGTATAATAATATAGGTATATAAAAAAAAAAAAAAATAATAATAATAATATTTTCTGACAATTACACCAATTATTTAGTTCCAAGATAAGTATCATTAAGAACTTGTGTTATGGATACTAAATAACGGATAAACATACATAAATACTTTTTTTTTTTTTTTTTTTAGTATAATAGTATAATATATTTGTCCTATATAAGAATCGAACCACGACCTCACGATTGTAGTTGACTGTCCTCCTCGCCATCGATCGTCAATATTTAAATTTATTTCACATTAAGTTCTGACCTAACTTTTAATGCTCTACCTATCACAGTTTCCACTGCTCTGATTTACTACTAACGCTGAAATAAGGTAGAATTTTAATATAATACCTACAACTGAAACCACTGATGAATTTTATTTAAATAACATTAGTGGACCTAGGCTTCCCAGTTCCTTTTTGAATTTATTAAATTAGTATTAAGGAAACAGGAAATATGGAGATTATTTAAAACTCCCATACTATTCTGTTTAGGACGTAATATTAAGTAAGCTTAGATTGATTGTTGATATTACTACATGTTTTTTTTAATATATTTATTTAAACAATTAACATGTACAGAAATACTAGCTCAACTGTTGAAATTGCCATATGAATCATTTTGGTATGTAATGTTTTAGTATATCATTTACGTATTCGAGTAATTGTCTCAAGACATGAGACATAGGTATATTTTCTAAAATGAGAACCTACAATGTTAATTAAAAACATATCCTGTTAAATAAAGAAAGACTTAACAAAAAAAAAATTGACATTGAAATCGACTTGCAGTTCGTTTGTATGAACCCTTAGTGGACTGAAATGACAAGATGATCAAATAATGCAAAAGGTTCAAAGTTTATAATGTCATGATTTGCGTTTGAATATTTTAACATGTTTCAAAGTGAACAACGTAACGTTTTGGTATGGACCAAAATATTGAAAACCGACAACTAATCAATACGTATAAATGTTATTGAAAATCTACATCCGATGTATGAGGTCTTAATTCACTGAATCTCGTTTCTTATTTGAACTAAATGTCGTTTGAATCAAAGCAAAATGTTATACCAGTAACGTTTTCTCTGTTTAACTTTAATTTATATTGATGTATAGACAGCACAACTATGGTCAAAGTTAATTATATTTCTCAGTAAATAAATATCACGCCCTATACAACGTTTTATGTATATTATTCCAAATCAGAAGGAAGCTCAACCTATTTAGATCGTATCTCCAAATTTCAAGACTTTTGACCGGACAAATATTAAAACGCAAATCTCCTTACAAAATGTTCCTTTCGAATGACGCAACTGCCAAAATGATCAACATCACGTCAAACTGGCGCTGCGGTCATTTCACTTTGACCAACTTACCGGTACCTACCTACCGCCCGTCCCTTTCTAGTTCTGTAAAAAATGATTCTGTGCCAGATGTGTGGGTGCGTAGTCATCAATGCCCTGATGACTGTGTTGTTTTCCTCTTAAGAAACAGGAAAATGAAAAATAGAACTTATGCTAAACCGATTTTTTAGGTCTGTTGAACCAAGTATTCTGGTCGAATAAGGACAGCATGACATTCGAAAATATACTTTTGTGTGCCATGTGCAGATCAAGAAGTAATAATAATTATTGAGGAGCGCTAAACGATCACCGAAGTTAAAAACAAATCTCTCAAGCGCAAATCACTTCTTCGAGTGATGACCGTTTGTATGGCGTTTAATAACGTTATTAAACTAGTAGTAGCGTCATCAATATAGGTGCAGCCTTAATTGTCTAGGCAGCATACAGGAAGAGGTTTTTCTTGCTGTCTATGTACGATTATGGGTGTATTGGGCTCCTACCAATTCTCAGGAGTCAAGCCAACCTCACTTCGAACGAGGCTTTGGCGAATATAAAAGCTCCCGGTTAGCGACAATAGGCTCGCCACCTAATTACGTGGGATCAACAACATAGTTGGCATGTAATGTGCCTCTGCCTACCCCTTTTGGAAAAGTATGTTGGTATGTATGTCTAATTACAATTAAGAAGGTCTACTTCTTCATCGTAAGAAAGAGTAGGAAATACTATTTCTTTATCGTCTTAGGACTTTGAAATATACACTTGAAAGCATAATTATCGCACAGCTAGCTTTTTATCGAATCTTAACAGAAAATTACTATATTTTCAGTTGATTTTGTGTAACGTTTTGATTTTTGTGTTGTTCGGATACGTTAAGTTTACTACATAATATTTCTAAGAACACAACAATTACAAACTGAAAATCGGCCAAACACATTATTTTTTCAATATTATTGCTGATTTGTGATATTTATGCTCTCAAGTATGCTTTTAATTCTCCGATGTCCTTTGCGACTGCAGAACTTTATTGGATTCATATTATGTGCCAATTTAATGTGAACAAAACTTATATGTACTTGACAAAGTATATGAAAATTACCATAATTGGTGTACAAATATGACAATAATGTTGCAGTAAGTGAGTGGGTATATAATACATCAAAATCATGTCAACAATTATTAAACGTTCAAAAAATAAAGAAAATTAAACAAAAATAAAACAAATTTAAACAATACAATTTCATTAATTTAAGCCATAATCATAATAGTCATTTATATAACACTTAAAAAGATTTGTCGTCAAGATATTCATTTAAACTGTAGTAACATCTTAGAGTCAACATTTTTTTAAAGCTTTTTTGAATAATGTCGAATTTACATAATTTTAATGCTTACGGGAATTTTGTTATATATTAATGGAGCCCTGCATATGATACTTTTATGCAACAGTGCTGTTTTAGACGAGTTAACACATAATCTATCATTGTCTCGTCGACTACGTTGTACATTATCGGAAATATGATTAAAAGATAAAATAAGAGATTTGATTTAAATATTTTTATTATACATTCGGTGAAATTTATTAGATACTTTTTCAGAGAATAAAGTTATATCTTTTAACCATATTAAGTGTACTTAGGAATTAAATTTACATACAAGAAAATTAAAAACAGTAAGTAAACCTTTAGTGGTTTCGTTTTCATATTTAAATGAACATTCCGGTTGGTTTCGGTGTATTTAAAGGGTTCCTTAGTTTAAAATGACAATAACAGTTTATGTTACTGCAACTTAAATGGTTAAACAAAGACAAATACTTGTGCATTTCTAACAATATGGTTAACAAAAATAAATTATATTGCCTTAAGAAATAGAAAGTAGAATTTGAAGCGAAAGTCAGTTAGGTCGCCTTTTTGTTCAAAATCTTTTGTTCTAGATACATTGGTTGTTGCCTACTGTTTTACACAACATGCAATAAAATATGCATTCCCAGTATTTCAATGTACGCTTTAGATTTTTGTTAGTATTGTTTTCTTTTAAATAACTTTTGATTTTATGACTTGACTTACTTTTACAAGCGTTATTTTTGTTGCATTAAATGTATGAGTCAGTAATGTGTTGCTGCTAGTTGAAAAAGATCCGTTTCGTATGACATGAAGCGTTTATTTAAATTTAATAATTAATAATAAAATTAAGCAAGAACGTTCTGCCTGTCATTTCAGAATTTATATGAGTATTTCAGAATTAAGCCATTGAAAATATTAAACGCTCACTAAATTTCATTTTGCTGCAGAAACACATCTTTCATATTTTGGTATCTAAAATAAACTGTATATCTAAATCAATATCATCTTTGATGAATACTTTTAAAATATACAATATCTCACACACTTACATCACATAATTGTGATTTTTTATCATGGAGGCAGATGAGCCACGCGGTACCGGCCTAGAACATTTCACACCACCCACTCCCTTACATCCTACGAAGAGTCGACAAAGAGAAATCCAACTGGATGATAGGCAGCACCGTCATCCTGCGTACTGGCTTAAACTGCATTTACAACCCTCCTCCTCAGCGTGATGATTATGGCCAACGTTCGGCAGTGGACTTTATGTAGATGCAATGATGATAATGATGATCATGGATAATAATAATTGAAGCTAGGGCTCATCTTCACGAGCACTTCTATTTCATGCGGTCACTGGAGAAAAAGTAGCATTCACGGAGTCCTTCCATCGGTAACTGCTTGCTTAGTATTTGTTATCAAGCAGAAACGTGCTTAGGACGTTAGAAGTCGTTGGTCCCGGTTTTCACTGAGGTGGTACTCTTTAATCTCACTAATTATTAAAAATTATATCAAAAAATACAACAGAATGCAGATTATGCCGTGTGGTAACGGCCTAGAATTTGCCGTCTGGTCAGTACCAGTGCCTAGAATAGTGCCGCCCCCACTCATCTCACGGGGAGTCTTAAGAGGCGACGAAGAGGAATCTTACCGGGTGACGTGCCGGATCATTCTGCGTACTGGCTTGAACTGCAATTACAACCCGCCTGCCTTGTGTGGTGATTATGGACATATACCCCCAATAGATAGAGAATGTAATCTATTGGGGAGGCTAATGTACAGCAGTGGACTTTAAAAGGCTGGTAGATGATATCAACGGATTGCCACAAATATGTCTCAGACAATCAATAGTACGTGTGCGTTAAATTGTAAAAGAACGCCAAGATCCTGCAGTCGGATACTAATGTTAAAGAACAATATTGCTACTACTTACATTGCAGAGAATATTTTATAACTCCACTCCAAAAATTATAAAAATCTTGAAATACTATCTACTAAAAAATCATTCTTTCATAACTTCAGTAAATGTGCATTTTTTACATAATATTGTCCGTTATAAAATTAAAGCATTTATTGAAAAAGAACATCGGAAGACTTAAAAAAATTATGGCCCTTGAAAAACTACATATTATATGTAGTTTTTCATTATATGTAGATGTTATACATCCTTAAAAACAAAAAGAAGACAAATAATTTGTGTCCTGGTATTCTGCAAATAACATTTAAAAACAGATGGCGTCTAGTCATACACAAACATCCATCATGTAATAAACCATTATTTTCATGTATTTATTTAAAATAACTAACGGTATATGAGCGTTTACTATATGGATGATATGCAATTTGCATAAAATATGCGCACTGTTTCTAGTTTGTAAATTTAAAATTTAGATACACATCTATAAAAGTCTAATTTTAATAAAGTTCATTGAGTTAAGTGCCAGTGCTCTTATCTTAACTATTTTACTTACAATATATTAAAATGTACATTAATGACTTTTAAGTAAAAAATTAAAGTTTAAACTAAAACTAAATATCTTACGATATATAATAATTCAGCACGTAATATGATGGAATTATGTAGCAGTGCTGTTGATGAATGGTGAGTTTTTTTTTAAGTTCTTTTAATTTATTTTTGTTTAGGTTTGCTTAAGCCATTTCTAAAGAAGTGCTCGTAGCTCCGCGGTGCTCGGTGGTCGGAAACGATCAATGAAGTGTTTACAGATGTCAGTTCTTGGGTGGCTGACCGTTTTAATGGCATTTGTTATCGAGCGGATTCGTGCTTCGGAAGGCACGTTAAGCCGTTGGTCCCGGTTATCACTAAACGTGGTAGTCGATAAGCCATGTTAGATGCCTAATTGGGCAGCTTGAAAAATTCTAACAGCGGGACGCCATACTCCTGCCTCCGCCAATTCGCACTGGGTCAGCGTGGCGGAGTATGACCCAACACCCTCGCACCTTGGTACGTGAGAGGAGGCTCGTGCTCAGTAGTTGGACGTTAATGGACTGAGATGGTGATGATGATGATTTCTAAAGAATTATATTTTTCTCCTGGTTACTATACCTCATGGACTTCTCGTTTCTCTAAATGTTATTAAACATGCATTTATACTATAAAACTTGAGTAGAATATACGCTCTATTAATGGACTCCATAATTAGTCAACATGGAAATTTTATAATGATGTGGTCACTCCATTTCATTATATGTATTAAATTTCCGCTTGCAGCTTAAATAAAGCAAACATACTTTATTGTCTTTGAGATCAACAAGATCATTTAGATTCTTCAAATTTTGACAAACACATAACAAATAAATACAGAAAACGTGTTAACAATATGATATATCTGTCACGAAAGAGATATGGCACAGGCAAGATATAATATATATATATCTTGCCTATGCATAACCCAGGAGCCATGATTTTTAACAGCCTATTTTGCTCGAATGTTTTACGTATTTCGTTATGAAATTTTATAACATCGTCTCAGTGGCTTCGGTTAAAAAACAGAAACTCACTTTCGAATTAGTAAATTTTTATGTTAAATAATTGCAGACATTCTCAAACATTTAGAATTAACATTTCCAATGTCAATCCTCTTCAAAATTGGCTATATTTGCATTACATCACCTCGTCGTTTCACACGAAATTCTCGAACATTCCGGGCACGATCGCCGAATGCCTGAGACAATACCGAAATGACAACTAACTGTATTCGACGCAAATGTTCCGAGCGGCAGGACGAGTCAGACTTGATTTTTAATCACTTTTGAAGGTCGAAAGTATAGTGGTGAATATATATGGAGCTATCAAAGTAAAAAGCTGGGTTGTTATGTTTTTGGTTTATTCATTTATTCTAAAAGCCAGAAGAATTACTTTGTATGTAAGATTGTTTTATATTTGCTGATTTGTTGTTTATTTGGAACCATTATGCTAAAAGATTTTTTATAAAAGTTTTTTGGTATTCATTTTCATGTGCTTTTAATATTTTTTTCAACACAAACATGTGCATTCTTATTTATTCGTTGAAATTATTGTAATTATTGATGTTTGTTATGGTTTAGTTAATTTTATTAAATTCATGAAACTGAAATACCTTATGACTCTGTCGCCTAATATCTTTCAATTGTACATAAGTACCTAAGTTTCTTGCACCGTCTGGCGTTTTATAGGACATGTGTTATCTACAGTGGTTAGCCTTTGGCCGTCCTCATTCAACCATACGCCGATTGAATTCGAAACACTTCCAGAATGCTTGTGAGTACTCGTCTAGAAAATGAATAAGGTAGAGGGTTTATATCTTCTTATATAATTTACAAGATGTCTGAAGTGTTTGGTAAAATTTTATAAGTAAGGACTAGGAAGGACTAGAAGGAAAGAAATTGGCATTGGCATTTCGTGTCTTATATTTCAAATTTGGTCTTATGCCTAGCGATTTTTTTTAATTAGGAAAAGCGATGACTGAGAAGTCTGAACAGCTAATAATTCTAATAGTGGAGTGTAAATAGGAGTGGAAACCGGATTGGTAAGGATTTAAAAGATTATTTATAGACAAAATCTCATTGAGTTGCCTATGGACAAGACTTTGGAAAGAAAAGAAAAAATGGAAATAGCTCGATAATCACAAATGGAAAGATTTTTTGTTTGTGGAAGGGGCACTATATGTGTTTCTTTTTAAATAAAGGGTACAGAAGAAGAAGAAAGGGAAACATTCAGGATATGGGTAATAATAGGAGTAAGGGGCACCAATGAGATGGACGGACCGAATAAAAGCAGCCGTGGACAGTGCTCTACACGTGTCCAACGCATCGGAGAGCCAGCAGCACTAGAAGCAATAGCAGTAATAGTTCTCTTAACATCATTATCAGTAAAAGAAGAAAACGAAAGAGACAGTCTCCTTTCGGTGTTTTAGTCTGGCCATCAATAGCAGGGAAAGAAGTATAGAAGGTATTTAAGGTATTTAATCGAGACTAGTAGGTATTGGATTAGTATTGGATTAGTATTAGATTTGCTAACTCCCAATGATTTAAGAAATCGCCAAACTTTTGCTGGGTGGCCGTCTTCAATAGCACTATGAATATGACGCCTACGAGCATCCGGACAGACAGTAGGTATTACATTAGTTGCAGATGACGTGTTGACAGATGCTATTAAAGAATATTGATGTATTTTCATGTTTGGTTGGTAGAATATCTGACTCTTTGATGTTACTTACTTAGGTGTCCGTCATTAAGAGTAGTACCATCAAGGACGTTAACTACTTAGATCTCCTTTTTAAAGGCCAAATACTTTTTGTTGTAAAACTGTTTTTAATGCAATTTTGTTTTTGTTTGTAAATAGGTTTCAGTTCACTTACCTCAATTTTATATCAAAACCTGAAAATGTGAAATGTTTTCATCACCATCTTTTTATTCCATTTGTGTCCGGCTACTAGATTCGGTTCTGATCAACTGTGCGCTCTTCTCAGCATGGAAAAAAATAACAGACTTGATTCGATATTTTCTACATACAATTTTATTTATCTTTACTTCTCGTGTAATTGATATAAAATTACATGTAATTAACTGTATTTGTAATGCCAATATCTTATACCAACACAACTATTGGCGTACGGACAAATATAGATCCATCATGTTATGGAAGTCAAACTATGACAACTTGGTTTACAGAACAGTGTATCTAGTCTATTAAGAAGCTATGTTTATGACCTAACAGCTCTTGAGTCGGTGATCGTAAGACGCTGACCAGTATCTATTTATGGCGGCGAAGTGACCTGGTTGTGGCTAGCATAATAAAGAGCTGCTACAGCACTTGAAGACTTCCAGCATACACAATGTTGTCACAAGCTGTTTCTGAATAAACGTTTTATAGATGAAGGTGTATCGTTTTACAATGCTAGTTCATGTGGCCTATTTTATTCCACAGACTTAAAAAAATAGATAGCTGGCTAGAGGTTTACTTATAAAAATAAACTAAAATCCTTAGCTTTCCGATTTCTTCTGTAATTTTAGTATCGCAACCGTAGTGTAAGGTAATACCTTTGAATTACGAATTATCAATATCTAATCATATGGTCATTAGGATTAGTAATTAATGTTTCATGTTTGTATATATATTAAAATGTTAAAGCGATACAACCAAATCACGAAATTCGAATGTTAACTGTTCATAGAGGTCAGTATACGAAACAAACAAAATTGAATCAGTTATAACAATATAACTTCTTTGCTTTTTCATAATAAACGTTATAGGAATTCTCGAAATTATACTATTTTTATTATAAATTGCATAATCATAAATCAAGTTAGTCATTTCGAATTATTGACAGTAGAAATTTATTTCATTCGTAGATACTCAACTCTGTCTAGTCTAAAAGTGTAAATCATTTATTCAAGTTTGGCTCAATAGAGCTCTTATGAAGGTCAGAACTTAAAAACTAGCGCGGTCTAGTTTTTGACACTAGTTTTTCCGCTTATCGTAAATGTGTTAAGTAAAACCTCTGAAAGATGAAAATAATGTTGACTTCTGAACTGCTTAAGATTAATGAAAGATAGATAAAAGCGGTAGATTTTTGTTATAAAACAGTAGTGTTTTATTTCCGAAAATAAACAGTAGGTACAACCATGTAAACAAACACAAAACAGAAATACTTCTACTTATACTACTAAATACTAGGCTACTTATATAAATTCCATAATAGGAAAAAGATAATAAATAAATCACCACAATTATTTCATCTTTAGTTGAAAAAGGTCTAAGCTTTTTCAACGAACCATAAACGAGCAACACAAGTTTTATGATTAAAATAACCGGAAAGCCTTAGCTTATCAATTACCTCAACCGCCGCAATTCAGCTTCAAATTAAATATTACTAGCGGCCGCTCGCGACTTTATCCGCGTGGCTTACACATAAACCTTTCTCTTGAATCACTCTATGTACCGCGTCAAAATCCGTTGCATAGTTTTAAAGATCTTAGCATAGATAGGGACACACAGAGAAAAACGACTTTGTTTTATACTATGTAGTTATAATCAATATTACGGTTAGTAAGTATAGATGTTTAATGCATATACACTACATTGCTGTTAAATCAGAAACAAGTCTCTAGATTTGGCTTCAAATTATAAAAAGATATAGTGTTCATTGAATGAAACATCTTCAAGAAGTAAGCACCTCCAAGATTGCGTTATTACACATTCAACACACGAGTTCAAATGAATGGACGCCGGCAAAAGGTCATCGCTTCATGTAATCAAATATGCATACAAACTAGCTTAACGATCCCATCATTTTAACAAATTGGACGCGTTCTGGGCCCAAAGAATTGAATCGTTAATTTAGGCCAAATGTTTGAATAACTATCTCAGGATTTCACTATCATGAGTGAAAATTATATATAAGTACGTAAACATCCCTAAAAATTGAAAAAAAAACATATTGAACTAAATTTCAAATTCATAGATACTAAAATTCTACATCAGCAATGACCGATGTACCAAGTTAATTTAGCTAGAAGCTTCATGGTTGTAATTTAGTCAGAACGTTAAGATATTTCTTACTACTAATGACGTACCTTTGAATTCTAAAAGATTAAATGAGTCGTATAGAATCAAATATCATATCCCCTTTAAAAAGTAGGATGACATTTATTAGTTAGTTATGGAGTTCAGTTTTATATTTAACAAATCCTACTCGGCGATGTTGTTGCGACTGATTGACAAACAACATTAATTTATTATTTCTCCTATTAAAATTTCAAATCAAGTCTATCCAGACACAATTGAAGTTCTATTATTACCTGGTCCCAGCCAGTAAATTGGCACTTTATGTAATAGCTCATCAATTTAGTTTCATCCTCATAATGTCAGCCTTATAAAGTCCACTGCTGAACATAGGCCTTCCCAATAGATTACATTCTATTGGGGATATTTGCCTATAAACACCACGCTGGGAGGCGGGTTGGTGATCGCTGTTCAAGCCAGTAGGGTGGCACTATTTACCCGCGCATTTTAGTTTGGTTTTGAAGTATTAACCAGTGTACCGTACAAATTGTTAGTACTACGTTCCCTTACAAATGGGTGCGCAATTACAGAGTGATTTAGTCCTTTAGGTCTGGGTATTCCGCACACGTCCTGCATAAACATGGAAGGTACTCCTTATCCACAAGAAATCTTTCAGTACAGTTACTTCCTGAGGACTGACCGAGGCGGTAGTTGTTTGTTTGTGTTAGCTTACATAATTAACTCTTTAAGCAAACGGTTTACATACGAAATTGAACTTATATTATTTGTTTACACTGGTGAGCGTCAGTCATCTCCTGAATTTTATACCGTCTAGCAACTGGTTTCTGGACGTATTCGAAATCCTATTGTTCATGAGATAAAATGTGCATTAATTAATATAAAATTAATTTTTCAATAATTATCTATGCAAATAGAAAAAAAAAATTTTGTAGTGACAAGGAAAGGTCTTTTTCTAGTGCGAATTAAACTTATTAAGTTTAATATAAAACGGTCGAAGACGAAAAGGGCTAGTTATTTACGTCAGGGACGTATATCAACTTTATTAGTATTAAATTAATTTTTTGTGTTAATTTTGTATAATATCATGTTTTTTTTAAATCTGGATTTTACATTGTTTTATCTATCTAGTCTATATAATCTAAATATTGTTTGAGTGCTGTAATTTTTTAAAACGTTATTTTCATCAACAAACATCTTTAATTTTAATTAAATAAACTGTTACATAGTACTTTAAAACGTCAAAGTTAAATTTGAAAACCAATCAAAATATGATAACACCGAAAATCACAAAGCAATGATCACAATTCACTTATATGCAACAATAAAAATCTTGTCGGTACAGCTAGTCATAGCCACTTATTCTCTGCTAAAGTAATCATGAACTTCCTCATTAAGATAAGTTTTCATCTTTAGGGAAGTCTTGTATATGTCACCGTAAAATTGTAAATAACGTTAAATTATAATCTATCCCGCGATATTGTAATCTGTCGAAAAATTGTGATCCGTAACAAACTGCTCACAATTTAACGCATTATTTTTCGATAGATTATAATCTATCGAAGACAAACCGTCAGATTGTAAAATAGCATGCGACAGAACGCACCTCGCTCTCTGATTGGTTGAACTTCTTGCTTGGTTGGAATCATGTATTTGCCTAAGATACCTAAGATATATTTTAATTAGGCTCATCATTACATAGTATGTTTTATATTATCATTGCTAAATGACGACGTTAATAAATAAACAGTGCAACAGGTTTTGTATGTATTATACCATTTCTGTAATAAATTTAAGAGAATTTTATGAATATAATATAATGCTCGTCTGTTGTTGCATTTTTCATTTGAATGGATTGCATTTCAACTTAAAAAATGAGTGATGTATTATTTATACTTAAATTTAATATTGTACTAAACAACTTAGTTTTTGAAGGTTTAACCTTTTAGAACCAGTTCCATTGTTATTGACGTAACAAAATATTTTATTCAAGTTTTTTCTGTAAATATACCGTAAAGGAAAAGAAGTAATAAATTGATAGAAAAAGGATAAAAATAAAATAGTCCATAGATTTATAACGCTTCTTACAAGTTAACAGCAAAGTACTGCTATAAATGAATCGTGTTACGTAACTTATGACAATGTTTAAGGTCATTAAAAATGGAGCGATGATAGCCAAGTGGCGAGATCCATATACTTCTAATTCAGAGGGTCTAGGGTTTAAACCTATGGCCAAGACTTATCGAAGTTATGTGCGTATTTATCACTTACGCTGTGCCTCGGAAAGTACGTTGGTCTCGGCTGCCATGAACATCTATGTATGCAGTCGTCAGTCAGTGCTTTCTAATATTCTGACAACTGGTTTAACCATAGAATGATGATTCCCATTCGGTTGTGGAGGTCAGATAGCAGTCGCTCTATGAAATAACTGAAGTTCAGCCATATCTGGTTAGACCAGTGAGCACAACCTTTTTTTTCAACCTTTCAATGGGGGGGAGGGGAGTGTGGGGCTCACTGCGGAAGGTGGGACCACTGCAGTCCTACCCACTAAAAACTTCCGATAACGCTCACCGCTGTTGAAAAAGAGGCGTGGGGCCAGTGCCTGGGTTTGTAGCTTCTGGCACCCCGCCCGCAGCCAACGTCCTGGAGCTGTTGGACGGGCCCTCCCGTAGCCGGAGAGAGAGCGGATCCCGCTCCCAATCCCGCTCCAAATGAGCACACCCTGGGCCTTGGGCTTTAGTCTGGGCAACCGGAATAATGCTAGGATATGATGATTAAGGTATTTGATAATAATAATAATATGTATTTAAGCAGCTAAGACTCATCATACAATTAATTCAGTTATAAAGATACTTACACTATGTTAGTAAACAAACATCAAAAATATGAAGTCATTGAAAGCACGTGGAAAATCAATTGCACCGGCGCAGGCGCGACGAGCGCACTGCGCAGGCGTAAGTAACGGCACGGCACGCAACACGTTATGTCACGCGGCCTTGGCCCACCGCTGCCGATGCAGACACGACCAACGGGTCTTCGCAAGGTTTACAACGCGATTCTAATGTCATAGTCTTTTATGTTCACATAGTTAATCTCACGCCCATATAATATATCGCCCGTACATAATATGTATCGGGATTCTATCAGGATCTGAGGAGCCCAAGCAAACCTTACCTGCAAGTGGTGCACTTGCCGAACATCGGACGAGACTCTGGCGAACATAAAAGTTCCCGGTAAGCCGCAATAGGCTCGCCACCTATTACGTGGGACCAACAATAAAATTAGCGAAATGTGGGCGTGTTTAATATGCCTCTGCCTACTCCTTGGGGGAATCAGGCGTGATTTTATGTATGTATGTCGTACATATAAAACCTCACTCACATAATAATGTGCTCATATTCTATTTGAGGTCTATGTATCTATGTAGGGAAAATAAAGTTTACTTTTTGAACAGAGGCTTATTATTAGCCCTTATTAACACTAGAAGAGAGTCGTTCGTAAACGCGTACATAAACATATAAAACAGATAAAGAGAACAATACATAGGACGCTTACAAGTTCGTAACTTTTACGTATTCGTAAACAAACCCACTGCACTGATCTCTAGCCACTCACTAGAGATCAGTCCAGTGGGTTTGTTTCATGTGGGTGGATCAGTACAGCCAGGGCTCTACTAAGTCTAAATTAATGTAATTTGGAGGAAGTTAAATGTAACAATAATATTTCTCTTTTATTTTCATAACATTCATTGCCTACAGATTTGGACAGGGTCCAATTGTTTGAGCAATACGTTTGATAGGTCAGTTCGTTACGTTTCCCATTTATATATTTAGACATGCTTTAAACTATTGGGAAGTAGATACATATATTTCTTACAACAAAACTTACAATCTTGCACCAGCGAATCTAATCGAGTTCCCACAGATCATCCACACAAAAAAATGTTTTATTTACCGATACGATTCAACTGGCGAATCGAATCTTAATTTTATTACAGATCTCCTCCAACGCCTATTAGCACTGACAGGAACTGTAGCAAATACTGAATGCAATCAGCTAAGTACTGTCTGCTTACGGTATCTTCAGCGATGAACGTATGGGAACGAGTAAAAGTCAATTACTTCTATTGAAATGTTCATAAATAGCAGCTGAGTGAGACTTCTGGTGCACCTGCACTAACTGCGCTGCGTACTTACTTAACTACGACTATTAGGCGTATCGTACACGCTAATTCAGGCGTATTATGTTTGTGTTGTATAATGAGTCAACTTATTAGTATGTCTTACTCAGTAGTAACATCTCAAAGAGTTCTGTCTATTGTAGAAGATAACAGTTATGTGGTTTGTATTAACAAAGGGATAGGGGAATCGCGAGAAATGGTGGTCGAAAAACATCACTGAAATTAAGCAGCGTTCGCCAAAGCCAACCCTCCAAATTGTAAGTGTTGGTGTGGCATTTTCTATCGAACGTTGGTGTATACGTTAGATATAAAATACCACACCAACACTGTTGGCAACACAAGCTTATACTGAGTATTATATCAGATAATATGCAAAGTCTGATCAACACATCTCATCAATTAGAACCTGTTGTACAAAGCTACTTTAAAATTATTGTGAGACCATAATAAAAATTTACATACCTAAGCAAGTAAACACAAAATATTTATTTATTACTACAAGTGGTAATTCTTATCAGCTCTAAAATTCCTTGTAATTTGCAACTTGAACATCTTAAGTTTTTAAACAAGTGCTAAGTTAGACTGCGTGTGTGCTAAGCTTGGGCAGAAAAATGTATGAACTCGTTTCCTTTATAAATATATTCTTAGACGGGGACCATTTTTCTATATAATAAAATGGCGAAATATAAATAATATAATATATATAATAAAATAAAAAACTTTCAACATTAATTTTTCCTATTATATTTCACAAGTTTCAGCCCGCTGCTTCTCCTGTATTAATCGCGTTAATCTTGTTATATTGACTTCGAATGAACCATGCAATAATTTAATGCAACTTATGATAGAACAGAAATATACATATGTCCAAGGTATGGTCTGGGTATAGTTTGGGGCTCAACAAACCAATTCACTTCCGCAATAAATTTTTCTAAAGACGAATCTTAACTTGCGTTTTCATGAGCGTCTACGAGACGACTTAGGCGTATTTATCTCTGAATAACAAGTACCTAAGCGGAAAGAACTTGTCTTCGCTTCGTACTTATTGATAATTGCCTACGATTGCATGGAGCCATTAAATTTCGTTTTCCTTAACATTATTATGCAATTGTTCTTATTCGCCTGTATGTACACTGAATGTATCATAACGGTTTTCCTCTAGTTAGTTATAATGTATAATTATATTTAACAATGTGTAAGTAAATATGTACTTATATTGTTTGTATGTAATATTTTAAAATATTAAATCTAGAACAGTCTTAATCCAAGCGCCAGGTTTTATTGATCGATTAAAAAAACTCCCAAAAAGGCATACTTTTACGGCTATATAATTATGAACTTAAATTTCTAAAAAGACTCACTCACAGTTTGCCGTAGTACATTTGAAGTAATAATAATAAATAATAATAATAAGCTAAAAGTCAGTTTCATTTAAAGTGGTGAAATGGAATAATGTGGGATGTTCGGTTTAGAGTGTGACTATAAGTCGTAAAAGAGTATAATTTATAGTATGTGCCACCACCACCACTGATACCACTGGGCCCTAAATTAAAACCTCGCGGATACACTACGCATATGAATACACTCGTAACTCTCAACTATTAGTTTAACTCAATGGGTTACTAGGGGTATTAATAATGTTACTAACCTTTATGATAACATATAATTTTATCTAAACTATTTAATCTTCAGTAAAAAAAATCTACAATTATTTATTTAATAAAACATTACAAGTACTTAAAAACTTAATGAAAATTATTACGCTAAGATCACGAAGCTTAGATTCACTTATAGCAACATAACAATTTAAAAACAAAAAATAATTAAGTGTAAGTGAATCTAAGCGACAGTTCCGAGCCATCGCTTTGTAAGAAGAACTAGCAAGAAACTCACAGGCTATAATAATATGCTCTTTTAAATTTATCCATTGGTTTGGTACTTGCTACTAGTAAATCTAAGACGTCTAAACCTTTCCATATGTTAGATTAAAAACAACAAAACTGACCATTTTATGCAAAAATTGTGGTCTAAATAATAACTAATGGAACTCTTATCTTAATTTATTACAAAGAAGAAGACATTAAGCAGCAAAGTATATGAGAATAAGGAAGTCAATTAAGGATCTATGTGAAGTAACGGAGATGAAAATTACGGACGTAGGCGATCGCTAACTTTATTACCGGCCTCTGATCTATATAAAATAGATAACTGAACAAGTAATCAACGTCGCCACCCACAGTTTACTTAGTTGTACAGATAACTTCACGGTACGCTTTTTTGTTTTATTTCATTTCCTACACAGTTGCAATTTGAAACGCACCTGTGCCTTTTACCTTCTTTGATGGAATAGTATGCTGTTGGCTGTTTCTGGAAAATGCACTTAGGTATATAAAGAACTAAATACTAAGTGAGTATTCACTCTGGCGAACATAACAGTGCCCGGTAAGCGGCAATAGGCGTGAATTGTATGTATGTATTGCAGAATCTTGAGTGGAGCAGAAATGGGAAGGTGATTCTTTAAGTTTGTGCTGTGTTTGTGCTCGGTATCAGGGCTGATGAATTCAATAGTCTTGCATTGAGGAAGGAAATTCCTACGCATTTTACAAAGCCGTTGCAAAAACTAAACCTGACAAAAAAATTACACAACAACATCTGCCACTGACAAATCATTTGTCATGGAAAAATGTTGCAAGGTCTTGTTTTTACCACATACATTGTAACATGTGGCGTTCGTGAAATGAGTAAAAGGAAGAATGGGTTCAAATCAAAAGAAGAAAAACGGAAATGTTCTTACAATGTTCTACAGAAAAAAACAAAAATGTTAAATTTCTTAAATAGATTGTCATAATATATCTCTGAGTTTTTTGTATACCATTTAAGTGAGGAAAATGACACGTAGCTCATCTGATTATGTTAATTACCTAGTAAGACATGTTTGAACACTAGGCGGAATATGAAGTCATGGTCTGAGCTTAGTGTAGGAGCATGCAAAAATAGATGATCATGTTTATTTTTCAAGTCTTAAATAAAAATACGGAATTTCGTACAGGTTATATAATATGTCACATGCATAAGGGGACTTCATTTAAGTTAGTTTATATCTCGGGAAACAGACGAGATACATACCCTCTTTTATCTGTGAGGTGGCGGACGACTGCCTGAGTTGAGTCTAAACTTTCACCTGGTCCTTGTAAGATTACAAAATAAAATGTAACCTGAGTCAACATCGAATCACATAAAAGTTTCTCAACGTCGCAAAAGGAAGATAATGTTTGATTCACAGATTTGCCTACGAAAGATTGAATACGAAATATTGTTTGCCAAAAACCAGTTTAGTTTAAACAACCGAGACATGAAAGAACAGTACATTTATATCCGTCACACCCAGCTGAGATCAGGCTACAATAATCTTGTTAACATGGTCGGATCTCGCTGAAGACACAAGAGCATACCTCAGATATCAAGGTTGTATTTATTGTGCGAAGTGTTTTGTTGAGACGCCTACACGATGCTCTTTGTGCCGAACAAAAACTTCTTGATGAACGCTCTGACAAATCGCGGCTCTTGCACCAACTTGCTTTTAGGGCTGCTAAAAATAAGTAGAGAAACCATCGACAGCAACCTCTATAATGATGAAAATAATTTCGCGGGAGATTATAATTCAGATTCTGCGTCATTAAATCTACTGGTAATGCGAATATTAACCAGCCATGGCAGCCGGCAATGGTGCAGCAATAGCAAGCCTTACACAGCATATCAGCAGAACATGACAGAACCGACACCTGCCTACATTTATGTATTTTTCTACAGAGATATTATTTTCCATATTTATAAAATAATTCTCGTTTCAAAAATTACTGACATAAAGTAATACTAATTTAATTCCATCGCGTAAATATTTAGAAATTTTTATTTTAGTTTTTTTTTGCCAATATTAATGATTATGACTATTTGACTTGGTTATGAAGAAAAATCAGTGCCAAAAGTATACTAATAGTATAGTATAGTGAAATAAGTACACTAATACAAAATGGTTCCAAAGAGAAATAAAATTATCAATTAAATTAAGCTAAAATTAGAATAATTATGAATTTGCACGAAGGATTGGTCCGATCCTATCATTGTTTTTATTTTATGTATCATTACTACATAGTATAAAACAAAATCGCTTTTCTTTGTCTGTCCGTATGTATGCTTTGATCCCTAAAGCTACGCAACGTGTTCTGATGCGGTTTTCTTATAATAGATAAAATTATTCAACAGAAACGTTTATATATAGGTCACGCGGATAAGGTCGCAGCCGGCCGCTAGTTTAATATGTTTAGAATAGTACTTCAACTTTATGACAAAAACGTCCTGAGTTTATTCTGTTATTTGTTGCTATCGCATCACGTCTACTAGTAATATAGAGAGGACATAGATGGTACACATAAATTGTTTTCTTAATAATATTTACCCCAAAAACTTTAGGATTGATAACCCTGTAAAAAGCTTTGTTCGCATTTCATATTTGTATAAGTATACAATGTATCGTATGAAAAATCAGCCGTCCGCTGTCTTACTAATGATTGTATATAACGAGCAGTTTTACTTTTGTATTGCTTTTGGAAATCAAAGAAGACCCTTATCATTAGCACTTTTTGTTCTTATTAAATTCTTGATACATTGAAAAAAATGAAAATGTAAAATTCTTTATTCGGTATCCTTAACAATACAAATAACAAATGGCTGGAATCTCCTTTTAAGTATGGAATACCTGTGTTAGGAGACCCCGCTTTTCCCTATATTACATAGAATACTTATTAAAATAAAGTGAATAGATGAATAGAATGTGTGGTGATTTTAGCTGGTCTATAAAAACTTTAGCAACTTTGACTGTTTATTCGCTCAACAGAATAAAGTCTATTTAACATCCTGCATATATATATATATATATATATATATATATATGCAGGATGTCACCAACACTATATAGTGTATATGATAAGTATAACAAGTACACATCAGAAATCACTATGCCCACTATATGGATTGTTATTAATGTCATAACTAAACAAGAAATATAAGCTGTGCCAACTTTGTGACTAAATAACGAATAATACAATAAATGCGAATAATTTTCTTGACGCATAATGAATTTAAGAATATTATGTAACCTAATCTATTCAAATGTGTTATGAAAAAGAAAATGAATCCTAAAATCTAAATTACAATAGTACACGAGCCTGCTTTAAAATATAAATATCTTTCGGTAGGCTTTTAGCAGGAATTCATACAACGTAATATAAAATATTGTTAAAAGAGGAGCTCTAACAATGACTAATGGGTGTGTCAGTTCTAAGTTGTACTTTATTGACTAAAACTATTTTGATTTTGAGTAAATTCGGTGAAATTTTCCGACCACCATCGAGAGCTTCAAAACAATTGTATTATAGCTAAGTATGTATTTTCTAATCTGTCTCTGTTATGAGAAAAACAAATATACATAGGGAATAACGGGAACTCTTAAAGACGTATGAGTCATGTCGTGTCATGACTGTTTTACGACACATGGTTTAAGAATACTAGGTTGTTCACACGTTTCCTGACGATGGGAAATTGTAAGATTTTGTAGCTATATCTTCAGAGATATTTTATTTTTCTCGACTGGGCAGTTCAACCAGTGCCTCAATGCCACAAGTTTGAAATGTCAAACCGATTATATTCACCGTAAGGATCATCCTAGCTTAAGATTATAAATACATGCAATCACGCCTGTTTCCCTGAAGGGGTAGGCAGAGGCATAAAATAAGCCTACAATGCTAATCATGTTATTAGTCTCACGTACTACGTGGCGAGTCTATTGCCGTTTACCGGGAACTTTTATTTTTGCTCTGGGCTCTGTGTCCATTAATCGGCAGACGCACCACTTGCAGGTGAGGTTGGCTTGGGCTCCAATGATCTCCCCCGAACAGGTCTCCACCTTGGCGTTGTGGGGGGGCTGAGTACCTCCCGGAGGCCGGGAAAAGGTAACACCCAGAGACCGACGACTCTGGGTGCCCTTAGTACTGACTACCGGGGGAGAAACTAAGAGGGACCTGTGGAGGGCGCAGCGGGCGGGCCAGGAGAGCCCGCTCAGCAGCGTCAGGAGGGTCTAGTCAGTGGGGGCAGGGGGCCCCTGCTGTCTCACCATGGATCCTCCAGGAAGTCGTCCACACACGCTATGGTCGCACGGGGAGGTAGGAGGGGCGCGTCCACTGCGCCTCTCTGAGGAGGTCCTCCCGGTTTTGGTCCGGGGGACGTTGGCCGCAGGCGGGGTGTCAGAAGCTGCAACCCAGGTACTGGCCCCCGCCTCTTTCTCAACAAGCGGCGGGCGTCGTCTGCCGGTGGTGAGCCCCACACCCCCCTTTCGGTCCCCCTTTGGCCGGAAGGCAGTGCGTAAATGCATTTTGTTACCGACGTAAAACAAAAAAAAAAAAAAGGGCTCCAATGATGATAGTGATAGGATCCCTGTGCAACTAAGTTCTACACTCAAGATTATGCTTACACAATATCTCTTTGTAATGTATAATTTATTATTTTACTCAGCTTGCTATCAAGAATAATTTAGTAAAAGTAAAATAATTACGTTATTACGTGTATGAATACATACTTTGTATGTATTATTTGCTTTTAAAATTCCTGGAATATAAGATAAAAATAAGAAAATGACCAAGGCAAGAAACTTACCGGAGGTCAAAATTTTAGAGTTTCTTGGCAGTTCTTTTCTACTTAATCTCCTGACTGCAGATACAGGGTGTCTTGATTTTAAAGTTCACATTAATTACAGTTTTATGAGCCATGCTTAAATAAATAATTCTGGCTTTTCCAAATGCTTTACTTACAGAATCTTAGAACACCTGTGAGGCTCTTTACAGTTAGTCATCCAGCTGGCATCATAATTCTAGCCATATAAAGTCCACTGCTGAACGTTGGCCTTCTCAATAGTCTATAATATTGGAGGTATTTGCCCATAATCACCACGCTGGGCAGGCGGGTTGGTGATCGCTGTTCAAGCCAGTAGGCAGGAAAACTCTGCTGCCCATCATCCGGTAGGATTTCTCTTTATCGACTCTTACGACTCCCCATGAGATGTGGCACTATTCTAGACCGGCACCGCACGGCAGCTGTTATCATGCACTAAATATCATCCAAGGAGTGACCTCTGTGAACTCTGCTTTACTTCGATGATTGTTTCCAACCACTGAGCACCGCGGAGCTTCGAGAGCTCCAGGAGCGGAGCGGAGAGGAAATGGATAAAAAATATAAACTAAAGATCCATACCAATTCTTAAATTGGCCGAAATAGACACCATTCAACGTGAATCTTCTCTATAAGTAAGTGGCTAATTTCCATTCACATCTGAATCTACGATTTAAGTTAGTTACCCACACTATGAAAACCTTAACTTATGTCAAATTTCAATCTCAAATATCTCGGAACTGGGTTGGCGTGGATTCTATCAATCAATCCTTTGACACAACACATAGAAAATTACGTGTACAATCAGCCGTTGCATTGGTGCCAATATAGTTCTTTTACCAAGATTTTTACGAAGGTACGTAGTTACAATACAAAATATTCCCCCCTTATAGAATTCACAGAGTGTAATCAAACATCAGTCGGTAACCGATTATTTGCGCATATTACGTGTACAGTGAGCCGTTGCATCGGTGCTAATGCAGTCCTTGACCGTGGCAGTGCAGCGGTGCGCTCCACTGCCACGCACTCCCCTCTTGCACATTACCAAAGAGTAGTGTTGGAAATTATAGAGGAGACAATTTGTAGTATCAAAAAAGCAATCGCATATTTTTTGTTTTTTGTTTCTCGACGTAAACATATAACAGCTATTATAGGAATATAAAACGTAATTATATATTTTTTTGTTATGACTCTACAAAGTGGGATTTTAAAGTTTCTGTTTATGTTTTGATGATTATTATTATTACTGAAAGTGAATTCCATTATATTACCCGTTTTTTTTAAGGGGTGGCGAATCTCAGCACGCTTGTTTAAATTAATTACAGTGTCATTAATCCCAATTAGCACAACAGTGTTCTTATCACCCTGAGGCATCAGCAGCTAAGTCTAACATGACCAGTATTTTATACTAGCTACAAAGGCTTAGGTGAAAATTTCACTAATTATCAGACAACTCAGCAGTGTCTTTGATCATAGAATGAGTCATGCAATAAATCCGGTCATTTATTGTTACGTGGAAAACTATTTCGAGAAATGATACATATCTAACGACATTCAGGAAGGTAAGATAATAAATCATAATAGATATGACTTGGTTTTGTGTTAGTGGTGTAGAAAATAGGATTCGTCAAAACAATATTAACATTTATTAAATATGTCAATAGCATGAAAAATGCGCTATCAAGATCAGGTTTCTAGAAGTTTGCAATTATTTGTGTGGGTTTATAGGGTTCCTCCCAAGACCTAAGCAGCCCAAACCAACCTCACCTGCAGGTGGTGCACCTTCTCATCAACGGACGAGGCTCTGGCGAACATAACAGTGCCCGGTAAGCGGCAATAGGCTAGCCACCTATTTACGTGGGACCAACTATATAGTTGGCGAAGTGTGGTTGTATATTATGCCTCTGCCTACCCCTTCGGGGAAACAGGCGTGAATATATGTATGTATGAAATTATTTGTTTCAGTAAAGACACCGATGAATGAAGATTGAAACCGTGTATTACAAGCCGCGTTTGAAGCTTGCTAATGAAATTACTGGATTTATGAGAGTTCTTGAAAGGATGACGAGTTGCAATACCTATTGAGATATTTTTATATGACACTTTTTTAATTACGAACAGGCGTGTCACCTAACCATCAGATGAACGTCTTGTTTATCTCACCATTCATTTTAATATTATCCACCATTCAATAAAATCAGGAAATGTGTTTGCTAATTAATGGGTGACGTGTGTGTTAGCTAGCGAAAATACTAGCTATAGTCATACTATAAATATAAGACTTAAAAACAAATTCATTTATCATACTCCAAGGTCTGAATGGAATAGGCCTTTATTATAAATGTCACTTTCGTTTACCTTTACAATTTCATCATAATCATGTCAGCCATGAGAAGTCCACTGTTAAACGTAGGCCTCCCAATAGCTTTTTACTTTGATCGATCCAGAGTCACCAGATTCCCGCCGCCTTGACCAGATATTATCGTCCTATCGTGTTGCGGGCCGCCTTCCACTACGTTTGCTAGTTCGCTGTCGGCATTGAGAAACCTTAACGCCCCATAATCGAACATCATCATTGGTCCTATAAGCTCATATAAATAAAATATTTGTTGTCGATGTTTGTTTGTTTCGACGACATTTCCGCTCCGGCACTTCAGTAGGATGACAACAAACGGCACTATGGAAATAGCCCTAAGTTATGTAAAAGGTTATATATGGAAAAATAAACAATGGTGTAGGTAGACCCGTCTGCAATGCATACTCTTTGCGTGATGGAAGTGCAAGCAACACTGTTGGCCGCGATTCAGACTCACTGGAATGACGGCCGCTTGTGTAACGCGGCTAGTCGCGCAACACTGCACCGCCACCGACGTCGGCTCCACTGTCAAACCTGTCATGACGTAACCCGTACGTAGAAAATTACTCTTTAGCTCTTTAATCACTCTCATTATTGGCTATAAACGTTGATAACGGGCTTATAGTGGCTTTGATGAAACCGTAATTTTACATTTGTTTAGGATTCGTTTTATGTACTTTATCATGGTTTTATTTCTAATCCAGTGGCACGCCCTAGCTTCGCACCGGGAGCTATTTGTCAAATAACTTACTCTTTAGCTTAGTTTTAGTTGAAATCCCATTTTTTTCTAGTCTAGTCTAGTATATCTATTACTAGAAAAAAATAGGATTCCAGGCTATCCTCAGAAATCGGTCGAGTCCGAGGTTGGTGAGCACGGCGGGAGCTCTATCTCCCCTGCTAACCAATAGTATTTGCTGCTGCCGCCGCCACTACAGTGCAGTATTCAAATGTACAAATATTTTATCGATATAGTATTCTTAAATGAATAAACTCTTCTGAGGTGTTCCCGAGAGATTACAGCATGGGGCTCTTCAAAAAGGGCGTGAACGGTTTTTAATGGGCCGACAACGCACAAGTGATGCCGCTGGTGTTACAAGCGTCGATAGGCTGCGTTGACCATAATGGCTTGATGATAATGGAACATACTCTGGGTGCTACTTAATTGTTAACGGCTTCTAAGAAATTAATCCTATCTAATTATGTAAGTGTAATGACGGTAGGCAGAATGTAGCCGAGTTTGATAACTACTTCTCACAGGAGCAAGCTCCCGTGACCAGGCTAAGATTCAACAGGTCCTCTAAAGAGCATCTTATATAAATACATAATACGAACAACGGTCTGTGGCTTCGTCTGTGTGTATATAGTTTATAGCGTCTCACTAAAATCACACTCGCATTTTATCAAAATAAACCTAGTCCCCTAACGCTTAAGACCAAGATGATAGTGATTTATTATAAAACCACACGGATCCCGAAGGTCTTGGCGAATCCCTTCTGAATGCCATAAAAATAAAGCCAGTCTACTTTTTGAAAAAAATAAATGTTTGAAATAGGAAGAAACGTCATTATAGGCTATATTCTAACAATAAAGCTCTTGAACGGCGAAGAACTCAAGGGAAACTGCCAGGTTTTAACAGCCTTTTATTGTTCGCCAACGTCGTATGTAAAACGCCATTGCGATGGTCAACTATCCCTAAAGTCAAGTAAGGTAAGTCTCAGGTTTATACAGGACGCAAGTTTTTACTAAGACGCGCTTATATGATATAGACGAGGTCTGGCTCTCATCCGTTAACCAAACGAGACTATAAGACTTTTTTATATAAAAGTTTTATTTGCTATGTTTTGCTGTGGCAACATGACGAAGTAATTTTAAGACTACCAAATATTGAATGTACTCTTTTCTTTATATTCACGCAGGTACTTAAAGTGTTACTACTTATATCGGATGACTATGAGTATATTATTATAAGAGTAATTTCCGAGTATCTTAGTATTTAAAAAGTGTTTATATAAGTACGTTTACCTCTTACCGCAAAACTTTAAAAATAGATATTTTCTTATAAAAGATTTACTTACAGCAAAATTAAAAAAGTTTACGTTCTTACAAATTGTATAGATAGAGTATTGAATATACAGCAAATATACATGACACGAGATGACATGGCACGACATGACATGACAACTAAGGGTAAGTTACAGTGCTAACTGATATACCTATCTATAACTGAAAGTACACAATATAATATGTCGACAACCGATATGGCGTGGTGGCGACGATACCCGATTCGATTCCCAAACAGGACAAATCTTTGTGTGCATAAAACATGTTCGTTGTTCGGGTTTGGGTGTCCCATGAATTTACAAAAAAAAGTATTTATGTACGTTTCGCCTTTATTTAGTATCCATAATACAAGTTCTTCATGATACTTATCTTCGACCTAATAAATTTGAATAATTGTCAGAAAATATTTATATGTTAAATATATTTATTATGTAAGCTGTCATATTTTTCTGGCTGAAACGCTGAAAACATACATGTCAAATTGTATAGCTTTTTGAACTCATACGGTTTTTTAGTAGTGGCATTTGAAATAGGTTAAAAACTCATTAGGACAACGTAAATGGTATCGATACGAAAATATTTCTCTACAGTACTCTAGGACGACTTGATGAAATGATTACGCTATTCAAATATACCTTACCTTCTATCCAGCAGTAAGCAAATAGTTTTTATATCGATACCCATACATAAATATCCAGTAATTGTCGACTGGCTATTAGCAGTGCCATTAAGGCTCTGAGTTAGTATGGGATGTTGTTTTTACAGGCGGGAAGGCTGTACTTTGGACCGGTTTGTATCCTGCTCGCCCTTCGTCTATGCTGGTTATACAACATTGTTGGCATAGACAAGAAGACGACTTCTTTTATAATACTCGCTTAACCATAATACGATGGTAGATAAACTGTGATAATTGTTACTAATGTGCTTTTAATTATGAAAAAGCACCTTAAATACTATTTAGGATAATTGTTCAACAAACTTTTCTGCAAAGTCAAACAAATATTTGATTCAAACCTAAGTCGCTTAAAGTTCAAATGGTGACACATATAATCTGATCATCCATGTGATAGCTTGTCGCTGCAACTTGAAGTTAACAGTATATATTTTTGTAACATTTACCTTAGTTCAAAATAAACATTAAGGAGATATTTTAAAATTTATTCTTAATTCTTTTTATGCTTCGGAAGGCGGGTAGAATACCGTGCGGGTAGTAGTCATTGTAATAAATAAATATAAATAAATATTTATGACACTTACACCAATTGTTTAGTTCCAAGATAAGTATTATTAAGAACTTGTGTTATGGATACTAAATACTCTTTTTTTTTGTAATTACATACTTAATATACATATGAAAACACCCAGACCAGAACAAATATTTTTGTTTATAGACACAACGATTTGTCCTGTGTGGGAATTGAACCCACAACCTCAGGAGTGGAGTGCGGGCATACTCGCCACCACGCCATATCGGTCGTCAATTGTAATAAATACTCGTTAAGCCTAGTCAGATGCCTCATATCTGCTTATACTAAAGAAGGTGTTTAAATGTCTCCATCAATATACACTGAACCCACGAGGTCCCACCATATAGTAGGCTAGGACCTGAAACTCTCTTTCAAGGGAGGCTGTTGTCCTGTAGTGAGATGATTTTACCATTTTTTCAAGGTATGAAAATGCATGTAAGTGGTATCTGCCTCCCGCGAATACTCGTCTCCAGAACTACTATACGATGGTATAACTCTAGGCATTAATGCGGTAAAAAACGTGGTCTTAAAACTAAACTGAAATTACTTTTAATGTCATATGGAACTTGATTATTTTTTTCAATATGTACTGTTTGATTGTTTTACAGACCTACATACACAATACTACATACTGGTGAAATAAGTTATGTAAATGACATAATTATTAAATACACAGGAATCAATAACATGATTGTGGAATACAGAAGAAACAGCATTTATAGCCTGGAAAGAAATATTTCAAATTTTAGCAAATTTTAGCATGTCCACATAAACAGCCTAAATTATTTTCAAATATATAAGCCATTATTCAAGAGTGTAAGATAAATGATACAAATTTGAAGAGGAATAAGCTTATTATTTTTACAAAATTTTAAAACCTTTTTCCTTCACATTGGTAAATTATTTTCTATAATAATATCTAACGCAGAAGAACAGCTACAGAAATTTAGTATGGATCATAGAAATGTAACGCTCTAATGAGAAAGCAAAATGTCTTCGACCGGCGCGTCACGACTCACGACGTGCTAAATCTGACGAGCGACAAACTCAGCCTGACACGACACTATGAGATATTTAATCAGCAGCCCAATTCCACACACACATAAAATGTGATACTGTGTTTAAAGTGGTTGAACACAGCTGACGCGAATTTAAGCCATACGCAGTATAATATTGGCTGTATCTTATATATTTTCAGTGTAGGATTCAAAGTAGATCCTTACTTACTTATGATGTCGTAGCAACCTACGTTTTAAGTATTTACAATTAATAATCAAATTAAGAACTTATTTATCGCCTATGATAAAAGACATTGCTTTAAATTTGTAAAGATCACTTAAATCTTGTAGCGCCAGTTTATTCCTTCGAATTCTAAATTACTCTTGAACGTAAGTTGCTCTCGTTGCTCAACGTCTCTCTTACAATCACTCGGATGCCTTCCAATAAATACTGGCTAACGAGAATGGATTGTTGAGGTGTTGGTAATAATATGTATTTCAATGGTTACAAATAGACGTAAAAACGCGCTCGTGGTGACCGGCGTTGGTAACTAGTAATTGCACTTAACACTTTTTATTTGGGAAGAAAAAGTGTACATAAAAAAGCTAGCTAAGTGTGATAGGGATCCGCATACTAAGGTTTCCGTTGATTTTTCTGATAGTTTGTAAAAACAATTTTGAAGAATATTGTTCTATGTATGCTATTTTAATTAATCGTCATCTCAGTCTTATAAAGTCTACTGCTGAACATTGTCCTCTCCAACAGCTGATTTTCTAATAGGGGTATTTGCTCATAATCACTACGCTGGGCAGGATTTGTAATCGCTGATTTATTCAGTGCGCAGGATGACGCTGCTTCTCATAATCTGGTAGGATTTCTCGTCGTCGACTTTTACGAGTCCCCGTGAAGTGAAAGGGGGAGGCTCTATTTTAGACCGGTACCACGCGGCACATGTATAATATTTCAAATTAATTTTCATTATCGTCATCTCAGCCACAAAAGCTTACTGAATGTAAGCCGCCTCATTTGATTATCAGTTGCCTGCATCCACCGGCTTAGTTGAACAATTTTTGACTTGTAGAACATAGATTCTATGTAAGGAAGCTCACAGTCGCAAAGCGAGTAATGAAGAAAGCAATGCTTGGGATTTCACGACTAGATTGAATCAGAATTGAGAATATCAGTAGAAGAAATTAAATCATCGACAGAGCTCAAATAATTAGCAAGCTAAAGTGGCAATGGCCAGGCCCTACTCACAATGACATAAAATAATTTAATGACTTAATTTCCTTAACCTGTTTTAATATATATTTACGTTACCATTAACTACTATTAAATATAATTAAAGCATAACTTACAAAAAAATGCCATTAAATCATGCAGGCTGAAGAATAAAAACAATATATTGTTTGCGCGCAATTAAAGTGCCATAAAGTCACCCTTGTTTAATTTAATGGCGATTCAAACTTTCATTGTTTATTTTTAAATGTAAGTGTGGTTATAAATTGTGAAACTTAATTGTATATTAAACATGAATCACTTTTATTTGAAGCAACAAAAAACCTACAGATACCATTCTTAAAAAATATGATCGTGGGCACACTGAGCCGCGAGGTCAATACTCCATTGTATGTAGGCCAAGCAGCGAAGCCTGCTGGGCAAAGCTCAATCAATGAAGCCTTATAAATCCGTAGGCATTAAACTAAAAGATATAAAAGTATAATAATGAAATTTTTCATGAAATCTGAAACATGTTTTAATATTTTTTTTTGCTTTGCAAACGAATTGTGACGCTGCTGCGTGTTAAAAATAGACATTTAACCATAGTTACATTTATTTATTTAAATTAAATTGTCGCTTTGTAACTTTTTTCACTGTTATAAAATATTACTTTATCGAAGTTTAATTAGAAACCCAATGTTTTCTTAGAAGAAATATACGTGATGTTACTCAGGGATAATGTAGAATTATCGAAAACCGTTCAGTAGTATTCTACTGTACTGTAATTACATATAATTCTTACTACTATTTAATATTTTTGCAATCATCCAATAATGGTACATTATATTGACAGTCGAAATGCTCAGCAAATACCCTCAGGATGTTACTTCAGTAAGTATATGAATGCAAATAGTTATAATAAATGTGCCAGCTATAATCTGCAAACATCCTTGATTGATGCACAGCAGAATTGAGGTTGCCGCCACAGCACCTTAAAGGCGTTATTGAATTAGACTTGCAAGGCCTAATTTTTGATGTAGCTTAAGGTATAATTTATTAAGACTAGACATAGCTAGCGCCGTCTGGTACAGACCTAGAATAGTGCCAGCTCCTCTCATCTTACAGGGAGTCGTAAGAGTCGACGAAAAGAAATCCTACCGGATGATGGGCAGCAGCGTCATCCTGCATACTGGTTGGAACTGCAATCAATCACCCGCCTGCCCAGCCTGGTGATTATGGGCGTATAGTATACCCGCAATGTAATAAACTATTGAGGAGACCAACGTTCAGCAGTGGAAGTTATATGGTAGGGATGGTGAAGATGCAATACGATAAGCAAAACTAGACAGCTGGGTACATTTACTGAAGTTAAGCAGAGCCCACAAAGACTGATCTTTAAATGGGAGATCGTTTGTGAAGCACTTGCACTTGATATCGAGTTTCTTTCGTGCGCCTGCAGTTACTTTTTGCAGAAAGACCTGTATTTGACTATAAGAGGTAGTCATTAAGACAAGTAAGAGCCGCCTTGAAAAGTTCTAACAGAAGAAACCACTGACATGTCCGTTAAGTGGGTCCACGTGGTGAATTCGAAAAAGAAGTGTCCTGAGTTTCTCACTTACCTTAATATATCAAAAGAGGCTCATGCCCTATAATGGGACATCAGTAAACTAAGATGAAGGTGAAAAACATACAGAACGTTTATTGATTCAGTTAGGATTAAAAAATAGCAATGCTTTAGCGTGAGAAGGCAAGATTGATGTTTGCTTGTTATCCACAAATATTGAAACATTTATGAGTAAGCATAATTTTTTATCGTCAATCTCTATAATTCTTAT
This sequence comes from Musotima nitidalis, assembly GCA_949126915.1. Taxonomy (NCBI): domain Eukaryota; kingdom Metazoa; phylum Arthropoda; class Insecta; order Lepidoptera; family Crambidae; genus Musotima; species Musotima nitidalis. Next base: position 8,385,150 of record OX421418.1, on the reverse strand, counting down.
GTAGTGTTTCAGAAGTGTGATAAAAACTTTACGGTTTAATATATACGTGTACCTACAGTCTAATAATTATTCTTTTATTAATACAAACACACATACAATCACGCTTGTTTTCCCGAAGGGGTAGGCAGAGGTATATTATTTTGTGGGATCCACGTAATAGGTGGCAAACCTATTGCCGCTTGTCGTAAACTTCTATATTCGCTAGAGCCTCGTTTGCTCGGCAAGTGCGTCACTTGCAGTTGAGGTTGACTTGAGCTCCTAAGATATTGGTAGGATCCGTATGCACCCTAATTTATTCGTCTTTAATTTATACGTTTATATGTTGCTCACATTTAACTCTCTATGTACTTCAATTGTTTATATATTTTCGTAAAGAGGTGGTTTCAGTTGTATCTAGATATCCGTAACTGGATTGAAAACTTATAAGCTCAGACCTGACAGTAACCACAAACATTAACATAAACGTATGAAAACTCGATGAAAAAACTCTTCTCTAGTTATTTTCAATATTTTCTAATTATATCTAAAGATATACGAGATAAAAGATATTGTACATTGCATATAATCAGGAGTAATTAATTGTTTAATCAATGCCATAATTATTTCCTTGCTGTTGTTCAAAATGTAGTGTCATTAACGCGGTACCATGAGAATTGCTAAGGTCAACAATCTGGCAGTAGGTCAGAAGTAATAAGTCGGAGTCGCCGGAGTGGGAAAGACCTTTAAACCATTATTACAACTTCAATATGAAGCTCAACTACATTTTGTACCAATTTAAAGAATCAGGGTCACGCGATTATAATGTGTATTAGTACTTTGTCTTTTGAACAAAGGATATCGTACAGCTGTGCCGTTTGGTACCGGCCTAGAATTGTGCCACCCCTCTCATCTCACGGGAAGTCGTCAGAGTCGACAAAGAATCCTATCGGATGCGTACTAACTTGAACTGGGATCACCAACTCGCCTGCACAGCCTGGTGATTAAGGGCAAATACCCCCGATAGAATGTAATCTACTGTCGAGGCTAATGTTCAGCAGTGGACTTTATAAGGTTGATATGATAATGTTGATTTCGCAAATACAACATTTTGCGGTATTTTGTTCTCTTCCTCATGCCGTGGGTCGAGTCCTGTCTTACGGTTATTCCCTTCACACAAACCCAGTGAGGATTGACGGAGACAGGTGAGTTTACGGTAAGTTTTTCTCAAGTCATCCAAGAAGGTCCACCGACAGACTGACTGACTGACGGACAATCTCCTCCCTTCTTTAGAATCATGACAGGCTGACTGACAGATCCCCCCGATAAGAGTCACCGACAGACTGACAAATCTTGAGAAAAACCACAACAGACAGATAAACTGACAAACCTTGACGTATTCTGACAAAGAACCAATTTGCTTTTATTTCTTTATTTAGCTCATATCTCTTTCATTGTTGTTAAAATAATATATCGAATTTCCATTTTGTTGTGTGAAATTTTGACGAATCTAAATGATAATGTTGATCTTAATTATTGTCTAATAAAGTATATTTTATTTTATTTATTTATTTTATTTTGGTTCTTTAATAAATCAAATAAATAATCCCAAAAGCCGCTTATTATCATTATCTCAGCCCATTAATATCTCTCTACTGTCAGAGGGTATTGGATTAAACTACACCAGGCGTACCCATTGCTGATTAGCGGAGGTAGTTGTGTGGCGTCCTGCCGTTGCCCTTTTAGACCATGGCTCTACCTACCACACCTAGTGATAACCGGGATCAACAGCTTAAGCCTTCAAAGCACAGAAGCGTTTGATATAAAATGCCTCACAAACGGCCACCCATTCAAGGACTGGTCTTGGTAAGAGTGTTCTCAAGGCGCCTCGAGGAAATGAATATAAGTACATTTTAAGAGATTACACATCTAAGTTCGATATTCTCATTAATTTTAAAAGAAAAAAATAGCATTATAATAAGCAGTTCTAAAAACTAGTATAACGTAGCAAGTCCGAGACAAAACTTGTAATTTTTGAATCAGAAGCTTAATGTTATTGCCATTAACCCCAAAACAACCGGCTGCGCCTCCACGCCACATCACTCTAGTGTTATAGCGGATGTGGGTAACTCTAGCCAGTTTTTACTTAACTTGGCGTAATACTCAAACGCTGCCTGTAGATATATAATTATCTCAGTGCTCTAAGAAGCGTAATATTTTTCTCGCGCTTCGCAACTGCGTGTTCTCAGTAATTAAAAGTTGGATATGGAGTGGAAGTCGGTATATCTGCTCTGCGGTCTTACAGTCGTGGGTTTGATATTTGTACTAGACAAATATAAAGATTATATATTCTATGTATTTTACGTAAATATTTAGAAAATCTTATGATTGTTTACTCTTGACGACTACTTATGCAAAATAACATCTTATGAACCATTTAGTAAAAAAAAATCTATGTAAACATATTCATACATATTGTATTTAAGAAGTTTTTTTTTGTGTACACATCAATATAATTCGTATACAATGAATATGACTGTGTATTTTCCTAATGTAGCAGTTATGAACTAAAAATGATAAACAAAGAAGTGCATAAATGTGTCTCAATGAACAATTATCACGAAATATTTTTGATTAGCATTCAATTTATATTATTAAAGAAATTGTTTTACTTAAACATGTTTATCTAAAAAAAAATTGATTCACCATGTTTTACATGACGGAACCTTAATAGCTAAAATTGGCACATGACTAGAAGCGAAGTGCGAAAATTCAAATACACAGTGAAGTAGTAAATAAAGAGTACACTGCGAAAACTCAGCGAGAGGCCTTCCAAGACTTATAGCCCGTAGAGGACAAGGGAGGGCGTTCACCTCTCTCTAATGGACGTTAGAATAGCGTAGATGCGGCGTGAAGCTCGAGCCTCCATCACGTGGCAATAAACACTTAACTTCAGATTATTTACGAACATTTGAGTCAGACGTATAGAGGTTCTCACATCAGACACGTTACTTAAGTGTTATCGGAAGGATTATGGGGATAATGACAACATTATCAGGCGTCAGGTAGTCAAGTAGGAGGTGCAAGGAGGAATTATCAGAAACCGTCTCTAACTGCACGTATTTCTATGTAATATTTTAAAAAAATAGTTTTAACGAGTTCAGTACTGATAACTAATATTCCTGTCAATCCCTTACGGAATGCTTAAGCTAGTAAGCTTAGTAAGGTTGTCCTTAAACAGCGATAACGCTCTGTGAATCCATAATATAACTGGGCACATATATTTAATTTTATCACGTGACGAGAGAAACTGTATTTCGGTTTTTCAATACCATTACCGCATCATCTCATCGTAGATGAAAAACAAAGTGATGAGGCTTTAGTGTGATCTGAATCACTCTTACTTGAAGTATGAACTCTACCCGCGGACTCAGTTTGATGCCAAAAAATAAGCTTAATGACTACATATAGTGATAACCGCAAAGGAAGCACTCGATATCAAATGGTACACAGACAGTTACCTAGTTATCCTAGGACTGACTTATGTGAACACTGCCTTGCTTCGATGATGGTATCCCTCCAACTAGTATTGCCGAGCCTCGAGCGCCGATCGCCTTTATATCATTAAGCTACGAGCAACTATTAATAATTTGTTTTTAATAACATACTTGTCCATATTATTATCATCGGTACATACAGCTTACTTGTAGAACCGGCAAAGGACGGCAGGCGTGGAGCTCGCGGAAATAGAGACGTAACAAAAAATATCATTGAATGCGAAGGCGCAATCCAAAACGACGATTGTTGCTAACGGATGCTAGATACTAGGAAACATTTTGTTTTAACCTATTTACTAACGCGAAGAAGAAACAGGAGTAGAGCTAAGTATCAGTCAGAAACATGAGAATATTAATTTTTATAACTTTTATAAATTTTTAGAACATTTTTATAACAATTAAAATTTTAAGAAAATTGCTTACTTTCATAAATAATGAGGTATACATAGATATTTGTCGAGATAAATTATACTTATGTACCGAATTTCATAGAAATTAACACATTTTTTTAGGTGTTTAAAAATCAGTGCAGATTATACCTTAAATATTAGAAGTTATGACAGAATTAAAACTATTATTATTGTGGGTAAAAATGTTAAAATATGACAATTATTAAATTTGACACACTTCTAAGGACAGTTTTATTTACATACTTCGTCAATCCTTTCAAACAGTACTCTTTGATAATAATAATTGGACAAGAAGAGTCTAACAACGAGACAAGGTAATCAATAACAGCAGTGAGCTAACAGTCGACCACATACGTCGATAGACATCAAACTACGTGTACTTAAGACTGGGATACACGGTCGATTTCAAATTGACCTGTAGATAGGGACAGCAAGATTTTTGCTACTGATCAACTTACTGATTAACTAATTTGAATTGTAACTATAGACATGTCACCTAATACAATATTTCCAATTAACCATTCGTCAGATTGGCATTTGAAGCTCTCATGCACAGTGGTCCACTAGAATTCAATATTTGTGTTCTTAATTTAAGTAAATTTGTCTTAGTCTTAATTTCTGTGAATTTTAATACAACGTCTATACTTTTCTACCACCAAAAGTATATTGGCATTACTTAGTCTTGGGCTACATGACACTGTGAGAGATATCTTTAGATATTTATTATAATTAATATACAGCTAACTTTCCGTAATGTCAAACGAATAAAACACAGCTCAAACGTATATAACGTGCACAAAAAATATATGAAATGAACGCGTGTCATGTGTCTTTGTTCCGACAGTCGAAACAGACAGTCAGATGGTAGTATCAGACGTGTAACCCTAGTCTAAAACACGCACTGCGCGAGCGCAAGTTTGTTCTGTAATTAAGGCCATACAAACACTACTGGCGGTATTTCAACTCACACTGTGATCGATTGCCAACAGCTCAATGGGTTTGCTCATAATTCACTTTAATGTACTAAATAAGTACTTAGTACGTCCATCAGTAATTAGTATAAGTATTAAACTTAAAACTATGATAAGAGTACGTATACAGACAGTTAGTTTCCTTGAAAATGTTGATTGGAGTTAAAAGCTCTTCATTATAGATTTAAAAATCTGGGTGCACAAGAATCGTACCATCTTTGGAGACAAGCCAACCTCACCTGCAAGTGGAGGCTCTGGCAAACATATAAGTTCCCGGTAAGCGGCAATAGGCTCGCCATCTACCACCTAACGCCACGTGGGACCAACAACACAATCGGCGAAGTGTGAGCGTATAATATGCCACTGCCTACCCCTTCGGGAAAAATGTATTTTAAGCTAATATATTTTAATGGGCAGCTATGCTATGTTATAACGAAGAAGATTGAAAGGCATTCTTCCGAACCCTCGAAGAAATGGGGCTGATATTTGCAGAGAGTCTTACATTCACCCGCGGGCTTGATTCAAAATCCTATATGTAAAACCCTTATTAGGTAAATTTTATTTCTATCCATCAGAATTATTTTAAATTAAGTAACAAATTGTAGAAACCCGTTCAGCTTAGTTTGTGTGTGAAGATCTGAGGTCAATAGCTCAATAATACGCTGAGATAGAAAAAGTTTCGGAGAATGAGCGAGGCTTCTTTAAGAAAAATATTAATTTTGCTTATAAATAATTCGATTCATTTTATAAATAACAGTAATAGATGAAAACAATATCCATGATTAATCTAATCACTCATAATTATTACAAACCTATTTTCGTATACTCCTATATCTATCTATGTAAAAAAATTATGAAATTCATTTTGTGTAGGCATATTTAGCAAAAAATATATTTCAAAAGAAAAATCTTGCATTGGTCTAAAAAAAAAAAAAAGTAACTACAATAATTGTCCTATATATTAGTTTTTCAATTAATACAACTATTATTGGAATCAATTGCTTTGTATTTTTTCTGTTCTAATATTTCCTTTCCCTTAGTGTGTCACGTTATTCTCAACAATGTATTAAGATCAGTTTGAAGTATTATTGTTAAGTTATTCATAGAAATGATCGATAATAGTAGCATAATTCGCATCTTGCGCACCTTGAGTAGCCTGCCTCACGCATGCGCAATGTGTTTACGTCATTTGCCAAAGTGTTCTTTGGAAACGTCAGTTGCAAAGCGTCTCTGTATGTAGCTTGCACCTTTGCTAAGTTTTTCAAGACCCTCGGCTTGGACACAGCTAAGCACTTACAAATGAATTTCGTCCAAGATTGTGAAAGGGTTCCGTAAGTATAGGTATTACTACTTAAATAATTATTTCTCACTTCAGTTATGGTAAGGTAGGCTGGAAGACAAAGCTATAAGAGATAGCCTTTGCACTTGTTGTGTATCACTTTAAATGACTGTAAAATGTAATGAATATGCATACGTTAAAAATGTGTTAAATTCTTTTCTTCGTTAATTGTTACGTTTATATACCAAAATCTTGAGCGGCAACAGCTCAGTACCGAAACCCATAGACTTTGAAGGGCATAAGTCGCGCTTATGTCTTTCGAAGATATGGGTGTAATTACCGCTCGCTCTGTGCCTCGGAAAGCACTTACAGCAGTTGGTCCCGGCTGTCATGAGCGTATATAACAGTCGTTCTTAGGAAGTCAGTGCATGCCAACATCCTGACAGATGGTTTAACCATCAAATGATGTTTTCCTCTGGGTTACGGAGGTCAGCTGTAAAATAAAATTTGGCCAGTTAGTAAGCAGACCCTGAGCCGTAAGTCTAGGGCAACCGGGAAAGTGCTAGGATATGATGACAGACCTAAGCCACAATATAATGTTTAGCACGAAGAAAAAAGAAACGTTAGGTAACAACATACGTTATAATTTGTCCCAAAGAAAATTGCACATTTTAATTCTTAATACGTATAAAATAATTTCATAATTATTATGTATGTTATATAAGATGTTTTTTCACCTTAATTGTTACCTGCGCTAGAGGCAGAAGATCCTCTAAGAACAAAATTCCTGTTAGGTAAATATCGTTAATTATTACGCGTAAATATGCAAGCTAAATAATAGGTTGGGGAAAAAGTCTTTTCGTATTTTTGTATGAAAAGTCAAGACATTTTTTTCAAAGTTTATTTACATTTATTTACAATATATATGTACCGTTTTGTTGGATAACTTTCTGCCATTTTGTGGGCAGAGACATTATCCCGTTACTGTAGAAACTTTGGGACTTCTGATCAAAAAAACGGGACAAATAGTTTTGGCAGTCCTCTCTTGAGGTCAACCTTACAGAACCTAAAGAATTCTGCAGAGACCGAAACAGGTGAAAATCTGAAGGCGCAAGGTCAGGGCTATATGGTGGATGCACTAGGACCTCCCAGTCGAACTCTCTTAATTTTTGCTGAGTGGCTAAAGATGTGTGTTGTCTAGCGTTATCGTGATGAAAGACCACTCCCTTCCTGTTGATCAATTTCGGCCGTTTTCTCTCGACTGCTTCCTTTAATCTCATCAGTTGCTGGCAGTAAAGATCAGAATCGATGGTTTTGCCGGGCGGTAAAAGCTCATAATAAACAATGCCCTTCCAATCCCACCATACACACAGCATCACCTTATTTCGTGTTAGGCCACGTTTGGCCACAGTCTGTGAAGCCTGGCCAACTTTCGACCACGACCTTTTTCGCACGTTCTTGTCGTACGTGATCCACTTTTCATCGCCAGTTATCAATCTCTTCAAAAACGGCGCGGTTTCATTACGTCTCAATAATGAATCGCAAATGAGTACACGGTTCATTAAGTTTCTTTGAGTGAGCTCGTGTGGCACCCAAATATCGAGCTTTTTTGTATAACCAGCTTTCTTCAAATGGGTCAAAACTGTTTTGTGGTCAATTCCCAGTTCTTCAGCTACATCGTAACTACTAATATGCCGATCTTGCTCCACTCTTTCAAAAATGGCGTCCATTTTATTCGTAACAGGGCGACCAGAGCCAGGTGCATCTTTAACATCAAAATTTCCGGACTGAAAACGTTTGAACCAAATTTGTGCTACTCTTACTGACACTGCATCAGGTCCATAAACATCACAAATTTTTTTCACTGCTTGAGTTGCATTTTGCCTTTTTTATAATAAAATTTTAAAATGTATCGAATTTCTTCATTAGATTCACTCATTTTAACGGAGAGAAAAACAAATGAAAAATAGCGGGAAACAACTTTTTTTTTTTTTTAATTTTTTTATAATGGAACCTTTTTAATGTTACCAAAACCAGCCAGACACAAATAGTACAGTCAAAAAAAAATTATAATAAGTTTATACCTACGTTATGCGAAAAGACTTTTTCCCCGACCTAATATGTGTTCGCGCATTTGATGTGGGTTCACAGAACTCATAGTATTTCATGAGACGTACGTTCAAGTATTACTGCGTATTTAGCATTATTACAAAATATAGATTATGGAGGCCTTTTGATAGAATACGAAGCGCAGGCCGTCCACATGCATGGACGGACGACCTGATAAGTGTTGCAGGATCAGTTTCAAAATCAGGCTGCCTGCAATCTATCACATTAGAAGCGAATGGGGGAGGCCTATGTTCAGCAGTGGACGTCTTTGGGCTAATGATGATGATAATGATGATAGATTAGAAAATTAAACGTGAGAACTGTTGTACATTTTATTGTGATCCAACACCCCAACTAAGTGCGATTTTTTGTTCCCGTTATATCAAATACTCCGTATAGTTTAATTTAATTTTTTAGTTGTGAGATAGCCAATATATTAATAAAATTACGTAGCTAACGTAAAAAAACATAGTAAATCTAAATAGTATTGTTTTATTTTTCTCTTAAATTCAGGCTTACTATCTATAAAGGTCCTCTGGCAAACTATTTAATAAATAGAATAAGGATAATATATAATGTCGTTAAATGTACATAAATGTAGAATATAATGTGTGCACTGTGTGTCTACACACAATCTTTCGAGGTCCAGGAGAACCCTAAAATCAAGCCAACAATTGCGGCCAATCTGTGCGCCGCACAATCTGCTTTTGCGGTCGGCTGCGATAATGCATTGCGCTGGCGCATGCATAACATTTGCACAAGCTTCAAAGGATTGTCAATAGACAGATGTAATCTGTCATACGTCATGGTTTATTGTAGATATTCTACAAAATTAATCTTTGCATATTGCGTGGTATAAATATGCAAAGATGCACTTTAAACTCTTACAAATAAAGAATATTAATCACTTGTTAGTATTATTTGCTAAGTTTATAAAAATATGATTTTGTGCTATATGAAATTGCAACCCATTGTACGCTCATAAAGCAGACCACAGCTAGATCTAAACCTGTACTGTAACACCTAGCCGATAACTAGTGTTCACAGTAAACTATTCTGATTTGATTTGAGTATTTTATATTTTTAGTAACATTGATAATAAGAGTATATCTCTCACTGCAATTTATTTTTAACCAGCAACTGTATTTTCTTACGGCATGGTTAATAAACTATATAGACAATAGTCTATATTCTGAAAACGCATCTCTGCGTAATGATGCAAAGATATGCTTTAGGTTTTTTCATATTTTTAGCTCTTAAGATAGTATGAATATATCATCCACTCCAATTCATCTACAATCAGTAACTTTTTTCTTTGGCAAAGTTTATGGTAGATACACTGCATGCTGCTATGTATAATGCGTGGTATAACAATTCACAGATGTACTTCAAACTCTTGAGTATGTCATATATTTAGCTCTATTGAAAATATAAATATATATTCCTCAGCAATTTATTTATAAGCAGAAACTTTATTTGTCTATAATTATCTAAGACATGCGTCATGCACAGATTTGTATTTATATTATACATTTGAAACAGACGACAGCGAGCAAAACTGTAATAATAGACATGTAAGACGTGAAACGTGTCCTATATTTATACGATTAAAGTATAATTTGTCAAAAAAAAAAATATAGTCCTATGCATTAACATAATTTAATAACGGCCATTTAATAATAGTTATTTAATAATAATAAGAATTATACGGCGCCCTTCCTCCTCTCTCCTACACTATGCTGTGCCCGACAGGGTCCACAAGTGTACCAAATTGTAATATTCACCACCTTATAAAACCATTGTGGAACGCAATAAAGTATTGAGTATTAGTACTGGCGTATTTTGAATTGTTTAAAGTTAAAAGACAATGTTAACATTTCACGTCACGTGTAGTCAGACTCCTTTGTAATTCAATTATTTCCTGTCTTCCGGTAGTCGTTTGTCACCTCATCGATTTACTATATAATAAATACTAACATTTTGCTTCAGTTTGCTGTGTGTGCCAGCCCTCAGTAAAAAAGAAAAGTAAACGCTGTAAATTTTTTAAAAAGACAAACATTTGGCAAATGCAATCCTAACTACAGTTCATACACCGCAAGCTCAAAGCTAGTGGTTAGACATAATGAGTGTAATCTTAAAAAGCCTCTCCGTGCCATCCGGTATTTGAAAAGACAGATGCAAATAATTTGCATTGTACCAAAGTTTTCTTACAATTACCAAAATCGATATACTTTATTTTTACTCTAACAAATTGTCAATGATATGTTGCCAAATGGAGAGCAGACTACGTTGTTCACCTGATGGTGTATTATCACATCTGCTCATTGCCCTTTTTATAAACATATATGCATAATCTCATAATGGATGGGTGGGAAACCTTGCTTCTACTATATGAAGGACCTATATTTTTGCTATAATTATTTAAAGGATCAATATAGTTGCTACAACTATTTCAAGGGCCCATATATTTGCTTCAACTATTTAAAGAATCTATATAGGTGCTACAACTATTTAAAGGATCTATTTAGTTGCTACAACCATTTAAAGAACCTATATAGTTGTAGGACCGATCAGTGCGCTATAAGCACAGAGAACTAGGGAAGGTATTGGTGTAGGAGAGATCACTTATAGGCCCAGAGATCTCTAGTTGAAACGTGTCAAAAGATAAAAGATGCTTACTTCTTCGCCGTTGAAGAGAAGATCTCATTTCCTTAGTCGCCTTTTACGATGCCCTCTGACCAAACATGGGGACAGTAGAATTCTAAGGAGGTGCCTCTCACACTCGTCACTTTTATTTATGACAAAAAATAGTTTTTGCAAATATTTGAACTGATAATTCTTTACAGATGTTCGAAGAAACGAAACAATATCTTAACAGATAAAATAGTTCGTTAAATTAAAGACTTCCGCATAAAGAGCGTTGATGTCTTTTCTACGTGCGACGAGCATAATAAATTAATTATTAATTTTTAATGATTATTTTATACGCCTAAGGCCTTATTTTTCAATTTGAAGAAAAAAATTACTTATAATATATTAGGATAGACATATAAATTGTAAATTTTTGCTATCTGATCTGACTCGCGATTTTACTTGTGACTTTATTTTTGGTGAGTTTATTCAGTGAAAACTGGCCCTAAGTTATCGTATCATAGATATTTCAATAATAAGTGGTATTATTACATATTAAATTGCTAAGGAATCATCGTAGAAAAAGCGGGAATAACAGGTAAAAACAAGGTCGGCGTTAAGGGCGCGCAATCCTTTCCTCCCGTGGGAACCTTGGCAGATGCTATCTAGTCGTGCACAGCCTTTTTTCTAAAACCATGTGTTTGGTGTCTACACTGCATAGCTGTAGCAGGAAATATTTATCTGTGTCTCAAAATAAAATCTTTGTTCTCATCTTTGTACATTTTTTATGAATATTGTGTGGATAATTAAAAGTTCAAATCAACCCTTTGTAAGGCAGTGGTGAACATATTTCCACCATAAATTGAACCTTCATGAGTTGATTTATCATAGAAAAGCAATAAAAATCCTCAACATAGTCTGCCCATTAAAGGGTGAATTCAAGCTGGGCTTCTCTTCTGGGTACTAAGAAACTTAACCCGGCCTGAATGAGGTGAAAAATTGTTACACTAACTGTGAGGTGGGCATGACATACCCTAATATAGAATTGATGATATTAATGACAAAAATAACTGAATAAAACTAATTAGGTACAGTATTATATAAATTATAATAATGGAAAGCAGGTAATATAGTAAAATAACCCAGTTATAGTTATAAAAACATTTATATTTCTATAAAAACAAAGCAGACGTTTTTTTACGCACAAATCAACAATATTTAGAAGCTGTCACTTAATATTTTAAAAAAATTATAAATTGAGACCAATTGTGAACAAAAATTATAGCATACTTCTGCCTTATATAATTCAGCTTCGAAATAACATAAAATCAACTTGTAGCATTCTAATATATCATCTTTTACCTATTCTCTAAAACTACTCTTTTCGATCTTGTGCGGGTCGGCTCGAGGAGAGGCTTTTTGCCATTTAGTTCCATCTTTGGCAGTAAAACAGTGTCCACGTACCTTAATGGTAGCTTCTTCATTATCTATCGGCTGCTAAATGTTACCGTAAGCAATCTCTTCAGCAAAATCTGCGTCCTGTTCCGAATGACTTTCTTCGCTACGCTGAGAGCAATGATCAATTTCGTCAGTCTCTGATTTGCCTTTTTCATCACTAGAACATGCTTCTAAAAGTTGAGCAAGCCGTCTGATGCTTATATGACATTTTAGAGTTCACGCTCCTAAAAATAAATAAATTTGATTACTATACGCATAAAATCAAAATATTACCGAAACACAAAATAGTTACACCGACTACGAGGTCGGGTATTACGTACCCGCAGTGTGTTTGCGCACTTGTAGTTCACTTCGTCGCCGGCGCAGCACTGCTACTGGCGCGTCAAACAACTCCTGGCACCACTCCCTCCAGCTACGATTCCAGGAATCGCACAGTTAAACAACATTATAGTATTTATAAATGGGTGGGTATAAGATACCCGACCTCACTCACGCCGGGTTAATTAGATCTAAAAGCCAGAGCCTGCTACGAGAAGAAGTTGACAAGAAACTCGGCAAGGTTCTGTCTCCCGCCAAGACATGTAGATGAACCGATAGGATAGTGCTCTTAGAAACTGTAACCAATGAAGGAATTTTCCATTACAGTCAAAAAAGCTAATGGTCTCATAATAACATAATATATAGATCTGAAAAAAAAAATATTGATGCAGTTTTCTTTACATTTTAAAGAATGTTTGTATGATCCAAAGCAAAACATGTAACAGCTGAAATATTTTCATGATCATAATACTGCATTTTTATTACTATAGATACAAACAAACAACAGATAATTACGATCAACGTAATATTATCCTTTTACGATTTACTATATAATCACTTAGTGAGAAAAATCTCTCCAAAATGATTGCGGGATATTGCAAAACGATGGCCACCCTACTAAAATTAAAAATTATCAATCGCACCAGAAACAAGCAAGTCACTGATTTTTTCGGAAACACTTCATTTCGTATCAATAATGTATGGTGTTTTTTGTAAAGAGTTGTATTGCATCCGGTTTTCGCGATATTTGTGAGATTTTTGCGAATTCGGATTTCGCACCAATATCTTATATCCTCTAGCCTTAATCGCAATTTTTCACCTAGCTTTTTTTTAAACAGAACTCTTTTGTGGTTTTTTGCAGATTTTTGTTACAGATCAAATCTACTACAAAATATTATTATATGGTAGTGGGACGTTAATGGTTTCATATGATGATGATCAAAATTTCTTTTTTTTTAAATATATTTTTATTTGTTGTTCTTTTTTGCATTGCATTTTTGCTTGCTTCTATAGTTATAAGGCGAATGTTTTACTAGAAGAAATCAACGCGTCCGCGGTCGCCCGAGTTGAAGTTTTTAATGTAGCAAAAAGTACTATCGACCATGAAGCTCGTCAAAATCTTTGTTGTCCGACGACGGTAAGTTTCAATATCACTATATAATATGATATTATACCACTGTCGGTCTGTCCTTATGTATGTTTATATCTTTAATCAACGAATTTGATGTGAGTATTTAGAATAGATTAAGAGAGTGATACAAGAGGAGACGCGGACGAATTCGAGAGTCCCCGATAGTACTTGTTATTTATAGCCATCGGTTTTCGATTGCATTTTTATGAAATATTTTAATATCATTCGATTATATTAATCTATTCTAATACTGTCATAGATCTACTCATACGAACTGTTTTCAGTTCTATTGAACATCGAGATTGGCTTAACTGTTTTAGGCGTTTGCTCGAACACCCAAATACAATTTTTTTTGTTAACAACAGTAAAAACCATCCTACCGTAGTATCAAATATGTACAAACAAAGCCTGGTATTATTTCTCACTTTCCTTCGAAGAAAAAAACCCCGAATATTTTTAAAATATATTTCAAAGAAATGTTTGAAAACACATAAAGGATTATTAATATCGAGTCACTCGGTATTCAACCAACTCCTTTCTTTGAACCCCTTTTGAACATTAGTTCAATGTTGATTACAACAGAGTCAAAGCTTGCATTGTATGGAAGATAGTTCAATGGAGGCGGCCTCCTTTTGAAATCTTTGTCTGTATATATGAAACCATAATACCTATTCTATTCATTTTATTTGACCTTTTTGTCTTCTCTAATCAACTTCTTTTGCGTGGTATTACTCTAAATAATGTAAGAAAACAAATAAGGTGTGTTGTAACTAAATATTTATGTAACATTTTTGTACTAACTCATAATTTAATAACGGCTTTTATAAATAAAAATAAAAGCCCTTATTAGGTTATGAGGTAGTACAAAAATGTAACGGACAATTGACGTTATATTGTATCATGTCTTACGGCAGTCGTCTGTCATATTGAACATTGCATACATAGGTGGATGTGATTATGTTTAGTCATACTCTTCCTGTGACCAGGTGGTTACCTGGTAACGACTTAATGCTACAACAGTTACATAAAGTCGAGCCGATCTAAAAACGTAAGACGAAATAAAAATAAAAGAACTCTCTCTAACAAGTGTGTCTCTAAGTAAGTGTTTTACGATAAGTGCAAAAAAATATGTATAACTTACTGAAACTCTCGTCCAATTGAGATGTGCAACTAAGCCGGTGCCTGGTAGTGGTAGGTTAATTAGCTAGTGCAAACTACTGTGTACAATTGCATAATAATTGGCACTAATTGGGATTTAGACAAGAAGAGAAAATAACTAAGCAACTACACTATCTACACATCAAACTATTTTGTCTAAGTGTCAGAAATCTAATTTATTAAAACTTCTTAAAGTAATACACATTTCTTGAAGAAATAAGCATTATTAACTCAAAACAAACAGGTGCTTCCTAACTTCTTTTATAGTATAATAAAATAAGTTAAAAGAACATAAAAGTGAAATCACAAAAAAAAACACTTTTTTAGCTAAAACCATGTGAACAGATTCATTCACAAAATGTTAGATTATCATAAACATCCTATAAGCATGATTGTTCGATTAGGAGGCATAAAATTAAATGTTCATTGATAGGCCTGGGATGTTTCCGGTGAAATCAGAATAAAAAGTGATATAAACAAACCACAACAAGGCAGATGGCGCCTTGGCGGAAATCGAAAGGGATTTTTTTTACTTAATAAAAACTTTTTAGAGCAAAAAAAGTTGATATTTGATCCTAAAAAAAATTAGTGAAAGCCGAAATCGGTCATGGGAAACGTAAATCTTTGGAGAAATATGTAAATTGATATTATTATTTTTTTTATTGACTATCTTTCTGATACAGTCCTCACATATGTGTTTCTGAAGCACCAAGGATTTACTAATTTATTCCTCAAGTGGGTGACCGTATGTTAGATTAAAAAAAATAGTATTAAATCTGGAAGATATAACATGTAGGTCACTTGCTGGTAGTCAGAAGGTATGTTACTTATTTCAATATTTCATTGCTTATTTTATACTTTTAATAAGCCAACCATCATAAAATTATATCAAATGATACTCTCAAGGATTATAGTTGAAAAACAAGCGTTAGTGTTTTAAATCATTTCACTATAGCAACTGGCTTAGTTTATAATTTTATCAGTCATATTAATATATATATTTATGTATAAATTAGGACAACACTGGTACAAATAAAATCAACATAAACTTAAAGTTAAGTGTTGCCCTGGCAAGTAAAATTTTACAAAAAAAGTAAAGTCCACATGACTTTAATTTCTTTGTAAATTATTAACATACAAAATAAACTTAATAAATAATATCGATAGTAGACAAGTGGCGGTCTGTATGAATTCTATCCGGATAAGGTCTATCCCGATGCATCGATAGAGCACAAATCCCGAGTCGTGGGAGAGTGCCGCAGGTGTGTCGAGACGGCGTTTCCTACCCGGCCGCAGATGCGATCCGCATAGACTTCTATTCGATTAGACAGTCAACACAGTACTGTGTTGTATTTTAAGCTTTATTTTAGGTATATAGCGGCTGTGTGTTCTAAAAATAGTTTACGAACCACAAAAATATAAACTTAATGTGTACATTTATAAATTCATTGATAAATTGTAATTTATTGGAGAAGCTTCACATATTAAGTTTTGAACAAAAAATAATAATAACTGTAACGACGTCTCCCACAGCGCAAAAATCGATACAGATAGACCGCTGTGATTATTATACTAATTAACTATATTCATTAAAAATAATATTTTTATTTAAAAGTAAACACCTAATGAAGACTACCATTTCAAGGCAGTTCGTCAAGTTACAGATTTTTAATGTCCAAAAATATTAGATTTTTAGAAATAAAACCTCGACCTTAAAGCGTAAAAAAGACATTCTGGCCACTGCGGCCGGCTATCAAACATTCATTAAATTCGTACTTGTTACATACATTAACCCTGCTCAAATTACTGACTTTTTGTGTGCTTTTGTTCATGGAGTAGGCGTTGAGCAACCATTACAGATTATTCAAACCATGGTTTAACCTTTGAGCCCTGTCAATCAAACGGCAGGGTTTTTGTGTCAATACCATGTTTTGAATTAGCGTGCAAAGAATAATAACTCTTTGTATCCTCTCATTTTTTCCAAAGGACTTTGCTTTGCCAAAATACAGTACACAGTGACCTTAGTGTCAATAAGTAGTGCATGCAATCTAATCCAATTTTAGCATTTAAAAGGGGAAAAGTAATATAATTTTTTTATGATATACAAAAAAAGACAAGAAATTAATATTGCCTTTTTATTCATCTCGTGTTAAGGTATCTGTTATGTTTCATATAGATATTAGTTATAAAATAAAACGTTTTCATAGTACATAAATACAAAAGCGGTAGGCAGAGGCATATTATGCGCTCACATTTTGCCAATTATATAATTGATCCCACGTAATAGGTGGCGAGCCTATTGCCGCTTACCAGAAACTTTTATCGTCGTATACTCTTCGATTTGTTCAGCATGCGCACCAGATGCGTGTGAGATTATATTGGGCTCTACAGATCTTAGTACAATTCCTAAACACCTTTATCTCACCCTCTTCACCATGTCTTCATAGTTTCTATTCATAAAGGGAGTAATAAATTACTATAAATACTTTATTTTATAGATTATGTCTAAAAAACACTGTGGTCTGCTATTGAAGCACGAGATAACTTATTGTAAAGTCAATCATTAGAATTGCAATTGCTAATACGAAGCAAAGGTTTATAAATAGATACGGCGCTAGGTTCTTGATCCGTGATCTATTCATAAACTAGCTCTTCTTCAACTCAACCAAGCCCATTAAACAAATACGTAAGAATTCAATAAAATACACCTGTTTGTACCCGTTTTTCAATAAACCTTCCTATCCGATACGATTCGATAGCAAGGTGCAAAACCAAAGAAAACGAACACCTTATTAGCATCCCCCGCCCGGGGCAATCACGTCTGTCCCAAACAAAGCAAATCAATATTCGATAATGGCGCTTGAAATTATACCCTTAGTTTCTCATCACTGACCTACCACCAGCTGCCTACCTTAACCCATATGTTACAAATATAGGTCATTTGGAATAAAAAAGGTCACATACAATAAAGTGTTCTTCGCCGCTTTATTTTAGAACTACATTAGATAGGCGTGGATTTTGTTGGCAGGAATGCCAAACTTAACGTCGTCGTACCGTAGCAATGAATCTTGTGGAGCAAGGTATCTGATTAGTATTATATATGGTAGAAAAGCGGTGACAGGTGCTCGTGTATGCAAGTGGTCATTTGTTATATGCAGCAGGATTGGGTCTTCACATTGAGTTATTATTCTGCCATTAGAAAGTAATTTTGGATGTTTTTGATATTTTCCAATCTAAATCTTTGTTCGTTTATTTTTAACAACTTCATTTCGCTTTCATCGTATAGACAGGCTTTTTGGAATTAGTTAGTAGATTTATGCTGCTAGGAAATTAATGTTGGCCAATAATTTAAAAAGATGTGTTTTGAATAAGTTTGCATCAAAATTATCTTTTATTTATTTATTTATTTAATCTAAATATTAAGATTAAATAAATAAATAGAGCAAAATAGCGAAAAAAAATGAAAATGCTAGCATCTCAGTCTTATGACGCCCATTGCTGAACATAGGCCTCCCCAAAAGATTTCCACATTAAGCGATCCTGAGTCGCTAGCATCCATCGGCTTCCAGTCTCCTTAACAGAGGACGGCCTCCCACACGATAGACCGATGATCTGGAAAATACTATATTGTAAACTAATTTCATGTTAACCGTTTTTAATTTATGATATCAAAAATAATGCATTTATTTAGTAGACATATATTCGCTATTGAGTTAAAATAACTAATAACACAGGTTCCTACATCAAAATTTTGTTCCAAAGAATTACAAAGCCTCAAAGGGAGACAGACAAGTCAATAATAATTTATTATCTGTGTATCTCATAATAACTTATTGTCCTGTGTCTCCTAGATGATGTATAGACCTTTCAGTGTAGATATATCTCGCGACCGGTCTTGAGCTTCGCGTCTTATATTATACTTACTGGATATTCTTTAAGCTCGGCCATACCATACCATCCCAATATATTGTATGGCAAGACGCCAGGTTTGATAGGGAGGCCACGTTTCCTTGTTCACTTAGAAATGTGTGACCAATGCGCCACTACTTACGGAGTTTAATATGCGGGTTGCTTGGAAGCTGAACTGTAAGGATTAGTTTTAGATTTAAAAACTTTGAAATAGATTTGATCTACTTAGAGCTTTTTTAAGTCGATCCACAATGAATTATAGGTTTTTTATTTATTGATTATCATTAATAAATACATATATTGACGCCTGTTTCCCCGAAGGGGTAGGCAGATGCATATTATACGCCCACACTTCGCCAATTATATAGTTGGTCCCAAATAATAGGTGGAGGGCCTATTGCCGCTTACCGGACACTGTTATGTTCGCCAGAGCCTCGCCCGTTGATCAGCAGGTGATCCCTAAGAACCCCATTATTATTAATTGCGCGAATATATTCCAGCTTTCAGATACTATTATTGAAGTCAATCCAATGTGAGAACGATAAGAAAATAGCACACTTTTTCTCTCAAAAACTCTAATATTTTTTTAGAAAGCTCTTGATTAAGTGTTTGGTAATATGTAAATGTTATGTTGCAAACTACAAGCACCGTCGGCTCTGTATTGAACTTTGTATAAAAATATTTTGTGCCTATCCCAAACGAATATGCTATAACACAACGACGTCTGATTATAATCCTGTAAATTACATTTTATACAAAACCAGCGTGTAAAGCACTTGTAGCGGTAAAGAGGGCATTTTAGCTATACTCATACGCAAAAAATACTCATATACATTGTCTGATAATTAGCATTTTATGAGTGAATCGAGCTTACCCACGATTGTGCGGAGCGGAGGTTCCCACGTCATAACAGTGGTAATACGATGGCTTCGCATGATATAGCCTGTAATATATGGCGAGCATGAATCAAATCTCATATCAATGTTCCGTATCTTAATTTTTTTTAAATAGTGAACGCAAAGTTTGTCTGTCATTTTTTTAAGGATTTTATTAGTTTATAAACTAACAATGTGTTGTATATTGATCCAATTTATATTACTAATTTGTATGCGAAAGTGCGTATTAATCTGCAGCAAAATAATAAATAGATACGTATCCATATACATATAACAACTAGCGATAGTAGCTGATTTCATACACGTGGTCCATAGGAATAGTGCAAAACACAATGAACTAGTGCCAAGTTAAGGTAAAAATAAAGAAAGAAATTCTGCTGGAATTAACAAGTTATTTTCTTTATAATCTATTAGGACAATCTACTTATATAAATAAATATTCTTGATCGTCTCAAAAGCGTTTATTTATGGGGCTCCATACTAAGCAGTCAAAAGCGTTTCTAGCCCCATACTAAGCCGAGCTTGGACAATGGGTACTAGACAACGGATAAACATACCTATATGACTTTTTTTGTACATACATACTTATAATATATAGAACACCCAGTCCTAGTCAAATATTCGTATTAATTGCACACAAATATTTATCCTGTGTGGGAATTAAGCCAGCGACCTTTGAAGCAAGTGCAGATATACTGACTTTATTGACCTCCTGAGATCTGACACCATAACGGTCGTCTTATCTAAACATTAGAAGAAATGTTTTATATTTTCTAGGGTTTTTTATATTTTACAGAGGATCCCTGACATATTTCTCGTTAATTTCCATTTGTAACGAAGGTACCGGATGTTTCTTATAACTAACAGTGATTATGAAACCGATGTCAATGTGAATCAAAACAAAAACTCTTTGTTGTTCTGTAAGCTGCTTCACGTAATATTGAATGCCATCGAAAGCTTCGAGTAACGTTTTATTTCTTATGTGTATGTCGTATGTGGAAGTCAAGACATAACGTTTAGTATTGCAGCAATGTTGTTGATTTATAAGGAATACAATCAGGTAGGGATATAGATATATTCAAAAAAATTACATAATAAAAATTAAGGTTAAGATTAATTAATGTTAACATTAACATTTTTTTTTCCTTGGTTTCTTTCTAGAGGAAGAGGCGACGATATAGATATGAATTATGTGTGTAAAGAATGAAATCATCGGATGAAGTATTAAGAAAAGCAAAAGACATGCAAACATTACTGCTGAAGATGGAACCATTCGATTCATTGATTCCAAACCAATATATACAGTGTTCAATACTAATAATTATAAAATAAGATTACTTCTGTTACATGCCAATTCAATTAAGTTACAATGTCAGAGCTAACCAGTTTTTCTTAATGTCATCATTCATAAGACAAACAAATCTTTCACCTGTGGGTAACACACCTCTCGACAATAATCTGTCTCGTCCTCGTGTAATCGTACTCCTTTAATCTTAGAGCCATGACTTGATCCTCCTTGCTATTGTTTTCACGTTGGTACATCATCTTGTTCTATCTCCCGGTTCTTGGACAGTATCGAAATAACTACTATTACACATATAGTCAAAAATACAACAGTTTTGTGGGAATTTATATTATTTATTACTCAAATAAAGAAGCGTACGTCGTTTCGACCAATGCGTATTGGCGAAAACAGGATCGTGGCATCCTGTTGTTAGATTTTGTCAAACCGCCTAATAGGGCCTCTTGGCAAATTTTACATACAGTTGTAACAGTGATTAATAGTCCTCTTATTTAATTTTATTCGTGAACTACATCGTCACACCTCGGTTTATCTTCTTCGAGATCTTCACTCGTATCCCAGCGAAACGTCAATGATCTGACTCGTATGAATATGATATTCAGAATCACAATTTAGGTACTGTAATTAAATATTAAATTCGAAGCATCCTCTTTGATTAGACCCAAACTCGTAGAGGCCGCGATTCTAGAACATCCAAAGGCATAAATAAAATGTTTCTAAGCACAAACCATCTCACATTGACTCGTGTGTATTGACTCCGTTTAAGGTAACCTACTTATTTAGTGCGAGTTACTTTTTGTATGCTCACTCACTTAATAACTACTTGCAAACGAAGACTTTGCGAGATACAACATATTTAAAGTACAAACTAATGAAGCTTTAGGCCTGACCTCTTCAATAATATTGAGGTGTATATACTCTGTAATCGTAATTTTAAATCACTATAATTAAGCACAGCTGCCTTTCCTCTTTTTGACGAAATTTCATTAAGTTTGATTGTATATATTTTTTATACATTTCCATTTTTAATAAATAGCATGTAGTTAACGGTACACATAAAAATCATAAATAAATGTATTTTTTCCAATCCCTGCATAAAGGAAAATGGTTCTAGTTCAGCTTGGAAGATTTGACTTCAGGGCAAAAAAATATAAAAGAAAGTACTATTCTGTACCGGTAATATTTTATAGGTGAATAATAAATGCGAATTATCACCGATCTAGTAAAATTTCTATCAAAAAATGGTAATGATACGAAATGAAGTAAGTGCTTTTTAAAGTCATCTACAAATATAGTTTCATTATCAAATGGAAAAACTACTTTAAATGTTTCTTAAAAGTAAGTACTTTCCTTACACGATCACACAAGTGACAAAAAATTTCAAAACAAAAGCATTATCTTATAAGTAAAAATATATTATATATCTTGTGTAACACATAGTTACACAGCGCGCCATAATAGCTAGCAGCCGACGACAACGTAACCACGATGTAATGGCGGCGCAAGCAATGCTAAGGTTGGCACACAAATTTAATTTATAATTATTATAAGGTAACTATTAATGGCTTATGTTTAACCATGTTTTTAATATGCTTAATTTGATAGCTATAAGCTATATCAAGAAAATAAATAAACAAACTACAGATGATCACCTTTTCACATATTGTTAAATATTTCTCTTTTGCAGCGCAAGTAAAGGAATAATAATATTTCACGTTTTGTTATTTGATGCTCGGCTCCTAGCAATCGCAGCGTGATATTATATAACCTACAGCCTGGCGCAATTGATGGACTCCAACAAAAAAAACATCATTTTCAATTCGTATCACTAGTTTTGAGTTATGCTCTTTTGACCAAAAACTCATAGCAAATACTTCATAAATATTAAAACACAATAGGCCCTATTATAAAAAATGTGCAGCTGGTTGCCACTTCACTTACTAATAAAATACTAAAATCGCGTCCAGAAGTTATATGACCAACTTAGAAACTGTTCAGATTAAATTTTAATTAACGAATTAAAAATGTATGTGAATTAAATTTAAACTATAATTTTTATATAATCTACTAAACTATAAAATTTAAAAGTAAATTTATTATAAAATTAACCACAGAAAAGTTATAAAGTAACATTTTTGTAACACGCGGTTTGTGAGGTTGAACTGATGCCTATTTATGGATTATCTTGGTTATAAATAAATGACTTTGGTGGAAATTATAATTAAAAGTGCTTTATGCAATTCGGATTCTAACGGAGCATTTTTAAACTAACGCGTTCATAACCGCAGGCAAGAGCCTTATTGGAAAAGAATTGGGTAAGAAACTTCTCACATTTGTCCTCGTGCCAGTACGAACTAAACTAATAAAAAATATATTTTTAATCTTTTTTTCAAACCAAGTCTGAACCTAACCGTTTGGGGAAGCCACAGCAGACGCACACTTTTGTGTCAAAACAACATCCGAGTTTTAATTACCTTTTGGTTTGCATTCTTCGTTTGCAGAAAGTGTGCAAGCGCATTTTCACACAAACAACCACTGCGACCTGACGGAACGAAATATTTGACTTAATAATTTTAAAATACAAATGAGAACTTTATGCTTTCCATTTATCCTTTACAGTAAATGTAAAGACATCACAAGTTAGCACTGGGACACGCATGACGTATTTGAAAGAGTATAATTCGCATGAAAATTAGCTATGCCTTCAATGTTTATTTAAATACTAGATTATAATGTAATCCGAGCTAACGGGAATATTCGAAAGGGTTACCGCGGCCCTCGGACATAGGCTATAGAAGGAACATGGATGGTTTTTAGTCAGTAATAGACTGACACACTCCTGCTTCACCCACAGCGAAAGACGGATATTCGATGATTTTCCTTATGATAATATAAAATGGGCATTATGTAATAAAAGATTACACTTAACATACTTAAAATGGGAATAAAAACTTTTCGCAATATGTATTTAGTATATCAATTGTTTGCCTAAAGTGTAAAATCTCCGCAAGTAAGCACTGATGTCTTTAAATATTTACATACATACACTCACAGATCACTTCACGGGAGTATACATCAGCACTGTGGTCGGTGGACTTCATTTACGAATGAACCTTCTCATACATTCTCTTCGGTTTAAGGAGTAGTAGTTAGTTTAGTTTACCTATGACTTTTATTCCTTGTAATAAATTTGGTATTTGATTTATACGAATCTCAAAATAAAAATGAAAACTTTTGGCTATAGGTCCTTTCATTGTTTGCAAAAATATTTTTTTTAACATCAAAACACAATATGTCATTGTAGCAGCCCTAGAGCGCAATCTTCCGTGATAGTGAACTTGAGTTTTTTCGCGGCGCGCGCACCGTTAGCTTGGGCTACATTCCGCGGTCGCCGCGAACCGCCGCGCGGCGGAGCCACCACCGCAACACCACGTTCTTGCTGCGCACTTTAAATTACTTTTCTTGCTGCTTCAATCTAATGTTGTTAGGAATCCGGACCTTCTTACAGCATTTTAATAGCTCCTTTTCTTTGCGGACAGTATAAGTGGTGTCTATATTGTGTAACTGAATCTACGTGTCACTTTAACTTTATTTAATAGAAAAGTCTACATATGAGATTAGTGGGCTTACGTGCCTTTTTTTCTTGACTCAACATCAGAGTTGGAGATGTGCTTTTAGTTGCTTTTGCAATTTCATAATAGTAATCATATGTAGTAAATAACTAATAATAAAGTCTCTGTTGTTTTAAATATTCGTCATTAATTTATATGTCTGTTCCGTTTCATGAATGTAAAGTACTGATGTTTTAAATAATATTAATAAAAGAGCCTCATTCTTTAGATTAATAACACCTCAGTTATAATCAGAGGTCGGAATTAGGTAGAGTTATTCATGTACTTACACTGATTTCACACAGCGAAAGAATATAGTGGATATGCCTCAAATCCCGGGATTAATTTTAAAGAATAGAAAAAATCCCGTTACTTTTTAATAAAAAGTTGTTTACTTTTACTTTTTTAATTTAGACTACTGCACGCGCGACGTTGCCAAACTTACATCAATGATATTGGATGACCGAAGTTGCAAAATTCCAATACGCACACGCGCGATGTTGCCACGTTTATTGTTCGCACTACATAGCTTGTGAGAACAAAAGAATACAATAGCGAAAATGCGGAGCACTCCCATTTGAAATCCCGGGAAGGTCCACATTAATATCAACATTTCGATGCAAGTACATAAATAACTCTACCTAATTCCGACCTCTGGTTATAATATAAATGTACAGTATTAGTAACTATGATCGCATATTAAAAAGTAATCACATTATACAATGCTACGTGCCATTACAAGCTCTATAGATACAATTACTATAATAGACACGAGCAGTCTAGCAATAAAATAAAAACATGACGGAAAATAACAACCTCTCTAATGCCAGATCTAAGCTTCGAAGGTTGCGCGCGCGCAGTTCGTTGACCCATCATTGCCAATGTCAGCCGAGCAAGATGGCTGAGTTCCGCACTCGCTTACGTTCCTAACGTAAGAGGCTGTAACTTTGCGCTAGTGTGTGCAAGTACCACCTTGTTTATCTACAAGGCGAACACTAATAGACTAAACCGCACACAACTGTAAAGTCTCTATGTAACCGTAAGTCGGTGCGGGTTCTCTTAATTCGAACATAGATGGCGTTGGAAGCCTGGTCTTGCTTGCTCACAGCTACAAAGTTGATAGCTTTTGACATAAATAACACGTATTAAGTCATAAAGCTCAGATTCGCTAGTGTGTAATGAACACCTTTATATATTTTAACATTGTATTATTTTATGGTGCAATCATCGATTCAAATACAGGAAAATGATTTCTTATATTGTCATTTCCAATATATGGCTCTTCAGTGTATGGTTGCTTTTTTTTTGTACGTATTTCTAATGTGTTTTTTTATTGTACAGTTGGCAGTTATTCATAATACAAGTACTTTTAAGATTTTAAGACAAAATCATAAAAAAGCAGTGTAACACTGTAATGCCTACTTATTCTGTAATCACGATTCCAACCCGTTAAAGTGTTTCTACTGAGCAAGTAGTACTTTACTGGGCCTCCTCTCTTAAACCAGGGAAAGAAGAGTATCACCGATGTGTAGATTTCTGCTGTTAAATTTTTTCAAGCCGGCTTCTATCTTGGCTTAACGTCTACTGCATAACCCACGAAGTACGGAAGTACTCGATGTCAAATGCCGTACAAACAGTAGCATACCCAAGGACTGAACTCGGTAAACTCTGCCTAGCTTTGGTGATTGTTTCAGGCAACCTTTTTGTTAACATATTTTATGTGTGATATAAACATGAATCGTATTCACTATGAATAACTTTGATAAATTAAATTTGATTCGGTTTACAGTTCAAATGAAATTAACTCGTCATTTATTTACAAACATTTTTTTTTTCGTAATATCCATAGAAATCTTAGTAATATAACAACAATAGCTGTGCGCGCCTAAAACCGCTGGCGTATTGGTGTATAATATGGCAGCAGTTCATCCAGAACTATTAAATACATTGCCTAGTGCATTAGTTATATCTAAATCGTACCCCACTACATACAATCAATGTACTGTGTTCAAGAATAACTTGTATTCTGTAGTGAATGACAGAAATGTCGATTTCGAACGAAAAGTTTCAAATTGGTAACATTATTTCCTTTTTAAATTGGTGATGTGTGTGTTCCAATAGTCTTACGCGGCACATATATACTTCTAGTGTCTTATTATTATTAACTTAACTTCCAATTTAGTTATCAGTTAGGTAAAGTAACTAGCAAAATTTAAACACTTTAGTTTTTCGAAAAGTGTGCTCATTATTACATACTAAGTTAATAAGTAATTTCTATAACATCTCTCTTAGCTCCGGTACTATATTTGTAGCGTAACAAATTAATTTTAAAGTAATCTAGCCCTCTGCACAGTAAATCGTAGTTAAAGTTTGAATTAAAACATTTTTACAAATTGGATAGTTTATTGATAAAAATAATGCATGTCATATTTCGCTTTATCACGTCATTAAAAACTACAACTTATATTAAAATAAAATAAGTGGTACAGTCAGCATAAAATAGTTGATAACACACAAAGCGTCATATATATCGGAACGCCCTAACGCTGCTTACAATAGAAACGTGTTTCGACGTATATCGAGCTTTCCATGTTACCAACTATATACCGCCGACTGTATAACAAAATTTATTTTTATCTTAAAATAAATTCTTTTTATCATATCGATATTTCAGCCTATAATCATGTAAGTATTACTTGTCCTGACTTTAATGTAGCCGGTGAAGTATATGAATGACATTTAGCCCCCAGACATACTAAAATATCTTACGAATTTATCGACGAGACGGACGGTCCGAGTTCATACTTGAACATTATAGATAACTTGTTACTACTACTGTTAATGTCCTAACATTAGTAGTGATTAACGCATTAATGTTCATAACACTTAAGTACTTTGGTTTTGAAGTACTTAAGAGTATATTTAAAATACTTATATTGTATTACTTTTAATGGTATGGTATTTTTTTGGATTTTGTTAACTAATATATATTTTATAATATTACAATTTTGAGTTTCACTTTTAAACTAAATTTAAACAATTTTTCTGTAATTTATTGATTCTGGCGTTACTTTGCGGAAATCCATTGGAAGCAAGTGATGGATTAAAAATATCTTTGTAACAATTACCGCGCTACTATAATTATTCTGTGATCTGAAATAGTGATAACATATCCTTTCACTGTTTCTTTAATCGTGTTTATTATTAAATATTACAATAAATAACTAAAAATATAAATTCTATACCTTTATATGCAAAAAAACTTACACAGCCTTTTAGCCTTGTGGCTACAGCAATAGTTAACCCAAGAAAAATAATCATCTTTCTCTTGTAAGAAAAATATTTTTAACTTAAAATAGGACTCTTCCTGTATTATATAAATTCAATCAAAAACTTAAAACAGCAAATTGAAGCTAATAAATATTTTGCTGTAAATCACCATGTTACTAAACTGATATTATTCACGTATTTACATGCAAAATAGCAAATAAAAAGTCTACATAAGAAAATAAATTCAGATTTAAATTCGTGACGTGCGCTGTTAGACTGCCAAAATCTTTACCGATTATTAAAATGTATTTTGTGTTGGAGGTGCCTATTGTTAGAAAATGCGGGAACCAGCAAGAAAATGTTCTAGAATTACTACTAGTTCTGATCAAATTCACCACTACTTAATAATTAGTAATATGACGTACAGACGTAAATTGTACAGATATGTACTGTCAACTTACTGACAGCTATGAAGAGAACTCGATGCCTCCATATAATTAAAATAAGACATTAAGCATGTAGATCATGAAAACAAATTTAAAAAATATGTTAAGCAAGATCATTGTGTTAAATAGTTAATAAGAATACATGTGAAGGTAATAATCAAAAGAATTAACGTAAGTAGAATAAAGCCTGTTCTTCCTGCCTTCACATTTTTAACAAACTCTAAATGACGCTTCAGAGATTGTAGTCACGTACCGAAAAAAGTTTTGACCTCATAATAAGACCTTCACCGAAATGTTGCCGACGTTCATTGACCCCGGCTATTGTTGCGAATGTCTTAAAATTTTACATTCTTAGTAGCAAGGGAAAGATGCGTGTATTCTTGAGTAAGTGTTGAATCAATATATCTTGAAAAACACTATATTATATTATACCTTTATTTTTTACGAGAGAAAACTTGCCAGAACATATCCAAACGTCGTTGATGGTACTTTAAAGTTTAAAATAAATAAAATATTTTTGATGTATATACAGGTCAAGCTTACCTTAAGTTTATCTGTCGATTATATTCCCGGTAAGCGGCAATAGGCTTGCCACCTATTACGTGGGTCCAACAACATAATTGGCGAAATGTGGGCGTGTCATATGCCTCCGCCTAAAGTCCGGGAGAAAGGCGCGATATGATATGTATGTATTTTTAGGTTAATACCTTATCTTAGTTCATTTAATTTGATAGTTTTATGCTCGAAGGGTCTTTAATTGTCCTTGTTAAGTGTTGAAGGAGGCCACATTTTTTCTCCTTAATACGTTACCTGCGTAACGGTAGATTAGCTCAATAATAGCTAGCACACAATGAAATAAACTTTACACTACCTCCGACTCTGCCTTTGTTGTCAATATAAAAATGAAAAGTCTTTTTACAAAACATAATCAACAGTAACTTCAACAATTACATTTCAACTGTCCATTCATTCAACCAAACCGCTTACATGCTTGACTTTAATAAAGTTGCGTGCTCTGACTTAGAAGCAATTATTTGGGCATGTTCTTCAATTACTGCCAACACGAAATATTGACCTCGAATCTAGGGGCCTTCGCTGAGCGGCCACGGCATACAGTCTCGCCATTGTTGCAAACAATTCATTCCCATTTATTTATCTCAACCACGATCGAGCTTGTCGTTTCCGCGTCATGGCAACCGCAATTTAATCGGCAAACTTTACGATATACACAGATTTATGGCGTTACAGAATAAAGAGATTTATTTATGCAACGCAGCAAACAATAATTAAGGGTTAAAAAATTAATGTGCCTTGTAGCTTGAGCCATTTTTTTGTTCCTGTCTTGTAAGTGTGGCATTCTAGATTCTTTGGACGTTGACTCTTTATGTATAATTTAACTACTTATGTATGGTAAATAATTGATGTATACTAAAAGTGTTTATTCTTATTTTGCAACGTCGTTATACCTGCGCTCCGTGCGCTCCGCTCAAAAGGTCATGGGTTCGACCCAAACTCTTTTTTTATGTGTTTTATTAGATGTACAAATAGTTTGTGTGTATTATAAGTATGTAATAATAAAACAGTTTGTATCTTTTGAACAACACAAATTAAAAGCATACTTGTGTTATAGAAAACTTATTATTTTTAGTAGTAAGTTTATTAAAATTATAAACCGTAATGTTCGATAGCGGTCATTGCATTTTCGCTTTTTAATGGCTTGGGTCTCTCACCGACCAAGGTAAGTACAAGGTTGTTCTCTACCATTCGGACCTTATGCGTATTTGTGGAGACAGGTGAGTTACCTGATATTAGAACTATTTAAACTACATATAGACGACCGATGTGGTGTGGTGGCGAAAATATCCGCTCTCCGCTCCTAAGGTCGTGGGTTCAATTCCCACGCAGGACAAATCTTTGTATGCATGAAAATGAATATTTGTTCTGAGTTTTCCTATTTATATTAAGTATGTATGTACAAAAAAATGTATTTATGTATATTTATTCGTTATTTAGTATACATAACACAAGTTCTTAATGATACTTATATTGGAACTAAATAATAGGTGTAATTATCAGAAAATATTTGTTTATTTATTTACATATGAGGCTTAACGACATCGATCATCTTATCCTAGCATTATCCCGGTTGCTCTAGACTTAAACTTAGGGCCCATTTGACTGAATTTCAGTTAATACGTGGAGCGACTGCCGTCTGACCTCCGCAACCCAGAGGGGAACATCATTCTATGGTAAAACCAGCTGTCAGTCTGTTAGAAGGCACTGACTTCCTAATAACGACTGCCATAGATGTTCATGACAGCCGGGACCCAACGGCCCGATATAAATAAATAACTATTTTCTGACTATTACACCAATTATTTCGTTCCAAGATAAGTATTATTAAAAACTTGTGTTATGGATACTAAACAACGTGAAACACACTTAAATACTTTTTTTTTGTAAATACATACTTAATATATACATAGGAAAACTCCCAGACCAGAACAAATATTCATGTTCATGCACACAAAGATTTGTCCTGTGTGGGAATCGAACCCACGACCTCTGGAGTGAAGTGTAGGGATACTGACCTTGCTTGCGCACTGGTTAGAGACTATAAATAAATTACTATATAACTACTAATTAGGGTTTGCAATCCCGCAAACAAGCGAATCCCCTTTGGAAAGTTAGCGCCAAATATTAAGAACAAATAGGTTTTACTGTTAGTGTTCCTAATTTCAAATTATGTAATAATACATAGGAGAATAATTAAAGGTATTTTTATAATTTTCATTATTATTATTAGTCATTATTATAATTAGTCACCAAAAATCTGCTAGTTGGTGACTGCTGGAGGTTTTAATTATCTCATCTCATATTGTATTCTTATATACTTAAAACACAAAATAAGTCGTAGTGCCATCTTTCAAAATGCGCAGGATTCACGGGCCTTACTACTAATATGTGACTACTCTTACACACAACGAATCAAGCGCAGCAATTACAACGTCTGCCTATATCAATCAAAAAAGTCTTTTATAATTTATGGTCCCCTTTGATTTTCTTTAAACTTCCTGTTGTTTCATTCTATTAATATTATTGTATATTGAGTATAACACATTTACATAACAATAAGCGCCCCACACCAGTATTGTAAGCTATGTATATTCATGTTTTGACCGTACCCCATTTGCTTTTGTTTGGGAAGTGCTTCATTCTATGTGCTTGATTGAAGATTAATCTGTGTATGTAGACTTGTTAATTGTAAATAATAACATATAGATGTATTTACTAAACATTTTAATTCATTTTAAGATAAATTTCTAAATACGACAAATTCATATTTATACCTCAATAACACCTAGGCTGACAAAGGAGCAGGCAAGTGCAAATTAATTTTCAAAATTTTACCTATTCGTACTAAAACTACTAAGTTAAAAATCTATTTACAATTAAACGTATCACATAGTGAGATGATAGCTACAGAATGACATACCATAATTTATTAATTATTTATTTTTGTTTGTACATAGAAAAGGTTTAAAGCTTTATTGGGTCTTATTGATGAGTATGATGAGTATGACAATTTAAAGATTTCATTTTATAAATAATATCAGATTTTTTTAAAATTTCAATAACGCTACCTTGACGAATACACTTATCAAAAAATCAGAGACCTGGAAGCAGCAAACTATATATTATAACATTTAACACTCATTGTTCCTCAAACTGACCACAAAGGCTTCCACGAGTACCCATACTGTACACAAATTCACCTTGACCTATTGTCAGCGTAACGTACATCAACGGTCGTAACGTATTCCTTTACACCTTCTAACAGCTACCTGTATTCATCCCTGACACAAAGCCTTAAATCACAGAGGGTGGATTTACAAAAAGGCGTATATGAATTCGATCGTGGGAACTCTGGCAATGAATGAACGCATTGCACCTGTGGTAAGATAGTAAGGTGGGGGAGTTGACGTCAGTTATTTCATAAAAAAACCTCATCTTGCGTTTGAATGTCATATTGAAATAATGGCCGAAGGCTTTGTCAGCGTGGTAAGTTTTTTTTTTCAAAATCAGTTAATCCAACGTATTAACTGTCTACATTTCAAATTTCATTTAAAGCCTTTTTTGCGTGAACCATCAATTAATTCTAATATTTTGTTTTTATTAGTAAACATATTTCAATTTTTGAGCGCGTAGATTTTATTCAATTCATAAAAAGTGCTTATCTAAACTTAAAACGATTTGAAATACGCTATAAAAATCTTCTTACCAATAAAAATATGTACTCTTAATTGCTAAGTAGGTTCTTGTTGTTCACTTAGAAGTTCTGATGTAATCTACAATTCATCTTTTTAATATCAAGACACTAAATAAGGTAAGCAAGCGGTGACCTTAAACTATATTAGTCACATCACCGAGGTTATTGTGTTCCCACCGCGAATGTTTTGGATATTAACGTAACAAAATATACTTTTTTATCTTAGAATATGCGCTGACTACACACCCTTTAATACACTAAATGGTATGTAGTAAGCGATAATTACGACATAGTCCGGAAGAACTGTTATGTACGATACCATCAAGAAAAAAGGATTAACAATTTGCCTTACGAAAAAAAGCTGAGAAACCTTAGCTTATTCTGATGTAATAGCCATAAAAGAAAATAGACAGTATTATTTTTTACGTTATATTATAAGTGAATAAAATACATAACTGAATGTTATTCGAATTTCAAGTTGCTAATGCAGAATATTCTCGAAATGTCTACTTGGTAACGGGTCAAATAGTGCCGTCAAATCCCTCAGCATGTATTGGGTAATATTTTAAAATTTATTTACTGAAAACTATGCTAAAATATTCCATATTAAATTTTCCAGACGTAATATCGGCGAAGACAGACGTAATTTTGAATTGTTGCTCAAATAATTATGACGACCGATATGACGTGGAGGTCAGTATACCTACACTTCACTCCAGAGGTCGTGGGTTCGATTCCCACACAGGACAAATCTTTGTGTGCATGAACATGAATATTTATTCTGGTCTGGTTGTTTTTCTATGTATATTAAGTATGTGTGTACAAAAAAAAAATTAAGTATATTTATCCGTTGCTTAGTGTCAATAACACAAGTTCTTAATAATACTTATATTGGAACTAAATAATTCGAAACAATCAGAAAATATTTTTATTATATTATTATTATTAATTATTGTTATTAAAACTCAAAAACTCAAAACTCAAAAATACTTTATTTCATAAACTATTACATAGTACTTGAAAACGTCAAAATTATAAAAAAATAACAAAAACAAATAAAATATAACTATACTAAAATCACGAAGCTTAGATTCACTTGCAACCAAATAATTTAAAAAAACAAAAAACATTTAAGTGCAAGCGAATCTAAGTGCCAGTTCCGAGCCACCGCTCTGTAAGAAGAACTGGCAAGAAACTCACAGGCTATGCTCTTTTAAATTATCGGTTGGTTAGTAACAATCTTCATTTGTCTGTGACGCTATACAATGCAACATAATATAACAATATTCATGCTTTAAGTCATTCATATTAGAATAGCCTGTATGAAACGGCGGCTTAATCCCAAGCATTTTTATCAGCCATATAGTCTTTAATAGAATAATATCCCTTTGAAGACAGCTTGCGTTTTATTGTTAATTTAAATTTATTTAGGCTTAATTGCTGTATATTGCTTGGGATTTTATTATAGAATCGCACACATTGACCTTTAAAAATTAATTATCATTAGTAGAGATTTCAGTTTATTTGTGTGATATATTGTTCCAAGAACTTTATGAAAGCCAGCTGCGAACGGTGCCTTGTGGTATGTGAGAGATAGGATAGATAGGATGAGAAGTTGTCTGATTTAGGCTTTTCAATAAATAGGCCAAAACCCGGTCCAGTAATAGAAAGGTTAGTCGGTCGCGGTTTAAATACATCTTAGATGCTATCGACCTTGATTTTATGCGTTTTTACCATGTCTTAAATCAGCTAAGACAAGTCAGATAAGATTCAGCCCTTTTGGCTGTGTGTAATGCTGACGTCAAACTAAACGTGTACGACGACTCGTACAATTATTTTGAAAAATCTATTACAATAGGAAATTAATCTAAAAATCAATTTGAAAAGACTTTTAGCTAGCTCGCGATTGAAATATTTATAAAGAGAAGAGCCAAAAGTGTACAACGAACACAGAAGAAGAAATGAATGGGAACTGTAATAGATACAAAAATTAAAAAAGATAAAAACATAATAAATTAATTCTCTTTTTTTTGTACAAGAGTATCAAGATACTATGTACCTATTTCGCAAATTTTTTACAGTGACTGTTGTTGAGTTAACATTTACGTACTAATAATTAACTATTTCTTTTTACTTGTCCGTGTTCGTTGATAAAACCAAAAGAATCAGAGGGTTAGACCATGTTGCAGCTATATTTTTTCTTTGGTACATTTCTCATTTACATTAATAAAATTTATAATTCATAATAGTCTGGTCAAAACTTTAAAGACTGCAATATAGACGGCGTCGATCAGTTCTTCCTGCTAATTGATAATCCAAAATCTTCTTTACAGTCAGTTACGAAATCACAAAAGGATAATTTGTATATTTTCGAAATAAGAAACAAGTTTCGATTAATCATCACCAGCATCATCATCTCAACATTATCATCATGTTGAACATATGCTTCTTCAATTATTTTCCATATACATCGATCTTGAGCCCCCTGCATCTATCGGATTTCCGCAGCCTTGACCAGGGCGGTTTGGTCGATGCACCGCGCAATGGACGAACCGCCTTAGCATAAAAGCTGCTTGATTAAAAGTGAAATTAAAGAAAAGCTGACAGCAATCGATTTAGTATTCTACTTTGAATAAACACTCGGTCCCGATTTGACTGGGACCCTCATGTATACTTAACGCACGTAATGTATGGATCACGTGTTTCATAATATTACAGCATAAAATTATGGAAATGAAAATATATTGGTTTTTATTCAGTCGATGTAAAAATCCAAGAATAATAAAATCTGACTGTCAGTATTGGGTAGAAATCGAGTCGTACTCTATAGAGTATAGCACTGACTCTAATTTCATCCTGCTATTAGTGTTTTAGTCCATCAAATAAAACACTTGAATTAGCTTAACGATTTCCTCAAACATTGACCGATGCAGGCTTCCTTATTCTCAGGATTCAAAGAATCTGTCTAATTGCCAAAACCACCTAATGTAAATTAACAACCCGGCTACCGAGCGTGCTGATTATGGGCAAATGACCCCAATAAAACGTAATCTATCAAAAATGCTAATGTTCAGCAGTGTATAAATCCACAAGGCTGATATGATGATTATGATGATTTAACTTACACCCAATAGAAATTAGAAAAACCACCTAACGTAATCCATAAAATAGTTTGAATACGTATTTTTCCGATAATATATTGATTCAACCGGCTTAGACTTGACTTAACATATTGTTGAAGTACAGACTAGTTATAAATTTAGCTTTATATATTTAAAAATATAGGCATAAGTATAAAAATATAGACATGCATATTTACCTGTTCTTAAAGAGGACAAACAACCCAAATCCCGCATCTAAAATATTATTAAGAGATTTATAATCGCACACAATTTAAATTTGCGATTTAATTCCCGTCTTACGTCTTTGATGCTTAAATAATATTCCCCTACTTATGTGCCTGCCAAAAGTATGTTTAAAAATTTAACATTTCTCTTTCAAATTTACTTTGTAAATTATACTTTTTAAATAATCTCAATAACATGTTTGTATTTTTCGCCGAGAAACATGTGATGCACGTGACTTTATACATCGATTATGTGGATTTATATAAATAATTTAATATATTTCCTGAATAGAATTCATGAATCTAAGAAATAATCGCTTATTTCATTCTAAAATTACTATCGCGATCTTGACACTATTTAAAAGTTCGTTTTCATTATACCGTTTGAATATTTGGCCTAGATTAGGATAAGTTTTAATATAAAGTCCGTTTTTATCTTGCAATTTTATTAATTCACTCCAAAAAGGAAACATAATATTTTTTTTAAATAATTATAACAGTAAGTATGCTAGGCACTGACGTCGAGTCTGCAAAATGGATGTAGGTAATCAAAAAAGCCCATTGAAATTATTATATAATTTTTATATTTTTAAATTAACCCATTACAATTATATTGCTGACCTGCAACATTTATAGGTTCTGCAAAGAGCTGAAATAATTTGATGTGGCTTTGAAAAGATTCGCTCTGTTCACTATTTAGTGTAGCTACAAAATTTTAGGATGCCCTTGAGACTGGCTTTAAACAATTAAAACAACCCTTACTTATTTGGCTTTTTACAACCCCTAAATTTAAACAACAACCTTTACTTTATTATTACAATAAAGGCTCTTTACATTGAAAGTAAGTTAATA
The DNA here is from genome assembly GCA_949126915.1 of Musotima nitidalis. Taxonomy (NCBI): domain Eukaryota; kingdom Metazoa; phylum Arthropoda; class Insecta; order Lepidoptera; family Crambidae; genus Musotima; species Musotima nitidalis. The sequence continues at coordinate 8,348,248 of OX421418.1, read as the reverse complement.
ATAAACCCGCAAAACTTACCCGGCATATCATCATATCCGAGCATTATCCCGGTTGCCCCGAACTTAATTAAACCCAGGGCCCAGGGTCTGCTTACTGGTCTTACCAGATTTGGCTGAATTTCAGTTACTATATGGAACAAATGCTACCTGACCTACTCAACTCAAAGGGAAACATCATTCTATGGTTAAACCTCTTGCCAAAATATTAGAGAGCACTGACTTCCTAATAGCAACTGCCTTAGATGTTCATGACAGCCGGGACCTAAGGTTTAACGTGCTTTCCGAGGCACAGCGAAAGCGATAATTACGCATATAACTTCTATAAGTCATAGTCTACGGGTCTCGCCATTGTGCTATTGTCGCCCCTTACCGGGCATATAGCTGCATATAATATTTTGGCTCACACTGTAACTTTATGTATGGTTGAGTTCCACAGCAGTTTAAACGGCATCTACAATATTTTCAGGTCTACACATCCAAAATGTGTAAGGTCCAGTAAACTTTTTAAATAACTCGTGTATCTATTTGGACGGACCCGGACAACTTCGAATAATTGTTTGACCTATTGTTACATGATCATACCATCTTAAGCGGTGCCATCTTTTATAACCAGTACGATTCAGGCCATATATTAGATCTGCCTGAATCTGAGTCCTGAAATAATGGAAACACGCCTTGAAGACAAATAGAAATAGGGAAGGTGTTATAAATAAATCTAACTTTGAGAATCTAGCGTGTTTGCATATTTAGTATTCAAACAGGCGACATAAACTTAGCTGTAAGCAAAACAATACATAAATTATAAATAATTCAGTGAAATAATGTGCAGTTTAAAACATTTTAAAGATATCACATTTACTTGCACGTGACAAGATGATAATCTTTGTTAGCTTAAATAAATAAATTTAAATACTTTCTTTTTATTGTTATTTAGCAATTTCAATTGAATTTATACTCATTCATTTTTTCAGAAATACATCGAAAATCTTTCTAAATGATTTACATATAGTATATATTATTTTTAGTTTTTTCAATTTTGTATAATTGACGACCGATACGGTGAGGAGGGCGGTATACCTGCTCTCCACTCCTGAGGTTGTGGGCTTATTCCCAAACATAACAAACATTTGTTAACATAGTTACGAATCCTTGTCTGGATTTGGGTGTTCACCTAAAAATAAAAGACACTTCATTCAGTTTAAAGCAGCTATAGCCCAGCGTTGAGACTAATATACTGCAATGCAGAGGATTTCAGATTCGAATTCAGGTCACGAACTTAAACACAAATTATGATCGTATTTATGTTGACAATAACTATTGATATGAATATTATGTATATTTTTTTAAATGCAATAATAAAACAATCAGTAATTTTATGTAAATACAATGAGTTATTTAGTTACACTGGTAAAAATATAAAAATAACTAAGGTTGGCTCCTTCTTTTAAGCGATAATAAACCTGTGCCTGAAGAAGCAACTCGCCTATAACCAGCAAGTTTTAGCAAGCCAAAAATGAGTATGTATGCTTAAAATTAAATTAGTGTGTTTCAGACTTAAGCAAAAAAAATATCAGAAGCTACAACCTATTGCGGGCCATACCGAGTGACATTACAGAATGAAACAAGAAGTGCCCGTACCTAATATTAACCATAACCTTTTTTATCTGTGTGTGTACTATATAATAAAAAAAGGATTACTTAAAATTAAACCCGCGTGTTATATTTCAGTTATAACAATAATCTTCATTTTATTAAAAACACATTTTTTGGAACATTGTACAAATTTTATGTTCATAAGATAAAAATTGGTACAATTATGGATTGTATTTAAACAGCAAGACTCGAATAAAAAACGCAGAGCAATCTCTACAATATATATTAATATATTGCAGAATTAAAAGGCACAGTTAACATTTAATACGGATACCGCATTTGGTGATGACTGCTGAACTTAACTTATAATATGGCATTATTTCTCTGTCATAAATCATCATATCAGCCTTATAAAGTTTACTGCTGAATAGTAGCCTCCCCATTATGTTACATTCTATTAGGAGCAAAAAACCATAACCAGAACGCTAGGCAAGCGGTTTGGTGATCGCAGTTCAAGCCAGTATGCAGGATGACGCTGCTACACATCTTCTGGTAGGATTTCTCTTCGTCGACTCTTACGGTTGCCCTCGAGATTTGAGGGGATGGCCGGTACCAAACGGTGCTGTTTTTATGAAAGATGGAAGGTTCCCTTAATCTGCTTTTTAAGCTCCCGTTCCAACTCTTAATAAGTTTTTAATCTATACTGGCAGGAAATTACCTGAAGAATTCTTTGCCACTTATGATCGTAGTAAAAGGGCTAGTTAGTATTACTATTATCTAAATATATATATCTAATATAATAATATTATAATATTATTACTAAAATCAAAAATAATTTATTCAAGTTTGGCTCAATAGAGCTCTTATGAATGTCATACTTATAAACTTACGCGTTTATTCACTGCGGACTCCCGCCTGATCGTAAAACAACGGGCAAAAAAATCGTTAAGGTTGGTTGTTTCCCCCATCAGTTACAATTAAAATACTTAATATTAAAACAACAAAAACTTGTGTTCTGCAGTCACAAGATTTAAAAGAAAAGCAGACAAAACTCTTTTAGCAAAATTAACAAAACTACGGATAACCATAGCAGACATGAGCAGACTGGCTGCACTGAGGTTTATACATGCTCCAACAAATCCAAAAATTTATATTATTGCTTGTATATATTATTTCATGTTACTGGTATAATTAATTTACCAAGTAACACTTAATGAAGCACAAAAATTCAAATTCAGATACGAAAGGTAAGCATAATAAAATCCATCGGTTTTAAAAACAAAAACTGCATGCAGATTTTAATCAATATTTCAACGCTTTGAAATAAACTGCACTTTGTAATTCTTGCTTGAGATAAAGTTATCCTCACACTATAGAAGCGAGTCGGAAGGATTATGCATATTTTAGTAGATGTGGTTTTTCCTATTTTGAGTACTATCCGCTGCTGCTATTAAGAAACTTCCTTCCATAACAGTGTGGTAATAAAATTCAAAATCGATTACATAAAGAATTTCGCTCAAGCGTTTAGTTTGAGGAAATACGTTGTATAAGGAGAGCGGGTGTATTGGTAATTGCTGTTTTAGTTTCACGTGCTTTAAAGTTCATTTTAATGTGTGGTTGAGATGAAGGTGTGACGTTTCGGTATGTAAATGCGATATTGCGCGTAGAATATCTACTGCGGAGGCCGACGAGGGTCGATGGCTTCTCGGAGACACGTGAGCTGTACCGTTAGTCTGCACACGCCGCCTCCAACACATGGAAAGGAAAATCACTGATGTACCGTCAGAAAAAAGAAACTTTACTTGGAAACGAGGCAAATTGTAAAAATTTACTTTATAAAAATGCGTCAAAGCTTTGGAAAATATGTAAAGGTATGAAAGATTATAAGAATATTTTGAGAAATTACCTCTAAAATGAATAGCAGAAGAGCTTTGAACATCGTCATCATATAAGCTTAAGGCTGTACTTAAGCTGAACATTTGCCTCCCCTATAGATAACATTCTATTGCCATAATCAATACGCTGAGCAGGGGGGGTGACATAAAAGCTTTAAAGCAGATAAGAAAGTAAGAAAAAATATTAGAAGATTGTGTTAAAAAACGAATATAAAAGTAGCGTAAAGGCAATCAGATAAAAAGGTAAGTTAAATTATAATGACTTTAATCAAAAAACAGATAAGAATAAAATCTTTAAATGATTAGGTTAAGGCTTATAAAGAAGTTAACAAGCTAATTAAAACGTCAGTACCCTGTTTAAAAATAAATCGAATAAAAATTTAACTATAATTTTAATAATTGATTGTAACCGCACACCTAAACTAACATACAAAAAAAACGAATTAAAAAAAATCATAGCCCCTTTGACACTGCTTTTAATAGGGAACTAAAAACTGTATTGTTACTTATTAAATTCTAGTTGTATAATTTTTGTTTTATTTTATCGGCTTATGATGCTGGCAGTACACGCTGTCATTTAAATAAGTACAAAACATATTGAACCCTACACACGTATATATGACGAACAAAATCGAGTTTCAAGCGTCACCTATGTGAACTTAAAACTTTAAAGTTGCGAATGTAACACAGTACCAGAAGTTGTTTACATCCTTGCGTGACCGACATACGGAGGCCGCGAAGGTTTCAAACCTTCAGTGAATTAGTAACTACATACATACACAGAATCACGCCTGTTTCCCTGATGAGGTAGGCAGATGCATATTATACGCCTGAAATTTGGGCCAATTATATTTTGGTATTACTAATACATACATACACACATTCACGTGTTTTTCACTGAAGGGGTAGGCAGAGGCATATTATACGCCCACACTTCGCCAATTATATAGTTGGTCCAACGTAATATGTGGCAAGCCTATTGCCGCATTCCGGGCACTGTTATATTCGCCAGAGCCTCGTCCGTTGATCGGCAGGTTACTACTTGCAGGTGAGGTTGGCTTGGGCTCCTTAGGTCTTAGGAGGATAAGGTGTTTAGGAGGAATAGGTCTTCCTGTCACCTTCTTGGCACCTTACGTAGGGCAGAAAACAGTGGGGCTTAGTCGGTAGTCCCGGCCACTATCATCTCGGCCGGGGAGCCCGACATAGCTTTGTGCTGTCCCTGCGGCGCAAAGTATGCGTAAAGGCATTTACCACTATAAAAAAGGGCTCCTTAGGTCTTAGTAGGATCCCTATATACACCCTGTATTACTAATATATACTATTATAGGCAGCGAGCCTATTGCCGTTTAACTGGAACTTTTATGCTTGCCAGAGCCTTTTCCGTTGTTCGGCAGGCACCATTTGCAGGGGGAAGTTGGCTTGGGTTTCTAAGGTCTCCCCCCCCGACTGGTCTCCACCTTGCCGTGGTGGGGGGGCTGAGTACCTCCCGGTAGGGCGCAGGAGGCGCCGGGGAAAAGGTAACACCCAGAGACCGACGACTCTGGGTGCCCTTAGTACTGACTACCGGGGGAGAAACTAAGAGGGACCTGTGGAGGGCGCTGCGGGCGGGCCAGGAGGGCCCGTCAAGTAGCGCCAGGAGGGTCTTAGGCAGTGGGGGCAGGGGGCCCCTGCTGTCTAACTATAGACCCTCCCAGAAGTCGGCCACACACGCTATGGTCGCACAAGGAGGTAGGAGGGGCGCGTCCACTGCGCCTCTCTGAGGAGGTCCTCCCGGTTCTGATCTGGGGGACATTGGCCGCGGGCGGGGTGCCAGAAACTACAACCTAGGCACTGGTGCCTCGCCCCTTTTTCAACAGCGGCGGGCGTCGTCGGAAGATTTTTAGTGGGTAGGACTGCGGTGGTCGCGTCTGCCGCAGTGAGCCCCACACCCCCTCCCGGTCTCCCCCTTTGGCCGGGAGACAGTGCGTAAATGCATTTTGGTTTCTAAGGTCTCGGTAGAACCAACAACAAGCGCTCGTAGCTCCGTGATACTAGGATATCGCGAAAGATCACCGGAGCAAAGCAGAGTTCGCATCTGGATGTGTGACCGTTTGTATGGCTTTCAATATCCAGCGTTGCCGTGCTGCGGAACGTACGAAAAGATGTTGGTCCCGGATTGTAACAGCAGGACGTTACGAGCGCCCCTGCCTATCTACATTGTATAAGTAAAATAAATAAATAAATATTTTCTAACCATTACACCAATTATTTAGTTCCAAGATAAGTATCATAAAGAACTTGTGTTATGGGTACAAAACAACGGATAAACATACTTAAATACTTCTTTTTTGTAAATATATACTTAATATACATAGGAAAACACCCAGACCAGAACAAATATTCATGTTCATGCACACAAAGATTTGTCCTGTGTGGGAATCGAACCCACGACCTTTGGAGTGAAGTGTAGGTATACTGACCTCCACGCCATATCGGTCGTCAAATCTCCACGCCATGTGTATCACATGAAGATCAGTGCCTCGGTAGGTATCTACTTTATTTTGTTGGTCCCGGTTATGGCCGGTTAGCCTAATTGGGCAGCTTGAAACATTGTAACAGCAGGACGAAGCGCCCCCGCAAATCTGCACTGTATCAGATGAAGATCAGGTGGAAAATGGCCCCATACCCACACACCGTGGTTTTTAAGAGGAGGCTCGTTCTCGGTAGTATGACGTTTTTGGATTGAAATGATGCTGCTCCATATCAAGTCAGTCAGAGCCATACTGCGCGAGCAAATTCTTCCTTACGTCCACCTCCGTGCTACCTCAATGTACTTCATACTGAATTGATTTCTCATTTAAAAATTGATTAACTATTATTCAAACAGGCAGTGTTAACATATTTGAAAAGTTTGACGGGCGAATGGAGTTATGTAAGTAATTCTGATAATGATTGCGAATGATATACTTATATTGTTTATGTCTATTTTAATGAGGCACATTAAAAATTATTTAACAACTAGCGGCCGCCCGCGTGACCTGTACAGAAATCTTCCTCTTGAATCACTTAATATATTAAAAAATCGCATTAAAATCTGAAGAAGCGCTCGTAGCTCTTCGGTGCTCGGTGGTCGGAAACGATCACCGTTTGTGTGGCATTTGATATCAAGCGCTTCCGTGCTTCGGAATGCACGTTAAGCCGTTGGTCCTGGTTATCACTAAATGTGGTAGTCGTTAAGCCATATTAGAGGCCTAATGGGCGGCTTGATAAATTCTAACAGCAGGACGCCATACACCTGCCTCCGCCAATCCGCACTGGGTCCGCGTGGTGGAGTATGACCCATTACCCTCGCACCTTGGTATGTGAGTGGAGGCTCGTGCTCAGTAGTGGGACGTTTATGGGCTGAGATGATGAAGCAAACTTAGTGACAGACAGAGGAAAGCGACTTTATTTTATACTATGTAGTGATTAATGTAAATTTGACTTGTATTCGTGTGATAAATCTAATCGATAAATTTCGTTTTACTTACATTATGTGCCTGTTTCACAATGTCCTAGTAAGTTTCCATGAACGTTTACTTGACAGATAGTCTATTTAAAACTATCATTTTAACTGCCGAGTAACTCCTGATGAGATCTTTGGGCTTATATATTATCTATTATTTATATTTAAAATTAATATGGTGCACTATATATAACTAGGGGATATACTTTATCTATTCAACAGTTTTTTTTTTTCAATTTAATAAATCCCATTTAAGGGCTGGTCAAGAAGCATTACATATCTCTTGTCCGATACCTGTGCTTAAAGGTATATTATTTAAAGTATTTTTTTTTCCTTCTCATTATAAGTATTAGTTATATAATCTTTAGTTCCTTTAAGTACACACTTCTTTTTTATCAGTTATTTTTTAAATTACCTTTCGCGGTGCTACTGGAACAAGTTCCTTATGAAATAAGTAAGCCCTTATACTAGTGATTTTGTTATGTGTTGTTTCCACAATCTTAATTGTGTAAGAAATTATTAAATAAATAAGTAAATTAATTCTTGTTTTAGCAAACACTCAATAACTAAATAAATAAATAACTGGTCGACAAGTAGGCGCCATTTCTGGTTTATTGTGGTCGTAAAATCACAATTACGCAGAATGCAATAAAGGAAATTGGACATAATTGGAGCAAACATGAACTTTTACTTGAATTGCATTTAAGATTAATTATTCATACTTATATGTGTAATAAGTATTAATGCACTCATTAAAATTATTATTTTAAATTACGGTGAAATTATTTTATTTTTTTACCTTTATGTCGGTTTTATAGTTTTAGCTTAAACTAAAGGCAATAGGTTCGCCACCTATTACGTGGAACCAGCTGTATAGATAGCGAAGAGTGGGCGTATAATATGCCTCTGCCTACTTCTTCGGGAAAACAGGCGTGAATGTATGTATAGTTTTAGTTGATTCCTTTGCTAAGGAACACAAATTTATGTACAAATATATACGTTTAATTTTAAAACACAATTTTTCAATTATCTGTCATTTATCTATGATATCCGTAACATTATTCAAGTACAAAAAAGCTTACACAATGTCAAAACTACACGCTTAAGACATCACCGATGTTTGTAACAAATTAATCATAATCATCAATCAATCAAAATAATCGTACTAAATTAATCAACATTCGATTCGTGTGTTCGTTGATGTCTTCTGTAGCAGTGATTTAACATGCAGAATATTAAGCATATCAAGTGTTCTATTGAGTGAAATTAAACTATTAGAAATAAATGGACCCGACAGACGTTGTTTCTTTTAAATTAAGATTATTATAAAAATCCAAAAAAATGTAGTGTTATGTAAATTTCAAATAGATTTTATAACACATTTATTGTCCCATAAAATACTAATTATAACGCTATTTCTTATACAAATAATAGCATATTCGGTTTCCGATTGTTTCACTTGCAGACGAAGACTCCTGTGTTCTTATTGTAGACAATTTATCACATAATACAAATTAATGATTCAGTGAAGGTAGTTTTAAATTTGTAACTTTGTCTATGGAGACACCTGCAATGTCAGTCTCTTCGTGACACTGTAAAGTACTCGAAAGAGTATTTAAACACCTTGATTTAAATACTATAAATGTGTTTTATATAGTATAAATAACAATGGGGTAAATAGAAGAAAACAATACGTACTCATATTTGAATTCAACCTATTGAGTATTCGAGTTACCTTCAAACAAACAATGTCAAATAAACATGTAAGATGGCTTCAAAGGTTCATGTCCGTGAAATAATCGAAATAAACAACGAAACAAAATAATTTAACAATAACCTGGAAATGAGTTTAACATAACTAACTGTACTACATACATACAAACATTCACGCCTGTTTCCCCGAAGGGGTAAGCAGAGGCATATTATACGCCCACACTTCGCCAATTATTTAGTAGATTTAATTAATAAACCACTTGCATGTGAGGTTGTTAGGTCCTTAGATGATGGTAGAATCCCTGTACACCCATGAAAAGCAATAGGCTCTTCTTATAATTGCAGATATACCGCTTCTTAATAGTTTCAGATTTCGTCATACTGTGTTCTAGTAGGAACTAAGCCAAGGTATATATATATTATCGCAGCCTTTGGACGCATGCAGTACCAGAGGTATCGCTAAATCTTTTCACGCCCTTTTCGATGGCACGCTATAATTCGCTAATGTAGCGAAGACAAACTGCCACATACTGACTTTTACTTACAGAATGTCAGTGTAACATGTACTACTTAGCATTTTAATAATATAGACTTATACAAAAGTTACGTAGAAAATATCCAAAAATAAACATATATTATACACGATTTTTTATTATGTACAATGCGAACCTGCCACTATCATAAATAAAATAGATATATTGGCATTGCTGTCTGAAAGTACAAATAATAGTGAAGATTCGTTCAACTGAATGAAATCATGTCAAATACATAAAAATAGCATAATTATATTCTGCATTAACAGGATTGTTAACCGAAAAAGTTGAATGCAGAAAAGTTATTTCTTAAATGCATCGCGTCTGTCTTATTCATCAAAAGTTGAAATAATATTCTCTTTACAAGTGTTCCTATTGCCTTTACTGGGGAACACTCTCAACAAACAATCAGGTCACTAATAGAATGTCAATAGTTTGTTGAAATCAATCCATCCACCACCCAGTTCCATCAAAACCTAACGGAACTGCTAGTCAATAAATATTGATAGATCCAATCCAATGGGATCATGTCAAAATTAAATTCCAAGAATCGAAGTTTCTAGAACAGGAATATTAATTGGTAAACAGGGGAAATAGGAGCGTCGCTGACAGTGACACCCGTGGCAATATCAAGGTTTCATCCACACGTGTTCACAACAAGAAATCGATATGATGACTGCGTTCTGAATGTGATTTCAAAGGTCGTTGTCGCTGGTGTGGACGCAGTACTAAATGGGTCGAATTGAGAATTCATTAGTGTACATTTGAAAGGAATATCATTACGGCTCTATTGAGAGGTATTTTATATTTGAATATATTGAAGGTAAATTTTTCAATAAGCTTACACAATTTTCCTAGTGAATTAGTGCGTTGGCGACTGATTGCTGCGAGACAGGCTACAATAGAATTTCAATTCCAGTCAAATTGGTTTTGTTTTATCAAAAAAATTTTTTTTTAGTGTCCTCAAAGTACTAGCATTTTATCAAAATAGACTTATACAAGAGTTAAATAGACACTATAAAAAATAGAAAAACATAATATATGATTTTTTGTTATACAGGAATCGAACCTGCCACCATAATTGTGAGACAAACGTGACTTGGATGTCCAAACCATATCAGTCGCCAAAAATAAAAGTAGATACATTTAGAAACATTTGCTTTGTTGTCGAGCTTGATGTAAATTTTCAAAATTTGCTTTAAGTTTCCCTAAAATGAAAAAATAAAATAATTATTCTTCCCTGTTCAGCTTTTTTTCCTCCTTTTCAATAACCACTTTAGTTAGCAAATGTCCAAAAAACGCTCAATAGCAGTATAAAAAGATTTTTTCACCCGAACTCATGGTAATTCCAACAGCGTAAAGTTAATTAGCTTTAAACATAACATTTATAAAATCTTAGAATAATTTGAGATGCGCATATTATATAGACTGGTTTATGATAATAGTATATTACATTAAATTGTAACTTTAGAAGCAATTATTTAAAAAAAATTAAATATAGACAATTCACACTTACAAATATAGACAATTCACACTTAAAAATGAATGAAATACTTATATGAGATTTCAGTGAACCACATTACCGAATATATTGTCAATAAAATAATACTTTCATTGACTAACGTTTAGAAGTTAACAAAAAAACTCAACCCGATTATGAACACACATTTTTTTGCCACCTGCCAGTCAACCTTACGGGCTAGCAAAACAAATTAAAAGAAGTCTCACAATTTTTATTGTTTCTCACACGCTGAATCATAACCAACCAAAATAAGTGAGCCGGTCTTGGTGTCCCCATTTTTTTGCCACAAACAACTCCGAGTTCAACGACCGCGCTGAGCCACCTAGGTGGTAGGAGAATGGCCAGTCCTCACCACTGACGCCTTGCCCGAAGTCGTAAATTGACTGTTTCTAATGCCTTCTCATAAATGTTGACTAGTATGGAATATAAACTTCTAACTTAATGAATTTCTGTCATGTTATAATATCAATTTTAAATAAATATATGGTCTTCTAGGATGGTTTTGCATAAGTTAAATATACTACAATACTTTAAATAGAAAACTAAGCTAGCCAATCCTTTAAATAGAAAATGAAAAAACAATCGCATAATAAATATATAAATCATTAATCATTTTATAATAAAATGCAACTTAATACATTTAACGAAATATCAGTACTTTATACCATAAGTCATAAATCTTCCTACAAAAACTACAATGAAATAAACCAGTGTTAAAAGCTCTTTGAAGGTTTTTTTTTGTCAAAAATTAGTAAAATATTAAAATGACTTTTTATAAATCTGCAATGTAAGCTAATATCGCATGTAGAACAATATTGCAAAACTCGTATTAGTACATTATTGATTAACGATATCATATAAAAGAAAAATATTTTTATAATTACACTTAAATGCTGAATAAACTAAACTTTTTTCAACGACAATTAGTTCAAATTCCTATAGCAAACCACAAACGAGATTACTTATTATGCAGTCGTACTCGTAAATTACTATCAAATTTAAGTTTGATTTGGCATGTCATTTGCATGTCATCAATTTTATTGCAAACAAATGAAGTATATAAAATTTCCATACGAAACAAGTTTAGTTGTCTCGCGATTAATATTTTATAAAACAAAATAAATTTCGACTAAAAATACACGACCTTAAAAGTTAACCTGCTCAAAGGAGTTTTGAATAAGAAAAATCCGTGGTACTTATATTGATTACATATCTGTTTTATTTGGAGCGGGCGGGCTTCCATGCAACTTTTTAAGACTTTCAGCACCATAGAGGGCTTTCTCGACCCGTTATTTTTTAAATATGTTTAATTTATTTACCACTTAATTGGGTAAACAATGCGTGATACGCGTTAGTAACATAAACCACTACTCAGACACAGTTATTACTCCCCATTTTGCTTATATATAATGATGATTTCCATAGCTATTCCAGCAGATCTGCTATAATTTTCGGATTGATTTTCATTTGTGAAATTCGTCCACTATACTATGAAATATACGTCCATATTAGTACATGGGTGAAGATACACAAAATAATAAAGGTATTATTGTCTGTTATTTTGCCTGTTATGGGAATTTTAAAGATGCAAATAATTGAATTTGTTCTATCTTTAGATGTCAATTTGAAGACATCGTAAAAAAAATTCTTAAGCAAATTAATATATTTAAATATATATGTGAATATAGTCATTAATAACGCACGTCTAATAAGTGACATTGGAACTAATTATGACATCATTTTCGATTCGCAAATACTACTCGAAAACATATATCATCTGTCAAAAACTTTTGCATTTACATACTCGCAAGCTCAAGTATTTGTTTTGAAATATATAATATATAGCTGAGAATGCGAAAATAACAATTAAAAAAATTCTCTTACAATCACACCAATTATTTAGTTCCAAGATAATCTATAAGAACTTGTGAACTCACTTATATACTTTTTTAATAAATACATACTTAATATACATAGAAAACACCCAGACCAGCACAAATACTCATGTTCATGCCCACAAAGATGAAAATAAATGAGTAAAATATGCTACTGTACAAAAATTATTCCTATTATTTTTAATAGCACTATCTTACACGAAGGGATGGCGCTCCTAATTTATTTCTATGATTGGGACAAAAAATGGAAATTGTGATTTCGTTTTAATTATTAAAATGTATACACGTGTCAAATTTAATACTTTACTTTACTAAATCAGCTTATAAAAACATAAACCAATTAAGCAAATTTCAGTCCTCTAAACACCGAAAAGTATTTACCTTCTGCAAAACAAATTCAAGCAAAAAAGCATGTCTCGAGCTCCGAAAGCTAGAATTACGTAACCTGTTTTTGCTGGGCGAGACAAAAACGGAACCGTGTCGGAACCGCCCACAGCCACATCATTCTAGTTCTAGTGCAAGGACCCTGGCTTAGCCTAGACTTGGACGTCTTAACAATGACTGCCGCTGAATCAGCGCTATACAACTTGTGGTTCATTTACCATTAAAGGAAGAAGGAAATCACATCTCAGCATCTATCTTATGTTATTTAATTATTTATCTAACTTCTTTATATTTGTAACTATTTAAGGCTATAAGGAGACACAATCTAAATTTAGACCTGTAGCTTGTAATCAGCCAATATCTGTCAAATTTGTTACATAGAGTTTTTACTAGCAAAACTCAACTTGTCAAAAATCAACTTGGAAAAGCAATTCTTTTTTAGTAATAAAATTCATCCTATAGACAAATAAAGCATAGTAACTGCAAACAATTGCATAGTAAATGTAAAGTCGTGTGGTAACGGCCAAGAATAGTACCACCTCCTCTCATCTAACTAAGAGACGAAGAAGAGAAATCCACCGGATGATGGGCAGCAGTCCACCTGTGTAGTGGCTTAAACTGCGATCACTAACCCGCCTGCCCAGCGTGGTGAATATAAATACCCCAGGCAGGATGGCCTTAATAGAATGTAATCTATTGGGAAGCCTAATGTTCAGCAGTGCATGAAAATTAAATCATAAGTGTTAGTCCACATCTTACCAATGCTCCACGAATGCGCAGCTCACAACCGGTTCGCGAGCTGCGCACGCATGCAGTCACTACAATGGATTGGTGCGCCAGCCACAAATGCGCAGCTCATGCGCATGCGCAGTCGCAAGCGGCTCACTAGCTGCACATTTGCCAGATGTGGACGCACCCTAAGAAATTACATATTATTTACATTATAGTTATTTCTTTTTGCAATTTCATAAATGCAAACATCGTCTCAAAATGTGCTCGGAGTGTCCCTACGTGATCGAATCAGAAATGAGGGAATCCGTAGGAGAACTAGAGTGACCGACATGGCGAAGCGCGTTTGCAAGCTGAAGTGGTAGTGGGCGAGGCACATAGCTCGAAGAACCGACGACCGATGGTTTAAGGTTCTTGATTGACCACGAATCAGCAAGCGTAGTAGAGGGCGGCCACTCACGCGATGGACCGATGACCTGGTCAAGGCGGCGCGGCGGGGAGCCAGTGGTTGCAGGCGGCAAAGGATCGATTTACGTAGAAAGCAATTGGGGAGGCCTATGTTCAGCAGTGGACTTCAAATGGCTGATATGATGATAATTCTTAATTTTGGATTTTTCATTTATGTCTTTTCAGAACTAGATGTGCGACATGTTATACGGTCAAGGACTCTGATCATAAAGTTACGGGTAAAGTATTACGTTACGCGCTTTTTTCGGCTACAGAATATTAACAGGTAATTTTAGTGAATCTCTTACAAAGAAAACTACCACCTATACTAGACGACAGATTACTTAGTATACTGAGTTATTAGAACTATTTCTGCTGTACTGGGGTATATTAAATGTTCTCGAACTTACATACAACTTGCACTACTCAGTAAAACTAGTTGATATAAATTACGATCGCGTGCTGCTCTGGAGCATAAAGATTACATCAATGCACTTATGCTATCGCGACGTCACTAAATCGTGCTCTGGCAAAACTATCTATATATAAACTGCAAATTATAAGCTGCTTTGGTGGTATTAGAGAAAGAGTCTTCTGACACTAGGATAAGGGTTAAAATCTTCACTTATTTTTACTATTTACTTTTAAAATTAAACATTTAAATTTGAAAGAGTACTAGATATACAAAAAAAACAAGTCTTATCGCAGCCCATTATCGTCCCGCAGGACGGGCCTCTTCTTACAAACCAAGGTGAGAGGGTAGAAAATAATAATTACCTATTAAAGTCGTTCACATTTAATCATTAAAAAGAACATTGCCAGTCATAGCCGACTCCGGTATGTTATGGAATCACAGAGTTAACTGCGCTCGAAAACCGCAATCTACTAAAATAACAAAATTAGTTCTTTAACATAATAATAATTATCTTAAAATCACACCAATTATTTAGTTCCAAGATAAGTCTCCTTAAGAGCTTGTGTTATGAATACTAAAAAACAGATTAACATACTCCATTATTTGTTTTTTGGTCAATATATACTTAATATACAAAGAAAACACCCAGACCCCAATATTTTTTCCCGTGGTGGAATCGAACCCACGACCTCACGAGCAGAGTACAGGTATACTTCTTAAATACATCAAATTCGCTTGCTCTACTTCCTTTGCTGACGTATAACTAACTCTCTTTGCTGAGAGGAACAAGTTGATGGAAATTATGATCGCGTGCTTCGATAATGCATTAAGATTACATCAATGCACTTATGCCATCGCGACGTCACCAATACGTGCATCGTCTTGACAGTTGACACTGACATTCACACGTTCATTTTAAATATTATATTTCCTTTTAAATATATACATTTGTAAGTATATTTGTCGACTTCTTGGCGGGAAAGTGAAGCGTCATGTCTGCAGTTTTGTTTAATTTTCTAAAATTTGTGATATTTCTTACATTAATGTGTAATAACGGTGGATTATTAACCGTCAAGTGTTTGTGAATATACATGAGTGTTGGTAAATCAAACAAAACGGTGCAACATCACTTTTCAAATTTTCTCTCAAGGAGTCCATGTGAGATCTCAGTATAGTCCCACATCTTTACTGAGGACTCAAGGGGCTTAGGGGAGGGTATCTCATTTACCATTGATCATCTTTACCACCACTCATTCTCATTTACCATGAATTATATAGTATTAATATATCACTTACTTGACACTAGCTAAATGTGCTAGACGCACGAAGCCATTATTTAAAATAAAGAAAGAAAGTATATTTGTCTGTTGTATTTTGAGCGGCGATAGCCCAGTGGCGAGACCCCTTGCCTTTAAATTCAGGGAGTCTCGGGTTCAAACCCTAGTGGCGCACCTATAACTTTTCGCAGTTATGTGCGTAATTATCGCTTGCTCCGTGCCTCGGAAAGCACATTAAGCCGTTGGTCTCGGCTGTCATGAACATCTATGGCAGTCGTTGTTAGGAAGTCGGAGCCTTCTAACAGACTGACAGCTGGTTTACCCATAAAATGATGTTTCCCTCTGGGTTGCGAAGGTCAGACGGCAGCAGGCCACGAAATAACTGAAATTCAGTCAAATCTGGTTGAACCAGTGAGCAGACCCTGGGCCCTAAGCTTAAGTCTAGGGCAACCAGGATAATACTAAGATATGATATAAGTATATTTTGTCAGTCTAAATATTTGTCCTGACAAATCTTCAAAACAGCTGAACCACATATTAGAGCACTGTCAGTTTTGGGTTTAGCATTAGAGGGGCTTAAAGTACTTTCAATTATGTCAATGGAGTATAAGTCAATTCCTTTTCTAGGAGTACTCAACTTGACGAGTTCATTCCTTAATCCTTCTCTATTAAGAAGAAGCATAAATGGGTTTGAATGTTAAAATTTAGGAATAACTTAAATAAACAATTTTAACTGTACCTCTATATACCGCTTCCCGACAAGAATAGCATTTATAGAATATACACATATGTAATTTTATTCATACGTTATAAAAGAATAAAACAATATGATTTCGCCATGACCTCGCTCGCCCCTCGCAACCGTTTATTATGCTGGAGGCAACCTTGCGACCTTCATTCAAAAGTCCTTCTTGCCACATGTAACATTTTGCAATTCCTGTTAAGAATACTTACATATATTATCATGGGGCTTGTGCACCCGTAGCTGGACACATTAATATTAACCATATTTGTCTAGCCATTTTTATGTTAGTGCTTACTTTGAATAAATGTTTTAGTGCCTAGACAAATGTACTATATAACAGCGTAATAAATTTTAAGTTGATACGTTAAAGGAAAAGAAAATTATTTAAGTAATGTATTTCTTATAGGATAATAGTGGCTCATTTATCAATCAATGTTTAACTTGAAAAGCAAGAAGGTTCCTACGGTAATTTATCAAACGAATCGGTAAGTATGATGATACGCAGTATTCTTTATATAGGATTTTTGAAAACTCAGCCATAAAGGATATGAAATAGGAGAACAATATTTGCTGCTACAAAGTACCAAAAAAATCTAAATCTGAGTAAGCGAAACGACATAGCAAATAGATGCAAGTTCTATTATAATAAACAAGAGGACCACTGATATGGATCACTTAATTCACAACTTAAAATTATTGAATATTATAAATTAATGGTGGATCTGACTTTTTAACTTGACAAGCCATAATGATTGACTTTTTACATGTCAACTCTAATTAGATGAAATGGCAATTAGGAAGTTACATTTTAGAAACTATAGTTTACAAAAATGACGTCATAACTGATCAAAAATAACAAAAATAATCGATGCTAGGTAGGAAGCTTTTTCGGCGACCCATGCCTATTTCATCGCACACGATCTCCAAAGTTGGGAGTGACCGAATGAGTAGTTTATGATGATTCACTATTTTTTGCTTAATTTTAAGCAATTTTTTATTTTAAAGAACCTTATTTTTTGCTTTAAAGAACCTTTGGCTTTAGTTATCACTTTAAGTGGAAGGCGGGAGAACTCATTGGGACTTGTGAATAATTGCAACGACAGAACGCCATAAACCTGCACCAATCGACACTGGCTTCGTTTAAGGAGTACAGTTGGAGCCCTTTCACTGTAGGTTATATGTGGAGGCCTGAGTCAAGTTGTGTTACGTTAATGGTCTGAAATGAGGTAGGCACTTAATTATTTTATTGGCTACAAAGAGGCATACATTTCACGAGGTTGTTCCTAAGCGGTGTATTTAGAGACACATTACATTAAAATTTGCCGGCATTAAGATTGAAGTTAAAGTTCATGGGTAGCTGGCAATTTTGCCACATAACTAAACCAGTCCTAGACTATTATTTATTCACGCAATAGTATGCATTGTCTTTTATATTCGCTGCAAATGGCACACACGTGCATTATATACCTATATATTTGAGAAGTGACTTTTCAAAATGGCTTATTTCTGTATGATCATTTTTTTCAGGAACAAGAAAAATACGAAAACTTTTCATACATGAACATTTTTAGTAACAAACTTTTATGTACATAATCTAGGTAGGTTAATAGATCGTTTCACAGTGTATATATATTTTTTAATATTCTAAATTATGAGTTATTATCTTATGATTTAAGGAAATAAGCCATTTAGTCGCAAACTCCAAGAAATAAGATGTTTTGTTTCAACACTCCTAAGAAATAAGCCATTTGTTTGTGATATCAGATTAGAAAAAAGCCTTTTTGATACGTATTAACAAAATTTCCCTATAAAATGTTCTAGAAATGAGGCATTTTGAAAAAAACTCCTATCATAATTAGTAGGGCCGAGAATTAACGTGAATTAAGCTATTTTGTTGCGGAAAGCATTTTCTATGGCCATTTTTCTTCGAGATTTAAAAACTTTAGAACCGGACACTTCACGTCATACGATGTGAGTGTACACTAAGTCCCGATTGGCATTAAAAAAATAAGTAAAGTTGGGAACCCGAAATAAGCCGTTTTGAAAAGTCACTCCTCATTTATAGTGCCTTAAAATTAACCATATGCTAGTCACCGCTGATTTGCTGTGGGTTCTTGAGTACAACCTGAATTGCTCTTAACGTGGTTTAAAAAGGAGACCTGTGCCCATTGGTGGGAGCTTGTTCTGTTAAAAATCATGAATATAAAAGTCATGAGGCGCGAGTCACTTTCCAACTCATCTTATCTTAGCAAGATCAACTCAGGGGTGCATTCGGCTCCTTCCAGTACCTTAAGAGTCAAGCCAACCTCACCTACAATTGGTGCACATATAACAATAACATATATCCCAGATATGATCCCAGAAGCAGCACTAGACGCGCCACCTATTGGACCAACAACATAATTGGCTAAATGTGGGCATATTATATGCCTCTGCCTACCCCTTCGGGGCAAAAGGCGTGAATGTATGTATGTATGTATCTCAGCAAGAAATCCACTCCTGAACACAGTCTACCCAATTATTTTTCACGTCAATTGATCTATTGCCACCTGCATCCATATTTATTATTAACATCATCATTCATTAACTAATTAAAATAAAAATCCGCCAAGAGATAGAAGCTAAATTCAAATCAAATTCGATAATAAAACCGGACATATGCGCCTAGCCTAAAGCGACGCACAACCATAAAGTTCACATGCGTTCGTGACTATGGCTGAATCAATTATTGCACAATATCGTATATAATTGCCTCCTCTACAATTAGCGAGCTCGACCGATTTGCTCCACTTAATACAGATTAACTTTTTACAATCATTGGACGATCCAAGATTACTGTTATGTTGTTACCAAGTTATGGAGTGCAATAGAATTACGTCGTAAATTGATTGAGGTTTATTTCAAGCAGCTAAGTTGTAATAGGTGAGATTTATGGTTTGTAATACAACTAAATTCAATAAAACTTATTTCTCCGTTATAGTATACTCATCAGCGCTTTAATTTTTTTTGTGTTACATTCAATGAAAGCACGAAGATCAATGAAAGTTAATTAAGTTCCATTTTCATTCAAGTGCTTAATAGACTAATAGTACAGTTGGCTTAGAAATAAGTCATGTAATTCATAAGGATAAATATAAGGAAACGGTTGATAAGCAATTGAACATGAGATCACTTTGAGTAAAATAGGAAAAGGCTTAGCAAATGCAGCACATCGATTGCGCATCCGATGGAGATGGCTTATTTTAAGTATGAAAAGTCATCAAATTATGTGTGTAGGACAGAAGAGGTTTGTCAAAGTCTACTTAATAAAAAATGTACTTAGTCCTTATTGAGCCCTTCATGTTCCAGGGCCATGGTAACCCTTTCAAATTATCCCGCAACCTCGGCAATAATGATATCATAGAGTTTAAAACTTAACGATATGTTGGAGGCAAGACCACATCCATAACTTAAGTAATTAAACCTTACCTCAGAGTATGATTCAGTTATTAATAACTTACTATAAAACGACACTAATGTCCATCTCCAAGATCCCATCTATCTCTTAGACAAATTCCCCCGAAACGACTCATAAAAAAAAATAACATATTGGTAAAGTAGCAGACGACTGCGGAGAGACAAGAAAAATAATTTTATTGTGTCTCTATACACGAGTAGAAAAATAAATCATTGAAGTTACGAAGCTAGAAATAATTTAACGACATAAAGCATTAAATGTTAGCAAATTTTTTTTTTATTCGAGATAGGCTTCATTTTTAAGCAATTACGAACGTCACTTCTATGTCGGAACACCGAGGTCAGAGCGGGAAAAGATTGCTAGTAGAACAACCTCGACAAGGTTCTGTCTTGGTGGGGTACCTTACTGAGTTTCTTGCTATTGTGAACTTCCGTAAATTATTTACAAACTGCTTTATTTAGCACTCGATCAGTTCACACAATAAGGCGCATATTTTGATCAATATGACGTGTTGATTACACACCTATTGCGTACCGTTAACCGGACAAGGTTGTCTACCCCAAAGACAAAACCTTGGCAACTTATCGTTCTACTTTCTTCTTTGCTTATATGAATTGTTTACATATGAGTTTATACAGCTTTACACAACTCACAAAATAAGGCTCTCATCCTGATCCACATGATGACGTGTTGATGACACACCTATCTGTTACCGTTAAGTATTTCCATTCGCAGCTTTGCAAAATATTGTGCAATAATTTAAAGAATCTGCATTTTCCGCTTGTCTCATTTAAATATATAATCATTAACTGCCTTGATAAATGGAGTCTGCGTTAATCTGCCCACAGGTTTTAATATTTTGAGAACACGTTCTTTGAAATGACAGAACTCATCCAGGTGTATCACTTTTTTTTACAGCGATGAGAGTTTTAAATGATGGTACGTGATACACTTATTTTAATCAGTGCACTACCATTAAATTTATTATCTACTATTTAATTATTTTATGTATTTCTTGAAAAAAGATATAATTTTAAACAACAACATATAATTTTACATTGTTAATTAATAACACACAAAGAAAAGTTAAAAGATATGCCTCTACAGTTATATACAACACTTATAGGATTTATAAATAATAAAAGAACTATTATAAATAATAAAGTAAGATAATTTCTATAAGGACGATTTCGGCGGAGTATTCATGTATTACGTACAATAATGTTATGGAAGATCTCTTAACACAAGTTAGCCTATTACACTTAAAAGTAGCTCCTAGTCATAAATCAGTCCTGTGAACCATAAGTTACTGAATAAAGATTTTATTATTATTATTATTTATTTATTTCTATTAGTTGACTATTAGGTCAGACCTATAACCTGCCATCAGGTAAACGCCTAATTAGTATCATAGCTCAGTAAAACAAAAAAGCAATGAGACAAAAGACTGTATTTAAAATTCACGTCGCATACAAACAAATGTAGGTAATATTGGTATCTGAATACGAACACCGCACTTCCGCCAGGGGGCGCCCGCATACACTATTTCCACTATATACTTACTTACTTACTTAGTCACAGTAGATACTATTTTTACGACCAGTCTGATAGTCGATATCTGACACCTGTAACTTGTTACATTGTAATTTTACATATCGATAAATGTTAATATGCGTGCTTCTGTGTTGTTTATTGTGCCAAGTAAATTCTAATCATATGTTTGAAATTAGAACGTTTTATGTTTTGATTTAATGTTTACAATAGTCACCATGAAAGTGAAAAATATAAGCTATTTGTAAATAATTATTCTGAAAGTTCTGTCATAATAAAATATATAATTAAAATCCACAAAATATTAATAGAAAAAGGCCACGTAATTTTGGAGTTTTACGTGACTACTTTTCGC
Source organism: Musotima nitidalis (assembly GCA_949126915.1). Classification (NCBI taxonomy): domain Eukaryota; kingdom Metazoa; phylum Arthropoda; class Insecta; order Lepidoptera; family Crambidae; genus Musotima; species Musotima nitidalis. Next base: position 8,326,253 of record OX421418.1, on the reverse strand, counting down.
GATGATCTTTTTCGCGCGAGCCTAGTCTCAGGCACTAATCAAAAAAGTAAAAACATTCACCATCATCATATCCAAGAATTATTCGGGTTGCCCTAGACTTAATTACTAATTAAATCTTAGTCTTAATTTGGCTTAGGGCTCAAAGTCTGCCTACTAGATTTGGCTGAATTTCAGTTATTACATAGAGCGACTGCCGTCTGACCTTCGCAACCCAGAGGGAAACATCATTCTATGGTTAAACCAGCTTTCTGGATGTTAGAAGGCACTGACTTCGTAATAATGACTGCCATAGAGGTTCATGATAGCCGGGTCGATCGGCTTTACGTGCTTTCCGAGGCACTAAGCAATAAATACTCTAATATCAATCTCTCAATAATAAATTACTTGGAAAAGTCATAAAGTCTTGCCACCAGGGGGCCTACCGCCGAATTCGATGGATTACCGGTAATCCATCTAGATCAAACTTTGTATTGCGTTCATTAATCCGTACCGGGGAATCTGCCGACAGCCACCTCTCATTCATGACCTTCAGTCCGTGACAGACCAATAGGTAAATGGAGAACGCCATTTTGTTTCAAATTCCATGAGTTCGGCGGTACGACAGAATCAATTCGAAATCTATTTTGCCTTATAATCGATTGCCATCGAACTCGGCGGTAGGCCCCCAGGGTTTAAACCCGAGAACCTCTGAACTTAAAGGCTATGGGTCTCGCTACTGGGCTATCTGCCTATCAAACAATGATAACAATGAGAGGTTAAGAATAATAAGTCAACTTGCTTTTTAAATGTGTAACTGTTTACCACGTACCAGAGTACAATTATTCTGATATCCAAAATCATGAAAATAACAGTTAAAAAAAGTGGACTTATTATTTTTTTCCTCTCAGCTACAGATATGTATAATATTAGGTCGGGGAAAAAGTCTTTTCGCATAACGTAGGTATAAACTTATTATAAATTTTTTTTGACTGTACTATTTGTGTCTGGCTGGTTTTGGTAACATTAAAAAGGTTCCATTATAAAGGAAAGAAAAAAATAAAAAAAAGTTGTTTCCCGCTATTTTTCATTTGTTTTTCTCTCCGTTAAAATGAGTGAATCTAATGAAGAAATTCGATACATTTTAAAATTTTATTATAAAAAAGGCAAAAATGCAACTCAAGCAGTGAAAAAAATTTGTGATGTTTATGGACCTGATGCAGTGTCAGTAAGAGTAGCACAAATTTGGTTCAAACGTTTTCAGTCCGGAAATTTTGATGTTAAAGATGCACCTCGCTCTGGTCGCCCTGTTACGAATAAAATGGACGCCATTTTTGAAAGAGTGGAGCAAGATCGGCATATTAGTAGTTACGATGTAGCTGAAGAACTGGGAATTGACCACAAAACAGTTTTGACCCATTTGAAGAAAGCTGGTTATACAAAAAAGCTCGATATTTGGGTGCCACACGAGCTCACTCAAAGAAACTTAATGAACCGTGTACTCATTTGCGATTCATTATTGAGACGTAATGAAACCGAGCCGTTTTTGAAGAGATTGATAACTGGCGATGAAAAGTGGATCACGTACGACAAGAACGTGCGAAAAAGGTCGTGGTCGAAAGTTGGCCAGGCTTCACAGACTGTGGCCAAACCTGGCCTAACACGAAATAAGGTGATGCTGTGTGTATGGTGGGATTGGAAGGGCATTGTTTATTATGAGCTTTTACCGCCCGGCAAAACCATCGATTCTGATCTTTACTGCCAGCAACTGATGAGATTAAAGGAAGCAGTCGAGAGAAAACGGCCGGAATTGATCAACAGGAAGGGTGTGGTCTTTCATCACGATAACGCTAGACCACACACATCTTTAGCCACTGAGCAAAAATTAAGAGAGTGCGACTGGGAGGTCCTAGTGCATCCACCATATAGCCCTGACCTTGCGCCTTCAGATTTTCACCTGTTTCGGTCTCTGCAGAATTCTTTAGGTTCTGTAAGGTTGACCTCAAGAGAGGACTGCCAAAACTATTTGTCCCGTTTTTTTGATCAGAAGTCCCAAAGTTTCTACAGTAACGGGATAATGTCTCTGCCCACAAAATGGCAGAAAGTTATTCAACAAAACGGTACATATATATTGTAAATAAATGTAAATAAACTTTGAAAAAAATGTCTTGACTTTTCATACAAAAATACGAAAAGACTTTTTCCCCAACCTATTACAATGCGAATTAAAATAAACTAAAAAACGGTTAGTCTATAATTTCCTAACCTTCTTTACAAGCGAGCTCAAAACAAATGGTTTATGAAATATTTAATAAAAACCGTTTATGATATGGTGAAAGCCGTTATGTCAGTAAGGTTTCAAATAGATTTTTGTCAATGTTCATTGAAATTCGTGCGCAGGTGTGACCGGATGTACAACGGTGACGTCGCTTCCGTATGTGTCTCGGAACTAATTCTGTACAAACGTCTCGTACTGTTTTGGTACAAAGCATACCGCACTGCGGCCCTATATAGTATCTTTTTTTTAAATGTGATTCGTTATAATAATAACTTCCTACTAGATGGTAAGCAGTCGATTCAATCCAAAACATTAACAGATTAATTCATAAATATTTGTCACCAGCAGCTGCCTTCGTCCGCATGAGCTACATCTGAACCAGCCCCTTGAACGACTATATCTAAAAAAATTCATCAAAATCCGTCGCGTAATTTTAAAGGTCTAATATATAGCATACATAGGGATAGACAGAGAAAAACCACAATGTAATGTTCAGCAAACACATCTTCTTGTTTATAATATATCTTAATATCTCTAGACCAAAATCTTCGACCAGTATGTGTTGTCAGCTCTTCTGTACAGCGCAGCAATTTATTGATTCAGGCGTTACTTTGCGGAAATCCATTGTAAGCAAGTGATTGATTAAATATATCTTTGTAACAATTCCCGCCCTACTATAATTTCCCGATAAATCGAGAAACTATTTAACACGACACGTGTTTTGCCCTTACACAGGGCATCTTCAGGTAAGATAGGAGCCTCAGAACAACGATGTCTTCACGAACAACGCTGATACGAGAGAATCTCGATAACATGGTACGCCAAACCGCAAGATGGACAGACGGCCCTGTAAAAGCTCGCGTGAATGGATGCATCTCGTCTGCAATCGGTCACATTGGAAGTCTATAGTGTACTGTACAGTACAGCGGTACTGAGACGTGCAGATCTGTAGGCTAACTGGCAGTAGCTCGAAAACCGACAACCAATAAAGCGCTTAGGTTTTCCAATGGCTAATCAGCGAACAGAGTAAACGGCTTCCCATCCGATGAACCATTGATTTGGTCAAAGCTTGTGGTTGCAATCAACTCAATATCAACGTTGAAAACAATTGCAGTTTTTCAAATATTTTCAGCAGTGGACTTCTAATCGCTGAGATGATGAGTCATTATCGTAATTAATTAATGATAATGGAAATTGGTTCAGCAGTTAATTAATATCCACTTTTGTGTCATGCTAAGTATGTATTATTTTATAATTTCACGTTTTTAATTAATAATTTAATTTAAATTTTCGCATTAAAATACCATATCACGCTGAGTATATGGTTGAATAGTACCATTCACTTGGGCGTTAAATAGAAAAAAATACAGTGTGTTGGGTTTGACAGTTTGCCGATAACCGCTATTTTAACTTACTCTTAGTGTACAGGCGATGCTTAAGAGGCCACGGGATCAAATCTCGCCTCGTACCTGGTGTGCGGTAAGGCTTTTTCTATGTGCGATTAGCTCGCTTCTGCTCTTATGCATATAAATATCGCCATATTTGCTTGCTTGGTGTTCCTGCAATAATAAAGAGTATGAGATTCATACGACAAATTCATAGGTCTAATCTTTGTGTGCGTGAACATGAATATTTGTTGTGGTCTGGGTGTTTCCTATGTACATTTAGAATGGATTTACAAAAAAAGTATTTTCATATGTTTATCTTGGAACTACATAATTGGTGTAAATGTCAGAAAACATTTATTTATACCTTGTTGTGGGGTTGTAAAACTTTAGCAAAAAAAGCCTTAAAATTATTTAAACTTGAGCGTTTTTCAGGTGTTTCAGGTACCGTGTTAAGGGAACATACAGTAGTTACTACTTACTTACATTGGTCATCTGGCAATTCTAATATCAGCGTAATCAGAGAATTAGAATGATACGTGTTATTTAATCCTACCCTTCCGCCTCTGGAATCAGTTTTATGTATGTTGTGTTTTACAGTCATACTTTCAGCCTTATAAAGTCCACTGTTTTGGCTTTTCCAATAGATTACATTCTGTTGGGGGTATTTGCCCATAATCACCACGCTGAGCAGGCGGGTTGGTGATAGCAGTTTAAGCCAGTACGCAGGATGACGCTGCTGCCCGTCATCCGGTAGGATTTATCTTTCTACAACTCCCCGAGAGATGAGTCACTATTTTAGGCCGGCGCCACACGGCACCCCAGTGGTGTAACATTATATACATATTTACATATGACAAAAAGAGCGAGCGAGCGAATCCCTAAACAAAAATGTTAGTGTGAAAGATCTAAGTACTGATATTTCCAACAAAAGAAAAGAATGAACTAATGAAATTCGTCAATTTCTCGACTAATTTTACAAATTTCCAAAAAAGTCGTGTGGCAATTTTGTCGTAAAGTAGAAAAAAAAAATTTCATTATTTATTCCTCCGACTATTTTAATAATTATAATGAAGTGCGGTTGTTTATCATACTTTGAACATTCCCCTATAGGGTCATTGACACCAGAGGCAACAGGCAAGACCCATTCAGAGGCCAGCGACGAAGGCGCGCAAAATTTTATAATTAATGGCGCTTCGAGTAATTAAGTTTTATCGGTGAAATAGCGAAGTGAGAATTAAAAATACATTACGATATGTGTGTCCGTTGTAAATGTATTTTTTATTGGATTAACTATTCAATGAAATGTCATTGAAAAGTAAAATTTTGGTTTTCGTTAAAATGACATTAAAGACATCCAGTAACAGATATTGAGATTCATTTGTGGATACATTAAAGTGTCGACGTATATCAACAACAATGTTCCAGGATTATCAACGATGGATGATGGATCCGACTTGATATGATAAGTCTTGATATTGATAATTGCCTTCATAAAGGTGGTTTGACAGCATCAACTGCTTACCATCAGACGGGAGGTAGTCATAATGTACCATATAGATGCAGTTTGCAGATGACAGGGGTTGTTGGCGAAGGTCCAAGTTCAGCAGAGCATACCTGGCTGATTGTATATCATGTTGTTCTTGATAAATCAGACATTATGCTTAAAGCAGGACCCTTTTTTTCAAATGCCCTAGCCATAGCGAACTCTCAAGTTCCCGGTGGTTGTACAGCCTCTTTTAGTGGTTTAGGTTAATATACAGATCGAAATGATCACCTATTCGATCCTCAAATTTAACACCTATCTGTTATTTTATTCAAATGCAGAATGAATAAACAACATATTTATCTATATGCGTTTGTTTATTTATCCTTTAACAAAAGTTTTGAAATGTGTGCAAGAAAGTGTTTATCTAAAATATCATATCATTTAATTATTGGTTTTCATAAGAAGCTTTTACGAACGTCACTTTAATCTAAAAGCGCCACATCACTCACTAGTAACGAAATTATCAAGAAAACGACAAGGTGAAGTTTAATGGCGGAAGTTAGATTCGAATGCTTTCTTAGAAACCAATAAAATATCGATAAATACTGATTGAGTATCTAATGGAAAATTTTGGAGCTCAGTTAGTATTTTTGATGTGATATAAACGTGGGTTAAGTTGGATTGCTTTTAAGTTTGCTGTCATGTTAAATTCAACCGAATATACTATAATAATACAACTGATTGCAATGTTAATGCGTATTTAATTTTTCATAGGACTTATAGCTACGATGGTCATTTATTAATTCTTATGACAAGTTATTAGAAAATACTTTGAAATAAGTCTTAGAAGGCGTATTCTACCAGATGACGTCTTATAAGTCTCGTCTCTCGACGAAATAGAAATGAAATATTATATGTAAACATGGTAGCTGAATGTTTAATCTATTCATCGCTCATTGAACCATTTGAGTGTCTTTGGCCGTATAGTAGGAGAGATAATAGACATTATTGGCATTGGAGGCTAACTGTAAATTTGGCATATACATTTCCTATATCACCCGAAACCGAATTTGCAATGGCTGGTGAGTAGTGGGGCCATGTAAAGTATAAAAACAGGACAAAAATAAGGCAAAATAGAAATAAAACCTGTGATTTTTTTTATGTAAATAAAACTTATTTCAGACATATAAATAACTTTCAGATTATTTAATAAAATATCTTTAATAAGAATTGTTTTCGCTCCACTATTTCCCAGCCAGGTTTGCAGTTTTGTGTAAGGATATTATACGAGAGACATAGGACAAATTTTCAGTTTGCCTCAATTACCAATCCAAAAATGTCACCATCGTACGTACTATTTAGTCAGAAGTCTGAATTACATTAATATTTAAATATCTTCAAAAGAACAATAACGGTTAGATGCGGGCAAGGCAACACATTGTGCTCAAACATGTTTCGCAAATTTTTTTATATAAAACAATGTAGTCAACTTCAACCTATTGCACAGACCCGAAAATGTACTGGTTTAATTATATTATATTTGTTAGTAAAGATATCTGTTTTTTTATAGTTTTAAGAATAGGTAATTTATTTAAATTGTTGCCATATTTGTTCTTAAGAAATTCTTTTTAATGTTAAAACCCTATATATCTAATTAATCCCTTTACACACATATTTAGATGAACATGAAAATAATAGGGTAAATGTTATAATAAAAGGGTGTAAAGGGCTCCTACCAAGATCCGAGCCCAAGCCAACCTGCCGATAAACAGACGAGGCTTTGGCGAACATAAAAGCACCCGGTAAGCAGCAATAGGCTCGCCACCTATTACGTGGGACCAACAATATTACTGGCGAATATGCCTCTGCCTAACCCTTCGGGAAAACAGGCGTGTTATTATGTATGTATGAAAATAATAACCAAAACAAATATAAATTAAATAATAATTTAATATGTAATGAATTGAATACTAAAGTACTATAAAACGTGTTCGGAAAATCAACAAAAGAGGTATTCTTAAAAATACTTAATTGTTCATCAAACATGCTGATTGAGCAACAAATGGGGTATTTAAAGGCTTATTACTACTTTTGATTTGATTTATTAATTTTGATGACACGTTAAATACGACCCAATATTAATAACGTTAGAGTTATTATAATAATAACCGTCAAATTATCCATCCGTCTTTTTATATTTTATTTAACAAAATGGTTTTTTTTTTTATTTGGCTATTCAAAATAACACAACATTTTATTAAACTTATTCTATCGCCAAACTATATGATAGTTAAATGGCGAATATAACACCTTTTTAAATACATATACTAATAAGATCACAAGCATAATAATTAATCCTTCATACATTAGTTTCCTTGAAACATTAGTTTGTTAAAAGCCATTTAATAAAATTTACTAATGTATCAAGTAATAATAATGTGATATCTTCATAATTATCATATACAATTGCTGTAAACATGAAAACCGGTTAAACAATAAAATGCATTGTTCACGCTGATATATCATTGTAGTTCAAAACGTCACAAAAATAACTACTAATTAATAATATCCTCGACCACTACACAATACACTTATTGTACGTAAGCATATTATTGTCGCGAAAGACTGTACCAAAACAGTGTCAAGTCGCCGACAACGCATGCGCAACATAGACGACATTCGAAAAGGGGACACTGGTAATGAATATGCATGGACCAAGGCAAATTGACAACTCTTGAGCAGGTGACGCTCGTCATGAACCTTATCGGTTGGCAATAAAGTCTTTTTTGAAATGGTAATTTAGCCATTTATAAATATGAGGACGTCGCTTTATTTACTGTACCATTCAGTCTCGACTACAAATAACGTCGGAAGGCGGGCTAGATTTGTGTAGAATTGGGCTCAAAAGATCAATATCCTTTGTTAACTTGATAATTGTATATACTTAAGAATTATGGACATTTTAGCTAAGACAAACTCTTTTCGCATGACGGGAAAGCTACACAAGTATTTTTTGGTACTAGATAAATACGTTTTGACAATAAAATACTTAACACAAGTATGCATTATATATTAAAAAACAGTTTACAATTATATTCTACTCAGTTTTTTAAGAAGCGCTCTTATTAACTCCGCGGTTCTAGATCGGAAGCAATCACCAAAGTGAAGCAGAGTTCACATACGCCAGTCCATGTACTGGTGACCGTTTGTGTTGGTATTTGGAAAGCACGTTAAGCCTTTGTTCTTGGTAAAACTTGGTTTACTGTGTGTGACAATCGTAGAGAATTGGTCGCTACAAAAGTTCTAACAGCCTGACACCTTGCACTGAGTCTGTGTGATACGAGGTGTGTTTTCAGTAGAGGGACGTAAATCAATACTCTTATGACAAGCGAATTCTCACGGGAACATACGATTTACACCACCAAAATACACGCGGGCTTAGCCACAGGTGAAAGCTAGTTATGTAATAAAAAAGAGCTACGATTTATCGAAGGTGTTTTTCTCAATATACACTTTATGCACACACACGTACGTCTTAGATGAAGAAATGTAATACCTAAATGAAAATACACATGGTTGAGAATCTATTGTACTCAGTCGATTGCCTACTGCTTGCAACTTTGTATGGCTAGCAGGTTGTGGTGTCTGGAACAACATTTTGATACTATCTCCGATGGGAGATGCAATATTGCCTTTATTGTGTTTTACTGGTATGTAGGTATGTTTAGTCTTGGCTATTTTTAGGCAAGGTATTTAATTTCTTCATCATCTCAGCCATATGACGTCCACTGCTGAACATAGGCCTCCCCAATAGATTTCCACATAGAGCGATCCTGAGTCGCCTTCATCCATCGGCTTCCCGCCGCCTTGACCAAATCTTCGGTCCATCGCGTGGGAGGCTCTACTACGTTTACCGGTTCGCGGTCGCTATTGCAGAAACTTGACGCCTCATCGGTCGTCGGTTCTTCGAGCTATGTGCCCCGCCCATTGCCACTTCAGCCTGCAAACTCGCCTCGCTATGTCGGTCACTCCAGTCCTCCTACGGATTTCCTCATTTCTGATTCGATCACGTAGGGACACTCCGAGCATAGCTCTCTCCATTGCACGCTGAGCGACTTTGAGCTTTCTAATGAGGCCCATAGTCAGGCACCAAGTCTCAGTACCGTACGTCATCACTGGCAACACACACTGGTTAAAGACTTTCGTCTTAAGACACTGAGGTATTTTTGACGAGAAGATATAGCGCAGTTTCCCGAACGCAGCCCAACCAAGCTGGATTCGACTATTGACCTCTTTCTCAAAGTTGGACCTACCCATTTGGACTTTTTGTCTCAGGTATACATACTCGTCGACAACTTCGAGAGCCGAGCCTCCAATAATTATTGGGGTAGGCTTAGCATGAACATTAGACATAATTTTCGTCTTGTCCATGTTCATTTTGAGACCTACCCTTTGGGAAGCTCTGTCGAGGTCTTCGAGCGTTGTGCCCAGATCCACAAGCGACTCCGCTATGACCACTATATCGTCGGCAAATCGAAAGTGAGACATATAGTCGCCATTTATGTTGATGCCGTAGTTTCCCCAGTTCAGCATTTTGAAAACATCCTCCAGGGCAGCAGTGAACAGTTTCGGAGATATGACATCTCCCTGTCTCACGCCCTTCCGCAGGAGGATAGGATTCATGTGCTGGTACGCTGGTACGAGTACTTGCGTACGGACATGGTGGCGTTTTTGTATAAACTTCTTAACACTTCAATATACCGATGGTCAATGCGGCATAGCTGCAGGGACTGAAACACTGCCCAAGTCTCGATCGAATCGAAGGCCTTTTCATAGTCCACAAACGCTAAGCAAAGTGGCTGGTTATACTCCTCGGTCTTCTGTATAACCTGCCGCAGCGTATGTATGTGGTCTATGGTTGAAAAGCCTTTCCGGAAACCGGCTTGTTCGGGAGGCTAGAAGTCGTTAAACCAATGACCGAGACGGTTCGTGATGACCCGTGAAAACAACTTATAGACGTGGCTCAGTAGCGTGATTGGCCTATAATTCTTTAAAAGAGATTTGTCACCTTTCTTGAAAAAGAGTACAACCACGCCACTGGCCCACGCCTGTGGCGTACGTCCCTCGAGGATGACGGTGATAAAGAGCATCTGAAGTACAAGATTTCTTACTTTTCTTATTTTATCATTATTTTTTTCCGTTCTGTTAGTGGGTGACAAAAATCATAAAATATCATATATTTGGAAAGTTAAAAAAAACTGTAAAAATTCTTAGATTTGCAGAAAATGTTGGAACCCGTTGCGTATCAGCTGATAGGGTCAATGAACTTGAAAAAGCGGGCGACCGCGACAGTCCACAGACATTTATTTCAAAGATGTAAGATGTACTTTCCAAATTATACGCTCCTATATTTTTAAAGAGATATATTGCAATAAAGCTAGTAACTCCTCCATTTTAATTACATCGATTTTTAAGTGCTAGTCGGTAATTTAGGGGACGTTGAGCGGCTTAGAGTCTAATATCAGCATCTTGACCTTGTGCCCAGAGACTGTGGCCAATAGTAGGACATTATTGGACTGTGATGATGATGACGAATGCAGTTCGTACCTACTGTTAATGTATATGTGTACATTGTTAGAAACCCACCTACCCGAATACTTATTTTTTGGTAATACAACATTACACGTCACGGAAAATAAATCTATACATTATTATAATAATTATCAAAATTTAATGAAATCACAATATTATATATGATAATCGCAAAATAAAAAATGTCTATAAAAAATTTATTAAAAAATAAATGAAAATAAAAGGTCAATAATTATGAAAATTACAATAAAGGAAATGTCATATTAGATTCTTATATTAAATTGCATACAACACAATACAATTAAACTTATAAATTAATACGACTAAAGAAATTAACCACGTCCACGGGATTTTAAAGAGAAAATTTATTTCAACGGATTTGTAACTTTAAAGGATTGCATTTTGTTGAATAAGTAAGTTGTAACACACTTGTCTAAAATGAAAGTCCTCTCTGAGAAAACATTCTACTGCTTTGCTGCTACAAAACTTTTGCTTTACTAGAAAAGCAAAAGCACTCAATTTTAAAGGCATTATTAAACAATTGTTGTTAAGTCTATACTTTCTGTGCTTTCCTGAAAGCTGGTATTTAATATACATATTACGGAGCGCAAGCAAAAAAAGCTGGCACACCGTCCCAGTCTGTTGATGAGTAAGGCCATAGCGTCATAAGTCGTAAGAAACGTCTTCTTGGCGACTTCCCCTTTTTCGGTTACACAGAGATGAAGCGACGACTTTGGTATTCTTACATTTTGCATGGCGTGATGAGGCACCATCGTTTGTATGGATTACCTACGGGAGCTTCCAATCACTGTATTATGGGGTGGTGGTGTCTTTCCATTAAGGTATTTATACTCTTGGCTAAGAGTTTTATTTAATTAATCCAAGAACACGGATGATTGATAAGTGATGAATGAGATTGATTAAAAAATATATAGCAAGACTTAAATTATCATAAAAAAAAACAGAAAATATCCAAGAAAGAAAATGTCCAAATTCTTTTGGTTTTCCGGAATACGATTTAAAAGAATATTAAGGGTATTTAACGTTGTTATTATTATTGTACAAAGTACTTATGTTTACCTGAATTAGCCTAATTGCAACATTAACTGACGCATTGAAAGTGCACTAAAACAGAAAAAAATAATAACACAGTCATGGACAAGAAGGTCTTGCAGGCAGGTGATGTTTCATAATGTCAAATTCCAATTACATACTAAATGAGATACACCTTGATCGATACCAAAATTTCGACCAGAATCATTAGGTTCGCAAGTGCACCTGCAACTGAACCCTTCAAGATCTTAATCAAATCTGCTCTAACAAATTAATTGGTATACTGCAAAGATGCGAAAACAAGTCCTCCCTTTTAATGCAGTCTGTAACATTAGGCACGCGGCTTGTAAAACAGCGATTAGCAGGTGGACAGTGAACGAGCAATAACAATTAAATTCCATACAGGTTTTTGTTCACGAAAATTTTAATTTCGGCTCTTAATACATTACACTGTTAGAGTTATCTGTAATTACTAAACGTTTATTGGTGGCGGCTGTTAAAATTTTGTATCAAACAATTAACTTCTAAGCATTCCAAGCTGCCAATAATCGCATTAGCTCGTAACTTTTACAGCCAGTAATTTTACACATTTTGTGTAATTATAGTAAGTATCTACATTTTAGTGACATACAAAAGTACAATAATTTGATGCTGCTATTTTAACACCGGGTGCCCAATGAAAGACTGTGTTTCTTATTGAAGCAGTTTAGGATCTTCCGATATTAAGTCTTCATTGGTATTTTACTAAGATTCAATGAATTCGTAAAGAAGTCAATGATATTTTTTTTTTTCAAAAAACAACTGGAAGGTAAAATAAAAAAAATATGAAATGAAGCCCTGAAACAGCTGGCTAATAGTAATGCCGTGAATACAAAGGATTTTGATTAAGTGTAATGTTCAAATTCAAATATAACTGGATTTAGCGTCAATCGCAATACTAAGTGTTTATAATTAACTACATACTTATAACATGATATTGGAAAACTCGTTCTAGTCATTAAACTAGTCTATTACCTAACAATATATTATTCCTAGTCATACGTACCTTCTTTTGAATATTTATTAATCTTCCTCAGACAAGTAAGAATCAGTATTTAAAATAACCAATGTATACTGATGCCCACTATTCAAAGACTCAAAGCTTTTTCTTGAATTCCTGCAGGGAACGGGTTCTATCGAATCGTGAACACGCTTGTATAGACAATTTCGTAACATTTCGCCTTCGTGAGGTCTGTGTCTCGGTCAGGGCCAGAGGGGGGTGGTGCGGCGGCTGTGGCGGGGCGGGGAGGGGTTAGGAGACGAGGGGGGCGTGCGCCGGCGCAGAGCGGAACGCTAGATCGTGCTGCACCGTCGAGCGCGACCGCTAAAGCCGCCACGACTCGCATTGCAACATCAACGTGTAATAGCTTAGCAGATTCTACCAGGCGGAGGCGACCACATCTTTCTTCCGTTGTAACTTTTATAAATCACAGCCTAAGAACGAAATTGACCTTTCTTTAAGCTTATGAAAGTCAGATCATTCAAAATTCAATACAGAAATCAAATTCATTTATGAATTTTAATTATAAAAGTGACAATAAGTTTGTTTGTTTAATTGACTGGAGATACATATTAACAATATAGTAATTGACTGTCTAAGTCTAGTCTAGCACATATACTAAACTACAGGACATAAAATATCAGTACTATGTAATGAACTAATAAACACATAGGTATCATATAATATAGATTTGAATCAAAGAAAATGTAAGTCCCAAACTTTCAGTAGCCATACTTTTAAAGAAATTGAAATCAGAACCATGATTGCGCAGTAAATCAGTGGCGGAAGCTATCTAAAAAGTCTATAGGATCTACGAATAGTTTACATTCTAGTACTGTCTTCTTTGGTTAAAGAATTTTATGACTTGAGTCTATACTTAAACATAGGAACTAAGTTAAGAAAAGTGACGAGGCGAAGAAGACACTGTGACAAGTCATTACAGTGCAATTTAATTCCAAGGCACTGCGCTCGTCTCCCTCATCAGACTTCCGACGATGGTAAATCTCACATATCCAGTAAGCTAGCTGCAGCTTAGCACCCTTTAAGCCGGAAGACAGCAATACGGAAATCGCTACTATTCAACTGTAGCCTACTTTGACTACCTAGTTTCTATCTTGGATTATTTCATTTCATTTCATTTATTTATTGCATATCACATTACAAAAATGAGGTGGTACAGAAATTACGCTATACATGTGACGCCCTGGGAGGGCACAGCAATTCAAGAGGGCTTACTACTAGTTATTATACAAACTTAACATGTTACATTTTTATTAGAAAAAAGAATTTTATTATTAGAAAAAAGAATTTATATTAAGGTTCAAAGTATATGAGACACGAAATAACGAAAAGTGTATGCATAATACGCTTTGATATGTGTAACGCTTCTACTGTATATTGTAATAGCAGGCTAAGCGCTCTGTACATACATACAATCACGCCTGTTTCCCCTAAGGGGTAGGCAGAGGCATTTAATACGCCCACATTTCGCCAGTTACATTGTTGGTCCCACGTAATAGGTGGCGAGCCTATAGCCGCTTACCGGGAACTTATGTTCGCCAGAGCGGCAGGTGCACCACTTGCAGGTGAGGTTGGCTTGGCCTCATTAGACCTTGGTAGGAGCCCTATATACCCAATCACATTAAATCGCTATGTTAAAGGCAAAAGTTTCAAATCAATTATAATTTGTATAACTTTACGTTTCAAACTGCGTACATTTAATATTATACTTCCCTGTTATATATCGCGTATCTTTTGCAATTCGCCAGACAAAAAGGTTTGATTCGATATGTTTTTTTAGCTCTCGTCTCAAAAGGTCGTTGCTCTTCTCTAGATATCCAGCGGAAATGACGCCAATCAATTTCCTTATAATCTTTAGCTAATAAATTGTGACTAAACTGTACCGCTACACTAAATTTGTTTATATTTTGTAAGTTTTGTGGGCGCTCTTGGATGATGAAATGTGATTGGGAAGATAAATATTTTAACTGGTTTATCTTCCACTAGATAATTACGAAACTGACTTCATGGAAGGTAGGAATAACTAATCTGATATTAAACGAGAAAATGTAACTACTCATTTCGATAGTATGTAAGGACTTAAATATATATATTTTTTTAATTGTTAAGGTGTTTAATCAGTATAACATCGTTGTTTGAAAACTTCCCTTAAACACCATTAAATATTTTCTAATATACCCACACCTAGTCATGTCCACTTTCTCCAAATTAAGAATAAATAAAAGCTTTGTGTTAAAAAAATACGTTTCCAGAGAAGAATAACTACTGACTAAGGATAGATGACTAAAAAATTTGAAGAAATTTATTCTTAGCAAATCTGTAAGTTTGAAAAGTAAAACACAGCCTGAATACCTCCCAATATAAATGTGGACATACAATACATAGTAATTGTGAGTTTGATTGCGATATTTATTTACTTTTTTTTACTTTAAGCTTATGCTGCATAGGATGTACTGCAGTAATATATGGACCTGTTATAAAAGGTCATTCGAACTGCTTGCAGACCGACCATTCATTGTAATTGGTTTTTGAAAAATAATGACGAATGATTGTCGTTGCTGCTTTAAAACCTTTATTTATAAATTTGTTTTCATAGAATTTATATATAATGAGGGCGAGATTAACATTAAAAAAAATTTGAAAAGGTCACGAGATACCTAATCTTGACTAGAACGGGTCCGGAGAAATAAATTTGTTAAATAATTAAAACTATTAAAAGTAATATTATAGAAACAATTTGATGTAACCATCCAAACATTACGGCTTTTATAAGGTCAACATAGAATAACTAAGTTAAGTTAAGGTACTAAAACCATGAGCCTCAAAGCCGATAAATAGAGTATATTAATCATAAGTTTGTACAATATTTTGGAAATTTTGGAACCCTTTATGATCTTAATATATTTTAAAACTAAACAAATGGAATCAAATCAAAGAAGAATTATAAAAAGAAGATTCAAGAACGTTGCACAAGGTTTTGCTCAGATATAATTTGTAATCCTAATTCTTGATCGCCCTTGGCATTGTGAATTCACGACTTCCCATAATATTACAACAGAAATATGTGACTTAATAATACGTCAGGTGATCGCGTAACCTGCATAACGTAGTGAGCACTGATGTGGACGCGTGGGAGCTGCAATATTCATTATGACTAGTTTTTCATCCTCTGCAACGACATCTGATAAATCTAAGTCACTTGTAAAAATTATTAACAATCCTCGTATTATTCATACAGCGTGTAAACATAAATGTACTTCGTTTTCAGTTCCTTTTTTTTATTATTTGTGGGTAATATTTTTAAATTTAGATTTTATTCTGTTTTTCTGTTACTTAGTCAATAAAAAAATTATATTTCTACACAAATTATATGTAAAAACAAGTTTTATAAACATACTAATGTTTAACCTAAAAAATATATTAACTTGGTGTGAGATTGTTTTCGCAGTCAAAACTATTAATTGGTTTTGCGACACCATTTTGATTGATTGTAATCCTTGTACGTAATAAATAAATATACGTTTTCACGTTCATAGTTTCACAATAGGCTAAGATGCTTCTCCTATTAAACTACAAAATACTATGTGAATTGAAAACATTTTATGAATCTTATCATCGTCATCTCAGCTAGTAGTCCACAGATGAACAAAACTCCCCAAATGTTTTCCACGTATATCAGGTCAGACCAAATCATGCATTTGTCAATAAGTTATAATGTAGGTATTAGGGTTTCTCAATAAAACTACAAGGTCACCTAACCTGTAGTAATTGCTTTAGATTATAGGTACGTGACTTGTGGTACCGGCCTAGAATAGTGCCACACCCTCTCATCTCATGGGAGTCGTGAGAGTGGACACAGAGAAATTCTCAGAGAAACTCGTCTCTCGGGGAGTTGTAGAAAGATAAATCCTACCGGATGACGGGCAGCAGCGTCATTCTGCGTACTGGCATGAACCGCGATCACCAAACCGCCTGCCCAGCGTGGTGATTATGGGCAAATACCGCCAATAAAATGTAATCTATTGGGGAGGCCAATTTTCAGCAGTGGACTTTCTTTGGCTGAAATGATAATAATGATACACGCTTTCTTTACCAGCAAAAAATTTTATTTGTAGTTAAATAGCTGCTTTGAAAATTGGTGTCTTCAACTACTATATCTGAAATTCAGCCAAATATTATTAGACCAGTAAGCAGACCCTGGGTCCTAAACTTAAGTCTGGGCACTGCCGAGATAATGACAGGATGATAATATTGCTTTCTACAACCCGCCGGTGTTGTACTACGAGTTACCTATTATTCCCTTAATAAATAGACTTGCTGCATTTTGCTACCCAAGTTTCATTACAGTTCATCGCACCTTTCTGGTAAATAAAAAAAAAGTATTATGAAGCACTTCCATACAAAAAAATCTATCTTTTTACGGTTAAATTTATTTCTTCAGGATGTGCATTGATAATATCAATTACCGTTTTTATATATAAAAATCCCTAAAACAAGTGATTATTTTATTTCAAACAAAGGCATTTTGATTTAAAGTTCTAATATAATTTTATACCCTAATTCTGTCAGTTAAAATTTCAAAAGACATTTGACTTTTAATCAAAAGTTTAAATATAAAATTTGTCTGCATATTATTTCAAATATATCTCTTCCGTACTTTAAACTTTAATAGGAGTAAGCATACGCTAAAAGTATATGAAAAAATCGCAAGACGCCTCAATCGGATATTTAAAATACTATTTTTAAAATTAACTCATCCCATAATATCAAACAATTCGACCATTAATACAAATGATAGACGAATCGCTTATCAATATTGAAGTACTACATCCTATCCTATCAGTCAGGTGAGGCAAGAAGCAATTTCCATAAGTCAAACTGGCTGGGGTCGTCGATCTTCGGACCAGTATGACCGGCTCTCGGTTTTTATGTGACCAGCGAGCTGTTGTGTGTGTTTATCCGAAGAACCGCCGCTGCTCGCCGTATATTCCATAATACATACGCTTTATGTACCTTTGTGTATGTACGCCCAAATGCGGTCTCAGAAGCGATTTTTTGATAATGTAATTGAGGTCGCAACGTAGTTGTTCCTTTTTTAAATAAAATTTGTTTTTTTTGTTTCAAAAACTTACCTTCATTTGCAAATTATAATTAGCGTAAAGGCGGAGGTTTATACGAGTTAATGTAAAAATTTAAATAAGTATGTACTTCATATTATCAGTCCCAAAGAGTTTTATTTTTATTTTATAATGTTTAAAATGTTACTGTACAAGCCACAGTAAAATTTAAAACCTTAAGACAGTTTAAATTAAATCTGAAAACAACCAAATTTAAGTATCTATCGACCTTTTTGTTAATTTTCGCCAATATATAAATGTATTTTTACGAAACCTTGAGTTGCATCGAATAAACTTGTTACGAATCGAAATATGTATGGTACAAGTTTATTTCTTTATTTATATAGCACAACCACATTAGTCATATTACACATTAATAAAAATCTTTTATTTCAATGGGCTTACATCTGATATACTTAACACGGTGTACATAACATTTACTAAAATGAAAGTTTTAAGTATTTTTAAAGTTTCTATTGCTCTTAACTATTTAATATGAATTTGGAATTATAAATAATGTTAACTATTCTAAACTATAACTATGTATACCCATTATTTGAAGACTGGGAAGTTAAGAGCAAGCAAAAGTAATTTTTAATTTAGGTTTAAAACTGTCAACCTTAGTACTAAATATGTCAACGTTTGAATCGCGACTATGGAAAGTATTGTACTGGTCAAGGATTCTGTTAATAGGTGATTTAGTGCCCAAATGGGTCCTAAAAATTCGTATGAATTCGTATTTTATGTCTAGAATAAAAATAAGTTACCTTTAGCGCTCTATGTAGAAGATAGTTGTAATTTATTTTATAATCAATTATTTTATTTAGAAAACAATGGTATGCGATTATAAAGGCTACTCATGTTAAACTTGGATAACCGATGTACATATGAATTCCTATGGGAAAAGCTGCTACTGGAAAATGCAAGTGTTCAAGTAAAAGCATTTTGAATGCCTTCGATCCTTTGCAGCAGCGTAGAATGGTGATCATACCGAATTAGCACATTCAAGTGTACTTCGGACGAGAGTATTATATAAACACACTTTTGTTTTATGTTCAAGTTAAAATGTTCCCTAAGGCACCTCAAATAGGTTCTACAAAATCAGAACTGTAATTTGTTTTTAAATTAAGTCAACAATTCCATTTTATTGCCAAATGCAGGTTAACCCAAAACTTTGTAAAATGTTTTTGTTGCACACGTACGAAAAAAGCGGCGTTTTAGATCACTCCTTATTTATAAACTATCTTCTTTAAAATATGCAAAATGACAGTTCTGACTTCGTAGTACTGGTGATACGGTTTATCAGAAGCTGCGCGTAAAGGACAGCTTGAAATGGTTAAAAGCAAATATTTGCTCATCAGTAAGAAATCCTTTTTTTATCATCGAATAACTTTTTATAAGTACCGCAGTGTGATAAAGACTGCACTGAGGCTATAAAGGAGAAAGGTATGTGTATGGTATATTCTTTTACTAGTTGGCGTGTCAAACAGGGATCACGTCTGCGTCGGCTCTAAAGCCCCTACTTCAAAATAAGGGAACCAAGGACCTCATCAGTGTGTGCAGGGCAGTGTCATCGGCATCACTACAATGGTGATATCAGGGGGAGCCAACAGCACGTTGTGTTCCCAGGCGGTAGAAGTATGTACTGACCATGCCCGACGTTGCTTAACATCGGTGATCAGACGAGAACCGATATTTCACAACGTAGTATAGACGTTGGCATTAGTCACTAACCCCCTTTAACCCTTATTAGCCCTATGTTCTAAAATTAATTTCCAGATATGGACATGTTATTAGCCTTACATGAAGCGTAGCAGTCTCAAGACTCAGAGGTAAGTAATGTAAAAAAAGATAATTGACACTTGTGTCACATTGTCACCTCAATGACAGAAGATGTCGTCACGTTCTATATTATCACGTTTTTCGTCAATTTACACCTTTGTCCGAATACCGTATAAGTTCCTTGTAGCTTTTCTTGATACATGTACTGTATCTGTAATTGATTTCCTATTATATCATTAAATGAAATGTATTTCATGAAATAACACGCTAATTTATCTGAGCATAAATAAATTAGGAAAGTAAATAGACATATATTACATTAAATGCTACCTCAATCCTGCACCTGTCATTTTTATCGTGTATTGTTTTTGCACTGCGATACTTCATATGAAAGAAGTTTATAATGAAAGAGTACGAAACTTAATTACTTTAAAAAAACTTAATATTAAATGTATAAAGCAATCTAGTTTATATGGACTTATAAAGTTCACATAAATTAAGATTTGTAAAAGCAATAAACTCACTCACTTACCTCAATAAATTAATTGAATCATCATATCAGCCTTATAAAGTCCTCTGCTGAATATTAGCCTTCCAAATAGATTACACTCTATTCTGTATCTCTATGGGATATCTGCCTATAATCACCACGCTAGGCAGGCGGGTTTGTGATCTCGGTTTAAGCCAGTACGCAGGAAAACGCTGCTGCCCATCTTCCGGTAGGATTTCTCTTCGTCATTCATTGAGTAGCTGCTGGAATAATGGAAGTTGATAAATGTATAGATCTAGTCGTTGTTCTTCTTACTGACGTTAGGTACAATAGTTTTTGAAGATAGTGTTGTTCAGTTGTGTGTTGTGTCAATTAATATAATTTTATTTGTGACCTTATATAGTGATTTGTTTGCTTTATATGTTATTTATTGAACTTGTGCTATAAAAGTTAAGTATTTTCTAACAGCTAACCATATAATATTCATTTAACAATTTCTTATGAAATCAAAAACAAACTCGATGCTAGAAACAAATCGTATTATATATTATTATACGATACGATCAGATATTTACTTCTCTTTTCCTTTACTTATAGGATTATATTTTTTTTATGGGTTTGCAAAAAAAATTAACTGTGTCGTAATCGATGATAGATTTGATTAACCAAAATAAATATGTATGAAAATTAGTTATAATATTAACGTTAATTCCTGGTAAAGTTAAAGATCCTAGACTTCGCACAAAAAAGGTTATAAAAGCTTAAAATCATTTCGTTAAAATGACTTACTACTTACTTACTTTCTGACCAATAGCTTTCGACAAGTTAATAGAGTTTTCATTGCTAATTGTCTGACCAAAGAGATTGTCTTTTATGTCGAACCTACATACAAATAGTAGTATAGTATATTCAAGTACCAAATTATTAGTGGCAAATAGTCTACTTCCTTCAATTACAGCTATCATATAATATTATTTATGTTTATTATCTTATTTTAAGCATATAATCCCAATTTATGATATAAGTCTTATTATAAACTATCAAAAAGTGGTACTATCAAATAAAAATGTGGTATCTACAAGAAAGTTAAAAAGTATAATGTTAGAAGTCTCTTCTAAGATAATATTATCAAAATTTAAAAAAAATATTCGACGTAAATTTACCATATTTTTTTTATTTATAAAATCAGAACGATAAAACAAAAATCGTTCTGAAAACATACTGATAATGGTCAAAATTTACCAGACTCCCTTTCAATGTAATTTCACTGACTAAACTGTGTGGATCCCGCTACATGACCCGTACGCATTAGGGCAGTGTGTGCTTATGCGCTAACATAATACATAACAACACACAAACGTAGCGTCTTTATGGCAAGCACAAATCGTACGGCATTCCTGCGCCCGCGCGTCGAAGTGGGACGGAAGATGTGATGTCATCTGTCTCGCTCCTCACTCGCAATCCTTTCCTCTCTACCTGTCGCGCTGTTACAAAAACCCGGTCCTTAGGGCCGCTACCTCACGTGAATTGAATGGGTACCAGGCTACGGCTCGGCCCATATAAAGATAGGGCAAGGGCTGTGATACATACGCACCGAGAATCGGGAGCCTTGGGACCGCGTTTACCGTGGGGATGCGAGCCAAAAGAGTGTGTGATTCGATTGCATAATACTCATTATACCTTTGAAACGGGAAGGGAGCGTGACTGAATCACGAATACACATAAGCCAGCTACATTCTTAACATTGTATGCTTATATTACAAAAACAAGTTTTTTCAAACATTGTTCTCGGAATTTTTTTGTTAATATAATGGTTCCAATATGACAATTGTAACAATTATGTAGTAACATATCAGACTATACAGCGAAGCTTTCTAACCAAAATGTGGTTCTATTTTACATTATAAAAATAAAAGTATTTGTTTAATGTATTTATCAAATTATTTATCGCAAAATATTTAAAGGTCAAATCTGAACAAACAAAAAAGTTACTACCAGTGAAGGTATAAAGACTGACGTTAAGATAAAATTCAGTTGATGGAGATTGCATTCCAAGCTCTAAATCCAACTGATGGAGGCAAGATAGTACAAAGCTCGGTCGTGACGTGGCTGACATTCGCCGCGCATGCGCGGTCCGTGATCTTGGCAATGGCGGCTTCGCAGGCACCACTATTGCGGTCGCTGTACCCGCGCCGCGCCTCCCGCGCCTCTCGCCTCCACCCGCAACCAGTGTAACCGTTTTTAGTGGGTTTTATTACTATTTTGGTAGATTTTATACGATTTAGTAGATTCTGTAGTATGTCTTTGATATAAAAACATTTTAAATTTGTCTATGTCAGCTTAACTCAACTACTGCAATATAGACAATGTAGGATATCTTGTGTAGAAGTTGCTGTTTATATAATTATTGTCAAAAAATAAGCCTATAAACCAATATTATGCGTAGGACCCTGTTTGCGGGTCTTCCCTGATTATACTTTATAACTAAACTAGAAAAGTCTCATAGTTGTTAGAAAGCAATAAAAGATACAACCAATTTCGCATTTCATATGTTAAAAGAGATTCAGTAAATAGAATAATTCCAAAAGGTTTAGTAGTAAGCTGAATTGTAGGACTGTAACACAGCCTTCCGACTGATGTAGATGACTCCCACCTTAGTAAGAAGAGATTTAGAATTTTCTGACGTTTAATTCACGTAACGAGGCGTTCCCGCAACCTCACCATTGAACTTTTAATGTTTTTGGGAACGTGACGTTTAGCATTAACTCATACAGCCATCTTGATCTTATCAAGACATTTAGTCTTAATAAATTCCGAAAAAAGTTTTAATTAGGTACATGTAGGTACTTATATAGGTTGCACAATTAGTAAATATTATATCATACTAGCCAACGCCCTTGTAATCGTCTGCATGAAATACAGTTTATTGTGGTCGTAGTGGACTTGGACGTCTCAACAATCTCCATACCAAACTTCGTCAAAAGTTGGTTGTACTAATATATAAATACAAATAATATGAAAATAAATAAAACTCAATGTATTTACAGAAATTACTTTGATAAAAATAACATAAGTATTTTAGTTTTGTAGCAACAACAAAAAGTAAAACGTGACGAGTTATCTCTGTGTTATGTAGCGGACAGTCAGACAGAATTTTTTTCTTCCACAATCTAGAAATGAATTACATGTCTAAACCGATATATACAAGGACACTTCAAAAATATATTGAGAACGTCCTTACGAAGAAAACTGACTGAGAAATTATTTACATTTATTGTTTCTGGGTTGTAGAAACTTCTTAGGCTATAAATTAAAAACGTAATTCACAATTCTAGAAATAATATTGATAATAAAATCTTCAAATACTATAATTAGGACAGCGAGCTTTCCGATCTAGCTCAAGATCCGATAAGATATAAATTGTAACGCTATTCTTTAATAAAGTGCGGTGGACGCAGTATCCAATTGAATAATATGACTGTCCACTCTGTGTAATCACTAGACCGGTTCTAAACATTAATAATATTGCAATTTATTCCCCTTGATGGCGAAGCGCGTGCGCGCGGGCAATCATCGAGAATGCATGGTGGTACCGTTCGGTTGCGTCGATTCGCATCGGCGACACACATAATGTGTTACGGAGATTTTAGTTCATATTGCTAAAAATACATGCTGGATACGTAGATGCATGCTGAATGCTTATGACGTAAAGAGTTTGCGGAATCGACTTTTTTTTTAATATTGGCATCGTGTGTTTGCAAATTTAAAAGGTGTCAAGTAGGAGATATATTAATATTACATAAATAATAGTAAATAACAATGAATGGTAATAAAGATGATAAATGGTAAATAAAATGCCCTCCTCCTAAACCCCTTAAGTCATAATTTTGACATTCAAATTTTCAGATTGAAAGCTGTAATATGTTTTTTCGATCACATAAGTCTTGTTCTCCTTATATTATTTTTACTTACGTTAAATGTAATCAGTCGCCCTTATCAGAGACTTCCCTTTAGTACATAATGTCAGTAAACAAGATTAATGTGACTTTCGTTATCATAAAAAAATGCAACTGAGTTCAAAACAAAACTGTAATATGTTGGTCATAACTAATTGGCCTACTAAAATGTAATATCAACTTTATATAATTAATTGACGACCGATATGGCGTGGAGGGTCAGTATACCTGAACTTCACTCGAGAGGTCGTGAGTTCGATTCCCACACAGGACAAATCTTTGTGTGCATGAACATGAATATTTGTTCTGGTCTGGGTGTTCTCCTATGTATCTTAAGTATATGTAAAAAAAAAGCATTTATGTATGTTTATCCGTTATTTAGTATCCATAACACAAGTTCTTCATGATACTTATCTTGGAACTAATTAATTGGTGTGATTGTTAGAGAATATTTATTTATTGTGCTGTGCACTATACCAAAAAAAAAATTATATTCAAACATAACGGTTAGATTTAAAATAAAATATTCTTAATATGATCTTAGACATTAATTAAAAGATGAATTAAAGTAAATTATCTAAGATTAATTAAGATTTGCAGTACAATTAAACAGATTGGATAAAAACACAATCTATTTTCAGTTTTTTGAAAGAAAACATTTTAATAGAGATTTTTATCTTCTTGATTTCTTATACATAATTGTACTTAACAGTGAGTTGTGGTGACGGGGAGACTAAGATGACAAGAATCACCTAAGTCAAATTTAAAACTACCATCTTTAAAACACTACTTTATTGCACGCGGTAGGAATTCACAAAAACCTGAAAAAAAGTAGCATTAAATACTAGAATAAACAAAAACAGCTTTCACTGCGCGCAGGGCATTGATTCTAAAATAATTGTCAAGTTCCATTCATTAAATTTGTATCGCTTACCATAAAGCCAGATTGTAAAAATAGTGGAAACTCCCAAAATTGGCTTCATTCGATCGCAACAAAACATTATATTGCCAAAGATTGAATCCACTTTATACTCGTATATAAATAATAAAAAATCTCTAACAATAACACCAATTAATTAGTTCCAAGATAAGTATCATTGAGAACTTGTGTTATGGGTGCTAAATAACGGTAAAATTTTAAAAAAATCTTATTTTCAATATTCAGACTTGTTTTATATAGGAAAACACCCAAAACAGAACAAATAACTAATATCATTCACATTCTGTGCTGGAATCGAACCCACGACCTTAGGAGCGGAGTGCAGGTGTACTGACCTCCACGCCATATCGGCCGTCAAACGCTTATTTTCACAGTAGATAAAACTCATTCTTATACCATTTTACAAATATTCTCAGTGAATTAAAAAAGTGGCTTCTAGCTTGTTACTTTGTGCCGTCTGTTTATTTCAGAGCAATCTACTCATTACTCATAAACGATAATTAAAAAAGCCGCAACTGTAAAAAGTTAGGTAGAAAAAATTCACAGGTCGACTGTTGCCGCTTTTTATCAGATTTCCCACACTCGCCACATTTCCGTCCGAACCTTTTTAATTCGAGTATTTTATTAAGCTCACGTCATAAATTTATTAAATTAGTGGATTCGCTTAGCTTTAGTGGGATTTACAATAGTTATATTTCTACTGCCTTTATATTTAGGTGGTAGTTCTTTGGAATAATATTCGTTAATGTTTTGCATTCACACGGTTAGACAGTAGTTTATGCATTACAAGATGATGCTATCAATGGATTATTCTGGAAAATCCAAAGAAGAAAATATAACTGTTTAAACGGCTTGGTCCATTCAATATTGATTTTTTTAAACAAACCTCTGTAGATATTTAGTATCAGCATCGGTACGATTTTAAGGCTTAGCTTATTTTAAGATCGCGTATACTTGTTGGCTTTGGGACGTTTGAAAGAAAAATGCACCTGTTGCTCCCTAAAGGTGGTGTTTGAGTCTTGCTAACCTAACAATGCATTAATTCAATAAAATAACTTATACACACCATTCGATTGCGGGCAGAATTTACTATTTCTGAAACAAAGAGGTATATTATGTATAATAGTCAAATTGCCGCTTTATTCGTGTAGATGATATGAATAGGCAATGAGTGACGCCTCAGCTTCTGATAACCACAGATGATGCTCTACATCTGAATTGTTATCTGCTAAACTTCTGTATTCTTTTAGATCAAACTATATCTTTTTTCAACGCAATGACATTATGGGTGTTACAGCAAAGTGCTTCAGCATTAGATGATGACAAACGATACTCGTCGTCTGAATTGATATCCGCTAAACTTCTGTATTCTTTTAGATCAAACTATATCTTTTTTCAACGCAATGACATTATGGGTGTTACAGCAAAGTGCTTCAGCATTAGATGATGACAAACGATACTCGTCGTCTGAATCGATATCCGCTAAACTTCTGTATTCTTGTAGATCAAGCTATGCCTTTATTCAACGCAATGACATTATTGGTGTTACAGCAATGAGTGACGCTTCAGCATTAGATTATGACAAACGATACTCGTCGTCTGAATTGATATCGGCTAAACATCTGTATGCTTGTTGATCAAACTTAGCCCCCATATGACGTTGTGACAAAATCTGCGTTACCGCAATGAGTGACACCTCAGCCTATGATGACGATGAACAATGCTCGTCGTATGAACGGTTATCAGCTAACCTTCTCATTCCTGTAGACCAAGCCAGGCCCTCATGCAACGCATTGACAGCATGTGCGTTACCGCAATGAGTGACCCCTCAGCACAAGAGAATGACTATCGATGCTCTACGTCTTAATTATTATTCGCGAAACTTCTTTACTCTTGTAAATTAAGCTAGGCTCTCGTACAACGCTTTGACACTATATGCGTGACCGCAATGAGAGAAGCCTCAGCCTATGACGACAACTGACAATACTCGTCGTATGCCATCCGCTAAACTTGAAAAAGGTTATTATCACGAAGACGAGGCGTAAGAAGCGGCGGCGCGGAACCGGCCGGTGCGCCGGTGACGGTCGAGGCGGCTCGACGGCAGTGGCGTAATCGAAGCACGCAACCGCTACCATGCGCTGCGGAAAAAGCTCCCGCGTCTCATTAAAATGCACTTAGAGACGATTGAATATTTTATCTATTGAATGAAGAAAAAAGAGTTTGGTTATATTAAATAGAATGTTAGAAAAGGGGCTAGAACGTTTAGTACTTCTAGCTTCCGGTCACAGCTATTCATAGATGCATTTTCTACCTTTCCTATGATTAAAAATATCTACATACTCGTTGCTTGTACTTAGATACTCCTACAGTACTTCGTAAAGATTAAATAAGAAACCAAGGCCTAATGGCCAAGAATAATACCGAAGCTCGGATACGCTCAATATTAAATCCCACTATAATCACTCATCCAAGGACTATGCTTAACTTCGGTTAGCTTTGAACGACGCTTCGACGACTACAATGCAGTTTCAATCCTGAATTATACTTTATAGCACTGAAGTTAATATAAGCAAGCGTATTAAGTTACCATCAGGAGAGAGCCACTTAAAAGTTTTTAAGAAGTATAAAATGTTTAAGTGTATTTAGAATCGCATTTCCCAAAAGCGTGAAGTTTTCATACAGGAAACATGTAACTACTTCATATACATAATCGTAATTTAATATGTTCAGATTTTTTTAATTAATAAGCGCCTAAGATCAGTTTTATATTCCCTCCGGAAGGCTTAAAAAGCAAAACCTTACGCCAAATTGTTAAATTTTTTTTGTGGACGTTAAAAAAGTAAACACGATCCAACCAATTCGGTAGCGAGTTCAGTTTTAGTTTATTTGTGCGTGGATCAACTCCCTGGCACTTTATGGAGTCGTTAGAGGTATTTTTAAAATAAAAATGATTTATGATCCCTAAAACGACCCAGTAATTTAAGCGTGAAATATTCAACGCTTTAATATCGTGACTTTGGGGCTTATTACAAAACGAGATCTAAAGTTAGACCAGGTTTGAAACTAGTGCCGTCACTTTCATTTGATAAAATGACGACAGTGACAGCACTAGTTTTAAACCTGGTTTAACTTAAGATTTTGTTTTGTGATAAGCCCCGTGGTGTTTAATTCTTTCAGAGAATTCACATCTAATCAAGTAACAGTTATCAATAAATATATGTCATTCTTACACTTTTAAACAAAGAAACTATATAACAGAACTAAGATCATAGAACAGGTAACAAAATTAAAAAAATAATCTGTACAAGTGCACTGAAGCAAGAATCTTATACAATTTAAAATCCTTTTCTTGGAATGGAATTTTGAGGGCCAACACTGCCGTCCCGTATAACTACATATTAATCTCGTCTTTGCAGATAAGTTTGCAGATTCTCATTGTGTGGAGCAAGCAAATTTTACGGCTCATTACCTTAAGCTATTTGTCGTGTTTCCGAATGAAATGCTATCTCTATTGGACGATACTCTTACAGGTATTTTGAGGTGAGAATGAATATTTTAAATAGGTATTGATACTTGTTAATCTTCACTTCCTTAGCATATTTTAAGGACAGGATGTGGATTCATTTCAGAGAGGAAGTCTGTTTATAAAAGGCGATTTAGAAAAGTGCTACTGAAGGATGTTTAAAAAGTATTCACTATATTCTCCGAAACTTTACACTTAATTCTGCCGCCTTTTGGTTACTTATGTAACAAAAAATTATAGGGCTAGTGACAAAAACTTAGTATCTGACTAACGGAAAAGTATAACAGATTGGAAAAAATCGCTTCTGGTATTATAATAAAACCAGAAAGATCCGAAGAACACAAAAATCGTTGTCAGTTAAATCAACTACGTAAAAGTAATGTACCTAATGTAATAAAAATTCGAATCATAAAACCAAATATGCAACTAGAGTTTCTTTTATGAAACCTCAACGGCGTCACGAAGGACCATTGCAGTCTCAGGGAAAACCAGACAAAGATGCCGACATTTCGCTTCCATAAACTAAACAATAAGTGTTTAATTTTAAAATGCAAACTCTAGTCTAAGCAAAGGATATGTACACAAAAAGTACTGTAAACTTTTATTATCTTTACTTTATAACCGTTCCTTTGTACGACTCCCAGCCCTGTTTTCCCTTCACTGATTATTACAGTGTTCTGGTATTTTTTTACTTTTATAATTCCCGTTGATTGAAAGACTGCCGCCGACGAGCTGTGAGGCTTTACCTGAAAATGTGGCTTTAAAACATCTACATAGTAATGACTCATGAATATGCAAAGGATAATCTCAACAAACTCATTTAAGTGTTATTATGTTATGACCAAAAGAGTTTTGTTCTGATGACCATATGAAAATGTATGTCAAAACGTAAGTCACCTTTTTGCCAAAGTCACACTGGATAAACTCAGCGTTATTGGTGAACGCCTTGAACATTTTAAATGATTCATCTTCGGGCTTAGTGTGACACAGATTTTAATATAAATTGTTCGCAGAATAAAAAAGGTATATTTACAAGTCTTTTCTTGACGACATTGGTGTAAAATATGGAACGTTATCCATGTTATGATAACGGGAACGTTAGTAAAGGAGTATAAATCCAAACATTAACAAGAGACGAGGAACGAAAACGAGTCTCTTTCGAAATTAGTGTAAGTTAATTGAATATTTCCACGAAGCGTGGAAAGGAATACGAAATAGGGCAAACAATCCAAGAAGGGCGTCGTGTATTGTTTGAATAATGACGGGACGTCTATACACGATACAGCACTTTTACTGGAAATACTGGTATGTGTAGTTCTGTAAGTACGGAGCGGTGGTCGGGCGGGACGCGGGCGCGGGCCGGCGGGCGGTGCGCGGCGCTGGCGCAGCCGCGCGGGCGGGGGCGGACCTGTCCGGGCAACGGTGTCGCAGGCACCGCACGCCGCTCTCAGTCCTCTCGCAGCGGCCAACGGTACCGCATGTGCCGCTAGCTGCTCCGCAAAAAAAACATAACGCGAGGATATCTACCGTGCAGTGTGAATGATGCTGACTTGTGTATTTTGAAAGACAGTGACAGATACGAACAGGATCAAGTGTAGTGTTTACAAGCCAAGATGCCGAAAATCTTCCTTATCAAAAAGCGGCTCCATGAGCAGCAACTTGGGCTGCAGGAGGGTCAGGAGTTGCTCGCCAGCAAGACTGACCCACTGTGCTCTGACTCTCCTCTTTACGATGGTCCCATCCCTCTTCTTTCCAAGAAGGATAAGGATTCCGGTATGTTACATTTCTTTCATCTCCTCTTTGTAATTTGCAACTTTTATTACTTTTCACTCATTACTTTCCTCGTTCCACTTGTCTTTTTATATACTGAGTCACTTGTATTATATGCTACATCGTGTAACCTTTCATAACAACACCGTTAATTTTTCCACCATCATATTTATCACCTTCACCCAGAGCTATTTTTTCTAATTCCTTTTACTTCATACACCTATACGTGGTTATTACATCCTTCACTTTTCCATTCGTGGTCGTTTAGCCTGTAACGTAAGTTTTTTTGTCAGTGCCACCATAACGGCCATTCGCCAAAGAAAAAAAAGTTGATCACACTTGGATAGAATCCTGTTCTTGCTACGGTTTGCTGACAATCGTCTACCTGAGACCGTTTGTGTGACTTGCGTGATCTTAATCCACCGTCTCTTGTAAAAAAATATTAATATTTTAGGTTTTCCCTTACTTGGTTTTGTTCGTTTGTTTAATATGTTTTTGTGTTATATATAAATAAATATTTTCTGACGATTATATCAATTATTTAGTTCTTACTATAAGTATGATTAGGAACTTGTCTTATGGATACTAAATAACGGATAAACAAATATAATCGCATTTTTTTGTAAATACATACTTAATGTACATAGGACAATACTAATATTTATTTTTACGCACACAAAGAATTGTCCTGTGTGGGATTCCCGCACCAACAACGACAAATACACTAAGACCCAAGACCTCAGGAGCGAAGTGCGGGTATACTCGCCACCAAGCGATACTGGCCGTCAAAACCAATAGTCTTCTACAAAACAGTTTCCTATGCTCTTCCCAATGTCATAGGACATAAGAACGTTAATATCGTCTCGAGACTCGGTAACAACGCTAATTATATTAATAGTGGTTTGTAAACAATAGTTGTAGAAGCGTCCGCACATTTTAACGGTTCTGGTTGGCAGCTACCTAAGTGTGAATCACTTGTATAACTGTCGTGTTTTTGTATATTTCCACAACATGTTTGCTCTCGACTATGTGCTAAAATATCATCTCCTATTGGCTAAGCAAATGGCGAGGCTTTTTTGCGTGGATGAAAAGACTAGCCAGTTCTGTATGGCACATAGGTTTATATATGGACCTTTTTGACTTTGTGTGGATGACAGATGCTATCTGCTAGCCGAAGCGACTGTGACACGAATAGGAAACATGTCTCAAGGGTAACACTTCGCAACCAATGACATTGACGTAACTGTAATAAAACTGCCTTGGTACCGCGTAAGGATAATTTAGATAAAATCTTGCGTACACTAGACATTAGTTGTTTATGTTAAATTTTGCAAAAGGAATAAATTATGACTTTAAAATGGAATTTTGACAGAACGTTACTTTGACTATTGTGCGTCAATATAAGAAAATTTTCTGAATTTTGAGAAACCGAGTATTTTTGGAATTTACAAGAAACTTAATGTGTAACCTAACTTATCGAAGTTTATTGGTATTCGTGAATCTACAGTATTATTATTTTAAAATTTAACCACAAAAAAATTAAAAACTGTACAAAAGGCTAACTTTGCTATAAGGCAATCTCTACCAGTTAATCTTTGGGGTAGCAAAAAAGTAAAAACATTGTCGCAAAAGTGGTTGATATGTGCACTTATATAAACTACGGTTTTCTTAAGTTCACACAAATTTTGGACATTTATTATAGTTTAAGGCCCAGGCAAAAGTGGCTCGTTCGGTAATGATTACAGCGGATACGTTGAATGGGCGATGAAAGCCATAATATAACTGTCCAGCGTGCTAATCGGTCCGTCATGAGCACGAGACAGGAATTGACCGGATGATGTACCCACAGAGGTGTCAATGGTTGCGGCACAATGGCGCCACTTCCGGCGGCCATCGTTGCTCGCTTTGTATTTAGGTTAGTCACCGCAATCTCGGCTGACATTTCAATATAATTAACATGTACGTATGAGTGTCCCTTATTTGCATAAAGTTTGCTCCGTACGTCGCACCGGGTAACAATGAATCACGTTTAAGGTATCTATGAACCTTATAGATTTCCTTTACCTGTGGCGCGTCGAAGCGAAGAGAACATAACTATTCTAATACGTTATGCCACAAACACAATATCTGAACATACACTGAAAAAGTACAATGTCAGACAATAGTTACGAACAACTCATATTTATACAAAAAAAGCTGAGTAACTGATACACTGTTATTAAAAATTCTTTTTTTATAAGGGAAAAAATATGAGTTTATACTGCTATCTCGTAAAGTTTTAAAAAAATTACACTTTTTATATGAGAAAATTAAAGCTGCAGAGTCCCTTGCGGTTGCTATTAAATGACATTACCACCAATAGTTACTATTTTTAAACAGTTCATTTCCAAAGTCAATTAAACATACTTTTAAGCATAATTTTTTAGTCGTAGACTTTAATCGTCACAAATAAATGTCAAAATAATTATGGCCAACAATAAGAACGGCTTTACCTTGCGAAAATGTTCGTTCTATTAAAAGACATAGCTAAAACACATAGGATAAGTTTAAATACAGGTGGCGTTACACCTGCGGGCAAAAGGGTGCAACTTTTAAGGACGACCTGTTCAATAATAAATGCAAAGTGCATATGGGGCCACGGCGAGAGGGGTCACAGTCACAAAGACCGCTAACAATAGTTCGTACGTTATCCTCGCTGTTATACTACAATCGCGTATTTTAGTTTATTTTTTGTGTTACCTTCACTAAATCTAGTAGATATCCAATTTTAATATATAAAACTTTGGAGAAGAAAATACTGTTATTTTTTATTCAGTTTTAAACTATTTAGTGTATTACACAAACAAGCTATAAAATAAAAAAGCGAAGATAGTCAATTGATCATTTGTAATCTGATCTCTTTTATGCGCTGCATAATTATGATGAAATTTGGCATAATTAGTGATAATTATGCCAAATTTCCTCTCTAATACAAAAGACATCAACGAGTTGCGTCATTAGAACAAATGCCTTATAATTTTCTCCTGTTTTGCATTATTATTCGAATATTTTCAATTCATATTTATTGTTTTTATGAAATTTATTATATGTCACATACTAACAATTATTAAATAAAATAAAATACTTACATAATATTTACAATAACGACATTACAGTTAACAACAAAGCGTCAACTGTACAATTATTATAGTCAAAATATTTTTTGGGCCTAATTATTCTTAGCTGCACTTATTAAAAAATAAAACTAAACGTTTGGATGCGCTCACGCATCCTCGATCGATGTGGGCACGAACTTGCTGTTGACATTCACATTAAGGCCAAGGGTAATGCTCGAGTAGTAGCGGAACGTCACATAAAATATTTTTATAAAGAAACTCAATACGTTTCAACGCTTATTAACACGGAATAACGCTATTATCATTCATGTTTGTTATTAAAGCTATTGATTAAATAATCAAGCAATAAATTGTCTTAGCTTTATTTAAATTATTAGTTTCTTGTCAAGTAAGTATGGTATCTAAATTAATTGAATCATAACCATGTGTTTTATTTTAAATTTCAATTTTGAACAGATATGGTAGAACATTAAAAGTGAATAAATAGGTCAATAAATATCTATTTGTGGCTTTTTTACTAGAGTAGGAATACTAGGATACTAGGATGTGGAAAAAGTTATATGTATTAAGTTCATGTGAATATTCTAACCCATGGTTCTAGTTCAACATCTGAATAACTCAAGTCTGGGATGCAATCTCCAATAGTATTAGTTTGTCGAAAAATTTAGTATGAATGCACCCAAATTGCATGGTATTTTTTAAAGGACCAGCTCAATTTAATTCGAAATACCAAACGCCTCAAGTGTGGTATGTGCACCATACAAATAACTAAAAAAACCTTACGGCAATCCTTATCACGGTCGTCTCAATGTGAACAGTAAAAATCAGCATTTATATGGATTTGCCAAAAAAGAAATGTGCTTCACCATGTGGCCTATTGTGTTAGTGGCTATTGTACTGCCTTTTTAAAACTGGACGATCATAAAAAGCAGATTACGAGTGAATAGCTTCAGTAAATCCGTTCTCGGAATGACTTCACATTGTTTTCAACTGCATATTATTAGGCGTCCTTAGAAACTGACTGTCGGTATAAGGTATTATGTTTACGTTATCCTTTTAGTGTATAGTTTTTTTTTTGGAATTAAGTAAAACCTCTTTGGGCGCCATCTAAGCATCCACTATACATGCGTCGTAGTTTGTGCTAGACAAAGAGTTAACATACTTAACTTTTTCAAGCCGCGAGTATTCAGACAAAATTGAAGTTTTATCTACTAACATTCGTCTGCTGCTTTAGAGATTTTTGTTGTCAACCAACTTATTATAAGCATACTTTGAATGGTTTTATACTAAGACAAATAGGCATTACGAAATTGATGTCTATGACGGAATTATATCCAATACCATGTTTCCACGCCATATAATTAGTTAAAGTAATTAGGCAAAGAATCACACAATTAACGAGACGTAAATAAATAAGAGGTCAACCATACACATACCTACTATACCAAAAAAAAAAAAGCCTACACATACAACCTTAATATTACAACAGTATAATAATATGCTGTCCATGACAACCTTTGTTATTCTTAAGTTGTTGAAGGCATCCCTGTTGAGAATTCCAAGTACCTAGACTGACTGGTCACTACGTGCTTCGTTCTGTCTTTTGTATATATAAAATACCAGACGGCATCGGCTAGACCCACAAGATTCTTGCATAAAAAGAATTTTCTTGCATAAAAAGTATTATGCATAATTATTATCTAGTTCACACACAGGTCACTAGAAGCTTTTTAGCAAATATCATAAAAAATAAAAATGGACACAGAAAAGGCTAGTTACTATCCCAATTATAATATCATTAGTATTGAATTCACATTACAATATAAAAACTTAATTTTGTCTGTCTATCACAGTTATTTATATCAAAATTTAAAAAAATACTATTTAGTTTATAATCAACAACCACACCACATATTTCTCAGGATGACATCTATAGAGACAGCTCAAATTTAAAAACTACACGTCTACAATAAATTTTGCAATATAACAAGTTGTTACCAAAAACAAATATATGACTATACTAGCCTGCATAACTGAGTATCACAGTTTTAAAATTGTTATTTTTATTTTATCTTTGTTTTGCGTCAAAATATACTAGGTTCCACTAGTTGCAAAGAAAGCTAATAATTTTGGCTATAACTTTTATGTCTCTAACTTCTGTAGTATTTTTTATAAGTTATAGTTTGCAGGCCATTGTATCAATAATAGATTTGCATATTGTCGAAGTTATGTGACAGAATACAGTTCACATCACGAACAAACACAAAGAATCATATTGACTTTACAGAGAGGACACGGCCGGTCGAGTGGAGGCGGTTAGGTGGGTCTTGCCATTTGTTTTTTGCAGCCCACAAGATGGCACGCACGTGAGCACGTTTGTTCTAGGAACAGGCTGTACAGTGCTCGTCCACATGTCCTTTAGCACCGGTTATCGTATCGAGAGATGTATGCGGGTCCACTTGCCTTTAATTGGCTTTTACATCTGCACATCTTTTTTTTAATTACATTAACGTATACAAGCATTGGTAGTTCATAATATAAGTTCGTGAGTTTTAGATGTTTTTTTGTGTTTCCTGGTAGTCCACTCCTGTATGGTTTAAATAAGTGGGAGTGTCTGGAAATCACTGCTCAAGAAAATCAGATCTTACCTACACAAGCTGAGTTATTTCAAATTGCTTTTTCTGTAACTTAATTAAGTAATCAAGCAACTTAAAATTTATACTAAAGGCTGCTACACTTTCAGCTTTACACGCATTTACTATTAATGTTACCAATTTTATTTTATTTAATCGGGTGGCATAATTTATTACCACTTTGAAACCGGCTGGACTTTTCTTATTCAGACTGAAGACTTTAGTTTATCATCATAAATACAGATTATATTCTGACAATAAAAAGTACGAAAGCCAGGATACTTTAAGTTAGGACTGTGCAGTTTCCGCTTGCCATCAAACAAGCTACAAGCTTTAAAGTAGAAATCTTAAAGTAAATTAAATATTATTTCAATCAAAATAGCAGTAGTTAGATATTACATCTAAATATTTTAAAAAAATACCGTTCCACGCTGCGAACAAAAATGAAGTTAAATAATTG
Source organism: Musotima nitidalis (assembly GCA_949126915.1). Classification (NCBI taxonomy): domain Eukaryota; kingdom Metazoa; phylum Arthropoda; class Insecta; order Lepidoptera; family Crambidae; genus Musotima; species Musotima nitidalis. The sequence goes on along the minus strand of OX421418.1, from coordinate 8,289,633 downwards.
TCTGTAAGATAATTTCGTGAACAGATTCGTAATACACTTATTAAATATTCACAAGTATATGTTACAAATCCATCAGCTATTATTGAAGCTGACAGTCTTATGAGCTACGTAATATTGTAACAAAACGTAATGTCAATTAACGGTTAATATAACACATGAATAAATTTAAAATGTACACGTGAAGAACTTTACACGTTTTTTTCTCGAGAATATTGTACAGTCAGTCACATGTTTTCAAGTTCGTACACAACGTCAAACTGTTACAATGTTTGTACGTACTCAATATATTGTTGTCTTAAAAGAGTAAATTTTTAACAAATGTGGTACACATGTTGCGAGGCATACAGTACATCGTTATTCAATTGTCGAATGTCAACTGAAACAAATATTACTAATTACTTACCTTATTCCGTTATGTTTTAAATACTATGGAATAAATAAAAATATATGTCATTTAAGACCAGTATTCTTAGAAGCATTTATAAAACTTAGTTTTCTTTACATATTCCTCAAAACGATATTGTGGTTCCAAAAACTTAAGAACTTAAACCGACATAATATATGCAACATCTAAGAAAACACTACATAGTTACTTAAATATATATCCGTTTGTAAGTAGTTGTATTACGACAGTATATTCATCATCTTAGAGTGCCTTACAAACACATCTTAACCATATTAAAGTATACAGAGACCTCATCAAGAGCTTAGACAGATAGTTTCCATTTAAAAGATTTATTATCAATGAAAAATAGTGCTTTATATTTACATAGTTATAAAATACTCAAAGATTAATTCACATTAAAATTACCTCTATGATATATATCATACAAAGGGAAGACATTCTTTTAAGAATATAGATATTTAATTGACGACATCTATGGTCATCTAGCTTTAATATTCCTATAGAATAAGTCATTTAGTTAACATTATTATTTAAATATTGACATACTTAGCAACAATATGATAAGTTAAATCTATAATAATGTCTTTGTGTCTGACGTACATGTGTTTTGTTACTACAACTGTTAAAACTAAATTGACATACACTACACATAACAAATTGAAAACACAAACTTAACAAACATTTTCTATATGTTCTGTTAAGAAATACTATTCCAATTGTGTAGTTGACACTTAAGATACGGATAAATGAGAATAATACTAAAGCTCCATACGTCATCAACAGACCGCTTTCGTTATCAGAACACATTAAGGACCACCAAGGAAGAAAAATTAGTTTTTATCACTTTAAAAAATTACTGCTTTAAAAATAAATACCTTCTATAATGAGTTTTCATATTGATATTCATTCCTTTAAGGGAACGGAGCTAAATGATGGTGAAATACTTAAATCAGATTTAACAAAAGAGATGAAAAGTTACCAAATAAAATAAAAATGGCGAACGGAGAGCGAAGGCTCACATCTCAGAGCGTAAGGTCATCTCCTCCATTGTTGTGTCATGCGCAATAAAAGATAATCATTTCGTTTATTTTGGAGCAAGTTACTATGGGCCGCCTACAAAGTGACGCTTCTGGTCAAAACGATTTACGGTAAACAAAATAAATTTTCTCTCCTCTGCAATAATAAAGGTCAATGATCATATAGAAGTATTTAGTCAATTAAATTTTGATAATAGCTTAGTTAGCTCAAGATGGATATAGGAAATTTTACTAACAGACCACGGTTACGTCACAAGAAACATAAAAATGTTTATCCTCGACCCTTTTAACCATAATCCTTTAAAAAATGTGAGTAACGGTAACGGTTTCGTATATAAACCTACTGTGGGTAATAAAACGAAGGCTCTTCGCTTATTTGTAACCGATTGAAAAAGGCAGTTGATCGCCTTCTAGATACAGGATTTTTTTCTATCAACTAGCCGAATCGATTTGGCTTAGCCTTGAACACTTCGCTAAACAAATTTGGGTCATTAACCCTTGCCAAATCTGGTTGTGATTCACGTCGTGAGCACAATCATAATAAAGTGTTGAACAGTTTTTGTGGCCGTTTATTCTGAGGCGACGTATTAGAATCACCGTTTTTTCTTAGCTACTTACCACTGGCGTTAAAAATCCGGAAGGCTAAGCAATTATATTTCGTAGGCGGAGCAGGCTCGCGTAGGAAGGTATATCGACTTCAACCTCGAAGTTAGGTAACAAATGTGTGAACGAAACAAAGGTGTTGTTAGACGCATAAATGTAGTGTTACGAATTTTAAGACCACTAGTTCCTCGACTCAAAGTCAGACTTTTGTTTAGCGAGAGGTTGACGCAATGGTTAACAGTAAAGTGATAAAACGTTTCTGAGCTAGTGTCAAAGGTCATATAGATGACACACATGGTCGAAACGGTTTCCAGATGTGGCCGGACACGATTAGTCGAGTAACAAAAAATGGAATCCTCTGTTCGACCTTTCGAAAGATTCTCGAGGCGAGTGCGCTCCCAAGTACCGTGCGGCACTTAGTCGCGGAAAAAGCTCTTCAACGGAATTTTATGTGATCCCGTCCGCAGCGGTTCTCCATTACATAGCTGTCTTCTTTATAAAGCGTTAAATGCTAAGAGCGTGCGATCACCCCGCCCGCAAGGACAGGATAGCTGCTCGCTCGGCTTCGCTAGTTTTTTTGTGGTCCCAGGCGGTTCTACTACCGCCTCCTTATTATACTGTATTTTATTACCTATAATAGAACAGGCTAGCCACAGTAATAAAGGTTACATCTGTTCTGCTATACAGTAAGTTATAACTGAATGCCACATTAAAATTCGTAAAGTTCATCCATTTAAAGTATTTACAAGGTGCAGGTATTATCATTAACCATTTTTGTAGTCTTGTATCTGACATGTATTTTATGTTTGAAGGCTGTTTAGGTACTTTTATCGTAACATTGTCCATTCAACAAGATGTAATTAATCATTTAAACAGATTAGAATAGTGTTTAACTAGAGATTAATGTGCCGATAATTGCTATGAACGCTCACTCCAACTAAATGATCTATGGGTATCAATGTCATTAATGACAACATACTGTTCAAGTTCTGAGAAATTCCTGTACCTACATAACTTGGAAATAATATTTCGATGTACTGATAGTTCATAAGAAACGACTGGAAAAGGTTGTTTTTAAAGTCAGGTTTAATGTATGCCGGTAATATGTTTTCCTTCTAAAAACGAGAAAACAAATCAGGTAGAAAAGCAAGTAACCTAAAAGTATACCTAACCTACTAAATCTTTAATTGGGATATATTAATTAAACAAATATGTTTCATAGTCCAAAGCACCATTTTGATACAGTTTTAGTATTGTCATTCTATACTATTGAACAGTTAACATCCGTAATGTGAAACTAATTTACGACGACAACTCATGGTAGACGCTGTGACTTTTTTTTGCAAACTTAGACTTTGTTATGTTTAGCCAAAAGTATAAATTATGAAGATGTATATTTAACAAAGTATTACTAAGAAACTCAGTAGTCACTAATTATTGCCAAAAATTGATGCGAAGAAGGCAGCCGTTAATGACCAAGTAATGAGCGTTCGCATTCAAGGTTGCTTCTCGGCAGGAAACAGCGGCCGAATAGATATGGACGTGGTAATTATGAGACCTTGACTTACCGTTTTAGAATAAAAACCGCACTATTTAAAATCTACTCCGCATCAAAGCAAATGTATTACACAAAACGCTAACAATTTCGAACGTCTTCAAGCAATATCTGTTTTTGAACTAAATAGGTACCTACTTAATATACTTACAATTAATTATTTCTCCAATATACATGCCATAATTGCCTAGAAATTATTGATAGATAGAAAATTTTTGATTGTACACCAAAATTAAATAGCACAAGAAAGCAATGGCAGTAGAAATGAAATAGATGTTTTTAGCTTCTTGATCTAGCGTTATTTAAATTACAGTTGAAGTATTCAAAATATGCGGTTACTGTATGTTCGGCAAAGTACGAACAAATTTCTCATTAGGATTCTCTCGAGCGCCGGCCACAGGTTTGTGTCGTCTAAAGAATATTAATTAAGGACCTTAGTCTGGTTTCCAAATGTCAGGCACGAATACTGTCTTTAAGGCAGTAAATATTTTATGTGTAAACTTTAGCAGTAGGTAAGTTATAGCACAAATTTATCACATTATTAATATCTGATCTGACTTTAAATCGATGGAATTTAAATACGAACAAAAATTTTAAAATAAACAGGGTATATATCTTTTATGTGAGTAACATCAAAATTTGTTCTAACGCTTCAGGTATGTAATTAAAGTATTTATCAGAAATTATTCTAATAAATCTGAAGAAGATAAGAATATTACTTAGTCTTTTGATTAAGTAATATTCTTATTTTCTATACAGTTATGTCTATTATGTCCACGGGTGTCGTTAAAGCTAAATAAAGATAATTGGTGCACTATGGTCGGCACTGCAGAGAAATTTAAAATTAGAGTCTGCAGTCCGTCACGCCTGCCTTAGCCGACGCATACAATTACGGGCACCGGACAAAAAAGAGGCTCAACAATGCAGTCTCGTCCTTGGGCTCCTAACAAAAGCCGAGAAAGGGCACAGGAACTCGTTTGGGCCAACCTTGGGACTTTCACTGACTACCTACACACGTTTCGCTATAATAGATTTTTGTAAACGCAACTCTTATTTCTCTTCATTTCTCATTTGTCACATTCGCTCTTATTTGCATACACATTGCCTAATATTTGAAAATAGCTGTAAAACAATGTGTATAAAGTATGCATTTTAATAGAACAGTAAAATTGGTGGGTTAAAGTCACGTTAACAGACAGGAAGTGTTCAACATTGGCTAAATGGATAAAACTCTGCGGCATCAATGCCTATGAGATTTAGGTCGAGATTGGATTTGTCAGTTTGCCCGCTGGCGTGCCAATTACAATAACAACACACACATAGCCGTGGGTGTGTGGAGGCGAGTATTACCGTTATGGAGGCACATACCAGTGACGTCAACGAGGCTTCATGCTGCCGACGTTACACGAATACGTTAGTAATGTAATGAAGGATTCAAATTATCTGAGACAGTTTCTAGAAAAGACGACAGCAAAATGTTTATCTTAAAAAAGGTAAAATTAACGATAATTTCCTTTTGTTACAGATCGGGATGTTTTCGGGTACTTGAAAAATAACCATGATAAACGCACAAAAGAACCAAGAAGATTCATTTCTTCCATACTTGGTGGAGACGTACCTTATGGGAGTCACAGAGGGCATGTCCTCACACCAGCTGAACGTAAACTATATTTACCTAGCGTTGTAGGATCTGAAGAAAAGAAATCAGAAGAAAGACCCTTAGTAAAAGAAGAAAAAGATTCCCTCCACAGTGAGCCAATAGTGCTTCCTAGTAGAAGCTCTCCATCTCCAGAGTCTGCGCCATCACCTGGTATTGACAATAATATTACTTGTCAAAAAGTTTCTGTAATACAAAGGACACCTTCTCAGTCTCAGTTCCGTGACAATAAAAAAGAGCTTTCTGATGTAAGCATACCTGTGACTTTGCCTACATCAGAACCTGAACAAGATCAACCAATAGATTATGTAATAGCTAAAAAACGAGGTGAGACTGAAGATGAAGAAACTGAAAAGAAAATAAGAGAACAAAGGAGAACCAGCAGTTCTAAAATAGCCAATAGTATTTTGGCTAGACCAGTGCTTGTCTTGAGAAATCGACCAGGGACTAAAGTTCCAGGAATCCTTATTGCTGCTGCTGGTCATGGGCGATCAACAAGTGGTAGCGGGTCTAATGGTGGTTCCCAAGCCAGCAGTGGATCAGGGAGCTTCAGTTCTGGGGGTGGTAGCACAGCCCCATCATCAGGTGGCGGTGGAGCGATTGGAGGTGGATCAGGAAGTGGTGGAAATGGCCGCGATGGAAGGTCAAACTATGGACCCAACAGTCCACCGACAGGAAGTCTGCCCCCTTTCTATGAAACACTTGGACCGTCTTCAAAGGGTGGTCAAAATTCTTTTAATGCCAATAGTAATTTTACGAACGAATTCAATATTATTAATGGATTCAATATGGACTGTGAAAATGCTAATGAAAATGCAACAAATTTCTCGGAACAAAGTAAACAGTATTCTTTGATGCAAAATGCACATTATGGGCTTGCTTTAAAAGATGAAGAAATAGACTATGAAAATAAGCTAGAAAATTTAGGTGGCATGGTAAACTATGGAAGTAATTTTGATGATTCTATGGTAGTTGATATGGGTGATGATGTCATTGACAATTATCAATTTTCTACGACATTAACCTTTTCCGGAGCAAATGAAAGTATTTTAGGGAATCTATCAGACTCAACAGAAGACTTTGCAAGCTTACTCACTCCTCACGTTGAGTCAATAACTGACTCCGATTTAAGAGAATCGTCATCAATAACACCAGACTCTGTTCACAATCCCGTTGATCTTGAGTCACTGGCAGAACAAGTTAATTTAAGTAGACAGTATTACGAAAAAGCAAATTATTTGGCATTTGCCAGTCAAGAACAAGGTTCATCTTACAATTTTTCGAAAGACCGACCAGATCTGTTGATGCAACTAAATCCAGCTCTTTTGCAACATAATGAAGGACAAATGCAGCAATTGCAAATCCACGTTCAGTTCCAGCAGAGGCCTCAAATTCTCTCACCTGGCTTCCCCTTCCCTAGTCACCCCTTGGATCTGGATTCACCGACAGGCGTGTCACTACCTTCGCCGGGCGGCAACAACTCGCTGGACAGCACAAACCACATTGAGAACACATCTTTAAGTCCAGCAGCTGCTGTAAGTGTCAAGAAATCCTCTCTCAACGATAGCAAAATTAATATTTTGCAACAAAGGGTAAGCATTATTTGATTTTAAGGCAAAGCTATGATTCTATTTTCTTCTTCAATGTCGTCATTATAATTAATTAGTTTTGATAAAAATTAAAGAGACGATATCGTTTGAGGTTGAATAATTAAATGTCATTGTGTAACGCTAAGCCTGAATCAACTTATGCTTTAACTTGGAGCAAAATTTCATTTATTAACTGTTTTGATATCCTATTTCTGTAAATTATTATTACTGTTTTTGCATTAAACTCAGTATAACAACCGTAATAATTATAAGGTCAGCAAGATCTTTAATATATTTATATATAAAAGATTATACACATTAGATAAAACAGTCAGTTTAAATATACATATTAAGATAGTAAAGACTTGTGAAAAAAACTACATCATATTTTTTTTTATTACAGTTAGGTCTGCCGGCAGAGCTTCCATTAGAGTTTATCAATGGTGGGCACGGTGTAAAGAACCCATTGGCTACAGAAGCAAATGCAAGACAAAGAGAAGAAGAAAAGAACAAACATGTTTTAGTTAGCGAAGACGACCCCACCAAGTTCGTTTGCAGAATCTGCTCAAAGAACTTCAGCTTACAAAGGCTTCTGAATCGGCACATGAAATGCCACTCGGACGTCAAACGGTACCTCTGCACTTTCTGTGGCAAAGGTTTTAATGACACATTTGACTTGAAGAGACATACCAGAACACACACTGGAGTCAGACCATACAAATGCAATCTCTGCGAGAAGTCCTTCACCCAAAGATGCTCTTTAGAATCACATTGCCTCAAAGTGCACGGAGTCCAGCACACCTATGCATACAAGGAAAGAAGGACTAAGGTAATAATAGTAATATTTTCATAAAGTTTGCTAATAGAATATTTTCGACTGTACAAGGACCATCTGAAGTACTCATACTAAAGGCTCAGCATTAATTAAATTACTGCTATCGTTCTTTTGGAAGAATTAGTCACTGTACAATCATAATGAATATCAGTACCGCAGGTCAAACATTTTTGAAATTCTTAAACCTACTTTTTTTATACATTCATAATATAGATTATAAAATAATAACTAAGCCGATAATTAACGTTTGCATATTACGTTTGTTTTACAGATGTACGTTTGCGAAGAGTGCGGACACACTACAGCCGAACCGGAGGAGCACTACATGCACCTCAAGAAGCAACATCCCTACTCTCCAGCGCTCCTCAAGTTCTACGACAAACGACATTTCAAGTTCACAAACGCCACATTCGCAAATCAATTGCTAGGGCAGCTACCTATGCCTGTCCACAATTGAAGTACCTAAAAACTACAACAAATTGGCAACAAATCAAAAAGCCTCCTATGTCAATACTGGTGTAATCAATATAAATTATTCCATTCAATTTGTAATGGAACGAAAGGTACTTAACTACGAATTTATTCCGTCCACATAAATGTAGATAAAAAATTAAGTCGATCGTTTAATATGTACCCCAGTGCTTTTATTTAGGTATTTTAATCGCACAGACTAAATTTTAATAAACTAAATCATTGTCTTCCAAATAAATGTAAGCATTCCGGGCGATCAACTATTAATTACATTTTGAATTTATACGTGTATTTACGTGACTATTAACCTTTTGTTCCCATAAAAATACCTTTATTTGCATCAGTCAATGTGAATTTAACCCACTGGCCTACTGCGATAGGCACGACTGCAAAAATCAAAGTATCGGGTATAATGTGCAATCTTTGGTGATGGTACGGGATTATCATTTTAAGCTTAGGTTTTAAGTAGAATAGCCGATTAAATTTAAAACGTAGAATTATATTAGAAGTTGATCTTGATGTTTCATTTCAAACCAGCTAAGAGTTTAACGGAGGTGAGGATTATTTAAAATGATATTGGATTAGTTTCGGATGGTGCTATGCGGTTGAGTTGCTGACTTGAAATGAAGCGACATGGAACGGATGACATCTCTTGTCCGTTCCATGAAACATATCAAAATGGAACCTTTGGTACCAACTAACTGCACAATTAGGAATCTCCTTCCTCGTATTAGTGATACTAGCATCTAATTGTCTCTTGAAATATTAACACAAATTATGTCACAATATTAAATGTATGTAACTATAGAAAATGTTATGTTTGTTCTTTGTTTGTACTTAATATTGTTTTCGAAATTATTTGAATTGTGTAACAAACCTTATTTGGTTTGTACAATAAGTCGTACCAAGTTAAAATGCATTTCTAGAAATATTTATATTATTTAATTTAAATCATTCTGTCGGTTACTGCCCGTGCTGTGAGTGTGTGTGAGAATTTATCTATTGTATAACTGAGTTATTTAATGTGTCGATTTTAAGTAATGAATGATTTAATATTTGGTTGGTCTTGATGAAAGCTCCCAACTTTACGAAAAGGGGTTAAGAAGTCTATGATGCTCAATTGATAGATTTGCGCTTTCACAGCGAAGCTTGTGGATGAAAACTAAAAATTTGTAAATATTGTCTAAATTTAGAAAATAGTAGTTAAATTTAATTGAAAAATTAACTGCATAATTTTAGTACCTAATTAGAATTTATGAGATTTTAAAAAAGATTATGTTTTTAGTGTTTTGTAAAATTCAATAGGTTTTGATAGATCTGAGAATATTATAAGTATTGGCTTATCATTGTTTGTTTATGTCAGCCCATTTTATTGTGATAGCGCAATGCATTATTTTTACTTGTCTGTTGCATTTACTAGCATTTTTGATTTCATCATGAAACTAGTTTCACTTTAAGAAACAAACTCTTTGTTACTCTGTATTGATAAGCAATATATCATGATTAAAATATTATAATTCATTTTTATTTCCTAAACACCAAAGTTTTTAACGATTTATAAGGTACTAAAGTACTTTTATTTAACCATATCACTGAGTATTTCATGTGTACCCTATTGATGGTAAATAAGTATAAGTTCTATTTTGCTTACAGTAAACTAAAAAAACTACATTTGGAAATTTTAACAAAGTCATTGTCATGTCTACCCATAAATCTCCTAGTAGAGATTGGAGAGAGTCATCGCATTCGTGTTTGAGATCCTGCTTCCTTTCAGCCGTCGAATTTTGCTTAACGACTGCCACATGTCTGATAAGCCTTTGGTTTTGCCTTATTATGGCTTCCGTAACTAAAAAAACACTCGATATCGAATGCAAGCGGATTTACTCACTTTAATTTTATAAAACTCCTACAAAATCCACATATCACTTGCTTACCAGTGATGGTAGGTTCCTCGTTACTTCATTCATTACGTATATTAAGACCACAATGCAACCTATTTTACAAAATTTTGAGCAAGGCAGCACCATGTCTAGCTTCTTTTCCTACCAAGCTCCTGTCCTTTTAAAGTAAGTCGCTACTATATTTATGACGTTCACAAAAGTATCATAAAGAAATTTCAGAATAAATAAATTATTGTTGAATTTCAATTACCTATACAAGGAGTGACCTCTCTTTACTTCGGTGGCCGCATTCGTCCACCTAATACCGCGAAGTTATAAGCGCTTCTTTTGCAATCGTATCAGTCTTATGAATCAACTGCTGAGCATTGGCTTCCCCAATACGTATTCATACTATTGGGGGTATTTTTCCTTAATTACCATGCTGGGCAGGAGGGTGATCGCAGCTAAAGTCAGAATGCAAGATAACGCTGCTGCCCACCATTCGGTAAGATTTCTCTTCGTTAACTCTTTCGACTCCGATAAGATGAGAGGGGGTGGCACTATTCTAGGCCGGTACAACACGGTCCTTTCGCAATATGTTGAGCAATAGTTTTTATCTTCAACATTGCTAGTAACTAATCGAAAAACAAAAATCTGAAAATAGATTATACTTAGCATGTTAGTAATTTGGTTTGATAAATTTAGGCGGTCGCAACTGTTCATCATTCCAGTTGAAACAGAGTTCAAACTTCGCCAATATACTTTAGACGTGAACCCAATCGTAACACAATCGTTAGGCAAATAAAGCATCTAGCATGGTACATCTTTAAAAATATATTAATGTCCAATTTGGTTTCATACAAATAGTAGGAATTTACTCTCATAACTTTGGATTTCTTTTGAAACCCCACATATTCTAATTTTAAAGAACACACGAACGGTGATTCTTTCTAAACGAACAAATCTATAAATTAAACACATCAAATAGTTGATCGGAATGTTAATGATTAAATTGTTAATTATTTTAATCATCATATCCTTGCATTATACTGGTTAAGGTTAGGTTAAGGTTTTAGCTTAGGGCCCAGGGTCTGCTCATTGGTTTTACCCAGATTTTGGCTGAATTTAAGTTATTACTTGGAGCGACTTAAGCTTAGGGCCCAGGGTCTGCTCATTGGTTTTACCCAGATTTTGGCTGAATTTAAGCTATTACTTGGAGCGACTGCCGTCTGCCCGCAACCAAGAGGAACATCATTCTATGATTAAATTAGCTGTCAGGATGTTAAAAGGCACTGAATTACTAATACTGCCATAGATGTTCATAAAAGCCGGGACCAATTGCCTAACGAGCTATCCGAGACACGGAGCAAGCGTTAATTACGCACATAACTTCGAAAAGTCATAGGTATGCCACAAGGTTTTGAACCTGAGTCTCTCTGAATTTGAAGGCTACGGGTCTCGTCACTGGGCTATTGCTGCTTGAATTACTTTAATACCTGTATATAAAAGAAGTAACCATCTTTATAGAAATGATTTTTAATTAAATTGTACCAAATGGAATCGAAATCAAAAATCATCAAATTCAGATAGCTTTAGCTCTATGAAAGCCTACTTTTCAGCTTTTTTTGTACTAATTTACCTTCCGTCCGTAAATCAGAAAATCTAATATAATTGCTCTGTCTTTTATAAACTTTCCAACGTTTATGTATGTGACGGTTTTTGTTGATTAGGTATATTAGTGAACGTGAGTACCATTAAGGAAATCGCTTACCGTCTTACCGTGATTACTTTCTTAGGAATATATTATATTCTATATTAAGTCAATATATCTGCTAATTATCGTTTACCAGTTCTGCCGTTATTAAATCGAACTAACATGCATACAAGGATTATACTTACGTATATTTAATATAGCTTTTTGCAGTCAGGTGACTCGGGTAGAACTTTACATACATGTATTTTACACTAGAAGACTACCAAATGGACCCCGTCTTTAAAATAAATAAATCTTCATATAAGAAGATTGTTGTAGTGGTCCTTATAACAAGCTCGATATATTTGATACTATACCATAAAAAAATGACAGTTTTAGACATCGAATACAACAGATAACATAACATCCATGTACCTAGTAATTAAGTAGCAATTCACATATAAGAACTATTGTGCATAATATAGTTACAGGCGTTAGAGAAATAGTTATAAAAAAAGCATTTTAAAGGTAATACAATAAATAAAGTAAAAATTAAATTTAATCGGAACAAATAAACGCATTCAGTATAAGTTTAAAAAAAACATATTTCTGGGTTAAAAAATATAGTATCTTCTTATTTAATGTAGCAGCTCATAGCTATAAAACAGTAGTTCCCAAACTTATTTTTCTCGTGGACCACTTTCAAAATGTTACTGGACCCCCTGCTGCTACATTTCTACCACATTCTTAAAGTCGCCAAAAAATGAAAAAGTGTCGCTTCTGAGTTCTGTCCCTATATTCCGATAGGTAAAATAAAAACGAAAAATGGTACATTTTATATCTCCCGTGGACCCCTGGGGGTCCACCTGGACCACTTTGGGAATCACTGCTATAAAAGAACAAGTAATGAAAATTTAATTGCAAAATAAGAAAATCTGAAATGCTTTCTACATTAAAAAAACAGACTGATAATACACATAAGATACATCTGCCAGCGGGTAGGTATCATAAATTAAAGAATTATATAATATATATATTCATAACAATACAATAAATAAGATTTAATTTTTTTTATTTCCCAAGTAAATGGCGACTTAACATTCTATATCACTAAATGAATTAAAACTCAAAATGTCAAAAAAATATTCTCAAAAGTTTGTAAAATTACTTAAATAAATGCTAAGTTATGAGTTATAAAGACTTTCGGAGATAGGCAATAGGACATTCAAAGGTGCATTCGGTGCCCTAATATATACGGTCCAGGCATGACTCAACGATATTTTCTTTCATGATCTGTTTGCGTGTTATTTTATTTATGAATTTAATTCAGCTTAGAAAGTTTCATATTAAATCCCTGCAATCTTGACTTTTCAATAAATTTATATATTCATATCTTTACATATTATTAAATTACTCTTTATAAGCAAACTTTCTAGTACTTTGTACAAATCTACAAGAAATTGCTTAGATTTATCGTTCTTCGAGGTCAATTCGAGGTTAATTTTTCGAGGTCGGTACATACATAGGTACATAACAAATAAGCCGGACCACACTAGCACAACAGAAACGCACTCTACCGATGTCATATTTATTGTTTAGTTAAATCGGTGTTCAATTTGGCATGCTTCGCGTGTTTAAACTAGCACTCTTCCCTCGGTTGGCCCCGTTCTCTTTACACTGTGTACCTATATTAAATTCTTCAATCTTATCAAAAACTATTATACAAAAACTAATGTTCTGTTCTGTAATTACTATTATTTAAATGTATTTTAAATTATTGTGCGAAGTTACTGTCAATTCTTGATTTTTTTTTATAGATCTGTTGTAATTAAATGTACTATACATAAATCATTTTTATATTCAATATATGATAACTACATATTTAAATTATCTATTTCAACTGTCACAGTTGTATTGTCAGTAATTATTTCAATATCGTCTAGGGCTGGGAATTTTGATAATATTTTAGTCACTTATTATATGATAGTTATAATTATATGTACATCATCAACATATATTTTTTTAATTTCATAAACTATTAGGTCGGGGAAAAAGTCTTTTCGCATAACGTAGGTATAAACTTATTATAATTTTTTTTTGACTGTACTATTTGTGTCTGGCTGGTTTTGGTAACATTAAAAAGGTTCCATTATAAAGAAAAGAAAAAAATAAAAAAAAGTTGTTTCCCGCTATTTTTCATTTGTTTTTCTCTCCGTTAAAATGAGTGAATCTAATGAAGAAATTCGATACATTTTAAAATTTTATTATAAAAAAGGCAAAAATGCAACTCAAGCAGTGAAAAAAATTTGTGATGTTTATGGACCTGATGCAGTGTCAGTAAGAGTAGCACAAATTTGGTTCAAACGTTTTCAGTCCGGAAATTTTGATGTTAAAGATGCACCTCGCTCTGGTCGCCCTGTTACGAATAAAATGGACGCCATTTTTGAAAGAGTGGAGCAAGATCGGCATATTAGTAGTTACGATGTAGCTGAAGAACTGGGAATTGACCACAAAACAGTTTTGACCCATTTGAAGAAAGCTGGTTATACAAAAAAACTCGATATTTGGGTGCCACACGAGCTCACTCAAAGAAACTTAATGAACCGTGTACTCATTTGCGATTCATTATTGAGACGTAATGAAACCGAGCCGTTTTTGAAGAGATTGATAACTGGCGATGAAAAGTGGATCACGTACGACAAGAACGTGCGAAAAAGGTCGTGGTCGAAAGTTGGCCAGGCTTCACAGACTGGGCCAAACCTGGCCTAACACGAAATAAGGTGATGCTGTGTGTATGGTGGGATTGGAAGGGCATTGTTTATTATGAGCTTTTACCGCCCGGCAAAACCATCGATTCTGATCTTTACTGCCAGCAACTGATGAGATTAAAGGAAGCAGTCGAGAGAAACGGCCGGAATTGATCAACAGGAAGGGTGTGGTCTTTCATCACGATAACGCTAGACCACACACATCTTTAGCCACTCAGCAAAAATTAAGAGAGTTCGACTGGGAGGTCCTAGTGCATCCACCATATAGCCCTGACCTTGCGCCTTCAGATTTTCACCTGTTTCGGTCTCTGCAGAATTCTTTAGGTTCTGTAAGGTTGACCTCAAGAGAGGACTGCCAAAACTATTTGTCCCGTTTTTTTGATCAGAAGTCCCAAAGTTTCTACAGTAACGGGATAATGTCTCTGCCCACAAAATGGCAGAAAGTTATTCAACAAAACGGTACATATATATTGTAAATAAATGTAAATAAACTTTGAAAAAAATGTCTTGACTTTTCATACAAAAATACGAAAAGACTTTTTCCCCAACCTATTATTATATAGTACTTGAAAACGTCAAAACTAAATATAAAAAAACAATCGAAAAATTATTACAATAAAATCACGAAGCTTAGATTCACAACATGCAACAGTAAAAAACACAGTATAAGTGTACAGGGATCCTACCAAGACCTTAGGAGCCCAAGCCAACCCCACTTGCAAGTAGTGCACCTGTCGATCAACCACGAGGCACTAGCAAACATAACAGTTTCCGGTAAGCGGCAATAGGCTCGCCACATATTACGTGGAACCAACCATTAAATTGGCGAAGTGTGAGGGTTTAATATGCCTCTGCCTACCCCTTCGGGGAACCAGGCGTGAATGTATGTCTGTACGTATGTAAGAGGATTTTTTTTTTTAATGTAAGTAAGTGAATCTAAGTGCCAGTTCCGAGCCACCGCTCTGTTAGAAGAACTGGCAAATAACTCACAGTCTATGCTCTTTTAAATTATCAATTGGTTAGGTATTTAGACTACAATCTTTATTTGTCTGTGACGCTATACAATGCAATCAAACATAACGTTAACAATCTTCATGTTTTAAGTCCAAGATTATACAAGTTTAACATGATTAGCCGTTATAATCGCAAAAGAATCTCTGAACTTTGTTTTCTATATAAAATAATTCATAATAAAATAAATTGCAACTATCTTCTACAAAGAGTTCAGCTAAAGGTACCATATTCTTATCCTAGATATAAAATCGATAAAATATTTCATATGAATTTTTGTAGGACCAATTTAAGTCGTAAATCACCTATGAACAGAATCCTTGATCAGCACAATACTCTCGTTTCTCGTCACAACGTTTGAATCGGACTTTGGTCCATATTTTTGTAGGTTTGGACATATTTAGTAATAAGTTTAACAATTATAAAAGTATATTAAAACTAAAATTTAGTTTGCTCTTAACTTCCCATTCTTTAAATAATTGTAACACATAGTTATAGTTTGAAATAGTTTACATAGTTTATAATTCCAAATCTATATAAAATAGTTCAGTGCAATAGGCACTTTATTATAGTAAATGTAATTTGTTAAGTATATCAGATGTAAGACCATTTGAAAAAAAAATATTTGTATAATGTGTAAATATGCTTAAGTGGTTGAGCTATATAAATAAATTTATAAGCCATTCATATTAAAATAGCCTGCAAGAAATGGCAGTTCAATATCACGCATTTTTATTTGCCATATAATCTTTAATAGCATAGTATCCCTTTTAATACAAATTGCGTTTTATTGTGAAATAAAACTCATTTAGCTGTATATTGCTTGGGATTTTAATGAAAACACGCACACATTGTCCTCTAAATGATGATACAACTAGTAGGGACAACTAGTTTATGATTATTCCTTGTGTTTAGGTTATGTAAACAGCTTTTCTTACTAAATTGATCAATATTCTTATGTACATATATCAGGTTTTCATAAACAAATTGACCCGCCACTGTCATAATATCAATTTCTTTAATTTTTTCTCTTAGCGAATGTCTAGATGGTAGATTATGGGATCCTGCCTTTTCGCCGAAAATTGTTTGGCCGATTATCACTTGCCAACCAACGTTTTGCCTATTTTTCACTTTGACAACTAACGATTGTCAAATTTTTGTATGACAACGTTCCATTTGGTAGAATTATTGTTATGCTGATTATTATAATGACACAAAACGTTTGGGACATTTATCATTTGTCAAATCTTTCACTAGGCCAGACAACTATCAGACAACCCTTTTTAGGATGCTATTGAAATGTAAGTATATTTCAGATTCCTCAAGAAAACTGAGTGGTAACAAACACTTTACCTCTTTATTAAACTGTATGTCGCTTGCATATCTTTTGGCGAAACCCTGGTCTTGAACTTGTCTGAAAAAATAAAAATAAGTTAAGCAACAGAAATCTAAGTAGGTAGGTTAGGTTAGGTTAGAGTATGTCAAACAACGAATCGCTTTACGCTAACTAAAACATACTGCTACTTAAAAGTTGGCGTTTTGAAAAGTGTCATAATAAAAAAAAGAACAAACGTGCAGTTGGTAACTGTGAGGTTGGGAAATAAGACAAAATTATATGATAAGTTGGCAAATGATTATTCGGCGAATTAACATTCTGCGAAACGTTAGTTGGGAAGTGATAATCAGCCAACCAATTTTCGGCGAAAAGGCAGACAACCTATTTTATTTCATTATAAGAATTCTCATAATTCTATATAATTTAATTTATAATATATACTAAACAGAGTTAGTTCTTGAATGATAAACCGTTTGTGTGGCATTGAATATCAACCACTTCTGAAATGACTTCTGTACATGCTGCTTAACTTAGTCTTAGTGAGACATAAGCACAGTCTCTGCCTAAGACTCTTTAATATATTCAAAATTAATTTAAAAAAATCTATGAAACAGTTTCTGAACGAATTAAGCATTCTCATTTAATTATGAATACTGCGTCGCGGAAAATTTATTTTACAATATTTTTCATTATAATAGGTTGGGGAAAAAGTCTTTTCGTATTTTTGTATGAAAAGTCAAGACATTTTTTTCAAAGTTTATTTACATTTATTTACAATATATATGTACCGTTTTGTTGAATAACTTTCTGCCATTTTGTGGGCAGAGACATTATCCCGTTACTGTAGAAACTTTGGGACTTCTGATCAAAAAAACGGGACAAATAGTTTTGGCAGAGCTCTCTTGAGGTCAACCTTACAGAACCTAAAGAATTCTGCAGAGACCGAAACAGGTGAAAATCTGAAGGCGCAAGGTCAGGGCTATATGGTGGATACACTAGGACCTCCCAGTCGAACTCTCTTAATTTTTGCTGAGTGGCTAAAGATGTGTGTGGTCTAGCGTTATCGTGATGAAAGACCACACCCTTCCTGTTGATCAATTCCGGCCGTTTTCTCTCGACTGCTTCCTTTAATCTCATCAGTTGCTGGCAGTAAAGATCAGAATCGATGGTTTTGCCGGGCGGTAAAAGCTCATAATAAACAATGCCCTTCCAATCCCACCATACACACAGCATCACCTTATTTCGTGTTAGGCCAGGTTTGGCCACAGTCTGTGAAGCCTGGCCAACTTTCGACCACGACCTTTTTCGCACGTTCTTGTCGTACGTGATCCACTTTTCATCGCCAGTTATCAATCTCTTCAAAAACGGCTCGGTTTCATTACGTCTCAATAATGAATCGCAAATGAGTACACGGTTCATTAAGTTTCTTTGAGTGAGCTCGTGTGGCACCCAAATATCGAGCTTTTTTGTATAACCAGCTTTCTTCAAATGGGTCAAAACTGTTTTGTGTTCAATTCCCAGTTCTTCAGCTACATCGTAACTACTAATATGCCGATCTTGCTCCACTCTTTCAAAAATGGCGTCCATTTTATTCGTAACAGGGCGACCAGAGCGAGGTGCATCTTTAACATCAAAATTTCCGGACTGAAAACGTTTGAACCAAATTTGTGCTACTCTTACTGACACTGCATCAGGTCCATAAACATCACAAATTTTTTTCACTGCTTGAGTTGCATTTTTGCCTTTTTATAATAAAATTTTAAAATGTATCGAAATTCTTCATTAGATTCACTCATTTTTACGGAGAGAAAAACAAATGAAAAATAGCGGGAAACACTCTGCAAGAAATAGGACCTAAGTTCGCTCGATTGGTGTGAAGGGAGGGATTATGTCGATAATACGCCTCAAACCCTTCGCTTCAACATTCTATTAATAACGATGAAAAAAGCAAAAAGTCTCGTCAATTGTGTTTTGCAAGCGCAATTCGTGAAGTTAATAATTAAAATTGTTAGATATTACAGAGCATCCGCTACTGGAATCGAAACTAATAGGAAGTACTATAAAACATTAAAAAAATTAGTTAGGTAACAATACACACAAAAGGGAGAAGTTAGCATATTAAACCAACTGTAATGTGGTACAACTTCAAGAGAATTTCTCACTTTGGCAAAAGCACGCCAGTGACAATTCCTGAAGAACTTCTTAAGGCAAATGATATAAATAGATCTTTCCTAGAGATACCGGGAAACACGCAAACTGACGGTAAGATGTTTTTTTTCCGAAATAACAAAATCTACATCCAATGCAATCGTTATAAATATAAGAAATAAACGAACAGGTGAGCAAGGTAATCGCATCAATAAAGACTAATGCATGCCATGACGACATCACCATCCACATGATACGCCAAACTCTTCCGGTTACCTTTCCGGTTATAATAGTGTAGTGCTTCTCCATTCGGTGGTTCTTCAATAAAAGACTGATACTTTTGTTAAAACTCTTTTATAATTCACAAATTAAATACACACTCTGTGAAACGCAAACGAACAGCGATTCAACTAACTCAGTTGCTACATCTAAGCTAAGACACAGAATGCCCCTTTGTATCAACCTCTTCTTCTACGTGTTCCGCTGTTGGGGGAGCACGGCGCGGAATCGGGGCTGGGCCCCCTGGCCGCGGTGTCGTTCTGCGTCCGTAACTACGGACGCGGCGTTGGGGTGGCTGTGTAGCCAGTGTTGAATCCGGTGTCAATTCCGGTGGGGCGCCGCGATCCAGCCCTGGGCGATCAGCGCCCTGGGGCGATCAGCGGCGCGAGTGTCTTGTCCAGTAGGCTACGTCAGTCCTGGGTATCCTGAGGGATGAGGCTGCGGGCGTAGGCCCTGGCCTCCGGTGGACGCGCATGAAGCGGCGCCAGGCCTCGGATGTGTTCGTGGCCTGACGCGTCCGCACGCGCGAATATCGGTCCCGCCAGTCGACCCACGAAGGCTTCCACACTCTCAAGCCTCAAATCCCTTGCGATCGTAGCGTTCCTCACGTAGCGAGGGGCCTTGACGATCTGGCGTAGGGTTTGGTTCTGAAAAACCTCCATCTTCTTCCTTGCCTGCTTTCCTGTGAGCGCGTACCAGGCTGGGGCTGCGTAGGTGAGGATGGGGCGGAGGTACATCTTGTACACTCCGAGTTTCACTCGTAGTGGTAGCGACGCGCCCAGCACTGGACGGAGCAGGTGCCGCGCCGTCTTGGCTTTGGCGACTGTCGACGCTACGTGGGAATTCATGTTGAGCTTACGATCGATCGTGATACCCAGGTAATGCCCCTTTGAGGCAGGTGGCCGGCTTTTTATAACCTCACCAAAACTTGTCTAAGACTCCGATTAAAGACTAAAAACATTATTATTGAAGAACGAGTTAATCACTGCTATTATGTTACAGATACTGAAAATATTACCATTAAATATATATGACAGTGACTGGTATTAACAATATAGTGAAATAACTGTTACAATAGCAATTATTAACGAGTTCATTAGAACTGCGAAATTCCCGAATGCATGGAAGCTAGCGAAAGTTAAGCCGATACCCAAGGGTGCGTTCGTAAAAGACAATAAAGAAAGAAAGAAAGAAAGAAAGAAAATAAATTTATTCAGTACAAATAAACATGGAAACATAAACATAGAAATTAGTACACAAAAAAGCAACGATTAAAATTTACACAAGCAAAATACAACATAAAACCATGTACTGAAACGGTGTCCACTCAGCACACTGTCGGACACCATAGGATGCCACGACGCTGATCTTCCGTGAACACCTAGGCATGAAGTGTTACTACGCGCAGTATTTGTGAAATGCATCTATTTAAATAATTAAAAATAAATTATCATAAATATAATTATTTTTATATATATATAAATATAATTAAAGACCTAAGACCTATTAGCATTTTGCCTGTTCTTTCCAAAATACTGGAAAGAGTTGTATGCAGTCAATTGACAAAATACGTAGAAGGCCAAAACATTACACCTGTTAATTTGTCGGGGTTTCGCAGGTATCACAGTACAGCCACTGTCTAATGTAACGTATGACATTATCTCTGCCATGGATTCTGGAATGGGTTCCTTGCTGGTTCTGTAAGATTTTTCCAGAGCATTTGCTGGTATCAATGTGGAGCTGGTAGTGGCTACGCTATCCAGTAGGATAGCGTAGCATAGTATTCAGTAGGATAGTAATCGAGCATCAGGTATAGCTTGCAAATCGTCCAAGTTCATTTTGAATTATAAACGGCAATATGTCGCGACTGTTAACGGCCGCCAATTTTAAGTAAATCCCAAGTACTTCCTTTGTCTCTGATCAATCCCCGGTGGTCAATATTGAGTCCTATTCTGTATAACATCTACACGGCATCTCTATTACGAAATATCAGCATTCAAGGTCACATCTTTATGCAGATGACACAAAACTGTATATATCATTAAATCCTGGGGAAACGCTTAATGCCGTTGCAAAACTGAATAGGGACTTCGAAAGCGTATTCAGTTGGGCAAGTTGTAATAATCTTGTACTTAACTCGACTAAATCAAAATACATGGTGTTAGGGTCTTCTTTTATTGCACCGCTCCCTATTGGAGAGAGTTCATCTTTATCGTCACACTTTAGAAATAACTGTGACTAACTGTACTTTACTTTGACTGTGAATAGATGACGAAAACCATTATTATAACTTATTGTATAAGTTGTAATTGATAAATACATATGCAAAGAACGTGATTTATCAATATATGTACTTGACACTGGCTAATACTTCAACGAGTAAGAAAAATAAGTTATTTTTACAATTAAATATCTTAACGAAGCATATTGTTAATATCACACACAGGGAAACATGAGGTCAAACACCGGAAACTATTCCGGCACCGGGAAGTTTTCCTATTATTTTTTGTTCCGTTACCCTTATGACCTATGACATTACTGATTTACCCTTCCCTGTGCGTTACGCAGTGCAAAATCCGTATCAGTTTTGGGTCCTATCATAGATACAAAGTTATACCGGTAAAGAGCAAATAAAAAAGTTTGTAACAAAATTAATAGTACATTGTCTCTACAGCCAGACGTGATATCTGGCTCCATTTTTCTCGCACTATGAAATTTTCCCTCCTGGACTCGATCTCCCAATAACTGTTAGGAAGTATACATAAGTAGATTAAAACTATATAAACTATACTCGGAAAGACAAATTAATGGAACAGATGAATTTGTAAACTTTATTAAGACATACTTTCAAACTTATAAGGTGGAATGTGTAAAAGCTAAATTTAAATATATAAGTGATAAAATTTAATCCACTTGGAAAATTATTAACGCAAAAAGCGGAAAAGTAAAATCAAATGACAATAATTTGAAACTTAACATTAACGGTAAAATAATTACAGAAGATGCTGAAATCTCTTTTTCTATCGTATTCCCGTAGTTTTAACCAGAACCCTGGGCTCGTCTACCCCCATTGCAGAATTTTCATTAAAAGCCAACGTTCTTTGTTGTGATGTTTTATTAACATTTAGTACAGTCAATGTACACACCATCCTAAAAAATTTAAATCTTTAAATTTTTAAAAAACCGCTGACTATTGGGGAATTTCTGTTCATATTCTTTAATCGAAATAGTAGCTCCTGAATTGGTTATTGTTTTTAATAAGTGCATTGATAGTTGTATGTTTCCGGTTCTAATGAAATTACGCAAGCTAACTCCTCTGTATAAATCGGGGAGCACCTGAGATCCGTCAAAGTTCCGTCCTATTTCAGTATTACCAACATTTTATATATATTTTTTTTTAAATTATGCTTAACCGAACGCGTAGAACTAAACCGAAGACCGCGAGTAAAACCGAATTAAACAGTTCGGTTTTACTCGCGGCTGGTCTACTACTGATGCTGGGATAAAATTATTGCAGGGTATTTACGAAGCCAGGGATGAGTCATAGTATGCTTACAGTGTGTTCTGGGACTTATCCAGAACATTTGAATGCGGCCAGAATCAGACTTAACTATTATGAAGTTCGTAACACCGCCTTGCGTTTTGTCACTTCTTACCTAAGTGATAGGCTCTAGAAAGTAGTTATTAATGGTAAGCAGTCACCCGGTTCTGCAGTAACAATGGAGGTGCCGCAGGGTTCCATCCACGGGCCATTTCTATTTCTAATTATCTCCCCCACTTTATAAAAGACGATCACGAGATTGTTTTATTTGCAGTAAATGCGTTTTTAATATTTAAAGTTAAACGTGGACAATGTGAACTTGACGATGTAAATAATGCGCTCTCTAGGATAGTCCACTGGTTTAATCATCATCATCATCATCATATCAGCCATTTGAAGTCCATTGCTGAACATAGGCCTCCCCATTTGCTTTCCACGTTGATAGATCCTGTGCCGCCTGCAACCAACGGCTCCCCACCGCCCAAGCCAGGTCATCGATCCATCGCGTGGGGGGCCGCCCTCTACTACGTTTGCTGATTCGTGGACGCCATTCAAGAACCTTAACTCCCCATCGGTCGTCGGTTCTTTGAGCTATGTGCCCCGCCCATTGCCACTTCAGCTTGCAAACGCGCTTCGCTATGTCGGTCTTTCTAGATCTCCTACGGATTTCCTCATTTCTGATTCTATCACGTAAGGACACTCCGAGCATAGCGCTCTCCATTGCACGCTGAGCGACTTTGAGCTTCCTTATGAGGCCCATAGTCAGGCACCACGTCTCAGTCCCATACGTCATCGCTGGCAACACACACTGATCAAAGACTTTTGTCTTGAGACACTGAGGTATTTTGGACGAGAAGATTTTGTGTAGTTTGTAAGAAGTGCTTGCAATGTTGTACACCTTCTGTATGGGGCATTAATATTGACCCTGGAATTAATGAGAACAGCCGTAGTGCCTATCATTAAAGTCAGAACGATGTGGCTGAAAAGACCAACTATAGGCCGATATCGTTGGCTACCGTTATCGCTAAAGTATTTGATGGCTTACTGAATGTACAAATTAATAATTGCGTAATACCGCACGGTAATCAGTTTGGTTTTAGAGAAAAGTTAATCTTTATTTATTTATTTATTAAGGACAACCAACAAAACATTACTTACTTCTATTTAGTCACACTTCAAAAGGATACATTCTATAGTAATGCCTTAATTACAGGCTGCCACGACATGCAAAATATTAAACAGTTTACAAAATTACAATTAATCTTAAACTTATAGTAAAAAATATATCTATAAAAATATATATATATACCGTTACAATATGAAATGTTCTGCCACGACAACTGTAAAGCCCTACGATTTGTGTCTTGGGATCAAGGTAAACTTACTTCTACAGTTGCCGTGGTCATAGTGCGCCATAGCTATCTATAACTTTGACATAGACCTGGCAAAGATGCCCGGTCTGCAAAACAAATTAATATCTGAAGTTTTTGGAATTTTATTAAATTTGTTTTGTAATCTATTAACTGTTGAGAAGTGACCCAAATTACTCTTCAAAGTTCTGATATTAAACAAATTATATCTAGAGCCGCGTGGCAGTTTATAAGGAGTGTTAAATCTGAGATCACTTAAAAGTATGGGGCAGTCTAGGTGACCATTACTTAGCTTATATAGAAATTTCAAATCCGCGATCTCTCTGCGTTTTTCTAAGCTTTGAAGTTTAAAGTAGTCCAAGCGTTGCTTGTATGAAGTTAGCTCTTTGGCCTTGTGACACTGAAAGGTTAAGTGCCAGAGAAGAGAAATCTTCTGTTTACAGATTCAATTCGTTTTCTATGAACATCATACAGAGGTGTGAACACAAATTTTACTCAAAACAGATTTAAACTCCTTACAATTTCGCAACACAAATCCAAGCATCTTGAAACTCCTAGTGACAATTTTATCTATATGAGCATTAAACCGCAGTTTATTGTCGACAACAACGCCCAAGTCACGAACGGTATCAACCTCCCTAAGAACTGAACCGCACAATTTGTAGGACGAGAAATGTGGCAATTTCTTTTTCGAGATGTGCATATAAAAGCATTTCTCGGGATTCAATTTCAATAAATTATCCTTACACCATCCGGCAAATCGATCTAGGTCTTCCTGTAGCAACTTAACATCCACCCTACTAGAGATATGTTTAACAATCTTAAGATCGTCCGCATACAAATAGCATTGAGAATGATGGAAGCAAGATATAACATCGTTAATAAATAAGTTAAAGAAAAGAGGCCCGAGATGTGAGCCCTGTGGAACTCCTGATGGTATCATATACACATTAGACTCATACCCATTGACTACAATTTTTGATGTTCTGCCGGAAAGGTATGATTTGCACCATATTAATAACTGTCCTGTTATGCCGTATAAAGATAATTTTTTTATTAGTTTGTTTAAATTTACTAGATCGAATGCTTTACTAAAATCTGTGTATATGACATCAGCAGAAGCCCGAGAGTCAACTGCATCCACGACATTTGATATGAAACTTATTAAGTTGGTTGTAGTAGAGCGAGCTTTGACAAAACCGTGTTGTTGCGGTGTAATTAAACGTTTGACGTGCCAGTTAATTGCTGTGTATATCAAGGATTCGAATAGCTTACCAAAAACTGGGAGAATAGATATGGGTCTATAATTTTCAAGGTCCGACTTATCCCCAGATTTATGAATTGGCACGATACGTGCCTCCTTCCAAAATACCGGAAAAACTCCCATTGATAGTGATTTGTTAAATATGAGGGAAAGAGGCAAGGCCAGGACATCAGCACATTTTACCACAAACAGGGATGGTACGCAATCAGAACCAGCTCCTTTAGTAGTTTTGAGTTTTTTAAGAGCCTGTTTGATTTCGTCTGAAGTAAATACAATTTTATCTAGATAGTGTGATGTGCAGTCAATCGCCGCAGCGCATATACTCGTATCTGTATCTGCTTCGGTGGATGGTGCGTAAATAGAAGAAAAGTATTGAGAAAAAAGATTGCATATATCAGAACCATTTGTCGTGGAGCTGTTCTTATAAAACATTTTTGAAGGATATCCGTTTATATTTTTGTGTTTTTGTTTTATGAAAGACCAAAAGGCCTGGGGTACATGAAGCCTTATTGTTTCCCGGATAATAGCGTAAAACCTTTCAACCATAGCATCCACTGTCAGACAACCATGAAACTCCTCACCCCAGACAATAGAGCTAAGATGGTTAATAATTTTATCGTAGTCGCCCTTATAAAATTTATATACGCGATGAGAGTATGGCTGTAAGTAGCTATCATTTATATCATATTTTAAATTAAATTCTAAGGGAGGATGATACTCGTCTGCTTTAACTACAGGCGATAGGGAACGTTGTACATTCTCGACTGGGGCAGTTGTTAGAATTAAATCGAGTATTCCATCTTTATGATTCAAAATATTATTATATTGACCTAAACTGTTACAAGATATAAAGTCGAGTATTAAAGTGCTATAAGTACTATTTTTATTACACGTTCCGGTTAGTGGCGAGTCGGGAGTACCAGACCAGTGTATGCAGCTCTGATTAAAGTCTCCCACTATCAACGAATGGCTATTATTTTCAAGAATGCGGTCGGTATTACTTATAAAGTGTTCTAAAATATGCCTTTGCAAAGAGGACGGCAAATATATTCCACATATTAAAAGTCTCTGAATTTTATTATGTATTTTGATATCTATTCCCACCCAAACATCCTCACACATGCTTTCAAAATTATGTAACCGGTATGATACCAATCGCTTGGATACTGCAATCAAAACTCCTCCTTCCGACTTACCACCATGAAAACTGCTCGATTCTCGATCACGCCGGTATACCGAATAACGATCATCAAACAATTCGGAATCCTGTACGCTATTGTTAAGCCATGTCTCAGACAGAACAAGTACATCGTAGTTACTGATTACAATATTGTTAAAGAATTCTATAGTCTTTCCTCTAATTCATCTTACATTTTGATAGTAAATTTGCAAATAATTGTGATTAGAGAATTTTATGTAAAAAAAAATCGTCACTTTTAAACATAAGACTAAAAAAAAAGCCAGTACCTTAAACAATTTTTTTTAGAGATTCCGTATTTCGTACAAATATTACTTCGATGGATTCCGACTTACGTGCATATACACGGCCGCTGCGCTCCCATACAAACTTATAGTTCAACTCTTTCGCACGGAGCCAGGCAGCAGCGTGAAGCTATTTTTGTTTTCGGACGACAAGTTTTCCACGACGTATATAGGTATCTTCTTGTCATCAATTCCAAGGTCGCTGCTGGTCAATTTTTCTTTTTTATGATCTTTATTATATTGAATTACGGCTGCCAATAAGCAATCTCTAGTGCGAGGAGTAGTAAATTTAAGCAATATGGAACGTGGGCGTGTGCTTTTATTATCCTTTTTGGCAATGCGTGAACAAAAGGCGACTTCTTGTTCATTTATCGGGAAATTCACTGCCTTACCTAATTGCTTAACAATGGAGAGAACGTTTTCAGAGCGATGCTCCGGCACACATTGTAGCTCCAGGTTGGCAGCTCGTGACATCTGATCCAGGTTGATTAAACGGTTGTTAAGACCATTTACTTCTATCTGTAGCTGTTCATTTTTTTTCATTAAATTATTATTGTCCTGAGTACAAACAGAAATATCATGCCTCAAGCTGTCGAATTGGTCGCTTAAAAAATTCAACGAATCTCGAAATGAACCCAATTGCTCACGAAGATCGCTAAGGTTGGTACTTATAGAACGGCTTATTTCACCGATACTGTCCTGAACAGCGCTGCGCAATTCGTCTCGAATTATTTCTCTTATCTCTGAGCGAGAAATATAGTCCGACGTCTTCTTGGTTGACACATCATCATGTTTGTCTTGCGCCTTGCGGCGAGGGACGTTTTTGAAAGTGAATTCAGCCAGTCCGGTTGGAGTTGAGGGGCGCGCCGGCTGGTTGGTATTATCATTTTTCGGTTGCTTGCTCAGGCAGCCGGGGCACAACCAAGTGGATCTGTATGACTCATGTGTTAAAGTACTATCTGTTGGAGATATATTCAGACAGGTGTAATCGTAGCAATCGTTGCACCTGATACATGTTAGGTAATGTTTGTTTTTTATAACTGAGCAGCAAGCGGTACAATTCATTTTTATTTCTTCAAAACGATGTCAGAGTTATATTCACAATAAACAGGGTATATCAATAAAAGTACAGGCTAATGCCGCCTCTGTAGTTGTTGTTTTCGTTGAGCGAGTTCAACTTGCAATTAAGTTCGCGAGAAAAAGGTCGTAAACGCCGTGTATTCGGCGTCGCTTACGCGTTATAGCGATGCACTGGTGACGACTAAGTGATAACTTAAAATGGGTGAATAAACACTAGTTTTGTTAAATTATTGATTTTTTTGCGAAAATATTAAAGTAACCAATACACAGGTGAACTTCAACGTATTTGGATTACACTTTTTCCAGGAAATATCGCACAAATATTCACTTTACACCAATCAAAAACACAAAATAATGAGGAGCTAACTGCAACGATGTTTACTGTATGAACTATTTGTATTAACGGAAAGTGCGATTCTATGCTTAAAGCATGCCGTCCGACATTACACGGATAGGAGGACCTCCATTTATGCGTGTTTCCTCTGTTTATGTTGTGTGTTATGCTTGTTTTGTTTATGTTTAGTGTAATCATATTTGATTGTTTTTTTTATATTTAATTTTAACGTTTTCAAGTGCTATGTAATATTTTATATATAGTTATGAAATAAACGACATAGTCAACACCTCTCTAACCAATGGTAGGATTATGGTTTTCGCAGATGACACAGCGCTAGTTTACAGTGGTACTGATTGGACACAAGCTTTCAATGATGCCCACTTTGGTTTCACCAACATACAGTATAAACTTAACTCTAACTTATTTACATTAAATACTGACAAAACTAAATTGGTAACCTTTTCTATCTCTAGCAAAACACAACCTAGCGAAACGTTTGTCATAAAAGCTCATAATTATGACTGCAATAATACTAATAATAGTAATACATGCACATGTCCAACATTAGAAAGAGTTTCATCAGTTAAATATTTAGGCATTGTCATAGATTCTCATCTGAGCTGTGCTCCGTATATTAATATCTTAACACAACGGGTGCGTAAACTTATCTCTGTTTTTAGAAAGATCAGACATGTAGCTAGCGTCAAACTTCTTAGAATACTATATCTTGCGTTGTGCCATTCAATTTTGCTATATTGTGTGAATGTTTGGGGAGGGGCTCAAAAAACTAAATTACCCCAACTTGAACGTGCAGTACTAAAAGTAATAAACTTTCTCCCTTACAGATATTCGACTGAGCGCCTATATTCGGAATATGGAGTGCTCACAGTTCGACAATTATATATATTGGAAGTCCTGCTTAGACAACATGCCTTATATGACCCGAATAATTTTACACAAGAAAATTGTAGACGTGCATATTCGCAAATGTCAATCACTCACTCTAAAACTAAATTCGCAGAGCGCTTTTTCCCATTTAGTGGTCCTTATCTACATAAAAAAAAAAAAAATACTGAACTTACTTAATAAAACTAAACATGAATGTAAGTATATCCTAAAAGAATGGTTACTTTTAAAGAATTACAGTGACACCGAAGAACTCTTAATTAAAGTTACTTAATATTATAATAACTAATTAATATAAAAGTAAATTATATTTATATATATTTATTTTCGTATTTCAATTTATGTATATTGTAGGTATTCATGTAATTATTTAAACCTAATATTTATTAAACTTAACACAGCCTTTAGGGTAGAGAGCATAGATACCTATAAGAACAGGTTAGACCTAGTTTAGGTATTTAAGTGTACCAAATGTATTGTGAAAATGTGTTTTGTTCAATAAACTTTTTATTATTATTAAACATACATTTTGAACCACCACAGGGCGGAAATTAGTGTTGTTTGAGCCAAGACAATGACAATTTAGATTTTAACTTTGTAAGCTTCAGTTTCGTAAATATAATTTTGTGGCTCTCATCAAGCGATGAATCTCGTAGACTTTCGGGCACACCGTGAGAACGTCTTAAAATTATATCGTGTCTGTCTTGACAAAAACTTCCAGCTGACTCCTGAAGTAATTGAAAGCTCCCAAATAACAAATGTCTCCCATATAAACCTCAGTATTAAAAAGAACCAACAAGCCAGATTGCAGAAGCATCCCACGATCTTTCATGCCTTTTTCAATTCCTTTTTCATATTCAAATTAAACCATCAATACTGAATACTTTGCGATTCGTGTCGCGAACTGTTCGTCTCTTTATGTTAGCTGTTTATGAAATTATAAATAGTGAACTCGCTTCTTGCTATGCATACTCTTTTTAATGTCTTAGTTTATGTTAATAGCTTTTAACATATAGTATGAAATGAATTATGATTGCAATTATTTAAGTTGTACAATTCATACAGTCGCTGCCTACTTTTTTATATACCTGTTGTAGCCTATTCACAAAATTGAAGTTTCTCAAAATGTTCAGTAGACTGAAAAATACTATGAAACTAATTAAAATTAAACCAAAAATATTAGCATTAAGAACATCCTTATCGTTTTGCGAAATTGGGACTGAACCTATTCTTTCATCTATATTGCTTTGATAGCATTCCAAACGTTTATTTGTTACTGGTCCATATTGAATTATATCCGGTTGATTATATTTAAATAACAGTATTAACCCGCAATGGTCAGACGGTAGGCAACTCAATACATTCTTGAAAGATGGGATACGTGTGCTTGTCACTGTTTTTTGACAACATTAAAATCTCCACAAACTACGATGTGTATACTTTTAGATTTTAATTTTTGTTAATATAAATAATAAATAAATATATTTTCCATAGCATATTTAAAGGTAGAAAAGTAATCAGATGGTGGCCGGCCGATACTATAACAAATTGGTATAATTCCACTCAAAACAATACAATATTAC
The DNA here is from genome assembly GCA_949126915.1 of Musotima nitidalis. Lineage (NCBI taxonomy): Eukaryota > Metazoa > Arthropoda > Insecta > Lepidoptera > Crambidae > Musotima > Musotima nitidalis. The sequence goes on along the minus strand of OX421418.1, from coordinate 8,258,802 downwards.
ATTCTGTAGGAAGATTTACAATGTCCAATCGATGTTTACATTTTAAACTGTTTGTGACAAATATCATCCTTCATGAATAGCGGATATTCTTACAACAAAGCTTAATAATTTAAAACTATTTATGTCAAAATTATATTTACTGGTTTTCAAACAAATGAAAAATATATTCCAAAAACTCTTCAAAATCAAGGTTCAAAATCAATTCTATCACACAATGAATGTTTTGATGCACAATGTTTGGGAACAACCTTGCCTTTATCTTGCCTCTCAGTTTAAACCAGGAGAAGTCAAAAAAATAGTATTAGTAAAAGTACTAACATTTTGTAGAACAATATTAAAAGCTTTTATCTAAGTAATATCAGATTTTTGTAAATAGTATGCTAACATAGTAGCTGTCATGTTTCTATACGTTCGTGGAAGGTAAACCATGTCTGAAGTGAAGTTAAAATTGTAAATAAAACTATTCAATTAAAAAATTCGAAAATTATTAGAAAAAAATCGAAAAATGATATGCTAGAATTGTAACACCTCAAATTATGAATTAATAAATTTATATTAAATTTTCTCTGGTTCTATTCCCAGGATAAATTTAGTGCATATGGATATGCACTTATTATAAACTTACAACTGGTCTCCATTTTTAACTGCGTCAGATAACTGATACTTTGGACAATACCCTTCGTTATTACTGAAAGACTGCCGCCACCACACAATAAATAATTTTTTTGCCTGTGCTCTTAATTTATTAATAATTTTATTGAATTTATTGACAGGATTACCATATATTTTTAAAACTTTTGTTAAGTTTACTTCTAAACTTTGCTTTTGAACATAACCCCACATTCGTTACCGGTAATCAAATCAGGTGCGACTTCTTTGGGAAGCATTAATATGAGTGTATCATTTATTTAAAATATTTAAAGAGATTCGACATTTCAAAGGGTAGCGAACTAAATGGTGTTCCCCCGGTGTTCCTAAAATTGTGTCTTAAGTTGGCTGTCCCATTGTTTCTACTGTTTAAGCTTCCTTTGAAACCGGGATAAAATACTTTAATTTGGAAGCAAAGCCACATTCCTCGTGTGCATAAAACAGAAGACAAGCACAATATAAAAAATATAAAATAGTGCTATTCCCCAGCTATTCGACTAAAAATTGTACTATTGTATTTTTCCTTTGCTTGCATATATGTGAATAAAAAGCACGGTTTTATTGATCGAAACTAATTTGTGTGAATTAGTGCACAGATTAGCTGCGGCAATGCATAAGGGTTGTCAGATTGACGTCGTGTATACTGACTACTTCAAGGGATTTGACAAAATTTCGCACTCTCTTTTAAAACTTAAGCTTGGTGAAGTCGGTATACACGGTGGCCTGCTTCGCTGGATGGAATCCTATCTCAGAGATCGTAGTCAGGCCGTTACTGTTAAGGGTTACTGCTTAACGTTCGTTCCGGTCACATCAGGAGTGCCGCAGATTTTACACCTCCCTACTTTTCAAACGTTCCTATGTGCTAATATAATTATGCTGACGAAATGAAAATATTTCAACTCCTCTAGACTGTGCCATGGTTCAGAATAATCTTGAGACCTTTGTGGTTACTGTCGTATGAACTGTCATTATCTTAATCTTAATAAATGCAATGTTATTACAGTTACCCGTGGTATCGAAGATAACTAAATTTGACTAACAGCTGAATGACATTAATATTAAGAGAGTAACTGCGATGAGGGATCTAGGGGTGATTGTTGATAGTAAACTGACGTTTGAGGTGCATATCAATAGTATTTCGGCTAGAGCATATCAAAATATAAATATTTGGTTTCATAATGCATAATTAAAATAAGCATAGATTAGAAGCATTGCTCTACTTTGGTTCTTGTCTTTAATTCCTTAGTCCGCTCCATGTTGGAATCTGCGGCAACAGTCTGGAATCCGCAATATGCTGGGCGCATTAATTCAACTAAACGAATACATAATAAGTTTCGTAAATATCTAAATTGCAAAGCACATAAGCTACCTAACTTCTACTCCTAGTTCCCTCTTTAGAGGGTCGCCGTATTGAAAGAGATCATGTTTTTCTTTACAACTTTATGACAAGTCTTGTCGACACTCCTTTTGCCTTTTCCACAAGAATTGGTCTGAGATGCCCCCGGTCAAGTTCGCGTTTTAATAGTTTGTTTAGTGTAAACGAAGGTAAATAAAAGTAGAGGGTAGCCTCTACGAGAACTGAATATACTGGCAATACGTTTTCCTTAAATTGTGTATGGAGTATAATATGAAGTACACATCAATTGATATGTTCAATGGTGTGCGTTATGTACCTAATGGTGAAAACTTTATTGATATGTGTATTCTATTCCAAGCTAAGCATAGATAAGTAATACTATAGTGGATGTTACCCAAATAACTACATACAATGCTCTGTCACAAGAAAACTATGACGTCAATTCGTAAATTTTCACAATAATATGTTTAGATATTCATGAAAGATTTCTGTTCTGTTGTAAAGCTAATTGCAATAATAATTGCTTAACAAAAGATTATTCATTTCGATGAACATGAGACTAATAACCATCATGACTATAGAAGGACATTGTACATGTAATTTACTATTAATTCAAGGATAACACTTTTGTATATAAACTAAAATTTTCAGTTCTGAAATCAGAATTGAAATCAAGCTTCAAGTTCCTAGTTCCTCGTCCTAAATTAAAATGGGAAAAATTTTGTGGGTACTACTTTTTGTCGCGATCTTCGCTGAAATTGTAAGTACTTACCTCATTCGCTAAATTGAATTATGTATAAGTTTTATGCTAAGGGCACAGGGATATTTATTATTATTAATTACATATTTATATTTTTTAAATTAATTAATTGTTACATTACGAAATTGGCTACTTTTTGGATAAATCTAAAGCATTAAAAATCTTATAAAAAAAGGGGAAATATTAACACATAGTTTATATCTTTCACAGTATGCAGACCCGGCATTTCCGAGTAAGTACATGCGCTTTTTTCAGATTTAATCTTACAGTTTTTAAACTAAGGTAAAATATATAAAATATATATTGAGCAATAACTAAAAAAATTGTCGTAACAAAGTGATTTTTCTTTATATTATATTTGTGAAAGTAAATTGTCTAATCCCACGGACATATTATGTAAATACTATAATTAATTAAATTGTATATATGTATATGTGCCTGAACATTTTGGGACGATATTTTTTATTACAAAAAAAGACGTGTTGCACTTGGAGATTGCCGCGGTAAAGCTATTGCATAGCATTTTTTATTAACTTATACAATTATAATTATTTATTTATTTTATTTATGCAGTATTTTTTTCTCTTTGATATTAATTCAAGTTACACTTTGAGCGTGTTGACCGTTGAGAAAAAAAATTTGAGCCACCCGATACAACCAATGCCACCTAAAGGCGGGTTGCTGAACTAAAGAGACAAGCGTGATATTTCAAAAAGTCATTAAAAGTTCTGCTATTTATCGATAGATGGAAAAATTAAAAAGTATCACCGCTGTTCCGGTCGGAGTGGGGGGTGTTAGGTTTTTTTCGTGAAGGAATTTCTGGATTTGGTCTCCACGCTCAAGGCCCGCGATAGAAGCTATGCAATAGCTTTAAATCTACTCGACCGCTGTAACCCGGTATGATTATAATTAGATTACAAAACAACGAAGGTCAGAAACGGTCACGGAAGTATGGCACACTATACGAGAGGTCAGTCCTTGGATTAGTGACGGTTTGTTTGGCATTTAATATTTTGAGTGCTTCGAAGGGTCATTGTTGCCCGTTATATAAGGTCTAGCCGTGTAAAAAGCTTTATTGGACATCTGTCGACGCCCTCATGGGTTGTACACAGCTGTATATTAAACTATTGCATTGTATTGGGTGTATTGGGCTCCTTCCAATACCTCAGGAGTCAAGACAACCTCACCTGCAAGTGATGCACCTGCCGATCTACGGACGAGGCTCCGGCAAACGTTCCGGTTCCCGGTAAGCGGCAAAAGACTTACCACCAAGTGGGGTGGTGGGACTCGTGTGATTTGACTCCGCTAGACTTTTTCTTGTGGGGTTTTCGAAGGTCGCAGGTCTTTTTTTTTGTTTTACGTTGATAACAAAATGCAATTACGCTCTGCCTTCCGACTAAAGGAACATAAACGTAGCAACCGGCTTGCCATTACGTGTGCCTACATCTTCGCGAATAGAGGCGTGAATGTATGCATGTATATTAAACCATTATGTTTTAATGAGCAGCTGTGCTATGTTATAACAAAGGAGATTAAAATTAATTCTTTAGAAGCCTCGTCTAAAATGAGACTAATATTTTCAGAGAGCCTTTCATTCATCCGCGCTATGTGATTTAAAAGCTTAAAATAACTTTTAATATTTTTATTTCACTACAGAAAATAAATTTACTTTCAGACGTATTCGGCTTTGGCAACAATAAGAAAGATGTACTGAAGCCGGGCGGTTTGTTTGGAATCGGTGCCAAAAAAGACAGTGTTATACCAAGTAAGAAAATCTTATTCTTATTGACTAACTGCATGTGGTAGTATGTTGGTCTCGGTTATCATCATATGTGGTTGTCGTTAAGCTATGTTAGAGAACCCTATTAGGTTGCTTGACTCCAGAACGCTAATACCTGCCTCCGCCGATAAGCAAATTTGTCGTCATGCGAATTAAACATTTTAAATTGGCAAATACTGATTAAACAATTGCATTGTATTGGGTGTATTGGGCTCCTTCCAATATCTCAGGAGTCGACACCACCTCACCTGCAAGTGGTGCACCTGCCAATCAACAGATGAGGCTCTGACAAACATAAACATTATCGGTAAGCGGCAATAGGCTTGCCACCTATTACGTGGGTGCAACAGCATAATTGGCGAAGTGTTGGGTTATAAAATGCCTCTGCAAAGGCGTGAATATATCGTCATATCCCACGAAAAGGGTCCTTATTGCAAAGGAGTAACTTCTCAGGAGAAGCTTCTTTGTGTTTATTAATAAACATGATAAAGAAACTGATGATGTTTTGTTGTAATAATATGTATTAGCATCTTGTAGTTGATCTAAAATATTATTTAAGAATAAATAATATTATTTGAAATAGTTATGTCCGTTAATTCCTTATTCTCCGTTGTGTTTATACTAAAAAGCGCCCAATATCGGTCCTAAAATGCATGGTGTTCTTTTTCATCGGTAATGTTGAGACCACAATCGCCATTAAGCCACTTCTAATTTCCGAAAATGCTGGTAAATGATTTCTATTGACTATACAATTAATAGGTGTTTAAAGAAAACTTATAAATTAGTGTAAAATAATTAGTCTGTCGTGAAATCTTTATAAATTTATTAGATATTCCCAAAATGAAACGATTGAATAAGCCAAAAGAGCTCATACTGCTAAAATAATACTTCATATATTTTTTTTATTAAATTACATCAAATCTATCGTGACTTCGTTTATTATATATTAGGTAAAATATAACTAATTTACAATACCAAAACTACTTAAATAAGGGCGTGAATGTATGCATGTATATTAAACCATTATGTTTTGATGAGCAGCTGTGCTATATTATAACAAAGGATTAAAAGTAACTCTTCAGAAGCCTCGTCTAAAATGAGACTGATATTTTCAGAGAGCCTTTCATTCATCCGCGCTATGTGATTTAAGAGCGTAAAATTACTTTTAATTATTTTTATTCACTACAGAAATTAAATTTACTTTCAGATATATTCGGCTTAGGCAACAATGGACTGAAGCCGGGCGGTTTATTTGGCATCGGTCCCAAAAAAGACAGTGTTATACCAAGTAAGAAAATTTTATTCTTATTGACTAACTACATGTGGTAGTATATTGGTCCCGTTTATCATTACATGTGGTACTCGTTAAGCTATGTTAGAGAACCTTATTAGGTTGCTTGACTCCAGAACGCTAAATACCTGCCTCCGCCGATAAGCAAATTTGTCGTCATGCGGATTAAACATTTCAAATTGGCAAATACTGTATATTAAACTATTGCATTGTATTGGGTGTATTGGGCTCCTTCCAATATCTCAGGAGTCGAGACCACCTCACCTGCAAGTGGTGCACCTGCCAATCAACAGATGAGGCTCTGACAAACAGAAACATTATCGGTAAGCGGCAATAGGCTTGCCACCTATTACGTGGGTGCAACAGCATAATTGGCGAAGTGTTGGGTTATAAAATGCCTCTGCAAAGGCGTGAATATATCGTCATATCCCACGAAAAGGGTCGTTATTGCAAAGGAGTAACTTCTCAGGAGAAGCTTCTTTGTGTTTATTAATAAACATGATAAAGAAATTGATGATGTTTTGTTGTAATAATATGTATTAGCATCTTGTAGTTAATCTAAAATATTATTGAAGAAAAAATAATATTATTTGAAATAGTTATGTCCGTTAATTCCTTATTCTCCGTTGTGTTTACACTAAAAAGCGCCCAATATCGGTCCTAAAATGCATGGTGTTCTTTTTCATCGGTAATGTTGAGACCACAATCGCCATTAAGCCACTTCTAATTTCCGAAAATGCTGGTAAATGATTTCTATTGACTATACAATTAATAGGTGTTTAAAGAAAACTTATAATTTAGTGTAAAATAATTAGTCTGTCGTGAAATCTTTATAAATTTATTAGATATTCCCAAAATGAAACGATTGAATAAGGCTTTACTGACCTAAGAGCTCATACTGCTAAAATAATACTACATATTTTTTTTTTATTAAATTACATCAAATCAATCATGACTTCGTTTATAATTGGTAAAATATTTATTGGTATATTATTAATAGTATATTAATATTCTACCAATATAAAATATTTATTATATATTGGTAGAATATTTGGTAAAATAGAACTAATTTATAATACCAAAACTACTTAAATAAGGGCAAATTAAATATTTGCACGTAGAATAAGGACACAAACCCCGTTACGGCTCCTTCTTTTTTATACGTTTGATTTTTTTCGATTCCGTCGAATAAGGGCACAAATAACAATTTTACGTACGCAAAAATACTACGACAGTGAATAACTATACATTTTATATTATAGCTAAGCATCAAAAGTAATAAAATGGTAATTATTCATAATTCGATATAAAATATGTGCCTGAACCATTCAATCAAGTAATTTGATGATTTACTTATCTACTTGTAGACTCCTTCAAAACTTTTCTTTTCTCGACCACTTTATTATTTGTAACTTAATCTACTAGTTTTCGACCTCGACGTTTCATTTTTAACTAATCAATACCTTACCAATTATTCACGATAAATATAAAATCGAATTAACTAGGTACTTATAACGCAGGACTAACGCACTCCTAATCGCGGTTCGCGGAGTAAAGACCGAGCGGCGGCGTTCGCGCCTCCACCCCGGCCCGCACACAGGTGGTCCGTGCCCCAATAGATGGCCCTAACGACGATTAAGGCTTTTTTTAGGTAAAACTTTGTTGCTTCGCAATTGCGGCTTTTAAATAAACTTGAATATTAAAAAGAAATATAAACTTTTTGAAACAATTATTAGACAGGAAGATACCTAAATGAACGTAGAATATAAACATAAAACAGAATATAAAAGCCTCTATGATATAGTTCGTGGGATACGACGATATGTATGTATAATGCATTAATGAGCAGCCATGCTATGTTATAACAAAGACAACAAAAATTAATTCTTCAGAAGCCTCGTCTAAAATGAGACTGATATTTTCAGAGAGCCTTTCATTCATCCGCGCTATGTGATTTAAGAGCGTAAAATTACTTTTAATTAATTTTTTTCACTACAGAAATTAAATTTACTTTCAGATGTATTCGGCTTAGGCAGCAATGGACTGAAGCCGGGCGGTTTATTTGGCATCGGTCCCAAAAAAGACAGTGTTATACCAAGTAAGAAAATTTTATTCTTATTGACTAACTACATGTGGTAGTATATTGGTCCCGTTTATCATTACATGTGGTACTCGTTAAGCTATGTTAGAGAACCTTATTAGGTTGCTTGACTCCAGAACGCTAAATACCTGCCTCCGCCGATTTGCAAATTTGTCGTCATGCGGATTAAACATTTCAAATTAGCAAATACTATATATTAAACAATTGCATTGTATCGGGTCTATTGGGCTCCTTCCAATCTCAGGAGTCGAGACCACCTCACCTGCAAGTGGTGCACCTACCAATCAACGGATGAGGCTCTGACAAACATATACATTCTCGGTAAGCGGCAATAGGCTTGCCACCCATTACGTGGGTGCAACAACATAATTGGCAAAGTGTTGGTTTATGATATGTCTGTGCTTACCTTCCCCTTCACGAATAATGGCGTGAATGTATGCATGTATGCATATTAAACCATTACGTATTAATGGGCAGCTTTGCTATGTTATAACGAAGACGATTAAAATTAATTCTTCAGAAGCCTCGTCTAAAATGAAACTGAATATTTGCAGAGAGCCAGCCTTTCATTCATACGCGCTATGTGATTTTAAAGTGTAAAATTACTTTTAATTGATTTTTTTAACTACAGAAAAGAAATTCACTTTCAGACATATTCGGCTTAGGCAACAGTGGACTGAAGCCGGGCAGTTTATTTGGCATCGGTGGAAAAAAAAACAATGTTGGACCAAGTAAGAAAATCTTATTCTTATTGACAAACTATATGTGGGAGTATGTTGGTCCCGGTTATCATTATATGTAGTTGTCGTTAAGTTATGTTATAGAACCTTATTAGGTAGCTTGACACCAAAACGCCATGTACCTGCCTCCACCAATCCGCACCATGGGCATAATGGGCTGAGATGATTATTAGTATTAACGACCGATATACTAAGATTTAGTACCTAACACTCATAGCAAATATTATGTGACCAGTTTGTCGACACTGTTAGATATATAGTGCTTTGGCCTTTTTTACCAATAGTTCCATGGTCCTTGAAAACTAACTATAATTTATTCATAATAGTTTCTGAATTTCCTATTATGTCCCATAAAAGTTATCCCTTATAAATATATAGAAGGAGAATCATATATCTTTTATGAACACTGAAGGAACACCGATCTTAAAAATATTAAAGACTTTCTAGCAAAGATTTTTTTTTACATGTTCTTGCTAACAAATATTCGATTGATGTTAAACTTTTTAAAATAAGACCAAATAGTATTTTAAGTTTTTTTATGGCTTAAAAAATACCTTGAACCAAAGTTACTAGTTTATTTGCCGCTTTTTATGAGGCATTATATATCGCTTAATCTGTCCAATTTATTAGCATCTTAATATTTATTTCTTTACAGTAAACGTCTTAGAAAATATTTTCAAGACCTTCCCCCCAAAGAAAATAAATAATCCATTTTTGAATTTTGGAAAACCTGGTGGTGAAGATGGAAAAAAAATGCAGGCGGTATGACTGGTAAGTCCTACAAAGTTTTTTTTAATTTTTTTTATTAATGTCTTCGTGCGTTTAGCACATTTAGCACTCTAAGGGACTATACTTATTATTAATAGTATTATTTTTAACTGTTTAGTGTTTGTGAACGTACATGAGTGTTGGTAAATGAAACAAAACAGTGCAACATCACTTTTCAAATTCTCTCAAGAAGTCCATGTGAGATCTCAGTATAGTCCCACATCTTTAATGAGGACTTAAGGAGCTTAGGCGAGGGAATCTCATTTATCATCTTTATCATCACTTATTCTCATTTACTATGATTTATAAATTATTAATGTTACTTGTACTTGACACTAGCTAAATGTGCTAAACACACGACGCCATTATTTAAAAGAAAAAAAAATATAGGTCAAGTGTCAACTGATGAAATATATTTTGAAAAAGACCTATAACAGACAATATTTTAACCGAAAAGAAGCATGGAGCATATGGGACGCGATAAAGCGTTGGTCTGACGGCCGAAGCCGCGGTCAGAAATAAAATAAAATATACTTTATTGTCTTTAAGATCAACATGATCATTTTGATTCGTCAAACATTCACACAAAAAATTGAAAATCGATATATTTTTTTAACAACAATGAAAGAGATATAAGCGGTACAATAATAAAGAAATAAAAGCAAATGGGTTCTTTGTCAGAATTTGTCAAGGTTTGTCAGTTTATACGTCTGTTGTGGTTTTTCTTAAGATTTGTCAGTCTGTCCGTGACTATTATCGGGGGTCAGCCTGTCGTGATTCTAAAGGAGGAAGGGGATTGTCCGTCAGTCAGTCAGTCTGTCGGTGACTCTTACGAGGCTTCCAAAAGGCAACGAGATTGAGGAGAATGCCTCAAAAAACTCATCTCGGCTTTTTTCAAATTATGTCTTAAGATCTAATACAATTGACGAACTAAAATATTAAGATTGCCGCTATTCTTAAAAATAACAATGTAATATCTAAAGATCATACATATCTCATCTTATCTTAGGAAAGAAAGGAGCAATTCAGCAAAAAGAGCAGACTAAACTTGTCGTCCATAAAAACTTGAATGTGGCCTATGACGCCCGTTTGAGTTACTTAATTACTTTAGTACCTATTTATACAGTTGTTTGGAAATAAAAGAAAAAAAGGACGGCCGTAAAGCGTTTCAATTACCTATTTTATTCTATTGTGCTCTACAGTTTATTTTCTAAAAATCGTTTTAAATCATTAATTATATCAGACTCGTTGGTCGCTCATGATAAGATACTTGCTTTAGAAGTAGTTTCAAGTACATACATAATATCACGGTCATTTATTCCATATGGGGTGGTATAGTTGTACTAATGTTTACATTCAGCACAGATAGCTCTAGGTGAAACGTGTGGGAAAATTGGTGAGACTGGGCTAGCCCTTCGCCCATTTTGACACTAGACGAGACCCATTTCATTAGTCGCCATCTACGAAAAACCTGGGGACGACCAGGGTGATAGATCTTTGGCGAAGCCTCGACCACGCGGCACCTTAAAAATGGGTTTACGTCCCGACTAAAAAAGTAACTAAATTAAAAAACTTTTTTTATAGAATACTATTTTGCACTTGATACTGGTTGTAAAAACCTGGTTGTGGTTGATATTAAGTTGCTGTGAGATAAATTAACCTTGAATTAAAAAACTTAAATTGATAGCGCACGCTATAAAGAGTTCTTCAAATATCTAAAGTATGCTTTATTTTCAGATACCAAAGATGGAGACAAAAAGGAAGAAGACAAGAAAGATGAAACGAAGGAAAATGAAGCGAAGGAAAATGAAGACAAACAGGAATAAAAGAGGAATCTAAAGTTTGCCAATGGTTTGAACTGATAATAAATATTAAGTGCAAAGTATCTACAACATTTGTTTTATTTGGAAATACTGAAAGTAACTGCTAAAAATAAGACTTTTGCTTGAGTGCAATCTTGTTTATACCACATGATTCGAATAAAGAAGTACCTATGCCCAACAAGCCAAAATTTAAAAATTGTCGCGGACTCCTAAAATTGTTTTACACCCTTTAGTCCACCCGTCACACCCTTCGCCAGAGAACTCATTCCTCTACCTAAAAGTACGCTACAGATAGTGTCAATTAGAACGTCTGCTCTTCAGTAATTTCTAAGGTGTGAGGAGCAACTCCCTGCTAATGGCGAGCGGTGCAAAAACAGAAAGAGACCACTTGGCATCATTACAAACAGTTCCTTACAAGACGTAACTATTTTTGAAATCCATTATTTTTAATGTATAATAATTATCGTCATAGTATCGGGACTTATTGTAAAATGAAGATTAGGTTCGAAGTAGTTGGTAATTGGGGTTTCTGGATTAGATTAGATCCAGAAACACCCAATTACAACCATCATTCATTACTTTGAATATATACATTGATACCTACTATTCAGACGAGGTCTAATCTGAAGCTGTGGCTTTGAACTGGCTCACTGCCACAGCTCACACATTCATTTAAGAACTGGTGGAATACTCGAAAGTGGTTTGCTGTGTTTTCTAATTACCAAATATATTTTTATAAACTAGAAGTTTAGTTAAACCTGCGATGTACACCATGATTCAAAAGAATGATCTTAGCGGCTTTATGTTTTATCTATAAAATTAGCATCATGATGAATATAGCTATTCAATAAAAATATCGAATACTTAACTTAATTTAACGTTCATAATTCGATTCATTTTAAGTTTTAATAAATACACTATTAGATTAACTGAACATTTCAATGACCTGCATCTGAAACTCGAGAAAACAAGACAGGCTTACCTAAGTAAAATGCGCTCGCTGTTGCCTAGCGCGCTGCTTTTATATGCAATGATAGTGGCTTGTAAACTAAATAGTCGGTTATAGGAATTATTTTATCAAATCACTACGCACTACATATTGTATATTCACGCTTGCACTATCGGGGTCACAGTCCATTTCATTCACCTGACGACCATCCACATGGTGTATCATTATTTTTCTAATTCTCTGAACATGCCCAGGGTCTTTACGCGTGACGAAGAATGTGTTTTAAATGTTTTTTTGTTTTTTTCTTACTTAATGTTTTCTACTTCTTGTGTCTACTGTCTTCACATGCTTCTGCTGGCACACCAGCTTTCTCGGTCTTGAGCATAACAGAATGGATTAAGAACTGGATCTTCTATTACATTCTGAAATAGTGATTAATTATTTTTAAATAGCATTGACTATGAATACTATTACTAACATCCATGACCACTATATATATACTTTTTATACTTTATATTTATATTACATTGTTGGTCAATGTTATCTAAAACAGGACTGTAGGATGGCGAGTGAGACATGCTTTCTATGTTCAGACTCTGTTAAACACAAGATGAAATTAATATTTCAAGACATATAGTGTACCTATGATTTTAATTACTAAAAATATCTGATAATAATGTTGGTATGAGGGATGAGAGCACTCAGAAGTATTCTAGTGTGAAATGGAATGATAGGATTAGGAATGAAATGATATGGGTTGAAGCTGGTGTAAAAGAAGATATAGTGAAAAGAATTGAGAAAGGTATGCTTAGATGGTTTGGTCATGTTGAGAGGATGAATGAAAGTAGACTTACGAAAGTGATTTTTGATGGACAAGTGATTGGAAGTGTTGGGAGGGGAAGACCACGTATGACCTTCCATGACCAAATTCAAAAAAATTTAGAGAAAGGGCAGGTCAAAAGTACCCTAAACCGACGGGCGTGTAAGTGGAGGATAATGAGTGTGAATTAAGCTGTGCCAAGATCGTAGCAAGTGGAAGGATGTGATCCCATAGGGGTAGTATGGGAAAGAGGCGTGACATTATGTATGTATGTATGTCTTTTTGTTCTAGCTAATCGTTTCCATATATTTTATTTAGATAAGTTGGCAAGCAAAATTATAGAATGTTAATAGTATGTGAATGTTAGTGAATTTGAAACGTAAGTTGAAGACTTTTTAAGGAGATGGATCAAAACATACTATAATTTTGACATACTATTATTAATGCCTGGGTTTACCTGTTATTAATATTATTATATATTGGTATAACCATTAAACACAAATCTTTTTAATTAGATTTTTGTTCCTGTATGATTGAATTAAACACAAATGTACCTTATCGATTTGAGTATTAGTCTGATTCTGGGTGAGAATCGAACCCACAACCTCCGGCTCAGCAGTCAGTTTCACTAACCACTACGCCACAAAGCCAGTCAGTTATTCAGTCATTACATTACATAATTTGAAGTATCGTATTTAGATAGATTTATCTTACACAGCATAATTTTTACACGTGCCCTTTTCAATGGGATACTATGACGTAGATTTATCACTATTTAAGCGTGTAACTGTTGAAGTGAAACCGCAAACCATTTCTTCAAGAGCTCCTAGCAAGAGCTGAATTCATCAGTAGATACCCGGAAGCGTACCAGATCTTCTCTAAGATGTAAGTTACTTTTCTTTTATATATTTATAAAATTGAACTACTCATTAACAGTACCATTCAATCATTCAACTTTTCAATTACTCTATTATTATATCATTACATTATTCTATAGTTCAACATTAATAATTATAAGGAGTAATATTAGATAAAGCTATCAACTACTCAGTCATTTCAATATTACTCAATACTCTTCTTTCAATTATTCCATTTAAATATTGTCAACTAGTGTGTGCTACTTGGGTAGCTCTATTGTTAACTTACTGCTACCATTTACTTATTATTTTTTATTGTCAGGCCCCAGCAAGCGGCTGACCGGTTGTTACAGTCATCCGACGAGGCGGCGGTTGACACTCATCTAATCTAGACCAGCAAAAAGAAGCGGAAGGTTGCCGAAAAGACTTCATGCAACGAGCCTTCCACTAGTAAGAAGACGAAGGGAAAACTACGATGCGAGATGTCTTCGGCGCCGACACTAATGACGACGAAATAAATTATAGCGCCACGGGTTGAAAATGGCACCTATTTACTTCTACATAACATGGAGATTAACAAATGGTTTCTCACGACAACTAGATGTAGTCAAAAGTGAATCATATTATACAGAATTAAAATTTTATATTACTGATGATTTTGAGCGGGTACCACCAGTCAATCGCTGTTGAAAATAAAACTAATTCAGACACCGAATCCTGAAAGCATTTAAATACATTTATAAAGGAGACTAGGAAAGAATTTAAATTGTTGCACCAACTTTTATAAACTCATACCAGTAGAAGGAGAGCTCCTATTTAATCATTAGGATTATCTATAATTAATAATCTTTCTTTCTTCTATAAAAATAAAACTAAAGTTAATTAAGCCCATATCTATACTGATATTCAAAGTGTCTTTGTGCTGCAGATGACGGCTATTCGAGCAATTTATAATATCCCGTGTGGAAATTCACTAAGGGTAAAGTTTAAAGAAATTGGTATTTTGACAATCAATGGGGTCAATTTGTTTTTGAAAACCTGGTATATGTACATAAGAATACTGATCAATTAAATAAGAAAAACTGTAAAAATAACTTAAACACAAGGAAAAAACATAAATTGCCACAAGGCTCCAAATTTAAACCACCTTTAAAAAATATACAAATCATTTAAAGGTCAATGCGTGCGATTCTATAATAAAATTCCAAGCATTATATCATTCTGCCGTTTCATATAGTCTATTCTAATATGAATGACTTATAACATGAATATTGTTAGTGTTATAACATAACATTAACATGCATTGCATAGCTTCACAGACAAATAAAGATTGTAATTCAAATACCAAACCAATGGATAAATTTATAAGAGCGGTGAAAACTCGAAACTGGTACTTAGATTCTTCTTCTTTCTTATAAATAATGGCTTCGTGCGTCCAGCACATTTAGCCAGTGTCAAGTAAGTGATATCTCAATAGTAAAAGAGATAAATCATAGTATATGAGAATAAGTGATGATAAAGATGATAAATGGTAAAAGAGATACCCTCCCCTAAGCCCCGTCAGTAAAGATGTGGGACTATACTGAGATCTCACATGGACTTTGAAATTGTAATTGTTTGGAATTTGAAAAGTGATGGTGCACTGTTTTGTTTCATTTACCAACACTCATGTACGTTTACAAACACTTAACGGTTAATAATCCACCGTAATTACGCATTAATGTTCGAAATATGAACATAATATAAACAAAACTGCAGACATGACGCTTCACTTTCCCGCCAAGAAGTCCGCACTTAGATTCAGTTACACTTAATATTTTTTTGTTTTTAAATTGTTTTGTTGCATATAAGTGAATCTAAGCTTCCTGATTTTAGTGTAATAATATTTCGGTTGTTTTTATATTTAATTTTGACGTCTTCAAGTACTACCTATGTAATAGTTTATTAAAAAAATATTTTTTGAGTAACTTAAGAAACGCTGCAAATAGCCAATCATTGAAAACAGTTTATCTTTCACTCTGTCAATCTTTACTAGTATATTGCATTACATCTTGGGGTGGTACTCATAAAACGACCCTTCTTAATTTAGAAATTGCACAAAGAGCCATATTAAAAATTAGTAATTTCCTCCCTTTTCGTTTCCTGACCGCTGAACTTTTTGCTGATTGTGACGTCCTCTCTGTACGACAACTCTTAATTTTACTAACAGCCACTAAACAACATTTAATTACTCCTTACAACCCAAAACAAACCAGCAAAAGACGGGCAGATTTAGTATGTTCTGTAGAACTTTACCGTACAGCACACTCCCATAGATTCTTTTGCTGTCTTGGTTCTTTTCTATATAACACAATAAATCTTGCATTGGGAACCAATGAACATTTTTGCATGTAAAAATAGTATTAGAGAATGGTTAAAAACCAAAAACTACACAGAAACAGAGTACTTATTATTGGTTGTTAAGTAGTACGATCGTCTTTAAGTAATATAAATAATGCTACATAGAATAAGTAAAATGTTGCAAAAAATAAATTGAATTGCGTAAGCACACTCCATTGTTATTTGTAAGGAAATTTGTCAAATAAGCACTAACACGTATTTATTGTGGATACCTAAGACACAAGTAATTAAGTTTACTTAGTTTAGGTAGATACCACTTTAATTAATTGCATTACTAACCCAATTTATGTTCGTAAAATATTGTAATTAGGCTAGTTATCATACAGAAATAAATTGTTAATAAAGCACATCTACATCTAACACACAAAGTTATATATAATAGGTTGGGGAAAAAGTCTTTTCGTATTTTTGTATGAAAAGTCAAGACATTTTTTTCAAAGTTTATTTACATTTATTTACAATATATATGTACCGTTTTGTTGAATAACTTTCTGCCATTTTGTGGGCAGAGACATTATCCCGTTACTGTAGAAACTTTGGGACTTCTGATCAAAAAAACGGGACAAATAGTTTTGGCAGTCCTCTCTTGAGGTCAACCTTACAGAACCTAAAGAATTCTGCAGAGACCGAAACAGGTGAAAATCTGAAGGCGCAAGGTCAGGGCTATATGGTGGATGCACTAGGACCTCCCAGTCGAACTCTCTTAATTTTTGCTGAGTGGCTAAAGATGTGTGTGGTCTAGCGTTATCGTGATGAAAGACCACACCCTTCCTGTTGATCAATTCCGGCCGTTTTCTCTCGACTGCTTCCTTTAATCTCATCAGTTGCTGGCAGTAAAGATCAGAATCGATGGTTTTGCCGGGCGGTAAAAGCTCATAATAAACAATGCCCTTCCAATCCCACCATACACACAGCATCACCTTATTTCGTGTTAGGCCAGGTTTGGCCACAGTCTGTGAAGCCTGGCCAACTTTCGACCACGACCTTTTTCGCACGTTCTTGTCGTACGTGATCCACTTTTCATCGCCAGTTATCAATCTCTTCAAAAACGGCTCGGTTTCATTACGTCTCAATAATGAATCGCAAATGAGTACACGGTTCATTAAGTTTCTTTGAGTGAGCTCGTGTGGCACCCAAATATCGAGCTTTTTTGTATAACCAGCTTTCTTCAAATGGGTCAAAACTGTTTTGTGGTCAATTCCCAGTTCTTCAGCTACATCGTAACTACTAATATGCCGATCTTGCTCCACTCTTTCAAAAATGGCGTCCATTTTATTCGTAACAGGGCGACCAGAGCGAGGTGCATCTTTAACATCAAAATTTCCGGACTGAAAACGTTTGAACCAAATTTGTGCTACTCTTACTGACACTGCATCAGGTCCATAAACATCACAAATTTTTTTCACTGCTTGAGTTGCATTTTTGCCTTTTTTATAATAAAATTTTAAAATGTATCGAATTTCTTCATTAGATTCACTCATTTTTACGGAGAGAAAAACAAATGAAAAATAGCGGGAAACAACTTTTTTTTATTTTTTTCTTTTCTTTATAATGGAACCTTTTTAATGTTACCAAAACCAGCCAGACACAAATAATACAGTCAAAAAAATTTTATAATAAGTTTATACCTACGTTATGCGAAAAGACTTTTTCCCCGACCTAATATAATCGTGTTACTCATTGAATAAATTCAGTTAGATGTAAGCCGTCGTTTCATTGATATCTCATAACCTCCCTACATGGCGACCCTGCCATGATCACGCCTGTGTACAAGTGTGGAGATGAGAAGGTCGTGTCTAACTACAGACCCATTTCACTTTTACCTGCGCTATCAAAAATAATAGAAAACTAATTAACACTCGACTTATGTCTTATCTGAACAAAAATAAAGTACTCTCTACATCGCAGTTTGGGTTTAGGCAGTGTACATCTACGGAAGATGCCATTCTTGCATTGACAACTATTGTTACTACCATAGTAGACAGAGGAGGTAAATGCTTAGCTGTGTTCCTTGATATCAAAAAGGCATTCGATACGGTATCCGTGCCCATACTTCTACAGAGGCTTGAATATATCGGATTACGTTTCCACGTACCGTTAGGTCTTTTTGCACAGTACCTGTCGAATCAAAAACAAAAAGCAAAATATGGGGAAATTATTATCTCAAAGACTAGAGTGACGTATGGGGTCCCACAGGGTAGTGTCCTTGGCTCTACGCTTTATCTCGTCTATGTCAATTTCCTTTGCGACATGAAACTTGACAACGGTCGCATAATCTCATACGCTGATGACACCGACATTGTATTCGGAGCAGAAACATGGGTTAGTGTTCGTAAAGTAACAAAAATTGGACTATCCAAAATAGCTTTCTGGTTAAATTGTACCTTCTAACGTTAAACATCATGAAAACGAATTACATTTGTTTTCCAAAATCAGTACGCAATCCACCATCAGAAGACTTCAATATTAGGATTCATAGTTGCTCAAATCATAGAGACTGCTCATATATCTCAATAAATAAGATTTCCCAATTAAAATATTAATGGTTGATCAACACTTGTCTTGGTATTCGCATATGGGGTTGGCTATAAACAGAGTTCGTAAGTTGATATATATTTTTTCTGTGCTAAGACATGTTGCTTCCATAAAACTCTTGCAGCAAGTGTATTTCTCCCTGGCACAGTCATCTATATCCTACTACTTGCCAATACGGGGTGGAGCGGCGAAGACTAAATTTATCAAAGTACAACGGGCACAAAAATCACTTCTGAAATTCTTGTTTTTCAAACCTATTCATTTCCCCACGGAAGGTATTTATATACTCCCTTTTGTAAAGCTAGTATCAAGTTTACAGAGCATTGAGTTTATATAGCAAAATACACAAAAGGTACATATGTACTACATGACACTTTCCATCTGTAAGAGAAATGTGACTTCAACCAAGAAGGAGTTAAGTTATAATGAAGTGGAATCCCTTTTACATTATGAAATGTAGGCTAGTAAGTGAGAGTAAACGTACTGACTCCACGACATTGTAGGAGGGCTAACTGGCTCAGTAACAATACAATTATAATGTACATCGCAAAGATGGGAATCCGATCAAGAAATAGGTAATTAAATTGTGAAGTGAGCAACGTAACGCTCTTTTTGAACTCGCAATAGTATCCGTATGAAACAATGGAGTAAAATTTTCTGAGAAAAAGTATAGCATTACAACAGTCCTATATATATTACATACATACATATATAGTATATTACAGATCCATTGCTAGACCTAAAAGATTTTAAAACTAGGGCACCCTTGGTCTAGGCGCATGGCGGCCATAGAGGTAGGGGGGGCGCTGCACATTGCGCCTACCTGAGAAGGTCTCCCCGGTCCTGGCCGGGGGACGTTGGCCGCGGGCGGGTACCAGAAGCTACAAAACCAGGCACTGGTGCCTCGCCCCTTTTCAACAGCGGTGGGCGTCGTCTGAAGTTTTTTAGTGGGTAGGACTGCGGTGGTCGCGTCTGCCGCAGTGAGCCCCACACCCCCTCCCGGTCTCCCCCTTTTGGCCGGGAGACAGTGCGTAAGCAGCATTTATTTACAGACGATAATAAAAAAATAAAAAAATGACGGCGGCATCTCTAAGAAGTGCCGAGTGTGCCGAAGGACCGAGGCGTTGTATCCTCGAGGCGGTCGGACCCATCTTGTAGCGATGGGTCGGCCGATGGTGGGGGTCAATGTCCTCCCGGCTTACGCAGTTGCTTTCCGGGCACGGTTTCTTCGGGAAGTATCTGTGTGTCGTCGCCGGGGGGGAATCGACACCATGCTGCCACCACTGTGACTGCGCAGTTGATACTGCGCAGCACATGTTGGTGGAGTACGCGGCGTGGGCGGGGCTGTGGGCGACGCTTACCGCGGCCCTGGATGGAGTCGCCGTCTCGCTGCCGATTATCACTTCCGAGATGGCGTGGGAGGCGATGGCCTCCTTCTGCGAAGCAGTGATGTCGCAGAAGGAGGCCGCGGAGCGGGAGAGGGAACGGGATCCGCTCTCTCTCCGGCTATGCCGTTGGCGCAGCGAGCGGGCCAGAAGGACCCGTAATGCAACGCCAGGGGGGTCTTAAGCAGTGGGGTCAGGGGGTCTAACTATAAATCCCCCGCGAAGTCGACCACATACGCCGGTGGTCGCACAAGGAGGTAGGGGGGGCGCGACACACTGCGCATCTCTGAGGAGGTCCTCCCAGTTCTGATCCGGAGGACGTAGGCCGCGGGCGGGGTGTCAGAAGCTATATAAACCTAAAAACGAGGGGCCTGCCCCTTTTTTAACAGCGGTGGGCGTCGTCGGAGTTTTGTAGTGGGTAGGACTGCGGTGGTCGCGTCTGCCGCAGTGAACCCCACACTCCCATCTCGGTCCCCCCATTGGCCGGGAGGAAGTGCGTTAGCAGCATTTTTACCGAACGATAGAAAAAAAATATTGTTAATATCACACATAGGGAAACTTGAGGTCCGAAACCGGAAACGCTGACAAAGCGTTTACCCCTATGACCCATGGCACTATTGATTTACACTTCTCTGTTCATGACGCAGAGCAAAAACGGTAAATAAAAAAGATGACTATTAAATCGGTTAAATACGTAACCACATAAAGCAATAAAAAATTCAATACATTACTCTTAGTAAGTACATAGATAACATCCAGACTCAGACAAATATCCATCTCCATGAAGTAGTGCATAAAACATAAATGTCTAGTGAGAAATTGAACCCAGGGTCTTTGAAACTAAGAACGGGTACACCATCTGCGCCATATAGGTCGTCAATTCAGAATTAAAATTGAGTCTTATTGGTATGTGGCTCCCCTAACCCCATACAAAAGAACCTCCTATAGTTTTAAATTCTTTTTGAGAAATATTTCTATATTTAGAAAGAGTATAACAGAATAATAAAATATGTAATATGTTCAGATATTCGGAAAGACTCTTGTTCTGTTATTGAGCAAATTGCGATAATAATTGCTAAGACATACCAATTTTTCTACTTTACATATCTATTCATTCGGATGAACATGAGACTAATAACCATCATGACTATTTAAGGTATCATTGTACATGTAATTTATTATTAATTCAAGGCTAACACTTTGGTATATAAACCAAAATTTTCAGTTCTGAAATCAGAATTGAAATCAAGCTTCAAGTTCCTAGTTCCTCGTCCTAAATTAAAATGGGAAAAATTTTGTGGGTTCTACTTTTTGTCGCGGTCTTCGCTGAAATTGTAAGTACTTACCTCATTTGCTAAATTGAATTATGTATAGGTTTTATGCTAAAGGCACAGGGATATTTATTATTATACATATTTATATTTTTTTAAATTAATTAATTGTTACATTACGAAATTAGCTAATTTTTGGATAAATTAAAAGCATTAAAAATCTTATAAAAAAAAGGGAAATATTAACACATATTTTATATCTTTCACAGTATGCAGATCCGGCATTTCCAAGTAAGTACATGCGCTATTTTCAGATTTAATCTTACAGTTTCCAAACTAAGGTAAAATATAAATGTTGGGCAAGAATTTAAAAAAAAATGGTCGTAATAAAGTAATTTTTCTGAAAATAAATACTATATTTATTTAAATTGTATATATATATGAGCCTGAACAGCTCGACCATTTTTTTTAAATTAACGTGTAATTTTGGATTTCTTAATGTATATTTTTTGCATATAACTAATATAACTCGTCCGCTGTAACCCGGTATGATTATAATTAGATATCAAAATACGACGGTCAGAAACGGTCACGGAAGTATACTATACGATAGATCAGTCCTTGAATTAGTGACTGTTTGTTTGGCATTTCATAGTTTTAGTGCTTCGAAGGGATCGTTGTTGCCCGTTATACAGGTTTACAGGTTAAGTCGACCTAGTCCCGTTGAGGGCGTGTCGTTTACATCGTTTCTAACTGATTTGCCTATAACACACCCTATCCTAAATCTAGCTGTTTTCGAGATATTTTAATTAGATGTTGACTAATTTATTCCTTTTATGTACAATATTGGTTATTAAGGTCTCGAAGCATCTTATTTTACATGTAAAAAACAAACAATTGTAACAATAAGACTTACACATTTGAAAGCTTAGCTGATAGCCGGAAATCGGGTATTTTTTATAAAAAAGCAGTTAAATTTAAATATCTCGGACCTGCCGATCTCCTGAACACTCTCACGTCAAGCGGCGATATTCTTGGCCGATCTGCCGTTCCCTTGACGTAGAGGTGTTGGTTGGTTATTAACCGAACCGGTCGTTGGAGAGTAGACTTTGAAGGGCCACGCGCCTGTCGTAAGGTAGGCGCAATGCGCGCAACGTTTGCTCTAACGAACAATCATTTTGATAATAAAGTTTTATCATTTGCACATGCTACTCAACCGTGTAACTTGCCATGGTGATTTGACATCAGTGTCTGAAGAAGAAAAAAGAGATTAGACAGATGTCGCCACAATAAAATGGCCGCCACAAATTATTAACATCGCCCCGCTCTATTTTAAAGATCCTTCAATTAAAGATTTCTTAATGTCTATTTTTGCATTTACTATGCTATATTATTATTATATATTTATACATGCTATATATATATAACCCTCCCGAACAAGCCGGTTTCCGAAAAGGCTTTTCAACCATGGACCACATACATACGCTGCGGCAGGTTATACAGAAGACCGAGGAGTATAACCAGCCACTTTGCTTAGCGTTTGTGGACTATGAAAAGGCCTTCGATTCGATCGAGACTTGGGCAGTGTTTCAGTCCCTGCAGCGATGCCGCATTGACCATCGGTATATTGAAGTGTTGAGAAGTTTATACAAAAACGCCACCATGTCCGTACGCGTACTAGACCAGCACACGAATCCTATCCTCCTGCGGAAGGGCGTGAGACAGGGAGATGTCATATCTCCGAAACTGTTCACTGCTGCCCTGGAGGATGTTTTCAAAATGCTGGACTGGGGAAACTACGGCATCAACATAAATGGCGAGTATATGTCTCACCTTCGATTTGCCGACGATATAGTGGTCATAGCGGAGTCACTTGTGGATCTGGGCACAATGCTCGAAGACCTCGACAGAGCTTCCCAAAGGGTAGGTCTCAAAATGAACATGGACAAGACGAGACGAAAATTATGTCGAATGTCCATGTTAAGCCTACCCCAATAATTATTGGAGGCTCGGCTCTCGAAGTTGTCGACGAATATGTATACCTGGGACAAAAAGTCCAAATGGGTAGGTCCAACTTCGAGAAAGAGGTCAATCGTCGAATCCAGCTCGGTTGGGCTGCGTTCGGGAAACTGCGCTATATCTTCTCGTCAAAAATACCTCAGTGTCTTAAGACAAAAGTCTTTAACCAGTGTGTGTTGCCAGTGATGACGTACGGTACTGAGACTTGGTGCCTGACTATGGGCCTCATTAGAAAGCTCAAAGTCGCTCAGCGTGCAATGGAGAGAGCTATGCTCGGAGTGTCCCTACGTGATCGAATCAGAAATGAGGAAATCCGTAGGAGGACTGGAGTGGCCGACATAGCGAGGCGAGTTTGCAGGCTGAAGTGGCAATGGGCGGGGCACATAGCTCGAAGAACCGACGACCGATGGGGCGTCAAGGTTCTGCAATGGCGACCGCGAACCGGTAAACGTAGTAGAGGACGGCCTCCCACGCGATGGACCGATGATCTGGTCAAGGCGGCGGGAAGCCGATGGATGCAGGCGACTCAGGATCGCTCAATGTGGAAATCTATTGGGGAGGCCTATGTTCAGCAGTGGACGTCAGATGGCTGAGATGATGATGATATATATATAACTATATATTAAATATTATTAAATATCATGGTCAGAAACGGTAACCGAAGTAAAGCAGACTTTATCAGAGCTCAGCCCTTGGATTGGTGACCGATTGTGTGGCATTCAATATTTTGCTCGCTATATAAGGTAGCTGTTAAGCCATGTCAAAAGCTTTACGCT
The DNA here is from genome assembly GCA_949126915.1 of Musotima nitidalis. NCBI lineage: Eukaryota > Metazoa > Arthropoda > Insecta > Lepidoptera > Crambidae > Musotima > Musotima nitidalis. The sequence goes on along the minus strand of OX421418.1, from coordinate 8,234,522 downwards.
CTCATGGGTTGTACACAGCTGCATATTAAACTATTGCATTGTATTGGGCTCCTTCCACTACCTCTGGAGTAAAGACAACTTCACCTGCAAGTGGTGCGCCTGCCGATCAACGGACGAGGCTCTGGCTAACGTAAACGTTCCCGGTAAGCGGCAATAGGATTGCCACTCATTACGTGGGCCCAACAACATAATTGGCGCAGTGTTGGTTTATGATATGTCTGTGCCTATCTTCATCATGTATATTAAACCATTATGTTTTAATGGGCACTTTTGCTACGTTATAATGAAGACGATTAAAATTAATTATTCAGAAGCCTCGTCTAAAATGCAGAGAGCTAGCTTTTTATTCATCCGCGCTATGTGATTTAAAAGCGTAAAATTACTTTTTTTTAATTTATTTAAATTTACTTTCAGACATATTCGGGTCAGGCAGCAATAAGAAAGATGGACTGAAGCTGGGCGGTTTATTTAGCCTCGGTGGCAAAAAAACAAAAGTTACACCATGTAAGAAAATCTAATTCTTATTAACAAATTTTATGTGGGAGTATGTTGGTCCCGGTTATCATTATATGTGGTTGTCGTTAAGCGATGTTAGAGGACCTTATTAGGTGGCTTGACATCAGAACACTTTTTTGCCAATAGTTTCTGAATTCCCAATTATGTCCCATAAAAGTTATCCCTTTTAAATATATAGAAGGAGCATCATATATCTTATGAACATTAGTTTGTTATAAGATGTTTTGAATACACCGGACACCGGAGGAACACCGAACTTAAAAATATTAATGACCTTCTAGCAAAGCTTTTTGGTAATATATTATGTCCTTGCTAAGGAATTCTCGATTGATGGTTAACCTTTTTAAATAAGACCAAATAGTAAACAGAGTTATTTTATGGCTTAAAAAATACCTTGAACCAAAGTTACTAGTTTACGAAGCGTTCGTAGCCCTGCGGTGCTCGGTGGTCGGAAACGATCACCGAAGTACAGCAGAGTTTACAGAGGTCAGTCCATGGATGGGTGACCGTTTGTGTGGCATTTGATATCGAGCGCTTCCGTTCTTCGGAAGGCACGTTAAGCCGTTGGTCCCGGTTATCACTAAAATGTGATAGTCGTTAAGCCATGTTAGAGGCCTAATGGGCGGCTTGATAAATTCTAACAGCAGGACGCCATACACCTGCCTCCGCCAATCCGCACTGGGTCCGCGTGGCGGAGTATGACCCAATACCCTCGCACCGTGGTGGTATGTGAGTGGAGGCTCGTGCTCAGTAGTGGGACGTTTATGGGCTGTTATGATGAAGTTAATACTTTATTTGCCGCTATTATATGAGGTTTGTCCAATTTAACAATTGGCCAGCGATAAATATACAACAATTCCATCAGCATGTAATTTTTTTTTTTCTTTACAGTAGGCGTCCTTGAAAATGTTGTCAAGACCTTCAACCCGGATTTTAAAAATCCATTGGAGAGTATTGTGGAAAAAATTGCAGAAGATTTGAAAGGTAAATAAATACATCCTTAATAGATTTTTATATTTTTTTTATTAATGGCTTCGTGCGTTTAGCACGTTTAGCCATTGCCAAGTAAGAGATATATTTATATTATATAACTCATAGCAAATAAGAATACATACATACATAATATCATGCCTGTTTTCTAGGAGACAGGGCCATTTTGTATGCCCACATTATTTCACATTCCTTGTAGTCCTCAGTAAAAATGTGGGACTATACTTATTATTAATAGTATGATTTTTAACCGTTAAGTGTTTGTGAACGTATATGAGTTTTGGTAAATGAAACAAAACAGTGCAACATCACTATTCAATTTCTTTAAAAAAGTCCATTAAATATCTCAGTATATAATCACTTTATCACACTTATTACTATGATTACTTATTTACTATGATTTATATAATTATTATTAATGTAACTTTTACTTGACACTGGCTAAATGTACTAAACGCATGACGCCATTATTTCAAAGAAAAAAATATACATTATAAACATGCTTGCAGTTATGTTTTATTTTCTCAAATATAAATGTAAACTGATGAAATATATTTTGAAGAACACCTAACAGACCGTATTTTACCCGAAAAGATGCATTGAGCATATGGGACGCCATAAAGCATTGTTCTGACGGCCGAAGCCGCGGACAGAAGATAGTGGGATATAAACTTAAATGTGGCCTATGACGCCCGTTTGAGTTCCATAATTACTTTAGTACCTAATACAGTTGTTTGGAAACAAAAGAAAAGAAGAAAGGCCTTAACACGTTTCAATTACCTCTTTATTCTATTGTGCTCTATGATTTATTTTCTAAAAATCGTGTTACATCATTAATTATATCAAACTCGTTAGAAGTGGTTTCAAGTACATACATAATATCACGGACTTTATTCCATATGGGGTGGTATAGTTGTACTAATGTTTACAGTCAGCACAGATAGCTCTAGGTGAGACGTGTGGGAAAATGATGAGACTGGGCTAGCCCTTCGCCCATTTTGACACTAGACGAGACCCATTTCATTAGTCGCCATCTACGAAACACTTGGGGAAGACCATGGGTGATAAATTTCTTTGGCGAACCCTCGACCACACGGCACCGTAAAAATGGGTTTACGTCCCAACTAAAGAAGTTATTAAGTTGATGTTTTTTAATATAGAGTACTTATATTTAAACATTTGCACTTGATACTGGTTGTAAAAACCTGGTTGTGTTTGATATTTAGTTGCTGTGAGATAAATTAACCTTGAATAAATATAGTTAAATTATTCGCGCACGCTATAAATAGTTTATTAAATATTTAAAGTATGCTATATTTTTAGATACCTCCAAAGGTGGAAACAAAAAGGAAGAAGGCAAGAAAGATAAAGCGAAGGAAGATGAAGACAAACAGGAATAAAAGAGGAATCCAACCATCTAAAGTTTGCTAATGGTTTTAACTGATAATAAATACTAAGTGCTAAGTATCTACAACATTTGTTTTATTTCGAAATTCTGAAAGTAATTGCTCGAAATAAGACTTTTTCTTGAGTTAGACCTTGTTTATACCACATGTTTCGAATAAAGAAGTACCTATGCCCAACAAACCAAAATTTAAAAATTGTTGCGGACTCTTAAAAATGTTTCACCCCCTTTATGCTGTAATGTCTCGGGACAAACTTGTCGTCAGAGAACTCATTCCTCTATACAAAAGTACGCTACAAAAAGAAACATCTGCTCTTCATTTGAAACGTCTGCTCTTCAGTCATTTCTAAGATGTGAGGAGAAACTCCCTGCTAATGAAAATAGAAAGAGACCACTTGGCATCATTACAAACAGTTCCTCACAAGACGTAACTATTTTTTTAATCCATTATTTTTATTATAATTATCGTCATAGTATCGTATTTGTTATTGTATAATGAAGATTAGGTTCGAAGTAGGTTTTAATTGGGTTTTCTGGATTAGATCAGATCCAGAAAAAACCCAATTACAACCATCATTCATTACTTTGAATAGATACATTGATACCATAGTGGTTTAAGTGAGTGGCTTATAACATAAATTATAATGTTAATATATTTTATACACCACACCACACCACACCACACCACACCACACCACACCACACCACACCACACCACACCACACCACACCACACCACACCACACCACACCACACCACACCACACCACACCACACCACACCACACCACACCACACCACACCACACCACACCACACCACACCACACCACACCACACCACACCACACCACACCACACCACACCACACCACACCACACCACACCACACCACACCACACCACACCACACCACACCACACCACACCACACCACACCACACCACACCACACCACACCACACCACACCACACCACACCACACCACACCACACCACACCACACCACACCACACCACACCACACCACACCACACCACACCACACCACACCACACCACACCACACCACACCACACCACACCACACCACACCACACCACACCACACCACACCACACCACACCACACCACACCACACCACACCACACCACACCACACCACACCACACCACACCACACCACACCACACCACACCACACCACACCACACCACACCACACCACACCACACCACACCACACCACACCACACCACACCACACCACACCACACCACACCACACCACACCACACCACACCACACCACACCACACCACACCACACCACACCACACCACACCACACCACACCACACCACACCACACCACACCACACCACACCACACCACACCACACCACACCACACCACACCACACCACACCACACCACACCACACCACACCACACCACACCACACCACACCACACCACACCACACCACACCACACCACACCACACCACACCACACCACACCACACCACACCACACCACACCACACCACACCACACCACACCACACCACACCACACCACACCACACCACACCACACCACACCACACCACACCACACCACACCACACCACACCACACCACACCACACCACACCACACCACACCACACCACACCACACCACACCACACCACACCACACCACACCACACCACACCACACCACACCACACCACACCACACCACACCACACCACACCACACCACACCACACCACACCACACCACACCACACCACACCACACCACACCACACCACACCACACCACACCACACCACACCACACCACACCACACCACACCACACCACACCACACCACACCACACCACACCACACCACACCACACCACACCACACCACACCACACCACACCACACCACACCACACCACACCACACCACACCACACCACACCACACCACACCACACCACACCACACCACACCACACCACACCACACCACACCACACCACACCACACCACACCACACCACACCACACCACTCCACACCACTCCACTCCACACCACACCACACCACACCACACCACACCACACCACACCACACCACACCACACCACACCACACCACACCACACCACACCACACCACACCACACCACACCACACCACACCACACCACACCACACCACACCACACCACACCACACCACACCACACCACACCACACCACACCACACCACACCACACCACACCACACCACACCACACCACACCACACCACACCACACCACACCACACCACACCACACCACACCACACCACACCACACCACACCACACCACACCACACCACACCACACCACACCACACCACACCACACCACACCACACCACACCACACCACACCACACCACACCACACCACACCACACCACACCACACCACACCACACCACACCACACCACACCACACCACACCACACCACACCACACCACACCACACCACACCACACCCCACCACACCACACCACACCACACCACACCACACCACACCACACCACACCACACCACACAACACCACACCACACCACACCACACCACACCTTAACTTTAATGTATATTGCAAATATTATCATGTAATATAGTATTGCAAAACTTGTAATTTTTTAAATTAGATATAGAAGAGCGGAGCCTCCTAACACAGGCATTGTTTGCCTAAAAGGATGCTCCAAACACATTTGTACAATGAAATTATAGATAAAATAAAGATATTATTATTATTTATTATTATGTATAATACATGCACACTGTAGTAGTAAAACACTGTCAATTTTTGAGACCTCCACACGTGCGTGCGTGCGTGTATATTGCAAACGCTGGCCAAACCCTACGAGATTGGTCAAAATGATGTACTACAGTATTATACAACTTAAAAAAGTCCACAAAAAAGTCAGCGATGGTCTATAGCGTCTTATCTCTCAAGAATAATCCACAATAATAATTTTATCTTTTACTTTTCACTAGAATTAATGGTTTATATACGAAGTCATTTTAAGTATGTATAACATTAATTCTTATCCAAATAAACTTTGAAAAAAAAGCTTTGACATTAAACATAGATTACATTTGTCTTTTACAACATGTAATTTCGATCAGTACTTTAGAAGATATCAAACGTATAAATATACGCTAAATCGAAAAATTATGGTTGCGGCGGTGGTAGGTACGGGCGGCCTATATAGAGACACTCTGTAATTGTGTAATATAGGTAACTTATTAGCATGCCACCCGTTCGAAGCTGGGTGGGTCGCTAGTATATTTATATAATTCTACTACTCATTAACAGTACCATTCAATCACTCTATTATTATATCATCACATTATTCTGTAGTTTGCCGAAAGGACTTACGTAAGATGAATATGATAAAGTCAAGCAAGCATTTACTGTACTCCCAGGATGTAAATAAAGTAGTTTTAAGTAGAATAGATGATCAAAGACTTGTTCAATCTAATCAAATAGACACTTTACCTTGGGGTCATTGTGATGTTCAAAAATGTTCAAATTATACAATGTCATACATATACTACTATGATTTCATGATAAAAACATAATATTAATGTTAAGATAGTTGCACAATTTATAAGTAGAGTAATATTATGTAGGTATTATAAATAAAGCATACTGTAATGATTTATACTAGTGATTCCCAAAGTGGTCCAGGTGGACCACGGGAGACTTGCTGGGGACAAAAAATGGGGGTCCATAAGATGTTAATAGGGTCCACGAAATTTTTTCTGCTTTTGATAGCAAATAGCAAGCTTAGTTCTTATAAGGGCCCACCTACATTGTTTTAAGTACCTAACTAAGCAGATAATATTTTAATAAGGCAAGGATATTACTTGTTAAAACTTGCGTATTCGATATTACGTACAATTTCGTTTATAAACTTGCAAAGCGCTATGCGCCCGACAATGCTTAATGCTTGTCCAGACATCAACTTGATCACCACTATAAATACTTGATGCCAAAGGCAAACTCATTCATTTGTTTCCGGAATTTCGCAAAAAAGGCGTGAGAAAATTTATATCAGTGTTTGCTAGTACCGGAGAAAAGTAAGTACTTACCTTTTTTTGTTATAGTACTTAGGTTGATCACAACTGCTTGTATAGTTACTTAGTAACTTACAGATATTATAAAAAGGCTCTCTGAAAAGGCCCAATAAGCAATATTGCAGAGCAATTAATTTTGTAATTTTTCTTGCAAATAACTACAAATTTTATAAAACAGTAATTTCACAATCATTTAAAATTTATTTTAAAGTAACTATTTTGTCAAAACTATTCCTGTTCGGAAAGAGCGAGCGGTGCGCGGGCGACGAGAAAAGGGCGGGGCTTGAGCTTCGATGCCAGTTTGTCACTTTTTAACAATGAAGCCGCAGACAAAAATACGCAAATACAAAGAGCGCGTGAACTCATTGATTTGATGAAATGTTAGTTATCGTTTTTATGGACAATTTTGGGATATCGACTTTTATTTTTTCCTACACAAATATGATCAGTCCTCGATACAGATTATTTTTTATTTGTACTATGAAAAATTTGTGGTAAATTAGGTACTTTAAAATTAATACCGTTTTGTAAAAACGTCTGTATTTGTCTTAGCGGTTTATTATTTGGTCCCTTTACAAGCCGTAATTCTACTTCCGCGTGCTGACAAAGGCTGCGGTGTGATACCTATTTACAGCAAAGAAAAAATGTCGACAATATAGTTTCGATTATTTGAAATATGGTTTTGTTCCATCAGGGGCAGACAAACAATTGCCCATGTGCCTATTATGCAGCAAAGTTTTGAGCAATGACTCTATGAAATCATCAAAGCTCGAAAATCATCTAAAACGGTAAAAATCAAGACTGATAAAATAAGTAAAGATTTAAAATATTTTTAAATATTGAAGGAAAAATATGAAAAGAGACCCACCAGGCTCGCTCAGAATGTTCGCTTCAACATCTCAAAGTAACGATGATAGCTTGCGGGCATCATACAATATCTCATTAATTAAAGCAAAATGTGGAAAACCGCACACTATCGGAGAACAATCAATTCTAACCGCTGTTGAAGAAGTTTTAAAAACTGTTTTACACTTATCTACCTTTGACGTACTAAAAAGAATTCCATTAAGTAACAGAGCAGTTCTACAGAAGGGTCTTTTCTTTCTCAAGTCGGTGGTTAAATTAATATTTTTGGTTTTTATAAGTAATTTTATGACAAAGATTGAACTATATTCCATACTGAATCTATTGATTTCAATGGGACCAAATATTGTGGATTGGTTTATCAGAAAAGTTAATCACAGAATTGAGAAAGCACCGAATTGAGAAAATGAATCTCCGAATTGAGAAATGGTCGTAATCTGCAACATAGTAAGTAACTGATATTTATTTCTACATGTTGAGCTTGGAATTTTTTGTGTAGTTCAAGTTGATTCAGTGGCAAATAGTTTCTGTTTTCTGAATTTAGTTTTAACTTTGTAGTCCTTTTTTCCGGGACACATACGGCTATTTTCATCCTCTTCGTAAAAATTTACTACCGCTTCTTTTATATATACTAAGGACATTGTAAATCTCTTTATGAATTCCGTATATTCTTCTTTAGTTGATCTTCCTGATGTATTTTTTGTCACATCGTCCATACTTTATTCTTTTTACTTCTTAATCTAATATATGTATTGTTCTTGGGCATGTCTTATTCTTTCTTTGTAATTCAGCTAGCTTATGATGCAGTAATTTAAACTCCTTATTTACCTTGTATATGTATTTCTTAAAGAATGATGTTCGCGCACGGTTGTTTCTTGGGTGTTTTTGTGATACTGTTGTTGGCTGCATCAATTAAGTCTTTATGAACTTTCGAACATAATCTGCGGCTTATTGAAGAGTCTGGTGAAATAGCTGATAAGGACTTGAGCATTCCGATGAAAGTGAAGAGGTTGGCGTAACATTACGTAGGGCTTGAATTGATTCTAAATCAGAAAGAGCAGGATAAATGGGAACTGAAAAATCAGTAAAGGTATTTATATATTTTGCATATCTTTCTGTCCCTGTCTCTTTGTTTATGTCTTTCCTATAATATCGGATCACTTTTCATCTCTCCTTTCTCCTCCTCCCCGCAATCCGTTTCTTTTCTTTTTTTTCGGCTTCACTTAGTTTAACCATCTGAATAAAAATATAACCGCCCAAGCAGCTCTCGCCTTGGATCTCTAAAAACATATTCTAAATTATTTAATGAGACATAATAACAATCGATTTTCATTGTGTCCTTACAGCTGAATTTACCTTTTTTTCCTATTAGATATCGCTTTTAAGCGATAAGGCCGCCCGATTGTACGCTATAAATTTTAATGTACACTTTATTTGTTTTGTATAGGTGCAATAAAGAGAATTTAATAGTCTTTCATTGTCAAATCTCTATTCAGTGTACGTTCTCTCAATTCGGTGTACCATTTTCCGTAGAATTGAGATCCATCGTATTGAGAAAATATCACATTTCGTCAAATAACTTGTAAACTTTTTAATTTAAACTGTTTCTATTAATACACTGGCAGGTATCACTTAAATATTCAACTAATTTAGCAGAAATCTCAAAAAATACTTTATGAACAAAATTAATGTCATCCACCGATTTCAGAAATGACCCTACCCCAAAAGCACCGAATAATTTTGTACCTCCAAAAAATGCTCCTTAGCACCTTACCTTGGGGGGATTGTGCCCCCCATTCACAATACTCAACTGCTCGGGCGCAACTGACTGGTTGCGAGAATTACCTAGTGACGTTCGTACTGCGCGTAGTTAGTGATGTAGGTAAACAAAACAAAATTTCACCGAATTGAGGCACACACTTCGGACAAAATTAAAAAATGTTATTGCATTAATGAATGGCTTCATTATCTATCCCTTGTTCTGTGAATGTTGGAATATTAATTAGCAAGTTATTATTTTTAAAGTTATGAAGCAATAACGAGTCTATTTTGGAAACCGGACACGCCATTTTATGCCAAATTCTGCCCGTTTTTAAACTTTGGGGATTTTTTTAGCGCTATATAAAACCTGACTGTTTTTTAGATATGCTCTCCATCAGGTCAAGAGTCCTAAAAAAATGTATGGTTTTTTCAAGTACGTAATTCCATGTTAAAGGTACTTTTGTTGCTCCAGCAGTTCAATCGGCTCTTCCCGTAGAAATGCCCAACAATATTGTAAAAAGACGCATCGACGATCTACAAATTTCATTACAGAGTTCTCACCTCTATGGTATTTATGATGGTTTAAATATACCATTTGGAATAAGAAGTGATAGCAAAATTTTATTAATGGGAAATTCGAAGGTATCATTTTCTAAAATTTATAGTTTGAATACCGATAGTATGATTTTGATTAAAATCAATGTTAAATCCTACAGTTTAACTCCCGGCCTAAAATAATATTTGATTATGCAAATGCTCATAAAAGAGACTTCAATCCTAGATGACAAATAAAAGATGATAAAGGAACAAAATACCGTGCAATAATTAAACCACTGTTTTCCGAAATATTAGAAGAACCTACTAAATTTGTAAAAGAATGTAAAAAAAACACTGATTTAGTATATTGGCATGACTCTTATGAAACGGTTGAGAGATTGCAATTACTAGTCGCGTCAAAAGATGCTAACAACACAAATCATGATAATTAAATTTTATCAATCATTCAAGAATTAAAAGAAGCTGACATTATTAAAGAATTTATAGCAGGTATAATGTGATGTTTATTTAGTATTACATAGAACTTGATAAGAGATATAATTAAACTGAGACAAAAAGAATCATGAGTAAAGCTGACGTTGTCAACGAAATTCATAAAAATGCAAGAGTGAACTTTGCAAGAAGACACGTTATCAAAAGAGATATAGATGATCTTTGGCAAGCGGATTTAAATGATATACATTCAATTAGTAAAGAAAATAAAAAATATAGATTTATTCTTGCCGTCATTGACACATATTCAAAGTACGCATGGGCCTTAAGACCAAAGATGCTATAAGTAATACTTACAAGATGTTGTTAAATAATGGACTTGTGTCTAGATATCTGCAAACAGATAATGGGACTGAATTATTCATTAACACTTTTCAAAAACTTATCATATAAATCATTATTCAACTTTTTCAACAAAAAAAGCTTCAATAGTTGAATAACTTATCTGAACACTGAAATTCAAACTATATAAAGAATTCAGTTTGAAAGGAAACTATAAATGGGTTGACAATACTCTTAAAAATGTTATGTATAAATATAATCACACTTATCATAGAACAATTGATGATATTCCTGCAAATGTAGATAATAAAAATAAAAAAACGGATTATGGAAAGATATATAAGTTTAATGAAAAACGTTAGTGTAAAAAGTAAATTTAAAGTGGATGAGTATGTGCGTATTAGTTAGTATAAAGGAACTTTTGAGAAAGGATATACACCCAACTGGTCAACCGAAACATTAAAAATAAAATAAAACCAAAATACAACTACTATCAGGTATTTAAAAGAAGATACAACTAGAGGCCGTCCTATTTTAGGTGCATTCTATGCACAAGAGTTGCAAAAAACGAAACACCCCGATGTCTGTTTAGTAGAAAAAGTTCTAAATAGTAAAGGGAATAGAGTTTTAGTATAATTATTAGGTTTGCCTTCTTCCGAGAATAGTTGGATTGATTAATCTAATAAATTGTTATAAATTAATAATAGCTATTTAAGTTTACAACTCTATATACTAGGTGTTCAATATATTAAACGTCAGTCTTATGATGTGTATTTGAGAGAGCAGTCTTCTCAACTGGTTAATAAATAACTTACTATTTGAGCTACATTTACCAGGCTACAACTATTGCGGGGCTGGCACAAAATTCACTAAAAGGCTAAACTTGGAGATGAATGTGTAAATAAACTAGACGAATATTGTAAAGAGACACGATATTGCTTATCACAAGTTTTCAAAGTTAGAAGATCGTCACAAGATTTAATTTAATTTTAAATAATTTAATTTTGTTAAAGACGGCAAAACAGCGAGCAGTCGTTCCAGATAAGTGAAAACTTTGCAGCACGGTCAGTGCGCAATGCTATGGCTACAAAAATTAAAACAGGGTCTGGCCTAAAAAATAGTAGCAATAAGTGTGCTCGAAAAATATAAGTGGAAAATGGTTAAAAAATAAATTTAAAAGAGTTGCTAGTAAAACGAAAAAACAAATTAAAAAAATTAAGACAAAAATGCAAAAAAGTTGCGATAGAATTAGCTATGGTTGCTGCCAGAGAATTAGCCGAGGATTCATCCATTAAACTTCCTCGTGTTATCCCTATACCAAGAACTGGTGGAGTGTTGCCTTTGATACCTATTTTTGCTGGATTATCGGCGGCTGGGGCTCTAGCAGGCGGTGCAGCTGGTGTTGCTAAAACCATTAATTAATTCAAGATGGCTAAAAAGTTGTTAGCTGAGTCAACGAGTCATACTAAAAAAATGGAAGCCGCATAAAGAGGGGCTTGGAATTTCTATATCTAAAGAAAAAAACTAAGATATCGGCTACCCAATAGAGCTTTAACTAACTTCGATATTTGAAAGTAGACTTACACTTTTAAAACATTTAGAAGAGATAAATCTATTCATATGTCTTTTAGAAATTGGGATTTATATGAGTATCCCTTACTTCCTAAAACGACAAAGCATTCTTGGTCAGTTAAGACAGCTTCACATTTGGAAAAGCCTAGATATGTTATATTCTGCTTGCAAACTGATAGAGAAATAATAAAACTACGGACAGTTCACTATTCAAACATAGTGAAGTGAGCAATGTAACGCTCTTTTTGAATTCGCAATACTATCCGTATGAACTATTGAGTTAAAAAAAAACTGAGAACAAGTATAGCATATTATATGAAATGTAAGTGAAATTTCGTCAGTCGCATTACAACAGTCATATAGATCCATTGCTAGACCTAAAAGATTTTAAAACTAAGGCACCCTTGTTTATCTTAGATTGCTCAAGACAAAACGATAGTATAAAGACAGGTCTAGTAGACGTACGGCTGGAACTTAAGTAAAAGTTAAGTAAAAGTAAAGTAAAAAAATTATTTATTTCATAAACTATTATACATAGTACTTGAAAACGTCATGATCACAAATGAAAAAAAAAACAATCGAAATAATATTACATTAAATCACGAAGCTTAGATTCACTTACATGCAACAAAACAATTTAAAAATAAAAAATAATTAAGTGTAAGTGAATCTAAGTGCCAGTTCCGAGCCACCGCTCTGTAAGAAGAACTGGCAAGAAACTCACAGGCTATGCTCTTTTAAGTATGTCCATTAGTTTGGTACTAGAATTACAATCTTCATTTGTCTGTGAAGCTATACAATGCAATATAACATAACCTTAACAATATTTATGTTTTCAAGTCATTCATATTAGAATAGCCTGTATGAAACGGCAGTTTAATCCCAAGCATTTTTATCTGCCATATAGTCTTTAATAGAATAATATCCCTTTGAAGACAGCTTGTGTTTTATTGTTAATTTAAATTTATTTAGGCTCAATTGCTGTATGTTGCTTGGGATTTTATTGTAGAATCGCACACATTGACCTTTAAAAGATTTGTTTATCTTTTGGAGCCTAGTGGCAGGTACAACTAATTTATGCTTATTCCTTGTGTTTAGGTTATGTACACAGCTTTTCTTACTAAATTGATCAGTATTCTTGTGTACATAAACCAGGTTATCATAAATGAATTGACCGGCCACTGTTAAAATACCAATTTCTTTAAACTTTTCCCTTAGTGAATGTCCACACGGGAGATTATAAATTGCTCGAATAGCCCTCTTCTGCAGCACAAAGATTGTTTGAATGTCTGCGGCACAACCCCACAGAAGAATACCATAGGACATAACACTATGGAAATAGCTATGATAAACTAGCCTAGCTGTTACAACGTCTGTTAATTGGCGAATTTTCTTTACCGCGAATGCTGCAGAGCTAAGTCTACTCGACAATTCACCAATATGTGGGCCCCACTGTAGCTTAGAGTCTAAAGTAATCCCTAAAAACTTGGTAGTATCCACAAGGGTCAACTCATCCTCCTTTACCATAATAGTAGAGTTTGCCTGTCTGACGTTAGGCATCACGAATTTAATACATTTCGTTTTAGCTCCATTTAATAGCAAATTGTTAACGTCAAACCAGTGCACCACCTTCGAGATCGCACTGTTTACTTCGTCTAAATTCTGATTTCGTTTTAACTTAAACAATAATGATGTATCATCAGCAAACAAAACTATCTCGTGGTTTTCTTTAATAAAATATGGCAAATCATTAATATAAATCAAAAACAAAAACGGACCGAGAATCGAGCCCTGCGGTACCCCCATTTTTACAACAGACCCCTGAGATCGCTTTCCATTAACCTCAACCCTTTGAATCCTATTACTTAGATATGAAGTGAGAAGATCCAATGCGGAGTTTCTTATTCCGTAATATTCTAATTTTTTTATCAATGCTTCATGAGAAACACAGTCAAAAGCTTTGGACAGATCGCAAAAAATACCTAAAGCGTCCAAAACTTCCACCCCCACCCAGTTGAAACTTCCACCCCAATACCAGATAACTACTGTGTATTGCTTCATTATAAACGATCGAATTGTGGAATACAAACCTCTTAGTAACATTGTACGAAGGTTATCATGATTGCTATCGTTGATATTCAAGGCTTTAAAACCTTGGTATAAAGCAAATGAATTTATACCAAAAGAAATCGCTATAACGTATAATTAAAATTGCAAATATTTTTGGTTAAGCCACCATTTCCATTCAAAGATTTAACTATACCAGAAAAAAAGCAAGTTAGTTCGATTGAACGTAACAGAAAGATATACTTATAAGATATAATTATATACTTAAATAAAGGATTTGAACCTTTTTCCAATTCCTTCTGAAAAGGTGCCCACGGAAGATCAGCGTTGCGACATCTCTGTGATGTTCGACAATATGCTGAGTGGGCACCATTTCAATACAAGTTGAGTTCTTCTTTTACTTAAGTTATTATTATTCTTGATTTGTGTTAACTATATTTTGTACTTATTTAATGTAAATTTTTTTCATGCAACTTGTATTGATTAAATATTTTTCTTTCTTTCTTTCAATTATCAGAGTTTGGTTTCAAACATATTAAGAGATAACTGCATACACGTCAAAGGTTTAGAAAAAGTATTGTGGATAAAACATATTTAAAAAAATTGTAATTATAATATATAGAAAAAAAGGATGTACTAATTTGATAAGTTTGTACCTAATTTTAAGATTTATATAACTGTATTTATCGTGATTCAGTATGTGCTTGGTTTTTATTTCCTCCTACTGATTATCCTGATCAATCATTATAAGTTCGTAAATAAAGTGCTTTGCATCGCAGCATCATTCAATTCTCACATTAAAACAAGAGTAAGCGTTTCATTTAACACCTGCGAAATATTTTGCTCAAGAAACAGATCAGAACAGAACAGGTCGAAAATAGCCCCAGTTTCAAACAAAATTAATACACAGTTAGAAAACTGACAAGATAATTTCAGAATATTGCACCGTTCTTAAATGAATACTCAAATCAGACCCGTCTGAATAGTATTCATGTCTCTATTAAGACGTAATGAATGATGGTTGTAATTGGGTGTTTCAGGATCTCATTTGATCGAGAAACCCCTATTACAATATTTATATTGAATACCTATATTCATCATGATGTCAATTAAATTGATAATGATACTGAAATAATTATCTTTATAGATAAAACATAAAGCCGCTATATCATTCTTTTGAATCATGGTGTACAGCGGAGGTTTTTCTTAACTCCTTATTTAAAATTAATTAATAGATAATTAGAAAACAGAACAGACCATTTTAGAGTATTGCACCAGTTCTTAAATGAATGTGTGAGCTGTGGCAGTGAGCCAGTTTAAAGCCACAGCTTCAGATCAGACCCCGTCTGAATAATAGGTATCCATGTATATATTTAAACCGCTTTGGGGGATGCTCCCCTGATATCAAAATGTAAAGACATGCCGACGAACTCTTTCTTTTATCGCACCGCTCGCCATTGGAGAGAGTTCATCTTGATCGTAACACTTTAGAAATAACTGTGACTGAGTGTATTTGACTTAAACTGGGAATAGATTACGAAAATGCATAATTATAACTTGTTGTGTACTTTGTAATTGATAAATTCAAATGCTTGTGACTTGATATATCAAATTCCTTGACACTCGCTAATACTCTAAACGAGTCACGAAAACAAACTTAGTTTTACAATTAAATATCTAAACGAGATTAAAGCATATTGTTAATATCACACGTAGGGAAACTTGAGGTCCGAAACCAGAAACGCTGACAAAGCGTGTTTGGAGGGAAGTGATCCTAATCTTTTCTGTTCCGTTACCCCTATGACCCATGACACTACTGATTTACACTTCTCTGTTTATGACGCAGTGTAAAAACCGTAAATTTTATAAAAAAAGATGACTATCGAATCGGTTACATACGTACCCTACTTAAAGCAATAAAAACAATTTCATTGCATTACTTATAGTAAGTACATAGATAACATACAGACCCAGACAAATATCCATCTCCATGAAGTAGTGCATAAAACCATAAATGTCTAGTGATAAATTAAACCCAGGGTCTTTGAAACGAAGGACGGGTACACCATCTGCGCCATATAGGTCGTCAATTCAGAATTAAATTTGAGTCTTATTAGTATGTGGCACCCTTAACCCCATACAAATGAACCTCCTATAGTTTTAAATTCTTTTTAACAAATATTCCTATATTTAGAGAGATTATAACAGAACAATAAAATATGTAATAATTATGTTAAGATATTCCGGAAAGATTCTTGTTCTGTTATTGAGCAAATTGCGATAGTAATTGCTTAACAAAAGACCTAAGACATACCAATTTTTCTACTTTACATATCTATTCATTCGGATGAACATGAGACTAATAACCATCATGACTATATAAGGTATCATTGTACATGTAATTTACTATTAATTCAAGGCTAACACTTTGGTATATATAAACTAAAATTTTCAGTTCTGAAATCAGAATTAAAATCAAGCTTCAAGTTCCTAGTTCCTCGTCCTAAATTAAAATGGGAAAAATTTTGTGGGTTCTACTTTTTGTCGCGATCTTCGCTGAAATTGTAAGTACTTACCTCATTTGCTAAATTGAATTATGTATAAGTTTTATGCTAAGGGCACAGGGATATTTATTATTATTAGTAACATATTTATATTTTTTTTAATTAATTAATTGCTACATTACGAAATTGGCTACTTTTTGAATAAATCTAAAGCATTAAAAATCTTATAAAAAAAGGGAAATATTAACACATATTTTATATCTTTCACAGTATGCAGACCCGGCATTTCCAAGTAAGTACATGCGCTTTTTTCAGATTTAATCTTACAGTTTCCAACCTAAGGTAAAATAAAAATGTTGGGCAAGAATTTTAAAAAAAATGGTCGTAATAAATTAATATTTCTCTGTATATGTGAAAATAAATACTATATTTATTTAAATTGTATATATATATGAGCCTGAACAGCTCGACCATTTTTTTAAATTAACGTGTAATTTTGGATTTTTTAATGTATATTTTTTGCATATATATTATTTTATTTTATCGTTTTGTGACGATTTTTTTAAATAGAATAAATCAACTCGTCCGCTGTAACCCGGTATGATTATAATTAGATATCAAAATACTACGGTCAGAAACGGTCACGGAAATATACTGTACGATAGATCAGTCCTTGAATTAGTGACTGTTTGTTTGGCATTTCATATTTTTAGTGCTTCGAGGGGATCGTTGTTGCCCGTTATACAGGGTTACAGGTTAAGTCGACCTAGTCCCGTTGAGGGCGTGTCGTTTACATCGTTTCTGACTGATTTGCCTATAAAACACCCTATCCTAAATCTAGCTGTTTTCGAGATATTTTAATTAGATTTTGACTAATTTATTCCTTTTATGTACAATATCGGTTATTAAGGTCTCGAAGCATCTTATTTTACATGTAAAAAACAAACAATTGTAACAATAAGACTTACACATTTGAAAGCTTAGCTGATAGCCGGAAATCGGGTATTTTTTATAAAAAGCAGTTAAATTTTAATATCTCGGACCTGCCGATCTCCTGAACACTCTCACGTCAAGCGGCGATATTCTTCGCCGATCTGCGTTCCCTTGACGTAGAGGTGTTGGTTGGGTATTAACCGAACCGGTCGTTGGAGAGTAGACTTCGAAGGGCCACGCGCCTGTCGTAAGATGGGCGCAATGCGCGCAACGTTTGCTCTAACGAACAATCATTTTGATAATAAAGTTTTATCATTTGCACATGCTACTCAACCGTGTAACTTGCCATGGAGATTTGACATCAGTGTCTGAATAAGAAAAAAGAGATTAGACAGATGTCGCCAAAACAAAATGGCCGCCACAGATTATTACATCGTCCCGCTCTATTTTAAAGATCCTTCAATTAAGGATTTCTTAATGTATATTTTTGCATTTACTATGCTATATTATTATTATATATTTATACATGCTATATATATAACTATTTATTAAATATTATTAAATATCATGGTCAGAAACGGTAACCGAAGCAAAGCAGACTTTATCAGAGCTCAGCCCTTGGATTGGTGACCGATTGTGTGGCATTCAATATTTTGCTTGCTATACAAGGTAGCTGTTAAGCCATGTCAAAAGCTTTACGCTCTCATGGGTTGTACATAGCTGCATATTAAACTATTGCATTGTATTGGGCTTCTTCCACTACCTCTGGAGTAAAGACAACCTCACCTGCAAGTGGTGCGCCTGCCGATCAACGGACGAGGCTCTGGCTAACGTAAACGTTCCCGGTAAGCGGCAATAGGATTGCCACTCATTACGTGGCCCCAACAACATAATTGGCGCAGTGTTGGTTTATGATATGCCTGTGCCTATCTTCCCCTTCGCGAATAATGGCGTGAATATATGTATGCATGTATATTAAACCATTATGTTTTAATGGGCAGTTTTGCTATGTTATAATGAAGACGATTAAAATTAATTATTCAGAAGCCTCGTCTAAAATGCAGAGAGCTAGCTTTTCATTCATCCGCGCTATGTGATTTAATAGCGTAAAATTACTTTTTTTTAATTTATTTAACTATAGAATAGAAATTTACTTTCAGACATATTCGGGTCAGGCAGCAATAAGAAAGATGGACTGAAGCTGGGCGGTTTATTTGGCCTCGGTGGCAAAAAAACAAAAGTTGGACCACGTAAGAAAATCTAATTCTTATTGACAAATTTTATGTGGGAGTATGTTGGTCCCGGTTATCATTATATGTGGTTGTCGTTAAGCGATGTTAGAGGACCTTATTAGGTGGCTTGACATCAGAACACATTTTTGCCAATAGTTTCTGAATTCCCAATTATGTCCCATAAAAGTTATCCCTTTTAAATATATAGAAGGAGCATCATATATCTTATGAACATTAGTTTGTTATAAGATGTTTTAAATACTTTTATAAACACTGAAGGAACACCGAACTTAAAAATATTAATGACCTTCTAGCAAAGCTTTTTGGTAATATATTATGTCCTTGCTAAGGAATTCTCGATTGATGGTTAACCTTTTTAAATAAGACCAAATAGTAAATTGAGTTATTTTATGGCTTAAAAAATACCTTGAACCAAAGTTACTAGTTTACGAAGCGTTCGTAGCTCTGCGGTGCTCGGTGGTCGGAAACGATCACCGAAGTACAGCAGAGTTTACAGAGGTCAGTCCATGGATGGGTGACCGTTTGTGTGGCATTTGATATCGAGCGCTTCCGTGCTTCGGAAGGCACGTTAAGCCGTTGGTCCCGGTAATCACTAAAATGTGATAGTCGTTAAGCCATGTTAGAAGCCTAATGGGCGGCTTGATAAATTCTAATAGTAGGACGCCATACACCTGCCTCCGCCAATCCGCACTGGGTCTGCGTGGTGGAGTATGACCCAATACCCTCGCACCGTGGTGGTATGTGAGTGGAGGCTCGTGCTCAGTAGTGGGACGTTTATGGGCTGTTATGATGAAGTTAATACTTTATTTGCCGCTATTATATGAGGTTTGTCCAATTTAACAATTGGCCAGCGATAAATATACAACAATTCCATCAGCATGTAATTTTTTTTTTCTTTACAGTAGGCGTCCTTGAAAATGTTGTCAAGACCTTCAACCCGGATTTTAAAAATCCATTGGAGAGTATTGTGGAAAAAATTGCAGAAGATTTGAAAGGTAAATAAATACATCCTTAATAGATTTTTATATTTTTTTTATTAATGGCTTCGTGCGTTTAGCACGTTTAGCCATTGTCAAGTAAGAGATATATTTATATTATATAACTCATAGCAAATAAGAATACATACATACATAATATCATGCCTGTTTTCTAGGAGACAGGGCCATTTTGTATGCCCACATTATTTCACATTCCTTGTAGTCCTCAGTAAAAATGTGGGACTATACTTATTATTAATAGTATGATTTTTAACCGTTAAGTGTTTGTGAACGTATATGAGTTTTGGTAAATGAAACAAAACAGTGCAACATCACTATTCAATTTCTTTAAAAAAGTCCATTAAATATCTCAGTATATAATCACTTTATCACACTTATTACTATGATTACTTATTTACTATGATTTATATAATTATTATTAATGTAACTTTTACTTGACACTGGCTAAATGTACTAAACGCATGACGCCATTATTTCAAAGAAAAAAATATACATTATAAACATGCTTGCAGTTATGTTTTATTTTCTCAAATATAAATGTAAACTGATGAAATATATTTTGAAGAACACCTAACAGACCGTATTTTACCCGAAAAGATGCATTGAGCATATGGGACGCCATAAAGCATTGTTCTGACGGCCGAAGCCGCGGACAGAAGATAGTGGGATATAAACTTAAATGTGGCCTATGACGCCCGTTTGAGTTCCATAATTACTTTAGTACCTAATACAGTTGTTTGGAAACAAAAGAAAAGAAGGAAGGCCTTAACACGTTTCAATTACCTCTTTATTCTATTGTGCTCTACGATTTATTTTCTAAAAATCGTGTTACATCATTAATTATATCAAACTCGTTAGAAGTGGTTTCAAGTACATACATAATATCACGGACTTTATTCCATATGGGGTGGTATAGTTGTACTAATGTTTACAGTCAGCACAGATAGCTCTAGGTGAGACGTGTGGGAAAATGATGAGACTGGGCTAGCCCTTCGCCCATTTTGACACTAGACGAGACCCATTTCATTAGTCGCCATCTACGAAACACTTGGGGAAGACCATGGGTGATAAATTTCTTTGGCGAACCCTCGACCACACGGCACCGTAAAAATGGGTTTACGTCCCAACTAAAGAAGTTATTAAGTTGATATTTTTTAATATAGAGTACTTATATTTAAACATTTGCACTTGATACTGGTTGTAAAAACCTGGTTGTGTTTGATATTTAGTTGCTGTGAGATAAATTAACCTTGAATAAATATAGTTAAATTATTCGCGCACGCTATAAATAGTTTATTAAATATTTAAAGTATGCTATATTTTTAGATACCTCCAAAGGTGGAAACAAAAAGGAAGAAGGCAAGAAAGATAAAGCGAAGGAAGATGAAGACAAACAGGAATAAAAGAGGAATCCAACCATCTAAAGTTTGCTAATGGTTTTAACTGATAATAAATACTAAGTGCTAAGTATCTACAACATTTGTTTTATTTCGAAATTCTGAAAGTAATTGCTCGAAATAAGACTTTTTCTTGAGTTAGACCTTGTTTATACCACATGTTTCGAATAAAGAAGTACCTATGCCCAACAAACCAAAATTTAAAAATTGTTGCGGACTCTTAAAAATGTTTCACCCCCTTTATGCTGTAATGTCTCGGGACAAACTTGTCGTCAGAGAACTCATTCCTCTATACAAAAGTACGCTACAAAAAGAAACATCTGCTCTTCATTTGAAACGTCTTCATCGTCGTCAGTCATTTCTAAGGTGTGAGGAGAAACTCCCTGCTAACCTGCTAATGGCGAGCGGTGCGAAAATAGAAAGAGACCACTTGGCATCATTACAAACAGTTCCTCACAAGACGTAACTATTTTTTTAATCCATTATTTTTATTATAATTATCGTCATAGTATCGGGTCTTATTGTATAATGAAGATTAGGTTCGAAGTAGGTTTTAATTGGGTTTTCTGGATTAGATTAGATCCAGAAACACCCAATTATAACCATCATTCATTACTTTGAATAGATACATTGATACCATAGTGGTTTAAGTGAGTGGCTAATAACATAAATTATAATGTTAATATATTTTGTACAATAATTTTAAAAAAAAACCTACTATTCAAACGGGGTCTGATCTGAAGCAGTGGCTTTGAACTGGCTCACTGCCACAGAAAAAGATTCAAAACATTATTTTTTTCTATATCTATTAATTATTATAATCTTTAAAATTAGGTAATATATCCTAATCAAAAATAAAATAGTGAAATCTTAACCCTCAGACATTATGACGCTTAACATTTTATTGTTTATCATAATTCAATATCCATAAAATAGAACTACTGTCTTTTTGTTCAAGCTAATCGTTTCCATATATTTTATTTAGATAAGTTGGCAAGCAAATTCATAGAATGTTAAAGTTATGTGAATCTTATTGAATTTGAAACGTAAGTTGAATTCTTTTTAAGGAGATTGATTAAAACATACTATAATATTAACATACTATTATAATGCCTGGGTTTACCTGTTATTAATATTATTATACAGGGCGTCCCACGGCTTTGCCACGTGGAGGAAAGTATGTTTAATATTGTAGATGGAACATTTGACTAATAGAAGACATTATTTTAATTTTAAAAACAATTTAAACTGCATTCATAGATTTTTAAATAATTACACGGCTAAAACGGGTATCGAACCCGCGAGACACGAGAAAAAAAAATACCTGCAGGGTATCATACCGATCGAAAGGATTATTTTTTGCTAAAAACAGTGTCAGAAATAAAAGAAAAACCATTAATTTTAACATTTTTGATACAAAACAGTGATTAGTAATAGGTACTTATGATAATGTCAGTTGTATGTCCTTACGAAAATGTTAGCTTTTCATTAATCTGAAGGAAATTTCACATCATATGTTTTAACGTTTTAGCCATGTAATTATTTAAAAAACTATGAATGCAGTTTAAATTGTTTGTAAAATTAAAAGAATGTCTTTTTTCAGTCAAATGTTCTATCTACAATATTCAAGATACTTTCCTCCATGTGGCATATCCGTGGGACGCCCTGTATAATAGCATAACCATGAAACACAAATCTTTTTAATTAGATGTATGTTCCTGTTTGATGAAATTTATCACAAATGTACCTTATCATTCAAATTCATAATCATTTGTTCAAGTTTGGCTCAAAAGAGCTCTTATGAACGTCAAAACTTAAAAACTAGCGCGCTGACTATCGATCTGAGTATAAGTCTGGCACTGGGTGGAAATCGAACCCACAACCTCCGGCTTAGCAGTCAGTTTCACTAACCACTACGCCACAAAGCCAGTCAGTATTACATTACATAATTTGAAGTATCGTATTCAGATAGATTTATCTTACACAGCATATATTTTACAAGTGCCCTTTTCTATATTTGGAATACTATGACGTAAAATTATCACCATTTAAGCGTATAACTGTTGAAGTGAAACCGCAAATCATTTCTTTAAAACCTCCTAGCAAGAGCTGATGCAGTTTTCTTAAATGAATAGAAATATTTAAGAGGAAGGTTTATATGTATAATACATGCACAATGTAGTAGTAAAACACTGTCAATTTTTGAGACCTCTAGTGTGATGTCGTAAATCAACTCACTTTTTGCGCTTATATTGCAAACGCTGGCCAAACCCTACGAGATTGGTCAAAATGATGTACTACAGTATTGTACAACTTAAAAAAGTCTACAATAAAGTCCGCGATGGTCTATAGCGTCTTATCTCTCAAGAATAATCCACAATAATAATTTTATCCTTTACTTTTCACTAGAATTAATGGGTTATATACGAAGTCATTTTAAGTATGTATAACATTAATTCTTATCCAAATAAACATGTTAGTAAGCTTTGACATTAAACATAGATTACATTTGTCTTTTACAACATGTAATTTCGATCAGTACTTTAGAAGATATCAAACGTATAAATATACGCTAAATCGAAAAATTATGGTTGCGGCGGTGGTAGGTACGGGCGGCCTATATAGAGACACTCTGTAATTGTGTAATATAGGTAACTTATTAGCATGCCACCCGTTCGAAGCTGGGTGGGTCGCTAGTATATTTATATAATTCTACTACTCATTAACAGTACCATTCAATCACTCTATTATTATATCATTACATTATTCTGTAGTTTGCCGAAAGGACTTACGTAAGATGAATGAATGATGAATGATAAAGTCAAGCAAGCATTTACTGTACTCCCAGGATGTAAATAAAGTACTTTTAAGTAGAATAGATGATAAAAGACTTGTTCAATCTAATCAAATAGACACTTTACCTTGGGGTCATTGTGATATGTTAAAAATGTTCAAATTATACAATGTCATACATATACTACTATAATTTTATGATAAAAACATAATATTAATGTTAAGATAGTTGCACAATTTATAAGTAGAGTAATATTATGTAGGTATTATAAATAAAGCATACTGTAATGATTTATACTAGTGATTCCCAAAGTGGTCCACGGGAGACTTGCTGGAGACAAAAAATGGGGGTCCATAAGATGTTAATAGGGGTCCACGAAAATGTATCTGCTTTTGATAGCAAATAGCAAGCATAGTTCTTATAAGGGCCTACCTACATTGTTTTAAGTACCTAACTAAGCAGATAATATTTTAATAAGGCAAGGATATTACTTGTTAAAACTTGCGTATTCGATATTACGTACAATTTCGTTTACAAACTTGCAAAGCGCTATGCGCCCGACGATGCTTAATGCTTGTCCCGACATAAACTTGATCACCACTATAAATACTTGATGCCAAAGGCAAACCCATTCATTTGTTTCCGGAATTTCGCAAAAAAGGCGTGAGAAAATTTATATCAGTGTTTGCTAGTACCGGAGAAAAGTAAGTACTTACCTTTTTTATGTTAAGATTTTTTAATAAAAATGGCTTAATGCATTCAAAACAATTTGGATTCACTAAGGGTCGCTCCACAACCGATGCAGGTGTTGAGCTTTTGAAACATATATTTGATGCTTGGGAAGATTCTTTGGACTCTTTAGGTATTTTTTGCGATCTGTCCAAAGCTTTTGATTGTGTTCTTCATGAAACATTGATAAAAAAATTAGATTATTATGGAATAAGAAACTCCGCATTGGATCTTCTTACTTCTTACTTAAGTAATAGGATTCAAAGGGTTGAAGTTAATGGAAAGCGATCTCAGGGTTCTGTAGTAAAAATGGGGGTACCGCAGGGCTCGATTCTCGGCCCGTTTTTGTTTTTAATTTATATTAATGATTTGCCACATTTGGTAAAGGAAAATCACGAGATAGTATTGTTTGCTGATGTTACATCATTATTATTTAAAATAAAGCGATATCAGAACCCAGACGATGTAAACAATGCGATCTCAAAGGTGGTGCACTGGTTTGACGTTAACAATTTATTATTAAATGGGGCTAAAACGAAATGCATTAAATTCGTGACGCCTAACGTCAGACAAGTAAACACCACTATTAAAATAAAGGAAGATGAGTTGACCCTTGTGGATACCACCAAATTTTTGGGTGTTATATTAGATTCTAAGTTACAGTGGGGCCCACATATTGGTGAATTGTCGAATAGACTCAGCTCTGCTGCATACGCGGTAAAGAAAATTCGCCAATTAACAGACGTTGAAACAGCTAGGCTTGTTTATCATTGCTATTTTCATAGTGTTATGTCGTATGGTATTCTGTGGGGTTGTGCCGCAGATATTCAAAATATTTTTGTACTGCAGAAGAGGGCCATACGAGCAATTTATAATCTACCATGTAGACATTCACTAAGGGATAAATTTAAAGATATTGGTATTTTGACAGTGGCGGGTCAGTTTGTTTATGAAAACCTAGTATATGTACATAAAAATATGAATATTGCATGCATTAAATTGCATTAAAGCATGAATATTGTTATATTATGTTGCATTGTATAGCGTCACAGACAAATGAAGATTGTAACTAACCAATCGATAATTTAAAAGAGCATAGCCTGTTTCTTGCCAGTTCTTCTTACAGAGCGGTGGCTCGGAACTGGCACTTAGATTCACTTACACTTAAATATTTTTTGGTTTTTTTTAATTGTTTGGTTGCAAGTGAATCTAAGCTTCGTGTTTTAGTATAATTATATTTTATTTGTTTTTGTTATTTTTTTATAATTTCAAGTACTATGTAATTGTTAATGAAATAAAGTATTTTTGACTTTGACTTTGACCGAATTGAAAAAATGAATCTCCGAATTGAGAAATGGTCGTAATCTGCAAAATAGTAAGTAACTGATATTTATTTCTACATGTTGAGCTTGGAATTTTTTGTGTAGCTCACGCAATGATTCAGTGGCAAATAGTTTCTGTTTTCTGAATTTAGTTTTAACTTTGTAGTCCTTTTTTCCGGGACACATACGGCTATTTTCATCCTCTTCGTAAAAATTTACTACCGCTTCTTTTATATTTACTAAGGACATTGTAAATCTCTTTATGAATTCCGTATATTCTTCTTTAGTTGATCTTCCTGATGTATTTTTTGTCACATCGTCCATACTTTATTCTTTTTACTTCTTAATCTATGTATTGTTCTTGGGCATGTCTTATTCTTTCTTTGTAATTCAGCTATCTTATGATGCAGTAATTTAAACTCCTTATTTACCTTGTATATGTATTTCTTAAAGAATGATGTTCGCGCGCACGGTTGTTTCTTGGGTGTTTCTGTGATACTGTTGTTGGCTGCATCAATTAAGTCTTTATGAACTTTCGAACGTAATCTGCGGCTTATTGAAGAGTCTGGTGAAATAGCTGATAAGAACTTGAGCAATCCGATGAAAGTGAAGAGGTTGGCGTAACATTACGTAGGGCTTCAATTGATTCTAAATCAGAAAGAGCAGGATAAATGGGAACTGAAAAATCAGTAAAGGTATTTATATATTTTGCATATCTTTCCCTGTCTCTTTGTTTATGTCTCTCCTATAATATCGAATCACTTTTCATCTCTCCTTTCTCCTCCTCCCCGCAATCCGTTTCTTTTCTTTTTTTTCGGCTTCACTCAGTTTACCCATCTGAATAAAAATATAACCGCCCAAGCAGCTCTCGCCTTGGATCTCTAAAAACATATTCTAAATTCTTTAATGAGACATCATAACAATCGATTTTCATTGTGTCCTTACAGCTGAATTCACCATTCTTTCCTATTAGATATCGCTTTTAAGCGATAAGGCCGCCCGATTGTACGCTATAAATTTTAATGTACACTTTATTTGTTTTGTATAGGTGCAATAAAGAGAATTTAATAGTCTATCATTGTCAAATCTCAATTCAGTGTACGTTCTCTCAATTCGGTGTACCATTTTCTGTAGAATTGAGATCC
Source organism: Musotima nitidalis (assembly GCA_949126915.1). Lineage (NCBI taxonomy): Eukaryota > Metazoa > Arthropoda > Insecta > Lepidoptera > Crambidae > Musotima > Musotima nitidalis. The sequence continues at coordinate 8,206,863 of OX421418.1, read as the reverse complement.
ATCGAATTGAGAAAATATCACATTTCGTCAAATAACTTGTAAACTTTTTAATTTAAACTATTTCTATTAATACACTGGCAGGTATCACTTAAATATGTAACTAATTTAGCAGAAATCTCAACAAATACTTTATGAACAAAATTAATGGGTGTCAAGTGTCACTTCGTGGTGTTTGGCTGAATTTTTTTCTCGTTTCTCGATTTATTACTTTGAAACTTTATTATCCCAAATTAGTTATTGTAATTATTAGTTCCATCCATCTTTATGTAGCCCATGTAAGTATTGTAGATAATATTTGTAAAATAACATCTTAATTAATTGTCGCATTTTTACCTTCATTTGTTTTGAAAAACAAAAGAATTATTAGATAAAGCATGGCCGAATTTTCTGGGGGACCCGTTCCCCCGGACAAAATGGATATTGCTTGCAATCTGACGATTGATGACCGGTCTTCTTTCGATTCGGCGGAAGACTCTGAAGCGGATTTAAAAACTTTAGGGTTTTCAGTAAAACGGGAAAAACACACCAAGCATACTAATAAGAGAAGTAAAAAACCCAAAACCACAACCCCTTCTGAAATTTCTCTGCCCTTAGGACAGAAGAGCGATGCTAATATTAACACTAGTACTGAATGTTCCATTCCTTCGGGACAAAATAATATTCCTTTGACTCAAGAATCAACTGGTTCCAAACATCAGCCTACAGGACGTCAACACTTTTTAAAAAGTGATAAAGGCCTTTTCAAGTCCACATCCAAAAAGTAGAAGAAAATCCTGGATTTTCTTTGAATGCCATAACTTTTGGTAAATTATTAAATCAGCTTAACATTAAAGACATTGTGATAGGTTCTCTCCAGAGAATTGGCAGAAATAGAATGACCATTTGCTTTGTTTCAGCGGAGTCTGCTAACACATTTATTAGTTCTAATCCTTTGGCGTCACATAACTATAAAGTCTTTATACCCACATTTAGTACTACCAGGATGGGCCTTATCAAAGGTGTTCCATCAGATTGGAGTACTGAAGAGGTACTGGAATCAATTTCTGTTCCCTCTGGCTGTGGCCCGGTTCTCCGAGTCCGCAGACTTAACTAATTATAAGGTTGAGGTTGAGGGTTCCAAGACATGGAAACCTTCTCAATCCTGTGTAGTCACTTTTGATGGACAGGTCCTTCCCCCACGTGTATTTATTTTTTTCAATTCCCTCCCAGTGTTACAATATTATTTTCCTACTATACAGTGTTACAGTTGTTGTAGATTTGGACACACTAAAGCCCAGTGTCGATCTAAACCTCGCTGTTTTAAGTGTGGTGATGGTCATACTGGGGATTCCTGTCGTATAGATGAAGATAAAGCTTCTTGTGTTTCATGTTCTGGTTTCCATTTTGCAAATAGCAAGAAGTGCCCAGAATATGAAAGGCAACACTCCATTAAAATTTCAATGGCTGAAAAGTCAATTTCTTATAACGAGGCCTCTAAGTTACATTCATCTTCTAAAATATCTTATAGTGATGTTGCTTCCAAAACGGTATATGCTTCTCCTGACCACCATTTCAGAACGCCTGTTAATACTTCCAAAAAAAAAACAGTTTTTATGAAACCCAAAGGCCCTCCACCTAAAAGTGTAGGCTATGATAGAGAAGCTCATAACAACATAATCTCTCACCCAGTTTTACCTAAGAGTCATAAGTCCATTTATGATTCAATTTCCCACCCCTCTATAGCTGATTTGATCCAAATCCTTATCAAACTTCTTTCATCTGCTTCTCCTTCACTGTCCAACGATGCCTTTATATTACCTACTTCATCTAAATCAACCAATAATGGATCCAGCCCCTTCCATGGCGATTCAATGGAATTGCAGAGGATTGAATCACAAGAAAGCTGAGTTGGCTTTCTTGTGTGCCAAGTTCAATCCTCTTGTAATTGCAATCTCAGAAACGTATTTGAAACCCTCAACCTCCTTCTTTTTTAAAAGATATCACGTATACCGTGACGACCGCGCTGATGGGTATGGCGGTGCATGTCTTTTGGTTAGCGGTCATGTAAATAGTATAAATATTCCTTTTCCATTTCCTCATCCTGAATATTCTATTGTATGTATGAAATTATATGGTATAATTTTTATCTCTTTATATATTCCCTATCCTTCTTACCCTATTCTTCAACAACTCTTTTCTTTTATTCAGTCTATCTCTGATCCTGTGATTGTTATGGGTGATTTTAATATTCATAACAATTCTTGGGGTTGTGAAAAGAATGATAATCTATCTTTTAAATTTATTGAATTTTTAGATTCTACTGGGCTTTGCATTTTAAATTCTGGTGTTGCGACTCGCAGAACTAAACCTCAAGAATTTGTTAGTGCAGTAGACTTAACTTTAGCCTTTCCCTTCTTGGCTCCAGTTATGTCTTGGGATGTTCTTCCATCTACTCATGGTAGTGATCACTTCCCTATACATACATTTACCATTCAATAAGCCCTTAAGGCAAAAAAAATATATTTTACTTAAGTTTAGTATCAATAATTATACCGACTGGACAACATTTTCGGCGTCAGTGTCAGATCTTGTTACTCTTTTACCTGTTATTAATAATAATAACATGCATCTTTGTGCTCGGAAATTATCTGAGTTTCTTATGTCGGCTGCAGAGTGTTCTCTTCCTCTACGTTCAATTGTAACTAGGAACAAACCTTTACCGCCCTGGTGGGATATGGAATGCACGAAAATTGTATATTGTAGAAAGCAAGCGGAGAGAGAATACAAAAGAAATATGAGCGAAGAGAATTTTTCGGCTGTTTCTGACTTATGTCAAAAAGCTAGCTCCTTATTAAGAAGTAAAAAAGCTGCAGGCTGGAGAAAGTTTTGTGAATCCATTTCACCAGAGACTCCGTCCCGGGTGGTTTGGAATCAAATAAAAAATTTTCGCTGTGCTGTTTCCCCCATTAATCCTTCTTCTCCCGATTCTTTACCATGGATCAATTCCTTTTTAGATAAGTTAGTTCCTTGTTTTGTTCCCAATATTTCTGATATTCCAAATATTGCAAGTTCCATACATCCTTCAAGTTCTTTTACTACACTGACTAAGCCTTTTTCTTTAGAGGAATTAAAATTTGTTCTTTCTACTGTCAAGGATTCTTCTCCTGGCTTAGATGGTATTCCTTATTCTTTCTTAAGTAATAGTAATTCAGACATCCTTTGTTACTTTCTGTCATTGATAAATTTTTGTGTAGACTCTGGATGTGTTCCCGATTCCTGGAAGGTTCAAATTGTTGTTCCTATTTTAAAACCAGGTAAGGATCCCAGACTGGTAGATAGTTATAGACCTATTGCTATGTCTATAACAATGGCTAAAATAACTGAACACCTGATTAAAAACCGTCTTGAATGGTTTTGTGAATCCAATGGAATTCTTTCCGACTTTCAGTTTGGTTTCCGAAAGGGGAAAAGTTGTTTAGACAACTTATCTCTTTTAGTTTCAGAGATTCGTCTCAGTATAGCGTCTAAGAAATTTACTGTTGCAGCCTTTTTAGATATTTCTGCGGCATACGATAACGTTTCTCTTTCTATTCTTAAAACTAAACTTTTTAATCTTGGCTTCCCTCCTAAATTCGTTTCATATATTTTCAATTCTTTCGCCGGTCGCTCAGTTGTGATTAACACAGGCTCTGGTCAGGTTAGCAGAACTGTCTATAAAGGCTTGCCTCAGGGTTCCGTCTTGAGCCCATTACTGTTTAATATTTATACAGCTGATTTAGATCAAACTATTTTGCCTTTCTGCAATGTTCTCCAGTACGCTGATGACATTGTTCTATTTTCTTCAGGTAAAAATGCTACTTTGTGTGCTGATTCCATCTCTGATGCGATTAGCGCAATGTCTCTTTGGCTTGAAGATCATAATCTTCAGATATCTCCACAAAAAAGTAAAATTATAACTTTTTCGTTGAAACGTCTTCTGCCTAGAATTAATATTCAGTTAGACGGTATAAGAATTCCAACTGATACATGTGTAAAATTTTTGGGTGTTTTTCTGGATTCAAAATTGTCTGGTGTAAAACATTTTGATTATGTGATAAGTAAATGTGAAAAGAATATAAATCTGCTTAGATGTCTGGCTGGTGTATGGTGGGGTGCTCAACCATGCTCCCTTAAATTAATATATGATGCATTGGTCAGAAGTGTAATGGATTATGGCTCCTTTTTGCTAAATACTTCTAATAAATCTGCCATTAAAAAACTTGACCTTATTCAGTCTCGCGCTCTCAGGATTATTGCTGGAGCCATGAAGTCTACACCTGTAAATGCCTTACAGGTGGAGTGTGTAGAATCCCCATTGTCTTTAAGAAGGAAATATTTAGCTGATCGATTCTTAATTAACAGATGGCAATTTACTAATCATCCACTTTTTGAAAAGTTGAAGGACCTGTCAGTTTTTTATAAGTTTTCAAGCTGGTTAGATGAAAATGTACCATGTCTAATTAAAAGCTTTCACAAAGTTAACACGTTTAAATTCCCTACAAACAATAGTCCCCATCTTCCACTTTTTATGCATAATTTAGATGTAGTTCTGTTTACCCCTAAAATATTTTTAAACTTTGGAGTTAGTAAAGATGATTTGTTTCCTTCTAAAAAATTCGCCTAAATCATGTTTGAGAAATGGTCTAGATGGCATTCAATATTTACAGATGCCTCAAAAAAAGATCCTGAAGGCTGTGTTGGGGTTGGGATATATCATAAGGAATATAACATTCATCAATTAATCAAATGTCCCCCAGGTACTTCCATTTTTACTGGTGAGGGCAGGGGAATTTTAGAAGGTGTAAAGTACATTTTGTTAAGTAAAATCAAACAGGCCATCATATTTACAGATTCATTGAGTAACTTACAAGCTTTACAGGGTAATCCATTCCTTGGAAAGTTTTCTGCCATACTGTTTGAAATTAAATTAAACCTTTTTCTGTGTAACCTGCGAGGCTATGATGTGATTTTAGCTTGGATTCCAGGTCATTCTGGAATCTATGGAAATGATAAGGCTGATTTTTATGCAAAAAGTGCTGTGTTACATGGGGATAGAGTTTATTTTCAAAATTATACTTCTGATCTCTTACTTCTCCCTAAAAAAGACTTGTTTAAATCATGGTCAGTTTCCTGGAAATATTCCTCGAGGTCAAAGGGTAGACGTTACTATAGTCTTCAAGGTCATATACCACAGAAACCATGGTTTCAAAAATTTTTTGCCTCGAGATATGTCTCCTCAATCATTTCCCGTCTTCGATTTGGCCACTGCTGTTCAGCAATTCACCTTAAGAAACTAAAAATTCTTGATTCTTCTTTATGCAAATGTGGTTTAGCTGAAGAAGATCTGAATCATATTTTCTTTTCTTGCCCACTTTATGATCATTCTTTTTTTATTAATGCTCTCATCTCTCATGGTTGTCCACTTCCTACTCATATTGATATTTTACTTTCTTCTATAGATTCCTTCTTAGTTAGTGTATTTAGTGAATTTATTGTAAGTAATAAATTAAAACTTTAGGTAGTATATTTAAATTTCTAAATGTATAATTAGATTTTTTTTGTTATAGTTTGTAAATAATTAACTGTATTGTAATGTAAAGTCGTAATGTAGAATTTGTTTATTTTGTTGCAGGTAGTTTAAGTCTCCTGGGAAAGTAACGTTTGATTTTATATACGTTAATTGTTCAAATTATATTTTTTAAATTTTCTTGACACTTGACACTGGCAAATTTTAAATTGCCAATTGGGGAGAAAAAAAAAAAAAAACAAAATTAATGTCATCCACCGATTTCAGAAATGACCCTATCCCAAAAGCACCGAATAATTTTGTACCTCCAAAAAATGCTCCTTAGCAGCACAATCCCCCCATCCACAATGCTCAACTGCTCGGGCGCAACTGGCTGGTTGCGGGAATTACCTAGTGACGTTCGTACTGCGCGTAGTTAGTGATGCAGGTAAACAAAACAAAATTTCACCGAATTGAGGCACACACTTCGCACAAAATCAAAAAAATGTTATTGCATTAAAATCCAATGATTTATAATAAATATATTTACATAAATGGCTTTATTATCTATCCCTTGTTCTGTGAATGTTGGAATATTAATTAGCAAGTTATTATTTTTAAAGTTATGAAGCAATAACGAGTCTATTTTGGACACGCCATTTTATGCCAAATTCTGCCCGTTTTTAAACTTTGGGGATTGTTTTTAGCGCTATATAAAACCTGACTGTTTTTAAGATATGCTCTCCATCAGGTCAAGAGTCCTAAAAACATGTATGGTTTTTTTCAAGTACGTAATTCAATGTTAAAGGTACTTTTGTTGCTCCAGTAGTTCAATCGGCTCTTCCCGTAGAAATGCCCAACAATACTGTACAAACACGCATCGATGATCTAGAAATTTCATTACAGAGTTCTCACCACTAGGTATTTATGATGGTTTACATATACCATTTGGAATAAGAAGTGATAGCAAAATTTTATTAATGGGAAATTCGAAGGTATCATTTTCTAAAATTTATAGTTTGAATACCGATAGTATGATTTTGATTAAAATCGATGATAAATCCTACGGTTTAACTCCCGGCCTAAAATAACTCTTACTTCGATAGAAACATGCATGGATATATTTGATTATGCAAATGCTCATAAAAGAGACTTCAATCCTAGATGACAAATAAAAGATGATAAAGGAACAAAATACCGTGCAATAATTAAACCACTGTTTTCCGAAATATTAGAAGAACCTACTAAATTTGGAAGAAGCTTGCCAAAGCTTAAAGAATGTAAAAAAACACTGGTTTAGTATATTGGCATGACTCTTATGAAACGGTTGAGAGATTGCAATTACTAGTCGCGTCAAAAGATGCTGGCAACACAAATCATCATAATTAAATTTTATCAATCATTAAAGAATAAAAAGAAGCTGACATTATTAAAGAATTTATAGCAGGTGATGTTTATTTAGTATTACATAGAACTTGATAAGAGATATAATTAAACTGAGACAAAAAGAATCATGAGTAAAGCTGACGATGTCAACGAAATTCATAAAAATGCAAGAGTGAACTTTGCAAGAAGACACGTTATCATAAGAGATATAAATGATCTTTGGCAAGCGGATTTAAATAATATACATTCAATTAGTAAAGAAAATAAAAAACATAGATTTATTCTTGCCGTCATTGACACATTTTCAAAGTACGCATGGGCCTTACCGTTAAAATGTAAGACCAAAGATGCTATAAGTAATACTTACAAGATGATGTTGCAAACAGATAATGGGACTGAATTATTCATTAACACTTTTCAAAAACTTATCATATAAATCATTATTCAACTTTTTCAACAAAAAAAGCTTCAATGGGGCGCTACAGGAACACCAGCGCTGCTGTATCAGCAGATACAGCAGCATTACGCTGATGTATCGCCCTTTTGACAGGTTGCACACATATTTCATATTTTCTATTTGTTTAATGTTATTTGTGTTGTTATATTGTATTTTGTTACCATTATTATGATATTGTGTGTGTTGCTTAGTCAATAAAAAATATTCAATTCTATTCTATTCAATAGTTGAAAACTTATCTGAACACTGAAATTCAAACTATAGAAAGAATTCAGTTTAAAAGGAAACTATAAATGGGTTGACAATACTCTTAAAAATGTTATGTATAAATATAATCACACTTATCATAGAACAATTGATGATATTCCTGCAAATGTAGATAATAAAAATAAAAAAACGGATTATGGAAAGTATATATAAGTTTAATGAAAATCGTTAGTGTAAAAAGTAAATTTAAAGTGGATGAGTATGTGCGTATTAGTTAGTATAAAGGAACTTTTGAGAAAGGATATACACCCAACTGGTCAACCGAAATATTTAAAATAAAATAAAACCAAAATACAACTACTATCAGGTATTTAAAAGAAGATACAACTAGAGGCCGTCCTATTTTAGGTGCATTCTATGCACAAGAGTTGCAAAAAACGAAACACCCCGATGTCTGTTTAGTAGAAAAAGTTCTAAGTAGTAAAGGGAATAGAGTTTTAGTATAATTGTTAGGTTTGCCTTCTTCCGAGAATAGTTGGATTGATAAATCTAATAAATTGTTATAAATTAATAATAGCTATTTAAGTTTACAACTCTATATACTAGGTGTTCAATATATTAAACGTCAGTCTTGTGATGTGTATTGGAGAGAGCAGTCTTCTCAACTGGTTAATAAATAACTTACTATTTGAGCTACATTTACCAGGCTACAACTATTGCGGGGCTGGCACAAAATTCACTAAAAGGCTAAACTTAAAGATGGAGGTGTAAATAAACTAGACGAATATTGTAAAGAGACACGATATTGCTTATCACAAGTTTTCAAACTTAGAAGATCGTCACAAGATTTAATTTAATTTTAAATAATTTAATTTTGTTAAAGACGGCAAAACAGCGAGCAGTCGTTCCAGATAAGTGAAAACATTGCAGCACGTTTAGTACGCAATGCTATGGCTACAAAAATTAAAACAGGGTCTGGCCTAAAAAAATAGTAGCAATAAGTGAGCTCGAAAAATGCAAAAAGTTGCGATAGAATTAGCTATGTCTGCTGCCAGAGAATTAGCTGAGGATTCATCCATTAAACTTCCTCGTGTTATCCCTATACCAAGAACTGGTGGAGTGTTGCCTTTGATACCTATTTTTGCTGATTATCGGTGGCTGGGGCTCTAGCAGGCGGTGCAGCTGGTGTTGCTAAAACCATTAATGAATTCAAGATGGCCAAAAAGTGACTTTTTGACTCAGCTAACAGCTGAGTCAAAAAGTCATACTAAAAAATTGGAAGCCCTTTATATAGGAAATGGACTACGCCTTAAGCCGCATAAAGAGGGGCTTGTAATTTTTATATCTAAAGAAAAAAACTAAGATATCGGCTACCCAATAGAGCTTTAACTAACTTCGATATTTGAAAGTAGACTTACACTTTTAAAACATTTAGAAGAGATAAATCTATTCAGATGTCTTTTAGAAATAGGGATTTATATGAGTATCCCTTACTTCCTAAAACGACAACATTTGGAAAAGCCTAGATATGTTATATTCTGCTTGCAAACTGATAGAGAAATAATAATACTATGGACAGTTTACTATTCAAACATAGTGAAGTGAGCAATGTAACGCTCTTTTTGAATTCGCAATACTATCCGTATGAACCATTGAGTTAAAAAAAAACTGAGAACAAGTATAGCATATTATATGAAATGTAAGTGAAATTTCGTCAGTCGCATTACAACAGTCATATAGATCCATTGCTAGACCTAAAAGATTTTAAAACTAAGCCAGCCTTGTTTATCTTAGATTGCTCAAGACTAAACGATAGTATAAAGACAGGTCCAGTAGACGTACGGCTGGAAGTTGAAACTTCCACCCCAATACCAGATAACTACTGCGTATTGCTTCATTATAAACGATCGAATTGTGGAGTACAAACCTCTTAGTAACATTGTACGAAGGTTATCATGATTGGTATCGTTGATATTGAAGGCTTTAAAACCTTGGTATAAAGCAAATGAATTTATACCAAAAGAAATCGCTATAACGTATAATTAAAATTGCAAATATTTTTGGTAAAGCCACCATTTCCATTCAAAGATTAACTATACCAGAAAAAAAGCAAGTTAGTTCGATTGAACGTAACAGAAAGATATACTTATATGATATAATTATATACTATAAAGACATAATAGATATAAATATATAAATATATACTTAAATAAAGGATTTGAACCTTTTTCCAATCCTTTCCTTCTGAAAAGGTGCCCACGGAAGATCAGCGTTGGCTCAAAAGAGCTCTTATGAACGTCAAAACTTAAAAACTAGCGCGCTGACTATCGATCTGAGTATAAATCTGGTACTGGGTGGGAATCGAACCCACAACCTCCGGCTTAGCAGTCAGTTTCACTAACCACTACGCCACAAAGCCAGTCAGTATTACATTACATAATTTGAAGTATCGTATTCAGATAGATTTATCTTACACAGCATATATTTTACAAGTGCCCTTTTCTATATTTGGAATACCATGACGTAGAATTATCACCATTTAAGCGTATAACTGTTGAAGTGAAACCGCAAATTATTTCTTAAAACCTCCTAGCAAGAGCTGATGCGGTTTTCTTAAATGAATAGAAATATTCAAGAGGAAGGTTTATATGTATAATACATGCACAATGTAGTAGTAAAACACTGTCAATTTTTGAGACCTCTAGTGTGATGTATTAATTCAACTCACTTTTTGCGCTTATATTGCAAACGCTGGCCAAACCCTACGAGATTGGTCAAAATGATGTACTACAGTATTGTACAACTTAAAAAAGTCCACAATAAAGTCCGCGATGGTCTATAGCGTCTTATCTCTCAAGAATAATCCACAATAATAATTTTATCTTTTACTTTTCACTAGAATTAATGGGTTATATACGAAGTCATTTTAAGTATGTATAACATTAATTCTTATCCAAATAAACATGTTAGTAAGCTTTGACATTAAACATAGATTACATTTGTCTTTACAACATGTAATTTCGATCAGTACTTTAGAAGATATCAAACGTATAAATATACGCTAAATCGAAAAATTATGGTTGCGGCGGTGGTAGGTACGGGCGGCCTATATAGAGACACTTGTAATTGTGTAATATAGGTAACTATTCTTATTAGCATGCTACCCGTTCGAAGCTGGGTGGGTCGCTAGTATATTTATATAATTCTACTACTCACTAACAGTAGCATTCAATCACTCTATTATTATATCATTACATTATTCTGTAGTTTGCCGAAAGGACTTACGTAAGATGAATGAATGATGAATGATAAAGTCAAGCAAGCATTTACTGTACTCCCAGGATGTAAATAAAGTACTTTTAAGTAGAGTAGATGATAAAAGACTTGTTCAATCTAATCAAATAGACACTTTACCTTGGGGTCATTGTGATATGTTAAAAATGTTCAAATTATACAATGTCATACATATACTACTATGATTTCATGATAAAAACATAATATTAATGTTAAGATAGTTGCACAATTTATAAGTAGAGTAATATTATGTAGGTATTATAAATAAAGCATACTGTAATGATTTATACTAGTGATTCCCAAAGTGGTCCACGGGAGACTTGCTGGAGACAAAAAATGGGGGTCCATAAGATGTTAATAGGGGTCCACGAAAATGTATCTGCTTTTGATAGCAAATAGCAAGCATAGTTCTTATAAGGGCCTACCTATATTGTTTTAAGTACCTAACTAAGCAGATAATATTTTAATAAGGCAAGGATATTACTTGTTAAAACTTGCGTATTCGATATTACGTACAATTTCGTTTACAAACTTGCAAATAGCATAGCGCATGCGCCCGACAATGCTTAATGCTTGTCCCGACATAAACTTGATCACCACTATAAATACTTGATGCCAAAGGCAAACTCATTCATTTGTTTCCGGAATTTCGCAAAAAAGGCGTGAGAAAATTTATATCAGTGTTTGCTAGTACCGGAGAAAAGTAAGTACTTACCTTTTTTTGTTATAGTTCTTAGGTTGATCACAACTGCTTGTATAGTTACTTAGTAACTTACAGATATTATAAAAAGGCTCTCTGAAAAGGCCGAATATGCAATATTGCAGAGCAATTAATTTTGTGATGTTTCTTGCAAATAACTACTAATTTTATAAAACAGTAATTTCACAATCATTTAAAATTTCACAATCATGTAAATACATTCACAATCATTTCAATGTGGAAAACCGCACACTATCGGAGAACAATCAATTTTAACCGCTGTTGAAGAAGTTTTAAAAACTGTTTCACACAAATCTTCCTTTGACGTACTAAAAAGAATTCCATTAAGTAACAGAGCAGTTCTACAGAAGGGTCTTTTTTTTCTCAAGTCGGTGGCTAAATTAATATTTTTGGTTTTTATAAGTAATTTCATGACAAAGATTGAAGTATATTCCATACTGAATCTATTGATTTCAATGGAACCAAATATTGTGGATTGGTTTATCAGAAAAGTTAATCACAGAAGAAAGCACCGAATTGAGAAAATGAATCTCCGAATTGAGAAATGGTCGTAATCTGCAAAATAGTAAGTAACTGATATTTATTTCTACATGTTAAGCTTAGAATTTTTTGTGTAGTTCACGCAATGATTCAGTGGCAAATAGTTTCTGTTTTCTGAATTTAGTTTTAACTTTGTAGTCCTTTTTTCCGGGACACATACGGCTATTTTCATCCTCTTCGTAAAAATTTACTACCACTTCTTTTATATTTACTAAGGACATTGTAAATCTCTTTATGAATTCCGTATATTCTTCTTTAGTTGATCTTCCTGATGTATTTTTTGTCACATCGTCCATACTTTATTCTTTTTACTTCTTAATCTATGTATTGTTCTTGGGCATGTCTTATTCTTTCTTTGTAATTCAGCTAGCTTATGATGCAGTAATTTAAACTCCTTATTTACCTTGTATATGTATTTCTTAAAGAATGATGTTCGCGCGCACGGTTGTTTCTTGGGTGTTTCTGTGATACTGTTGTTGGCTGCATCAATTAAGTCTTTATGAACTTTTGAACGTAATCTGCGGCTTATTGAAGAGTCTGGTGAAGTAGCTGATAAGGACTTGAGCAATCCGATGAAAGTGAAGAGGTTGGCGTAACATTAAGTAGGGCTTCAATTGATTCTAAATCAGAAAGAGCAGGATAAATGGGAACTGAAAAATCAGTAAAGGTATTTATATATTTTGCATATCTTTCCCTGTCTCTTTGTTTATGTCTTTCCTATAGTATCGGATCACTTTTCATCTCTCCTTTCTCCTCCTCCCCGTAATCCGTTTCTTTTCTTTTTTTTTCGGCTTCACTCAGTTTAACCATCTGAATAAAAATATAACCGCCCAAGCAGCTCTCGCCTTGGATCTCTAAAACATATTCTAAATTCTTTAATGAGACATCATAACAATCGATTTTCATTGTGTCCTTACAGCTGAATTCACCATTCTTTCCTATTAGATATCGCTTTTAAGCGATAAGGCCGCCCGATTGTACGCTATAAATTTTAATGTACACTTTATTTGTTTTGTATAGGTGCAATAAAGAGAATTTAATAGTCTATCATTGTCAAATCTCAATTCAGTGTACGTTCTCTCAATTCGGTGTACCATTTTCCGTAGAATTGAGATCCATCGAATTGAGAAAATATGACATTTCGTCAAATAACTTGTAAACTTTTTAATTTAAACTATTTCTATTAATATACTGGCAGGTATCACTTAAATATTCAACTAATTTAGCAGAAATCTCAACAAATACTTTATGAACAAAATTAATGTCATCCACCGATTTCAGAAATGACCCTACCCCAAAAGCACCGAATAATTTTGTACCTCCAAAAAATGCTCCTTAGCAGCACAATCCCCCCATCCACAATGCTCAACTGCTCAGGCGCAACTGGCTGGTTGCGGGAATTACCTAGTGACGTTCGTACTGCGCGTAGTTAGTGATTCGAGCGAGTCTATTTTGGAAACCGGACACGCCATTTCATGCCAAATTCTGCCCGTTTTTAAACTTTGGGGATTTTTTTAGCGCTATATAAAACCTGACTGTTTTTTAGATATGCTCTCCATCAGGTCAAGAGTCCTAAAAACATGTATGTTTTTTTTCATGTACGTAATTCAATGTTAAAGGTACTTTTGTTGCTCCAGTAGTTCAATCGGCTCTTCCCGTAGAAATGCCCAACAATACTGTACAAACACGCATCGATGATCTAGAAATTTCATTACAGAGTTCTCACCACTAGGTATTTATGATGGTTTAAATATACCATTTGGAATAAGAAGTGATAGCAAAATTTTATTAATGGGAAATTCAAAGGTATTATTTTCTAAAATTTTTACTTTGAATAACGATAGTATGATTTTGATTAAAATCGATGATAAATCCTACAGTTTAACTCCCGGCCTAAAATAACTCTTACTTCGATAGAAACATGCATGGATATATTTGATTACGCAAATGCTCATAAAAGAGACTTCAATCCTAGATGACAAATAAAAGGTGATAAAGGAACAAAATATCGTGCAATAATTAAACCACTGTTTTCCAAAATATTAGAAGAACCTACTAAATTTGTAAAAGAATGTAAAAAAACACTGATTTAGTATATTGGCATGACTCTTATGAAACGGTTGAGAGATTGCAATTACTAGTCGCGTCAAAAGATGCTAACAACACAAATCATGATAATTAAATTTTATCAATCATTCAAGAATTAAAAGAAGCTGACATTATCAAAGAGTTTATAGCAGGTATAATGTGATGTTTATTTAGTATTACATAGAACTTGATAAGAGATATAATTAAACTGAGACAAAAAGAATCATGAGTAAAGCTGACGTTGTCAACGAAATTCATAGAAATGCAAGAGTGAACTTTGCAAGAAGACACGTTATCATAAGAGATATAAATGATCTTTGGCAAGCGGATTTAAATGATATACATTCAATTAGTAAAGAAAATAAAAAACATAGATTTATTCTTGCCGTCATTGACACATTTTCAAAGTACGCATGGGCCCTACCGTTAAAATGTAAGACCAAAGATGCTATAAGTAATACTTACAAGATGTTGTTAAATAATGGACGTGTGTCTAGATATCTGCAAACAGATAATGGGACTGAATTATTCATTAACACTTTTCAAAAACTTATCATATACTTAAATCATTATTCAACTTTTTCAACAAAAAAAGCTTCAATAGTTGAAAAACTTATCTGAACACTGAAATTCAAACTATATAAAGAATTCAGTTTAAAAGGAAACTATAAATGGGTTGACAATACTCTTAAAAATGTTATGTATAAATATAATCACACTTATCATAGAACAATTGATGATATTCCTGCAAATGTAGATAATAAAAATAAAAAAACGGATTATGGAAAGTATATATAAGTTTAATGAAAAACGTTAGTGTACAAAAGTAAATTTAAAGTGGATGAGTATGTGCGTATTAGTTAGTATAAAGGAACTTTTGAGAAAGGATATACACCCAACTGGTCAACCGAAATATTAAAAATAAAATAAAACCAAAATACAACTACTATCAGGTATTTAAAAGAAGATACAACTAGAGGCCGTCCTATTTTAGGTGCATTCTATGCACAAGAGTTGCAAAAAACGAAACACTCCGATGTCTGTTTAGTAGAAAAAGTTCTAAGTAGTAAAGGGAATAGAGTTTTAGTATAATTGTTAGGTTTGCCTTCTTCCGAGAATAGTTGGATTGATAAATCTAATAAATTGTTATAAATTAATAATAGCCATTTAAGTTTACAACTCTATAAACTAGGTGTTCAATATATTAAACGTCAGTCTTATGATGTGTATTTGAGAGAGCAGTCTTCTCAACTGGTTAATAAATAACTTACTATTTGAGCTACATTTACCAGGCTACAACTATTGCGGGGCTGGCACAAAATTCACTAAAAGGCTAAACTTGGAGATAAAGGTGTAAATAAACTAGACGAATATTGTAAAGAGACACGATATTACTTATCACAAGTTTTCAAAGTTAGAAGATCGTCACAAGATTTAATTTAATTTTAAATAATTTAGATAACGTTCCAGATATGTGAAAACTTTGCAGCACGGTCAGTGCGCAATGCTATGGCTACAAAAATTAAAACAGGGTCTGGCCTAAAAAATAGTAGCAATAAGTGTGCTCGAAAAATATAAGTGGAAAATAGTTAAAAAATAAATTTAAAAGAGTTGCTAGTAAAACGAAAAAACAATTAAAAAAATTAAGACAAAAATGCAAAAAAGTTGCGATAGAGTTAGCTAAGTTTTGTACTTATTTAATGTAATTTTTATTTTCATGCAACTTGTATTGATTAAATATTTTTCTTTCTTTCTTTCAATTATCAGAGTTTGGTTTCAAACATATTAAGAGATAAGTGCATACACGTCAAAGGTTTAGAAAAAGTATTGTGGATAAAACATATTTAAAAAAATAGTTATAAATATAAATAGTTACATAATATAAAAATAGTTATACATTTTAAAAAAAAATATATCAAAAAGTAGTTATTAATAGAGTCGAGTCTTCTGGCGCGCCATTGCTTATGGGAGTTCCACAAGGTTCGATTTTAGGCCCTTTATTGTTTCTAATTTATATTAACGATCTACCTTACTATACTACAGATCTGTGCGAAACAGTTTTGTTTGCTGACGATACGTCTCTGATATTTAAAGTGAACAGAGGCAAGGATCATTCTGACGTGATAAATAATGCTCTTGCGAAGGTTTTACATTGGTTTACGGTTAACAATCTATCTCTTACCGCAAGTAAAACTAAATGTATAAAGTTCTCATTGCCTAATGTTACAAAAGTCTCAACTAACTTGAAAATGAATGGCAAGAATATCGAGTTATTAAATGACACAAAGTATTTAGGCATCAATATTGATTTTAAATTGCAGTGGAACCCCCATATAATGGATTTGTCCGGAAGGCTTAGCTTAGCATATGCCATCAAAAAGATAAGACTCGTAACAGACGAAGAAACAGCTAGATTAGTTTATTTTAGCTATTTTCGTAGCATTATGTCATAAGGTATGTTATTGTGGGGATCTGCTGCGGACATACATAATATATTTGTACTACAAAAGCGCGCCATAAGAGCTATCTATAATCTTAAGTCCAGAGATTCTCTCAGAGAGATGTTTAAAAGAATTAACATATTAACGGTTGCATCTCAGTATATATTCGATAATATAATGTATGTTCGCAAAAACATTAATACATTTGATAAAAATTCAAAAGTACATAATTTTAATACTAGGAATAGAAATAACTCTCTCTGCCAAATTGTCGACTTCACAAAACATAAAATTAATTTTTGGGTAATAGTATCAGATTTTATAATAAAATTCCGCAGGAAATAATTGATCTACCATTGGCAACTTTTAAAACTGTAGTTAAAAAGCAGTTTCTTCAAAAGGGGTATTATGCTGTTAATGATTACTTATCGGATAAACAAGCTTGGGCTTAACATTTTCATCTTGTATGTGTATATTAGAATAAAAAGTCAACCAGATCATTGTCGTGACCATCCCTTATTGTACAGGCTCAGCTCAGTTTCACAATACATACTTACTTGACTGTGATGGAAGGTTCCCTTGGTGCTACTTTATTGGTATGCATAATTATAACTTGTTGTATAATTTGTAATTGATAAATTCAAATGCTTGTGACTTGATATATCAAATTCCTTGACACTCACTAATACTCTAAACGAGTAACGAAAACAAACTATTTATGTTTTACAATTAAATATCTAAACGAGGTTGAAGCATATTGTTAATATCACACGTAGGGAAACTTGAGGTCCGAAACCAGAAACGCTGACAAAGCGTGTTTGGAGGGAAGTGATCCTAATCTTTTCTGTTCTGTTACCCCTATGACCCATGACACTACGATTTACACATACTTACTTTAAAAACAATTTCATTGCATTACTTATAGTAAGTACATAGATAACATACAGACCCAGACAAATATCCATCTCCATGAAGTAGTGCATAAAACCATAAATGTCTAGTGATAAATTAAACCCAGGGTCTTTGAAACGAAGGACGGGTACACCATCTGCGCCATATAGGTCGTCAATTCAGAATTAAATTTGAGTCTTATTAGTATGTGGCACCCTTAACCCCATACAAATGAACCTCCTATAGTTTTAAATTCTTTTTAACAAAATAATATTCCTATATTTAGAGAGATTATAACAGAACAATAAAATATGTAATAATTATGTAAAGATATTCCGGAAAGATTCTTGTTCTGTTATTAAGCAAATTGCGATAGTAATTGCTTAACAAAAGACCTAAGACATACCAATTTTTCTACTTTACATATCTATTCATTCGGATGAACATGAGACTAATAACCATCATGACTATATAAGGTATCATTGTACATGTAATTTACTATTAATTCAAGGCTAACACTTTGGTATATAAACTAAAATTTTCAGTTCTGAAATCAGAATTAAAATCAAGCTTCAAGTTCCTAGTTCCTCGTCCTAAATTAAAATGGGAAAAATTTTGTGGGTTCTACTTTTTGTCGCGATCTTCGCTGAAATTGTAAGTACTTACCTCATTTGCTAAATTGAATTATGTATAAGTTTTATGCTAATGGCACAGGGATATTTATTATTATTAGTAACATATTTATATTTTTTTAAATTAATTAATTGCTACATTACGAAATTGGCTACTTTTTGAATAAATCTAAAGCATTAAAAATCTTATAAAAAAAGGGAAATATTAACACATATTTTATATCTTTCACAGTATGCAGACCCGGCATTTCCAAGTAAGTACATGCGCTTTTTTCAGATTTAATCTTACAGTTTCCAAACTAAGGTAAAATAAAAATGTTGGGCAAGAATTTTCAAAAAAATGGTCGTAATAAATTAATATTTCTCTGTATATGTGAAAATAAATACTATATTTATTTAAATTGTATATATATATGAGCCTGAACAGCTCGACCATTTTTTTAAATTAACGTGTAATTTTGGATTTTTTAATGTATATTTTTTGCATATATATTATTTTATTTTATCGTTTTGTGACGATTTTTTTAAATAGAATAAATCAACTCGTCCGCTGTAACCCGGTATGATTATAATTAGATATCAAAATACTACGGTCAGAAACGGTCACGGAAATATACTATACGATAGATCAGTCCTTGAATTAGTGACTGTTTGTTTGGCATTTCATATTTTTAGTGCTTCGAGGGGATCGTTGTTGCCCGTTATACAGGGTTACAGGTTAAGTCGACCTAGTCCCGTTGAGGGCGTGTCGTTTACATCGTTTCTGACTGATTTGCCTATAAAACACCCTATCCTAAATCTAGCTGTTTTCGAGATATTTTAATTAGATTTTGACTAATTTATTCCTTTTATGTACAATATCGGTTATTAAGGTCTCGAAGCATCTTATTTTACATGTAAAAAACAAACAATTGTAACAATAAGACTTACACATTTGAAAGCTTAGCTAATAGCCGGAAATCGGGTATTTTTTATATAAAGCAGTTAAATTTAAATATCTCGGACCTGCCGATCTCCTGAACACTCTCACGTCAAGCGGCGATATTCTTGGCCGATCTGGCGTTCCCTTGACGTAGAGGTGTTGGTTGGGTATTAACCGAACCGGTCGTTGGAGAGTAGACTTTGAAGGGCCACGCGCCTGTCGTAAGGTAGGCGCAATGCGCGCAACGTTTGCTCTAACGAACAATCATTTTGATAATAAAGTGTTATCATTTGCACATGCTACTCAACCGTGTAACTTGCCATGGAGATTTGACATCAGTGTCTGAATAAGAAAAAAGAGATTAGACAGATGTCGCCAAAACAAAATGGCCGCCACAGATTATTACATCGTCCCGCTCTATTTTAAAGAACCTTCAATTAAGGATTTCTTAATGTATATTTTTGCATTTACTATGCTATATTATTATTATATATTTATACATGCTATATATATAACTATTATTAAATATCATGGTCAGAAACGGTAACCGAAGCAAAGCAGACTTTATCAGAGCTCAGCCCTTGGATTGGTGACCGATTGTGTGGCATTCAATATTTTGCTCGCTATATAAGGTAGCTGTTAAGCCATGTCAAAAGCTTTACGCTCTCATGGGTTGTACACAGCTGCATATTAAACTATTGCATTGTATTGGGTGTATTGGGCTCCTTCCACTACCTCTGGAGTAAAGACAACCTCACCTGCAAGTGGTGCGCCTGCCGATCAACGGACGAGGCTCTGGCAAACGTAAACTTTCCCGGTAAGCGACAATAGGATTGCCACTCATTACGTGGCCCCAACAACATAATTGGCGCAGTGTTGGTTTATGATATGCCCGTGCCTATCTTCCCCTTCGCGAATAATGGCGTGAATATATGTATGCATGTATATTAAACCATTATGTTTTAATGGGCAGTTTTGCTATGTTATAATGAAGACGATTAAAATTAATTATTCAGAAGCCTCGTCTAAAATGCAGAGAGCTAGCTTTTCATTCATCCGCGCTATGTGATTTAATAGCGTAAAATTACTTTTTTTTAATTTATTTAACTATAGAATAGAAATTTACTTTCAGACATATTCGGGTCAGGCAGCAATAAGAAAGATGGACTGAAGCTGGGCGGTTTATTTGGCCTCGGTGGCAAAAAAACAAAAGTTGGACCACGTAAGAAAATCTAATTCTTATTGACAAATTTTATGTGGGAGTATGTTGGTCCCGGTTATCATTATATGTGGTTGTCGTTAAGCGATGTTAGAGGACCTTATTAGGTGGCTTGACAACAGAACACATTTTTGCCAATAGTTTCTGAATTCCCAATTATGTCCCATAAAAGTTATCCCTTTTAAATATATAGAAGGAGCATCATATATCTTATGAACATTAGTTTGTTATAAGATGTTTTGAATACTTTTATAAACACTGAAGGAACACCGAACTTAAAAATATTAATGACCTTCTAGCAAAGCTTTTTGGTAATATATTATGTCCTTGCTAAGGAATTCTCGATTGATGGTTAACCTTTTTAAATAAGACCAAATAGTAAATAGAGTTATTTTATGGCTTAAAAAATACCTTGAACCAAAGTTACTAGTTTACGAAGCGTTCGTAGCTCTGCGGTGCTCGGTGGTCGGAAACGATCACCGAAGTACAGCAGAGTTTACAGAGGTCAGTCCATGGATGGGTGACCGTTTGTGTGGCATTTGATATCGAGCGCTTCCGTTCTTCGGAAGGCACGTTAAGCCGTTGGTCCCGGTTATCACTAAAATGTGATAGTCGTTAAGCCATGTTAGAGGCCTAATGGGCGGCTTGATAAATTCTAACAGCAGGACGCCATACACCTGCCTCCGCCAATCCGCACTGGGTCCGCGTGGTGGAGTATGACCCAATACCCTCGCACCGTGGTGGTATGTGAGTGGAGGCTCGTGCTCAGTAGTGGGACGTTTATGGGCTGTTATGATGAAGTTAATACTTTATTTGCCGCTATTATATGAGGTTTGTCCAATTTAACAATTGGCCAGCGATAAATATACAACAATTCCTTCAGCATGTAATTTTTTTTTTCTTTACAGTAGGCGTCATTGAAAATATTGCCAAGACCATCAACCCGGATTTTAAAAATCCATTGGAGAGTATTGTGGAAAAAATTGCAGAAGATTTGAAAGGTAAATAAATACATCCTAAATAGATTTTTATATTTTTTTTATTAATGGCTTCGTGCGTTTAGCACGTTTAGCCATTGCCAAGTAAGAGATATATTTATATTATATAACTCATAGCAAATAAGAATACATACATACATAATATCATGCCTGTTTTCTAGGAGACAGGGCCATTTTGTATGCCCACATTATTTCACATTCCTTGTAGTCCTCAGTAAAAATGTGGGACTATACTTATTATTAATAGTATGATTTTTAACCGTTAAGTGTTTGTGAACGTATATG
This sequence comes from Musotima nitidalis, assembly GCA_949126915.1. Classification (NCBI taxonomy): domain Eukaryota; kingdom Metazoa; phylum Arthropoda; class Insecta; order Lepidoptera; family Crambidae; genus Musotima; species Musotima nitidalis. The sequence goes on along the minus strand of OX421418.1, from coordinate 8,185,258 downwards.
AGTTTTGGTAAATGAAACAAAACAGTGCAACATCACTATTCAATTTCTTTAAAAAAGTCCATTAAATATCTCAGTATATAATCACTTTATCACACTTATTACTATGATTACTTATTTACTATGATTTATATAATTATTATTAATGTAACTTTTACTTGACACTGGCTAAATGTACTAAACGCATGACGCCATTATTTCAAAGAAAAAAATATACATTATAAACATGCTTGCAGTTATGTTTTATTTTCTCAAATATAAATGTAAACTGATGAAATATATTTTGAAGAACACCTAACAGACCGTATTTTACCCGAAAAGATGCATTGAGCATATGGGACGCCATAAAGCATTGTTCTGACGGCCGAAGCCGCGGACAGAAGATAGTGGGATATAAACTTAAATGTGGCCTATGACGCCCGTTTGAGTTCCATAATTACTTTAGTACCTAATACAGTTGTTTGGAAACAAAAGAAAAGAAGGAAGGCCTTAACACGTTTCAATTACCTCTTTATTCTATTGTGCTCTACGATTTATTTTCTAAAAATCGTGTTACATCATTAATTATATCAAACTCGTTAGAAGTGGTTTCAAGTACATACATAATATCACGGACTTTATTCCATATGGGGTGGTATAGTTGTACTAATGTTTACAGTCAGCACAGATAGCTCTAGGTGAGACGTGTGGGAAAATGATGAGACTGGGCTAGCCCTTCGCCCATTTTGACACTAGACGAGACCCATTTCATTAGTCGCCATCTACGAAACACTTGGGGAAGACCATGGGTGATAAATTTCTTTGGCGAACCCTCGACCACACGGCACCGTAAAAATGGGTTTACGTCCCAACTAAAGAAGTTATTAAGTTGATATTTTTTAATATAGAGTACTTATATTTAGACATTTGCACTTGATACTGGTTGTAAAAACCTGGTTGTGTTTGATATTTAGTTGCTGTGAGATAAATTAACCTTGAATAAATATAGTTAAATTATTCGCGCACGCTATAAATAGTTTATTAAATATTTAAAGTATGCTATATTTTTAGATACCTCCAAAGGTGGAAACAAAAAGGAAGAAGGCAAGAAAGATAAAGCGAAGGAAGATAAAGCGAAGGAAGATGAAGACAAACAGGAATAAAAGAGGAATCCAACCATCTAAAGTTTGCCAATGGTTTGAACTGATAATAAATACTAAGTGCTAAGTATCTACAACATTTGTTTTATTTCGAAATTCTGAAAGTAATTGCTCGAAATAAGACTTTTTCTTGAGTTAGACCTTGTTTATACCACATGTTTCGAATAAAGAAGTACCTATGCCCAACAAACCAAAATTTAAAAATTGTTGCGGACTCTTAAAAATGTTTCACCCCCTTTATGCTGTAATGTCTCGGGACAAACTTGTCGTCAGAGAACTCATTCCTCTATACAAAAGTACGCTACAAAAAGAAACATCTGCTCTTCATTTGAAACGTCTGCTCTTCAGTCATTTCTAAGATGTGAGGAGAAACTCCCTGCTAATGAAAATAGAAAGAGACCACTTGGCATCATTACAAACAGTTCCTCACAAGACGTAACTATTTTTTTAATCCATTATTTTTATTATAATTATCGTCATAGTATCGTATTTGTTATTGTATAATGAAGATTAGGTTCGAAGTAGGTTTTAATTGGGTTTTCTGGATTAGATCAGATCCAGAAAAACCCAATTACAACCATCATTCATTACTTTGAATAGATACATTGATACCATAGTGGTTTAAGTGAGTGGCTTATAACATAAATTATAATGTTAATATATTTTGTACAATAAATCTAAAAAGAAAAAACCTACTATTCAAACGGGGTCTGATCTGAAGCAGTGGCTTTGAACTGGCTCACTGCCACAGAAATAGATTTAAAACATTATTTTTTTCTATATCTATTAATTATTATAATCTTTAAAATTAGGTAATATATCCTAATCAAAAATAGGATAGTGAAATCTTAACCCTCAGACATTATGACGCTTAACATTTTATTGTTTATCATAATTCAATATCCATAAAATAGAACTACTGTATTTTTGTTCAAGCTAATCGTTTCCATATATTTTATTTAGATAAGTTGGCAAGCAAATTCATAGAATGTTAAAAGTATGTGAATCTTATTGAATTTGAAACTTGAATTCTTTTTAAGGAGATTGATTAAAACATACTATAATATTAACATACTATTATAATGCCTGGGTTTACCTGTTATTAATATTTTTATACAGGGCGTCCCACGGCTTTGCCACGTGGAGGAAAGTATGTTTAATATTGTAGATGTGTATGTTTAAAATTGTTTGTGAAATTAAAAGAATGTCTTTTTTCAGTCAAATGTTCTATCTACAATATTCAAGATACTTTCCTCCATGTGGCATATCAGTGGGACGCCCTGTATAATAGCATAACCATGAAACACAAATCTTTTTAATTAGATGTATGTTCCTGTTTGATGAAATTTATCACAAATGTACCTTATCATTCAAATTCATAATCATTTGTTCAAGTTTGGCTCAAAAGAGCTCTTATGAACGTCAAAACTTAAAAACTAGCGCGCTGACTATCGATCTGAGTATAAGTCTGGTACTGGGTGGAAATCGAACCCACAACCTCCGGCTTAGCAGTCAGTTTCACTAACCACTACGCCACAAAGCCAGTCAGTATTACATTACATAATTTGAAGTATCGTATTCAGATAGATTTATCTTACACAGCATATATTTTACAAGTGCCCTTTTCTATATTTGGAATACTATGACGTAAAATTATCACCATTTAAGCGTATAACTGTTGAAGTGAAACCGCAAATCATTTCTTTAAAACCTCCTAGCAAGAGGTGATGCGGTTTTGTTAAATGAATAGAAATATTCAAGAGGAAGGTTTATATGTATAATACATGCACACTGTAGTAGTAAAACACTGTCAATTTTTGAGACCTCTAGTGTGATGTCGTAATTCAACTCACTTTTTGCGTGTATATTGCAAACGCTGGCCAAACCCTACGAGATTGGTCAAAATGATGTACTACAGTATTATACAACTTAAAAAAGTCCACAAAAAAGTCCGCGATGGTCTATAGCGTCTTATCTCTCAAGAATAATCCACAATAATAATTTTATCTTTTACTTTTCACTAGAATTAATGGTTTATATACGAAGTCATTTTAAGTATGTATAACATTAATTCTTATCCAAATAAACTTTGAAAAAAAAGCTTTGACATTAAACATAGATTACATTTGTCTTTTACAACATGTAATTTCGATCAGTACTTTAGAAGATATCAAACGTATAAATATACGCTAAATCGAAAAATTATGGTTGCGGCGGTGGTAGGTACGGGCGGCCTATATAGAGACACTCTGTAATTGTGTAATATAGGTAACTTATTAGCATGCCACCCGTTCGAAGCTGGGTGGGTCGCTAGTATATTTATATAATTCTACTACTCATTAACAGTACCATTCAATCACTCTATTATTATATCATTACATTATTCTGTACTTTGCCGAAAGGACTTACGTAAGATGAATATGATAAAGTCAAGCAAGCATTTACTGTACTCCCAGGATGTAAATAAAGTAGTTTTAAGTAGAATAGATGATCAAAGACTTGTTCAATCTAATCAAATAGACACTTTACCTTGGGGTCATTGTGATGTTCAAAAATGTTCAAATTATACAATGTCATACATATACTACTATGATTTCATGATAAAAACATAATATTAATGTTAAGATAGTTGCACAATTTATAAGTAGAGTAATATTATGTAGGTATTATAAATAAAGCATACTGTAATGATTTATACTAGTGATTCCCAAAGTGGTCCAGGTGGACCACGGGAGACTTGCTGGGGACAAAAAATGGGGGTCCATAAGATGTTAATAGGGTCCACGAAATTTTTTCTGCTTTTGATAGCAAATAGCAAGCTTAGTTCTTATAAGGGCCTACCTACATTGTTTTAAGTACCTAACTAAGCAGATAATATTTTAATAAGGCAAGGATATTACTTGTTAAAACTTGCGTATTCGATATTACGTACAATTTCGTTTATAAACTTGCAAAGCGCTATGCGCCCGACAATGCTTAATGCTTGTCCAGACATCAACTTGATCACCACTATAAATACTTGATGCCAAAGGCAAACTCATTCATTTGTTTCCGGAATTTCGCAAAAAAGGCGTGAGAAAATTTATATCAGTGTTTGCTAGTACCGGAGAAAAGTAAGTACTTACCTTTTTTTGTTATAGTACTTAGGTTGATCACAACTGCTTGTATAGTTACTTAGTAACTTACAGATATTATAAAAAGGCTCTCTGAAAAGGCCCAATAAGCAATATTGCAGAGCAATTAATTTTGTAATTTTTCTTGCAAATAACTACAAATTTTATAAAACAGTAATTTCACAATCATTTAAAATTTATTTTAAAGTAACTATTTTGTCAAAACTATTCCTGTTCGGAAAGAGCGAGCGGTGCGCGGGCGACGAGAAAAGGGCGGGGCTTGAGCTTCGATGCCAGTTTGTCACTTTTTAACAATGAAGCCGCAGACAAAAATACGCAAATACAAAGAGCGCGTGAACTCATTGATTTGATGAAATGTTAGTTATCGTTTTTATGGACAATTTTGGGATATCGACTTTTATTTTTTCCTACACAAATATGATCAGTCCTCGATACAGATTATTTTTTATTTGTACTATGAAAAATTTGTGGTAAATTAGGTACTTTAAAATTAATACCGTTTTGTAAAAACGTCTGTATTTGTCTTAGCGGTTTATTATTTGGTCCCTTTACAAGCCGTAATTCTACTTCCGCGTGCTGACAAAGGCTGCGGTGTGATACCTATTTACAGCAAAGAAAAAATGTCGACAATATAGTTTCGATTATTTGAAATATGGTTTTGTTCCATCAGGGGCAGACAGGGGTTGCCCTAGTGCCTATTATGCAGCAAAGTTTTGAGCAATGACTCTATGAAATCATCAAAGCTCGAAAATCATCTAAAACGGTAAAAATCAAGACTGATAAAATAAGTAAAGATTTAAAATATTTTTAAATATTGAAGGAAAAATATGAAAAGAGACCCACCAGGCTCGCTCAGAATGTTCGCTTCAACATCTCAAAGTAACGATGATGGCTTGCGGGCATCATTCAATATCTCATTAATTAAAGCAAAATGTGGAAAACCGCACACTATCGGAGAACAATCAATTCTAACCGCTGTTGAAGAAGTTTTAAAAACTGTTTTACACTAATCTCCCTTTGACGTACTAAAAAGAATTCCATTAAGTAACAGAGCAGTTCTACAGAAGGGTCTTTTCTTTCTCAAGTCGGTGGTTAAATTAATATTTTTGGTTTTTATAAGTAATTTCATGACAAAGATTGAACTATATTCCATACTGAATCTATTGATTTCAATGGGACCAAATATTGTGGATTGGTTTATCAGAAAAGTTAATCACAGAATTGAGAAAGCACCGAATTGAGAAAATGAATCTCCGAATTGAGAAATGGTCGTAATCTGCAACATAGTAAGTAACTGATATTTATTTCTACATGTTGAGCTTGGAATTTTTTGTGTAGTTCAAGTTGATTCAGTGGCAAATAGTTTCTGTTTTCTGAATTTAGTTTTAACTTTGTAGTCCTTTTTTCCGGGACACATACGGCTATTTTCATCCTCTTCGTAAAAATTTACTACCGCTTCTTTTATATATACTAAGGACATTGTAAATCTCTTTATGAATTCCGTATATTCTTCTTTAGTTGATCTTCCTGATGTATTTTTTGTCACATCGTCCATACTTTATTCTTTTTACTTCTTAATCTATGTATTGTTCTTGGGCATGTCTTATTCTTTCTTTGTAATTCAGCTAGCTTATGATGCAGTAATTTAAACTCCTTATTTACCTTGTATATGTATTTCTTAAAGAATGATGTTCGCGCACGGTTGTTTCTTGGGTGTTTTTGTGATACTGTTGTTGGCTGCATCAATTAAGTCTTTATGAACTTTCGAACATAATCTGCGGCTTATTGAAGAGTCTGGTGAAATAGCTGATAAGGACTTAAGCATTCCGATGAAAGTGAAGAGGTTGGCGTAACATTACGTAGGGCTTCAATTGATTCTAAATCAGAAAGAGCAGGATAAATGGGAACTGAAAAATCAGTAAAGGTATTTATATATTTTGCATATCTTTCTGTCCCTGTCTCTTTGTTTATGTCTTTCCTATAATATCGGATCACTTTTCATCTCTCCTTTCTCCTCCTCCCCGCAATCTGTTTCTTTTCTTTTTTTTCGGCTTCACTCAGTTTAACCATCTGAATAAAAATATAACCGCCCAAGCAGCTCTCGCCTTGGATCTCTAAAAACATATTCTAAATTATTTAATGAGACATCATAACAATCGATTTTCATTGTGTCCTTACAGCTGAATTTACCTTTTTTTCCTATTAGATATCGCTTTTAAGCGATAAGGCCGCCCGATTGTACGCTATAAATTTTAATGTACACTTTATTTGTTTTGTATAGGTGCAATAAAGATAATTTAATAGTCTTTCATTGTCAAATCTCAATTCAGTGTACGTTCTCTCAATTCGGTGTACCATTTTCCGTAGAATTGAGATCCATCGTATTGAGAAAATATCACATTTCGTCAAATAACTTGTAAACTTTTTAATTTAAACTGTTTCTATTAATACACTGGCAGGTATCACTTAAATATTCAACTAATTTAGCAGAAATCTCAACAAATACTTTATGAACAAAATTAATGTCATCCACCGATTTCAGAAATGACCCTACCCCAAAAGCACCGAATAATTTTGTACCTCCAAAAAATGCTCCTTAGCACCTTACCTTGGGGGGATTGTGCCCCCCATTCACAATACTCAACTGCTCGGGCGCAACTGACTGGTTGCGAGAATTACCTAGTGACGTTCGTACTGCGCGTAGTTAGTGATGTAGGTAAACAAAACAAAATTTCACCGAATTGAGGCACACACTTCGGACAAAATTAAAAAATGTTATTGCATTAATGAATGGCTTCATTATCTATCCCTTGTTCTGTGAATGTTGGAATATTAATTAGCAAGTTATTATTTTTAAAGTTATGAAGCAATAACGAGTCTATTTTGGAAACCGGACACGCCATTTTATGCCAAATTCTGCCCGTTTTTAAACTTTGGGGATTTTTTTAGCGCTATATAAAACCTGACTGTTTTTTAGATATGCTCTCCATCAGGTCAAGAGTCCTAAAAAAATGTATGGTTTTTTCAAGTACGTAATTCCATGTTAAAGGTACTTTTGTTGCTCCAGCAGTTCAATCGGCTCTTCCCGTAGAAATGCCCAACAATATTGTAAAAAGACGCATCGACGATCTACAAATTTCATTACAGAGTTCTCACCTCTATGGTATTTATGATGGTTTAAATATACCATTTGGAATAAGAAGTGATAGCAAAATTTTATTAATGGGAAATTCGAAGGTATCATTTTCTAAAATTTATAGTTTGAATACCGATAGTATGATTTTGATTAAAATCAATGTTAAATCCTACAGTTTAACTCCCGGCCTAAAATAATATTTGATTATGCAAATGCTCATAAAAGAGACTTCAATCCTAGATGACAAATAAAAGATGATAAAGGAACAAAATACCGTGCAATAATTAAACCACTGTTTTCCGAAATATTAGAAGAACCTACTAAATTTGTAAAAGAATGTAAAAAAAACACTGATTTAGTATATTGGCATGACTCTTATGAAACGGTTGAGAGATTGCAATTACTAGTCGCGTCAAAAGATGCTAACAACACAAATCATGATAATTAAATTTTATCAATCATTCAAGAATTAAAAGAAGCTGACATTATTAAAGAATTTATAGCAGGTATAATGTGATGTTTATTTAGTATTACATAGAACTTGATAAGAGATATAATTAAACTGAGACAAAAAGAATCATGAGTAAAGCTGACGTTGTCAACGAAATTCATAAAAATGCAAGAGTGAACTTTGCAAGAAGACACGTTATCAAAAGAGATATAGATGATCTTTGGCAAGCGGATTTAAATGATATACATTCAATTAGTAAAGAAAATAAAAAATATAGATTTATTCTTGCCGTCATTGACACATATTCAAAGTACGCATGGGCCTTAAGACCAAAGATGCTATAAGTAATACTTACAAGATGTTGTTAAATAATGGACGTGTGTCTAGATATCTGCAAACAGATAATGGGACTGAATTATTCATTAACACTTTTCAAAAACTTATCATATACTTAAATCATTATTCAACTTTTTCAACAAAAAAAGCTTCAATAGTTGAAAAACTTATCTGAACACTGAAATTCAAACTATATAAAGAATTCAGTTTGAAAGGAAACTATAAATGGGTTGACAATACTCTTAAAAATGTTATGTATAAATATAATCACACTTATCATAGAACAATTGATGATATTCCTGCAAATGTAGATAATAAAAATAAAAAAACGGATTATGGAAAGATATATAAGTTTAATGAAAAACGTTAGTGTAAAAAGTAAATTTAAAGTGGATGAGTATGTGCGTATTAGTTAGTATAAAGGAACTTTTGAGAAAGGATATACACCCAACTGGTCAACCGAAATATTAAAAATAAAATAAAACCAAAATACAACTACTATCAGGTATTTAAAAGAAGATACAACTAGAGGCCGTCCTATTTTAGGTGCATTCTATGCACAAGAGTTGCAAAAAACGAAACACCCCGATGTCTGTTTAGTAGAAAAAGTTCTAAGTAGTAAAGGGAATAGAGTTTTAGTATAATTGTTAGGTTTGCCTTCTTCCGAGAATAGTTGAATTGATAAATCTAATAAATTGTTATAAATTAATAATAGCTATTTAAGTTTACAACTCTATATACTAGGTGTTCAATATATTAAACGTCAGTCTTATGATGTGTATTTGAGAGAGCAGTCTTCTCAACTGGTTAATAAATAACTTACTATTTGAGCTACATTTACCAGGCTACAACTATTGCGGGGCTGGCACAAAATTCACTAAAAGGCTAAACTTGGAGATGAATGTGTAAATAAACTAGACGAATATTGTAAAGAGACACGATATTGCTTATCACAAGTTTTCAAAGTTAGAAGATCGTCACAAGATTTAATTTAATTTTGTTAAAGACGGCAAAACAGCGAGCAGTCGTTCCAGATAAGTGAAAACTTTGCAGCACGGTCAGTGCGCAATGCTATGGCTACAAAAATTAAAACAGGGTCTGGCCTAAAAAATAATAGCAATAAGTGTGCTCGAAAAATATAAGTGGAAAATGGTTAAAAAATAAATTTAAAAGAGTTGCTAGTAAAACGAAAAAACAAATTAAAAAAATTAAGACAAAAATGCAAAAAAGTTGCGATAGAATTAGCTATGGTTGCTGCCAGAGAATTAGCCGAGGATTCATCCATTAAACTTCCTCGTGTTATCCCTATACCAAGAACTGGTGGAGTGTTGCCTTTGATACCTATTTTTGCTGGATTATCGGCGGCTGGGGCTCTAGCAGGCGGTGCAGCTGGTGTTGCTAAAACCATTAATTAATTCAAGATGGCTAAAAAGTTGTTAGCTGAGTCAAAAAGTCATACTAAAAAAATGGAAGCCGCATAAAGAGGGGCTTGGAATTTTTATATCTAAAGAAAAAAACTAAGATATATATATATACCCAATAGAGCTTTAACTAACTTCGATATTTGAAAGTAGACTTACACTTTTAAAACATTTAGAAGAGATAAATCTATTCATATGTCTTTTAGAAATTGGGATTTATATGAGTATCCCTTACTTCCTAAAACGACAAAGCATTCTTGGTCAGTTAAGACAGCTTCACATTTGGAAAAGCCTAGATATGTTATATTCTGCTTGCAAACTGATAGAGAAATAATAAAACTACGGACAGTTCACTATTCAAACATAGTGAAGTGAGCAATGTAACGCTCTTTTTGAATTCGCAATACTATCCGTATGAACTATTGAGTTAAAAAAAAACTGAGAACAAGTATAGCATATTATATGAAATGTAAGTGAAATTTCGTCAGTCGCATTACAACAGTCATATAGATCCATTGCTAGACCTAAAAGATTTTAAAACTAAGGCACCCTTGTTTATCTTAGATTGCTCAAGACAAAACGATAGTATAAAGACAGGTCTAGTAGACGTACGGCTGGAACTTAAGTAAAAGTTAAGTAAAAGTAAAGTAAAAAAAATATTTATTTCATGAACTATTATACATAGTACTTGAAAACGTCATGATTACAAATGAAAAAAAAAACAATCGAAATAATATTACATTAAATCACGAAGCTTAGATTCACTTACATGCAAAAAAACAATTTAAAAACAAAAAATAATTAAGTGTAAGTGAATCTAAGTGCCAGTTCCGAGCCACCGCTCTGTAAGAAGAACTGGCAAGAAACTCACCGGCTATGCTCTTTTAAATATGTCCATTAGTTTGGTACTAGAATTACAATCTTCATTTGTCTGTGAAGCTATACAATGCAATATAACATAACCTTAACAATATTTATTTTTTCAAGTCATTCATATTAGAATAGCCTGTATGAAACGGCAGTTTAATCCCAAGCATTTTTATCTGCCATATAGTCTTTAATAGAATAGTATCCCTTTGAAGACAGCTTGTGTTTTATGGTTAATTTAAATTTATTTAGGCTCAATTGCTGTATGTTGCTTGGGATTTTATTGTAGAATCATACACATTGACCTTTAAAAGATTTGTTTATCTTTTGGAGCCTAGTGGCAGGTACAACTAATTTATGCTTATTCCTTGTGTTTAGGTTATGTATACAGCTTTTCTTACTAAATTGATCAGTATTCTTATGTACATAAACCAGGTTATCATAAATGAATTGACCGGCCACTGTCAAAATACCAATTTCTTTAAACTTTTCCCTTAGTGAATGTCCACACGGGAGATTATAAATTGCTCGAATAGCCCTCTTCTGCAGCACAAAGATAGTTTGAATGTCTGCGGCACAACCCCACAGAAGAATACCATAGGACATAACACTATGGAAATAGCTATGATAAACTAGCCTAGCTGTTACAACGTCTGTTAATTGGCGAATTTTCTTTACCGCGAATGCTGCAGAGCTAAGTCTACTCGACAATTCACCAATATGTGGGCCCCACTGTAGCTTAGAGTCTAAAGTAATCCCTAAAAACTTGGTAGTATCCACAAGGGTCAACTCATCCTCCTTTACCATAATAGTAGAGTTTGCCTGTCTGACGTTAGGCATCACGAATTTAATACATTTCGTTTTAGCTCCATTTAATAGCAAATTGTTAACGTCAAACCAGTGCACCACCTTCGAGATCGCACTGTTTACTTCGTCTAAATTCTGATTTCGTTTTAACTTAAACAATAATGATGTATCATCAGCAAACAAAACTATCTCGTGGTTTTCTTTAATAAAATATGGCAAATCATTAATATAAATCAAAAACAAAAACGGACCGAGAATCGAGCCCTGCGGTACCCCCATTTTTACAACAGACCCCTGAGATCGCTTTCCATTAACCTCAACCCTTTGAATCCTATTACTTAGATATGAAGTGCGAAGATCCAATGCGGAGTTTCTTATTCCGTAATATTCTAATTTTTTTATCAATGCTTCATGAGAAACACAGTCAAAAGCTTTGGACAGATCGCAAAAAATACCTAAAGCGTCCAAAACTTCCACCCCCACCCAGTTGAAACTTCCACCCCAATACCAGATAACTACTGTGTATTGCTTCATTATAAACGATCGAATTGTGGAATACAAACCTCTTAGTAACATTGTACGAAGGTTATCATGATTGCTATCGTTGATATTGAAGGCTTTAAAACCTTGGTATAAAGCAAATGAATTTATACCAAAAGAAATCGCTATAACGTATAATTAAAATTGCAAATATTTTTGGTTAAGCCACCATTTCCATTCAAAGATTTAACTATACCAGAAAAAAAGCAAGTTAGTTCGATTGAACGTAACAGAAAGATATACTTATAAGATATAATTATATACTTAAATAAAGGATTTGAACCTTTTTCCAATTCCTTCTGAAAAGGTGCCCACGGAAGATCAGCGTTGCGACATCTCTGTGATGTTCGACAATATGCTGAGTGGGCACCATTTCAATACAAGTTGAGTTCTTCTTTTACTTAAGTTATTATTATTCTTGATTTGTGTTAACTATATTTTGTACTTATTTAATGTAAATTTTTTTCATGCAACTTGTATTGATTAAATATTTTTCTTTCTTTCTTTCAATTATCAGAGTTTGGTTTCAAACATATTAAGAGATAACTGCATACACGTCAAAGGTTTAGAAAAAGTATTGTGGATAAAACATATTTAAAAAAATTGTAATTATAATATATAGAAAAAAAGGATGTACTAATTTGATAAGTTTGTACCTAATTTTAAGATTTATATAACTGTATTTATCGTGATTCAGTATGTGCTTGGTTTTTATTTCCTCCTACTGATTATCCTGATCAATCATTATAAGTTCGTAAATAAAGTGCTTTGCATCGCAGCATCATTCAATTCTCACATTAAAACAAGAGTAAGCGTTTCATTTAACACCTGCGAAATATTTTGCTCAAGAAACAGATCAGAACAGAACAGGTCGAAAATAGCCCCAGTTTCAAACAAAATTAATACACAGTTAGAAAACTGACAAGATAATTTCAGAATATTGCACCGTTCTTAAATGAATACTCAAATCAGACCCGTCTGAATAGTATTCATGTCTCTATTAAGACGTAATGAATGATGGTTGTAATTGGGTGTTTCAGGATCTCATTTGATCGAGAAACCCCTATTACAATATTTATATTGAATACCTATATTCATCATGATGTCAATTAAATTGATAATGATACTGAAATAATTATCTTTATAGATAAAACATAAAGCCGCTATATCATTCTTTTGAATCATGGTGTACAGCGGAGGTTTTTCTTAACTCCTTATTTAAAATTAATTAATAGATAATTAGAAAACAGAACAGACCATTTTAGAGTATTGCACCAGTTCTTAAATGAATGTGTGAGCTGTGGCAGTGAGCCAGTTTAAAGCCACAGCTTCAGATCAGACCCCGTCTGAATAATAGGTATCCATGTATATATTTAAACCGCTTTGGGGGATGCTCCCCTGATATCAAAATGTAAAGACATGCCGACGAACTCTTTCTTTTATCGCACCGCTCGCCATTGGAGAGAGTTCATCTTGATCGTAACACTTTAGAAATAACTGTGACTGAGTGTATTTGACTTAAACTGGGAATAGATTACGAAAATGCATAATTATAACTTGTTGTGTACTTTGTAATTGATAAATTCAAATGCTTGTGACTTGATATATCAAATTCCTTGACACTCGCTAATACTCTAAACGAGTCACGAAAACAAACTTAGTTTTACAATTAAATATCTAAACGAGATTAAAGCATATTGTTAATATCACACGTAGGGAAACTTGAGGTCCGAAACCAGAAACGCTGACAAAGCGTGTTTGGAGGGAAGTGATCCTAATCTTTTCTGTTCCGTTACCCCTATGACCCATGACACTACTGATTTACACTTCTCTGTTTATGACGCAGTGTAAAAACCGTAAATTTTATAAAAAAAGATGACTATCGAATCGGTTAAATACGTACCCTACTTAAAGCAATAAAAACAATTTCATTGCATTACTTATAGTAAGTACATAGATAACATACAGACCCAGACAAATATCCATCTCCATGAAGTAGTGCATAAAACCATAAATGTCTAGTGATAAATTAAACCCAGGGTCTTTGAAACGAAGGACGGGTACACCATCTGCGCCATATAGGTCGTCAATTCAGAATTAAATTTGAGTCTTATTAGTATGTGGCACCCTTAACCCCATACAAATGAACCTCCTATAGTTTTAAATTCTTTTTAACAAATATTCCTATATTTAGAGAGATTATAACAGAACAATAAAATATGTAATAATTATGTTAAGATATTCCGGAAAGATTCTTGTTCTGTTATTGAGCAAATTGCGATAGTAATTGCTTAACAAAAGACCTAAGACATACCAATTTTTCTACTTTACATATCTATTCATTCGGATGAACATGAGACTAATAACCATCATGACTATATAAGGTATCATTGTACATGTAATTTACTATTAATTCAAGGCTAACACTTTGGTATATATAAACTAAAATTTTCAGTTCTGAAATCAGAATTAAAATCAAGCTTCAAGTTCCTAGTTCCTCGTCCTAAATTAAAATGGGAAAAATTTTGTGGGTTCTACTTTTTGTCGCGATCTTCGCTGAAATTGTAAGTACTTACCTCATTTGCTAAATTGAATTATGTATAAGTTTTATGCTAAGGGCACAGGGATATTTATTATTATTAGTAACATATTTATATTTTTTTAAATTAATTAATTGCTACATTACGAAATTGGCTACTTTTTGAATAAATCTAAAGCATTAAAAATCTTATAAAAAAAGGGAAATATTAACACATATTTTATATCTTTCACAGTATGCAGACCCGGCATTTCCAAGTAAGTACATGCGCTTTTTTCAGATTTAATCTTACAGTTTCCAAACTAAGGTAAAATAAAAATGTTGGGCAAGAATTTTCAAAAAAATGGTCGTAATAAATTAATATTTCTCTGTATTTGTGAAAATAAATACTATATTTATTTAAATTGTATATATATATGAGCCTGAACAGCTCGACCATTTTTTTAAATTAACGTGTAATTTTGGATTTTTTAATGTATATTTTTTGCATATATATTATTTTATTTTATCGTTTTGTGACGATTTTTTTAAATAGAATAAATCAACTCGTCCGCTGTAACCCGGTATGATTATAATTAGATATCAAAATACTACGGTCAGAAACGGTCACGGAAATATACTATACGATAGATCAGTCCTTGAATTAGTGACTGTTTGTTTGGCATTTCATATTTTTAGTGCTTCGAGGGGATCGTTGTTGCCCGTTATACAGGGTTACAGGTTAAGTCGACCTAGTCCCGTTGAGGGCGTGTCGTTTACATCGTTTCTGACTGATTTGCCTATAAAACACCCTATCCTAAATCTAGCTGTTTTCGAGATATTTTAATTAGATTTTGACTAATTTATTCCTTTTATGTACAATATCGGTTATTAAGGTCTCGAAGCATCTTATTTTACATGTAAAAAACAAACAATTGTAACAATAAGACTTACACATTTGAAAGCTTAGCTAATAGCCGGAAATCGGGTATTTTTTATATAAAGCAGTTAAATTTAAATATCTCGGACCTGCCGATCTCCTGAACACTCTCACGTCAAGCGGCGATATTCTTGGCCGATCTGGCGTTCCCTTGACGTAGAGGTGTTGGTTGGGTATTAACCGAACCGGTCGTTGGAGAGTAGACTTTGAAGGGCCACGCGCCTGTCGTAAGGTAGGCGCAATGCGCGCAACGTTTGCTCTAACGAACAATCATTTTGATAATAAAGTGTTATCATTTGCACATGCTACTCAACCGTGTAACTTGCCATGGAGATTTGACATCAGTGTCTGAATAAGAAAAAAGAGATTAGACAGATGTCGCCAAAACAAAATGGCCGCCACAGATTATTACATCGTCCCGCTCTATTTTAAAGAACCTTCAATTAAGGATTTCTTAATGTATATTTTTGCATTTACTATGCTATATTATTATTATATATTTATACATGCTATATATATAACTATTATTAAATATCATGGTCAGAAACGGTAACCGAAGCAAAGCAGACTTTATCAGAGCTCAGCCCTTGGATTGGTGACCGATTGTGTGGCATTCAATATTTTGCTCGCTATATAAGGTAGCTGTTAAGCCATGTCAAAAGCTTTACGCTCTCATGGGTTGTACACAGCTGCATATTAAACTATTGCATTGTATTGGGTGTATTGGGCTCCTTCCACTACCTCTGGAGTAAAGACAACCTCACCTGCAAGTGGTGCGCCTGCCGATCAACGGACGAGGCTCTGGCAAACGTAAACTTTCCCGGTAAGCGACAATAGGATTGCCACTCATTACGTGGCCCCAACAACATAATTGGCGCAGTGTTGGTTTATGATATGCCTGTGCCTATCTTCCCCTTCGCGAATAATGGCGTGAATATATGTATGCATGTATATTAAACCATTATGTTTTAATGGGCAGTTTTGCTATGTTATAATGAAGACGATTAAAATTAATTATTCAGAAGCCTCGTCTAAAATGCAGAGAGCTAGCTTTTCATTCATCCGCGCTATGTGATTTAATAGCGTAAAATTACTTTTTTTTAATTTATTTAACTATAGAATAGAAATTTACTTTCAGACATATTCGGGTCAGGCAGCAATAAGAAAGATGGACTGAAGCTGGGCGATTTATTTGGCCTCGGTGGCAAAAAAACAAAAGTTGGACCACGTAAGAAAATCTAATTCTTATTGACAAATTTTATGTGGGAGTATGTTGGTCCCGGTTATCATTATATGTGGTTGTCGTTAAGCGATGTTAGAGGACCTTATTAGGTGGCTTGACATCAGAACACATTTTTGCCAATAGTTTCTGATTTCCCAATTATGTCCCATAAAAGTTATCCCTTTTAAATATATAGAAGGAGCATCATATATCTTATGAACATTAGTTTGTTATAAGATGTTTTGAATACACCGGACACCGGAGGAACACCGAACTTAAAAATATTAATGACCTTCTAGCAAAGCTTTTTGGTAATATATTATGTCCTTGCTAAGGAATTCTCGATTGATGGTTAACCTTTTTAAATAAGACCAAATAGTAAATTGAGTTATTTTATGGCTTAAAAAATACCTTGAACCAAAGTTACTAGTTTACGAAGCGTTCGTAGCTCTGCGGTGCTCGGTGGTCGGAAACGATCACCGAAGTACAGCAGAGTTTACAGAGGTCAGTCCATGGATGGGTGACCGTTTGTGTGGCATTTGATATCGAGCGCTTCCGTGCTTCGGAAGGCACGTTAAGCCGTTGGTCCCGGTAATCACTAAAATGTGATAGTCGTTAAGCCATGTTAGAAGCCTAATGGGCGGCTTGAAAAATTCTAACAGTAGGACGCCATACACCTGCCTCCGCCAATCCGCACTGGGTCTGCGTGGTGGAGTATGACCCAATACCCTCGCACCGTGGTGGTATGTGAGTGGAGGCTCGTGCTCAGTAGTGGGACGTTTATGGGCTGTTATGATGAAGTTAATACTTTATTTGCCGCTATTTTATGAGGTTTGTCCAATTTAACAATTGGCCAGCGATAAATATACAACAATTCCATCAGCATGTAATTTTTTTTTTCTTTACAGTAGGCGTCCTTGAAAATGTTGTCAAGACCTTCAACCCGGATTTTAAAAATCCATTGGAGAGTATTGTGGAAAAAATTGCAGAAGATTTGAAAGGTAAATAAATACATCCTTAATAGATTTTTATATTTTTTTTATTAATGGCTTCGTGCGTTTAGCACGTTTAGCCATTGCCAAGTAAGAGATATATTTATATTATATAACTCATAGCAAATAAGAATACATACATACATAATATCATGCCTGTTTTCTAGGAGACAGGGCCATTTTGTATGCCCACATTATTTCACATTCCTTGTAGTCCTCAGTAAAAATGTAGGACTATACTTATTATTAATAGTATGATTTTTAACCGTTAAGTGTTTGTGAACGTATATGAGTTTTGGTAAATGAAACAAAACAGTGCAACATCACTTTTCAATTTCTTTAAAAAAGTCCATTAAATATCTCAGTATATAATCACTTTATCACACTTATTACTATGATTACTTATTTACTATGATTTATATAATTATTATTAATAATTGGCTAAATGTATTAAACGCATAACTCCATTATTTCAAAGAAAAAAATATACATTATAAACATGCTTGCAGTTATGTTTTATTTTCTCAAATATAAATGTAAACTGATGAAATATATTTTGAAGAACACCTAACAGACCGTATTTTACCCGAAAAGATGCATTGAGCATATGGGACGCCATAAAGCATTGTTCTGACGGCCGAAGCCGCGGACAGAAGATAGTGGGATATAAACTTAAATGTGGCCTATGACGCCCGTTTGAGTTCCATAATTACTTTAGTACCTAATACAGTTGTTTGGAAACAAAAGAAAAGAAGGAAGGCCTTAACACGTTTCAATTACCTCTTTATTCTATTGTGCTCTACGATTTATTTTCTAAAAATCGTGTTACATCATTAATTATATCAAACTCGTTAGAAGTGGTTTCAAGTACATACATAATATCACGGACTTTATTCCATATGGGGTGGTATAGTTGTACTAATGTTTACAGTCAGCACAGATAGCTCTAGGTGAGACGTGTGGGAAAATGATGAGACTGGGCTAGCCCTTCGCCCATTTTGACACTAGACGAGACCCATTTCATTAGTCGCCATCTACGAAACACTTGGGGAAGACCATGGGTGATAAATTTCTTTGGCGAAGCCTCGACCACACGGCACCGTAAAAATGGGTTTACGTCCCAACTAAAGAAGTTATTAAGTTGATATTTTTTAATATAGAGTACTTATATTTAAACATTTGCACTTGATACTGGTTGTAAAAACCTGGTTGTGTTTGATATTTAGTTGCTGTGAGATAAATTAACCTTGAATAAATATAGTTAAATTATTCGCGCACGCTATAATAGTTTATTAAATATTTAAAGTATGCTATATTTTTAGATACCTCCAAAGGTGGAAACAAAAAGGAAGAAGGCAAGAAAGATAAAGCGAAGGAAGATAAAGCGAAGGAAGATAAAGCGAAGGAAGATGAAGACAAACAGGAATAAAAGAGGAATCCAACCATCTAAAGTTTGCCAATGGTTTGAACTGATAATAAATACTAAGTGCTAAGTATCTACAACATTTGTTTTATTTCGAAATTCTGAAAGTAATTGCTCGAAATAAGACTTTTTCTTGAGTTAGACCTTGTTTATACCACATGTTTCGAATAAAGAAGTACCTATGCCCAACAAACCAAAATTTAAAAATTGTTGCGGACTCTTAAAAATGTTTCACCCCCTTTATGCTGTAATGTCTCGGGACAAACTTGTCGTCAGAGAACTCATTCCTCTATACAAAAGTACGCTACAAAAAGAAACATCTGCTCTTCATTTGAAACGTCTTCATCGTCGTCAGTCATTTCTAAGGTGTGAGGAGAAACTCCCTGCTAACCTGCTAATGGCGAGCGGTGCGAAAATAGAAAGAGACCACTTGGCATCATTACAAACAGTTCCTCACAAGACGTAACTATTTTTTTAATCCATTATTTTTATTATAATTATCGTCATAGTATCGGGTCTTATTGTATAATGAAGATTAGGTTCGAAGTAGGTTTTAATTGGGTTTTCTGGATTAGATTAGATCCAGAAACACCCAATTATAACCATCATTCATTACTTTGAATAGATACATTGATACCATAGTGGTTTAAGTGAGTGGCTAATAACATAAATTATAATGTTAATATATTTTGTACAATAATTTTAAAAAAAAACCTACTATTCAAACGGGGTCTGATCTGAAGCAGTGGCTTTGAACTGGCTCACTGCCACAGAAAAAGATTCAAAACATTATTTTTTTCTATATCTATTAATTATTATAATCTTTAAAATTAGGTAATATATCCTAATCAAAAATAAAATAGTGAAATCTTAACCCTCAGACATTATGACGCTTAACATTTTATTGTTTATCATAATTCAATATCCATAAAATAGAACTACTGTCTTTTTGTTCAAGCTAATCGTTTCCATATATTTTATTTAGATAAGTTGGCAAGCAAATTCATAGAATGTTAAAGTTATGTGAATCTTATTGAATTTGAAACGTAAGTTGAATTCTTTTTAAGGAGATTGATTAAAACATACTATAATATTAACATACTATTATAATGCCTGGGTTTACCTGTTATTAATATTATTATACAGGGCGTCCCACGGCTTTGCCACGTGGAGGAAAGTATGTTTAATATTGTAGATGGAACATTTGACTAATAGAAGACATTATTTTAATTTTAAAAACAATTTAAACTGCATTCATAGATTTTTAAATAATTACACGGCTAAAACGGGTATCGAACCCGCGAGACACGAGAAAAAAAAATACCTGCAGGGTATCATACCGATCGAAAGGATTATTTTTTGCTAAAAACAGTGTCAGAAATAAAAGAAAAACCATTAATTTTAACATTTTTGATACAAAACAGTGATTAGTAATAGGTACTTATGATAATGTCAGTTGTATGTCCTTACGAAAATGTTAGCTTTTCATTAATCTGAAGGAAATTTCACATCATATGTTTTAACGTTTTAGCCATGTAATTATTTAAAAAACTATGAATGCAGTTTAAATTGTTTGTAAAATT
Source organism: Musotima nitidalis (assembly GCA_949126915.1). Classification (NCBI taxonomy): domain Eukaryota; kingdom Metazoa; phylum Arthropoda; class Insecta; order Lepidoptera; family Crambidae; genus Musotima; species Musotima nitidalis. The sequence continues at coordinate 8,164,752 of OX421418.1, read as the reverse complement.
AAAAGAATGTCTTTTTTCAGTCAAATGTTCTATCTACAATATTCAAGATACTTTCCTCCATGTGGCATATCCGTGGGACGCCCTGTATAATAGCATAACCATGAAACACAAATCTTTTTAATTAGATGTATGTTCCTGTTTGATGAAATTTATCACAAATGTACCTTATCATTCAAATTCATAATCATTTGTTCAAGTTTGGCTCAAAAGAGCTCTTATGAACGTCAAAACTTAAAAACTAGCGCGCTGACTATCGATCTGAGTATAAGTCTGGTACTGGGTGGAAATCGAACCCACAACCTCCGGCTTAGCAGTCAGTTTCACTAACCACTACGCCACAAAGCCAGTCAGTATTACATTACATAATTTGAAGTATCGTATTCAGATAGATTTATCTTACACAGCATATATTTTACAAGTGCCCTTTTCTATATTTGGAATACTATGACGTAAAATTATCACCATTTAAGCGTATAACTGTTGAAGTGAAACCGCAAATCATTTCTTTAAAACCTCCTAGCAAGAGGTGATGCGGTTTTGTTAAATGAATAGAAATATTCAAGAGGAAGGTTTATATGTATAATACATGCACACTGTAGTAGTAAAACACTGTCAATTTTTGAGACCTCTAGTGTGATGTCGTAATTCAACTCACTTTTTGCGTGTATATTGCAAACGCTGGCCAAACCCTACGAGATTGGTCAAAATGATGTACTACAGTATTATACAACTTAAAAAAGTCCACAAAAAAGTCCGCGATGGTCTATAGCGTCTTATCTCTCAAGAATAATCCACAATAATAATTTTATCTTTTACTTTTCACTAGAATTAATGGTTTATATACGAAGTCATTTTAAGTATGTATAACATTAATTCTTATCCAAATAAACTTTGAAAAAAAAGCTTTGACATTAAACATAGATTACATTTGTCTTTTACAACATGTAATTTCGATCAGTACTTTAGAAGATATCAAACGTATAAATATACGCTAAATCGAAAAATTATGGTTGCGGCGGTGGTAGGTACGGGCGGCCTATATAGAGACACTCTGTAATTGTGTAATATAGGTAACTTATTAGCATGCCACCCGTTCGAAGCTGGGTGGGTCGCTAGTATATTTATATAATTCTACTACTCATTAACAGTACCATTCAATCACTCTATTATTATATCATTACATTATTCTGTACTTTGCCGAAAGGACTTACGTAAGATGAATATGATAAAGTCAAGCAAGCATTTACTGTACTCCCAGGATGTAAATAAAGTAGTTTTAAGTAGAATAGATGATCAAAGACTTGTTCAATCTAATCAAATAGACACTTTACCTTGGGGTCATTGTGATGTTCAAAAATGTTCAAATTATACAATGTCATACATATACTACTATGATTTCATGATAAAAACATAATATTAATGTTAAGATAGTTGCACAATTTATAAGTAGAGTAATATTATGTAGGTATTATAAATAAAGCATACTGTAATGATTTATACTAGTGATTCCCAAAGTGGTCCAGGTGGACCACGGGAGACTTGCTGGGGACAAAAAATGGGGGTCCATAAGATGTTAATAGGGTCCACGAAATTTTTTCTGCTTTTGATAGCAAATAGCAAGCTTAGTTCTTATAAGGGCCTACCTACATTGTTTTAAGTACCTAACTAAGCAGATAATATTTTAATAAGGCAAGGATATTACTTGTTAAAACTTGCGTATTCGATATTACGTACAATTTCGTTTATAAACTTGCAAAGCGCTATGCGCCCGACAATGCTTAATGCTTGTCCAGACATCAACTTGATCACCACTATAAATACTTGATGCCAAAGGCAAACTCATTCATTTGTTTCCGGAATTTCGCAAAAAAGGCGTGAGAAAATTTATATCAGTGTTTGCTAGTACCGGAGAAAAGTAAGTACTTACCTTTTTTTGTTATAGTACTTAGGTTGATCACAACTGCTTGTATAGTTACTTAGTAACTTACAGATATTATAAAAAGGCTCTCTGAAAAGGCCCAATAAGCAATATTGCAGAGCAATTAATTTTGTAATTTTTCTTGCAAATAACTACAAATTTTATAAAACAGTAATTTCACAATCATTTAAAATTTATTTTAAAGTAACTATTTTGTCAAAACTATTCCTGTTCGGAAAGAGCGAGCGGTGCGCGGGCGACGAGAAAAGGGCGGGGCTTGAGCTTCGATGCCAGTTTGTCACTTTTTAACAATGAAGCCGCAGACAAAAATACGCAAATACAAAGAGCGCGTGAACTCATTGATTTGATGAAATGTTAGTTATCGTTTTTATGGACAATTTTGGGATATCGACTTTTATTTTTTCCTACACAAATATGATCAGTCCTCGATACAGATTATTTTTTATTTGTACTATGAAAAATTTGTGGTAAATTAGGTACTTTAAAATTAATACCGTTTTGTAAAAACGTCTGTATTTGTCTTAGCGGTTTATTATTTGGTCCCTTTACAAGCCGTAATTCTACTTCCGCGTGCTGACAAAGGCTGCGGTGTGATACCTATTTACAGCAAAGAAAAAATGTCGACAATATAGTTTCGATTATTTGAAATATGGTTTTGTTCCATCAGGGGCAGACAGGGGTTGCCCTAGTGCCTATTATGCAGCAAAGTTTTGAGCAATGACTCTATGAAATCATCAAAGCTCGAAAATCATCTAAAACGGTAAAAATCAAGACTGATAAAATAAGTAAAGATTTAAAATATTTTTAAATATTGAAGGAAAAATATGAAAAGAGACCCACCAGGCTCGCTCAGAATGTTCGCTTCAACATCTCAAAGTAACGATGATGGCTTGCGGGCATCATACAATATCTCATTAATTAAAGCAAAATGTGGAAAACCGCACACTATCGGAGAACAATCAATTCTAACCGCTGTTGAAGAAGTTTTAAAAACTGTTTTACACTAATCTCCCTTTGACGTACTAAAAAGAATTCCATTAAGTAACAGAGCAGTTCTACAGAAGGGTCTTTTCTTTCTCAAGTCGGTGGTTAAATTAATATTTTTGGTTTTTATAAGTAATTTCATGACAAAGATTGAACTATATTCCATACTGAATCTATTGATTTCAATGGGACCAAATATTGTGGATTGGTTTATCAGAAAAGTTAATCACAGAATTGAGAAAGCACCGAATTGAGAAAATGAATCTCCGAATTGAGAAATGGTCGTAATCTGCAACATAGTAAGTAACTGATATTTATTTCTACATGTTGAGCTTGGAATTTTTTGTGTAGTTCAAGTTGATTCAGTGGCAAATAGTTTCTGTTTTCTGAATTTAGTTTTAACTTTGTAGTCCTTTTTTCCGGGACACATACGGCTATTTTCATCCTCTTCGTAAAAATTTACTACCGCTTCTTTTATATATACTAAGGACATTGTAAATCTCTTTATGAATTCCGTATATTCTTCTTTAGTTGATCTTCCTGATGTATTTTTTGTCACATCGTCCATACTTTATTCTTTTTACTTCTTAATCTATGTATTGTTCTTGGGCATGTCTTATTCTTTCTTTGTAATTCAGCTAGCTTATGATGCAGTAATTTAAACTCCTTATTTACCTTGTATATGTATTTCTTAAAGAATGATGTTCGCGCACGGTTGTTTCTTGGGTGTTTTTGTGATACTGTTGTTGGCTGCATCAATTAAGTCTTTATGAACTTTCGAACATAATCTGCGGCTTATTGAAGAGTCTGGTGAAATAGCTGATAAGGACTTAAGCATTCCGATGAAAGTGAAGAGGTTGGCGTAACATTACGTAGGGCTTCAATTGATTCTAAATCAGAAAGAGCAGGATAAATGGGAACTGAAAAATCAGTAAAGGTATTTATATATTTTGCATATCTTTCTGTCCCTGTCTCTTTGTTTATGTCTTTCCTATAATATCGGATCACTTTTCATCTCTCCTTTCTCCTCCTCCCCGCAATCTGTTTCTTTTCTTTTTTTTCGGCTTCACTCAGTTTAACCATCTGAATAAAAATATAACCGCCCAAGCAGCTCTCGCCTTGGATCTCTAAAAACATATTCTAAATTATTTAATGAGACATCATAACAATCGATTTTCATTGTGTCCTTACAGCTGAATTTACCTTTTTTTCCTATTAGATATCGCTTTTAAGCGATAAGGCCGCCCGATTGTACGCTATAAATTTTAATGTACACTTTATTTGTTTTGTATAGGTGCAATAAAGATAATTTAATAGTCTTTCATTGTCAAATCTCAATTCAGTGTACGTTCTCTCAATTCGGTGTACCATTTTCCGTAGAATTGAGATCCATCGTATTGAGAAAATATCACATTTCGTCAAATAACTTGTAAACTTTTTAATTTAAACTGTTTCTATTAATACACTGGCAGGTATCACTTAAATATTCAACTAATTTAGCAGAAATCTCAACAAATACTTTATGAACAAAATTAATGTCATCCACCGATTTCAGAAATGACCCTACCCCAAAAGCACCGAATAATTTTGTACCTCCAAAAAATGCTCCTTAGCACCTTACCTTGGGGGGATTGTGCCCCCCATTCACAATACTCAACTGCTCGGGCGCAACTGACTGGTTGCGAGAATTACCTAGTGACGTTCGTACTGCGCGTAGTTAGTGATGTAGGTAAACAAAACAAAATTTCACCGAATTGAGGCACACACTTCGGACAAAATTAAAAAATGTTATTGCATTAATGAATGGCTTCATTATCTATCCCTTGTTCTGTGAATGTTGGAATATTAATTAGCAAGTTATTATTTTTAAAGTTATGAAGCAATAACGAGTCTATTTTGGAAACCGGACACGCCATTTTATGCCAAATTCTGCCCGTTTTTAAACTTTGGGGATTTTTTTAGCGCTATATAAAACCTGACTGTTTTTTAGATATGCTCTCCATCAGGTCAAGAGTCCTAAAAAAATGTATGGTTTTTTCAAGTACGTAATTCCATGTTAAAGGTACTTTTGTTGCTCCAGCAGTTCAATCGGCTCTTCCCGTAGAAATGCCCAACAATATTGTAAAAAGACGCATCGACGATCTACAAATTTCATTACAGAGTTCTCACCTCTATGGTATTTATGATGGTTTAAATATACCATTTGGAATAAGAAGTGATAGCAAAATTTTATTAATGGGAAATTCGAAGGTATCATTTTCTAAAATTTATAGTTTGAATACCGATAGTATGATTTTGATTAAAATCAATGTTAAATCCTACAGTTTAACTCCCGGCCTAAAATAATATTTGATTATGCAAATGCTCATAAAAGAGACTTCAATCCTAGATGACAAATAAAAGATGATAAAGGAACAAAATACCGTGCAATAATTAAACCACTGTTTTCCGAAATATTAGAAGAACCTACTAAATTTGTAAAAGAATGTAAAAAAAACACTGATTTAGTATATTGGCATGACTCTTATGAAACGGTTGAGAGATTGCAATTACTAGTCGCGTCAAAAGATGCTAACAACACAAATCATGATAATTAAATTTTATCAATCATTCAAGAATTAAAAGAAGCTGACATTATTAAAGAATTTATAGCAGGTATAATGTGATGTTTATTTAGTATTACATAGAACTTGATAAGAGATATAATTAAACTGAGACAAAAAGAATCATGAGTAAAGCTGACGTTGTCAACGAAATTCATAAAAATGCAAGAGTGAACTTTGCAAGAAGACACGTTATCAAAAGAGATATAGATGATCTTTGGCAAGCGGATTTAAATGATATACATTCAATTAGTAAAGAAAATAAAAAATATAGATTTATTCTTGCCGTCATTGACACATATTCAAAGTACGCATGGGCCTTAAGACCAAAGATGCTATAAGTAATACTTACAAGATGTTGTTAAATAATGGACGTGTGTCTAGATATCTGCAAACAGATAATGGGACTGAATTATTCATTAACACTTTTCAAAAACTTATCATATACTTAAATCATTATTCAACTTTTTCAACAAAAAAAGCTTCAATAGTTGAAAAATTTATCTGAACACTGAAATTCAAACTATATAAAGAATTCAGTTTGAAAGGAAACTATAAATGGGTTGACAATACTCTTAAAAATGTTATGTATAAATATAATCACACTTATCATAGAACAATTGATGATATTCCTGCAAATGTAGATAATAAAAATAAAAAAACGGATTATGGAAAGATATATAAGTTTAATGAAAAACGTTAGTGTAAAAAGTAAATTTAAAGTGGATGAGTATGTGCGTATTAGTTAGTATAAAGGAACTTTTGAGAAAGGATATACACCCAACTGGTCAACCGAAATATTAAAAATAAAATAAAACCAAAATACAACTACTATCAGGTATTTAAAAGAAGATACAACTAGAGGCCGTCCTATTTTAGGTGCATTCTATGCACAAGAGTTGCAAAAAACGAAACACCCCGATGTCTGTTTAGTAGAAAAAGTTCTAAGTAGTAAAGGGAATAGAGTTTTAGTATAATTGTTAGGTTTGCCTTCTTCCGAGAATAGTTGAAAGATAAATCTAATAAATTGTTATAAATTAATAATAGCTATTTAAGTTTACAACTCTATATACTAGGTGTTCAATATATTAAACGTCAGTCTTATGATGTGTATTTGAGAGAGCAGTCTTCTCAACTGGTTAATAAATAACTTACTATTTGAGCTACATTTACCAGGCTACAACTATTGCGGGGCTGGCACAAAATTCACTAAAAGGCTAAACTTGGAGATGAATGTGTAAATAAACTAGACGAATATTGTAAAGAGACACGATATTGCTTATCACAAGTTTTCAAAGTTAGAAGATCGTCACAAGATTTAATTTAATTTTAAATAATTTAATTTTGTTAAAGACGGCAAAACAGCGAGCAGTCGTTCCAGATAAGTGAAAACTTTGCAGCACGGTCAGTGCGCAATGCTATGGCTACAAAAATTAAAACAGGGTCTGGCCTAAAAAATAATAGCAATAAGTGTGCTCGAAAAATATAAGTGGAAAATGGTTAAAAAATAAATTTAAAAGAGTTGCTAGTAAAACGAAAAAACAAATTAAAAAAATTAAGACAAAAATGCAAAAAAGTTGCGATAGAATTAGCTATGGTTGCTGCCAGAGAATTAGCCGAGGATTCATCCATTAAACTTCCTCGTGTTATCCCTATACCAAGAACTGGTGGAGTGTTGCCTTTGATACCTATTTTTGCTGGATTATCGGCGGCTGGGGCTCTAGCAGGCGGTGCAGCTGGTGTTGCTAAAACCATTAATTAATTCAAGATGGCTAAAAAGTTGTTAGCTGAGTCAAAAAGTCATACTAAAAAAATGGAAGCCGCATAAAGAGGGGCTTGGAATTTTTATATCTAAAGAAAAAAACTAAGATATATATATATACCCAATAGAGCTTTAACTAACTTCGATATTTGAAAGTAGACTTACACTTTTAAAACATTTAGAAGAGATAAATCTATTCATATGTCTTTTAGAAATTGGGATTTATATGAGTATCCCTTACTTCCTAAAACGACAAAGCATTCTTGGTCAGTTAAGACAGCTTCACATTTGGAAAAGCCTAGATATGTTATATTCTGCTTGCAAACTGATAGAGAAATAATAAAACTACGGACAGTTCACTATTCAAACATAGTGAAGTGAGCAATGTAACGCTCTTTTTGAATTCGCAATACTATCCGTATGAACTATTGAGTTAAAAAAAAACTGAGAACAAGTATAGCATATTATATGAAATGTAAGTGAAATTTCGTCAGTCGCATTACAACAGTCATATAGATCCATTGCTAGACCTAAAAGATTTTAAAACTAAGGCACCCTTGTTTATCTTAGATTGCTCAAGACAAAACGATAGTATAAAGACAGGTCTAGTAGACGTACGGCTGGAACTTAAGTAAAAGTTAAGTAAAAGTAAAGTAAAAAAAATATTTATTTCATGAACTATTATACATAGTACTTGAAAACGTCATGATTACAAATGAAAAAAAAAACAATCGAAATAATATTACATTAAATCACGAAGCTTAGATTCACTTACATGCAAAAAAACAATTTAAAAACAAAAAATAATTAAGTGTAAGTGAATCTAAGTGCCAGTTCCGAGCCACCGCTCTGTAAGAAGAACTGGCAAGAAACTCACAGGCTATGCTCTTTTAAATATGTCCATTAGTTTGGTACTAGAATTACAATCTTCATTTGTCTGTGAAGCTATACAATGCAATATAACATAACCTTAACAATATTTATTTTTTCAAGTCATTCATATTAGAATAGCCTGTATGAAACGGCAGTTTAATCCCAAGCATTTTTATCTGCCATATAGTCTTTAATAGAATAGTATCCCTTTGAAGACAGCTTGTGTTTTATGGTTAATTTAAATTTATTTAGGCTCAATTGCTGTATGTTGCTTGGGATTTTATTGTAGAATCATACACATTGACCTTTAAAAGATTTGTTTATCTTTTGGAGCCTAGTGGCAGGTACAACTAATTTATGCTTATTCCTTGTGTTTAGGTTATGTATACAGCTTTTCTTACTAAATTGATCAGTATTCTTATGTACATAAACCAGGTTATCATAAATGAATTGACCGGCCACTGTCAAAATACCAATTTCTTTAAACTTTTCCCTTAGTGAATGTCCACACGGGAGATTATAAATTGCTCGAATAGCCCTCTTCTGCAGCACAAAGATAGTTTGAATGTCTGCGGCACAACCCCACAGAAGAATACCATAGGACATAACACTATGGAAATAGCTATGATAAACTAGCCTAGCTGTTACAACGTCTGTTAATTGGCGAATTTTCTTTACCGCGAATGCTGCAGAGCTAAGTCTACTCGACAATTCACCAATATGTGGGCCCCACTGTAGCTTAGAGTCTAAAGTAATCCCTAAAAACTTGGTAGTATCCACAAGGGTCAACTCATCCTCCTTTACCATAATAGTAGAGTTTGCCTGTCTGACGTTAGGCATCACGAATTTAATACATTTCGTTTTAGCTCCATTTAATAGCAAATTGTTAACGTCAAACCAGTGCACCACCTTCGAGATCGCACTGTTTACTTCGTCTAAATTCTGATTTCGTTTTAACTTAAACAATAATGATGTATCATCAGCAAACAAAACTATCTCGTGGTTTTCTTTAATAAAATATGGCAAATCATTAATATAAATCAAAAACAAAAACGGACCGAGAATCGAGCCCTGCGGTACCCCCATTTTTACAACAGACCCCTGAGATCGCTTTCCATTAACCTCAACCCTTTGAATCCTATTACTTAGATATGAAGTGAGAAGATCCAATGCGGAGTTTCTTATTCCGTAATATTCTAATTTTTTTATCAATGCTTCATGAGAAACACAGTCAAAAGCAATGGACAGATCGCAAAAAATACCTAAAGCGTCCAAAACTTCCACCCCCACCCAGTTGAAACTTCCACCCCAATACCAGATAACTACTGTGTATTGCTTCATTATAAACGATCGAATTGTGGAATACAAACCTCTTAGTAACATTGTACGAAGGTTATCATGATTGCTATCGTTGATATTCAAGGCTTTAAAACCTTGGTATAAAGCAAATGAATTTATACCAAAAGAAATCGCTATAACGTATAATTAAAATTGCAAATATTTTTGGTTAAGCCACCATTTCCATTCAAAGATTTAACTATACCAGAAAAAAAGCAAGTTAGTTCGATTGAACGTAACAGAAAGATATACTTATAAGATATAATTATATACTTAAATAAAGGATTTGAACCTTTTTCCAATTCCTTCTGAAAAGGTGCCCACGGAAGATCAGCGTTGCGACATCTCTGTGATGTTCGACAATATGCTGAGTGGGCACCATTTCAATACAAGTTGAGTTCTTCTTTTACTTAAGTTATTATTATTCTTGATTTGTGTTAACTATATTTTGTACTTATTTAATGTAAATTTTTTTCATGCAACTTGTATTGATTAAATATTTTTCTTTCTTTCTTTCAATTATCAGAGTTTGGTTTCAAACATATTAAGAGATAACTGCATACACGTCAAAGGTTTAGAAAAAGTATTGTGGATAAAACATATTTAAAAAAATTGTAATTATAATATATAGAAAAAAAGGATGTACTAATTTGATAAGTTTGTACCTAATTTTAAGATTTATATAACTGTATTTATCGTGATTCAGTATGTGCTTGGTTTTTATTTCCTCCTACTGATTATCCTGATCAATCATTATAAGTTCGTAAATAAAGTGCTTTGCATCGCAGCATCATTCAATTCTCACATTAAAACAAGAGTAAGCGTTTCATTTAACACCTGCGAAATATTTTGCTCAAGAAACAGATCAGAACAGAACAGGTCGAAAATAGCCCCAGTTTCAAACAAAATTAATACACAGTTAGAAAACTGACAAGATAATTTCAGAATATTGCACCGTTCTTAAATGAATACTCAAATCAGACCCGTCTGAATAGTATTCATGTCTCTATTAAGACGTAATGAATGATGGTTGTAATTGGGTGTTTCAGGATCTCATTTGATCGAGAAACCCCTATTACAATATTTATATTGAATACCTATATTCATCATGATGTCAATTAAATTGATAATGATACTGAAATAATTATCTTTATAGATAAAACATAAAGCCGCTATATCATTCTTTTGAATCATGGTGTACAGCGGAGGTTTTTCTTAACTCCTTATTTAAAATTAATTAATAGATAATTAGAAAACAGAACAGACCATTTTAGAGTATTGCACCAGTTCTTAAATGAATGTGTGAGCTGTGGCAGTGAGCCAGTTTAAAGCCACAGCTTCAGATCAGACCCCGTCTGAATAATAGGTATCCATGTATATATTTAAACCGCTTTGGGGGATGCTCCCCTGATATCAAAATGTAAAGACATGCCGACGAACTCTTTCTTTTATCGCACCGCTCGCCATTGGAGAGAGTTCATCTTGATCGTAACACTTTAGAAATAACTGTGACTGAGTGTATTTGACTTAAACTGGGAATAGATTACGAAAATGCATAATTATAACTTGTTGTGTACTTTGTAATTGATAAATTCAAATGCTTGTGACTTGATATATCAAATTCCTTGACACTCGCTAATACTCTAAACGAGTCACGAAAACAAACTTAGTTTTACAATTAAATATCTAAACGAGATTAAAGCATATTGTTAATATCACACGTAGGGAAACTTGAGGTCCGAAACCAGAAACGCTGACAAAGCGTGTTTGGAGGGAAGTGATCCTAATCTTTTCTGTTCCGTTACCCCTATGACCCATGACACTACTGATTTACACTTCTCTGTTTATGACGCAGTGTAAAAACCGTAAATTTTATAAAAAAAGATGACTATCGAATCGGTTAAATACGTACCCTACTTAAAGCAATAAAAACAATTTCATTGCATTACTTATAGTAAGTACATAGATAACATACAGACCCAGACAAATATCCATCTCCATGAAGTAGTGCATAAAACCATAAATGTCTAGTGATAAATTAAACCCAGGGTCTTTGAAACGAAGGACGGGTACACCATCTGCGCCATATAGGTCGTCAATTCAGAATTAAATTTGAGTCTTATTAGTATGTGGCACCCTTAACCCCATACAAATGAACCTCCTATAGTTTTAAATTCTTTTTAACAAATATTCCTATATTTAGAGAGATTATAACAGAACAATAAAATATGTAATAATTATGTTAAGATATTCCGGAAAGATTCTTGTTCTGTTATTGAGCAAATTGCGATAGTAATTGCTTAACAAAAGACCTAAGACATACCAATTTTTCTACTTTACATATCTATTCATTCGGATGAACATGAGACTAATAACCATCATGACTATATAAGGTATCATTGTACATGTAATTTACTATTAATTCAAGGCTAACACTTTGGTATATATAAACTAAAATTTTCAGTTCTGAAATCAGAATTAAAATCAAGCTTCAAGTTCCTAGTTCCTCGTCCTAAATTAAAATGGGAAAAATTTTGTGGGTTCTACTTTTTGTCGCGATCTTCGCTGAAATTGTAAGTACTTACCTCATTTGCTAAATTGAATTATGTATAAGTTTTATGCTAAGGGCACAGGGATATTTATTATTATTAGTAACATATTTATATTTTTTTAAATTAATTAATTGCTACATTACGAAATTGGCTACTTTTTGAATAAATCTAAAGCATTAAAAATCTTATAAAAAAAGGGAAATATTAACACATATTTTATATCTTTCACAGTATGCAGACCCGGCATTTCCAAGTAAGTACATGCGCTTTTTTCAGATTTAATCTTACAGTTTCCAAACTAAGGTAAAATAAAAATGTTGGGCAAGAATTTTCAAAAAAATGGTCGTAATAAATTAATATTTCTCTGTATTTGTGAAAATAAATACTATATTTATTTAAATTGTATATATATATGAGCCTGAACAGCTCGACCATTTTTTTAAATTAACGTGTAATTTTGGATTTTTTAATGTATATTTTTTGCATATATATTATTTTATTTTATCGTTTTGTGACGATTTTTTTAAATAGAATAAATCAACTCGTCCGCTGTAACCCGGTATGATTATAATTAGATATCAAAATACTACGGTCAGAAACGGTCACGGAAATATACTATACGATAGATCAGTCCTTGAATTAGTGACTGTTTGTTTGGCATTTCATATTTTTAGTGCTTCGAGGGGATCGTTGTTGCCCGTTATACAGGGTTACAGGTTAAGTCGACCTAGTCCCGTTGAGGGCGTGTCGTTTACATCGTTTCTGACTGATTTGCCTATAAAACACCCTATCCTAAATCTAGCTGTTTTCGAGATATTTTAATTAGATTTTGACTAATTTATTCCTTTTATGTACAATATCGGTTATTAAGGTCTCGAAGCATCTTATTTTACATGTAAAAAACAAACAATTGTAACAATAAGACTTACACATTTGAAAGCTTAGCTAATAGCCGGAAATCGGGTATTTTTTATATAAAGCAGTTAAATTTAAATATCTCGGACCTGCCGATCTCCTGAACACTCTCACGTCAAGCGGCGATATTCTTGGCCGATCTGGCGTTCCCTTGACGTAGAGGTGTTGGTTGGGTATTAACCGAACCGGTCGTTGGAGAGTAGACTTTGAAGGGCCACGCGCCTGTCGTAAGGTAGGCGCAATGCGCGCAACGTTTGCTCTAACGAACAATCATTTTGATAATAAAGTGTTATCATTTGCACATGCTACTCAACCGTGTAACTTGCCATGGAGATTTGACATCAGTGTCTGAATAAGAAAAAAGAGATTAGACAGATGTCGCCAAAACAAAATGGCCGCCACAGATTATTACATCGTCCCGCTCTATTTTAAAGAACCTTCAATTAAGGATTTCTTAATGTATATTTTTGCATTTACTATGCTATATTATTATTATATATTTATACATGCTATATATATAACTATTATTAAATATCATGGTCAGAAACGGTAACCGAAGCAAAGCAGACTTTATCAGAGCTCAGCCCTTGGATTGGTGACCGATTGTGTGGCATTCAATATTTTGCTCGCTATATAAGGTAGCTGTTAAGCCATGTCAAAAGCTTTACGCTCTCATGGGTTGTACACAGCTGCATATTAAACTATTGCATTGTATTGGGTGTATTGGGCTCCTTCCACTACCTCTGGAGTAAAGACAACCTCACCTGCAAGTGGTGCGCCTGCCGATCAACGGACGAGGCTCTGGCAAACGTAAACTTTCCCGGTAAGCGACAATAGGATTGCCACTCATTACGTGGCCCCAACAACATAATTGGCGCAGTGTTGGTTTATGATATGCCTGTGCCTATCTTCCCCTTCGCGAATAATGGCGTGAATATATGTATGCATGTATATTAAACCATTATGTTTTAATGGGCAGTTTTGCTATGTTATAATGAAGACGATTAAAATTAATTATTCAGAAGCCTCGTCTAAAATGCAGAGAGCTAGCTTTTCATTCATCCGCGCTATGTGATTTAATAGCGTAAAATTACTTTTTTTTAATTTATTTAACTATAGAATAGAAATTTACTTTCAGACATATTCGGGTCAGGCAGCAATAAGAAAGATGGACTGAAGCTGGGCGATTTATTTGGCCTCGGTGGCAAAAAAACAAAAGTTGGACCACGTAAGAAAATCTAATTCTTATTGACAAATTTTATGTGGGAGTATGTTGGTCCCGGTTATCATTATATGTGGTTGTCGTTAAGCGATGTTAGAGGACCTTATTAGGTGGCTTGACATCAGAACACATTTTTGCCAATAGTTTCTGATTTCCCAATTATGTCCCATAAAAGTTATCCCTTTTAAATATATAGAAGGAGCATCATATATCTTATGAACATTAGTTTGTTATAAGATGTTTTGAATACACCGGACACCGGAGGAACACCGAACTTAAAAATATTAATGACCTTCTAGCAAAGCTTTTTGGTAATATATTATGTCCTTGCTAAGGAATTCTCGATTGATGGTTAACCTTTTTAAATAAGACCAAATAGTAAATTGAGTTATTTTATGGCTTAAAAAATACCTTGAACCAAAGTTACTAGTTTACGAAGCGTTCGTAGCTCTGCGGTGCTCGGTGGTCGGAAACGATCACCGAAGTACAGCAGAGTTTACAGAGGTCAGTCCATGGATGGGTGACCGTTTGTGTGGCATTTGATATCGAGCGCTTCCGTGCTTCGGAAGGCACGTTAAGCCGTTGGTCCCGGTAATCACTAAAATGTGATAGTCGTTAAGCCATGTTAGAAGCCTAATGGGCGGCTTGATAAATTCTAACAGTAGGACGCCATACACCTGCCTCCGCCAATCCGCACTGGGTCTGCGTGGTGGAGTATGACCCAATACCCTCGCACCGTGGTGGTATGTGAGTGGAGGCTCGTGCTCAGTAGTGGGACGTTTATGGGCTGTTATGATGAAGTTAATACTTTATTTGCCGCTATTATATGAGGTTTGTCCAATTTAACAATTGGCCAGCGATAAATATACAACAATTCCATCAGCATGTAATTTTTTTTTTCTTTACAGTAGGCGTCCTTGAAAATGTTGTCAAGACCTTCAACCCGGATTTTAAAAATCCATTGGAGAGTATTGTGGAAAAAATTGCAGAAGATTTGAAAGGTAAATAAATACATCCTTAATAGATTTTTATATTTTTTTTATTAATGGCTTCGTGCGTTTAGCACGTTTAGCCATTGCCAAGTAAGAGATATATTTATATTATATAACTCATAGCAAATAAGAATACATACATACATAATATCATGCCTGTTTTCTAGGAGACAGGGCCATTTTGTATGCCCACATTATTTCACATTCCTTGTAGTCCTCAGTAAAAATGTAGGACTATACTTATTATTAATAGTATGATTTTTAACCGTTAAGTGTTTGTGAACGTATATGAGTTTTGGTAAATGAAACAAAACAGTGCAACATCACTTTTCAATTTCTTTAAAAAAGTCCATTAAATATCTCAGTATATAATCACTTTATCACACTTATTACTATGATTACTTATTTACTATGATTTATATAATTATTATTAATAATTGGCTAAATGTATTAAACGCATGACTCCATTATTTCAAAGAAAAAAATATACATTATAAACATGCTTGCAGTTATGTTTTATTTTCTCAAATATAAATGTAAACTGATGAAATATATTTTGAAGAACACCTAACAGACCGTATTTTACCCGAAAAGATGCATTGAGCATATGGGACGCCATAAAGCATTGTTCTGACGGCCGAAGCCGCGGACAGAAGATAGTGGGATATAAACTTAAATGTGGCCTATGACGCCCGTTTGAGTTCCATAATTACTTTAGTACCTAATACAGTTGTTTGGAAACAAAAGAAAAGAAGGAAGGCCTAAACACGTTTCAATTACCTCTTTATTCTATTGTGCTCTACGATTTATTTTCTAAAAATCGTGTTACATCATTAATTATATCAAACTCGTTAGAAGTGGTTTCAAGTACATACATAATATCACGGACTTTATTCCATATGGGGTGGTATAGTTGTACTAATGTTTACAGTCAGCACAGATAGCTCTAGGTGAGACGTGTGGGAAAATGATGAGACTGGGCTAGCCCTTCGCCCATTTTGACACTAGACGAGACCCATTTCATTAGTCGCCATCTACGAAACACTTGGGGAAGACCATGGGTGATAAATTTCTTTGGCGAAGCCTCGACCACACGGCACCGTAAAAATGGGTTTACGTCCCAACTAAAGAAGTTATTAAGTTGATATTTTTTAATATAGAGTACTTATATTTAAACATTTGCACTTGATACTGGTTGTAAAAACCTGGTTGTGTTTGATATTTAGTTGCTGTGAGATAAATTAACCTTGAATAAATATAGTTAAATTATTCGCGCACGCTATAATAGTTTATTAAATATTTAAAGTATGCTATATTTTTAGATACCTCCAAAGGTGGAAACAAAAAGGAAGAAGGCAAGAAAGATAAAGCGAAGGAAGATAAAGCGAAGGAAGATAAAGCGAAGGAAGATGAAGACAAACAGGAATAAAAGAGGAATCCAACCATCTAAAGTTTGCCAATGGTTTGAACTGATAATAAATACTAAGTGCTAAGTATCTACAACATTTGTTTTATTTCGAAATTCTGAAAGTAATTGCTCGAAATAAGACTTTTTCTTGAGTTAGACCTTGTTTATACCACATGTTTCGAATAAAGAAGTACCTATGCCCAACAAACCAAAATTTAAAAATTGTTGCGGACTCTTAAAAATGTTTCACCCCCTTTATGCTGTAATGTCTCGGGACAAACTTGTCGTCAGAGAACTCATTCCTCTATACAAAAGTACGCTACAAAAAGAAACATCTGCTCTTCATTTGAAACGTCTTCATCGTCGTCAGTCATTTCTAAGGTGTGAGGAGAAACTCCCTGCTAACCTGCTAATGGCGAGCGGTGCGAAAATAGAAAGAGACCACTTGGCATCATTACAAACAGTTCCTCACAAGACGTAACTATTTTTTTAATCCATTATTTTTATTATAATTATCGTCATAGTATCGGGTCTTATTGTATAATGAAGATTAGGTTCGAAGTAGGTTTTAATTGGGTTTTCTGGATTAGATTAGATCCAGAAACACCCAATTATAACCATCATTCATTACTTTGAATAGATACATTGATACCATAGTGGTTTAAGTGAGTGGCTAATAACATAAATTATAATGTTAATATATTTTGTACAATAATTTTAAAAAAAAACCTACTATTCAAACGGGGTCTGATCTGAAGCAGTGGCTTTGAACTGGCTCACTGCCACAGAAAAAGATTCAAAACATTATTTTTTTCTATATCTATTAATTATTATAATCTTTAAAATTAGGTAATATATCCTAATCAAAAATAAAATAGTGAAATCTTAACCCTCAGACATTATGACGCTTAACATTTTATTGTTTATCATAATTCAATATCCATAAAATAGAACTACTGTCTTTTTGTTCAAGCTAATCGTTTCCATATATTTTATTTAGATAAGTTGGCAAGCAAATTCATAGAATGTTAAAGTTATGTGAATCTTATTGAATTTGAAACGTAAGTTGAATTCTTTTTAAGGAGATTGATTAAAACATACTATAATATTAACATACTATTATAATGCCTGGGTTTACCTGTTATTAATATTATTATACAGGGCGTCCCACGGCTTTGCCACGTGGAGGAAAGTATGTTTAATATTGTAGATGGAACATTTGACTAATAGAAGACATTATTTTAATTTTAAAAACAATTTAAACTGCATTCATAGATTTTTAAATAATTACACGGCTAAAACGGGTATCGAACCCGCGAGACACGAGAAAAAAAAATACCTGCAGGGTATCATACCGATCGAAAGGATTATTTTTTGCTAAAAACAGTGTCAGAAATAAAAGAAAAACCATTAATTTTAACATTTTTGATACAAAACAGTGATTAGTAATAGGTACTTATGATAATGTCAGTTGTATGTCCTTACGAAAATGTTAGCTTTTCATTAATCTGAAGGAAATTTCACATCATATGTTTTAACGTTTTAGCCATGTAATTATTTAAAAAACTATGAATGCAGTTTAAATTGTTTGTAAAATTAAAAGAATGTCTTTTTTCAGTCAAATGTTCTATCTACAATATTCAAGATACTTTCCTCCATGTGGCATATCCGTGGGACGCCCTGTATAATAGCATAACCATGAAACACAAATCTTTTTAATTAGATGTATGTTCCTGTTTGATGAAATTTATCACAAATGTACCTTATCATTCAAATTCATAATCATTTGTTCAAGTTTGGCTCAAAAGAGCTCTTATGAACGTCAAAACTTAAAAACTAGCGCGCTGACTATCGATCTGAGTATAAGTCTGGTACTGGGTGGAAATCGAACCCACAACCTCCGGCTTAGCAGTCAGTTTCACTAACCACTACGCCACAAAGCCAGTCAGTATTACATTACATAATTTGAAGTATCGTATTCAGATAGATTTATCTTACACAGCATATATTTTACAAGTGCCCTTTTCTATATTTGGAATACTATGACGTAAAATTATCACCATTTAAGCGTATAACTGTTGAAGTGAAACCGCAAATCATTTCTTTAAAACCTCCTAGCAAGAGCTGATGCAGTTTTCTTAAATGAATAGAAATATTTAAGAGGAAGGTTTATATGTATAATACATGCACAATGTAGTAGTAAAACACTGTCAATTTTTGAGACCTCTAGTGTGATGTCGTAAATCAACTCACTTTTTGCGCTTATATTGCAAACGCTGGCCAAACCCTACGAGATTGGTCAAAATGATGTACTACAGTATTGTACAACTTAAAAAAGTCTACAATAAAGTCCGCGATGGTCTATAGCGTCTTATCTCTCAAGAATAATCCACAATAATAATTTTATCCTTTACTTTTCACTAGAATTAATGGGTTATATACGAAGTCATTTTAAGTATGTATAACATTAATTCTTATCCAAATAAACATGTTAGTAAGCTTTGACATTAAACATAGATTACATTTGTCTTTTACAACATGTAATTTCGATCAGTACTTTAGAACGTATAAATATACGCTAAATCGAAAAATTATGGTTGCGGCGGTGGTAGGTACGGGCGGCCTATATAGAGACACTCTGTAATTGTGTAATATAGGTAACTTATTAGCATGCCACCCGTTCGAAGCTGGGTGGGTCGCTAGTATATTTATATAATTCTACTACTCATTAACAGTACCATTCAATCACTCTATTATTATATCATTACATTATTCTGTAGTTTGCCGAAAGGACTTACGTAAGATGAATGAATGATGAATGATAAAGTCAAGCAAGCATTTACTGTACTCCCAGGATGTAAATAAAGTACTTTTAAGTAGAATAGATGATAAAAGACTTGTTCAATCTAATCAAATAGACACTTTACCTTGGGGTCATTGTGATATGTTAAAAATGTTCAAATTATACAATGTCATACATATACTACTATAATTTTATGATAAAAACATAATATTAATGTTAAGATAGTTGCACAATTTATAAGTAGAGTAATATTATGTAGGTATTATAAATAAAGCATACTGTAATGATTTATACTAGTGATTCCCAAAGTGGTCCAGGTGGACCCCCAGGGGTCCACGGGAGACTTGCTGGGGACAAAAAATGGGGGTCCATAAGATGTTAATAGGGGTCCACGAAAATTTATCTGCTTTTGATACCAAATAGCAAGCATAGTTCTTATAAGGGCCTACCTACATTGTTTTAAGTACCTAACTAAGCAGATAATATTTTAATAAGGCAAGGATATTACTTGTTAAAACTTGCGTATTCGATATTACGTACAATTTCGTTTACAAACTTGCAAAGCGCTATGCGCCCGACGATGCTTAATGCTTGTCCCGACATAAACTTGATCACCACTATAAATACTTGATGCCAAAGGCAAACCCATTCATTTGTTTCCGGAATTTCGCAAAAAAGGCGTGAGAAAATTTATATCAGTGTTTGCTAGTACCGGAGAAAAGTAAGTACTTACCTTTTTTATGTTAAGATTTTTTAATAAAAATGGCTTAATGCATTCAAAACAATTTGGATTCACTAAGGGTCGCTCCACAACCGATGCAGGTGTTGAGCTTTTGAAACATATATTTGATGCTTGGGAAGATTCTTTGGACTCTTTAGGTATTTTTTGCGATCTGTCCAAAGCTTTTGATTGTGTTCCTCATGAAACATTGATAAAAAAATTAGATTATTATGGAATAAGAAACTCCGCATTGGATCTTCTTACTTCTTACTTAAGTAATAGGATTCAAAGGGTTGAAGTTAATGGAAAGCGATCTCAGGGTTCTGTAGTAAAAATGGGGGTACCGCAGGGCTCGATTCTCGGCCCGTTTTTGTTTTTAATTTATATTAATGATTTGCCACATTTGGTAAAGGAAAATCACGAGATAGTATTGTTTGCTGATGTTACATCATTATTATTTAAAATAAAGCGATATCAGAACCCAGACGATGTAAACAATGCGATCTCAAAGGTGGTGCACTGGTTTGACGTTAACAATTTATTATTAAATGGGGCTAAAACGAAATGCATTAAATTCGTGACGCCTAACGTCAGACAAGTAAACACCACTATTAAAATAAAGGAAGATGAGTTGACCCTTGTGGATACCACCAAATTTTTGGGTGTTATATTAGATTCTAAGTTACAGTGGGGCCCACATATTGGTGAATTGTCGAATAGACTCAGCTCTGCTGCATACGCGGTAAAGAAAATTCGCCAATTAACAGACGTTGAAACAGCTAGGCTTGTTTATCATTGCTATTTTCATAGTGTTATGTCGTATGGTATTCTTCTGTGGGGTTGTGCCGCAGATATTCAAAATATTTTTGTACTGCAGAAGAGGGCCATACGAGCAATTTATAATCTACCATGTAGACATTCACTAAGGGATAAATTTAAAGATATTGGTATTTTGACAGTGGCGGGTCAGTTTGTTTATGAAAACCTAGTATATGTACATAAAAATATGAATATTGCATGCATTACATTAGTGCCGAGTCATTGAATCCAGGTCTGGTCAACCATGTTCGCTACCCAGTGTGGAAGTTGCAAAGATTCAGTAGGCCACGGACCCGATTGCTCCAAGTGTAAGCTGAAATTTCATTTTAAATGTGGAGGGGTAACTGAAAGGGTATTTGGCAAACTGGGCTCTGCGCGCGACTCGTGGGTTTGTTTTTCGTGTCGTGACTCGAGTTCCAAAGTTACAGTCGCAACCACTGCAGCGGTCAGCACTCCTAGTACGCCATCGAGGGCTTCATCATCGGGGCTTCCCATTGAGCGACCAGTAACACCGAATCAACTAAGCCAGGTGGAGTTATCACGTGATGCTATTCTGCAAGATATACTCAGTAAAGTTATGGACCTTCAAAATAACATGTCATCTTTACAAGGTATTAAATCGGATTTGATGCAAGTTAAATCAGATATTTCTGAATTAAAATCTTCTCTTGATATCAAAATTGAAGGAATATCTGCTCGCGTCGCAGATTTTGAATGTCGACTATCAGCAGTTGAAACGTTGAAATCGAATTTTCTTGAGATTAGTGATGCTGTTAAGAATTTGATGGAAGACCATAATAAAAACGAGCAGTGGGTTAGAAGATCAAATATACAATTTAATGGCATCCCCTACAAGAGCGGTGAAAACTTGATTAGCGTTATTAAGCATCTAGCTGTAAAATGTAATTTTGAATTGAACATAGAAAATGACATAGATTTCGTCACAAGAGTTGCAGTGAAAAATAACAGTGATAAAATGAATATCAAACCTGTTATTCTAAAAATGCAGGCAAGGTACAAGAAGGATGATTTTTTAGCTGCTCTTCGTAAGCTGAAGTTCATAGAAGCTCGTGACATAGGATTTTCTGGCAATTCAAATAAAATATATGCCAACGATCACCTATCAACAAAGAATAAATATCTGCTTCAACAGGCCAAACTAAGAGCCAAAGAAAAAAATTATGCATTTTGCTGGGTTCGAAATTGCACCGTAATGATACGCAAGAACGAAAAATCACCTGTCATTCACATTACATCTGATGAAGCACTAAAAAGGATAACATAAGTATTAACTCAATGCATTGTTATTTTGTTGCTGAAGGGCTTACTGCATATTTTTATCCAGTCATATTAACCAAATGTAATGATTTGTTTTTTGTAATATTCATTTCTAAGATTTTAAGATTAAGTGTATTAGTTCCTTTCATGGTCATGATAACAATCACGAAAAGAGTGTATTTTTGTCTATTTTGTTGTATTTATTTATTTTATAATGATTTTTTTATATATATTGGAAATATTTTTACTGTGTCCGTATATAGTATGATTTTGTTATTCGCAGTATCTATTTATTCGTTCTATTATCTATTTATTTTTATTTTGGTTGGTGATTGCACTTTAGTTGTGTTCATGCGGGCCCAAAACTTGGTCTTTCCTGCTTACTTGTTTCGACTTAGGTACCCATGTTTAATTTGGTATGCCATCTGTTCGCCTAACGTATCGACGTTTTTTATGTTCATTACATCTTTTGATCGGATACACTTTACTCACGTAATGGCGAAAGCGGCGTTGTATTGTATTCATCAAAATGAGTGTCGTGGTATTATGATGTTTTCGTGTTTGCTTTGTGATCGAACTAGTATCATTGTGCTTAAGCATGATGACTTTATATTATGCTACCCTCTCTT
Organism: Musotima nitidalis; assembly: GCA_949126915.1. Taxonomy (NCBI): domain Eukaryota; kingdom Metazoa; phylum Arthropoda; class Insecta; order Lepidoptera; family Crambidae; genus Musotima; species Musotima nitidalis. The sequence continues at coordinate 8,141,914 of OX421418.1, read as the reverse complement.
AAGTTATTCAGTCTTAATTATTTTATTCTTACAAATCCTTCTTTATAAATTTGAATTAAACATATTATCATTATTTAAATATTGTGATTTTGTAATAAATGGTATGTGCTTATATATAAGGTACATATACTGTTCTTTTTTAGCTTATACGTTGACTTCAATTTATCGAATACCTACTTGTGATTTTTGGTGTTATGAGATTATCAAATTTATTATATTTACTTAGTTAATACAATGATTTCGTTACGTATTTATTATCAGAACGTAAGAAGTAAAACTGAATTATTTTTAAAAAACGTTTTGACTGTAGACTATGACATTATTTGTCTTACGGAGACTTGGCTTTTGCCGGGAATCTATGACGTTGAGCTGTTTGATAGGAGATATAGTGTATATCCAACTGATAGGGATTATGATAGCCACGGTACGAGCAGAGGGGGTGGTTCACTTATCGCTGTACGTGTGGGACTCCCAGTCAACGTGAGGCCCCGACGTTCTTTACCGTATTTCCGAGATGCTGAGGTTGCTTCTGTTAGTATCTCATTGGGACGGACTAATAGTATTTGTATATATTGTTGTTATTTTCTACAATGTAATAACCAGGAATCTGAGCAGCTGGCGTTTTTTGATTATTTATCAGATTTGGTAGTTGATAATCCTGGGACCGGTTACTTATTGGTGGGCGACTTTAATATACGGGATGCTTCTTGGAATGAAGATTCGAGTTTAGGTATATACTTAAGTAACCCGCATACTACTAGCTTGGTGTCCCAACTTAACACGTTTCTGTGTTTTACGGGCTGGTCCCAATGTAATAATATTTATAATTATAATGGCAGATGCTTAGACTTAGTAATTTCAAATTTAAAATGCAGTGTCAACCGTTGTGATCCTTTGTCACTGCCCGAGGACGCGCATCACCCCCCCCTGGCGGTGCGGTGCGCGGCGGGCGCGCGCGGCCCGGCCGGCCTTCGCGCTGCGCCGCGCACTGTAAGCCGTTTCTATGCTGCGGACTATGAGCTCATTAGGCGCCAGCTTGCCGAAATTAACTGGGAGCGGGAGCTCGATACTACTGATGTGAATGTAGCTGTCGAAAAATTTAACAATCTTCTTCAACAAATTATATGTGACCTAATTCCTAAGAAAGTTATCACCGACGGTCAGCGATTTCCTCAATGGTACTCACGTTCACTTATATACCTAATCAACAAAAAGCGTCACATACATAAGCGTTGGAAAGTTTATAAAAGACAGAGCGATTACATAAAATTTTCTGATTTACGGACGGAAGTTAAATTAGTACAAAAAACCGATTATTCCATCTTTGTCAGCAGGGCTGAAAATAATATAAAAGTGAACAGTAAACATTTCTGGTCTTTTATTAAATCAAAAAAAGGTACCGTGACTGTTCCGGAGTCTGTGTACCTGAATGGTTCGGTTAGTAATGATGGAATGTCCATAGCCAACCTGTTTAATGAATATTTTCAAACTGTTTTTGAAGGAAATCATAATGGCCCAGTTGTCAACCATAACTATGGTGAGTCTACCACCTGTATTATTGACTCGGTTAATTGCTCGCGTCACACTGTGGAAAAATATCTGTCTCGTATAGACGCTACAAAGGGTTCGGGTGCTGACGGTATACACCCTTTGTTTTTGAAAAAATGTTATATGGAACTGGCTGAACCAATATACTTTCTTTTTAATTTGTCCTTACATACCGGAGTAATGCCTTTTTTTTTTTTTTTTTTTGGGATGGAAAATCATCAAATGACCTTCTCCCGCTGTGGGTGGAGCGGGAGGGTGTGTCAGACTTCTACTGACTAAAAACCATCCGTGTTCCTTCTTGAGCCTGTAACACCAGGGCCGCGGTAACCCTTTCGAACAATCCCGCAACCCCGGCAGGCTTGGCCCCTATGGGGCCCCTCGGTGTGCTGACATCTCTTTGAGGCGCGCGTGGAACACGAACGCGCCATCGACGCGGCTTGTCGTCTATGGAAGACGGACGGGCGGCGAGTTACCCATTATTCGCCGCCCACAAGCCAGCGCCTATGGTGGCCGAGAGTCGTCTCGCGGCTCCCGACGTCTCGGGCGTCCACCGCGGCGGCTGGGACCGAGACGAGTGATATTCTCCCTCTCTCGCTCTGCCGCCTCCTTTGCTAGCATGACTGCTTCGCAAAAGGAGGCGACGGCCCCCCATTCTCTCTCGCTCCGGACCATGGCCTCCACCAAGGCCGAACGCGAGAGATCGCCGCCGCCGATCGCCGCTACAAGGACACATCTGAGCTCTGCCCAAGCAGGGCAGACCGCGATGGTGTGCTCCACTGTATCCTCCGGCCGATCCTCACAATGGTGACACCCGGACGTTTCCTCCCGCCTGATTCTGTGCAGGAACCTACCGAAGCAGCCATGCCCGGTAAGGACCTGTGTCAGGCGGTAGGTGAGCGCGCCGTGGCGCCTCTCTAGCCACTCCTCAAAGAGGGGACTTACCGCCACTATCGTGGCGAGCCCTGCACGGGGTTGCAACAGTCGTTCTCTCCATGACGCCATGAGATCGCGCCGAAAGTCCATCCGCTGCGCATCGAGCTGCCGTGGCAGCGGAGTTTCTCCCCGACGTAGTATCTCCACGCGCCACTCATAAAGGCGCGTGAGAACTATCGCCTCGAGATCCCATGGCGGCAATCCGGCAAGGAGACTCGCAGCCTCGCCGGAGATCGTGCGGTAGCCCCGGATCAGCCTTATGGCCACCACCCTTTGGGGCGCGTTCAGATACTGAGCTGCTCGTCGCTGCAAGGAACGCGCCCACACCGGGGCCCCATAAAGGGCTATAGACCTCACGACCCCCGCGTAAAGCTTCCGGCAGGAGGCGTTTGGACCCCTTAAGTTGGGCAGGAGCCGCTTGAGGGCAGCCCCGGTCCGTTCCAACTTAGGAGCCAAACGTCGGAAGTGCTCGACGAAGCTCCACCGGCTGTCGAGGACAAGCCCCAGATACTTCATCGTGGACTCGACGCCGATGTGAACCCCTCCTACCGTCAGACGGGATCCCGACGGTGGCGCATTCCGAAGGCCATGAAAACACATGGCCTCAGACTTGCGCAAAGCCACCTCGAGACCCAGTTGCCGAATCCTCTCCACGACTATCGCAACCCCGCGTGTCATCAATGCGGCCGCCGCATGGTGCGACCCTCCCTTTGCCAGGACAAGCGTGTCGTCAGCATAGCACACTACGCTGACGCCGCTAGGAAGGTCGGCGCGCAGCACCCAGTCGTATCCGATGTTCCACAGGAGCGGCCCCAGGACCGATCCTTGTGGAACACCGCACGACATCTCTCGCCGGTTCCATTCTCCGCTGCGACCGGGGTAGATGACGGCTCTATCTGTTAGATAGGCCCCGACTACAAGACGAAGGTAGGTCGGCATCCGGTGGTACCGGAGTGCTTCCCTAATGCAACTCCAGGGCAGGGTGTTGAAGGCGTTGGCGATATCAAGAGACACCGCCAAGACAACCCTGCCCCGGGAAACCGCATCCCCCGTGGTAAGGGCTCTCACGCGCATGATGGCGTCCACCGTCGAGCGGCCTCTGCGGAATCCAAACTGGTTATCCGCAAGATCCGGCCCAATTCTTACCAGGTGCCCGACGAGGCGATCTGCAATAATTCGCTCAAAGAGTTTTCCCACCTCGTCAAGCAGCACAATGGGCCGGTATGCGGATGGACAGTCCGCAGGGCGCCCGGGCTTCCGAATGAGGACCAGCTTTCCAATCTTCCAGAGTACTGGGAACTGTCCCCTCTCCAAACACGCGCTTAGGAGCCCCTCCAGTCGGGGCCCGAGGGCCTTTAGGGCCAGGACCCAGGCTTTGCCAGGCAAGCCATCGGGCCCTGGGGCGGTATTTCTGCTCTTTAACCTCATTATCGCCGCCCTCAAGTCTACCCCGGTAACATCTGGGACGTCGTCATCTTCAATGTGGTCCGCTTCCAGCATCGCAAGCGGCGGAGTCATGAGCGGGGAGGAGAGATCACCCCGCAGTGGGAATAGAGCGCTTACCACGTTCTCCACGAGCTGGGGCCGGAGACTCTGTGTCAGCGGGGGGGCCCACGGGCGGCACTTATCCCGTACAACCTTATAAGGGCGCCCCCACGGATCTCTATTCAAAGATTCCAGCATCTCCTCGCGGCCCAAACGCTTGGACCGCTGGACACCCTCTTTGAGGGCGGTCTTGGCTGCTCTGTATCCCTCATATAACTCCGCCTCAATGGCTGCCGCATTCGGAGGGCGGATGCGGCGCCTGCGATGCCTAGTGTACAGGTGTCGCGCGTCGACACAAGCTTTTCTCAGAAGCTTTAGCTCTTGCGACCACCAGTACACCTGACGCTGGGCGCTTCTTGGTCGATCCCGGGGCATCGCCACGTCGCAAACCTCGGACATGGCCTCCTGGAACCACTCTGCCTCAACATTGATGTCGGCAGGCCTGTCCGGTGATGACACCCAGGCCTGCACAATTGAAGCTTCCAGGAGAAGCTCCCGGTTCAGTTGTTTAAGCGCCCACCGCGGACCACTCGGGGCCTGAAGGATCGGCGCGCTCGAGGACTGAGCGGAGACGTCAAACCGAATGTACCGGTGGTCAGAATAGGTCTCCACTTCCTCCATGACACGCCAGTCAAACACACGCGTAGACAGAGCAGGGCTAGCGAACGAGATGTCCACAACCGACTCGCCCTGCATCCGCACACACGTTGAAACAGAACCCCGATTTAGAACGACCACACCTGCCTCCAGGGCCCAATCCTCCACCATTCTGCCCCGCACATTTGTGTACCGGGAACCCCAGGCCACGTTCCTGGCATTGAAGTCCCCGAGTACGAGCACGGGGAGGGGATGGCTTCCGACGACGACGTCTCTTAACTCCATCAGGGAGTTGTGAAACTCGGCGAGAGTTCGGTTCGGAGAGAAGTATACGCCCACTACCACCATCTCCCCGAACCGTGCTGCAACGCACCCCTGTCCTCTTCTGACACCTTCGATGGAAGGGGTACCGGCGGCGGCCGACGAAATAATGGCTACAGAGCCGCCAAGGTCCTCGACCCAGTCAGCCCTAGGCGGGACGAAATATGGTTCGGCAACCACGGCAATATGAAGAGACCACTGCGCCATGCTCTGGAGTAACAGATCCTGAGCGCAGGCGCAGTGGTTGATATTCGCCTGGAGGATGCGTAATGGTGCCGTTATTGATAATCCATATCCTCCCGGGCGCCCTGTGGAGAAACCTCTGCGGCAGTTGTGGCTGCAGCAGTAATGACGGCAGCGGCGGCGGCGGCAGTGACCTTGGGAACAGCGGTGACGGAGGGTCTTCCTCTGCCCTGAGCTCTGATGGAAAGAGCGCAGGCCTTGCTCCCCGCCCAGTGGTTAGCTGTCTTTCCAGAGGCCGCACAAGCGGCGCAATGCGGCGTGGCGCTACAGGCATTGGCCTTGTGACCGGGCTGACCGCAGCGGAAGCACAAGTCACTGCGGTCCACCTCCGAGGTGCATTGGGCTCCTACATGATGACCCACGTGACATCTAAAACACCTCAGAGGTCTAGGGTCCAGCATCTTCACCTGCGCTGATACCCAGCCCACCAGAAGCCTTCGGCCCTCCACGATTACTTTCGCCGCCGTGACGGGGCAGCTCACCGTTGTGGTTCGCATGCCCGTTAAGTCGATGCGTATGGTGCCTGCTTTCACTTGATCGGCAGAGCACCCACCAGTCCTGACGACGGCGGCTACTACCTCCTCCTGGGTGACTGAGTCGTCCAGACCAAGGATTCGCAAATCCGCACACCTGACAGGCCTGTACACTCGGGCCTCGTTCGCAAGAGACGCCTTGAGCTTCTCAGCTAAAGCGTCGGCGGCGGAACTACTACCCGCCCCGGGAACCTCAAGCATCCGGGCGCCGGTGGCCGTCACCCTTATCCGGAGACCCCCGGTGATACCAAATTCTTTGAGATCCACCGTCTGCCTCGCTGTACTAAGAACATCGCAGTACGACACGCCCCGTTTGACTGCGTCCGGCTGTAGTGTCAGCACTACAGCTGCGGACTTCGGGGCGCGGAGCCGGTCCGCGATGGCTTGTTCCTTGCGGCGCTGCCTTTGTGCTTTCTTCCGCGCTACCTTTGCCGCCTTTCGACTCTTTTGCTTCTCCCCGACGCACTGCCATTCAGCTTCGGCCAAGGGAGGCTCTGGGGGCGGGAGCGGCTGATTCTCCGCTGTGGCTGGCAACGTTGCCGCATTAGCCGCCGCCTTGCTTTTTTTTGGGACCACCGCCTTCTTAGCTGGTTTCGGGTTCGCAACAGGTCTGCTGGCGGGCTGGTTTATTTGCTTCTGTCTGCATGGTACCGCCGCAGTGCCTGCATATGAGGCCGTCTTCGAGCCCGAATGTGGTCCCCTTGCTGCCGTGGGAGGACGCAGTGTGGCTATTTCCAAAGCGGCGAAGCGCCCGTCGATCCGCTTTTCCATAGCAGCCAGTTGCTGACTGAACAAAGCCACCATCTGGCTCACCTCAGGTGCTGGCTGACCCGGACATTGCTTCTGGCTACTGACTGGCCCTTTTTCTTGATGTGCTTCTCTAGGGCCGGCAGCCGTCAGGCCGGCCAAGTTCGTCTGCAACTTCCGGTTTTCTTCTTGGAGAACCTTCATGGCAGCCGTCAGGCGGGCTACTTCAGCCCGCAGTTCCGCTACCTCAGCTGCTGTTGGCCCCCCGAAGTTGGCCTCCGCTGCCGCCATTATGGAAGCTGAAGCCGTCACAATAGCCTTAAATTTAGACGCCTTCAGCTTCTTTGTAGCCACGCTGGTGACGGCGCCCTTCACCACCTCTTGGAACCTAGCCTTACGCTCCCGATCGGAGCCGCCAGTCGCACTTGCCTCGCCTCCTGAGGAGCCCGAACGGGCTAATTCGGAATGGCACCCCTCCTCGGCGAGCTGCTCTGTCCGCGCGGACGCCTCCGGAGCAATGAGCCCTCTGCCCTTGCCTCGCTCTCTGGCTCCACCGCGCTTGCTGGTAGAGACCTTGCGAGCCGAGACTTTCTCAGATTCCGAGGAAGACCCCTGGGTGCCCTTTGTTCTGGGCCGCTTTCTAAACTTTTCGCAATTTAAGCTCACTGAGCTTCCCACTGCAACAGACGCCGATGGTGGCACCGTCTCCGTCTCTTCTATATCAGAATCTGAAGACTCCAACACAGATCTGTCTAGATCAGATGCCACCTCCGCAGCCGAGGCCACTACTTCATCGCCACTCATCTGTGGACAGGGCGAATTGTCCTTAAAATTTTGGCTCCGGTTGGAGCAACTCCTCTCATCATTAAAATTATATTTTTCTTTTGTATTTTCCATTTTGGTTCCCACGAGTGGGAGGGATCTAAAACGTCCACCCAGGCGGTGCCCTCTGCACCTGGGTAACCCTACTTACACCTGGGGGGTCGGGCGTTGCCCCAGGGTCGGCGCTAATTGATGGACCGTTCTCCGCCCATCACCTCGGTACTCCTTTCGTCGCCTCGAGGCCCTCCGTAGCCACGTTCCCACCTACGAAGACTTGAGTGTTTTTTATTGTGGTTATCACTTCCACGTAGAGCCAGCCAGTAAAGGCAAGCCCCCCCGGTCCCGTGTATGAAATCACACTGGGGGAAACGGGTTGCCCGACGGGGAGCCAAAGCACACCCAGCGACTGCAGCCCTGCAGCCGCCCGACCCGCCGCGCCGCGGTCCGCACTCGTCCGCCACTCCACGTTGCACCGTTGCTGCATCCCATGCCAGTCTCGGATAAGCCGAGAAGTGCTGGGAGCGAGCTACCGCTTACACAGGCACAAAAGCCCCCGCAGGAGATAATATTACCTCCTGCCTCGTTGGTAGTTCGCAGAGGCAAGGGGGCGACCGCTACTGAGGCTACTCCCTTACCCCTCCCAGAGTGTACCGCGAGGAGGTCTACCAACGCACACCCCTACCGGAGTAATGCCTGCAGTATGGAAGCGGTCACTAGTCGTCCCAGTTTTTAAGAGTGGCGATAAACACAACGTTGTCAATTATAGGGGAATATCTAAACTTTCAGTAATTCCAAAATTGCTGGAAAAAATAGTTTACGATTCGTTTTTCCCGGCCGTCCGGCCCCTGCTTATTACTCAGCAGCACGGCTTCATTGACAGGCGGTCCACTGAGTCAAACCTCTGCGAGTTTCTCGACCAGGTTCTAGCCGGCATGGATGGGGGCTCTCAGGTGGACGCTGTGTACACCGATTACTCTAAATGTTTTGATAAAATATCACATCAATTATTAATTAAAAAGTTAGAGGCTTTCGGAGTGCACGGTGACCTTCTGAGATGGCTTACATCTTATTTGTTTAATAGGACTCAAGCTGTAACCGTTAAGGGTTTCATTTCCAGTTTTATTCCTGTCCCTTCTGGAGTTCCTCAGGGCTCTCACCTCGGACCTTTACTTTTTAACTTATTCGTTAATGATGTGGCTAAATGTTTCGTAAATTCAAAATTTTTATTATTTGCAGATGACACAAAATTTTTTACCGTGATTAGATCTATTGAAGACTGTGAGAAACTACAAGACGATTTAAATCGTCTTAGTTTATATTGTATTAAAAATAAACTTCATCTTAACGTAGATAAATGTCGTACTATATCATATACACGAAAAAAAAACCCAATATTATTTGACTATAAACTTCACAATAAATCTTTAATTAAGGTATCTGAGGTGAGAGATCTTGGGGTTACTCTGGACAGCAAATTAATACTTTCTTCACATGTTGAAAAAATTACAGCAAAGGCTTACAAGATGTTGGGGTTCATTTTCCGTCAAAGTACCGAATTTAAAGAATCTAGTACCTTGGTGTTACTTTATAACAGTCTCGTAAGGTCGCAACTGGAATATGCTTCGACGGCGTGGAACCCCCTGCACTTGGTTTATGTTCAGGCTTTAGATAAAATACAAAATAAATTTACTAAACGAATGATGTATAAATTTAGTGATTTTCGCAGTGAGGACATTGTGCCTCTTTCTGTGCGGCGCGAACATAGGGATCAGATGTTGTTGTTCAAACTGTTACATAATCACGTCGAATAGCCATATTTGCTGAGTGTATTATTTCTAAATTGTCCTAGACCAAATCTGCGCTCTTGTAACACTTTCAGCCCCACAATTAGTCGTGCCAGGTACGCGGGAAACCGCTTTGGGAATAGAGCAATGAACATCTATAACTTGAAGTACCGTCACATTGATATCTTTATATCCAATATTGCGCAATTCAAAAGGAATTTGCGTAACACGTAGTCCTATTGATGTATGTATGTAGTGAAATATTTATATATATATATATATTTATGTATGTTTATATTATGTATGTGTATTTAAGTTTTAATATATTTTTTAGTTTAATTACCTGAAATACTTATTTCAGGAAATCAATTTAAGTTGTATATGTTTTCTGTGGAAACTGTTTTGGTATTGTGTGCTATTTACTGTTAATTACTTTTGTGTTACTTAAATACTGTATGTTTTCCCTTGTGATTTAATAAAATAAAAAATAAAAAAAATTAAATTGCATTAAAGCATGAATATTGTTATATTATGTTGCATTGTATAGCGTCACAGACAAATGAAGATTGTAACTAACCAATCGATAATTTAAAAGAGCATAGCCTGTTTCTTGCCAGTTCTTCTTACAGAGCGGTGGCTCGGAACTGGCACTTAGATTCACTTACACTTAAATATTTTTTGGTTTTTTTTAATTGTTTGGTTGCAAGTGAATCTAAGCTTCGTGTTTTAGTATAATTATATTTTATTTGTTTTTGTTATTTTTTTATAATTTCAAGTACTATGTAATTGTTAATGAAATAAAGTATTTTTGACTTTGACTTTGACCGAATTGAAAAAATGAATCTCCGAATTGAGAAATGGTCGTAATCTGCAAAATAGTAAGTAACTGATATTTATTTCTACATGTTGAGCTTGGAATTTTTTGTGTAGCTCACGCAATGATTCAGTGGCAAATAGTTTCTGTTTTCTGAATTTAGTTTTAACTTTGTAGTCCTTTTTTCCGGGACACATACGGCTATTTTCATCCTCTTCGTAAAAATTTACTACCGCTTCTTTTATATTTACTAAGGACATTGTAAATCTCTTTATGAATTCCGTATATTCTTCTTTAGTTAATCTTCTTGATGTATTTTTTGTCACATCGTCCATACTTTATTCTTTTTACTTCTTAATCTATGTATTGTTCTTGGGCATGTCTTATTCTTTCTTTGTAATTCAGCTATCTTATGATGCAGTAATTTAAACTCCTTATTTACCTTGTATATGTATTTCTTAAAGAATGATGTTCGCGCGCACGGTTGTTTCTTGGGTGTTTCTGTGATACTGTTGTTGGCTGCATCAATTAAGTCTTTATGAACTTTCGAACGTAATCTGCGGCTTATTGAAGAGTCTGGTGAAATAGCTGATAAGAACTTGAGCAATCCGATGAAAGTGAAGAGGTTGGCGTAACATTACGTAGGGCTTCAATTGATTCTAAATCAGAAAGAGCAGGATAAATGGGAACTGAAAAATCAGTAAAGGTATTTATATATTTTGCATATCTTTCCCTGTCTCTTTGTTTATGTCTCTCCTATAATATCGAATCACTTTTCATCTCTCCTTTCTCCTCCTCCCCGCAATCCGTTTCTTTTCTTTTTTTTCGGCTTCACTCAGTTTACCCATCTGAATAAAAATATAACCGCCCAAGCAGCTCTCGCCTTGGATCTCTAAAAACATATTCTAAATTCTTTAATGAGACATCATAACAATCGATTTTCATTGTGTCCTTACAGCTGAATTCACCATTCTTTCCTATTAGATATCGCTTTTAAGCGATAAGGCCGCCCGATTGTACGCTATAAATTTTAATGTACACTTTATTTGTTTTGTATAGGTGCAATAAAGAGAATTTAATAGTCTATCATTGTCAAATCTCAATTCAGTGTACGTTCTCTCAATTCGGTGTACCATTTTCTGTAGAATTGAGATCCATCGAATTGAGAAAATATCACATTTCGTCAAATAACTTGTAAACTTTTTAATTTAAACTATTTCTATTAATACACTGGCAGGTATCACTTAAATATGTAACTAATTTAGCAGAAATCTCAACAAATACTTTATGAACAAAATTAATGGGTGTCAAGTGTCACTTCGTGGTGTTTGGCTGAATTTTTTTCTCGTTTCTCGATTTATTACTTTGAAACTTTATTATCCCAAATTAGTTATTGTAATTATTAGTTCCATCCATCTTTATGTAGCCCATGTAAGTATTGTAGATAATATTTGTAAAATAACATCTTAATTAATTGTCGCATTTTTACCTTCATTTGTTTTGAAAAACAAAAGAATTATTAGATAAAGCATGGCCGAATTTTCTGGGGGACCCGTTCCCCCGGACAAAATGGATATTGCTTGCAATCTGACGATTGATGACCGGTCTTCTTTCGATTCGGCGGAAGACTCTGAAGCGGATTTAAAAACTTTAGGGTTTTCAGTAAAACGGGAAAAACACACCAAGCATACTAATAAGAGAAGTAAAAAACCCAAAACCACAACCCCTTCTGAAATTTCTCTGCCCTTAGGACAGAAGAGCGATGCTAATATTAACACTAGTACTGAATGTTCCATTCCTTCGGGACAAAATAATATTCCTTTGACTCAAGAATCAACTGGTTCCAAACATCAGCCTACAGGACGTCAACACTTTTTAAAAAGTGATAAAGGCCTTTTCAAGTCCACATCCAAAAAGTAGAAGAAAATCCTGGATTTTCTTTGAATGCCATAACTTTTGGTAAATTATTAAATCAGCTTAACATTAAAGACATTGTGATAGGTTCTCTCCAGAGAATTGGCAGAAATAGAATGACCATTTGCTTTGTTTCAGCGGAGTCTGCTAACACATTTATTAGTTCTAATCCTTTGGCGTCACATAACTATAAAGTCTTTATACCCACATTTAGTACTACCAGGATGGGCCTTATCAAAGGTGTTCCATCAGATTGGAGTACTGAAGAGGTACTGGAATCAATTTCTGTTCCCTCTGGCTGTGGCCCGGTTCTCCGAGTCCGCAGACTTAACTAATTATAAGGTTGAGGTTGAGGGTTCCAAGACATGGAAACCTTCTCAATCCTGTGTAGTCACTTTTGATGGACAGGTCCTTCCCCCACGTGTATTTATTTTTTTCAATTCCCTCCCAGTGTTACAATATTATTTTCCTACTATACAGTGTTACAGTTGTTGTAGATTTGGACACACTAAAGCCCAGTGTCGATCTAAACCTCGCTGTTTTAAGTGTGGTGATGGTCATACTGGGGATTCCTGTCGTATAGATGAAGATAAAGCTTCTTGTGTTTCATGTTCTGGTTTCCATTTTGCAAATAGCAAGAAGTGCCCAGAATATGAAAGGCAACACTCCATTAAAATTTCAATGGCTGAAAAGTCAATTTCTTATAACGAGGCCTCTAAGTTACATTCATCTTCTAAAATATCTTATAGTGATGTTGCTTCCAAAACGGTATATGCTTCTCCTGACCACCATTTCAGAACGCCTGTTCATACTTCCAAAAAAAAAACAGTTTTTATGAAACCCAAAGGCCCTCCACCTAAAAGTGTAGGCTATGATAGAGAAGCTCATAACAACATAATCTCTCACCCAGTTTTACCTAAGAGTCATAAGTCCATTTATGATTCAATTTCCCACCCCTCTATAGCTGATTTGATCCAAATCCTTATCAAACTTCTTTCATCTGCTTCTCCTTCACTGTCCAACGATGCCTTTATATTACCTACTTCATCTAAATCAACCAATAATGGATCCAGCCCCTTCCATGGCGATTCTATGGAATTGCAGAGGATTGAATCACAAGAAAGCTGAGTTGGCTTTCTTGTGTGCCAAGTTCAATCCTCTTGTAATTGCAATCTCAGAAACGTATTTGAAACCCTCAACCTCCTTCTTTTTTAAAAGATATCACGTATACCGTGACGACCGCGCTGATGGGTATGGCGGTGCATGTCTTTTGGTTAGCGGTCATGTAAATAGTATAAATATTCCTTTTCCATTTCCTCATCCTGAATATTCTATTGTATGTATGAAATTATATGGTATAATTTTTATCTCTTTATATATTCCCTATCCTTCTTACCCTATTCTTCAACAACTCTTTTCTTTTATTCAGTCTATCTCTGATCCTGTGATTGTTATGGGTGATTTTAATATTCATAACAATTCTTGGGGTTGTGAAAAGAATGATAATCTATCTTTTAAATTTATTGAATTTTTAGATTCTACTGGGCTTTGCATTTTAAATTCTGGTGTTGCGACTCGCAGAACTAAACCTCAAGAATTTGTTAGTGCAGTAGACTTAACTTTAGCCTTTCCCTTCTTGGCTCCAGTTATGTCTTGGGATGTTCTTCCATCTACTCATGGTAGTGATCACTTCCCTATCTCCATACATTTACCATTCAATAAGCCCTTAAGGCAAAAAAAATATATTTTACTTAAGTTTAGTATCAATAATTATACCGACTGGACAACATTTTCGGCGTCAGTGTCAGATCTTGTTACTCTTTTACCTGTTATTAATAATAATAACATGCATCTTTGTGCTCGGAAATTATCTGAGTTTCTTATGTCGGCTGCAGAGTGTTCTCTTCCTCTACGTTCAATTGTAACTAGGAACAAACCTTTACCGCCCTGGTGGGATATGGAATGCACGAAAATTGTATATTGTAGAAAGCAAGCGGAGAGAGAATACAAAAGAAATATGAGCGAAGAGAATTTTTCGGCTGTTTCTGACTTATGTCAAAAAGCTAGCTCCTTATTAAGAAGTAAAAAAGCTGCAGGCTGGAGAAAGTTTTGTGAATCCATTTCACCAGAGACTCCGTCCCGGGTGGTTTGGAATCAAATAAAAAATTTTCGCTGTGCTGTTTCCCCCATTAATCCTTCTTCTCCCGATTCTTTACCATGGATCAATTCCTTTTTAGATAAGTTAGTTCCTTGTTTTGTTCCCAATATTTCTGATATTCCAAATATTGCAAGTTCCATACATCCTTCAAGTTCTTTTACTACACTGACTAAGCCTTTTTCTTTAGAGGAATTAAAATTTGTTCTTTCTACTGTCAAGGATTCTTCTCCTGGCTTAGATGGTATTCCTTATTCTTTCTTAAGTAATAGTAATTCAGACATCCTTTGTTACTTTCTGTCATTGATAAATTTTTGTGTAGACTCTGGATGTGTTCCCGATTCCTGGAAGGTTCAAATTGTTGTTCCTATTTTAAAACCAGGTAAGGATCCCAGACTGGTAGATAGTTATAGACCTATTGCTATGTCTATAACAATGGCTAAAATAACTGAACACCTGATTAAAAACCGTCTTGAATGGTTTTGTGAATCCAATGGAATTCTTTCCGACTTTCAGTTTGGTTTCCGAAAGGGGAAAAGTTGTTTAGACAACTTATCTCTTTTAGTTTCAGAGATTCGTCTCAGTATAGCGTCTAAGAAATTTACTGTTGCAGCCTTTTTAGATATTTCTGCGGCATACGATAACGTTTCTCTTTCTATTCTTAAAACTAAACTTTTTAATCTTGGCTTCCCTCCTAAATTCGTTTCATATATTTTCAATTCTTTCGCCGGTCGCTCAGTTGTGATTAACACAGGCTCTGGTCAGGTTAGCAGAACTGTCTATAAAGGCTTGCCTCAGGGTTCCGTCTTGAGCCCATTATTGTTTAATATTTATACAGCTGATTTAGATCAAACTATTTTGCCTTTCTGCAATGTTCTCCAGTACGCTGATGACATTGTTCTATTTTCTTCAGGTAAAAATGCTACTTTGTGTGCTGATTCCATCTCTGATGCGATTAGCGCAATGTCTCTTTGGCTTGAAGATCATAATCTTCAGATATCTCCACAAAAAAGTAAAATTATAACTTTTTCGCCTAAACGTCTTCTGCCTAGAATTAATATTCAGTTAGACGGTATAAGAATTCCAACTGATACATGTGTAAAATTTTTGGGTGTTTTTCTGGATTCAAAATTGTCTGGTGTAAAACATTTTGATTATGTGATAAGTAAATGTGAAAAGAATATAAATCTGCTTAGATGTCTGGCTGGTGTATGGTGGGGTGCTCAACCATGCTCCCTTAAATTAATATATGATGCATTGGTCAGAAGTGTAATGGATTATGGCTCCTTTTTGCTAAATACTTCTAATAAATCTGCCATTAAAAAACTTGACCTTATTCAGTCTCGCGCTCTCAGGATTATTGCTGGAGCCATGAAGTCTACACCTGTAAATGCCTTACAGGTGGAGTGTGTAGAATCCCCATTGTCTTTAAGAAGGCAATATTTAGCTGATCGATTCTTAATTAACAGATGGCAATTTACTAATCATCCACTTTTTGAAAAGTTGAAGGACCTGTCAGTTTTTTATAAGTTTTCAAGCTGGTTAGATGAAAATGTACCATGTCTAATTAAAAGCTTTCACAAAGTTAACACGTTTAAATTCCCTACAAACAATAGTAGTTATGCATAATTTAGATGTAGTTCTGTTTACCCCTAAAATATTTTTAAACTTTGGAGTTAGTAAAGATGATTTGTTTCCTTCTAAAAAATTCGCCCAAATCATGTTTGAGAAATGGTCTAGATGGCATTCAATATTTACAGATGCCTCAAAAAAAGATCCTGAAGGCTGTGTTGGGGTTGGGATATATCATAAGGAATATAACATTCATCAATTAATCAAATGTCCCCCAGGTACTTCCATTTTTACTGGTGAGGGCAGGGGAATTTTAGAAGGTGTAAAGTACATTTTGTTAAGTAAAATCAAACAGGCCATCATATTTACAGATTCATTGAGTAACTTACAAGCTTTACAGGGTAATCCATTCCTTGGAAAGTTTTCTGCCATACTGTTTGAAATTAAATTAAACCTTTTTCTGTGTAACCTGCGAGGCTATGATGTGATTTTAGCTTGGATTCCAGGTCATTCTGGAATCTATGGAAATGATAAGGCTGATTTTTATGCAAAAAGTGCTGTGTTACATGGGGATAGAGTTTATTTTCAAAATTATACTTCTGATCTCTTACTTCTCCCTGAAAAAGACTTGTTTAAATCATGGTCAGTTTCCTGGAAATATTCCTCGAGGTCAAAGGGTAGACGTTACTATAGTCTTCAAGGTTATATACCACAGAAACCATGGTTTCAAAAATTTTTTGCCTCGAGATATGTCTCCTCAATCATTTCCCGTCTTCGATTTGGCCACTGTTGTTCAGCAATTCACCTTAAGAAACTAAAAATTCTTGATTCTTCTTTATGCAAATGTGGTTTAGCTGAAGAAGATCTGAATCATATTTTCTTTTCTTGCCCACTTTATGATCATTCTTTTTTTATTAATGCTCTCATCTCTCATGGTTGTCCACTTCCTACTCATATTGAAATTTTACTTTCTTCTATAGATTCCTTCTTAGTTAGTGTATTTAGTGAATTTATTGTAAGTAATAAATTAAAACTTTAGGTAGTATATTTAAATTTCTAAATGTATAATTAGATTTTTTTTGTTATAGTTTGTAAATAATTAACTGTATTGTAATGTAAAGTCGTAATGTAGAATTTGTTTATTTTGTTGCAGGTAGTTTAAGTCTCCTGGGAAAGTAACGTTTGATTTTATATACGTTAATTGTTCAAATTATATTTTTTAAATTTTCTTGACACTTGACACTGGCAAATTTTAAATTGCCAATTGGGGAGAAAAAAAAAAAAAAAACAAAATTAATGTCATCCACCGATTTCAGAAATGACCCTACCCCAAAAGCACCGAATAATTTTGTACCTCCAAAAAATGCTCCTTAGCAGCACAATCCCCCCATCCACAATGCTCAACTGCTCGGGCGCAACTGGCTGGTTGCGGGAATTACCTAGTGACGTTCGTACTGCGCGTAGTTAGTGATGCAGGTAAACAAAACAAAATTTCACCGAATTGAGGCACACACTTCGCACAAAATCAAAAAATGTTATTGCATTAAAATCCAATGATTTATAATAAATATATTTACATAAATGGCTTTATTATCTATCCCTTGTTCTGTGAATGTTGGAATATTAATTAGCAAGTTATTATTTTTAAAGTTATGAAGCAATAACGAGTCTATTTTGGAAACCGGACACGCCATTTTATGCCAAATTCTGCCCGTTTTTAAACTTTGGGGATTGTTTTTAGCGCTATATAAAACCTGACTGTTTTTAAGATATGCTCTCCATCAGGTCAAGAGTCCTAAAAACATGTATGGTTTTTTTCAAGTACGTAATTCAATGTTAAAGGTACTTTTGTTGCTCCAGTAGTTCAATCGGCTCTTCCCGTAGAAATGCCCAACAATACTGTACAAACACGCATCGATGATCTAGAAATTTCATTACAGAGTTCTCACCACTAGGTATTTATGATGGTTTAAATATACCATTTGG
Source organism: Musotima nitidalis (assembly GCA_949126915.1). Classification (NCBI taxonomy): domain Eukaryota; kingdom Metazoa; phylum Arthropoda; class Insecta; order Lepidoptera; family Crambidae; genus Musotima; species Musotima nitidalis. The sequence continues at coordinate 8,124,400 of OX421418.1, read as the reverse complement.
AATAAGAAGTGATAGCAAAATTTTATTAATGGGAAATTCGAAGGTATCATTTTCTAAAATTTATAGTTTGAATACCGATAGTATGATTTTGATTAAAATCAATGTTAAATCCTACAGTTTAACTCCCGGCCTAAAATAATATTTGATTATGCAAATGCTCATAAAAGAGACTTCAATCCTAGATGACAAATAAAAGATGATAAAGGAACAAAATACCGTGCAATAATTAAACCACTGTTTTCCGAAATATTAGAAGAACCTACTAAATTTGTAAAAGAATGTAAAAAAAACACTGATTTAGTATATTGGCATGACTCTTATGAAACGGTTGAGAGATTGCAATTACTAGTCGCGTCAAAAGATGCTGGCAACACAAATCATCATAATTAAATTTTATCAATCATTAAAGAATAAAAAGAAGCTGACATTATTAAAGAATTTATAGCAGGTGATGTTTATTTAGTATTACATAGAACTTGATAAGAGATATAATTAAACTGAGACAAAAAGAATCATGAGTAAAGCTGACGATGTCAACGAAATTCATAAAAATGCAAGAGTGAACTTTGCAAGAAGACACGTTATCATAAGAGATATAAATGATCTTTGGCAAGCGGATTTAAATAATATACATTCAATTAGTAAAGAAAATAAAAAACATAGATTTATTCTTGCCGTCATTGACACATTTTCAAAGTACGCATGGGCCTTACCGTTAAAATGTAAGACCAAAGATGCTATAAGTAATACTTACAAGATGTTGTTAAATAATGGACGTGTGTCTAGATATCTGCAAACAGATAATGGGACTGAATTATTCATTAACACTTTTCAAAAACTTATCATATAAATCATTATTCAACTTTTTCAACAAAAAAAGCTTCAATGGGGCGCTACAGGAACACCAGCGCTGCTGTATCAGCAGATACAGCAGCATTACGCTGATGTATCGCCCTTTTGACAGGTTGCACACATATTTCATATTTTCTATTTGTTTAATGTTATTTGTGTTGTTATATTGTATTTTGTTACCATTATTATGATATTGTGTGTGTTGCTTAGTCAATAAAAAATATTCAATTCTATTCTATTCAATAGTTGAAAACTTATCTGAACACTGAAATTCAAACTATAGAAAGAATTCAGTTTAAAAGGAAACTATAAATGGGTTGACAATACTCTTAAAAATGTTATGTATAAATATAATCACACTTATCATAGAACAATTGATGATATTCCTGCAAATGTAGATAATAAAAATAAAAAAACGGATTATGGAAAGTATATATAAGTTTAATGAAAATCGTTAGTGTAAAAAGTAAATTTAAAGTGGATGAGTATGTGCGTATTAGTTAGTATAAAGGAACTTTTGAGAAAGGATATACACCCAACTGGTCAACCGAAATATTTAAAATAAAATAAAAACAAAATACAACTACTATCAAGTATTTAAAAGAAGATACAACTAGAGGCCGTCCTATTTTAGGTGCATTCTATGCACAAGAGTTGCAAAAAACGAAACACCCCGATGTCTGTTTAGTAGAAAAAGTTCTAAGTAGTAAAGGGAATAGAGTTTTAGTATAATTGTTAGGTTTGCCTTCTTCCGAGAATAGTTGGATTGATAAATCTAATAAATTGTTATAAATTAATAATAGCTATTTAAGTTTACAACTCTATATACTAGGTGTTCAATATATTAAACGTCAGTCTTGTGATGTGTATTGGAGAGAGCAGTCTTCTCAACTGGTTAATAAATAACTTACTATTTGAGCTACATTTACCAGGCTACAACTATTGCGGGGCTGGCACAAAATTCACTAAAAGGCTAAACTTAAAGATGGAGGTGTAAATAAACTAGACGAATATTGTAAAGAGACACGATATTGCTTATCACAAGTTTTCAAACTTAGAAGATCGTCACAAGATTTAATTTAATTTTAAATAATTTAATTTTGTTAAAGACGGCAAAACAGCGAGCAGTCGTTCCAGATAAGTGAAAACATTGCAGCACGTTTAGTACGCAATGCTATGGCTACAAAAATTAAAACAGGGTCTGGCCTAAAAAAATAGTAGCAATAAGTGAGCTCGAAAAATGCAAAAAGTTGCGATAGAATTAGCTATGTCTGCTGCCAGAGAATTAGCTGAGGATTCATCCATTAAACTTCCTCGTGTTATCCCTATACCAAGAACTGGTGGAGTGTTGCCTTTGATACCTATTTTTGCTGATTATCGGTGGCTGGGGCTCTAGCAGGCGGTGCAGCTGGTGTTGCTAAAACCATTAATGAATTCAAGATGGCCAAAAAGTTGTTAGCTGAGTCAAAAAGTCATACTAAAAAAATGGAAGCCCTTTATATAGGAAATGGACTACGCCTCAAGCCGCATAAAGAGGGGCTTGGAATTTTTATATCTAAAGAAAAAAACTAAGATATCGGCTACCCAATAGAGCTTTAACTAACTTCGATATTTGAAAGTAGACTTACACTTTTAAAACATTTAGAAGAGATAAATCTATTCAGATGTCTTTTAGAAATAGGGATTTTTATGAGTATCCCTTACTTCCTAAAACGACAACATTTGGAAAAGCCTAGATATGTTATATTCTGCTTGCAAACTGATAAAGAAAAAATTATACTACGGACAGTTCACTATTCAGACATAGTGAAGTGAGCAATGTAACGCTCTTTTTGAATTCGCAATACTATCCGTATGAACTATTGAGTTAAAAAAAAACTGAGAACAAGTATAGCATATTATATGAAATGTAAGTGAAATTTCGTAAGTCGCATTACAACAGTCATATAGATCCATTGCTAGACCTAAAAGATTTTAAAACTAAGCCAGCCTTGTTTATCTTAGATTGCTCAAGACTAAACGATAGTATAAAGACAGGTCCAGTAGACGTACGGCTGGAACTTAAGTAAAAGTTAAGTAAAAGTAAAGTAAAAAAAATATTTATTTCATAAACTATTATACATAGTACTTGAAAACGTCATGATTACAAATGAAAAAAAAAAACAATCGAAATAATATTACACTAAATCACGAAGCTTAGATTCACTTACACTTACGGCTGGAAGTTGAAACTTCCACCCCAATACCAGATAACTACTGTGTATTGCTTCATTATAAACGATCGAATTGTGGAATACAAACCTCTTAGTAACATTGTACGAAGGTTATCATGATTGATATCGTTGATATTGAAGGCTTTAAAACCTTGGTATAAAGCAAATGAATTTATACCAAAAGAAATCGCTATAACGTATAATTAAAATTGCAAATATTTTTGGTTAAGCCACCATTTCCATTCAAAGATTAACTATACCAGAAAAAAAGCAAGTTAGTTCGATTGAACGTAACAGAAAGATATACTTATATGATATAATTATATACTATAAAGATATAATAGATATAAATATATAATTATATACTTAAATAAAGGATTTGAACCTTTTTCCAATCCTTTCCTTCTGAAAAGGTGCCCACGGAAGATCAGCGTTGTGACATCTCTGTGATGTTCGACAATATGCTGAGTGGATACCATTTCAATATAAGTTGAGTTCTTCTTTTACTTAAGTTATTATTATTCTTGATTTGTGTTAACTATATTTTGTACTTATTTAATGTAATTTTTTTTCATGCAACTTGTATTGATTAAATATTTTTCTTCCTTTCTTTCAATTATCAGAGTTTGGTTTCAAACATATTAAGAGATAACTGCATACACGTCAAAGGTTTAGAAAAAGTATTGTGGATAAAACATATTTAAAAAAATTGTAATTATAATATATAGAAAAAAAGGATGTACTAATTTGATAAGTTTGTACCTAATTTTAAGATTTATATAACTGTATTTATCGTGATTCAGTATGTGCTTGGTTTTTATTTCCTCCTAATGATTATCCTGATCAATCATTATAAGTTCGTAAATAAAGTGCTTTGCATCGCAGCATCATTCAATTCTCACATTAAAACAAGAGTAAGCGTTTCATTTAACACCTGCGAAATATTATGCTCAAGAAACAGATCAGAACAGAACAGGTCGAAAATAGCCCCAGTTTCAAACAAAATTAATACACAGTTAGAAAACTGACAAGATAATTTCAGAATATTGCACCGTTCTTAAATGAATACTCAAATCAGACCCGTCTGAATAGTATTCATGTCTCTATTAAGACGTAATGAATGATGGTTGTAATTGGGTGTTTCATGTTATGTAATGAAACCACCAAGTCTGATTAACAACTGATGTATATTTATTAGTCGGCAGTTTGGTACAATGTTTTATAAACATACCCACAACATCTCCCTCTTTTATGTACTTAATATATAACAAAGTACTTACAAAAACTAACACTTATATAAAAACCACTAAAGATATACGTCTACGTCTATAAACATTTAAGTAGGTTATATAAAATAAAACATTGTAAATAATACTGTAAACTTACATTATTTTCTTAATTAGTTATGAGTGGCCTTACTGCGGGTGAGGGGTGGAGAATATGACTTTCGATAAGTCATCAATTCTTTACTTGGTTCATACCCATCACTCTCCTCTCCCGAAATAAAAACATCATCGTCTGATTCCACAACAGGATTGTTGTTATGTCTACAATCTGATCCTTGTCCTGAGCTATCCTTAATTAAATGCCGGCGATTACGACGATAAATACCTTTTCTATTTTTTATTATATAAGACCGCGGGGTGAGCGCCTTGCCCACGATGCTTTTACAGCGATCAATCCCCAAATGCCCGTCGTGTATGTACGATAACATATCAGTTTTTAATGAATTTGGTATCAATACTTGCTTATTTCTAAATACAACACCGTCAACAGAATAAAGTTCATCTCTCATAGACCAAAAGTAGCTTAAATTCTCATTAACATTGTATTTGTGCTTAGGCCAACCTTGTTTGATATATGATAGCAATTGTGTTAAATTGTTATCATTAGCAGTCTCTCGTTTCACCAAAGATAATTTATTTACTGACATTGGTATATTACCGACAACCATTTTCAATTGATATAATATTGCTTCACTTATTTTGTTATCATATAAATCGGGAAGAGGCGCGCGCGATAACGTATCAGCCAGGTACATTAACTTCCCAGGCTTATAAATAATTGTTAAATCGTATCCTTGTAATTTTAACATCATACGTTGTAAGCGTGCGGGGACCGATTCCAGGGGCTTTTTAAATATATTTTCAAGTGGCTTATGGTCAGACTCCACAATGACTTGATTTTTACCATAAATATACTGGTGAAACTTTTCGCATGCAAAAACAATGGCTAATAGCTCCTTTTCAATCTGAGCGTATCGAGTTTGCGCTGGAGTGAGCGTGCGCGACGCGTAGGCGACGGGCCGTCCGCCCTGCAGCAGCGCCGCGCCCAGCGCCACGCCGCTCGCGTCGGCCGTCACTAGCACCGGAGCGCGCACGTCGTACAGGCGCAGCACCGGAGCACTACCCAGAAGCTCTTTCAGTTTATCAAATGCTTTTTGATGGCCGATTTCCCAACACCATCCGGCATCTTTTTTTAAAAGCCTCGTTAGTACGTGAGTATGGTCCGAATAGTTGGGTATAAATTTTGAGAGATAATTAACTGCTCCCAAAAATCTTTCTAAACTCTTGCGATCGTTCGGTTCAGACATGCTAACGATAGATTTTACCTTTTCAGAATCCACTTTCATTCCGTCCTTGTTAAAAATATGTCCTAAATATTTTACCTCCTCTACTCCTATACGACACTTGTCTTTATTAAATTTTAAATTAATCTCCCGCGCTCTCTGAAAAAGCGCCTTAAGTCTTATATCGTGTTGTTCTCTAGTAGTTCCCCAGCAGACCAAATCATCAACAAATGAATCGACGCCTTCTAGGTCTTCAAACAATTGTTTTATTGTTGCATGAAATACCTCAGGTGCGCAGTTTAATCCAAAAGGTAATCTTAAATATTGATACCGGCCAAATGGTGTACTGAAGGTACAGAGATCGGCACTCTCTTGATCTAATTGCTTGGCCCAGAACCCTGAATTTGCGTCTAAAACTGAGAAGTACTTAGCCCCGTGAAGCTGGGTAGCCAGTTCATCTATTGTCGGCAACTGAAAGTGGGCGCGTTGTATAGCTTTATTAAGAGGCCTAGGATCAAGACACACTCTTAAGTTACCATTTTTCTTAGCCACTATTACTAAAGAATTGACCCAAGGTGTAGGATGCGTCACCTTCTTGATTACTCCTAGCTGTGTCATTCTATTTAACTCTTCCTGAAGCTTATCCCTTAGCCCAAGAGGTACTTTTCGCGGAGCACAAACTACGGGCGTTACATCTTTATTAATCACTATATGATATTCACCCGGCAAACAACCTAATCCAGTAAACAAGTCATTGTGTTCTGATAAGTTTAAATCATGAATTCTTTTAACTAGACCCAATTTCAAACAAGCCTCAAGTCCCAGGACGCTTTGACAATTTATACGAGCAATGGCAAACTTCAAGTTATATTCAATATTTTTATAGGACCATTTCAAAAAACAAATTCCTTTTATGGGAATTAAATCTCCACTATATGACTGTAATTTAATATTATGATTAGTACTAATAATTTTTGAATCGTAACCTAAGTCTAAAAACCGTTTTAGAGGTAAAACATTGATATCGGCCCCGGTATCCAATTTAAATTTTTCAGGACCGTAATCGCCGCGTAGTATCTCATACCACTCATCTGACGATAAGTTTATCTCAGAAACATTACAAAGCACAGATATATAAAAAGACTCACAGTCATCTTCCTCGGCCGGTTTCTCCTCGCGCACACCGATTTCATAATTTTTTTTCACATTTTGCTTTACTTTACACATTCTAGCAAAGTGGCCATAGTTTTCACACACATAACACTGCACTGCTATAGCCGGACACTGGTCAGGTTGAGGGCACTGGCCTCCACACCTGCAGCAGCGCGCAGGCAGCGCTCCGCGGCGTGCCGCGCTTGGGCCGGCGCCACCAGCGCGGCCGCGGCGCCCCCGCCAGCCGCGCGCCCGGCCGCTGCTGCCGCCGCGTGCCCCGACCGCGTCGACGTGTGTCGCTGACGGCCCCTGTGTCTGGCCCCGCATCTCCAACATGCGGTTACTATCGATTGAGATTTCGTCCACTTGACAAATTTTTATCGCCTTATCTAACGTCAAATCCTCCGTTCTCAGTAATCGATCGCGAACTATGGTATTCTGTATGCCACAAACTATACGATCTCTAATGAGTTCTAACTCCAAAGTTTTGAATTCACAGGTTTTGCTCAATAACTTTAACGCAGTCACATACTGGTTAATAGATTCGCCTTTTTCTTGATTCCTTGTGAAAAAATTATACCTCGCCAAAGTAATATTTTGTTTCACGCCGAAGAAATCATCGAATTTTTTCATCAAAACACTGACGTCATCTTTGCCGCTCTCCGGTTCGAACGTAAAAGTCTCATATACATCGAATCCCTCCGGCCCGATGAGGTTAATTAGCAAGCTAGCTTGCACACCACATTCTTCTTTATGCACCCCCGATGCCTTCAGAAAGAGAATGAATTGCGTTTTCCAACGCTTCCAAGCGTCAGCCCGGCTGACGGAGCTGCCCTCCAGACTTAATTCCGACGGTGGTCGAGCGTGTTCCATAATAAAATGTGTTGAATCACGCTATTCACAACACTATCACACAATAATATTTTAGAACTGATTATTCGCACTTAATGATACACCGCTGTCACCATGTTATGTAATGAAACCACCAAGTCTGATTAACAACTGATGTATATTTATTAGTCGGCAGTTTGGTACAATGTTTTATAAACATACCCACAACATTTCAGGATCTCATTTGATCGAGAAACCCCTATTACAATATTTATATTGAATACCTATATTCATCATGATGTCAATTAAATTGATAATGATACTGAAATAATTATCTTTATAGATAAAACATAAAGCCGCTATTTCATTCTTTTGAATCATGGTGTACATCGGAAGTTTTTCTAACTCCTTATTTAAAATTAATTAATAGATAATTAGAAAACAGAACAGACCATTTTAGAGTATTGCACCAGTTCTTAAATGAATGAGTGAGCTGTGGCAGTGAGCCAGTTTAAAGCCACAGCTTCAGATCAGACCCCGTCTGAATAATAGGTATCCATGTATATATTTAAACCGCTTTGGGGGATGCTCCCCTGACATCAAAATGTAAAGACATGCCGACGAACTCTTTCTTTTATCGCACCGCTCGCCATTGGAGAGAGTTCATCTTGATCGTAACACTTTAGAAATAACTGTGACTGAGTGTATTTGACTTAAACTGGGACTAAATTACGAAAATGCATAATTATAACTTGTTAAAATTAAAAAAAAAAATTAAAAATTCATTTATTCAAGTTTGGCTCAATAGAGCTCTTATGAATGTCATACTTATAAACTAACGCGCCCATTCACTGCGGGCGGGAGCTTGATCGTAAAAGAACGGGCAAGAAAATCGTCAAGGTTGGTTTTTTCTCCCGCCAGTTACAATTAAAATACATAATATTAAAACAATTGTGTTAAAACAATTAAAACAATTGTGTTCTGCAGTCACAAGATTTGAAAAAAAAAAGGGAGACAGAACTAATAAAATTATAAAATTACATAGACAATGTATGTAAGTAATCGTTATATTGTAAAGAGGGCCGCAGAACACAACTTTTATCATTGTAAATGTTACATCCAAGCGTTTTTGTCATTAACGTAATCATTAACCGTGTAATACCCTTTCTTGGTAAGTGATGTCTTAACGGTTTGCTTAAACTTTTCAAAAGGCAAATCTAAAATATCTTTTGGAATTTTGTTATAATATTGTATACCCTGCCCCATAAACGATTTTCGAATTTTATGCAGGCGTAAAAATGGATTTAATAATTTATTTCTATTTCTAGTATTAAAACTGTGATCATCACAGCGCCTGTTATAGGTTTCTATGTTTCGTTTTATAAATATTATACTATTATAAATGTATTGAGAGGCAACAGTCAAGATACCTATTTCTTTAAACTTTTCTCTAAGAGTTGTCCGTGAGCTTAGTCCGTAAATAGATATTACAGCCCGTTTCTGTAAAATAAAAATTGTTTCTATATCTGCTGCTAGTCCCCACATAAGAATACCATAAGACATTAGGCTATGAAAGTAACTAAAGTATACCATTTTTGCCGTATCAACATCTGTTAATTGGCGAATTTTGCGAATAGCATAAGCTGCGGAACTAAGTTTGCCAGCAAGAGTATCAATATGTAGACCCCACTGAAGTTTTTCATCTATAGTTATTCCCAAGAAAACAGTAGAATCTACTAAATCTAGTTTCTGACCGTCAATAATGATATTTGTTTCGAGTTTTCTTACGTTTGGAACAGTGAATTTAATACATTTCGTTTTTTTAGCATTTAGCTGTAAGTTGTTAACAGTAAACCAACGAAGCAGCTCTGCAAGGGCATCGTTTACATCGCTAAAGTCCTTTTTATGCCGATCAATATTAAATACTAAAGAAGTATCATCAGCAAATAATACCATCTCACAACGCCTACTCATAAAAAATGGCAAATCATTTATATAAACTAAAAAGAGAAATGGTCCTAAAATTGAACCCTGAGGGACCCCCATACGCACAGACGACCCGGGTGATCAAGTTCCGTTAATATCTACCGTCTGAATTCGTGAACAAAGATATGATGACAATAACTTTTGGGCTAAGCCTCCTATACCATAGTATTTTAATTTAAGAATTAGAGTCTGGTGGTCAACACAGTCAAAAGCCTTAGACAGATCACAAAAAACTCCTAGAGCATTCTGCGATAACTTCCAAGCTTCAAAAATATGCTGCATTAAAGCTGCACCAGCATCTGCCGTAGGACGGCTCTTTCTAAAACCGTACTGCTTTTTATGTAGAAGATCTTGTGAATTAAAGTAATATGTTAACTGATTAAGAATAATTTTTTCAAAGACCTTACTTAAAACTGGTAAGATTGAAATAGGTCTATAGTTACTTTTGTCCTCTTTGCAACCGGATTTATGTAAAGGAATAACCTTACTCAGTTTCATTAAGTCCGGAAAGGACCCTTGATTAATACATTCATTAAATATGAACGCAAGGTATGGGGCAATAGAATGTATTATTGATTGAATTACTTTAGTGGACAGATCCCAAAAATCACCCGTATTTTTAATTTTTACTTCTTTAAAGGATTTTAAAATATCTACATATGTGATATATCTAAATTCAAAGATGGAATTGCAGACTGGTACATATTCCGAAAGAAGTGATACAGCAACTAAAGGAGACGAATTTAGACTTGAAGTTGTCTCTATTGGTATTTTCGCAAAGAAGTCGCCAAATATTTTAGCTACTTCTGCTTTACATTCTACAGTTATATCATTATCCTTAAGGACAAAGGTATCATCTTTGGGCGCACGCCTGCCAGATTCGCGGTTTATAATATTCCACGTTGTTTTGATCTTACTATCCGACGACTTTATTTTATTTTTTATGAAATCTGATTTTGCTGCAATACATACCCTTTTAAATGTCTTAGAATATCTTTTAACATATTCAATAAAACCTGGATTATGATTGCAATTCTTTAAGTTGTACAATTCATAAAGTCGCCGCCTACTCCTATATATACCTGTTGTAGCCCATTCACAAAATTGAAGCTTCTCAAAACGTTTAGTAGACTTAAGGGTACAAACATTATTAAACTCATTTTTAATTAAACCAAAAACATTAGCATAAAGAACACCCGGATCGCTGTGCGAAAATGGGACTGAACCTATTTTTTTATCTATACTGTTTTGATAGTACTCCAAACGATTATTTGTTATTGGTCTATATTTTATTAACTTAGGAACTTCCGGCTGATTATATTTAAATGACACTAATAACCCGCAATGGTCAGACGGTAGGCAACTCAATAGATCCTTAAAAGATGGGTTACATTCCGAAAATACGTTGTCTAGACAAGTTGCACTATGTGCTGTTATCCTGGTTGGCTCTAAAAACTGATTTCTTAAATTAAAGCTTTGAAATAATGAAATTAAGCGTGTGGTTGTCACTGTTTTTTCAAGAAGATTAACGTTAAAGTCGCCACAAACTATAATGTGTTTACTTTTGGATTTTAATTTTTTTAATACATCTTCCATAGCCAATTCAAAGGTAGAAAAGTTGCCAGATGGTGGCCGGTACACGCATACTATAACAAATTTTTCCAATTCCACACATGACAATTCAATATTACGCTCTATAGAAAGATTTACAATGTCTAATCGATCTTTACATTTTAAACTGTTCTTGACAAATATCATGGATCCTCCATGAATAGCGGTTTTTCGTACAAAAAAGCTTATTGTATTAGTGCTTAGTGTTGTATAATTTGTAATTGATAAATTCAAATGCTTGTGACATATCAAAATCCTTGACACTCGCTTATACTCTAAACGAGTAACGAAAACAAACTTAGTTTTACAATTAAATATCTAAACGAGGTTAAAGCATATTGTTAATATCACACGTAGGGAAACTTGAGGTCCGAAACCAGAAACGCTGACAAAGCGTGTTTGGAGGGAAGTGATCCTAATCTTTTCTGTTCCGTTACCCCTTACCATGACAATACTGATTTACACTTCTCTGTTTATGACGCAGTGTAAAAACCGTAAATTGTATAAAAAAAGATGACCATCGAATCGGTTAAATACGTACCCTACTTAAAGCAATAAAAACAATTTCATTGCATTACTTATAGTAGGTACATAGATAACATCCAGACTCAGACAAATATCCATCTCCATGAAGTAGTGCATAAAACCATAACTGTCTAGTGAGAAATTAATCCCAGGGTCTTTGAAACGAAAGACGGGTACACCATCTGCGCCATATAGGTCGTCAATTCAGAATTAAATTTGAGTCTTATTAGTATGTGGCACCCTTAACCCCATACAAATGAACCTCCTATAGTTTTAAATTCTTTTTAACAAATATTCCTATATTTAGAGAGATTATAACAGAACAATAAAATATGTAATATGTTAAGATATTCCGGAAAGATTCTTGTTCTGTTATTAAGCAAATTGCGATAGTAATTGCTTAACAAAAGATCTAAGACATACCAATTTTTTTATTTTACATATCTATTCATTCGGATGAACATGAGACTAATAACCATCATGACTATATAAGGTATCATTGTACATGTAATTTACCATTAATTCAAGGATAACACTTTGGTATATAAACTAAAATTTTCAGTTCTGAAATCAGAATTGAAATCAAGCTTCAAGTTCCTAGTTCCTCGTCTTAAATTAAAATGGGAAAAATTTTGTGGGTTCTACTTTTTGTCGCGATCTTCGCTGAAATTGTAAGTACTTACATCATTCGCTAAATTGAATTATGTATAAGTTTTATGCTAAGGGCACAGGGATATTTATTATTATACATATTTATATATTTTTTAATTAATTAATTGTTACATTACGAAATTGGCTACTTTTTGGATAAATCTAAAGCTTTAAAAATCTTATAAAAAAAGGGAAATATTAACACATATTTTATATCTTTCACAGTATGCAGATCCAAGTAAGTACATGCGCTTTTTTCAGTTTTAATCTTACAGTTTCCAAACTAAGGTAAAATATAATTGTTGGGCAAGAATAGTAATTTTTCTCTATATTTGTGAAAATAAATTACTATATTTATTTAAATTGTATATATATATGAGCCTGAACAGTTCGACCATTTTTTTTAAATTAACGTGTAATTTTGCATTTCTTAATGTATATTTTTTGCATATATATTATTTTATTTTATCGTTTTGTGACGATTTTTTTAAATAGAATAAATCAACTCGTCCGCTGTAACCCGGTATGATTATAATTAGATATCAAAATACGACGGTCAGAAATGGTCACGGAAGTATACTATACAATACAGGGTTACAGGTTAAGTCGACCTAGTCCCGTTGAGGGCGTGTAGTTTACATCGTTTCTGACTGATTTGCCTATAACACACCCTATCCTAAATCTAGCTGTTTTCGAGATATTTTAATTAGATGTTGACTAATTTATTCCTTTTATGTACAATATTGGTTATTAAGGTCTCGAAGCATCTTATTTTACATGTAAAAAACAAACAATTGTAACAATAAGACTTACTCATTTGAAAGCTTAGCTGATAGCCGGAAATCGGGTATTTTTTATAAAAAGCAGTTAAATTTAAATATCTCGGACCTGCCGATCTCCTGAACACTCTCACGTCAAGCGGCGATATTCTTGGCCGATCTGGCGTTCCCTTGACGTAGAGGTGTTGGTTGGGTATTAACCGAACCGGTCGTTGGAGAGTAGACTTCGAAGGGCCACGCGCCTGTCGTAAGATAGACGCAACGCGCGCAACGTTTGCTCTAACGAACAATCACATTGATAATAAAGTTTTATCATTTGCACATGCTACTCAACCGTGTAACTTGCCATGGAGATTTGACATCAGTGTCTGAATAAGAAAAAAGAGATTAGACAGATGTCGCCAAAACAAAATGGCCGCCACAGATTATTACATCGTCCCGCTCTATTTTAAAGATCCTTCAATTAAGGATTTCTTAATGTATATTTTTGCATTTACTATGCTATATTATTATTATATATTTATACATGCTATATATATAACTATATATTAAATATTATTAAATATCATGGTCAGAAACGGTAACCGAAGTAAAGCAGACTTTATCAGAGCTCAGCCCTTGGATTGGTGACCGATTGTGTGGCATTCAATATTTTGCTCGCTATATAAGGTAGCTGTTAAGCCATGTCAAAAGCTTTACGCTCTCATGGGTTGTACACAGCTGCATATTAAACTATTGCATTGTATTGGGTGTATTGGGCTCCTTCCACTACCTCTGGAGTAAAGACAACCTCACCTGCAAGTGGTGCGCCTGCCGATCAACGGACGAGGCTCTGGCAAACGTAAACGTTCCCGGTAAGCGACAATAGGATTGCCACTCATTACGTGGCCCCAACAACATAATTTGCGCAGTGTTGGTTTATGATATGCCTGTGCCTATCTTCCCCTTCGCGAATAATGGCGTGAATATATGTATGCATGTATATTAAACCATTATGTTTTAATGGGCAGTTTTGCTATGTTATAATGAAGACGATTAAAATTAATTATTCAGAAGCCTCGTCTAAAATGCAGAGAGCTAGCCTTTCATTCATCCGCGCTATGTGATTTAAAAGCGTAAAATTACTTTTTTTTAATTTATTTAACTATAGAATAGGAATTTACTTTCAAACATATTCGGGTCAGGCAGCAATAAGAAAGATGGACTGAAGCTGGGCGGTTTATTTGGCCTCGGTGGCAAAAAAACAAAAGTTGGACCACGTAAGAAAATCTAATTCTTATTGACAAATTTTATGTGGGAGTATGTTGGTCGCGGTTATCATTATATGTGGTTGTCGTTAAGCGATGTTAGAGGACCTTATTAGGTGGCTTGACATCAGAACACATTTTTGCCAATAGTTTCTGAATTCCCAATTATGTCCCATAAAAGTTATCCCTTTTAAATATATAGAAGGAGCATCATATATCTTATGAACATTAGTTTGTTATAAGATGTTTTGAATACTTTTATAAACACTGAAGGAACACCGAACTTAAAAATATTAATGACCTTCTAGCAAAGCTTTTTGGTAATATATTATGTCCTTGCTAAGGAATTCTCGATTGATGGTTAACCTTTTTAAATAAGACCAAATAGTAAATTGAGTTATTTTATGGCTTAAAAAATACCTTGAACCAAAGTTACTAGTTTACGAAGCGTTCGTAGCTCTGCGGTGCTCGGTGGTCGGAAACGATCACCGAAGTACAGCAGAGTTTACAGAGGTCAGTCCATGGATGGGTGACCGTTTGTGTGGCATTTGATATCGAGCGCTTCCGTGCTTCGGAAGGCACGTTAAGCCGTTGGTCCCGGTTATCACTAAAATGTGATAGTCGTTAAGCCATGTTAGAGGCCTAATGGGCGGCTTGATAAATTCTAACAGCAGGACGCCATACACCTGCCTCCGCCAATCCGCACTGGGTCCGCATGGTGGAGTATGACCCAATACCCTCGCACCGTGGTGGTATGTGAGTGGAGGCTCGTGCTCAGTAGTGGGACGTTTATGGGATGTTATGATGAAGTTAATACTTTATTTGCCGCTATTATATGAGGTTTGTCCAATTTAACAATTGGCCAGCGATAAATATACAACAATTCCATCAGCATGTAATTTTTTTTTTCTTTACAGTAGGCGTCATTGAAAATATTGTCAAGACCTTCAACCCGGATATAAAAAATCCATTTGAGAGTATTGTGGAAAAAATTGCAGAAGATTTGAAAGGTAAATAAATACATCCTAAATAGATTTTTAATTTTTTTTATTAATGGCTTCGTGCGTTTAGCACATTTAGCCAGTGTCAAGTAAGAGATATATTTATATTATATAACTCATAGCAAACTCATACATACATACATAAATCATGCCTGTTTTCTAGGAGACAGGGCCATTTTGTATGCCCACATTATTTCACATTCCTTGTAGTCCTCAGTAAAAATGTGGGACTATACTTATTATTAATAGTATGATTTTTAACCGTTAAGTGTTTGTGAACGTATATGAGTTTTGGTAAATGGAACAAAACAGTGCAACATCACTTTTCAATTTCTCTAAAAAAGTCCATTAAATATCTGAGTATATAATCACTTTATCACCACTTATTACTATGATTACTTATACTATGATTTATATAATTATTATTATTGTAACTTTTACTTGACACTGGCTAAATGTACTAAACGCATGACGCAATTATTTAAAAGAAAAAAATATACATTATAAACATACTTGCAGTTATGTTTTATTTTCTCAAATATAAATGTAAACTGATGAAATATATTTTGAAGAACACCTAACAGACCGTATTTTACCCGAAAGATGCATTGAGCATATGGGACGCGATAAAGCATTGTTCTGACGGCCGAAGCCGCGGACAGAAGATAGTGGGATATATAATTAAATGTGGCCTATGACGCCCGTTTGAGTTCCATAATTACTTTAGTACCTAATACAGTTGTTTGGAAATAAAAGAAAAGAAGGACGGCCTTAACACGTTTCAATTACCTCCTTATTCTATTGTGCTCTACAATTTATTTTCTAAAAATCGTGTTACATCATTAATTATATCAGTCTCGTTGGTCTCTCTTGATAAGATACTTGCTATAGAAGTGGTTTCAAGTACATACATAATATCACGGACATTTATTCCATATGGGGTGGTATAGTTGTACTAATGTTTACAGTCAGCACAGACAGCTCTAGGTGAAACGTGTGGGAAAATTATGAGACTGGGCTAGCCCTTCGCCCATTTTGACACTAGACGAGACCCATTTCATTAGTCGCCATCTACGAAACACTCGGGGAAGACTATGGAAGATAAATTTCTTTGGCGAAGCCTCGACCACACGGCACCGTAAAAATGGGTTTACGTCCCAACTAAAGAAGTTATTAAGTTAATATTTTTTAATATAGAGTACTTATATTTAGACATTTGCACTTGATACTGGTTGTAAAAACCTGGTTGTGTTTGATATTTAGTTGCTGTGAGATAAATTAACCTTGAATAAATATAGTTAAATTATTCGCGCACGCTATAAATAGTTTATTAAAAAAAATATTTAAAGTATGCTATATTTTTAGATACCCCCAAAGATGGAGACAAAAAGGAAGAAGGCAAGAAAGATAAAGCGAAGGAAGATGAAGACAAACAGGAATAAATTCGAATAAAGAAGTACCTATGCCCAACAAACAAAAATTTAAGAATTGTTGCGGATAGACTTTAACATGACCACTAAGCGACAAATATTCAATGATTTCTCTGTGATCGCCAGGGTAAAAACCGGTAGCGATCACCGAATGGTAAGAAGCACATTGAATATTAATATAAAGCTTGAAAGATCTCGCTTGATGAGGTCTACGCTCCGACCCATGCATATTGAAAACCCCGCCCATATTCAAAACCCCGAGAACTTTTAGCTCGAGCTTCAAAATCACTTCGCAGTTCTGGAGGACTGCGTAACCGTTGACGATATAAGTGGCGGGCTGGTTGAGACTGTCCACGCTGTCGGGTCTTAATATTATAGGAATCGACAATCTAAAATCCTTAATCTTATGGAAGCACGACGAGACATGCGATTGCAGTCTTCAGCGGAAGCATCTTCTTAGCGGCGTATCAATAGACAGATCTCGAAATCCTTGCGACTCGATATTCGCAACTTTAATACAGATAGTATTGAAGATGCAATAGAGAGGAACAAGGGTTCGAAAGTGTTCGCACGGGATCTGTCTATTGGTCAGAGTCAGTTGACACAGCTGAAGACCAACGAAGGCAGTTTAGTCACGTCGAGACCCACGATTATGACGGAGATCGAAAGGTTTTATGGACAGTCGTATACTAGTACGCAAGATCCCGCTACTTGTTTGGTTTAAGATCCTAGAGCCAAACTAACTCGACACTACACCGAAGACATCCCGGACGCCAGCCTATACGAGATTAGGATGGCCCTGAAACAACTAAATAACAACAAGGCACCGGGTGAAGACGGGATGGCAGCAGAGCTTCTGAGAGCGGGTGGTACACCACTACTTAAGGTGCTCCAAAAGCTCTTTCATACCGTCATCCTCGAGGGACGTACGCCACAGGCGTGGTCCAGTGGTGTGGTTGTCCTTTTCTTCAAGAAAGGTGATAAATCCCTTTTGAAGAATTATAGGCCAATCACGCTACTAAGCCACGTCTACAAGTTGTTTTCACGGGTCATCACGAACCGTCTCGGTCAAAGGTTTGACGACTTCCAGCCTCCCGAACAAGCCGGTTTCCGAAAAGGCTTTTCAACCATAGACCACATACACACGCTGCCGCAGGATATACAGAAGACCGAGGAGTATACTTTGCTTAGCGTTTGTGGACTATGAGAACGCCTTTGATTCGATCGAGAGTTGGGCAGTGTTTCAGTCCCTGCAGCGATGCCGGATTGATCATCGGTATATCGAAGTGCTAAGGAGCTTATACAGAAACGCCACCATTTCCGTGCGAGTACTGGACCAGTGCACGAGTCCTATCCTCTTGCAGAAAGGCGTGAGACAGGGTGATGTCATTACACCGAAACTGTTCACTGCTGCTCTGGAGGATGTTTTCAAGCTACTGGACTGGGAAAACTACGGCATCAACATCAATGGCGAGTACATGACTCACCTTCGATTTGTCGACGACATAGTAGTCATAGCGGAGTCGCTTGTGGATCTGGGCACATAGCTCGAAGAACCGACGACCGATGGGGACTTAAGGTTCTCGAATGGCGACCACGAATCAGCAAACGTAGTAAAAGGCGGCCCCCCACGCGATGGACCGATGACCTGATCAGGGCGGCGGGGAGCCGTTGGTTGCTGGCGGTACAGGATCGATCAACGTGGAAAGCAAATGGAGAGGCCTATGTTCAGCAATGGACTTCAATTGGCTGAAATGATGATGACGACTGTACTTGACTTTGACTGTGAATAGATGACGAAAACGCATAATTATAACTTGTTGTATAGTTGATAAATTCAGATGTTAATAACTTGATATATTAAATTACTTGACACTCGCTAATACTCTAAATGAGTAACGAAAAAAAACTTATATCGAATATCCTAAACGAGGTTGAAGCATATTATTTATATCACACGCAGGAAATCTTGAGGTCCGTTTTTGAGGGAAGTGTTTCTAACCTTTCTGTTCCGTTACCCCTATGACCCATGACACTACTGATTTACACTTCTCTGTTCATGACGCAGTGCAAAAACCGTATAATGTATAAAAAAGATGACTATCGAATCAGACAAATACGTACCCTAATTTTTCGCAAATAAAAATGTTTCATTGCATTACTCATAATAAGTACATAGATAACACCTAGACCCAGACAAATATCCATCTGCATGACGTAGTTCATAAAACATATTGTCTAGTGAGAAATTGAACCCAAGGTCTTTGAAACGAAGGATGGGTACACCATCTGCGCGATATAGGTCGTCAATTCAGAATTAAATTTGAGTCTTATTGGTATGTGGCACCCTTAACCCTATACAAATGAACCTCCTATAGTTTTAAATTCTTTTTGAGAAATATTACTATATTGAGAGAGATTATAAAAGAATAATAAAATATGTAAGCAGTTTGAATATTAGTGAGGCTTTTTGAAGTTTGATTACCAAAATGTTATTGTTACAAAGAACTATGACGTCAACTCGTACATTTACGCACAAATATGTTAAGATATTCTGAAAAGATTCTTGTTCTCTTATTGAGCAAATTGCGATAATAATTGCTGAACAAAAGACCTAAGACATACCATTTTTTTTACTTTACATATCTATTCATTTGGATGAACATGAGACTAATAACCATCTTGACTATATAAGGACATTGTACAGTACATGTAATTTACTATTCATTCAGGTATAACACTTGGGATATGAACTAAAATTTGCAGTTCTGAAATCAGAATTTAATCAAGCTTCAAGTTTCTAGTTCCTCGTCCTAAATTAAAATGGGAAAAATTTTGTGGGTTGTAGTTTTTGTCGCTATCTTCGCTGAAATTGTAAGTACTTACCTCATTCGCTAAATCGAATTATAAGTTTTATGCAGGGCACAGGGATATTTATTATTATTACTTACCTATTTAATAAATTACTTAATTGTTACATTACGAAATTAGCCACTTTTTGAATAAATCTCAAGCATTAAAAAACTATTAAAAAACGAAAATATTAACACATATTTTATATCTTTTACAGTATGCAGTCCCGGCATTTGAAAGTAAGTACATGAACTTTCTTCAGATTTAATTTTACAGTTTTCAATCTAAAGTAAAAAATAAGTATTGGGCAATAATTTAAAATAAAATTGTCGCTACAAAGTATTTTTTATTTATATTATACTTGTAAAAATAAATTCCCTAAGTTTTTAAAAATTTACATATAATTATGGATTTCTTAATGTATATTTTTGCATTCACTATGCTATATTATTATATCGTTTTGGGACGATATTTTTTAATAGAAAATATCTTCTCGACCGCTGTAACCCGGTATGATTATAATTAGATATCAAAATACGATGGTCAGTAACGGTCACGGAAGAAAGGCACACTATACGAGAGGTCAGTCCTTGGATTAGTGACCGTTTGTTTGGCATTTAATATTTTTAGTGCTTCGAAAGGATCATTGTTGCCCGTTATTGAAGGTAGCCGTCGAGCCAGCCATTCATTCATACGCGCTATGTGATTCAAAAGCGTAAAATTACTTTTAATTGATTTTTTTAACCACATAAAATAAATTTACTTTCAGACATATTCGGCTTAGGCAACAATAAGGAAGATGGACTGAAGACGGGCGGTTTATTTGGCATCGGTGCCAAAAAAGACAATATTGTGCCAAGTAAGAAAATCTTATTCTTGTCGACTAACTATAATTATGTGGGTAGGTGCTAACCAATTCTCGATTGATAGGTAAAATATAAGTAAGTATTAGGCAATCATTCAAAACATACCTAATTGTCGTCACATTTTTATTTATATGATATAGATATGTGAAAATAAATAGCCTACTCTCTGCGAGAGATAATCTTACCCTCAAACCGTTTATGCAGAATGTCCATTGTGTCGTCGCTGTGTGACAAGTAGCGCCATTTTGCTGGAACCACATGACGTTCACGTCCTTATTGTTAAATTCAAGCCAAATGAAATTGTTTATCATTGACCTGTAGCGCTCGCTGTTGACGGTGATGGCCTCGCCAACGTCGCTTTTGTAGAAGTACGGACCAATGACGCTGCCAGACTAAAATCCTCACCAAACAGTAACTTTCTATGGATGCATTGCCACCTGGTGAACCTCATGTGGGTTAGTCATCCCACATATGGCAGTTTTGCTTATTAACAAAACCATTTATCCAAAAATGTGCCCCTTCGCTAAAGATTTTCGGCCAAAATCGGGGTCTTCTTCCAAGCGTTCCGAAGCCCATTCAGCAAAATCATGGCGTTGTATGTGGTCATTAACTTAGAGCTCTTGGGTCAGTTGGATCTTGTACGTATGCAGGCCCAAGTCCAAACGCGAAATTCTCCAAGTTGAAGTCTGCGAAAGGCCGAGTTCTTGTGCGCGGCGAGAAATCGACTGCCTCGCAGTCTCCAAAGTGTTCAACTTTCAAGTAGCGCGGCGATGTTCTGGCGTTCCTTTATAGATTTTTTTATGTATATTTTTGCATTTACTGTGCTTCATTATTAAATTTAAATACTATATATAACTAAATATATCTATATTGGTTTTGGACGATTTTATAGGAAAAGTCAACTCGTCCGCTGTAACCCGGTATGATTATACTTATATAATAAGTACTTATTATTAAATATCATGGTCAGAAACGGTCGCCGAAGTAAGGCAGACTTTATCAGAGCTCAGCCCTTGGATTGGTGGCCGATTGTGTGGCATTTAATATTTTAAAGCATCAAAAGGATCGTTGTTTCCCGCTATGCAAGACAACCTCACCTGCAAGTGGTGCACCTGCCGATCAACGGAAGAGGCTCTGGCAAACATAAACGTTCCCGGTGAGCGGCAACAGGCTTAAAATTAATAAAAAAATAAAAATCATTTATTGCTTTTTAGGAATACATAAACATGACAAAATACAAAATTAAAAATAGTTATAATCCTAAAAGCGACTGGAGTAAGCTCAGCTTATGCTGCACAGAGTAGGCTACTCTGCGCAGCGCTGGTTTTCAGTTTCATTCGGTTCGCAACATAGTACGTAAAAAATAAAAACAGAAATTACAAAAGTTAACGTGGGATCAACAACATAACTGGCGAAGTGTTGGTTAATGATATGTCTGTGCCTACCTACCCCTTCGCGAATAAAGGCGTGAATGTATGCATGTATGTACATATTAAACAATTATGTTTTAATGAATAGCTATGCCATGTCACAACAAAAACTATTAAAAATAATTCTTCAGAAGCCTCGTCTAAAATGAGACTGATATTTGCAGAGAGCCTTTCATTCAACTACAGAAAATAAATTTACTTTCAGACATATTCGGCTTAGGCAACAATAAGAAAGATGGACTGAAGCCGGACGGTTTGTTTGGCCTCGGTGCCAAAAAAGACAGTGTGATACCAAGTAAGAAAATCTTATTCTTTTTTAGTAACTACATGTGGTAGTATATTAGTCCCGATTATCATTATTGTGGTACTCGTTAAGCTATTTTAGAGGACTTTATTAGGTTGCTTGACGCCAGAACGCTAAATACCTGCCTCCGCCGAAAAGCGAATTATTTGTCATGTATATTAAACATTTCAAATTAGCAAGAACTGTATATTAAACTATTGCATTGTATCGGGTGTATTGGGCTCCTTCCAATACCTCAGGAGTCAAGACAACCTCACGTGCAAATGGTGCACCTGCCGATCAACGGACGAGGCTCTGCCAAACATGAACGATCCCGGTAAGCGGCAATAGGCTTGCCACCTACGAGCCCCGATGCAAATTAGTTCGTCTAATATGAAAAATAAGATAATATGAAATAATGTGGAGTGTTTTTAGGTAAAGTAATTAAGAAAGTAAATCACGATTTGAGTAACATTCCAAAGTTTTTTAAACGTATCATAAATCATAATATTTTCAAGACCTTACGCAAAAAAATTATTCGGGAACACATGTCGCATAGTTAGTCTACCACTTAGCTGTGTCGCCTTTGCTTTCAATTACAGCTTTGATGCGAAAAAGCATGGTCGCAACCAACGCTGCACACTCGTCGATCGTATTTGACTCCCACCAGCAAAGAGTTTAGCCTTCAAGATGATCTTCGACATTGATGGATTTTTGCGAAGGACTTTCTTCATTTTCCATTACAGGGTCTCAATAGGCGATATGTCCGGGCTGTTAAATGGCCATTCGATGGTTGGGATGCTCTTTGACAGCAGCCATGACTTTGTTGTCCTTGCAGTAACCACATTGCAGTGGCAGGAACCACCGTCTTGTTGAAAAATGGAAACATCTTTATGTTTGAGTGACGGAATTGAGAGCAGTAGATTTTCTTTCAAAATAGTTTGATATTTTGTTGCTTTGATGAAACCATCCACAAACTGCAATTCACCAACACCTTGTGAAGACATGCAGCCCCATATCATAAGAGACGCTGGGAACTTAACTTTTCGTTTAATGCAATCTGTATGAAACTCTTCATATTTATTTTGAACTACTTTTTTTCTTTCATAGCCTAACGTGAATTTAAATTTTGACTCGTCACTCCATATGATACAACGCCACAGATCAGAAGTCCAATTGAAGTGATCACGCGCAAACTTTAATCTCTTTTTCTTTTGTAAGGCAGTCAGTAGTGGTTTCTCCTTAGATGTTTAATATCCGTAGCCCATTCTTTTTAACACTCTTTTGAGATGTATCAACTGAGACATCTTTGTTAATCATGTCTGTCCATTGCACTGTGAGTTCTCCAGTTCGTGCACGACGATTTTCGATAATTTTTTTAAGGATTCTGTTTTCTACTTCATTGGTGATTCGGCCAATTTTCTTCAAGCAAGAAGTATTTCCATTCTTTTTATTGTGCTGATTAATAGATTTCACTCCAGATCTAGGCAGTGTCAAGTCTTTCGAGATTTGGTAACTTGATTTGCCCGCTTCAATCTCACAAACTATTCGCTTTCGAAGTTATTCACCCAATGGTTGGCCACGACCCACTTTTTCTTGGAAACTGAAGAAATTAAAAGAGTTTTTCAGATTTGATACTATCCCACTTGTCAAAATGACTCAGAATTACTTTTCCACATAAAAAATTCGAAAAATAAATTTAAACAAGGGAAGAAAAGTCTTTAACTATATGACAGACGAACTCTTTTGCATCGATTAACAACCAGCTGAACTATTTTGCTTACCATTTGCTCGACTTAAAAGCAGGATATCTCCTTATTTAAAAGGCTGAAAAAGTTTATTGCTTCAACATTAAAAAGTAACCGACCATAAGATGGTAGAATAGTTTTTCTGTTTACGTATGTAGATAAAAATAACAAAATTTTAAAAAATCTTTCTCCTCCATTTTTCATAGTCGAGCTATTTTGCATTGGGGCTCGTATTACGTGGGATCAACAACATAATGGGCGAAGTTTGGTTTATAAAATGCCTCTGCATAGGCGGGAATATATTATATATGTATGCATGTATGTTCAACCATAATGATTTAATAACAACTATGCTATGTTATATATACCTACCTAACAAAGACGATTAAAATTAATTCTTCAGAAGCCTTGTCTAAAATGAGACTGATATTTGCTGAGAGCCTTTCATTCATCCGCGTTATGTCATTTAAAAGCGTAAAATTACTTTTCATTGAATTTTTAACTACAGAAAATAAATTCACTTTCAGACATATTCGGCTTTGGCAACAATAAGAAAGATGGACTGAAGACGGGCGGTTTATTTGGCATCGGAGCCAAAAAAGACAGTGTTATACCAAGTAAGAAAATCTTGTTCTTTTTGACTAACTACTTACTAGGGCGTAACATAGAATTATTAGACCATCAGCCGTACAGCCCCGACCTAAACCCTAATGATTTCTATACTTTCCCTAAAATAAAGAATGAATCGCGTGGTCAGAGATTTTTATCACCTGAAGAAGCTGTGGACGCCTACAAAACGGCCATTTTGGAGCCCCCTACTTCCGAATGGATTCGTTGCTTCAACGATTGGTTCTATCACCAAATGCTGAAATCATCCGGTCAACACACTGTTTTGTGTTAAACCACTTCGATAGTCATAATAAATCATCGCTCTTAAATTTTATCGAGTCAATTGCATTTTCTCAACGACTAAACAAGTTTGACAAGACCGAGAATCTTTTTTAATAAATAAATAAAATATGGTATTCGTATTTTAGAACCAAGGAGTTTTCAATTGAAAAGATTTTAATATGACAGGAACAGTGGAAATATTCCATTCCCGATACTTTTAGTGCCCTCGAATATTGGTCCCGATTATAATTAAAGTAGGTAATATGTGGTTCTCGTTAAGCTATGTTAGAGGACCTTATTAGGTTGCTTGACACCAGAACGCATAAGCAAATTTGTCGTCATGCGTATTAAACATTTCAAATTAGCAAATACTGTATATTAAACAATTGCATTGTATCGGGTGTATTCGGCTCCTTTCATTAACTCAGGAGTCAAGACCACCTCACCTGCAAGTGGTGCACCTGCCGATCAACGGCGAGGCTCTGGCAAACATAAACGTTCCCGGTGAGCGGCAATAGGCTTGCCACCTATTACATGGGATCAACAACATAATTGGCGAAGTGTTGGTTTATGATATTCCTCTGCCTACCCCTTTAGGAAAAAATGAGTGAATATGCATGTACCTACTTATATTGAACCATTATGTTTTAATAGGCAGCTATGCTATGTTATATAATAATAATTATACCTAACAAAGACGATTAAAATTAATTCTTCAGAAGCCTCGTCTAAAATGAGACTGATATTTGCAGAGAGCCAGCCTCTCATTTCTCCGCGCTATGTGATTTAAAAGCGAAAAACAACTTTTAATTGAATTTTTAAACCACAAAAAATGTATTTACTTTCAGACATATTCGGCTTAGGCAACAATAAGAAAGATGGAGTGAAGACAGATGGTTTATTTGGCATCGGAGCCAAAAAAGACAATGTTGGACCAAGTAAGAAAATCTTATTTTTATTGACAAACTATGCTGAGATGATAATTATTATTAACGACCGATATACTAGGATTTAGTACCTAACTAACACTCATAGCAAATATTATGTGACCAGTTTGTCCCTGACACTGTTAGATATATAGTGCTTTGACATTTTTACAAATAGTTCCATGGTCCTTGAAAACTAACTATAATTTATTCATAATAGTTTCTGAATTTCCTATTATGTCCCATAATGTTATCCCTTTTAAATATATAGAAGGAGCATCATATATCTTATGAACATTAGTTTGTTTTAAGATGTTTTGGATACTTTTATGAACACTGAAGGAACACTGAACTTAAAAAATATTAATGACTTTCTAACAAAGCTTCTTTGTTTAAATATGTTCTTGCTAACAAATTCTCGATTGATGCTAAACTTTTTGAAATAAGACCAAATAGTATTTTGAGTTATTTTATGGCTTAAAAAATACCTTGAACCAAAGTTACTAGTTTTTTGCCGCTATTTTATGTTGCTTAATCTGTCCAATTTAACAATTGGCCAGCGTTAAATATACAACCATCCATCAGCATCTTAATTTTTTTTTCTATACAGTAAACGTCGTAGAAAATATTTTCAAGACCTTCAACCCAAAGAAAATAAATAATCCATTTGCGAGTTTTGGAAAAGATGGAAAAAAAAATGCAGGCGGTTTGACAGGTAAGTCCTACAAAGTTTTATTAATGGCTTCGTGCGTTTAGCACATTTAGCAAGTAAGAGATATATTAATAATATAAAAGTCATAGTAAATGAGAAAATATACATACATAATATCATGCCTGTTTTCTCGAAGGCAAAAAAGATGTGGGACTATACTTATTATCAATAGTATGATTTTTAACCGTTTAGTGTTTGTGAACGCACATGAGTGTTGTTAAATGAAACAAGACAGTGCAACATTACTTTTTAAATTCTCTCAAGAAGTCCATTTGAGATCTCAGTATAGTCGTAACTATATACTTATTATTAATGTAACTTTTACTTGACACTGGCTAAATGTACTAAACGCACGACGCCATTATTTAAATGAAAAAAATATACATTCTAAACATACTTGCAGTTATGTTTTATTTTCTAAAATACGAATGTCAACTGATGAAATATATTTTGAAGAAGACCTAACAGACAATATTTAACTGAAAAGAAGCATGGAGCATATGGGACGCGATAAAGCGTTGGTGTGATGGCCGAAGCCGCATACACTTGAATGTGGCATATGACGCCCGTTTGAGTTACTTAATTACTTTAGTACCTATTTATACAGTTGTTTGGAAATAAAATAAAAGAAGTACGGCCGCAACACGTTTGAAATACCTATTTTATTATATGGTGCTCTACAATTTATTTTCTAAAAATGGTGTAAAATCATTAATTATATCAACCTCGTTGGTCCCCGTGATAAGATACTTTTTTAGAATTGGGTTCAAGTACATACATACATACATAATATCACGGTCATTTATTCCATATGGGGTGGGATAGTTGTACTAATTTATATTCAGCACAGATAGCTCTAGGTGAAATGTGTGGGAAAATGGTGAGATTGGGCTAGCCCTTCGCCCATTTTGACACTAGACGAGACCCATTCCATTAGTCGCCATCTACGAAACAACATTTTTTAAGTCCCAGCTGAAAAAGTATTTTAGTTTTTTTTTTTACTATTTATTTTACCATTGTAAAAAACTGCTTGTGATTGATTTTTAGTAGCATAAAAATTGCTGTTAGATAAATTTACGTTGAATAAAAGATTAAAAAAACTTAAATGGATCGTGCACGCTATTAATTGTTTATTACATATCTAAAGTATGCTTTATTTACAGGTCCCCTTCCCAACGTATTTGGTATTTTCTAGAACAATGATGACATATGGATGGAGACAAAATGGAATAAAAGAGAAAAAAGTTTGCCAATGGTTATGAATTGAAAATAAATATTAAGTGCCAAGTATCTACAACATTTGTTTTATTTTGAAATTCTAAAAGTAATTGCACAAAATAAGATTTTTTCTTTAGTTAAATCTTGTTTATACCACATATTATGAATAAAGAAATACCTATGCCAAACAAACAAAAAATTCAAAATCTTTGCCGTCCCTTTAAAAATTGTTTTACACCCTTTATGCTGTGTTGTGACAAACTCGTCGTACTCGCCAGATAGCTCATTCCTCTACCCAAAAGTCAGAAAGTTCATTTTGGAACGTCTTACTCTTCAGTCATTTCTAAATATTTTTTATTATTTTTATCGTCATAGTATCGGGACTTATTGTAAATTAAAGATTAGGTTCGATTATTAAAGAAAAAAGATAATGTCATGTTTTAACCGCTTTGGGGGATGCTCCCCTGATATCAAGAAATGCCGACGACTGCTTTCTTTAATCGAACCGCTTCCCATTGGAGAGAGTACATATTCATCGTTACACTTTAGAAATAACTGTGACTGGCTGTACTTGACTTTGACTGTGAATAGGTGACGAAAACGCATAATTATAAATTGTTGTGTAATTTGTAATTGATAAATTCATATGCAAAGAACGTGATTTATCAAATTACTTGACACTGGCTAATACTGAAACGAGTAAGAAAAAAATTTATTTTGACAACCAAATATCCTGAGTTACGTTTTCCTTGTTTATTACTATTCCGTTATAGTATAGTTTTTGTAATAGATACGAATCGGCCATTTATACCATTTTAATTCGTCCAAGTAGCCCTGACTTGCAATGCCTCCTCAAAGTCTATTTCTTTATACATTCAATATGTCAAGGAGTGGAAGAGGCAAGAACTTCAAGTTAAGATTTTTCACAAACCATGTTGACTTTTAGGAAAATATTACGTTCAAAGTAATAAAAATGTACTTACGTACAGGCTTATT
The DNA here is from genome assembly GCA_949126915.1 of Musotima nitidalis. Lineage (NCBI taxonomy): Eukaryota > Metazoa > Arthropoda > Insecta > Lepidoptera > Crambidae > Musotima > Musotima nitidalis. Next base: position 8,095,630 of record OX421418.1, on the reverse strand, counting down.
CAATTAAAAAAACAATCTGGCATTATAATTACACTACTGAATAAATTCATAGCGAATTCTAGATAAAATGCAGCTTTTTGCTTACTACGTTAAAGTATTCCGAAAAAAGTGCATTCAACAAGACACGATGCGTTCGCTGTCAACAAAAAAGATTTATGCTACTGCTTTTTCATCCCCTACATTATAAAGGTAGTGATTTATTAAAAATCCTTACATATGAATTCCATAAAGTAAAATTCAATATCAATATTCAGACCCTAGCATCAAAAAATTGCGAGTCTAAAACAAACTTTCATCCCCCAGTTTAAGGGGCTGAAGCAGGGAACATAGATAAGTCATTATCTCAGTTCTGTGGGGTACAGGGTAACAGTTCCAAGTTGAAAAATTATTTTGTTGTTTGTATTATACTAGCTGACATACTTTTAATTTTAGCTTTCTAAGCATTCAGAACCGTAGGTACTCGAAGTCTCATGTAAACTTTCATTTCCTAGCTAAGGGAGTTGGGAAGAAAATAATGCAAAATTTATAACGATTTTGTTTTTTGTGTAGGTAGGTACTAATTAGTATTAGTATTAGCCTATGTACGAAATTAAAGCTTTCTAGTACTAGATAGTAGAATTTTGATTATCGTCAGTGAGACAATGACGAAATCGGGGGTTTTTAGATATCAATAAAATCTAAAGTAAAAGTGCTTTACCTACTATTGAAACTTCATAAGTTCATTGATATACTTTTCCAGAAATTTAGTCTATTTGGTAGATACAATCCAAGATCTGAAGGTTCAAAAAAACGTCGAAAGAGAACTTTAAGAAAAGGTAGGAAGAGTTCTTGCGCTTCGCCTTTCCTTCTTGACGGGGGCACTTCTTGCCCCCAGATGTATACGAAACAATAACAACGCATTTTATCACCAAAAATTGGTTAGGTATTCCGTGGTGAATTTACCTACGTAATAACAACGCACTTTATAACCAAAAATATAACTACGTAAATCTAATTCAACTCGAATATTAGCTCGAACGTACCTATAATTACAATGACATTAAAGAAAACAATAACGAGTGACATTATTATTTCCTTTATACATACAAGATGGAAGAACAATTGAACAAATTTGCGCAATTCAATATTTATTCAATTGCTGTCTCTCTAGTGGGAACTTATAAAACATATACGGCCCTCCCCACATTAACATAGTAAGAGTTGCGTCGTTACGTAGGTCGGATATTAAAGTAAATTCCAGCACAAAATGAAGAAATTTGTAATCATTCTTCTCATAGCCGCAATTGCGGTCCAAATCGTAAGTATCCATTGAACCCTGTGGTATTGTTATATTTTTATAATCGTTCTTATTTAAAGTTAGTTAGGTGATCAATATAAATTTACTTGTAAAGTTGTGCTTCATTCACTACCTGCCAAAGGTTTGACCACAATACGCTTACGTTCTAAACTAAGTTAGCAAAAACCTACTACTCTTCTCTTCTAAAAATTCTAAAGATTAACTGTTTAGAAAAGGAATACATTTTTCAGGCCTATTGTTGTACTTTATTACAATTGTGAAGTTAGATCGATGAGTCCAAAGTATGGCAACACGATATGTGTAGATACTTTATGTGTAGGTATGCTTTGAACGGAATAACTCCGTTAACTGATAGGTACCTACTTCTCGAAGGGCACCTGGCCAACGTGTCATGTCTGCCATTTAAAATAAAAAGTTAAGAAAACAGCTTGGCGTCATAGGTAAAAACAATTGCAAAACAAGCCATTAACGCCTTTATTGTTTTAGATTTCGCAAAATGAGATACCTTATGCAAGCAATCAATGTTTTAGTGTTTTGTAACATATTTAAATACCGACTATATTTCATGAGATGATAACATAAAATCTTCTGTTTCTTTCAGAATGCCAGACCCGAGGATGGTAAGTTATGAGAACCCACATTAATAACACGGGGTCCTACAGGATTACAGAATCGCAAATGCACTAATAATATATATTCCATCCCTGTCACACGTTTACAAACAAAGTACACGAATTCACCTTTGCACTTTTTGACAAAAAATATAGAATATTGTATTCTTAAACTAAAATGAATAACTTTAATTTATTAGCTAAGGACGACAAAAAGGATGACAAAGCCAAAGACGCCGCAAAAGACGTAAAGGGCGCAGCAGATAAGGCAGAAGGAGCGGCCAAAGATGCAGCAAAAGGTGCCAAAGATAAAGCAGGTAATTTCTTAATATTATTGCAAAACTCAAAGAGACAACGCATTTGAAGCACCCAATTGAATCAATAATCAAGTAAATAATATCAACAGGCAGTTTACAATCCTAAAAGCCATTAAATAAGTCTATTAAACCAAAGATTTTACAACGCAATAAACTTTTTATTTCATATGAAAGAAAGAAAGAAAGAAAATAAATTTATTCAGTACAAATAAACATAGAAATAAAGTACACAAAAAAGGAACGATTAAATTTACACAAGCAAAATACAACATTAAACCATGTACTGAAACGGTGTCCACTCAGCACACTGTCGGACACCATAGGATGTCACGACGCTGATCTTTCGTGAACACCTAGGCATGAAGTGTTACTACGCGCAGTATTTGTGAAATGCATCTATTTGAATAATTAAATATAAATTATCATAAATATAATTATAAAGTAGTTTGTGTAAAGAATGGAATACTATAATAAAAAGTTTAAATAAAAGTATTAAGTATACATATGAATATAATGAGAAAGAAGAAGAACGAATAGTAGTGAAATGCAGATAACTTAACCAAATATAAGTAAGACAGTGATAAACTACGAATGACACAACACAATTCTTTCTTTCTTTCTATTTCATATGCTGTATATATAGCGATATTATTGCATATAGGAGAAGGATTTTCCGGGGTGGCAAGTATAGAATCGCGTTTTATGTTAATTAACATAGAATAATTAAAGGCAGGCATTTGCCATCAGATGTTTGATCGTCGCATTGGTGTAATCCATACTTCATAGTAATATTAGAAAGTGAATTTATTGTTTTTGGTTAAAATTTTACAAATGCAATTTTTGATTTAAAAAAAACATGCTATGTCATATTTATATAGTTTACAAAATGTGTATGCTCCAAACTATTCTGGCTTATTAGTCGGTTAGTAAAAGTTAGGATTTAAGGTTAGTGAAATAGAGCCAGGCCCAATTTAATATTAGTAATATAATTTCCATGAAGATGATATTAGCATGGTGTATTTTATATCACACATTACTTTCACCTTCTTAGTATTTATATGCACATGGTTATAGATGATGCCAAGAAACCTCCTCTAGGACTAGTGCAAATGTTCGGCGCGATTGGAGAATCATTGTTGAATACTGGTGAAAAAGTGGTCGAAGGAGTATTTGGTAAGTTTGTCTACGTTTAAAAAATATTTTATATTGGACGCTTATTACGCATGATAGGTACCTATTTAAAATTGCCAGTTACAGAAATAATTAGAGTTTATAAAAGTCCGTGCTTGGATTGTTGATTCAAGTTATACTACCTATTTTAATATTGTGGCACCAGAGATATGAATATGAGTACCGAATCGCCGTAACGGAATTTTTATAGCAAGCCGTTTTAAATAGTTGAATTGAAGTGTACATGGGCTTGTTACATCATTTGTTTTGTACACCGATTGCCGTTAGTGTAAATATATTTTCATTAGGATGTGGGCAAATATCGGGGCGCTCGGAGAGATCGACGTTTTGTTTCAGAAAAGTAGTAAAAAATGCTGCCAAAACATTAACATGCGTCCATATTCAAAAATACCCGTAGGAAAATGTTGGTTGAATAAATAGCTCTTTTTTTTTTAATACGCGTTTAAATCAAATCAAATTAAAATCTTTTATTTAAGTATGGCTCCATAAAGCTCTTATGGACGTCAATTAAAAAAATAACGTGGGCTACAAATAATAACAACTTTATTATTTTGCAGGAATCCCTAATTTTTTCAGAAAATAAATGAGAAGCCAATAAGAAATACCGTAACAAGATTAAGAAATACCAAAATAACATTAATGAAACATCAAACAAACCATACTATCGCAAACTGCATATAATTAAATAATAGAAATATGATGGAATGAAATATATTACTTACCTACCGTGATTTACGAATCAATAACGCAATTCAGAAAACTACCTTTTTTTATTAAAAAAAACCCTTTATCCTACCCACATGCCTAGAATAGTGCCAGCCAGCCCTTAAGAGTCGACGAAGTGAAATCATGTGCAGCAGCGTCATCCTGCGTACTGGCTTGAACTGCGATCACTAACCCGCTTGCTGAGCGTGGTGAATAGCGTATGATCTTTCGGGGAGGCTAATGTTCAGCAGTAGACTTTATAATGCTGAAATGGATGATGATGGTCCTACCCACACACGCCTGATGACTATTGTATGATTTAATTATTATTAAACAAGTTGGGTATCATGGGTGAAAGAGGAGTAACTCTGCAGTTGTTAACATCGTACCTGTCTAATCGTAAACAATATTTATTGTTGTTGAAAATTTTGTGATTCATTAGAATCACAAAATTTTATTATATTCCTCTATTTGTTATGACATTAAAAATGGCGTATTTTAGGTCCTTTTTTATTTACATTGTACGTAAATAACTTTTTCTAAATTACCAACTATATATATTTATATATATATATATTATACGAAGATGACATTTCCATAATTGTGACGACTGAGAAGAGAAACAAATCATTGGCGCATCATGATACTGAAATAAACCTAACTATTGACTAAGTGACTCCTAGAAAATAATTAAAAAATTAATCTTAAAAATCTGTTTGTCCAATTCAATCAGTTAGAGCATGTAAGATTTAATATTAATCTAAATATTAATAAAAACAAGGAGGCAATAATCGTGACACTTCTTGGAGTTCACATAGATAGACCAATTCTTCAAACTGGAAATTGCTAATTGAAAATGTATGCAATAAAATTGATATATTTGTATAAGCTCTTAGTCAGGTTGCAAAAGTCACAAGCATAAAAACTGCAACTAAAGTTGACAAACATAGGAGGCAAACAGAGCGTGGATTCGGATATTAGCAGTTGTTCTATATATTTTATTTTCGGCTAAAAGCCTTTCAAACGGGATCAGTTGCAGAACAAACTGCTCTCTGTAGATATTATTTTCTGTGAATATAAGTATCTCTGCCAAATCAATATCCCCCTATTACTATTAGGTTTAGGTAGGTTGGTAGGTACCTAATTTATGATTCAGATTATCAACACATTAAAAACTCTTGAAACTGCTAATCAGATATAATGATATTACAATTTAACATCATACGAACATAATGGCGATAATTCTATTTTTTGTACTTAATCACAAACATTAATTAAAACAAAGAAATTTTAATTAATATTTGCATTACAATAATATGTTTTTTAAAACAAACTTATAAATTTTTCCAAACTATAGGATATTAATTAAGAATTCCGACACATAATTGCAATCTCAACATTGGCATAAAACTGTTTAGCTGTATGCTTACATAACATGAAAAAAATATTGAAAAAATAAGTATTCTGCAAAAACCGTTTTTAGATTTTTTGTCACGACTGTCTAAAGCAAAGTGGTGTTTGTAATACTATGTCGGTTACCTACGTTACGTATTAAATGAGCTCATCTAGCATATCTAATTAGCTTTCTATGAACTTTGTTCCATCGTGTCTTCTTTTAGCTTCCGGTGGGTTACCAAAGTGCGGTGGTCTATGCTGAAAGGAAAGAAAGTACAAGATAAATAATAAATAATTTTGAGTTTTCATATGTAAATAGCGGTTTAAAGTAGCTATTAACGATATTAGTGGTATCTGTCATGATGTCTCTCAGTAATGAGTGTAATGACTGACACTGTAAAATATTTAGAACGTTTGGGTATAGTACAGTAAACCGCGACATTACGAAAAATGTGTTTCGGTAAATGCGTGTTGATTCAGGTGTTTGTTAACCAAAAATATGTAAAACTTCTGTCAATAATAGGTATATGGATGGTACCTATGAAACAAAAGCATATAATACCCGTACCAAAACCGTAGTTACAACCATAGTCGAATGACCTTGAAATTGTATATGCTTTATTTATCGGCAAATTCAGAAAATTCTGCATTTCAGACAACAAACCCCTGGTTGTGATGAGCTTGTTACCCCTACTAAGTTAGGACCCCACGCACTAGATGATAATACAGAATACCAGAATATTGAAAACAAAAGGCTGAATAAAAACAATTTACATATTTGATTCGATGATAGTAAACATATATTATCAACTAATTATTAAACATCATTCCATAATTCGAATGAATAAAGTAATGTTTTCTGCATCGTCGTCGGTGAGTAGTGAGTGTGAGTTCAGCTGGATACTAGACTAATTGGAATGAGTCATATAACTAACAATAAATAATTTACTTCGGAAATAATCCTAATAGCAGCCTAGCTGAGAATAGTTAAAGGAATGTTACTTTAATTATAAGAGAAATTTAGAAAAAATTGTGTAAAAAAAATGAGTAATTAGAAAAAAATACTTATATCTAATGTTCCATTTAAGAATCTACAATATAATATTTAAGGACTAACTGAAGTTTGAGTATTGATCAAAATCTTAAGCAGGGTAACACTTGCGTGCTTATACACTCATGCAGGATGACAATTTGGTTCTTCTAATCTTATGGAAGGTTTGAATCAGGCCAAGAAATAGTAACGATTGTAAATTTTAATATCAAAGGCAAAGAGGTATTATATCTATGTCATTAAATAGAGATTAACAATCGACGACGTTAGCTCGGACAGACAAAATGCTGAGTGAGCATCACGAGGCAGCTTTATACACTGGACAGCAAATAAACCGGGCCACCCGCTACCTTGAAACTCTGATTCAATTTGTTCAAAAAGTAAAACTTACAACTATCAAAGTTATACCTACAAAAAGGGCGACGATATACTCTCTGACGTCAATCACTTCTATGTAGACTCACCCTGGTCTCATCAGTAAAGAATACATTGCCCCACTGCTCTAACGTCCAATCTCTATGCTCTCGAGCAAATTGAAGTCGTGCTCTACGGTGGGCTACCGTTAATTTTGGGCCTGTAGCAGCTCTCTTTGGAGTCAGATTTCGTTCAGCAAGTCTCCTTCTGACGGTATCTGAACTTATGACCACTTGGCGTTCGTCACGCAGACTTCGTTGGACTTGAACGGCGTTGAGGCGGTGATTTCGCAAAACAGTAAGTTGGATATAACGATCATCTGCTGCTGATGTAGCCCTAGGTCTGCCCGTACCTGGTCGGCGATCGAATGCTCCAGTCTCTAAGTATCGTCTGTAAACCCGTTGTACCGAAGATCTGCTGATTCGAAGTCTCCGAGCGACTTCACGTTGAGAAACGCCTGCTTGAAGTAGTGCTACAGCTTGAGCTGCTTCTTGGGGTGTCGTATCCATTATTGACCGAAGGAAATAGCATAAATACACGCGTCTGGAGCAAATAATGGATGGCAACTAAAGAAATCATAAGAAAAATCCGACAACCCTCATTTAGAAAAAAAGAACGCTAATCGCAAACTCTAGTCAAAACAGAGCAAATCGTTGGTATTGTTTTTGTTGCTTGATTACAATGTGAATAGGGTATTTAGTAAGGGTACTTTGGATAAATTTGTGGTCATTTCTCAAACAACATGAAACGTTCTGTTTGTAGGTGTAAGTTTGATAGTTGTGAGGTTTATACTTTTTGAGAAAATCGAGTCAGAGTTCCAAGTTAGCGGGTGGCCCGGTTTATTTGCTGTCCAGTGTATATACTTAAGTCAATTACTTGAAAGTCCAAGTTTCCAGTCTTGGAATGCGTTTCTCTCCGCATGCGATGGTCCTCTAAGATAAACGTTATCATATTTTTGATCTTATAAATCAGCAGTATTTCTCGACTCGGACCACCCTTCCACGTAATAAGAATTGTTTCTATTTACAGTTTTGTAAAAGAAAACATAAATTATAATTATATATTAATTAACAAAATATTGAGTAAATTTATTTTTATTATTTGCATTACAAGGACAATATGAAAAATTTAAACGAGCATAACAAAAAACGTCGGTTTTGTCTATTGTGATGGAATAACAAATATGAAAAGTACATAAGCGCAAATTAAAACAGCTGTGCAAAGAGCATGACATCATACATAGCTTTAGCTTGTAAACATAACAAACATGTTATTGTCTTATTAAATAGTGTTCGTCGAGCCAATAAGTTCAATATTAATTTTAAAATTACATTATGAACGAATTTTGTCTATGTCTAAAAAACATTTGCAAACCTAATGGCTACGTAGGCACATATATTCTTGTAGAATTTTACTGTCTCTTGAAAAAAACATTAAAACAATAAGGTTGTATTTCTTTGTGACAGTGACAGTTATTGATTCTTTATATTGTTGCTCTATGTACTAGGGTACTTGAGTAACCGGATTAGTTCTCGTTCGTATAAGCAGTTAAATAATAGGAAAATATCATTATTAAAAATGTAATATAGTTATTATGTCTACTTGATTTTAATAAGGTAGATTGACATTAGTTTCACTATGTATATGAAAATAAAAATATAACTATAATCCGGCAATCTCGTGCACGACCGTCCCGCGGGGTGACAGACGGGGACAAGGTAACGTGTCAATCTAGCACACGGCTACACTCGAAGAGAAGTTCCCCTTCCCCGCTGACATCATGTTTATCTTGTGACCCCGCCACCGCCTGTCAACCCGCGGAAGGGTCGCGCATGAGATTGTCGGACTATAGCAGTCTTAAAAATATTTTGTGAATAACGACGTCTTCAATTTAATTGTGTCAAAACCAGACAAACTACTATTTGGATTTCAAGCACTTAGATATAGTTCATAAGTAATAAGTAACTTATATATGTTTAAGTAAATAATTGGAATAAAATTTTATTTCAAAAAATTTATGTATCACTAACAAAATGGAGAATAAAAAACATGGGTGGAGTAAAGTAAGTTGTTTACATTTCTCAAGGGTTCTGAATTTAAGGGTAATAATAATAATATGTAATGTAATAATTAACCATTCACACTTCAAGGATAAAAACATTTGTAAATCAAGCGAAGCCACGTCGAGCTCTCAGTGAAGACCAACCTCAACGTACAATCTCAAGGCAAACCTCAACGTACACGTACTATACGTATTACATTTTTACGTTACGTTGAATTACATCAATAGTGCTTATTATATTATTACGTTACCTTGAAATAATCAGTCAGACGTATTGTTAACAACCAATTCCTTAAAATAATTATTTCGATACAAATAAAATGCTTTGCGTCATGCCAAAAATTTTACACAAAACTATTTTGTGTAAAAGTTTAAACGACTAGCTAAACCTCTATCCTGCATAAACTGGCTAAAATTTATCATGAACTAAAATAGTATTTAAGTAAATTTTTAAGAATAAAAGATAAGTTATTGTCTCAGATAGGTAATAGTTAGTTTTAAACCACATTTCATATTAGTTTAGTAACTGGAAGACTTATACAAATAATTCAATAAAATTCAAACACCACATAAAATAGCAATGCAGATTACAGAAATGGCATTTATCAAGGAACTCATTTTTTTGTCTGAGGTAAAAATAATGGGAATGGAATAATATTCAGTTTATGAGTTTGAATTAATAGAAATTATATGAGGACGCCATTTCAGTTTCTCTCCATGTGAAAAGGTGCGTTCACACTAGGTGCATTAGCGTTATCGTTTTTCAATTTATGACTTATAATTGAATGGAAGTTATATGAGGACGCCTTTCCTGCTCCTCTCCATGTGAAAGGGTGCGTTTACACTGGGTGCATTAGCGCTACCATTGTTAAGTTTACCCATGTCTTGTTTTACTTGTGAACGGTCGCTGTCCCGGACAGATGTCCGCTTATCTTTCGACATCTGTGTCACCTGTAAATAAATAAATGCTAATGTTAGTAAAAGTACAACACAATCATCTCTATCTTAGCCTATTACTATTGTATTGATATATCTACTATTCTACTTAATATCAGGCCTCTTTTGACAACCCAGGTAAGAGAGATGATACTCCATCACGCGGGAACCCGTACGGTAGAGGCAGATGTGTGGCATTTCTAATGAAATAAAATAATTTATTTGCTATAATGCAAGTATGTAATTTTTTAATATTATTTTATTTTAGTTTGTTTTGTTACGTATTTTGTGTACGTGTCTTCATTGTATGTATATTTTTTTCTTCTTCGGTCTGCTGGAAGAAATTCCTTTTAGGGATAAGCAGTGCCGTTGTACATGTCTTTCATAAATTCTGTCTTTGTGTACGTTCCTTATGTGCATAAATTGTTAGATAAATAAATATTACAAAATGTCAATTATGTGATGTCCCTATACTATTTACGGCATGCAAAGTACAAAATTGAGTCGAATTACAATTTTTAATTTAATAACAGTGTAATCATAAAATATCCTTCTTTTTTTTAATAATAGTCATTCTACTATTGACAACTTTAGCAATACTATTTAGGCTTCATATAAGCCCACAAACATGATTTATTTTAGGGACTACAACATATTAGTGATAACCAGGACCCATCCATGAATTGAAATCTATACATTCTGCTTCATAATGCATATACAAGCGCGAGGCAGGAGTGACATCTTGTTACAATTGTCTCCCTCCTCAATAGAAAACATTATGCTGGGCAAGCGGGTTGGTAATCGCAGTTCCAGGCAGTGCGCAAGATGACGCTGCTGCCCATCATCTGTTAGTATTTCACTTTGTCGTCTCTTACGATTCACTACCTCGGAGGCACTATTCTAGGCCGGTAACACACGGCACCTTAATATTATATTATTACAATAAAATAAATAGTTACAGCATCGTCGACGGCCTTGAACTGCCAATTCCAGTGCACCCTGTAGAGGAACGGCCTGTGATCGAAGCGATTGTCGTCAGGACTGTAAGTTTCAGCGTGATATGACGGCGTCAGGACCGTCATTTTGTGTCGGTTTATGGCGTAACAGCGGAAGAAATGCTTCACTTTTTCTGCCACCTTAAAATTTATACGAAATGACGTGGTAAGTCGTTTTGAGATACATATGTCCGTGTACAATACATATTCAGATAGGGATTCTGTCTATTTATTTTTAAACTGAAGCGTAAAAATTCTGTTATCATAAATCTTTAGTAGTCAATATTACTTAATTAACATACCTAGGTTACACAGAAAATATTAGCGATATGACGAAGTAGTAAAAATATCAGAGGTCTTTTAGGTGTACCAAAATACACAAATTTATAAAAGTTAGTGTGACTTTTTAATACAAGCTCCCGTCTTGCCTACTTTCCAGACTACACTCTTAAATAATTTATTGATTCAGGCGTTACTTTGCGGAAATCTATTGTAAGCAAATCATCATCATCATCATCATCAGCCTATACTAGTCCACTGCTGGACATAGGCCTCCCCCAAATCGCGCCATTTTCCCCTGTCTTCGGCTTGCCGCATCCAGCATCTGCCAGCGACCGCTCGCAAATCGTCACCCCACCTGGCGAGTGGACGTCCTACACTACGTTTGCCAAGTCGCGGTCTCCACTCAAGAACTCGTTTACCCCATCGGTTGTCGGTTCTTCGACAGATGTGGCCAGCCCACTGCCACTTCAGCTTGCTAATCCTGTATGCTATGTCGGTGACTTTGGTCCTCTGTCGGATAACATCATTTCTGATTTTATCTCTCAGAGAGACTCCGAGCATAGCACGCTCCATAGCTCGCTGAGCGACCTTGAACTGGCGAATCAGTCTTACTGTGAGTGTCCACGTTTCGGCACCGTAGGTCATAACAGGTAGGACGCACTGATTGAAAACTTTCGTTTTCAAACATTGTGGTATAGGTGACGAGAAGACTCGACGGAGTTTCCCAAACGCTGCCCAGCCAAGTTGGATCCTCCTTTTGGCTTCCTTCTCAAAGTTGTTTTTGCCTAATTGCAGAATCTGCCCGAGGTAGGTATATTCGGAAACAACTTCAAGTAGGTGGCCATTCACAACAATAGGTCTCGGAACAATGCGGGCATTGATCATGACTTTGGTTTTATCCAAATTCATGCCGAGACCTATCCGTCGCGAGGCTGATGCCAGGCTGTTCAGCATCTGTTGCAGCTCCTCCAACGTTTCCGCCATCAAGACTATATCGTCAGCGAATCGTAAGTGCGAGATGTATTCACCGTTTATTGGTTCAGTGGGTGAATTCTCCGGGCATCTGTCCGATAGCCGGCAAAATTCACTTCGGGTACGCGACCCCGGATTACACGAGCTGCAAATGTCACACTTCCCTATCCCTTCCGTGACAGAAGCATCCATATACCCTCTCCCTCCACTATTGACCACTCCTTATTCCTCTTCCTGATACCGGCTGGAGGCGGTATATCCCAGCTCAACTGACACAGTTAAGCTACCTGGCCGTTGACAGGCAGCAGTGTCAACGGTGCGAGAAGCTGTGTTTCTGCGATCGCCAACCCGCCTGCCCAGCGTGGCGATTATGGGCATTCCCCCCTAATGATACGCACAAAAAATAAATGGCCCCGTGTTCCCGGTCGCCCTGCTGGTCTTGGCCAAGGCGGCGGTCACGGTGACAGCAGGGCAAGGGGTGCGAAGAATCTCCGGGCTATGGTAGGCCGCCCATCCCAACTGACCCTGGCAACGTTTAACGGACGCAGTCTAAGGCTTGACGAACATCTAGCGCAGTTGGAAGTGGAACTGGAAAAAATAAGGTGGCATGTCCTAGGGTTGTGTGAAGTCCGTAGAGAGGGCGAGGACACTGTAACTCTAGACTCGGGCCACCTTATGTATTACCGCGAAGGCGATAAAACATCCCAGGGTGGCGTAGGGTTTCTCGTTAATAAGACTCTCATTAACAACGTTCTTGAAATCTCCAGTGTGTCGACCAGGGTAGCGTACCTGATACTACAACTATCCGAACGATATAGTTTGAAGGTTATTCAGGTTTACGCACCGACCTCGGCACACTCGGATGATGAAGTGGAGGAGATGTATGAGGACATATCCAAAGCCTTGCACAACACCCGCAAGGCCCACTTCAACGTTGTTATGGGGGACTTCAACACTAAAGTGGGAGTCCAAAATTGCGGTGAATCACGAGTAGGACCACATGGTTATGGAAGCCGGAATCACAGGGGGCAAATGCTCGTCAACTTCCTGGAGAATGAGGGGCTTTTCCTGATGAACTCGTTCTTCAAGAAAAAGCTCCAAAGGAAGTGGACGTGGCAAAGCCCTGACGCTGTGACAAAAAATGAGATCGACTTTATCATGACGGATAAGAAGCACATATTCAGAGATGTCTCAGTTATCAACAGGTTTAATACCGGATCTGATCACAGACTTGTTCGAGGCTCTCTGAATATCAACCTCAAGCTTGAACGAAACCGTCTGATGAAGTCTACGCTCCGACCCAATCCGCTTCAAATCATGGCAGGCTCCGAGGAGTTCCAGAGGATACTCGGAGAGAGATTTGCCGCATCGGAACCCACGGAGGACGTAGACGAGACCCTACACAATCTGGTGGAAACGCTGAGAGGCGAGGGCATCAAATTTTGTCAAAAGCGGTGTAAAGGCAGGAAATCTAAACTCTCGGAAGAGACCCTAAGACTGATGACAGCAAGGCGGGAAACTACCCAGCTCACTTCGTCAGAAAGGTCAGACCTAAACAAGCGCATTGCGAAGATGGTACGGCGAGACCTTCGGAGCTTTAATACTCGCCTCATTGAAGAGGCGATAGAGCGAAACCGAGGGTCCAAAGTATTCACTCAGCAGCTTGGAAGGAGCCATCTGACGAAGCTGACGACGCACGAGGGTAGAACCGCCTTGACGAGGTCGGAGGTCTTTGCCGAGATTGAGGATTTCTACGGCCGGTTATACGCCGCACATGCTCTTTGTCCTCAGCGTGAAAACCATGATTCTCGAGCCACCCTGATACGCCACTACACCGACGAACTGCCAGACATCGACCAAGACGAGATCGTACTGGCTCTGAGACAACTAAGAAATGGAAAAGCCCCTGGTGAGGATGGAATTACTTCAGAGCTTCTGAAGGCTGGAGGAGCTCCGATACTTCTGGAGCTGCAGAACCTCTTCAGCTCTGTCCTTCACTGTGGGAGAACTCCAAAGGCGTGGAGCGGAAGTGTCGTGGTTCTCTTTTTTAAGAAGGGCGATAAAACCCTTCTTAAGAATTATAGACCCATCTCACTCCTGAGCCATGTCTATAAGCTGTTCTCTAGAGTTATAACGAATCGTCTAGCAAGAAGACTCGACGAGTTTCAGCCACCGGAACAGGCCGGATTTCGCAGAGGATATGGCACCATAGACCACATACACACAGTAAGGCAGATTATACAGAAGACCGAGGAGTATAGTCAGCCTCTGTGTCTGGCATTTGTGGACTATGAGAAGGCCTTTGACTCTGTTGAGATCTGGTCGGTTCTGGAATCCTTGCAGCGGTGCCAAGTAGACTGTCGCTATATCGAAGTGCTGAGATGTCTTTATGAATCCGCCACTATGAATGTCCAAGTACAGAACCAGCAGTCTAAGTCTATCCAGTTGCGCAGAGGGGTGAGACTGGGGGATGTAATATCCCCGAAACTGTTCACAAGCGCGCTGGAGGACCTATTTAAGACGCTGGACTGGAAAGGCAAGGGCATTAACATAAACAGTGTAAGCAAATAATGGATTAAAATTATCTTTGTGACAATTCCCGCGCAACTATAATATGCCGAAAAATCTAAAAACGAAAGCTCGTTTCAGCTTTAGTCGTGAAGACATCTTACCTGAAGATGCCTTGTGTAAGGGAAAAACATATGTCGTGTTGAATTGTTTCTCGTTTTTTCGGGAAATTATAGTTGCGCGGGATTTGACACAAAGATATTTTAAATCTATACACTCTTATTTTAAGCATCTGAACAATCGTTGCTTTGAATGGAAGAGAATCTAACTAGGCATATATTTCTTAAAGTATTTATTCACCTCTTGTGGTGTGCACTTATCGGTCCACGCATGTACAAGTTTATGAAACATGCTATAAGGACCGCAGTGGTGCGTCTTCCTCAGGCGACCGAACTCAGAGAGCTCTACGTAGGTCATACCCATGTCTTGTTCGTCTGTCTGTGTGATCTGACCGTCTGTTAACGGCTCCAATTCTGCTGTAGGGGGCGCCTGAAGTATCTCTGATAAGGATGGCAGGAAAAACCTGTAATACGATGAAAATATTAGTAGTTATAAATATAAAAAAACTGGTCTTCACATATTTCTTTATTTTGTCAATTACATATCAAGACAAAATAGTTTATATGCATTTTTCGTATATAAACACTTTTTCAATGCTATGTTCTTTTGTTAATATAATCATATAACATTGAAAAACTATTCATAAATATAATTTTATCACAAAAAGAAACCTTAATTTAGTTTTTCTTTTAATTTTTATCACTTTCCACCCCAAGGTTGCCTGGAAGAAATCGCTGAAAGCGATAAAGCCGCCAATGGTACCGCTTTCTTTTTGCAGTTATTTTGTATAAAGAATTTTCTATGTATCTAATTTACAAACAGAAAACATAAAAAGTTGCCTTACCGACTTTTAGCGTACTGCAGGAAGGCTTTAAGATCAGTCTTTGAAATTCCTCCTATAGGGTTTATATCTGCACTGGAGCAGTCGTATTTAGTCATGTAGCCTCTAAGCGCTTCATCCACGTTGGATGAGCCCAATACTAGTAGACCACCAGGTCGTCCACGGACCCATAGCATCAGCTGCGCAAATAAGTACGATAGTACCATACGAAGACGCGCCTGGAAAAGAAATCCGATGGGTCAAGTTAAAGAAACAGAACAAAGTGTATATATTGCAGAAATTGAGTAAATCTGTCTGTTTATAAAGACGTTTATTTAACTAAGACGAACGAGATAAAGTATCAAAAACTTACAAACTGCGTTTTTGAAAAAAACGTACTTATGTATATTCCACACATGTTGGTATTAACAGCATAAGTTTTCCTTAGTATGGGACTAGATGTGCTGTGTGATATGTCTTAAAATATTTGTAAGGTCAAAAAACCCGTCTATATAATTTATATACTATACTAAACTGTACTTACTACACACACAACATACCTGTATATTTTGCAACGCTAGATTTTGCCTTGGGCAGCCACCCTTGGTTCTAAACTTGGGCACCAGTCCAGTAGCCGTGGTGAATATACCAATAACAGCACTCACTGCGGAGTCGATCACAATAGGAAAGTGATAACTGCCTATCTCGCTGGCCAGCTATAAAAAAAGTTAGTTTTAGGTATTTGGTTATATATGTTTCATTCAAGTGGAAGTTCACTGTAAAACAGAAAGCTGCTTTCAACAACTTAAGCTAGAATGGAATAGACAGATCCTATGTTACTTCCAACATTGGAAAATCTTTTTTATTTCAATTGCTGTCAACTTTGGAAAAGGGAAGCGTAGACCATTGACCACATCAGACCTATAAAAAGCAAGAAATGCTAAGGAATGAGTTTCAAACTGTTGAAGCGCCAGTCAACGCCAAAACAGGCCAATATTGTTCTTTGCTACATTATGGTCGGCAACGCTAATCGAAGTAAAGCAGAGTTGACCTTGGCGTGGTGGGGGAGGCTGAGTACCTCCCGGACGCCGGGAAAAGATAACACCCAAAGGCTGGCGACTCTGGGTGCCCTTAGTATTGACTACCGGGGCGGAAACTAAGAAGGACGGACCTATGGAGGGCGCAGCGGGCGGGCCAGGTGGGCTCGTCTAGCAGCGCCAGGAGGGTCTTAGACAGTGGGGGCAGGGGGCCATTGCTGTCTAACCATGGACTCTCCGAGAAGTCGGCCACACACGCTATGGTCGCACAAGGAGGTAGGAGGGGCGCGTCCACTCTGAGAAGGTCCTCCCGGTTTTGGTACGGGGGACGTTGGCCGCAAGCGGGGTGTCAGACGCTGCAACCCAGGTACTGGCTCCCGCCTTTTTCTCAACAAACGGCGGGCGTCATCGGAAGATTTTTAGTGGGTATTCCTGCTGGCAGTCTCGTCTGCCGGTGGTGAGTCTCACACCCTCTTTTGGTCTGCCTTTTGGCCGGGAGGCAGTGCGTAAATGCATTTTATCCGACGTAACAAAAGAAACAAAAATAACTAGCCTGGCTTGTTTCTATCCCCTAGTGCTGGAAATTTTAAAAAAGTGTGTTTATCCTTAACACTAAGGGACACATATTCATTTACACACCTGTAACGCTCGCTGCTTTGTTTCCTGGCTCGAGTTTTCGGTGGCCATGTAGCATGTGACTAGCAATCTATTACACAGCTCCATAGGGTCTGATGGCGTATAATCAGACTGACACAGGATTTTACGCACATCGTACAGTACTTGACTTTCTGGAATCAAACAGTCTACATTAAATAATACAGAAACGATTCGATTATGTCCTAAAAGCAAAATACTTTTTTAAAATTATTGTAAAAGATTTTTATAGAGATAAAAATTAGATTTTTCAAATATTATTTTTATTATATTATAAATTGTGCTAATAATTTGATGACAATCGATTTGGCTCAACTCATTCTTAATCTACACAACTATGTGTTCATGGTATAGGTATTTCTTT
Source organism: Musotima nitidalis (assembly GCA_949126915.1). NCBI lineage: Eukaryota > Metazoa > Arthropoda > Insecta > Lepidoptera > Crambidae > Musotima > Musotima nitidalis. Next base: position 8,077,899 of record OX421418.1, on the reverse strand, counting down.
TGGTTTGGGTGTGTTCTATGTACACGGCAGCCACTTAACCGATAGCATCTCCATCCTCCAGGCTAGCTCCATCTAGTCTAGGACAAACTGCCGCTATATGTAATGTCAAAATAAAGAATATTATCCCCATATTTAAGTGCATAACTCATATTTCTCTTGATCTAAAGATGTACGTACTATGTAAACCACCACATGTTGCTCTTTCTGGCATGTTTGTTACTCTTATTTAAAAGAATGACGTACGGGAAAGAATGTGAATTTAGAATACTATACCTCCTTTTTGTATAGCGTCGCATATTTGCGTACACATCGAGAATACGATGCAGGCTGTGCTTGTTGAGTCAACTCCGCCACTGAGAGGTAAGAAAAAACCTCCTTGTCCTGATCTCCTTAGGTAGTCCCATAGCCAACAAGCAGGTCCTGTAAAATACAGAATAATTTGAATTCTTATTTATTTAATGTGTACCATTTTTTAAAAATTATTACAGTTCATCATATAGGATTTATAAAATCCACTGCTGAACAGATTCCCAATAGATTCCATTCTATTAGGGGTATTTGTTTTAGCCAGAAAGCAGGATGACGCTGCTGCCCATCATCCGTTAACATTTCTCGACGTCGATTATTTCGACTCCCCGTGAGACGAGAGGGGGTGAAACTTTTCTAGACCGGTACCGCACGGCACATAGTTACGAAGTTGAAAATTTAAATCATAAAATAACAATTTATGAAGATTTATTTGCAATATAAAAAACATCTGACAAATCTTGTGCTTTTTGTAGAATATTTTTAAGTTTTTTTTTAGTAATTCAGACAAGAATTAATAACTCGAAATCAATGAAAAATCGCAAAACACATATGTTTCAGATCTAACCTAAAAAAAATATTTTTGGTCTTTACTATTAGGACAACCCTGTATATAGAAGGCTAGCAACAGAGATTCGGCATAATAGTAAAAGTAAAAAAGTAAAAAAATTATTTATTTCATAAACTATTATACATAGTACTTGAAAACGTCATGATCACAAATGAAAAAAAAAACAATCGAAATAATATTACACTTAATCACGAAGCTTAGATTCACTTACATGCAACAAAACAATTTAAAAATAAAAAATAATTAAGTGTAAGTGAATCTAAGTGCCAGTTCCGAGCCACCGCTCTGTAAGAAGAACTGGCAAGAAACTCACAGGCTATGCTCTTTTAAATATGTCCATTAGTTTGGTACTAGAATTACAATCTTCATTTGTCTGTGAAGCTATACAATGCAATATAACATAACCTTAACAATATTTATAATTTACGATATGCTGATATATTGGGCTTACTGTCAAGAAGCATAAATTTTTTTAATATAAAATAAGTTAGCATAATGTAATTACTACTAATTATAATTTCGCATAATACTAATAAGCACAACAGTTTTTAGCATAAATGCAATAAGCATAAACATGATTAAGAATAAAATAATTAACCATAAATTTGAAAAGGCATAATGGAGTTTTACCATAACAAAAATAGGCATAAAAGCGGCTTACGGGTGGCCCAAGGGCCACCCCCGCCGCACCTAAACCTACTTTTACTCTATATAATATAGAAAATACTGGAAAATACTGTTATGCGACTTTCCATTATGCCTAAAAAAATTGTGCCAAAAAAAAATATGCATAAATGCATTATGCTAAATAATAATTATGCCACAGTACATATTATGCTAAAACCAAATTCGGCAAAATTCATATTATGCAAAATTCATATTATGCAAAATAAATTATGCCAATATCATTATGCCAATATCATTATGCCAATCCATTAAAGGACAAAACACATTATGCCAATGAAAGGGATCCCGATATATTGTTATTAATTTCCTAGTTATTCGCAATTGGTCCCATGTTGGTTAGAAAAATAATTATTAATTAAAAAGAAATTTTTTTGTAAGGTTTTTTCCAACTATTTAACCATTGCGAATTTGTTATTTTAAACCAAAAGCGCATTTGGCACTGCGATAGTACCTTGTTAGGCGACCTCTGTCATAAATAAAACTACCACCGTATTGATTTCGAAAATATAACTTACCTAGCTCAATTTCTTCCTCGGGCGTTAAATATTTCCATTCCATAGGAGGGCTTATAGTCAGATACACATCGTCATCATCCGATAAGGCAAAGTCTATGGTGATACGTGGAAATGGTTTGTTGGATGCCGCCAAATGGGAACGAGAGCGGATTTGGGTCCTGTACGAGCGAATATCTTCCAAGTCTATCGTAGCTGCTATCACTTCCTGCAAAATATTCCTAGTATTTTGTAACATAAATCTTTTAATATTGTAGGTAGGATTTTTGTTAGGTTAGGTTGGAGACCCATATTTTCAATAAATAAATAAATTGTCAAAAGGTAGTATTTTTATGTTGTAAACATAGAAAAATACTGGCGAGAGGATAAACGAGCTCCTGTCAATAGTGAATAGTCGCGTAAGTTTTTAAGTTATCTTGACATTCCTTAGTTGATAAATTATCAGGACATTTGTACATCTTATATTTTTCAGTTTGACGAAAAAGTCTAATACCCACTATATGTATATTTTAAATATTTTCTGAGGAAAGAGAAAAAAAAGGAGACATTTAATTACCACATCGTGCAACGCAAATTGTAGTCCTCTGCTAACAATATTCCCGTTAACAGCCACACACGAGCACCCATTAAAGTATATCCTTTGACCATCGCAGCCTCTTAAATTGCTGAATAAATAGGCGCCTCCACTTTTAAAAGTGGCACTTTTGACTAAATCTACTGTGACGTATGCTTTACGTAATTCCATATAACTACCGGAACCATTCGATATTATTTCCACTCCATCTAAGCCAAGCGGTATGTGCCGGCTGAAAACAAAAGAGGTTTAGACAGGGTGTAAAAAGATTTTTTTGCGACTACCTGGGATATCATTTTTTTATGATTTTCAAATAAAACAAATTTTAAACGTTATTTCAAGACTTTTTTGTCTAAAAATAGCGTCAGCACGCTTGGGCCACACAGAAACGCGGTATGTTGCGCGCATTTCATTGTATGCTTCTATTTGCAGTTTCTTTAATCGTTTCCCAACAAATTTTTTTAGGTAATATCTCTTGTTATGGTGTAGAATGCGTAGTCTTCGGCTGAGATCAAGGTCTTTTTACGTCCTCTATATACAATAAATCAAGTACGGTGTCAAAAAATTCCTTGCCTATGAGAACGGTATGAAAGAATAGAAAAGAACCGAAGATTCACCAAGCATTATTGTTTCAATAATTTCAGCTATGTCCTATATGTAGAAATCAGTACCTACTCCATTTTATAACGATTTTTGTTATGTTGATATAGAGCGTTTCCGAGCTTCAGAAGGTACGTTAGGTCCTTCTCAGTGTACGTGGTACTAATGAAGTCCAGTTCTGACTATCATAAAGCATCTAACATCAGTAGTCGTCAGTGATCCGACTTAACTCTTTCACCCCCGTAAAGTAAGTATGAAATTAATTAGCTTTACTTTTTTTGTTAGAGCAAGCCAGTCGTCATCGTCATTATCTGAGGTCATTAACGTCCCAAACCAAACAAGGTAAGAGACCATGGAAGCGCTTGATATTTTATGGCACACAACCCGTCACCCATTCAAAGACTGACCTGCAAGGCTGATGATAAGGTTTTCACGACAACGTAATGCCTTTGCATAGCATGAGTTTCACAATAAAATAATGTACACCAAAATAAAACCACTAAACCTGAGAATATAGCACTCACTATCAACATCACTTCAAAGCATAAATTAATCGGAATGCATCCCATTACAATATTTAGAATGAAAATACCTTTGAGGATTCCACAGCTCTTCACAAATTTCAAAACCTATGCAGGTGTCTTTGGTAGAAATAACAGCATCCCCTATTGGGACTTTAGTTTGATTTGTGATAGCTGTTATCATTCTGGGCAAAAAGTAATCTTCAACTTCTCTATCCTGTAAAAGAAACACGAAATTTTTAAACAAAGAATCAATAATCACGACAAGTCACAAAGAATAATATGTGAAGTAATTTGAAATCAGTAGAACCGACTTACTTTGGTCCAAGGAGAAAACCATCGCGACTCTCTATAATTACCGTCTTCACATAGCATCATTTTAGGCCTGATCAGAAGTATCTTTTTGTTCAGAAACGCAACTCTGCAATTGTACGACACATTTCTGTGCTGCACCGGCATGCCCACATCTATAAGTATGTCTTTGCATGTTGGAGCTTTTAATAGTTCCGCTAAAACTTGCCAACTGTGTAGAAACGTATCTGATTCGTAAAAATGGTCTTCACAACTGTATCCACTGGAATAAAGAAAAAAAAACATTTCAGATTAAGTACTGAACAAAAACAAAATATTATGTTGCAAAAATAGAGGACCTTATTTCTAATTCTGGTCCTGTTCGGTAGAGTGCACCAAATTCTTTAGCCTCTTGTACGGATTGAAGAATCCTGCTTAGGTTCCCTTCAAAATCCAAAGCCCATTGATTCAGGGTACAAACAGCTACTGTCACTTTACGTCCCATTTTAACAACCTGAAACAATTACACGATAGTATTAGAATATTACACTATCATACCGTTCTTTTGATGCTGAACAAAACAGGTGAGATTTAATTGTAAACTAATATCAGTGGCCAAAACTACTTTAAGGCCAGTAAGTTGAACCATGTAAATCGAAGAGTATTTGTCATATGTCGTACGTTTAACTATTATTCTACCAATTTTTATTATACTTAAAACTTCCGCTATATTCTGAATGAAATCTTTATCGCTTTTTCAATTTTATCGGAAAATTGTTATCTAAGCCATAATCCAGGAAATTAATTTCGTACATACTTCATACTTGACAATATATTGCTAATCAGATCACTTACAGCTCTAAAGGTGAAATCAGTTTTGCATATCCAATACTTATAAAATCGTTATATGCTTTCCTGGAAGAATATAATTAAATATAATAGGTTGGGGAAAAAGTCTTTTCGTATTTTTGTATGAAAAGTCAAGACATTTTTTTCAAAGTTTATTTACATTTATTTACAATATATATGTACCGTTTTGTTGAATAACTTTCTGCCATTTTGTGGGCAGAGACATTATCCCGTTACTGTAGAAACTTTGGGACTTCTGATCAAAAAAACGGGACAAATAGTTTTGGCAGTCCTCTCTTAAGGTCAACCTTACAGAACCTAAAGTATTCTGCAGAGACCGAAACAGGTGAAAATCTGAAGGCGCAAGGTCAGGGCTATATGGTGGATGCACTAGGACCTCCCAGTCGAACTCTCTTAATTTTTGCTGAGTGGCTAAAGATGTGTGTGGTCTAGCGTTATCGTGATGAAAGACCACACCCTTCCTGTTGATCAATTCCGGCCGTTTTCTCTCGACTGCTTCCTTTAATCTCATCAGTTGCTGGCAGTAAAGATCAGAATCGATGGTTTTGCCGGGCGGTAAAAGCTCATAATAAACAATGCCCTTCCAATCCCACCATACACACAGCATCACCTTATTTCGTGTTAGGCCAGGTTTGGCCACAGTCTGTAAAGCCTGGCCAACTTTCGACCACGACCTTTTTCGCACGTTCTTGTCGTACGTGATCCACTTTTCATCGCCAGTTATCAATCTCTTCAAAAACGGCTCGGTTTCATTACGTCTCAATAATGAATCGCAAATGAGTACACGGTTCATTAAGTTTATTTGAGTGAGCTCGTGTGGCACCCAAATATCGAGCTTTTTTGTATAACCAGCTTTCTTCAAATGGGTCAAAACTGTTTTGTGGTCAATTCCCAGTTCTTCAGCTACATCGTAACTACTAATATGTCGATCTTGCTCCACTCTTTCAAAAATGGCGTCCATTTTATTCGTAACTGGGCGACCAGAGCGAGGTGCATCTTTAACATCAAAATTTCCGGACTGAAAACGTTTGAACCAAATTTGTGCTACTCTTACTGACACTGCATCAGGTCCATAAACATTACAATTTTTTTTCACTGCTTGAGTTGCATTTTTGCCTTTTTTATAATAAAATTTTAAAATGTATCGAATTTCTTCGTTAGATTCACTCATTTTTACGGAGAGAAAAACAAATGAAAAATAGCGGGAAACAACTTTTTTTCATTTTTTTCTTTTCTTTATAATGGAACCTTTTTAATGTTACCAAAACCAGCCAGACACAAATAGTACAGTCAAAAAAATTTTATAATAAGTTTATACCTACGTTATGCGAAAAGACTTTTTCCCCGACCTAATATAATATACATAATACCGAACTATACCATCGAAGCCGTATGTAAAAGAACAAAAAATAAAGACGTAGTTGGTAAAATCGATCTGCGGTCCATTTTTCAATTCAATCTTTGCAATAAAGCAGATAATTCTTTGACAAAATCTACTCAAATTATAAAACAAAGCAAATAGGCAAACATGCATGATGAATAATTTGCTAAGAAAATGCTATCATAAATTACTGAAATTGGACAAATTGACGTAAGATTGAAGCCATTAGCTATGATTTCTTTTCCGTCTGAAGCAGAAAGGTATGGTTCAAAGCATGTTTCATTGATGACTGGCATAAGGCAATAAGTTAAGCACGCTGTCGGTACACGATCGATCCGCGGCACCCTGTGCCAAGGGACGGCCAGTCACCTCAAAGCCCAAAGGGTGCCCTTTTGAGACATTCCCGCACACAAACTTCGCTTTCCCTACAAAATGAAAGGAGAGTTGAAACTCCGATATGCCATTTGAAAGTGAAATTGTTCATTTTATGATTTCTGAATTTTAACTCCAATTGTAATAACGGGACAGAAACGGAATTAACTTTTCATCAATAATGTGACATGAAAAAATATATATTATAAGATTACTAACAAGAAGAATGAACACCTATGAAAGAATTTACGTGATCACATTTTTCGTACCTTCCTGATCTAAGAAGTTCACTTTATTTTCTGGTCATAGTTTTTTCATTCTTACAGAGATGACATCAAAGGTTTAACATTGGCTAATCTATTAAATTTATGCTGTTTGAAGAATAATTATGAACTTATTTTCAAACGACACGACAAATGTTTCGTGAATACTGAATATTTTTCATTTGATTGTTCAGAAGTCTGCATGAATATATTATTGAATGGCATATCTCTTACGTCGTCTTTTTGAGCCAATCGTGATAAATAATTCGTAACCAATTCAGTATGGAAGTGAGCACGTAAGCTTATATTACTACTGAATTGCTGACCAAAAATCTTTATGAAATAAATAGCTTAACGTCGATAGCGCGCATTTTATTCCTAATAAACAGTAACGCATTGGCTTTACCAATGTCAATATTCATTAGAACCGAATGAAGAAATAAATATTTATAATATTTTGGGTCGGTTTGATTTATTGCAATTTTCCTTTTTTGTCTGTCTGCTTTCGTTCGTAGATTTTGCAAGTACAGTGGACCCCCGGTAAACCGGCCTCTTTCTAATCCGACGTGCTCATCACTGTTGAATGTAGGAACACAAACATTGTTTTGCAATTTGCATATTGCAACTTGTACACGCCACTTCATGATTATGTTTTAATTTTGAGCTGTAATTTGTCGAATTGTAAGGTACTCTGTTTCGAAAAAAAATCCGGACTATAAAGGATTTGGGGTAGTAGTAGGGTCTGTAACCCGATCTCATAAAACCGTATTCATAAAAACGTTAAATCTTATTAGAATTTATAATTTGATAGCTGCAAAATTGTATACTGAATTTATTTACTTATTTATCTATTACGTCGGCATGAATTATAGGATATATATTAATTTTAGGATATTATCGTATCTTTATTCCATGCTTATACTGCATTTAAAGTCTTTGCACAGAAGTGCAGAAGACATTAGCGCTAGGAAAAAAATAATTAAAGTACCGGTTAAAGTACTTGAATATCTAAGCTTGTCCACAAACCTTAGTAGGGTTTTCTAATATCCGCAGTATGTGGAAGGAAAGTCTTCAAAATTTTAGAACAAAATATCCCACGGTTAGTTAGAGGTGGGTACGAAATACCCACAGACTATCCGACAGACTCATCGATTACACATCGGTTACTAAGGAAACTTTGAACGCAACTTTAGGCTTTAAATCAAATACGTTAAAGGCGGTGAACTCTGCCAACTTGGTGTTGAGAGTTAACTGTTTTCTTTATTACTTTCGTTTCGATCATCTTAAATCGTTACATTTATTGTAGCCTTAACATCAAATTAAAGAATGCTTTAGAAGAATCATTTAATTTAAGAAGGTATGCAAGGACAATACAGATTAGTAATTGGTTCATTTTAACAATATTAAAATTAAATTTACAAAGACAGAATCGTTTAGATTAAACTAGCACAGCAGCGATATTAATGAAGTGCGTGTCAGGCGTATACCAGTTTTCCTATACTATCGTCATGTTTGGACTTCGATAGTGGCTCTGTATATTAGTGTAAACATAATTATAAACATTAAGAACGAATAATAAAATTAAAATAAACGTAATTTTAGTTGAAATTTTTACCCTCATATACCTACAACTGATACTATCGTCATGTTTGGATTTTTCTCATATTTATAAACAGCAAGCGTTTAGGTGGATAGCCGAGTAGCTGGCCGGAGAAGAACAATTGGCCACGAAATTCGCAATTGAAAGCTCAATAACTCGAAAATATTAAATGAACAAGAAAAAAATAATCTTATTGTTACGTGTAAAAGAGGTAACAACACAATTGATATCTTTCATAAAATGACTAATCAAATATTACCATTATTAAAGATAAAGAGTACGAGTAGGCATGGCGAAACTAAAAACTATCTGTATTGATTATATTGCATGCGAGCTTTTCATATATTCTAAACGTACACTCAAAGCAACAAACATCACTGCAAGGTTGTATAGGGATGCTCGAAAACAGCAAAATGCGACCTATTTCCGTGTTCCGTGTTAGGCAGTAAAATCAAGTAACGATGCGAGAATTTTCCATAGCAGTTAAAGGTTGAGGTTTATGTCGGAGAAAGGATCACGAACTTTAAGGAAAGGTGAAAAGTACATAAAAATAAATTTTAATATGCTCAAATTTTCGCAATACTATAAAAAAAAATCCAATACAAATACACAACGAGTAAGTACAAATAATTTGTGATCTTATATTTAAATTTTCGTAATTTTATATAAATATAATAAACTAAGAACGATCTATTATTTCATAAGTCTATGGGCAAAGATCAAAGTTTTCAGCCATGACGGAGCCAATGAAGTTTCTACATAAAACGCTACAACTTTCCAGTATTAAGGCGAAAGTGCAGTCACCTTTCAGGCTTACTGCGAACCGTTAGGGTAGGCTGATAAGGCATATTCTAGGAATAATGTTAATTGCATCTCTACTTAAAATTTGTGATTAAAGTTTGTGAGTAGGTAGGCTTAGGTAGTATTTAATGTGCTAGCATACAGTGAAGCCATGATTCAGAATTGCAGCAGTCTACATAAACACTACACTTTTGCCTCGTCTAGACAAAGAAAATGACGCGTGGAAAGCAAAAGGAAAGAACATATTCTCACAAAAGGCGACACGTAAGCAGAAGTCGCAAGCCTGCCCTCACGTGCATACAAGTAACTTTTCCTGCAGAAACATTTTAACCGATAATAATAGATAAGCAAAATAGTAGTGATATAGAAATGGAAGATAACTACTTCGCGGATGACAACTTAGAGAACGAAGAAAAAATTGCTGAGATTAACAAAGGTATGTCATGTCAAAATTGTGTTCTTGAAATACTCTTGAGCTCTATTCTATATTTCTATATTTTTCGTACAATCAAACATACTATTGTAGTTACCGCTTTTGATTTAGTCTGCTTTGCCCGATGAAACTACTATTTTCCGAAAGAAAACTAGGCTATGTACTTCCCTAAGGTGCATGCTATCGACTTTTAACAATATTTAATTTTAACTATGATTATTTTTGCTATTATTTAGCCATTACGAGGTTAAAATATATACGAATCGTTAAGCAACACGCATTTATATTATTAGAATTGATTATGTAGGTATCCTTTAAATTTCTTTGATACGCTTCAAAGAGCAATAGATGCCCGCCAATAAGAAAACTATATAAAGCCGAACTCTACAACGTTTTATGGTCCTCCAAAAAAATATTTCGTTAGCGTGACAGAAAACATACAATGTATGCTACTTATTTGTTTCATGTCGCTCCAATTCACCCTAATAGTTCGCGAAGTTTTGCTCTGACGTCACCAATCACCTGATAAACTTTATTCGATCGCAGAAATTCATGTTCCAATGACCGAAAACTAGGAGCCCTTTCGTCAGTTTATTTCGGGTCGTCGCGAGCCCTGGTACACTGCAAGGATATTATTGTTTTGACGCGTAGTCATGGTGATAGCAAGCATTGAGACGCCAACCATACATAGGGCAGTGTAGCGATTAGGAACTGTAATAGGAACGTTGCGAATGTTGTTGTTAGTAGCACATCCTAAAATGTTATGGTGGAAACAGCTAGAGAGCGTACAGATTACCGTGATGATGATTGAACGCGAAGAAGAGAGTAGAAAACAATATATACGGAATACCACAATGACGTTCTCATTGCCCACCAGGCATCCCGTTTTTCAGGATAATTTACTAATAGCAAATTTAGAGCACGTTAAATCCTTACAGGCTTCACTATTCCCAATATATAACAAAGGTAAACTCGAATATTTTATTTAGAAATTGTTACAAATGAGCTAGATTCAAGTTTAAAATATCAAAAAAATTGTCTCTCTGTTACCGGAATATACTTTAGTTCAATCAAACTAATTACTATTTCAACTAATATTTTTATTTATAGGAACTTTCATATCAAATTTCCTCCAAAATAACATAAAGACTAATCAAATTGAAATCAATACTGATATAAGAACATTCAGAACCACAGCAAAATTAAGAGAACCGCGGGAACTTTTCGCGTTGCCGAAAGAGCTGGACTGTCCTCAACAAGCTCCACGGTGGCCTTCAGAATGTCAAGTAAGTTGGACCTTATCAAAATATTATATACATAGCCTTATGTTACTGACAGACAAGATAATCCGGATATTCACGAGATGATAAGAAATACACTATACAATGTCATTTGTGAAAAATTTTGATTGACACTGCGATCCTACATCGAGAATCTCGAGATATATTTTCTATTGTCAATTTCATGAATCAAATCAAACAAACCTAAGCACTGTATAACACGAAAGAGCTATCTAATCTACCTTATTTTTTGGCTCTGCATTGGTACCTAACCGTTTCGTGCTATCTCAGACAGTTTCCTCCTAGTGAAAGGATACCTGTACCTAGTTTATTGGTTTAGAGTAAGTACCATCCCAGCAGACACTGAATTAACACTTTGGCTATACACTATGAACGCGAAATCACTCTTAAAACAAGCTATTGAAGTTTACCACAATTACTTACGGTAACAAAAAATGAAAGTATAATCAAATACATGTCTTTATCATACAAGTCAATTTGTACCTATAGTTATACCTACAATTTTGTCCAAGGTTGTCGAAGAAAGAATTCAACATGTTACGTGGAATACAGCATCACCAGAACCTTATTATACTTCAACTGGAAAAGAATTAAGACCTCAACCGGTAGGGGAAGAGGCTGGCACTGTGATTTATCAATATTATCCGATGAGCGCAGTCAATTACGTGAGTTTCAAACATCATAATCAATATTTTGAGGTATAAGAAGGCTGCTCATCAGAACTTAAGTTTACTCACGTGTTACTATTAATATATACACAAAAAAGGATATCTTTATCAGAAAAAGCATACTTACCAATTCCAATAAATCTATTTACATGAAGTTCAGGTTTTACATTATTAAAACACGTATTTAAAGAGTAGCTAAAATTACAGAGATATTGAAATAAACGGTAGTTAATATTGAAATAAACGGTAGTTAATATTGAGTTATTTAATTTCTTTCAGTTTAGTCGTTCTACTGTCGGAGGATCTAGATTGTTTTTATCAGCCTGTGCGAGTACGAACTCGACAGTTGATGATGAATTGCGGTTTGAATCTCGATTTGAATGTGGAAATCTGGCTAAAGCAATAAGGATAACGGCAGCATACTATGAATTGCATCTCAGAACTGACTTGTACACAAATAGGCATATGCAATGGTTTTATTTTAGAGTGACGAACACAAAAAAGCAAGTGATGTATAGGTAAATGTAGACAAACTCTTTGTGAAAATAATTATTCCCTACAATAAATTCAACAATTTTGTTATGTTTAAAACATTACAGATTCTCAATAGTTAATTTGTCGAAAGCTGAAAGTTTATACAACGAGGGCATGCGACCTTTGTTATACTCAACGAAGGACGCGCAGTTACATTCAATTGGATGGAGACGATGCGGTGACAATATTGCGTACTATAAAAATGATTCTACGTAAGTCACGCAACGCAACCCTTGTCCTCATTACAAATTATAATTGGCGACAAAGAAACATAATGTAATTGTTGTAGATCCGAGGATGAAGAACAATTCCCAAGTTACACATTGACATTCAACATAGAATTTCCACACACAGATGACGCTATCTACATTGCCCATTGCTATCCGTACACATATTCTGATCTCCAAGAATATCTATCAAGACTACAGGCACATCCTGTGAAATCAGCGTACTCGAAATTAAGACTTTTATGTAGAACTTTAGCTGGTAATAATGTGTACTATTTAACCGTCACAGCTCCACCCTCTCTGAACGAAATGGAGCAAAAGGTACTAATAATATAATCTTTGAAATCAATTATGAAACTGGACTTATCATATAATGCAAGGACTTTCTCAATATGTACGTATTTTTCAGAAAAAGAAAGCTGTTATAATAACTGCTAGAGTGCATCCAGGAGAAACTCCGTCATCGTGGATGATGAAGGGTTTCATGGACTACTTGACTGGAGATTCTAATCAAGCAAGGGAATTACGAGAAAAGTTTATATTTAAACTAGTTCCTATGTTAAATCCTGATGGTGTAAGTAATTGGCTAAAACTATACAGCGAATACAAGGCAGTTTCAGCCACAAACAATAGAATAAATTGAAGCTTTGTAACTTTGACACACGTACTAAATATATATTTCGTATCATCATGTTTTAATAAAAATCATGGTATGAATTTACTGTTGTTGTTTTCGGTAGACTGTTCCTTAAACGCTATATAAAATTATCATACAGCAACAGTCATTTATAGATGCAATTATTTCAATGACATTATGGAAAGTGAAAACTTTTGCACGTTAATATTTTATGTTGTAGGTCATTGTTGGTAACAATCGCTGTTCACTAACTGGAAAGGACCTAAACAGACAATATAGGACAGTAATAAGAGAAACTTATCCGCCAGTATGGCACACTAAAGTTATGATACGAAGGTAGCGTATATGAATCATTTAAAACAAAGTTTTAACAATGTTCAAACTTTTATTTTATGTCAGATTGCAGGAAGAGTGTGGAGTTGCAATGTACATTGACTTACATGCACATAGTCGCAAACATAACGTTTTTATATATGGATGCGAAAGCCGAAGAAATACGGACAAGCGACTTCAAGAACAAGTATTTCCGTTGATGCTACATAAAAATGCTGCTGATAAGGTTAGCATGATGTCAGTTTATACTTGTATACAAACGATTATTTGTTTTAAATATTGCTGTAATTGCAGTTCTCATTCGAAAATTGTAAATTCCGAATACAACGCAGTAAAGAAGGTACCGGTCGTGTCGTTGTGTGGATGTTAGGAGTGGCGAACAGTTACACGATGGAAGCATCATTTGGCGGATCCGAACTAGGAAGCAGAATGTCTACACATTTCTCTGTTCAAGACTATGAAAGCTTAGGCAAAACATTCTGTGAGACTCTACTGGATTTCTATGATGAAGATCCTAGTAAAGAACGATTACGAACGAAAATTGTTACAAGACTCCTGCAGGAAGGGTCAAATGCAGATGAGCCGACTAATATTGACTTGTCTGACTATTCAAGGTAAATAGTTTTTTTATATTCAAATAGTAAACTAATAGTAAAATCTTTAAGCTTTAATTATTATTTCAGTGATGAAGGAGATACATCAAGTAGTAGCACCGAAGCTGGAGTTATGAGAGAAAGAGTAAACGTAACACAGCCAGCACCTCCACCTTCGCCTTTGTTTCCAGATATAAAGAAAAATATAAATGAGGTTCGTACGGTCTACTAAGCGAAAAGTCTAACATTTCGTAAACCAAAATAAGGAACAGTTGAGCCTTTATATAATTTAACAAACAAAACAGAAAATGTTTACTTCTCTTCAATACATTATAAAATGTCATAGTTTTATAAAGAGAAAATTAATTTAAATTAATGTAGGATATTAGATCATTTTTGGCCGACTGTATACTTAAAAAAAATCAACAAGACCTTCCAATTAGTATACTAAGAACCACTTTAGGTCATAATGTTATTTTTCTATATCTTTTTCTAGACAACGAGAAGAAATCGACCAAAGTTAGAAAAAATAAAGAGAATTGAAAGAAAAAATCCAAAGAGAGAAACTTTACAGGTGCGTAGTTTCTATTTAGCCATTTTATAATTGAGACAAACTATCACGTCAAAATAGTCCAATACGTAAGAAGTTGTTTCTAGAATTTGATCAAAACAATTATAATCTCACAGGTTTCTAGGGCAACAATTGATTTAACATCAGATGCAATGAGTTCTTCTGACGGCGAATCATTGGAAGAGAGCCTAAGTCCGGTCAGAAGAATACAAAAACTACTGCACTCCTCCCCGAAACCAAAGACTAGGAAAAAGAAAAAAATGCCTCCTGAGCTGAAAATTATTCCTGCACCAGTAAGCACATCGTTTCAACATTAAAGTTGTTCCTACACAGAAGGCGGATTTTGTCCGATTTACTCGGTGTCTGATCCATGTTTCTATGAATATAGAGTTGAAAATTCAGTTTAAATTTTACGCTCAAATAGAGCTTATACACGGACTTAATAAGACCGAAAGTTCGTCTTTTGTGTAGGCCTTTAGACTAAGTGTCCACCAGATAAAATACTTTTTTTTATTTTGCAGACCAGTGATTCGCCGTACCACTCCGATCGCGAAAAGAAAGTGACAAAAAGCGCAAGGCCTCGAAGTGTATCCATGTTTAATGAAACAATCGAAAAACCAAAGTTAAATCCATCTTCATGGCATAAATTTAAACGTTTACCACCACCTAAGTAAGATATGAAATGGTTGTGTAATTTTGTAAGTGAAAGAAAAATGCTCGCGACATTAAAGTGAAATGATTTATTTATTCTCTTCTTATTTTGTGTTTCACGTAAAACTAATTATATGAATAAAGATCATGCCATCATGAATTTCAGTTATTACACATCCTATAGGACTGTAATGAGTATGGGTAATTTTGGTGAGCGTCTCATTCATCCACTGTTTAACTGAGGTATAGGGTAACATATTACAATTACTTAATGTGATATTAACATTACAACTTTTAATTTCAAGGCATCTATCAGACAACAAAGGTAAAATTACACAACCATCGGAATTACAAGTGAAACTGAACTCACTGAAAAGGAATGTATGGTCTGGAATACACGGAGAAGAAAATGCACCTTTGTCCTGGGGAATATCAAATTTTGCAATGAACACTTACTTCACTGACAGTGAAGCATTACTTAGGTAAATATTGTGTATATTGTAGAACAATTGCTGGTTCTCGGGACTTCGTCAGTGAAGCATTCGAACCACACACAATAGCTTGCTAAATTATGTGCTATTCTGATGTATCAGTTACTATTGTAGTTTCATTAAAATTCAATCAGTAATTTTTTCGGGAAATGTAACCAACATCCAAACTGTAGCGTTTATGAATAATATAAACGCAAAAGTTTATTTGTGAGAATTCTTATTAGTTCACTAGATAGATAGATAGATAGATAGATATAAGTAGTAGATTTGATTTTAATAGTAAAATCCGAGGCTCTTTACTTGAACAATGACTTTGGGTGCACAGTAACACATAATCGAATCTCCACAGAAGTGCGGAATGGTGTGTGGCGCGTAAGAGTCACTTTCTGTTCCTTTCTTTCCTTCGTCTACGAAAGACATAATATGTAATAATATTATGTTTTGTGCAACTTACAGTACTTCATTTTACTTATATGAAAATTATATTAAAATATTACAGGTCTTGTTCTAAAAAGTTAGAAGAATTAGAAGATGAGAGAAAAAAGAGTAAAGAAGAGAAAAAGAAGAAAAAGACTAAAACCAAAAAAACTCTTCTGAAAGTGCCAAATGCTTTAGAAGATGTCATGGAGCCACTAAGCAAGTTAACTAAGACTTTTAAAAAGAAAGGAAAGTAAGTTATTAGAATGTGTAATAATTAGCCCACAAGCAAATATATGTTTATATTTAATTTATTTTAGTTTTTATATTACATATATTAGATTGATATTATAATAAATGATTTTTCACACTGTTAAAAGCATGTTATGTTTGGATACTTTTTTTAATTCATACTTGGACAATGACCAAATGTATCTTTGCACATGCTGATGCTATCAGTATAATAAATAAATATTTAATTTTTAATAATAAATATCTGCTAAACAATATTTTTAAGCACTAATGTTCTATTACGTTACTCTAGCAAAAAAAGATTTGTTATTGTGTGAATTCGTAGGTATCGTGTCGATGTCATGTTGTGTTAATGAGCCCTAATGCAAATTTAGATGGATATGAATAAGACAAGTAGAAATCGTATTCACAAATGTTAATTTCAAAAAGAATCCAAATTCTAAGTAAACAGTAAATTGATATCACCTTCATCATGTGTGTGTAACACATGATAGTAGCAAAGATATTGACAACTATAACATAAACTGATAACAAAAACAAATTATGTTTTATCTGTATTATTTAATTAGGTATTTGCGGTAAATTGTGAATAATTATAAACTACGACTAAAAATCAAATTATTTATTGCATGTCACATTTCAGATACTTAAATGGTAAAAATAAAAAATCCACATGTGACGCCCTGCAAGGGCATAGCAACTAAGGAAGGCTAACTAAGAGCATCCTTAACTCTTTCATACCTAACATAAACATAACATTTTTATATGGCAACATAATTGAAAAAAACTACTTTATATTGATCTTATTAATATTTGTTTTCAGATTAAAACATTCTAAATCAGAAAATTCAACATATATGAACAACCCAAGTTTTACTGATATACCGACCAAACCAATGCAGCACTTGAAGCCAAATCAAGGTCATCAAGCGAAGAGTCGCTTCAGAAAAAGTGCTATTGTCACCACAGCCATACAAACTAAGAAACCTAATAAAAATAATGCAATACAGTCAGATAACACTGATTCTGATGACTCTGTTCAATCAGTAAGAAAAGTGAAAAAGAAATCAAAAGTACCTAAAACAAAAATGTGGAAAACTACCTCAGAAAATAAAGCTAAGATTCCTAACATAAAAGAATACTAAATCATTTGACATAAATTAGTACAGGTAATGTTAAATTATAGGATGCATAATCTCACTCCAATGTTAATTATTTTTAACTGGTATGTTTTTGAAATTTGCAACTTTTAAGATAACTTTTGTGAATGTTTGATACAATTTTTAAAACCTGAATACTTCATTTAATTTAATAGGTAATAAATATCTATAACATCTTTGGTTTTTTATTATCTTTCTTTGGCTGAATTATCTTCCTTAATATATTATTCTCTAGGGAAAATAAAAAAAGGAAAATAATACGTTATAATAAATAATATGTTACAATAAATAATATGTTCCAATAAATATGAATATTTTCTGTTAAATACACCAATTATTTAGTTCCAAGATAAGACTCATTAAGAACTTGTGTTATGGGTACTAAATAACAGATAAACATACATAAATACTTACTTAATAGACATGAAAACTCTAAGATCAGAACTAATATTCATGTTTATGCAACAAAAGACTAGTTCTGTGTGGGAATTGAACCCACAACCTCAAGATCAAAGTGTGAGTATACACGCTACTAGGCTATTTTGGTCACCAAAATGTTAAATTAATTCAATTCAATTGTTAATTGCATGCAAATCAATTTTTTTATAATGACAAACATTATGTTTCAATATTATTTATTTCTAAATAAGTCTTAACTCTCTCCGACTATTTGGTAATTCATCAATTTCATATGAAATTAAATGATAACAACTCAGTTACTATAAAGAAATTAGCAAATTTGATGCTGTGAAAAGTGATACATCTTTTGCAAGTAAACAAAAAGACGGTCACACTTTGGCTCTGATTGAAGTCTTTTTTAAGCTATTCCGTAAAGATCATAGGATTGAGATACTAAAATATTCTTGATAATTAGTGTAACTATTTAGTTTATTAAAGAAATTAAAACAACCGGTTGATCCAGTAATGCGGCCGGTAGTATTATAAAAACATATTGTAATCTTAAGAAATTGAATACTGCATTATTTGTTAATAATTAACATTATTAATGAAATTCTGAAGGATTATAACTCAAAAGAAAACATTTTTAGTCGCTCAAAAAGTCTAATAAATGTGAGTTAAAAAAGTTGTATTATACTTACAATACATAACAGTTTACTTTGTAAAATTTCGTATTCTTCTTAGTAAATACTAAATATTATAGCACCAGAATATAGCAGCTCCCAAACATGTTTTATTAACAGGCCTGGAGTTTGTGTTTAGTTAATTTGTATAATTTTGACATTGACACTAAACTTGACTGGCTGGAGTGTGGCCGTCAGTAAGACACAATGCAAGGAACCAAATAAATAATAGGAGAAATGGTCGACATTTTTGGGGTAGTATTTGAGGCAAAACACTTCCATAAAACTGGAGACTTAGGTGGAGGTATAGTGACGCTATTTAAAGTAAAAAAAACAAAGGTACAATGTATATAAAGTAACTTAAGATTGGACTTCTTGGCGGGAAAGTGAATCGTTATGTCTACAGTTTTTTTTTATTTGTTAAAATTTGTGATATTTCTAACATTAATGTGTAATAACGGTGGATTCTTAACCGTTAAGTGTTTGTGAACGTACACGAGTTTTGGTAAATGAAACAAAACAGTGCAACATCATTTTTCAATTTTCTCTTAAGGACTCCATGTGAGATCTCAGTATAGTCCCACATCTTTACTGAGGACCCAAGGGGTTTAGGGGAGGGTATAATTTCATCTTCGATTTATCATCTTGGTCACCACTCATTTTCATTTACTATAAATTATATATAATTAACATTATATTATATGTATACTAGCAGCCGGAGCTTCGCTCGGATATTCGACTTTTACAGCTGTAGTTATGAAAATAGAAACTCCTTCCAATTCAAAGTGATAATAATAAAATGAATCACATACATTAAATTTTAAAAATCCGTGCCGCACTGAAAATTTTATAATTCGACACAACCATCAACGATGTCTGCCCTCACGTGTCTGCCCGTTCGGGTCGCGCACCTCAACATGAGCCCACCCCCACCACCGCCGTCGCCGCCGCCGCGCGCCGCCACTCGCCGCCACTGTCGTGCTATGCGGACCGACTGACTGACACAACGACGGAACGCAGCCGCCGCCGCCGCCATCTCTGCCCTCGGCATTGTAAATGCATCTTGTGTATTAATATTAACATAAAAGTGTTATGATATGTATATATTCGGAATCCTTATTTCATCAGCTTTAAATTGATATCCATTTTGTTTTATGTTTATTGGTCTATGTCGGTAGGAACGTCGAGTAATTGAAAAATAAGATATTTCGCAAATTAAACTTGAACACCACTAAAATCGTTATTGTGGCTAAACCTTAAAGGATAGACATATGCTATCGCAGACTTTTTTATAGAACTTTTTGAGAAGAATAATTCCCCCATACATTGTTATTCTGTATTTTGAGTTATTTCAGCAGCGCACGCAATGCAAGCCTCCAAAAAGCTCGTTTTTCTTCCGTCCGTCTGATAACTGTTACGATTACTCTAATAATTTCTTAAGTAGGTACACCTAAATTATACACCTATAGAATCCCTGGAATGTCTTCTTTCCATTATTGAAAACCGCATAGCTATTGATATAGTAGTTTTTGAGATCCTAGGTAACAAACACATTTTGGGCGCCCTTCGCAACTTCATTTTATACTATGTATAGATAATTAATATCACTTACTTGACACTGGCTAAATGTGCTAGACGCACGAAGCCATTATTTAAATGGAAGAAGATGATATTTGTAATGTCATTTTTGATTAATACCGTGTGATCTAAATACCGATAGAATACCGCGTGGGATACAATATTTACACTATTTTGTTTAATCAATGTAATCTTGAACTAGTTAACCTACTTAAAAATTAACCTAAAAGTTTCAATACAGGGATTGTACTAAAATCACGCGGTAGTCGATACGTTTGAGTAAAATATTTATATATATATTATATATTATTTTTATATTTTCTAATAATTTATATTAGCAAACAGAGATCCTTTGTTGCAGTCGGTTTGTTTACCCACAAACTCGTAGAAATAAGAACAGACGACGTCACGCACTCCTCTGTGCCGTTTGGGCGGCAGTTTGAAACAAATAATATTGAAACATGATTATGAGTACAAAAGATTTATGTATTTAGATTATCTGTTATTTTTATTGCAAAAAGTATCCATGCAGATTATTTTACAACACTTTCTGAAAAAATTTCCGACTCTCTAGCCTACCCGGATATGCTACACGAGGTGCGAAGCAGCAGAAGCGTACTTGTCCAAAATGAAATGAAACTGAAAACAATATCCAACATTTACTCTTCTCGATTGCTTCTTAGCACAACATAATATTAGGGAATGGATAAGTAGATATGGACTGGATGGCGAGCATCTAATTTACAGCTTCACGCTTTTTGAACAATTTCAATAGGCGTTATATAATTATATTTGATAGCCTACAATTTATACCCAGAATAATTTTATGTAGAATTGTTATAAAACTGAATGAACCTATTATGGAAGGGGTCTAATAATTCATACTATGTACTGTAAAGTAAAAATCGCATCAAAAGTGTTTAACTTTCTACGAGTGCTGTTGTTGATATATTTCATATTTTACTGATGGTTTGGGAAAATGGTAAAAAATGCCAAGACACATTTTTTTTTATTGTTTGCCGCAATTGTAAGTATTTAAATCATTGTGAATAAGTATTTATAGCTTCTTGAATTAAAGTTACCTAACTAGATATAAGGTTGTAATGTATGATTTCTTAGATATATTATAATTTTATTTGTATATTACAAATGAAATAATAAAAATTTTAAGAAATCTGACACACATGCTTTTTTTCTGCAGATCGCGGTTCATTCAACTTTTTTAGATTTCAATGAAGTTCAGAAAAATATATTGGAATGGAAGAACCACAATTTGAATTTTAGTGAGGTTAGACACATATTCCTTTGTGCATTTAAATCAAGAACTATACGTACTATTGTTTTGAATTGAGTACTCGTAATCGGAATGGTTTGCTTACAATTGTATGTTTTTTTGTTATTATAGTCCGGACTTGCATCAAACGGAGTTTTTGACCTGAGCGATGTAAAAAATAAATTACTGCAGTGGAAAACTCAAAAGCTATCTGCATTGTGTCCGTCTAATGGGTAAAGGATTTTGTTATGTAGATAAATGTAATGATAAAGTCTTGGAGAATGTATTATCTTATATACCATACCTCGGAAATTAAGCGAAGGTCTCCAGTTGTCATCCCCCCCGGACCTTGGCCTGGTGGAGGAGCTGAGTACCTCTCGGATGCCGGGAAAAGGTAACACCCAGAGATTGGCGACTTTGGGTTCCCTTTGTACTGACTACCGTGGGGGAAACTAAGAGGAACCTATGGAGGGCGCAGCGGGCGGGCCAGGAGGGCCCGTCCAGCAGTGCCAGGAGGGCAGGGGGCCTCTGCCATCTAACCATAAAGGGATGGAGACTCCGGGGGACGTTAGCCGCAGGCGGGGTGTCAGACGCTGCAACCCAGATACTGGCCCCCGCCTCTTTCTCGACTAGCGGCGGGCGTCGTCGGAAGATTTTTAGTGGGTATTACTGCTGGCAGTCGTGTCTGCCGGTGGTGCGCCCCACACCCCTTCGGCCGGAAGGCAGTGCGTAAATTTAATGCATTTTGCAACCGACGTAAACATAAAAAATTTATGTCTCCAGCTATATATAGCAGTCAGTCGTCATTAGGAAGATTTTATTATGCATATAATTATATTATCTTATATTAAAATGATGATTTTGCAGTCTGCTGATATACTATCATTTGGTTTACATATGAATCAACAAGTATGAGACATATTAAGGAAAAACGATCTCATAGGTTTCAGAGCGGGATCGATTGCTACTTTCAAGAAATTTAATTTTAAGTGTTCCGTCCCATACAAAAAAAACAAAAATATTTTTTTGCGCCTAATCTATTAGTCTTAGGAAAAATTGGTAAATGACATTAGTTGTTCACAAGGCTAAGGCCAATCCATTGGTACAAAAAAAAAGGAACAAAAAGAAAGTCGGGTTCTAAGTCACTCGAATTACAGTTTCGACCCACTGTGCGCCGTTTTGTCGATATTGTTGCGAATTCTTCAAATGTGACGCTTCGAGAGTATAATTAGTTGGCAGGATTAATTAGTATACTAGTTTAGAAGATATAGAAATGGTTTAGGTAGAATATGCTGACTTTTGCATCCAATTTCATTTACCTTTTTTTTCAGATCCAAATTACAAAATCTTTTGAATCTTGTATGTAGTACAGCTCAACCAAGTAATGTCACATTACGAGATGCTTGTATAACGTGCTTCACTAGAGTAACTTCGATGGCAGAGGTATTCAAACATACTTATTTTTAATCAGCACTTGTTTTATTCAGCCAGCATCTGTATTTCAGCTTACCATTTTATTTACCTTAAGGCAGTGGCATTGTTATTACAAAAAATACTTTAAACACTCCTTAGACATGCGTTTATCTAAACAGTGTCTAAAAATTTCAACGATGTTTAAGGTATGCTTAACTTTCTCTCTCACGAAACAGTATTATAAAAACCGCTTCTAAGTGATACGTTCATTCCACGGGCTTTCATTCATTCTTTCACACTCCGCGTTGAGCAAATCATGTTCGACTTAAGTCGTTCATTATCATAAAAATATTGATACTCCACATATTAAAAAATATGTGATTTTATTGATATAATCTTCTATTGAATTTAAACAACTTTTAAGTCCACAAACGGTCATGTGAGGAATATAAAATACCTTCATCTAAGCAATAAACGTATAGGAGCATGAAACGGAACGTCACAGTTGTCAGCTAGTATTAACCTTTAAAATATATATAGATCAGCTATTAACCTGCAAATAATTGAATAAATTCAAAAACAATATGACTTTATTTAAAATGGAAGTTAATAAACATTACAACTTACATGCAATTTAATTAAATAGTCCCGCCTCAAGGTTCACTCGGATTAATTCGTGCGCATTTTATTTTAGTGTCACGACAGTTATTATTATCTAAATCTTCCATATCGTTATGGCTTAAATCTATGGTTAAAGATATTTATTTTGACTAAAAAGCAGCAGCAATACACAAAAATGTTAACGGTTTAATTATTAACGGTTATAAGCGTCCTAATAAACGCCAGTCCATGTTTAACTTTAAACTATGTCTAAGAAGTGTTTAACTTTTGTGAACTTTTTTTGTAATCGCCTGTTCAACATAATCTATTTTTAACTTTTTTGTAATAACACTGACAATTTTACATAATATAATTTGCCATTATAATTCATCCTATTTTAATTTAGGGACCACAGGAGCTAAACGCTCTCAGTGCTTGCGCCACACAATATTTTACAAACACTTCATATGCTAGTTGTGCCACGGCCCTGGGTGTAAGTATATATTTAGCATTTTCGTATATACTCAGTACAATTTTTTTGTTTTTTTAATTGTTTGGTTGCAAGTGAATCTAAGCTTCGTGATTTTAGTACAATTATATTTTAATTGGTTTTTTTTTTTATAATTTTGACGTTTTCAAGTACTATGTTTATGATATAAAAAGATTTTGTTTTTTATTTGAATCAGTTACTCGTTTACTTATTTAATATAATATAATTTAGACTTTCATTTAAAATTATAAACATTTCTAAAATTAGTTAAGTACCTACCTAATCATTACACAATTGATACAACTTTGACTTCCGTCAACATATTTTTATTATTTTTCAGACATTAGCTACTTCTGCGTTAAACGTACAACCATCAGGTTGTTTTATGGGATATTGTGATTTTGTGCGATGTTTGAGAAGAACTAATTCTAACAACTTGGTAAGTGTATAATTATTATGAATAAACTATGTGATATTTGTAGATAAGTACCTAAGTTACGATTTTTAGTTAACCTAGTCGTTGTTTCACGCACCTTTTTACTTAAGTAATAGTTTTTAGTTAACATAATGTTCTTATTTAAACTATGATTAATGAACTACTGCATATTTTGGAGTAACTTTTAACTATTTTAAAGCAAATTATTATTACAGATAATTCAATGCACCAGAGAAGCCCGCACGGGAGTCAATATTACCCTAGATGCAGATAATGTAAGATTCTTTACGAATGTGACTTCTTGTGTCTTGGCAAAAACAAGATGCAGTACTTTCAATCCTATAACAGGAGAGTCGCAATTACCAGGTGCTTCCTCAACGTCATCAACGATAAGCAACGCTTTACAATTTTCATCATCTGGTGAATTAAGAATTTTTGCTTTTGCCTCTAATATACCAGTCGTAAACTCATTTTGTTCCACATCATCGAATTTAACTCAAACCAGTTGGCTCACTAATGTCTGTTAAGGTGGATAATGTGATAAGTAGTGGCCTAAAAAAAATTAGATACGATAAAAGATACCTATTGCCATTGGCATATGAGAAGGAAAATGTTGTTTAGTAAATACATTCCCGAGAAGCCCTACATCATTTAATAAAAAAACCTTAGGCGATTAACACAATGCTACACAACACGTGAATTCGTGTTCTGACGTTACTTGTAATTATCTCCGTAAAGACGCACACACAGTGCAACACACGTCATCCACGAGCGTTCATGCAAATCACGCGCCTACAAGCGGAAACAAGCACATCAAGTCCCGCATAGCCGTGCACTATTCTGGAAGGGCATAGTCACCACAGAGAATAGTTTCACATGAAAAGACTCAGAGCCGCTGTGGATCCACAAAATGCAATTACGCTCGCGGATGCGTAAAAAGATGCAAATGTGCACTCCCAAAGAACTTTGGTAAAAAAAAAGTTGAATGTTCCCACTCTTGGAATTATTATTCTTATAACAATTTATCTTTACTTTACTCTGTCCACGCATAATAATTACCGTAAAGAAGACTAGGCATAGAAAGCACCATCAATATTTTGATACATTTAGAATATGTTTACAAAATATGAAATACTTAGACCAAATAATAAATAATATAAGCAGATCTTTGCAAACAACAAAGTGAAGCCGGTTAAAATACGCTTCGCCGTATCCTACGCATATATTACGCACACTTAAGTTACACGTAAGTTTTTATTGAAATTTGTTTATCATTTTTACAATTATCAACTTAGATAAAAATAAGATTAACCTACCACTTAAACCACTAAAGTGGTATAGTGGTTATTTATTCTACAAAATTACAAATAGTTTAAAGAGTGACCGGCACAAAACCATACCCAAATAAAGTGACAATACTATGTTTCCAAATAAAATAAAATTAAGACATAACAACTACCTACTCATAAATTATTTAAAACATACGACATTAAGTATTACGTTTTTTTAGGAAATCATAAATTTACCTGTTAAAACGCCAAACTGTGTTGTAAAAGGAAACAAGAATTAATCTACATACGATAAAAAGCGGAACGGTCCGTTCGTTCGTCCGTTAATATTTAGAAAGATTAGGACTTATTATAACGAGAACTGTGATTTTATAATAATTATAAAAATGACTTAGTTGTTATTCCAAATGGTGATTTACAAATAATGAAGCAATAACATTTTTTTGTTGATTATAATATATTATTTGTATTTTTAATGGAATGGAAATATCAATATATTTCCATTTCAACATTACTCGTTACATACTTAATAGTTATCGTTATGTGATTTTGCCTAAAAAACAAGTACAATATTAAAGAATTGATTGGAATTTGTGCCTTTTATTCCGCTCACTATGATTTTCAATTCCTGCATAAAAAAATTGTCGTTACTTCTTATTTTCACTATCATGTGTGGCAACATTGCCAAAATTGCCAGTAAAATACTGGGAATATTGCCAAAAATGCCGGCAATATTGGGGATTATACTCAAAACAAACGTTTATAGTGTACAATGTAGATTGTGGCCTTTAAATGCTAATTTTAAGTATTGTACATAGGTGATGTAGTTAATTTGACTTTTTTTTAAACAATGTTCCCATAAATTTCCATTCGCGGCAATATTGCCACTAATATTCCCACTTCGGGCAATATTCCCGGCAACGGCACATCTCTAATTGCAACACTAACCTCGCGCAAATTCACTTAGTTGCTTTCTTTTGGTCCTTTTCTTTCTTTTTTTTATACGATCGTATATGCACCACGTATGTTATACTTATTGGCGGTTGTCTTTCTGCGGAGGTAAAATAATAACATAGACAAAAGAAAGAAAGTGACCACATACTTAGAACTCGAGAGTTGCATCGCCGCACTTTGATTGAAACCTGATAATATCCTTGCGCATTCGAGATCGTTTTTAACTTATGCGAATTATATCTGAAAAGGCTATCGCCAATTTTTTTCAACTTATGTTACTTTACAACTATAGGTACTCAAATTAACTGTATTATTTTAAAACCTACTTTAGCATATAACTACGTGACGCGATAATTTATCAAGCTGACGAGACCTTAAGAAAAAATCTTCAGAAATAACGTTTCAAATTTATTTTAATAAAACATCTTCAAATTAATATTGGACTTTGAATTTTAATAACTTTAAGGCTTTTGAATTCCTAAGTATAGACTTAAAGAAAAAAGGCCATAGCTCTTCGCTTTGAGCAGGGTCTTTTTACAATCTATATCATCATCATCATCATTTCAGCCATTCGAAGTCCACTGCTGAACATAGGCCTCCCCAATTGCTTTCCACGTAGATCGATTCTTTGCCGCCTGCATCCACCGGCTCCCCGCCGCCCTGACCAGATCGTCGGTCCATCGCGTTGGGGGCCGCCCTCTACTACGTTTGCTGATTCGTGGTCGCCATTCAAGAACCTTAACGCCCCATCGGTCGTCGGTTCTTCGAGCTATGTGCCCCGCCCATTGCCACTTCAGCCTGCAAACGCGCTTCGCTATGTCGGTCACTCTGGTTCTCCTACGGATTTCCTCATTTCTGATTCTATCACGTAGGGACACTCCGAGCATAGCTCTCTCCATTGCACGCTGAGCGACTTTGAGCTTCCTTATGAGGCCCATAGTCAGGCACCACGTCTCAGTCCCATACGTCATCGCTGGCAACACACACTGGTCGAAGACTTTCGTCTTGAGACACTGAGGTACTTTGGACGAGAAGATTTTGCGTAGTTTCCCGAACGCAGCCCAACCGAGCTGGATTCGACGATTGACCTCTTTCTCGAAGTTGGACTTACCTAATTGGACTTTTTGTCCCAGGTATACGTACTCGTCGACAACTTCGAGGGCCGAGCTTCCCACTATTACTGGGGTAGGCACAACATGGATATTTGACATGATTTTGGTCTTATCCATGTTCATTTTAAGACCTACCCTTCGGGAAGCTCTGTCGAGGTCTCCGAGCATTGTGCCCAGATCCACAAGCGACTCCGCTATGACCACTATGTCGTCGGCAAATCGAAGGTGAGTCATATACTCGCCATTAATGTTGATGCCGTAGTTTTCCCAGTCCAGTAGCTTGAAAACATCCTCCAGAGCAGCAGTGAACAGTTTCGGTGAAATGACATCACCCTGTCTCACGCCTTTCTGCAAGAGGATAGGATTCGTGCACTGGTCCAGTACTCGTACGGACATGGTGGCGTTTCTGTATAAACTCCTCAGAACTTCGATATACCGATGATCAATGCGGCATCGCTGCAGGGACTGAAACACTGCCCAGCTCTCGATCGAATCAAAGGCTTTCTCATAGTCCACAAACGCTAAGCAAAGTGGCTGGTTATACTCCTCGGTCTTCTGTATAACCTGCCGCTGCGTGTGAATGTGGTCTATGGTTGAAAAGCCTTTTCGGAAACCAGCTTGTTCGGGAGGCTGGAAGTCGTCAAACCTTTGACCGAGACGGTTCGTGATGACCCGTGAAAACAACTTATAGACGTGGCTCAGTAGCGTGATTGGCCTATAATTCTTCAAAAGGGATTTGTCACCTTTCTTGAAGAAAAGGACAACCACACCACTGGACCACGCCTGTGGCGTACGTCCCTCGAGAATGACGGTATTAAAGAGCTTCTGGAGTACCTTAAGTACCTACTGGTGTACCACCCGCTCTCAGAAGCTCTGCTGTCATCCCGTCTTCCCCCGGTGCCTTGTTGTTTTTTAGTTGTTTCAGGGCCATCCTAATCTCGTACAGGCTGACGTCCGGGATGTCTTCGGTGGTATGTCGAGTAAGTTTGGCTCTAGGGTCTTTAGCCAAACAAGTAGCGGGATCTTGCGTACTGGTATACAACTGTCCATAAAACCTTTCGATCTCCCTCATAATCTCAGGTCTCGACGTGACTAGACTGCCTTCGTTGGTCTTCAGCTGTGTCAACTGACTCTGACCAATAGACAGATCCCGTGCGAACACTTTTGAACCCCTGTTCCTCTCTATTGCATCTTCAATACAATTTGTATTGAATTTGCGAATATCGAGTCGCAAGGATTTCGAGATCTGTCTATTGATGAGCCGGTAAGAAGACGCTTCCGCTGAAGACTGCAATCGCATGTCTCGTCGCGCTTCCATGAGATTAAGAGTTTGAGTCGACAGTTTATTGGTTTTAGTTTGTCGGGTCTTATAATGTTTGGACCCGACAACGTGGACAGTCTCAACCAGCCCGCCGCTTATATCGTCAACGGTTACGCAGTTCTCCAGACCTGCGAAGCGATTTTGAAGCTCGAGCTGAAAGTTCTCGGGGTTTTGAATATGGGCAGCTGAGGGTCGGAGCGTAGACCTCATCAAACGGGACCTTTCAAGCTTTATATTAATATTCAATGTGCCCCTTACCATTAGATGATCGCTACCGGTTTTCACCCTGGCGATCACAGAGACATCATTGAATATTTGTCGCTTAGTGGTCATGATGAAGTCTATCTCATTTCTCGTGAAACCATCGGGGCTCAGCCAGGTCCATTTCCTGTGTGGTGGCTTCTTGAAGAAGGAGTTCATCATAAAGAGGCCCTCCTTCTCCATGAAGTCAGCCAACCGCTGTCCCCTATGGTTCCTTCGCCCTATTCCAAATTGCCCCACTTTCTGCTCGTCACCGCTTCGTTGGCCTAGCCTTGCGTTAAAGTCTCCCATAACAACCGTGTAGTGAGTCGGTGAAGTATGAATGGCGGCAGAAATGTCATCATATAATATCTCCACGTCCTCGTCAGGGTGTGCCGAGGTCGGTGCGTAAACCTGAATTACCTTCAACGAATACCGTTTGGTGATTCTGAGTATTAGGTACGCTACCCTGGTCGACACACTCCGAATAGACACGACGTTGTTACGGATAGACTTCCGGACGATAAAACCGACACCACCTTGGGACAGGCGATCGCCCTCCCGGTGGTAGAGCAAGTTGCCGGACTTAAGGATTACCGTATCCTCTCCCTGTCTACGGACTTCGGATAACCCGATAATGTCCCAGTGCAACCGCTCTATTTCCTCCTCCAGCTCGTCAATCTTCTCGTCGGTCCTCAGTGTGCGCGTGTTATAAGTTGCCAGGTGCAGAAGTCGTCGTTTTGGGTGGTAGCCGGATCTCTGCCGGTGATTCTTAGCACCCCCTGCCCCGCCGTTACCAAGACCGCTACCGTAATCTGGAATAGCGGGGCCGCCGGGGACTGGGGGCCGTATACGCGTGTGTGCCATTTTCCATTTGGGGGTATTTGCCCATAATCACCACGCTGGGCAGACGGGTTGGTGATCGCAGTTCCAGCCAGTACGCAGGATGACGCTGCTGCCCATCATCCGGTAGCATTTCTCTTCGTCGATTTTTACGACTCCCCATGAGATGAGAAGGGGTGACGCTATTCTAGGCCGGCGCCACACGGCATATCTATATATTCCACGATTATATAATAATTTAAAACTAGCTCGCAGAATGATTGAGCATTACTCTCAACATCTACCAATAATGTATTCAAAAAAAATAAACATAGTTATGTTTTTAAATTAAAGACTCAGTCCATAATCATATCTTAATTTATTTTTCCACTTTAGAAGTATGCAAACTAAGAAAAGTTCATAAATCATTATATCTGTATTCGCGATATAAAATCAACGTACTATAATATGTTCGCTCGTACAAGCATACAATATGATACGGGATAATGCCGGGATGATGGAGATAGTCGAAGATAGTTACTATTATTTATTGATCCTACATTCACACTTTTTGAACAGCTTTTTTGTCACATAAACAAGTATATGGTACAATGGGCGGCCTTATTGCTAACAGCAATTTCTTCCAGGCAACCTTAGGATGGACAGGAAACAAAGAATAAAAAATAATGATATAGAGTAGGCACAACAGAGTGCTCTTGCTTACTTAAAAGTAAATAATAAATTTACACATACATATTTTATTATTATATTACATGAAATATATAATTTAAAGTTACATACATAATATAACATATTTAAAATTACACAGACAAATAATGCTCCCAGACTGATTTCTTAAATAAATCTAATGAATTTAATTTTCGTATACCGACGGGCAGCTCATTCCAAAGACGAACTGCCCGCACAGTAAACGACTAGTCGTAAAATTTTTTGGCATGCATTGGCATATTTAAAGTCAGATTCTTTTCTGACCTCAAGTTTCGAGAGTGACCATCATGGAGGAATTTAAAACGCTCCTTAAGATAGATTGGAGCTGCTGGATTAAATAATACACTATAGAGAAGATAAAGAATGTGAGCATTTCTGCGAAGTCTTATAGGCAACCACTGAAGCTTAAATCGGAATTCAGATACGTGATCATATTTTCGTAAGCCAAAAACAATTCTAATACAAAAATTTTGTAGCCTCTCAAGTTTATTGAGCTGATCCTGGTTGAGATCCAAATAACTGACATCTGCATAATCGAGGATAGGGAGGAGTAGGGACTGCACCAGTGCTATTTTAGTTTTAGTTGGAAGGAAATTACGGATACGTCTCAAGGACCCGGCCGAGGCATAAATTTTTCGGCTAACTTCTTGTAGCTGAGGACCCCAAGTAAGGTTCTTGTCTATGAAAATGCCCAAATTCTTAACTTTCTCCGAAAGTGTAATAAGTGCACCATCAAATAGTATAGGAGGAATGGTGGTCTAGTCTACCTTAGCCCTCATACGCTGGCTACCAATGACAATGACTTGGGACTTGGATGGATTTACACGAAGTCCATACAGCTTACTCCATTTGGAAATTCGTTCCAAATCAGCATTTATATTATCAGCAGCGGCTGCTAGATGTTCAGCAGGGGCTTGAGAAAAAATTTGTAGGTCATCTGCATAAAGGTGACACGATGAAGCCAAGCCATTGGAAACGGAGTTGATAAAGATAGCAAAAAGCAAAGGAGAAAGAACTCCACCCTGTGGTACTCCAGTAAGCGAGTCACACCACGAGGAAAGGGAATTATCTACTCGAACCTGATGGCGTCGGCCATGCTTGAAACCAATTGAAACCAATCTAATGCAGACGAT
Organism: Musotima nitidalis; assembly: GCA_949126915.1. Lineage (NCBI taxonomy): Eukaryota > Metazoa > Arthropoda > Insecta > Lepidoptera > Crambidae > Musotima > Musotima nitidalis. Next base: position 8,045,810 of record OX421418.1, on the reverse strand, counting down.
GACAAATTAATTGAACGTAAGATTCCGAGCAAGATATCAAAATCTACAGTATTAAACGCGTTGCTAAAATCGAGCAGAGCCAGAATTGTCAGGTTTCCGTTTTCCATGCCTGCTCTTACGTTATCTGTGACATTTATCAATGCCGTGGTAGTGCTATGTCCGACTCGAAAGCCTGACTGAGAAGGGCTCAACAGTTTATTTTGAGAAATAAATGAACTGAGCTGAGTATGTACGAGGCGCTCAAGGACCTTGGACAGGAAGGGCAAAATGGAGATAGGTCGATAATCAGAGAATGTTGTAGGATTAGATTTTTTAGGTAGAGGGATTATCTGAGCAGATTTCCAAGAAGATGGATATACAGCACAGGATATTGAACTATTGAGAAGATGAGTAATAACAGGAAAGAGCTCGCGTAGTATAGGCACAATCATTTTTCTGCTAAGACTGTCACAACCAACGGCGTCAGAGGAGATCGACATAACACTCTTTTTTACATCCAATTCTGTAAAAGAGCGAAAATTAAACGGGGAATAATCAAGAAACGGAAGAGATGATATGTAATTTAAAGTGGTATTTTTAGCAATATTAACGTCATTACCTTATGACGAAAAATGTTTATTAAGTAGATCAGTATCATAATTCTGCAAATTAATGAATGTATGCTGCTTTCCCACTCCAAGGGATCTTAAAAATTTCCAAACCTTGGCTTGATCACGATCCTTCACTGAATTATAAATGTGCTGACGCTGAGCATCTCCACATATTTTATTGCACTGATTGCAAACCACCACATATTTCTCCCAGTAAAAAGGTGTAGGACGACGTTTGTACCTAGTTTTGGCTGCAGCTTTTTTTTTTATAATATACTTAAACAAATAAAAGAATTATTCTGAACGCACTCAATAGATATTTGACTTTCTACTTTTTGTCGCGTCGCGTTTTGTGTTCGTTCCGCCGACTTATTGCTATCATTCGTTCAATTCTATTGATTATTTCTTTCATTCGTCGTTGTCATCATGCCCCAAATTTATCTTTGTTCATGTGATTTGTGAAAGAAAAGTGTTTCCGTGTTTTATGAACAGTACTTAATATTTAGTGTTTATCTTTTATTTAATTTAATTTGCTTATGATGATTGAAGGTCGCTCCAATGTAAGTATCTTTGTTTTTGACATATTCTGTCTTAGTATGATTGACCCACCTTCTTTAATTTTAAATCACTTTATTTCAGGAATTACCCGATTTTCAGGTCTTTCGGACAGTAATAAAGTACTGTATGGTAATTATAATTTTACCGGTACTTGCATTTTTCTCAGTAAAAATTGTGCTATTTGATGCTGTCCTAAGGTTAGAACCGGTTACTAGCAGTGTTTATTCTGCTGTAATAGCGGTGATAGTACTTCACGTTACCCTGGGATTATATATCTACAGAGCGTATAGTGAAACAGATAAAAGTGAGCCTAAACCAGTTAAGAAAGATTAAACTTATTTAAACCTAAGTTTTCACAATGGATAGTATTTATATGAAAGGAGAGTTGCTGCAAGTTCACACAAAAAATTCAGAAGTCATTGAAGGTAGATTTTACGGTATGAATAGTGATAAGTCTAAAATATCACTCTACAACATCACAAAAGAACTACAAGGTATTGACCTTGATGGAATTTGTCACTATTATAATTCAGAAATAAGAGATATAATTAAAATCAAAGAAGATGATGAAAAGCCTAAACATCTCAAAATATCACAAAAAGAATGTGAAGAAATCATAAAAGTGTCTAAAAAGTATTTATACATAAACCAAGTAGATAACAGTTTTCATGAAGCCCTGGACGACTTAAACTCCTATAGTTTTGTTGGGCTTAGCTCTGATGGAGCTCATATGGGCAGAAAGTTAAAAATGCCATTCCTTGTACTATCAACACCTCAACAAATCTACATATTTGACATACAAGTATTACAATATCATGCTTTTGATGCTGGACTAAAAAAGCTATTAGAAAATGAAACTCCTAAAAAGATAGTGCATGATTGCCGCAAAGTCTCAGACTGTTTACTTCACAAACATAATGTTAAACTGAATTCTGTATTTGATACTCAGGTAATTATTAATATTATATATGTGTCACTACAAAAAAATAGATGAAATTTTAGAGAATTACAAAATAAGCTTATATTTGAATTTGGTTTATAGGTTGCTGATTTGATTGTGGTAAAAAACAAAAAAGGTCAGTTGCCGACAACAGTGAAGTCACTATCAGAATGCCTGAGTTCTTATCTTGGCCTTCAGTCCACTGTCATTGAGGAAAAGGTGAATTGAATTACCTACCTATAATTATTTGCTTATTCATGATTGCTATTGAGGACTGCTATGAATTTACTGAAATGGCAGTCTTCTCAAATTTTTGTCCTGCAAAAACAGAACTGATTATATATTATGAATTAATAATGAATTATTAGAATGTTAATGACTATAACTGAACAAATGAGCAAATTAGATGCCAATATTTTTTTTTTAATTTTGCTTTTTTTGGCCATTTAATATTTTTTTCTGAGCACATAAAATTACCAACACATAATAAATAATAATAAATATTCTCTTAGAATCACACCACTTATTTAGTTCCAAGATAAGTATCATTAAGAACTTGTATTATGGATACTAAAGAATGGATTAACATACTTAAATAACTTCTTTTTTTTTTAAAAAAAACATACTTAATATACATAGAAAAAAACACAGAACAAATATTGATGTTCATGCACACAAAGATTTGTCCTGTGTGGGAATCGAACCCACAACCTCTGGAGTAAAGTGCAGGTTACACTGACCTCTACGCCTTAGTGGTCGTCAATTTCTATCATAAAACACATGCTTAGTTCCTTTTAAATAAATTAGATCAAATCTTATTAAATATGGATAACAAAATTAAAGTGAATATCACTTATTGGCTAACTAATGATAATAATAACCAAAATAATAAACCCAAAACGACTTTTTGACTAGTAGCTAATAACTTTTTAATGATTATTATCATATTATGATGATGAATTGAATTATTTGCTCAAAAATATATATTAGCTGAAATCATTTAGTAACATTTTATTAACAACCTGCCTAACTTCCTTTTTAAATGAGCACATAAAAACATCTCTCATAGCACAATTTTTCTTTTCTTCTTTACAGCTCGATTTACTACAGTGCACAGAACGTCCGTTGTCATTAAAAATCAAAGAGACACTAGCTAAGAACATAGCTTACCTACACCGCATGTCTGAAATTATTAGCGACGAAATGTCCCTCCCATTTGTTCGAGGAGTGGAATGCTTCATAGAAAATCTTCGATCTACAGATGACTTTAAAGCTTGGGAGCTCTGTGGAAAACACAATCAGATACCAAAGGACTTTAAAAGCGCAATCGATTATTAAATGTATTTAAACTTACTGAAAGTAAGACATTCCGTGGAATAAATTTGTAGAATTAGGAACTGTTCTTTTATTTTGCATTAATTATTTTCTGCTTTTTTTATAAGATAAGTGTCCATGTCAAAAATACTAGAACAATGTTTAATCCAATGTATATTGTTAGAAACTGCAACATGTATCTGATTTATGCATGCTCAAACATTCAGAGTAATATTATTCGAAGAGATAGGTACTTCACTGCAACTTTTTTTTAAACATTCAACTTATAGGTACTTTTTAAGGTAGATGCATATTAAATGTATGCCTACATATTTACATTGTTGAAATAGAAAACTATTAAAAGATAAGCAGAACAGATATTTACTGCACCTACCAGTAAGGAGCCCGCGCTTGCATGTGGCAGAATACTGATAAGAATCCTTAATCAAGTAGATACTAATATGTGTGTACATACATACATACAATCGCGCCTGTTTCCCTGAAGGGGTAGGCAACGGCTATACGTCCACACTTCGCCAGTTGTATTGTTGGTCCCACGTATTAGGTGGCGATTCTATTGCCGCTTACTGGGAACTTCTATGTTTGCCAGAGCCTCGTCCGTTGATCGGCAGGCGCACTACTTGCAGGTGAGGTTGGCTTGGGTTCCAAAAATGATAGAAGGCCCTTTACAAGATTGTGATTAATATGTCTGTGTGTATAGACAGCTCGGGCTGTTTACTAGAGTTAGGAGTGTCTGGGATTATACACGTAATGTAGTTATTATTCTCTCACTTGTGATCTCAAATAGTTAAGATTAAATGCTTGAATCATCATACAAATACAAATCATCAGAATAAAAAACTATATGGTTGAAATATTTCTACCACCGGTGCTTACTACTGCAAAATGTAGTATAATGGTTCTAAACTGTTACTTTATTAAGGAAACCAATAACAGTAATAAAACGTTAACTCAACAGTTCACAATATAAAAGTATCAATCAGTAAGACTAGTAACTAGGCATAGGTGCATATCAGCTTTATTACCATAGGTCAAGCAAGTATTATTAGCTAGATTGTTAAATAAAATAAATAATTTTAAGTTATATGGTAAATTACAGTATGTACCGCCCTTGGGAATTTCGCTATCATAGTACAAGAAAATCGCCCTGTGTTACCCAACGCAAATTCCTTAAGAAACTTAATTCACTTTCGTTACGGTTCATTTAACTTAAGCGTAGTTAGATATGCTATCGTTGACTTTAAAAAGCTTGATCTGTATTGATTCAAGGCGCAATGGTATTTTTATATTCATATTAACCACGTCATATGAAAGTAATTTTGCATCTAGTTGTAAGTAGATTTAAAGCGCAGCGCAGACGAAACACTTTTTGTGCTACGAATCTGCGGGCACGCGTTACTGCATATTTAAATACGTTCTATTTTCACAGCCTTAAAGTGCGTCACGGATAGTCTGTCGTCTGCGTTGCACCTAAAGTTTTTCGTATTGGTCATTATATCGTTAGTGTGGTGTGTAACATTGATATATTTTCTCTAAATTAATGTCTTTTTTTATATTCAGAGGCCTTATTGTTAAAAGTAGAATAACATGTATGGAGTTACGTTTGTGACTTCTCGCGAAAATGTTATATTATGTTCATACAATAAGCATTGTTATTCCATTGCCGACAATTGCCTATGAAAAAGGTACTTACTTACAAGAGCCGTAGAGTTTAAGGTAACTGATGATAATGATGGTTGGATATATTTTATGATGTGGTTTACAAATGGTGTGAAGCAGAAAAGACATTAAATAGTAGATATTACTTTTAATATAAAAAAAATGCTTTAAGCTTTTGTGAAGAAAGACAGTGATGCTTGGCTAAAATAAAACATATTAATGCTTACGTCTATTATTTCTCTTTATTATAAAAACAATACAATTTAAATAAATAACAAACTTTTTAAAATATTTAGTTAAGATCACATAACACTCAAGACTTCTGTATGCTGTTTCTTTTATCAAATACGTTCTATACTAAATAAAATACGCAGATGAATTGTGCCAAGGTCTTTATTTTCAGTTTAGTCAACTAGTAAGCTTAAAGCTATTTTGTTACAACTGGTAAATTCTATGGTTAGTTGAGGTTCGAAGTTGGTGCTCACTGACTTCAAATCTGAAAGGCCAACTGGTAGGCTCCTTAAAAATATATTACCATCTTCATCGATATTTTACGTATTTTCATTTAAGAATAAATTGGGATAAAATGCTAATCCTTCGATTGATTCGTCTCGACACGCTAGTCCAAGGCGTTCTGTTATAAGTAGACGTTCACGCGCTAGTAGGACAGACACGTTTGCAATTTGCGATAACTTTACTGGCGTCAGGAACTCGTTATCTTCAAGCTGCAAAAAAAAAATAGAAGTTTAATGATGATGCAAGCCATTTTATTTATCCTGGACATGGTTCAGGCGAAATATTAGACATTTGGTACATCACAAGCCGTACACTTATTGCACTCAGTATATAAAAATGACAAAATGCATTATTCAATTTCTAATTAAGCACTTATGATGGGTAAGACAATGTAAAACTTTCTCTTCAAGTTTATCTACCGCGAAGATTTTTTTACTAAGTATGTATTCACAGGTGCGAGTAGGACAGGTGTGGTTAAAAGAGTCGGGCAAGATTTTATTCAAGTTACGTCCTTCAGGCATCCTGCAAGGCTTGGTGCATAGCCCACCCCAATCGGAATATATATGGGCGTGAGAATATTTCGATGGACCGATGGTTAAGGCGGCGGGAAGCTAATGGATGCAGGCGACTCAGGATCGCTCAACGTGTATCTATTGGGGAGGCCTATGTTTAGAAGTGGACGTCATAAGGCTGAGATGATGATGATAATAGTATTAATTTTTATTCAAAAAAAATTGAATTGTGGTAAATGGTAATCAGAAAATAGATTAGGGGAACTTTCCACTCAATGTCTTATAAATTAAAACAGTGAAATAGTACAGTATATTAGCTGAGTCATACCTTGCAGTAATTAGAAAATTTATAAAGTTTTAATCAAAAGCTAAGTTACCAATTGACTAGTGGTTTTCGCAACCTCTTCATCTCTGTGACTGTTCAGCAAAAGTACACAAGCGCCGCTGGGAAATTTACGCAGAGACATCGGTGCTCCAATTGTTTGCAATAATCTGCAAAAAGAAATAATAATTCCTTTACAATCTCCCCAATTATTTAGTTCCAAGACAAGTATCATTAAGAACATGGGTGATAAATACGAAATAACGGATAACATATTTTTTTTGTAAATACATAATATTCTTAATATACATAGGAAAAGTTCAGACGAAAACAACCATTTATATTCATTCACACAAAGACGTCCTGTGTGGGAATCAAACACACGACCTCAGGAGCGAAGTGAATTAGTACTGACCTCCACACCATATTGTTAAAGAAATCTGAGATTATAAGATATTATGCACTTTCGGCGCCACTATATTTCTAATCCTCTGGAGAAATTTAGAGAGCCTGAGCGTGTCATTCCTGGGGGCCTACCGCCGAATTCGATGGATTACCGGTAATCCATCTAGATCAAACTTTGTTTTGCGTTCATTAATCCGTACCGGGGAATCTGCCGACAGCCACCTCTCATTAATGACCTTCAGTCCGTGACAGACCAATAGGTAAATGGAGAACGCCATTTTGTTTCGATTTATGAGTTCGGCGGCACGACAGAATCAATTCGAAATCCATTTTGCCTTATAATCAATTGCCATCGAACTCGGCGGTAGGCCCCCTGGTGTGTAGTTACATAATTGAAACAGCATATTCTTTAAAGCATTTGTTAAAAAAAGAACTAAAGTTTGCTGTAAACTAAATAAGCAGAACAGAGGTTGAAACGGCCGTCGCGAGAACAAACAACGAGAAGTGGTAGAACCAAATTATAACTTAGTAGTGAGAAAATAGTTGCAACATTAATTCGTACTTTCATAGCCAGCAATTTTGTATGTAGCTGTAGTGAACTGCATACACTACTAGGTGTGAATGTTACTAGAGATGTATTTTATGGATAAAAGCTTACTTGCAAGCATTCAACAAATCTTCCGGTGAAATAAGTTCTAATCCTCTAGCTCGGTTTACTCTGCACCAAACATCTGCTAACGACATAATACCCCCACCATCCTGTAAATATTAAAAGGTATTTAATAAAAAAAGCATTAGAACATCTATTTAGAAATATTAAATTTCATATACCACCAGATGCATATCAACTGCTTAATAATTATGAAAGTATAATATAAGTCGACAAGACATATTTCATGACAGAAATAAAACATAAAAAAATATTATAAGTATATTAAAAAAAAAATATCTAGAAACAAATTGTTGAAATCAATAATAATTATAACAAATAGCTGGTCAAAGATGAGAATAAAAGAATGTAAAATTTATTATACACGTTAGTTTTACCATTAAAACTGCAACCATCATATCAGAGATTTGTTGAGCAAGGCCAAGGTAATAGTCAGAGTCAGACCTAAATGCATCTCTGGTAACAGGATCATCAATGCCAAGACTCATCAGGTACGACTTAAACCGAACTGTGTCATCTTCAGATATATCTCCTTGTTTCTCCTAATAAAACAAGCAAAACAAATGCAATAATATTATAATAACACATACAACATATATGATAAACATACAACATAGTACATATATAATGAACTATTACATTTTATTTAACATACCAATATTAATTTTGATTTGTTTTTATTAAATAGGCTGCAAAATTACTGTACTGATTTGAAAAAATCGTTTGTGATTAACAATAAGCAATTTTGAGAACCCTATGAAAACTCCAATAATATAGGGTTCAAAGTGCAAAGTTGCTTTTTGCTGTCGGTCTGTCCCTATTTATGCTTAGATCTTTAAAACTATGCAAGAGATTTTGATGCCGTTATTTAATAGCTACAGTGTTTCAAGAGTAAGGTTTTTATGTAGTATTTATTTAACAGCTAAGTGAGAGAGTGCATTTAATAATTTTAAAAGGGAATAATTACCCTAATTTTTGTAGATATATTTTTCGAAATGGCAACCATCTCCTTAGCCTTGGCCATTAGTTTTGTCAGATCCTGAAATGCCACATTAATGCTCTGATCAGTAGCTCTATGCTGTTCCTCTATACTTCTTTCAATGCCAACAATTCCTGATCTTATTTTAGAACTTGTAGGGGGAACAGTCTTTGCTGAGGTTGAGGGGCTAGTGGAGGTAGTTGGAGTTGACGAAGGAGTGCTTCTCTCCCATGCTTTAGCAGCTAAAGCTTCTTTCAGAGCGTTAAAGAAAACTGTATCTATGCCATCTTTAAACGACAGTTTTACAAAATGATATGTGCTAACTGCTGCAGGCCCTGGCCTCTTTCCTAAAACAGACCATTTGGATAATACTTTTTAACCATTTCTCAACAAGTCACTACATACTAAGGTCATGCTATCTCTAACCGTTTCATATAGTAAATTTACACCAAAATGACATATTTAGCTAACTTCAGCTCACAGCTTCTTTTGCGTGTAATTCTCATTTGTGATATGTGATGTTTTCCTGTGGGAATCACAGAATTTACAGTTGTAAAATGTTCTACATACATACATCTAGTATACCAGGTCATAAGTATATGTGCACTACATTAAATTCTTATTAGTTCTGTAGAGATTCAGTTTTAACAAAAAGTTTTTCAACAAGTCATAAAGTTAAATTTTAACTTAGTCAAACATGGAATCAGTAGTAGAAATAAATGTGTTTTTTATTTAAATCAATCAACTATCCTAAAAGATTTATTTATTTATTTATTCAACCATAAAACTTACAACTATCTTTACCGGCACGAAACCTAATACGATAGAGTAGCTGAGCTTACAATAAATACCTGACTAAAAAAGATTAGGTAATATAAAATAATTTCCACCTACCTGGCAGTGCTGGAGACAAGTTTAATATAATCCTCTTTGGTCCACCAAGACCGAACACTCCTCCACTCTCTTCCTCAATAAAGAAAACATAATACAGATGAAGTGATAAACAAACCAATCCCTTTGGAATGTCACCAGGTTTTCCCCACAATATTCTATGAGTGGTCAATACGACTTCTCCATCCATGAATTGAGTCTGTAAAAAGATTAATATTTCTTCATGACATATAAAAGATCAGCAAAAGTTTGAACATTCACTATAAAGTAGCTAAGTTGTCTACTTTAACACAGAACAAATGAGTCAACAGTTCGTAGTAAGAGAGTTAAAGTTTAAAAGTAAACAAATACTTCTGTCCAAGCCAAACCTTGTCGACTCCATCATAAATCTTCACGTTCTTATCTCTTTTTATGTAATTTTCTCCTTCGAATAAACGAGCTTCAATATATTCAAAACGATCCATTACTTAAATCATTAATAAGATGACTAATTTTAGTTTTATCAATTAAATCATGGTAATTTATCGAAGTAACCAAAACAACAAAATAAATTCGCCAAATGACAACTTGACTGAACGCACAGACCATAAATTATATTACAATTGTACTATTGTTGACCAGACCACAGAGTGATGCTATATACATATATGCTATATATATATATTATAGTGTGAACTATTGTGAACATGATGAATATATCGACGCTGGAAAGGCAACCTTGCTTAAGCGCCAAATTTGCGATAATTAGTAATATATATCATTAGAATCGCCTGATTTTTTTCTATCTGCAGATCTCGGTTTCATCCAATTCTGGCCATTTTTAACATTCATTTGACTGCCATTCTGACAAAAAAAAAAATATTTATATTTTATTTGGAAATTGTCATTCTTTTAATCGCTCTCCTGTAAAATAGCCAAATGGTGCATAAGCAAGGTTGCCTTTGCAGCGTCGATATAACTGAATACATCGGCCTCCCGATGCCTTGATCATCTTTGATCCACTGGGTATATGGGAAGTGTAGATTATCTACACCGTTTGCTAGTTCGTGGTCACTGTGTTCTGCTAAATAATAGAGCTGTGACAAACCGTATGTATTCGGTACTGAGTAACGGGTGCGCCATCTAGTACGAAGTAACGAAACGTTACACACGAATGCAATTCGTTACTCGCACTTTTCGTTACTCGCACTTTTCGTATGAGTACCTACTCTGTTTCAGTTCACGCAAGTACCGATGATGCGTATATTAAAACGTTTAAACAAATGCGCGCATTTTTCGGTGAATCAAAAAAACGTGCGTTGCAATTTGGAAATTCGTCGTCCCAAGTTGTTTACTGAAGGTTTTGTATGTTTAGACGAAGTTTGATATTGGAATAACTTTCAAAATCGTTAATTCTAATAACAAAAAAAAATGGTTGCCTGTAAAGTCGTTTTTACGGGCGAAGATTTTACGTGACAACGTCTTTTTCTCGGTAGAATATTTATTGATATGAATATAATTAAATTGCACAATAGGAACAAGGAATTCTAGTGCTGCGCGCGCGGCAGACCGATCATAGTTGAGTGGGAGAGAGACGCAAGGCATTCGCCGGGCCTCTCTCTCGTTCGGTGACTCATCGTAACGTTACCGAGCGTTACACTTTTTCATAAGTGACTCCCAGCCGCAACCTAATTTAAGACGTTGTCACGTCAAAAATTGGTTTTGTTTCAATTTGGTTAACTATGACACTAGTCCTTCAAATATGTGGTTAAAACATGATTTATTAAATTTTTTGTGTTAAATTTAATTCTTAGCAACACTACTTTTTGATGATTTATCGTTAGAATGTTGTTTAAATTTTATTGTCAATAAATAATTTTATACACCTATTTATTGCTTTTTAATTATAATCGATGCGTCATGTATTGCGATGTCAAACTGTACGCGTACGCAATACGATTCAATTCGTTACTCTAACATAGCACAGCATGTTATGAGGTGTCAGAAGTAACGAGTAACGTAACGATACGATAGTAACGAATACAAATTGTAAAAGTAACGAATACATGCGGGTATGCTTTGTTTCGTTACTTTTACACCTCTACTAAATAAAGCCTTTATTATGACAATAAAACTCAAATTACGTAGACTTTCTTTCTTTATTTTAAATAAATAACCTAGACAGACTGATAATAGGTTAAGGCTTAAGTATACGTTGGTCGACCGCACCTTTAGTAACATATTATTCAAAATGTTTGTTAATAGTTTAGGAGGAATGCATAAAGCTTAAATTAAACCATGTAGACACTACTTAACTAACAACGTGTCATGACTGCAGCAGTCAATGTCAAGCATTTCTCAAGTCAACGGAAGATTGTTATGTGTTGTCATCATTATAAGTCACTTGTCAATTTTGCTATGCACATTGAAATGAAAGGCAATTCGAATTCGAAAGGCTAACCTGCAATTATTTTGAAAAGAAACTATTCAATACCTTTGCTACTGACCAAGGCTTTACCGCAGAGTTTTATTATCTCACTAGGTGAGCGCACGTTCTTATTGGATTTTATGTTATAATAATATAATAATATGGCAGATAATGTAGAATTACTGCAGAAAATTAAAGAACAAGGAGATCTCGTAAGAAAATTAAAAGCCGCGAAGGAATCGAGCGATAAGGTCAGTTTTCCTCCTCACCTAGTCACTGTTATAACAATGATTTGTTGCATCATTCTAGTCAACCTTACTTCATATTGTTCTGAGATGTATCATAACCATAAGTAATTATTATAGGAACAGAGAAGCAAAGTAGGATATAATCTCGAAGAAATCGACAAGTGGTTGTCCCAATATAGTTACATATGTGGCTACACACCTAGCAGCTGTGACATAGAATTATCTAAAAACTTTGAGTTAAATTTAGATTTTCTGAATTATAAGTATATTAAAAGGTGGTGTTCACACATGCGGAGTTACAGCAGCTCTGAAATATCGTTGTTTCCTAAAAATAATCCTCCTCTTTTTATGACAAATGTTGATAACAGTTCAAAATTGTTGAATGATAAGGTTTGTTCAAATATTTTTGCTGGTAGTTGGTTGTTTTATTGTTGGCAAAAAATATTGTGTGCACCCTTCTCTTTCATTTAGTACACCACAAAAAAGATAAAACTCTCTACATATGGTTATTTCGTCACCACTTAGAACAAAGAAGCAAATGGTTTCCAGACCCTGTTAGAATCAATTTGTCTATTTTGCAGGAGACATCCTGCCTCTGTCATGTGACTGACTGGTCAATCTATATTTACTTGATGTTGATGTATGTCTTAATAAGATGTAATTTACTTTCTGTTTCCGGTCATGAATGTTAAAATAGTAGTGGTGACGAGATACCATATGCTTGAAGATAAAAATTTATGAAGCATGTTGTACAAAGCATTGCAGTTACAAAATAAATATTCAAGAGTTTTGCAACTCGCCAATTCTGCTTTCTATGGAGTTCCAACAAAAAGTATTTCAACATCTTCTTGCTTCAAGGTATTAGAGAAAAAAATGCACTAGTTATAGATTCTGTTTAATATTTGAGTTAAAAGTATAGTTTGTTTTTAATAAATTTATGTCAGATGTTTGTAAGCTTAAGTATACAGGGTTACAGGTTAAGTCGACCTGTTCCCGTTGAGGGTGTGTAGCTTACATCGTTTCTGACTGATTTGCCTATGAAACACCCTATCCTAAATCTAACCGTTTTCGAGATATTTTAATTTAACTGCTTTTTATAAAAAATACCCGATTTCCGGCTATATTTTCAAATGTGCGCTTTAAAATATCTAAGTTTCATTAGCTATCCAAGGAGGTATAACATAGACTAATAAACGAGGATAGCTAAAGAAACGTAGATATTTAAAGCGCATCTGCAAAACAGGAGCCATAAATTTTTTTTAAAGATATCCTGTTAAGAAAAATACACTTACTTAAATTTTATATTTTTCTTCAAGTGTTTATTGTCCACAACGACTAATTTATTCATTTTATGTGAAATATGGTTATTGAGGTCTCGAAGCATCTTATTTTACATGTAAAAAACAAACAATTGTAAAAATAAGACTTACACATTTGAAAATATCTTAGGTAATAGCCGGAAATCGGGTGTTCTTTATAAAAGCAGTTAAATTTAAATATCTCGAAAACGGTTAGATTTTGAATAGGGTGTTTCATTGACAAATCAGTCAGAAGAGATGTAAACTACACGCCCTTAACGGGAATAGGTCGACTTAAACTGTAACCCTGTATTAGATATAAGCATGGATGTAGTATTTACAGTTTTTATTTTATTCCTATAATATGCTTTTGTATAAACCTGATTTAAAGTAGTGAAGTCTCTGAAATATCTTCTGAGATATATGTTAAAAAGATTATACAAGATAATCTTGTATTACATTGCGATTATATTCAAATAAATATTTAAGTGATGCTAAACTTGAGTGTGTTTGGAAAATGTACTATGTTTTGTGTATCAAACAAAGTTTTCATAACAGAGACCTTATTTAGAAAATCACAATGAGCTGTTTTTTTTATAAGAATTTCTGTTTAAAAGACCTTATTTATTAATGTTTTATCATGCCTTCTCGCATTTCACTTTGATATAAATAAAATGCAGTAAATATTTTTCAGATTCAAGAAGAGGTAGCTAATTTATTTGCTCTGAAAGCTCAGCTGGGCTCTGACAATGCCCCTCCACAGAAGTTTACTCTTAAGACACCTAAAGGTACTAGGGATTACAATCCACAGCAGATGACTATAAGAAATAATGTTTTGGACAAAATCATCAAAGTCTTTAAAAAACATGGAGCAGAATGCATTGATACACCAGTATTTGAATTGAAGGTAATTGTTATAAAAAGTTTAAACAAGCTGATTGTTTTTTTTTGTTTGCAAATGTTGCCTAGTTGCCTCATGTTAGGAAAGTGTTTCATAAACAAGAAAGTTTATTATATTAAATTTAACTTTAAGAAAATTATTAATTGTTTAACTTTTTTTCATTTTCTTTGCTAACATTTGATTTTTATATTTTATTTCGATAAGCTTGATAAGATAATTTCGTACACTAATTGTTTCTATGATATAATTTTAGGAAGTGCTGACTGGAAAATATGGTGAAGATTCTAAGCTTATTTATGACTTAAAAGATCAAGGCGGTGAAATCCTATCGTTAAGGTATGATCTCACTGTACCTCTAGCTAGATATCTGGCTATGAGCAAAATAAGCACATTGAAAAGATACCATATCGCAAAGGTGTATCGAAGAGACAATCCTGCCATGACAAGGGGAAGGTATAGGGAATTCTATCAATGTGTAAGTAAAGAAAACATCAGAAATATGTTTCAATTGTTAGAAAAATAATCTTATTTTTACACTGCTTTTTCCTCTCCAATGGTGCTTTATCTCTAAACATCATGTCAACATATCAGGCAAGGTATCAATAAGGTATATGATATGATTTGTCAATATATGATTTGACGACCGATATGGCGTGGAGGTCAGTATACCTTCACTTCACTCCAGAGGTCGTGGGTTCGATTCCCACACAGGACAAATCATTGTGCATGAATATGAATATTTGTTCTGTTCAAAAAAATATTTGAGAATGTTTATCCATTGTTTAGTATCCATAACACAAGTTCTTAATGATACTTATCTTGGAACTAAATAATTTGTGTAATTGTCAGAAAATATTTATTTATTTATTATTAATATATCCATTGTAAGCAAATAAAGGCTTAAAAAATAACTTTCATTCAGAATTGTCACCGAGTAATTTTTTCAAACCATTACTTGTTTACAATTGATTCCCGCATCAATAAAATATTAACATATATCAGTTCAATTATGTTTTTTTCAATTATATTCAATGCTAGAAAGGCATTGTTAACGATTCTGTTTAGTAGAAAGTTTGAGGCACTTGTATTAGGAGTGAGTTCACATTTGTAGCTAGGCAGTGAGGTTTGAACACCGTGCTAATTGATTTTTTCATCAAAAATAATACTCATACAAACATGACTGCTCTTAAATAAATAATGTTTAAAAATTTCTGAACTAAGTGCCTCAAGTTGTAGACAAGTGAATACAACTAATAGGCAGTATGTGTATCAAAGTCAATATAACAGAAACAAATTTTGCTTTTCCTAAGACCTAATTTTATTCACAGGATTTTGATATAGCTGGCCAATATGATCCTATGGTTCCTGATGCGGAATGTCTTAAGGTTGTCTCTGAGATTTTGGATTCCCTGAATATTGGGAAATTTGTCATAAAAGTCAACCACAGGCGACTGTTAGATGGAATGTTTGAGGCCTGTGGTGTACCTAGTGACAAGTTCCGTACTACATGCTCAACAGTTGATAAGCTAGACAAGGTTCGTAAACAACAGATATCCATTTTAATTAAATAGCAAACAATAAATAGCCAGTGCCACAGCCATCTTTTGTTCTGAACAAATTTTATAATTTAAGTTTAAGCTTAGAGACTAAGACATCTTGGGGAATAGTAGAGCTTGTACTATAAGTCCTAAACATCAGTTACTTTATTTTTTTAGACCTGGAGCAAGTCAAAATATTTTAATCATATTTTTTTGCAGGCATTTAATTTTATCTTAACATGTCTATGGAGATAACTTTAACTCTACAGGCTGTAAAAAAATTTTCTTTGAAACTATAGCTATTGAAGGTCACAAGTAAATAAAATAAGTCTGGATTAAACTTTGTCTAGATCAAAAACTATAAATAAAATAAGAAACACCTGTTTATTTTACAAAAAATATTTGAAAACTTGAAACAAATTGTGCCTAATTTGGTAAACATGCACAAACGCAGAGTAAGTCGCAGGAGCCTCCTAGTTTATTATGAAATCTCAATGAAAATATTTGCACTATTGTTATTGGCATACGATGCTGTTTCATTTGTATGCAATAAATTAATTACAAGTTCAGCGTTAGATAATGCAAGTCACGCTCTATTTAATGCACTTTTTACTTCATTCACGTCGCGTAGACTAGGTCTGCAGTACATTTATTGGTGTCATGGAAAGTATAGAAATACTTACCGCAGAGATGCAAGGTTTATAAATTGCTTATGCTACGAAATGCTATTAAATTTTTCTTTTAAATGTAACTTTTTGTAAATTCATATTTTACATAAAGTAGGTATTATTCATATATATTGTTGGTGTGGTAAGTTCAGATTGAGTTGTTCTTTATGGGCTAACTTGATACCTTAGGAATGGAGTAAGTGCGTTTATGCCGATTGCTTTGACATTAGTATAATAATAGTAGTATTGATAATAGGAATAGGAAATTATAGGGCTACTCATTATTATCTTTCGTTCTTCTTTCTTTTTGGCTTATACATGTTCAGTCTAGTATCCAGTCATAAATGTAACACAATATACACGTATATTCTTGACTCAATAGACTTCTTTATTTAGCTTTCTTTACACATCTATTTGGCTTTGTACTCCTTTAACCATTCTCACGCGTACATAAGTATTTGCTAACGTTTGTCTTGTTGAGTTAGTACGATAAGTTAGTGGATTTACTACTCATTTATTAGAGCAGGATAAGGCGTAGGGAACTATCCCTTAATATCTGAGTAGGAGATACTCTGCAATGAAAATGAAAGTTTTGTATGGACTATCTGTGAAGTAAACATAAATGGGTACCTATTAGGACATTGTAAACCTACATGCCCTTAATATTCCTTAATAAAATTAAACCTAAATTTAGACGGATGTGGCCGGATTTAAAATAAAAACAAGATCCTATACACAATGTAGAACATTGTAGATTATGTAGCTTTAATGCTTGTGTGTAATTAATTACTGCTCTAGGGTGGGTCATCCTTTTAAAGTGAAACTCAATATAGCCACCAATTAAAATAATTGTAAAATAGGAAAATAATGTAGCAGGTGAAATTCACTGCAGGATAACAAAGCAGCCCTGCTCATCAAGCTAAGGTAGATAGAAAGAGCACTTAACGTTTCGAGAAGACTCAAATTTAACCAATTTGGTTATGCGTAATATAAGGTGTAAAAACGCAGCAGTATTTTTAAAAATCTATTGGTAAGAGCCGCAATTTAGTACATATTCACTGCGATACTGATCTATGGCGCTTGCGTACTGTGCACCTTTAAGCGCTGCACCTATAACGTATTGTAGTATTCGGTTAATAAGAGTTAGGTGGTATTTTCTCAAGTCCATGCTAGGTTGATTTCATCTTACTTTTGGCACAGGCTGCAGACAGAGTTACTTTCACTTTTATATTATTGGTTTGAGAGGGATTGGTAACAATAATACTACAAGCAATTTTTACCATCTTTCCTGTATAGATTTTATCCTTAACTAAAACATTTATTTTTTTTACAAGTATTTTTTCATCATGCAAAAAAATCTCAAATCTGCTTACTTATCTTTTTACAGTCTCCTTGGGAGGAAGTCAGAGTAGAGATGATCAACGAAAAGGGAGTGACACCTGAAGCAGCGGACGAAATAGGGCAATACGTGAGATTGAATGGCAGCACAGAATTGGTAGACAAACTGCTTAAAGACGAGAAACTTTCCAATGTGAAAGCAGCTGTCGAAGGTCTAGAAGGCATCAAGCTGTTGTTGGAATATTGTGAATTGTTTGGGATCAAGGATAAGATACTGTTTGATCTCAGTTTGGCTAGAGGTTTGGATTATTACACGGGAGCTATTTTTGAAGCTGTTATGACTGGTTAGTCTATTAATATGACAAAATCTTTCTAAGAAGTTTCTTGGCGTTTCTATACTGTCTATGACCGTATAGTTTTACTTTTTTGGTTATATAAATGATTGTTTTTAAATCTGAGTTCCTAGTGTGATAAATATCACGAATATTTTATTGGTTTAGTCCTAGAATTACTAATTGGCAAAATGACTGACTTACGAAATCGACTTTAAATTGATTAGGTTCAAGGTATTATTTGAAAATAGTGGTTCTTTTAAAACCTAAAAAGAATGACCTTGAACTTAATCAATTTCGAGTCGATTTTGAAAGTAGTCATTTCTCGAATGAGTCGATCTTAGACTTAACGGAATAATTAGCTTCACGCATTTTCAAAAGATATTACAGACTTCTCACATCCGGTACACAATGTTTTTTGGTTATTGTATAAATATTATTATTGTATAGAAAATTTTCACCCCAAGAAACTGGTTGGCTTTAAAAGGCACTTCACTAAGATAATTTTCATTGCCCCAATTGCGTGTAGGATTTATTGAAATAATTTTACGACAAATAATTAACTTCCTTTGTGACAAGTTTGCACGGTAAATAATATAAAAAAATAAACACGGGCTTTCCCCGCATTCACTCGACTCTCAAGTTTTAAAATATAGTCAGTTGTCACTGTTCAATACGACAAAAATGTTCTAAATAAACCGTCTGATCTTTAATGAATCTGTCATTTTCATATAAACAAATCAAGTAAATTAATCACAATGAAGTACCTAAACAAATTACGTTACTGATGTAAGATTTGATTGATTTGTGCAAAATTAATAAAGTGGGTTATTCATTATTGTTTATTAAACAGCTCGTTTCCTTTCAGAGCCAATTAAAATAGGCATTGAGGATCAGACAGTTGGTTCCATCGCAGGAGGTGGCCGGTACGATAACCTTGTTGGCATGTTCGACTCTAAGAATAAACAGGTAATTATATTCACAATTATAAAAAGTATATTCCTGATTAACGGATTTATTGACGCACAGCTCAAACCACATGGTAAATCGTAAGAGGATTGGTAAGATTTTTTATTGGGTTGTGACTCTTAGGGTGCGTCCACACCTGGCGAATATGCCGCGAATGTGCAGCTCGCGAGCTGCGCTCCTGCTCTGCCCGCATTCGTATGAGTTGTCCTAAAATAGACACGTGTGATTGCACGCGCTGTACGCATATTCTAAATGTGTACGCAACCTAACCTAACTAATCAGATTTACGGGACTGCTTGAAAGGGTTACCGCGGCCCTGGGACATAGCAGGCTCAGAAAGGAACATATATGGTTTTTCGTCAGTTAAAGTCTGACGCAAAAAGCTCTTATAAAAGATAGCTATTAAACAATTAGTGTTTGCTAAGGAAGGATTTATAAAAAAAAATAGTGGCACAACATCACAGAAGACACACACTTTAGAAGCTTTCTAAATTCAGTCAAACTTACAAAATTATTACGCTTTTAAAATTATATTCTGAGTTTTAATACAAATAACAGCTTTTGGGGTATAAAGAGATGGAAAGATATTGGAGCTTGAAACTTAGCTTAGTGATTTATTTAATAACGTGGACTGGTATGATGGCTTAGATTATGTATTTTAAACGTAGACAGAACCTCTTAGAGGGTCAAATGTCGCGGTATTTGATTAATTTTCCAGATGTTTAAATGCTTAATTTTAAATATCAGATTTTTTATAAATAATTGCAAATTGTAATAAAATTGTTTGTTTCCAGGTCCCCTGTGTTGGCATGAGTATAGGCGTGGAGCGTATATTCTCAGTCCTAGAAGCGAAGTTAGCTGCAGGACAGTTGCGCGTGCGTACTAACGATCTGGAAGTATACGTCATTTCCGCGCAAAAGAATTTCCTCAACGAGCGCATGAAGATCTGCAATGAGCTATGGAATGCTGGAATCAAGGTTTGTGATTATTTATTACCTTTAATTATTGCAATATGTTATTTAATATTTCTCATACGTAAAAAAAAACTTTTTTACAATATTATGGTCTAAAACCTACTTTCTTCTTTAATTTTAACTGTATTATTCGTTTCGCTCACTTTATTTAAATTAAATATATCCAGTACTAATGAATTATATATTCGGGTTATCATTTACAGAGAATATGCCATAACAAACATTTTACCTCTGGATGTTTCAAGCCACCTGTATCCACAAATGAACATGAGGTTATAAATATTAGTAGAAATAACTCTTATAAATATGCATTTCAGACCGAGCAGTCTTATAAGAAAAACCCTAAAATGCTGACTCAACTTCAGCACTGTGAAGAGAATGGTACTCCCCTGGCTATAGTGCTGGGCGAGTCCGAGTTAAAGCGAGGGCTTGTGAAGATCAGGAATATCTCCTCAAGGCAAGAAGATGAGGTTCCGAGGGAGAAGCTCGTCGAAGAACTCACTTTACGGATAGCCGCTTTGAATAAAGTGGAAGTTAATGGATCGTAATGTAAATTGTAAAACAGCAAGACCTGTCTCATAACCGTGATATTGTACCAGTGCAAAACTTTTGGTGTTCCTAACCGTTCTTATAAGGCAATTGGATCGTTTTCGCTTCATAGATTTTGTAATTTCATTTTACCCTACAACTTAAGATAATACGCACAGTAAAAGCCGTATGTCCGGGACGTACCACAAGCGTGTTGTGTAGACTTATACTCAAATACGAGTAAGTAATGTAAACTTCCATCTTTTGTCTCGCCCACAATACTTAAAGTGTAGTACGTTTATTTGGTCAGCACGTTCGATAGGATCTTATATCAGCCGATTATGGTATTTTTATAAAATTACAGTGATACTTTACTTAGTTTTTGACCGACTTTTCCTTTAGAATAATGAATACAAATGAATTAAATGATTTTGTATTGTTCCATATCTATTACATTTAATTATCAGTTATCATCATATACAAATATTATTGTCGTTCTAATATTTTAACAATATTCTATAAGAGAAACTAGGAAATTGCATTTTTTAACTTTTTGTACCGTAAATTTAACTAAGAGTATATTATTATGTCGTTCGTCGTCGCTCTATCGTTAAATTGGCCGGATCGTGATATGCCTGGGTGTTATATAAACTGTCGCTTTAACATCAGTTCTCGGCAGATCCAGTCCATTTTAACCCCTTAGGAAGGAGGGTTTTTTGGGTAATATTTAATAGATCAAGAAAAAATTACATTTAATTTGCCGCGACTGAGGCATATCACACTATTTATCTGGCTTATTTAACGATTGTGTTACGAAGTAATAGATACAAGTGTGGAAATAAAATGTTATTCTGTTAATTACATTGTGTGAAGTTCAAAGTTGAAAATGAAGAAAATGTTTTTCCTTTTTGGGTCATTAAAGATGCTCCTGAAAATGTAATGATTTGTAACTAATAAAATTTATGATTTCACGGTATGGGAGCGCATTCATATATTTTTTGGATTGCGCAGACTGCTTACTCTCTGGCTGGATTTGGTCATTATGACGACACGTCATATTAAAGAAATTCACGTAGTAAATCATAAACTGGTGAATTTGTTTTGTGTTAATAAGCGTTCAAATATTTACTTAAAGGGTTTCCTATATTACAATTAAGCAATAAATAATGTTACATCGATAAGAAGATTTACATCTATTTTCCGTAGTTATTTATTTCGACAAATTAAAAAGTTCAGTGTTTCAAACATTTTTATCTACCATTCAGTGATGTAAACGAAGAAGTACCTATTATTTTACAAAGTAAATTATAATGTAGAAATGATACAATACATTTACAAATAAATACTTAAAACAGATTTCTGTTTTTTATTTTTTACTTACGACGCGGTTTTTTAATTTATCCGTAATATATAAGTTGTAAATACATTGGAATAATCCTAGGAATTTGACAAAAATCCGGATATTGGATAGGTAGGTTACCCTGGTCATCTAGGTGCATTAACTTCTAATTGAACAAAGGACACTTTTTGTTTTAAATTAATTCAAATATCCTTATTGTGAAACATGGGTGACACTGGTGTTATTGGTAGATATGTTTCTACTTTGTGCTGCTGGATTATATAGCCTGGATGATTTAATTCGGAGGTGAATACTAATATTTCCGCTTTGTGCACTCAGGTAATATCACCTAGATGTAAAGCCATATAAAACAAAATTCCTAAAATGGTTCGTATTGTTTCAAGTTTCAGTTGCTGATTTCATTTAACGATTTTTTTTATACGAGATCAAAGGAGTATCAGATTGTAAGCGCATGCAAGATCTAAATAGTGTGGTTAAATGGAGTAAGAAAAATCAACTGTATTTAAATATATCTAAATGTAATGTGGTTTCTTTTACTAGAGCGAAATCGCCGCTGCTATACGAGTACAGCATGGACACTAAAGTTTTAACACGAAAACAAGAGGTGCGTGACTTGGGGGTAACAATGACATCAGATTTGCAGTTTCGTGAACATATCACAGAAGTCTGTAAAAAAGCATATCGGAACCTGGGACTGTTTCTTAGACAAGCAAGAGAAGCCAACTGGACTTCGATGCAGTAGTTTGGGCACCTCACGAAGCAAAGTATGTGGCTATGATAGAACGAATACAAAATAAATTTACAAGGTTCTTGTATATGAAGTTTTATGGGGTTTATCCGTTTTATCCACTTATGTACCCAATACTATTTGTTTTGGGGATGGTCGGCTATTAAAAGTTGGAAGTGCGCAGGGATTTGGCACTCGCGATTCATATGGTAAGCCTGTTGCGAGGATGTGCTCATAACCCAGTCGTGCTGCAGTACATGGGGCTGAGTGTACCAGATAGACACGTGTGGAGGCGGAGGCGACCGGGCCTCCTGGTAACACCTATAGCCAGAACTAATTTATTGCGGCAAACAACTTTAACGCGTATCACTATTTTATTGAATAAGGTCCATGAAATTGTTGATTTGCTTACATGTTCTTTGAGTGAATTCGAAATAGTGACACTAAAACTTCTGTGTAATTTTTAATTTTAGATACAGTATCGCATTGGGAACTTACCTGTCATGATAGTACAAATCTATATAATAAATAAAATAAAAACTCAGTAGTTTAAAAGTTTTGTGTATAGTGATGAGGTGTATAGGTGTAAGGAGTGGATGGTACAACAACTTTAGTTTAAAAGTGAGGTGTATAGGTGTAAGGAGTGGATGGTACAACAACTTATAAGGAACTACCCCCTACGGTGGGAAATAAATAAAATAAGTAAGTATTGCGGTACTAAGGTTAGCTTTTTAACGGGTGACTGATTGTGTGGCATTAAATATTGGTCGTTCATCGGAAGGCACTCACAGACTATTGTTGCTTCCTTTATCACTATATGTGGTAGTCGTTAAGCAATGTTGGAAGGCCATTTGGGCAGCTTAAAAATCTAACAACTGGATGCCACATAGCTACATAGTCGGGGGGGTCCCCGACTGGTCTCCATCTTGTCGTGGTGGGGGGGCTGAGTACCTCCCGGTAGGGCGGAGAAGCCGGGAAAAGGTAACACCCAGAGGTTGGCGACTCTGGGTGCCCTTAGTACTGGCTACCGGGGCGGAAACTAAGAGGGACCTATGGAGGGCGCAGCGGGTAGGCCAGGAGAGCCCGCCAAGCTGCTCCAGGAGGGTCTTAGGCAGCGGGGGCAGGGGGCCCCTGCTGTCTAACCATGGACCCTCCGGGAAGTCGGCCACACACGCTATGGTCGCACAAGGAGGTAGGGTGGGTGGGTCCACTGCGCCTTTCTGAAGAGGTCCTCCCGGTTTTGGTTCGGGGGACGTTGGCCGCAGGCGGGGTGTCAGACACTGCAACACAGGTACTTGCCCCCGCCTCTTTCTCAAGATGCGGCGGGCTTCGTCGTAAGATTTTTAGTGGGTAGGTATTACTACTGGCAGTCGTGTCTGCCGGTGGTGAGTCCCACACCCCCTTTCGGTCCCCCTTTGGCCGGAAGGCAGAGCGTTAACGCATTTTGTTACCGACGTAAAACAAAAAAAAAAGGATGCCACATAGCTGTCTCCATATATCCGCACAAGGTCCGTGTGGTGAAATCTGAATCCTTTGGTCATATATCAATAATAACCTTTTAACTTTTATATCTCTTGATTTTGATACATATCCTTATACCTGTTTTTTTATACCCTTTTTTGAAGCATGATATTATTATAGAGCCAAAAATTCACAATTTGATTTTATTTCAAGAACAATTAGGTTATGTTACGTGTCTAATACCTTAATCAAAATCAATAAGAATTACAGCCACTACTGCCACTTGCTTGGATAACATATTTACAGATATTATACTGAGTGATGACAGTAAAAAAATAATTAATCAATTAGATTCAGATCATTGTGGTCAACAAATATCTTTGCTTTGTAGAAATAAAACTGTGGCTAAAAGAACAATAACATTTATACCAAAAACCAATAATCGTTTTGAGAGGTTTAACAATAAATTATTATCATTTAGTTTACCCATGGTAGATAAAAGCAATGACCCTAATATTTTATATAATATGTTTTTTAGCGACTTTTGTATTAGTTTTCAATCAACATTTACTCCCAAAACGATTAAGGTAAATGATAATGCTGCCTTTAGTGAATGGGCTACTCCTGGGCTACATAAAAGTAGAAAGAGACTGTATGAACTGTATGACGAAAGAAATGTTAACAATAGTGAACAATTTCATAATTATGTAAGGAAATATTCTAAAATATTTAGAAAAGCATGTCATACGGCAAAGTCTTGTTATTTGAGCTATAAAATTAAAAATAGTGATGATAAGATTAAAATGACATGGAATATTATTAATAGTGAAACGGGAAGAAATAAGAATTATAATAATAAGTTTAAACTCAACATTGATAGCAAGACGCTTACATCTGACTTAGATATTGCCAATGCTTTTGAAGACTTCTTTACTAATATTCCAGTGTCTACTACAAAAACTTTAAATTCCTCGCCTACTTTAGCGGAGGCTATTTTAAGAGATAATGTAAACATTTGTACAGAAGAGTTTATGTTTAATCATGTAACACCCATAGATATAATTAAGACATTTAATACTCTTAATGTTAAAAAGACTGCAGACCTCTGGGGCAATTCCATCGTAGTTACCAAGCCTATCATTGTTTCGGTGGCGCACAGTTTAGCTATAATATTTAATAAATGTATAGATTGCGGCACGTTTCCAGATTTAATGAAAAATAGTAAAATCATTCCACTATTTAAATCGGGCAGTACAGCAGACCCAACTAATTTTAGACCTATTTCAGTGCTACTTTTAGTAAAATTTTTGAAAAACTTATTTACAGCCAAATGTTAAGATTTTTTAATAAAAATGGCTTAATGCATTCAAAACAATTTGGATTCACTAAGGGTCGCTCCACAACCGATGCAGGTGTTGAGCTTTTGAAACATATTTTTGATGCTTGGGAAGATTCTTTGGACGCTTTAGGTATTTTTTGCGATCTGTCCAAAGCTTTTGATTGTGTTCCTCATGAAACATTGATAAAAAAATTAGATTATTATGGAATAAGAGGCTCCGCATTGGATCTTCTTACTTCTTACTTAAGTAATAGGATTCAAAGGGTTGAAGTTAATGGAAAGCGATCTCAGGGTTCTGTAGTAAAAATGGAGGTACCGCAGGGCTCGATTCTCGGCCCGTTTTTGTTTTTAATTTATATTAATGATTTGCCACATTTGGTAAAGGAAAATCACGAGATAGTATTGTTTGCTGATGATACATCATTATTATTTAAAATAAAGCGATATCAGAACCCAGACGATGTAAACAATGCGATCTCAAAGATGGTGCACTGGTTTGACGTTAACAATTTATTATTAAATGGGGCTAAAACGAAATGCATTAAATTCGTGACGCCTAACGTCAGACAAGTAAACACCACTATTAAAATAAAGGAAGATGAGTTGACCCTTGTGGATACCACCAAATTTTTGGGTGTTATATTAGATTCTAAGTTACAGTGGGGCCCACATATTTGTGAATTGTCGAATAGACTCAGCTCTGCTGCATACGCGGTAAAGAAAATTCGCCAATTAACAGACGTTGAAACAGCTAGGCTTGTTTATCATTGCTATTTTCATAGTGTTATGTCGTATGGTATTCTTCTGTGGGGTTGTGCCGCAGATATTCAAAATATTTTTGTACTGCAGAAGAGGGCCATACGAGCAATTTATAATCTACCATGTAGACATTCACTGATAAATTTAAAGAAAATGGTATTTTGACAGTGGCGGGTCAGTTTGTTTATGAAAACCTAGTATATGTACACAAAAATTTTGATAAATTGAGTAAGAAAAGTGATATACATAACCTAAACACAAGAAATAAGCATAAACTAGTTGTACCTGCCACTAGGCTCCAAAAAATTAACAAATCTTTTAAAGGTCAATGTGTGCGATTCTATAATAAAATCCCAAGCAATATACAGCAATTAAGCCTAAATAAATTTAAATTAACAATAAAACGCAAGCTGTCTTCAAAGGGATATTATTCTATTAAAGACTATATGGCTGATAAAAATGCTTGGGATTAAACCGCCGTTTCATACAGGCTATTCTAATATGAATGACTTAAAGCATGAATATTGTTATATTATGTTGCATTGTATAGCGTCACAGACAAATGAAGATTGTTACTAACCAATCGATAATTTAAAAGAGCATAGCCTGTGAGTTTCTTGCCAGTTCTTCTTACAGAGCGGTGGCTCGGAACTGGCACTTAGATTCGCTTGCACTTAAATGTTTTTTGTTTTTTTAAATTATTTGGTTGCAAGTGAATCTAAGCTTCGTGATTTTAGTATAGTTATATTTTATTTGTTTTTGTTATTTTTTTATAATTTTGACGTTTTCAAGTACTATGTAATAGTTTATGAAATAAAGTATTTTTGACTTTTGACTTTTTTGACTTTTGAATATAACGATTATGTTGCTAGGAAGGCACATAATTATAATCAGATATAAAAATAAACACTACTTTAAAAATGTCGGTCGGCAACACACTAGATGATGCTTCTGACTGGAGTTAGCACGGTAAAAAGCGCACTCATTCGTGACGGTCTGAAAAAATGCCGTTTCACGCCCCCTTGCAAAGACCCAGGTTTATAGGATCTAAGAAACACATGAGCTGGCAGAGAATTCCTAAATTTAATGGAGGACGCCGGAATGCCGGAACACAGGAACGCCTTACCAAGTTTCTTGGTTCGAGTGCAGATAGTCTGCACGTTATGTGGATTTTTCCTAAGACCAGTACGTGTTGTTCGGTAGAGGAAAGGAGAGGGCGGAATGAGATCGAGAAGTTCCTCAGAACACTCACCATAATAGTTCCGGTAGAAGACATATAGAGAAAATGTCCCTATGTAGCTATAGGTCCTCAACAGAGGCTGTAACCTCATTGTCCCCAATAATGAGAACCGCTCGCCCTTGCAGTCTATCAAGTGCGTCAAGGAAGTACTTAGCAGAACCGTCCCAAAGATGTGAAAAGTACTCCACTTTCGATCGCCCTTGAGTCTATTTATAGGCCGCAGAAACCATTTTCGATTTCCTAAATGGTATAAAATAGCATACAAGCATACGCCAGAATATCTACTCAAGTACTAATTATTGTATTTTACATCAAGCGTATTCTAGGATCTTTAAACCTAAGGTACTAATTATGTTAATGTTAGGGGCAATTATTTTACGATGATGCCCAAATTACAACCTAATCCCACTATACTATACTAGGTGATGCCGTCATAATATGAATAGCAAGCTTTTTTTATAGAATACGCTCATCAACTAGTATTTTATCATTGATTTGCATACGTGCGAACTATGTATGTATATATATAAATATTCGTGTTCTTTACGCATATTAAGTAATCTTCGTGCTCTTTACGCAAGCTACGAAATAAGTTTAATGTTAAGACGCGCTGGTCGGTAGTAGCATCTTTTAGTACCTACCCGTAATAATAGTTGTTTCTAATAGTACTTATTAGTAGCAGTGCCTGTTCAAGCTTTTTAATATTGTAGGCCTAGATAGCGCTTTTTGGCATGTCCGATAACATTTAATTTATTTAGGTAACCATTCCGAAAATTTATTCAATGACCTTACGTCAACGTCCCCAATTGGGTTGTATTGACCTCGGCCGTTGCTGACTGGGTGTCCGCGTTCTTCTGTTCTAATAATGTCATGTCATGGACATTGTTCGCGTTGTTCCTCGCGCATTGTTCCCCTAAACAGCCTCGGCGGTTCCTGTCATTGTGCCCTAATTTGCCGTGAAGTCCAACACGTTTTTTATCAGTATAAAACTGTTTATGCAATCTATCTTATATTTAATACGTGCTTGGACGTTTAAGCGTCGTTAACTCGCGATTAGCTCTTAACGGTAATGCGATGACTTCTCGGTTCGTTCTTAATTGTAGTGTGTTAATTTGTGTAACTTTGTTAACATCGTGCATTAGTGCATCTGTGCTGAAAGAAGCTTTGGAAGAACATTTAAAAGATGTTGAGCATAAAGACGAAGAAGAAACCGTACAGGTGGACAAGCACAAAGGAGAGAAAATACATCAAATTGAAAGTAATGTTAAGGACGATCACAAAAATCAATACTCTAAAGCAAACGATGAAGGAAAATATTTGAATAAAGAACATGATTCCAATTCAGCCTCTGAAAGCGACGTCTATCAAGGATATAATGCAAAGCAAGACAAAGCTGAGGACAGTGCAACAACGGGGTTTAAACGAGGTCACAAAAAAGGGCATCGCAACCAAGGTTTTCAGAACTCATATCACAAAGATGAATCATCAAACAAAAGTACCTTTTTCGACGATTTCAACGATGAAGGCGACCAAGCTGCATACAATATGCGACTAAATAATCATAATAATCAAGGAGATAGAAGCTACCAAGGCTCTCAAAGTAAGGGCAAAGAACATATTCGTGATGATTATACTGGAGGAGGATATAACCGACACGGCGATAATGGCTTGAAGCATAATGCACATTATGATTATGGAAAGAAATATTATTTAGATGATAATTTACGGCATAATAAACACCACAATGATCGCGACTTGCGTAATAGAGATCGATCATATAATCGACAGGAACATCATCATCCTCCAGTTCGACAGGATCCTGGTTGGGATTGGAAAGGCTTGGATGATAGGCGAGGCTGGGATGACCGAAGTGGTTGGGACGATCGTGAAGGTTGGGATGATGGAAGAGGATTTAGGCGTCCTGCATCTCCTGATTGGCAAAGGGATCCGGGGTGGAATGATTATAATGGTCCTGGGTATTATGACGATCGCGGAATACGCCATGAAGGAGGATATGGTTATGGACCTCAGCATGGCTATGGTTATGGTGAATCCAGAGCAGACCCTGTAGCCGCAGTACCTAAAAACGCGCCTATTGTCGCGCACAGAAAACAAACAATTACAATTTATGAAGATCCAAGATATGACGGTAAAGACAAAGGAAATTTGCGACGAGAAGAAGGTGACTATTTGCAATTAGATTTCAAGCCTAGTAGCCAGCGATATGCTAGTTACGATGATACATACTACAGCTCGCCTAGAGAAAAGTCGACGGAAACCAGCAAAATCAATAGGCTTGTTTATAACTATAGACGTCAATAAATTTAAAACAAAAATATTACCAGTTTTGTTAATAGAAGAATAATGCTTTCTAGGGATACTCATTAGTTATAACTGCGTCGAAGATTTTGGATATTTGTTGTAGGTTTACATCAAGAGTTAAATTGTATCAGTCAAATTGAAAAATATTTTGATCCAAGTTAAGTTGCTTTTAAACAGACAATAAAGTTAGCAATTTAACACAAAATCAATATTCTAGAGCCAAACGTAAACACATTTCCAACAGTTTGTATCTGAAATCCATATTCACTTGAATGTATTAAGGAAAGGATATTTCGATATTGCATATTTGCCGATATTCAGTGAGCCGTGCAAGTCACATACAGGTACTTTGAAGAGAAGATTCCTTGGGGCAGTTGTTCAGTGCTCGGTGACGGATGAACGGACGGTCAGTCGGGCGGCATATTTCAATATGCCACGCCTTGGACCGAAACGGCGAGACGCGGGTGGCGATGAATGATCGGATGCGCGCTAAATCGTATTTGAGGGATTTATTAAAACTTTTATTAGGTAAAAGGGTAATAAAATATGTTTATTATTAAATTTAAATGTTCATATTTCCATCGTTTTTGACATACTTATTATTTTGACTTAATGTTGTGTCCATTAAAGTGTGAAAAAGTTCTTAAACAAAAGATAAAGACAGTACTAGATAGCACATAATAAAACTGAATATGTACGTGTAATTTTGTATCATACAGATATACAAAATAAACCTTTTGTATACCTGTATCAAAGACAATGCGTTAAAAATTATTACGATACTTATTTCTTCCCCATCCCGATGACATCACAATTTGCTCACAGCGGCGTGAATTCCGGTAGAATTCGCAAAACTCCTGGGTGTCTTTGATGATAATTCCAACCAAGTTTCCGAATTAACTCCGCTTTATTACCCTTTCCGCTTTAATTAAAAGACATCGCCGTTGAGGCACTACCCACTCGTAGATATTTTTCAGTGCTTTTATTTGTAATTTAAATTTTGCAACCCTTCGTTGTGGTTCCGCTGTGGGGGAATAAACTAATTTAAACGCTAAGCTCCTGACAGAGTCTCCTTTCATATGTATAGTCTGAGCAGCGTTTTTAAAATTGGATTAGCGTATACTTTTACTCGTACAGCAATTGTTTTAGAATTTTGGTCATTTAGTCGTACTCGAGGGATGTAGCTGTTCGGTTTGGAGAAAAAGAATACTGAATATGAAAGTAATAATATTTAAGTAAAGTATATTGTGAAATACCGCCCAGATAAAGTCAATTAGGAAAATCTACAAATCAATTTTCTCAAAGTTTTAGTAACTACTAACGTTAAAAATAATATTCATCTGTGTTTCTTTAAAAATGCTCCATGTTACTGATAACTTGCTTGCGTATTTTGCAATCAGTATAAAATGTTTACTCATGAATAATCATGACCAGAGTCGGACAAAAGTATAGTGAGTATGAATATTACCAGCCAATCTGCAATTTTAAAAATTTTCCGTCCCTCTTGTGTCACAGAATATGAAAATGGATGTCTACTCGTAAGTCCTCTTGGTGTTTGGTTTAGTTGAATTAATCAATGAATCAGTTTCCATAAAGTCCTTGATATTCTTTGTGCAAGGTGCTATTTTGAAAGTAATTACCATTTGTCGTCGGTAACTGTTGAATAAAATTGTATTTTGTATGGTTATATTACACCACATCTCCTTTTTGCTAAAAAATGTCTGTGGAATATGTAGAGGTCTGGGAGAATATTGTTAATAAAATTGAAGTAAGTATTAATAAAACTTAAAACTTGTTACAAGTATTGTGAATATTATGTACATCTGGGACCTCGCTTGTTGCTGTTCCAAGTACCCTGCGCCAATGGTCTTTTCAGAATACTGATTTAAGAAGGTTATGGAACCTACATAACTATTATTGTATAAGGAAAGGTGAGTTATGACTTTGGTATGGGACCTCATAAACTTGCTTAATTTTTGAGGGTTGTACATTTATCTGAGACATGGAAATGCAATGCGCTAGAGTTTTACGATTACCTCCATGCCTGAAATGTCGTAACGGTAATAAGTAATTGCCTCTTACTCTTTGCAGTTATATCTAAAACTGTTGTTATGGGGAATCTACAACTTAAAAACACGTTTATAGCAATATTCATTATATATGTAATAATTAATAATTCTTTATTCAGTATAATTATGTTATTACATTTCTGGATTGTGATTGGGGATTTCTTTTAAGTAAATAAATACTTGTAGTAGAAAATCCCCGCTCTCCATACAATTGTTTATCATTTACAAAAAAGATATATTATTATATTAAAAAAATAAAAATTATATATGTCATTATATGTATATTTATTGAGTGTAATTGCTTTTCTTTATTAACCTAATTCCGACTTGGCCTTACAAAATATAGCAGGTCATTATTGGTTTATATAAAGCATCGGATATCTTACTAAAACCACACAACTGCTTGGTATGGTTTTGACACAATTAAATTCAATTGCAATTAAAGTTTTGCAACTTTTACTAAGGATTTAGCGCCAATGACCCAAAAAGCTATAGACAGTGACCAATGTCACACAACTGCATTGTTTCTGTCTCTGCTGCCATACTGATGGATAATACCAATATTGATCATCTTCACTGTTAAAACAAAGCAAACTTAATTTGGTTTTACCTAGACGAGGTCAACGAAAAGTTAACCTAATGGTAACCGATCCGGGGTAATTTTGTGGTAAGTAAGACCCCTTTAGCTGTTTAAGATTTTCTGATTAGCACAATAGGTACCCACTTTTCTCGTCATCTTTAGACATTAGTTAAATTTCAGATGCCCAGTAATTTTATAGACTAGAAAGCGCTAATTGTGATTACGAAAGTCTGATAATTTGCCACATAATAATTACAGAATAATAGCGCTTCTGTTATTGTTATTAAGGGTCATGAATATTGTGATTCGATGCCATCAAAATGATGTTAGATTTCAATGTAAACAAAAACTAAACAATGTAGGAAAGGGAAAACTTGATGAGAACCAAATCACCTTGGACTAATCCCTGTTCCTTCTTTTATTGTAGTTCTAACGACTTATCTTAGGGCACTAAAGCAATTTCAAAATGGCACCCGAATAACACGCCAATAATCGTTAGCAGCGATTGGAAAACAAAACTGTGATTATAGGGTATTATCCCGAGTAATCTATCCCTCTCCGACCTATTGTTTGTAGTCTTTCCCACTCACTCTTACTGTGAGGGGAAAGACGAGATAGAGTGACATTGCTTTAACGAACTTTCGATGGTCCATTGCAGTATGGGGTTAGGAGGATCTCCAGCTGGATTCAGGTTTAATTTGAAAGGACTTAATGTGTGATGCTTTACAAATGGGTGTCTGTACTTGCCTAGAATAACAACTGAATGGCTTACGAGTATAATGTACTGTAAATACTGTTGATAGGTTTTTACGGAGTTCGCTTTATAATTCGTAATGATTGATTGATATCACAAAATTTGGTTAAAGTAAGAAATGTATTCAACCGATGAGTTTATTGTAGTTAATAAGTTTTATTTCATACATACAATCTATCAAGCCTTTTTCCCGGAAGAGGTAGGCAGAGGCAACTAATGCGCCCACATTTCGTCAGTTGCATTGTTGGTCCTTGATTTCATAATCGTATATTTAATTATTTCATATAATTACAGATATATTTTTCATGTGGTATATTTCTCACCATAATGACCAATTCCTGCATGATGCTAAGCGGTCGACGCAGTCCAAACAAGCTTACATACCGTAAAAACTTTATAATATTTGCCTTAAATTCTTTAAAAAATTAAAAAAGCTTCAACACATTCCTTAATACATTTTGGAAACAGATTTAATCCTTCGAGCTTCATTTGACATGAAACAAACGATTTTTCTAACAAAAATAACGTTCTTATTTAATGTAACATGAAAAGAGCAAATCTCACGACTCTAGTACTACTAGTGTAGTAAATAGCAAATCTTAAATAAGGTTTATAAAAGCGCAAAGACATTCGTTCATATTTCATCCTAACAAAAACCAAGTCCTCATGTAGTGACTTGAATATGGCTAATCGTAATTCGCTAACCAATATGCAAAATAAGAATATAAAATCTTCAAGACATTCGTCAATATATTTTGGGAACAGAGCTTATCGTGCGAGTTCCACGTCACAAATAGCAATTAATTTAAAAAAAAACGTTCTCAAGTAATGTGTCATGATTAGGGCTAAACTCACGACTCTCGTACTCGTACTTCTAGAGAAAGGTAGGTCAACAATGCAAAAAAGTTATAAAAGCTGCAAGACATTCGTCAATACATTTTAGGAACAGAGTTTCACGTGACATAAAGCAAACGAAACATTTTCCTAACAAAAATAACGTCCTCATGTAATGTGACATGAATAGGGCTAATCTAGCGGCTCCCGCGCGAAACTCGCGTATTATTGTGTTAGGAACAAGTTATTTCCTAAGCAGCGTGATCCCCCGCGACTTGGGACAATGAAGTCGGCACGGCTCTTATCTCCCGCGCTGTTTATTGTCTGCAGTTGGCTGGTTGGCCGTTTTGTTGCCGATTCCCGACGACTCACTTTATATGAGCAAGTTACTCCTTACTTTTGGAGGCTTCTTTACACCCTACGATGTCAAGAAGATTTTATTGAACATTTTGTGTATTGAAAGGAATAGTACAGCCGGATAATACACTGATGAGTCATAGTCATAGCTACAAAAATAGGCGAGATTATTAGTACTACGAAATAGGTGCTACCAATGAGTACTGGGTATTTCGGGACTACCTTATAAAGGAACCGACTCGAACTTTTTTTCTCGACTCGAAATTTAATTAGTATTAATTTTGTATATGAAATTCGTTCATACCCAGTCAACTACCGAAACTTTACTCAAGCTTTGATTTTTTTGAGTTATTTGCAAAATTTTCGTAAAATGTTCACTGCTGTAATAATATTAAAGGCTTAGAAGTTTTAGGTTTTTTTTTCGTATCTGCAATTCGATTGTTGTTGTCAATTGTCTTTATGCGTGAATAAATATGTCTATTTTTTTATTACCTTTATTTGGTTGGTAGGCGTAATAACAGAAATAATAGTGCCGCCCCGTCACAAACTGGTGCGTCGACACAGCAGCAGATCGTACGATGTAAAAGATGGCGGTCGAAAGGGGTACTCGTTGAGTCGTAACGAATCCATTGCCTGTAGCTAACTAATTGCTATGAAATAAACCGCTCCCGCGGGACCACAGTCCCGATTTTGTTTTAATGGAAATTTTCTGTGAAAAGTGGCGTTCACTTTGTGTTTGAAACAAGTTTAAAAAGGTACTTTTTTTTAGTAACTTAGTCGTGAAATTATCAGACTAAGTGACTGAGACAACAAGGTTGTTACCATCCTTTTTACGGTATGAAATACTCTCAATTATTTGGACTGCAGCGACTGCTTACCATAAGTCAGGATGTAGTCATTATAACGATCACATTAAAATAAAAATATATCTTGAAAACATACAAAATTACCAGATAAAATTTTCACTACGTATTTATATTTGAAACTCGATGCAGCAGTCGATTTAGTCAAAAAATTTAAATGATTAGTAACTAATTTGTGGAAGTACCGATCTGACTAAAGCTTGGAGACATGAAATGGGTGCGTTTGTTGCCGTGCTAATTCTGCGGTGTAAATAGCTTTTATTTTTTTTGGACTGCATCAACAGCTTACCAGCATTATGAATCACATTAAATAAAATTAAAAACAATACGATGAAATTATCAGATAAAATGTTTACTAAGTAAGTATGTATCTGTATGTACCTACCTGGAAGTGACGTAGAAAGAAAAGTTCTATTTTCTTTTAAATAATGGCTTCGTGCGGTTTGCACATTTAGCCAGTGTCAAGTAAGAGA
This sequence comes from Musotima nitidalis, assembly GCA_949126915.1. Lineage (NCBI taxonomy): Eukaryota > Metazoa > Arthropoda > Insecta > Lepidoptera > Crambidae > Musotima > Musotima nitidalis. The sequence goes on along the minus strand of OX421418.1, from coordinate 8,010,094 downwards.
TATATTAATTACATGTTAATTATAGTAAGTGAGAATGAGTGGTAAAAAGGTGATAAATGGTAAATTAGATACCCTCCCCTAAACTATTTTGTTTCATTTAACAAATATGTTCACTTAACGGTTAATAATCCACCGTTATTACACATTAATGTTAGAAATATCACAAATTATAGAAAATAAAACAAAACTGCAGACATGACGCTTCACTTTCCCGCCAAGTCAAAAAAAAAAAATCTTTCTTTCTTTATTTTAAATAATGGCTTCGTGCGTCTAAGCCAGTGTCAAGTACTCAATACTCAATACTTTATTGCGTTCCAACAATGTGTTAAAGGATGGTAGTTTAGGTACAAAAGTATCAATTGTGGACCCTGTCGGGCACAGCATAGTGTAGGAGAGAGGAGGAAGGACGCTGTTTAATTACTTGTTAGTTAAATCTATTTGTTTATTTAATAATTCATAAATATTTGCTCATTTTTGACTACGAGTTGTTATTAGTTGTTATTCTCATTAAATTTTTTAGTAATAAAATGTTAGGTACCTATACTTAGTTATATTTGTTTTTATTTAAACTTGTTGTTGTTATTTCATATTATTTTTTCGGTTAAATATTCTTTTATTTTTATACTATTAGATTTAATATGTGAGTAATACTGTTTTTCTATAATGAGAATGAGTGGTGATAAAGATGATAAATGGTAAATGAGATACCCTCCCCCAAGCCCTGAGATCTCACATGGACTCCTTGAGAGAATATGAAAAGTGATGTTGCACTGCTTTGTTTGATTTACCAACACTCATGTATGTTCACAAACACTTAACGGTTAATAATCCACCGTTATTACACATTAATGCTAGAAATATCACAAATTTTAGAAAAAAAAACAAAACTGCAGACATGACGCTTCACTTTCCCGCCGCGAAGTCAAAAAAAAGATTTATTATTAATGAAAACACTTTTTTAAATATCACCGTTCCCGGACCGCTATCTCATAGACTCTGATATTGATAAACGAAACCCAAGCAATGCTTCTGCACCTCTACTTATTTCAATATAATGGAAACGAATTCATTTAGTCATATTGTTTTCTATGGAAAAGAACTCTTTATAAAAGCTTTTTATAAACACGGCTTCCTATAGAAAGACCCTTTCAATTTTCTCACAAAGAAAATGACAATTTACTCTTGATGAAGTCTCGGCTCTCGCGGTAAATAAAAGGTGTATGTATATTTTTTGCCTTTTTTAGTAAAAGCTTTAATTAATACGACAACAGCAATAAAGTGCTTTGTTTCTGATAATTCGTGTTGGTAATATATGGTAAACTTTAAATTGAGTTATATGTAGTAGTAACAGTAAATGAACAGAGATGTCCTTGGATATGTGATTGATTGTGTGGCTTTTAATATGAAGAGCGTCAGTGCTTCGGAAATCACGTTAAGCCGTTGGTCACGGTTAACACTATACTCTTATGTGGCAATTGTTAAGCATTAAGAATCCTAGGAAGTATTTACTTAAGTATTTTTAGCAAAAGTTTACCACGCATGCATTATTTTTTTGTCAGCTTATAGTATTTTCCATTCCCCAACTAAATAAGCAGTTGGTGTGTACCCGCTTATCAATTAAGACATTCACCCCTTCCTAATCGTAAGTGGCTCACAATAACGCTTACATGTTGTTTGCGTCCGGGCCTGCTGGGGCTTCGGGCCCTGAGCAATATGTAACACAAACAGCCTTCAGGTGAATTGTGGGCTGTATAGTTTTGCTTATTAAAGAGGCCAAACATGGCGGACGTTGATAAGATTTCGGTTTGTGTTGGCGCGCCTCCGTGCCTGAAGGCGGCTTGCGGGCATTTGGAGTTCAGGCCACTGCGTTATAATATGTGATGGGAATGGATGTTGCTCTATTTTATTTGTAACATATTTATTACTTTAAATGGTCTGATGACTTCGGCTTCGGCTTATAATTTGGGGAAGGTGGCGGGAAGTGCAGCCGATCATAAGCTATGAATTTAATTTCAACTTTGTATTTAAGATTTATTGCATGATATTCATGCAAATAAATTTATAGTTTTTGAGAGTTAAACTGGTAAGGGACACAAATAGATATGAAAAGAAATATAAGACAACAGTCCGAGTCGCAGCCACTTGATTATAAAATAAAATTTAGGTTAATTTTGTACAAATTGTACAACCAAATTATGTTTTAGGGTATGAGTATTAGATTAGTTATAAGCATTATTTGCATTATTTGCTAATAAAAACGCATGCTAGCAAACAATAAAAATGCATAAATGAAATCGAGTCTAATTAATAAGTAATACATAGTTATTGTAATAGAGCATCATTCATGACCTTTTGCTAAGAAATTCGGTAGTATCGTGTAAGGCGCATAACTATGAGGCAGGCAGAAATCGCTCGCCTGCCTCGGATAGCTGCCGACACCGCGCTGTAACCAGCTCGTAAATGTAATAAGCTAAATTTCTGGACATAAATACCTGTTGTTACATATGAAATACAGCTGGGTTCATTGAACTTCATTTAGTACGGTGTTGAAGCTAATATGTTGTACATTTTGTTTGAAGATTTTTTTTTAATGAACTATATGAAATTTTATTAAAAACTTCAAGCAATAAAAATCACATTGAATTATATTTATGTTGAATAACACATTTGCCTACACAGTTTCAACCGACCAGTTATAATATAAAATGTTTTGTCGTTCATATGACTTCAAAGAACAAAAAATAATAAGTCCTTATTTACAGTTAGCCTATGTAAATGCTAAATGTATGAAAAGAACATTATTTGTCCATCAAAGACCACATATCTATATTGTAACTACGAAAATTATAGTTCACAATATGCAGTTGCTCTTTAAATAAATAATAAGACGTTGGAAGTTTAAGAGATTTCTGACAAAATAAACGATTTTTGCAGTCCAATATCTTGGTTGTACACAATCTTATACCTAAACTTGACAAGACAAGGCTTATCTAACTATATTTAGGAACTTTTAACCCAAAACATAATCTACAGAAAATAAAAAATTATTGATAAACTTTGGGCTCCGTTTCAACACTTATGAATGTCGAGATAACCAAAATACTAACACACCTATTCACTATGAAAATGCTACTGAATTGAGAAAATATTTGGGAAATAAATTCGTCTGAAAAGCAAAGTCTAAAAATAAAATACCTATTATATTCAACAACGATGTGTCTTTAAAGGATAAGAGTAAAATTTCTAAGCGCATAATTAATCTTGAACGTACAAAAACATAGACGGGATTGTTTGAAACAACAAGAAACAGCTCAAGTAGGCGTTTGAGGATTGGAGTAGGCTTACCCGATAACACGACTGTTATCTCTCCAAAGTTAGGAATTTGCAGGCTTTCGGCGTGCGAAATATGAGCCCCTGAGCCTCGCGTCGCCTGCCTGACAATGAGATACTGCCGTGATTATGCCATCAGATACTTCAGGGGTTTTGAGTGCATGGAATTCATTACATACTTAAACGGGGGATGTTATTGTATGTATAGCGTGTCAGTTGAATAGTTTGCTAAGGGAGATTTTAAGACAATTCATAAACCTCAAAAAGAAAAGGCTAGCGAATAAAACTTGTATAAAACTCATAATACCTAGGCCCTTCCCGGAAAACTGCTGCATGTTATGTAAGATAGTTAATAATTGACAGAATTTTGTAAGTTCAAGATAAACGAACTATCATAGCATTGTCCTTGCCCTATTTTGACCAGTTATAGTTATATTAAGATATGTATAAACTGATTATGAATATTCAGCCAAATCTGGATAGACCTGGGGTCCTACCGCCAAATTCCATGAATTTTAGCAATTTCATCTAGATCTAAATTTTCTGAGGTTCATCAATCCGTACCGGGGAATCTGCCGGAAGCCATAGATTACTCATGACTTTGGCAGACTACTGAAGCGACTCATTAATTAAATGATTATTATTTACGTTTCGACGACACATTTTTACCTTAATATTAATAATATTTTATATATGTAATTTAAAAAAAACACAGATAAAGACTGTCAAATATTATGTCCATCCTTCAAAAATTCTGTCTAAATGGAAAACGCCATCTTGTATCGAGTTCCATGTGTTCGGCGGTACGACAGAATCAATTCGAAATCGATTTTGCCTAATAATCGATTGCCAGCAAGTTCGGTGGTAGGCCCCCAGTAAGTATACCCTGGGCCCTAAGCTCAAGTCTCGGGCAAACGGCATAATGCTAGGATATGATGATGATGATGATGATAGTTGTATAAAGCTATCAAACAACTATTGATAACAACACTACTTAAGTTTCAATAAATATTTAAAAAGGTAATTAAAGTTAGGTAAATCCATAAGCTGTGTTTCATTTTAAAATTAAATCAGAATTTTAAGTATAAATAGGACAGAAGATTTATCTGAGGACAATCTGGCAGACAATTAGAGGCCATTTGTCAGATGTAATCTATCCCACTTGTTACTGTTTCCGAACAATTGATTAGGACGCTTATCGGCAGCTGAAGACTCAGAGTAAGGGATGAAAATGATGTTTATCTAAGACTTATTGAAGAGTTGGTGAATTAATGCGACCTTACCATCCTATCCATAGGTGCTTCGTGGTCACATCCTACGTTTCTTTGTTAGATTTTTCTGCAAAAATGAATATCTATCTTTATCTAATATTGTATAAGAAAGTTAATATGTTTGTTTTTGAATCATTCATTTTTTCTTTTTCAAATAATGCCTTCGTGCGTTTAGCACATTTAGCTAGTGTCAAGTGAGAGATATATTAATAATATGTAAATCTTAATGAATGAGAACGAGTGATAAAGATCAGAAATGGTAAATGAGATGCTATCACCCTAAACTCCTTTTTTAATATGACACGTCATAATGACTACATCCTTTGTTTAATCCTGAATCAGCTTCTTCTCTTTTTTAAATAATGCCTTCGTGCGTTTAGCACATTTAGCCAGTGACAAGTAAGAAATATATTAATGATATGTAAATCATAGTGAATTAGAACGAGTGATAAAGATCAGATATGGTAAATGAGATGCTATCACCCTAAACCCCTTTTTTTTTATAAGACACGTCATAATTACTACATCCTGCTTGAGGGTAAGCAGTCGATGCAGTCCATTAAAAAAAGTCTTAGAATTTTTCAGACAGATAGATGAATACCAAAGACAATTTAATTGCGGGGAAAATGCTAAAACCTTACGGAAATCGCCACCTTTTCAGCGGAAACTTGCTACTTATTCCAATGGACATATTCTTAAAGGTCTTGAAACGAAATGTCAGCATATTAATATTTTTTAATTTCCCAACCATATTGATCGTCGTATTCATTTATTCAGTAGGTATATAACCACTGACTACACCTTATAAAAATACAAAAAAAATCTTAATAAAAATAATACAAAAAAATAATGTCAGTACCCACTAAAGTCCTCTTTGATCTGATATATTTTTTAACATTCATAATGAATGGAGTAGGGGGTGGTGGATGCCAGTAATATTGGCAACGTATTACATTTTAAGTAAATCAGCACGGCCGGAAATTGTAGACCAGATAATTTGGTATGCTCAACGTACGCGTATAATTAAATATCTGTTAAATTAAACATAAAATATAGCAAAATTTATTTTAACACTACCGCAGACAACAATTAAATTAATTACATCGTAATACCGTCATCTAAAATTAAATTTTCAACCCTCTGCCGGTAAAAGGATATCAATTCGAGCATCGAATAAATGCGGTCATTTCTCATTTTAACCGAAGCAAAACTTAATAACCCTACTGGAAACGCAATAATTACGGGCGCTCAGTGCGAGATTCGGCGGGAAATAAATGAGAGCCATTAAGAGAGTTGCGTTTAGATAATTCATTCCCCCTGAAGAAGACGTCGGAGTGGTGGGATGGCACCGATGACGATTGTTCCCACGAGTTCGGTCATAGAGTAACATCTTGTAGACATTGAAATAAAGAAATAAATATTCCTAGTCAGCTCAAACAGCCCCAAGCTAATCAGAGCTTGTAAACATGGTTACTAGACAACGAATACATAGTTACTTATCTACTTGTAATACATAGGAAACATCCAGAGCTAGAGAAATATTAGCCCTGAATATTAAATGTTTGTCCTGTGTGGGAATCGAACCCACGACCTCTGGAGTGAAGTGTAGGTATACTGACTTCCACGCCATATCGGTCGTCAGTATAGATTCATAGGAAAAACCCGATAAGCTGCTTTGGCCTTATGCCTTTTATGTGTACATAGGTATTTGATAATATTCAATCCGAAAAATAGTACTGCATAAGACGTTGCTTTGTGGTAGAAAAACTTTTCTTTAAATAATACATAATATAGAGAAAAGAAAATTTTAGTTTATAAGTAAAGGGGATTAGGAATAACAATACGGGTTTTTGGCGCCAGAGTTAAGAAAAAAAACACATCGCGGCAGTATTATCGTTTCCAAAACTAGTGTACATTCGAGTTTTTATGTGTTAAATTATAGTGTATTTTCCGACATAACTTTATCGGAAACGTATACAAGTATACGAAAGTGGCTTATTGCATAGTGGCTTTTCCGTCCGAAATTCCAAAGACGCCTTTAGTAAAGTGTCGACTACTATACTAGAGTATTACATCGACTTTACTGGACTATGACACACTTTACTTGATTTTGACTGTAACTGAATAAACTAATCGCTGCATTTATGCCTATATTATAACATGATTAATTAAATAACTTGACACTGACAAATACTCTAAACGAATGAGTCCATATTTAAGAAGAAAAAAAAGAAACTTTAGCGTACATTCTGTCTAGTATTCTTGTCTTTGCTGAGCAAGCACCTGACAAATTATCGGCGCTCAGAGGCAATCCTCGCGTTTGTTTTTGTTGAAATGTGGGTGTTTTTGTGGTGCTAGACTAATGTTTGACGTTCGTAGATTACATACGGCTGTCACAGGCGTATGCAGGTAACGAGGCACCATACAAATTGATGTAAGACGTATTTAACTCGCTGAGACTCCCCGCTAAATAATTGTTAATGCAATTACTCTTAGAAAACTTTAAAACATTTTGGGTACATTTATTTTTTTAAAACAAAGATTGCTAGGTTAAATTCCCAAACAGGACATGTTTACTTGGACATTTGTCTTCGTCTTGGTTGTTTTATTTAGATTTTTACATAAAAGTAAATTTATAAAGGCAAAAGGTAGGCGTCCACGGAGACCAGCGTCGTCCATCCGACAGTGTGCTAAGGGGTCACCGCTTCAATACAAAGTATATGTTCTAATGTTGTTTATTGCATCTATAAATTAAATCGTTTTTTTCTTAGTACTAACTATGTTTGTATGTACTTAATAAATTGATTTTCTTTCTTCTTTTTGTTCCAGAATTGCACAATTCTTTCTTTTTCGTTCATTTAGCTAAATTCTATTCTCCAAGCACGCCGACCTCTGATCTCATTTTAAACTAAAACCACATGATTCTGCATGAAAAAACCTTCAATAAAGTCACGTTCCATTCACATATCACCGTGTATTGTGTGTAAATCGCAAGTAATAGGAAGTGCGTGGATACGCCCGTGAACTAAATTATTCAAACTAGAAACGGGACGTGATGTGAAATATCAGAGAGCGCTTCGATATTTTTTTGAAAACCCTAGAGATAACCTAAAAAACAGGTGAAATAAGCCGAGAATTAAAGAAAAAGAGGTTTTATGCATCATGAGCGCATGGGACTTCTTGGCGGGAAAGTGAAGCGTCATGTCTGTAGCTTTGTTTTATTTTTTATATTTTTTAATATTTTGAATATCAATGTGTAATAACGGTGGACTATTAACCGTTAAGTGTTTGTGAACGTACATGACTGTAGGTAAATGAAACAAAACAGTACAACATCACATCAATTCTCTCAAGAAGTCCATCTCAGTATAGTCCCACATTTTTACTTAGGACTCAAGGGGTTTAGGGGGGGGGACATTTCATTTACCATTTATCATCTTTACCACCCCTCATTGTCATTTATTTTAATTTATATATTATTAATATATCTCTTACTTCACATTGGCAATACATATATGCAAACCGCACGACGCTATTATTTATCAGAAAAAAAAGAGTACACATGGGTGCGCTTGTTACCCTGCTTATTCCAAGGTAAGGAGCGCTCTAACTTTTGGACTGATCAGTTCAGGCTTAACATCAGTCAGAATTATGTTAAGATAATAATTTTTAGGTTAAAACCTATATAAAAAATATTGAACTCTTGACCTAATCAAACAAAATTCTTATTACATACATACATAAAATCACGCCTCTTTCCCCGAAGGAGTAGGCAGAGGCATATTATACGCCCACGCTTCGCCAATTGTGTTGCTGGTCCCTCGTAATAGGTAAGGCGAGCCTATTGCCGCTTACCGGGAACTTCTATGTTTGCCAGAGCCTTGTACCGTAATCGGCAGGTGCACCACTTGCAGGTGAGGTCCGCTTGGGCTCCAAAGTTGATGACAGGATCCCTGTATACCCTACTATTTGTAAATCGATTGAATCGGAGATAAAGAGTAAAACTTTTACTCACTCCCTACAGAGGGGCAGTCAGATCTCCGTATATAATAAGTTTAAAAATATCATATAAAGTACTATTTTTGTAAAAACTCTATAAGGCTAGGGTCTTTCATTCAGATTCTGATGAGCTCACTCAATCCTCAAGCAAGTTTAACCCCCAATAATCCTCAAACTAACTACAGAAGCGCATTTGACTCTAAAAAGGATTTCGTAAGACATAAAAGGATCCACAATTACGGTGCATTTTCCAGTAATATGTTTTAACGAATGCTCATTTAATCCTTCATCTTCATCTGCTAAAAAGCGTTTTATTATTTAAACCCATTTTTGTTTCGGTATTGAGTCAAGGTTACGATCTGAACGGCGTCGTTTCCGACTTAGATTGCCTTAAGCCAAAGCAGGATCAAATAAAGCTTATTCTTCTATTTTCTAACAATATCTTACAACTTTTATGCTAAAATAATTACAATTACACAATCATACGCCATTAAGTAATAGCTTGTATCCATGTCTAGTAGCGTCATAGTAAAGTAACTATATACAAGATGTAAAAAGACTGTAATCAAATCCGGAAGCTACATATTCTGCCCAGTATCAGGATATTCTTTTTCTTTGAGACTATGCATGGGAAATCAATAGCCTAATAGTTGAACGTCAAAAAAAATAATTCTTGATTAAAACAAATTTTAAGTGTTATTTCTTGAGTTATTTTTTCTTAACATAACGTCTGTTGCGCGCATTTTATTATATGTTAAGTACTATTTGCAGTTTCTTTAACACTAAAAATTTTAGTCGTTTCCCAACGATAGTTTTTAGGTAATGTCTCTTGTTATGACGTGGAGAATGCGTAATGCCTTTCGCTTTGATAAGGGTGTTTTTACACCCTGTATAGTGAGGTAATTCGGCTGCCTAGACAGAGGAACGATACTGTACAGTGCAGACCAGAGCGGGGCGTCCTCTGCCGCGTTTTGTCCCGCACCCGTTGGTCTCAATTTTAATGTTTGTCAGTCTTTGAACACCAAATGACCGAAGGAATAGGTTTTCTATTATGTTTTGTCATTTATATAAAAGTTCCCGAAAATGGGCTTGCCACCTTTAACTACGACCAACTACATAACTGGCCAAATGTAGGCGTATAATATGTCTCTGCTTATCCATTCGGGAAAACTGGCCTGAAGTGGCGTATGTATGCAGTTTCATAAAAATACCACTCTTTGCAAGTCTCCTCTCAGTCCTCGTCAGTTAGCGTAAGTACTGAATTTCTATGACTTTGCTGCGTGAGATTATGCCTGTGCTCAGTAGTAGGCCCTTAATAGACAAAGATTATGCCGATGGTTTTTTTATTTTTTTTAAATATTTATATGTCATACCTTTCTGTTCACCAAAAGAAAGTATCCCATATGGACTACAATCTAGCCTGAGTAAAGACTAATGAGTATTTTTTTAACCTAGCCTTCTACATATTTTAAAGTAAGAATTTGTCCAATAACACTATTCTTATTGTCTCTATTAAGGCGAAGAGACTTTTATAATGTAATACAATGAAAAAAACAATAAAATAATTGAGAAACCCACTAGTAGTTAGAACTGCTCTAACTATGAATATCAATATCGATAATGAATAATGGCACTAGACATACAAATATTGGCATATACTGAAGCTGCCTGTGTGTGACGAAGGGGAAATATCCACACAACGCATTGTTCGGTAAAATTTTATTACGAGCACAACGCCAGTGGTAATTAGGGTTATTAGCGGCCGTTCATGTAGATTGCTTCTGTGGGGTTTCGCGGCAATTGATTAAATAGGCTTTTTGTTAGCTAATTGTGATGTGACATATTCATTCGGAACAATTTTATGCTACATTATTTATATTTTTATTGCATATTTCATTATGTGGGACTTTATTTCAGGAATAATATCATACTTAAATATAGTCTCGTTATCAATTTTGTACTTATCGTCGGGGATAGTGCACATCCGCAAAACTACAATACGCAAAGTCCGCGTATCTGCAATAGATCTAGTTTCATAGGTAAAAAAAGTTAATAAGTTTCTTATTTTGGGCTCATTTTTACACATTATACAATTTATTATATATGCTAGCTCTTGTTGTAAAAATATTTATCATGTATTTATAAGATGATATTTTTTAGGCTCTGCGACAATTACGTCCATTAACTTAAATTAGCTATATTTTTCAGTTACGCGGATTTATAAATAAATATTTCTGACACTTACACCAATTATTTAGTTTCAATATAAGTATCATTAAGAACTTGTGTTATGGATACTAAATAACGGATTAACATACATAAACCCTTTTTTTTTGTAAATACATTCTTAATATACATAAGAATCCAGTGCGAGTTACGCGAATTTGCACTATCCCTGACGTTATGTAATAAAAATGTGTCGCCGCAGATAACTGTTACGCGGGAAAAGCTCTAGACAGAAGCTGGTGACTATGGCTGTACTGTAAGCTAATGGAACTTAAAGTTTTTTTTTAAATATGTAATGTCTTGATGCAATTTTCCCGAAGTGTACGATTAAGTAACACTAATCAATAAAAAAAGAAACTAGTAAAATTATAAACTTTGTTCAAAACAAATAGAACTTTCCTCACAACATCCGCAACCGCCAAAAATTCAAACCAAACAAGCTACTCGCTTAAAATTGAGAAGCGTAACAAAATCATTATAATAAGAAGAGGTACTAACCGAAACGTCCTTATTAACCGCGGGAAAGGAGTGGCGGCAAGTCGGGTTTATCTGTACCCTTTAATTGCCGACAGGGGTGCCATCGAGGTTTATGCGCCGATGAGGCAGTAAAATGTTACAGCCCTATCGCGGCTTGTCGCCTCTTTGTACAGCCAACCACAGGTAAAGCTATACAAATCTGTCCGCACAGAGTAACCAAACATGACATCTAACATCTAAAATTTAAAGTACTAGGTTAGAAAATAACATTTCAAGCAAAGACAGATTTAGCTACTTCAACCACCATATTTGGTTACTCTATGTACCTATCGCAGTGTTTTAAGTTTATACTTATTTAAATAATTATTGGTTCTGCAGATAAGTAGTTTTAAATGGGTAGCATTAATTTCAATAATGCGGTATATACGAAATAAGTTTTTTAAGTTAGAACACTTTTTTTGTATTATAACCGTTCTGACATTATGCAGAAACTACGGTGATTCTATATGAAATACATTTAATGCACAGCCATACTTTATGCTCCAGTGATTTTACAGTCCCAATTGAAAGTATGTAATACTTCTTATTACTTTTCAATGGTTCCGTGACTATCTCTTGTTCTCTATCTACTGACTGCGATGTGAGAAGCCAATAACTGTAAACTATTCATAATTGTTTACCCTGATTAACCGCAACATATTATGAAATTAAATATTATTTAATTGCCAGAACATATAAGTTGGATAAACAGGTGGTATGTTACAAATAATGCACTGCAAACGTTCGCCTTATACACAAAGGCATGCAAAAATTTGAAAGTCACTTATATGTATCTAATTCTAATAAAATTCAGGTCAGTTACATTCACGAACGTAAAATGTGTTTTATTCAGTTAGAATATTTTGTTAGATTCCTAACAAACAATACCGGTAAATTTTAACGATAGCATTAATATAATGTGACAATTAAGCATTTGTTTAAGTCCACAAATCCGTTGAACCTTCGTTTTACTATGAGTTTCCAGTCGGCTTACTTTCACATCTGACTACTCAGAAGTAGAACCGACAACCAGGCGCCCCTTGGTGACACGAATTTCCAATACAATGGCTTCATTTTGAACGTAAAGGGCTCTGTGACAGGTTAACGACTGGTGCTTGTCGCAAACTTCAAATTTTGAAATAAATTATGACATATATCTTGAGTTGGGTTGGAGTCACTCAAGAATATTCTACGCAGATTCAAACTGCTTTTAAAGAATATGGAAAAATCCGATAAAAAAAAGTATAATTTTTCCTAAAACCGGATTGGGTTAGGTTTAAGTCACTCAAGAATGTTCTAAGCATATTAAGAATTCAAACGGCTTTTTGAGAATATGGGAAGAATCTAATGAAAAAAAATTAAAAAAAATCCTAAAAACGGATCATTTTTCACATTGCAAAACTTACTATTAAAAGCAATTTAAGTATAAACATAGATTTCATTTTGTATTAACTGTGAAAAAATATAAAGTTCTTACCCCTTCACTTTGGTTTGTGAGAGGACGGCCGTGGTCAATAGGCAGTGAGCCCTTAATGGGCTGAGGTGATGATGATGTAGAATTATTACTAACGTATGTAGTAAATTGTTTATAAATACGAAATGGGGATCACATTGTATAAATTACAATAATTTTACAGTAATACTGTTATAGTTCTATAGTAACTAAAACATACATACATACAATCACGCCTGTTTCCTCGAAGGGAAAGGCAGGTAGCTGGCTGAAAAGGTAAATATAGAATCTATATTTTCCTAGTCCATTGCTTGGCAGGTGCAACACTTTCAGGTAAGGTCGGCTTGGGCTACAAGGATGACGGTGGGGTTCCTATATACCTGTGTAACTAATTAACTTCAAATCTAACATAAAATCACGCTATAAACTTTACCCTTCCTAAATGCTGTACCACTAGGAGACTAAGTGATACTCAAGAGCAGTATTCGCAGAAATTAGTTATTTTTTAACTTTAGTTTATAAAATATAACCAATTTAAGCAAATTAAACTTATAATTAAATATCAAGCACAAATTCTGTGACCTAATATAGTGTTATGATTTTTTAAAAATAATATCATCTAAAAATGTTTTTTACAGAGTAGATGTGTCATAATAATCTATACGGAATTGCAGCTATTGATCCGAGTGGAACGCTTTATGAAAAACTTAAAAAGGAAAATTTTACTTACTACTAGGTCACAGTATAAAAATATACCCAGTAGATCTAACACTATCTTTGGTGATCACTTACAACTCCGTAAACTTAAAAAAAAAACAAATATTGCCCGCAGAGTTTCATTCGTAGCATCAAAATAAAATAGGACCTTTACGTCTTAGAATAACAAAAATTTCCGCACCAATTTCCTACTAACTTCAAACTAGCACAAATATTACTAGTCGACAGACAAATTTATGGAAAAAAAATCATGTATTTAGAAACAAAAAACTGTGCCGTGTATATCGAATCCACGGTATTTGGAGCTACGAAGAGAAATGTACTAAAGTTTGTCACTTTCAGTCGTTAAAAAGATACATAATTATATTAGAAAACAGCCAGACTACGATATCCATGTGCATGCAAACAAACAGGTTCAGTAATTACAGACAAACAAACAAAACCTCTTTGTTAGTAATCTGCGTCCTAAATATAGTATATCTGCTCTGTGACAAGGGAGTGCAGTGCAGTCGATGACTTTGATATTTTCGGCATTATTAATTAAAAAATTATAAAGCTCCCCGTCGCCCGCCCGCGGCTATTGTGCGTCCCACAAAGCATTTACATCCCGGAAAAAGATAAATATGAGAGGTACAGGTAATTGCGAACGCTTTATTGAACCATTGTTTGATTTGAACGGCTTCATTGTTAACATTTTTCACAATTCGTTATAAGGCTATTGTATTTTAATTATTACATTTCATTGATGCTTTTAAGGAAATAATAAATATCAAAGGAACGATTTTCCAAATATAATTTGGAGTTGGGTTGATTGGAGACAAGTATAAAGCTATTATGGGTGTAAGTAAATCTTAAAGGTTAGCTAATAAGACAGGTTTGATAAGAGGCTCGCTGAAGTGAGTTTATAAACTTGGTACTCGGATCACGGAAGTGCAGTTTAGCTTGCAGTATGCGTAAGTAGTCCCTTCAAAATACGCTTTTTTAGCACTTAAAACCGGAATTTACACAGTAACATACACGAAAACAGCAAAAGATACAAAATTGCAATTTAGATAAAACAAACTGAGTGAGAAAACTCTTTTGCCTTAAAACTTATTAATAAGGAAGGATTGATAATGGGATATATAGACGTAAATTACATTTACAATTTAATAATGTTTATGAATTTAACAAAGTAATAACTTCGCAAACGGGTTTAAGTAATTTTATTTACAATTGGAATAAATTACGCACCCATTGTTTCACTTCGGTGGTAACAAATGGAATAAATATTTGGTTGAAATCTACAAAGAATTTACTTTTCGGCGAAACCTCTGAGGAACCTAAATACATTTCTCGTCATAAAGGTGCGGGGCGATGAGTTCCCGACAATGCCTCCAACGGGAGGGCAGGTAATTATGATTGAGCACAAAATGGATAAAAATAACCCGTATTGTTTCGAGTTAATTAGGGTTTGTGGTCCCCGCGGTGCGCCGAGAAAAAGCAAGTCACTGAAACAGATTTGCGACTTACCTTCACCAGTGAGATAAGGTTTTGTTTTGTTTTTTTAAAACAAAACGCTACGTTTATCAACTTATCCTAGGAATAATGCAAAATTGTTTTTAATCAATCAAGTTTATATAATCAAGGTGAGAGGGTATTGATATGAAGAATGACTTTACCACGCGGACCCAGTGCTCTGATACTGCAGGTGTATGGCGTCCGGCTGTTAGAATTTTTCAAGCCGCCTATGTAGGTCTCTAATATGGCTAACGACTGCCACAAATAATATATAAGCAGAAAAAAGATCATTTAAATTTGGCATATCTTACAGGAGAATATTTAAAGCATTAATTAGAAATTTTAACAAAATGTTTTAATCTTCTCTCTTTTAATTCAAATACTAAGATTCGAAATTTTTTGGGGTTTTTGGCGCTTACGATGTTCTTCCTGCAAAGGCTAGAATGAAACTTGACAAACAGTGAGAGGTGGCCAGCCCGTCGCCCACATTGACACTAATTCAATATCTTCAAATATTCACTGTGTGTGTTTTGTATTGTTAATTAAATTATATTTAATTGATAATTTAAAAGAGCCTGTGAGTTTCTTGTCAGTTCTTCTTACAGAGCGGTGGCTCGGAGCTGGCACTTAGATTCACTTACACTTAATTTTTATTTTTTTGCATGTTAGTGAATCTAAGCTTCGTGATTTTATTGTCTACTACAATTTGTTAAGTTTTTTTTATTCATATTTTGTTATGACGTTTTAAAGTGCTATATAATAGTTTATGAAATAAAGAACTTTTTACTTTACTTTACTAGGCGAAATCCCATTTCTCTAGAATTATCTTACTCTCTATAATGAAGTCTTAACAAAATTAGTATGCGAACCCGACAAGAATGTCAAATTGAATTAACATCCAACCGCTCGGTGGTAACGTAAGGAGCGATTATGAATATTAATACATCGCCGACACTCGCTTGGCGGTTTGACTCTAATTCGCATAGACAAACCTCTCTTAGGGAGTCTGCCTTATCTATGGTTGCATAGATCCAGCTTCTAGTGTCTCTCCAGAAGGATTTGAGTTCATAGTACCTTCCTCAAAATTAATTGTGTCTGGACTTACTTACTGGATTATAAGGATTCGCTATTACTGTCTTTACTTGAAATCACACTAACTTGACGTTACAGCTGATTGATATTTGAATGTATTCGATCGTATTATTGATAGAATGTTGGTACTCAAGCCAATATCATATATGAAAGAGAGAACTGGGCAAAGGAGTTATGGATCAGGAATTTTGCTGGTCATCATTTACGTCATCACAGCTCTTAAAGGCTGCACTTTTTGCGGTTCACATATTAAGTTCGACTGATCATTAATTGGGTGCTTTGTCTGCAGGTAATTTAAGGACTTCAGTGACACAGTCAGTGTAACTATAAGAAGACAGGTGGCAATATGCTTTGCCTGATATTCAGTTCTTCGGTTTGTAACTGATATTGTAGGGAATGTAGGGGGGCTTATAGAGTTTTTTTTAAATTTGACAAATCAATTTATCGGCGTCAATGGTGGTAATAGTGGAAAACTCTATTGGAGGTTCAATAAAGTTTCGGAATCAACACAGAATCATCCGAGAGCTATCCCGATAATGATTTGTTAAACAATACACATTACTCGCATCCCCAGGATTATAACGGTAATAATAAGCTGTATTTCTTATGTAGTTAATTTAATTCTTTAGAAATAAACACAAACAAATTATGTATAAGTAAATTTCTTGTCATAACAGAGTGTAAACTTCACACGACGCTAAATCCGGCGCCGCTTCGTTCGATCTATTGCTAAGATAAAGCCGTAATTAAGAACCTTCGCAATCGATTAACTTAAGCCGAGTTTAAACTGAAGCTAACTCCGGGAGAAAGGTCTACTCCGCCGTGAAATGCCATTAGGTTTTCGCGCATTTTATGTGATTGTAGGGCTATCGCGTTTTATTGGCAAATGAATTAAAGCTTTTTTGTATTAATTTCCTTTTATCCTTCTATGTTGTTTAATATAATATTAATAAATGTATAAGTTTTTTTCTCTATCACAAGATTTATTTAAAAGACAAGGAAAAGAGATAATATGACATATTTTGTTTTTCCGTGAAATTATTACTTGTTTTTTTTTACTTATTCTACAGTCATCGCAGACGAAGAAATAGGCATAGTCTCGAGAATTAATATATCTTAAACAATTAAAATTATCTTTGTTATTATCATCACTATTGCAATTCCTTTACCTACCTTCACCAAATTAGTTAATTACATATTATTATACAAAAGTAATTGAAATTCAGCTGTAACTCACTATTTTTAATGTTAATTTAATTGTGTGACAGGAGTTCGGGTGTAACACGCGTATTTCTTCTTCCATTTAAATAATGTCTTCGTGCGTCTAGCACATTCAGCCAGTGTCAAGTAAGTGATATATTCATTATATATAATTCATAGTAAATGAAAATGAGTTGTGACTAAGATGATAAATCGAAGATGAAATACCCTCCCCTAAACCCCTTGAGTCCTCAGTAAAGATGTGGGACTATACTGTGATCTCACATGGACTCCTTGAGAGAAAACTTGAAAAGTGATGTTGCACCGTTTTGTTTGATTTACCAACACTCATGTATGTTCACAAACACTTAACGGTTAATAATCCACCGTTATTACAAATTAATGTTAGAAATATCACACATTTTAGAAAATAAAACAAAACTGCAGACATGACGATTCACTTTCCCGCCAAGAAGTCCACGCGTATTTAGAGCGTTTCGAAAAAGGCACTACGAAGTTGCAAGCTGAAACGTAATATTTTGCCAAAAAAAAACAACTTTAAGTTTCGCAGTGTTTTATTGGGATAATCCAATCATATTTTTGGCAGCCCTGAAATGTGAGAGTTGCTAAGAAAAGAGGATGGGTGAAGGATTTAACGAGAGATTGACTCAATTACAGACGGCCGTAAATTAGCGCAAGTATTTTTGATCGATAAGATTTTATGGGATTTTGTACAAAGTTTACATTGTTAGCTTAATCCTTTTTCAGCCAGAGTGACAGCATTTAATTAGGTAATATAAATGTTTAAAAGCAAGGTGGGGGATTATTTTCTATTTCGTTTTATTTAGGTATAATTTTTTTAATATTATAGGTATATTAACTATCTGCCAGTAAAAGTCCCGTCAAAATCGGTGAAGCCGCTTCAGACACAGACAAAAAAAGTAAAACAATATAGTTTGATATATTTACGTGAATAGATCTCTATGCATTTAGTAAAAAGCGGTAATTTTAATATTACAAACAGACACAATAATTATTATTTATCTGTATGTATAGATAACTTATGTATTATTATTAAGTATTGGTGGTTGGAATTTAGTAGTTGCTTTTTTTATATTGTGAACCCGTATAATATAATATAGTATATAGAGGGTATAATGTAGTAATAGCATTATGAAATTATAACTGACTAAAGCAGTTATTTATTCTATTAATCAATATACTGTTTCGTATATTGATCTGAGTAGGTTTATCTTTCCTAAATAGACGAAAAACACGAAAAACACAAGCACAAGCTTATAAAAAAAACAGCAATGATTTCCCCGATATGTCCCCATTGTAATTTTCTTGCATTTGTATAATGTAAGAAACACATCCATTTTATTTTTACATCTCTTTTCTATGTCGTTTCTTTTCTATTTTGTTTTATATAAAACAATTATTTTAACAAATTAGAAAATGTATTTTTTTATATTAATTATTTTATAGTGATTTTAATATTTAAACTTCACATTCAAATACCTTCCATACTTAATTAATAAAGTCTTTTACATTTTAATCAGTATACGAAGTTATCTCATCAAATTTTAATATTTATTTATCCTATTTAAATTTAACTGTATCTCTTTCGTCATATTTAATAACATTCAAGAACGTGTCAGGGAATTATATTGTTATACTTAAATAAATTATTAGAATACTACTACTACGAGTCTTTGCCTACATTGAGCTTGAATTCAAAATATTAAAAGACGTATACTTGACTCCTTATTGAAATAATCAAGAAAAGTACTTTTTAATATAAACTTCATGTTTACTAATTTCTAAAAAGAAATTAGTCTTAATAAGATATTATAAATGGTTTTCAAAAGGATTCCAAGATATTGATGATAATATAATAACATATAATATAAAATATAATAATAAAATATTGTTTGATATTTCAAAACGTTGGTATCGCTATCCTCCTATCTTATTGAGGTAAAAGTTTATGTTCGATTTATTACTAAATGTTTTATGTACCTTCTGTAGGTAAATGTTTGTAATAACTCCTCAAGTGTTTTTAAAAGAGTTTCATCGAACTTGATTAACTGTAGCACAATAATTATCGTAATATTCAATAAAACTAGAAAGTACACTGGTGCTGCCACCTATCGTGAGATATTCTTAAGATGTGATTTGATGTGTATAAAAGACAGGTTGTAATCGTAAGAAAATGAGTATTGAGGGTCGATTCCAGAACTACGGACTAAGTTAAGTAGATATCAACAGTGTTATATTGTTTTAAGCTGTTCCTGTGTATAGTCATTATGCCGAATAAACTACATACTTATTTGGCATAATGTTATTTTGTTTTAAGGTGTGATGATTGTTGATAATAAATTAAATTATTATCTTTAACAATTATTCCAAGGTTGTACCCTTGTTGTTTCTACGATTAATGTTTAGTTGGTATTATGGACAGATATATGAAATGCTTTGTAATATACAAATGGTTGTACTGATTGTTACACTAGTAAGTGTAGTTCTGACATAGAATGTTTGTACACATGGTTATTAATGTTTGTTTGATTTTATGTGGGTCCATGTGTACTAATCTGTTGGGCTTTATAACTGATGCAATATGATTGATATAAGTTATATATTTTGTTTATCTGCTTTAAGACATAACGTAGGATATATGGCATAACTGTAATTCTGTGTTTACTATTTGATGAAACTAAATAAACGGCTATAATAATAAATATATATTACACTAAATAATAGTCCTCAAAAATAAACGGAGTGTAGTTCAAAAATAAAGGAAGTGTTCGAAACACTAATAAAGCTTAATAAATAAAATAGTTCAAACCGTTTTATTGTTTTACTTTTGAATTCCTTTACCTGCTTACAGCACTTTTATAGTGGTTATTGATTCTATTATTTGATAAATAGATAACTAGAACCTTAAATCTAACATCGGAAGTGGGAACGACTTGCGCCAATTATTCAATCAAAATTTTATAATGGGTTTCAGCATGGATTTTGAAGAATTTGACATCTACTAGAGGCTATTTGCGATGACTACGCTATACCAGCTCTATTACATCCTGAGGGAACAATCCTGGAACTGGACTGTTGCGACAGCATCAGAAGTAAAGGAATTCTTTTAGAACGGCATCAAGATCGTAGCAAGGGCTGTACCGATTTTGAAGAGGTGGACGACGGAATTCGCGTTGCAACAGGAACGTTATACGAAGACTGTTGCGACAGCATCATACAAGCAAATAGGAATCTTTTGAACGTCTGCAAGGGCTGGTAAGTCCTTACTTAATTCTTAACAGAAGATTTGTGTAAAATAGTTGTTATATGTTGTGGTATTTAATGCAGTAAAATAATTTTTAAAGAAAAATAAGTACACATATGGAATATTCTTAAGGTAAATAAATACGCCTTTAAATTATTTTTGAGAATTTATTATAATTTTTGTTTTTTAAGTAACAATTATTTAATTTCTGGTTTAATTAAAACAAAATCACAAAATTTATAAAAAAAAACATACAGTTTTCATTAAATATCAAACTATTTTCTGGGTAAATAAAATATCTAATAATTACTATTTCATGCTATAGAACAAAATTCGTAACAAAATACTTATAACATTTTATAAAAAAAAAATTAATATAAATTTATTAAGTAACACATTTTAAAATAAAACATTAACAATTAAACCTACTAGTATACAAAAATAATAAGATCAAAAAATATACAATAATGAAAATAATAATATTATAATTAATGGAGGTAGATATGGCACTAGCCACTGTTGACCGAGACAGTCTTTTAAGAAACTGCCGTCATTTGAGTTAGCGCTAGCGTACGGCTTTTATTGCTATACTATTCGAAACGTATTGACACTCGCATATATTCTCGTTACTGTGGATACGTCGAAGGTAAATATGTTTAATAATGTCGTAGAGGAACTACATCTAATTACGGCGAAGTTTAAAATGCATAGTTTTAAGTAAAACATTATTGACTGAAAGGGTGTCTTCGTAGAACACTGTTGGATAATTCGCAAATTGCTGAGACACTTTTCTTTCGTGGGCACTTATCCAAGTAGTATTACTCTGTGTATTGAAATTAAATTTATTGAATTTGCAGAATATTGAAATTGCATATTAAAAGTATTTCAACAAATATAAAACGGTTCAATATTAAAAGTCCTCTATAAAACATAAATTTTCGCTTAACAACTTTCAATCGCATTAACGCAAACTGTACTTCTAATCAAATCCTCTAAGAATTAAGATAAGATCAAAAAAAATAAGAAATATAAAGAAAGACGGCAAGTTACATTTATTAACTGCACATAAACGGTACAAGTCAAATTAATTATTAATATTTTAACTCGTATTTGTAAAGTCAAGCTAAGTGGCATAGCTTAATCTTATTTTAGTAAAGTTAAATGTAGGTACTATGTTGCTAACGTAACGTACGTGATGACAAATTTATTAAACTAAAATTATTTTGATAAAAGAACGATAATAATTATGATATTCAAGAAAATAAATATAAGAGATAACAGAACTTTAGAGTTGTTAAATATGTATTATATAAAAAGATTTACGAATAAAAAAATTATGAAGTTAAAATTGTCATAAAGTGGTTAAATAAATCTCTTAAACAATGTAAAAACCTCATATAAATTATGTAAGCATGGAGACGTAACCATTTAAGGGAAGGGTAAAGGGCAACTAAAATGGGCTAAACCTGGCCGAGAGTTCCGCTAGTCAAAACGTAATTGAATAAATATATTTTCAATATTTATTGGTAATTAGAAATATGTTACATTACTAACTTTTATCATTAATATCCCCCAAAACAAAAAAATATATATTGACTGAATTAATAAAGTGTCATTTATTCACAACAACGTTAATGTTAAGAATCATTATTACTTATAACGTGAATGCCTTTTATTTGAATTACAGTAACATAAAAGTAATGTAGATGGTAAAATTAGATTTTATAATTATAAAAAAGAACTATTATGATAAGTCTAATGTCAGATTGGCCGAGCGGTTTTTGAAAGTCAAAAGATTCTATTAATATAATCTTAAAAATTTAAATTACAATGAATCTTAGCTCCGTTAGAGGACATTAGTCGAGTACTTGGGTTGTCTACACTATCGGTTGTAGATGAAGTATTCTGAGTTTAAGGCCCCGTAATTTAGTATAAATAAAATATGTAATATATATATGTAATATAAATATGTAATGTAAATATGTAATATATATATAAATTAAAGTATAATTAGTAAGGTAGACTTTTCTGAAAATATTTCGTAAATAATTTGAAAATCAATTAAATGTCGTAAAAGTGGTGGTACAATAAATAATCGAAGTACTTGGTAAAAAGATTTTTAATATAATGTAGTATTCAAAATTTAATCAATATTTCTTCTCGTAACGCAAAAATTGTTGAATATCATTAGTTTGAAAATAGAATGTTTATAAACTTCACACTTTAATGACTTTTGTTTCTGCCATAAAGATTTAGAAAAAATGTATAGGGATATCTGCCTGATAATGATTTTATTTGAATGTGGTGCATATTACATTACAGAATTATATTTGTTATTTCCGTATCTTGTCTGGTGGTGACCACGATTTGTTGATAGTTTCCACAGGCAGCGGATTATCGGATCATAATTGTTTTATTGAAAATAAAAAGAAAGAGAAAATAATAATGCGACAAAATTAAAGTTGTGTGAATGTACTTCGAGAGCGAAGTACTGTCAGTATGGCCGTGTTAGAATATTTATGATGTATATAGTTAGATAATAATATGAAAATGGTTCATGGTGACAGAATTTCTTGGAAAATATTGTTACGGATTAAGTAAGTAATGAAGCAGTTTAAAGTCACGTTGTTGATATATGCTAGTTTCGTTTTGTATAGGCAGTGTTTCCAATGGATAGCAAAATATATGTTTTTTATAAATAATATAAATTGTCTAAATCTTTACATCATTAATTATTTTCTAAAATATAGCTAGAGGTTGAATCACCTTGTAGGTTTTCAATTTTTTTTGAGATATAAAAGTATTTAATGTCGTATAACGGGTCAGTGGTTATAAATTAAAAAAGGAATTATTATTTGGGTACATGGATTATTGATAGACTATTATTTGCTATATGACTGAAATTTGGACAGTATATAATTTTATATTAATATATTTTGAAGCTTATTTATAATTCTGCTTCCTGTTATGTCTTTAGCCAGACGACTGTCGGAAGTTCTAATGTGTAAATGTAAGTTTTTGCTTTCGGTACATCTCTGAAAATATGTAGTTGTTTATTTTTGGATACAATGATATTGAGATGAATACGGGTAATTAAAAGGCAAGTGAAGTCTTTTACAATTGTATGTGACTAAGGGTAACCAAGTGTAAATATAGGAAGTTATTTGAAAAAGGTTACAATGTAATATGACACAATGTGATGTTGAAGTAAATATGATACAAATATATGTAAAAAGGATATAGTCTCTTGCTTGTCTTGTTAATCTCACGGTGAGTACCGTAGGAGTTGAACAAATGTATAGTCGCCACAAGCAACAGACAGTTTGTAAAATTGGAAAGTTACTGAAATGAACTGCTGAAGTCTTTTGCCTTTTCTTGTCGGTATCAATGTGCAGCAGGTTGTAAGGCAAGAATGTGTCTGCAAAGCCAAGAGACCGTTGTTACCTGTCCTCTTGATGTAAGATGTAGGCTGGTGGCAATGTTAATGTAATAGTCTTAACTGAAAAATATTTAGTTTTTTTTTGTGTTGTACTTCGGGGACGAAGTACTTGTCAGTATGGCCGTGTCAGGGAATTATATTGTTATACTTAAATAAATTATTAGAATACTACTACTACGAGTCTTTGCCTACATTGAGCTTGAATTCAAAATATTAAAAGACGTATACTTGACTCCTTATTGAAATAATCAAGAAAAGTACTTTTTAATATAAACTTCATGTTTACTAATTTCTAAAAAGAAATTAGTCTTAATAAGATATTATAAATGGTTTTCAAAAGGATTCCAAGATATTGATGATAATATAATAACATATAATATAAAATATAATAATAAAATATTGTTTGATATTTCAAAACGTTGGTATCGCTATCCTCCTATCTTATTGAGGTAAAAGTTTATGTTCGATTTATTACTAAATGTTTTATGTACCTTCTGTAGGTAAATGTTTGTAATAACTCCTCAAGTGTTTTTAAAAGAGTTTCATCGAACTTGATTAACTGTAGCACAATAATTATCGTAATATTCAATAAAACTAGAAAGTACACTGGTGCTGCCACCTATCGTGAGATATTCTTAAGATGTGATTTGATGTGTATAAAAGACAGGTTGTAATCGTAAGAAAATGAGTATTGAGGGTCGATTCCAGAACTACGGACTAAGTTAAGTAGATATCAACAGTGTTATATTGTTTTAAGCTGTTCCTGTGTATAGTCATTATGCCGAATAAACTACATACTTATTTGGCATAATGTTATTTTGTTTTAAGGTGTGATGATTGTTGATAATAAATTAAATTATTATCTTTAACAATTATTCCAAGGTTGTACCCTTGTTGTTTCTACGATTAATGTTTAGTTGGTATTATGGACAGATATATGAAATGCTTTGTAATATACAAATGGTTGTACTGATTGTTACACTAGTAAGTGTAGTTCTGACATAGAATGTTTGTACACATGGTTATTAATGTTTGTTTGATTTTATGTGGGTCCATGTGTACTAATCTGTTGGGCTTTATAACTGATGCAATATGATTGATATAAGTTATATATTTTGTTTATCTGCTTTAAGACATAACGTAGGATATATGGCATAACTGTAATTCTGTGTTTACTATTTGATGAAACTAAATAAACGGCTATAATAATAAATATATATTACACTAAATAATAGTCCTCAAAAATAAACGGAGTGTAGTTCAAAAATAAAGGAAGTGTTCGAAACACTAATAAAGCTTAATAAATAAAATAGTTCAAACCGTTTTATTGTTTTACTTTTGAATTCCTTTACCTGCTTACAGCACTTTTATAGTGGTTATTGATTCTATTATTTGATAAATAGATAACTAGAACCTTAAATCTAACAAACGCAATTAATAAAATTTTCACCCTTTCCCCCACTCCAGAGTTGGTAAGTACGTGAGGCACTTCACGAAAATCCGTTTCATGTTAAGGGGCAGTTAGAAATTACTGTAATAATTAAATCAAGCATTCTTTCCAACTTTGGCATTAATATTTTAGTAGAGGCTTTGACAGGGCAATTCCGTCTCAAGTACTCTACCCTTCTATTTATGCTAGAAGGTGGGCAAGTTTAGAGCGTGGGGATAACATTATCGATATTGCAAACAATTTAGTTATTTTGCTGAATTTAATGTCATGGTTAAAAAGACTATACTTACTGTAGTATACTTAGTACTGTCATTTTTACTATTTTTAATCGTAAATTTAATATAAACACTACTCTTGTATACTCATAATAGTATATAAGAGTAGTAAATACCTTTTGTATAAAATAAATAATCTATTTTGGGATCAATACAATTGAAATTTATATGTCAATATGTTTTTTTTATGTCAAAAAAATATTTTTATCCGTTAAATAGTATTTAGGAAACAAGCTTTTAATTATACTTATCTTGAAACTTAATATTTTGTATAATTGACAGAAAATATGAAGAACTGACGGCTGTTGGGGCAGAAAAGTTCTGGAATGGAGGCCCTTTTATAGAAAACGAAGCGGAGAGTTGCAAGATCACGTTGAACCGCCGCCGCCTGCAATGGTCACATTCGAAGCTAACGCGGGAGGCTTATGTTCAGCAATGGACATCTTTGAGCTGATGATGATGATGATAAAAATAAAAATAAATCTATTCCATAAAGGTTGGCACGGCATGCAATGTGGAGTGTTATATAATTGTTGTTCAATACAATCGTTAGTATCGACAAATGTCCAGAGACAGCCCTAAAGTTTCTGTTGCGTGACGCTTGTTTCCCGACAGCATTATGAATCGGCGTAAATGTTGTACGAAATGTCAGTTTGACCTTATGCTAAGTGTTGCCACCCCTGAGTTATTCGACGCCGCTGTTTGATCTATGAAATGCGCCCTTTACATTATTGCCATCAATTCGGCGTATTAATTTTTCATAAACCCATCGAAAGTTTGCAGCTTAGCGTATAAATGATTTACCTAACGTGAAGGCTACTATTTCAAAAAAATTGTTTTATATTTGCTAGCGAGGTTAAGATTTCAATCTGTTTTCTTAATCCTCATAAAAGGCACAGGGACTTCTTGGCAGCAATGTGAAATGTCATGTCTGCAGTTTTGTTTTATATTCCAAAATTTGTGATATTTAATATATTAATGTATAATAACCGCGGATTATTAACCGTTAGGATTGTTGGTAAATAAAACAAAACAGTGCAACATCACTTTTCACATTCTATCAAGAAGTCTAAGTGGGTAGAGTCATCTTTACTAAGGACTCAAGGGGTTTTGGCTCATGTACCATTTATCATCTTTATCATTCTCATTGACTATAAATAAAATATTAATAATACATATCTTACTTGACACTGGCTTTATGTGCTAAACGCACGAGGCCAATATAGAAAGAAAAAAAAAGACACAGAAGTAAGCTTTTGTCACTGTCTTGTTTTAAACATTCACCCATTTTATAAATTGCAACTGTCAATATTATGTCATCAGCACCATATCCTAGCTTTATTCCGGTTGCCCAAGACTTAAGCTCACTGTCTCCACCAGAGGGAAACAAAATGAATTTATGAAAGTCAGCAGTTTATAGCAATATTAGAAAACAAATTATTAGAAAGCAACATATAATTTAAAGTAAAATACTTTAATTTTTTTAACGTATTAGTGTGCAAGAGATTTTTTTGGCAAAACGTATGTTTTGATAAACGACCCATATGAGAGCTTTGTAAAGCTCTCTTATTTTGTTCAAAAAATGTTGCAGGTGTTACTAAGTCCTGTTTTGCATTCTGAAACGAAATTGACATACTAAATATAATGTATACAAAGATGTACAATGTGATATAGTCTGTTTTTTTCTTTTTCCTATATTTTGGTGTAAAGTTTCAGAGGAAAATATATCTTAGAATAAAATACTACCGCAGGGGGTTAGCGGGATAAAAATTGTACTATAATAGGAGATTTTCACATTGTTGATACTTTAACAAATAACAGAAGTCCGGAACAGGTGAATTTTTTATAATGCAAGTATCTTGTAAAAATAGAATGGCTTATATAAGACTTATTATAAATCACTTTTAATCATAATTAAAAGATACCAAGCTTACTTATAGCTTCTAGTTATTAAGTTGGTGAAGATACAAGTAGCTGGTTGCCTGGGAACTTTAAAAAAAAACAACATTTTAATGTAGCCGCCTTGTCGTGAGTAGCCGGTGTAACTCACACGAGAATTCTTACAGAGTTTGCTAAGGGCCGCTCCACAGAGGGTCGGATCGGAAGTGCTATCGCGACCCGTCGAGACATTTTCTATTCAAATTACCCCGCAAGAACACTCTCTTTCTTTACACTAAACAATATGTCCAATATTCCACTATATACATTGCTGCTTTCATATGAAACATATTCTAGTACGCTGATGGAAAGTTTACGATGTATAGTTTGCAAATTAAAGTAACTTTCTTTACGGTTCAGTAAGAGTACTGTCTGACTAAATAGTAGCGACACGTCAGACGTTTCCGCAAGGTATGCACGGGAAAATCCTATCTTAGTTGGTATTCATTGTCTATTCATAGTGTCGTAGATATGTTTTAGGTACGGGGGTAAATTTTACAACAAAATACTAGTATTGGTACCAGGTATTAACTACATAGGTAACATTAAAAAGAAACGAACAAGATTGATACTGCGATAATTTCATAGATCGGTTTGTTGAAGAGATAGCTTTTGTACTGGATTTTTAACAACAAGCAGTAAGAAAAAAGATAAAAAAATGATTCTAGATATTTCTTGCTACTAAAGAAAACATGTTTTTCTGAAGCTTTCGGTAAATGAGTCGAAACGAGTTAAAAGCTATACAGGCTCGCTTCTTTTGTTCATAAAATGTTGCAGTAAGAAAATTGGTAAATTTGATATTTATTGACATGAAATTCTTGCATTTTAATAATACGTTTATATAAAAAGATCCAAAATTAAATTTATATGTTAGATTGTATTTATTTACTTATTCATAGTAATTACGATATTTATGTAGATAAAGATTTGTCGTTTAAAGTGATCAAACCAGGAGCGGGGTGTAGTTATATATAATATTGACCTTCAAACGCTCGCCAGATCATTATTGTTATTATATTTAATAAAAACGAGTGTTAAATAAAGTAACTTGTCACGGCACACATGTGCGTATACGCAAAATTAAACAAAAGACTGTTAATGAACTTTGAACAATTAACGAACCGCTTGTCTGTACTTTAATTACAAAAATAATGTTTGTTTTATAGGTAAAATAAATATAGTTATAAAGTGGGATTGCTAGTCTCGCGGTACTGACACGAATAATCACCGAGGTTAAGCAGCGTGAATAAAGAATAGGTGGCCGTTTGCTTGTTATTTTATTTTAAGTGTTTCCGTTGAAATTAATCGATCAATCTAGTTATTTTATTTTGTAATTTTTTTTATAGGTTATAGAGGTTTTGTACATACATTTGTTTCACCATATACTGCCTGTCACATTAGGCATGCATGATCTTCGGAAGACACGTAAAGTCGTTGATATCAAATGAAAATGTTTATTCATAAAAGATAATTTTGCAGGGATCTTAAAACAATTTCTTAAAGTTCTATTATTATCTTGCCAACGCAGGGCGTATGAATGTCAAAAAATGTTAAAAAATATGGTCACATTAAAATTTCAGATTTAAACGAAATTATTAGAAGTGTTACATAGCTTCTTTTTTATATTATTAAATATTAAAAAATTTATTTTAAAATATTCCCGGACTGAACAAAAACACTTTAGTTTGAGCCAGCGAAACAACTTACTTTTAAATTCGGGTAAACTAAGGTGAATTAAAGTAAAGGCAACTTATTATATATTCCAATACAATTGGGGTAACTACTTCACTGCTATAGTCGTTGAGCCAATTTTCTGGCCCTGCATCCGCCTCAGAACCATATTGTAGAGTACGAACTGAATCCATTTTCCATTGATTTATAACAGGCAGGCTCGAACACAGCACTAAGACATAAATGGCTTGGGTGATAACAGATGACCGTTATTTCGTTTCTTCTAAATTTTTTTTTTAAATAAATCAATTCTATTAGTATTAAAATTTTTACTTTTGACGACAGATATTTTTATAAATATTATTCCAATCATATCATAATGGTTTAAGATATAACAATCATTATATTTAGCAATAATAGTGTTGCTCTTGATTAGTTTGAAGTGAGGTAGGTCGTCAACATCAGAGAGATAACACAATCTATCTATGGGACTCGATAACAGTATAAAGAATTAAAAATAAATGACACATTATGTTAACGTATATATTATGATTGTCTTATCTATATACTTAGATATAGTTTCTATTAGGCGTTTAGGGCGGTGCAGGAACACCAGCGCTGCTGTATTAATAGATGCAACAGCATTACGCTGATGTATCGCCCTTTTGACAGGTAACATCACCTATGTTATTGATAATTGTATTTTTTTTAAATATTTTTTTTTTGTTTATGTGATACTGTTTGATCTAATTGTTTGTGTAATGTTATTTCGTATATATTATTTTTTATTAATATAAAATATTCTTATTCTTGATCCGAAATATTCAAGTATACCGTGAGGCGGAAGATAGTCATCTAATTGTACCGAGTAACCGAGCAGCGCCAGGAGCATTTCATTCACCGGCGCTAAACTAGAGCATACCTTTCACTGACCTACAGTCAGAACATTGCGGCGAATAAGTAACATGTATTTGTCCTTGCTCTTACACCTTGGCAGAAGACTTATATCATTTTATCAGCAGTTGATTCAATGTCGAAAAACATAATGTCGCATTCATGAATTCATGAATATAGCATTCGTGAATATTTTTTGGCAATTATTATTATTGTTTTTATGGACCTGTCATACAGTTTGACCTTATTAAGTCTCGACAGACAAACAATAGATTTTTTATAATTTATGGGACTGATTACAAGACTTTTAATTTAGGTTAGACTTCTACACTATTCATTATCTGTGACATTGCGTTCGACTATTTATTATGATAGAATTTTGATGTGTGATGTTTGATGTTAGTACCCTTGATATTAGGTCATTAACAATTCTTTTATCTGCATTACACAGTGTAAATTCTAGTAGATATGTAAGAATTAAACTATTTGTATTTTTGCAATCATGAACACCCGCGATTGCTCCACACCGCCGTAGGCTTACTACGTGCGTATCCCCCAGTCGTGCAAGCATTATGTATAGGATTGCGTCTTAATGCATTGCGTAAGTAAGTAAAACGCAACAACTGACTTGAAAGTTACTTTAGTATTCACTTCTTTATATGTGCCTTCGATAGCTCAGTTGGTAGAGCGGTGGACTGTAGTCGGTGTATATAGTTGATATCCATAGGTCGCTGGTTCAAATCCGGCTCGAAGGAATTTCTTTTAAACTAAATTATCAAATAATCTTCTGCAATTAATAATACTAATTAGAACACGATTAATTATATTTGTGAGACCTTTTTTTTACATTTATGTATAAACATTTTGTTTTGTGTCACATTATCACAACACAATAAATAACATATTTTTGTATATTATCTTGAACCTTGATTAAAACAGTCACTTTGGCACACAGATAGTTCACAAAATTACGACGCATGACACTTTATCCGGACTGTAAGAGATCCTCATCTCTATGAAGAACTAATGTACCTGTGTAAGGGTAGCTAAATAGAGTCAAATTATAATTACAAGGATGGAAGCACGATACTTACTTTATATTATTGTTCATTCATAAGAGTTCGAAAACAAAACAAAAACCAAAGAGAGCCAGAACTATAGAGATTGGCCAACGTGAGTGACAAATGCAATCGTATTTTTAATCTGAGAGGTGTGCGTGAAAAGGCTTCCACTTTCAGTTGTGTCTGGGTACCCGACTGTGGCTTAATTTGTTTGTTTTCAAATAACTTCAAAAAGAAATACTGCTTCCAGGCAGTCACCAACACCCGGTAATGGGATTTTCTAACGATACAAATTTGCGGGCACAGCTAGGTGTAAAAATATTAATATGGGAGGCCCTCTTTATAAATATTTTCATCATCCAATTGCCCAGACCTTATTTTATATAAATGAGCCAAATACCTTCCACTGCTAAACATAGGTTTCTCCCAAAGTGCGCCAATCATGCAAGTTATCTGCAAAACGCATCAATCCGGTACCAATCACCTTTCTTAAGTCGTCAGTCCTTATTACCGCTTCGTCCTTCACTACTTTTGGCCTACTACCAACTACACATGCCGGCGCCTTCAGTCCGTCAGTCCATTTCAGCGTACTGATCCTATGCGCAATTTCGGTAACTTCAGTTAAATAATGAATAGTGGGTATTAACTTACAAAATGGTATTATCAACATTGTACTCTTAATAGATATTGTGCTGTGTACTCTCCCTATAAATAAGTATTTAAAAAAACTAATTTCACGTATTTTCTTTCCTTTATGTACATATTTTTTTACTCGCTTCATAACGTAGCTTACGGTCATAAAAAACGAGCAGTTAATAATTATTTGCAAAATTAGAGTATATCGTCGTTGTTCTGGGAGAACCCAGTAAGTAACTTTTTTTCAAAAAATGAGTTAACACAAATAATCGACTCAGTTTTTCATGCCCTTTGTCTGCGAAATACAATAGCATGATATAGAAACACAAAAACTTAAGTTAATATGTTTTTAATAAAAATATTTTTATCTCAACTATTATTTGCCTATAACTCAAATTAGGTAACCATCTATTTACAGGGTTTTCCCAGAACAACGACGATATATGGTTTGATTTTTTGACACATACTTCCAGTTGAAAACAGGATATTCGACAATAAATTAATATGATAAGTAATACTGTTTTCGCTGAATGAATTTAAAAAGGTAGAAGACTACGTTCATAGTAAATATAATACACAGCCTATGAGTTGAAAACAGGTTATACGACGATAAATTAATATGATAAGTAATACAGGTATATTATTATGCGCTTGCCGATCCGACAAGCAAGCACCTTGGTATCGTCGGGTTAAGCTGTGCTCCCGACGAACTGCTTTGAATCGCAAATACTTCGTGAGTCACCGACGATAGCTCCTGGATAAGCGCTCTACTATATATCTAGATAGGGCGCCTTTACGAGACTTAAGTGTTATTGCATTTCTATATAATTTTAGTTTTTGCTTGCTTACAAATGATATTTTGGTGGTAAAGTATTACATATAAACTACTACATACATACAAACATATACATACATATACACATACAAACTGGAATAAAGAAGCATTTTCTTTCACAGAAGTAATGTCCTGCTGCTCAGTGTTCCTATGTTATGTACGTATTTATGTATGTAGTTTTATTTTATTTAAGTAATAGTATTTATTTCTGTTTTTGTTTATTAAAATATAACTACCTATGTATTTTTATTCTTTTCTACACCCCCGGTTTTCATTTAATTTAAATCACACTCCATCCTAAGGTTGCCTGGAAGAAATCGCTGTAAGCGATAAGGCCGCCAATTGTATCGCTTTTCTTTTGCAATTGTTTTCTTGTTTTATTTTTAATTTGGTGTACAATAAAATTTTTTCTATCTATCTATCTACATACATACATACATACTACTACATTACATTATATCAAATTGAGAATTGACCTAAAGAACAAAAACCAGCGAATAAAATCGCTGTTGTAAACAAATTAACGGGGGTCGTCAACCTCTTGTGTTCACTTTTATTGTATGTCCAAAATTTATATCGTATGATTTACCTTAGTGTTGCGGTACTGTTTGAAAGGGTTACCACGGCCTTAGTGTTTACAGGCTCAATAAGGAACATGGATGCTTTTTAGTCAGTAAAAGTCTGACACACCTTTCCGGTTCACCCACAGCGGAAGACGGTCATTAGATGATTTCCATCCGGAAAAAAAATTAGTTTTTAGTAGATTTTGAACTCAACGTTCAACCACTATGCTATGATTACCTTCAAAATAATTTGCTGAAAGAAAGACATTTGTTTCGTTTTAGGTTGGACGAAACTACTTCGCAGTACGAACAAATATGCGTAAATATAATATAGTATAGCGCCCACTACTTACAGTGTTAGTGAAATACGTAGGAAAATTATAAAACAAAAGTAATTCCTTCGAGCCGGATTTGAACCAGCGACCTATGGATAACAACTTTCACCAACTACAGTCCACCGCTCTACCAACTGAGCTATCGAAGGCACATATGGAATCTTAAATTTTTCGACTAAATTGAGATTAATTATGTAACAAACACGATCATTTGCGACCTTACGCAGGCGCATTGCGCAAGACCCGCTTTTGCGTATCATTTAGCCCCACTGCTAATGAGAGTGCTCATAGCACCGCGGCACTGGGCGGTCGGAAACGATTATCGAAGTAAAGCAGTCATGGATGGGTGTCCGTTTGTGTGGCATTTCATGTCGAGCGCTACCGTGCTTCGAAAGGCACGTTAAGATGATGGCAGGTTATCACTATATGTGCGAGTCGTTAAGCTGTTAGAGGCCCTGTTGAACGGCTTGAAAAATTCTAACAGCAGGACGCCACACAGCTGTCTCCAAAATACGCAATGGGTCCGCGTAGTAGAGTATAACCTGATTCCCTCTCATCATGGTATTTAGAGAAGGTCCGTGGTCAGTAGTATTCATAAGTAGTTTTGTTATTTGCAAAAAGTATAAGTACTTTTGCAAATGTCCTATACGATATTACGCATCGGCAAATTAGTTTCCTGTCTCAGCAAATCTGTACTAAGTATCCACCACGCGGTAGAGCCGGTACGACTTGAATCTCTCTTCCCTAGTGTTGTAATATAATTAATTGTGACGTTAATTCTAGTTATTTTATATTCAACTAGTGGTCGCCCGCGGCTCCGACCGCGTGGATGTCGGTTACCGCTGCAAAATGCCTACCCAGTAAAGACACGGTCAGCAAAATGATTCCCAGGTCAATTCACAGACACGGACACTAAAATCGACGACGCAGTCATTATCCGCAGGCTGCATAGATTGTCTTTATGTGGATGTTAAAGTTGTTAATGATAAAAATATTTAAATGTAATTAATACTAAGTTTTCACTCCTATCCGCAGTCCCGGAGTGCAACCCGTTGTTTTGGGATAGATAACTAAAGCGATTATTGTAGAGCTTTTCTATAAACAACATTTGACGTTAAATTATTTTCAGTCAGTGTAGATAAGTATAGATTATTTTTAAAGTTTCTTACCGGGACTTTTCTTCTTGGTATTTAGGAGAGTTCCGTATTCAATAATATCGTCGTTTTTTTTGATAATTTGCTTATCATTTTGTAACAGTAGTTAAGCTAATACTCATTGATCTAAGCAGGTACTTTCTAAGTTTAGTAAAACTGAATAGGCGCGTGAGTTTTATAAGATCTGTGTTATGTACTTTTTCAATTTACAATTGTCCTAAGTATGTATGTAATTTAAATTCAAATTCATTTATTTATTGCTTATTCTCATGATATTACAAAAGGTGTTCAATAAAATAAAGTGCGAACATGAGACTCCCTGCAAGGGTGCTTGCAATGAGTGGCGTTAAAATATACACTACAAATTACAATTTTCATTATGAACTTAAAACTAGCAATTATTTTAACTACACATTTAAACATTAGGCTTATTATTTCAACTACGCATTTAAACACTAGTCTTCTTGTTTCACATCTATTATTTTTATATTAGGTCCCTACATATGAAATTGATGTCTTATATGAAAAAACGAAAAATATTTTTTTTACATTTTTTTATTTAATCAATCAAAGATGCACTTCTGCCATTTTATAAAGTGTTAATTGATTTCTCTGCTGAAAAAACTGCGGGAGAGAGAATTAACGAAATCTCTTAAGGCGTTTTGGACTGCCTCATCTTAATTGATTTTTTTGCCGACTAAGAAATTATCCCAATTCCGTTTAAAGTGGTATCGGTTGGAGCAAGGACCGGGGAGTCTCCCCCCAGACAGGTCTTCACCTTGGCGTAGTAGGCTGGCTGAGTATCTCCCAGAGGCCGGAAAAAGGTAACGCCCAGAGGTTGGCGACTCTGGGTGCACTTAGTACTGACTACCGGGGGGAAAACTAAGAGGCGCCTGCGGAGGGCGCTGCTGGCGGGCCAGGAGGGCCCGTCAAGCAGCTCCAGGAGGGTCTTAGGCAGCGGGGGCAGGGGGCCCCTGCTGTCTAACAATGGACCCTCCGGGAAGTCGGCCACACGCGCTATGGTCGCAAAAGGAGGTAGTTGGGGCTCGTCGACTGCGCCTCTCTGAGGAGGTCCTCCCGGTTTTGGTTCGGGGGACGATGGCCGCAGGCGGGGTTGCAGACGCTGCAACCCAGGTAATGGCCCCCGCCTCTTTCTTAACAAGCGGCGGGCGTCGTAGGAAAATTTTAAGTGGGTATTACTGCTGGCAGTCGCGTCTGCCGGTGGTGAGTACCACACCTTTCGGTCCCCCTTTGCGTATGCGTAATACGGAAATGCATTTTGTTAAAAAAGGTCCGGGGAGTATGGTGGGTGACGGTACAATCCTAGCTTCTCTAGTTTCGGCACCGTCTGTTGTGCAGTGTGTGATCCAGCGTTGTCCTGAAGCAGCAGTGTATAACGGCTAGCTTTTCCATAATGGTTTCCAGTTGTTGTCTTTACAGATCTGCCGTCTGACCAGATCTTAGGAAGCTATAGTGGACGACACCAAAGCTGGTCCACAATACACTAACCAGTAGGTACCATTTATTGGATCAACTTTCGCTTGGGGCAAGATTTGGCCGGTTCACCTGGGTTCAACCACTGTGATGAGCGATTCTGATTATAGTATAGGATCCAATTTTTATCACGGTTGAGTAACGTAACGCAGCGTCGATGCGTGTTTGTTGACTTGCTTCAGTTAATTCATGTGGTACCCATCATTTAAGCTTCTTGACTTTTGCAATTTATTTTAAATGATCCAAGATGGTTTCATTATTCACACCGAAGCCTGCAGCAAACTCTGACGTGGGTTGAGATGGATCCACTTTTAGGATCGCAATGGCAGTTCTTTATTAATAATTAGGGGCTCCGGCCGACCACGAGTATTGGCCAAAATTTCCAGAACGAAAGCGTTGGAACCAAAAACGTACCGGGGTCTCTTTACAGTGGTTTTTGAGTACACATCATTAAGTTTCTGCAGCACTCGGGCCACAATGCAACTCGTATTCAAATATTACGTGGCTTGTAAATTTTTTCATATATTGAGCACAGAACGATGTCAAAATAAAATTGATGGCGCGAAAACAAATGAATTATCACATTAAGCACACGAAGAGACAAGCTTTAAATTGAAATAAATTTCACTATAAGAAGCGCTCGTAGCTCTGCGGTTCTCGGTGGTCGAAAACGATCACCAAAGTACAGCAGAGTTTATAGAGGTCGGTCCTTGGATGAGTGACCGTTTGTGTGGCATTTGATATCGAGCGTTTCGTGCTTTGGAAGGCACGTTAAGCCGTTGGTCCCGGTTATCACTAAATGTGGTAGTCGTTAAGCCATGTTAGAGGCCTAAAAGGCGGCTTGGTAAATTCTAACAGCAGGACGCCATACACCTGCCTCCGCCAATCCGCACTGGGTCAGCGTGGTGGAGTATGACCCAATACCCTCACACCTTGATATGTGAGAGGAGGCTCGTGCTCAGTAGTAGGACGTTAATGAGCTGTGATGATGAAATTTTTATTTGGAATTCCTAGCCAAACACGGAATTTTTAAGATCAAAGTGGCCAGTTCAATAATACGCCAATTTCATATTATTAGGCAATGATCTAATATTTCATTTCATTATACATCGTTAAATTAATTACATTTAATTACGATTACATTTCACTTGATTAATAATTTAATTAAAATTATTTAATTAATTGTTACAACTATATTTAATTACATTAATAAAACAATTTGTTGTATGCATTTCCTTGTTAGTCATTTTAAAGTCTTGACAACACCGATTCCGTCAAGGCAAGTAAATCGGCATTGAGCGCTTTGATTGAAAAAAAAAGGAATTCCTTCGAGCCGGATTTGAACCAGCGACCTATGGATAACAACTTTCACCAACTACAGTCCACCGCTCTACCAACTGAGCTATCGAAGGCACATGTGCATTCTTAAACTTTAAGACTAAATACGTTTTAAATTACATAACAAAAGTAACTTGCTCTCTGACGTAGTTACAAATTGCGCATGACCCGCTTTTGTATATCAATGGCTCTGGTCACTGCCAACGACTGTTAGGTGTCATTGCTGTATTACCGCTCTAGTCAAAACAGTATTTAAATAAATAAATATTTTTTTCTGATACTTACACCAATTATTTCTGATAATTAACAACTTGTGTTAGGGAGAAATACTTTTTTTTTAATGTAAATACATACTTAATATACATAGGAACACACCCAGACCAGAACAAATATTCATATTTTTACACATAAATATTTGTCCTGTGTGGGAATCGAACCCACGACCTCAGGAGTGGAGTGCGGGTATACTCGCCACCACGTTATATCGTGGGGCCTATTGGGAATAGTAGCCCATAATCACTACGCTGGGCAGGCGGGTTGGTGATCGCAGTTCAAGCCAGTACGCAGAATGACGTTGCTGCCCATCATTCCATAGATGTTCTCTTCGTCGACTTACGACTCCCCGTGAGATGAGCGGGGGTGGCACTATTCTAGGCCCGCACCACACGGCACAATAAAATATGGTACATGTTATACAGGAAGAATTTAACAATCACATCAAACAATGAAACTTTTAGGGGATCTCATCCCATGAGATGGTAAGCCCTTTCTTACGGTAGCAATCGTTTATTATGAACATTATGTTTTTATTGATTACTACTTGATTTTAACAAGATTTTATGTAATTACGGTAACTCTAAGTGTGCACGGAAAAACTATTTAAGTTTAAGTTGCACACTAAGAACATTTGTTAACTTGTATTTTAGTACAAAATAATTCAACAAAAATAAAAATAAAATCGAGAATGGCCGTAGAATGATAAGTTCGACATAGTCTTAGTTTAACTTCTAGTATATTGTAAAAATGGGTCGAATGCGCAAGAGACGGGAACTGTAGAGTAGGGTTTCTCAGTTGGTCTTCGTACAAGCACTATTAAACTGATAGCTAGCTGAATGTAAGTCAAATCAGGGAGTTGTACATCATATGATCGCGTTAAGCTCTTTTTATTCTATACCACTATAAAATTTTCGCTCTTTGAAAATTAAGTAGGAAGGTCAACTCTACGTAGTTGTGTAACTTTTTCTCGTATGTCTCCGGTACTAGGTAACAGAAGTCAGTTCTTTGATCGGTGACCGCTTCTATGGGATTTAAATTCAGCACTCCCGTGCTTCGTTAGGCACGTGCAGATGTTTATCCCAGTCAGCATTAGTCGAACAACGAAAGTCGTTAAACCATATCTCCACCAATCCTCACAACTACACGTCCCAGAGGGTATTGAACTATTCAAATATATTTTCTAGTAGTAGAATATGGAATATAACTCCCTCTGGTTGTGAGAGAGGTTTTTGCTTAGTAGAGAACTTGAGCAGTAGATGTTAATGGGCTAAAATATTGATAATAACATTAAAAATAGACTTAAAGCTAAAGAACGTGCACTGTGAGGTTCCTTTGTAGGTCTTCTTTTAATTACTTTTAAACTATAGCGATGCATAGTTATAGCTGAAGCTGAAGTTTTCACTTCGGAATTATTGTGTTGAACATGTATTATTAGTACTTTTTTGAGCATTGCGTATAGACCCATTTTGATATATAAATTGCTAGTTGCAAAATCGGACTTTTCTTAACAGAGCATTTAAATATAAAAATGTTACTTAGAGATACCGCAATATTTGGTTCTAGTACAAATTTTGAATTGAAACAAAGTTGTTTAAAACACATTCGTAAAAGGGTTGGTACACAATGTTTCAAGCAAATACCTCAAAAATAGTTTCAATTAAGGGCAAAATATATTCCTTCGAGCCGGATTTGAACCAGCGACCTATGGATAACAACTTTCACCAACTACAGTCCACCGCTCTACCAACTGAGCTATCGAAGGCACATGTACAAAGTTAAACTTTAAAACTAAATACGTTTTAAATCGTGTAACAACTTTAACTTGCTTTCTGACGTCGGTGCAGATTGCACAAGAGCCGCTTTTGTTATTTAATGGATATGATCACTGCGAATTACTGATAGCTGTCATTATATCATAGCGCTCTATTTACGTAGGAAAGGTCAGTTCAAAGCGATATTTTTTTTGGCAATGGTACTGGTCATATTGACCTTTTCCTGCTGAATGTTAAGCCGTCAATGTAGTCCAGAAAAAAGAGAGCGATCTAGACACGCGGCAGCGTGTCAAGCCAAGTTCAAGAAACAGAACTGGCGAGCCGCACCGTGTATAATATATCATATCTTCTTATAACATAGGATAATGTATTGTAGAATAAGGTCTGTCTTGGCTAGTTGTCATATATGACTTATAGCCTTCGCAAGTTCTAAACCTACAAGTATTTGTCGGTTCTTATTTTATAATTCCGAAAATTTGGATTGTTGGTAGAAACCAGGGATGTTGCGGATGCTGAT
The DNA here is from genome assembly GCA_949126915.1 of Musotima nitidalis. NCBI lineage: Eukaryota > Metazoa > Arthropoda > Insecta > Lepidoptera > Crambidae > Musotima > Musotima nitidalis. Next base: position 7,969,856 of record OX421418.1, on the reverse strand, counting down.
TTTTTCACATCCGCGGATGCAAATGCGGATGCGCAGTTTTGAAGTCTCACATCCGCGGATGCGAATGCGGATGCGGATGTTTAAGATATTATGTAAATAAAGTCTGTCAATGAGGAATTAAATAAGTGATAACTTAATTATTAATATTTTTATTGTAATTTTGTAACGTGTCGAATCTTGTCACCAATTTCTTTGCTCCCATTGGACATTGTCACGTGCGACCGGCACGCGCCCCAATCGCCGGGCCCTGCCCAATTCCTTTTTGTCGCTACTTGCATGATATTCGCATCCGCATGAACATCCGCACTGATAAATGCGGATGCGGATGCAGATGTCCAAATCTATGCGGAACTTGCGGATGCGAATATTCGCAACATCCCTAGTAGAAACTAGCGATCGAACATAATAATTCGTTGGTAGGTTTATAAAAACTAGCCAAGACAGACCTTAGGCTACAATACATTATCTTATGTTATAAGAAGATATGATATATTATACTGTTACTTATATATAAATTTCAGGACTGACCATTGAACTTGGCATCCATTTAGATCTCACTTTTTTTGTCTTTGAAGTCAACAACCAAGGCATTTATCATGATATTGAACTTGGCTCTCATTTCACATTTATATTTTGATTGGATTCATTTTTCGGTATAAGCACTGTGACAAGTGCAACTTCTCATGTTAGTCTGCATAAATGCCGCCTGATATCCCTCTTAAACGACCTGAGAATATACAAGCAGGGCAACTCATGAGCCGGCAGATAATTCCAAGCCGAATGGAAGCGAAGTTACGAGCTCTGATAGACAACACATATGATGGTGGTTTCTAAGGATTATTTCCAGCGTCCACTACCTCAACATCCCCATTGATATTTATTTATTTATACGCTATATGTACGCTAACAGCTAAACATACAAACATATATAAAATTATCACACAACCACAAAATTACATAAATGTTGGCCTTTATAAGCGTACACAGCATTCTTCTAAATTTAATCAAATCTTAAATTTTAATTTTTTTTTAAATTTCATAACCAATTAACAAAGAAGTTAAAATATGTTGGCTTGATTATCGAATAGGTGAATTGATGTGATGTTGCGACAAAAACTAAAATATTGTCTCAACGTTCCCTGGTGGGGAATTTTCAATGGTGGACGCTGGGAATAATCCGTCCCTAAGACTTGGAGTTCGGGAGAGAATAAGAGACATTCAGAACACATAAATTCTTCAATTCCGTCTGGGGGTAAGTTATCAATGCATTACAAAAAAAAAGAGAGCGCTCTAAGCCGTGAGAATAAGATGGTACTGGATTGGACACTGGCAGCAGGGGAACCTATGCCGAAAGAGAATTCCGAAGGCTTTTAATTTTGTAGAACTTTTAGTACGTAAAAGGCGTGGCAGAGGAGCAGCCACTGTAAGGATTCTAAAACTTTAATAATTACTTTGAAACTTTCGCGTCGCATTATTATGGCTGATTGCCTTACTCTGCGAACGCGATTGGTGTAACCCGATCTAAAAATCAGACAAATTAACAGGTTGTCTATCCAGACTAGAAATAATATTATAATGTCTCTTATTTTTTGTTCACTATGTGCACAAAATGGTGATTTTAGAGTTGGGATTAAGTTTTCCATCTCAGGCATATGACGTCCACTGCTGAACATGGCCTATGTCCCAATAGATTTCCACATTAAGCGATCCTGAGCCACCTGCATCCATCGGCTTCCCGCCGCCTTGACCAAATCAACGGTCCACCGCGTGGGAGGCCGTCGAAGTTTTCCATACATCAGTAAAAATCAAAAGCTAATCTATTTAAATTCAGCCAGACCTCCAAAATCAAGTCTTTTTTTTCGCACACCTAAAAAGTATGCAAGAAGGCTGACTTACTGACTATAGCATTATCAGAAAAGTTTATAGGTGGTTACGTGGAATAAGCACGGTAACGCCCATGTAAAAGACCTGGGACCATAGGATATGGGAAATACAGTTGCTTTAGTTCATAGTTACTGTGGTTTGATAGTATAAATCATAATACCAGCCTTTTAAAGTCCATTGCTGAACATTTATTGGGGGGCCCATAATCACCATTTTGAGCGGGTGGGCTAGTGATCGCAATCAAGCCAGTAGTATGACGCTGCTGCCCATCATACGGTAAGGTTTTTCTTCGTCTGTTCTTACAACTCCCCTTGAGATGAGAGGAGATAGCATTATTAGAGGTCGGTACCACAAGGCCTAATGTTTGAATATAGTTTTAAAAATAAAATATGAAATAATTGTAACAAAATGTACATACATATAGGGTGATAGGTGGGTGTATAGGAATCTTAACAAGATATGAAGAGCCCAAGCCAACCTCACCTGCAAGTGGTGCACCTGCCGAACAACGGACGAGGCTCTGGCGAACACAAAAATTCCCGAAAAGCGGCAATAGGCTCGCCACCTATTTATTACGTGGGACTAACAATATAATTGGTGAAATATGGGCATACAATATCCCTCTGCCTACCCCTTCGGGGAAACAGGCATGATATTATATTATATTATGCATGTAAGAAATGTACATAAAATAAAAAAAGTCCTTCGAGCCGGATTTGAACCAGCGACCTATGGATAACAACTTTAACCAACTACAGTCCACCGCTCTACCAACTGAGCTATCGAAGGCTTGTATAACTGAAACAAAAATATGTTAAATACTACGAGTTACTTTCTAATTTGTGTTACGTCATAACTACTGTCTCACTTTTGGCAAACGTCATTTACAACGACTGTTTCGAAATAATGATATATGTGTAATCCTGGTTGATTAAGGATTTATGACATTCCCTCTTTTCGTAAACCTCATTACATACGTTTATTTTGCAGCGCGTCTTATCACCGCGCATAGAGACGAAGTACCTTACAATGGGCCATATAAAAATGTCAAAGTCACCCAGCGTGTCCTGGAGAGAGCTTTACCTGGAGTATCCTTACGTGATAGCCGTTATTGTATAGATATGAGCGAACCCGTAAGAGAACTAGAGTGATCGACATAGAAAGGCAAATGCTGGATAGGCAATGCTTGAGATCGATCTTGGTGGAAATCACGTTGTATCATTTGATACTGCTGTAGCTAGGAAAGCCTATGTTTAGCAGTGGACATCTGGTAACTGCATTGATGATGTGTGTCAAAGAAAAAAGGCCACTATGTCTTATGTGATGTTTACAAATGATGAGATGTATCAACTAATGTCGAAAATGGCACCGAGGGAGGAGCGCAAAGGAGTGACGTGAGCTTTGGGATTTGCAAGTGAACGTTCATTGATGTTGATCTTGGCTCTCAGTTAAATAAAAAAGTTTTGCTTGGAATAAATGCTTAAATTAGTATGTCTTGTTTCACATTAACAATTTTCATGTTATGTATTAATTCAAATGAGACACTCTATTGGATGGATTCGAAAAGTTTTAACTGCAGGACACCTCATACCTGTTTCAATACGCACTGGGTGGCGGAGTATGACCTGAATCCATATCATTGTCATTTGTAGAGGAAGCCTGAGTCAAGTAGTACAAATTAACGTTCATAAGGGCTTCATAAGGGTGAAAAATAATTGTAACAAAATTTATATAAAATAAAAAAGTCCTTCGAGCCGGATTTGAACCAGCGACCTATGGATAACAACTTTAACCGACTACAGTCCACCGCTCTACCAACTGAGCTATCGAAGGCTTGTACATTTAAAACAAAAATAAGTTAAGTACTACACGCTACTTTCTAATTAAATTAACTTCTTACGACGTCATTACTTGTCCGCACTGGTTACGACATTTCGTAATGTTTGTGTGTTAACTACTGTAAATATTTATTGTTTAGTATAATATATATATCTTGTATTCTTTACTGATTAGGGGCTGATGGAACTCCCTGTCTGGACTACTTTTCTCCCCGTTTTATTATTTCTTACTAAATATGTAAGCAAAAGTTTATTTGGCATATATACTTTTACCAATATATTAAAATAAAATTATTTCTGCCAGTTACTCCTTGGTTTATTATTTTGCTTGTCTAGTTGCCTTGCCTTTGCGTCGGGTTGTATAGAAGAGATCGCTAAGATTGGCATTTTAATGTTTATAAATATTCATTGTAATCTGTTGTTTTTAAGACTTTTTGTCAATAAAGAGTACATCTATCCTATCTATTACTTCCTTACACTTAAGCCGCAGAAACGATTTAGTTTTGATTTAATATGGAACTTATTTGAGATTATGTAAAGGGAATGAAGAAATGATTGATTTGGAAGAAGTTTGTATGGGGCAATCAAAACAGCACGTTATTAAAGACTCATATAATTATATGTTGACATAATCAGGCGTTTCACTTTAAAGATGATTACAACTTGATGTTTACTTAGTGTATTTGGTTCAAGTTAATTGTACAGGTTATCGTATGACATTGCAATAGGGTCAAGTTCAAATAACTAAAACGAGTATTTGTTAAACATTAATCAGTATAAATTACATTTAATGGTTTCCTATTCAAAAGCCAACACAAATGTCATACTAATACATATTAAATTCAATGAGTTATTCCCAAACGATCCCTGTTCCTTCCTGGGACCCAAGTAACCTGTGAGGTCTTTATTGGAAGAAATATTTTTTTATTCCAAAGTAGTTTTTATTAAAACAAAACAAAAAGTTTAGGCCACGTGCATATCGAAAATAGTTTATGATCGTGATTAAGTAGACTGATGATGGGTAGGTTAGAAAATTGTTTAAAATTTTTGTTTTCAATATTATATCATGAACCTCTTTCTTAACCTAGTTGCTTCTATTTCGTATCCTTTGTTTTGTTTCACTAAAGGCTTAATAAAGATCAAACTTTAGATCTCCCTAAATGTCCCTAAATGTTAAATTTGGTTTCGTGTTCAAACTGTTTCTAGTGACAATTTTTTTAATGTGCCTTTCCATAATTTTAGACAGACGATAAAATCCACAAAATAAGAGTTCAACCCTTGACAGTCCGCGTATATATTTCGCTACCCCGTCCAAAAGATTTGCAGATATCGTGTTTGTTCAAGATTTACTTTCAATATCTTTAAGCAATAAACGATTATGACGAACTCTTCCCTAACAAAGTTTTCGCACCTGAAGGACTTCGCCTCGCTCACGTTTTCTTTAATTGCATATTATGCAACATTTTCCTTAAGAGTCCGCTTAACAAATATGGAATGACGAATTCACGAATATGCTGTTGCTAAATACTTTTTATATAGGTTCCGAGATTGATAATCATGGTATCGAAGTCGATGACTTGCGATTAGAGTAGATCCCTTTCTATATTTATTATGTGGAAATTGAACATACGACTCGGGTGGTACCTACGCTGACTTGAATAAAAAATATACTGAGTTAGGGGCTAGTATTATGATTTCTGTAGCAATTTTAATTTTTTGGTACATCCTCTCGTGATACATCAAAGTAAGTTTTTTTTAACAAAGAATAAATAAAATTTGACGACATAAACTTTTTTCTTTAGTCCAAATATAATTCGAACTGGAGTACTATATGCAAAACTTGTCGATACAGTGTGGCTAACATCGGAGGCAGGCGAATCTACATAAAAACATTATGTAGTTTAAATAAGATATACTTAGTAATAAGATTTTATCGTCACCATTTTTTTTGAAAGAAAGCAGAGACCCTAATTTACAATAAAGACTTTTGAGATAAAATCACAGCACCAACCGTAAATCATAAATTATATTTAATAATTTCACACAGACATAGGTGCGTTATCAAATTAAAAGATCTGAATCTCGTTACTGCTATCAAATAGAGAAAAAAAATACATTATTGTCAATATGTATTATCAAGTGATTTCCGCGACTATGGGATTTAAAACAAACTTAGTGCATAGTATTAAATCAAGTGGTACATACGCACTAAGTTAGATTTATAAAGAAAACACTTTTAATAAAGTTAAAATGATTCGATTGCATGCAAACTTTTTCAGTAAAACAATTTAAATTTTCATATTTCTTTGTTCGTTTATATGCTTACGTACTGCGGCGATAATTCTATTTTCATGAGAGTTATTCAGATGACTCAAAGGATACATATTCAGTGATCTCGAATATATTGTTAATAAGTATGGGTATTAATTGTTTCATCATCATTAGGGTGAATAGGGATCCTACCAAGACCTGAGGGGCCCAAGCCCCCCTGCAAGTGGTACACCTGCCCATCAACGGACGAGGCTTTGGCGATCATAACAGTGCCCGGTTCGCGGCAATAGGCTCGCCATCTATTACGTGGGACCAACTATTTAATTGGCGAAGTGTGTGCGTATAATATAACCTTTAGGGAAACAGGCGTAACTGTAAGCATATATGTATGAATTGTTTTATCGTTTAGGCTCATCAACTTTCAACTACTGCGCACGGGTCTCCTCTCAGAAACTAAGGTCAGAGTTACTTAGTTCATACTCCACCACGCGGACTCAGTAAGAAAATAAACCACTTTGAAATGTTTACAGTACTTCATAATATAAATGTAGGATTAAAGGAAACTGGAGATCCTAGTGCTCATTCGACACAACACGATCCAGACTCCAGGGTGCTCCCGTGTACGGTTATAAAGCGGATTTGCCACGCGTCTTATACGGAACCACCAATTAATATGATAATGGGTGTATGTGCATTGGGATTTGGGGAACGGGAGCAGTGCATCTATTGCGTCTACACCCCATTTGCAATTCTCCTCAGTTGCAAATTTTTAGTTTTTGTTCAAAGCTGGTTTGTTTACTCGTTTGGTTTACAGACAGATGGTAGACTTTACCTTGAATTGAATAACTTTTACCTGTGTGATCTTTAGTTTCAATAGGAATGCAGCATTTTTGCTTTAGCGCCATTAATGAATTTTGTATAGAAAGCGCTTAATTTGTTTTTTTGTAACGATTTTCATCAGTTTCTTCTGTCTGTGTATTTAAAATTTTTGAGAATTGTTCTTTGTTTTGAAAGATATCTAATCTTTATAAAAAAACGTAAACTTATTAATTAAAACGATTAAGAGCAAGTGAATTTTTGAAGTTTTTTTTTTGGAATTGAGTGCAATGCTATTTAACTGTCTTACTATATTGTTTCAAATATTGGTAAGCTTCAGCGTCTGCCTAAATATATTTATTAGACTAGTTCCCATTCTCACTTTCAGCAAAACACTGACAATGAATTAGCAGAAGCAAAATATTACAAACGTTTTCCATCATATCGAAGCTCACGTCTCGCCTTAATAGATACCTCCGCCAAATTATTCAGTCGACAGACGCCGTCAGAGAATCTCGAAGTTGCGCGACAGTTTCCCAACAATAATAGCAGTGGGAACGAAACTATTTAGCTAAGTTTGCTGCGTCAATAGAGGGCGCCACCTAGGGAAGGAATAATTCATTTAGCGAGAATTAATTCTCGCGACCTCTCGCGACTCTCGCGGGTGCTACATGTTGATTTCTGCTTTGTTTACTTTGTGCACCTGAGTTATCCATTTAGTGCTGTTGCGGCGTAGTATTAACGTAATATGTAATGCAAGTTTACGCCCGCAGTTTTACTTGAAAAAAACAGGAACTTTTTCAGTAACATTTTTGTAGGAGAAATTGTTAATTATATAAGAATCAGCCCAGTACTATTTATAAGAAAGCAAATAAAACACGTTTTTAGTAAAATTTTATTGAAAATCGATTAAGATTGGTATACCGTTTCCACTCCAAGGGACAGGTGTTTGATTACCACACGAGAAGCATTTTTGTGCATCCACACGGATTTGTATTATATTTTTATATTTGTATTTTTTGTAGTATATTTGTATTTGTATATTTGATTTCTATGTATGCACAAACAAAAAATATTCAAGTGAAATGAAATCAAACCATATAAAAACACTTTGAAAAATGTGTAAGGAATTATTGAGTCAGAGATACAAATCCCCCCCCCGACTGGTCTCCACCTTGTCGTGGTGGGGGGCTGAGTACCTCCCAGACGGTCAGACGGTAACACCCAGAGATTGGCGACTCTGGGTGCCCTTAGTACTGACTACCGGGGGGGAAACTAAGAGGCGCCTGTGGAGGGCGCTGCTGGCGGGCCAGGAGGGCCCGTCAAGCAGCTCCAGGAGGGTCTTCGGCAGCGGGGGCAGGGGGCCCCTGCTGTCTAACAATGGACCCTCCGGGAAGTCGGCCACACGCGCTATGGTCGCACAAGGAGGTAGGAGGGGCGCGTCCCCTGCGTCTCTCTGAGGAGGTCTCCCCGGTTTTGGTCCGGGGGACGTTGGCCGCTGGCGGGGTGTCAGAGCTGCAACCCAGGTACTGGCCCCCCGCCTCTTTCTCAACAAGCGGCGGGCGTCGTCGGAAGATTTTTAGTGGGTATTACTGCTGGCGGTCGTGTCTGCCGGTGGTGTGTCCCACACACCTCTCTTGGTCCCCCTTTGGCCGGGAGATAGGGCGTAAATGCATTTTGTTACCGACGTAAATAAAAAAAAAATTAAAAAAAAGAGATACAAATCCACAGCAACTAATGGACACATTTGAAATAACTGTAAAAATATTGTTGAAGCAATATATTGCATTACGTAGTAATTGTCGACATATCCAACCAAAATGCAAAATTAAGTAATCTTAAGTTTATTCTGAACTATGATTTAGTGTCATTAACATTATTACAGATACCAGTTCAGAATAAAAAACTTAAATATTTTGTGTCGTCAATTACCAAAAAGGTAAGTCCAGCCTCTCAGTTTTAAAAAAAAGCAACATGTTCAAAACTAAAAATGATAACTGAAATGGCAGGCAACAAAACCACCCCATCGTGACATTTGTGTAAACCCTCCCTGAGTGACGTTCACTTAATTACATAGATTACAAGTTGACATTTTCGTTTGTCACGATTTAAACTCCACTCCATTGGATTATCCCATACATTCCGCTGGTTTCACTTAAATTTGATTACGTTGTTTAGTGTATTTTTGTATAAAATAATTTACTTGTAGTCGTATTAATCTGTGTTTTAAAATAATTTTTTTGGTCTATACTTATTGCTCCATGATTAGTATTATTCTTCAAGAACTTAGACTATCGTCTTAACCAATTTACAATCCATCATTGGACCTGCTTGCCTTGACGTATGTTGGTTTTAGTTATGGTGTCTTCTAAGTTTCATCTTCTTGCGAGGGGACGTATTTCGCTTTCTGTCGAATGGTCTACTCCACATGCTAGGTTTTTTTGCCCCAACAGCCAATTATATAAGTATTTAATGTAAATAAAAGTAATAAAGCATTTACACATAAATAATTATATCACGTTTATCTGTTTTCAATGATCTGCTTACTTGCGCGCTATGTGACACGTCACAGAACATTATTATTGATGATAAATTTGATGACAAACAATCAAAGGTATCTTTTTAAAAATCTAAATGCGTAAAGGCACCAGTCGCTTCAAAATTAATGGACATTTCGTTATATTTGTCATGACATAGAACTGTCGCAGAGAAATATTAATCAAAGTCGGAGCACTACAAGAGTATGTGGGGCTTTTTAATTATAAACAGCGGTAATGATCATTTTTCATTCTTAATTGCCATTTTGGTACGGCAACGGTAGGTCTCCGGTTTGGCTAATCACCGTTATTACAGAGGACATTTCAGTTCGGGGCGTTTTACTGTTAGAGCTCGTAATTAATTCGTGTGGCAAGCCCATTCACGTGTGGACATTTTGTGAGTTATGTTTATTTTGTGTGTAGAATGTTGATAGTTCCATAGTGGTCGTAAAAGAGTTGTGTTTTCGTATTTGATATTCGTGCATGAATATTTTGTATGTTTTGCAAGCGCTCGTGTGCAATAAAAGTAAGCGCACAACTATGAGGGGAGTAATAAAAGCTGTCGGGATGTGGAGACTGGCGAATGACGTCACTCCTTTCATATCACGTGGCCTAAGCACGGGCTGAGCTGTGAGCGAGAGTCGACGCCGCCGCGGCGCCCGTGGTGACTGTTATAGTGTTGATCTTCTTATTGTCGATATTTATCGGTTTATATTTTGTCAATAAACACTTTAACTTTTAAATTTTCACACTGGAATAGAATAACTTTGTGTGTAACTTTTACATCGTGAAATACTTTAGTTTTACGTTATAAAAGTAGAAAAAAATCTAGTACAGTAAATTGATTAAGAATTTATACACACGTTAAAATTAAACAAATTTTGCAAGTTTTTCAATTTTTTGAAATAAATGCAAGTTTCAATCAAAGTATTGGGTAATAATGTAAATATTTAACGGTAAGTATTAATGATAATATTCAAAGGTACCTACATAGTTTTGGTTCTTTTTGTTGTAATGATTATGGTGATCAAAATTAAGTTTATATAAAACCGTGTCGACATTACAATGTTCTTAAACTTATATTTTGAGTTCCCATCATCTGCTTAGCATCGCCTCGGTGAACCTACACTTAAGCTTAGTTCCCAGGGTCTGGTCAGACAAATTACGTCTTGAACCATACATAAAAAAGACATAATTATGACATACATGAAAAATATAAATTTTATCACATTGGTACACGAGACTACTACAAATATTATACTACTAAAGATATAAATATGATGACATACATTCATTTAGAACTAAAATGTGAACAATTATATTTTTAAATACTATATTATTTTACTTTACACTAGGTTTATCGATATCGACACATTATCATCCCCGCCCTATATGTGAGTAAATGGGGAGCCGTAGAACAACGCCACCTGACACCATTATGCCATTATAATATTTGCTACTTTCGCCGCTGATGTCTTCTTGACTACGCAGTGAATACCAAATTCCGAGGTGTACGCCCCCGAGAGCCCCCGTGCGCCCAATTTATTGGTTATTGTATTGGAATTTGGTATTAGACGTTCCGATTTGATGTCGTAAGTTTATTTTACGTTTTGATTGCAAGGCTTGTGTATTTCGGGGTTGTGGGACTGTTCCACCGGGTTGCGGGATTGTTGGAAAGGGTTACCGTGGTCACCTCCAAGAACCTACCTACTTTAGAAGACATTAATATTCTTATTTTATTTATTGTGTGATTAGTATAATATACCTTTTGATTTTATTTTAAAAAGTATGTACATAATGGATATCTAACTATATAATAGTTGAAATTAAATTTTTTCCTGTTTCCAACCAGTCGTCATATTAACGTTAACAGTAAATTTATTCGTTATCTAGCAGTTAACGTTAACAGTTCATTTATTTGTTGTCCAGTATCAATGTTACAAACTCTACCTAAGAGCGCTGTAATTCATAAATAATCTCTTGCTCATATCCCAGTTGTGATGGGCAGAAACCTGTCTAAACTATTTAAACATACAGATAATCATGCCTATTTCCCCGAAGAGGTAGGCAGAGGCATATTATACGCCCACGTTTCGCTAAACTAATGGGTGATCCCAAGTAAAATTAATAAAATAATCATTGTCTGGATTTGTGCGAGAGACTTGTTTACCAACTTAAGAACAGAAAATGTGGTACATTGCACAACACAACACGGCTAAAAAACAACATGCCTAGAGATTTATTGCGAGAACAAGAACAAATTATGTTATTTTAAAACCACTTATTGTCTAAGAAATTTGCTAAATTTGCAAAACTTCAATCGTAATGCAATGTTTCAGTCATGTTTTGCTAAGGTCATCTCTGTATGATATTTCTGACATTACCATTTCAGTTATTTTCTTGGTCATTAACATTAATATTGTGAACTCGGATGAACTATAAATAAAAGGCCAAATCACACGAAGCCATATATTGAGGTGAAAATATAAGGGTTAACAATAGGTGGTGAGTCTATTGCCGCTTACCGGGAACTTTATATTCGCCAGAGCCTCGTCCGTTGATCGGCAGGTACACCACTTGCAGGTGAAGTTGGCTTGGGCTTCTAAGATATAATCAATAATAATAAATATTCTCTTACAATCACACTAATTATTTAGTTCCAAGATAGGTATCATTAAGAACATGTGGATGCTAAATACTTAATTACTTTTTTTTGTTGTAAATACATGCTTATATACATATGAAACACCGAGACCAGAACAAATATTCATGCTCATGAACACAAAGATTTGTCCTGTGTGGGAATCGAACCCTCAGGAACGGAGTGCAGGTATATTGACCTCCACGCTATATCGGTCGTCAAAGTTGACATGAATGAATTGAATGTTGGTAGGAGCCCAATACACCCTATTAAAACGATTTAAAATGTCAATCTATATTGTTGCAGCAAAGTTCACTTTTGGTAAGAACCCGTTCTTAATGAAATGTGTCATGTGGTAACTGGCTAGCCTTTCGCGCTCATTACACTAGACGTCTTGCGGTGTTTTTTATTCCTGAGAGCATTGATACCCATGAATTGCACTTTTGTTTTGAAACAAATGAATACACAAACAAAGCTAACACTGTTCTTTTGATTGACTTGACATACTTTCAACCTTTTTTTTCTTTTAGAATGTCACGGTAAAAGGCAGTATCCGGCACCGCCTCTTATAATGGAAATGTAAATATTTGTTTTGCAGCATAGGATGAACAGCTTGCATGTGCGATCAATAAATTTGTCTAAGTAATGGTTAAATGAATTGCTGATAGCTCCTCGGTACTAGGTGGTCCGAAACTATAATTAAAGTGCAGCAAGGCTTTATATCCTTTGAATGGGTGACCTTTTGTGTATAATATTTTAGGATCAAGCATTTCTGTGGTCGATAGGCTTTGGTGCTGGTTAGCCCTAAATAGCCCATTGGGCGGCTAGAACAACCACACACCTGCCCATTTTCTTCCGATAATTCACCTCTATGAACTCTGCTTAACTTTGGTCATCATGTCTGACTACATGGGAGCTGCCGTGATTCGAAAATCACATGAAGCGGCTGGACCCGGTAATCACTATCTTTTTGACGACATCTTGACTAGACTTCATCTCAGCCCATTAACGTCCCACTACTGAGCAGGCCCCTGCTCTCACAAACCATTTCAGGTCATACTCTACTACGAGGACTCAGGGCAATTGATGTAATCAGCATGAAAGTATCAACTACGTATCACGTAACTCCTGCCCGAGTATTTAATTTCGTTCACACTGCTTTTTGAAGTGAACGCATAGTTTTTACTTTCCGTGCCGCAGCGAAAATGGCGAATAAAATCTGGCGTATGTTTCTGCGTTTGGCACGCATTTATTTTTTATTGTGAGGGTTCCATTCGGCGGCTGGATTTTTGTTTAAAATTGCATTTTTATATTTGGTACGCGATACGACGCGTCGGGTGACAAATACGTTCCACGCCGCCATGAATGACAATTGAAGAGATGTTTTCATAAAGACGAACGATTTTTATTTTTATGAGAAAGGAATTGTCCCTATAAAAGCGGTGTTGAAATGATGACTGTCATTTTTCACTGTCGTCGAATGCCTCTTTATGGGGCCATTTTAAAAATGGCGGTGCTAGACAGTTTTTTGTTTTTTTCATAAGCGCTCTAAGAGGCGTCATTAGAGGAACGAATCTTATCAGATTGATGGGGGAAAATCGATATTTTATAAACGTCAGTATAATTTTAGGATACGTTACTAACGTTCTAAATATTACTAATGTATATTGATAAAAGAGTTATTATCATATTATATTCGTTCGTTACAGCTAAATAAAGTCTACTGACGAACATAGGCCTCCTTAAAAATTATATTAAATTAGGTATCCGCACTGGGCCAGCGAGTTGGCAATTGCATTACAAATACTGGTTGGAAAGACGACGCTGCTTCCTTTCATCGAATAAGATTTCTTTTCATTGATTCCAACGACTCCCCATGAGTGGAGTTGGCACTTATTTACGTAGCCACGCGGCCAAATTAAAGTAGATAAAGTTAAAAATGTTATACTTGGAATTAAGTACCTTTAATTAAGGTATTTATTTATTATATTATTAAAATAAGGTATTTATTACTTCACAATGTAAGAGACGTTAAGCCCGATATTGAATTAAATGGTCAGAGGTTGGAAATGGTTGATAAAACCTTATTTCTGGGTGTAACACTAGATAAAAACCTTCAGTGTGGCCTTTCTCGAATGCCTTTCTAGTAAACTGAATTCTGTCGCATATGCGATTCGAAGAATTCGTAAGATAACGGATGTCGAAACTGCTAGAATTGTATATTTTAGCTATTTTTACAGTTTGATGTCTTACGGTATTTTATCTGCCGCTGAAATTGAGACTATTTTTACAAGCTTTTATTTAACTTGCAACGTATGTTTTTATGTTCGGGTCAAATCTTACAACTTGATTTTAAGGGACTTACCCTCTCTAATCAAATTGCTAAAAATTTGTATACACGTTTAGTTAGGATGACAATGCATGATTAACTGTGTGACTACATTCTAAATCCAACATGGCGGCATATCCAAGATGGCGGACCAATTATTTTTGATGCACTCCTACAATATGGGTATCAAACAAATGGGCTTGCCAAGAATAACTAGAAAAATAATGTGACTTCACTCCTAATTCAATATGGCGGATAATTTTCTTTTATTCGTTAATTTTATTTCATACTTTTTAGTTTTCATCTGATAAGTTCCTAAGTCTGTACATCTCATTCAACGCATCATTATGCATTGTCATCGAAAATGAACGTGTTCAAAATTGATTTTATGAATTTTTTTAAGTCTGCCGTATTGGATTACGAGTGACGCCACATCGATAAAGCTTTTATATTATAACATGTAAATTGTGTCAAAAGTGTTATGTGTAATTTGAAATGACGTTATAAGTTAACAGTAAAAGTTTTAGTGTAAAAGTTTTTATTTTTACAATATCAGGATAGGAGAATATCAGCGATGACATGTAGGACCTGTTTCATAATATTCGACAGTTAAAATGAGACATTTATTTGGATGATCTTTCTAGTAAGCGCCCATGGAAACTTACTTGCCCGTTGTGAAACCAGGCCCATATTCGCAATTTATTCCACGAACATTTAAAATAAATTTTATGTACAGTTTTTTTGGTTTTATTTCATATTCATCATCGTCGGTTAGTCTGTGATATTATTAGTTAGATGCTAGATCGGCTGACGTGGTTCGGAACTATTGCTCGCAAAGGCGGCTATGCCAGGAATCTGCTCACACGGCGGGCCGGCACGTCACGGGGACAGGGGCGGGCAGAAGTGTCTTCAATTTGATAGATTGATTAATATTTGTTTTTCAATATATTTTAAGACATTTAACGCAGCGTGAACTTGTGCTATGGGTACAAGACAAGCCAGTCATTTTCAACACGAACTCACATAAAACACTTAATGAGTTTGAATGGAGCTAAGAGTGTGTGCCAAAAACGTAGCAAGTGGAAGGATGTGATCTCTGCCTACATCTACGGAAAAGAGGCGTGCTATTTATTTATGTTTTCTTCTTCTGTATTAACATATTCCAACAGAAATTTATGTCTTTCAAATACCTATATTGAAATATTGTGCGTTAATATTACCTTCTGAAAAGGTGCCTACGGAAGATCAGCGTCGCGACATCTTGGTGATGTTCGACAATATGCTGAGTGGGCACCATTTCAATACAACACATTCTTTCACTTAAGTTCTTATTATTCTTGATTTGTGTTAACTATATTTTGTACTTGTTTTATGTTATTTTTTTTTTCTTGCATCTTCTATTGATTAAATATTTTTCTTTCTTTCTATTATGTATGTACATACTCATAATATGAAAAATCTGGGATATTTGCTTCCATGTATCTTTTATAGGATTTACATTCTTATTCTTTCATTTTGAATTCATATAAAAGGTAGTTGGTATTTTATTTATTCACATTAATCATTTGTTCAAAGGTACATTTAATGCCTAGCTGATGTTATCGTTTTGCAATTGAATTTTTTTTTAATTATGTTTATTTGTTCTCTGGTACTCAAAGGTATTCGTATAATATAATATGGCAGTTTGTAAAAGTCCTAGAAGATCTTTTTGAAGAAATTTGGTAAGCATCTTATACGCCCACACTTCGCAAAATATATAGTTGGTTCCACGTAATAGGTGGCGAGCCTATTGCCGCTTACTGGGCACTGTTATGTTCACCAGAGCCTCGTCCGTTTATCGGCAGGGTGCACTACTTGCAGGTGAGGTTGGCTTTGGCTCCTTAGGTCTTGGTACGACCCCTATACACCTGTTGTGTTATAAATGTAAGATAATCATTTTTGTATCATTATCACTCCTGTATTATTATCACTGCTGTATTATAGTGACTTCTGTCGCCGAGTGTACACCTGCATACTCGTAAGCCCCAGTAGATACGTTTGATTAACCTGACTAGACAGGCTTCATTGATTTACCGTCCGGTGTCTACTTTAATCCTAAGTTAATATCCTGTTACTGTTTAACGTGTGCTAATCGCTATTGTAATTGTATCCGGATTGACTTCGTTATGTCTGGACTGTTATTTTAATGTTTGTTTATACTGTTTATATTTATTCTGTTAAATATATTGTTATTAGAAGATTTCGTTGGAGTTTTAATTGAAGGGTGTCAATTTTTTTTAATTTTTAGCTGTATGCCTTGTTTACCTGCTGGTGGGCGGACGAGACTCTGGCGAAATAAGTTTTCGGGAAGTGGCAATGGACTGTTTCACCTATTACGTGGGAACAGCACTAGAATTGGCGAAATATGGGCGCATAATGTGCCTCTGCCTACCCCTTCGGGGAAATAGGCGTGACTGTATGTATATAAATCAAGACAATAGAAATTACAATCAACCGAACACGATTATAATTATCCAAATTAGAAAAATATATTGGATCTCACAAATCGCTTGTCAAACTAATCAGATTTTGTACTAAAGGTATTTATACAGAGACAACGGATAAAGTTACATAGGAAACACTCAGACAAATATTATCGTATTATTTTATTTTCTTACTATTAGAGTATACAACGTCGAAAGGTCACTTCTTAGCGTCATGCATTCATGTTTCTTCATCATCATCAGGCATATGACGTCTACTGGTGAACATAGGCCTCCCCAATAGATTTCTACATTAAACGATCCAGAGTCGCCTGCATCCACCGGCTTTCCGCTGCCTTGACCAGATCATCGGCCCATCGGGTGGGAGGCCGTCCTGTATAACGTTTACCGCGATCAAACATTGAAGAACCTGAACACCCCATCGGTGTCAGTTCTTTGAACCATGTGCCTTGCCCCCTTGTTAATTTTTCTCACAGAATAATAATAACTTTTGGAGTTTCTGGTTGGTTCCTGAAAAGAAACAATTATTATTAGTCTATATATAGTACATATAACTTACATTTTGAATTATTTGAATAATATGTTTTACAGATTCTGATTGAATCATTGAAAAAATGGGTAGGAACTTGACATGAATTAAACTTTACAAAATGAACCAGTCATTCCAAGGGTCACGATAACGTCGTCCAGTGCGTATACCTGCAAGCGACACGCTCGGCGCGGTAAAAACGACCGATACAGTATCGCCGGACGTTAATCGCCCGTTAGCGACGCATTATTCACCAGCACGCGTTGTGCCTCCACCACCCTCCACCAACCTGCATCACCCTACCAACCAAACATACTCCCTAACACATATCTCAATCACTACTCTTACCTACTTTCAACCTTACAGTACCCCACATACAGATCGGATTAACTTAACAGCGCCGCAAACTTATGACTGTTACCAAAATCGGCAATCGTTTAACTAATCCAAGCCAATATATTCTCTATTTCCCAATGAATAAAATTAATTCCTTTTTAAACTCCCCAATATACGACCGTTCGGAATTGTCCGTTTTGAACTGAAACACTATTGTACCTCGATATAAACGGCGAAAGGGTATACATTTTATTGCCTTAGCTCTAAGGTATCATTTCGATTGTTTCGTTATGAGTTATGGTGTCGACAATATTTAGGTGGATACAATATGGCATAGCATTTATTATGCCAATATCAACAGTCACAGTTGCATTCGACAATTAATTATTTGTAAACACTACCGGAGGTCGTGTTTCGACATAAATATCCTTCTCTTTGATAGTGATACCTATACTATTTCCCATTAATAACTGCTGTTTTGTTTACTCTTTAATATGTAAATACAAGTGTGAACTTAATATACCTCAAAGAAGTGCATCTCTTCACCATTGGCACTTCTCGGCATGGCGCTGCGGCGTAAAGGAGAATCTGAAAATGAAATATAACATAAAACACCTATAGTTGCATTTCACACTTCTAATTTACTAAAGGAGGTAAATAAGTTTATTTGGTTGTGAAGGTTAGATTGAATAGCTTGCTTTACAATACATATCGAAAGTGCGAGATAATAGTTTTAAATCTGTCACTAGAACAAACATCCTACCAAATTATGCTTGACAATGCAGATTTTCGGACGTGCGATATAATAATTTCAAATCTGTCACTATATTGAGTGTAAGGTAAAAAATGTATAAAAGTAGTGACGGGGCCCGATCGGCGCGTCTGATGGAGCAGAAGCCTTCCGCTCGACCGAGCGTGAAGATACCGCGATAGTGCGCTCCGGTACCTCGGCATAAAGCGGCATAGTGCGTGCCCGAGCCTCTGTGGCTAAATACTACATAGGTTTATAGCGTAAATCTGTCAATTGATTATAATAGATATCTTTGTGCGTACGCTATGATAACCTGAAATATGATTTTCAGGGTAAGCCACTTATGTATTATTGAAACCAAAACTGTTATTTGAATTAGTTTTTCATTTCCATCGTAATGATTGCATACAGTTTGTAATGATTCATCCTACAATATACTCAAGCTTTATAATAGAGACCTTCATACAAACGATATGATAAATAAATATAAATAAATAAATATTTTCTAACAATTACACCAATTATTTAGTTCCAAGATAAGTATCATTAAGAACTTGTGTTATGGATACTAAACAACGGATAAACATACTTACATACTTTTTTTTTGTAAATACATACTTAATATACATAGGAAAACTCCCAGACCAGAACAAATATTCATGTTCATGCACACAAAGATTTGTCCTGTGTGGGAATCGAACCCACGACCTGTGGAGTGAAATGTAGGTATACTGACCTCAACGCCATATCGGTCGTCAAAATGATATGTGTGATATGATATGTCAATATGATTATTTCAAATCCGTCACCTGTATCTGTATCCGTCACAAGTATTACTGTAAGGTAAAATTTTATAAAAGTAGTGACGGGGCCCGGGGCGCTACGCTACCTCGGCATAAAGCGCATAGTGTTGAACAATAAGAATAGATAATAGATGAGATGAGATAGAGAGAATAGATGTAGTCAAAAATTTACAAGGTTTCATTTAATATAAATATGATTATACTATAAATGTGTTAGCGGTGTTAATGAATTCCGATCTACTAAAGCGATTAATGTCGTACATTCTAGTAGACATTTAGTCAAATCTACTTAGACACACGATATTTGAGTAACAAAGCCTTCACAACAGAAGAGCCACTCAGCAAAGTACGTGACAATCTGAAGTTATTTAATTAATACAGTTTGAATCGTTTTGATACCATCACGCACTCGCAGATTAATTTGCGTCAGAAGCGAGCTTACTTACAATTGTATGGTTCCTGCGCATCTGTCGCTGAACAAAACTCGGTTCAAATGAATATTTATAAAGGATTCACTTGTTATCCTCGTATTGTTGCGATTTTCAGTCCTTGTCACTGATGACGTCAGAACAATACGGCCCTATTAATCTAAGAAGGTTTAACTCTGTGCATAAATTTGTTTGCATAGGGATTTTTATTTATAAATAAACTATATAGCCATTTTTATGTGGGATGGTTTTAATTTCGTATTTTTGCTACTTATTTTATAGTGCGGCTAAGTTTAGTGCTTACTAAACTGTATTCATAAGAAACGCATAAAATCTGTTTTAGTAGTTATTGAAATTTGCAATATATTATAAAGATGGATCGCCTATGTACGATTTGAATAATTATTATAATATTATGTAAAAATATTTCGATAAAAAGTAAAAAATATACTTGAATTTATTTTTCATCTATGTCACAAAATTATTTCATTGAGAATCTTATGTGAAATTTAATTGTGTCACGAGCGACAGCAGGCAGTAAAAAATAAATAGCGGTAAAGTAGTAAAACTATTTTACCGCAAATTATTTTTTACCAGACCATGGACCATATCCATATAGGATTACGCTAAAATTATTTATGACATGACGCGGGGCTAAAGTCGGCTCTTCGTTTCTAAAGTAGACTAGAAGTTTATTCGTTGACTGCTTATGTTTAGCGTCGACTACATGGTTGGGTTACTTTATTCAGTTTAAATCTGGTTAGACAAGTGAGCAGCCACTGGGTTCTAAGCTTAAGTCTGGGGCATCCGGGATAATGCTAGGATATGGTGATGCCATGAGGTGGTGTCTGGAGCTACAAAAAAATACTAAAAATAATTTTTAGTTGTGGTAGCAGAATAAAAAATATATGTGATTGTTGTTTCGTACTAATATTTATTTCGCAAAGTCAATAGTATTATATTTTAGTACCCACTGTTAAACCATTCTGTGAAGG
This sequence comes from Musotima nitidalis, assembly GCA_949126915.1. NCBI lineage: Eukaryota > Metazoa > Arthropoda > Insecta > Lepidoptera > Crambidae > Musotima > Musotima nitidalis. Next base: position 7,949,215 of record OX421418.1, on the reverse strand, counting down.
TATAAGTAAAGTTGGTCGTGTATACGTATAAACAAAGTGCGATACTCCCACAAGGCGAGACAGATATAATTGCACAAATAAGGCGGTGACACTTGTCCCTACGATCCGTCACTTAGTTGTGGCTCTCGGGGTGCCGTTGTGGGCTGTCATCGATCTACGTCACAGACAGTTTGGTCTGCCGAGTCTTGCAAGAAGTCCCTACGAATTTACTGAAAATGTAGATACTGTTTTGGGTACTGAAACATACAAAATAGATTTTATATCTCAAAGTGTAATAATGCACAATGTAAAAATCATACAAATATCAATACAATGTTGGTATCAACAAACTGTTCGCGTATGCGATCATCATCATCATCATCACAGCCCATTAACGACCCACTACTGAGCACGAGCCTCCACTCACATATCAAGGTGTGAGGGTATTGGGTCATACTCCACCACGCCGACCCAGTGCGGATTGGCGGAGGCAGGTGTGTGGCGTCCTGCTGTTAGAATTTTTCATGCCGCCCATTAGGCCTCTAACATGGCTTAACGACTACCACATTTAGAGATAACCGAGACCAACGGCTTAGCGTGCCTTCCGAAGCACGGAAGCGCTCGATATCAAATGCCACACGAACGGTCACCCATCCAAGGACTGACCTCTGTAAACTCTGCTGTACTGTGTAGCGTATGCGATCATTAAGGATATATTTCTGTTTATAATGTGTAAAGGGATCCTACCAAGATCTGAGGAGCTCAAGCCAACCTCACCTGCCGATCAACGGATGAGGCACTGGTAGCACTGGCACTGGACCAACAATACATGGCGTATAGTGTGCCTCACTTACTCCTGCGAGAAAAACAGGCGTGAGATTATGTATGTATTAAAAATGTATTTATTTAATTATCGTCATTGAGACGAACGAAACTTTTATTGAAGCTAAGTGATATGCCTTTCGAAAGTCAGTTCAGCTATCTATTTACTCGAATATATTGATTCGCTCAGCTTTATGTTTTATCGACAAAATATGCTGAAAAACGTGCGAATCGGAGACAAAAGAGCAGGGAAGCGTATGATGATGATATTTATTTGCACTGTGTCACCTTTAGACATAAATTAAAAACTTCTATGCGAAGTAGACGTAGCTAAAACTTGGACTCATTGTAGTAATTACGTGTTCTATTGATACAACCTTGATTTGAGAAATTATCACAAATTCGATCTTTAAGTAAATATTAAATTATGAGTGATTTCGATCGACTCAGTAGTAGAATTCGATCGGTAGCATATAAATATTTTTTTATAATGTATTCTTTTTAAATTATGACTTAATACTTTTTAAATTATAAACTATAACTACTTATGTCTTAAAAATCTAACATTGGCATAAGTCTTTTAAATCACGCTATGATGTTTTGAAAGTTCTATTCGTTACTTTATTAATTTATGTCTTATTTCGGTTGACACATCGCAATTATTCGATCGATAACATAATTCTTAGTTTCATTACAATTTTATTTTTGAATAATAATTACTTATGTGTTAAAACATAAGCATTAGTCCATTAAATCACGCTATGAAAGTTCGTTACAGCTTTATAAAGTAATTAAGATGTTGTATTGCTGCCATAGCTCCCTGACTGCAAGTGTTGCCTGATTTAGTATGTCCATTCATATCTCGTTGTTTATTACCTGTGATAATTGCCGCTAAATGCATTAATGCAGTCTGTGACTCAACAAATGTGTCTGTGATCGAATATTCCTTATTATTTTATACCTTTTAACATGAAGTATGGAAGTACTATTGTTTTTCAGACAGTTGTCCGCCATCTTATTGATTGATGATTAAAAGATTCATTCATTGTTATTCATTCAATTTAGAAAAAAAGTCCCTTTTTTTATGAAAATTCAAACCTATCAAAATTTTATTGAAAACGGTATATAAATTAAAATACTACCTATCTTAAATTTATACATTTTATTTGCGAAACGAAAAAACATCGAGAAATACGCGCGTATATTAAAATAGCAGAAAAGAACCCATAATACACCTATTTATTACAAAATAAAATTCTTCATTCAATTTGGATTTTCTTGGAGCACTTTAGAGGGTCGAGATAATGCGCACATGAATTTGTTGACAACAATTAGGCAAAAAGCTAATCAAGTTTTTTCTCCCGCCAATTTGTCAGAGTATGTTAATCAGTAATTATTTAATAATTTTCAGTTAACATTACGAGAGTTTGGAAATAAAATTTTGGTCGCATTTCTATTATGTCCCTCATACAATTGTTTGTTCATATTATGGGTATGTAAATTTACCAAGTAATTTGTAATTAATAATTACGTAAGCGTTTTGGTATCATTTGATGATTCAATCATGGTTCTATTTATACTAATAATGGAAAATTTCCAAATTATATTATTGTTAAATACGGTATGTGTCTTAATTAATTAAAACATGATTTCATTAATTAATTGAAACATGCAGCTTGCGGGCTTAGCCACGAATTATATGGTATTAATCTTTTATAAAATTTTCAGTTTTCCAATGTTTATAATGATATAGTCAAAGCAAAATATTGTTAATTCAAGTTTAGTTCATTGCTAGCTTGAGGTTGAGTATAACAATAATCATTTTAATTTTTGCCTATGACTGCCTGCCGTGTGTAACCGGTCTAGAGTAGTGCCATCCCCTCTCATCTCACGGGGAGTCGTAAGAGTAGACAAAGAGAAATCCTACAGGTTGATGGGCAGCAGCGTCATCCTGCGTTCTGGCTTGAACTGCGATCACCAACCCGCCTGGTGTGGTGATTATGGGCAATTATCCCATTGTATTATCGATTGAGGAAATCCAATGTTTAGCAGTGGGCTATATGGCTGGTATGATGATATTGCAGCCTTATTTCATAGTAATCATATTTTAAATTTGAAGAAATTTTGAAACATCGTCGCATTAGGTCTGCTAACTGATATTTTAATCTTTATAAGGTATTAAACAAACATCATTCAAAGCCAGTCTCTTAAATTTCTAAATTACTAATTTGTTTCAGATTTTTATAAATATCGTCTTCGGCGTCTAAGATCGTTGTAGCAATAAAATATCCGGACACCAACATGACCTAAAAACCTGGCGCGTTAGTTTGTATGTAAACTTTCATAAGAGTTGTATTGAGCCAAACTTGAATAAATGATTTTGACTTTGATATCAATATGATAAAATCTCATTCCGACAGACTGACAGTTAGAAGGTATTGCCTCCGAATAAGCAAATATGAGAATCGGTGCGTGAGAAGGCAACGTCGGGCGCCGTCGGCAGCATGGCCGCTGACACTAAATATATGGGCTCAGAAGACCAGCTTAGTAACATTTTTCTACTATATTCATTTTATTTGTATATTTAATTATCCTAGGTCACGTGTTCTTGGTTACACTATAAAACTGTGATACGTTGTTATTTCATTTGGCTAAGGTGTTACTTAGTCTCAATGGATCCTACGGTCTATTTATTGAGAAGCAAAGCAATATATTGTGATATAATTAGTGTTCCTCTCCATTTTCAGACTGAATTTTAAGTATCGTTTGCTGTCGAAACAGATTAGCTAGATATAGTCTTATCTTAGTTTTATCTTAGACTTTTAAAGTGATTTATCGTATTTTCGTAAAATACTTCTTTAAGTAATTCTGCAATTTAGAGATAAGTAGTTGTAAACCTTAAATAATATAATATTTTAATTTTAAGAGCTTAAGCTCTTAAAAATTCTAGGGGTGAAGTTAAGGCCATTTAATATATCGCACCCTTGTCTTACAAGGGCATAATTGCAATATTTGCTATTTTCGGGAGAGCCATTTTAAGATTTTATTTGCGCTCAATGCGATCTGTGTTTATTAAATATTACTCTAAAAAGTAATTCTCCTGTACATAAAGTAACTAAACATTATGGTGTCTATGTCCCACCAGTATAACAGGCATTTTTAAAACTCTTTTGCAGACCTAAGTAATTTTCACAATTTTTGACAATTATGCCCTTGTCTTACCGAAGGTGCGATATATTTTCTCTATTAACGTAGCCGGCCTTCTGTACCTCGACTTGTAGCCAGTGATGCAGGGACCGAGTGCCGTAAATAATTGATAAATTGCCACGGAGCTCCCCGAAGTGACCCGCTCGACCCAAACTTCGAATTTACGACCGTTTAATTGTAGCTTAATTCCCGAAACAGACTTAGTTCTGGTGAAATATAGTCAGCTGCAGTCTAATGTAAGTTTTGAGGTACTGTGGTTTGATTAGTTATAAAATGTGTTTTGATATGCTATTTGTAAATAAAAAAATTGTTAAATATGTATATACTTTTTGGCATGATTTATGATTTATTAAAGAATATTTGAAATATAAAAATCTATTTTTATCTGACTCTTTTTTATATTTTGTTTTATTAATTTACATATAGAATAGTACATAAAAAATTAAAAAAGATAACCGCAGTATTAAGTTATCTTTTTATAAAAACTATTAAGTATTTTTTGTTTAATGTTTTATATGAGGAAGAGAGATACCTATATTTTTTCACTACCAAACCTTGGATAATTCGCTGTGAAATGTAGGTACAAAATTACACCTTAACCATATTTTCTGTCCACCAGTTAACGCGTGTCCACCAGGTCCAATAAATAACGGCATAGAACACACATAGAATGACATTGAAAAATTTCACCACTTTACATGATATACATACAATCGAACCTACAGTTGGTATACAGCACTCGAACTAAGAAATTTTGGAAGTCGTATCTGAGCAAGACCATATGTTTCCTATTTCCTATGATCCCGGGTCTTTTGAGCGGGGCGTGAAATGGCATTTTAGGCAGGCCGTCATGAGTGAGTGCGCTTTGTACCGTGCTTATTTCACGGTATGAAGTGCTTAATTTTTTTTGGATTGCATCGACTGCTTACATGCATCATGCAGAATGTAATCAATATGACGCATCAAATTTAAAAAAAAATTACCTACTCAAAATAATAAGATAATGAAAAGGTAATTTTTCTTATTTCATAAAACCGACATAACAACACCTTATATACCATTTTCATTTTGCAACGCACACGTCGCAATATATTCACCGAATAGTGAAACATAGCTAAATATTTTCACCGAATAGTGAAACATTAATAACTGTTTACTCTCCATTTCCGATTTATAAGCGCACTGCGATACTCGGAGTAACCAAAGTTCGAGGGAACAACTGCTAATTATATTAGCCTTATTAATTACATCCCCAGACGAGATATTGGCGAATGAAAATGTATGACTAATATAAACTCGAACAATGCCACGAAGCACTAATGCATTAAGAACAGGAGCTACAGAGAAACTATACTTAGGCTATAACTATATTTTATTCGATATATTAAATGGAGGCAATATACCGACTGCTGGAAGGCAGGAAACAATAGCATTTTGTATTTATTTTAGATACTCGTGGATTGAAAGATTTATGGAGATTTTTTGACTGGAATACCTTTATACGGTGATGCCTGTGCAGTATTTTTAAGCTTAAGTGTTAGCTTTCAAATAAGCATGCTACATGGGTCTACAAAAAAGCTAAACTTGAATTATAACAATATTTTATTAGATATGTTAAATCAGGTATCGAGGCGGTGGACGACTGCTGAAAGGCAGGACAGAGTCGAATGTTGTTATTTTTACTTATCTCGTGGGTTGGAAGATTTATGGAGATATGTTGGCAGGAATGCCCTTGTACGGTGATGTATGTACAATATTTTTAAGTATAAGTGTTAGAATCCAAATATGCATGCTACAACAAAAAAGATCTCTTATAAATAATTATCGCAAGGTTGCTGCCCATTCCAATTGGGATATAAAGAAATGAGATTATGTAAGTATGTTATCAATATCAAATATATAAATATGTTCTCAAATATTCACACACTTTAATAAATAATTTTATTAAAGTACTTAATGCTGCACCGCATATTAAATCAAACACACATCACCGAAAATGCATATATCGACGCAAAATTAAGTGGCACTCAGGTAACTGTCTAAATTACGACAAATCCAGTCGGTTTACGTTGTAACTGGCCATGGCGGGTGCGGTTTAATAACCGGCCGACTGTACACAGACCCGCGTTCCGCTCATTTAATTACCCGACTGTACCTATACGGCGTACTACCTATTTGAGTAGCCGATATTGCCTTTTTATTTCAATAAAAGTTTTAATGGAACTCAGTATTGACCAATCATATTGCAACAGATTTGTGTGCAAATATTTTATGAAAATTTTAATTAAAGGGTAAATTTTTTGTGACTTTCAAACGATTCTTATGAAACCAGATATTGAAATAATGAAAAACTTTAAGAGGAATGATGTACCAAATCTTTTGGTTCGAGTGCTGATAATTTGCATACTGCACTGTATGATGGTATCCAAGACCAGCACGTGTAGTTCGGTTAAAGAAAGGGTAGGGTGGGATTAGATCAAAAAGTTCTTCAGATCTCTCTCTCTATAGTCATTTCGGTTGCAGCATTATCCCTTCGAAACTAGAGTTCATTGGAGGAAGAGATATTTATATTCGAATTCCTACAAAGTTATCACAAAATTTAATAAGTAAAATTTATAAAGAGTTAACTGATACGAGTCACTCGTCAGTGCAACAGATGCGGATAGACAGTCGGGCGTGAAATCAGGATGGGTTGCCGTCACCCAGCAGCCGCGTATGAAAATAATCACATTCGGATGAGGTTTTAATAGTCACAGCTAAAAACGTATAACAAACTTTTGAGAGCGTGAAAAATTGAAGTATACCATTACGTTTTGATTGATTTGTGCAGTTATTCAGAGAGCTGCTAGTTGGCTAGCTAAGTTCGTTTTGATATGCGCACGCTCGGTGAATATTTGCCATGAAAATATCGTCCGAGCGAGGGTAAAAATACACAAAACAGCTGTGTATCTTTAGATATGGAATTAAGTTAGGCAGAAAGATTAAAAACATATGAAAAGATAAAGCTAAATACATGCGTGAGTGGGAAAAAATACTAATTACTAATAATATGTTAATAACTTTTAGTACTGTAATACTGTAGTTGTCGCTTACTATCGAGCTGGCTATCATTCACATCTACCTTCTGGGGCAAGGGCAGTAATGAAAATTAAGAATCAATGTTACAGCTTCTGAGAACAGTTGACGAACTAGACAAGTAAAATTAAGAAACACAAACAAAACTACCCACAATTTGTTTGTATTGACTTAGTCAGTGTGGTCGTGTTTCGTTGATTCACATACATACATACATTCACGCCTGTTTCCCCGAAGGGATAGGCAGGGGCATATTATATCACAGCCCACACTTCGCCCATTATAAAGTTGATCCCACGTAATAGGTGGCGAACCTATTGCCGCTTACCGGGCACTGTTATGTTCGCCAGAGCCTCGTCCGTTGATCGGAAAGTTTACCACTTGCAGGTGAGATTGGCTTGGGTACCGAGGTTGTATCACGTTAGTTTTTATTATTGTTATTTTTAGCTCAAAAAGTGTCTTAAGATTCGAACTTGATAGTTTCAGAGCAAGTGCTGAAACAAGTACCCGTAGTAGCTAATACTCTAAAATCTTCCTAACCTATCAAAGATTATGTCAATAACATTTATAATGTTTTTCTACGTACACATAACATATTTTTCTAACAATTTTGAATAACTATATAACAAAGGAATGTCAGCCTTATGACCATTTACCGATTAGTTTTACTGTTGACCGAGGTCCACCTTATCATTAGTCCCACCTCAGTTCTGGAATTAAGTTGGTCCCTCAATTGCGGCCCTCTGTGTTTGTCTCGTTAAATTAAGTTGAAAATTTATTCCGTATCAGCATAGTAGGCCCTCTGTGTCAACGTAGAATTTATAATTTTAGGGTTAAAACTAATAACTGAAAGGTATTAATTAGTTTTTGATGACGATAGTGGGATTGTTTTAAAGTTGTTTTAGTGAGGGACATTTTCTGTTTGCTTTGTCATTTGTCTGTGTGACCGAAGCTTTGCCTCTGAAAATTTTAAAGGTAGTTATTTAAGTTTATTTTATAGGAACTAATCCACTGCAAAATTATAGTGTTCCTATTGTCGAAACAACTTACAATATGCATAAAATCACGCCTGTTTCCCCAAAGGGGTAGGCAGAGGCATATAACACGCCCACACTTCGACAATTGTATTATTGTCCCACGTTATGTGGCAAGCCTATTGCCGCTCACTGGGAACTTTTTTATTGCAAAAGTCTCGTCCGTCGAATGGCAGATGCACCACTTGCAGGTGAGGTTGGCTTGGCCTCCAAAGATGATGGTAGGATCCCTTTACTTACCATATAAGAAGTATTTAATTCAGATTCGTGTAATAATTTAGAAAAAAAACTTACAGTTAAGTTACAAGTAAAGTAAGGAAATCTTACTTTAGAATATAAACTTGGTGTGAAGAATGAACATTTGTATACTAAAATTGTAGATCGTTTTTTGACACTTAACTTATTAAAAGCAAACTCACTCCCTTTCTATTAGTGATCGTTTACAGTATTACTACAAATAAACCGCTAAAGCATTAGTATCAAACAGTAAATCGGCCAATGTTTAGCTGAAACGGCAGAATGTCAATAACAGTTTATATTTTCTAGGCAATTTGCATGAGCTGCGAGCCGCTGAATTAATATTGCGGCGCGGTCGTGTCGCCGACAGTAGCGTTTACGCATGCCTTGCGATGTACCCGATTTGCCGCTGTGGCCCCGGCTGCCCGTCCGCACTGGGGACTGTTCATCAATCAAGCACTGTAGTAAAATAGAAGTGTTCTTGAATACTGGCTAATTAACAAATTTGATGATTGTTTTTATAAAACAATTCTTAATTTGAGATATTTTTGTTTATAGGTCAATAAATTTTAGAATTAGATAGTCTGAATTTTAAATGTCTCTTTTATTATGACGAACTTAGCAATAAATTAGATATGTTTTACTTATGCCTTGCGATGAGCCGGATTTGCCGCTTTGGCCCCGGCTGCCCGTCCACACTGGGGCACTGTTCATCAATCAAACACTATAGTAAAATAGAAGTGTCCTTGAATACTGGCTAATTAACAATTTTGATGATTGATTTTATAGTACAGTTCTCAATTTGAGATCTTCTTGTTTATAGATTAATAAATTTTAGGATTAGATAGTCTGGATTATAAATGTCTCTTTTATTATGACAAACTTAGCAATAATCAGCTATTTATTACTCATGCCTTGCGATGTGCCCAATTTGCAGTACAGACCCCAGTCCGCACTGGGGCACTGTTCATCAATCAAGCACTACATTAAATTAAAAATGTTCTTGAATACTGGCTAATTAACAATATTGATGATTAATTTTTCAGAACATTCCTTACTTTGACATCTTCTTGTTTATAGCTCAACGATTTTAGGATTAGATAGTCTGAATTATAAATGTCTCTTTTACTATGACAAACATAGCAATAAATCAGCAATAACAATTTTTGACTCATGCCTTGCGATGTGCCGGATTTTCCGCTTTGGCCACGGCTGTCCGACCACACTGGGTCACAATTCAAGCTCTGTAGTTAAAAATAAGCGATCTTGAGATATTGAATAATGAATAATGTCTATTTTATAGAACATGGTATAATTTTAGATCTTGGTGTTTTAGGAACCAGGATATATAGATTAGTCTGGATTGTAAATGTCTATTTCTTGTACGTATAACTTAATAATATCGGACTGACTAATAGCTTATAAGATGGTTATTATTTAAAAGCGCTTACAACAGCGAAACACGTTAAAACAAACATTCCCAGACATTATTTGAAAAATTGTTAAATGAATTCAATGATATGTTTATTTTCGAGTGACGAAAATGTAGGTAGATATATTTATTATAGCTATATATACATCTTATGTATAACTGACTTTATAAATGTATTTATTTAGACTTTATCTAGTATTATACATTTAGTGATTTTGCTTTTCAATATACATTGTTTCCAAATAAAGGGTGAAAACGTATTAACATTTCGATATATGTATAACTAAAAACCACACGAATATCAGTGCCGTACTCTAAACGTAAAGAAGTCAATATCGGTTAGCTTTCCAGATAAGGGTTTAACAGGTTTAAACCAATCTTCTGTGTCGGTCATCAATTGTCAAAACAGCGGCATAAATAAACCCTGTGTACCGGCTGAGATTAATGCCTGCATTAATCGAGTGACCGCCACAGGCCGTCGGCCACCTACGTCCTATCTACCCCTCTAAATAACTGCTTTAATTAGAAATGCGTGTTATTTGATAGTTAATTACACAAAGCGATCTACTGTAGATGAATTGTGGTAAGGTTTTAAGGTGTGTAATTTAACGCTTTTGCGATGAGACGATTTTAGATAATAATTTTAAATGGAATACTCTAATATCTTACTGTTTTCTACTTAAACGCGATTGAAATTCTTTACATGTTTTATTCAGAATATTCTCTTAAATACTCATAGTAAATAAAATTGAGTTTTCTTGACTATTATATATTATACATACATAATATCATCATCATATCCTAGCATTATCCCGGTTGCCCCAGACTTAAGCATAGGGCCCAGGGTCTGCTTACTGGTTCAATCAGATTTCACTGAATTTTAGTTATTACGTGAAGCGACTGCCTTCTGACCTCCGCAAATGGAAACGTCATTCTATGGTTAAACCAGCCTTCAGTCTGTTAGAAGGCACTGACTTCCTAATAACGACCGCCATAGATGTCCATGACAGCCGGGACCTGACCTGACTGACAAATAGTCGTAGTAGCTACGAGGGCGGCACTTATAAATTTCAGGAATCAAGGAAGTGACACAACATTACTCTTTAAAAATGTATGTATTGCTTTTCGAAGTATTCTCCGCGAAATTTGACACATTTCTCCGTATGATTGAACCAATCGTTGAAGCAACCATTCCATTTGGAAATAGGGGGCTCCTAACTGGCCGTTTTGTAGGCGTCCACAGCTTCTTCAGGTGATGAAAATCTCTGAACACGCAATTTATTCTTCATTTTAGGGAAAGTATAGAAATCATTAGGGCTAAGGTCGGGGCTGTACGGCGGATGGTCTATTAATTCTATGTTTTTTTGCTCTCAAAACTCTTTTGTTCTGTGCGCGGTGTGAGAACTCGCCTTGTCGTAATGGAGTATGATGCGGCGATTGCAGTTCTCTTTACGGAGTTCAGAAACGACCTGTGGCAAACAAATTCTAGCATATCATTCTGCATAAACCGTTCTTTGTCCCTCAAGAGAATAGTCGCAACATGGCCGGTTTTGGAGACAAACGTGGCCACCATTTTTTTTGCCACACCACTCCGTAAACGAACAATTTTTGTTGGCTTTAACTCATTTTCGAACACCCAAACTCGTGACTGATTTTTTGTTTTGGGTTCGTACGCGTATATCCAGGATTCGTCACCTGATATGATGTTGTATACAGCATTTGAGGATCCTATGTGGAATCTTTCGAGAGTTCTGACGGACCAAGTAACGCGAGCCGCTTTTTGCTCTTCACAGAGCGAATGCGGTATCCATCGGGTAAACAACTTTTTTACACCTAATTGTTCATGCAAGATTATTTGTATTTCGCTCATGCCAATGTCTAAAGTTGTCTGAATTTCGCGGTATTTCACATGTCTCTTTTCCTTAATCAACTTACGCACAGCATCAACGTTTCCTTGGATAACTGTAGTTTTTGGGCGACCTTGACAGGGATCATCACTGAGGTTGACACGTCCACGTTGAAATTCAGGAAACCAGCGATAAATTGTGGTTTTGGATGGGGATTAAAAGGTCAACACACTGTTTTTGTGTTAAACCACTTCGAAAGTCATAAAAACACATCGCTCTTGAGTTAATTGCATTTTCTCAACGATTAAACAAGTTTGACAAGACCTTGTGACAAGACCGAGATTCTTTTTTTAAAAAAATAAATGGTATTCGATATTTAAAACCAAGTAGTTTTCAATCAAACAGATTTTAATATGACAGGAACAGTGGAAATATTCCATTCCCGATACTTTTAGTGCAGCCCTCGTAAATAATAGTGTAGGAAAATCTTGATAATTTATGTTTTACGGTAACATTGCACAAAAGATTTGCGTAGGAGCAAGTCTTTGACCGTACTGCGGCTATTTCAGGAAGCCTATGTCGTATTACAATTTGTGCCATCTCTACACTAAGCCTTACATAATTAAAAATAAATTACTTCTCGTAATTATATAAATGCATTCCTTCATCGTGTGAGAGCAGCACATTGCCTACTCGCGACGACGCGACGAGTCTTTTCAGGTTTTATTAGGATTATACTTAGGTTTTATCGGATTACAGTTTGCATAACAAAGAGTACTGCTTAGTAATACATATGTTATATAAATGCAGCGCACGCATCCAGCATCACAGAGCAGCTGGAGTGGTTCCACCGGACCGCACATTAGGCGGGCGCGCCGTGTGCTCCCAACGACGTGTCTTCTTCATAGCGTGTGGTCAAACGGCTGCCGACATTGTTTCATAAGGGTTCAAGTTATGTATTCATCATCATTTCAGCCATTTGAAGTCCACTGCTGAACATAGGCCTTCCCAATTGTTTATCATTTTGATCAATCTTGTGCCGCTTGTATCTACCGGCAAGTTATGTATTGACCTTCTTAAAAATAAATTTCAGTTCAAAAAGTGGTAGCCTGTCGATGGAGATTCAAGAAACTAGGTATATGTTATCGAGTTTATCAAGTACAGTCGAGAACCTACCTTGTGACACAATCGCTTTAAGCTTACAACGAAAGGGTACAACGGTACTATTCACAATTTTTCTGATACATTTTTCATAATGTTTGAAAGTATCTAAGGTTCATATCTAAATATTCGAGTTCACATTATTTGTTTGTAACTTTTTGATATCTCCAATCTTAGATTTCATGACTAAACTAAAGGGCTGTGTAAAAATAAGGGCCCAAATCTACTAAATCAAAACAATGTTACAATAAAAACTCTTGAATATTTATTTGGACTGTATATTTTGATCAGCCATGTAATCAGAGCACCGAAAAGTTCACTAGTTCGTCATGGTGTGAAAAATCATCAACAAAAGAAGATCGTTGGTCTAGATGGCCATGATTTTATACAACACTGGGCCATCTGATGGTATCGTTCCGAAACTAATTGTTCAAACTTTATATTACCTTTCGAAAGGCTGTTTTTGATAAAACATTGTAAGAAGAGAGCTTTAACTATAGGATAGAAAATGAGAAGGATATAATAGAACATAATTAATTTATTTGTGAAATAAAGATGTTAACCGAATAAATTAGAGACTCGCTTTATTTCCACATTTTACAAGGTACACAAATGTCATATTATATTAAATTCATAATTGACTAATTAAAAGAAAATATTACATCATATGGTATATATAACTGAGATTGGAAAAACAATGCAAATAAAATAAATAAAGCTTAGATATTATTAGGATAAATGATAAATAATGTTAATTTCCAATATATCTACTTATAATAAGAAAATAAACACAGTGTCAATTATTAAAATTTGTGCAACAGTCAAAATGAAACAATATGTAAAGTTAAATGTTATTAAGTGTTAGGAAACAGTATAGTACGCTTTATCAATAAAGAATATAACAATTCTTTTTAAAAAGGTCTTATGGGAAGGCTTTTATAGTTTTCAGGTATCTTATTATAGATTCTCTCCGTTTTACCCTTATTATTACCATTTACTTGAATTTGCTTCCAAAAAAGATAGAATAAGCTACTGTTTATTTCGGAAAACAGTGAAGTTCCTATAGGTCACGCAGTACAAGTCGTATGTAGCCGTTAATAGAATATAATATTAACAAAATTTCAGGTACAATTACGTACTAACTTTTGCTATGATATTTAACATACCCGCAGCGATACACATTAAACAAACAACCAAAGCAGATAATATTTTGTCAAGCCATTATCCGATTCCGGCGCGTATTTGTTCGTCCGAAACTTATCTGGAGCCGCCATTTGCCGGCGTGGCGCACCGACAATGGCATTTAATGTAATTTAATTTCCTCAAACCCTATTTTATCGCTGGATTATTTGATCAAAGGGCTAATCGAGTCCACATACCTACAGTTCGGCCAAAGATAAACTAGCGACATGCGGGCGTCTGTGCGTGCTTAACTAATGACCGAGTGATGGGGGCTTCGCTCCCAGCAACCGCAAAATACTTGACTGTAGAATGTCGGCTATTCCTACATACGGACAATGATTATTATTGTGATTATTACTAATACTAACACATGCATAAGATACGAGTGTACAGGGATCGTACCAAAAGCATAGGAGCTCAAGCTAATCCGCAAGTGGTGCCTGTTCACGCCAAAAGGGTAGGCAGAGGTATATAATATGCCCACACTTCGCCATTTATATAGTTGGTCCCACGTAAGAAGTGGTGAGTCTATTGCCGCTTACCGGGCACTAATATGTTCGTTAGAGCCTCGTCCGTTGTTCGGCAGGTCACCACTTGTAGGTGAGGTTGGCTTGCGCTCCTTAGGTCTTTGTAGGATCCCTATACACCCATCAAATTATTTATTGATATGGAAATATAGAAGAAGTATAAATAAAAACTACAAATCTCTGAGAATCGTCCTTTTTATTTAGTTTTTTCGAAGGTTAATGTTGTTTTTTTTAGTTGATAAGAATCAGAAACAAAAATGCTTGCCCGCTCGCGCCTTTTACCCCTTTTTTTCAAAACCAAGTTTCTGAACCGTAGTATACAACGGAGCGCAGGCCATTCGGGGGAAGGTGATAGCGGGAGGGGGCAGTATCATTAGCCACAGATGCCGCTGGCCCATGCCCGGTATAAATACATTAAGTGCCCCGTCAAACTGTTAAGCCCCGGACGCAGTTTCCAGCGGAGATTTTCCGCTAGAACTGTGAATACTGTTAATGCTGTGTGTTTGTTTACCGCTGTTCCGCCAGTCTCGGCGGTGTTTGTGAGCGGTGCTAACTGTTATTGTTGGTACTCTGTAGCGATTGTGGCCATTTTCTTCGGTGGAAACAGCCTTGTATTCAGGCAGTTGATGTAGGAAATGTATCGGTAAAGTTTATTTCAATATTTTGATCAGAAACCGATACGACTCAGGGGTCACATCGGTATACCTGTTTCCAGCTTCAACGATCAGGGTTCCATTACCACACAAAACAAATATTAGGTGCAGAAACATGGATGTTTGGTTTTATATGGTTGTTTTATTTGGATTATAAGAAAAAAAGTATTTAAGCATGTTAATCGGAGGTTTAGTATCTATAGCACAAGTTTTGCATAATTTGGAGGTATGTGATAAGTACGAATATTGAATTATTCTCCAGAAAATATAATCGATTATCTACAGCTGATGTCAGTCAGTAGAAGTTTCTTAGAAGAAATATTTACTTACTTGGAAAACGATTCTGTTTGCTTTTTTATGTAATCTAATCTCTCTTTTTGAAATTTCTTAAGTTATATTTTAAACTATTAAATATTTTTTAAGTAAATTGTTATTATTTTACATTTATATTGTATTCACAGTATCTATTAAGCGCAATAAGTGTTTATCGATACTCCACGCTGATACCATCAATCTAAAACAGTTGCTGATACAATCCAATTGGCTTGATATTCAGTGAAAATAGGTTAACCAGCGGCTTAACGATGTCATACATACATTCACGCCTGTTTCCCCGAAGGGGTAGGCAGAGGCATATCATGCACCCACACTTCGCCAGTTATATAGTTGGTCACACGTAATAGGTGGCGAGCCTATTGCCGCTTGTCGGTTAACGATGTCATTTCACATATAAATTATCACTCAACTAACTGACTAGTTCAACGTCGGTTGTCGTTTAACGCATCGTTTCGCGCTTCAAATGTCTAGAATATCATTTTTTTCGATAAATGTTTTGTTGCAATCAAAGACTTAGTCCGCAGGGGAGAATCAGGAGTAACTGAAAATAAACTATTACAGAACCACCCGACCATTTAAACGGCCGTTCGCATCAAAATCAATAGACAATGAAAAACAGCGGCCACTGTTTGGCTATGGCCGTCGTAAAATTCTATAAAGCCAATAAAATTCGTGCTTCGCTTTAGAACGCCCACATAAAATCTGAAAGTACATAAACATATCATAAGGAGGGATACGCGGAGTTATCCTAACAGAGTTTCAAAGGGATTGTGGCAGACCCACTGATGGTTATTTTATACAGTGAGCGGGAGTCACAGCTTGGGAATAAAAATGCGGACAGAACACAAGCTTCATTTCATTCTGATATTTAAGAGACTGTACAAAGTGTTAAGTGCTAGTAGCTCCGTGAGTGGCCGTACCGTATTCCGATACCTACCTTAGGTATCGGAATTGTATTAAGCCAAGCTTAGGGTATGCAGTGCTTATTTGTCCGTATTATGTGCACGCCACTGCTGTAATTATAGAGCAGAACATGTAGGATAGTTATCATCATCAACGTCTCACCTACTGACCATGGGCCTCCAACAATAAGTAGGTGCATGGAGTAAAAATATGGACCAACGCCATAAAGCTAGTACCGAAGCACGAAAGCGCTTGATGTTATTATTTTCATTATGTTCAACAAAAAAAACAAACTATCAAATATTTTTCTGTTCCTTCAAAATCATTCTCTCTGTTTAGTTCCTTACTCCCTTGCTAACGGGCTGGATTTTTGCCGTAGCTCAACCGTAGACGCTACGAAGCTGCTACGACGTAGCGGACTACATCGGTGAGCTAACATTATTAGAGCTACTCGAGTTGGTAATGGGTCGGCACTTTTCCTTTCTTCCTTAAACGTTCGCATTTCAACTGTGACGTACGTTTAGAGTAAGTATGGTTTATACTTTAAGAATTTACTTTTTTATTCTGATATAAAAAGATTCTGGAGTATAGAGATTTGTGGCGTAGATGTCCATCTGATTTAACATAACTCATCCTTATTTAATGATGGCATTTCATGCAGTTTACGTTATATTGTAATTCAAAATAAAAAAGTTTGTACGCGTTGATTGCATACAAACTTTTTTATTAAAACCAAGACGTGGTCATTACGATGTGTCACGTAAAAAAATCTCTATTAGCACAGCATTGCACTTGTTGACGAGAAATCAGTTGTTAAACATCTTATGGCCAGAAATTTGTTTAGCAATAGCATCCTTTAAGCCGTACCGCAAAAACCGCTACTGTTTGACAGTAGAATAAAAAAATCTTAAGCGTGAATGGAGCTGTGAATGTACACTACATAATGTTTCAGTTTACGGATCCTAAAATGAAATAAATTGTAAGCACGTGTGAACGTTGGCACGTCGTATTTCTTCGATAGCCTTTCCCATAAAAAGGTTATCACAGTTAATATACTAGCGCAGTCCCTCTTCGCCCAGAGCGGTGCAAACTGCCGACTAGAATAATGTATAAGTCTTTCAAAAATAAAACAATGTCGAATAACAAGTTTTTTAGAAGCGTAATGTTATACAAGAAAGAATTTTTTTTCGTTCTTTTGGTCATTGTTTTCGTACATTTACCACGAAAGTATTTGCATAATTATAGTTTACAAATACAAATACATATTATTTATTGCTAAACCAGAATGTGTACATAGGTGTTATACAATTTTAGAACCAATTTTATGGACCCTGTCGGGTACGCAACTTTAAGACTGAAGTTTACATATGTATAAAAGAAAAGAGTGTCAAACGGATAACTTGAAAACCAGTCAATTTCAGCACATCATTGTTACTCATTAAATATTTTTCCTTTGACTGCTTATTATCATATGCTAGCATTATACCGTTGGCACCTAGACTGAAGCTTAAGGATCCAGGATCTTCTCACTAGTGAGCCACTGTGAGCCAATGATGAGCCACTGGTGAGCCACTGCCGTCTAACTTCCGCAAACCAGAGGAAAATATCTTTCTATGGGTAAGGATAGAATAGAAGTAAGCAAGTAATGGATTATAAATATCTTTGTAACAATTCCCGCGCTTCTATAATTTCCCGGAAAATCGAGAAACTATTCAACACGACGCGTGTTTCGCTCTTACACAGGGCATCTTCAGGTAAGGAGCCTCAGAACAACGGTGTCTTCACAACGAAACGAGAGTCGCTGAGTCGAGAGCGTTGGTCGTATTTTTCGGGAAATTATAGTAGCGCGGGAATTGTTATAAACTTTTTTAAATCCAACACTTGCTTACAATGGATTTTTGCAAAGTAACGCCTGAATCAATAAATTAGCATAGAAGAATTGTTTTTCAACTGAAAGTCATATGAATAGCAATTGTACTTAATAACCATTAAAATTATATTACAATTCATATTAGAATTGGAAATATATTACTTACTACGAAATTTATAATAAAATCATTTATATAAAATGATACCGCATGACACTTTTTTATAATTTCAACAATTTGTTCATTAGTCAGTACATGAACCATTTAACCATGGTTGATATGATGTCAGCCAACCGTATGTGCAAACAATGTATTCTGTCGATGGAAATCGACCGTCTCGACCGTCATCTTACAGATAACTCTTAGCTTTCCAATAAAAACCTTTCATGATATAAAACGAACACATAGATAATTAACAGCTTTAAATATTAGAACCACAGCAAAACATTAACAGTGTAATACAACAAGGCACCATGTTTCAAAGTCGTCGCACCTCCGCTATGGTCTTCCCTATAAAAAGTTGATAACCGTTTATTTACTGGCGCAATCCCTCCTCGTTTAGAGCGATATAAATCGACGACTAGATATGATTTATCAGGACATCACTCCTGGTTACCAGGCGGTTCTGCAACAGTTACTGCAATGTTATAAATGTACGCAATAATGCCACCTTTTTATGAAAGCCTTGTGAAATATTTAGGTTGTTTCTTTAGTTATTTACGGAAGAAGATAAAAGGAAATCTTACATAAAATAATATAGAGCTCTAGAGTTTTTTTCGGTCAGGGCGCTAATGTAATCTTTGTTGTAGCAAAAGTTTAGAGCCAAGAGACAACGAACCTAGTAAGCGCCAAAAGTGATTTTAGGTAAATCATCCAAATATATTTACATATTTTAAAGGCATCAAAAGCTCATTTTAAAATTCTGTAACTAGAGCGATATAAACCGACGGATAAATATAGTTTATCAGGACATTACTCCTGGTTACACAGTTCTGCAACAGTTATTGAAATGTTATAAATTTACCTACTTTATAATTTCACCTTTTTTTTAATTTGTAAAATAATTTATTGTTTTTCACGTATGTGTCGTTTTATTTTCATTTTTTTTATATATAGGTCCAATTTAGTCTTAATAGTAGTAAACAAAAAAAAAAAAAATTTTCATTGTGCTTGTGTGTGGGTGCTACAGTGTTGAAATATCATCATATAAATATAATTTTATATTTTTAAGGCTAAATTAGCTTACAAAAAAAAGGAGACGTTATTTGAGCGATGAGCAATGAAAGAAGTATAGTAATAATATAATAGTAATTTATCGCAACCGAAATACCAGAAAAAGTAAATAAGCGGCAAACACATCGATAAAAAACATCCCCAGGGCTTGAATTATACGTTTCATGCGTGAATGTATTTATTCACATAAATCGTTTCCACCGACACGGCATCTTGATTCAAAAGCAAATATTTATGAATAATTATAAAAATCAAACACAAAAATGTCCAAATGTTTTGTGAATAAATAAAGGAGTTAAAATATAACTCGTGCGTTAGGGACAGTCACCCTTTGGGAGGTGACGGGGTTTCAAATTGAAATGGATCGGATTCAAGAGTCCATCCATCATGGTCTTGCCCCGCTTCTAATGGTTTTTTAATAATTCGCCTCGGACCAGTCATTAGATGTAGAAGTGAAGTGTGATCGAGTGTCAATTGTTGGAATATGAAGATTCGATTGGCTTTTAAATGGCATAATGGATATGAAAGGAATTAATGGGAAATGTCAACTTATTGTCTAAGTCTCATGTCACTTTTTGATAGCATTTTTTATGATGTTAAGATTTTTACGTAGAAGAGAGAATAATACGCAAGGTTATGCAGAAACACTTTATAAAAATTCTGATAAGAATTGTACTTTTCTTTTTTCCTGTGATAAAACTGTTATTTGCCTTAAGTCTGAAGTATGTAGCGAGTGTTTTTTAATTTATCATTAATACCGTTGAACCGAGCTCTTTGCAGTTAAGAAACGTTGAGTGTTTACGAAATTTTTACAAGATTAAGAATATCTTTATTTTTCCCTTCATTTACCGTAACTTCCTTTCTTCAGATATCTGATATTTAGATTTTGGACTCTCGTAAAGTTCTTCATAAAAGTACTAATAATAGGCGGTACAAAACAATAGTCGTATGAGTGGACTACAAGAATTCGTTAATTAATTAAAAAATGCTATAAACTAATATTTAAATGTTAGATCGCCCAGTCAGTAATAAAATAAGTTATTTTATCAAAAGCATTAATACAAAGCGACGTACGATAAAAATATTCAAATAGTTGGAAAATTTCCATTGTTTTGCGTCATAGCAATGCTTTTGTGTTTTCACATATAAAATATATCATTTCGGCGTCATAAGCGGAAAGCAAGACAATAAAGGGACGAACGTAGGAATGCGAGGGGAGGCAGACGCGCTGGCCGGCTGCTGGTTCCTTCCCATCTGCCCCTTATATTGCAGAATAATCTTATTAAGTCACTTCTAATCATAAACTATTTATATCGTTCTAAACTAGTTTTATTTGTTTACTACGGCAAAACTTTATGCGGAAAGGAAGAAACCCTGCAATATTATCTAGGCTCTTTTGGTATTATATGTCTATTATTGTTGATGTGAAAACATAGATGGTAGTTTATAGAAAAAGTTTAAAAACTACATTACTTATTCCTTTTTTAAAATTGTTTATTTATTTATCAATTTATGCACATAAGGAACATACATAAAGATTAAAGTTATGAAAGACATGTACAACGGCATTGCTTATTCTAAATTTAAACAATTAGATAAAAAGGTACATCTAGCAGGCAGCAAGGAAGTGTTCCTTTATTGCCTTCTTAAAATAGAAATACTATTTATGAGAAATGTAACTTTTTAGTTTCTAGCCTAGCAATTAGTTAAACTTTCTTTTAGTTAACAATACAGCCAAAAGCGAAGCTGAGCTGTTGGTCCTAAAGTTACCCGATTAATAAAATTAAATGATTAAAGAGTTATTTAAGAACATACAATATGGGTGAAAAGGGGGATCCTACCAAGACCTAAGGAGCCCAGGCCAACCTTACCTGCAAGTGGTGCACCTGCTAATCGACGGACGAGGCTCTGGCGAACATAACAGTGCCCGATAAGTGGCAATAGGCTCGCTACCTATTACGTGGGACAAACTATGGCGAAGTGTGGGCGTGTAATATGCGTAAATGTGCACAAATCTTCGGAAAGATAATAAGTATGTTAGGAATTGCAGCACAGTACTTTTAGCATTAGGGAATCGGAGTACAGTGGAGATCTACTAACCACAGCGCAAAGAAAAGCGCTGTTAAGATATTACATTTATATTACATGTTTAAAGTAACTATGTGATGGAAGCACAAACTACTGTTAATATTTATTTGCTAGTTGACGGGACATATTTTGACTACTATTCTGTAAAAACATCCTAATTTACGACATTTAATCCATATATTACAAATAAATAACTTGATTTTATTTAGGGAAAGTAACCGGACGGGAACAAACCCACTGACCGCCGTAAATAACGACAACTATGCGGTCACCTTTATATTTCATGCAAATCGGCCGCGGTAAGGAAACAGTTTTATGGAATAACCCTATTGCGTGATAAACGACTGGACGACAAAGGCTCAACGGTTTTATAGCTGGTGAATTTACTTAGGCCCATTTTGCATATCTTAACAGTTTTTGTAAGAAATTACTATTATTGGCTAGACATCTCTTATATATAGTATAGGGATGCTACCAAAACCTTTTTTTACGCCGGCAAAAACTGCATTTACGCACTGCTTTCCGGTCAAAGGGGGACCGCAAGGGGTGTGTGGTGCTTACCACCGGCAGACGCGACCACCGCAGTCCTACCCACTAAAAAACTTCCGATGACGCCCACCGCTGTAAAAAAAGAGGCGGGGGCCAGTGCCAAGGCTTAAAGTTTCTGACACACCGCCCGCAGCCAAAGTCCCCCGGATCGGAACTGGAAGGGCCTCCTCAGAGAGACGCAATGTGAAGCGTCCCCCCAACCTCCTTGTGTAGCCATGGCGTAGTGGCCGACTTCTGGGGGGTGTATGTTGAGACGGAAAGGGCCCCCTGCCCCTGCCGCCTACGACCCCCCTGGTGCTGCCTGCCGGAGAGAGAGCAGGTCCCGCTTCCTCTGCCGCTCCGCGGCTTCCTTCTGCGACATCGCCACTTCGCAGGAGGAGGCCATTGCCTCCCACGCCGTCTCGCTGTCGACCATCTTTTGCATGATGGTCGGCTACGAGAATTTTGGAACACCAAGGGGCTTATTACTAAACGAGATCTAAAGTAAGACCAGGTTTAAAACTAGTGCTATCACTTTCATTTTAAAACATGATAACAGTGACAACCTATTTTTAAACCTGGTCTAACTTTCGATCTTATTACGAAGCCCTCGATAGTTTATAGCCAGGTAACACATAAGATACTTTTCATATCGGTATTTCGACGGGAACGGGGGGCACGCGAGTGAAATTGGGAGACCCTGTTAGTAATTAATTAATAAATACTTCTGGACATTTAATACAGCGCTTCCTGTCTGAAACTAAGCAGTGTTTGTACTGTGGTACTGGACAAGAAAACAGTGTTATGGAATAATCCTATTGCGTAATAAACGACTGGACGACATCAGCTCATCAGTTTTATAGCTGGTGAATTTACATGGGCCATTATGCATATCTAAGCAGTTTTTAAAATAAAGTTTGATAATAGTATACCATATTAGAATAGTACGACTTTATCACGAGTGTAAAAATTACATGGTATACTTGCTACATCAAGTATCAATCAATACTTACACAATTACATTTATATCTATGGCAACAAAGTCATTCCCTGTTTGTTTTATTAAATTGTGTCCCCAGCTATTACTTTACTGGCTAGATAACTGCAGATTTGAAACTATTGGTTATTTTCCCGCGGAAAACGTATTATATTCTAATCCAGGTTATCTAGGTACTCATTTGGTTATGCCATTTTTAATCACATGAGGAACACAATTCAATTCATTAATTGTAACAAAATATATTAAAGTTATAGTTAGAAGTTAGAACTAACCATGTCCCATAACCCAGTCGGGCCCAACCATATTGGAGAGGTGAGGAACTCTAATAATTAAAAAATTATAAAAAGCTTATTATTTTTCTCCAATATCCATAATTATAAAAATAACTTCTTTTTTATTTCTTATAAATTTAATAATTTTTTATTTTTATGGAAAAGATCATCTAAAAATTTAATATTTTTCAATAGACTTGGTAAGTAAGTTAATATTGAAAAAGAAAAACTTATTTTTATTAAAACACGCAAAAGTTTTTAAAAAATTATATGAAGTAGTACATACAAAAGTTTCATATTAGCTTTTCCATATAAATATTCACTTTTAAAACATTATACGACTCGTGACACGAGTAGCTTATCAAACAACGCATCATTGAGCGCTCCTGCCATAAACGTTACAAATAACCGCGAAACGCCACGTCATTAAATAATATCACCGAGATAAGTGCAGATTAATGTTCTTTTTATATCGATACGAGTTTTCAAACACCCCTTCGTGTACTAAAAGTGCTACAAAGAGAGTCGTGTGCGATTGCGAATTACGATACCGCGAGATATCGATGCGAGAGAAATCGAAAATCGAAATTTATGACCCGCAAAAGTTTTTGAATTATAATTTTCTATGAAAACTAATGTGAATCCTTAATACATATTTGGGCGCAAAAAGAGGGATGTTATACTTACAAATACGTAGTCCAATACTGCTGTTGCTTACTTATTACGCACACACATTTCACAAGACCCAGTCTATGTAATATATATAATAATTAACTTTAAGCAAGTGTGTTGTATTATATTCTTATTCATGCAGTTTATAAGTAAAAAAGGAAATTTGTTTGATTGCCTACGATATAATGGATTTTGTCAAGTAGAAGTGAAAATAATAATAATTAATTCAAAAACATTTAAAAAGCTGAAAATGAAATCAGAAAAAACATATTAAGGAGACAAAAAAGCACAAATTAAAACAAACAAAAGTACACAAAGTAAGGATCCATTTTGAAGACTAGTATTTCGAAAAGATACGTATTGAAAATTTATTATTTATTGTCAATTTAACTCTATAGATCTGGCATATAAAGTAACGCTACATATAAAACACAAGAAGAAAAATGTCAATAAGCAACCGGTTCAATAAGCAGTCTCACAATGGGAACATTTTTATTTGACACTCATATTTCAGATGTATGAAAAAGTTTGCCCTACCTACGTAAATAATATTGGAAGGGCAAGCATCTGTGCAGAAATCAGCCGGTCACTAGAATATTGTTTTCACTATATTAGATACGTGATCGCAATTTTTAAGAGAGAAAAAATTCTATTTCTGCAGTAAAACTGACTTGGGCATATTTGATCATACGTCGAATGTACCGTTTTACAGTGTTATAAAGCGAACGATATTGAAGAATTTTACGATCCGATTTACATGCGATATTGAAATATTCACGGGGCGAATTAAAACTTTAGTGGTCTCCTATGAAACGGTGCTGTATGTACTTTGATGGGAGCTATGAATTCGCAATAAAGTCGAGTGCATTAAGTGTTTTTTAATAGTCTGCGATACGATACTTTTTACTCTGTACAATATATCCGACTTAAATTGATTTTAACAGAAGGATGATATTACCTAGTGCAAGTTACAAAAAATTGTTCTGCCGAAACATACTTTGTGGCTTAATAATTCTCATAGATATATATTATTATTAATGATAATATAGATATTACATAATATAAAATTGACTAGGTACGCTTGCGTGGGATTCGTTCGGTTGTGTATTGAGTTTTTTACATGCGTTGGTTTCTACCAACCTAAATAATATTTCAAAAGTTTAGCAATTACAAATTTATGATAAACTAGCGGCCCGGTACGTGCTTCGCTACGTATAAGGCATAGTAATAAAAAAAAAAGATTATTAAGTTCATTTATTTAAACAAAAAAATATATTAAATTGCTAGCTATTTAAAATTCCAAATGAACCAAATGATATATTTTTTATATATTATATTTATCAGCAAAGAGTAAAAAATAAAAAAGAATTGGGTACTCTTACGATGGTGGGTTTATATGGGTTAGTCTAAAACAGTTGGATAAACAATATTTTTGTTTTCCCATTTTGAGCATGAATAAATAAACAGTTGGGTTGGAACAGGCAACATAAAGTTAGCCATGTGAAAAACATTTTGCCATCACCAATTTCTAACAATTGTTTTGAAAACTCATGGGCAGTTGCATCATTATGTAGGTGAATGCGCATATTAAAGTTCATTGTAAATTTTCGT
Organism: Musotima nitidalis; assembly: GCA_949126915.1. Classification (NCBI taxonomy): domain Eukaryota; kingdom Metazoa; phylum Arthropoda; class Insecta; order Lepidoptera; family Crambidae; genus Musotima; species Musotima nitidalis. Next base: position 7,923,548 of record OX421418.1, on the reverse strand, counting down.
ACATATCTCCAAAGAACTGATGACTTCAAACAGGCGTTTATTTCATCAGCAGGAGTTGATCGAGAAATGACATGCAATGTTTGACGAAAGTCCCCTGACAGCAATATCAGAGGGTGCGGTAATCAACAGCTTTTTGGTGGTGACCAAAAAGCTGTTGATTACCGCGTAAATCTTGCATTGTTCGATTAAATGCTTCTATTGATTTTTTATTCGCCATTGTGCACTCATCCCATAAAATAATTGACGTTAATCGCAGAACTTTTGCCATAGCAGAATTTCTCGAAATATTGCATGTTGGAGTTTCAATCACCTGTACATTCAAAGGCAATTTTAATGCAGTGTGCGGTCCGACCACCTTCTAATAATGTAGCAGCAATTCCCGAAGATGCAATGCAATTTTCTGTTCCGATCGAATAGTCGCTAAAATCAATGATACAACGAAAGTTTTGCATTAGAATTGAACTCCTGCTCATATTGCAATTCACGATCAAAAAAATCATGTATCTCACGATTTGGTGCGGTCATACCCAATGTGCTAATGCTTTATTTAAAATCTTTAGACACATATCTTCAATTATTATTAAAGCTTCGTTGTACATTTCCAAGGTAATCAACAAATCGGGATTTCTTTTATGATGACGCATACGAATTAAAATGTCTTCTGCCATATAATGTTCATATTTGTTCAATAATTTTGGCATACGATCGAGAGCAATTTTGAACAATTGAACTAATGCGTTATGCTGATGGAAAAACCTTGGATGGTCTTGTATTTGAAACAATTGCACAACGTTCATCCAATTCACGAAAGTTAGCCGCATCACAATGTGGACATATTGCGTCCATCATTCCAATGTATCCGTATATACTATAATCAATCTGACTGTTGTAATTAAAAGCAGCACGCAGCATTTCATCCAAAACAGCACTACGTATTTTTGATCGCCGTGCAATCGCCGGCCTATGTTTTGTCGTCTTGCTCATGGCATTTTACCTTCACTCAACAACTCAATAATATTTTGGAAAATATAAACACAAATCAATAACAACAATATTTTTGAAAATATAAACACAACAAAGCAATAATTATCGCTGAAAAATTAAATGTTATATGATGACATATGACATTAAATTTGTTTGATAAGGTTCAAATTGGCATTGGTATTCGTACAAATTGTTTGTATATGGGAGTATAGAAATATGTTGATTTTACACTTTTTCAAGATTTTCTTTTTATTTTCTCTACGTACAAACCTTCTCTGGACTTCCACAAATAATTCAAGACCAAAATTAGCCAAATCGGTCCAGCCGTTCTCGAGTTTTAGCGAGACTAACGAACAGCAATTGATTTTTATATATATAGATTTTGCAGCTAAGTAAAATAATAATATCCTTGGGCATCTTATAGTGCCGTGCCCTCCAGCCCTAAGCTACTAGGGGCACTAGATAAAGGATTAACATACTAGAATGTTTTTTTTTTGTAAATATATTTTACAGTACCGTGTCCATGTACAAAAATATTTACAATCAATTACACATCTTTAGGAGCAAAATGCAGTTATATCAACTTCTGTGCAATATCATTATTTTCTCTTTAGAGACATAACATCAACGATACTGTCTATCTATGTTGAATCTATTACTGACAAATTAAGATAATTATCAAAAAAATGACAACCACATTTCTACTAGAATATTGGCAACATCTGTTAAAATTGATTAGCAAAGTGTCGTGGTGTAGCAGTCCGTCTGCTGTCAAATCCGTAACAGCGGGCTTGCCGGAGTAGGGAACCACCTGCCCTGCACAGATATCTCCAATTCGCCATTATTATTGCAATTCCAATTGAAACTGATACAACTGACACCGTGGCATTAAGTTAATTTCAGTTCAGCTGTTAATTTATAGCTATCGGGGTAAGAATATACTATATTCTCAGGTTTACTGATGACAGGAATAATTTTGTGTAAATCTGTAATAATAGTCACTAAAGTTTCTCTTATTTATTTATTTAACAATTTATGCACATAAGGAACATACACAAAGATAGAAGTTATGAAAGACATTTACAACGGCACTGCTTATCCCTAAAAGGAATTTCTTCCAGCAGACCGAAAAAAGGAAAAAAACATATACAAAGTAGACACGTACACAAAATACGTAACAAAACAAACTAAAATAAAACAACAATAAAAAACTAAAATCAAACAATAACATACTAAAATTAAACAATTAGGCAAAAAGGTATAGCTAGCAGACAGCAAGGAAGTGTTCCTTTATTGCCTTCTTAAAAATGGAAATACTTTTTGGAAGTGCGAATAATGAGTGGCAACGCATTCCACAGCCTAACCGCATGCACAGAAAACGAATTGGAAAAGAAATCGGAGTTATGAGAGGGGAATTTCAGGAGTAAAAGGAGATTTGACCTACATGAGGAACCAGACGCATGAGTAAAAGAAAAACCGCTCACGAAGATACGAGGGATAGGAAGGATTAAAAAGAGAATTGTCTTAATCGTTGAGTCGTGGTGCACCTGACGATCAACGAACGAGGCTCTGGCTAATATAAGTTCCCGGTAAGCGGCAATAGGCTAGCAACCTATTACGTGGGGCCAATGAAGTTGGCGAAGTGTGGGCGTATAGTATACCTCTGCATACCCCTTCGAGGAAACAGGCGTGAAAGTATATATGTATGTCACATTCCTCTTAATGATGGGTCCTGGACTACGGATAAATATACTATAAACTTCATTTTGTACATTTATAGTACATATTGAGGACAAGATTCACGATCATGGACACAAATATTTGTTTAGTGTGAGAATCGTGCCTCACTTTTGATACTACCACATTTGAACTGATATGCTGACCTTCGTATCGTATCGGTCGATAAATTTATGAGTATGATTTTATTCGAAAAGTTCCCCTTGAATCACATCACTTATTGATGAAATTTTTTTTGGTTTTATAGGCATATAAGCAGATATATACAGCGGAGGGGCATGTCTTTTAATATGTGTAAATAATACTAAATAATAGTTTTATTTTTGTGATATGTGCAGTAAAATTATAATGTACACCCATATACATGTACAGTTATACTATGTTTCGGTTTAAAAGTTATGTTATTTTTGTTTATATTTAATTATATAACATAAGATTTGTCTTAATAAAAGTCTTAGTACTTATCGAATAACGATATCATGTACTTTTACATACCTATTAATAAACTAGATAGGACAAATTATTTTAATGACAAATGAAATCTCATTTTCTACGTTGAAAACACTATCATCACTTGTCGATCACTCTAATATCGAGTCACTCCAATGTTTTCTGGACCATACATCCGCAACCACACTCACAGAACTATATTGTCTCGCGCGCAACTGATTCATCCCATCTCTGTTCCCAGCAGGAAATTAAGCAGAGATAACAAGCAACGAACCTCCTTGCCATTGTCTTACAATGTTGTCTCGCAAACTGACAGTCATAGTGTATCATATTTGTCCATTGTTTCAAATCAAAGACTTTGGGCAATGACGTTACATTCGGTTGACAACATTACAATTATAGGTGCCTTCGAATTATCAATAACTCTGGTGAAATACTATGTCATGTCACTCTCCGGGCACGCCGCACAAAACGATTGAAATACTACATAAGTACTTTGCTTGTATAATTTCTGTAGCGTCTGTAGTTAAACGTATACACTCATTTAAACGTTAACTAACTCTCTAAGCAATTTTTAGAAGCAATTCTTATAGTAATCGGTAACTAAAAATTTGGTTGAGAATGGACTCCCTTTTTTAGTTAAAATTTAGCGCACTTCATGTATTCAAATGAAGTGCGCTGAATCTTATGCTATACTTTATCTTAATATCCTTTGAAGGTATTTCCCCACCCTAGTACTATACTAGCTCTAGAACATGTTACAGATTCAGCCTATAAAGAGCCTTAAGAATATATGATTATTATGTGATATATAATTTTTTAAAGTTTTTCGTACAGATTTTTCAATTTAAGGAATTGTGTATGACATTATTATGTGAGGTTGGTATTTTGACCCATACATACACCATTATTGTTAGTAATAGTAAACAATAAGAAAAAAATACCTTTACTCATACCTCTTGTTGTCGCTTTAAACCCGTTATTATCAAAATAATAATTATGTAAATGTGAACAAAATTTTACGAGTTTTTTTTTCCTCCCCAATTGGCAATTTAAAATTATTTTACGAGTTTCCTGCTTAATTCTTTTTTACACAAACTCCTGCCTGCACTGAAATGTCACTTTAGCTTTTTAATTTACGTTCGATACTTTTTTGACTTTAAAATGATAATAGTTGTTTTAGGCTTAGAGATATGTGTCATAAGAACTTCATGGAAACATGATGGTTTACTTAAAATGAGAAAATTATAGTGTTTTAGTAGCTTCTAATTTATAGTTCCCTACATAGTTGTTGTATCAATAAATTTTGCAAAGTTGTTCAAAGTTTAGACAGATTAGGGTATTCTGCTGCTCGAACTGAAATCAATATTGTAACAGATTGTTTATACAGAGTTACTTTACTTTGCTGAGATTTGTTGTTTAGTTTCAATAGTTATTTGTTGTTGAGGTATTGTGGTCTTGATTCATTATAACGTGCAGTAATAGCTCATAAAATTCGAATCCAAGTCTTGTTAATAGAGCTATTTTGTCAAATAGCTTGTTTCTTACATTAGGGCCTGTAACATCACTCTGAGCATATATTTAGTTTTAATGCAAGGAAAATTGACGTAAATGCTGCTGGTCAGCTGTATAATCAACATCATTTTATATTGTCAGTCAAAATATCCTCCGCTGAATATGGACTATATTAGATTACATTCTATGGGGGTTATTTGCCTATAACCACCATACTGGGCGGGCGGGTTGGTGATCGCAGTTCTAACCTATACCTACTGGTTTGAAAGATCTCTCTTCGTCGACTCTTACGACTTCTTGTGAGATGAGAGATGGTAGCACATTTTTAATTTAACTTGTATCTACTCGACAAAATCACGTTCCATCTATCTTACTTTATATTTACGTTACGTATTTTAATATAGTTAATTTTTTAAATAGATTTTTATTATGTACTTTATTTTATTTTTTTAAATAGAATTGAAAAACTGTCACTTGTGTATCCTATCCCAATGGAATAATTTATCTAACATTAAATACTAATATCACAAAGATGTTTCAATATCACTATTTCGGATGCACTTAAAGAACAGGTTAACAAATCTACAAAATAATGAGCTTATGAGATGATTATTATTAAATAAAAATAATATGATGATTTGTTAGTATGCACTTATTAGTAAAAAATTTCACGTACCGTTCAAACAATATACCTTTCCCATACAAAATGTTGAACAAAATACTAAGCACCAAGCACAGAGGTGTAGATTCGATGCCGGCAGCGAATTAACAAGAAGTAATTTTTTGTTATTATGAACATAAAGAGTAAAATGTGAATTCGATTAATATTACAAGCTGTCACGTGGTTTCGTCCGCGTTAATCTGAAAAAAATCTTTTTAAAATATATTTAACTCACTCACCGTTTAATAGCGCACGCAATGGAATAATAATGTTTCCCGCTTATGCAACGTTGTCCTTTGCTGACCCGCTTCTATTGGTAGTAGCATGATGTAACATAGTGCAAAACCTCTCTCAATAAATGGACTATCCAACACAAAAGTTTAGCGAACATAGTTTTCCCATACAAAATGTAGAACAAAACACAAAGCATTTACGTGAGAGTTTCGCGCAGAGATCTAGATTCTCCTGCAGTTCCGTTTGTCTGCATCCAGACCAGACGCCGGCGGCGGAAGTCGTTGCGAGTTCCGCACAGCCTCTTGTACCGCAGGAAGTTAAACCGTCCCGATGAAAGAAATACTTCGGACAACTTGGGCGGCTTCTTTATCGTTAACATTGGTTAACTTTGTCCGATGTACAAATTGAATGTTTCACAATGTTTCTGCGTAATGCGATTTCCTGGTCTTGCAGCAATACGGAGAATGAAACTGGTCAAATGCCGCGCCTATTATGTAATAAAACAAATTAATTACTTCCGTCTTACTTTCGGAGTTAATACCATTTCAGCTTTAAAATTATATAGAAAATTTCCGCCTTTGTTTGAAGTTATGTTTATCCCGAAGCGTCGTCATCGTCATTATCATCTCAGCTAGAAGATGTCCACTGCTGAACAAAGGTTTCAACTCCTCATGTTTTGGACGTTAATCGGTCAAGGTACTTAGCACATCAGATTGTAAGTTTATATTCTATCTATGCCATTGCGTCATAGGGGCAGAAAAAGCTAGCGCAGCTATAATTGCTAATAGCTGCATAAAGCTGAAGCAATGCCTTTAAATTAACGGTACGGCTGGTCCACCAGTTTAAAGTCGCTCAGCGAGCTATGAAGAGGGCTATGCTAAGTATTTCTTTGAAGGATCGGATTAGGAATGAGGTGATCCGACAAAGAACAAAAGTTACCGACATAGCCCAAAGGATTAGCAAGTTGAAGTGGCAGTGGGCCGGTCATATATGCCGTAGAACCGATAACCGATGGGGTAGGCGTGTTCTTCAGTGGTGACCACGTCTCGGTAAGCGCAGTGCAGGACGCCATCCTGCTAGGTCGAGCGACGACATACGCAAAACAGCTGGCAGCGATTGGAGACGAAGAGCTGAAGATCGAGATTGTGGCGTGCCATTGGAGAAATTTATGCCCAGCAGTGGATAAGTGTAGGCTGATGATGATTATGAATGCTTTTTGACATGCTTTTTGGCATAATAAAGACTTGTGAAATCTTTATGATGTTCATGTACCTGCTTGTGCAGTTGATACATATATCCTTCTTTCTACAAGAGCCGAGATAATAGTTCCATCGGGTTCAAGACTCGAATAACAATTACGCTAATTTTTATATGGAACCAACACCGAACAAATGGTTTTAATGATCCACCACCAAAATAGAGTTCTTATTTATATTTTAAAGTCAGATGAGAGTAAGAATACTTCTGATGATAGGGACCACCTGATCAAAATAATTATAATACCCAATTTCAATAAAAAGTCAGATATGCGCTCGTCACCTTAGTAAGTAGTAATAACTTCTCTAGAATCCAGTCTCATTCCTAAGTTATTTCTGTACTTACAATGCTTTTCAAACCCAAATCATCATCTTATCAGCTTACATCAGTCTCTAGGTATTCGCCCATAATCACCACTTGCATTGCATCGTAGAAATCATTGCTATTTGGTGGTAAAGAAATCTGGCTCTGCGATTACCTCTCCTTATCCCAGTCGTATTTTGTGAAAAAGAGAGATAGCACCTTTACAAATAATCGTAACACTCTTATTTGCGACAACCGATATGGCGTGGTGACGGTATAACCGAACTCCACTTCAGAGATCGTGGGTTCGATTCCCACACAGGACAAATCTCCGTGTGCATAAGAATAAATATTTGTTCTGGTCTGGGTGTTTTCCTATTTAGTATCCATAAAAGAAGTTCTTAATGATACTTATCTTGGAACTAAATAATTGGTGCATTTGTTAAAAATATTTACTTCTTTGGCAGACTTTTAATAAGCAAGTTGAGTTATATCGTCTATTAGAGCAAAATAGAACGGAATCCCAATAATTTGAACAGAATTCAAAACTAAGCACCCAGTTAAACAGAGCCCTTATCTTCAGACAATAGTCGGATAGAAGGCTTAGTTGCAAACTAAGCTTGATTTAATTTTAAAGCGGCGCGCTCGGCCGGTAGCCTTAATAAATCTGCTACTTACCAACGTCCGGGGTTCGGTTCTCGGGGGAGGCCACGAATTAACTTGTTAGCCCACACTGACCAAACGGAAGCCAAGCCAACTTTGTACTGCCAAGAATTTGTTGGTAATATATTGGAGGTACGAGACTGAGAGTCATGGGTGGGTACTTCAAGCTTTACGTGTTGTATTTACCTTCCTAATGGCAAAATCAAACCAAATTCAACCTTAAGACATATTATATTTTTAAGCAATGCTTGTTAATTGTAATTATTTTTATTTGATTGGTCTAAATCCCAATAAAGGGTTAGGGTAATATTTTATTATAAACCTTATGTATTTCGTTATCCTTTTTGGTACACATATGATGGTGTTTAGGTATCCTACCAACATCTATAGAGCACAAGTCAACTTCACCTGCAAGTGGTTCCCCTGCTGACGAGACTGGCGAATAGTGTTGCAAAGGACTCGAGTCTTTTAGTCTTATTCGATGGACTCGACTCAATTTTCTAAGACTCAGTGAACTAACTGAACTCGGAGTCTTGAGTCGAGCCGAGTCTTGAGTCCTATCATGAAGACTCGAGCGCCATTATTGAACTCGAAACCTTAAATAGAACTCGAGAGACTCGAGTCTTATAAAGAGCTTAAGTCTTAAAAGAGCTCGAGTCTTAAAAGAGCTCGAGTCTTCTTCAAACTGGTCTTCGAAATGCTGACAGTGATTTATGTAGAATAAATGTCTATACTTATATAATAAAGCTGAAGAGTTTATTTGTTTGGTAGTTTTGTTTAATTAATGTTTTCTTTTGTAATAATTTTTATGATCATAATTAATTAAACTGATTTTTCATGTTAATTAAAACTTTAATTCTTTCATTTATTTTTCGACATCTCCTTCTGGTTACACATGATTATATCTCAAAAAAATAGCCTTTTATTGGCTGTTTTAAAAAGAATGACTCAAAGCGGAAAAAAACTCGAGCGCGACTCGGCGCGTAAAAAGGACTCGAGCGCTAAAGAAGACTCGAGTCTCGAGTCTCGCGTTCAAGAGCTCATATAGACTTGAGTTCTTTATTCTTAAGAGTCTTATTGTTATGAGTCGAGTCGTGTAATGCCGAGTCGAGCTCTAAATTTAGGACTCAAAGACTCGAGTTCTTTACAACACTACTGGCGAACGTATAAGATCCCGGGGAACATTGGGCTCGCAACCTATTACCTACGTAGGACTAAAAATGTTACTGGCGAAGTGTGGGCATATAATGTGTCTCTGCCTACACCTTCGGGGAAACAGGCGTGACTGTATGTATATATGACACATAATTATTAAAAGACATTACAAATAATAATCGTTTTATTATTATTTATTGAGACATGTCTCATTGCAACGTCTTAACCATTAATATCAACAGTAATACTATTGAAAATTTTATTATTTTATGGTGTGTTAAATCCTGCTCCCAATCAAACACCAATGAAACATTCCCAACCGAGACCCTCTTGAATTTAGTATTGATTGAGCGCCAGGCCTGGATCAAAGTCTGGATCCAGGTAAAGTATTAAATGCAAGTAAACACAAGTTACAGTGGGATTGCGAATGTCAGGTATCGGAGAAGTGCGGCGTGGTGGAGGGCCCTCGCCTTCGCTTGGCGTGCCTGTGCCGGCCGCTCCAGAATTCAATTAATCATAGTTCCGATTAGTTCGCTTTGACGAACCGGGATGGGGACTAACGTCTCGTGTTTCAATTAATTTCGCTTTATATCAGTTTAACGTTAATTATTAAACACCTTGTTCTTGTTTCTTCTATAAAGACTTGTAGTCAAAACTTGAACTGATGTGGAATTTCTATGTTTTTATTAAACAGGGGTGATGTTTTGTGCTTCAGGTAAGCAGGTAAGTGGCTCTGGGATTGATACGTGTTAATGTGTGATTTTCCCGCGATTCGATAATAAGAACAAAATTTGTATAAAAAAGTTAACAGCTGTGGTTGTAATTTACTTAAATTTAAGCGCGGGGAATAGTTAATACTAATTAGGGGTCTATTCAGAGAAGAACTACTTTAAAAGCCGGTGCACCTTATTGCCCATCACAGGCAGCGATACAAACGCTGTCTTACTCTTCGGTATATCTGAAGAGGATAAACTAAGATTTACTATAGGTGAAACAAATCATAGACAGTCGGTAAGCTACCTTCACTTGCACAAGCATGACGAATTACTGCATACGCTCCTATTGAATCTACATATTAATATTATGAATATCATATTCCTTTTACTCGACACTGAATCACTTTTTTTTAAGTTTATAAGAAAAAAATTCAAAACACAAATTACATCAGAGAACTACATACTTGCACTGTTTTGTACAATGTATATAATGTTTTGTAAATATATCGAATAAATTTACATCACTATGTTGAATTAGGACAAAATACATTTACCTTTGGAGATTTGAGCAGTGCCACAAAGTTTGTTTTATGAACACACAAAGTAGTAATAATATAGTAAGGAGTTGAATCATTAATCGAGTACTTAATAATTACATTCCAGTATCCCCAGATTCCACAACTGGTCACTAAGTCTTGTTTTAGTGTGGGTCGGTCACAAGTGGGCTTAAGTTTTTGATAGTTACAATGGGTTTGGTATTTACTGGTTAAGTTTGGGTCAGTTTGCGAGTGTCGCCGTCTTTAGGGAAAACATTAGGCTGTCGTGTGCGGTGAAGGCATAGGTTTATCTAATGTTATTTGAATTACAATTAGAATTTATGGAGTTGACTTAAATACTTGCTTCTGCCTTGAATCCTTTAATTTCAGTTATAAGTATTTAAAAATATTTAAAGCATCACAGGAGGGAAACCGTGTTAAATATTGTTGGAAATAGAAATTTATTTTTTATGTTTGGTGGGTTTGGTTACCGCCTACAGTTAAAAGTTTTTGAAAGCAGTTCAATTTGCTTTTAATATTAAAAAATAAGTTCACTCAGTAAAATTTTAAATCTACAATATACTGGATAATTTCCAACCGTATGGCGTAACTATAAAAACGTCATTACAATTTTTTTTTAAAATACACAGACATGACTTATATTATGACACTAATATATACATCGTTTGAAATATTCAATGCAAGTTTAACTGCTAAAATGTAATAACAACAACGAAGTCTGTAGACTTCGTTCTCAAGTAATATTTAATCATCTTGCGAAAACTGCAATATATCGGAAATGCTAGTTTTGAAAGCGAATTTGTGATGCAACTGGCATTTGTCGCAGACTGCTCGAAACGTTTGTGACGAATAGCTAGAACGTGTTGCACACTCTACAAATATTTTTCCAAATTCTAAGATTTATTTATCAATTTATTCCAGATTAGCTTCTGCCTGCTATGCAGTCTGTGTATACTTTAGAATTAAGACTCCTAGTATTTCATAATTATCTTACTCTTTAATGTCTAATGTCAATCTTTTATTTTATTCTATATAGTAAGACTTGACTTGAAGAGAAAAGCATCATACTTTTTGGAGTTTATTTTGATGTATATAGGGCACGATACTAAGTGGTCCGTCACCACCTAAGTATGAAAAAATATGCTGCTATAATTTAAGCTGAGATTTATAGTTCTGTTGATCGCTTTTAACTTGAAAGGGCACCTCAATGATATGAAATATACCTAGTTCTACTATTTAACAGTATAAATACAAAATAATGTATGTGTTACTCGTATAGGAGCCGGTGAGCATGACTGGGATCTGTCGTACTAATGAGTGTTTGTTTAGGCGCACTGGTTGTCCGGCTGTTGACACACGGACATTAGCCGGAACCGGCGTCGCATATCGATGATTTGTCACGTATCAGAATCGGTCTGGAGCCATCAGTCAATGTGGCATAATGACGACCTAAATGGCGCAGTAAATGTGTATGAGAAATACTATTCTTTCTACGGCTGAATGTTGATAAGGCAGCTGGGGCAGAAAAGTTCTGAAATGGAGTCTTTCATAGATTAAATTAGTAAATAATTAATAATTATTTCATATTAAACAACGAATAAACATATGTAGATACTTTTTTTGTTAATACATACTTAATATACATGGAAAAACACCCAGACCAGAACAAATATTCATGTTTATGCACGTCCTGTGCGGAAATCGAACCCCATGAGTTGAGTGCGGGTATACTTGCCGCTACGCCATATCGGTCGGTCAAAGAGATGTTTAATTAAACAATTAAACGTTTCCAATACTGGTTATCTGTAAGGCAAATTGCTTGTAAAGCTTTATTTAATCAATATTGTTTTGGTAGGTATACTTTGATTGGTATTACAACATTAGTAAAGGAGGTATTTCCTCATTGAAATAGTGAGCTCTCTAACGATATATTTGCAGTGCAGAGATCCTCTGATCGGAATGTTGACAGAACGAGATACACCAACGTGATGCAAATTGGTGATTTGTGCGGCACAGCGGACCGTGAATCTAAACTGACTGACATAAAAGGACTGCTTACAGGTTCTTGTTTAATTAATTGTAAAATTATTTGTTTGTTAACTGGTTCGATTAGAAAATTTGTTAAAATTCAAAATAAATTCAAGTCAGAATTTTAGTGTTTTACATAGGAATCTAAATAATATAACAATGGAAGTACTATTCCCGCGTAAAATTACTAGCGCACTAGTGTATCGTATGGCACCAGTGCATCCAGAATTATTAAATACATTGTCAATTTCGTTCGTTATATCTGAATCGTACCTCACTACAAACAATATAATAACTTATAGTCCGGACTTCTTGGCGGAAAAGTGAAGCAGTCATGTCTGCAGTTTTGTTTTATTTTCTAAGATTTGTGAAAGTTCGAACGTTAATGTGTAATAACGGTGGATTATGAACCGTTAATTGTTTGTGAACGTACATAAATGTTGGTAAATAAAACAAAACCATGCAAAATTACTTTTTGAAGCCATTATTTAAAAGGAAAAAAAAACTTGAAGTCCGTATTGAGTAACAGCAACGTCGGACTTCTTGGCGGGAAAGTGAAGCGTCATGTCTTTGTTTTATTTTCTAAAATTTGTGATGTTTCTTACATTAATGTGTAATAACGGTGGATTATTAACCGTTTAGTGTTTGTGAACATAAATGAGTGTTGGTAAATCAAACAAAACAGTGCTACATCACTTTTCAAATTTTCTCTCAAGGAGTCCATGTGAGACCTCAGTACTGTATAGCCCCACATCTTTACTGAGGACTCAAGGGGTTTAGGGGAGGGTATTTCATCTTTGATTTATCATCTTTATCACCACTCATTCTCATTTACTATAAAATATATATAATTAATATATCACTTACTTGACACTGGCTAATTGTGCTAGACGCACGAAGCCATTATTTAAAAGAAAGAAAGAACAGCAACGTCAAACTAACTTTAATTTTTAAATTGGCGACATGTTTTCCGTTATTTTTACGCAAAAGTAAATAAAATAGCTGATGATAAAATAAAGACTTCAGGATTCAGAAAAAGAATCCTGTTGTTGTTGAGCTTTATTGCCGCTTGTTCTTGTTGCGCCCCATTTATTTATTTAGAACGGAATACACCAATTACACTAATTATCAGAAACAGTAAAAGTTAAATATAATATTAAAATATCACACTTAAAAACTTATTTTATCCCATTCTCTCACAATACCTCAGACACACTGACAAAATCTCAGGCCATCCATCCGCAAACAAATCACAGTCGGGTGCTGCTTCCAGGATGGCATTAAGTGCGTTTAGTGTCCGCGGAATGGGTGATTTTGAGCGGGCTACGGTTCGGCAGGTAGGCCCAGCAAACAGTTTATGTTTCCTGCTCCTATAATAATTATCGGGTGCATAAAGTCGACACAGCTCACCATGAAGATCAGGAGAGTCTATTCTACCACGTAAAATTTTAATTATAGTGATGATTTGATCACAGGCTCTTCTCACCCCTAAAGAATTGTATTCTAATTGGCCCATATTCTAATAATTGAGGACAATTTCGACTTAAAATAATACAGAAATAAATATATATACGGTAGTATTGATAGTGATGCCTCAGGTATGTATGTATATTCATTACTTAAACCAAAAAGTAATAAAAAACAATTTTTAGTGGTACTGATTTGTATCTAGACATTTTTTCTGATATTAGCTTCTAGACATTAATTACACTGAAATACTAGTCCATAATTCTGCATAGATTTATTTTTAGTTTTTGAATCAAACAAAACTGACTGTACACTCAATCGAATTTTGGTAACTATAATTCGCTAAACTAAAACGCGAAACTTTATAAGTCATAGCCGCCATCGTATAAAAAAAAGTACAAGACAAACGAATATAAAATGTTACTACTTGACACTCATTGGTAAATATATAAATATATTTCTATTAGGCCATATTATATTTTGTTGTACAAATAAATCATAGCAGAGGGTTTATCAGTTGGGGCTAACTTTCCTATTAACATCGCTTTTAAATTTTATTCGTGCTATAAATATAATATATTTATATCGGAACGACCAACCACCCTTCATTGGCAAACAGAAACAAAATGAAATATAAAAACAATACCCTATCCAGATTAGCATCTCCTGAAACAATATCTTCATATGAATAAAATTAATTTGTTACATTTAATTGGCAAATATCATATTATTTTAAATAAAAATATTTCACCTTGTAGCTGCGTTCATGCATAGTCACGTTCAGTACAGTCGCGTGCAAAATAAAAAAGCGTAAAATGTTTTTGAATTTTACTTGGAACTTTTATTTTAATACTGTTTTATAACGATGATTGTCACTTAATAATGAAAGTAATAGCTATTTAATATAATTGATGACATATAAGTATGGATATATTAAATGAGAATAAACAATAATATTAATGGTTTTTTCCGGCCACCCATTTGACATCTATAATTCACTTCAATGTTATAATTAAATGTGGTAGTGGCTTAGCCAAGTTAGAGTTCGATGGTTTTATTAAATTTAATAGAAGGGCGTCAGTTGTCTTCCTAACTCGCAGTAGGTTGCTGTTGTGGAATATTAGTAAGAGACTATAGTAAATACTTAATTTGGCTTTTTCTTTGACTTGTACAAACGAACTGTCCACGTAGCTTTGTATAAATATTTCTTATTTATATAATTCTGTATTATACCTGTATTAAAGTATATTTAAAAAAACAGTTCGAATTTAAGCTACGAAGAAATTATTTTGTCATTAGCGAGCAGTCTCTGTCTTCTTGTTAGTTTTATTCACAGGATTAGATCATAATAATCATTTTGTTTTATAATCTGAAACATATACCGTGTTCACTTTTCCAATTTGAAAGAGCGTGCAAAATATTATCACTGAACTGTAAAAAATTGCACGTTACAATTTTACTGCATACAAGTACAATGGTCGCACCGAGTCAGCAACTGACCGGCAACAAATTCAGCCCGTGGCCGCAAACGCGTGTTGTTTTAGGTCGTAGACAAACACGTGCAGCGTGACCGGTGCTAATGCCGTGTTTGCACTAGATATTTATGGTACGCCCGTCCACTTGAGCCCACACTCCCGAATAATTAGCTCGTTATAAAACGCGCGACGTTAACTAATCGTGTTTGCGTAGCTATTTAGATACTTGACTGTACAGCGTTGTAAATATTAACGGTCTAACAGGGTCTAACTTTGTTTTTGTGGGTGCCTGTCTTGTTTTCAACGTGTATCTGTGATATTTTTTTTAATGATAAAAAATAAACAAAATTTACTGATTCTAATCCCGACGTTTGAGCTTAGATTCCCGAATGGTTAGCTCTTTATAAAATTCACGTTGTAAATATTAACGGTTTGACTTCATTTCTACACCTGTCTTGTTTGAAACACTTAATAGGCTGGTGCAATTTAAAATGTATAATTGGATTTTTATCTTAACTTAAACAATTGGTTAAATACGAAGTGGGTACATGTATCCTATTGGCCAAGTTTAAGTTTAACTGTTCCTGAGATATTTGTTTATTATTTAAAAAAAAGGAAATAAAACACATTTTACTGATTTATTGAAATCATAAAACTTGAAATTCATTCTATACTAAAGCGTTAAGCTAACTGAACCCCCACCCTTTAGTTCGCTTAAAAATTTTAGTTTTAACCTTAGAACGGACATTTTCTGTTTCGCCTAACCCTTTATAATTTTGTCTAAGAATAGCTTTAATTTTAGGATCAATGTTAAATATCCTAAAATATATTGGCATAACGTAATTTCGGCATTACGACGATTTCGCTTAATATATAACAGCTCTAATTTTTGCATATTAAATGTGCTAAAAACTTATCAGCCAAAGAAACAAATCGCCGAATGAAAGCATGGAATTTCAATTTGTCGAGGCCAAAAAAAATTAAGCTTGCGTGGGCCGAACCCGTGGAGGCCACCATTATGCATGCTCTAAGTTTGCTGATATGCTGCATGCCTGCATGAATGCTGCTTGTATGATGCATGTCTGCATGAATTCTGCATGCCTGCTTGCTGCATGCCTGCTTGCTGCATGCCTGCTTGCTGCATGCCTGCTTGCTGCATACCTGCTCGCATGCTGCATGCCTGCTTTCATGCTGCAAGAAAAACAATAAACGTCAAAATCTATTGTTTTAGAATGCCTACATACGTTTGATTAAATTAATTTCCAACAAATATAATTTTTTGGCCGAGTAACTTTGCTTTATTAAAATGTATAGATGCCAGGATTAATTCAATATTTTCCAGGGTAGCCAACACTGGAGAAACGTTTCGATAACCGGACATGGCCGGTAGACGTATCGACTTGCGAGCGAGTCGATTAACGCCATAACCTGATTAGTGTCCAGCCAAGTGATACCGCTTGCGACCAAACTGACCGCTTGTAATTAAGTGGAGGTAAGTAATATACAATATAACATGTCGCAGGCATATTATAACATGCGATGCTTTACGAACCGACTAGGCGAAATATGAAAAAAATAATCTCATCCTCCCCGTGACGTCAAATGACTCGACAGTATTGGAAACGTCAGGATAAAAATTGCTTTTTAAAACCGTATAATTTTTTTTTATGCTCTGTTTAATCGCGTAAGAAGATAAGAGAACACTATGAACATTTTATTTCTAACCAAATTTTGGCACCCAAAGCAAAGCATGAGTTAAATTGCTTTGCCCTGTTACCTAATAGCCTCCCCATTTTAGTTGTCGAAAGTCCTATCCTATACTTTCACAATTTGCCTAGTCGTCTTGTAAAATGCCACACTTCTTCAATCTGCCTGCGACTCATATAAAATCTACGCACGGTATCGGAGAGTAATGAACAATATTATGACGTCAGGTACCCATCTAATGATGTTATTTTTAGATTTAAAAATCATTAGTTGGATAGGATCCTATTTATTAACGTTCAATATTAAATTGCTTTTTAATCTGTGAGGTGGGTGACATCTGGGAGACTAGTAGCAATTGAATTTTAATTATGTCTGGATACGCGTAGACAGAACAGTTTATTATTTAAATAATTTTTAGAACAATAATAATATTTCTAAAAAATAATCAAAAATATCTTGAGTTTAGGGGTTTCATGAATGTAAATAAAGATTACTAAGAGTAATCTTTAAATTTATCCCTCATTCTTTTTACATGTTGCTGCTACCCCTTAAGAATCTTTTTACCCCGGAAGAGTGGGTTCTGCGAGAGAGCATGTTACCAATGGCCGTTACAGCTTTCAGATTTAGAAATCTATGTATCGGGTAATTTGGTTTTTTTTTGCATTACACCACAAAACGATTTATAAAAGGTAGGCTAGAGAACTTGCTTTATCAGTCATGTCCAGTGTGCAAATCGACTTAGGCTGCAATATGCAAAGCCAACTTTCTCGATTTGTAATAAATAAAATACATAATAAATAAATATTCTCTTACAATCACACCAATTATTTAGTTCCAAGATAAGTATCATTAAGAACTTGTGTTATGGATACTAAATAACGAATAGACATACTAAAATACCTTTTTTTATTTTGTAAATACATACTTAATATAAATAGAACAACACCCAGACCAGAACAAATATTCATGTTCATGCACATAAAGATTTGTCCTGTGTGCCCAATTGGGCGACTGGGTCATAATGTGAAAAAGCTATCCCCATATATTCCTTGTGCAAACTGCCTCTTACTGTATATAGAAGTTGCTAGTTCCTATAAGCCAATGCACGGAATTGCGTAGTTCGCCTTAAAACACTAAGTAAACACACACTTCTTCGTGTTAGCTGGTCATTCATCTCGCGAGTCGTTCGTACGTGGCGAAAAGTTGGCGGTGTAAAGTTACTTTGATATAAAGACAGTATAAGGGTCGCTTTACCGTGTGCCTCAGTGAGTACATACGTAATCTCACGTCTATATATCCCGTTTTAGGTAAACAGAAACCTTGCTACGCATGGCGTGAATTTTTACCATGAACAATTGAATTAATAAATTATACCATGTGATACCGGCCTAGAATAGTGCTACCTCATGGGAGTCATAAGAGTCGACGAAGAGAAATCATACCGGATGATGGGCAGCAGCGTCATCCTGCGTACTGGCTAGAACTGCGATCACCAACCCGCCTGCTTAGGGTGGTGATTGTAGAATTTAATCTATTGGGAAAGCTAATGTTTAGCAGTGGACTTTATAAGGCAGATATGATGATATTAGGAAAATATAAGGAACTGTAAGCTATAATTTATAGAATTATTAATGATACTTTATGATTGAATAACCTTTCTCAAAAGACACGAGTAATCTTGCTTGGTTTAATAAACTCAAATCGTACGAGCCAGAATGTGAATCAGATAATTATTAGTCATAAAATATAATTTCTGTCGTAACACAGGAGTACTCTTTCATGTAAGTGCACGATAGAAATAAAAAAAAATTAAAAAAAAGAATGCCGTTCAGTGATGTTAAAATCTATTCAACCTACAGTAACAATAATTTAGTAATAAGGTTACATGTCACATTGTTTCTAACAACTAACAAATATACTGAGTATTTAATGACATTATGTAAGCTAAAGTTAGCCGGGTTACTCGTCCTGTGTGTAATCCCTTTTATACGTATTGAATATTGCAGTAGAATATTTGTATCAAATAGATTCCTTGCATGTTCTGTCTGGCAGATGTAACTATGGGTTTAATGACCCCTTCTAATTGGAGGCTAAGATTTGGAGGGCTTGTCTTACATATTCATAGAGGCCTCAAACTAAGGCAGGTAGGTCTAATTTATTCAAGATCCAACGGACATGCAAATTGCTGGGAGAATATCGGTCATGTAAACGTCAGATTTGAGTGAAAATTATTGCGGATTGGCTTTCGGGGGCATTCCGATTGTGAGGTGGCGTGCGCTGAATATATAATTATTAATGGTTAAATACGTAATAAGATTCAACAAGAAATTCTTAGGGGCATCAACGATGTTTATCCGTACATTAACATAAAAATAACGAATACACAAAATATGTAACTCAAAAATAATTTCTAAGCCAAGGCAAAGGGCCCATTACAGTCAAATAAGAGCAAAAGGACTTTAGTAGCATAGGCTCCATTTAACTCTGATAATTTAGTGGTTATGAAATAACGTGTTTAACTCGAGAAAAAATTGGTTTCGTATGTACTTTTGTATTTATCTTTTACTCAATAAATCGGACCAGATATGGAAGAAACTATAAAGTAACTTTTAATAAGTCAAGAAAAATTACCAATAATATAAAAAAGTAAGCGAAATCAAAATTGCATTAATTACAGATGAAAGTCTTGGATCTGAGTTTAATAAATAATGTCATTGAATACATCTTTGTGTCGGCAAGAAATCACAAGTCAAACCCTCTTTAGAGAATCTCACTCACATGGCTGTGTTCATTTGGTTAATTAGCGCAAAATGAAATATTCACACTTCTTAACAACTTATGCCTTCGAGGAGTAGAATGAAAGGTCTCATGAATATGTGATGCTTCCTTTGTATTTGTTCGGGAAAGGTTTTTGATGTATTATCGCAGTAGATGCTTTAGGTACTTTCATCTCGGTATTAAGAAACAACGCTATGCAATTATTAATAATGAGAAAATCCTTAGACTGTAATATGTCTTATACAGCCAACAATTTTGTCTTAAATAACCTTTACCTTTTGGAAATAAATACATGCTTCCTTACCGACTCGCGAGAGACTAAGGACCTGAGTAAGGCGGCAGAATGCAGCGGTTAAAGATTGATCGAAACTGGAAATATTTGGCAATACCAATGATTTGCTTATTCATCTACATTGATTGCGAGTAATCGCTGTATGACCGATTGACGGTCTGTATCGTTTGGAAAGTCGTATAAGCACTCGTTCTTCTGTGGGTTCGATTTCAAAAAAGACAAAAAATATATATAATAATAAAAAATAAAAAAATAATTCAGACAATTACACTAATTATTTATTTCCAAGATGTGATGTGTGACATGTGTTATGAATACCAAATAACGTATTAACATAAATAAATACTTTTTTTTGTAAATACATACTTAATATATATAGGAACACAACTAGTAAGTATTATATATGTACACATTTTAGTATATTTATCATCGTCTAGAACCAATAGTATCAAGTTATATTGTTCTTGTAATTATAAATAAATATTTTTTGACAAGTACACCAATTATTTAGTTCCAAGATAAGTATCATTAAAAACTTGTGTTTTGGATACTAAACAACGGACAAACATACCTAAATACGTTTTTTTATTTGTAAATATATATTTAATATACATAGGAAAACACCCAGACCAGAACAAATCTTCATGCACACAAAGATTTGTCCTGTGTGGGGATCGAACCTCTGGAGTAAAGTGTAGGTATACTGAGCTCTACGCCGTATCGGTCGTCAAAATATCAAATGTCAAAATAAATATTACTACATATAACATAATGTTACTAAATGTAACATAAATACATGGCAGACCTCTCGAATAAAGCGAGCGGTTCAAGTTTTGATAGTTTAAACACGGCCTGCGGCAGTAAACGTGGCGATTAACATGTTAAGGGCAAACTGTTATCTTATGCTAAAGAAGATTTGGTGGAACAACAGAAGCTTATCTCAAGGAGGCGTGTGGCCCCTTCGGCCCACGGTAAATGAGATGCCACTTAAGCAATTATCCGGCACTAAAGGTATCTGTGATATATGGCGCGCCCTGCAGCGAAGACGAATGGGAGCCGATGGTTTAGAATGTAGTTATCTATCGCTACTTAATATTTATCTTGTAGTATTTTTCTAATAGTATTTTGCAAACCATGCATTTATTACCATTCAAAGTGCTTCACTTACTGAACGAAAGATAAAGAGGGCTTGCGTATTTTATTTCAATAATAATATTTAAAAATTATGCTTACTTTTTATCAATTGATTCAGTTGAGAGGGGATCTGGACAAAATGAAAGGACTAAAATATTTACACATATATATGAAGAAATACTTATTTAAATTTATTGACACTTATACATTGTAAGTTCAGAAATCATTTCTTAAATAAATTAAAAAACGCACCAAACACACCTCTGGTTGCAAAATAAGCAGAGTTTGTATATTGGCTAGATCCTTAAGTTAATATTAAGGAAGAGGGTGTATAGAAATCCAACTAAGACCTAAGGAGCCCAAGCCAACCTTACCTGCAAGTGGTTCACCTGCCGATCAACGGACGAGGCTCTGGTGAACATAAAAGTGCCAGGTAAGCGGCAATAGGCTCACATATATTATTATTTACAGATTAATAGAGTCCATTAGCTCGTAAAAAAATGTTTTTATTTTTTTTTCCAGAGAGAAAACATTGCGTATTTTGTTTGTACTGTTGTAGTATAAATATAAGGAATCGTACTTTTCATAAAGAAATCTATCCCTTGGCGTGGTTGTATAAATCACAACTGTATTTGAATTGCCAAATATAATTCGGGAAATCCGAATATTTGGATTACCGTGCCGACCACATTTCTCCTTATGACATTTGCAGTAATGAGTCCAGACTAACCAGACGGAATGGTATGCTTTGTGCCTCCAAGCTTCTACAATAGCCAATCCCACACAATAAGTAGCACCGTACTAAACTTACAGCTTTTAAGCGGTTGTAATAAGAGGCATTTCGGTTTGATAGTGACTGTTTTAAAGTCAGTTGTACCAAGTTAGAGGTAGTTTGGACGTAGAGTTTCCGTCAGTCTGTCCCGTCTGTCTTTCAGGTGGGTGCTTCAAGCTTGTTTGTGAAGCAATATGGACGTAAATAGTAACTCGCACTAAATAGTTTCTCGATTTGTAGACAGAATTGCCTAACGGTTTATATTCTTGTTACTGACGGTTAAGGAACATTGGAATAACTTTTATGTTTTCTGTCTATTAATAGGTTTATGATATAAATTATGAAACCGCCTCTTACCTATTCTACATTAATAATATTATTTCACCTATTCATGTTCTTTGTTTTTATTAGCAGTCTATGATTTCAAGCAAAGATTACAATTAAAAAATGGGTGTTATTTAACGTGTCTTCAAAATTAATAAATTGCCAACCTAACCTAACCTTTTTGTACATCAAAAATACTGATTGAGCACCTAATCACCTATTAGATGCTCACTCAGTATTTTTGATGATCAAAAAAGCTTTTTTTAGAGGTTTAGTTTATTATATTCCTTAAAAAATTATTGATAATTCTGATAAAAGTGAGATGGATAATTCATAAAGTGATTGTGGTATAAGCAACAATTGTTTCAAGTTTCCAGCTTCACAGCTATAGCTTCCAGAAAGTTCATATTTTGCAAAAGGGTATCGATTAATACATACAGAAAGATTTTTGATACCTAACTCTTTTCGGCTAATAAAGACGAGCGCGTCAATAAAACCGCGAATAACATCTATTATTTTATGAAATATACATCAAATACTAGCTCCAAACAGACTGCCATTGAAATATGAATCACAAAGCGGAATATTTTCCAGTTGTGTCGGAAACAAGCCACTTGATAAAGTTAGAAAGCTGAAACTTTCTACCAGTGCGATTGTTTAGATCCGTTTTGGCTCAAAGGGGAAATTTCAAGTGCCCTGGTATAGTACACTTAACCGTTGAATATCTCTGTAATTACCGATACAAATCTTAGACACAATTACAAATAAATTATTGAATTTACTTGCTTGTTCGGTAACATAATTTAACATAGTATTTTATAAGTAGTTGAGAAATTGAAAGCACCGTACGGTTGTCTTAAATTACACATAACACATCTTTTCTAAAATTCATAGCGTAACAAATTAGTAGTTAACTTTTAAAGATCACATTTCCTTGGAGTGCTTGCGATCAGGCAGACAGGACGCATTATAGAATTATAATAAAACTTTTTATCCAGGGTCTAATCACCTAATTTACATTAAAATTGCATCTACAATAAAAATCCGTTTTGCACGTAAAGTTAGTTTTTAACAATGAACTTTTATTTTCTTAGTACTGAAAATAGCGCTTGATACTAAACAGGATTAAAGGTATCTTATTGTCGGGAATAGTGCAAATCTGCGAAACTACCATACGTAAAGTCCGCGTATCTGCAATAGATCTAGGTTAAAAAACTTAATTAGTTTCTTATTTCAAGTAATGTTTGGAAAATTTTTACACATTATATGTTCTTTCTCTTGTTGTAAAAAGATTTTACTGAAAGTACATAATTTAGGCAATGCAACAATTACGCGATTTAACTTAAATTAGCAAAATATTTCAGTTACGCGGGATTCCGCGTAATGGGTAATTACCCAATTACGCGGATTTGCACTATCCCCGACGTTATGTCGTCCTCTAAGATCGTGTCATATCAGACCAGGATACATTCTTTTAAAGTAAACCTTTTTTTAAGATTGTTTTGGTTGATTCGCTCACCGAATATTATTTTTTCTTTTATTATAAATTTTCCTTTCTTGCAATTGTTTTAACTTTCATAAAAAACTTATTGTCAATATCTATTAATGTCCTTAATTTTTTTCTTAACTTCCAATACCTATCAGAAATCATTGTATCAGTACTCGAATGCTAAATTGACTTGATACCTAAATCACAAGTACAACTCCACTAGAGTCAGAGGGCTGCAATTAATTCCTGATTGATTCACAAAGCTAGTTGGAATTCCAGCCCCCTCCCCCTCCCTCTCACCTTCCCCCCACGTGAGGATCAGACAAAGATACGAAGTTAACGTCAGCTAAGGTTTGTTGTACAAAATTTATATGAAACTTTGCTTCTGAACTGTCGGCGGTGCGGGCTCCCTTTGTCGAACAGTGCTTTCATTTCATTATGGCCTTTTCAAATATTAACTTATCTAAGCTTAACCATTTTGTGTTGTATTAAAAACAATAACTTTAGGTAAATATATGATTCAAAGCATAGTTAAACTCTTATACACCATGTACTACCCACATGCAAATTAGTTAGACTATAAAATTTTAATTAGTTAGCTACGAACTTATCTAGAAATTTAAGTTATATTATTTTCCTTGGCAATCGTCCGTTAAAGCTATCTATTAATTAAAATATAATGGGATTCAGTTTGTATTCAATTTTGTAATTTTGTAGGACTAAATTAAAATTTCTAAAGGAAGATTAAATATTTACTATTCTGTTATGTGCTTGTACAATTTTACTTAATACACGTTTATGTCATGATTAGAATGTTAACGATTACTGTATTAAAATTATGTATAGCATATACTAAAGTAATCTTTAAATCAATTAAGTAATTGTAAAAGTTTATACCCTCTAAAGAAACAAGCCAATACCGCTTATCATATGTTAACGAAGTATTAACTTTAATATTAGGATATTTTTGATAAATATTCTATAGCGATATTCTATATCGCGAGCTCGACGTAACAGAGCCGCACGGTAGTTAAAGTGACGTGATGGTACGAACAACTGCTAAGATATTCCGAGACGCGAACGTTCGCGGCCGCCGCTCTATTATGTACGAGCTCCCTTTTTGTTCATCAACTCCTTGATACGCTTGCAATATTAATTAAAATTAAGATGTGTAGGTTTATTTATACTCTTCAAAAGAAAAGTTTACAAATTTTAGTGGCTGAAAAAATACGTGTAGACATGTAGCTGACGTGATCATTAATGAACCACGATCTATATACTTTGAGCTTCTCTGTACAAGACCCAAATCTGAAACTTTTAACCTTGCACTACTAGAAAACGGCACACCAATATAGACCAAAATTAAAATTAAGAGTAGTTGCTAGCAAGTCGAACCCTTAGTTTCAGAGAAGTATAAAAATTAAATTTCATAGCACAATTTTTTTACATTGCCGCACAGTTTTTATATGTGACTATATTTGTTCCAGATACGTAATTATTTATGAAGTAGGCGAGATATTTCTATACTGACAAACACTTTAATTATCTTAGTTCAGAAAACAAAATTATTTAACTTAAGTCTCTTTACTTTTAATGATACACAATTCAAGCCTTAAGTTGCCATGAAATTGTAAAAAGCACGACATCCGCTACCAGTGCGCACAGGTGCTTGAAAAACTCGAGTTTTGTGCAAATGAGGGTAGGACCACGCATATGGCGTAGGAAGCAACGGGCATAAATCTATGCGACAGTGGCGCCGCGTCCGGAAGAGGAAGCTCCGGCGTCGTTTGCCGCATTGTGTTATCGGCAGTCGGGCCGCGCGGACGTCCTTTTGTGAATACCATTTCATAGCCACAGCTATTCAAAAGATACGACCGTATCACACTTTGGGCGCTTTTGTCACGCCACCTTTACTATCTGCTTGATGTGTTTCGGAGTTCTTTCATATCACACGGTCATTCCTTGGACTATTTTCTAACTGATGTGATGAATAAAGTCTTTGAAGAAATAGGAGTATTTTTAGTATGTTTTGGGTATTAATGTACAAATCCAATTAGTTATTAAATTACTTGGAGTTGACTGTTATCCGTCGTTGTCCATTATTAGAACAAAATTTTAGATTATTTTTTATAATTTTGGGCCGAAATTTATAAATTTATGAAATTACAATCGCTTGTGAAGTGTAATCTATCTATATAAATAGAGTTAAAAAACAAAAGTAGTTTACTTTGATAAAGAGAAGGTATTTTAGTGTAGCAATCAATACTGAAGCCAGTAGGGCGGTATCGCATGGGGCAGATAGGGTAACGTCATTACTGGTGCTTCGGGTACACTCACCAATTTAGACCCAATAACACGATACTGTTGTCGGTCTCGACTTAATATCTAACTGGAATTTATACTATGACTTTCTTGTAAATATGCTTGCATAGGTATAGTAACCGGCGTTGAGTATTGCATATTAGCAACTATCACATTTTTAAATATATTAATGCTAATATCCATATCCAAAATTTATTAGACTTATCGCGATCGTACTGTAAAACTATTTCCTTTTGTATAGATTGATATGCAATATTTAAGCTGACATTAATTCTTTTATTAATTTATTGAACTTAGGTATGAATAGTTCTTTTTCTAGAAAAAGACCTCAAAAACTTAACATGTTAGTTAAATTCTATTACATATTTTTTATTCTTGGATTGTAGAAAATTATTTTACTTATAGATAGCTATAGTGGTTTAGCTAATATCAGCTAAAATCAGCTGTGTCAACGTTTAGCAAGAAATAAAGATATAGTCAGCAAAAAGCAGTTCTATTCGTGAACTGTGCTTAACCAACGAATAGGTGTTATCTGTGTCTTAAGGAAACAACGCGCTATTTGCATAAGCATTTATTGCGACCGCTTTGGTCCGAAATAAGGGTCGACATTTTTTAACGTTTAAAATATTTTTTTTGTTTGACTAACTTGTGTTTTATTTCATAAACATGATGTTAGTGCTTAAAGAAAAAAAAAGATTTATTGAATAATACTGGATTAATTAGTAAAGCCCTAATAAATTATCATAGATATTTCACACAACGTGTCAAGCACCAAACTAAGAAGAGCTCAGAGCTTATGCTATGGGTGCTAGACAACGAATAAATATGCGATACATAACTAAAGAAAAAAATATATTTGAACTCAACTATAAAAAATATAGATTTACTTATGATATATAAAAAAGGTCAAACAAAATTTAAATGATTAAATAATGACTTCCTGCGTTTAGCACATTTAGCCAGTGTCAATTAAGAGATATATTAATAAATTAAAAAGTAAATGAGAATGAGTGGTGATAAAGATGGCAAATGATTACCCTCTCCTAAGCTCCTTTAGTGAGGACCTTGAGGAGTGACTTGAGTGAGGATCTTTACTGAGGAGTAAAGATGTGGGACTATATTGAGATCTCATAATTATGGGCTTCTTGAGAGAGTTTGAGAAGTGATGTTGCACTGTTTTGTTTCACTTACCAACACTCATGTACGTTCACAAACACTTAACGGTTAATAATCCACCGTTATTACACATTAATGCTCGAAATATCATAAAGTTCAGAAAATAAACCACACTGGACGCTTCACTTTCCCGCCAAGAAGACTACTCGCAGTTATCATTACTTCAAAATGTAACTTAAACTACTCGAAATATGAAAGATATGATATTTCCTAAAGTGCATTCGTGGATACTACACCAGTCTGTGCAAATACACAGTGAACTATCACGGCGCAGCGTAAGCCGCCTCAATATTTATGAAGGCAACTTTCGGCACAACCGTCATCAATCACAAAGTTATAAATAAAACAATAAAAGGTAAAACTTAGCAACTCCCGCTGGGGCCCGTTCTCGCGCAATATTGCGTGAAAAACCCACTTATTGGAATAATATGTAGATTACATTGATATTAGAAATATTGTGAGACCAGTCAGTGGAGGGATATAGGATGTCGATACTTTATTGGAGGTTTCTCCTTAATGTTGTTTGAGGAACCCTTTCTTTTGTGCGTTAAGGGATCATGATTTATGTACGTGTGTGTAAG
The DNA here is from genome assembly GCA_949126915.1 of Musotima nitidalis. Lineage (NCBI taxonomy): Eukaryota > Metazoa > Arthropoda > Insecta > Lepidoptera > Crambidae > Musotima > Musotima nitidalis. Next base: position 7,895,771 of record OX421418.1, on the reverse strand, counting down.
AAATAACATATGAAAAGAGGAAAAATGAAAAATTCTTCACGATTTTCAATAAGTAAAAGTTATACTTAAATCAATATAAGTAAATTAGACAGAGAATCAGAAAGACTTCGATAGAGACTGATACATTTCGCTAGACTGCTAATTTCCGCTAGACTGCAAAATTCCAGTAGAAGCTGCTAGATATCGCTATAGACTGCAAATTTTTGTTCAATTCTGCTAGTTATTGCTAGAGACTGATTAATTTTGCTAAAGTCTGCTAAATACCTCTAGAGACTGCTATATACCGATAGAGACAGGTAGATACCGATATATATGACACATAAACCAGCTATCGTTTCGCTCAATATGGTTGAGCAAAACGATGGCTGGTTTATGCGCCATACTCGTGAACGGGTGCCGCCAGTGGGGACTGGTCTGCTCATGTCTACTATGTTTATTCGTAATTATGCTGGTATAACTAAACATTATTGGCGAAATGTGGGCACCTTACACCTTTGGGAAAACAGGCGTGAATGTAGGTATGTAACTAAAAATAAAGTTATTTTCTTCTTTTAATAATTATATCGAGTACATCAACGTAGATCCAGAATATAAATAAAACGAATACCAAATTTTTTCTACGTCTGAGTGACAATACGTAACACTTATAGGATCCTCCGTGATTGTTTGTCCGTCAGGCATAATAAGTTCTGATAAAAAGTAAATTTTTAAATGGGTACAAAGCGAAAAAAAGGAAAAGACAAAATAAACCAATTTCTAGAATTATTCTTAAATGAGAACTCCTCAGTAACATATGTTTAAATATTGAAACAACAATCAGAAACAGCGATCGCAACTCAAAACCATAATTTCTCGGCACAAAAGCTTTGAAACGTAACCGCACAATAGTTCTCAAATGGATTCGGAATAACTTATTTATGTGGTATGGCATAAATCATATTCACAAACGCCCCGCGCGATAAAAGTGAACGAATAAAGTTTCGCGCGATTCGCGCTCGAGATACTCCGCCGCCGACCGACTAACTTTGCGATGCTCACTTTGGGGAAATAATTTATTGGATATACTCATATATAGTTGCAGTGAAGCAATAGTGGCTCACTAAGACTGGGTGGTCGGATACGATAATTGTATTTAAGCTGATTTCTCAAAGGTCAGACCTTGGACCCTACCTATTCGGTAATCGTATTTTTTGCCAAACAAATTTAATGCTCACAAAAAAAGTAAAATTTTGACAGAAAGGTTGAATCTCCATATTTCTAATTTCAGAAAACACGGATAAATCTAGAAAGGACTGTGAAATTGTAACTAGTTTTCTTATGTAATGAAATAGATAATTTGGCATAATACACACACAAAATTAATATATAATATAATCTAATTCCATGAGCATGTCGAAATCCGTCTAAATCCACAGAGCAACGCAAATGAAACCGAACGTTTTTCTCTCCTGATCTTCCGGCCTATATGCCACTTGTAATGCGTTTAATATTTCATGATATCGTTGGTTCGTATCTCCTCGCCCATAAATAAACGGCAAAAAGCAAGCGGCCGCGAGGGGCGCGAAATCAATGCCATCAATATAATATTAGGTTTGTTGCAATGTCTCCGCTATCAAGTGTCGAAGTTCATTTTATTTGCTGATGAAAGATCGATCATTTCTTTTTTATGATTTATAGAAAAGTTTGCAAAGCCATTTATATTTATGGGGATCGGATATAGAAGTCGTTGCTCGCTTTTGTTCGGTTTTGTGGTTTAATAATAATCTATAGTGATAATAATATGAGATAAACTAGATTTTCTAACTAATCTTATTCAGCAATTGTTATTAAAATAAGTAATAAATAAGTTTTAGAATAAAAAGAAGGTCACATACATTATTTTACTAACTTTAGTCTCACCCGCATACCGTGAAGTTGTTCGAGCTAAAAAGGTACTGTGTTACCTTTTGATCTCAACCATACCGATACCGAATTTTATCAATATTGGCCCAGAGTGGTCAAAGCGAATAAGCTATTGTAGAAAATATACATCAACCATTTTATTTTGACTTAGATATCGAGTATTTTTTATCTACCCCATTTTAAAGAATCCCATATAACCCGAGATAGCAACCTAAACGTAAACTCGTAACAGGGCATTGGCAAAACAAAATTGTTTCAATTCTACTTCTTTATCAACAATCAAAAAATCAAAGCACAAAAAATCTAAATATAACAAAACTTTATTGAACTTCTGCATTAAAATACAATACAACCCTTTACTGGTGACACGCTGCGACTACAGCCGGGCGATTCAGCGGTCGCACGCATTTGAATCCGTGAGCGGTAAACGGCGAATTTATCGCGTGTTTCCGATTTAAATCGCCAAATTAACGACATCGTAGCGGCCGCCTATTTGCCGGATTTATTCGCGCCGCGTGCCCCGCCACCCGTACACCAACTATTGTGCCATTTGCTTTTGTACTGTACTTGCACTGGTTGCTAGTTCGAAAGTCATTCTAACTTTTTGTTTTTAATTTCTTGTACATGATTTCCGTTATTGTATATTTCTTGACTCTTTTTAAACTCCCCTTCAAAATTGTCACGGATATGAATTAAAATACATTGCGTGATATTTATTTTAATAGGATCATCTTGAAGTTAAACCATTGGAAAGCTTTCCTCAGCCTTAAGCGATTTTTAATTCTGTCATCATAATGTCTCATAAACGATGGAGTCCATATGTGTTGAAATGTAATGTCGGACCGTGATTGGGCAACGTAATGTGGCATAACTTCCGGGACGATAGACCGACGACGACTTAATAAAGTCCGGGATGGTCAGTCGTAGTTAAGGAAAGCAGATATTGAGCAGTGGTTGGAAGTTGGCTGATTAATTTATTGACACTGCGGTCTATCTAAGCGTTCTCAATTGTAAAACAAAGACTGAAATGAATTAACTAACAATTATTAAATTTGCCTCAAAAGTTTAATATCTCCACAAATAGTCTAAATCATAAATCCCCCACGCTGTCTAGTTTATATCCTACATAACATGTGAAAGTTTCTTAGCATTGAGCGCTGAGCGAAGCTGTGCGTTATCGCGTTCGGTCGCACGTCAGTAGTTGTGAATAGAACCCCAGCAGAAGTTTCACGACGACGTTTTGTGCGGAATTACCCGGCTAATTAAAATCGAAACTTGTGTATTATTGCATTAAACGAGTACCCACTTCTCAGGGAAGTTGGCGCAAGAAATTACTGCGGTTTATGGAATTAGCTAGCTGCGTTAATTAGCACTGCCACATTAGTGGTTAGCATTTTTACATTCAAGGATGTTTAAATGGTGTTTAGCGTTGGTTTTGTTTTTATTATTAAACTAGTAAACGGTAACCACAAGATAAATCTGTATGGTTGTCCTTAAAATTTTCTAAAGGTATATTTTTTGTGCTTTTTTATTCTCACTATGTTTTCTAATCATATGTTTGTTATTGTGATAGTTAGATAATATACCTAGAATACGTTATATGGAGTAGAAATGTTGTTACTGTGATTTGAAAAATAGTTATCATAAAAGGAATACAAATATGTGGGTTTAAAGGAATATAGTACGTACATAATATTATACAATCTTAATTTTTTCATCTTTCATCAATGTGAATCAAACGTTCAAAGGACAAGCAGCGTAAGTAAATAACAAATCAGTTTGTATTTTATGCGTCATCAAGATCTTGTTTCGAGTTAAGTCAGTATTCCATTAAGCCAGCGAAATGTAGATGCCAATAATTTGTTATAAGAGTGTTTAGTCTATCAAGGATCCTAATCCCAAATGCTTAGTTTCAGCTACGAAAATTAAGGATTTCCAAAATTAATAAATATTGACGCTCCCTATAGAAAAGTTATTGTTTTCTGTTTGTCTTCTTACTGTTACGGCTATTACCTCTCCTATTTGGCTCTTATAAAGGCGAGTCCCCACTATCTCCTATTAAATGCTTCTTTCTTTTAGAGGCTCCAACTTCGGAATTAATGCGATAAGTAAAGTGCCGGGTAAGCGGTAATAGGCTCGCCACCTATTACGTGGGATTATATAGGGAAAGGCGTGATTATATATATGGAAGCATGTCATCTGTTCTTTTATTTTAAAAATAGCGTTAGTATGTAAAGCTGATGTTGATTAAGCGAGACGTCTAGATATCGCTCAAAAAACCATAATGTTATCAACAGTCATTGCTTACTTATTTCCTTAGAAGAAAACGGAATCAAGATTGTTTTAAATAAAAAATATCTATTTTAATCAAGGTCTATGTTGTAAATTAACGTTACCTTTCGATGTCTATATTGTAAATTAACCTTTCAATGTCTTTTATAATCTTAACGTGAACGATATTTACCTTTTATTACGTGAATAATGATTTAGATGAGAACGCAGCTTAACTATAAAAGCACCGCGCTTGGAACTTAGGATCAGCTGTGCGCGTGACAGCTCATTGCGATTTACGCGCGCAAATCAAACATGTGCGGTTGTAAATCAGGATATCGTTGAATTTATTGCGCTACCTGTTTGTCGTTGGGAAAAAATACGGGTATTACATCAAACAAATACAAAGAGGTTTCACATAAAAACATAAGCTAATAGCTTCAATTGTTATTGACACTATGGGCTCTGCCCGAAAATATTTTTTTTAGTTAATTTAGGTCATATGTAATACTTCTGAGAAATTATCACATGATGTGGTCAAGACTGGCGGGCAGCCGGTGGATTCAGGCGACTCTGAATCGCTCAATGTGTTCAACAGTAGACAGAGAATGATGACTGAGAGAATGATGACTGAGAGAATGATGGTTGTACTCAATCTTGTGAGAATCGGTTCTATAAAAAATATATTTTCAATCATTTTTGACCCTTGTAATATCGTAGCTTTGTAAAATTTCTAAAGATTAATTAAATAATAAATAATTAATTTCAAAAATTATGTAATTATAAAATCCGAGTATAATTTTGACAGTAGTAGAAATTTTATACATCGAAATTTTGCATTAACATAACATATTTAAAGTTAGAAGGTAAAAAATTTACAATTCAATTTGAGTTGATTCGACAAAAAAAGGAAAGTTAATAAGTGTGAAGGTTAATTTAACAGCAGCAATTCAATTTAGACTAAATCATTCAATTACGTTTGCGATACACTTTTTGTATACAAAAGCGTGCAGTTAATGGTTTTTTAAATATCGCGGAGAGCTGCGGCTTCCATACGTCGGTGAACAATGGAAAGGGGGAAATATAATTTATTTTCAACTTGAATCTTTTGTGAAAATAATATGACATTTCTATTTGAAGTCGGGTGATTTATCGGTTGTTTGTTTCGGTTTGCCGTACGTGGGACGGTGTCGGCGGCATGTATGTGTACTATGTAGGTTCGTGTAAGGTTATTTTTCTTTGTTCGCAAAAGATAAAACTTTTAAATACTAGTTAAGTCTTACTTTTCGCAAGAGGTTACATATGTATATAAAAAAAAAATGATTAAGAATTTAATTGTTTTAAAATAAAATAAACATATTCTTTTTGATGATAATACTAATTAATGACATTATGACGACCGATATGGCGTGGAGACGAAAATTTCCGCACTCCGCTCCTGGGGTCTTGTTCGATTACCACGCAGGACAAACTTTTCTGTGCTTAAATATGAATATTTTTCTGGTCTGGATGTTTTTCTATGTACATTATGTATTTACAAAAAAAAAAGGATGTATGTTTGTCCGTTATTTAGTATCCATAATACAAATAAGTGGTGTAATTGTAACATAATAATATTTATTTAATTTCAATTACAATTGTTCTATCAATCTTAAAGGTTGGATTATTTCTTCCTTTATCATACTTGCCGGCTTAAAAATCTGGTGAAATCAACGGGTCACAAAAAGCCGATAGATGAAGACTATGCAAAATTATATGTATAAAAATAAAAAAAAAGACACTTCTGCGCTGTATAACTTTTTTTAATATCTACATCTCATAAGTTTTACTATTTCCATATTGTATGAAATATTTTAACTTTCTCTAAAAATTCAAATTATAATTACAAAATTCGCAAAACTCAAAACATTCGCAACATTCTAAATTACGTAGCAACATATGGGACAATACGAGCTCAGAAACGAGAAACATTTTTCAATTTTCACACAACTTCATGCCCGATGCACATTCTCAATACAAAGCTGAACGTTAAAAACTCCATCGAGTACTTACTGTGACGTTAATTTAAAAAGTTGTTTTCATTAAACGGTCTCGCGATGCCTGTCTTATGCGAAAATCGTGAGATATTTTTTCTACTGATAGGTGTGAGAAGAATTTTACCTCCAAAAAGACACTTAAAATTTCTTGACTTCATATGTGAGGCTTGTCATGATTTTGGTCCCAGCTATGTGTGTGACTTTAGTTTTACAACTTATATTATTTTAGGTGTTAGTGCCATGCAGAGTTATATATATGTTTTTTTTTAGTTTAAATTATTTTTCAATTACATATTCTTGAAAGTTTTTACGTTGGGAAAGAAAGGCTCGAATCTAACAAATAAAAGTAAGAGTATGCAAACAATAAGGTCCTGTACCAGCATTAGCCTGATGAAGTAAGGAAAGGACGGATAAACCAGCGCTGGTCTTTTTGCAGCTCCCTTATTAAGCCATTATAAAATAGTTAATCGCCAGAAAACTGGTGAATATAATTCTAATTCTACATCTGAAACAGATATCACTCACTTATACCTCAGCAGACTACGGAATATGCTATTAGCTTTCTACCGATTACAGAATAGTGTCAATTCGCCCGCGCGGGCGACTCACATAAAGCAGGGGCTAGAGAAAGAATTCAAAGTGAAGTAAAGTGAGCAAAAAATGCCGCAGCCCCGGGATAAAGCCAGCACCAACAATTGCTACATTCCACCCGCCCCTAGTCCCGCGCAGTTTGTGACTGTCCTTAGGCGGCGTTCATAGGTGCAACATTAAAGTTATAATTAGTTACTATATGACTTAGTAAGATTTGGATTTTAAATATGAGAACCGAGAGATAAAACATTCTTTTAGCCAAAAAATTCTGCACCGCCTGATTGCATAACAATTACCTTTATGTTCTTATGACCAAAACAGTTAAAAATAAAATATAACAAAATGAAGACCAACAACCAAGCGGAATTTGAAGTGGATTTGCTTCAAATACCGCATTATCTACCAGCATTTTTGGTGTGCGATCAATATATTCTATAAAATAACAGATCTTTTAATTTGAAGCTCGCATATTTTACGAATGGACATTAGTTAATATGAATTAATATAGCCACCACTGTGAAGCAGCCCGACCGCACAGCTTTGGACAACTATATCTTTCCATTCCTTTTTCGAGTCGCCTCAGCACTGGTGGAATTCTCACAAAAAATTGCATTGTTCGATTATTGTAAAGTCCATTGTTCTACGGAGAATAGAATTCTACATCTCATTTCAAAAGTTGAATAAATATTTACGTGACTTACGGGGCAATTAGGATACCTGAAATACCTGTTGTAAGTTATCGTGCTACAGTTCTATATACTGTCTGGAAGGAAAACTTTAATTTATTTCTTTCACCGACCGATATTAAGGTAATCTCGTAGGTGTTACGCCTACTTGTAAACAGGATCGCCAATTTTACTCAAAAGTACTGCGAGAAGCGAGTGAACTAAAAAGGTGGTCTCAAAAGGTTTTTTTTTAAAACGTTCTTGCTATCCTTTTGTGGAATGCTTAAAACGCTTGTGAAACATTTTGGATCCCAAATCGTAATATGACGGTGCGATTTGAACTCGGTACTATGGGTTTTGTTTAAAAAAATACTGACTTTGTGCATTCTATAAAATAAACTTTGTGATCGGCGACATAGCATACAGTAATTAAAATTAAAATTAATTACATAATCTCGTTTTAGTTTGCAGTCGATTAAGCCCCAGAATAAAAATGCGTGGTTTGGCGTACGGAATAGGGACGTAGCGAGAGTGGGGTGCAATGATACTTGGATTGCGAATAATATGAGGGTGGATAAAGAATACTCTACAAAGGAGGATAACATCATTCTTCCAGTCAGCCTGTGAGAGAGGGCTGTTTGACCAGGTTGAAGTGCCAGGTTAGGCTATATGTAGGACTAATTAAAATATACTTTTAGTAAATTCATACATGCTTACCTCGAATTATCCTGTGCTAATTATATAGCGAAAAGTAATGTTATTCTTAGTAGTTAAATTACGAAGTGGCAGTGGCAGGAAGAACAGATAGATAGGTAGAAAATTCTTTATTGTACAACAAATTTAAAATAAAACAAAAAAACCATTGCAAAAGAAAAACGATACTAATGGCGGCCTTATCGCTTACAGCGATTTCTTCCAGACAACCTTAGGATGGAGAGTTATTAAAATTAAATGAAAACCGGGAGTGTAGAAAGTAATAAAAACACATAGTTATATTTTGACAATCAAAACAGAAATAAACACTATTACTTAAATAAAATAAACCTACATACATAAATACGTACTTGACATAGGAACACTGAGCAGCAGGACATTACTTCTTTGAAAGGAAAAGCTTCTTTATTCCAATTTTGAACACATTTAGTGATTGCACTTGTCTTATAGTGTACTGGAAGAGAATTCCAGAGACGAGCAGCTTATACAGTAAAAAAAGAATAAGAAGTAAAAAAGACAGATGACAGTTCGGGCAGCAAAGTACTTACTGGAGATCTTTTCAAAGAACACGTAGCTTGGGACGGTCAGCCGCCATATTAATATAGAGTTATAACGTCAAGTCGCCTGAAATTAGTGACATAATTAGTTTGATTAAGAACTCAAAGTAAGAGCACGCATATCAAGCAAATGGTTATTTCATATGAATATTAGTTAAGATGTGGTTGAAAATTTTATATATTTTAGAAAAGGCAATGCCTTTTAAACCCAGACTATGGTATTCTACATTATTGTGCAATGTATTCCCATAAAAACAAAGCATTATGATTTTAACTTTAATAATATTCGAATAAAGTATCTAATATAAAACAATTCAGACACACAAACATCCAAAATATTTATCAAAGTTATATCATGACGTTTTTTCTCAAAGCGACCCAAAAACTGCAGCCGACCATGACACACACACCCGCTCGCCGAAAATTAAAGGATTCCGCCCGTCCAAAACAAATACGGGGTTATTTTTTATATTTTATTTTTTGTTAAATAAAAATTCCGTGGAAATGGAGCAACCGCGCAGGTGGGAATTTAAATAATCTGACAGGGATTAAAAGGAGAAATATCAGCTTAATGCCGTCGTGGGCAGCCGAGATTATCCACATTATGCTATGTTATATTTGGAGCCGCGTTTTTGTAATTCAAATGAGTATTAAAGCGTTTTAGACATTTTTTATTGCTAAAGACGTAATTTATTATTGTTCATGTATGCTTAGTTAAATTGCTCAACTCTGTAGAACAGTAAGTACATGTACATATACAATGCGGGTGCCACTAATGGGGACTTTTCTGCTCATGTCTACTATATTTTTTTGTAATTTGGTTCACATAGCTAAAAAAATGGTTATTTTCAATCTTTCTTTTAAATCAGTGACTGCACATCACAAGATTTTATAGACTTATCGATTTGTTTTGATATTAAGTACTTGTAACTGGCGAGAGAAAACCTTAACCTTGACGATTTTCTTGCCCGTTCTTAAACGATCAAGCTACCGCCCGCAGTGAATGGGTGAGTTAGATTTTAAGTTTTGACGTTCACTAGAGCCTTATTAAACCAAACTAAACTTGATTTCATATTTTATGAAAAGCTTGTCGGACTGGTATTCTTAAGTTGTCGGAAACGATCACCAGAGTAAAGGCAGAATTCTAAAAGGTAAATCTTTAGTTGGGTGACCGTTTGTGTGGCATTTAACGTAAAACACGATATGCCGTAAGTCGGTGGTCCTGGTTATCACTATATGCAGTAATGCTAATTCATAAATTGCTTGCGGCCGATGGAATTCGAGTATTATGAAATATATATAAAACCCAATATTATTATAATAAGGCACTGTTTCTGCAAATAAGTAGTCGCGATCGGCTACTATAAAGTTTAGGTTTGGTGAGAATAATACGTAAATTGTAAAGTCGTGAGACTAAACCCTAACGATATTTTACTAGGCACATTACAAGCTTCAGTTAGTCTCTCATTGCACTTCTCACTCAAAATGTTTATTACGATCCCACCAAACTCGGCAAAGTTATGTAGATCAGAAGGCTGGTACACAAGGGAGCTTAAACCGTATCTACTCTGAAATTAAACAGTGGAGATCTCTAGACCTCAAACCAATGCATAAATTGCGGCTCCGAGGTTAGTTAGATCTAACCAGCCGTCAAGTTGATTAATCGTTTCTCCCCCCACGTTATTAACATGGTAATGGTCCGCGAATCGCTTTCTTAGCGATACTTAATGATGTGGGATTTGTGGGATGATTGCGAGGGCCACAGATAAGTCCTGCGTTCTTAGCTATCTCGTAGGTACAGGTAAGGCAAAGTTGTGTTAGTCTAGTGCTAAATTAAAGGGGTAAAAGTGCTAGGTCATTGTTAGGTCGGATCGTGACTGGTAAGCACAAAGGTTTACTATCTGACCTAAAGCTATAACATGGCTACTGTATCAACTAAACAATCTTAAGATAAAATTGAATATTGTGGGACATCTTACACTGTGCCAAACAAAGCAGTGCTCACACTATGTGTCTTGCTAACAGACAAATAGTGTGCATATAAATTAATTATAGTTATCATCATCCTATATGATTATCTCGGTTGCCCTAGATTCAAGCTTCAGTATCAGGGTCTGTTCACTGGTTTAACCAGAATTGGCCGAATTTCAGCTATAAATTGATGCTATTAATACAACACCATAACTGCCATCTTGAACATAAGCCTTCCCAATAGTTTTTCACAAGTCAAGAGATCATATCACCTACATTTATCGGCTTCCTGCCGTCTTGACCAGAACATTTTCTAATAAGGTGGACGGTCAACGAAAAGTGGTTTTTCCAGGGCTTATTATTGCGATAGACTATTGGTATATGAATAATACCTCATGAGATGATCTATCTTAAGATATATCATAACAAAGGGCTCCGTTAGAGAGCGACATAGTAGTAGTCTAAATAAGTTTTAGTTTGGCATTTAATATTAAACAACTGCGAAAAAAGGCGAGTGAGCTTTAATTAGAGTAGACGCGTTTTCTAGACACGAGTAATAACCAAACGGCCGGAATCAAAGGCACCGGCAGTATTTATATATTGTATGTGAAAATAATAAAAAAGTTCAATTTTGTGCTGACCCTAATAACAAATGACAGCCGAGAATCTGCGTGTTTGAAACGGGATAGGCAGGGCATGTCAATCACAAAAGCATACGAATAAAATAAAATTGTATGTATAAAATGACGTTCGGGTACGAACAAATATATCACAGTTTTTTCCCAAAAGCTTGAAAAGATGTGAAGCAAGAACTTTGTTACCTAGGTTGTGTGTCAGTATTAAAGTATGAATTGAGCGAAATAAGTCATCAAAGCAAGTAATGGATTAAAAATATCTTTGTGACAATTCCCGCGCAACTTTAATTTCCCAAATAATCGAACAATTCAACACGACACGTGTTTCGCCCTTACACAGGACATCCTTAGGTAAGATAGGAGCCCCAGAACAACGATGTTTTCACGACCAACGCTGAAACGAGAATAACGCCAATCGCTAATCAATAATTTATTCAAGTCATCAAAGTTTATAAATTTCCCACTAAATTGCTCAAGTAAGTCTGTTTTAGAGAATACGTGTATTACAACTCTTAAAGAACTTATTTATACCAATTTTAAAATACATACCTGTATTTTAAAATTACGTCTCTAATTATAAGGAATGCTTAATAAAAGTTTTATTATTACAAACAATATAATAAATATAAATAGTTTTCATACATTATTTTCGTTAGCTTTTATGTAATCTATCAGTACAATACTGACTTTACTGACATCGACATAATTGGGCACCTAGGTTGTGTAACACTAGGGGCACTTCAAATATTCGCCATTGGATAAAAGGTGCTCGACTGGCTAAAATATTTGCTCACTTAGCTGCCTCCCGGCGGAGTGTTGTTCTATGAATAAAATAACAATTATAAGTGATCCCGTCCCTCCGATGCGTGCTTAATTCCGTTTGAAACAATATTCATCTGGCGATTTACTTCAGAGACACACGGAGTTCAAGTTCTTCATATCAAAAATATTTTACATTACAATAAAAAGATTTAAAACTTTTATTATACTCTTACAAAATAACCTTGAAATGTGTTTCGAGCGCATGTTTTATGACCACTGTTGGCTGTATGTCTGGATTTCGTGCTAGAACGGCAACATAGTCGGCTCGTCTACTTTTGTAGTAGTTACTGTGACTGAGGTAATATTTTGGTAGATATTATATTAAGATAAGATTAATTATTAATTTTAAGAAAAATTACTAAAATATTTTTTTAATCTATCCGACTCCTCGATTGTTATTTTTTAATGTCAAAACTTTATTTATGTTTTCATATTCAATAATTAAGTATTTCCAGCTTACAATCAACTCCCTTAATTATCGGACGGACTACAATTTTCTAACCTAACTGATTTTCAGCCAAAATCTGGTTAAACCAGTTAGCAGCCCCTGGGTCCTAAGCTCAAGTCTAGGGCAACCCGGTTAACGGTAGGATTTGATGAGTACGGTAAACGATTTTTAAAAAGCTTTGAAAGTTGACTGATATTAATTGTACTTTTCCTTTCCAAAACATTTTGGCAACCGTTGGTAAATATGACAGTTTGAGATCAATATGTAATAAAAAATATAAACTCAAATTGGTTTTTTGTGTTATATTACTATAAATGCTGGACGTCAAACCGTGGTCAAACCTGGTGGTCTAACGTCAAACGTGGGGTGATAATGTCATTGGCGTAACCCTAAGTTCGCCAAACTTAAAAACTGTGTGTAACTTGTCTAGTATGTGAAGTTTGTACGTTCGTCATTCCTCCCGTTATTTGATGTGGGATTGCGTCTCGTTCCCGAAATTTAGTTTTGATGGCGCCCACGACGACAAGTGAGGGGGAGACCAGCAGCGTTCTCCGATTGCATGCCTTGTTATTGCCGCAAATTAAGGCAATTTTAATTATAAATGTCTCCTAGAAGAATGCTTGTAATAAACTATATAATTTTAATATTTATTCCTTGGTATTTTTATAAAAAATATCTTAATCATGATTGTATAGTTTTGTATTTTACTATCTGACAATGACGAAAACAAATACTTATGAAATCTTTATAGTAGTACTTTTTAGGAACAATATAAAAAAGGTTTTATTCTAGTTTCATCCCTCCTTTGGGTCTTGTAAACAAAGGTCAATAAGTGTTTTATATTAAGTAACACGCAACAAAAAGATAACAACAAGAAGACGCGAAAAAAATAAAGGGCGAACAAAAGCTTGTCTATGCCACAACATTTGGGCCGTAATGAAGCCGTATCTAATAGCGGAGATAAGGCGTAATGTTTGCGCGCACGCCAAATAATAAGCGATCATTTGCGGCGAGGGGCGTCGAAGAAAAAAGAAAAGCTATGATGCCTCCGCTTATCGAGCGAAAAAGACGGCTGGAAATTGAATCAGCCTGATGACGAGACACTATATAAATATCTAAAATGACAGTTTTTTTCTTTTAAATAATGGCTTCGTGCGTTTAGCACTATGAGCCAGTGTCAAGATAACGATGTGTTAATAATATTTAATATATAGTAAATGAGAGTAAGTGGTTATAAAGACGATAAATGAGACGCCCTCCCCTAAACCCTTGAGGTCTCAGTAAAGAAGTGGGACTATACTGAGATCACATATGGACTTCTTGAGGGAATTAGAAAAGTGATGTTGCACCGATTTGTTTCATTTACCAACACTCATAAACGTTCACAAACACTTAACGGTTAATAATCAACCATTATTATTCATTAATATTCTAAATCTAACAATATTTTGAAATTACACAAAACTGCAGACTTGAGCTTTGACTTTCCCGTCAAGAAGTCATATGACAGTTCAGTAGTCTTGTTTTTTTGTTTCAGTTAAGACAAAGGACAATAATCCTTCATTTTGTGAACTGAATAATAATTTATGTATTCCAATTCTTAATGACTCTGAGTTTTTAACTACGAAATAGGACTACAAAGATTAAAGTTTGTTATTAAATTTAAAATTTTCCTAATCAGATGAAATTATTCTATAAATTATTTAGTTGGATATTTTTTATCACGAAGTCTTTGTTGTGCTTAATACTTAACAGCCTTATATTTTTGTATGTACTAACTATATTGTTTCTTACATTTAAATAGTAAAAAGAAATCGAAAAGGACACAAATTGTATTCTGAACCAAGCTATATAAAAGACTAACAAAAACCATATCATACCATGACAAAATCAACCATACCATGGTAATGTATTTAAGTACCTTAGCTAATGTTCTTCAAAAATGATCAAGAACAAATTCTAGTATTATACAAAAAATACAAATACAAAATGTTTATTTCATTAACTTAGTGTCTAATACAAATTGAGTGAATGGAGCTACCTTTTAAGCAAATTATGCTTGTGTTAGGTAACACCGCTCTTCCGTAGCATGGTTACAATAGACTAGTTTAAGCAAATTGGACAGCGTCCACCATAACATAAACATTAAATAGTTTTTGATGCAAACATTTGTGCTAATAAAATTAAATTACAAATTGCTAAATGTCATTATAATATAAATGATTATTTTGATATTGACAAAATCTGTAATTATATGAATTTACTATTGTTATTTATTATTTTGTTATTTATGTTTATTATGTTTCACATATTGTCGTTAGATCACCGAGTTGATGTCGTTGTACAGATAGGTTTTATCAGGGCGGTTAGCCGAGTCATGCTGATTGGCAGTTAACTCAGGAATAACGCAGATGGGAGCCGTTCAGATATCGGCTATCGCTCGACAAACTCTTTACGGTTATGTCGCAATAAAAACAACTTTAGTAAAAACAACTTTACAACCCAGTTTTATACGACCCGGTTTATGTTGAGCGGTTATTCTTTATAGCTATTACAGATCATCGTGTCGTAATTGTTTTATCTGTTACTTAATATAATAATCCATAAGGGTGACTCGCCTTAGGCGGTCCGTTCAAAATATGCCCAATTATGAGAGAAGCTAAAATCAGTTTATAACGCTATAAAGTTTGATATTTTAATTCGTCATACGTAGTATGGTTAATTATACAAATTGTTATATTACAGACAAATGAAGTATTACATTTTTGTAAGTACCTAATGCCTTTCCCAAAACGGTTCAATTTGATTTAAATCCAATTCAAGCTCAAAGTAAGCAATACGAGATAAGTTTTACTATGAGATAAACTAATTTGATACTCATGTTCAATAACTGTTATTTAAAAACAATGTAAATTAAAGAGGAAATGCTACCAGCATTCTTGGCACCGTACCCATGGGCCCACAGTTGGAAGACATCTTTTATTTATAGTGTTAGGTTTAAGTTGTTGCCATATTTGTTGTTAAAACTGTTACTAGTAATTTACAGTCTTGTGTTAAAGAAAAAAGTTTGTAATTATGCAAAGTATTCAATTAAATTAACACACTATTTAAAAGGTTAACTCTAGACTATCTATAAAAAAGGAATTCAAAATATTCAAACCATCACATGCATTCCAGAAACTCGCCTCTCAAAGCACATAGCGATTCCTTCGAGCCCCATATAGGGAAAGAATCTGAAAAGAATAGCGATGTTTTAAAGTTTATGATAGAGATAACAGTAAATCGTTAAAGTTACTTTAGAGTTGGTACTTTTATAGCGAAAATAGCAAACTTTGTATATTTTAATGTATCCAGAACAATAATGCAGGATGAGACAAGTCTAGCGGGTCCCTTGTAAGTGAATGCGTCGTTTTATTCATTATTTATTGTGCTAAACGGGGGTTTTACGTCATTTTTACGTCCCCACACCGCCATTTAGATAAAAGAGCTGACTTTCACTCGCAGACGGCCTCCCAACAAATGTTTGTGACATTTTTTACGTTTTTTCTCTTAATGTTAACATTTACAGTGTCTACTTGCATTCTAATGAGCTTTACCATTTTCTACAAAAAGTATTTTCCTCTTACGCGGTTTTGTTGATTGACTTGTAAAAAACATGTTAGTGAAAACGTTTGTTTATTTTTCTAATTATCTTTGTTACTTTGGGTATAAATATTTATATAGACATAGACTTGGATTTATACATATAATCTGCGTCAGTGCGGCATCAGCGTTTCCCAATTTTATGGCACTAACATGAACTATCGACGTTGCACATTTTAACGTATACCTACAAATAATTGATTATGTGCTACAAACAAAACGTACAGACTAGACATTGGGCTAGTTTGCTCAATAATTTAATGCAGCAACTGTTCAAATTGTTGTTTTCGTGGCAAGTTAAATAGCGAATCAACCTTTACAAATAAACCGCTGTGAGGTTTCCGTTGAGATTTTTATGAATTTACAATTTATTGCTATTGATACCTACCGGAGACCACTACAATTGCAAAGTCCAGTAGGGAAAGTAATACACAGTTCATTAACATCATATTTATAAGCTAGCGTTTCCTCACAGACGATGGTTAGAGGATTACAAAAACTATCGAATGGTTAGGTGAATAGCTCTCCCCATGGTTTTTGAAAAGAGGCCTGCGTACCCAGTCATCATAATTGCCAGGCTGGGTGGGCGGGTGATGATCGCAGTTTAAGCCAGTACGCAGGATGACGCTGCTGTCCAACAGCCGGTGGAATATCTCTTTGTCGACTCTTACGACTTTTTGTGAGATGAGGCAGGGTACCGTACCCACCCCCCCGTACAGGCCTCCACCTTGGTTGAGTACCGGAGGCCGGGAAAAGGTAACACCTAGAGATTGGTGACTCTGGGTGCCCTTAGTATTGATTACCAGGGTGGAAACTAAGAGTGACCTGTGTCAGAAGCTGCACCCCAGGTACTGGCCCCCGCCTCTTTCTTAACAAGCGGCGGTCGTCGTCGAAAGATTTTTAGTGGGTATTATTGCTGGCAGTCGTGCCTGCCGGTGGTGAGTCCCACACCCCCTTTCGGTCCCCCTTTGGCCGGAAGACAATGCGAAAAGCATTCTGTTACCGACGTAAAACAAAAAAAAGGGTACCGTACCAAGTAGTGTGATGTTATTGTGCTGAAACAGTAATTAGAAAGTCAAAAGACAAAGTAGCAATCGAAAACGAAAAGGTATGTAATTTATCCCAATATTTTAAAAGTCTATAAGATTTTGTTATGCAAAACGGTCTCGGCAGGGTTTTACCCTTTAGAGCTATTTAAAGCGAATGCTTGTCGCTAATTCAGTGCCGAGGTTGTATAAAGGCGCGTACATAATATGTGACGTCATGCAGGGTCGGGGGAAATGAGGCGGAATCTTTCAGATAACGCACACAGGCTCGTGTGTAGCGGACCTTGTGTGGATACAGGGCCGGCTTAGGAGTGTCACTTGGGATTTAAATATGAAGTTGTATGTTTATTTATCGTTTTTGCCACTTTAGCAGGCACACAATGCAAAAGTCAGGTATAACATAAGGCATCAAGTTTTGTCTATAAAACATATTTTAACATAACTGTGACATTTTGCAGTCTCAACGAAGTTATGCCTGAAAAGAAACAAGATGATATATACGATTGCAATGTTAGGTAAAGTATTTCAGTTTGCCAGTAGAAAACAAAAGTTGACATATTTCATTATAATTTTTTTAAAAATTTTTTTACATAAATCACTGATAAATATTCCATCAAAATAAAAAATAAAAAAATAATGAAAGGACTTTTTTATCCACAAGGAAATGACTGCTATTTATAAAAATATATAATTTTTATTAGGCTAATAGCAAAATTACATTCTAGTTAAGTTAGCTTTCTACGGCAGGCACTAGCACGAACAAGTAGTAAATAGTTTAAAGGAAACTAATAGTAGCTATTATTGCAATATATTTTTACATAAATTAGTGATTAATTACTCTCAAAAACAAACAAACACACTTAAAATTAAAAAACACTTCTAAAATTCTAAATACGTGCCAGCATCTAAAATATAGCGTCGTTGTTCATAATGTAGGTGACGTCGATAATTCGTTGTAATGGGCGCCGAGTGCTAAATTGAATGAGCACAACTCGAGGGCTGATTGTTTGTGACACGACCCTCATATAACAGGTGATTATGTCACTTGCTTATATTGTTGTGGTAATAATTACGGACAAGATTCTTGCTTGTTATACGTAGGTACGAACTAGGAACTAACGGTGTAGTAAAAATTTGTATTTGTAGATTTTGAGGCGTTGCTCTTGATCAATTTTGCTGGCGATAACCCAGTGGCGAGACCTGTAATTCAGAGAGTCTGGGGTTCAAACTCTGCTGTGAAATTATCGCTTGCTTCGTGAATCGGAAGGCATGTTAAGCCATTGGTCCCGGCTGTCATGAACATCTACGGAAGTTAATAAGAAGTTAATGCCTTCCAACATCCTCACAGCTAGTTAAATCATAGAATGATGTTTTTTTTCTGGGTTGCAGAGGTCAGACGGCAGTTGCTCAATGTAGTAACTGAAATTCAGTCAAATCTGGTTAGATCAATGACTAGACCCCTTAGAGTTAAGTCTAGGGCAACCGGGATAATGCTAGGATATGATGCACTTATTATGCTTAAAGTTATAGTTTTACTGTAACCTGTAGGATAGGAAACTGTTGTCACTTGCTTACACTTGTTATAGGTAAGTGGGTGACTGGGCGTATTTGAAGATTTTACGACGTAGAACTTATTATTATAAAAGAAAGAAAGTAAACGAAAGATACTATTATTAGCTACAAGTAGTACTACTCTGTGTGATATTTAGTAGCACATTGTGGGTAATATTACATTATTTAATAATTAATTATCATTCGGTAATAGGCCTGAAATTACTTTTGCTTTGTTTATTTTTTTAAATTATTACTTACCAATGTACTTTTTTACATTGAGACGGAGATGATTGGAGCTTGGTTCAGCCTTTTTTATTTGTTCCTGAAATAATGAGTTAAGAGTAGTTACGGCTAATTAAAAAGTTCTATTACAATCACTAAGCGAGAGTCCAGATGTTCCATTTTATATTGACGACATCATCTAATTATTAGTTATAATATAATTTGCGCTTCTTCTTAATTTAATAGCACAACTCTCATTTAGTAAGCAAGATGAATAGTCTCTACAGATTGATCAATCATTCATTAGGTTCTCTGTGGGTAACGAACTTTGCCGAGATAAGCCGAATGTTTATGGAGCATCATCCATCTTCCCACAGCTCGATTTTGCGATGATCCTCCGTTGATAATGAAAGATAATGAACCACTCGGGACAAAAGGGAGGATACCGATCGAAATAGCCATACAATGATCCGTTCAGGGGCATTGGTATTAACATCGTATGATTGTTTAACCGCAGGTTTAAATGTTTGGAAAGTGTTTACTAACCTTAAAACAATTTAAAGATGTGTATACGAGAATATATGCCGTGTGGTACCAACCTAGGCTAGAATAGTGTCAGCTCATGGGAAGTCGTAAGATCCGACGAAGAGAAATCCTACCCGATAATGGGGCAGCATTGATCTGCGATCACCAACCCACAATACACAAATAACAAATACACTCAATAAAATTTAGTCTACTAGAGAGGTTAATGTCCGGCAGTAGACTTTATAAGGCTGATAAATAATGATGATATACTAGTAAAGTTTAAAGTGGTTTTTAAGATCCAAATGCAAAGAACTCAGTTGATCAAATATGTTAATTTCTCTTGTTATATTTTTAGAATCGGATATTAGTTCGAAAGGTAATGTTTTGGTAAATAAACATTTTTTGCATATTTATTAACATGAAACTGACATGAAAATTGTTAAGCCAATTTTTTTATATTTTGAGGTTTATAAAAAAATATATATAGATAATTTATGAGCTTGTTAATAGCTCTTCGTACGTTAAAGCAGAAGCTGTTACGGGTGCTTTTACTACTGTAGTGTTTGAAATGTGAAATACGTATGTAGACACCGCAGCTAATTAGTAATACACAAATCAATGGGTCGTTTAACAAAATTCAACGTTATTCTTCTTTCTAGTCATGTCATAATAGTTACTGACATAAATACGAACATAAAAGTCCCCGGAAAGCGGCAATAGGCTCGTCACCTGGGACTAACTTTATTATTGGCGAAATGTGGGCGTGTAATATGCCTCTGGCTACCCTTTTGGGGAACAGGCGTGATCATGTGTATGTATTTATGCATAATAGTTATGAAAAAAGCATTTTTATAAATAGTTTACAGCGTTTGTGCGGTCATTCCAATGCAGGCCAAAGTATCCCTGTTTATGAGCTTTTTAAACATATCATTAACGAACGTTATCGTAATAAAATTACGGAAGATCGTAGATACTACGTTCATATAACTTTTGACGAGATACTTTTTGAAAATATAGTGTTTTATTCCTTTTTCGCGTCATTGTTGTTTATTGACTGCAAAGCTAAAACAAAAGGCATCTAGACAAAAGAAATAAAATTTATCTCAAGCAAAACACCCCATAAAACTGAACTGTCTCGAGAACTTTATAAACGCGATAACGACTGAAGTTGTCCAAAGCTTTGTTCCACCGCTTACATAAACGTAGCCAGTTTTCCTTGAGCTTTGAGCTCTCGAGACTTGTGCCGGTGTCGTTGGAAGTGTGAGGGTTCTGGGTAATTTGGACGTCGTGTACCTAAATACGGAGCGAGATAAAAAAGAGGACTCCAAGGAGTGTCCGATGCTAGCTCCGCCTTCCTCGCGCCACGCCTACACACTTCGTCGTGAACGAGGATACTTCTTCAGCTCTGCTCGGTATAAATAGCGTGTCAAATTCAAGCGCTCTATGTGTGCGTTCGACACACAAACACATGTAAACTGAAATGAAGTTGTACTCACTCACACGTTCACATGTTCAGGTGTATATATTCTTATCTCTTATGTTGCTTTTGTATGTATCTGGACGATCAATAACTTGGTACACGACGTCTTTCCTTACAATTTCTTACAAAGAGAAACGTGTTTACACTTTAGTTGATTTTCACGGAATCCGAACTAAGTGAAAGACAGATTTGTACTTTAGGTTTTGAAATAAGTACTTAAGTTTACATCGTTTCATCTAGAGATCTTTGTGCTACAAGTGAACTTAGGTACCTACAACAGTAAAGGTCCTTTAGCGAAGAAGTTGTAGCGAAGTTTCAAAATAAGATATAGATAGCTACAGGCGTAACTTTCTATATAAGTACTTGAAATGTCAATCAGTATCACAAAATATTGAAGTAAAGATATGAATTTGGATAAAACATGTCTTTGTCAAAACGGGTAATTTCGCTGTCTGGTTTTTTTTTTCTACAAACTGGTATGCCATATATTTATTATTGTGCTTTGGACATGTCAAATGCTTAATGTCTAAGGTTTTCAATCAAATTGATAATTAAGTTTTGTTCAGTAATTGTTCAAGCCGCGACGTTTAGACATAAACTTAATTCCAAGTTTCCTGTTTCCCGGTAGTTTACCGGGTCTGCCACCTTACAGATTAATAAAACTGTAGTCATGTTTTTTCTTGATCTCCTTATTACACTTTATTATACATATTAGGTCGGGGAAAAAGTCTTTTCGCATAACGTAGGTATAAACTTATTATAAAATTTTTTTGACTGTACTATTTGTGTCTGGCTGGTTTTGGTAACATTAAAAAGGTTCCATTATAAAGAAAAGAAAAAAATAAAAAAAAGTTGTTTCCCGCTATTTTTCATTTGTTTTTCTCTCCGTAAAAATGAGTGAATCTAATGAAGAAATTCGATACATTTTAAAATTTTATTATAAAAAAGGCAAAAATGCAACTCAAGCAGTGAAAAAAATTTGTGATGTTTATGGACCTGATGCAGTGTCAGTAAGAGTAGCACAAATTTGGTTCAAACGTTTTCAGTCCGGAAATTTTGATGTTAAAGATGCACCTCGCTCTGGTCGCCCTGTTACGAATAAAATGGACGACATTTTTGAAAGAGTGGAGCAAGATCGGCATATTAGTAGTTACGATGTAGCTGAAGAACTGGGAATTGACCACAAAACAGTTTTGACCCATTTGAAGAAGGCTGGTTATACAAAAAAGCTCGATATTTGGGTGCCACACGAACTCACTCAAAGAAACTTAATGAACCGTGTACTCATTTGCGATTCATTATTGAGACGTAATGAAACCGAGCCGTTTTTGAAGAGATTGATAACTGGCGATGAAAAGTGGATCACGTACGACAAGAACGTGCGAAAAAGGTCGTGGTCGAAAGTTGGCCAGGCTTCACAGACTGTGGCCAAACCTGGCCTAACACGAAATAAGGTGATGCTGTGTGTATGGTGGGATTGGAAGGGCATTGTTTATTATGAGCTTTTACCGCCCGGCAAAACCATCGATTCTGATCTTTACTGCCAGCAACTGATGAGATTAAAGGAAGCAGTCGAGAGAAAACGGCCGGAATTGATCAACAGGAAGGGTGTGGTCTTTCATCACGATAACGCTAGACCACACACATCTTTAGCCACTCAGCAAAAATTAAGAGAGTTCGACTGGGAGGTCCTAGTGCATCCACCATATAGCCCTGACCTTGCGCCTTCAGATTTTCACCTGTTTCGGTCTCTGCAGAATTCTTTAGGTTCTGTAAGGTTGACCTCAAGAGAGGACTGCCAAAACTATTTGTCCCGTTTTTTTGATCAGAAGTCCCAAAGTTTCTACAGTAACGGGATAATGTCTCTGCCCACAAAATGGCAGAAAGTTATTCAACAAAACGGTACATATATATTGTAAATAAATGTAAATAAACTTTGAAAAAAATGTCTTGACTTTTCATACAAAAATACGAAAAGACTTTTTCCCCAACCTATTATATCCAATGCGAAATATGTAAATCACAAAAAAAGCATATAATTATACTTTTCTTTTTTAGTAATATTAAATTAACAGTAATATAAAAAGATTTTTTTATACTCGTCATTTGTACACGCAGAAGGGACCCGGTAACCTGATTATTGGTTTTGCAAAATTCTTAATAGCCTCCTAAGAAGTCTCCGCTGACCGAAAAACTACATGGGGTACCAATATGAGGCCATGGCACCTCCTCCCGGCCAAGGTAGGCCCTGGAAGAGCTGGCTTGACGTCGGAGGTAGAGACATGCGTGGTAATAATGTATTAACCAAGGATGACGAAGAACGTGCAAAGTGGAGGAGAAGATGCAGGAAAGAGGATCCCGGGCCCGTAAGCATATTCGGGATAACGCAAAGATGAAGAGATGTCTCCGCCACAATAATAAAAACATGTTTGCCTAACCCCCCCTTATTAAATAAAGTGATAATTATTAAAATCAGCTTAAAACTATTACTATTACAACAGTTTTAGGGCTGATTTTTCACTTCTCATATTAACACCGTATCGTTTCACTATTAAACAAATAATCAATAAAAAACAAATAAATAAAAAACACGGCACACGTGTGGTACCAGCCTAGAAAAGTGCCACCCCAGTAAAAGTCGACGAAAAGAAATCCTACCGCATCATGGAACTGCGATCACCAACCCGCCTGCTTTGCGTGGTGATAATGGGCAAACACCCCCAATAGAATGTAATCTATTGTGGAGGCAATGTTCAGCAGTGAACTTTATAAGGCTGATATGATGATGGTGATGATTAAGCAATTCACATCATGTTCTACGCTGACCCAGTGCTTGTGGTTTGTTTTGTTATATATTGCCTTACTATTGCATCTTATATTCGTTTTAACTAAGTACATATGAAGGAATTATAATGTACAAAATGACTCATTTCAGCATTTGCTATGACAATGTCCTAGCGCTGGTTTTTTTGTTGAGCCATTGTGGATGCAGTGTAGGTCCTGTATTTTTATAAAACTTTATTAAGTTTATAGATTGACAATGAGTCACTTTATTGAAAAAATAAAATCAATAATTTTTCCTTGACCCAGAGGAATCTACGTTTTAAGGCAATATTATTAAGATATCTATGCCTAGACTCAACTAGGTACAGCCTTTCCAATGCAAATATCTTTATTTTTTTTTAAGTATGAAATAGATGATGATCATCAAATTACATATCAGGGGCTTCGCCTATTTGGTCCAATTAAAAGGCATGGAAACATTTACAAAATTAACTAATGTTAAAGTGTAAAATAGCTCGTCATCATCTACGTGAACCCCCTGGTGGAGGTCACGGCGCGGTTCCGGGGCATGTGCCCCCTGGCCGCAGTCTCTAACGGCTCCCGTGAATACGGGAGCGGCGTTGGGGCGGCTGTTCAGCCTTGTATGGTCTACGCCCGGAGGTGTCAGTTCCGGTGGGCGCCGCGATCAAGCCCTGGGCGATCAGCGCCTTTGAGCGATCAGCGGCGGTGGGGTGTCAGTACAGGTTAGTGATCCCGTCAAGTCCTAGGTCTCCTGAGGGATGAGGCTGGAGGGCATAAGCCCTGGCATCCGGTGGTCGCGCATGTAGCGGCGCCAGGCCCCGGATGTGGTCGTGGCCTGACGCATCCGCACGCGTGAACATTGGTCCCGCCAGTCGACCTATAAAGGATTTCACACTCTCAAGCCTCAAATCCCTCGCGATCGTAGCGTTTCTCACGTAGCGGTGTAATATAACTTCTCTTAGCAAAACGTTTTAAACTCTATATATTATTTCTTAGCGGCAATAGGTGGCAATAGGCTCGCCACCTATTACGTCAAACAAAAAATATAATTGGCAAAATGTAGGCGTATAATTATGCCTCTGCCCACACCTTTAGGGAAACAAGCGTGATGTATATATGTTACATTTACAACATAGCTACAACTAGAGACATATAACACGGCTGCACCAAAAAAGATCTAGTTTATTTTTTTAGCACATATCCATTTTTTAATCGAACGCATGGTTCAAGGAGACCCCATTTTTATAAATGGATGAACTTAAGAGGCGACAATGATTTGCAGCGAGGGTTGTTGAGGGTTAAAGGGTTAATTTATAATGTTTTTGATGTTATAATACTTTTCAAAATTAGTAGGTACCTGATGATGAAAGAAAAGTGCATTTACTATTTTCTTAACAAAAAAATTAAGAAATTCGCATAATTTTCAGAGTTTGGGCTTTGAGTTCGAGTAAAGTAAAATAGATTCCAATCAACAACGAGAAATAAGAAATTAACAATTCATAAGTGGATTTATAAATTCCTTCCAAAAACAGTGTCCACTGTTAGGATGCATTATTGGTCAGAAGTTTAAATATAAAAAAAAACTAACCCTTCTTATAAAACACGTGTTTAATAACAATAGTTTTAAAGCTGTTTCTTTAATT
Organism: Musotima nitidalis; assembly: GCA_949126915.1. Taxonomy (NCBI): domain Eukaryota; kingdom Metazoa; phylum Arthropoda; class Insecta; order Lepidoptera; family Crambidae; genus Musotima; species Musotima nitidalis. The sequence goes on along the minus strand of OX421418.1, from coordinate 7,870,239 downwards.
CAACATTATTATCCTAGCCCAATATAATTTTACTACTGAGCATAATCCTCTTCTCACAAACCAGGAAACCACTAGAAACCAGGTGAGAGGAAATCAGGTCATGTTCCACCTCGCTGACCCAGTGCGGATTGGCGGCTGCGGGTGAAGAATTTTTTAAGTCGCTCAATAATTCGACATAACGTTTATGACACATCATTATATCGGCTTTATACAGTCCACTGCTACACATTAGCATCCCCAATAGGTTACTTCATCATCACGCTGGGCAGGCGGGTCGGTGATCGCAGTTCAAGCCAGTACGCAGGACGACGCTGCTGCCCATCATCTGGTAGGATTTCTCTATTTTTTTATTAATTTTTTTCCTACGACTCCCCGTGAAATGAGAAAGGATGGCACTATTCCAGGCCCATACCACACGGCATCACGCATAGTGATAACTAGTTAGAGATCATATGGTAATCACTAAGGAACCACATTTTACAGTGGCTAGTTAAAAATGAGTAGAATGAAGTATGAGATGACATAATATAATTCGTAAAAGTTGTTCGGTAATTAAAAAAAAAACATTATCAACATCTGAGCCCATTGCTTCGCACTATGGGCATCCTTTTACCAGTCAATACCAGGCCGACCATGCGAACCTAGTGCGATTATGCGGTAGCAAGTGCGTGGCGATCTGTTGTTAGATTTTTTTGATCCGGCCTTTTACATGGCTTAACGGCAACCACATATAGTAATTATTATTATTAATACATACATACATTCACGGCTGTTTCCCAGAAGGGATAGGCAGAGGCATATTATACGCCCACATTTTGTCAATTATATAGTTGGTCCCACTTAATAGGTGGCAAGCCTATCGCACCATTATGTTTGCCAGAGCCTCGTTCGCCTGTTGCAGGTGAGGTGGCTTACCCCCCCGACTGGTCTCCACCTTGTCGTGGTGGGGGGGCTGAGTACCTCCCGGTAGGGCGCAGTGGGCGCTGTAGAAAAGGTAGCACCCTGAGATTGAGATTGGCGACTCTGGGTGCCCTTAGTACTGACTACTTGGGGGGAAACTAAGAGGAACCTATGGAGGGCGCAGCGGGCGGGCCAGAAGGGCCCGTCAAGCAGCGCCAGGAGGGTCAAACCATGGACCCTCCAAGAAGTCGGCCACACACGCTATGGTCGCACAAGGAGGTAAGAGGGGCGTGACCACTGCGCCTCTCTGAGGAGGTCGTCCCGGTTTTGGGGTTACGTTGGCCTCAGGCGGGGTGTCAGATGCTGCAACACAGGTACTGGTCCCCACCTCTTTCTCAACAAGCGGCGGGCGTCGTCGGAAGATTTTTAGTGGGTATTACTGCTGGCAGTCGCGTCTGCCGGTGGTGAGTCCCACACCTCCTTTCGGTCCCCCTTTGGCCGGTAGGCAGTGCGTAAATGCATTTTGTTACCGACGTAAAACAAAAAGGTGAGGTTGGCTTGGGCTCTTTATGTCTTGGTAGGAACTCTATATTATTAATAATGTAATTAGCTTATGTCGTCTTTATCGCAATAAATAAATAGCGATATCCGAAATCAATACCTTTTTTAACGTAGCACGTTCGCACGCACGTTCCCGTGAAGCACGGGAACACTTGACTTAAAACGATCGCGACTTTCCGATTGCCTAGTATCGCGGTAAAGCTGTAAGCGTTAAGCTTCAAAAATTAATATTAATAGTTTTATCGATTTATACTATTATGTAATCATAGGTGCCCGACGACTTTTAAAAAAAAAACCAAACGACGACCTAACAATTTTAAAACTTGTGTCTATATTACAGAACATATTATATTACAGAATATATTATATTACAGAATAAAGAGGACGTTATGATTATATTTGCTAGATGAACGGACGATCTGATAAGGGATGCACGATCACGTTTGATGCAGGCCGCCTTTAATCGTTCACATTGGAAGTTATTGGGGAGGCCTATGTTCAGCAGTGGACATCTTTGGACTGATGATGATGATATGCTCCTATATATTTTATCAAGTTAAATTATTGTAAATAAAACGTTAAAAAAAAGAACTATTATATAATTAATTCGTGCTCACAGAACACGAAATCTTTCAATGGGATTAAGAGTATACAAAATGTTCATTCAGACCATTGTCATTTAGCTGAGTGCCAAATAGTTCAATAAATTGTAATAGGTTTACAAAAACCAAGATTTAGGAATATATATCTAAACATAAAAAAATATACAATATACACGTACAATAGTTAAACAACTAATTTTATTTATACTTTTAGGTTATTTAAAAGCTTTTCTAAATGTACACTTGTCAAACGTGGTAAACAAACACGACACGAACGCCGGAGCGATGCCCGGAAACGGATCCAGTTTAATTTTTAATTCGCTCGGCTGCGACGCGGCGCTGTCGTCGCCGTCTTCCTGCCCCGCACTTCCGGTCGCCACAACTCCTTTTTTAAAAAGCTATATTTCCGGTTCAGCTCAGGACCCGAGCAAACGTACCATGAAGTGTATTGGACATAAATTTAGATAGGACTATTTATTTTATCTATTTTATTTTAATTAAGTATAAGTAATTTTAACACTAAGAAGAAAAGTACTCAAGGTATAGAGAAAAAAAGACATATCGTTGTATAAATTCTTAATTTACCACATAACTTAAGATACAACTAACAGGAATCATTCAAATTAGGGAAAAGTAACACCACGGAAGTAAGTCATGTCTACATCAAGTTAGTCGGTTTTTTATTTTCCCTGAAAAGTTCCTAAAAATTACTTACGTGGTTATAGAACTTCACGACGACGATATGTGAAAATCAGAACAAATTACTTTCACCTTTCAAGCAGTAATCAAGCTGAATACAAATTGAAGCTGGATTATATTGTTATATCGTTTTCATACTCAATAATAAAAAAATGATGACACTTTGAAAGTATCTATTGCTTTTATTTCTTCGCAAAAAATAAATAAAGGAAAGCAGGTTTCTACTAACAAACCTACTATTATATTTTACCATTGTAAACAGTACATACCAGCGTCACATTTATATGTGATTTAACTTGTAAAAACGTTGAATAAATTTTTATGTTCAAATTTAAGTATATGTCTTGCATTATATTTGTATGTAAGTTTTCTTTATAAAAAGTTTAAAATGCAAACTCGTCTCCATAGACGCCTATGTCCGGTCTCGCCGTCATAAATGACTAAAGACTTTCCGCGATTATTTTTCCGCCGCTCAGAGTTTTTTCAGCCACGTCCGATGAAAAATCCGCATCTGCCGGATATTATCGTTAATAATGGATCGAGCTACCGTCACTCGTCAACGCTTATAAATTGCCGAGACAACCGTGAACAGCCTGCCAAACTCGGCTGGCTATCTAAAAATATTTGCTAGTTAATTAATACAAAATGCCATTTTAAATTTTATTGACAAATGAGTGGGTTGTCTACTCGAATTGGTGATTTTTATTTTTCGTATCGACCCATAGAGTTCGCTTTTGGTAGGTATGTCTATTGTCTGTCAGCGGGCCCTATCTAAGAATTGTATGGGTAGACAGTTGAAATTTATAAAGCGTGTTTTGCCCATTTCCGCAGTATTTGGTTTTATTACGTATAATTAAAATTTAACTATCATTATCCCGATTTAAGTCTACATTTTGTACAATGAGACGGAACCTTTCATGTTGTTGTTATTTTTATTTTATTAAACGTATGTATATAAGCTGTAGTTACCTTCGTCATCGCTTCTTTTAAGAAACATTTTCCTGTCTTAATGAAGTTCTAAATATAGACGGACTAATTACTTAAAGGTCATAATTAACTAATTGTTATAATTATTTCACATAAAATAGTATATTATAATATTGACGGAAAGTTTTATGGTCTAATCGTGATGGAAGACATTTTCGCACATATGTAAAATACCTAATAAAATGAGGTCTAACTGAAAACCAGCCAAGGCTGAAAATATATCACACATACTGAACTTGATCCCTTTTGCTGCATCCTTAGTATTTGTTTTTTATATTTATTTTTAGATTTTAATTGATATATTATATCTTACGTATATGCAGCAGAGTATTGGATAACGAAGCATATTACATCACAAATATTTTGAGTTCAAGTTTAGCGGAAACAGCGTAAACGGGGTCACTCGGTGGCAATTGATCTTGCAACACCTTCCACAAATCAAAGGCGAGGGGGACCACGGTAAGTAACGGGGGACTCGGACCACAGACGATGGATAGACGGGTAAAGACCGGGCCTTCCCCGGGGCATAGACACGGCACTTGAGGGTCAGCAACTTTTGTTATTATACATAAATCTAGTTAAAAGTGTTTGAAATATAGGTAGGTATACCTTCTTTGATGAAAATCTCAAGCAGTAGTTGATCTTTTTAAAGCAGTTTAAAATGTGTACGTTTAGTATTCTAAATAAATTATGCAATCTATAAAATATTTTGTTAAAGTAAATTATTAATTAAGTTAGTTAATTTTGCACTAAACTACATTCACTAACTAGTTGCTTCACATACAAGTAAATTCATTAACTTAGTTTAGGTATTACCAAGATTATATTGCAATACTTATTTTAAAATATTAGGCCCTTCTTGCTATATCTACCATATGCTAGTTTAAAAAATCTTTATGTTTTACTTTATTGCACTGACAGAATCATAAGTAAATTTATTCTTTTGTCATCATTCGCGTAGTTACTGCCGAGAAAAAAATGTTAACAAAAGTATTTTTTGACTGTTTGATTGATGAGAACATAAACTATACAACATATTGATTAAGATATGAGTCATTTAATTATGATTAAAAAACGTTCGTATGCACTAAGTGAAATATTTTAAATTAAATCATTAGTTGTACGCACCAATGGCAAATAATGTATCGAATTATTTGCATGATTTTAGAATTCAGTACCAACAAAAGAAAAAAGGAACTCTTCTTTGATCACTTTGTGGTCTGTCTGTCTGTCGCTATCATGTTTTTAGGGAACGCACGGAGGTATCAAGTTATTATCGAATAAATTATTATCGAATACCTACTTGTATGCGACCCCTTGAAGATTGAAGGTTTTCATTTTCCAGCGAAATTGTAAAAAACAAGGCTTTAATTCTTTCAAAGAGGCTTATTTTTTGATTGCGGTGATTTAGAACAGGGCTGTCCATACCATGGCGGACCAAAACTGGTGGGTTTTGTGGGGCGCACCCCCGGTCGCATTTCGCGGCTGGAAAGCGGCCCAGTGGTGCCGTTGTCACACGGCGTAGGGTGTCGGCTGCTCCCAGCACGCCTCAGCTCATCTGAGGTGGCAGGGGATGCAGCCCATTTTCCCAGTGGAGGCGAGGCGTTTTGGCGCCTTTTGTTTCGCCCTTTCGAGGGCAGTGGCCGCTTTCATGCGGCGGTGGGTGGCAGGCCTGCAAGGCCTGCGGCGCGGCGAGTCCGGCAGTCACATCCCAGTGGCTGTCGGGGGGGTCTCTTGACTCCCCGTCGGGCAATCCGTAATCCGCAGTCTGCGGACCGGAGGTGCCGCTCACTGAGAGTGGTGCCGCGTGGAAGAATACCACTATAATAAATTACCCCAATCCCAAGGTGGGCGGATCTTGCCGAAGGGATGCATGGCTGGAGGGAGTCCAGTCGCTAGCGTGCAGGGGAGCTCACCCCTGAAAAAAGAGATGGAGTTTTTGCAATGAATACAAGTAGTTTAAAAATTATTCTCCGGGCAGGTCCTCGAAAGGGGGAATCCTGCACACCTGCTTCGGCGGGTGTCTGCCCCGTGTTATACGGAGGGGGCAAAAACTGCTTCGAGGGTCAGCATTCTGCTGGCTCTCGCACCGACGACTTACGCTTTTTCTTCATGGATTCTGATCCTGCAAATCGATTTGGTGTGTTGCGCCTTAGAGGCGGCGGAGGACCGAGCCTGCCGAGAGACGAACGTGGCAGGTTCGTCTCGACGCCGGCGCCGGAGGAGGATGAGATTGTCATCGACGGCTCTGCGGGGACCATGGACACCCTGGGCCCCGTAGAGCTGTCCGAGATGTCGGAAGTGGACGAGGGCAGTGCTCCTGTGCGCAGCTCCCGTCTAAAAAGAAAGAGATCCCCTGGGGCTGGCTCAGCCGGTGAGGACGAGGTCTCTCCTACCACGTCTGTCCAAAGGTCCACGTCTGAGTCCTTGGTGGTGGTGAGGGCCCAAACCAAGCGCGGCCGCTCCCGTGGCCGCAGCTGCACACATGGCTTGACGGTCGGCCTTGGCGAGGCCAGGAGGGCGCTAAGTGCCAGCCGGGCGCAGGCCCGTCTTGAGGTCGAGTGTGAGAGGAGGGCGACGTCAAGCCCCTCTCGCGCTCCTAGGGAGGATTGCGCGACGGCTTTCAGAGCGAAGGTGAATGCCTGGGAGCCGGCTAGCACAGTCTCCTCCTCTACTCTGGCGGACAGGATGACTCAGATCCTGGCCGCCGTAGAGGAGATGGCGGGCAAGTCGTCGTCCCTGAAAGGGACTTTCCACGGCGGTTTCAACTCTGCCGTGGAGTATGGTAGGGAGTGCGTGCGGGCCTTGACGGCCCGAACCCCTGCTGCGGAGGACAGCGTGCTGCGGCAGGAACTGGAGAGCCTCAGGGCCAGCGACAAGGCCCTGAGGCAAGAGAACGCCCGCCTTCTGTCACAGCATGCAGAGGTGATGAGGGAGGTCTCCTCTCTCCGCGAGGAGGTGCGGAGAGTGGAGAGGCCGGTGCCTCTGGATCTGGCGCAGGTGGAGGAGCGGCTTGCGCGGGAGGTAAATGCGCGTGTCATGAGAGTCCTGGACGCGCGTATAGAGGGCCTCGAGGTGTCTGGCCGCCTACTGCCCGAGAAGTCGGTGCGTCCCCCGCTTCGGGCCGACCGGGCGGCTTCTTCGCCGCAGCCGGGCCCATCTTCGGCCCCTGCTGTGGGTCCAGCACGGCCCGCTCCTCCCCCTACCAAGAAAGGGAAGGGGAAGGGAAAGGGAAGGAAGCAGCAGGTGCCTTTTTCGGCGTCTGCACCAGTTGCTTCTTCCTCCCCTGAAGTTCGCCCCGTCGTCCCGGCTCCCGTGGCGGCCCCGTCTCAGTCGGGTGGCCAAGAACGGGAGTCTTGGACGACGGTCGTCTCGCGCCGCCCCAAAGAAAGAGCGGCGGTGCAGGCGAAGGTTCCGCGGAGCGCTGCTCCTGCCAGGCCGGCACCACAGTCCGGCCGATCGGCAGCCCCCGCCAAGAAGAAGGCGCTGCGCCCGCCATCCTCAGCAGCAGTGGTCATGACGCTGCTGCCGGGCGCAGTGGAGCGGGGCCGCACCTACGAGGCGGTGATCGCCGAGGCCAAGGCGAAGATACGACTTGCCGACCTCGGCATTGCCTCGGTGCGGTTCCGAAAGGCGGTGACAGGGGCCCGGGTTCTCGAGATTGCAGGAGAGGCCCGGGAGGAGAAGGCCGATAGGCTGGCGGAGCGCCTCCGCGAAATTTATTTGCCAGAGGAGGTCAGGGTGTCCAGGCCGGTGATGCGGGCAGACGTCCGCATCGCGGGACTGGATGACTCTGTCTCCAGGGAGGAGGTGGTGGCGGCGGTAGCGGCAGTCGGCGGCTGCGCTCCCGACCTCGTGAGGCCAGGAGCGATCGGAAGGGCTACCTCTGCGGGGCTGGGGGCCATTGTGGTCTCCTGCCCCGTGGCGGTGGCGAAACGGGTGGCCAGCGGGCGATTGCTCGTTGGCTGGGTGTCGGCTGGGACGACTCTTTTGGATTCTCGTCCCAGCCGCTGCTTTAGGTGTTTCGCGCTGGGCCATCTTGGGGCCCAGTGCAAGTCATTGGTCGACCGCAGCGATAACTGCTTCCGCTGCGCTCGATCAGGGCACCGAGCCCGAGACTGCTCTGCCCCTCCCCACTGCCCCCTCTGTGAGGCTGCTGGGAGGGTGGCCGACCATCGCCCTGGGGGTAAGGCCTGCGCCCGGTCCCCCAAGGCCAAAAAGAAGGGCCCCGGCAAAGGCGTGCTGCCATCGGGCCCTACCGCCGCCACGGATCGGCCGGAGGAGGTTGATATGGAGACTCATTAATTAATGGCTCTGCTGCTCAACTTTCTCCAGGCGAACCTTAACCACTCCGCCGCGGCCCAAGATCTTCTTCTTCAGGCCATGGCGGAGTGGCAGGTCGGTCTGGCAGTGGCCGCTGAGCCCTACCGCGTCCCGGTCCGTTCCGACTGGGTCTGCGACGCGGACGGCTCAGTGGCCATTATTCAGCGTATGGCGGCGGGCACTCCTCCTCTCGTCCTCGTCGGGAGAGGGGGAGGTTTCGTAGCCGCTCGGGTCGGCGGGGTGGTGGTTGTGGGAGTCTATTTCTCCCCCAATCGCCCCCTCGTCGAGTTCGAGCGGTTTTTGGTTAGGCTGGGCGCAATAACCCAAGGCTCTTCTCTCCCCGTCATTGTGATGGGGGATCCCAACGCCAAATCCACGGCGTGGGGCTCCCGGACGACTGACGGGAGGGGGACGGCCTTGGAGGAATGGGTGACAGAGTGTGGGCTGTCCATCCTTAATCGCGGTTCGGTGGACACGTGCGTGCGCCGCAACGGGGGGTCTGTTATCGACATCTCGTTCGCCCTCTCTCGCGCATTGTGTCCACGATTGGAGGGTGCTGGAGGATGTGGAGACATTGTCTGATCACCGTTATATCAGATTCAGTGTCTCCACATCGGTGCCAGCGCCCAGCGGAGGTGTTGGAGAGCCGCGATTGGACGGCCCACGATGGGCGATCAAGCGCCTCGACAGGTCTTTGCTGCGGGAGGCAGCCCTGGTCGAGGCGTGGCCACGGGAGCCACCGCTGGTGGACGTGGAGGGGGAGGCTGCGAGGGTGTGCGCGGCCATGGCGCGTATTTGTGACGTGGCCATGCCCCGTGTTCGCGCCCCCCCGCGCAGATCCCAGGTCTACTGGTGGTCGCCGGAGATCGCCCAGCTCCGCCGAACCTGTGCGGTGGAGCGGCGCCGCTACCAGAGGTGTCGCGGAAGGAGAATCCGCGACGACGCCGAGTTGGATCGGCTCTACGCCGCCTATAGAGAGGCGGTGAGGGCCCTTCGCGGGGCCATTAGCCGGTCCAAAGCCGCAGCGTGGGACGAGCTGCTGGAGGCCGTTGAGGCGGATCCATGGGGCAGGCCGTACAAAATAGTACGGCAAAAGCTCCGAGCGTGGACCCCTCCCGTCTCCAGCAGTCTCGAACCGGCGGTACTCGGTAGGGTGGTTGAGGCACTGTTCCCAGACAGGGGAACCGACTTCGTGCCTCCCACTATGGCGGCGCCAGAAGTCACCCGTGACTCGGGCACTGAGGATGTGCCCGAGCTCACCGAGGAGGAGGTAGGAAGGGCCGTGCTACGCCTGAGGGGCAAGAGCACGGCCCCAGGTCCCGACGGCATTCCGACGAGGGCGTGGGACCTGGTTTTGAGCGGGGAGGAAGCGCCTTTTCTTTCCCGCGTGACCTCCCTCTTTGCTAGGTGTCTGCGGGATGGGGTTTTTCCGCGGCGCTGGAAGGAGGGCCGCTTGGTACTCCTTCCCAAAGAGGGACGTCCGGCCGATGACCCTTCTGGTTATCGGCCCATCGTGCTGCTCGACGAGGCGGGCAAGCTCCTGGAGCGTGTCATCGCCAACCGCCTCGTCGAGCACCTGGAGGAGGTCGGACCAGATTTGTCCGACCACCAGTTCGGGTTCCGCCGCGGCCGATCGACGATTGACGCGATCGGCCGCTTGCAGGACCTGTCGGAGAGGGCGGTTTCCCGGGGTGGGGTGTTGATTGCGGTGTCGCTCGATATCGCGAACGCCTTCAACACCCTGCCCTGGTCAACGATTATGGAGGCGCTCCGATATCACGGGGTGCCTCCATATCTGCGGCGGTTGTTGGGGAGCTACCTGTCGGAGAGGGCGGTAGTCTTCCCAACGATGGGCGGAGGAGGCTGTCGTCGGCGTATGGTGTGCGGTGTTCCACAGGGGTCTGTCCTGGGACCACTCTTGTGGAACATCGGATATGATTACGTTCTGCGCTGTGTGAACTTGCACGGCGTGGACGTGATCTGTTACGCCGACGACACCCTCGTAACATCCCGGGGTTCTGACCCCCGGGATGCGAGAGTGTTGGCCACTGTCGGCGTCGCGGCGGTGGTCGAGAGGATACGGCGGCTAGGGCTCGAGGTGGCACTGCATAAATCCGGGGCCATTATTTTCCATGGTCCCCGGAGGCGGCCGCCTCCAGGCCCTAGTATCGTGGTGGGGGGAACTCCCATCCCTGTCGAGAACACGCTGAAGTATCTCGGCGTCCTTCTCGACAGCAGATGGGACTTCGAAGCGCACCTTCGGCACCTGGGCCCGAGGTTGGTGAGCACGGCGGGAGCTCTATCTCGCCTGCTCCCCAATCTCGGAGGGAGTGGCGGCAGTTGCCGCCGCCTTTACACGGGAGTGGTGCGGTCCATAGCCCTGTATGGAGCCCCAATTTGGGCGAGCTCCATATCGGGTCGTCATTGACAGATCCTGCAGCAGTCGCAGAGGGTCATGGCGACCCGTGTCGTTAGGGGGTATCGCACCATCTCCCATGAGGTGGCATGCGCGCTCGCCGGGTCCCTGCCATGGGACCTCGACGCCGAGGTTCTCTCGGCGGTCTACTGGCGTGGCGCGCAATCCCGGAGCCAGGGTCTCCGCCCCACACCGGACACAGTGGTGCGGTGGCGTCGAGACGCTCAGACACAGGCTCTGGGCGCATGGCGGCGGCAGCTACACAGGAGCGCCGAACTACGTGCCGAAGGATCGAGGCGCCGTATCCTCGAGGCGGTCGGGCCCATCTTGGAGCGATGGGTCGGCCGTCGGTGGGGGTCGATGACTTTCCGGCTCGCACAGGTACTTTCCGGGCACGGGTGCTTTGGGAAGTATCTGTGCGACGTCGCCGGGGGGGAGTCGACCCGGTGTTGCCACCACTGTGACTGCGCGATGGATGATGCGCAGCACACTTTGGTGGCGTGCCCTGCGTGGGCTGGGCCGCGGTCGACGTTAGCCGCGGCCCTGGGTGGAGTGGCTCTCTCGCTGCCGACCATCATGCAAAAGATGGTCGACAGCGAGACGGCGTGGGAGGCGATGGCCTCCTTCTGCGAAGTGGTGATGTCGCAGAAGGAGGCCGCGGAGCGGGAGAGGGAGCGGGATCCGCTCTCTCTCCGGCTACGCCGTTGGCGCAGCGGGCGGGCCAGGAGGGCCCGTCAGGCAGCGCCCGGGGGGTCTTAGGCGGCGGGGGCAGGGGGCCCCTTCCTTCTCGCCATAGACCCCCCCCGAAGTCGGCCAGTTACGCCATGGCCGCACAAGGAGATAGGGGGGGCGCTGCAAATTGCGCCTTCCTGAGGAGGTCTCCCCGGTTCTGATCCGGGGGACGTTGGCCGCGGGCGGGGTTCCAGAAGCTACAAAATTCGGGCACTGGTGCCTCGCCCCTTTTCAACAGCGGTGGGCGTCGTCTGAAGTTTTTTAGTGGGTAGGACTGCGGTGGTCGTGTCGGCTGCAGTGAGCCCCACACCCCCTCCCGGTCTCCCCCTTTTGGCCGGGAGACAGTGCGTAAGCAGCATTTTTTTACAGACGATAATAAAAAAAAAAAAAAAAAGGGCTGTCCATACCATGGCCCGCGGGCCGCGTGCGGCCCGTGGTATGGATTATTGCGGCCCGTAGAATCTTTTTTATCTTCTTTGTTTAAATACATTATTGAGCACATTATTTTTATCGCGACGAAATTCAAATGTTTTGGGTATATTCGATAACGTCGCACACATCTCTATTCCCCGAACGCAAAATAGATACCCACCGCGCATCGTTCTTTGGACATTGTTAGTCACTTGTAATTCAACGCGACGAAAGTTTTGATTACGCAAGGTTACTCTCAGACCGATGTCATTTAATTAATAATCTTCATACGTTGCATTTCGAAAGATTTTACAATCACGGAAAAAATGCTGAATTTAATACCATTTCATAGAACGACTAAAGGCAGTGATATATTTGAAGCTGTTAACAAAACTGTAATAGAATATGGAGGATTTCGTAAGTGTTCTTGTATGGGGCAAAAGCTATGACCGGGACAGTGACAGGATTCGCGGGACTTCCAATACAAAATGACATTGATTGCCCGTTGTTGCATTGTATCATACATCAAGAAGCCTTGTGTGGAAAATCTTTGCGTCAAATGAATGCTATGAAAATTGTTATAAGGATAACCAATTTGATTAGAGGTGGAAACAGGGCATTGATACATAGAAAATTTAGGGACTTTTTAAGTGAAATCGATGCAACCTATCAGATGGCTAAGTGCTGGACAGTGCTTGCAACGCTTTTTCGCCTAACGAAAAGAAATACCTTTATTTCTAAAAAATGAAATATCATCTGACACTCAAGAACTCCGAACTACAAGATAAAATGCAAGATCCTCAGTTTCTGGCTGATCTTGCGTTTTCAACTGATATCACGCAACACTTGAATTAATTAAATTTAAAATTGCAAAGCAAAAACCACAATATAGCCAACATGTACGGAAATGGTGAATGGATTCAGAAGTAAACTGAAATTGTTCATAACGCGTCTATAACAAAATGAATTTAATTTTTTTCCAAGTTGTAAAAAACATTATTTAGAGATAAAATATTTGGAAGAATGTAATTTTTTGGACCACCTCAAATACATGGACGGAATAATCATCGAATTTAAACAACGTTTTGCAGATTAAAAAACAAATTTAGTGATATAGCACTTTTCACTCTACCATTGACGATCGCAGTTGAGTGTGATCTGCAATCAGACCCCTTTTACAAGGGCAGAACTGAAACAGGACTTGATTTTTTTAAGCTCCTCGCTGAACGTTTCTCGAAACTGACGGTCTGATCGGTCAAAAAATGGGCTCGATGATGAGCAGTACCTTTTTTTTTTTTATCGTCGGTAAAAAAATGCTGTGTACGCACTGTCTCCCGGCCAATGGGGGGACCGAGAGGGGAGTGTGGGCCTCACTGCTTCAGACACGACCACCGCAGTCCTACCCACTAAAAAACTTCCCACGACGCCCACTGCTGTTGAAAAAGGGGCAGGGGGCCAGTGCCTGAGTTTGTAGCTTCTGGCACCCCGGCGGCCAACGTCCCCCGGATCAGAACCGGAAGGACCTCCTCAGAGAAGCGCAGTGTGTCGCGCCCCCCCTACCTCCTTGTGCGGCCATGGCGTAACTGGCCGACTTCTGGGAGGGTCTATAGCTAGACGGAAGGGGCCCCTTGCCCCTGCCGCCTAAGACCCCCCAGGCGCGGCTTGACGGGCCCTTATTGCCCGCCCGCTACGCCAACGGCGAAGCCGGAGAGAGAGCGGATCCCGCTCCCTCTCCCGCTCCGCGGCCTCCTTCTGCGACATCACCACTTCGCAGAAGGAGGCCATCGCCTCCCACGCCGTCTCGCTGTCGACCATCATTCGCATGATGGTCGGCAGCGAGAGAGCGACTCCACCCAGGGCCGCGGTAAGCGTCGCCCGCGGCCCCGCCCACGCTGGGCACTCCACCAACGTGTGCTGCGCAGTGTCGAGTCACAGTGGTGGCAGCACCGGGTCGATTCCCCCCCGGCGACGTCACACAGGCACTTCCCGAAACAACCGTGCCCGGAGAGCACCTGCGTGAGCCGGAAGGAAGATAATGAGCAGTACCTACCTTTGTAAGAGTGCATAATTCAACAATTAAGCTTAATAAATCGAAATACAGGTCTTCATTGATAGATACGAACTACTAAAACATGCACTGCGCCTAGCTACTACTAATATTTAGGTTGATGTTGACAGAATTTTAAAAGACAAATTAATGAAAAAGTAGATAATAACATAACGATATTATTATTACCAGTATTTCATTTTTATAAATATTTTGCGGCCCACCAATGTATTTAGTCATTTTTATTGGCCCTGGGTCCTATCTAGTTTGGACACCCCTGCATGATTGATTTTTTTACTGTGCCAAGAGAATAACAACTAACTTATTTGCAGTTGGTAAACTAAACGCAACCTATGTCGATGAATCGAGAAAATAAGTTATCTATGGCAAAAACAAGTTTTTAGGGAACCCTCTGGCCTCGGTGCCAGAAACCTTGCACTTGACTGGTATTTTTGTATGAAAAACCATGGTATTGGCATGAGGGCCATATTGGTCAGTTTAAAATTACATGTTTCTATGCGATTAACTGTAGGTCACTTAGGTAGGAAGACACACAAAAGTTAGGACAATAGGTGTATAGGGATCCTAGCCATATCTTGGGACCCATGCCAATCTCATCTGCAAGTGGTGCACCTGCTAACCAACGGACGAGGCTCTAATGAACATAAATGTTCCCAGTAAGCGGCTATAGGCGCGCCACCTATACAATACAATTGTCAAAATGTGGGCTTATAATATGCCTCTGCCCCTACCCTTTCGGGGAAACAGGCGTGATTGTATGTATGTATGTATGTATTTACTATAAAAAGTAGTACCAAAAATATTACTACTATAAAGTATGTATATTAATAGAATCATACGGCTCCTAAAGGAGCTTATACAGCTGCTTTATACAGTACCGTTGTTCAACCAAGATTATCCCGGAGGGTCTCATCCTCAAGAAGCCATGATTTGTGTGGCGGGACGTCCCCGGGCGCTGTCCCAACAGTGTCCCGATTTATGTCCCGGATTTCGCTGTCCACTTCAAACAAACATTGTGTTAAATTGTAATACTGTTGAGATCAAGACGTTATTGTTGTATACGTCAAATGTCGACTTCTAACGGCGAAAGGTTTTCCTTTGATGGCTTTTGGATATTGAAAAATTGTGTGATTATTGAAAGTTATTAACTTAAGGGCATTGTTTGCTCTTGGCTCTAAATATACAACTGATTATTTAAACAATTGAAGTACATAAAGTTCAATATCATTTGCAAAGGTTTTTCCTCTGATTTTTTTGTTTAAATAGTAATTAAATGCAATCGTGGGCTATTTGCTTTTATGTATTAAAAAGGTTTCTGGCCTATATCTGAAAGTAATAATGTTTTTACCATCTAGCCCACAATCTACAAAAATATTTATAAACAAAACTACAAACATACCTACTGAAGTCGGGCAGAGAAGAAATAGCGCGATTACATTTGTAAGCCATAGTACTTATATTTACATAGAAAGCTTTTTTAAAAGATTTACCGCAATTAACTAATCATAGTTTTGTTAAAGTGCAGCAAAAATGAACTATATAAATTCGACTAATATCAGATTTTTCGGTTTCTTAAGAACCCAAGAAAAGACAGAAAAATGGTGAAATTTTCCCTTGAAGAAAAGTCTCGAAGACGTAAGAGTCCCATGGGGGATATTAATATCCGTGATCAGAGTCATTAGTCGGCTAGAGGGCTGCGTGGGCACAAAAGTTGCCATCACATAAATCCCGACACACTCGTCGATTCCCATAGATATGATTAATAGATACTCCTTACAACCTTTCTGCGAAGTTGCACGATTGAGAGAGTACGTGTTATTATGTTTTGTTAATTATTGTATCACTTATGAAAGGCGATTTATGTATATAAAAATTTCACTATCAGGTGGTAAATATCGAACATCGGCAATATAAAAATAAAGTAGTTTTATAGCTCTATATAGCTTACGCTGGAATCAAATTAAACTTAGTCCTGAATTCAAATTTTGATAAACGATAAATCTAATAATCAATTGACAAGGAAATCAGTATTAGCTTAAATTCGTAAATGCGATTGCGAATGTGTGTTGTAACTTTCATTTATTTGCACAAAATCAAGCCACACTGTGCCAAGTGGTACCCGCCTAGAATACTAGCCTCCCCTATAGATTACATTTCTTTTAGAGATATTTGCTCAAAATCACTACTCTGAGAAGGCGGGTTGGCGATCGCAGTTTAAGCCAGTACTCAGAGTGACGCTGCTGCCCATCATCTTGTATGATTTCTCTTTGTCGACTCTTACTACTCCCCGTGAGATGAGAGGATATAGCACTATAGTAGGCCCATACTACGAGGCACATGTGACGTATAAACTCACAAAAACACACAAAAACCAATAATCTTAAATACACAGGTGTACAGGGATCCTGCCAACATCTTCGGAGCCCGCGCCAACCTCACCTGCAAGTGGTGCATCTGCCGATCAACTGACGAGGCTCTGGCAATATAAAAGATCCCGGTAATCGGCAATAGGCTCGCCACCTATTGCGTGGGACCAACAATATCATTGGCGAAGTGTGGGCGTATCATATGCCTCTGCGTGATTGTACGTATGTATATAATAAAATTAAATCCGTCGATATACACCGTAATCTACACAAAGCATAAAAGTAATTACTTTTTATGCTTTGTTTAAGTAGATTACTAAATATTTTCCAATACTAAGAATTTCCTCTATTGAGACAATAAATTATATCTCAGTTTTTCACGATTATTATCAGCATAGTCATATTACAGTGTTATTTATTTGTTTACTTACCTCATTTTTATCTGGTGGTTTGAATCACGGCTTTTGTTTTGTGTTATAACTATGAGTGTTTTGATAAATTATCAAGCTATGAATGGCTTATGATAGTTGTCATTATCACATTTTATATCGGGTTAAATAGAGACTGAGGTTTTCCATTTCCATTTCCTTACTGCTTATGCATCACAAATAAATAAACATTCCTTGTTATTTAGAGCACTCTATTGCGCTACCCTACGTGTATACTTCTTATCATGTCTTGTCCATCCCAAGGTTGCCTGGAAGAAAATACTGTGAGCAATAAGGCCGCCCATTGTACAATTAACTTTAATGCAATTTTTTCCATTGCTGTATTTCTCTTTATTTTAGTTTACTATAAAGTGTTCATTCATTCATTCATACATTCATTCATATATTAATTCATACATTCATTCATACATTCATTCATACATTCATTCATTCATTCTTATATATATCTTACACTGCGCTTCAAGTCTCAAACTAAGCAGAGCATTTCAAAGATACTAAGCCATACTCCATATATTGTATGGACTATAGTCTATATAATAGTATAGTCCATATAATTCATGTCTCTAAGTCTCAACTTAAACTACGACTATAGTACTTAAAAAAACAATACTTTAATCGCTTCCATACTTACTTCTTTTATTTGTTTAAAAACAGACCAACCAAGACACATAATTTGTATTTATGCACTTAAATATTTGTCCTTAGCGGGAATGGAATATTGCACAGGTGTATACTGACGTCCACACTATATCGACTGTCATGGAGCTCAAATGGTGAACTGCTGTATTTTTTTTGTTTTAACACAACCTCTTTATCATTATGTAGATATGTTCCAAAATATAGACTTACAGCTAATTTTACTAGTTTTTAAAAGATGTACAGGGATCGATCGTATCATCTTTAGAGCCCAAGCCAATCTCACCTACAAGTGATGCGGAGCCTGCCTGCACCTGCCGAACAACGGACGAGCATAAAAGTAACCGGTAAGATTTTCCACCTATTACGTGAAACCAAAACAATAATTGGCGAAATGTGGGCATGTAATATGCCTCTACCCCTTCGGGGAAACAGGCGTCATTGTATGATAAAATGTTACATATTTCGAAAGGCCAATTATAAGTATCCACTAGTGTGAAATTTTTTTTTTTCTATATTTTAACATATTTTATTTTATAGCTAGTTGTAGCGGAAATAGCATCATAATTTTAGGCATAAGGCAGACATACATACTGCTGCATGTTTGTCGATCTTGTGTCGCCTGCTTCTACTGGCTTTTCGGATAGTATTACGAGTATCAAGTGATCGTTTTTAAAAAAACAATTTCATTAGTTTTTTTATTAAATTTAAATTTGCAACTGTAAACAAAAATGTTAGCATCAGATGATTGTTTGTAAATAACGCGTTTAGTGCATCGGCGATTCGCGAATGGACATTATCGCCCACCGGACTATAAATAAATATGGCGGCAAAAATGGCGGCCGTTTATCAGCCTTCGGAAGTGGCCGCTGGGGACCGGAAGCGGAGTAATAAATGTTATTAGATAGCCACTGGGCTTAGTGCGGTGTTTGTATGTTTTTTTCGGACTTCTTTCCTAATACCCTCGTTTTCCTGGTTTTGTTAATGCGTCTGGGTGCGAAAATAAATTGCTTGGGCCGGATTTAAATGAGCCGCAGTTAAGGGTTAAATCAGTTTTTATAGGGGTCCACTAATTAAGTGTTACAGGGTTTGGGTTTCGAGTACAAAATGTATTTACGATTAATATTTTCTATAGTATAGTAATGGGTTATTTTTGTATTAATATTGTTTTATTGTAAGTACACCAGGGAGGTATCTAGTTGATCACTGTTATTATATCATAAAAAACAATATGTTTGACAAATACCGTGCATGCAAGTGGTTCAAAGGCTGTTCAGAAGAAACATGCAGCCAGTGCTCAATAAAAGAACGTAATTAAAAAATGGTCTAACGTTCGACAAATTAATTTAATTTATTATTACATAGTTCTTAATGTGTTTTGATTCATGAAGAATTTTAACATTGTCCTTTACGTACAGAACATTCAGCAACCATTACTAACTACAATAGTCGATGCCTGGATTTTCATGAGAATATAGTTAAATCGTTCGGATTTAGAAAGCTATCTGAAGTTCCCGCATGAAAACTGAGAGCGCTAGAAAAGGCACGAAACACGTAAATAGTTCTGACAAACACTCGATATGTTTGCGCGATGCTCGGAGCCTGTCAAAAGCATCGGTAAACGATTCTCATCGGTTATTTACCTGCGACATGGAGTGAGCTACAAATTGGCAGATGCTGCAACTACAAAAACACGTTTACCACTTTATGCAACCTCAACACATATAATTAAAGCTCAATATCCTGTAGCTGCGCAGCAAAAGCAACTTTGTACTTCGTACGCTCGATTTGACTTCGCCATGATAGGGTTATGAAGCTAGTTGCAACTGAATATTTTTTCCACAAATTTATTGTAACGTATCTGGTTTCCACTACACAGTTCACTGGTTCGTTAAGGAAATCGTAAGTGCCACTCAAAAATATGCGTAGCTCAAACAGTATTACGTCAACCGAACTACTATCTCGGATTTTCTGCTGCAGAAATTTATTTATGGATGCTTTTTGCCACGCAGTCATCTCTATTACGACAAACAACATTTAACCATAGTATACTTTAGCAAATTGGTACAATCGTGGTATATGACAAGTTAACTCTATGATTTCGATTTTATTTTTATTATAATTGAATCTTCTTTTGGTAAAGGTGAAAAGAATAATTAAACGTTCACTGGAGTAAACTGCTTGCATATAAAGGGCTATCCTGATATTGGTGCACAATATTGCCTTCAGCTTAAGTGTTATATGCCCTTGAAGACCGATATGGCGTGGTGGCGAGTATACCCGCTTTACGCTCCAAGGTCGTGGGTTCGATTCCCACACAGGACAAATATTTGTGTGCATGAACATGAATATTTGTTCTGGTCTAGGTGTTTCCTTATGTATATTTAGTATTTATTTACAAAAAAAAGCATTTGTGTATGTTTATCCGTTATTTAGTATCCATAACAGAAGTTCTTAATGATACTTATCTTGGAACTAAATAATTGATGTAATTGTTAGAAAATATTTAATTACATGCCTACTTATTTCGACACCTACATACATATATTCACGCCTGTTTCTCTGAACGGGTAGGCAGACGCATTATACGCTCACATTTCGTCAACTTTATTGTTAGTCCCACGTAATAGATGGCGAGCCTGTTCCCTTTTACTGTTTCGTTTGCCAGAGCCTCGTCCATTGATCGGCAGGTGTACTACCTGCAGGTGATATTGGATTGGGCTTCTAAGGTCTTAGTAGAATCCCTATACACCTTGTTAGCAACCTATAAAACGCAATAAAGTACACATTGAGTAAAATGCACATAATAGTATTTCTGCTGAATATCTGGAAAACCTGGGCGTTCTGTCTCAAAGAAAAAAACATTCAGGTGATATATATCTGGTAAGATAGGCAGGAAGGCAATGGGAGAATGATTTTAGAAGCATCACCTATATAAATGAGTTGCTTTTTAAGCTTTTATAAATAATCAAAGTATTTGATCCAATCTATATGCAAAGAAGCTCTGTATGCCTTTTTTGTTCATAATCATAGTCTTAATAATAATAATTCTTTATTCTTTCATTACCTAATATTTCTTTATTGTTTTCACACCTAAGATTTCATCCAATCATGATGATATCCGACCGATATGGCGTGGTGGCGAGTAAAAGTAAAAAGTTCTTTATTCCATAAACTATTACATAGCACTCAAAAAAGTCAAAACAAAATATGTATAGAAAATAAAAACTAAGTATACCCGCACTCCGCTCCTAAGGTCGTGGTTTCGATTCCCACACAGGATAAATCTTTGTGTGCATGAACATGAATATTTGTTCTGGTCTGGGTGTTTCACAATGTATATTGAGTATTTATTTACAAAAAAATGTATTTTCATTTGTTTAATCGTTGTTTAGTATTCCTAACACAAGTTCATAATAGTTGTCAGAAAATATTTATTTAAATTAAAAAAACGTGAACGTTACTACTGAATTTAAACTGCTGATGTTCGTCACTCGGGCGAAGGAAATAATAGTCAGAAATATTTATCTCAATGCAATAAAGCACAGCGCTTATCTCTGAACAGAAATGTTGGCGATGATACAAACAAATGATGTTTGTTTCACTATTTACACGACAGGCGGCGCTGGCGGCGCCTCGGGCTCATGACTCGTGTTGCAATATTGCCAATACTGGCTAACCTCCAAACTGCCAAAATTGCTGTCATTAAGGCAACTGTCATAATATTTGGGGCTGAAAAGAGAACACAACGTGAAATGTACTTTACCTATATATGTTAAGTCTTATAATGATTTATTAGGGCATATATACTAGGGATAATATATTTATACCTTTTTCAATCAGTCTAATGGTTATTCACATTTCATATATTATTAAGGGCTGGCTGCCAATTTAAAATAAAGCGTTAAAGACCACATAATATGATCATCATCATCTCAGCCCATTAACGTCCCACTACTGAGCACGAGCCTCCTCTCACATGCCAAGGTGCGAAGGTATTGGGTCATACTCCACCACGCTGACCCAGTGCGGATTGGCGGAGGCAGGTGTATGGCGTCCTGCTGTTAGAATTTATCAAGCCGCCCATTAGGCCTCTAACAAGGCTTAACGAATACCACATTTAGTGATAACCGGGACCAACGGCTTAATGTGCCTTCCGAAGCACGGAAGCGCTCGATATCAAATGCCACACAAAACGTCATCCAAGGACTGACCTCTGTAAACTCTGCTGTACTTCGGTGATCGTTTCCGACCACCGAGCACCGCAGGGCTACGAGCGCTTTACCTTAAAAAATATTTTATTATAAATTTAGAGTGTTTTATTTTAAACTGAATGACTGGTGCTTAATTTCGGTGAGCCTCTTGTCCACTTCATCTGTAATTATTTAATGCGTCCTCAAAAAAATATTTTTCAAACAAGCAGGCATGTTCTAGTTTTTTAAAATATGTATTTTTCATTATTTTATATTGTGGTCAATACTAAGTAAATAGTTGGCAGAGCAATATGTAGTAAATAAAAAGAAACAGTAGGTAAGGACCTGTTTTACAATGTCTGGATAAGAGATAATCTTCAGTTAAAATAACTGTTTTTAAAATACTATCTGTCAAGTAAACAGTTAGGGGAACTTAATAGGTTGGGGAAAAAGTCTTTTCGTATTTTTGTATGAAAAGTCAAGACATTTTTTTCAAAGTTTATTTACATTTATTTACAATATATATGTACCGTTTTGTTGAATAACTTTCTGCCATTTTGTGGGCAGAGACATTATCCCGTTACTGTAGAAACTTTGGGACTTCTGATCAAAAAAACGGGACAAATATTTTTGGCAGTAATCTCTTGAGGTCAACCTTACAGAACCAAAAGAATTCTGCAGAGACCGAAACAGGTGAAAATCTGAAGGCGCAAGGTCAGGGCTATATAGTGGATGCACTAGGACCTCCCAGTCGAACTCTCTTAATTTTTGCTGAGTGGCTAAAGATGTGTGTGGTCTAGCGTTATCGTGATGAAAGACCACACCCTTCCATTGATCAATTCCGGCCGTTTTCTCTCGACTGCTTCCTTTAATCTCATCAGTTGCTGGCAGTAAAGATCAGAATCGATGGTTTTGCCGGGCGGTAAAAGCTCATAATAAACAATGCCCTTCCAATCCCACCATACACACAGCATCACCTTATTTCGTGTTAGGCCAGGTTTGGCCACAGTCTGTGAAGCCTGGCCAACTTTCAACCACGACCTTTTTCGCACATTCTTGTCGTACGTGATCCACTTTTCATCGCCAGTTATCAATCTCTTCAAAAACGGCTCGGTTTCATTACGTCTCAATAATGAATCGCAAATGAGTACACGGTTCATTAAGTTTCTTTGAGTGAGCTCGTGTGGCACCCAAATATCGAGCTTTTTTGTATAACCAGCTTTCTTCAAATGGGTCAAAACTGTTTTGTGGTCAATTCCCAGTTCTTCAGCTACATCGTAACTACTAATATGCCGATCTTGCTCCACTCTTTCAAAAATGGCGTCCATTTTATTCGTAACAGGGCGACCAGAGCGAGGTGCATCTTTAACATCAAAATTTCCGGACTGAAAACGTTTGAACCAAATTTGTGCTACTCTTACTGACACTGCATCAGGTCCATAAACATCACAAATTTTTTTCACTGCTTGAGTTGCATTTTTGCCTTTTTTACAATAAAATTTTAAAATGTATCGAATTTCTTCATTAGATTCACTCATTTTAACGGAGAGAAAAACAAATGAAAAATAGCGGGAAACAACTTTTTTTAATTTTTTTCTTTTCTTTATAATGGAACCTTTTTAATGTTACCAAAACTAGCCAGACACAAATAGTACAGTCAAAAAAAATTTATAATAAGTTTATACCTACGTTATGCGAAAAGACTTTTTCCCCGACCTAATATTTCATAATATCCTAGCATTATCCCGGTTGCCCTAGACTTAAGCTTAGGGCTCATGGTCTGCTTACTGGTTTGACCAGATTTGGCTGAATTTCAGTTAATAATAGTATGAATAGAAACTTATTTGGACGTTGTGAATCAGGCCCTTGTCGGTTACACAGCTTATTTTCTTATTTCTTATAGCGTCTCTCATCAACTGGCATCTCATTTAAATACTGGACGAATACATTTTGTATGAAAAGACAGACACTAAAATCACAACACCAAAGCATGCAAAATATGAAAATTGAATATACTTTTTGAAGCCAAATTGTATAAACCACTTCAAGTGAAGTCAAAAATTCGCACATCAGTAACCGCGACCCTAAGCTCGTTAGGGCTGCCACTAATTACGGCCACAATTCCGTAGCTTAAAATTAGAAACTGTGCCACATACTGCCGTCTTTCTCCTGCACATGTGGAGCAATGTTGACGTGGTCGACGCTGCCCCAGCCTGGATACAGTGAAATATCACTTTCTGGTATGATAAAGTTTCTTCTGAAGGTTCTTCAATGGGTATCACATGCGGAATAACAATGAGCAGCCTACGTGGTATGGCTTGATCAAAGTTGCGGAAACCATAATTGTTGGAAAATTAAGGCCTGTATCTAGCTGTGACTGTTGTTTACCTGTAATTATATTGAGTTTAAAGTTCTTTGCATATAACTTACTAACTTCGAATATTACTGCTACCTAATTAAATACCATTATCCACGTAAGCACGAATTTGGCTTAGTCTGTCAAAAGTTCGGCCATAGATTCAACTGGCGCCGAGTTCAAATCTGTCTGATATTGTAATAACATGAAACGCTTTATCGTGGTAACGAGAGTTTCTACGGATTATAAATTTGAAATATTTGTTAATATATATAAAATTGTTAAGGTTTTAAATATTTTTTACTTCACCTCGATGTGCGCTGGTACCTTAAGTGCTGGCTGTTCGTTAGTTGTTAAGCTAGTTACCCTTTCCCATCTCACCTTTATAATATTTTCTTGATGAAACTCCCTTAGTTGTTGGTGTAATTGTCATGAGAATTATGATCTAAATTTATTGTAATTGTAATGTAATTGTATATGTAATTGTATTGGTTTAATTACATAGTTAAAACACTGATCAGCATTTAACTATGGCCAAGCGGGCACTTGTGTGTGTTTCGGCGAGTGTGTGCGTAGGTAAACACCGGGTTAAGCCTAACTGGCCCTAATGAATCGTAATGACCCCTATAATTCGCGGCGTAACTAACTGGCCATGTGGGGCCCCCCATCCCCCTTTGGAAGCGAGCCATATCGCGTATGACAGCCGATTCTCTTTTTAAATTTTAGCATAACCACGTACAGATTTTCTGTTACGTGCTCAGATTTTGTTTCGTGGTAGGAGAAATGAAAGTATTAAGCAATGTTTGAAGCGAGAAAAAACTAAAACGAGTTTACAATGCTTGTTTTTATTTTGTTCAGATTTTAAGAAAGTAAATTGAATGACTATTGACTATGTTTTAACTTTACGTGTATATTAGAAATGACAGACAGAGATTATGATACAAACACATATATCTAGATATACAATAAATAAGGCAAGTATCACGATTTGTATCGAAATTAAGCGTGCCGACTTCTTAACACCTACTATGACATCATTGCCGATATTCAGCGACGGGAAATACAATCTGATTCATCGATACTGATGCCGCTGATGATACCTAAATATTACATACATAAAATCGTTCATGTTACAGTATTTAAAAAACAATAAACTGTAAGTAGCGGCGGTAAACCTCGACGAATCGTCGGGTTCAGATATGCGAAGAACATGCATTTGCGTTTTCTATTGTATATTTATGTCTGTGGATACAAATGAATAGCTTGGCTCTTATAAACTTGGTAGGCGGAAACGATCTTCGATGTAAATCAAAGTTTACAGAGATCAGCCCTTGGTTGGATGACCGTTTCCATGTTTCGGATGGCACGTTCCATTGGCCCGATAATCGTACGTGGAGCAAATATAATTTTAAAAAATCGGTTTAAAAGATAACGATTTAGCTAAGTAGTAACAGGGTAGCTGTGATGATGGCGATATGTAAAAATGATTTTTTCTTAAGAATTGTTCGTATTTTTCAATCCTTATGAAGTTATAATTACTGGATGATATAGGCAATAAAGAATGGGGGCGCGCACATGCTCACAGTTAATAAAATATATTGTACTTTACAACAAATTTAGAAGATTTTTTTTAAAGTAGTAGTTACGAGGGCCGCGATTTTGTTCACACAGGTAACTAGAATGGGTCTAAACTTTATAAAAATACTTTTCAGTCAGTATGTCACTAAGTTATGCAATGTTATTATTTCCTGCCCACTTTTAATAAGTTATATCATGTTATTTTTTTCTTTCCGCTTTTATTAACTGAATAGGCTAAATAGGCTAATTTTAGTATGTTATTGTTTGATTTTAGTTTCTTATTATTGTTTTATTTGAGATTGTTTTGTGACGTATTTTGTGCACGTGTCTACTTTGTATTTGTTTTTTCCTTTTTTTCGGTCTGCTGGAAGAAATTCCTTTTAGGGATAAGCAGTGCCGTTGTACATGTCTTTCAAAACTCTTATCTTTGTGTATGTTCCTTATGTGCATAAATTGTTAAAAAAATAAATGAAAAATAGGCACTGTTTTATTCTATGGCGATAGTATTAAATATGTAATTTTTTCAACAGCAAAACTTAGTTATTAAATAAAGCTGTAAAATAAATATGCGAATAATTGTATAAATAATGTCAATCCGTTAAATATATTTTATTTAGTATCATATACATGGGCACTCTAAATATTGTTTGTTAAGGAAGCCTGCACAGCCGGCGCCCCAACTCGAAACTACAGCGAAAGAGCTCGTTACTCCTTCTGTAATTTATTTAATTGCTCTGTGGCTGTAATTATTCATGAAATTACGGCAATTACGTCTCGAGAAACAATTATTTATTGTGCAAACTTGAATCTTAACTCACATTTTATTCCATAATGCAATACGAGATAGCAAATGGTCGAGACTGCTTTGTTTCAAGACGTTTTAATTCGCTTTTAAATTACAACTTTTTGATAGGGAGTTATATTTTTAATTTAAATTGGCAGGGAAGAGTCACAAATTTTTTATATTAATTTGAATTTATAGGTTCAGTGTTTTGAAACTTTTAATAACGTTAAATATTAAGAATTATCTTTATACTTATGTTTTAATACCTGTGCTCTGTAAGCCACTAACAAAAAAAATACTTATTTTATTTGAAACAAACTTTCATTTTGTATAATTAAGCTTGTTACTGAGTATTACTCTTTTGTTTATTAGTTTTACATTGAATTAAATGAAAAAATAAGATATTTTTGTGTCTCTAAAAGGTTAAAATGTAGAAAATAGCGATTCAAGAGAAGGTTATGTTTACTAAATAAAATCTTCTGTATTATCTTGTCTTGTTCTGTGGGTGTATAAGGCTCCTACCAAGATCTGAGGAGTCCAAGCCAACCTCACCTGCAAGTGGTGCACCTGCCGATCAACGGACGAGGCTCTGGCTCTGGCGAACATAAAAGTGCCCGGAAAGCGGCAATAGGCTTGCCACCTATTAAGTGGGACCAACAATATAAATGGTGAAGTGTGGGCGTAAAGTATGCCTCTGCCTACTCCTTCGAGAAAACAGGCGTGATATAATATATATATGTATGTATGTATAAAATCTTCTAACCAAAAGTAATGACGAGTACCTAATCAATTATTCTATTATTATTATATTATCATCAAATATATTGATAATGGCAATAGAACATACATAAAGTCAAAATAGGATGTAGGCAGCTAAATCATTGGTTGGGGACGGTTAGCACTAATATGTTGTAATACTTAGGCCTAGGTCTTGTTTAGTCCTAGGGACTAAAATGGGATATTCTAATAGCTGGGCACCACATACCATGACCACTTCCAGAATTATCCTACAATATGTTGTGAAAGGCGGACTGATTCTACATCTGATAATGAAACTTTTATAGACTTTAAAGTTCTTTAATTTGATACTTATGTTAAGGTTGAAATCATACAACATACAATACAAGGTTTTGATTCTGGTAACAATACAACCATAGAACTAAAGGTGTATGTGAAATATCAGTCCAATATAACATCGGATAAAATAAATATAACGTTTAAATTTAATATGATCTTTATGTATGATAATAATCTCTTAGGGCCTTATGACAAAACAAGATCTTAAGTTAAACCAGGTATAAAACTATTGCTGTTAGTTTTATTTGGTAAAATGAAGACAGTGACAGCAGTAGTTTTAGACTTTAGTAAAAGCCTACTGGACACAAGCATTCTCCCAACCAACAAGAAACTTCTTTTAATTCTTTCAGGTTTCAAGTCACACTCTACAACGAGAATCTAGTGTGAATTGACGGAGATAGATTAATTTCAACTATGTCTAGATAACCGTGGCTTAGATAATATATTATAAGAGCAGGATGCAGAACGGTACCACGCCGTCATGTGTGGTGTTTGCCGTGCTCATTCGACTCTATGGAGCGCTCTAGTTTCTTGAACTGCATCGACTGCTTTATCAGAAGAATGTGATCAATATAAAGAGCCCCATCTAAAATATATATCTGATAAAAATGGAATACGTTTCTCAGCCGCAGCAACGTAAACAAACGGAATCCCGTGATTTTATACTAAAACTGGGCGGAATGGCAAGGGGAACAACAAGACCATTTGCCCAGTCGCTATGTCCTGCATATTAATCACCGCCAGAGGCGCCATCTGCCGCCGGCCACTGGTCTGCGGATTCACTCTAAATTAAAATATTTGGGACTCGCTCGACTCGTCTTGACAAGCGTGTAACATTTGGTGGTAATATGGGACTCTGTTAATTTTGGTTGCGTTTTAATATTTACTTAGTTTTTTTATTTTGCAAAAAGAAGGATACTTAACAGTAATTACAAGTAATTGGACATTTTATTGCTTTAACCTTTGCCAATTTGTATATTTGTGTATGTATTTTATTTTTATGTTAATGTCACATTAACAGCCCAATAACCTTGTAGTTATGATATTACTACTCAGGACAGACTGTTTAATAGGTATAGATAGGACTTCGTCATAAGTCAAGGATTGCCATTTATTGTTACATATTTGTTCACACAGTTCATGTTGAAACATTTTTAAAGAATTAACTTTTTATAGAACAATTTTGCATTTAGATAACTCGCATTTGTTATTGACCATATTTGCACATTATTTAGGCGGCTGGTACTCACCCATTCTTCAAAGATTGTTTCGTGAAAGTGTTAAAACCCATATTTTAAAACTGAAAAAATTTACTATTTCCCAACAGTACTTTCTTATCAGTCTTAATTCTTACTAACATAAAATATTGGCTCTGCTAGAAATAATTATTTTGAATTAGATTTATTATGTTCCTAATCATTAGTTGAAATAATAAGTCATAATAGTTTCGAATCTGAACAAATTCTTTACTGCCCTTAATTTATCAAATACTGAAAAAACCTTTATTCATATATCAGCATCAAAAATATACCTTAAAACATTGGAAATAAAGGCTTCAGTGGCCGATTAGGATATCTTCAACTGGTCTCGTACGTGACAAATTCATTTTTGGGTTTGCTTTAATTTGTTTGCCGGCGCGCCGCTATTCGGAAAATGCCATTTCTCATTGAACAGATTACCGAGATTACGAATTCATTAGGGAGGCTATATCTTTTGCTCGTAGGGTCTTGCCTAATTGATATCGTGCACGTGTAGTGTGTGAGAACAAATTGAATAAAGGAATGTTTCTGAAATGTTTGCTCGATTTCGGGGTTTACGTTTAAATTTTATCGCTGTAATCTACTTTATAATTTATGTGCTGAAGTGACTTTTTTGTAGTAAAGCCTCATGCCTAACATCTCAATTCTGAAACGTTTCATTTAGATTTTGTAAAGTCTGCGTCATACAGTTAGTTACATCTAAAGCCTTATAACAATTGATATACGTCTCTATTGTCAAGAGCATTAGGGCGTATTCCGATATATGCTTTAAGTGCTAGCTACTATTTAACGCTGACAGTACGCAGTTGATCAAATTATTTGGCATCTCTCATCTTCCTTCTTCTTCTTCGTACGGTCTTCGCAACTCGACGTCAGGTACGCCCTTTTTGCGTCGGAGCGTTGTATGACCGGAACACTCCTGCCTTACTAAGATGACTAGACATACTAGTATGACTGGAGTGATCCATCCATCATAGTTTGACATTACTTATAAGTTAACTACGAACATGGTGGACACCTCAAGGTCACATTTTTAGGTTACATGATCTAGCTGCAATAGAAAGAAACAAACTGGTGCTGAAAAAAAAACTAAAAGAAATCTTAAAATGCAAGAATATAATGGCTGATACCTAAATGCTAAAATTTAGACACGATAAGATTCTGGTGAAAAATATACTCAAAAATTAAAGATGCTTAAAAGGAAGATAAGTTATTAGCTATTTGATAAATATTAGTGATAATGATTTAATGTATCATCCATCCCCGCAGGTACTGATTAAAAGATGATACCTGTCAAATATGTATCAAAATAACGTGTGATTAACAGTGCTCTGAAAACTATCATATTAATTGCTTTATTAAAATGTTTCAAAAGAGGTAATATAAATTATTTTACGACATCGCGATATTAAAATTGTACACAAAAAATACACAGACTTGTAGAGATTAATAAAAAACTTCTTACCTATCAGAGTTATTTTCGTCTTAATCAATTGATACCAGACGTTATCGGGGTAACGTTTGTGAAAATTAGGTTTCGACTGTACAAAATAAAAGGTATAATTAATTAAGTTGCTAATATTTTTTTAGGTTTGCTGGAACTTATACATATGTACAAAACAGCCTCACTCAATGAGCTACAGCTGCGTAAAGACATTGCATCTCTCAGTGTCTTCTACCGGAACTACTATGGCGAGTGTTCTGAGGAGCCCGCCATCCCGCCTTCGCCTGACCTTTCCCGACGCGTGCTGGTCTTAGAAACCATCTTCATACTGTGCAGACTATCAGCACTTGAACCAAGAAATTTGGGAAGACGTTTCTGAACAAGACCACTAAGCTCTGGAATTCGCTGTCGGCTCATGTGTTTCCTATGATCCCGGGTCTTTTAAGCGGGGCGTGAAACGAAATTTTAGCAAGCCGTCATGAGTGGATGCGTGTACCGTGCTTATTTCGCGATATGAAGCGCTTTAATTTTTTTTTGGGACTGCATCGACTGCTTTCCATCAGGCAGGATGTAGTCATTATGACGTGTTGCGGGATTGTTCGAAAGGGTTACCGCGGCCTTGGTGTTACAGGCTGAAGAAGGAACATGAATGGTTTTTAGTCAGTAAAAGTCTGACACACCCTTCCGCTTCACCCACAGCGAAAGACTGTCATTTGATGATTTTTCATGCGGGAAAAAAAAAGTCATTATGACGTGTCACATTATAAAAATAATAATAAAACAAATAAGCTCACCTCTATAATTTTTTATGTGACTAATGAAAAGCAGTCGATGCAGTCCAGAAAAGTAGGAGCGCTCCGTACCGCGTAACAAGCGCACCCACTCATGACAGCCTGCACAATTGCCGCTTTACGGCTTAAAAGGCGCAGGACTGTAGGAGTTGGGGAACACATGCACCGGCAGAGATTATCTCAGCCACATGGTCTTAGACAGAAACGACTTACTATTTTTTTGGTTCGAGTGCTAATATACTGCACGATGCTAGGATGGTTCCTAAGACCAGAAATCTTTATACTTACAGTGATTTTTTTTATCTGTCTTTATGTCGAATAATATATATATATACCTCCGTCTAACTACCCAATGTTTGTTCCCCGCTTAGTTTCAGTTAGTGCAATTAGTAAAATGCGGGCGTCGTGCGCAGGCTTGCGGTTCGATGCTCGCGCGTGGACGACCCCTGTCCGCACCACGTGCTGTCTTCCAACCCTGCCCCAACTGCCCCCACAAACCAACTATATTAATTAAACACTGTTATTGATGTGCCAAGTTTCAGAAACCTTTAAAGTTTCACTTCAAAGACGAATGTGGGTGTAAGGGAAACAATGTTGTGATAGGATTTTTGGTGAACAAAAAGGCAATAGGGAAGAATGGTTTCTTTTTGGGGAAATTTAGTAAATAGTATAATTAGGAATAAGAATGTTTCGTTTGAGGAAAATTAGTAATAAGTAAGCCCTTACAAAAAAGCAGGTTCTCTTGGCGAAAATTTTTTAAATAGTAAGCCCCTAGGAATTAGAAAATAATTATTTATATATATTGACGACTGGTGTAGTGCGGAGGTTGTTTTATCCTTTCTTATGCTACAAAGATCGTTAATTTTATTCCCTCATAAAATAAATATTTGCTCACAAATAATGAAGATTGATAGGTACTTTTATTGGGCTATGAGTATTCTATGAATTATAAGTATGTTTTTATAAAATTATAATATTGTTTACATATATAAATCTATTGTCAAGTAACAACAGACAAGCTTGGCTTAAGTTTTAGGCTACATGGACCTGTCGGAAAAGTCAAACAATAGGTAGGAAAATATATTACATTAGTAGGTACTAAAGACTAATAATGCCTGTATACCGATATAGAAAAAAACAAACATTTCTATATACGATAAATATCAATTAAAAAAGTATTTAAATTGATATGCGTACCCGTTGTTATCGTGTCAGGGCATGATGCATAAGACGTTACTCATCATCAACTACCGAGCTAATCTACGTTAGTGATGCAAGTGAAGCTAACAAAATATCCAACGAGTCAGTTAATTATGGTTTTTGGTGTGAACCCAATAGTTAAGCTCGCAAATATTCTGCATAGTTTGTTTCCTTCTATCGCTTCACCCACCTAGCTCGCTCGCTCGCTCACTGGCGGTGTGGCCTGCGCTTTAGCTTTAGGTTTTTGTTTGTACAGATTTTCGTCGTACCAGCGTTAATCTTGTTGGTTGTCCTTATAAATAAAAAATAAAAAGACATCTCTCATTATCAAATAGATTAAGCTAAATTATTATGGTAATTCTTATTATTTATAAAATTATTATTATTTCTTATTATTTTCATTATTATTATTTATTAAATTATTATTATTACTTACTGGTCTGGTTAGACAGCCAAATCTGGTTAGATTTGGCTGAATTTCAGTTTCTAATGATTTTGTATGAAAATCGCTTAATGACATTATATAAAAAAAATTGGTGAATTTGATGTCTCTTCACATTGTTATTTAATTTATATAAATGTCCTCTTTATATATATTTTTAACTTTGTATGCTTTAATTTTATAAGCATTGAACTGCAACTGAATTAGTAATTGTAATTGGGCCAGACCCATGTAACTAATACATGAATAAATAAATATATTTCAAATTAATGCGTTTGGTTCATATGTGAAAACATAGTACATACCTTTATTCATCTTTCAGTGTGCATTGTACTTAAAAAGCCTAATCAGCCTACTAGGTAGAGTTATGTCAGCGACAAAATATACGTAGGACTACTGCTAGATGTACTAGACAATATCGCTTTATGCATTCCTGTAATCCAATATGAAGGTCGCGGTAGTTAGTGAAAATGCCGTGCATAATTGTCATGAAAATTTATGAGTAGTGTTGTTATATAGTGGCACTGCATACATGAATAATGCTAACATATCAATCTTAATAGTATTTAAAATTAATTTACTGATTCAGGCGTTACTTTGCGGAAATCCATTGTAAGCAAGTGATGGATTAAAAATATCTTTGTAACAATGCCCGCGCAACTATAATTTACCGCAAAATCGAGAAACTATTCAACATAAAACCAAGCGTTGGTCGTAAAGACATCGTTGGTCTGAGGTTCCAATCTTACCTTAGGATTTATTTGCCGTTGGCTATAAGGTCAAATTTGGAAAGAAAGTTTCAACTTCAGCTGCAACAACATCACGGCTCGTCATAAATACTAGTTTACTGAAATTCTCGTAACTCGACCAATAGACAAAATCTTTATTTAACAGCTCCGATGAAACACTTATCAATGTCGAATTTTATTGACACCTAACGCGCTCAATCGCTACCGGCATTATCACTAGGAGCTTGAGACAATTCGGGCAAGAAACTCGTTAAGGTTATCCTATCGCCAGTACTTTACCCGCTACTCATTCATTCACTATTGACATAATAAATTTTAGCTTCCTGATATTAGGTACTCATAAATATTAGAACCTTAAATACCCGATCTATAAACATTTCTAAAGGCAATAGAGATTTTCGAATTACCAAAGAAATTACAATAAAACTCATCCAACAGAGTTCTATCTCACCTCAGCGCTAAAATAATGGCAGTGAGCTATAAGCGAGTGTATAATTTCCCCGGGATTATCTGCAGACGGCGGGCAAAGCCGGCGATTAGTCGCTAGTATCGCGACGCCAGGATCCCGGCTTATCGTGGAACGACTGCCAAGGAATACTGATTACGGCACCTTTATTAGGTATGCGGGTAAAGGTGTGGAATTATCTGATTAGGCATTAATATCATTGTGGAGATTCACTGTATAGCCTTTGTAACGATATTGAGATAAGGCTTTAGTATTCTGATCGGCTCAATACGAATCGCTTCTGCTACAATTATTTTATATACATCTTCATGACGAACGGAATAATACAGATTTTAGTAAAGGGTAAAATTTAAGAGATTACATAATATTTCCAAAATGATTATATTTTTTTCTGGTAATTCCAAAATGATTATATCATTGTTATTACCAGTAGTTTTGCCTTCTCAGAGATATTCTAAATTAAAAAGTAAATAATTTAATAAAAAATATTATATCAATGAAAACTCATTAAATGATTTCAATCAAGAAAAATAAGCTTAAAGTTGCCACTTGAAGAACAGACACATCGCAGGAAAATAACATTTCATTTATGTGTGTTGCACAAAGTTTATGTAAAATATTTCATTTTTAAATTCAGCTAAAAGAAGCTGGCTATTTTTAAAGAAAAGGTTTTAATGTCCAAGCAGATAACGCCACTAGTAACATACTAAAAAAACATTATGAATAGTGTACGACATAAAATTTTACCCCCTGTTTATGTGGCAAAAACTTTGTCATAATATGTAGGCACTTTTTTGCCGTAACCAAAGACACTAAAATTAATCATCATCAATAAAATCGAAACGTCCAATGGAAATAGAATTCAGCGACACAGAACAGGCGCTACACTTAAATAAATAAACCGAAAAATGCAAAAGGGAAAAAACATGAAACAGAGGAATAATGGCGGACATAAAAGAGGACAGTTTGCGTCACAAAGCCGCATGCGGGCCTCAGATATTGACAGTAAATTTCATTCATACGGCATTAGTGCCGCGCCATCAGATACAGGGATATACCCCGCAAACAAAACTGCATTGCCTCTAGTAGATATGTCATATTTTATTTTGCTTTCACATCAGTAAAAAAAAGTCTCTATATAAACGCTTTATTAATCACTTATTTTAGAAATAATATATGACTTGAAACAACAAAATTTATACAAAGTAAGCAAAGGCTGCCTTTTTGCCAAAAGAGAGATATATTAGATGTTATTTTTATAATCAATATCTTTTATACAATATTATATAAACATAGATATTATGAATGACTTATAAGAGGACAGTTTGCGTCACAAAGCCGCATGCGGGCCTCAGATATTGACAGTAAATTTCATTCATACGGCATTAGTGCCGCGCCATCAGATACAGGGATATACCCCGCAAACAAAACTGCATTAACTCTAGTATATATGTCATATTTTAATTTGCTTTCACATCAAAAAAATACAGTCTCTAGATAAACGCTTTATTAATCACTTATTATATAAATAATATAATTGACCTAAAACAACAAAATTTATACAAAGTAGTCAAAGGCTGCCTTCTTGCCAAAAGAGAGATATATGAGATGTTATTTTTATAATGAATAGGACAGTTTGCGTCACAAAGCCTCAGATATTGACGGAAAATTTCATTCATACGGCATTAGTGCCGCGAAATCAGATACAGGGATATACCCCGCAAACAAAACTGCTTTCACTCTAGTAGAAATGGCATGTTCTTAATCGCTTTTATATACAAATTCTCCTTCTTTCTTTTTAAGAAAATTTGACTCTTGTGTATAAAAGGTCACATTGCCTAGGGAACGATGTCATGAAAGTCCACACCTCACAAAGCCACATGAAGGCAAACAACCAACCTCATTTCTTGCGTATCGACGGGAAGCTAAATTGGTGAAGGCCAATACACATTTTAAAAGCAAATATATGCATAGTATAGATATGTATAGAACACAGCCCAGACCGCGAATAGGTGTTAAGGCAAGCAAGGCAAGATACGAGTATTAGGTGGAAGTGGTGTAAGGACGATCTGCAGAGAATATCAACAATCATTAGCAAGGTTGGTTACCATCATTAAACAGCACGCCATCATTGTAATTGAGGCTGCTTTCAAAAAATATATCGTCTACTTAACGACAGGCACTCAGCAGTCAAAGACAACAAACAAACAAAATTTTGCATTTATAAAATTTGTATATATAGAAGGACTTGTCATATGTGCTAAACTAAACCTAAATAGTTTAGGCTAATTCTATTCAGCTATTATAATATATTATCTTATGAACATACTAACAGTGGTATGTATTTTATAAGATAAATATGATTTTTAAATCTATGGGTATTACCAAAAAATACAAAAAAGTAAGAAAATATAAACAAAGTATACCAAAAGTACAAAAAATACCCAATACGAAACATTGAAACTCTAGACAAATTATTTTAAGGTGCGGTAAAATAGATTCTGAGGTCTTTATTCCGTGCTACGCCACCCGTAGCAGCGTCCGGACCCGACTACGGCCGTATAGCGATTTAACTACAAACGCCACGGCCACGACTTTCAAACAGATTTATAATAATACAATGTAATAATAAATTATTTTATTGCTCAGGTTTTATATTTTAGAACTTATTTTATGAAGGTTAGTCTCTCGACGAACTGATGGCCAATCGAGCCCACATATCGACGGTAGCAATTAACAATGTCATAAGTGAAAAGTAATGACCTATCACTTATGATATTGTTAAAAATGGCGAACATAACATTGCCCGGTAAGCGGCAATATGCTCGTCACCTATTGGGAACAACTATATAATCGGCGAAGTGTGGGTGTATAATATGCCTCTGTCTAAACCTTTGAGGAAAATTGTTAAAAGCAACAACTTTTCACTTACGACATTGTTAATTGCTTTCATCGATATGTTAGAGTGAAAACCGCATTGTGCATACGTATTGTTCACTTTAGAATGATGGCTGGTATTGGAGATAAGCGTTCTGCGGAAAACGGTTAGCACCCATTGGGGGAAGGCCTATGTTTAGACGACTACTACTAGACGACGCTAATTGATTGAGTAAAAAGACGATCGTGACGATCGTGACAAGCGTCATGCTTTACTATCAATTTAAGCTATACAATTTTCAAATAAAAATTATATGGAACATGTGCTATCTTGCTTAAATGTATACCATATTTATTTTATTTTTGTAATTGACTGATATATCAAGATGCGGTGCAGGGCTTTTCTTTAATGGCCTTGTTCTGATCATTGATAGGCGCATTTCATACCATCAAGAATCGTGCTCGCTTTACAACTCCGAAACCAAAATTACTGTGTTACACCAATCAATCAAGGAATTGTAGACATCTAGCCACCTTAAAAAAATATGCACGTTATTAAAGTAATTTTTACTTATCTACTTATTTACAGAAACGTTTCCCTAATGAGATAAAAACAACGCAGCTTATTGTGTTCGTTACCTATTTGCACTGTAACAAGCACATGTTATTTGTATCCAACCGGGCCATTCCTCAAGTTAAGCTACATATTAGATAGGATACTGTAATATGATACATTAAAACTGGTCTCGGGGTGACAAGCGCGATGCAATACTTAACATAAGTGGCGTTAAATTGATAGATGTATCTCTTACTGTCAAGTAGTTTGTTCAAGATGCCACTCCGTCAATGAAAAATGAAATGATTACAGTTAGTTACATCAATCAATCAGTCAACTATATGGCAAGACGTGCAATAAAATTATGTGTGTCATTTCTAAAGGTACTTAACTACAAAAACGTTTTCCAAATGAGATAGAAACGACGCAGCTTATTGTGTCCGGTAGCTATTTGAACAGTAACAAGCACATGTTATTCGTATCAAACCGGGCCATTCTTCACGTTAAGCCAATATTTGTCCGGGGAGCGCCGGTAATTTATCGCCGGCCAAACTGAACTTTATCGGAAGAACGAGTATAACTTTATTATATAGTGACCGGAACTAAGGGGTCGACGTTCGAGTATTCGGTATAATCGCGCACGGAACTTTCAATTTCGTGGAAAGAATTTGTTATATTTTCTATGAGTGCTTACGCATTTGTAGAAGTGGTATAACTTTTTCAATAAGTTTGTCAAAATATTCCAATGGAAATATATTTTATAAACGCAACACCTACTCGAAGGCACTTTGTATAGATTTAAAAATCATATTTATCTTATAAAATACATACCACTGATAGTATGTTCATAAGAAAATATATTATAATCGCTGAATAGAATTAGCCTAAACTATTTAGGTTTAGTTTAGCACATATGACAAGTTCTTCTGCATCCTAAATCCTGTTTTAAAATTATAATTTAAAAAAAAATAATTTAGTTCTTCAAAACCTGCTAATAATTACTTTATCAATTCATAAATGAATTTCGCAATGTCCATGTTGCTGTGAGACTAGACTGTTAAAAACCATCACCAAAATCAGGCAACGTTAACCGAGTTTAGTCTCTGGAGTGGTGACCAGTTGCTTACATTTTATATGGAATTTAATATTGCACGTTGTATGTGTTGTTACAAGGTTATACAATAATTATAAATAGGCAGAAATTTATATTTCCGCCTATTACGCCACTATGGCACGCAAAATATAAAATTATTCCGTCTGTCTATCAGCTGGCTGTATTTTACTTAAACCCGCAAACTTCAACCGTACGGTACGACTTAGGCGTATTAAATAGACATTTTAGGTTTACACTACTCGCCGCTATTAATTATTTAATTTTTTTAAATGATCGGTTGTTATATGTGTAATAAATACATCACAAAATATTAAATGGAACAAAGCTTTAAGAATACATTCTAACTCTTTCAAGGAAAAGGCATTTCTTACTAACAACAAATATTTCGCGAAAGTCCATTGTAAATACATTTCGGAAGTAGCCGTCGGCCTCTCGCGGATGTCGTCCGCATTCTGTTACGTTATTCCATACAGCGAGCATTTTCCTTTTGTTCCCGGAATCTTGGGTATGAATTTAATACGTATCCTTTTCTGAGGGTAATGTAGTAGAAGGTAGGAGTTAGTTTTCAAAAGTAAAAGATAATATTTTTGGTGTTATTAGTTTAAAAAGGGATATAGTTATTGTGTACTGCTGCTTGCTATTGTGCTTATCCCACGATATGAAACGCTCTTAATTTTTTTTTTACATAGACTGCTTATGTTTAGGCGGGATGTGGTTATTTTGTTGTTTTTTTTTCAATGTGACACGATGGTAAGCAGCTGATGCAGTCCAATAAAAAATGAAAGCGCTTTAAACCGTGAAACAAGCACGGCACAAAGCGCATCCACTCACGACGGCCTGCTAAAATGCCGTTTCACGCCCCGCTTAAAAGACCCGGGATAATAGGAAACACATGAGCCGGCAGCGAATTCCAAAGCTTAGTGGTCTTGCTCAGAAACGACTCCCCTAATTTCTTGGTTCGATTGCTGATAGTCTGCACAGTATGCGGATGGCTTCTAAGACCAGCACGGGAGAGAAAAGGACAGGGCGGGATGAGATCGAAAAGCTACTCAGAACACTCGCCATACATCGATCGATATGTTACAAAAAACAAACTGATCCGCAAATCGTCGTCATCGTGTGGTACCGGCCTAGAATATTGCTACCCCCTCTCATCACACGGGGAGTCGTAAGAGTCGACGAAAAGAATGGACTACCGGAGGATGGACAGCAGCGTTATCCAGCGTACTAGCTTAAACTGTGATCACCAACCCGCCTGCCCAGCGTGGTGATTATGGGCAAACACCCCTAATAGATTATAATCTATTGGGGAGGTTAATGTTCAGCAGTGGACTTTATAATGCTGATATGATGATGGTGGTGATGATGATTCGCAAAAGAAAATACTTAATTTCACATCAAAAAGATTGTTAGGTTATTTTTTTTTCTATTATACATGCACTCCTTTCAAAAGTGTGTTACAAATTTAAATTACATTTAAGCACTCCAGTGCAGGAATATTGCGAACCTAGCCAATAAATTGCATTTGATTGATTGATCAGTTTTACTCAGCATAGCCTACACCTAGTAAGAAAATATTACAGGCAGACGATACTCAAATCACCAGGATAATATGATAAGATATAGATTACAAAGAGCAATATTACAACGAGCCTACTTTAAACATAAACTGTGATGAAACATCCAACCGAAAACAAAGTAGCTAAATATCAGTTACCGGCCTTAACACAATGAATTTAACATAAATTGGACATCAAAGAAACTAGATATAACATAAGTGAAGTGGGGTCCTCTTCACGGCGGCGGGCTCTTGACAAAATGTTCATAGGAGAGGTGCGTCGCCCGGGGTGACGGTCGCTTTGTGGCACTGAGCGGCCTTTATGGACCCGGGCGGCGTCATTGGACGACGTCTTGTCACAAAAGGTAAATGTGCACGTCTCTACTCAAGTTATTTTTTTTTACTGAAATTTTAAATTTAACTAGAATTAATATTGTTCTTTATCAACTATTATTTGGGTAATTTTCATAGGAGATGTGCCCGAACGGCCTTTATCGGAACTGGCGCGCTGTCATTGGACAATGTTTTGTCAGTATTTGAACGTCAAATGACCGACACACAATAGATTTTGCCATTGTGTCTGGGACCGATTAAAGATTTACAGAGTTTTCATTAAACATTTTTAAACTATCATTGAGATTTGTTTCACAAAATTTACATAGGCGAGGTGCGTGGTCCAGTCACGGTCGCCTTGTGCGCCAGACAACATCTTGTCATAGAAGGTAACTGTGGACGTTTTTTATTAGTCTTTGAACGCCAAATGTTACCAATAGTTTTGCAATTGTGTCAGAAATTGATATCGTTCCATACTAATTTTATTGATATTTTTTAGTAGATTTATTATTAAAAAATTATAATATCTATATTATGAGGTATTATCGAGATTCTTCTCCAATCAAGCTCCTGCTCGCTGTGAATAGGCGCATTAATTTGTAAGTTGATGTTCATTAAAGATTTATTGAGCTAAACTTGAATAAAAGATTTTGACTTTGGCTTTTGATATAAATGTTTGACAAAATAATTATAGATGCCAAGGGTGACGGTGAATCGTCGCTTTGTAGCGCATGCTTTCTGCTAACCTATTACAGTTTTTAAGTAATGTAATTATTTTTTAAGTTACATTGACTATTTTCACTGATATTATGGTTTTAATAAACTATTAATAAGGTATGATTTCATAGGAGAGTTGCGTCGCCCGGGGTGACCGTGACTGTCGCTTTATACCAGTGAGCGGGCTTTATCATAATTTTTTACGTTTTGTTACTGTACTATAGAATCAAGATATAATTAATATTGTTCTTTTCTTAACATTACATCGAATATCGACAAAATTTTCATAGAAGAGGTGACCGCACGACAACACGGTACTGAGCGGCCATTATCGAACCCGGCGCGCCGTCATTGGACAACGTCTTGACCACATACTACAACGAAGACCATTGAAGAATGTTATAAGTGATTTTATTTTTTACTATTCATTACCAAGACAACTGTCAATAAAATTTATTGTGAATCGTATCACAGTTACGTTCTACGGGCACTTTCCGTCCAGACGTAGCAGTGAATAAGCGCGGCCAAGCGTGAGAGGCTGACTGTATCATATCAGCTCCGAGTGGACGCAAATGGAACTTTATTGGCTGGACTCCCATTTGACGGACCCTCGGCACAAAGAAACTTCGCGTCTGAAGAATACTTTCATTGGCATGTCGCGAGATAGCTTTCATGTTTTATGAACACGTGATAAATTCAAATGGATTTTTATTTATTATGACGCGCTCTTGCTTTGCTTCGGTAGCTATTTTACATCTTGGGTTACATTATTAAAGTTTTATTGTTTATTACTAATATTTTCTAGTAAAAATTATACCCCATGTAATGTAGCATTCTGTTGGTAAAAGAATTAGCGAAATTCGTCCTGTAGTTTTTGAGTTTATTCGTAACAAATATACATACTTAACATTAAAATAATTGGTGTTATTGTAATACAATTATTAATTACTTATTTATTTATATTTATACAAAAAACATAAGTACAAATCTTACCTATTTATAATATTAAGAGAATACATAGATTTGCGAGATCTTTTTCTTGAAAGTGTCTTATTTTTCTGTCTCTACTTGGATTAAAGATTGTTTACTTGACCTACTTAAGAGAAATTTATTTTAATGGAAAAAATAAACATCGCTAAACAAGAAGTAACATCTTAAACCAATTTTGCAGTCGCACAAACAAATAAAATTTTGCAATTTCCTTAAAGTTTCTTCGTTGACCCAATTAATATGTCGTAAAAAAATAATTAAAAAAGCTGAAAAATTTATTACGGTAACTTTTTACTTAGATTCTGATGTGACTTGCCTGCAGATCATTATGCCACACAAATTGGTATATGTTAATTGAACATAACCTAATATGACTTAATATGAATCCTCAGTTCAGTTCCGCCATGTTTCAATGTTTATAGGCTTCAATGTTCCCCATATATCCTATTTAGGGTACTACTTTAAAAAAGGAATGTTTACAGTTGATGCAAACTTCACTTTCGGTATGGAGATCTCTTGGTGAAACGTATCCAGTGGTAAGAAGGCCACCCCTTCGCCTACGTGGACCCTTGATAAGAACCAATTCCTTGAGACTCAAAAACCTGTTAGGTATCTAAAAAAGTATTGAAATAGATAAAATCAAAAAATCAAAATTCATTTATTCAAGTTTGGCTCAATAGAGCTCTTATGAATGTCATACTTATAAACTAACTGCGGGCGGGAGCTTGATCGTAAAAGAACGGGCAATAAAATCGTCAAGGTCGGTTTTTTTTCCCGCCAGTTACAATTAAAATACATAATATTAAAACAATTGTGTTCAGCAGTCATAAGATTGAAAAGAAAAGAAGATAAAACTCTTTTTAGCAATATTAACATAATTACGGATAAACATTGTAGACATGAGCAGACGCGTTACGATACATAAACTGCTACCATAAACAGTTACTAAATAAACATTATATAATAGGTTGGGGAAAAAGTCTTTTCGTATTTTTGTATGAAAAGTCAAGACATTTTTTTCAAAGTTTATTTACATTTATTTACAATATATATGTACCGTTTTGTTGAATAACTTTCTGCCATTTTGTGGGCAGAGACATTATCCCGTTACTGTAGAAACTTTGGGACTTCTGATCAAAAAAACGGGACAAATAGTTTTGGCAGTCCTCTCTTGAGGTCAACCTTACAGAACCTAAAGAATTCTGCAGAGACCGAAACAGGTGAAAATCTGAAGGCGCAAGGTCAGGGCTATATGGTGGATGCACTAGGACCTCCCAGTCGAACTCTCTTAATTTTTGCTGAATGGCTAAAGATGTGTGTGGTCTAGCGTTATCGTGATGAAAGACCACACCCTTCCTGTTGATCAATTCCGGCCGTTTTCTCTCGACTGCTTCCTTTAATCTCATCAGTTGCTGGCAGTAAAGATCAGAATCGATGGTTTTGCCGGGCGGTAAAAGCTCATAATAAACAATGCCCTTCCAATCCCACCATACACACAGCATCACCTTATTTCGTGTTAGGCCAGGTTTGGCCACAGTCTGTGAAGCCTGGCCAACTTTCGACCACGACCTTTTTCGCACGTTCTTGTCGTACGTGATCCACTTTTCATCGCCAGTTATCAATCTCTTCAAAAACGGCTCGGTTTCATTACGTCTCAATAATGAATCGCAAATGAGTACACGGTTCATTAAGTTTCTTTGAGTGAGCTCGTGTGGCACCCAAATATCGAGCTTTTTTGTATAACCAGCTTTCTTCAAATGGGTCAAAACTGTTTTGTGGTCAATTCCCAGTTCTTCAGCTACATCGTAACTACTAATATGCCGATCTTGCTCCACTCTTTCAAAAATGGCGTCCATTTTATTCGTAACAGGGCGACCAGAGCGAGGTGCATCTTTAACATCAAAATTTCCGGACTGAAAACGTTTGAACCAAATTTGTGCTACTCTTACTGACACTGCATCAGGTCCATAAACATCACAAATTTTTTTCACTGCTTGAGTTGCATTTTTGCCTTTTTTATAATAAAATTTTAAAATGTATCGAATTTCTTCATTAGATTCACTCATTTTTACGGAGAGAAAAACAAATGAAAAATAGCGGGAAACAACTTTTTTTTATTTTTTT
Source organism: Musotima nitidalis (assembly GCA_949126915.1). NCBI lineage: Eukaryota > Metazoa > Arthropoda > Insecta > Lepidoptera > Crambidae > Musotima > Musotima nitidalis. The sequence goes on along the minus strand of OX421418.1, from coordinate 7,826,481 downwards.
CTTTTCTTTATAATGGAACCTTTTTAATGTTACCAAAACCAGCCAGACACAAATAGTACGGTCAAAAAAAATTTATAATAAGTTTATACCTACGTTATGCGAAAAGACTTTTTCCCCGACCTAATATATGCTCACCTCAACTGCTGCGATACAGACCTGCGAGCCTAGTGCAGAAGTTGCTGCTTATGCAGAAATTGTACACTTAAAGTGCTAATAAAGATTATTAGATATTATAAGATCTGAAAAAAAAAAGTAGCTCTCTTAGTTTACCATTTTGTTTTCCTATTGTAAGTTTAATATCTATGAAACAAAGCGAAAGAAGTTATGACGGGATACAACACATTTTTTACCCTAAGCGTTATATGACTTGACGCAATACAAGCTTACCGGAAAAAGTATCGGTGCTTCTTTTTCATTTTCGGACGACTTTGTTCGAGATTTCCGACTTTTCACGTCATTTGTGCTAAATGGATTACGTTAAAGTGGACAAAAGTGGCTATTAGCCATAACTTTTTCTTTAAGCTGCGAGCAATGTTATAGGAAAAATTTATCTTGAAAAGAGACATATTGCTTATGAGTTGTTATTAGTGTGTCTTTGGAATGTTATTAGATAGAAATGGTGGGAATGTCGTGAGTTATATATTATATTGCTATGGGTATGCTGTTTAATTGCTATTAAATATTATTATTGGCTCAAGCTGAAGTCGAATCAAAAATGAAATTCAGCCAAATTACCAGTAATCAGACCCTGGGCCCTAAGCTTACGTCTAGGGCAACCGGGATAATGCTAGAATATAATGCTCATTATACTACTAATAATATTATTATAATGTGACGTACACATTAACAATGTAAATAAATTATAAGTTCTACACTTTATTCACATATCCGATGATTTAGCTAGACGAGTTCGTTCAATATAGGGCGCGAACACGTGTTAACACCCATATCTGGGCCGTTTAACTGCCGAACTTAGCAGTTTGTGAAATATGGCGCATTGTAGAACAGCCCTTAAATCGCGCCGTTTGTTTTATTTTGAAGGCAATTTCAAATTGTTGTCAATTTTAACCTATCAACATTTCATAATATCAAGTATTATATTCTTATGTTGTAATTCGATGTTGTTACATAACTTATACATACATGAAAAATATATGTAAGTGTGTGTCTTCATGAAATGACATGACAAGGATTTAAATAAAAAAAAAAAGGTTAATAAATATTAGCTAGTTTATTTGGTTGAAGCTAAACACACTATTACAGAATATAGTAAATTTTTTAAATTTTAAATATCACACTGAAAGGTAGTTCGATATGCTGTCGCTTTGGTAATACTGCTTTGAAACGCAGGGACCGGCCCTTTATATGTAAAGCTTAATATCGCTAATAAATTGTGAAAATAGCGTCATAGAAATATTCTAGAAAACTGTGGTATATTCTCGCCCAAACTTCTCGGCGCCTTAGAACGACGCGCAAGAGAAAAAAGTATAGCGACAAAAAGTAAAAAAGTGCCAAATTTTGCAGTATAAAATAAATTTATTTTATATACCAGGAATAATATTTATTTTTACGGTTGCATAAAAACTTTTTGTGATCAGGCCATTACTGTAAAGAAAGAAAAAGCTTCTTGTATCGATCCGAGTAAGTAGGTACTAACTTTGCAACAGCAGTTGTTTTAGATCGTTCGCAATATATTGCAGCTTTATATTAAAGGGTGCGATGAAAAAAGTGCTCTCATAACCATCGACGAAGGCTGTTACTGTTACTGAGTAGCCCGTTACATTTTACAAGTTATTTACACAAAAAGTACAAAAAGTCCTTACTTACTTTGTAAACATCGATATGGCAAAGAGGTTACATACGTGAGGTCGTGAGTGGATTCCTACGCAGGGCTAGTGCGAGTATACAAATATTTATTTTAGTGTGGGTATGTATGATACATTTGCAAAAAAATATAATTATTGGTTTATTTTTAATGTCACGCGTATTAAATACTACACTCTGCCGTTAGAACAGTAACAATCTTTAAAATGACAGCGCTCTGTTTTGTGAGACAAACAACGTAACAAGCGAATTATATAGCGAAATATCCGTTTCACGCCCCGCTTTAAAGAGCCGGGACTATTATGTGCTGAGAACTCCACAGCTGAAAGGTCTTACAGGGGACTTACCAAATTTCTTGGTTCGAGCGCTGATGTTTATATTACTTTTGTGGAAACAAATATTGTATTTTTTTAAATCTTGTACCATTACGTCTTGATTGTATTTAAATGACAAATAATAACGTGACATTTTTAAAATAAGTGCTATAAAGAAGTGATAAAGTGTCATTTTAGCGGGGCGTGAAACGGTATTTTAGCAGGCCGTCATGAGTGGATGCGCTTTGTATCCTGCGTAATTCACGGTATGTGGCGCTTTAATTTTTTTTGGACTGCATCGGCTGCTTTCCATCAGGCAGGATGTAGTCATTATGACGTGTAACATTAAAAAAATTACTGCGTGTTTTAAGTCAAGTGATTTGATTAGAATTTTGAAACAAAACTGATTTTTTGGTCTTTACAAAAATTGTTTGTTAGGGATGGCCATGAATGAATAATCCATATTAATTTTTATTTATAAATTCCACATTTTCTCATTGTTAAAATAATTATTCAATTAAGGAAAAACCACTGTTAATTAAAAAGTACACTTACACAGCTTCCTTTTGTGAGGAGTTTTAAGTTGAGATCGAAAACATTAAAAAGAAAATAGAATTTCTCAAAAACGATTTTGTAATTCGAACGTCTTTTTGAGTTTTTGCTTTTTGTTCCATAATTAGCCCCGGGTCACACCCGTACGGTTTCACTTGAACTTTGACCAGGAAACCCGCCAACTGTGTATTGTGTAAAACGATCCTACCTCCCGTTAGGCAACTTGACGAATTCCAGAGGTTTCCTAGTCGGCAAACAAGCGATAAGCTCATATTGTGTAAATTGATTAGTTTCCCGTTTGTTTTTGTGTTGTTATTTAGTTTGGTTATGTATCTTTTGGAGATAAAACGGCATTTTAAGGTTTTTGTTGTATTTGCAATGATATATTTTTAGTTATGAATGCTTTATGCTTTGACGACCGATATGGCGTGGAGTTCAGTATACCTACACTTTCTTTCTTGATCTCACGGAGGACCAGCTAAATAAACTTGAGCGTCTTCAAAATTTTTGTATAAGATTCATATTTGGTTTGCGCAAATATGACCATGTATCTCATTACCGTTCTGTACTCAAGTGGCTTCCTATTCGTCTTCGCCGGAATACTCACATTCTATCTCTTCTTTTTAACATTTTGCACAATCCTACTTACCCTCACTATCTTAAAGATAACTTTAACTTCCTTCACTGCTTACATTCGCGTTCTTTGCGGTCATCGGAAAGTCTGAGCCTTGAGATTCCGTCACATGTCACTTCTTTTTACGATTCATCTTTTACTGTACAAGCTGCTCGTCTCTGGAATTCTCTCCCAGTTACTATAAGACAAGCGCAATCACTAAATGTGTTCAAAATTGGAATAAAGAAGCTTTTCCTTTTAGAGAAGTAATGTCCTGCTGCTCAGTGTTCCTATATCATGTACGTATTTATGTATGTACGTTTATTTAATTTAATTAATAGTATTTATTTTTGTTTATGTTTATTAAAAATACAACTATATATTTTTATTCTTTTCTACACCCCCGGTTTTCATTTAATTTTAATCACTCTCCATCCTAAGGTTGCCTGGAAGAAATCGCTGTAAGCGATAAGGCCGCCAATTGTATCACTTTTCTTTTGCAACTGTTTTCTTGTTTTATTTTTAATTTGGTGTACAATAAAGAATTTTCTATCTATCTATCTATCTACACTTCACTCTAGAGGTCGTGGGTTCGATTCCCACACTGGACAAATCTTTGTGTGCATGATCATGAATATTTGTTCTGGTCTGGTTGTTTTCCTATGTATATTAAGTATGTATTTACAAAAAAAAGTATTTAGGTATGTTTATCCGTTGTTTAGTATCCATAACACAAGTTCTTAATGATACTTATCTTAGAACTAATAAATTTACTAACTGACTTTGTAATTGTCAGAAAATATTTATTTAGTTATATAAGAAGAAATATTAAATTTTAATGACCATCGGAAATTTTAAGATTTGAATGTAAATGTTGCATATATACTGTCACGCTTATTTCCCCAATGGTGTAAGCAGACGCACATTATAAGCCCACACTTCGGCAGTAACATTTTCGGTCCCACGTAATAGGTAGCGAGCCTATTGCCGCTAACCGACCAAACCGCCAACAGACTAGGCTTTGGCGAACGTAACAGATCCCTACTACGTTCGCCAGAGCCTCATCTGTTGATCAGCAGGTGCACCATTTGCAGGTGAGGTTAGCTTGGGCTACTTATATCAACATATAGGACCCATAAATACTAAACCCTTTAATGTTTATTTGTCTGAAATACTATTTTTGACAATCAAAACAATATAATTATTTTAATTTTTTTAAATTATAATGCGTCAGGCCGCCTAAATGTGGTACTATTTGACAGCAAGATGTATTGCAATGTGGCGTTTTCTGTTACCAAGGGACAGTCCTCAGGCAGTACAAAAGTGTTTTTTATTCTTAATTGTCTATCGTCACAACATAGGGATAAAAGTTCTTTAGATACAAAAAAATCCTTATGACGTATAAACTCAACGCAAAATTTGCCCAATATATATAGTTCCCTCGATACTATCACCCATCTAACTACAATACCAATATGCATAATATCTCCTCGCCTAAGCAATAAAGTAAATAACCAATAAAGCTGTAACAGCAACGGGGCCAAAACTTTGATCACCTAACATAAATCGCTGCATTAATTTCACAACACAAATGTAACAATTTAGTTGTAGGCAAGTAAGCACTTAGTTATACGCCTTAGGCTGCGCTCTAACTTGAGCGACCCTCCCTTACCGCTAAACAAATTTGACAGCTTCAAGTTATACCAAGTTTGTGTATGTTAAAACAAGGGTAGCTTGGCGGGTGTACCAGATGCTTACACATTCATATGCCGTTAAGTTTAACGTCGAAATTTCGCTAGCATATCTTTTGGTAACTGCGAATTTGATGCTGCACTTCAGTATTAAAGTTTCCACGGACTAGTTAGCATTGTACCCACGTTGAAACAAGTTGTCATGATTATTAAGGTATTTAGCGTTAGCCGAAGTTGGCTTACTTTGAAAGTGCTGCGTGGAGCTAAGGTGAGCCCTCACGGTCTAGAGAGCACCAGCTACATAAAATAGTTACCTATATAATAATAGATTATACCCACATCTTCACTCTCGCAAAGTTTCATTTCGATTGCTAAGTTTAAGGACGGAGATTGTGTCTGCCGCAGCTGTATACCTGTGTTCTCTAATCAGAAATAACTCCGCGTAGAGATTTTGATCTGAATTATTTTTCTTGAGGTCTATCGGCTAAATTCTTTATGTCACATAAGTCTTATGGCAAAAAAAAATCATTTATAATTTATGACATAGTTACATGTTGTGCTTATAAATCGTGTTCCAAATGTGTAAACTAAGCAGTATTTAGTATATGCCTACAACTTATCATAAGATAAGAAACGACAAACAATCAAAGCAGACATGATTGTACAGGTTATTAAATTAAACGGTGGGGTCAATATTCGTCACAGAAGCGGTGCGATCGACAAAAATGCCGGGTTAATTTCGATTTGAGCTCCGCGAGGGCTTTTAAATTCGCGTAAATACTGCATGTCACGGGTAGGCCTCGTCCGCCTTTATCAATTAAGAGAGGGCTGTAAAATGTAAGGCCGTAAATGTGAAGCTAAAAACGGCTACATACACGATCGTTTAATATTAACCCGCGCGTGAACGCGGCTGCAGCGAACGCATTAGCCGGACCAAGTTTTGAGCGATTTCGTCCATTACGAACCGCAAGCCCACATTTAATTTAGATCTGTACCGCACAATTGGGAACGACGTTGTGGTGGCGTGATTTTGTGTATATGCAGTAAAAGTTACTCGGAAACAGTGATTTTCAAATTTCATAACAGAGATCTAACGGTTTTGTTACTGGATGTAATTAGTAAAGTATGTTTAGTTAACTTTTAGACCTTCTATATGTTATTACTTTGTGTCGAATCGAACTACAGCGCGTCTTTATAAGTTATACGTCGTTGCAGTTTAAATACAGAGCTACTCCCAAAAAATCGTTTAAACTTACGCAAACCCTTGAACCGAAGTTGACAAAAGAACGATCGTCGAAAATAATTTTAAAAAAATCTTAAGAACAAACCTGAGCTTTAATTTACTAAAAAATAATTAACAGAGTGAATAATATGAATGTTTCATGTAGACTTGTTAACAACGCGGCATTACATTTCAATTAGCAGTGGATACACGCGCTTTGCCGATTTTTTCATACAAAATACGAATGGTGGAATGCCGCTCAAATTTCTCGATGACACTCGAATCGAATGTTCACGAGTGGAAAACAGGGTGCCGGTACAAATTTTATTAAATGTTTCAGAGTTCCATTGGCCCTGTGTAATATTCAGTATTTAACTCACAACAAAAATTCTTTATTAAAACACATACTATTTACGACGTATTGTTTTGAGATTTATACTATCATCTTTGTAACCTTATAATATACAAATGAAATAATATGAATGTTATTGAGATTTATAGACAAAGAAATAAATAAATATTCACTGACAATCAAACCAATTATTTAGTTCCAAGGTCATCATCATATCCTAGCATTATCCCAGTTGCCCTAGACTTAAGCTCAGGGCCCAGGGTCTGCTCACTTTTTTTTTTATTTACGTCGTTAACAAAATGATTTACGCACTGTCTTCCGGCCAAAGGGGGACCGAGAGAGGTGTGTGGGACTCACCACCGGCAGACACGACCGCTAGCAGTAATACCCACTAAAAATCTTCCGACGACGCCCGCCGCTTGTTGAGGAAGAGGCGGGGTGCCAGTACCTGGGTTGCAGCTCTGACCCCCCGCCCGCAGCCAAAACCGGGAGGACCTCCTCAGAGAGACACTGTGGACGCGCCCCTCCTACCTCCTTGTGCGACCATAGCGTGTGTGGCTGACTTCTCGGAGGGTCCAAGGTTAGATAGCAGGGGCCCCCTGCCCCCGCTGCCTAAGCCCCTTCTGGCGCTGCTTGACGGGCCCTCCTTGCCCGCCCGCTGCGCCCTCCACAGGTCCCTCTTAGTTTCCCCCCCGTAAGTCAGTACTAAGGGCACCCAGAGTCGCCTATCTCTGGGTGTTACCTTTTCCCTAGCGCCTCCTGCGCCCTACCGGGAGGTACTCAGCCCCCCCACCACGACAAGGTGGAGACCAGTCGGGGGGGGTGGGGTCTGCCGACTGGTTCAACCAGATTTGACTAAATTTTAATTATTACGTGGAGCGACTGCCGTCTGACCTCCGCAACCCAGAGCGAAAAATGATATTATGGTTAAACCAGCTGTCAGTCTGTTAGAAGGCACTGACTTTCTAATAACGACTGCCATAGATGTTCATGACAGCCGGGGCCAACGGCTTAACGTGCTGTCCGAGGCACGGAGCAAGCGATTATATAGTTCCAAGATAAGTATCATTAAGAACTTGTGTTATTGAACACTAAAGAACGTATAAAATATAAATTCCTTTTCTTTTTAATGTAAATACAAACTTAATATACATAGAATACACCTAGACCAGAACAAATATTCATGTTCATCCACACAAAGATTTGTTCTGTTTGGGAATCGAACCCTCGATATTAAGATAAAGATGTGCCAGATCCTCCTTTTTCTTAAGAGTAATGTATTATATAAACCTTTTTAATAAGGGTTTAATTGATATGATGGATTTTTTATTATTAATACCAGTCAATTAAAACATAACCCTTATTTAAAATAAGTTATGAATTTTCTGATTTATATGAATATGTAAGTGTACAAAATGATAGGTAAAAAACTTTATGATACGTATGTGTGGAAAATGAAAACAATCATGATCTTTGATGCTTTGTTTGAACAGAACTAGATAGTGGGTTGCTCGAAACATCATGTTAACTTTATTAAGGTCCACTGCTGATTTTTAGCCTCCCCAATAGATTACATAATAGATTAATATGGAGGGTATTTGCCTATAATCACTACTCTAGGCAGGCGGGTTGGTGATTGCAGTTCAAGCCTGCACGCAGGGTGACGCTGCTACCTCTATTTTGGTAGGATTTCTCTTCGTCGACTCTTGCGGATCCCCGTGGAAAAACTTCTATGTGACACATGTAACATTAGTAAAATTGATGAAAAAAGAAACATTTTAGGTTTTGTATAACGTAGATCTGTCATTTCAGCTTAATTTATGGTCTTAGAATCATTAAGGTGGTGAGGTTCCGATAAGGTCACATATTAATACTATCTATGTAGGTTATTATTAGAACTGTATGATATTGAATCAATACGATATTCAAATTTCTAGGTCATCATAATTTAAGGTTTATCTTTTTGATAGAGTAACGTCATTGAATGCCCGCATTACACTTGAGCTTCGGTTTCAATCAATTGAATTTTACGATTTTATAAGCCCTCCTAAGCCGCCCTGGTGTTATAAACGTCTTAACTAATAAAGAGACTAGCCAAAGAAATATACCTTCCTATGTTAAGTAATATTAATGTAACAACCACATTACCCGAATTGAACTTTAAAGCTTTACCGTATATGAAATCAGATTGAAAGCCGCACTCACAGTTACGCCATATTATATTAATTACAACTGGCTTAACAAATGAAAAATATTTGCTCATTTGCTGGCGTACATGATAAATTGTAAATTACTTGGAAACGGCCGTTTTGGTCAGTCAGTTTAAAATTTAAAATGGTCCGACAACAGTTGGAAATTCACGGGCAAATAATGAGGGACGAATTAAAAATGCAAAAATTGATTAATGTTCCGGTGTGTGGCAAATATGTACTTAATAATCGGGCTGGCTCTCGTCGATGTTCACGTGTTAAATTTGTAAAGGTGCCTTATTAAATTTACGATTTATTTGTTTTGTAGAAATGGTAGTTCTGGTGCGTAGACTAAATCTCCCACCCTAATTCGTGAAAGGAGGCCCGTGCTCAGTTGTGGGACGTAAATAATAAAATTGATGTCAGTATGAGTGCACTTTTCCATTTTGAAATAAAAACAAGTATTTTATGACAGAGTATGATATTTTTATTGTATTGTAAAGAAGACATGTTCCGATTAAGTATAGAATTAAATATCCGTCAAATGACCCTCACGGCTCCGATGACAGGCCATTACTCTTGTCATGAAAATTTCCATGACTTTGGCACAGCTTTGTGGCTGTATCGCACCGATGACGCGTTGAAGTTCAGATTTGAGCTCAGGAATAGATTGGGTTTATTCGCATAAACCTGTGATTTTATAAAAGGTGCACTCTTACTGAGACACCCTTTACAAGCACTTAAAATAGTACTATTTATATCCTTATTGTATTTTATGTATGAACTCATCATCAACCTAGCTGATTTTTATCGCATACATTAATTTACATTTTTTTTTTAAGTTTATCAGAGAATAAATTTTTAAATTTAAATAATAATTTATTTTTTTATATTTCCCCGGCGCTGGATCGGAACCGGTGGAAGCAGATCATCCGCTCCAGATGTTACTCCGATGCTAACCACGATCCTCAGACATGAGGGATCGACTATAGAGAGAGAGAGAGATCAGAGAAGCTAATGTACATCCCCCCCTGAGTATGGGCCTCTTCTTATAAGACCAGCAGAATATAACTAAGACCAGCGACTAACTGCTAACGTGCTTTTAAAAGCACGCAAGCGTTCGATATGAAATGCCACACCCACAGGCTCCAGTATCAATCAACTATATACGCTCCTTTTTTTTTGAAAGAAAGGGAATTGCTTTGTGCGTTTTTTTAAATTCTCATATCTTGGGTTCGGATTACACCAGACAGTGAGGGTAAATGGGATTGCCACGATGACCTGCCAACTAAATTTCAGTATTCTAATTATAACACGACGATTAATAGACAAGCTCTTGTACTTTTTTCCACGTGGTCTGAAGGTCTGAGTCCCTTTTCCAGCTCTTTTGCCTTCACTTCGCACGGTCTGCAGCACCTTTGTAGATAAACATTTGGCAAGCATATCAACCGTTACGACGAGCGACGTCAAGCCAGCACTTTCTGACATTCGTTCCCCACGTTTTCGTTTAGTATGTATAAACTAAACAGAACAAGAAGTCAGTGAATAGTTCCATTCTGTACACCATCACTACAACAGTGTGAGGAAAGAAGTGGCATACATAGATAATATCACGCCTGTTTCCCCGAAGGGTTAGGCATATCATACGCCCACGTTTCGCAAGTTATATTGTTGGTCCCACGTTATAGGTGGCGAGCTAGTTGCCGCTTACCGGGAAGTTTTATGTTCGTCTGAGCCTCGTCTGTTGATCGGCAGGTGCACACTTGCAGGTGAGGTTGGCTTGGGCTCTTCAGTTCTTGATAGGATCCCTACAAATCAAATATCTGCCTGTTATATAAACGATATATGAGTATAACGTCTTAACGGTTATTGTATTCCAAATTATAACTCAATCTGTTATTAAATACTTAATATTTTAAAGTTGATTTTGTAGATATATTTAAACAAAGACTTATTAGGTACTCAGTAGTCATATTATCACCATTTAAGTACACTTAGTCACTTGGAAAATATATTAGTACCAACTCGATATATTATTATGTGTAATTAATTTAGTATCACTGTAAGTCGGCGCCGGAATTGATTATTATCTATTTGTGAAGTGTTCACTGTAATTATTATATACCTATTTCATAAAGCAGCAAACATACAACGGATATGGCGTAAAGGTTCCCACCTGTCTCCGCTCCAGAGGTCGTGGGTTCGACTCCCACACGGGGCAACTAAATAATCTTACATACAATTATTAAGTGGTCTGGTTGGTTCTATGGCAATTAATTGGATCAACCCAAGTAACTAAAATTATATCTGGTATGTTATCTGGTAAATATGCTATTGATATATCTGGTTCAAATATTTTTATGTCATGGTTGAAACCACTTCTGAAGAAGTCTCCATAAAGCTAGCGATTTAAACAGTTCAGGGAGAGGATACTTTGGTCAAAACCAACTTAACCTGACACATTGGATGTCGGAAGCGGCATTTTCTTCCTATACCATTACGAAATAGGTCTTAGCTATATGTGATACTCGTTAAGTCTTTTTAGAGGCCCCATTCGGCGGTGTAGAACCTTCTTACAGCAGGACGCCACACTCCTCATTTGACGTGTACCTTAATCCCTCTCATCAAAGTTTGTAAAAATTGAGAGACGAGGCCCTTGCTCAAGACGTTAATGGCCTATATGATAATAAAGAAAATGAAGTTTTTTTTTGTGACATATCATAATGACTACATCCTGCCTGACGGTAAGCATAATAAAAAAATGAAAGCGCTTCATGCCGTGAAATAATCACGAAACAAAGCGACTCATGACGGCCTGCTAAAATGCCGTTTCACGCCCCGCTTTAAGAATGATAGATGATAAAAAATAACTCGTGAGTTTCTTCCTAGTTCTTCTTGTAAAGCGGTGGCTCGAAACTGACACTTAGATTCACTTACCTACACTTGTCTTTTTTTTTGTTGCAAGTGAGTCTAAGCTTGAAGATTTTAGTGTAATTCGATTATTAAGAAAATAATATTCGATTATTTTTGATATTTCATTTTGACGTTTTCAAATACTATGTAATAGTAAAAAAAAAATTTCGTAAAAAAAGAAAGAAAGAGAGACATTTATTGGCGACAACAAAACTAAATGATTGCACAGAAACTATAATCTTAAATAATCTATTATCGCTAACTAGGTCCGGTCCATTCCTCATTATAATGTCCAAAAAAATGACCAATCTTGAATAATGTTTTGGGAAACAAAAGATCTAACAGCAATATAAGTCGGAAACAAAGAATACTTACGTTAAATAAAGATTAATAGTGGTGTTAGATAACATGTGATAACATATTTATTGTAATTATCGGCTGCAAAAATAGGCTTATAGCATACGTGTTTAATATACCGGAGACTTAAAATTTCAAGAAAGTGCCTACCCATTCTATTGAAATATTAGTTATCGGTTTATAATTATTAATTGTTACTATCGGTTGATCATTCAGTTAGTAAACGGTGGCACAATATTCCAACCTAGCCTTATAGTGTAGTATAGGTTTTATTCGCTGTAAATCCCCCTAACTTAACTTTTCCCCTTAACTATTCGCTGTAAATCCCCCTATTATAAAAAAGTGACATCACAAACCTCTCAAACTAGAATGGATTTGGTTATTTTTCCTTTTTAGGCTTTTACAGACTAAAGATCTAAACTTTCAATGCAGCATTTTGCACGTATAAGAATAAAATTAACAATCTATCAATTCATTAAACGTAAACTTTTTTTTATTGCTTTTATTTTTTCTTTTATTATTATCACATATTTTATGAAAATGGTTTAAGGACATTCTAAAGGCTCATATATCAATAGCTCATGAAAACATATTATGGTTCGGATATTAGTCATAATCTTTTGAATATTATACTTACATATATAAATCCACCATATCCATATATAAAAAAAAAAATTGGTATTTTGACAGTGGCCGGTCAATTCATTTATGATAACCTGGTTTATGTACATAAGAATACTAATCAATTTAGTAAGAAAAGTTGTATACATAACCTAAACACAAGGAATAAGCATAAATTAGTTATACCTGCCACTAGGCTCCAAAAGATAAACAAATCTTTTAAAGGTCAATGTGTACGATTCTACAATAAAATCCCAAGCAACATACAGCAATTGAGCCTAAATAAATTTAAATTAACAATAAAACACAAACTGTCTTCAAAGGGATACTATTCTAATAAAGACTATATGGCAGATAAAAATGCTTGGGATTAAACTGCCGTTTCATACAGGCTATTCTAATATGAATGACTTGAAAATATAAATAATGTTAAGGTTATGTTATATTGCATTGTATAGCTTCACAGACAAATAAAGATTGTAATTCTAGTACCAAATTAATGGACATTAATGGACATCTTCTTACAGAGCGGTGGCTCGGAACTGGCACTTAGATTCACTTACACTTAATTATTTTTTGTTTTTAAATTGTTTTGTTGCATGTAAGTGAATCTAAGCTTCGTGATTTAGTGTTATATTATTTCGATTGTATTTTTTTTTCATTTGTAATCATGACGTTTTCAAGTACTATGTATAATAGTTTACGAAATAAATATTTTTTTTACTTCACTTTACCACATCTGCTTCCCCGAAGAGGCAGAGGCATATTATACGCCCACACTTCGCCAATTATATAAATGGTCCCACGTGGCGAGCCTATTGCCGCTTATCGGCCACTGTTATGTTCGCCAGAGCCTCGTCCGTTGATCGGCAGGTGCACCACTTGCAGGTTATATTATATTTATACTGTATATTATAATATTCAGAGGTGGGTATTTGATGGGCATTCAAACAAATGTTTACTACAACCTCCTGCGACTTCTCCCGCGTAACCTAAAAGTATATCGCATTTTTTTGGGTTAAAACGTAGTCTTAAATTCTTCGTATGACATTTTATAAGACTTACGAGATATTTGCCGTTGAAAATCCCGTCAAAATTTATCTAGTTGTTTCATGGAAGTGGGACCAAATAAACATAAAAAAGTTTTTAATTAATTAGTTTCTTCATTGCAATAGGTTATAACTTTAACTATTGGAAACGTAATAGTTTCTTTAAAAACAATTAATTTTACATTTAAATAGACTCTCCTAACGTTATTATTTGTGAAATTTTAATTTAAAACATAGGTTTTTTTAAACGTAACTATATTAAATCTACATTACTCTAAAGTTATTTATATCAATGAGTAATGATCATATCTTTATATTATGATATGCTTACAAGGTATTTATGATACCAATCAAGAATCTTAACAAGGTATTTTATCAAGTGGGGAAAAACCGCTCATACACTTTTTATTTAAATAATGTAACTAATTATCATTATTTCCTTTGTCAACACGACCGATATGGCGCGGAAGAAATAGTTTTTATATGTTATCTGTACATATTACTCATGTAATATGAGTAATAAGAACAATAAAATTAATAAAAACAATATTTCATAAAGAAGAAAAGTCAATTTTTGTACGTATGTCTGTTATGAGTAAACTTCAGATAATTCTTTCATCATGCGAGTACGTGCTATTATTCATAATAAGTACCTTTATGAATAACCGCACGCCCTGGGTTTCATAAGAACCTCAATAGTATAATAAATAAAGCTGGACAAAGGTAACTCAAATGGTTTAAGATATCTTTTAAGTGGAGGGCAGTGCAGTATTGATCATCATTATATCCTAGCATTATCCCGGATGCCCACTATAGCCACGAAGCTAAAAAAGCATATGGTGGAGAAATATCTATACGAATGGCAGCTGCTACTGGCGCTTAAGCATTCAAAGGCCTTCATCGGGGAGACAGGGAGCAGCTGGTGTAAGGCCCTCTGCGAAGGTAGCAGGAATCAAGCCAGACTGATAATTGGGGCTCTAACAGGGCATTATGCCACAAACAAAATGCTCCACAGGATGCGACTAGTGCAATCACCGCTATGTCGTAGATGTGGTGACGAAGAGGAGTCTATGGAACACCTGCTGTGTACCTGTGACTCGTTGGCTGCTCGCTGAATGAGTCTCCTGGGGGTGGCCTACCCACAACCAAGGGACTATGGGCTCAAATCTGCAAAGACTGTCATAAAGATGATGGTAACAATATTTGGAGATTTGGAGTGATAGGCAAGGGGATGCACAAAGATCCGACATAAGGGTCAAAGTGCGCCACGGTTAGTCTGTGGCTCCCGCAATAAGATAAGATAAGATCCCGGATGCCCCAAACTTAAGCTCAGGGCCCAGAGTTTCCTCACTGGTCTAACCAGATTTGTCTGAACTCCAGTTATTACATGAAGCGACTGCCATCTGACATTTGTTATTGTTAAGCCATTTCTTAGAATACTAGAAGGCACTGACTTCCTTAATAGCAACTGCCATAGATGTTCATGACAGCCGGGAACAACGATTTAACGCTTTCCGAGGCACAGAGCAAGTCACAAAAAGTCACAGGCGCCAACAGGGTTTGAACACTAGACCCTCTTAAGCAGAAGACTATGGGTCTTGCCACTGGGCTATCGTCGCTCTTAGTGCAGTACCGATTAATGTAATAAAGTGTGAGGAAGGACTATGTCTAGCAGAGGACGTTGTTTGGCTGAAAGATAACGATAGATAGATGAGAGTAAGATTAATGCAGTAGAGATGAGAGCACTCAGAAATATTCTTGGTGTGAAATTGAGTGATAGGATAAGGAATTAAGTAATAACGGTTAAAGCTGGTGTAAAAGAAGATATAGTGACAAGAATTGAGAAAGGTATGCTTAGATGGTTTGGTTATGTTGAGAGGATGAATGAAAGTAGATTAACGAAAGTGATTTATGATGGACAAGTGGATGGAAGTGTTGGGAGGGGAAGACCACGTAAGACCTTCCATGACCAAATACAAAAAATGTTAGAGAAAGGACAGGTCAAAAGTACCCTAAACCGACGGGCGTGTATGAGGAGGTTAATGAGTGTGAATGAAGCTAAAAGTGTGTGCCAAGATCGTAGCAAGTGAAAGGATGTGATCTCTGCCTACCCCTACGGGAAAGAGGCGTGACATTATGTATGTATGTATGTATGTATAACGATAGTAAATGAGAATACAAGCAGCTAAAGGGGAAACTATTAACAATAGCAGATATGACGAGTTTAAAGTTATTATGTTACACTAATAACGCACCAGTAGGATTTTGTATTAGGCATTGTGAAATTAATAATGGATAGCAAGCTTGAAACTTATGATGAATTAGATAGACTAGAAATTGCTCAATCAAGTATCTGCCTACCTGAGAACTTTTCTAAAACACACAATTTAACGAATAAAGACGTAACAATTATTTCACAAAATATTCGAAGTGTTTACAAAAACATAAATGACCTTGAAGTTACTCTTACACAACTTCATATTCAACCAGATTTTATTATATTGAGTGAGTGTCGATTGGATGAAAATAAACCAATTCCAATATTAAGAAATTATGCATCTTATCGTACTAATAACCATATAAATCAATCTGATGGAGTAATTGCGTATATAAAGATGACACATGGCGTAACAGTTAAGGAAATACATCTCGCACAGGCATCCTGTCTACAAGTAACTTATAATAACACTATAATTGTTGGTATCTATCGCTCGCCCTCTAACAGAAATGCTGAATGTTTTATAAATTCATTAAGTGTTTATCTGGAAAAGTTAAAAACTAGAAAGAACATTATTCTTACGGGCGATATAAACATAAATATAATAAGCAAAGAATCTGAAAGTACATACGAAAAAAGTAATAGACTAGGCTATCTCAATATGTTATCAACTCAAGGTCTTCTCCCGGGACATCACTTACCAACGAGAGAGAACAATTGTCTTGATCACTTTATGCTAAAAATAGACAAAATTAGATCAATTGCAACAGTAACAGTAATAAATACAACGATTACAGATCATTACATGATTTTCTTAAAGCTAACAAATTTAACCCATAACAACTATAAATGTAAATCCTATAAAACATTTATTGACTATGAAAAAGCATTAGCAAGCCTAGAAAATTCAAATATACAAGATGTGCTCAGTTATATTGAACCAAATAATATTTTAAATACTTTAGTTACTTATATACAAAAATCACTATTAGAGAATACAATGACTAAACTTATTCCGAGAAAGAACCGAACTATTAAACCGTGGATAACTGTTGGCATTCTACGCTGCATTCAGAACAGAAACAACATGCAAAAGGAATTAAAGTCTAATCCGCACAATGCAGTTTTAAAAATTGTATATAAACGGTACAGAAATTATTGTAATGGATTAATTAAAAAACTAAAACGTAATTATGAGCGAGACATATTGGCTAAAACAACAAAAAACTCAAAAGCCTTGTGGAGTACAATAAACAGCATAACTCACAGAAAAAGCACAACACAAAATAAGACGGAATTGCTAAATATAGCAGAAAATCCCCAAAATTCAGTTAATTTCGTAAATACATATTTTTCTTGTATTGGAAAAAAACTAGCGGAAAAGGTTATTAGAAACAATAAACAACAATTACATTGTAAAAAAGATGATTATTTGAGAGATTCACTAACTTCTTCATTTGCTTTTATAGCGGTTGACCACGCGGAAGTTACAGCTGTACTTATGAATCTAAAGAATGAAAGCGCCCCTGGGCATGATAATATACCTACAATGTTTTTAAAATATGCGAGAGCTATAATAACTCCGGTCTTGACTCATTTGGCAAACTGTTGCTTTGATGTCGGTATTTTTCCTACTGCTCTTAAGCTAGCTGTTGTCACGCCTGTGCACAAGGGGGGGGACAGGCTGGATCCAAACAATTACAGACCTATTTCAGTTCTTACGGCTATCTCCAAAGTCTTAGAAAAGCTAATTAACAACCGTTTAATTAATTATCTTGAGAAATTTAATATACTCTCCCAGTCACAGTTTGGATTTAGGCGGGGACTTAGTACAGAGGACTCCATCACTGCGTTAACAACTCTTATTACTGAAAAGGTCGATAAAGGAAGTAAGTGTTTGACAGTGTTTTTGGATATTAAAAAAGCATTTGATACTGTTTCTGTTCCAATTCTTGTGAACAGGCTTGAACAAATTGGCATAAGAGGTATATACCTAAACCTCTTCAGGGACTATTTGAGCAACAGAGCACAGAGGGTGAAAGTGGGTCAATATACTAGCGAAGACGCTATTGTAGACTATGGTGTACCACAGGGAAGTGTGTTAGGACCGACTCTATTTTTAATATATGTGAACACCCTCTGTAACTTAGTCCTTGATGGCGGTCACATATTTTGCTATGCAGATGATACAGCTGTGGTGTTTACTGGAAACTCTTGGAAAGAGGTGCATTCGAAAGCTGAGAAAGGACTAGTTGAAGTCGCATATTGGTTGAGATCTCATCTTCTCACCTTAAATACTCAAAAATGTTACTTTATATGCTTTACTAAATACAGCCATACGCAACCTGAATTCCATATTAAAGTGCATACCTGCAATAATTACTCCTCTATCACAAATTGCTCATGTGAGAGGATTAATAAAACTACGTGCACCAAGTATCTGGGAATACTTATAGATCAGAGATTGTCTTGGCATCCCCACCTGGAGCTTGTAATGAATAGGGTCAGGAAATTTGTCTGGTTTTACAAAACTCTAAGACATGTGGCTCCTTCTTCGATATTAAGGCAAATATATGTTTCTCTCACCCAATCAATATTAACTTACTGTATACCAATATGGGGTGGAGCTTCCAAAATGAAGTTTCTAGATCTTGAAAGAGCGCAAAGGGCAATGTTAAAGGTTATGTTTTTTAAGCCGTACAAGTTTCCTACACACGATCTATATATTTTAAGTGATATCCTTTCTGTACGCAAACTTTACATTCTATAGGGGAAGGTGAGGTAATACGATCCCTGTAGGTCAAATGATCCCCCGTCGTAAATCAGAGACAACTAGTTCTAACTATTCAAAAGCGTATGAAACATATTCCCCGCACCCCTACCAATTCCCTCTCCAAGTCTCATGGCGGTGTGAACGCTTGGCGTGATTTTATTTTTAAAAAATCAAAAAGTGTGGCTGTAATCTAACGTAAGCCTGTTTTTTAACTTTCATTACTTTTTACAAGTTCGTGTTTATTGAAATGTTGTTTTATTTGCGGGTAATAATAGCAATTAGCTAATATTTAAGCAATGTTCGATCACCGCACGCGGTATTTGAAGGTTATGTTTTGATCGATATCTTGGATTTTGATGTTTGGGGCGAAATGATCCCTTTCTGTGTGTTTAAAATGATCCCTGGAATCATTTTACCCAATAGTATTTCTTGTTAAAAATTTATTTATTTATTATTAATTTATTTCTAAAAAAAAAGCAAAACATATCAGATTCTCATGAAGAGGAGAGTGATACCGAATGCCTTTTCTGTACTGAAAACTATTCCAAAGACAATAAAGGCGAAGGGTGGATTAAGTGCGTTGTGTGTCTTAAATGGGGACATGAGGCTTGTGCGGGAGTAGATAGTGATGACGAAGGTGACTTTACTTGTGATATTTGCCTTTCTAACCAATTTGATAGTGTGAAAAGAAATTTAAAGCTTTAATAGAAATTGAAATATTAATATTTCTATTTCTGAGATCCTAATAATAATAATTAAAATTTAAATGAAGATTTTTTATGATAAGGATAATATTATTTCTGTTTTTTTTTATTTAGAAGAAGAGTTTATTTGTTTACCTATTGCTAGACTAGATATATTGTTATTTTTGCAAACTTTTTAGAAGTTTGTTGCAATATCTAATATTTAGTTTTGTTGATTGAATAGTAGATTACAAAAAAAGAATTACAAAAAAAAGATCTCTAATGAAACTAGAAGACTGTAAAAGTTGTGTAGCTTACTTACTTTAATTGTTATGAAGAATACATATTTTATTGAAATAAACATCTGAGTGTTTTCCTGATATTTATTAACTTATGTACAAAATGATCCCTGGGATTATTTTACCCGAACCCCTGGGATCATTTTATACATAGGGGTGTATAAAATGATCCTTTACTAGACTTTCACCAAAACCTCTAATAGAAAAAAACTGCATGCAAATAATAAAAAATAAGTATGTAGTTACAAAGTTAAGTAAATTCACTACCTCCAACAATAGAAATCTTGCGATTTTGCCTTTAACTTTAGTCACAGTTAAGTTTTTCCCTTAAGGGGATCATTATACCTCACCTTCCCCTACCTCGTTTTGAAATTACACAAATCTCTTCCTTTCGACCCTGGCATACTGGAAAAAAGAAATAAAACTGCAGTAGCTCAAGTGCCGGCTGTCAGATCAGCATTCGCAAGACGACAACATAGTAAGCAATCAGCTCTGGCATACAACTTCATCAACAAACATCTAAACATCTACTCTAAATCGTGTCGAGAGTGTAAAGTACTATTGATGAATTGGCTAAAATTGAAGACATATGAGGAAACAGAAGGGTTACTGGTGCCCATTATATAATAATTAGATTCTAGAAAATATATTACTTACTATATAAAATTATTAAACTTATTATTATTATTTTTTTTTTTTTTTTAGCACTACATTCCAACATAGCCACAAAATACTCACACAGGCACATACACACACACAAGCGCACACACTCACGTACACACACTCAAACACGCGCACACATTTACACACGAACACACATTATATTTAATAATTTAAGCATATATCATAGTATATAAAATGTTGCAAACATATGACCAGGAAGAGCGGGTTCCCCTAACACAGGTATATGTTTACTTAAAAGGGGTCCCCAAACACTGTTAACCCAAAATGTTATATTGTTACTGAATAAATATTTTGATTTTTTGATTTTTGATTATGTTTAATAATGAACTATTGTTTTATTTATGCCATTTAACATTGAACTTCAAATCAACTATTTATATGAAATTTTAAACCACCGATTTAAACCGCGATTGAAATCCGTAAAATGACTTGTTAAATAAAACACATTTTACGGTATATAATACGATACTTACATTTAAATTAACTGATTATTATTTTATTTTATTTTCAATTTATTATAATGGAATCAATCTTCTGGGAAGTTTTATCGTCCCAGAACTCGTGTTGAGAGTGGGCTTACATCGGAAGATTTGAACTTAATGCCGAAAGATTCTTTGACCGAACGTTTTTTTCGCTACTCGGCTATGCCAATGAAATGTTTACATACATATTGTTATGCTTTAGGATAATCTTTCAATCTTTTTATTTATAATATTTTCTTAATAAAATTTCTAATAAAGAAATAATTTGTGTTTTGTCATTAAATCCATTATCATAATTAAAAACGCGAATCGGCATGTTTATCGTCTAAATCTGCTGCAATTCTCGCGGTGGTAATTAACGGCAACATTTCAGCGCAACATTAACACGACCAGACCAACCGCTATAACATCTGTCGCGGTTGCTTCTGATTGTGCATACTCTTATTTACCATTCATTTCAGCTTCCACACTGATTCGAACGCTTGTGTTTAAACAAAACAAGCAATGGTTGCTGTATAAATGTCAAAATAAAGTTGAGTGCGATAGATGTTGGGTTTCATAGTGAGGGGGCAAATCGCGTGCCAGACGAGTATTAGATGTCATAACCGTGCCCCAGAGCGAGCTTCCTTATATGGTGTCTTCCAAGCAACCACTGTTCATATTGAGCGCATTTCTTTTTATGACCGCGTCACAGCTTATGCCAAGGCATATATATTATACAAGTATAATCCCACTAAATAGATTAAACTATAGAATACATCAATTACAGTATGTACATAATTATGACAATTGCAGTGTGCCAACAAACACACAAACAAAAAACGTATGAGAAATGAAAATATAGCTGTTATTATTTTTTTATTATTATTAACATCTTGCTAGAGACCCGAGCCCAGCCTCCTCTCACAAACCAGGGTAATACAGGTCAAACACCAAGCAGATAGGCGGTAGCAGTGTACCGTCTTGCTGTTAGAATGTTTAAGCCCGTCCAAATATGGCATTTAACTTGGCTTTACGACTATAACATAGAATGATAACCGTAAGGCTCAGCGCAAACAGAGAGAAGCGGAGGAAAGTCAACATTAACATTATTAAAATAAAGCGCATACATGCTTGAACCTGACAAAAAACCATACGCCATCCGTTAAAAAAATGCCCGAGACCGCGCGACGATTAATCCCCTCTGTCTGTGCTGAGCCTTAGGCACACGGTCTGATCCCTGTCAGTGATCGCTTTAGTGATCTGATCACCTTGTCTTGCAGTGACAAGAGCGATTCTATTATGATAAAACCATATATTTTGTTTTACCATAATAATATAAATAAATTGATTAATTTTTAATAATTAAATTTAAACTGAAATTAATAATGAGATTGCAGGCATTAAAAAGAAATGTGAATATTGCAGCTCGACTCTCGCCGCGGGCATAGAGTTTCACATGAGGCGCTGCAGGCTCTCTCACAAACATGTGACGTCATTTAATGCCTGCAAGCTTTAATAAATTTAGGTATGTAATTATTACAGAGGTCAGTTTACAAATAGGAAGCTAATTCCGGCGCAAACAAATAAACAGTCGTCACCCACGACCTTATGTGCCTTTTAAAGCTCAGTACGGCTTCATATTAAATTGTACACTATGGTCACCCATACAATGAATGACGCTGATGTTTGTTTTTAGGTATATATATTCTTTATTGCACAAAAAACAAACAATTACAAAAAAAAAGAGAAGGTAATCGTTTTGGACTACCTGGTCTCGCAGCGATTTTACTATAGCAATTAAATTTATATTATTAGAGCAAATCTGTTACACAAATCCAACTAGCCACCGGGAGAAGGACCCTACTGATCACGGGAGGCATTCAGAACATACTCCACTACTCGGACTCAGTGCGGATTGGCGGGGGCAGCTTATACAAACATATAGAGCATCGAAAATTAGACGACTAAAGAGTCTGGAACTAATAGTATTGTCTCATATCATATCATGTTAATCATTCATGACATCTCTGTGATGTTCGACAATATCAAGGATTTTTCGATTGATAAAAATGTGTAATTTATGTCTAGCAGATTTTATGACTAATAAATGTAAGAAAACGTTATAATTTTTAATAACAGTGTAATGTAATGTAATGTAATTATGAATGAGTTATGATAAAGCATGACCATTGTTGATTGTATATTTGCATGTCATGCTAAAAATGGAATAACGCAAATTTTATGTATGTTGTGGACACCCCTGTATCACCTGTATTTGCACATAAATATGATTTATGATTTTTATGCTAAGTGGCACCATTTCAATACAAGTTGAGTTCTTCTTTCACTTAAGCTCTTATTATGCTATTCTTTTTCTCTATTTGTGTTAACTATATTTTGTACTTATTTCATGTTTTTTTTTTGCAATTTGTATTAAATAAATATTTTTCTTTCTTTCTTTCAATGCCACAAGGTGAGTAAACTATTGTACGTACGAATATTGGTATTATTGTGTAAGTTGATGATTGCATTTATATATTTATTAATTATATTATCGTTAATAGATATACTGAGAAATTGGAACAAAAGAAATGCGCAAGACGGGCAGAGACCAGTGCATACACACTGCCATTCCGCAGCGCGATCGGCCGATAGCAGGCGCATGCAACTAGGCCTCTAAACACCGTAAACTTGTGAATTATTAATCTTCTTATCAAGTTCTGAACATGACCGCAACTATGAAAAATTTAATAAATCGTACATTGGATTTACTAGGGGCGGTTTTCGTGCAATTACACCCGATTATTGCCGTGAAACACGACACTTTTCATATATTGCTGTTTGTTTTGTGATTTGCAAAAGTAAATGATATTTTACATCGTTCACAATAGTTTTTGTTCCGGTGAAGTGATTTCAGAGTAAGCCAGTAGCTAAGGCGCTGGGTCTGAAGTCGCTTTTGTTGTGCTTTTTGCTTATGGCGCTCAATATTCTTTGCTTTATTCTTATGGTAGCATATTCAAAGCAGAACTCAATAGAATCATCATCTCAGAACATTACCGTCCAACACATTGAGCACAGGTCATGAAGAATGCCACTCAAACAATTTTGAAATGCCCTATCAGAGCCACGTTATTAAAATTCTGTTACTATACATAGTTATAATTACTTTGTAAACAACAATATTAAATAATATAACATTTTTTTAATATACCATACAGTTTTTGTAAAATACACACAAATGCTCGAATCTTTCGTGTCAGTTTCAAATGTCCTTGTTCCAGACACAAATGAAAGTGAGTTATTTATCGAACAAAATTCACTGCTCTTTGCCTTAAATTATATTGCTTCATGTGTTCCGGCAGTCGTCCGCCACCTCACCAGACTATATTTATGTTGAATTTCGGTTTTGTGCGAAATCCTTAGAAATGCATGCAATGAGTGGATGCGCTGCAGGTGTCAAGCAGGGTGCTGTTTTTTAATAAATAATGGCTTTGTGCGATTAGCACATTCAGCCAGTGTTAAGTATAAGATATATTATTAATATATCTTATCTATTATTAATAAATATTATCTTTATATAATTCATAGTAAATGAGAATTATTTGTGATTTAGATGATAATGGTAAATGAAATGCCTTGCCCCCGAAGTCCTCAGTAAAGATGTGGGACTACACTGACAACTCAAGTGGACTTCTTGAGAGAATTGGAAAACTGATGTCACACTGTTTTGTTAAATTTGATTGTGTAATAACGGTGATTATCTACCGTTATTACACATTAATGTTTGAAATATCCATTATTTTAGAAAATAAAACAAAACTGCAGACATGGCACTTTACTTTCCCGCCGTCACAGGATGTGGTTATTATGACGAGTCAATAATAAAAACTGGTCAAGAACGAGTCAGACTCGCGCACAAAGGGTTCACCGAACTTTTAAAAAATTACCAAAACAAATTTAACTCTGTAGTTGATCCTATTGATTTTGTATGCACTCAACCGGAAATATAAGTATGTAAAATATCTAGAGCATGTCCGGTGGTTCAAGAGTCATTAAATTTTTTGGCAAAAAACAAGCTCTGATAACACAATTAAAGGAATAATTATACATATTTAAAAAAGTTGAAAATGTTTGTACTTCCCGTCGAAAAGTAACTCCATCAGTAGACAATCTCACTGGAGAATTAATAAGTCAATTTTGGTATTTACATAACTTTTCGTACACTCAAAGTTTCCTAGTAACAGTGGATCGCGTTGACCTAGGATCTTTTCTTTTTCACATCAAAGAGGGGCCATAGATTCAACTCTCTATCTCAAGCCGTTCCTAAGAAACTGGGCTGTGACACACAGACGGACATCCGAGTGATCCTGTTAGGTGTACTCTTTTTTTTTCTTTTGAGGTAACCCTTAAAACTAAAAACACGTGCTTGTAGTTACATAATTCAATTTTATTTCTGATATCTTGTTATGATAATAATATATTATTATCTAAGTATTTCTTAGTAGGTAAAATTGAAATACATAATACATGTTCCGACTGAAATGGAGAATGACGTAATTTGATTAAATATTTATGATTCACAATGATGCGTTGAAGCACATTGGGCGGCGGCGGTCTTTTTTATATTCAAGTGAGAACTCAAAGTTAATTTATTCAAGCTAGGTTACTTTTTTTTTCCCTCCCGACTGGTCTCCACCTTGTCGTGGTGAGGGGGCTGAGTACCTCCCGGAGGCCACGAAAAGGTAACACCCAGAGACCGACGACTCTGACTGACCAACACACACACTCATCTGAGAGCGCTTTTTAGTAGACGGATCATGCTTGTTACAAAAAAAAATTGAAAATAAACAATACCAGGTTCTGTCTCTCATCGCGATGTTGAAAATAAAAGGTTTGAGTGTTCTCTTAGAAGCTGTAACTAGTAAAGTAGAACTAATTTCATTACAGTCAAGGAAGCAATATGAAACTGAAACTGTTGTTTAATTGTTGTATTGTTTTTTTATCAAATTTGTCACAACAATTAATTTGTTATAAATCGAACTATTAAGACCAAGGTCGTCGTCTATAGATTAAGACAAAGATATTTTATCCCCTTAAGTAGAAATCATAAATGAAATTCAAGCTATTATTTTTTGGGATAATTAACAAACCCTTGCACATAAAATTAAGTGCACTAGTCGTTTTCAGTCGATTATTAGGAATATAATACGGAACTCTCCAAATAACCTAATCGTTGATTTGGACATATCCTATTCAACGATTGGAACACGCATACTACATCTTAGCCTTTCCAACATTTCACTACGGTCCACGGCCACAAAGCAAGGTGGGAATTAATGGATTCAGGTCAGATTCCAAACAGACCCAGTGCTGATTGGCGGAGAAAAGTGTGTGTGTGCGTGAATTTTTCAAGGCGCTTAATAACGACTTCTATATTTACAAACGGTCACCCAACCAAGGACTAAACCTTTTTGACATGTGCTTTACTTTGGTAAACGTTTCCGACTACTTAGTATCGCGGAGCAATTACCCCTGTCTTGACCACGACTTGCACATAAAAATTATGATATCTATCTTCTTATAGGAAGCGTGGTTGCTTGTCAAGTATCATAAATATTAAATTTGTAATTTAACCTTATAATCAGTCGGTTTCCAAACACGATTGAAATTATTCCAACAAGCTTAGCTAAGCTCTTTGAAATAGTCAGTGCCTATACATACACATACACCGGTAACGGCACGTAAACGTATTTATGCGTTTGGCACATCGATTCTACTGGCCTGGTATTTACGATGACGTGGTAAAGTTCGTTTCTCAATGCAATACTTGACCTGCCTCGCTTATAACCTACTCATGAAATCCTGTAAAAATGTGTCTAACTCGATATACCAAATAACATTTGCCGTAGTTTTGATGTGGTCACATTTATTACTCAGAATAATGCTAAAATTTATCGCTAAGTTTTTTTATCTTTTATCACTAATTAAATGATAATGATTGATACGAGTAAACTATACAGGGCGACCAATAAACAATTTATATTTAACACGAACTGATTTACGATGTATATTTTAATATGAACATTATAGTAAATTATAGTATATTATAGTAAAAATTTATAGTATGGTATATTTGAAAAAACATGTAAAATGTACTTTGTAGTTTAAAAATCATTTAGTAAACCTTTTTGTTCCCATTTATATCGTGCAAAAATGCATCAAAGAATTGATTTCTTTTTAATATAAGCAGATGCCTCTGATGTAATTTTAAGTGCAACGGCATCTACTCAGTCCGTCCTGAGTGGGATCATTGTATGAGCTGTCTATTTTTTTGTAAGCATCGACTGCTTACAACCAGGCAGGATTTGGTCATTGGTGTCACGATGCCTTGGTTATGGCCACAATCAAACGAGCAAATCGGACTACGCTTCGTTAGACCTACCCGGAGACGTTGTAATCCTGCGATCCCAAGGAAACATAGATGTTCAGCCCTTATAACTAGGTACTGGAAGGAAAGGAAGCTTACTTGGGAAAACCGGTCGGCAAACTCCTCAAGTGGCTCCAGCTATCGTTGATTTTTGTCACTTTTAACGAGAGCGGCGTGTACTCGTTAGAACAGCGGCGGCCATGACACCTTTTATAGAAGTCTACCACGGCGCGGGAATTGTTGTGTCATGACAAGATTTTTATTAAAGTTTGCAACATTAATAAAATATATTCAATCATAAATATATATCTTTTTGTACTTTATACGAGTACTTGTTCTTAAATATTATAGCTCGTTAATTTATTTTAACTGTTTATTTTTGTTAATTTCGAATGAACATATTATTATTTCTGAAGTCACAAATTTATTCATATTTTGTTTAATTTTCCTTCCAAACATCAATCGGCCCGTATATCAGTTGTTAGTAGATATCAAGTTTGTTATAACAATATAGATTAGATTCATAACTGATGTCCGCTGCGTAAGCGGGGTGGAAACATCGCGTTTTATATTTTTAGTTTAATGTTTGCAAAATGTGTTGTCTACTGCATATTTTTATAAAAATTATATTGTTTATCATAAACACTATCATAGCAGTGAGTATTTTGAAATATAAATAAGTAATTAAGGTTAAGCGAAGTGAGAATTGAATGAATATATAAAAATCAATAAATTTAATAACGCTCTTTTTAATATTCGTTTATAAATTTACAAACAAATTAATTGTGTTACAATATTATATTCAAACGCGTAGATATCATTTTATTAAATAAGTTTCACAAAAGGTTTGTTTACCTGTAAGTGAATTCAAAATAGTGACATTGTATTACCTGTGTGATCGTCGAGATCAATGTGTTCTATTTAATTTTAGTTTAAGGTACATTATTATATTGAAAACTACACTCGTGGTACTGCTCATATCTCTTTCATTGTTGTTAATAAAATATATTATATTTCCATTCTGCTTATAAAAATTTGACGAATCTAAATGATTCTGTTGATCTTAAAGACAAAAAAGTATATTTTATTTTATTAACCTGTAATTATAGTTGTCCAAATTTTTACAAGAGATAATTAATATTAATAATAATTTTAAAAAAATGTGTTTTCATATTAAGGCCTATATGAAACATTTATTCATAGCATTTTATTTTCAGATCTTCGGTCTAACTTTGATTGGACTCGGTTCAGTGTTAGCTTACTACAGGAATAGTTTCGACCAATATGTTGGACACACCTTACTAATAGGAGCGACGGTGGTCATAGCTGTGGGCTGCATTTTTTTCCTCGTGGGTTTCAGTGGTTGCTGCGGCGCGTTAGGAGACGTGTCATGGCTCCTTATTTTGGTATGTTTTAAAATGTTTTGCCAATTTATATTAAGGTTATATAAGAAAGCAGGTCGGGACCAATTAGACTAATTCAGGGGGTCTCTCAAAACCTATGACTTTTCGAAGTTATGTGCGTAATCATAGTTTGCTCCGTGCGCTCGAAGAAGGTTAAGCCGTTGATACAGGCTGACATAAATCTAAAGTTATTCAGTTTTGTTTTAATATTATGAAGACCACTCTCACTTTGAGGAATGCATAGGCGTATTGTAATTTTAGAGTTTCCAAACTTAATTTATTTTTTATTTAAATTAACACTTTCGCTTACTTGTGAAAAACCCCAGATAAAATATATCATTGGAAATATAATATTTGAAAAAGCTAAATTAATTTGTAAATCTTGTTTTTTTAGTATGCTGTATTTATGCTGATCTTTTGCGGCTTCAAGATATATATTGTCGTCACTATATTCACGAACAGGGCGGAGATTGAGCAAACTTTGATAAAAGAATTGGATACACAATTTGAGAAACCAGAGTTGAGAGAAACATTTTACATAGTGGAATTCGTCGTAAGTACTTATTTTCATCTGAGCAATATAGCCGTACTGTTTTAATATTAGTTTACTTATGTACTGGGAGAAGAGAAAGGATAACCATGCGTAAGAGTGTAGTTTCATGACTGTTCTTCTCCATATAAGAGCTTGCTTGCAGTAGGTAAATGTAGTGGGTGTATAGGGTTCCTACCAAGACCTAAGGAGACTAAGCCAACCTCACCTGCAAGTGGTGCACCTGCCGATCATCGGAAGAGGCTCTGGCGAACATAACGGTGCCCGGTAAGCGGCAATAGGCGCGCCACCTATTACGTGGGACCGACAATGTAATTAGCGAAATGTGGGCGTGTAATATGCCTCTGCCTACCCCTTCGGAGAAACAGGCATGAATGTATGTATGTAACAGTATAATATTGTGTCGTGTGTTAACCGCCTAGATTAGTGCCACCCCCTCGCATCTCACGGGGAGTCGAAGAAGAAAAATCCCACAGGATGATGAGCAGCAGCTTCATTCTGCGTACTTGCTTAAACCGCGATCACCAGCTCGCCTGCCTATGTGATTATAGGCAATACCCCTAATAGAATGTTCAGCAGTGGACTCAATACTTTATTCCGTTCCACAATGGTTTTATAAGGCGGTGAATATTACAATTTGGTACACTTGTGGACGCTGTCGGGCACAGCATAGCGTAGGAGAGAGGAGGAAGGGCGCCGTATAATTCTTAATATTATTATTAAATTACTATTATTAAATTACCCTTATTAAATTATTGTTATTAAATTATTATTTATTTATTGAGTATGTATCAAATGATACTCATAGGGCTGATATGATGAATATTATCACTTAAAAGGATAAAGTCTTGTATCTTTATCAATCTAATAATTACCATTATATAATGTAATTTATCATCATCACAGCCCATTAACGTTCCACTACTGAGCATAAGCCTCCTCTCACATACAAAGGTGCGAGGGTATTGGTTCATACTCCACCACGCTGACCCAGTGCGGATTGGGGGAGACAATTGTGCGGGGTCCTGCTGTTAGAATATATCAAGCAACCCAATTAGGCCTCTAGCATGGCTTAACGATTACCACATTTAGCGATAACCGGGAATTAACGGGCCTTCCGAAGCACGGAAGCGCTCGATATCAAATGCCATACAAGCGGTCGCCCATCCAAGGACTTACCTCTGTAACTGCTTTACTTCGGTAAACCACCGACCGACCACCGCGCACCGCGGAGCTACGAGCGCATCATATAATTCATAATCACCATATAATCTCGTGCTAAAGGAATGATTAAAAAGGCAAAACAAATATTCCAAAATTGAAACTGGATTATCATCATAAACTTCCATTGATTGAATTTATTCTACACATAATCTCTAAGGTTACTCTTATAGAAGAAAATGTGGTGAAGTGAAACGTCATTTAAATCTTAAAAAACTTTCCTGTAACATAATTGCAATGAACGTTCTGGCTAAAAAGGTAAAAAAAGTCTTGTGATTTTTATTCATGTCATTGTTCTTTAGTTTTAAAAAGTCGGAAATGTCTTTTGTCAATTTTACAGCCCGTTCTACGATTATTACTTTCTTTTGGAATAATTTCTATAAAATATTTTCTGACGATTACACCAATTATTTAGTTCCAAAATAAGTATGATCAAGAATTTGTGTTATGATTACATACTAAACAACGGATAAACACACTTAATTTTTTTTTTGTAAATACATACTTAATACATAGAAAAACACCCAGACCAGAACAAATATTCATGTTCATGCACACAAAGATTTGTCCTCTGTGGGAATCGAACCCACGACCTCTGGAGTGAAGCGAAAGTATACTGACCTCCACGCCATACCGGTCGTCAAATCGGTCGGTATGTGTTATATATATTTTAATAATTTTCAGATAGGATGTTGCGGCAGCAATGGCGGTCAATCCTATGTGTCAATAAACGCAACTATTCCGCCAACTTGTTGTCCGAGCTACGACTTGTCTCAGATCAACGCCGTGACGGATATCGATCAGATCATATCGATAATTAATGGGACTGACACCGACATTTGTCCAGTGGAAGACACACACCAAGGCTGTGGTCCTTTGGTGATGAAATATTTATTACTCGTCGTTGACATTGTTGGATATTTCTTCGTGGTATTACTAGTCGCGGAGGTAATTATCGGGTGCTCTTTTTAAAACCATACAACTTCTATATAATGTACTAGCTGACCCAGCAAACGTTGTTTTGCCTTATAAATTTACTAAAATTGCCATTAAAAAATAAGGGTTGATCGTAGAAGGGTGAAAATTTTGGATTGTATGTATTTTTGTATGTTGTATCATAAAAAGAAAAAATTAAAAATTTTGTCTAAAAAATAAAATTAATAAATTTGGGGTTGACTACCCCTAACATTCAGGGGGATGAAAAATAGATCTTGGCCGATTCTCAGACCTACTCAATACGCTCACAAAATTTCATGAGAATCGGTCAAGCCGTTTCGGAGGAGTATGGAAACGAATACTGTGACACGAGAATTTTAAGTATAAGATTTATTTTTATTTATTTGGAACAACAAACAATTACATAATATTTGCTTAATTATAAATCTTAAGGTATACACTTACTTATTATGTAACCAACAACGTTATTCACTTAGTAATATTTAAGTATGTTAAAGGAGGAACTCTTTGTCAAGGATTTCCCCATTGCTTCAAAAAAGAGCATGAAATGGTTTTTGTAGGGTCCACTAAAGCACTAGATATTGCATTCCAGAAGAATGGAAAAGCTTGATATTAAATGTCATACAAATGAATATCTATACAAAGACTCTGTGAATGCTATTTAACTCCAATGATCGTAGACCCGTATTTAAAATGTACTTTCGTTAAAATTTTACATTAGTAAGAATAATATATATTTTTTATTTTTTTACTGATAAATATAACATTACACAAACAATTAAATTAAGTAATATCACACAGGCAAAAACAAAACAAAATATGAAAAACAAACAACTTTACAACATAAGTAATGTTACGTCTTCTTGGCGGGAAATTCAAGCGTCATGTTTGTAGTTATGTTTTATTTTATAAAATTTGTGATATTTCAAAAATTTAGATATATGTAATAACAGTGGATTTTTAACCGTAAAGTATTTTTGAACGTACATGAGTGTTGGTAAATGAAACAACACAGTGCAACATCACTTTTCAAATTCTCTCAAGAAGTCCAAGTGAGATCTCAGTATAGTCCCACATCTTTTCTGAGGACTCAAGGGGTGTAGGGGAGGGCATCTCATTTGCCATTTATCATCTTTATCACCACTCATTCTCATTTACTATAAATTATATGATATTAATATATCTCTTACTTGGCGCCGGCTAAACCGCACGAAGCTCTTATTTAAAAAAAAAAAGTAATATTACCCTTCAAAAGGGCTATACATCAGCGTAATGCTGCTGCGCCTAATAATACAGCAGCGCTGCTGTTCCTGTAACTATATTGCACTCGGGTAATATCACACATAAAATAGTGTAAACAAATACAACTGAAGACCTGACCGTCATTTAAGTACTTTATTATCACAATGCAATTACATCAGCTGAAGTTCTTAATAATTTTTCTCTTTCAGGGAATCGCGGTACTTTTCGTTATATATTTAGTAAGAAGAATCAGAAGCAAAAATAAAAAGGAGAGAAATGATATGCTGCCACCCTCTGCACCTAGACTACAAGGATACCCTATTGCACACCCTCCACAACAACCTACAAACGTCAATTTGTACAGTTATTATAACTAAGAAAATAAAAGATCTTATTGCAATATTTATTTTCGAAAAAATCATATTATTACATTTGTAATATAATTATGTCAAAGCATATATTTTATTTCCTTAAAAGTGATTACTGACGTAATATTTTAATAATAATGGTCTATTTTCCGCTTTTTAATTATATGAGAAGTTCTAAAATATAATTTTACTGCGAAAGACATAGCTGTAAATATCCAATATCACACATGTTGGTATAATTTTGCAATATACTCCAACAGAATGTTATTAATATCTCTGTAATGTTATTAATGTCTCTTTAAATAATATATTAGCGCTAAGAAAGTCGCTTTTGAACAACTTATTAATTGTAAGATAAATTGTCAATAACCAAAATTCATATCGAAAAATTACAATACGAAATTATAATATATTTCTTGGAAATTTTAAATAGCATTTAATTTAACAAAGGCAAATTTAAATTGAATATTGAAATATAAAGCATGCTTAGAAATTTAAAGAATTGTATTAGGGTGATAATAACGCAACCAAAAAACAATTAGTGCTATAGGAGTATATGTTATATACGTTCTTTATAGCTTCCTTATTGTTCCAGTATATGTCAGCTGTTTGTTCTCTTAGTTTGTTCTCTTTATAATAGATGAGAACACAGTACCAGAATGTTTTCGAATAAAAAGTGCATGATAGAGTCTGAAAAATTTGGTAGCGATATAGATAAGGAGCATTATATTTAATCTCCCAAAACTGAAGTCTCGGGGCATTGAAGTCCGAGCGCAGTGCCAGCAGAGATTCGTCATAATCTCACCTCTTATGAACTGAAAAAATATATATCTTTGCAATTTTTTTAGTTTTTGGAACTTTGCCTCTTACTTACTTTAAAATAAAATTGGAGTGATATATTTGATTATGCTATACGCTCGTAGATGTGTAATGTAAATTGTATGTGATAATAAATAAAAGTACTTATAATTATAAATTTCAAGACACTAATTTTCTTGCTTTTTTATTTATAAAAGCGGTCACAACTACACATTTTAATCCAGTGCTTGTTGTTTGTGGAAATACAGATCTGCCGTAATTGTCTAACCTGGTTTTATTAAGCTGGCCGGTCCACCTGGGTTCAATTAATGTGATGAGCGTTTTCAATTATTGTATAGCGCTTTATTCTTCATCATAAATAATGATACGATCCAAACTTCCCTCGTTATTGTGACGGTTGAGTAACGTGACGCAGCAGTCGATGCGTGTTTGTTGGTTTGCTTCACTTAATTCGTGTGGTACCCATCTTGCAAGCTTCTTGACTGTTACAATATGTTTTAAATGAGCCAAGATGGTTTTATCATTCACACCGAAGCCTGCAGCCATATCTGAAGGTTAGTGATGTTGAAAAATGGAGTCTTTCAGTCTTAAATTTTGACTCATTACAATTTAACTTCCAGGACTAGAGAACTCGAGTCCATTTGAGCTCTTAAGCGCAAATTGAGACTCGAGTCTTCTTTAGTGCTCGAGTACTTTTTATGGGTGAGTCGCGCTCGAGTTCTATTCCGTTTGGAGTTCCTTTTTAAATCAGGCATTAAAATATTACTTATGTGAGATATATTCGTGAAGGTTCTAGGAACATCTGGCTTGAGATGGATCCGTTACCACGATCGTTTTCAATTTCTAATTGACAACTAGGGTCTTTGGCCGTCCACGAGGTTTTTTCTAAAGGTCAACTTTTCCAGAACAAAAGCGTTGGAACTAAAATCCTACCATATTTTTTTAGTAGCTTCTGAGTCATCATTAAGCCTTAGAGCTGTATCTGCAGCGCTCGTAGCACGTTGATACTCGTATTCAAAAAGAATGCGAAGTTTTAAATTTTCCATATCGAGCACAGAACCACGTGAAAACAAAATTAAATGGCGCGAAAGCCATAAATTATCACATTCGGAACACGAATAGACATGCTTTAAATTAAAATATATTTGTATGTGGAATTTTTGAGATCAAAGTGGCCAGTTGCGAAAACGTCCATTACACATGTAACCTATAAGCGTGTGAATTTATATCGACATCATACGAACCATTGATTACTAATCAATACTCAATCAATTAATATGCTATATTTGATTTCTTTATTACATAAAAATAGAGGGAAAATATGCCAAAGTCAAAATCATTTATTAAAGTTTGGCTCAATATAGCTCTTATGAAGCTAAAAAATTAAAAACTAGCGCGCCCATCCACTGCGGGCGGGAGCTTGATCGTAAAGGAACGGGCAAGAAAATCGTCAAAGAAGGTTTT
Source organism: Musotima nitidalis (assembly GCA_949126915.1). NCBI lineage: Eukaryota > Metazoa > Arthropoda > Insecta > Lepidoptera > Crambidae > Musotima > Musotima nitidalis. The sequence goes on along the minus strand of OX421418.1, from coordinate 7,791,212 downwards.
GTCTCCCGTGAGTTATAAGAGAATGTACTTAATAGTAAAACAATTTGACAAGTCTACAAAAAGCTGTGTTCTGCAGTCACAAGATTTAAAATAAAAGAAGAGTTAGTCCTTTTTTAGTTATACGAGCAGAATTACGAATAAACATAGTAGACATGAGCAGACCAGTCCTCACTGGCGGCATCCGTTCACGAGTATGACACGTCTGAACCAGCCATCGTTTCGCTCAACCATTTAAGTTTTCTTATATTTAAGTAAGCATGACATACTCAAGCTACAAATATAAAAATTTATGTAAATGAAAAATAACAAAAATATTATATAAATGAAATGAGCCGCAGACCACAAAATTGTTTTTCCTATAATGGACATAATTTACAGCCATGCCGTTTTATCATCTATGTAAACTTGCGTACAATAGTTTGCTTTCGAATTTCTTTAATAGCTATTTTAAATTTGTGTGAGGGCCAATTCAATATATCCTTGCGAATTTTTTTGTCTTAGTATTTTATACCTTGCCCCATAAAGACTTTAATTAAATATTAAAATATTATTGATGTGTCATCCGAAAATAACACCATTTCACAGTTTCTACTAATAAAGAAAAAAAGATCATTTACCAGAAACAAAAAAAGGAGCTAGGATTGAGCCTTGAGGAACTCCCATCTGTATTCAAGAACCAGATGATTTAGCGCCAATAATATCTACTTTTTTAAATCTAGATGCAAGACATGAAACTATCAACTTCTGAGCGAAATCACACACGCCATAGAAATTAAGCTTAAGAAAACCGTATTGTTTATTTAAATAAAAGTATGCAGATAACTGATCTAAGATAATTATTTCAAAAACTTTACTTAAAGTTTGTAAAATTTAAATTGGTCTTTAGTTTACTTTTATCTTCTTTTGAGCTAGTCCCAAACTGAGGTATGACTTTACTACGTTTCATAAGATCGGGGTCCCTTCATCGATGCACTTCTTAAATTATTCTGCTAGAAAAGGAGCAATAGAACCCAAAATAGTCTTAATAACTTTTACAGACATATCCCACAGATCGCCAGTATTCTTTAACTTAATAGATCCAAAAGTTTCAATTATGTCTAATTGATAAATAACGGGATAGGAACGGGAGGAGGAGAAACGGAGGCAAGGATTTCTTAATCACAGCTAAGGCAGTGGACGGTGAAGATTTCAGCTCAGAAGTGGTCAGTGTAGAAATCTTTGCAAAGTATTCATCAAATATGTTTGCAATTGCTTTATTATCATCAACGACTCCCTGATACTTCTTAAGAGCGTAGTTATTATAACATGGCTTACACTTTCCAGATTCGCGTCTTATGTTCCTGTTATTTTGTTACTGGATGTCAATATCTTATTTTTTGTGAACAATGATTTGGCCACTACACACACGTAATTAAATAAAGGGTGTTTTTTAGAGGTATATAACTTTAAGTTGGCAACACAGCTCGTGTCACAATTGAGTTATTGAAAGAAACGTTTGGAAGCCGCATAGTTTCACGTGTCGGTCCCGTGAATTGGCCTCCAAGATCGTGCGATCTGTAATTTTTTTTTATTTTTTTTGCGTTCCAGAAAACCAACAACAACCCTACTTGGAACTACCCCCCACGGTGGGAGTAGGGAGATAATGCCCCCGCATACCACACACCCGGTGTGTGTGGTTATGTCGGACTTGAACCGACTAAACCTCTCCCTGTAATAGCCTTTAGTATTTCTACCATAAAGGCGACATCTGAAGCGGTCGGCGCCTGGGGAGGCACCGACGCGGCGCCCACTAGGCGGAAGGCTAGGTGGCGCATGTTGGAAGGCGGGAAGCCTTGACTGAAAGACGCACACTTTGCGGAAGGCTAGGTGGCGTGTGTTAGAAGGCGGGAAGCCTTGTTGGATTAGTGCACGCTAAGCGGAAGGCTAGGTGGCTTGCATTGGAAGGCGAGAGCCTTAGCTGAATGGGTAGCCATTAGTTGCCTTTATAACACCCTAGCTTTGGGTTGGATCTATTCTTGAGCCGGAACCGCCGCTTGTTTATTTTCTGTGAGATATGTGAAATCGCTAGTCTACGCTGATAAGCCCGAAACGACTGATCACTTGAAGGACAACATTTGGCGCGTTATTGCTGATATACGGCCACAAATGTTGGAAAAAGTCATCGGAAATTGCACCTCTAGATTAGATTACGTCCGAGCCAGCCGTGGCGGTCATATGCCAGAAATCCTATTTAAATTATAATGCCAGAAGATTGTATTTCAAATTGTACGGAAGACCAGTGCCGCGGGGCCATAGTGACCCCTCGGCATATCGAGACCTTACCGCCAGTTTGTCGTAAGCGACAATTGCTAACTTTTACAGAAGATTTTTCTTTATTTTTTTTTTTATCATTAATCCTTTATTGCGCTTTTGGATCTTTGTACTTTTTTTTTTACATTTGATTTTGTAATGTGATTATATTTTTATGCGGAATAAAGGATTAATAATTTTAAAAAAATTAAAGAATCTAAGCCTTTTCGGTGCCACATGTGAATATTAATTTTTATTTTTGTTTTTTTGTAAACCAATGTATCATGTGTCACAGAATAAATTATTTTCTTTCTTACTTTCTAAAATAAAGTAAATGTCATATCAATAAAAAAAAATATCTTTGTTTTATTCCATTTCAAAGTTGACGAACTGGTACTTTCATAAAATCTAGATAATTTTCGGATTTTTAAAATAGCTTAAAACAGTTGCTTTTTGTTATTTTATATCAGTTGCCTTTCTTTATAACACTTTTTATGTCAAGTCTCATGACATCGGTATAAAAATTATCCTATGTCGTCTTCTGGTTCTAAAATACCTCCCCAACAATTTTAAGCCATATTGGTTCAGCTGTTCTTGAGTTTTAAAAAGTATAACTAAGACGGTTATCTTTTATGTTATAGACATGTTATTTTTGTCGCAAAAAGTGAAGAAAGTTCCTTCATAGAATCAAAAGAACAGGTTGTTTTGTAGGTTATATTTTAGATAGTTTTATATAAGTTTTATCGAAATTTTTAAAGTATTTTTAAAGAAATGATACAAATATATAATATATGACGTTAAAAGCTGAGTGTGTCCAGTTGACGACATAATAAATATAAATTTTTTGAATTTAACCAAATTACGTACGACACGGTGTTCAGTTGTTCGTGGCGAGTTGACGAGTAACCCCGTTGTAGCTAGAAATTTACATTCGTTGAAAACCAATCAATCAATCAATTTGCTAGTCTTTTATGATATTGCAAATAAAAACTTCAACCTAATACAATTCCAAACTTTTTTGTTTTAAATGTACTGAGTAGCCGGTATTATTAAGGTATTTTAAGCACGAAAATTATTAATTACATGTACATAAATCGTATTTTAAATGTACACTTGGACTTTACTAAAATAAAATATGATGTTTTAACTATTTTGCGTACTGAAACATTACGTGGAAAAAAAATAATGGTTCTAAAAACTTTGATGTAAATTCAAACAATATACGATTGACTCAGTTTGTGGATGATAAAATATCGAGGAAATGAAAATACATTATTACCTATTATTCTAGGATTTGTAAAATATTATATAAAAAGACCTTCGGATAGTTTTATGGGAACTGAATTGAGATAAAGTAAAAGGTTCCCAGTGTAGGTACATGGCAACCCCTTTTCTTTTTTTTTTTTTGTTTTACGTCGGTAACAAAATGCATTTACGCACTGCCTTCCGGCCAAAGGGGGACCGAAAGGGGGTGTGGGACTCACCACCGGCAGACACGACCGCCGGCAGCAATACCCACTAAAAATCTTCCGACGACGCCCGCCGCTTGTTGAGAAAGAGGCGGGGGCCAGTACCTGGGTTGCAGCTTCTGACACCCCGCCTGCGGCCAACGTCCCCCGGACCAAAACCGGGAGGACCTCCTCAGAGAGGCGCAGTGGACGCGCCCCTCCTACCTCCCCCTGCGACCATAGCGTGTGTGGCCGACTTCCCGGAGGGTCCATGGTTAGACAGCAGGGGCCCCCTGCCCCCGCTGCCTAGACCCTCCTGGCGCTGCTGAGCGGGCCCTCCTGGCCTACCCGCAGCGCCCTCCATAGGTCCCTCTTAGTTTCCCCCCCGGTAGTCAGTACTAAGGGCACCCAGAGTCGTCGGTCTCTGGGTGTTACCTTTTCCCTAGCGCCTCCTGCTCCCTACCGGGAGGTACTCAGCCCCCCCACCACGACAAGGTGGAGACCAGTCGGGGGGGACATGGCAACCCCTTACCCAGGAGAAATATTCATGTCCAGGCTTTCAAAGATTTGTTTTGTGTGGTAGAAATATTTATTAAATTTACTCTGACATGGAATCTAGTTTTCTTCTGTCAATTCACAGATAATGTGATGGCTATTCATCACAGAACATATTTATATCCCAGTTCAGGGGGCCTACCGCCGAATTCGATGGATTACCGGTAATCCATCTAGATCAAACTTTGTTTTGCGTTCATTAATCCGTACCGGGGAATCTGCCGACAGCCACCTCTCATTCATGACCTTCAGTCCGTGACAGACCAATAGGTAAAAGGAGAACGTCATTTTGTTTCGATTTCCATGAGTTCGGCGGTACGACAGAATCAATTCGAAATCCATTTTGCCTTATAATCGATTGCCATCGAACTCGGCAGTAGGCCCCCTGTGCTGTGCTCGTGATCTAAAGGTTGACACCTTGATATTCATTCATCTGAGTTGACACCCAACTTTATAGTTGCCGCAAGTTTCATCTATATGTGATAATAAGTGTGAATGAAGCGCTCTATCATTTCGACCGACAATAGCACTCAAAAATTATCTATACAGATAAAAATATAAAGGATGATTATTCATAGGATTCCATAATAATATAGCAGAATATTTTAGTAATTTTTCTGCTGCTGTTTAGAATTAGAAATGTTGGTCTATAGAAACTACATGGTCAACCCATGGACAAATACAAGTATAAATCCTTATTTTTACTTGAAGTCATATTTCTTAACAACTTTACGTTAAAACAAAAGTGAATGATACTTTAAGAATTAATTCTAGGCATAAATTTTATTCACAAAGTTAATGAACGATTCTTTTGCCAGTTAGTAAGTGCCAAGTAGGTAATTATTTAAGAGTAAACGTTGATTTATAATTTTTCAACGCCGATAGTTGCAGAATATGCCGATCCAGAGTTCAATGGTGCAAGGAGGTCGTAAACGATAATTAAAGCAAAGCAGAGTTCACAGAACTCAGTCCTTGGATCGTTGAGCGTTTGTGTAGTATTTAATATCAGCTATGAGCAGCACTACTATATGTACCAGTCAGTCTAACTGCGGCTTAAAAAAATCTAAAAGTAGGCTACACACCTGCCTCTGCCAACCCGCACTGGGTCCGCGTGGTATACGACTCAATACTCTCTCACCTTGGTTCGTGAAAAGAAAAGAGCTGACACCATGCTCGCTTATCGCTCCAGGGCTTGATCGCATCATCCACCAGACATGACACATCCGTAATAAACCACATCGGCTGAACAGCCAGTGAAATACGGGCGCCAGAAGAAACCACGGCCAAGGGCCACTGCCCCGATCTCGCGCCGCGGCCCGCAAGGGTCGCGTATGTAAACCTTAGGACGTGAGAAGAGGAAGAGGAGTGCTCAAAGGCGGGACCTTAATAAATGAACACTATATTCTTGTTATTGTAAATTCTTGAAAACAACTTTATTGAGTTATCAATATAGTGCCATTATAGTGCAATAAGATATTATCACCATATAGCTTTCGAGAACTACTTGGCCTTTATAACCCTTTTATAGTATTCCGATAAAAAAAATATTTTATCAAAATTAAGAGGAATATAGTGTACCTACATCACCCTGTCATTAAAATAATCGCACTAATCTTTGCTTGCTTTTAGTGAACTATGTTGGATAATTGGTGTTAGTTCTTCCTTGACAAAAAACGTGAAATGGGGTTTACTGATTTTGTAATAAAGTATGTTTTGTTTTTTTCTAACATTATGGTTTGCGTAAGTTTTTTTATAAAATATTTCTTTATACTAATATATCTTTCTAAATAATAATTAATTTGGGTAGTAATTTTATAGACCATTATTTTTGTGTGCCAAACATAAAATATGTTCCTTTATTAAAGATAACTATGACTTGTAAAATGTTCCACACCTTACTTTATTAATGAGTATTTTGTTTTGTTATTTATTGCTTTTTTTAATGATAATTCTATAATTATATCAAGGGTTTTGACAGAATTGTTGTGGTTTTTCATCGATTTCTAAGTCACAAGCCGCTTTGTCTGAAATTAAGTGTATGGTGTCAAAATTGTACTGTTATAATTTAATCATTATTTAATAGTTATAAGAATTGAAGACAATTAAATGTTATTATTATTAATAATAAAATCAATTTGTTTTAATATTTTTTTCTATAAGCGTTGTGAGAGTTGTACAGAATTATTTATGTTGAATTAACGTTTCAGTTCATTGGATTAGTCGCTGCAGTGTTAGGTTCAGATATAATTTATGATATAAGCAACCTTTACTGGTTCATTCTCCCGGCTCACAGAACCATAGCCTTAACTGTGACGGTACTTGGCTGTACCATTATCATCGTGGCCTTCGCAGGGTGCTGCGGAGCTATGTCTGAGAGTCCTCGTATCCTCATTCCGGTAATTTTAATTCTATTTTTTTTAATCATCATCATATCATAGCTATAGCTATTGACCTATGACTTTTAGAAGTTAAGTGCACGTTTAGCTTTTGGTCCCGGCTGTCATGAAAATCTATGGCAGTCGTTATTAGAAAATCAGTGCCTTCTGAGCAGGGGCCCCCTGCCCCCGCTGCCTAAGACCCTCTTGGAGCTGCTTGACGGGCCCTCCTGGCCCGCCTAAGGACACCCAGAGTCACCAACCTCTGGTTGTTACCTTTTCCCGGCCTCCGGGAGGTACTCAGCCCCACCCCACGCCAAGGTGACCTGTCCGGGGGGGGAGCAGAACATACCCTGTCGAGTTTCTTGTCAACTTCTTCTCTAAGCAGGCGAGCTGAAGAGGCGCACATAGATTCAAGCGACGCGGTCACAAGTGCTTTGAAATGATGCCTTGCATAAATTATTTGAATTATCATTTCTTATAGGCTCATTAGAGTATTTGCCAGTGTCATGTAATCCAATAATAAATCTAGCTCTTTTGCATATGAATCAACAATATGCAACCTTCTTAGCCATTTAGTCAATGTAAAGTTTAGTAAAGACCGTTATAGTCAAGTAAAAGTCAATATTTTATACTTTTTCGGAAACCGTATGTTTAATTTCTAATTTTATTATGTTTATCCGTTGTTTAGTATCCATAACACAAGTTCTTAATGATACTTACCTTGGAACTAAATAATTGGTGTATTTGTCAGAAACTATTTATTTATATATTAATTACCCACTTTTTTTTTTTTAGTATGCCGTCAGCATGTTAATTTTGTCTGGTGTAAAAATGTATTTTATAATTAAGTTATACATTATTATGTCTGATATGGAAACCACTCTCAACGATCAGTTCATGAATTTATTCGATCAATTTGTGCACACCGTCTTTTTTATAATTGAAGTTACCGTAAGTCAATTTTTTTTATTTTTTGTTTAGTTCCACCTTCTAATTTAATATATTATTGTTTGACGACTGATCAGTAAACCAGACACACAGGACAAATCTTTTTGTGCGTGAACATTAATATTTGTTCTGGTCTGAGTGTTGTTGGTATATCAAATATGTATTACCAAAAAATAAAGTATGTAAGTATACTTATTCGTTCTTTCGTATCCATGACACAAGGTCTTAATGACACTTATCTTCTTTCTTTCTTTCTTTTAAATAATGGCTTCATGCGTCTAGCACATTAAGCCAGTGTGAAGTAAGTGATATATATTAATTATATATAATTTATAGTAAATGAGAATGAGTGGTGATAAAGATGATAAATCGAAGATGAAATACCCTCCCCTCAGCCCCTTAAGTCCTCAGTAAAGATGTGGGACTATACTGAGATCTCACATGGACTCCTTGAGAGAAAATTTGAAAAGAGATTTTGCACTGTTTTGTTTGATTTACCAACACTCATGTATGTTCACAAACACTTAACGGTTAATAATCCACCGTTATTACACATTAATGTTAGAAATATCACAAATTTTAGAAAATAAAACAAAACTGCAGACATGACGCTTCACTTTCCCGCGAAGAAGTCCGATTGGAGGGATTATAAGAGAATATTTATTTATCTTTTTATAATATTCTTTCAGTATAACTGTTGCGGTGTATACGGCAGTATCTCATACATAGATAATAACTTGCCCATACCTCCGCAATGCTGTAAGGATTTTCAACTGCCTGAGTTCCTTAATATGAACAACATTTTTCAAGTTGAAAACCTGATCACAAGCTATAATGCCACGGACCTGCCCCTTTGCGACGTCAGTGATATGTACTCCGGCTGTGTCATGGCGTCCTTTTCTGCAGTGCACAATCTTTGTGGTACAGCTGCTAATATTTGTATGGTGGTTATATTTTTGGAGGTAAATAGTTTTTTTTAGATATAATTTTTTTAAGCTCGTCGACACCGCAGTCGATATAGGAGTCGACTCATAATAGATTTGCGACATAATAACATACGTGTTTACATGAAATTTGTTTTCAATTCGTTTGATTCATCTGTACATTATGAATAAATTATTCAGCGCTATATAAAGGGCACAACCTTCAAATACAATACATCAAAAATTCAAAACAATTAAAATAATATAACAGAACGTTATATAGAGTATCATCATCATTTTCAACATGTACAATATATGAAACCGAAAAGGTGACTCCTCAATATAGATGTGAAACGGTGTGGAGGAAAGTATATCTGCACTCCGGTACTAAGGTCATTCGTGGGAATCGAACCCACGGACAAGTCAAATCTTTGTGCATAAACATTTGTCCGGTATATATCCGGTAATTAGTATCCATAACACAAGATATAACCATAATAATTATCGTTATTTATATCGTTTGACGACCGATATGGGGTGAAGGTCAGTATATCTGCCCTTAAGTCCAGAGGTCGTGGGTTCGACGTCCACACACAAATCTTTGTGGGCAGGAATATGAATATTTGTTCTGGTCTGGGTGTTTTCCTATGTATTTAAAGTATGTATTTACAATAAAAGTATGTAAGTATGTTTATCCGTTCTTTAGTATCCATAACACAAGTTCTTAGTGATACTTATCTTGGAACTAAATAACTGGTGTGATTGTAAGAAAATATTTATTTTATTTATAATATCAAAAAAGTGTCATTAAGAACTGGTGTTTAGTACTTAATAACAGATCTAAATATACAAAAAAAATTTTTTTGTTGTCGCCTTTCTAGTCTTATTATTACAATAATCTTGTGTTCCTATTGCAGTTAGTGGCCACCATATTCTCATTCTACCTCGCCCATCACTACAAGAACGAAAAGGAAAGCTCTAGGTTACCGGTCCGTAATTTAACGACGCTGCGTTTGAGACCTGAAACGGGAGCGACTCGACAACCATAATACCTATACCTACCATCTAGACACGCGGTAGCGTCTCAAGCCAAGTTCAAGAAACAAAACTGGCGAGCCGCACCGTGTGTAATTACACGAACCATTTGGAGCCACTTTTGACCCCCTCATAAATCAAAATCTATTTTACATAAACGTATCAAATTTGGCTCATAATACCTATACCTGATTACCTGCCAATATCTAATTGTCTTCCTATATCAGATTACCTACTGCTTACTGATACTGATCTGGCGTATTTGAAATGCAAATTTAAAATTAACAGTCGGACACAAAATATAAACAAGTAGTAATCAGTTAAGTAAATAGGAAATAACACTAATATAAAATATATATTTTAAAAATTTATTTAATTATACTGAAACTACTGTTAAATATTTAAGGGTTTTCCAACACTTTTCATGAGAATTACATAATCTGATCTAAAGGTATAAGTCGAATATATCACAGTAAAATTGTAAATTCCGTTAGAATTACTTCCCTAGACAGTAAACTGACGAAATGCACCGTTATAGAACAATCTGCTTAGAACTTAAAAAATATTTTTGTATAATAAAAAAATTTAATTATATAATGTAAGATATGTAATAATAATTCAGGTAGCTTCCAGTTTGATTTTTGAAATATATGTATATTATCAAATGGTGTACAATATTTAGTGAACAATAAATGGTAAAAACGTGATGTTAACAGCTATTTTTTTTTATTTATTTCTATACCGACAACAAATTTACCTGATGGTTTCTGATACCCAATCAGTACAGTGATTTAAAAAAAATCCTAATTAGCTATTTCATGTCATATAATTAGTAATGTTATACAAAGTAAACTCCTATCTTATTTCTCCGTATCAGATGTATAGGGCTCCAACCAAGCAGGTTCTGAGAAGCCCAAGCCAACCTCACCTGCAAATGGTGCACCTGCCGATCAACGGACAAGACTCTGGCGAACATAAAAATTGCCGATAAGCGACAATAAGCTCACCACTTATTACGTGGGACTAATGATATAAATGGCGAAATTTTGGCGTATAATATGCCTCTACGCCTACCCACAAATATTATGTATCTAATTACTAAACAACTTTATCTCTTCCAAAACCACTGATGACTTTCAAAGTGTCCCAATAGAAAATTATGAGCCTTTAAAAGGCATTTGTCCCTCTTTCCCCATAAATTTAAGTTAAAACAAGAAACCCTTTACCAAGAGAGGGCAAGGAAAGCAAATTCGCTAATTTCAGAGTTATTTTACAGAATAAAGATATATTAGCGGTCCGAATGCAGATAAAGGAATAAATTGTGGACGCGATAAATCAGCGGCGGATGGTTTTAATTATTCAGTTGGAAAAGGCTAAACTTGTTTGCGTAAGCGTGTCACAAGAAAACTCTCTATTTTCTAGAAAAAATGAAAGTTAATTGGCAAACACATTTAATTTACAATTGTTAACATAAAACTAATTTTATTAGGATGGCGTCGAAAAAGACTTAGCAAAATGTTGTAACAATATTGAAATGCTCCGGATACCATGATTATGTTAATATTAACAATAGTTATATATATATTTATCTTGCATAAAGTTAAACGAAATATGTAGTTTAAAATAACAATGAATATGTCTTTTATAGGCTCTGAAATGCAAACAATTTGCATTATACACAGAAAGTTCGTATAAGGCGTTCCAGATACAGGGTTTCGGCAAAAGAAAGTAAAGATTAACATTTAATCTTTCGCCAATTCTAATAAAAGTAATATGTACAGTCAAGAGCAATGATAGAAATACATGTGCATTCAAATTTAAATCCAAATGCATCGATTTAAAAACAAATGTAAATATTTTCAAATGTAGCCGACTGTACACTCAGCGTCATATAGTTGCTAACATCCAAAGTGCCATAAAGATCAACACACGTCCCTATTGTCAAGAGACTTGGGGTTTGCTTCGAGAATTTTGGCGCTTTGCATGCCACAAACTATGTGGCGCTGACTGTACCCAGGAAGATAGGAAGGGAAAAACGTCTCATAAAGTGAAGTGGGCACATCACACGCATCGGCGACCCGAAATCTCGCTTTGACTCACCAAGAGCTACGAGTGTTATTTTAATTATGAACATTATTTACCTTAATTAGAGTTTTTTGCGAGCGTGCTTGTGTCCGCAACGGGCGGCAAATTGGCGACACACTTTGAATATACAATAGGGTGACCAATATCAAGTTTATTGAGTACTGGTTTTTAGGATGCGTGTTCGATACCAACTCAATAAAAATATTTATACTGTATATTTTAGTAGCAGTCCCGACTGCCATCACCTCTCATCTCACGTGGTGTCGTACGAAGAGAAATCCTACCGGATGATGGGCATCAGCGGCGTCCTGAGTACTGGCTTAAACTGCGATCACTAATCCGCCTGCCCAGAGTGGTGATTATGGGCAAATGACCTCAATAGAAAGTAAACTGAGGAGGCTAATGTTCAGCAGTGGACATAATAAAGCTGATATCATGATATGTTAGTTAAGTTTGTTTTTTGTATGTTTTAGTGTTTTATGTTATTTTTGACCGTGTCTACTTTCCTGTTTAAATATGTGTTTTTCCTTCTTCAGTTTGCTGGAAGAAATACCTTGTTACAAATAATTAATTAAATAACAAACATTTTATATGAGTGTATTTTTTTGGTTCGAGTTCTGCTTATGTGTAGTAAGTATGCATTTTAACTATGTTTATTTATTGTCTAGTTTACATAGTATGAGCACTGCGTGGTTAAGAATAGTTTTTTTGATTTAATTTCTTATAATGTCAACCCTAATATCACTATATAGTATAAAACAAAGTCGCCTTTTCTGTCCCTATATCCCTATGTGCGCTTAAATCTTTAAAACTACGCAACGGATTTTGATGCGGTTTTTTTCAATAGATAGAGTGATTCAAGAGGAAGGTTTATATGTATAATACATGCATAATATAGTAGTGGAACACTGTCAATTTGTGAGATTTGTGATGTGATGTCGTAATTCAACTCACTTTTTTGCGCTTATATTGCAAACGCTGGCCAAACCCTACGAGATTAGTCAAAATAATGTACTACAATATTGTACAACTTATAAAATTCTTCAAAAAAGTCCGCGATGGTATATGTCTATCTCTCAAGAATACCCCACAATAACCAATTTTATCTTTTACTTTTTACTAAAAATAATGGCTTATTAACGAAGCCATTTTAGGTATATATGACATTAATTCTTATCTAAATAAACATGTTAGTAAGCTTGGACATTAAACAAAGATTAAATTTGTCTTTTACATCATGTAATTTTGATCAGTACTTTACAAGATATCAAACGAATAAACTTACGCTAAATCGAAAAATTATGATTGCGGCGGTAATAGATATTCGCGGCCTATATAGAGACATTCTGTAATTATGTATTATACGTCACTATTCATATTAGCATACCACCCGTGCGAAGCTGGGGCGGGTCGCTAGTATACTAATAAAGTGAGTGATCAAAATGCGATAGTCGGTCTGTATTACGATAGTTAATCTCAAAAAGTATTTAAATAATTATTTCAGGATTGACTGCTTTGCAAACACATTTGCAAATAGAATAAACATGGAACCTCCCCATCATCAGCCCACATTTATTCACGTTTGAACATAAATACTTATTAAACAGGTTTTTTGCCTCTTCAATGGCAAGCCACTGAGCTTGATCTTCAGCTCTTCGACTTTCTCTTCGAAATCATTGCTTGGTTAAATTTAAAGGCAAATTTTTTTTAATTGAAAAAATATATTTGTCCTAATGAAATGTATATAACTTGGTCCCCCTACACGTAGCCCTAATTAGAGAGCAGTTTGCGCAAAGCTCGAGTGCTCGCATGTGACGTACTATGCGATGTAAGCCGTCAAAAGGCTTGCAATTTATTCGCAGCTATAAACACTACTAAACCTCATTGAGTTCAATTATTTATAAATGACGTAATTAGTTTGAGATGATGCTGAGTAGCTTTTTAAGCTGGGGATGACAAATTAGCCACTTATTGAGGCTTTAGATCTTTATCTTGAAATACTATTACATAAAGAGCTGATTTGTTTGCAGCTACGCGAGTTTTGGTAGTCTCAAACGATCATTAAAGTTAAGCGTAGGTTAGCTCTTGATTTGGTGAACGTTTATGTGACATTGGATATTGATAATAAAAATATACTTCATTCGTCATCACAGGTAAATTAAGTTAGTCTGTATCAATTCAATTTGCCTGTGACATTTACACAATGTGCATATTATAAGACAGGCGATAAACTTGTTCATAGACAAAGAAAATAATTTCAAAACGACTTACATTATAAATAGACTTCAGTAATGTTTGTAATTAGGGAATAGCTACAAAATTTAATTAAAAAATGATTTTAAAAACTATTGAAAATTAACAATTTCAAAATAGATTAATTTAACGTCAATTATCTCTGGTCATGTTGGTAATTATATAACCAATTCAGCGGTGTCAATAATAATTAACTTTTAAAAAACAATAAAATCTTTGAGCAATTTTAATATTATCTGTTAAACATTATTATACTTTGTTCATTCTTTTTTAATCTGCTGCAAATTTTAATCAAAGAAACGCTCATTTCTGTCTACACAAACCCTCAGTCTAAATGACATCCCTTTCATTTAATTCCTATCTTCATATTGTAACACTCTGTGAAAGTTCAAATCATAATAAATAAATAAATCAGCCTTTGGTCCCGGTTATCACCACCTATTTGGTAGTCGTTATGTCAAGTTAAAAGCCCTCTATGGCAGCTTAAAAAGTTTAACAGCAGAAAGTCACACATTGATTTTTACCAATCCACATTGCACTCACTTTGGTTTGTGAGAGGAGGCTTGAAAACAATCATCATCATCATGTCATGCCTTATTAAGTCCATTGCTGAACATTGGCCTCCCCTATAGATTAGCCCATAACCACCACGCTGGGCAGGTGGGTTAGTGATCGCAGTTCAAGCCAGTACGCAGGATGACGCTGTGACCATCTTCCCATAGGATTTCTCTTCGTCGACTCTTACGACTCCCCGTGACTTATCACACGGCGCGGTTTTCAATACTGAGACCATGATAGACTGTGTTGATGATAATGATATACAACACTTGTATAATGGTAATCAAAAATAAGGGTCAAGTATCAGATATTTAAATTTCAAAAATTCCTAATTCTAATAGATTTTTTACAAATAATTACCTTAATTAAATAAAAGACTTTTAGCAATAGCAAAAATGCGAAAACCGCATTATTTCAATTTCTTTTTTGATTTGATTTATTTGATGTGTTAAGGAAAGGGTTTAGAAATGTAAAAGTGAATCTTTATTCAAAATATAATTTACATACATACATTCACGCCTATTTCCCCGACGTAGGCAGAGGCACGCTCACACTTCGCTAATTGTACGTCCCACATAATAGGTGGCAAAGTCCGTTGATTGGCAGGTGCTCCACTTGCAGGTAAGGTTGGCTTGGACTCCTCAGGTTTTGGTAGGATCCCTATACACCCTATCAATCATAAATTATAATTTAATATAACTATAATAACGTTGTTGTTGATGTCTATGTCAAATCTTGTACTTTTGTTGATCAGCTATTGTTGATTAGCTTATTAGCGCGTCTGATAGTTTAAGTTTAATTTATAATGTTATCCGGTGGACTGTGTGTTTGACTATATATTTAGCTTATTATTACTAAAATCAACATCATTTTTTAAATAATGTACAATGTAGTTATTTGCTATTCCAAATAATGGGGAAAAAAATACCACAGGCAAAACCAAATTAATGCTTTATATTTTGATTGTACATACTGTCAAATAAGCCTTAACACGAATTTCTAAGGATATAAGAAAGATAAAAAATAATTATAAAATTAAAATTATTTTTTGCTGTTATGTTGTATATAGATCATACTAATAACTTAGTAACTTAACTTATTATACTTAAACTATAAGTCTTAATAAATCATTATATAAAGATAATAATTTATTTAAATTTATATCATCCACATTTGTGCAGATAAATAGTTTGATTTATTTTATAACAAAATGGTAAGGCTTTTCGCAATAATTAATGTAAGGGCATGTTTAAAAGGTAAATATCCTTCTATATTTATTGAAAGCGTAAGCTATGGCTGCCTGCCAGTATTGACTGCACTCGGGTATGACTGATGAAAATGCTAACACCGCACCATTTAATTAGCAAACAAAGCCCGCAGTAAAACCCGCGATTATTATAAAATTAGTGGCCTCTGTAATAACACGGCGGTTTTATGAAAAGTATTTATGATAACATTTCAGTACGCGTCATGATGACTAATATAGGTACTAATTATTTATGGAATGTTTAAATACGTTGTCTTTGACACTTTAAGGGTGATTCAGGGAATGATACTATTTCCAAAAATTATACTACCCAAAGCTACAAGCGCTGATGTTTTTTTATTCTATTCACCTTTTTACATTCAATTTATAGAGTTTCGCCAACATAGACTTTAAAATCAATAAAATATTTATTTATAGGGTTTATATCGTTTTGACATTATACGGTTACGTTACCTTTTTAGCGCTATAAAGTCCACAGCTGAACATAGGCATCCCCAATATTATAGTTATGTTGGGGGTATAAGCCCATATTAACCATTTTTTTTGTTTTACGTCGGTAACAAAATGCATTTATGCACTGCCTTCCGGCCAAAGGGGGACCGGAACGGGGTGTGGGACTCACCACTGGCAGACGCGACTGCCAGCAGTCATACCCATTAATAATCTTCCGACGACGCCCGCCGCTTGTTGAGAAAAAGGCGGGGGCCAGTAGCTGGTTTGCAGCGTCTGACACCCCGCCTGCGGCCAACATCAACCGGACCAAAACCGTAGGACCTCCTCAGAGAGGCGCAGTGAACGCGCCCCTCCTACCTCCGTGTGCGACCATAGCGTGTGTGACCGACTTCCCGGAGGGTCTATGGTTAGACAGCAGGGGCCCCCTGCCCTCGCTGTCTAAGACCCTCCTGGCGCTGCTTAACGGGCCCTCCTGGCACGCCCGCTGCACCCTCCACAGGTCCCCGGTAGTCAGTATTAAGGGCACCCAGAGTCGCCAACCCCTAGGTGTTACCTTTTCCCGGTCTCCGGGAGATACTCAGCCTCCCCCACCACGACAAGGTGGAGACCAGTCGGGGGAGACATAATAACCAAGCCCAGCGTGGTTCCAGCCAGTGCGCAAGATGACGCTTACCTCCTTACACAAACCTAACTTTAATTTGTATGTCTATAACTTTACTCACTGAGTTGGTTGCAATTGGGCCAGTCCCGTGTAACCCCCGAACAGGTATCCACCTTGTCGTGGTGGGGGGGCTGAGTACCTCCCGGTAGGGCGCAGGAGGCGCTAGGGAAAAGGCAACACCCAGAGATTGGCGACTCTGGGTGCCCTTAGTACTGACTACCGGGGGGGAAACTAAGAGAGACCTGTGGAGGGCGCAGCGGACGGGCCAGGAGGGCCCGTCAAGCAGCGCCAGGAGGGTCTTAGGCAGCGGGGGCAGGGGGCCCTTGCTGTCTAACCACAGACCCTCCGAGAAGTCGGCTACACACGCTATGGTCGCACAAGGAGGTAGGAGGGGCGCGTCCACTGCGCCTCTCTGAGGAGGTCCTCCCGGTTTTGGTCCGGGGGATGTTGGCCGCGGGCGGGGTGTCAGAGCTGCAACCCAGGTACTGGCCCCCCGCCTCTTTCTCAACAAACGGCGGGCGTCGTCGGAAGATTTTTAGTGGGTATTACTGCTGGCGGTCGTGTCTGCCGGTGGTGAGTCCTACACACCTCTCTCGGTCCCCCTTTGGCTGGGAGACAGTGCGTAAATGCATTTTGTTACCGACGTAAATAAAAAAAATAAAAAAAGTCCCGTGTAACTCATAATAAATAAATTATGGTGTAGTCGTCTATCAATTTCAGAAATAAAAAAAACATCTAAGCAATCTTGCAGAAGAATCATAGTATAAAATAAAATACATGCTTAAAATAATGGCTAGAACAAAAGTGTTTTCCTTGGTAAGATAACAGTGAGCGAGCGGCGTCCCAACCGACCCCATATCGTAACCGCTAATTCACCTCCGATTTATTGGGAACGGCTATCGGTTCCCACTAAATTCTCTTTACACTTTTACGGGACATAAATTGGTGTCTGGGACATTTGAAAGCATTTACAAGACATTCGGGTAGTCAGAAAAATAACATATTCACATAATATCTTTGGCTTGTATTGAATTGTTTTCAGTGGTAAAAATAATGTAATAAATAAATAAATATTTTTTGACAATTACACCAATTATTACTGTATATCTCTCAAGCATCAACGCGATTTGCAATTGTTTGTAATTTATAAATCATTTTTTTAATAAAGAATGTTTACTACTGATAAGTAACTAATTGAATAAAAAAATGCTTTATTTTTGCCGAATAACACACTAACACTAATAATATATCATAATGCCTGAATGTTTCTTACCGTAGTCGTAGCAGCAATGAAAAGATAATAATGTTATATCTAAGACTACGAACCGTAATCGTAGCAGCAAGAAGAGGATAATAATATTTTATCTTCTACTACAAACCGGACTCGTCTGCAATGAAAAGTAAATATTATGATACCTACTACTATGAACCGTGGTCGTAGCAGCATTAATAGGCAAATAATATAATAGCTACTACGAACTGTACTCTTAGCAGCAAATAAAAGCAAATAATATTTATGTACTACTGCGAACCGCAGTCGTAGCTGTTAGAATAGAGAAATAGTAGTTATCCTACAACTTAGAACAATACTCGTAGCCCCAATAAAAGGCAAATAATATTATACGTAGTACTACGAACCGTACTCGTAGCTGCAATTAAAGTAAAAATATTTTCTATTTTGATAAACAAATCTGATGACATTCCTTCTTCAAATGTTAAGTGAATTGTATCTGATCTTTGTTAACAATCTAATTGACTTAAATCTCAATAAGATAAACTTCACAAAAAGAACTCTAAGCATTTTCCATCAATTAGCTGCAAATTTTTATTAAGGTGTTAAAAGGCCATTATCTCAGTGTACGTGCAGCGCGCTCCAGCGGCGCATAAATCAAGTGCGAGACAATGCTAATGCCGTAGAATTAAAAAATACTCAGCTTGAAATAAGGGCCTTAACACAATCTTTGTGGCGGTTAATGAATTACGTTTGCAAATTTTTCTTTACGGGGCCGTATTAGGGTAACTTTAAAATTATATATTTAAAATGGATATTAAAATTTTATGATATTTTTAAAGAGCCAAATATAAGTATTTTGGTGTGTATTTTAAAACTAACTACCACAGTTGGTATAAGTCCTACAAATATCAAAATAGGCAATCGTTTGTATGCTAAATTATGGTAACACACAAGTTGGTCATTATAAATGAACCACACAAAATCCGCTTTTTCATCACAAAATAGCATAAATCTCGTTCTCTTTTCTACTTGCCGACAGAGTCCACAACGATTTGTGGAACTACGAACTACTCTATATATTTATATAGAAAATCTACCCTGTTTCATTGGCACGAGAGTGAGTATTTAACAAAAGTATATTGATAATGTTGAATGTTGTTATAGCCTAGATGACCAGAAAATCGTGAAATTGAACTGAAAATCACTATAAATGATTCAAGCGTTTTAAGTTAAAATGGAATAATCTGCTATACACGGTCGAAAGTAAGTCCTATAAGAAGAGTCGTATCGTTTTATCGTATGTGGTGACATCACGATATATGCTATGGATGTGTATTTGTGGTGTTTAGAGATATTCTTACAAAGTGAGTTATAAAATGTAAAAAAATAGTTTTATTTTTTACTAAGAATTCTTTGTAGAAATACATACATGTATAGGCAGAGGCATATTCTACGCCCACACTTCGCCAACTACATTGTCGGTCCCACGTAACAGGTGGCGGGCCTATTGCCGTAGTAGAAATGGTACCATTAACAAATGATTCTATTGTTTTTATTTTTAAAACTTGTTCCCAATTTAAATAAAATTATAAAGAACACAATATAAAAATACTAATCAACGATACTGAGTACGTACTTCAGGCCCATAAAGAATCTTAAGACAATATTATGATATAGTCGCGGCCGACGCGCCCTCTGGTGACGTCAAAATTAATCACTGCTGATTACAGTGAAATACGGCCTGATTGCTCCAGCTTACCAAAGAAAGAAATGCTAATGCGCGCTATGTTGTTATCTAGTTTTTTAAAGATAATAAATATATGACCTGGCTCTTACTGGATAGGCTAATGTAAATCTAGCAATAATATTAGAAGATTAAAAAAAATACAAGTCGTACTCCCCCGTGCGGTCCCAGTTCTAATTAGCGGAGACAGGAGTGTGGTGTCCTGCTATTAGAAATTTTGTAGGTGCCCAATAAAGCTGGACGTGTCAACAAACACTTTCAATGACGTTAATTCTGAAACACGAAGGGCTCAATATTAAATGCAACAAAAACGGTCATTCATATTCATATTCATTTATTCAAGTTTGGCTCAAAAGAGCTCTTATGAACGTCAAAACTTAAAAACTAGCGCGCCCATCATTCATTCATCCACGGTATGACCACTGTTATCTGTGCTTTGTATGGTTGATCATTCCGGCTACCAAAAATCGTGGAGCTACAAGCGCATCAGAATTAAATTTTAATCAAGGACCAGCTTGAGCCTATCGCTTATCACCCCGTCCCCAGAACGACGCGTTAGCGAAGGAGCCTCACCTAATGAAGGACCAAGGGTTCCATCATCAGCGCCCTCATCTAGGCGGATGATGATAATGTCAACTGCCAAACGGACTAGAAAATTAGCTGAAAATAAATACCTACAGATTTTATCATTTTATTATCCCCAAGGTTGCCTGAAATCGGTTTCAGCGATAAGGCCGCCTTTGAATACTAGGTATTTTTGTATTGTTTGTTGTGTGTTGTATATTTGTGAGCAATAAAATGTTTATTTATCGAACTGAATCCTAAAATCGTTAATAAGTCTATTATTAGGTGGTTACACATACCTATAAAGACCGATGAACAAATAGTCAAAATCGATCAATCGGCATGGAAAGTAGTTATTTATTTATTTATTTATTTATAATCTTATGCTACCATTACAGGTGTCTTAACCTAATGCGATAGCATAGCAATGTTTATAATAAATACAATATATTATTAATCTACAATATTATTATTATTATTATTATTAGTTGAAGAGGCTTATGTTCAGCACTGTGGTGAAAGGATATCCACCAGAAACGAGAATTACCTGTAAACTTTATTTAATTTTACGTTACGAACAAATTACATTTTATTGGGATTTTTTTATCTTCTTTGTCGTATCGCTCTTGGCAGAGCGGTCGTGATCATCGTGGTGGTATTGGTAGGAGCGGAAGATGAGCGCCTTTCGATGTCTCGCCATCTGTCCCTGCTTTTTTTTTACATTAAAGCACTTATAATAAATATCTATTTACTGTGTCACGTCATAGAATAATAGAAAATATTGAAATCGAAATTTCATAATTATAATATCATCTCATGTGATTTACAAATAAGGGGACGTCCATTAATTACGTGAGATGTTTTTTTTAAATATTTAGACCCCCCCTCCCCCTTGGTGAGATTAGGTGAGATGTGGTCGGACCCCCCCCCCCCCCCTCACGTAAGATTTACCCAATAATTTAATTTATTTGATTTGTCTTTCATGTACTACATTTTTCTGTGAAATAAGGAAAATAATATAACGAATGATGACCGGCATTGATATTGTAATACAAAATTTTACTGTGGTATAAAAATGTATACTCTCTGAATTAAAAAGTTGACGTGAGATTTTTATTGACCCCCCCCCCACCCTTTGGTGAGTTTTGATGAGATGTGGCCGGACCCCCCCTCCCCTATTTTAGACTCACGTAATTAATGGACGTCCCCTAAGAACTCAAACTATATGTCCCCTCTTAGCTACTAATAATTAAGTCTGATACATGAATTGTAAGGGTGTTGCAATTTATGTTTCATGATAGAATTAATATAGTATTACTTTCGTTCAAACATAATAGGTATCTATAATATATTAATTTATATACCTTTAAGTATACCCGCATTCCACTCCAGAGGTCGTGGGTTCGATTCCCACACAGGACAAATATTTGTGTGTATAAATATGAATATTTGTTCTGGTCTGGGTGTTTTTCTATGTATATTAAGTATGTATTTACAAAAAAAAAAAAAGTACTTATGTATGTTTATCCTTTATTTAGTATCCATAACACAAGTTCTTAATGATACTTATCTTGGAACTAAATAATTGGTGTAAGTGTCTGAAATATTTATTTATTTAAGAGACATCAAATTAAAACACTTACACGACCTACTTGTGTAACAAATAGTTAAGTTGTAATTTTTGCCAAAAATCAATATTGTATCGTAGCCAGAACACTAATTGCTAAGTAACTCTTTGGTTGTGTTTATAAGTTACGCTTAATATATCTTAACTAAACGGCTTTTTTGAAACTTAATATTTATAATTTAACGTAATGAAATAAACAATTCCATGACAAATTATCCTAATACGCGCATTAAGCTTTACCATAAGGGTTTAAAAAATAAATCGTAACTGAAATTTGGTCCTTAGGAATAAATCATTTAAAATACAATTTGATAAGTTTTTGTAAAGAGGAACGTAACAGTCATGGCCAGTACATATTTTAACAGATTAGACATTAGAAATATTTACTTAGATTTTTATTGCTTAGACTAATGACTACATATTAGCATAGTTAAAATATAACGTTGTCATTAAATAATTATAATCTTCAAGAGGATATTTGATATATTAATGGATGTTTAATGGACAGGGTTTTAGACAAATTCTTAAATAATATAATATGTGTTAAAAATGTCTCGGCACCAAATTTAGTTTATATCATAAAGGCTTAGCTTTTCTTTACTTTTGAATCAACACAACATATAAAGAAAATATATAAGAAACTTATTGCTAAGAATCAAGTAGGAAGTTTGTGAAAATAATCAACGGCTCCGACATGGAGTTACTTACAACTCGGCACTCGGCAGAGCACTGAGCCTCGACGGGAGGGCGTGGTCTCCAGTGGGCGGGGCCATCATTAGCCAACCCCGCCCAGACACGGGCCACACCCACCCCTGACAGGTGGGCGGTAAAGAATCGTCGTTAAGGACACTTTGCCAAGTAATTTGTTTCCATCCGAGTTTAAAATTCATCGTAAATCGCTGTCGATACCGATTAATTTGAATGATATGTTTTGTGAAGTAATTTGAATTATTATTCAAAGGCAATCTGTACAATATCTTTAGTAAGTATCAGTAATAACGTTACAATGTTCGCTTAATATATCCACTTTATATTTATTAAATACTAGCTATAAAATCATAACCTGGTTTCGCTTCCTTTAACAAATAACCTAGTCAATACATGTCAAGGATGATGTAGTCTTCTATTTAAAGTAAAAAAACATATGTTCATTAATTGTAGCAAAAAACCCTAATAAACAAACAAAATTTACCTATTTTCTATATAAGTATGGATGGAAGAACAAAGTTGAAAAGTCACTTCGATAATTCTTCTGCATCAATGCTATTGCTTATAAGTTATCTTTTATTCCTATGAAGCACTTATGAATGTGAACCAAATTGAGTAACGCTTTTTTCATTGTCTGTCAAGTCTAGTCTGACTGCTTATAATAGTCTAGTATGATGATTTTGATACTTTCAGTTTGAGCTGTTATCAAGTAAGCCCAGGGCCTGGCAAAATATTGAGCGTACTTCAGGTCAGCGTCAAGCAGGTAGGTAAATAGTTAAATAGTAATTAAATAGTAATAGTTCATAGTGTTACTGCATTATCATCAGGTGGAATACATGTCATACTACCTGCCTGTCAAATTTGTGCAGTCGACTTTTTTATGTTTTACGTTTATCTTTTGAATAAAATAAGATCACATAGTAATTACAAATGCCTGATAAAATCAAGGCAGGTTTAACTAGAGCAACCAATTTTTTTTTATCCTCATTAATTCGATTTAAGATAAAAACAGCTTTTCAGGAAAAGTTCAGGCATTTCCAAAAAAGCTAAATTTATATGACATTCGACGGTTATTTACTGATGCATGAGATTCTTACCCAATTCTTTACCTCTCAAGTTACAGCCCATAGCCAATGGGCTGTGTTTAGGTTATATTAAGAATTAATAAATGTGAAGAATGTAAGAATATCTTCATAATAATTAATATAAAGTCATCATTAAGTTTTCAATTAGAGCTAAAACTAAATAAATAATCATTCGGTATACTTATACTTTAATAATATATTTTTATTTTCATTGAATACTATTTTATTTTAAAGAAAATTTTACGACCTTAAAATAAAATATCAAAACAAACAACTGTAAAAGAAATATAGACGATAATGACTCAAAAAGCGAATTCTTGAGATTCTCTTTTAAAACATTTGACTAATTCCAAAAACTCGACGCTTAAATGTAATCCACCTTAAAGAGTTGTCAGAGCGGCACAAAGGCGACGATGGCAAGAATCTCTTTGAGAAAATTGTTAGTATAAGCGTGCCGCCTCGCATACTTCATCCTCCAACTGTGACGAAGCGCTACGGTAAGTCGCTGGCTGAGTACAATCTGGGACAAAGTTAGACTAGGTTTAAAACTAGTACAATATAATTACAAAAACTCTCAGGCAATATGTTGTGGGTAATTTATGCTTTGTTTAGTGAGAGAGTGTTTGGCATAGCCATAACACAGTTTCGTCGTTTCGATAGTCGAATCAATATTGTTTTAGAGACGATTTGTTATATTTGACATCTATTAACTTTAAGTAAGTTCAAAATTATTTTAATTTGTTCATTTTTTGATAATTTTCATTTGACAATCTATCATAACACTATTCAGTACATTTCTTATACATATTCTTTCGCTCTTATATATGTAATTACTGTTTGTGCATTAAAACGTTAAGCATCGGTCACGGCCGCCATAGAACAGGTATATACTGTCAGTCATTTGACGTACAAAGGCCGAAATCTAAAATTAAGCATAATATAGCACGAAGCTACTCACGAAATATTGTTGTTTCGAAATTACTCTTTAAATTACAACAAAACTATGAATTATTTAATTTTTATTTCAACGTAAAATAAAAATTAAGTGCCGATAAATCATTATTAAACATCTTAATAAATTAGGTTTATATTTCTGTTCTTATCGATTAATTTCAAATAATCATCCACATACTTACCATACGCGGCGGCCTGGTGTCAGGTGCCTTAAAGCCGGTATTCCAACCCTTTGCAAGACTTGCAATAGAGACCTTTGATAGTAGATGAGATGGCTCTGTTTATTCCAGCGGCATTTTGTATGTACGGCATGTAGAGACATGACGATAGGAACACTTAAAATTCCACATTGACATTATGGGATCTTAATTAATGTTTGTTATATTTTAGGTCGTTATTGCTATAACCATATCAATAAAATAATATTCTGTGCTATGCATGAGTACCAGTTTTTAATACTGGTGTACACTTAATAGACAGAATGAATATTTCGTATTCAATGTTCTGGACTTGCCTTTAGATAAGTTTAAGCAACCTCTAATAAAATGGGAGATCAAAAATGGGTTCAAGATTATAGAATTCCGGAAACTTGGTTGTAAGCATTTACTAAATGTTAAAGATAAGTAATCTTTTTTTTAACATAAAAGTTGTCTACTTTTAACATTTTGTAGAGAAGCATGTAGAATTTGAAGTACTTCATAATAAGTTAAGTATGCCCCGTCTCACATAGACCTATTATATCTACCCACTTATGTATGATGTAATGAGCATGTAATGCATGCATGTAAATTGGCATGTAATGAGACATGGCGGAAATAATTTCAATTAAATCTTCTTTTTGGAGTAACTTTAAAAGAGATGGGAACACAATCAAAGAGATCTAACATTACTTGTTGTGTAGTAACTGTTAAAGAAAGATATGCTGCACTTCAGTGCAAATAGAGAAAGTCAAGAGGAGGTTAACTGGTAGAAAATGCCTTGCAGCATTAAGTTCGCCTTTTGTACATTTTAATTTTAATTTGTGCGATAAAGTTGAAATAAATAAAAATTAAATAAGAGGAGCAATCATTGCATTCCTTCTAATAATGCTGGTATCTAGTCAAACTATTAAGTCAAAATAATCCGAGTTTATGAGATGGTTAATGACGTGAACGCAGATCATCCAATGCACGGTCTAGAGATTAAAGAATTGGCAAAGCTTTTTAAAATGTACGCAGTCAGGCTCTTACAACAGACCCCCGTTCGCTCGATGTAGCTTGTGGATTGAAAGCTTTCCCGGACTCTTTGCTGCCTTCGTAGAGGACATAATTTGTCACGGTCGACCTGGAAGTCTCTGAACACACGTCGGAATCGGGTCCGTTAAATGTATGTGAACTTTTCGTGTGAGTGTGGTTTTTCTTTCTACACCATGCTTCATCCAATATTCTGCCCGGTGTGCCCTAACACCTGCACGCGGGATGAGCATACGAAAGCTGCAGAGAATGCAGAATGTGTGGCCGAGTACTGGGCTACACTTATCTGAAAATCGATTTGCAAGGAATAAGAACGTAAATAAAGCCGTAAGTCGTAGCAAGTGGAAGGATGTGGCCACTGACTGCCTCTACGGGAATAAGGAGTGACAATATCGAGCCCTTACCGCCAGTTTGTCGTAAGCGACAATTGCTAACTTTTATAGAAGATTTTTTTTAATTAGATATTAATCCTTTATTGCGCTTTTGGAACTTTGTACTTTTGTTTTTACATACGATTTTTGTAATGTGATTATATTTTTATGCGCAATAAAGGATTAATAATTAAGAAAAAAATTAAAGAAATTTTTTTCTGTAAAAGTTAGCAATTGTCGCTTACGACAAACTGGCGGTAAGGACTCGATATGTACTTATCAGACAAGTAGAAATCTCATTTATCTTTATAACGATTTAACAGGCGCTTCATGTAAACACAACACATTCAATGACGAATAAATAAATCCGAAGTCCTATTCGGATGACGTCATAATTATCATAGTCATTTGATATTAATCATTGTAACGTAAATGCGAACTAAAGCAGCAGCCAATACATCGCTCCATTAACTTAACGCCAATTAATCCACTTAGACAGTAACTACCAGTGTACTGACGTCGTTTAGACTAAATCTCACTATCGCATTAGTATAAGTACTGATGCACTTGTTTAAGTAACAACGACTTATCTAAATTGTTTTGTCGTGGTCGAACATTTTTTGAATAACAAACTACCAAGAAAACACGGTTGCTTATCTTGTGTAAGCAACCGTCTTTTCTTCATACGTCATATCTTATGAGATCCAATAAACTTAAAAAATATATGTATACCTAATTGTCGGTGAAATCAACAAGATCAAATCTTCAACAATCATAATGTTAGATTCATCAAATTTTAACATGAAGGATATAATACAAAATGTGAACAACAATAAAAGAGATACGAGCGGTACCATAATCAAGAAAGAGTGAGAAGTAAAAACAAAATGGATTGTTTGTCAGAATTTGTTAATATAAATCTCTTTTCCCTATTTTACTACGTATTTACTTATTCAGATTCAAAAGCAAGTGTTGACATTATTAAAATCAAAATCTTATATTCAAAATGGCTCAATAATGGTCTTATGAACGTCAACTTAAAAACTAATGCACCTATTTACTGCAGGCGGGAGCTTGATCCAAGAGGAATCGTGCAAGAAACTTGTCAAGGTTGGTTTAATATGAATCAAACAGTAATATTACATAAAAGCCCTAACTAACTATGAGATTCGCTCATTAGACTAAGCACTCAAATACATTATAAGCTGTGTAGTCAAGCTTGACCATGATATAGTAACAGACATCGTCACAAACGATTAGCTCGAATGAGAGATAGCTGATTTATGCGCCGGACAGTATTTAGCCTAATGGTTATATGTGCTTTCATTTTGAGAAATCCTTAGACTTACACTTATGAAATGAATCTTCCGTTAAATATAGTATAGTTTTTTTAAATTATTTAACTGACTCTTTATAAATTTTTTTGTAAAGATTCGCAGGTATTGTACAAAAAATGAGTAATAATTTATAAGTAAATGAATTAAGTCGCAAAATGTTCAGTATACAAACATTAAAAATAATCTAAACAGACTTTTAATTTACTTGTTTTACCTATTTATTATGTAAAATGTTGGTGACAACGATATTTTCATTTGTTTAAAGTCTAATACGTACCACACACACCACATTTTCTGATTGTTATTTAATTCTAAAGTTCGGATTCTTTAAAGTGATTAGTTGGTTCGGGAAGACTGTGATTATAGTTAGGCTTTGACTGGGGGGACACTTGAATTCTCAAACTGTCGTGACCACGAATAACAGTAAAGTATTAGAAACGTCGTCTGGATGATGAATGAAATTGAATCAATGAACTATAAATTCAATATATAAAATGTGTTCTATTTACTTTGTGTTATTTTATTACTTTAAAAAAATCAAAGCTTAAGTAAGAAAGGTTTTAAGAACGGAAAACCATAAAGAGAACATACACGAGCATTAATTTTAATGAAATCAGTCTGCTTAATATTTACCTCTTGTATAGTGTTGTTTTCTTTAATTCTATTCCGCTTATCCCATTCAGGGACAAACATACGAATTCTAAGGCTTCATTTTTTAACCCTAAACCTTGAGGGAAAACCTGAAACAAAGGCAAACAAACGTTAATTAAATACGGCAGCGAAGCATTTTCATTTTCGTCACAACAGATGGATTAAACAACATTTGTACGTATTTATCGCTCGTAGCAGTTAATGTCATCATACGCTCCCCTGGATTTTAGCTTTGTTTTGCTTAGGTGAAATAAAATACTATAATGAAAATTTAATTAAATGACAGATTTGTGTGGGCCGTCGCTGATACAATTAAGGGACGCGAATGTAGCGTGAAAATAATTTTGTTTCAATTTAGGATGACATGCAGTTGCATATCTGTCTTGAAATTTGATTTAAAAGATAAAATATATACCTACTTGCTATGAAGTGAAACAAAAACTATTCAGTATAAATTTATATCAGATAAATAATTTTTAACTTTCAAGATTACTCTTAGTCCTTACAGGGCGATTCACTATGATATATATCAAAAAAAAAATATGGAGTAAAATTGTATAAGAAAATTGTTAAGTCCTTTTTTCAGCTTTAAAATATATTAGAAATACCTACTTAAGAGTAGGAATAAATATATTAGTGGAAGTATGAATATTGCAGAGATTTTTCTCCTGGTGTATGTACTACTGCTTGTATTAATAGGGTGTGAATAGGGAACTGTTTGCAATGATTCCGAACGGCAATAGCGAACGGTCATCTTCACACCATATAAATGACAAATGCGCTTTAAAAGAAGCAGCCGCATACCTTTGGATTATGGTATAAGCTTCCTGTCGAGGTTTCCTAAGAAATTCAGCAGAATCTGTATTCTTTTGATGCTGTCATCGCGCTCTTCAAAATGGGAGTTAACAGTTTTTAAAAGGTCGGCACCGCGCTATTGCTGCTTCTGTTGCAAGCGTCTATAGGCTTCGGTAATCACCTTCTGTCGGGTGGGCCGTAAGCTTCAGTGCCACCTTGTGAATCATTACGATGATCAGATCAGATTCATGCACACAACCTTTAGAGCAAAGAGCAAATATCCCGACCTCTGCGCCGTATTGGTCACATAACACAATACGTCTTGCTAGAACACGTCAGTTATCTATCGTAGATTAATGCCCCATACTGTTAAGTCTCTCTGTTATCTATATCTGATTATTGGCTAATTGTGCGTTGATCAGATGTTAATGAGGAGCTGCGGGCGTGTGACGTCATGCACACCGCACACGTCATTGCATAACAGCCTGTCATCTTGATCTAATTTGTCTTTAATGTAAGTAGAAACAGCAGTTGATTAGGATAGTAATTATTTGTCTATGAATTTAATTGGTAGCACTTATTTTGACAGAGACCGCCTACGTAATTACTAACCCAGTGCCTGATATTCGACTGTCAAATGAAACACTAATTACAGCGTATCTATTTCAAGGGCATTGTAACTACTTCTAATGATAAGACATATGAGCCTAGGAAGGCACGAAATGCTTATAAGATTTACTAACTGATGACTTGGTGATGATCAATCAAGACTTGTAGGACTTTGAACGCCAAATGTTTGAAAAACAATAGGCTGTCTATTCTTTTGTTTCGATAGCGTTTAATTATGGGCAAACCTATTATTTAAAAGTGAGTGAATAATGCGTCAAGATACTATCAGAAAAAATGTGTCTAAATCTTTCTTAGCTGTCAAATATTACTGCCAAGTTAGAAATCTCATGAAATCTAAATAATAACGACGGAGAGGTCCTGAAATATTTAAACTTCAAATAAGAAGCTAAGGGGTGGCTTAATCGTATGTATAAATTGAGAGAAAATACGATTGGAGTTAGAAGCTTGGGAGAACTGTCTTATAACTTATTGACAAATATTTAATGGTAATATAAGAGACTTTCGCGCCATCAGTTGTCATATATTTAAATAAAAGACAAACAATACTTTTCAAGTTTTAATTTCAATGAAGGCGTGGTTCATATGGACCTTTGTGGTGTTCGTGTCTTGTGCGTCATTTGTGACAGACGCTCAAAGACGCATGATCACGCATTGATCTTTCATTGCTGCACGGTTACCGCCGTTTGGCATGCACAGCCCGGTTGACTCGCTGCCA
Source organism: Musotima nitidalis (assembly GCA_949126915.1). Lineage (NCBI taxonomy): Eukaryota > Metazoa > Arthropoda > Insecta > Lepidoptera > Crambidae > Musotima > Musotima nitidalis. Next base: position 7,760,712 of record OX421418.1, on the reverse strand, counting down.
ATGAGCAATTTATGAGTACACACGTCGCTTTATTAATGGAATACCGACTTAACTCACAAAAAGTTTTTATTGACTAATCACAATTGAAAACATAGTTTAGTGGACCTACGCATAAAATTCAAACTAATCTGATTTTTTTTCAGTCCAGAAAATTTTGCTTTTAAAGAACCAACAAGTTGGCTATTTTTATTGTTTATAGAAAATAGATAAGTGATTTTGATAGTTTTCTCAAAGTGTGAAGATCCATACACTTGCGTCATTTATGACAGATGTTCAAAAATAAGCGCATAATAATTGCGCATTGATCGCTCATTGCATCACTTTTACTGCCGTTTGCCATGCACAGCCAGACGGGCTAACTCGCTGCCGATGAGCAATTTATCCTCTTCGTTCTTTTATAAGTTTTCCGTTTGTTGTTAATCAAACACTTTATTACCAACAAACGGATAACTTAATGAAAGAACGAGCACTAAAAATACAAACACACACATGCAGACACACGTATAAAAAACTCACACGCTACTTCTTGGCGGGAAAGTGAAGCGTCATTTCTGCAGTTTTGTTTTATTTGGTTTAAGAACGTACATGAGTGTTGGTAAATCAAACAAAACAGTGCAACATCACTTTTGAAATTCTCTCAAGAAGTCCATGTGAGGTCTTAGTATAGTCTCACATCTTTACTGAGGGCTCAAGGGGTTTAGGGAGAGGGCATCTCATTTGCCATTTATCATTTTTATCACCACTCATTCTCATTTACGAGTACTTTGATTTATATATTACGAATATATTTCTTACTTGACATTGGCTAATTGTGGTGAACGCACGCATTAATTAAAAGAAAAAAACAGCAAGTATTAATTAATACATTTTACTAAATATTATTTTATTGAATACATTTTATGTTGTACAAGCGGGGGAAGAAACTGACTCTTGTAACACAGGTTTTACCTAGCCATCAGGGCTTTAAATGAATTATGAGACTTATGTTCAAAAAAAAAAAAAAAATTCATATTCATTTATTCAAGTTTGGCTCAAAAGAGCTCTTATGAACGTCAAAACTTAAAAACTAGCGCGCCCATTCACTGCGGGCGGGAGCTTGATCGTAAAAGAACGGGCAAGAAAATCGTCAAGGTTAGTTTTTTCTCCCGCCAGTTACAAGAATATGTACTTAGTAGTAAAACAATTTGACAAATCTACAAAAACATGTGTTCTGCAGTCACATGATTTAAAATAAAAGAAGAAAATAACTTTTTATTTTAAGTTATACGAGTATGAGTACGAATAAACATAGTAGACATGAGCAGACCACTCCTCACTGGTGGCACCCGTTCACGAGTATGACGCATGAACCAGCCATCGTTTCGCTCAACCATATTTTAGGGAACGCAACGACCCGACGCATGACGCCACCACCGCAAAGACATTTGAGTGAGCATGACATACTCAAGCTACAGGATAAACAAATTTTAACAAAAATAACATTATATTAATTAAATGTGCTGCAAACCACAAATATTTTTGGTCTTATGAAAGATATCATTTACAGCAATTCAGTCTTAATATCTATATAATCATTTGAACAATACTATGCGTTCCTAATCAAAAACATCATTTAGGAGAATGATAGGACAACAAAAATTGTGTGTGCAGCTATCAGATTAAAAATAATATTAACTTTTCTCAGTTAGCTAAATCTTTAATTACAAATAAAAATAGTAGACAAGAGCAGACCAGTCCCCACAAGCAGCACTCGTTCACGAGTATGACGAATGAACCAGCCATCGTTTCACTCAACCATATTTTAGGGAATGTAACGACCCGACGCATAACGCCGCCACCCCAGAGACATTTAAGTGTGCATGACATACTCAAGCCACAAAATAAAAATATTTGTACACATTTGTACTATTAAAGTAGCAGAAATAACAATAATATTATAAAAATCAAACAGCCGCAGACCACAAAATTGTTTGTTCTATGATAGATACAATTTACAGCCATGCCGTCTTATCATTTATATAATCTTGCGTACAATAGTATGCTTTCTTAATCAATGTTTCTTTAATAGCTACTTTAAATTTGTTTAAGGGCAAATCCAATATATCATGCGGAATTTTGTTGTAGTATTTCATACCTTGCCCCATAAAAGACTTCCGAATTTTTTGGAGTCTTAGAAAAGGATTTAACAGTTTATTTTTATTTCGTGTGTTAAAGCTGTGACGTTCACAGCGCTTAGAATAATTATTTATATTTTTCCGCACAAACAAAATACAGTTAAAGATAAACTGCGAGGCAGTAGTTAAAATACCAATTTCCCGAAACAACTCTCTAAGGGATGATCTAGACCGTAGTTTATAAATAAAACGTATAGCTCGTTTCTGTAAAATGAAAATAGTCTCAATTTCAGCGGCAGATCCCCACAATAAAATACCGTAGGACATCAAACTGTGAAAATAGCTAAAATAAACAATTCTAGCAGTTTCGACATCCGTTATCTCACGAATTTTTCGAATCGCATATGCGGCAGAACTCAGTTTACCAGAAAGGCTTTCGATATGTGGGCCCCATTGAAGGTGTTTATCTAGTGTTACACCTAGAAATAAGGTTGAATCGACCATTTCCAACCTCTGACCATTCAATTCTATATTGGTTTCAACATCTCTTACATTGGGTAGTGAAAAATTAACACATTTAGTTTTTTTAGCATTCAACTGAAGATTATTAACAGTAAACCAGTGAAGCAACTCTGAAAGTGCACTATTTACATCGTCATAATTATTTTTATTTCTGTTAGTTTTAAATATTATTGATGTGTCATCTGCAAATAACACCATTTCACACTTTCTACTAATAAAGAAAGGAAGATCATTTATATACACCAGAAACAAAAATGGGCCTAAGATTGAGCCTTGAGGAACGCCCATCTGTATACACGAACCAGATGATTTAGCGCCATTAATATCTACTTTTTGAAATCTAGATGTAAGATATGAAACTATCAACTTCTGAGCCAAATCACACACGCCATAGAAATTAAGCTTAAGAATAAGGGTACCGTGGTCAACGCAGTCAAAAGCCTTCGATAAGTCACAAAACACTCCTATGGCGTTTTGCGACCTCTCCCAGGCATCATAAATATGCTGTAGTAACGCAGCACCAGCATCAGCTGTAGAACGACCCTTCATGAAACCATATTGTTGACTGTGCAAAAGTTCATTTACATAAAAGAATGCAGATAACTGATCTAAGATAATTTTTTCAAAAACTTTACTTAAAGTTGGTAAAATTGAAATTGGTCTATAGTTACTTTTATCCTCCTTTGAGCCAGTCTTAAACAGAGGTATGACTTTACTAAGTTTCATAAGATCGGGGAAAGTCCCTTCATCGACGCACTTGTTAAATAATTCTGCTAGATAAGGAGCAATAGAATCCAAGATAGTCTTAATAACTTTAACAGACATATCCCACAGATCGCCAGTATTCTTTAACTTAATAGATCCAAAAGTTTTAATTATGTCTAATTGATGAATATGATGGAACTTAAATGTGGAACTATAATTAGGCAAGGATTTCTCAAGCACAGCTAAGGCAGTGGACGGTGAAGATTTCAGCTCAAAAGTGGTCAGTGCAGGAATCTTAGCAAAGTATTCATCAAATATGTTTGCAATTGCTGTATTATCATTAACGACTCCCTGATCCTCCTTAAGAGCGTAGTTATTATCACGTGGTTTACACTTTCCTGATTCGCGACTTATAGCGTTCCAAGTTGCTTTAATTTTGTTACTGGATGTCAATATTTTATTTTTTGTGAACAAGGATTTGGCCATTACACACACCCTTTTAAATACTTTTGAATAATTTTTGACATGTTCTAAGAAACTTGGGAATTGATTATATTTTTTTAAATTATATAATTCGTAAAGTCTATTTCTACTCTTATATATTCCCTGAGTTGCCCACTCACAAAACTGAAGTTTATTTGTAGGTTTAATAGATTTAGGTGTAAATATTTTGTTAAAATCTGTTTGAATTACATTAAATAAATTTTTATACATTATATTAGGATTCTTATGCACAATTTTACGCGTAGCAAGATTTTTACTAACATTATCTTTGAAGCATTCTAACCGTTTACCTGTCACAGGTCTGTATTGAAAAGATTTTGGTTCATGTACCTCATCAATGTAATTTACTTGTAAACCACAATGGTCAGAAGTCAGACAACTAAATACTGATTTATCTACCGGTATGCACTCCGAAAAAATATTGTCCAAACATGTAGCTGAGTGTGTGGTAATTCTAGTTGGTTCAGAAAATTGGTTAACCAAATTAAAGCATTTAAACAAAGAAACCAGCCGAGTGGTCAATGATGAACTTTCAAGAATGTTCACATTGAAATCCCCACATACAATAATATGTTTGTTTTTTAATTTTAATTTCTTTAATACCTCTTCCATAACCGTTTCAAAAGTTGCACTATTTCCTAAAGGAGGTCGGTATACGCATACAACAACAAATTTGTCTAATTCCACACAGGAGAGCTCTATTACACGTTCTACGGAAAGGCTAACAATATCTTTTCGATCTTTACATCTAAGGCTGTCTTTTACAAAAATTAAAGAACCACCGTGAATTGCTGATACTCTAACATAAGAACTTATCAAATCATAATTACTTAGAACCAATGATGTATCATTTTTCTTTAGCCAGTGCTCAGTTATACAAATAATATCAATATTCCTGCTTTTAATAAATAATTCTAATTCTAGAACCTTGCCAGCCAAGCCCTGAATATTTTGATGCACAATAAAAAGTATCATTTTAATTATTAAACAAAATATAATACAACAATTCTCAAAAACTTAAGATATATATACAGGGACTGCCGTTTAGCATGCACCGCCTCGCAAGGTTGACTCTGTCACTGAGCAATTTACCAGTACACACATGTATGCTTTACGAATTTGAGCAGGTTCCAACAATATTTTTTTATCTGTTTAAAATTACTTCATAAAAACCGTAAACGTATGACCAAGTTGATATCGACAGATTTTTCTCACACCAAGTTTTTCAGTTTAAAGTTTTTTTAAGGTCTTGACAATCGCCCACCTACTCGTGGTGAAGTTGTAGAAAATCTCATGATCAGTTTCAACAACTTAAGTTATACTCGTCATATTGAGTGATGAAACGAAAGATGTTGTTTTTCAGATCATAGGTATGACTACAAATGGTTAATGGACAGATTTTAATAAAAGTTTGACCGTTTTGATCAATGGTGTACACTGAGAGGCTATGCTCTTTTAAATAATCAATTGGTTAGGTACTCAACTTACAATCGTCATTTGTCTGTGACGCTATAAAATGCAATAGAAAACAACATTAACAATATTTATGTTCTTTGTCATTCAAATTAGAATAGCCTGCAAGAAACGGCAGTTTCATCCCAAGCATTTTTATCTGCCATATAATCTTTGATAGAATAGTATCCCTTTGAAGACAGCTTCCGTTTTATAGTAAATTTAAATATATTTAGGCTTAATTGCTGTATTTTGCTTGGGATTCTGTGCATAGCACCCCGGCTAAGAGTGTGACCAACCTTAAGCTGTGTCGTAAGAGGCGATAAATGACCGTCAGTAAAGGTTTCCCGCGTTTCAACATGCGCCACCTAGCTCTCCGCTTAGTGCGCGCCGCATTGTTGCCTTCCCAGGTGCCGATCGCTTCAGATTTCGCCTTAAAAGTAGCAATAATAAACAGGGAGAGGTGAGTCGGTTCAAGCTCGACATAACCACACACACCGAGTGTATGGTATGCGGGGGCATAATCTCCCTTCTGCGACTGTGAGGGGTAGTTTCTTGTAGCTTATTGTTTTCTGGATCGCAAAAAAAACAATGAATTTAGCCAAAGAACAACATGTCTTTAATATGAAAGAGAAAAAGAGGCAATGACTTCCAAGAAATTACCCTCACAAAGAACGCGAATTCTCCTCTCTTCTAGAAACTGGGAAAGAAGGGACATTAGCAATGTCTATCTGTCACGCGTGTTACTGGCGATCACGAAAAATAATAATATAGGTTATGAATTATATCGTTCAAACACTTACCACAGTTGGATGGATATGAGCGATCCACTTCTTTGAGGTTGGGTTGTATGTTCGCTTTTTTGCAATAAACCGGTATCGTAAGACTCTGTATGCAACCGTTTCAACACAGGAGCAAGCTTAGTCGCGAGTCCCGGATATCGACATAAGTAATCTAAGGCATTAAGACAAATTACAGGTCCTATACACCTGCCTCCGCCAATAAGCGGAGCTACGTTGAGAGGCACCAAATCATTTCATCTTACATTTTTTTATGAGAATAGGCCCGTGCCCATATGTTTTTGAAGCTCTAACATCACATAAAACAGCTATACACATTATGACATTATAGTGTCGTTAATTCGTTCGCATTAAATCAACGCACATCTTTGTATTGTTTCAGCTTAAGTTCATAATTAATACCAGTCTCTTAATCCCTTAACCCTGCCAAAGTATGAGCTAGTGCCGCCATAAAAACTGTCATAAAAGCATTATTTACACGGGCGAGCGTGCGAATAAACGACGCGTTTGCCGTAAAACTGTCAAAACGAATGACCGGTCCAATCGGCCCGCGGGAACACATTCGCCTGATAAATAACTTCCTGCAAAAAACGGGTTATGCGCTTTTCTTTAGCTTCTCGCGAATAACAGAAAATTTAGTGTTTCAGCAGGTGTTGGAAACATCCAACCGCCTTTTAGATTTTTCTTGTTTATTTTATTATACTTATTGGTACCTGCTACAATTTGTACGGTTACTGTACAAACGTGTTATAAATATGTGCTGAAGGCTTCTATTATAAGATAAGATTTATCTAAAATAAAATGAGCGATAATTTGTAAGCTATCAAATGGTTTGAAAACTCATCTTTCCTGTCACTATATTGGTCGTGAAACTAACAACCTTACAGGCAGGTAATAATACTGTGAATTTTTAATACCGCCATCACCAGCCAGTTTTAGTGTTTTGATATGAAGCCCTTTCGTAAAAGCAGGACTTGTGCACTGGTCTACTCGACTGCTGCATTACGTTACACAACCGTCAGAATAACGAGGGGATTTTGAATCGTATCATTACTTGTGATGAAAAATAGATCCTCTACGATAGTCGGAGACGCATACAACAGTGGTGGAATCCAGGTGAACCGGCCAAAACTTTCCCCAAGCAAAAGTTGACTCATATAAAGGTCGCAGCGTCGATGTCATCCACTACGGCTTCCTAAGATCTCGTCAGGGATCCCTTTCATTGGCATAATGTGTTTTGTCCTAAAATGGATTGGCATAATGAAATTGGCATAATTTATTTAGCATAATATTAATTTGGCCAAATTTGGTTTTAGCATAAAAATCTTCCGACGACGCCCGCCGCTTGTTGAGAAAGAGGCGGGGCGCCAGTACCTGGGTTGCAGCTCTGACACCCCGCCCGCGGCCAACGTCCCCCGGACCAAAACCGGGAGGACCTCCTCAGAGAGACGCAGTGGACGCGCCCCTCCTAACTCCCTGTGCGACCATAGCGTGTGTGGCCAACTTCTCGGAGGGTCCATAGTTAGACAGCAGGGCCCTGCCCCCGCTGCCTAAGACCCTCCCGGCGCTGCTTGACGGGCCCTCCTGGCCCACCCGCTGCACCCTCCACAGGTCCCTCTTAGTTTCCCCCCGGTAGTCAGTACTAAGGGCACCCAGAGTCGCCAATCTCCGAGTGTTACCTTTTCCCTAGCGCCTCCTGCGCCCTACCGGGAGGTACTCAGCCCCCCCACCACGACAAGGTGGAGACCAGTCGGGGGGGATAATCCCCGGACCCTGATCCAACCGATTAACACTTTTTTCGGAATTAGGATAATTTTTTAGTTGGAAAAAAATTCAATGTAGATGAGGCAGTCCAAAAGCCATCAAAGGTTTTGTTAAATGCTCTCCCTATAAAACTGCCTATATAGTAACGGTGTATACTCTGATTGATTACATTAAAAACATGTAAAAAGAAGATTAGTTTTCTTTTTTCCATGTAAAACATCAATTTCATATGTAGGGACCTAATACTAAGTACATTTTACATTACAAATGTAAAAAAAAGTCAGAATCATTTATTCAAGTTTGGCTCAATAGAGCTCTTATGAATTTCAAAACTTTAAAACTAGCGCGCCCATTCACTGTGGGCGGGAGCTTGATCGTAAAAGAATGCGCAAGAAAATCCCGCTAGTTTTTAAGTTTTCACCGGCGCGCTAGTTTTTAAGTTTTGACGTTCATAAGAGCTCTTTTGAGCCAAACTTGAATAAATGAATATGAATTTTGAATTTTGAATCGTCAAAATTAGTTTTTTCTCCCTCCAGGACTGTCAAAAAGTCCGTTCGTTTACATTAATCACCACCAGCAAAGTTAATTAAAAGTAAATGAGGTGCTATGTAACTTATACTGGCATTTTAAATAAACAGAAGCATAGCAGAGAAATCAAACAAAACCAAAGGAAAATATAACCTTTAAACACGGCAGCATGTTTACTAAAAACATTAACGTCGCATGTACAACAAACTAAACGCATTAATTATACTTTTTATTTAGTTAACGGCCGCAGTGAACTGAATAAGGTTAATCAAGTAAAGTAATATACGGGTAAAAAGAGTTTTAGAGGTGTGTAAGCTTGCACGGCTTGGAAAATGTGTACATATAATTTGAGAAAATTTAAATTATTGGCTCAGTATGTTAAAAGTTTCTGGCTGTAACTTCGAACATTTGAAGTCGTTCATCGTATTTAGTGAAACTTAATAGAAGGCTGTATTAACTTGCCTTGAGGTGGGGTAGGGACAATTAGAATATCATATAACCATTTACCATACGATACATTGATTTAGAGGGTCGACAAAGAGAAATTCTACCTAATATTCTAATGTAATAAAATTAGGCATATAGAAATCTTGGGTGTACAGGGATCCTATCAAAATCTAAGATGCCCGAGCCAACCTCACCTGCAAGTGGTGCACCTGCCGATCAATGGACGAACTCTGGCGAACATGAAAGTTCCCGATAAGCGGCAATAGACTTGCCACCTATTACGTGGGACCAACTATATAATTGGTAAAGTGTGGGCTTATAATATGCCTCTGCCTACCCCTTCGGGGAAAAGGCGTGAATGAATTGATTATGTATGTTCTTGTACTATGCGTTGTCGTTTAAAATCCACCAGTACACGTATCAGCTGGTGCAATTTAGAACCAATTCCCGCCCTTCAGGCTCGTCACATTTGTCGCGCAGACCGTACGGATCTAACCCTTCCCCGGCGACCATAAAATCAGGTGCGGGCGAGGATCGTGTGGGCATTAATAATGATAAATTCGTGTCATTAATTCGCAAGGATTAGTTTTGGAAGGCGAGTGCGCGCCGCCGATAACCAAATATTAACTCAATTAGTGCGGAGACGCGCAGGGCTCGCATTCAAATGTCTGCTAATCCTGCCAGCTCAAGCTACTGTTGGAATTAGGACGGTAGCAAAGTTTAGTCTGAAATCAGTATCGTTTTGGAATTGCTCTGCTAAATATTTAATGTAGCTTTATTGTAGACACTAATTCGTTAATGCTTTGTTTTACTGTTTGTGTCTTGTTTGTTTTTATTTCAGTTTAACACTTCCTAGTTAGAGTGCTTGTTCTAAAACCATCAAATTCCAATTCTCTAGGTTAGCTTAAAATCTAAAATAGGTTGCTATATATTCAGTTCCTGAGAATCCTAGTTGACCTTTACTAAGACATTAATTTGATATAATAAGCTTATGTTAAGCGTCGGTTTTCGGAAACTAAGTTTTCGAATACGCGAACAGCTTTTCAGTGTATACGAAACCGATAGCGACTTTTGTAATCATCTCTAGATTTTATAGTCATTATTCAACAAACATTAAAATTTTAGCTTTATACGATCTGACCAACTTAACGATCCGAGTTGAACTCGAAAATATTATTATGAAAAATAATAATTATAATAACATATTTTTGCTTCCGATATATCATAACCATAATTAATACGAAACGAGTAATCAGTGCTAACACCTAACTAATAGGAGGCGCATTACTCGTGAGTGAAGGGCTAGCTAATTGCATTAAACCAATTAATAGTAGCCGATCGCTGACAAACGCATTGTTAACCATGACTACTGTGACAGATGTGACGCAAGTGTGCGTCCGTCAACGGCGCATTTCATAGCTCAGCAAAACATTCTTGTCATGCTAATTCGATGTTTACTAAGATTAAGGTATAATACAATCACCATTTTCATAATCATTATTGACATTATTGTACTCTCTGATTTAAGATTTGATTTTGTAAGAACATAGATATTCAATTATGTCTAAATATTTCTGTAAATATAATTATGTGTCAGCCAATGGCAGCGCGTCATGCTCAACAGAACATGATCATGGCATGTTAATTCAATGCAGATAGATTAAAGTATAACATTATAGATTTGAAAAATTCTATTTTGCACAAACACATATGTTTAATTTTCTCTAGATTTTGTCAATATATTTATGCAATTTAGCATACGTCCATAAATTGCGCTCGTCATGTTTAGCAAAACATTCTTGTCATGCTAATTCGATGTTTATAATAATTTTCTGATCTATTATAATTAATCTTCGATTATTGCAAGAACGTACATACATAATATTACGCCTGTTTCCCCGAAGGGGTAGGTAGAGGATTATTATATGCCCACATTTCGCCAATTATACTGTTGGTCCCACGTAATAGGTGGCAAGCCTATTGCCGCTTACCGGGCACTATATTGCTGGCTTGGGCTCCTTAGGTCTTGGTATGCAATATTGTCATCCCCCTATGCAAGAACGTAAATGTATAATGTTGTCTAAAAGTTTCCTGTTAATATAATTATGTGACGCGAGCATACGTCCTTAAAAGTCATGGCTCAAAATAACTACTCTTAACAATAATGTTTCTTTCTCAGTTAACTATAATTATAAAGAAATACATTGACTCACAAAGTTAAATACACAGAAATTTACCCCGTTTTATTTCAAAATTCTAATTTATATTCTCGCAGTTATTCAATTGTTATATTGTTTAAACGTAGCGGTCCAGAGCAAACTCAATCCATCCGCGTCTTAGCTTGAATAAGACGGTTCAAACAAATTATTTGACATAATATCGTTAATTAGAAGCCCTCCTTTGTAACCGAGGGTGGGGTAATTAGGTTCGAATGCTCTGAATGGGACCTTTTTCTGCTCGTTACGGCTGGAACAAAAGGGGCAAAGAAGTAAACAGTCCGTATTCAGACGAGGATTTGCATACAACTTTACAATGAGTTCGAGTTTATTAACGTTACCAATCTTGTTAAGTTCCGGGATTGTACAAATTACGTTCTTAGTACTTGAATCATTACGATGAAAGTTTTATATTGTAGCTTTGAGTCTACAGTTTTATACAGTTAATATTGCTTTGACGTGTTTAGGGGTTATTTATTATTACTGTAATATAAATTCCATGGTAAATGTAAGTGTTTCTATGAATGTAATTCAAAAATTAGAATAAGTATAAGGAACAATAATGACATATTATGAATATATTAGGTCGGGGAAAAAGTCTTTTCGCATAACGTAGGTATAAACTTATTATAAAATTTTTTTGAAAGTACTTTTTGTGTCTGGCTGGTTTTGGTAACATTAAAAAGGTCCCATTATAAAGAAAAGAAAAAAATAAAAAAAAGTTGTTTCCCGCTATTTTTCATTTGTTTTTCTCTCCGTAAAAATGAGTGAATCTAATGAAGAAATTCGATACATTTTAAAGTTTTATTATAAAAAAGGCAAAAATGCAACTCAAGCAGTGAAAAAAATTTGTGATGTTTATGGACCTGATGCAGTGTCAGTAAGAGTAGCACAAATTTGGTTCAAACGTTTTCAGTCCGGAAATTTTGATGTTAAAGATGTACCTCGCTCTGGTCGCCCTGTTACGAATAAAATGGACGCCATTTTTGAAAGAGTGGAGCAAGATCGGCATATTAGTAGTTACGATGTAGCTGAAGAACTGGGAATTGACCACAAAACAGTTTTGACCCATTTGAAGAAAGCTGGTTATACAAAAAAGCTCGATATTTGGGTGCCACACGAGCTCACTCAAAGAAACTTAATGAACCGTGTACTCATTTGCGATTCATTATTGAGACGTAATGAAACCGAGCCGTTTTTGAAGAGATTGATAACTGGCGATGAAAAGTGGATCACGTACGACAAGAACGTGCGAAAAAGGTCGTGGTCGAAAGTTGGCCAGGCTTCACAGACTGTGGCCAAACCTGGCCTAACACGAAATAAGGTGATGCTGTGTGTATGGTGGGATTGGAAGGGCATTGTTTATTATGAGCTTTTACCGCCCGGCAAAACCATCGATCGAAAACGATCGATTAAAGGAAGCAGTCGAGAGAAAACGGCCGGAATTGATTAACAGGAAGGGTGTGGTCTTTCATCACGATAACGCTAGACCACACACATCTTTAGCCACTCAGCAAAAATTAAGAGAGTTCGACTGGGAGGTCCTAGTGCATCCACCATATAGCCCTGACCTTGCGCCTTCAGATTTTCATCTGTTTCGGTCTCTGCAGAATTCTTTAGGTTCTGTAAGGTTGACCTCAAGAGAGGACTGCCAAAACTATTTGTCCCGTTTTTTTGATCAGAAGTCCCAAAGTTTCTACAGTAACGGGATAATGTCTCTGCCCACAAAATGGCAGAAAGTTATTCAACAAAACGGTACATATATATTGTAAATAAATGTAAATAAACTTTGAAAAAAATGTCTTGACTTTTCATACAAAAATACGAAAAGACTTTTTCCCCAACCTATTATATTAATGTATGTGTTTGAAATGAATAACCTGACCAGTTTTGCCTAGTACTATCAAAGGTTTTATAATTGAATTAAGGTGACCCACATATCTGATTATTTGTCTATAAAATAATATATATCGATAAATACTTGTCGATATATATATATATATATATCTGCTTAAAGGGCTACACCTCAGACTTTCTAGAAATCCCTTAAGGTGTACCGCAAGGATCCCATTTGGGACCTGTGCTTCCCATTTGGGTGTGTGTTGCTTTGTATAATAGGTTGGGGAAAAAGTCTTTTCGTATTTTTGTATGAAAAGTCAAGACATTTTTTTCAAAGTTTATTTACATTTATTTACAATATATATGTACCGTTTTGTTGAATAACTTTCTGCCATTTTGTGGGCAGAGACATTATCCCGTTACTGTAGAAACTTTGGGACTTCTGATCAAAAAAACGGGACAAATAGTTTTGGCAGTCCTCTCTTGAGGTCAACCTTACAGAACCTAAAGAATTCTGCAGAGACCGAAACAGGAGAAAATCTGAAGGCGCAAGGTCAGGGCTATATGGTGGATGCACTAGGACCTCCCAGTCGAACTCTCTTAATTTTTGCTGAGTGGCTAAAGATGTGTGTGGTCTAGCGTTATCGTGATGAAAGACCACACCCTTCCTGTTGATCAATTCCGGCCGTTTTCTCTCGACTGCTTCCTTTAATCTCATCAGTTGCTGGCAGTAAAGATCAGAATCGATGGTTTTGCCGGGCGGTAAAAGCTCATAATAAACAATGCCCTTCCAATCCCACCATACACACAGCATCACCTTATTTCGTGTTAGGCCAGGTTTGGCCACAGTCTGTGAAGCCTGGCCAACTTTCGACCACGACCTTTTTCGCACGTTCTTGTCGTACGTGATCCACTTTTCATCGCCAGTTATCAATCTCTTCAAAAACGGCTCGGTTTCATTACGTCTCAATAATGAATCGCAAATGAGTACACGGTTCATTAAGTTTCTTTGAGTGAGCTCGTGTGGCACCCAAATATCGAGCTTTTTTGTATAACCAGCTTTCTTCAAATGGGTCAAAACTGTTTTGTGGTCAATTCCCAGTTCTTCAGCTACATCGTAACTACTAATATGCCGATCTTGCTCCACTCTTTCAAAAATGGCGTCCATTTTATTCGTAACAGGGCGACCAGAGCGAGGTGCATCTTTAACATCAAAATTTCCGGACTGAAAACGTTTGAACCAAATTTGTGCTACTCTTACTGACACTGCATCAGGTCCATAAACATCACAAATTTTTTTCACTGCTTGAGTTGCATTTTTGCCTTTTTTATAATAAAATTTTAAAATGTATCGAATTTCTTCATTAGATTCACTCATTTTTACGGAGAGAAAAACAAATGAAAAATAGCGGGAAACAACTTTTTTTTATTTTTTTCTTTTCTTTATAATGGAACCTTTTTAATGTTACCAAAACCAGCCAGACACAAATAGTACAGTCAAAAAAATTTTATAATAAGTTTATACCTACGTTATGCGAAAAGACTTTTTCCCCGACCTAATATTAATAGTTTGGGAGATGTACTACGACACAGCCAATATTTACATTATGCTGATGACACAAAACTTTACATTGCTGTTCGCTGTGTAGAGGATTGTTTAAAACTACAATCGGACCTTGATGCCTTAACTACATATTGCTCAGATAATCAACTATTCCTCAATATAGATAAGTGTCACATTATGACATATACCAGAAAAAGTCTCCCATACTACATGACTATATTCTATCTGACACAGCTCTCGATCGTGTATCCCAAATGCGGGATCTGGGTATATTGATGCGGGATCTGGGTATATTGATGGACGATAAGGTTACCTTTCATTTACACCTTGATAACATTATAAAAAGGGCTTTAAAGAGTTTAGGCTTCATTAATAGAATTACGCAATAATTCAATGAAATAACTACCTTAAAGATTTTATACTTCTCGTTTGTAAGGTCTCTTCTCGATTTTGGAAGCAATATATGGAATCCATTTTTCAAAGAACACATCGAAAGATTGGAAAAAGTTCAAAAAAAAATCATTAAAATAATCAATTATCGCTGTAACAGAAATGCTGAGGATTATCACACATCTCTAAGTAACAATAATATGTTGAGTTTAGTTGATCGCCGTAAACTGTTTGATATAGTTATGCTTTATAAAATAGTAAATGGCAAAATCAACAGTCCACAATTATTGGCCAAAATTAACTTTCAAAGTAGGGTTCGTCTCCCCATACGTTCTAATCGTATATTGTGCCTTCGTCCCTCCAATGCACCGGAAGAAATATATTCGAAATAACTTTTTTGCTAGATCAATTTCGACCTATCGTCGGGAATTTACTGATATGGATTTGTTCGGTGTCTCTCTAATGAGTCTCAAGGCCAAGTTATGCAAGACCTTTGAAATCAGGTACTAATTTTGTGGAAATCTCGTACTTACATGTGTGTTCGTGCGTGTGTGTATGTATGTATGTGTGCGTGTGTGTATGTATGTATGTATGCGTGGTTTCATGATATGGGTGATTATGTGTATGTATATTTTATTTTTATTTTTTTTCTTCATATTTTTAGTTTGTAAAGACGTGTTTGTTGTTAACCTAGCTCTTAATTTGTACTTTTCTTTTCAATGTTTTACTCGGCACTCGTTGTCCTTCACATATTTCATATTATTTAATGTACTTTTTTTTGTAATGACTGTTTATGCCAGAATAAATAAAAATAAAAATAAAATATAATATATATTTATATATTATGTTGTCAATTCGATCACTGTAAGATACAGCAAAATTCCGTGCAATATTTTATAACATCATCACATGCTAGCATGCATCACCGGTTGCCCTAGACTTAAGCTTAGGACCCAGGGTTTGCTCACTGGTTTAACCAGATATGGCTGAATTTCAGTTATTACATAGAGCGAAACCCAAAGGGAAATATTATTCTTTGGTTAAACCAGCTGTCAGGATGTTAGAAGGCATTGAATTCCTAATAACGACTGCCATTGATGTTCATGACAGCCGGGACCAACGGCCTAACGTGCTTTCCGGGGCACGGAGCAATCGATAATTACGCAAATAACTTTGTAAATTCAGGTGCGTCACCAGGGTTTGAACCCGAGACTCTCTGAATATGAAGAATATGGGTCTCGCCACTGGGCTATCGACGTTCAATATTTACATTATTTTATAACAATCCTAACTTAAACTTTCGCTACAAAGAAAAATATTCATTAAATTTATAATTCGCAGAAAGGCTAACAAACAGTCATTTAAAAATTAAAATGCAACAGAAACGTATTTTTCCCTAGAGTCAATTCCCGGCCTAACCCTTGCGAAGTTTTCTTTCGGCGGGCGTCTCGAATCCGCGACGGGTCCAAGACGCCCCTCGCGATTTAATTGCACAGCCATTGTTCCGGCTGATTTGATTCTGTATCTCTCTATAGGGCACAATCATAATAACAAGCTTAGCGGTGCGACGCTCGCGAGGCATAAGCGCGTAAGTGATATTTGTAATTTTACCATTCTAAACTCTCAATACTTATATGGAAAACACTTACTTACAAATACCCATCAAAAATTAACAATAAGAAAAAATATCTACATATACATAATTTATATGTTAATAATAACAGTTTGTCGTCAAAACATTAAACAGAAAAAGTATAACAACGTAAATTTTTACATTAATTATATTAGGTCGGGGAAAAAGTCTTTTCGCATAACGTAGGTATAAACTTATTATAAAATTTTTTTGACTGTACTATTTGTGTCTGGCTGGTTTTGGTAACATTAAAAAGGTTCCATTATAAAGAAAAGAAAAAAATAAAAAAAGTTGTTTCCCGCTATTTTTCATTTGTTTTTCTCTCCGTAAAAATGAGTGAATCTAATGAAGAAATTCGATACATTTTAAAATTTTATTATAAAAAAGGCAAAAATGCAACTCAAGCAGTGAAAAAAATTTGTGATGTTTATGGACCTGATGCAGTGTCAGTAAGAGTAGCACAAATTTGGTTCAAACGTTTTCAGTCCGGAAATTTTGATGTTAAAGATGCGCCTCGCTCTGGTCGCCCTGTTACGAATAAAATGGACGCCATTTTTGAAAGAGTGGAGCAAGATCGGCATATTAGTAGTTACGATGCAGCTGAAGAACTGGGAATAGACCACAAAACAGTTTTGACCCATTTGAAGAAAGCTGGTTATACAAAAAAGCTCGATATTTGGGTGCCACACGAGCTCACTCAAAGAAACTTAATGAACCGTGTACTCATTTGCGATTCATTATTGAGACGTAATGAAACCGAGCCGTTTTTGAAGAGATTGATAACTGGCGATGAAAAGTGGATCACGTACGACAAGAACGTGCGAAAAAGGTCGTGGTCGAAAGTTGGCCAGGCTTCACAGACTGTGGCCAAACCTGGCCTAACACGAAATAAGGTGATGCTGTGTGTATGGTGGGATTGGAAGGGCATTGTTTATTATGAGCTTTTACCGCCCGGCAAAACCATCGATTCTGATATTTACTGCCAGCAACTGATGAGATTAAAGGAAGCAGTCGAGAGAAAACGGCCGGAATTGATCAACAGGAAGGGTGTGGTCTTTCATCACGATAACGCTAGACCACACACATCTTTAGCCACTCAGCAAAAATTAAGAGAGTTCGACTGGGAGGTCCTAGTGCATCCACCATATAGCCCTAACCTTGCGCCTTCAGATTTTCACCTGTTTCGGTATCTGCAGAATTCTTTAGGTTCTGTAAGGTTTTAGGTTGACCTCAAGAGAGGACTGCCAAAACTATTTGTCCCGTTTTTTTGATCAGAAGTCCCAAAGTTTCTACAGTAACGGGATAATGTCTCTGCCCACAAAATGGCAGAAAGTTATTCAACAAAACGGTACATATATATTGTAAATAAATGTAAATAAACTTTGAAAAAAATGTCTTGACTTTTCATACAAAAATACGAAAAGACTTTTTCCCCAACCTATTATGTAATTTTAGCATTCTAAACTCTCAATACTTATATGGAAAACACTTTAATACTCACAAATACCCATCAAAAATTAACAATATATACATAAATATGTGTAGTGTATGTGTAAATAATAATAGTTTGTCGTCAAAACATTAAACAGACAAAGTATAACAACGTAATTTTTACATTAATTTTATTTGTAATTAAAGTATTGTTGTTTTTGAAATTGGTAATAATAAAAAATATTTTTGTTTAATTTATCCATAGCTACCTAAAAAAAAAAATATGAAGGGAAGCTTACACTTGTGGAATAGATTGTAGAATTTGCTGTGATGGAATATTTAAATATATACCGATAGATTAAATAACACTTAAAGAAAAATTAATATGCTCACATATACAAACGTTTTTACTGTGAAGGCACCGTATCTTCCACCTTAAAAACAAGGATGGAAAGAACATGTCAGCTGTTTGTTGCAACGGATTCTCGGAAATCACAAAGATTCTTTATCAGATACGTGCATATCCATGCAGGGCGCCTTGTCATGCACACTCTTTCCCTGACAATTTCAACAAAACAACAACTTGCTCCTAATTGTGTTTGCGATTCCTTTAGAAATCTCTTTTGACTCCACTCCAATTGTGAAAACTCGTTTACAAACGACGTTAAATGCGACTGAATTTCAGATAATTAACTCAGATTACGGTCTTTCAGGATATAATTCGTATTATAACAGGAAACATGAGGAAACGCAAATTGCCAACACAAGGGTATGACACAAGATTTATTTCCTGGAGGTGTTTTCTCAATGGCACAGAGTACCAGTTATTCTTCCACCAAAGCGTATTTTACATAAAGTCGGCGATTCTTTAATGCCCAACGCTATAAGCCAGCAGAAGCCTGGCCTTCATTAGGCTCTGATTTCGAACCAGATTCAATAAGCAACAATGTTTCAATTGTTTCATGTGGATTAATATATATGGTACAATAAAAATGTCCGAAACATGAACCTTCTAAAGGCACTTTAAAAAATATTTAATTATTATTTAACAATTTATGCACATCAGGAACATATACAAGGATAGAAGTTATGAAAGACATATACAACGGCACTAATGTAACATGTAATTTGTAGTTTGTCTTTATCTTCGAACATTGTGTTTAGATTTGAAAGCCATAGTAACTAATGGAGTTATTAGGCTTAAGAGAAGTATGCAGATAAGTTGCAGATGATGAGCGCAGGGTCCTGCTGTTTGACCAAAAGTCATTTGGCAAAATTACACTGGACAAACAATTTTTGGCAAAAAAATGGTTACGCCAATTGATCATTTTACTACTAATCATTTTAATAAAATGACTGACTTTTCCAAATAAATGTTTAAATTTACATTTTATTAATAATTATTAACCATAATGGACATTTAGCAACTGAGTTATCTCATAAAACTACTATTGGTCTAAAAACGTTTGATAAAATGTCTTATAATCTGTTGAATTTATAATGACGACGATAATGTCAGGCTGAAACCTTCGATGATAGATCACGTTGAGATTATTTAGTTGAGATGAGTTATAAAAAGGTGAGTTAGTTTTGAGCTGTTATGATTGTATACTGTAACAACAATTTTTTTTATGCTTAATTTGCAAAATTTATTATTTGGTGAAATAAGAAGAGGTCAATTGATATTTTATTATTAAAAACATTTAACAAGTGCAGTGTTCGCTAATGGATCATTTCATGAGTTTTTGTAATGATATTTTTGTCAAATGTCTTGTTTGCCAAATAAACATTTGGTAAAACGTTGCTTGTCGAATGACCATTTTTCAATATTTTTTTGATCAAACATTAGTATTCCGATAAACGCAATGCATCGCTGCAACAATTATTGAAGCGAATGTCACCAGTAGCTAAAAGTCTCGGCAAAAGATACCAAAAATGTGTCACGGTCACTGCTAATAAACGCATTCATTCACTGCGCGTTGTTATAAAAACAATAGTTCGACCACCCGTGCCAATATCGAATATCGAGTAACTGAAAGCCTGATGCAAATTCGGGAAAACCCTATTATAATCTGCATCGCACACCGTTGGACGCTCTTTTCATTCGATGCCTTTTGTTAACGGATTCAATTAAGTTTACAGCGGCGTCGAGGTCAGTTAATAAAAACCGAAGCCTACAAAAATTGGTACGTAAATCAAATTCAATAAAGTGGTGCACAATAGACGTGCAAAGAGCACCGGAAAATGTCGGCGTCAAACAATACGCGGCGCGGCGCCAATCAACTTGTTAACTCTACACCTTCCATACAATCTTTACACGTCCGTTTCAATTGGACTGCTTGATGACTATATCAGTATTATTGCAAATCATTTTCTTAGCGTTATTCAACTTGTTAACTCTACACCTTTCACACAATCTTTACACACCCTTTTCAAGTGAACTGCTTTAAGACTATGTATATCAGTGTCATTGCAAATTAATTTCCTTTTCTGGCGTTGTTCAACGTGTAAACTCTACACATTCCATGTTATTACATGCTACACATTATGATAAATTATTGTATGAGTACGTAAGGTCTCTTTTCAAAATAATTCGACAAATAGGCTGTTTTAAACAAAAGTTAAAATCCTTTTAATCAGCATATAAAAATGTTTAGCAATATATTGCCAGACTAAAATTAATCTCACGCATTTTTATAAGGTTTCACTAACTATATAACAGTGTTTTTTTTCTAAATAAAGCAATAAGCTAATGAATGCTCACCTACACGAATGACTGACAAAAGTTCTCTTGCTTAGCTTAGATTTTGCTAAAGAGAAGGAGCTAATATTTTTATAAATGGTAACCCAGAGTTACCCCTACTAGTGACATTTTCCTATTACCGCGAGTCCCCTCCCTATTAAGCATTCCCGTCCACCTTTCCACGTTCTCGAATTAATCGCCCGAGAACCTCTCTATTAAAGTTTCTTTGAGAGTTGTTTAAGAGGCTCAAGAGTCTTAAAACTCTGCAGATAATGTTAAACATTCATTTGAGTGCGCAAGGTCCGACTAACTTTCAAATCGTCGCATAAATCTTCTAATACTTGAACTGTTTAATATTCATAATGTAACATCGTTCGCACGGAAACAGTCTAAAGGATTCTAGGCAAAGATTAGAGGCATTACCTTTATTTCGTAAGTTTTGTAATTTGGTTAATAATACCTTTGAGTGCTGAGACTGCGTCATTTAGCTCCAAACAAAGCAGAGCTTGTACTGTGGGTACTAGTCAACGGATAAAATTTATTACATTTTTTTGTATGTACACACTGTTAATACATTCATGCACACATACTCATAAAACGGGTATGATTGTCAAATATTTAATAATCATTATAGGTAATCTAACAAAACCACCAACATTTCGTAAAAATCAGTTTAGAGTGGTCTAGGTTTGAATGCGTAAGGAACCATACAGTTCCACTTTCGCAACCATAATACTAAAGTACATAAGAACGAACTTCATTCTTCATTCATCTAACAGATCTAGCAAGCATTTGAGGCCAACTTATTAGTCTATAAAATATTATAAAAATTGGCATAGAAACAAACACGCATTTGATACCACAATCTTAACGAAAACAAAACTAACCCGTACAACTACGAAAAGATTCCAAATCCTAACAAAGCGTGTCTACTGCATTACAAGTTGCTAATTCCGGTTAAGCCCCGCAGTGGTGTCCTTAAGGCCGGGTCCCAACAGCCAATGTTCATATTAGGTGTGCGATAAAATAAAATTTGAATGGCATTGCAGCGCCATTACCGTCCGGGCCCCGATAGGCCCCACGGGGAGAGACGGGTTGAAGCCGGGACGCCAGTCTGCCACTGCCCGCTTATATTTAGATACTTAGACTATTGTGGACGTACGATAAACTGTTAGAAAGGTAAACAGAACCTATTTTTATTTTATTTTGTTTACGTGCTGTTTTTATAATACATCAACTTCCACAAATCATTATAATTTCAATCATTCAACAATTCATCATCACCTCAGTCATATAAAGTCCACTGCTGAACTGACTCCCCAATAGTTTTCCACATTGATCAATCCTGAGATGCCTGCATACACCGGCTTCCCGCAGCCTTGGCCATCCTCATTATCATTATATCAGCCTTATATAGCCCACTGCTAAACATTAACCTCCTCAATATATTCCATTCTATTGGATACCCATAATCACCACGCCGGGCAGGCAGGTTGGTGATCGCAGTTCAAGCAGGACGACTCTGCTGCCCATTATATGATAAGATTTCTCTACGTCGACTTTTACGACTCCCCGTGAGATGAGAGGGGGTGGCACTATTTTAGGCCGGTATCAAACGGGTAGTACCAATAAATAAATAATTATTCATAAATAAATTGTTAGTTATAAACAAAATTATCTTTTTAATATTTCATTTTGGTTTACATTTGAATACAGAATTTGAATTAGGTTATCCAGAATAGAAGTTTAAATTAGAACAAAACATTAGAAGATGTAAGTAAGATGCCTTTTTTTTCATGTCGTATGTGAAAATGGAGCAAAATTATATTTTTTATAATATATACTTCAGGGGCTTTAAAAAATATTAAAACATTATAACTGAGTATTTAATCCCACCCCCGTATACAGTAAACATCTATTTATTTTAAGATAGAAGTCTACTGATGGCGGCATCTCGAAAGAGATCAAGAATACCTATAAATCGTTAACTCGGGTGGTTAAGCAAATTAGCATTTTTTTACAAAACTATTTGTATGAATAATTTATAAAAAACTCTTAAGAGACCATGTCTATGATTATCACATATCGCAAGTTGCGGTTATCCTTTGTATTTACCAATTAGGTATAGAACAATAAAGAAAGAGCTTGATACTGAAAAGTCCGAAATTCACTGAATAGTTAGATTGCTCATGCTGGAGGATGTGTAAAGCAATTGCGAGAAGCCGCCAAAACACGTAGCTCGTTCATTCGAGTCGTTACGTAGAAACCTGTTTCTGAAGACCCCTACCTCCCCTCGTTTCCTATAGGAATTTGGAAGTTAGAAGGGACTTGTTAGAAATAAAGCAGGCTCTTAATAAAATTGTCGTGTAATAGCCGCCTGAGCAAGTCGTTCTGTCGTCGCCGCATCAGCGGTTTGGTCGCAATCTCCGCGTTCATTTGTGGGCCATATCACCACGTTAGTGTTCTTTTAAGGTTGTTCGACACTAATCGTAAATGTTACATAGTAATCATTCCTTCAAGTGTGTGACAATTTTCTAGTCTTGTTGTAGACAGTTAAAATAACATTTGAAAGTAATAGCTTTAGTGTAAGCGGGTTTCAAGATTGACTGCTAGTTAAAAAATAACAAAAAATACGAAGCAAAAAGATACTCTTTAAAAGTTGTTTGGACTAATTTATGTTCCTATAATTAACTATAAATAAAAAAAAGGGTTGCATAACCAAAAACAGGGAAATACCGTTACTCTTTATTTCATGCATTAATTTAATTTCAAAACAGCAAAGACGCAGCAATCCGTCCGCCCAAATCTTGTTTGCGTCCTCGATATTTCAAAATTAACGGCGCTTTTTATACACTTCGCATATTTCTCAAAAGTCAACGACGACGCTCTAGGCGTATTAATAAAAGCGCCTAAACACCCCTTACATGAATAATTAGGTGTTTCCCGGATTTATTCCGTCTGTTATCGTTGTAACACGCGTATCAAATTTGCAAAGTCATTCCTGCCGCTTTATTGAGGATAATACGTCTCGGATCTTATGCGATTCTGATTAATGCGTTCAGCTTAACTCAGTGCAA
Organism: Musotima nitidalis; assembly: GCA_949126915.1. Taxonomy (NCBI): domain Eukaryota; kingdom Metazoa; phylum Arthropoda; class Insecta; order Lepidoptera; family Crambidae; genus Musotima; species Musotima nitidalis. The sequence continues at coordinate 7,736,983 of OX421418.1, read as the reverse complement.
CTTTGTCAGAGATAGCGGAGAAAAATAAAGGGACGTGACTCGACTAATTCGCTTTTTACGACACCAAAAGGTAAAAGAATAATGGCACTTTAATGTTTTTTATTCAAGTAGCAAAGAGTTTAGGGCCATGCAGTAACATTCCTCTTTGCTCGAATTCTGGTAGTCAGTCTATAAATTAAAAGTTACAAATTCTTCTTTTGAAATATTGTCAGAAAAGAGAGACAGTTGGCAGTTCAGCCTAATTAATTTTCTAACATATGTAATTTACATGTTAATTTGATCCGGAGATATGAATTTACTTATTCTTACATTGTATTGTGGTAAGTAAAGCTTTTATTTCTGGGTTTAATAAATATATCAATTCTATTAGTTCAAAATATTTAGGAGTGTTGTGATCTTAGTTATATTTAAATCTTATCCTATTTCAGTTTTATGTTTGAGTACTCAAGTACTAGCTGAAGATGAAAATGAAGTCAAGAGAGGGCAATATCCATTTATGGTAAGTTGCCATTTTAATTATTCCGATTTATGTGACTTAGCTGTATAATTTTGAATGTGTTTTATATGTCCTACAGTGGTTATCCTATGGTTTTTGCTAGGGAATGTAGTTAAATACTTTTTAGGCTGTACTCTTATTACGTAACAAATGAACAAATTAGCCTACAGTATGATTTTATAAAATACAAATTCAATGTCATAAATAAAATTTCGTTATAAGCATTTTGGCGCATAAATTATTACGTTGGTACATTAAAGTACTTAACGGTAACCTGGATAACTAAAATTTAGTTGTTAGAAACTATCTGGTTAAATTTAGGTTACAAACTATCAAAAATTGTTGTAATTGAAATCAAGGCATGGTGCAATATTTACTACCAAAAAAGTTCTGAGGCATCAAGAAATTTCTTAAAATATGCCTAGTAGTCTTCTTCAACTCAGCAACTATAACTATTATGCCAGCTGCAATTAAACTTTTTAAATGCAGATGACGTATAAAATATATTATTGTAAGACATCGCATAAAAAAGTTATACAAGTACCATTTACTGCAAAGAGTCTCATATGATTTATTTTTCAACAAAAATGAAATTTCAGGCCTTCTTATACTATTTAGACGAGGGTGTCTTAGAAGTGGATACCAGTAGATTTATTCGTGGAGCAGTTCTAATAAAACCCGACTGGCTCATATCAACATCTGTCGGACCTGCTAGGATTAACGACATTCCGTATGGCTTTCCCCGGAAGACTTTGATTGCAAGACTTGGTGCAGTTTCTATTGATACAAAATTTACTTTCAATGAGGATGAAGACGAACAAGAGAGGGAGGTAAGTTAGCTGATGTGAAGTAGAAGAAAAGTAACATTTCATAGGAAACTATGAATAAATGTATAGGAGTAATAAAAAAGACCCTGAAAACTTAGCGTAAGTCCAACTGCAAGATGAACGAACGACCTGATAAAGGTCGTCTACAATCGCTCACATTAGAAGCTTTTGGGGGAGGCCTATGTTCTTCTGTGGACATCTGTCCTGAATTATAGAAATATAAATACCACGTTGCACCATATTCTGCGCCTAATAGTAACGCTATATTAAGTAAGCTCAGCGTTCATGTTTAAAATGTACAGATTTTTCTGTGCATATGAGATTTAACTGATGTAACGGGGCTCTACCAATTGTAGCCAGACTTTTATTACAAAAGAAACCATCAGAATATCATAAGACCAGGCCGAAAAAGATCTCAGTCACCTGAAGCTGCCGGACTAGCAAAAAGTGGCTGAGTTTAGTGCAGAGTGGCGATATCTCGTGTCGGAGGCCAAGATGCACTTCGGGTCGCTGAGTTTAATTTGAGAAGAATATCACGTCGACTCACGACTTAACATAATGATAAGCAAATTATCTACATAGCGTTGCGCGGGCGCCATACAAGGATTATCCAATTAGCTTGCAGATTTTGCGAAAAAAATATATTGATATAGATTTATTTATAAGTTAGCTATGCCGATAGGAACATGATGAACAATAACTTACTTTTCGTGTGATAACAATGAGTTTCTTATTTTCTCAGATTATCCAGGTTGTACATCCCTACAACCATAGCACTGCTCAGTGGTGGAAAACTGATATAATTCTGCTAAAGACTCTGCTCCCATTCAACATGACCTCCGCAGTAAGCCCTGGAGTGCCACGCATGACTCATAATAGCAACAATAGCAACTGCTTTATTCTCGTATTTGCGGTAAAATATTGTTTTTTTGGTCTTTTATGAATTCACTAAAGTGTTTAAAGTACTTATGTATATGACCACCGATATGGCGTGAGACAGTATACATTCGCTCCTGAGGTCGTAGGTTCACTTTCCACGTTCCAAATACAAATACTTGATCTTGGCCCTCTGATCCGATTGGTTATAAATGGCAGGTCTATTCTTCAAAAATATAAACCGTAAAGCCTATCATGAAAACAGAATCATGTCAAAACGCCTAATATTTTTTTAGAAAAAGACCAATTTGTCTGAAGAAAGAACGCTTATTCAACTATACGTTGAAGTATTGTCTCCTTCGGAAGAATGCGGTGTTCATTTTGCGAATGAAACCATGCTTTGCGCCAACGAGATTGAAGAAAGCAACAAACATACTAGTTACGACACCCAATTTTGCAAGGTACGCCTTCGTTGATAATTTATTAATATTATTGTATGTTTTTTTAAGATAAGAGTATCGAGTACAATGATTTTTCTACAGGGAAACAGTGGCGGTCCTCTGGTGTGCGAAAATGAAGTTTTAGGAATCCAAACATACATCGAAAATAATTGTGTTGCACCACATTTGTATCAGGACTTTGCGGCGTGGCATAAGTTTATCAACTGTGGAACCGAAGAGAAATGCAACTCATCCCTTTGCAAGGACACATGTAAGATTACAAACAAAGATCAAACTTTAACAGATAAAGACGCAGACAATGAAATTAAGGAAGCTAAAACCACAGAGAATCAGAGTGTGGACGCACATTCGGCCGATATCGATGAGCCGCCTTCTAAAGTTAAAGCAATGAGCTACACAGATGAAACTGAATCGACCCCTACTCTTACTACGACTACAACCGAACGTTATATGTCAGAAGAAACAACACCTCTGAGCAGAACATATGAACCTCCTAAGAACGATAACGAGGAAATGTCTTGGCCAAAAGAAAAAGTGTCTCAAAAGAGTAACGCACTAGAAGAAGAAGAAATTAGTGCTGAAAGAAAAACAAATGTAGAAGCTCAGCGGATGAAGCTTAAAAGTGGGAAGAAAAATTCTGCTGTTAAAGTGATGTGCTTTTTTAAAAGTGTTTTTAGTGTTTTCATTCTTACTCGTTTAGTTTAATTTGTTTTCCTTTTCTCCATAAATAGACAAGTTTTAGTTATTGTTGATTTTCTTTTATAGACTTTTGCCTATTTTCACTTAGCTATTTATTTAGTAACAATTACTACAGCATGCATAGGAACTAGCACAATAATAAAATAGTGCCTTTCTAACAGACTTATGAAATGCCTAGAAGGGTAAAGATAATCTTTGCTTACATCAGTTACCTACTAAGAACAAAATGTAATTAAACATAAAAAAGCTTCAAAACAATTTCGGTGTAGGCTTTAAACTAGATAACAACATTTTATTATTATTTGTCTATCCTATACCATCGCCTACTTTTTAACCTAGCTTACCACTTGCAGTTCCAGATATTCTTCCTCCAAATTATAGCACAACACATCACTATTTTCCGCTTTTAAAAATCTACCTACGATTCTGTGTCACAACGAAAACTTATAGTACTTCCTATTTAACCGATAAACTTACTAAGTCATCGTAACATAATTTACTTTGGCAGCTGTGCGACTCCGACAGATTTTGCATAAAATTAAACACATTCGGGCGTCTTAAAGTTTGCAACAAATTGTTGGGGGCTTACAGACTTGGAAGTTAAGTGTACTTAACCGCGACTTGCGAGAATGTAAATTGTGTCCCGGCGTCGCGGTGGTCCCGCGGCCGTCCTGGGATTACGCTGCCGTCACCCGATATGCTAATTACCTACCTACTTCTTTCACGAATTTGTCACCAATATTATAATAGCAGGTAAGAAACATTTTGACTTTTAAGAAAAATTTTATAATTATTATCCTCATGGCATCTACCAGTTTATCGGAATCAGTGCAGAGTATCCTTTCTTTCCACTCACCTAGGTTATTTGCTATAGACCTTGGTCTAAATCGTATCATTCCTCAAACTCTTAATCCATCTTGTTTTTCGACCGTGGTCTCTCGACTCAGCGGTCAAAATTCAAAAATAAAATAGAGCAAACGCGTCAGATAGCAATTCAGATTTAAAAAATATATTGCATGCAATGCGTTTACGTTGTTATGACCCTATAACAATAACATCAATAATAATATGATTTCTATCTGGCCGATAGAAACTGCAAATATAATTTATATATTTTCTTTGGGTACAAAATAATATGCTTGCAATGAGCTATGAGATAATGAGTCCGTTAAAACATCTCATTGGGGCCTGTCAAATAGCAATCCACCAGTACAAACACTACACAGTACTTAAGCCTTTGTTTTAAACAACAGCACCTATACATAATTAATTTCTCTTCTTTTATTCTTTAAAGACAGCTCTAGTTAAAATATAATAATGTAAGACATCCACAAATTTTATGTTCAAATAGTCTCTCAATACGGTCTGGAAACTTGTTAATGCTATTAGAGCAAGCCGCAGAGGCGCTAAGCGCTACCTTACTTAATTCTACTTATTCAGAAAACTTCGACATGCGCCAAAGTTTCCTCACAAACCATATCGAGTTTCCGAACAGACTATAAACTAAATACTTACCAAATATTTGAGGTTATAAAGGGCATTTTACTTTGTAAGTTGCAAAGCTTCACTGGTTTCTATTTATTAAAAAAAGTGCCCGTTCGTATTATCTTATCGCACTTAAATATATATCATACGAGAATACATGAAAAAGATATCAGTCAAGTGCTTGTAAAAAAATAATGTGTATGACGTATGTTTAGTATGGATTTGTGTGTATCTGCGTCTTCTGAAATTCATCATCAGTAGCTCAAGAATGTCCACCGCTAAAAATAGGCCTCCCCACAATCTTCCAATGAGAACGATTGCAGGCGGCTGGCATCCAACGAGACCTTCATGTTGACATAACATGTCGCATGCTTAAAGGAACATCGACCCATTAATAGATAGGTCAGGTTTGAGTTACCTACTTATATAGTCTTTCTATTTCTTACTGAGATCGAATCAATGTTAATCAAACGTTCAAAACACAAGCAGGATTACTAATTAATAAATCAGTATCAATTTAATGCGCTTACAAGTAGGACAAGTATTCTTTAGTTGATCTTCTTTTGTGATGTCTCAAAAATCGTCTTTTTTGAGGTCACTATTCCATTAAGCATGGTGTGCGTGTAGACTGAGTGATCTTTTCAAAAAACTCATCCAACCACAACCAAATTATAAGAGGATTTAGGAAATAATTGTGAAAACTTCATAGTAAGGTAAAAAAATTGTGAAACCTAAACAAAGAAGTTAGAACTAATTAACTGGATCACTTAATCTGGACACCTGAAGAATAAGCCATAACGCATATCCAAGAATATACAATCTATGTGTTTATGATTTGCATTTGAAATAATTGTGAAAAATTTGTGAAAGCTGCTTAACAAATTTTCGATTCGTTTCTATGCCACGTTTTCGATTTAGAACGGATTTTAAGGACCACTCAGAATGCACTATGTTCAGTTGAGTGATCTTTTAAAACACCACCTTATACTGCAAACGTATGAAACAATGTCATGTTTATTATAAATTACACTTCTGGGAAAATTTGTGAAACAAAGATCGTGATTGACATCTTACTGATTTAAGAGAAAATGAAAATCTTATTTTTTTCGATCGTCCGAACTGAGTGATCCTTATCTTGAACTTTATTTAATAAACCGAAACTTATAGGTAGAAGGTAGTGACATCAGAAATTGTGAAAAATGTTGCTCTAAAATCTAACGGACTGATCGTTCCTGTAAGTGATATATTTTAAAAGATATCAAAAATTTTTACAATTGTTAGGGAAAACGTTTAGTAGGGTGACCATATTGGTTTATTTGAGTACCGAGAGTTTTCCGAGTTTTGTTTTAAACACGTTTTTAGAGTGTATTTACTACATAATTTCGACATATACTTATTTTTCAAGTGACAAGTTTGAGCAAAGTTAGGTATGTATTGTCACACTGTATTAGGTTTATCATACTACAGAATTCCACACACAATATAAAATCAGAATTTTTTAAGTTATCAAAGAAAGTAACTTTTTATTATGTTTACTTTTTTCTAACAACATTCATAGTTACATATAACACACAGGATGTAACCTAATCGATAAATCCGTAGGACAAAGTATGTAAAATAACTGATTCTTCTTCTTTGCTGCTATACATTTTTCCCACCAAATCATCAATACAGACTATTTCGTCGTTCTTATGGTCACCATGTCCTCTGTAGTGTCCAATATTATCGGGACTTAATGAAGGAACAAATTCTACACCGCCTAATAATTTGTAGCGTCTGTTTCTTACATAAATCGTATTTGGTACATTATTCAAATTAATTTTATCACATCTGTTCAAATCAAAGGATATCAAATTTAAAAATTCATAACTAATAAATTTGATCATCACACAAATCACATGTCTTAGTTTCATTACTAAAAATTACTTAAAAATGCCAAACATAGAAAATATATCTATATTGATTGGCAGCAATGCAATCTGCCTTGATTTGGTAGAATAACATGATTCGTTGGAGCACTGTTTCTTAAAAACAGCATTTCAAATGTAATCATGTAGCAAATGTTCAAATATAGATGTAACATTGCAGGCGCAATCAATATTTTTAATACCATGTTGCTTTTTTCTTTTATTTTATTAGACAAAGGATAATGCTAAAAAACTGAAGGAAAAACGTTTACAGCCTCTGCCGCCTTATTTTTACAATTTCTTATGTTCAAAAAACGGTAGTCTCGTTCTTATTTAAAAACATTTTTAAAAAATAATTTTAATGTGACGACAAAAATGTACTAATGATGGTTTGAATATTGAATAACATACTTATATTGCACAATTATTCACTATCATTGAAGGGAAAAACAATGTTGTTATTATTTATAAATTTTAAAAAAATAAGCAATATTTAAAAAAAAAACTAGCATTAAATTCACTGCACAACGCCGTCAGCTTCCCAAATTTGAAAAAAATGAATCGATTACCCATCGAGAAAAAATCCGACAACATAAAAAAGTACCAGTACCCTACTCAACGTTTTCCTTCAGAATTGTAAAAAATTAGATATCTTTTAAAATATACCACTTACGGGGACGATCAGTTCGTTAGATTTTAGAGCAACATTTTTCACAATTTCTGATGTCACTACCTTCTACCTATAAGTTTCGGTTTATTAAATAAAGTTTAAGATAAGGATCACTCAGTTCGGACGATCGAAAAAAATAAGATTTTCATTTTCTCTTAAATCAGTAAGATGTCAATCACGATCTTTGTTTCACAAATTTTCCCAGAAGTGTAATTTATAATAAACATGACATTGTTTCATACGTTTGCAGTATAAGGTGGTGTTTTAAAAGATCACTCAACTGAACATAGTGCATTCTGAGTGATCCTTAAAATCCGTTCTAAATCGAAAACGTGGCATTGAAACGAATCGAAAATTTGTTAAACAGCTTTCACAAATTTTTCACAATTATTTCAAATGCAACACATAGATTGTATATTCTTGGATATGCGTTATGGCTTATTCTTCAGGTGTCCAGATTGAGTGATCCAGTTAATTAGTTCTAACTTTCTTTGTTTAGGTTTCACAATTTTTTTATCTTACTATGAAGTTTTCACAATTATTTCCTAAATCCTCTTATAATTTGGTTGCGGTTGGATGAGTTTTTTGAAAAGATCACTCAGTCCACACGCACAAGAAAGGTGGAGCGACGATATACGCACCTACGGTGCTACAACGTCACTTATGCAATTTTGTCAAAATAAATCTGATTATGAGCAAAATTACGAATATACCAAACTATAAGATGTTTCGTTTTACTGTGAAATGAAGTCTGAAATAAAGGCTTAAATATTACTAGTTAATTTCTTAAATTAAGAAGAACTATGTTTTATAACAGGATATTTAATTTGGAAATGCTTCTCCTGGAAGATTAAATTGTTTGCAGAAGTGACGGTTTAGCACCGGGGCGGTGCGATATGCATAACGGCTGGCAGTCTCCAACCACGAAGAGTTGAAAATCGAGCTCAGTGGCGTGCCATTGGAGAGGCCATGTCCAGCATTGGACGAATGTAGGCTGACGATAATGATGATGTTGTTCGTTCATCTTACAGTTAGACGTCCCACGCTATACTTCTTATTAAAGCGTCTCTTTTTCAGAACGTTAGAGCCCCAACAGCCGCCAAATCATCGACTACGGCCAATGCCTACTACTACATCAGCTTGCTTGATCATTTGAGCTATATTGATGACACTCATTCTTCTACGGATCTTATCAATTTTAATTCGATCTCGTAGTAAGTCCTTAGCACAGCTTATTTATTTCTGCCGAAGAATCATGGAGATTGGAAAGGAAAAGACATGCTGCGCCCACCCCAGACAAAGAGAATTTAACCCTTATTTAAATTGTATATGACTAATTCAATAATAGCCCATTGAAATTTTGTTAACAGATCTCATAACATAGAACCATCTCCGCCAGAGTGTATCAGCAAAGAGTATCTATTCTACAGCAAATTTTCTCCCCAAACTTTCCAAGCGCACTGAATCGAAATGTATCTTAATACGATTCGATGTGTTTAAATTCCGAATGGGGATCGCATCGGAAAACTGTTATGCATATTTTAAAGTTAAATTTACTTACAGAACCAAGGCGGCGAATGACTATTCGGCGCCAATATCTCTTTTGAGAACTTTAAAATGTTTTATGGTATTCGACAGACGTGATAATGTGGGTTCGTGAATAATCCACTCGATTGAAATGAATAGAAAGCGGCGCGTTTGAATTTATTACCGACTGCATCTTGCCTTCACGCCTGTTCGCAGCGGAATAGCAAAATGACTAAGGTCTGACTTGCTGTTATATTTTTATTAGTCTTACTAGCCGACCCGACGGATAGTGTATTGCCCGAATACAATTTTGTTTATGTATTATTTAAACAAAATTTGTAAAATGATGTTTTATAATCAGATTGCAATGCTAACTATCGGCTTCTATTAAGAATGTTAACCATTACTCTGCTTCTCTTAATCATTTTAATATTTAAGGATTATGATAAGATACCTCTAAAATACCTAATTAAAGATTGGATTACTCCAGAAATATTTATATAAAAGGTACCTTAAAATTAAATATAAAAATAAAAATAAATTTTAATTATGGCTTGTAACGCCGCTGTGTGCAACTTTTTTTAATAAAATAAAGCTGAATCAACAATTATAATATGAATAAGTTAAAATGAGAAAGGACAATTTAATAACATTAATGTGAACTGTAAAAACAAAAATTGAAACATAAAAATATTAATTTTATACACAGTTATTAGTTCTGCCCCTGATGGCTTCGTAAATTGTAAAGATGTAAGCCCCCCCGTACTAAACTTAAGACTATTGAAATTAAGAGGTTAATAATAGTTTCCGAAACAAGGACCTTTTAAAATTTTTGTAAGATAAGAAATTAATTAACACGAGTTCTAAGTGAAAGTAGAAAGATAATAATTACTTACGCAATGCATAAGGATATGTCCAAAATTATTATCTAACAAACTTGATTATGAGTGTTAAAGTTAATTTTTTCCTTTATAAATTACAGCTAGCAGACAGTAGCTGAAAATCTCATAATAATTTTTAAACTTTTCCAACCGAATTAAACAACCCGTAGTAATTAGAGTTAACAAACAAAAGAAATTAATTCAACAATCTCATAAAAAGAAATAAGCAGTTCATAAAACTTTAATAATTAAAACTCAAATAAAAATATATACCTCTCGGGCTGAAGCACAAATAATGGTAGAGCTTCACTTTTGTTGTAGCTCAGTGGACTTTGTTTCAAAGCTATGTTCCTTGTTATGTTGGTTGTCAGGAAGTAACCATTTTCCATAGCCAGGGGAGAAGAAGAACTGTCGTTAACTGGTCCTGACCGGTATTAACGAGTGTAAACAGGGGATAGATCGTAAAAATAATAGCTGCGTATTTATTATCACAACGACAAAAAATGTGCCCCGACATTTGTTTTCTTTTAAGGGGAAATATTTTTCTTTTCTTATAGCTGATAACGTATAACAGTGTTTGTGAATAAAATTAGAGCTTTGGAATATTGCTGTGATACAAACATGATATTAATCACTACATAGTCACTATCACTACATAGTATAAAACAAAGTCGCTTTCTCTGTCCCTATGTCCCTTTGTATGCTTAAATCTTTGAAAATACGCAACGGATTTTGATGCAGTTTTTTTAATAGATACATGCATAATATAGTAGTGGAACACTGTCAATTTTTGAGATTTCTAATGTGATGTCGTAAATCAACTTATTTTTTTGCGCTTATATTGCAAACACTGGCCAAACCCTACGAGATTAGTCAAAATAATGTACTACAATATTTCAAAAAAGTCCGCGATGGTATATGTCTATCTCTCAAGAATACCCCACAATAACCAATTTTATCTTTTACTTTTTACTAAAAATAATGACTTATTAACGAAGCTATTTTAAGTATGTATAACATTAATTCTTATCTAAATAAACATGTTAGTACGCTTGGACATTAGACATAGATTAAATTTGTCTATTACATCATGTAATTTTGATCAGCACTTTACAAGATATCAAACGAATAAACTTACGCTAAATCGAAAAATTATGGTTGCTGCGGTGGTAGGTACTCGCGGCCTATATAGAGACATTCTGTAATTATGTAATATACGTAACTATTCATATTAGCATACCACCCGTGCGAAGCTGGGGCGGGTCGCTAGTATTATTATATTTCGTTAGTACCTCGCCGATACACTACGAATTATTGAGTTTGTCCATTCGTAACGCTTGTATTTAAGCTTACGATTAGAGGATAAACCTTTAAAAAATATAATGTAATTTATTATATTTTATTTAGAAACATTTTTAGGAAGACCAACAGCTGAAATATTTGGATGTACATAAAACTATGGTAAACAAAGCCAATTAAAGGTGTATACTAATAAAATAAATTTTAATAAACCTCAATATAATAAACATGAAGGCAACAGGTCTACACATTAGTGTGGATATGATATTTTTTTAAATCCAAAACAACCTAACCCAAAAAGAGATACTTATACTTCTCTTTTTAGGTTAGGTTGAGGTTATTTTTTTTTCTTACCATTTAAAAACATTTTATTATTGTAGTTGCAGCCCACCTAAATTAGTTTGGACTAGGCTTTACTAATTTGTCCTAAAATCGGGTTTGGCCGGTAACATATACACTTCAACTTGTACAACCCATGCTTTAAAAACCAGCTGAACAAAGAACAGATCAGGATTTTTGAATAAAGTTTTGGAACCGCTTTGCTTTTTTATGAATGCGGTGTGAGGGCCCGTTTCTTAAAACTGTTTAAAATATGCTTAGGAATTAGTGCACGCTCTGAAACAATTGTGAAAGTTGAAATCAGTTTTGGTGAAACTCAAATAAGCTTGTTACTAACTAAAAAGTTGGGTCCTCAGTTCTCATAGAAGATGGAGGAATTGTACAGGTGGACAGAACCAACTACGGACACTAGAAAAAAAGTGCTACGGCACAATTAATATGACATCAGACTTTTTGAGTTGATATATTAAAAAATCATGTTTAAATCTTTAAGTAAACATTTTTTTGATAAAACTGAAACTTTTTGTATAAGCCTATAAAAAAGACAATAAAAAAATTCCATTAGAATTGATTTACAATCACAGCATAGGATTTTTTCCGATTTCGCGCCAACATAAAGAAAAGCTGGGAATACTTTAGCAAAATCCGCCACCGCCTATAGGCAATTTTCAATCTCATTCCTATTTGTGACAGTAATAAAGCGGCCGGGAAAAGTCAACAATCAATTTTGTATTTCAATTTATTCCCAACCATCCTAGTTCGTGCGGCGATAAGAAAAAGAAAAACGCGATCATTGAGAACGGAAATTATTGCAAGAAGCCATCAGTGGTGTGCGCCGGCTTCCGAACAGTGCTGTACCTTTTTTTTATATACTTTTCATTCATTTTTCGTCATCAGGGATGTGGTTTGAGCGTGTGCTATTTTCTTATTGCTCTTTAGTACCAGTGATATACTAGTAAACATCACTAATATATATGTTTTATAAAATGTTGTGCAGAAGGGAAATTTTTTGCGTAGAAAACATACAACGCAACTTATTATGACACTTATGTTGAGGGGGGCTTATAGAGAATTTATGCACATACCTTTTAGTAAATATTTATGTTCCTGGTGAAGATATGTTTACGTGGAAAGCCTTTCATTAAAATATTCAGTAAGAGGAAAAAATAATCACCATTAAATACAAAAAAATATTTTGTTTCCGTTGCCATAGTGACAGCTCTGTGTATAAGATGTCCAATAATATTGATTAACTACCAATTACTGTAAAATACACCTTTTAAAAACTAAGACCTATTTACACGTTCAATTTATATGGGCTTTTAAGGAATAAATATATTTTTTACTGACATACAAACAGACGTTCAGGTTATGCTTCGAGTTACTTTTTGTTCACATAGTTAATTCAATTAGCACCTGCCTGTCAATAATACAGACTTTATTAGCAAACACTCATAAAAAGCTTTTAGCATGCTGCGTACGTGAAAACACGATTAGAATTAACCTTTCAAGCCTCAATTGAAATTCTATTGTTACCTGTCAACCTGACAGGAAACAATAGAATTAGTGGTAGTCATCAACTTAATTAATAAGGACTTGTTGATCTGTTAGTAGTTATATAGTTATTTTCAATTATTTTTTCTCTCCCCAGAATGTTTGCGTACTATCTTTGCAAAATTATAAGTACACAATATAAAGTGCATCGTATTTATTTTTGTATCAAGCTTAATATTTGATTCTGGCTTTAAAACATTTGAAACCAGAGGGTCAAGTAAGAAGCTGCTGACTCCAAGTTACACTAGACTTGTTTAGGAAACAGATAATTTATTTAAATCTGTTATTAATAGTTACGTCTATAAAGAATTAATATTATTGAATTTAAAACCTCATTTACAGTGTAAGCACGTATCCGTGATATCCGTGACATGCGTGAAGTAGTTCTTATAACCAAATAAATAATTAAATGAAATGTTTCTTTCAGTAAACCTAAAAAAAAAATGTATGTAGTAAGAAATATAAAAAAACAGAGACATTTTGTTAATATTTCTAGTTATTCGTATTTTTTACATGCACATGTATTTTTAAACAATGGAAACGACTCTTAGCGGTTGACTGATGACTTAGAAGACTATTGATATATTCGTACTCGTAGTGTAATTATGTGTGAGATACCAACATTAATAAATAAGACTTAAACAGAGCAATATAACAACATAGAACTTCCACCATTTAAAAGTCAGTTAATCAACCTTTAAAAATTGACATCCCAAGTCGAAAAGACTGCGTACACAATATACGTTTTAGTTTGTTCCTTTTCAAACAATAATCCATTTATGGTATGCGTCGCCGTACTATGTGGTGTATCGGTGGTTGGCGGTGTTTGCCGCCGCAAAATTAAAGATGGCATCGATAACGAATCCATCGGAGGCGCGCCGACAATGAGGGCCGGGAAATCGGGGTGATTTTTCTCTCCTCTGCACATTACTGTTTTGTACCGTCAGCAGACTCAGCAGATGAAAAATTGGCCTTGTTAATGATAATTCGAGAACTTAAGATTGTCACATTACGTTTTCGTTACATCTCCGAAGTTAGTACTTAGTATCGTTAGCAGATTCCGCAGGTGATAAATTGGTCTTTGTCGTGCTTATAAGACCACTTATATTGTTGTGACACTGCTTCTGCGTTGCTTTAAATGTTATATGTACTAAACATTATTACAAAACAAGATCTATAGTCAAACCAGGTTTAAAACTAGTGCTGTCACTGTCTCTATTTTATCAAATAAAAGTGTCAGCACTAGTTTTAAACCTGGTTAACTTTTGATCTTGTTTTGTAATAAGCCCTGCTGTGTTTTGTATCGTCAGCAAATTACCTTATGAAAAATGGGTTTCCATCTTGATTATTAGGATACTTATGATTTTGACATTGTTTTGCATAGTTTTGACAGTAACATGTTGTTTTTTGTACCATTAAGAGACAATTTACGTAGGAAAAAATTATTTAGGAGACATGTTAACTTGATGACAAATTTGTATCCATTGTGATTATTATGGAGCTTAGAGCACTTGTATTTGTGATATTAGGTTGTCGTTAATTTAAAAGTGTTAAGCACTGTGTAGTCCTGTACACGGTAAGTGGACACAGTAAACAAAGAATTCATCACAAATAATCACTTTCTAAAAGATAAACGATAAATGTAACATAAACTATTGAACCATGTTGTATGTAAATGAGTAATTTTGATTTGATTTCGATTTATATTTAAAAAAAATCCCTTAACTTTAACAGAAATAAACAAAATTTTCAGTATTTGTCTATCTGAAAATCTACTGACACAATAACCAGTTTAGAGATAAACTTTCACAAGAGTTGGGCTCGAACTGCGATCACCAACCCGCTTGTCAAGCGTGGTGATTATGGGCAAATACTGCAAATAGAATGTAAAAGATGCTAATGTTCGGCAGTGGACTGTACAAGGCTGACTTAATGAAAGTGTACACAGAAAAATCTTTACATTTTATTTGCTATCCGTCCCCTCGGCTAAGTTTGGTAAGCAAGGTGCAGTGTTCAGGTACTATCGGCGAGCGCTACAATGGTTCGGTCTACATTTTTATGGCCCATTTCAAGCTGCGGTACCATTACAACGCCGCAAGCGACCTTTTCAAATTTCCGCTCACCTCTATATCGGCTCGCTCACTGATAGCGCCTGTTTGCTTTCAATGGACATTTTTTTATTGTACGTGTTCAGTTGAAATCGGATGTGTAAGTCGGAGGGCAACTCAATTTAGTTGTCTTCTATATATTTTCAAAAAAACTTTATTTAGTTCTCCATTTTTTCATGTGGTTTTTACAGCACATCAATACCAATATTTCTACGAAAAGAGATCGATGCGTTTAAAATAAGCTAATCATGGCTAATGAGCTTTGTAAATCATTTAGAACTTTTCAAGTTTATTTTTACTGTAGTTTAACTTAAAATAAAAATATTTCTTTGGTTCGTCTCCTGTCATGCCTACGCTTAGTAGGGATACTTTTATTGGCAAAGACTAGACCAATTATACATACAGGCTATTCTAATATGAATGACTTAAAACATTAATATTGTTAATATTATATTATATTGCATTGTGTAGCTAAATAGCCAAATGAAGATTGTAATTCAAGTACCAAACCAATGAATAAATTTAACAGTGTAAGTTTCTTTCCAGTTCTTTTACAGAGCGGTGGCTCGGAACTGGCACTTAGATTCACTTACAATTCAATATTTATTGTTTTTAATTTGTTTTGTTACATATAAGTGAATCTGAGCTTCTTGATTTCAGTGTAATAATCTTTCGATTTTTTAAAAATATTTATATAAAATTTAGACGTTTTCAAGTACTATGTAATAGTTTATGGCATAAATAATTTTTGATTTTGATTTTGAGTTATTAACCTTTTACTTTGACTGAAAATAGGATAACCCAGTGGTATGAACCATAGACTTCAAATTCAGAGGGTCGCGGTTCCAAACCATCATCGTGCACCTAAGATTTTTCAAAGTTATCTGCTTCATTATCTCTTGCTCCGTCCCTCGGAAAGCACGATAAGCCGTTCGTTCCGGCTGTCATAAACATCTATGGCAGTCGTTACTTGGAAGTCAGAGCCTTCTAACATTCTGACAGCAGCTCTACCCTTGATGACATAGTGCCATTAATTTAAAAAAGAAGAAGGAGACAGCAGTCCTGTCTCCAAAAATCCTGGCATCAGTTTTTGACAGCGACTGCCGTCTAACCTCCGCAACCCGTAGGGAAACATCATTATATGGTTACAGGCTTACACTTATTTGATATGAAATAAAAGTCCGTTTAGGTTTGAACAAGGTTTTAATGAGCTAAATCTTTGGTCGCAATCATTGGTTAGAGAGAACCAGACACATTTACAAATGCGTTATTTTATAAACAATACAGTCGTCGTTTGGAGAAACATAAATACACAGATATTTTTACAAAGTACATTTTGGGTGAGGCTGAATTTCAACTGTTAGAATGCGATGCCATTCACTTTTTTACAATATGTTTTCAACATAATATTTTTGTTAAATGGGAAGTATAGCAAACTATATTTAGATGTATGTTAAGTCTAAATTCTGTTTCCATTTCGCAGACACGCGTCGTAAAGTAGAAGTGCTTATTAATGATACTGATTTATTTGTACTTTTTTATAACAAAACAAGAATATTTTATGAACTTCAGAGGAAAATGTCTTAACATTAAAAGTACCGAGAATCGTAATCCAACAGTACAAAAAACTTCCTCACCTTAATGATGTGCTTTAGGATGGCGGTACCACATATAAATAGTTACATAATTATTCCGAATAAGTACTTAATATCTGACAAGTACCATATTATTGGAACGTGGATTGACATTTAAAATACAGTTAACACTTTTTTACAAAACAGCAGTTATGTACAATTTAAATTATTCATCATATGACTACACACGTATAAATAGTGACAGTATCAGTTTAAAATGTAACGCTATAGTAAATTGTATTGTAGGTTTTTCAAGAAATAGTAAAATCAAAAATAAATATTGACCACTCTTTCTATTTAAATGCAAAAAGTATATGAAATGACATGGAATCATCAGAAATTTAGCTAAAGAAATTAATTTGAACTATTTTATACGCTTAAGTATATGCACATTTCACTAAATATTTTATATCATATTTTCAAATTTTAGTACATACAAATATTCTACTTACAGCAAAAGAATTGTTTTATGTACATAAATACATAATACAAACATTACAACAATGTTTATGACAGTAAACTTAACAATGCAATATTATACAAAACGTAATAACAAAGAGAAAAAAACATTTCCCCCTCACTGGCTAAGCCAAAATAAATCATACGTAAAATTAACTACCAAATTTGATCGCTAAAATGTCTGCTTAACTAAAACTATATCCTTTAATCTGGAATAACTCTATAAATCTACACAAGTATTCTTGAGACACCTATTGTAATATATAGTCAAGAGAAACTTTGATTGTACTGCAGTCATCATCATCTCAGCCCATAAACGTCCCACTACTGAGCACGAGCCTCCTCTCACATACCAAGGTGCAAGGGTATTGGGTCATACTCCACCACGCTGACCCAGTGCGGATTGGCGGAGGCAGGTGTATGGCGTCCTGCTGTTAGAATTTATCAAGCCGCCCATTAGGCTTCTAACATGGCTTAACGACTACCATATTTAGTGATAACCGGGACCAACGGCTTAACGTGCCTTCCGAAGCACGGAAACGCTCGATATCAAATGCCACACAAACGGTCACCCATCCAAGGACTGACCTCTGTAAACTCTGCTGTACTTTGGTGATCGTTTCCGACCACTGAGCACCGCAGAGCTACGAGCGCTTCTCTATAGATTTTAATTCTTTATAGATTTTAATGTATGTACTGCAGTACATACATTAAAATCTATAATAATTATTTATAACTACTATTTACAATAACATTGATGTTCTTTTTAAGAATACATTCCACTTTCCCATGAAACAAAGTTCCGGCATCCATGTTGTCATTTTGAAACAAGCAACCTTATTTCCGACACGGTTGGTCACAAATACATATCCATAAATCACTTTGCCCTTCTTATACACTACACTTTAATTTTTATCTATAGATTCATTTCCCTGAGATCAACATTTGAGGTTATTAAAACTACTTAGCAACTAAACGAACGTAGCAAACAAAAAATCAATTGCTGAAATATCATTACTAATAACGAGATACTAAAGTATCAATTAAATGAAATGACGTGGTTATCCACGGCATATAACAGTCAATGTGAACTAACTATAGTTTGGCATTTGCTTTGAACGACTACACTTTGAGATACACTTAAGAATTTCTTGTCCGTGTAAGGGTTGAAGTTAACCTGTTGTCTGTATAGCGAGCGCGTTTAGTTTTGATACTTGGCGTAGGGATGTGCCGAGTCTCAAAGGCGAAAGTCTCAGCTGGACGCTGAGAGGCCAAGGGGTTTGAGGTGCGGGGACGACGCGAAGGGAGCCGGCGAAGCGCCCGACATGTTGTTGTTCAAGTCACCAGCGCGACTCGAACCGTTGATCAGGGCGCCCATCGCGTTACTCGACTGTTGGAAAAAAAATTATATTCAAACTAAAAAATCACAACCGTTAAAAAAACATAAATTACTACGGCATTATTACGGCGGCAAAACCTAATCAAGAGGATAATGTATGTGTCATTTCGTATATTTAATAGTCGCCCTGCATTTGTAAGTGCGTGTAGACGTTTTTGGGATGATGATGGTGATGTGTAAATGCGTAGGTACTGGTAGCGCACCTTCAGTTGCGTGGCTTGTAATACGAGTTGTTTTTTGGTTAAAGATTTAGAAGGAGGTGCATGGGTTTTCGCAATATGGTGCGTGGAATGATATGAAAGCTTAGTCTTTTAGTAAAATACAATAGACGTACGTACCGGTGGTGGGGGAAGGTGTGTGGTCTGCCGCTTGAGGTGCGCTAGCGGCGGCGGGTTGTACGCCATGTTCGCGAACACGAGCCGCTCTTCGTAGTCGTACTCGCACAGGATCTTGTTCTCGCACAAGTAGAAGCGATCGCCCACGCAGAATCTAAGACAAAATTTTGTATTTTTAATACATAGTAATTCTCATTACTTAAGTTTTTTAATGCTCATGATCCAATTAACAAAACCTACACTACCTACCTACTTGTAGTATCTATTAGAAAATCATTAGCCAGACAACAAACACACAGGAAATCTATAAACAGACTCAAAAACAGATTATAACAATATGAGAGCATTTTCCTTTTATGCAACAAGCTTAAACAATTTGAACCTTCGCACACAAAGCAATATCGCATTATATCCGATGCAAAAGTCTGATTCAGTTAACAAGTGGGCCGGTTGCAGAAAGATCCAATTAACGATTCTTCATGGAACTCACGGCGAGCTAACGACCTACGCATATTATCGAAGCCGGCCTTTGTAAATCAAATTACCTACACTCTATTTCTTTCACGTTGTCCAGTTGCGTAAGCGGATTGATATAATCCCCGAGTTTTAGATTTAATCGGCCGGAGTAGCAGTGAAACGTCTAAGAACCGTAATTTAGTATCGCAAGTTGAAAGGTCAGCGTGAAGAGGGGTGCGATAGTGTCACGCGAGCGCGCATCCCTCAATGTGGCAAAACAAAGGTATCGCCTTCGACTCGCCAGTGGCCGCCTGCCACCGTCGGCCGCCCGAGCCGCGGTGATAACACGGACCTTATCTGCCTCCGCCCTCCCCGCGTCTTCCTACACCCCCTCGGGCTCCGGCCACCCTGCCAACTCTTTTGTTTCACTTGTCACAAAAATTAAGTGCAATAGCTCCGCTACAAATGTCTCTTTTTTAAGGGGCCAATTTCCACCGCAACTCAGTCGATTTCGCCGCTCTTAATTAACTTTATTTCCTGTTCTCTCCGTTCCCGACTTTTGTTTTGGGGAGTTGTCCTTTTTATTTTCCTATTTTTTGTCTGCAACCGCGTAATGGAAAAGATGTAGAACGAAATTTTAATGACTGCGCAAGTAAAGCTTTGTCCGGACCGCCATTGTGTCGGGCGATAGCGACGCCGAGTTTGACGTTTTACGTGTCTATTGAGTGCACCCCACTGAAACAATGGCGTTAGGAACCACTGATTCCACTGATTACCTGGAGAATCTGAACAACAATGCTCTGTGATGTCATGACGTCATTCAATGGTCAAAAATATGACATGACGGAATAGTGACTGAATATTATCTGAGCATTGTACGTTTGACACACATACATTGCCAAACGCATGAAGGTAGTCTGACAGTTTGATGTATACGACGAGAAACATTTACGTCAAAACTCGTGCTTATGACTCATACGACAGTATCATCTGATGTTTGGACACTTAACTAGGGGTGTCACAAGCAATTTCATTCATTTTGAAAGAAGTTTTTAATTCGTTGTAAGATGTAATGAACAATTTTGTTATCAGACGTCATAAATATAAGATCTTTTTAAACATTGTCTTCTAACTCACATTGATAATTTTAAATGTATGTTCAAGCTAATAATAGAGCAATATATTATATATTGAAAATAAAATATATTTTTATTTACTTGTTATTCCATTCTAGTTTACTGACTTGATTCAACTGTAAGTTACTTAAAAGCAACTTATTTCTAAATTTAATATTAATAGCTATGTGGGCAGTAATACCCGGCTTATTTGTTTGTAGACGACATTAATAATATTATGCAAGGTATGTTAATTATATTCGAAATATTTTTTTTCTTTAATCATGTCGCAGATTTCCTATAATAGAGGTAGTTAAATCAAAAAAAAAGATTTTGTAATTATCGATTTTGTGAAAATATAGGGGCTAAAAGTTTTTTAAACGCGTTTTCCCAAAAATCATGATTTTTCGCATTGGACCTCTATAGTATGAAAGGTGCGACGTGTACGAGCAAATGTAAAACACAAGCGGACGGTTGCGACGCGGCGGCTGTGCGGAGGCGGCGCGGTACCGGCACGGAAGCCGCGGGCGCCACAGATTGCCACTAAATTATTTAGCCGTTTAGCGATATTCGCCTCTGATATCTGGCCGGCTACCGCGATCGGACAGCTTGCAAATTGGATTCAGATTTCTGGCGCTCGTGGAAATTGATTTGTACGTGATATTTTAATAGTTCGTGCGTGTTGTTTGGCCGTCGTTTATTAGTTGCGTCAATATTTTATATCGAGTAAATACTGAGATATAATATTGATTACTGTGCATCTAGTAAATATAATAGGGAGGGTAGGGAGGATAATGTATGAGAATGTTCAAAGTTGTAATAAATAAGTACACTTTCTATTCTGTCAGTAGGGGTAATATTACATTTTTCAGACGTTTAAAAATGTTGCAATTTCTTTGAATGCAAGTCCAAAAAAAGGGAAAAGGTGTATGTTTTAATTTACCTTTTTCACCATTTGAATAATTATTAAAGGTTACCACTGTTAAAAAATGTGACAAAGAGAGATCAGACTGAAAAGTACAGGGAATAGTCCCATTATTGAGTACAGGCCTCCAATTACAAACCAAGATGATAGGGTTTCAGTTCATCCTCGTCTGCCACTATGCGAACCGAGTTCGGATTCATGATGATGACTTGATGTGAAGTAAATTTTTTTTATGAAGAACAGCAAAAGTCTTAATTATAAAAGGCTATCTATTGTTAGACTTAAAATAAATAATTAAAAAATACAAATAACTAAACTCTTTTTTAAAAAATTCTTGTGTAACTAATATTCACTTGCTTATTTCTGATTTTATAACTCTATATAACTTATGTAAAAAATTGCTTTTAAAATGAACCTCTTTAAACAATCAAAAAAATGACCTGAAACTACAGATTTTTTTTTGTTACTTAAGTGATAAATATTTTACTTAATAAAACTTCTCAAGTAAAAGATTTATCCAAGACCAATTAAAAAAATACGTATTGTGAATTTGCTAAAGATTCATTTGAGAAATAAGACAAATGCAATAAGCTTTTTAGGAAATACCTGCAATTTGTCGAAATTTTAATAGAATATTAGATATTTTGCCAGACGGTAGTAAATGGTAAACCTGTTAGTGTTGTAGGTAGGTTTTATTTTTTTTATCATTTCTGTTTGTAAAAAAACAATGAAGTTAAAAATAGACATACAAGTCGAGTTGACTTGATAAAATATTCTCATCTTAAACACATATTTCCTCCTCAAAAAACAGCCGACATTCTAGGGCAGTGTCCAAAACGGTTATTCAACAATTGGATCTGGATCGGAGGGGTCGTCAAATGAATATATAATTGGGAGGAGTGCTGTTGTCGCCGAATACACGGCAAGGTCCACCGGCGGCAAATAAACCACCCGAGAGGTACCAATCTTCGCGCCTCTCTATTATTTAAAAGGAACTCGCACCGGCCGGATTGCAACTCTTATTCAGAAAAGTTTACAAGGAAACGAACACATGTGCAGCGTTTGTTGTTTTGTTAGTTTTGTCGTAGTTACAACAATTTATCAAACTTAACGCTTAGCTAGATTAAATATACATACATTCACGCCTGTTTCCCCGAATGGTACAAGTATTATATAGTCCCAAGTAATAGATGGCGAGCGATTGTAGTCGTCAATTTTTCTCTTAAAATAATTTAGGAATAATAATACTCACTAATCCCTGCCGACGAATTGTTTTGAAGTTTGACAGATGTATAATATTGTTATTTTTATGCAAAGAGATTTAATATAGTATAGTAGTTGAATGTCTTTGTTTGTATGTATATTTATAAGTGTAAAGGGATCCCAAGACCTATGAAGAAGCCAAGCCAGCCTCACCTGCAAGTGGTGCACCTGCCGACGAACGGAAGAGGCTCTGGCGAATATAATAGTGCCCGGTAAGCGGCGGACCAACTATATAATTGGCGAAGTGTGGACGTATAATATGCCTCTGGCTACTCCTTCGGGGAAACAGACGTGAATGTATGTTTATTGTGGAAATATAAATATAACACTAAAAAGTAAAAATGGAAAACCATTTTGAATTTTAAGCGTTTTCTTTTCACGTTAAACTCGTACTAGCATAAAGCATTGTAAGAGCAATCTTATCTCAAGCTAAGCGTTTTAAACCTTAATACGATTTCTTCCTTACGTGTGCCTTTATTATGTAGCGGAAAATTTAATCGTACTCTTTGTTTGTCGGCCGTGAGATGAATAAACAATATATACTCTCGCAACTTACATTGTGTGTCCTTCTCACACATTGCGCTTTTAGTATGCTTTGTCTCTTTCGTTTCAAAAGAGTCCCCTGTTGACTCGGATTCAATATAGCACGGTACCCATTCGAATTCCAGTGGCACCTCCACGTTTGACATATGAGATTAGTAATGGAAGTAACAATATTACAGGGCTCTTATATCATACAGGCACATATTTTTGTCATTTTTTTCTGTGCCATTTTAACATGACTTTAGCAGAGGGCTGGAGCACAAACATCACCAATTTCTTTTTTGTGTTAAGTTATGCCGACATTTTAAGAAAGCATTTCTAATTTAATTTCTTGTTATATCGCGTAAGTTTTTTAGTTGGCTTTCATTATGTCGCAGTCGTTTTTAAGTTAACTTCTAAGGGCTTATAAGGGCTTAATTGAGACAAACTTACATAAATAAATCATTTTGATTTTCACTTCGACGCCTAAGCGAGTCATTTGTAGGGTTAGCAGGTTCAGTTATAAACATCTAGCCACGTGTATACAACATTAAACTTTCATTAAAAAAATATTTTGTGATCGAGTGCAAAACCGAATTGAAGGTCATTTTCAAAATTTATATATTTGCAATTAAAAGTGAAAGTTTCTTTTTTCATAGAGGTAGTACATTGTAATCTCTGAAACTTTCAATGTTTCCTGATTTTATATTTTGTCCACTGAGCAGTCTATTAGCACTCAAACACAAGAAAAAATTGTTTTTTTTTTTTTGAAATCATTTATTCATTTTAAAACATACAGTAAAGACATTACATATATTCCTCGCCAAGCTATAAAGCTTGTGGGCAAACAATTGGTCGGTCCTTTCTTTGTATAGTTCTCGTCGAGCATAATAATATATTTCTCAATTCCTATTATATAAAAATAATAAAAATTTGTTTCAGGCAGAACCCATAAGAGTGTTACAATTAAATTAATAAAAATAAAAAAGTAACTAAATTAATAAAGTAACAATTATATTTGCTAATAATGGTGTTACAATAAGTAAGTTATTGAAAATAATAATATACAAATAGGTCATGAGGGCCGTAATAAGTTGGTACTTATTCCACGTTTCGAAGCACTTATCCTTTTTTGGACTGCATCGACTGCATACCATCAGACAAAGAGTGGTAATTATGACGAGTGAAATTACAAAAAAGTTAATCCTTTAAAATAAAAAAGTTCAAAGTAACATGCGTACATGCTTTATCGGCAGGTGTACCACTTTCAGGTGAGATTGGCTTGGTCTCCTTAGGTAGGAGGAGGTAGGTAGGGTATCCCTATACACTTTAAAGTAACATTCTCTAATAAAAAAACATTATTAATATTTGGATCAATTGTTTCAAAGATCCCACAGAGTCTGTCGTGTATACTGCTCCGTAAAAGCATGAATGAGGCGATAACGAGTTAATGTATCTCATTACAACAACATCCGAATGTTTTGCGATAACAACTCATGTAATAATACTTCTGCATTTGTCATAACAGGAAGCCCTTTGGACAGCGCTCCACATCTACAATTGTCTATTTCTACACTCATTTAGATAATGAATACACAAACACGATGCTTTATTAGGTAATAATAATAATAATAATTTATTTATTAACCAAAAAATTACAAAATGAAGAAGTACAACTGAAAGCTTACAAATAATGCCAAAGATTACAAATTGTAGCATCTGCTGCCGAACTGGGATATTAGTCCCGTATTTCAGCATTCAGCGCCTCTAGCCTCGGACTAAGTATTACACATTATGTATAAACCACAACGTACAATTATGGTAGTTAGAGTACTAATTAACAATAAAAATTTTATGTGAGGTAGAAAATATACATTAGGGTTTATTGTCTTTGAGACAAAGATTGTAATAAATTTACAGTAAATTTGCCCCATTGAGATAAGTTTTTTTGATGAGAAAAACCAATGCATGAGAAAACATCGACGATATACTTGCAGATATAATAGGTTGGGGAAAAAGTCTTTTCGTATTTTTGTATGAAAAGTCAAGACATTTTTTTCAAAGTTTATTTACATTTATTTACAATATATATGTACCGTTTTGTTGAATAACTTTCTGCCATTTTGTGGGCAGAGACATTATCCCGTTACTGTAGAAACTTTGGGACTTCTGATCAAAAAAACGGGACAAATAGTTTTGGCAGTCCTCTCTTGAGGTCAACCTTACAGAACCTAAAGAATTCTGCAGAGACCGAAACAGGTGAAAATCTGAAGGCGCAAGGTCAGGGCTATATGGTGGATGCACTAGGACCTCCCAGTCGAACTCTCTTAATTTTTGCTGAGTGGCTAAAGATGTGTGTGGTCTAGCGTTATCGTGATGAAAGACCACACCCTTCCTGTTGATCAATTCCGGCCGTTTTCTCTCGACTGCTTCCTTTAATCTCATCAGTTGCTGGCAGTAAAGATCAGAATCGATGGTTTTGCCGGGCGGTAAAAGCTCATAATAAACAATGCCCTTCCAATCCCACCATACACACAGCATCACCTTATTTCGTGTTAGGCCAGGTTTGGCCACAGTCTGTGAAGCCTGGCCAACTTTCGACCACGACCTTTTTCGCACGTTCTTGTCGTACGTGATCCACTTTTCATCGCCAGTTATCAATCTCTTCAAAAACGGCTCGGTTTCATTACGTCTCAATAATGAATCGCAAATGAGTACACGGTTCATTAAGTTTCTTTGAGTGAGCTCGTGTGGCACCCAAATATCGAGCTTTTTTGTATAACCAGCTTTCTTCAAATGGGTCAAAACTGTTTTGTGGTCAATTCCCAGTTCTTCAGCTACATCGTAACTACTAATATGCCGATCTTGCTCCACTCTTTCAAAAATGGCGTCCATTTTATTCGTAACAGGGCGACCAGAGCGAGGTGCATCTTTAACATCAAAATTTCCGGACTGAAAACGTTTGAACCAAATTTGTGCTACTCTTACTGACACTGCATCAGGTCCATAAACATCACAAATTTTTTTCACTGCTTGAGTTGCATTTTTGCCTTTTTTATAATAAAATTTTAAAATGTATCGAATTTCTTCATTAGATTCACTCATTTTTACGGAGAGAAAAACAAATGAAAAATAGCGGGAAACAACTTTTTTTTATTTTTTTCTTTTCTTTATAATGGAACCTTTTTAATGTTACCAAAACCAGCCAGACACAAATAGTACAGTCAAAAAAATTTTATAATAAGTTTATACCTACGTTATGCGAAAAGACTTTTTCCCCGACCTAATATGTAAAAAACACACAGACAATATCCTCCAAAAACACCACTTAAAACTACTGTATATATACAAACATACAATCACGCCTGTTTCCCCAAAAGGGTAAGCAGATGCATATTATTCGCCCACATTTCGCCAATTATTTTTTGCGTCCCACGTAATAGGTAGCGAGTCTATTGCCGCTTACCGGAAACTCTAGTGTCGCCAGAGCTTCGTCCATTGATCGGCAGGTAATGTTGACTTGTACTCCTAAGATGTTGGAATAATTCCTTAACATTTCAATAAAATACTGGAGTATTTTATAAGTAAAAAAGGTTTTATGAAATATTTTTTTACGCGTATATATGTATATAAGTGCTCGCCTTATTAATGCCTCCGGTGAGAAGAAGACTGTGCAGCTACTTCCACCAGCGTATTAGCCTGGCAAACCATAGGGGAAATGATGCCTAATTTATAGTTTTAAGCTTAGGTAGTTTATTTAAGTTGTTGCTATATTTGTTGTAAAAATAGATACTAGTAATAAATATTTAAAATTAGTGATAATTAACTTACCTATGATTGCACTGTTGACAAGCAAAGCACTCCAGGTGGTAGACATTGCTGCGCGCGCGCATCACCATTTCAAAAGCGGGAATCACTTTGTTGCACGCTGCACAGTACCCGGTATTGCCGAATAACCTATGAAAAAGACAAAATATTCTTAACTTTTGACCTACTGTCACAGCTAATTAAATTTATAAATACACCCAGTAGTATGTTTATGCTTAATTTTCAAACTATGAAATTTCGTCTTGTAATAGCTATATAGGATGTAAAAAGAATTTGCTCAAAGACAAAGGCTACACTTTCTACACATTCTAAGAACAGACATTAAAATTAGTATTAGTATTAACTAGTAAAGAGCGGGGCCTCCTAGCACAGGTCTATTATATTAAAAGGGGTGTCTTCAACTATATTGTAAAAATATTTTTTTTGAGAAAATGAAATAAACGATTTTTTTTTTACATTACCTAAAAAATATCGTTGGAATATGATTTTCATTTTTGGTGTTAAAAGAACTGCATAAAGAAGCATACAATGAAATGCGCGCAATTAGACCGCGAAACTGTGTGGCTAAAGCGTGCTGACGTTAATTTAAAAAAAAATACATTTCTTTTTAATGTTACACTTCATAATGACTACATCCTGCCTGATGGTGCAGTCGATGCAGTCCAATAAAAAAATGAAAGCGCTTCATATCGTGAAATAAGCACGATACAAAGCGCACCCACTCATGACGGCTTGCTAAAATGCTGATGTACTCAAGAAATAACGAAAAAAAAGTTTTAATCAATAATCATGAAAAAGAAAATATTACTTTAACCTTCAATAACTATAAGGCTGGACTTCTTGGCGGGAAAGTGAAGCGTCATGTCGTTGGTAAATGAAACAAAACAGTGCAACATCACTTTTCAAATTCTCTCAAGGAGTTCATGTGAGGTCTCAGTATAGTCCCACATCTTTACTGAGGACTCAAACTCAGGGGAGAGTATTTCATTTACCATCATCTTTATCATCACTCATTCTCATATACTATGAATTATCTCTTTTACTATTGATATATCACTTACTTGACACTGGCTAAATGTGCTGGACGCACGAAGCCATTATTGAAAAAAAAGAAAAAGAGAACTATAAGGCTGTTGATTTCTAGGTATATTGTCAAAGAAAAAAAATATCCTGACGCTGTGCAGAATTCGTAGCTCGACTTCTTGGCGGGAAAGTGAAGTGTCATGTCTACAGTTTTGTTTTATTTTCTAATTTTGTTTTTTCTTGTGATATTTCGAACATTATTGTGTAATAACGGTGGATTATTAACCTTTAAGTGTTTGTGAACGTACATGAGTGTTGGTAAAGGAAACAAAACAGTGGAACATAACTTATCAAATTCTTTTAAGAAGTCCATGTGAGATCTCAGTATAGTTTCACATTTTTACTGAGAACTGACGGGAATTAGGGGGAGGGCATCTCATTTCCCAATTATCATCTATGTGATATAGACACTCATTCTCACTTACTATGATTTATATATCTCTTACTTGACACTGGTTAAGTGTGCTTGTGGGAAATAATACAAATATTAGATTTAACAAATTAAACTTCGGTTTATTGCACGATTACGAAAAGTACAATGACTTGACAATTAATACAATTTACGCATAGACAGTGGCGCTGATGGTGGCCAAAAATAGTATTACATTTATTTTTAATTTGTAGCAATGGCGATGTTTACATTATTCCAATATCCTCTCTTAAACATAAGCCCATCTTGGATGAACAAAAAAACAGCTTGGAGTATGTCGTTGCTTTCGTGAGAGCATCCGCAACCATCTCATCAGTCTGTATATAGCGAACTTCAATTGTCCCTTCCAGTACTTTGTCACGGATACTGCTTCACTATTTGCCACCATTATTTTTTGAATCAGAGGTAGTTTTATATCATACATCCAGTCTGAGCGTCTTGACATGTGCATTGTAGCGCCTGAATCAATATACCAGTCATCCTGATTCAATGTGCTGTAAGCTGAAAAAATTGCTGAAAAATTATTTTGATTACTTTTTTTTGAATAATTTTTTTGAGATGTGCACTGATTTTTGAAGTGTCCATATTCGTTACAATTGTAGCAACGGGGGCCTTTTCCTTTTGGCTTTGCACTATTCTTAGAAGTGTGTTTGTGCTTAGTAAAGAATGCAGAACTTTCAGATACTGTGACTTCCTGTAAAAGTTTTGTTTTTATGAAATCTGATGATATTTTGATGCCAGAACTTTCCAGCCCCATGATCATAGGGTTATATTTGTCGGGTAACCCTGCCAACATGAGTGTTCCCAGCCATTCATCTCCAACTTCGAAGCCAATGTTCCGCAATTTATGAGCTGTACTCATAATTTTATTCACATACTCTTCAATACTAGGACAGTTATCCAATGAAGTGTTGATTAATTCCTTCAGTAGGCCAACTTTTCTAGACAGCCCGGAGTCTTCAAATGCATTTTGAAGGTTTTGCCAAACTTGTTTCGATGACGTAGCATTTTCTATATGCACGTAGTTAATTGGTTCGACCAACAAAATTATCTTTGACTTAGCTTTAACGTCTTTCTTCGGATCGACCTCGGTGCCAGGATCAACACATTCCCATAAGTCATCCAATTCCAAATATGACTTTACTGCGAATTTCCACGTTGAATAATTTTCCCGGCCGGCTAATTTCTCAATTTGTAGGTTAGTCGTAGCCATTATTCACAGAGTGGTTCGGATGCGCGTTTTATGTTACTGTACTTAAAACTTTGCAATAAATATTTAATTACTGATCTAATAAAGGTATATGAGACGGCCCATAACCTGTGGGAAATAATACAAATATTAGATTTAACAAATTAAACTTCGGTTTATTGCACGATTACGAAAAGTACAATGACTTGACAATTAATACAATTTACGCATAGACAGTGGCGCTGATGGTGGCCAAAAATAGTATTACATTTATTTTTAATTTGTAGGAATGGCGATGTTTACATTATTCCAATAGTGCTAAACGCACGAAGTCATTATTTAAAAGAAAAAAAAAGAAAAGATTACGTAGCTCTCGGGTTTAATCACATGAGAAAAAAAATTTAACATACTCACAAGAAGAAATTTTCGTTATATAAGTATGTTTCATTACTAAAATATTTTTATTCTACCGAGAAACAATATGAACGAGACCTTCACTGGATAAGAAGTGCACGACTATATATAATCAGCAGTACAGTGCTACTCCAGAAAAATCCTGCACTGCTCTTCATCCTATAACATTATTTGGTAAGTGAGAGTCATGTTCCCAGCAATTTTAATACATTTGTTTTAGTATATGGCTTTGCATGGTGACTTACACCTTTTTGAATCGCAGAGGAACCATACATTTAAATGATATAAAGTTTCATTGTACCCAAGCTTTCCTTGTTCTAAATTTCTTATAAATTGCTTAGATTGGTAAGAAACGTAACTAACAAAAAAGCTATATCTTTTCTGGCAAACTCAAAAATAAAAACAATCGCATTTTAATAAGAGTGTTCTTAAAAAATACGAAAGAATCTTACCTCAAGTAGTCCCGTTTGCATAGTATGAGATTGGCGCGGGTGTAGAGCGTATGCCCCACTTCCCCGAGGCGGCAGTCACAGCAGCCGCACTTGAGACAATCTTCGTGCCACAGCTGGTCCAGTGCCTTCAGCAGATACCGCTCAGTGATCACTTTGCCGCAGCCAGCGCAAATCTGTTGAAAAATTCACTTTTGAAAAGATATATCTCATATGAAGCATACACCATGTAAAAATATTCCGATGATAGTGTGTAAGGTAATTTTTGTGTACTAATAATGTATGGATCTCATTGTCAGAGGATAAATTTCGATTTGTGAAAGTAAAATAACGTTGGTATAGTTTAGTTATACTTTAACTAGATGGCGCTATGTGAAATGCCGAGAAAATTATTAGTACAATTTTTTATCATCCTATAGTCCTTGTGTTTACTGCAGTGGCAAAACTTAAAGCTGACCGACTAGTTCCAAGAAAAAGGGAAAAGGTTATCTAAAATTGCAGGCAGCCAGTTCACAGCCCAAGTTATTGCTTAAAAAACCTTAAGTTTTCTGGATCTTCTGCATATAATTCAGTCAGCCAGGATGAAGGCGCAGAATAGTAATGAACATCCCGAATGTATATTTTACCCATTATGTAATTTACTATCTCGTTCGCTAAAAGAATTATCAAGAGCTTAATAATAAACAATCCTAAAGAGGTTTTCGGAAGCTACATCCAATTAGTTTCAGTTCGAAGAATTTCAGCTTAAACGCTTATTAAAGAGGAGAAAATAAACAGATACAAATCATGGAGCTTTCTTAGGTGAGCCCTTCACTTAAAGTGAAGAGGCTAATCATTTCTTAGAACGGACAATTAATTCTGAGTGAGATTATAAATTTGCAATAATATCTACCTTACATTTGTAAGCCTTAAATCGATATGAAATAGATTTTCTGTTATCAGTGGAAGCACTCGTAGCTCTACGAGGCAAGGGTTCTTAGAGAATGGGATTAGAAACCGACTGAAGTTACCGTTTTTGAGCACTTCCGCGATTCGGAAGATACGTTCAGCCGTTGTTCCCAGTATTACGTTAATATGCTGAAATAATGTGGTTAGGTAGCGTTCATAACAAATTAGCCAACTAGTTTTTAGCCCCATATGATACACTTATACACTACAATATATACTTTTTTTGTAAAAAAAAAGGCTGATAGTACGCATAACCTCCATATGTCCATGCATTCAATGAATTGTGCTGAGTGGGAATTAAACCCTCTTCCTTAGAGCAGAGGGCAGGTTTGCCGACCTCCACGCCATGTGGTTTGTCAAATTATAGATCAGCTAGAATAGGCATATTACACGCCTAATTTGTCACGTCTATAGCTGGATTGTCCAGCATGAGGAGCGGTCTAATACTGAGGCCATGAGCTGGTGCTCAAGCAATAAGAGTATAAGTAATTACCTTAGCTGTGGCTGCGTCGATGCCGATAAGGGCAACGCGCGTGCCCGCTTGGTCACGTCTATAGCTAGCCAGCACAATGAACGTTCTTACACTGTGGCCACCCGTCTGTCATTCAGACGTAAAAGTAGTAATAACCTATGGCATTAGCGGTACCCGTTGGCTGAGGCAGGCTGTGCGTGGACGCTAGCAGAAGCAACTTACGCACCTACTTGGTCACGTCTAACGCTAGATTGGCCAGCATGAAGTCAGTCTAATACCTTGAACACTCATCTGCCACGAAGTAGTAAAAGAGTCAGTAATTACCTGTGGCTGTGGCGGCTGCGCGTTGGCCGAGGCAGGCTGCTGCGCCGACGCCGGTAAAGGCGACGCGCGCGCCTCCTTGGTCACATCCATTGCCATCATGTGGGGCAGCCCCGGACTGCCGCCACCCGCCTGCTGCGGCGTGCGTCTCTCGCACTGCTGCAAATAAAACAATAGGTAAGGATAATGAAGAAGACTAAATGTCTATCCCTTATCAACGTTATCAAAAAACATCTACGCGACAATTTATCTTATGAAAACATTTTTTTATTGCGTTTTGTATCCTCAATCCTTTATTTTGTAAACTTCTATTATAACTGTTTTTTCTCAATTAAAAGCTATATATACAAACATTTATAATTAGCAAATGTCTGTAATTTAACTTTTCTGTAGACTGGATATTATATATGATATATGCTATGTGTGAATAGATCAGTAAGTCACGCTTGCCTTTAATGTCATAAAGTTAGGTATGTGTAATGAATTGACTTAACCAAACAGTCAATACCCATAAGTTACAGCAATCAACTCCGAACAGTGCGACAATTCATAGGCAGTTTTATGTTACGGCATAAAATGCAGCACCATGAAATTTATCGCCTGTAATATTTCTCGGAAAAATTAGCACAACTACTCAAGCGATTAATGAGAACGTGAAACACGACTCGCAGTTTCCGAACTATAGCAAATTATGTACCCTAAATATCGACAAAAAGTAGTAATTGAGATCGTGTAGTCGAAAAAACGAGCCGTAAGCAATAAAGGCGAGCGCGGACCGAGCGAGCACAGGTCACGGCTAATTAATATTTTAAATACGAACGCTTTTCAATTATAAATTTGGCAATAGCCGGGTGCCGACGCGTTTGGCATCCGTGTTCCGCCGGGATGCAGTTGGGCTTTCATTTTACTGCTTTAGTTAAACGAAGAATCGGGAAACGAGAGTTCCAATAGAACAATAGCGGCATTGTAAGGCGCGTGACGAATGGTTCGCGTCTCTCATTTTTGTGTGTTTTGGAGAGTGCGTCCAATCGGTGGTCATAAATAATAGGGAACGGATATTGACCGGAAGCATGCGCTGCGTTCCGAATTGTGTCAACGACTGTTTGTTTACGTGACGACGGAAGTTAATCAACTGCACCACCTCACACCGAAACTCGTAAAGAGTACCATGGCTAATCACTTAATTACATTGTTTTAAAATAAAGCCCATTCGTCCATTGACGCTCAAAAGCTGCCTGCGTACGGACCTCATATTTCATTGCGACGCGTGCATGAAACTGCTAATTAGCAGTAATAATACTTTAATGAGCGTTTATAAATCAGCGTGAGTCGCCCTTGTGACTTTATTTATTGTCTTTGTGAATGTAGGTAACACAATTAAAAACTTGTTATGTAATATATTCTACAACAAACAATCTGTGTCACCTACAGTTACCAACTGTGCGATTAACCAAGATGTTTTTAATTGGTTAACGTTCAAAAAGTTTCTACTAAGAACTTGGGGGTTCTCGAGAGCGAGGCAAGTAACAGTTGGAACAAAGCAAGTCGAAGTCAATACCGGCTGGTACGTCACGTCCGCACTTTGAGGGCACCATTTTTTCGGCGCAGTCGGCCCCTACAGCCACGGCTTGGTCACGAGCGAAACCAACAGATTAACTCGCATTAATCTTCTAACCGTACAAATTCTTACTCGTAGTCCGTTTCATTAGTATCTAAAAACGTCAAAACTAGACTGTCATGTTTTATTTATAAAAACTTTACCGAAACCAAATTAAGACCAGATTAATTTGTACTTTTTCTTATTCATAATACAAGCAGATTGAAACATTTCAAAGGGTCTATAAATACTTTTAATTAGTATGCTTTAGTTTGCCAATTCTAATTATAACAAGTACCAAAAGTCTTTACAATTTACTTATTCATTCAAGGTAAGCTACTAAATTATATTCCCCGATATTTCCGTGTAATAAGTTGTTTAAATGTTGATTTTTTTATATAAAATTAAAGTTTTGGAAAGAAAAAATGTATCACATTTAATGGTGCATAACAAGCTAAATTTAAACAGTGCGTATTGTTTATGTATTGCTTGTTATGTAATAATATTGTGGTGACAATAATACATAACAAAATAAAAAGTTGCGCTCGCTATGAGATTAACGCTGTAAAGATTTAAGCAGCGAACTTCAACTTGAGCTGCAGATTTTCTGTATTGGATGTCCTATCGGCGTTGCTTGTTGATTACGATAGCAGTTGGCAGCCCGCTCGCATCCGCGGGCCGGCCGTGAGCCAGCCTTCGTGAATAATTACCGATCGGTGACAGCGACACGGCATGCCACTCGGAAAACAACCCGTGGCGAATGCAGCGGCCGAGATTAGACGGCCGTCCAAAAAACTCCACGCCTTCCATTAACCCTGACTTTCCAAATGTCAATACGCACGAATTAGGACTCGGCGAACGTCACTCGAAACCAATAAAAACTATGCGACGGTAATTTCGCCGCGCCGCTGTCGAAACAAAGAGTTGAGAGCATTATTAGTTACGGCGCGGCGGCGGAATGGATTCCGGATTACCGAAACATTTTTATTGAGATTCGAAAATTATGTCTAGAAAAAGCCATAAATTTGCAATGGAATTCATTGCAGCAATAATTCTTTAGGCAAGAATTACTGATTTCAAATTCAGAACGTTATTTTTACCCAAAGATTGTTTTATAATTTTTGGAAACAAATAAGGCTTAATCTTAAATTAACTTGAACCATATTATGTCTCTTAATATGGTTCAACTTTTTTTTTGTCGTAAATTTATTCAAAGTCACCTCATGCTATAGACGTAACAAATTTATATAAAAAATAAAATTACAACTACAATTTAGACATTAGCTAAAGTACAGGCTTTGAGATAGACTTGTACATAAGTAGGCACTAGATAGCCTGATGAGAGAGCTTAGTGATAATAGTTAGAATTCAGAAACTGTATCCCATGAGACAAAGTCTAAACTGAAGGATACTGTGGTCGCATGGGAGTTAGAGTCCAGCAAATTAATGATTAACAGTAGTCCGTAGCCAGACCAATTACGTCTGCCACCACTCCAAATTAGAAACTGTTTTCGCCCATTAGCGACCAACTTCATAATCAATTACACGTTAAAATTTCACAGTGCCCGTTTCGGGTGCAGTGTTTGGATAATCGGAGTTTGTGGTCCCATGGCGGGCCATAACGTGCTGCAACTGCCATAAAGGTTTTTACCAGTCCGTCGGAAAATTTTAATGCATGTTTTGAATGTATTTCATTCAGTTGAAGTAAGTTAAGCAAATTAGTTGTAGCCGAATAATGCCCGACGGTATTGTTGCATTTTGCAAATTGGAGATAGATACACAATGCTCTATGGCTGCGAAACGTGTGTTCCATTGCTAAATTTCTACTGAGAAGCATTCGGCGTTTAGAAAACAGCTTAATCTTGACGAAAAATTGATTATAAGTGCAAAAACTAGACACAGTTAGCACATTTATAAACTAAAAAGGTCTAAATAAATAATATACTGCTTTTAACATCACGCATTAGTACAGTAACTTTTTCGTTGACTTTATTTCTTTTGCAAAATTACTTTTAAAACGTGAATTTGTATTGGTCATTGACAACTGTTGCCCACTTATCCTCGCCATGTCGCCATTAACCTTTAATTATAAGACAGTAAGGCTTATCGGTAACTACTTAGAGCCTATTACTTACAGAACTTATTTCTAACTTCACCAAAATAATACAGACGTAAATTTACTTGTAACATAGCTTTAAGCTGATTAGGATAAGTTCAAATGACAATTAACAAAGTCAAGTACATATATAGTTATAGCATAATATTATAACGTTTTTATCCTCTATGCTACATATAATGTTTGAGATCGATATCGATATCTTTAACCAGCTACATCTTGTTACGACTAATGAACCGAGGTCAACTAAATGATTTGATGATATCACCTCTGTATTTGCTAATGACTTTGCTTAAGGCGACATTGCCACAACTTTACGCATATCTAGCTGAGCTATCACTTTTTGCTCTCTGGACTGTCGTAATTAAATTAAGTTCTGGTTATAATTTTAATATTTAGAAAACTTTTAACCTTATAATAAAAAGTAACATTATTATGTACCGGAAAGCAATTTATATTTTTTTTATTTATTTTTATTCAAATGTATTATTATTACAGTAATTAGGCAACGATGTCACAAAGGAACAGCAGTCTGTACGTCATAAACAAAACAAATCTTCAGGAACATTCAGACAACACTAATAGGATTGAGTGCACTCCGCTAATCATAATTCATCAGCGAGATTAAAGAATAAGCGGCGCTTGTAGGGGGTGCACCCGTCCCCCTCCCTCCCTGCCAGGCGTGCGGGAGAGACAATATGATTGCCACACCTGCGGAAACGGCGGGTAAAGTAACGAGACGAGAGGCTAAATAATTCAAACCACCACGATCGCACCGAAAACGGCTCTACTACAATTTCATTTGATTCTTTGACTCCGCAACTTCTAATTTCGATTTTTAGATCTTTTATGAAATTTTCGGAACAACTTCAATATAATCTGACTTTAGTTAACTTCTTTTGTATAGTTTTTGT
Organism: Musotima nitidalis; assembly: GCA_949126915.1. Taxonomy (NCBI): domain Eukaryota; kingdom Metazoa; phylum Arthropoda; class Insecta; order Lepidoptera; family Crambidae; genus Musotima; species Musotima nitidalis. The sequence continues at coordinate 7,699,985 of OX421418.1, read as the reverse complement.
AATATCACTTTTAAAGAAATGCCCTAAGAGCCCCCAATTCTGAAGTATGCAATTTTTATAATGAAGAATCGCAACAGTTACATTAAACAAAGATAATTAATAATGAAAACAATTATTTAACTTTTTATAAAACTTTTTATTACGGTTTATGTTTTTTTTATTTTCGTCAAATTTATTTAAGAAGATTTCAATCAATTTAAATAACTAATAATGGTAGTTCATATTGCCTCATCGCTTAAAATGCTAATATTAAAGACTTAAAAGGTGGAAAAAAATTGTGTTTGGAAAGTGTTTTACTGCTAGTTTTTTGTGTTACATAATACTTTTATGTGAAATGTAATGTCCTGTGTTTTATATTAATCAAAAATCTTTGTAACTGTAAATGTTTTACCAAGTAGAGCAGCATCCAGTACGACACCACTTAGAGGCACTTATTTAGCAGATTGCTTTCCTTTAAGTTGTTCTTTAATCTAGCGATGGCCGGAGCTCCGCTTTACACCCACCCTTCATCTGCTGCACCGGCGTGGATCCGGCGACCCACAAAGGACTGCATATTCCCACGCGTCAGGTGTGACGCACGCATTTACTCGAAAAAGTTTTGAATAGTGAAAACAATGGGAATGTTTCGAACAAAAACATTTATCTATTAGAAGAGTTTCCATTAAAGACTAATGGGATTAAATAATTTTAGAAACATATTTCCATGGGAATACAATTTAAAGATTGGACATATTGACTGTGATTATTCATTGCGTAATATTAATGCATTAACGTAATATGAAATCAAACAGAAACCTCGGCTATCTCACATCTCATCGGAGAAGCTGCAACGGTGGCGTGTTGGAAACGAGCTCCACGCGAAATTTCGTTAATACGGACCCATATTGGATTAGTGCTGGCACCGACACGCCGCAATAATATAACGAAATTCAAACATTAATAGGCTCAAACACAATCACGGATGGCCGCATAATCGAGTTAGCCGCTATTCGGCTGAGCCCCTATCGCGTAATCTGCCCCATTGTCTGACAGTCGTTCTGCTGATCACGACGTCGATTATTGTGGCAATTTCGTGTATATTGTTTTCAGGTGTCGCTATATCCCGTCATGGACTGATTTCACGAGGCCCAACCCTGTCTTATCTAAACTCGTAGTACAATGTTAGCGTGATCGTTTATCGCCCAAGAAACTGATAGTTACCCACCAACTAAACAATGCATTAAGTGGCATGCTACTCTACTACAAATATATGAAAATATACATAGGTACTCAAACTTTATGTGACAAAAATAGAAATTTGACAGGTAGTTTCCATTTTTAGTTCTGGATAAATAAATTGTACTATCCGTAAACGTACGAGAGAACTGCCAATAAACTGACCGCAGAACTATGGAATAACAAAGTGCAGTGGCAGATAATAAACAAAGTCCCGAAGGCTAAAGGAAGCGAAACTCAGGTGGAATATACGTCTGGAAGTTAAAAGTTTCACCCCGGTTAGATGTGGCTCAAGGAACAAATAAGTAGATAGAAGCAGTGTCAAAACTGCCAAAAACAAAACTATAAAGTTTGCTTTATAACGGGCAGATTCCCCTTTATCTGTTCGAGATGTCTGTCGACTCAATTCCATTCCGATCGCCTTTTACAACTCGTGCTGACCACTTGTTTTACCTGTATGTTATTTCTATCCAATTTACTCGTAGCCGATCGAAATGAGAGTTAATTGCCTTAATTATTTCATACATTTCCTTCGAATGGCATATTTAATTAAAACTAGTAGTGGCGCAGTAATTACTTAGAAATTCATTGACATTCATTAAAAGTTGTCTCCTAATAGCTTTGGCCAAGATACGATGTCAAATTAAATGTTTAATTCTATTAGCGGACGTTACAAACCTGTTACATCTACTTTGTATCGAGAAGTAATAAAATCGAAAGCTTTTTATGATTACTAAAAGATATACGCGTGTTAACATTATGCGCTGTTACTTTGGGCACCTAACGTGACTGATTCAGCTCGTATTTTATAACATTATAAAACAAACGTCTCGTATTAATTATAAGAAGAGATTCAGTCACATCCCTGTGGATCGTAAAGAACCTTTGATAGCTGTTGTAAAATGTTCCAAATCGTTGTCGTGATAATTTATGAACCATGTTTATGGATGGATTTATGACAATAACTGTCTTGTCTGTAGAATAAATCTGTACATAATATGGGGTATTAAATAGTTTATTATCAGAATACAACTATCGAAATCGGTGACGAATCGATCATGTGTAAAAAAAGTTATAAGAGATAGATACTTATTATACTAAATGAGGTGAATTGTTTACAACGGTAGGCGCCTTAATCGGATTATAATACGTAACTAGGTACCAAAAAAAAATTAGTAATAAATAAAAACTTTTATCTGAAATTTTAAAGACTCACAAATCATTTATACCTATAACCCCTTGCGGTAAGTTTCGTACGCTTACGTTACGATTAGGATAACAATAAAAGGCGGGTACTGGCAGCTGTAATGTAACGTGTTACATTGCGAGTGTTCGTGCAGTCTGTACGGAAAATCAAGGCGCTCGGTGGTCGCTGTGATTTCTCCACCACACTGTCAGTTTATTAGTGAATCTATTGACTGCTACACGCGAGCAAAGAGTTTAAATAAAAAAAATGGTTGCCTGTAAAGTCGTTTTTACGGGCGAAGATTTTACGTGACAACGTCTTTTTCTCGGTAGAATATTTATTGATATGAATATAATTAAATTGCACAATAGGAACAAGGAATTGAATGAAAATAAGAATTGCACAAATTTTAACTATAGAAATATATTTTGTTTACTAAAACATTGTACACTAGTGCTGCGCGCGCGGCAGACCGATCATAGTTGAGTGGGAGAGAGACGCAAGGCATTCGCCGGGCCTCTCTCTCGTTCGGTGACTCATCGTAACGTTACCGAGCGTTACACTTTTTCATAAGTGACTCCCAGCCGCAACCTAATTTAAGACGTTGTCACGTCAAAACAGTTTTCATAGTCAATAAGGAGGAGATTCGAGAAATTAAAAAAACAAATAAATCTCTTCATAAGATAAAGATAGTAGTATAACAACTAGCAACTCCTCAGGGCGCAAGCAAAAGTGAATTAAGTCGAGCCTATTACGTGAAGTGAGTTATAAAATAAAGCCAAGTCGAGCAACTTCATACATTACAAGCCGATAACCAGACGAGACTTCTGAGACACAAACCAGTCCCTTTTAGTGAAATTGGAAACTTTTTCTGTTACTCATATAGCGACCACGACACCGCTCCTTTTAAATCAATTGCCTTTTATAATTAACTTACCCGGTTATTAGAGTGCACTCTCTCGCTGACTCGATTAAAATTCAATCGAGGTGTAAATCTATTGAGTTTTTCTGGCAGATGTAATTGTGCCAATTGTCATAGATATGATACGAGTGTTTAGACACTTTGTTCGTTAATTGCCACTCGGTAGCTTCAACTTTAATTAAAGCGAACTGTTTTCATGAGTTTCACGTTTTAAGCAATAAACCAACTAATGTAGTACTTCATATGTGGCTTGAAGGTTAGTATACCTGCAGCCCTGAGGTCGTTGATTCGACAAATAATTTGTGTGCATGAATTAGTTTTGGTAAGGGTGTTTTCTATGTATATAAAGTTTTTTTTTAATGTTAATATGCAATCAGGTATTTTTACAGTCGTCGGTTTTTCAATATTAAAGGATCCAAAATCATTGTTAATTACTATAAAACTCGTACCTGTTTTCTATGTACATTAAGTTTTTTTTTAATTGTTAATATGTAATCAGGTATTTTAACAGTCGTCAGTTTTCGAATATTAAAGGATTCAAAATAACTGTTAATTACTTTTAAACGCATTTGTTTTGTGTTCAAAAGTAATTGAGTTTGGACGAAGACTAACTTCTACAGCCAACTTTTTATTTCTATAATCTTCAATACTGTCATGAGGGTTACGGACGATGCCACTGTTGGCCCCTAGTATTTTACAAACACACAAAACAATTACATAAATGTACGCAGTTCTGACATTATACAGCCCTCGCTTCTTCGCGACCCCGGCTTTTCCTGGGAGTGCCACTTTTACCTAATTTCTATTAAACATTTATTACATTAGAGCAGAACCGAGCTATTGGACCATCGCGGCCATGTTTTATTTATCACCACTCGTGGGATTGTATCTATCTACTATATTAAACAATCTGTGAAGTGATCCCTTACAGAGACAATGCTATAAGCAGTGTTTACTAATATTATTAAAATGCCTATTTGAGTAGGTATAATAGAGAATTTAATAATATTATGTGGTTTTAAAATTATAATAAAAAAATTAATTTATTTTTAGAGATATAATTTTCAAAATATTTTTAGATTAAAATACAGCACAATCTGTAAAATTTAATAAGTGACTACATTGACTTCTTTGACATCAAAAAATATTTTGAAAACTTAGGCGAACTTTTAATGAATTTGTTTATTACTTTATAACCTAAACGTTACGTTTTTAACTTTAAGAACTTATCATTAATTCACAGTGAAAGCAATCCCTTAGATCATTAACAATAACCATTGGACAGTTGCTTTTACACTGCAGGAGAGTTCAATGGTGTACGTGATAAGGTAAGTGTAATCGACAGGCGTTGAAAATTATTTTTATAAAAAAGCGATTTTGCGTTTCACGGTTCGACCCACCGAAAATAGTTCAATCAGAGTTATGCGACCCATTAATTAAATTACGACCAGCTGGGGCCATAAGAAAATTGCTTTTATTTGTGGGGAAGTCATTCAATTAAACATTCATTCATTTGCGGCCCATCGAGTGGCATCCATTTCATTTAATTATAATTTAGGCCTATTTATTGATCGATTCACAAGGAATTTAATTTCAATGGATTGCGGATGATTAACACAATTATTGTATTATGTACGGTAATTTACACATGTAGACATTGTTTTGTGTTTTCAGTACTTTGTGAAAATAGAATCTATAATATAGGTATTATTTATACCACAAGCATGAAATTCTCTAAGTTAATATTAAATCAATGAACCCTAAGGAAAGATATATTTTTCGATGCGATTAGCACTCTATGTTTATTTTTTGAACAAATATGTACCGATAAAAATATCCTTGTAAATTTCACTCAGCGTTATTTTGCTCAATCTAAACAGAGCTTAGACAATACATGAGCAAACTTTTCTTTTGTTTGCACACAAATTTGAAATTTGAGGAATCGAACCCGCGAATTTTAAAGCAAAGAACGGTTACACTGACTCCGGCGCCATATCGGCAATAATTAGCTTGATACTTGATTGTATTGAAAAATAACAAAGACCTTTTTCCTACATGTAAGAAACTCTCCACAAATAATGAAGAAATTAAATGAGCATCAAATATTAACAAGGAAAAAATCAAGTTAATGAATTCAGTGCCATCGCCCGCATTAAGAACCGTTTCCCAGACGTCTGAAAGCTTATATTCTTTCAATAACAAAACATTAGACTAAGGGCTCTCTAAAGAACAAGCGTGCAATATTGAATACAAATACGATATTGTTACATAAAATTAGCTACGATCGTCGCACTCTGAAGTATTTTTAGTACTATATCACAAGTTTTTAACTAACCGAACTGGCCTTTTCGTTAGAATGACAAAGCACTTGTATGACCTGCAACTTCTTTGGTCAACCTGCATCTTCAAATCCTTCAATAAAATTTCCAATATTAATTTCCACTTTCTGTGTCTATTTCTTTCTCTTACATTTTAAGAATACACTCTTCAACATAATTAATAACTTGATGGGTGTATAGAGGGGTCCTACCTAGATTTAAGGAGCCCAAGCTAACCTCACCAGCACGTGGTGCACCTGCCGAACAGTGGGATCAACTTTATATATGGGCGTATAATATGCCTCTGCCTACCCCTTCGGAGAAACAGGCGTGAATGTATGTATGTAATAAATTAATATCGTTAATTAAGAAAACAATTATTTTCTATTACAAGCGAAATATTTTAATTCAAACTAACCTAGACTGTATAATTTAATTACTTTTATGTTGACATTGCGGGATAGGCTTTATTAATACGACCTATTAAACAAATTAAAAGTCTTACAAAGTTGTTAATTTTCAATGGTCGATAAGTTTTAATGGTCTCCGCTAGTTTGGTGTCCGTGAAAGTTGTATTTTAATTGTTGTAATTTATTAGCTAGCTATCGTCTGCAGCTTTGCTCGCTTGAAATGGAATTACTCTTTAGTAGGCTCTAAAGAGAATAATATTAACGCTGATACACGTGAATTTATATCTATTCAACACAAATACATACAGGATCTGTAGATACATTTATAGTAAACAGGCTTAAAAAAATCTCATTTTATTCATTAATTCTTTCATACTTAATTTTACCCCCTCTTTTCTTCATGCCAGAAAGATAAGATGGATAGTTAAAATGTTATACCTATTTAAGTTCTATCTTTTGTTATTTTGTGTATTAATTTTTTTTACATAACAATAACAGACTTATGTATGTCAATGTTGTGCATACCTTTAATTTAAACGCACAATGTACGCAATGTTATTAAATGTTTTGATTTGTCAGTAATAAAGTTTTATGTATTTAGCTGTTAAGTTATAATAAATAAATACCTATAACACAGTAGCTGCCTGTGATTTGAAAGGTTTAAGTTGTACATAAGTTTTAAGTAAATATCATCATCATCTCAGCCATATAAACGTCCATTGCTGAACAAAGGTTTCCAAAAAATCCACATTGAGCGCATGCATCCATCGGCTTCCCGCCGCCTTGACCAGATCATCGGTAAGTAGGAAAAAATAAATTAACTTTAAAAAAGACTTATTTATGAAAGTAGTCCTTTTAAGGCTAGCCCACACACAATAGGATTATTAAGATAAAATTAATTGAACAAAGCGATACGGCCGCGTCAAAGCAAATATAAATAGTGGGTACTTAGCCAAAGATCATTTATATTCCTCACATAATATTAATGATGTTACATACTTTCGTAATCTTTGGTGATTAAATAGATTAAGACCACCTACTATGCGCGGCACTAATTAAAAACGATCTTAAGGGGGTCTTTTATCGTATACATTCGCCGGTTATATAAATTAATAATTGTAATGATAAAGAACGCTATGGCGTGTAGGTCAGTACATCTGCCATCTGCTCCTGAAGTCGTGGGTTAGAATCACACACAGGACAAATCTTTGTGTGAATGAATATGAAGATTTGTTTTGTTGTTGATGTTTTCTGTACATATTAATTTGTATTTACATAAAAGCTAAATTATTCATGCTTAAATGATTTGGGATATGCGAGTCAGGTAATTGTAAAATAAATACTTTAGCTATTTCGTATGAGAACTGTATTAAATAATATTATAAAAAAAACATTGTTATATTACCACACCATGTGTATATGTCTAAGCAACAGCATATAATTAGGGTTCAGTAAATTTATCTTTGTCATACAACTTGCAGCAATTTGATTACAATGAATATTGATCAGAAGTGAATGAAAACCTAAAGGTAAGTATGTCAAATAGTGTATAATTAAACTAGTTTTAAAATAAGTTAAAATTACTGTTCTATCATTGTACTGCGTGTGTAATTAATTAAACTTATACACTCACGAGCAACCAAATCGAATCAACCGATAACTAACTACATTGAAACATAGTAAGTAAGTAAAAGTATCTATATACAAAAACAATAATTCATTTGAAAGCTTGGAACTTAAGCGTAAATTTTATCTCTTCCAATTTTTTACTGATAATCTTTAATTATATTGTAAATAATAACATAACGGGTTAATAAAAATACAGAGAGCATGTATGACTTACCGAAATATAATTAAAAGAGAAATTACAGCCAAAAATAATCAAACTTATAATGCTGTGTCGAAACACTTTTATAGCAGGCAGCGTGTTAACAAAATGAACGACAACTAAAAACTGAATGAAACTCAGTGCCGCTATAAGTTGTTTCCTGTCTGTGCGATAACACCCCACACAATTAGTCTCTATAGGAATGTACCACGTAAATATTAACTCGGCATTGTTCCTTAATGATCTTGCTAATTATACAAAAGTTTAGGAAGCTAAGCGGTAATTACACTTTAGAACGAGATAAAGCAAAAATACGCAGGGGTAATGTTTTTAAAATTATGCAAAAGATTTTATAATCCTCACAACTGAACACAATAGAGGATGTACGTTTTAATTAGTAATCTAGTAATAAATCACTGGTTTTGTTATAATTTAAGATAGGCGGAAGAAATTGGTGTATATGTTAATAAACACTATGTTAAAATTAATGGTCGAAAACAGTAAAAAATTAAATTTATTGCGAGGCTGACTTACTTTGTTATGCAAAACAATTGTAGTTTTGTTCGTTCCGCGATGCAACCCGGACTAGAAATCTAAATTGCAACCGAAGAATCATAGTTTATTTTCGAGATTGCCCACGAACGGTAGGAAAAAAGAGTAATATTATTTTTCAATTCCCATACAAAAGGTGGTCGGTGCGCGGCGGCAAATTGGTTGTATTGTCAATTTGGGCAGTGCGTGCCACCGCGCACATCCAATGTTTATTTTCAATTTCCAGCATTTTCCCGCTATGCTGCGCGCAGGATTAGGTTGAAACAACCACAACTTTAAACTCCTTACACACTTTCTTTGTGAGGCTTTCATGTTGTTAGAAATAGCTGGTAGTATTAATTATATCAATTCAGATAAATAAGTCATCGCAAAAAAAAGCAATACAATTACTTCACAGATTAAATTACATGAAACCGCTTGAGAAGTTATTTCTTTATTTAAAGACAAATAACATAAATGTGTAAGAAACTATAGTAAATGTTTAAAGTTATAACTTGCAAATTAATTTGGAAGTACAAAAAAAGAACCAAATATGCCTCGGATATAATTATATCGTTTCATAATCTATGCAAGACTATAATTCATAATTAATTGCTATCTGTGACGTATTAATAAAGTTTTTGATGGTGCTACTTTCTGCTCTATATTCTCTGATTTTTTCCTCAAAAATATTATAAATACTACCAGAAAATAAAAGCCCATAGGAAAACATGAAATATAAATAGTTCAATAAGAAGCAAGTCCCTTCGTCTTTCCGATGGCAACTCTCAAACCGCGACAATCGCATAATAAGCGATACGAATAAATACGTCAACGCATAGCTTTCGCATAATTACCGCTGTGTACCAGATATTGTTAGTTAATAAACCCCAGTGTTATGACAATAAACAGGTGCACATAGCTTTTTAAAATATTTACGGCTTATGTACTTACTAAATGAGTTATTAATCGATTTTTTTTTAACTTAAAGAAGCATTGGTGTAAAGATCGTACAAACTATCTGAGCGTATGTCGACCTACATATTTGGACAAAAAATAGTATGGGGATTTAGACAAGGTACTATTTATCTCGCAAAAAAGTAAATTGTAAGGTGCAACAAACTCTAGATCCCACAAGTGAAGCCGCAGAAGTTATTAATAGATTGCGTTCGACACATAAGCGTGACGATATAACTCAACCCGAAGGTTTCACGGGTAAAACTCCAATTAACGGAGTTTTGGCCATTCACTCATTGCACCTACCATTATTTGTGAAATGTATAATTCCATTTGATTTGCAGTGATGTGCGTTTGAATTATTTTGTTTTCAACTGTGTCCATTAAGTCATAATTAAATATTATGTAAAATATTTTTGCCATAATATGCTAGATTATTATATAGATGTACTTATCATCTGCTAGAACCGTATAAGCTGTGTTCATTGAAGAAAAACTGTTACACATCTTAGGACTAATCTTTAGATATATCAACGTTTACGAGACATTCATATCGAGCGTTCCCTTGCTTCGGAAGGCATTAGTTAACGTAACAGCTGGACGACACACTCCGTGCCCTGCCAACCCGCATTGATGGACTATGATTTGAACTCCTCTCACCTTGGCAGTGGTATTGTGATAAAAGGCCTGAGCCCAGTAGTAGAAGAGATGAAATTTCTTGATATATACAAATTTTTCTATATTTTTCTCATATTTTTTGGCAGTAAATTGCCAAATAAGTAAATAAAAGAAAACTACCGTGTATAGTAAGCGTTTAATTGCGGGTTGAAAGCCCTTTCGGTGGCGGGAAAGTCAAATATTTGAACATTTCATTACCCCATGTTTGAGCGTAACTTCCTTTGAGAACCAACTGCCTCGGCGGCGCTTGTATAGATAAGGGTTAGTGGGAAATCTCTTCTTTATTTTAAGCCACTTTTCGCTCAATGTTAAGCTTAAACGTTTTTATAAAGTGTAAGTATTTCATTCTTTGTTTCCATGACATTGATGTTAGAGCATATGAACTCGATTCTTTTCATATTTTATGTGCAGATTTATTAAAGATATCGCTTATTTAACCCGATGATGAAAAACAAAACATTTTTATCCGTTTACACATCATTTCCTAGCATTATCCCGGTTGTCCTAGACTTAAGCTTAGAGCCCAGGGTCTGCTCACTTTTTTGATTTCATCGGTTACAAAATGCAATTACGCACTGTCTCCCGGCCAAAGGGGGACCGAGAGAGGTGTGTGGGACTCACCACCGGCAGACACGACCGCCAGCAGTAATACCCACTAAAAATTTTCCAACGACGCCCGCTGCTTGTAGAAAAAGAGGCGTGGGGCCAGTACCTGGGTTGCAGCTCTCTCTGACACCCCGCCCGCGGCCAACGTCCCCCGGACTAAAACCGGGAGGACTTCCTCAGAGAGACGCAGTGGACGCGCCCCTGCTACCTCCTTGTGCGACCATAGCGTGCGTGGTCGACTTCTCGAAGGGTCCATGGTTAGACAGCAGGGGCTCCCTGCCCCCGTTGCCTAATACCCTCCTAGTGCTGCTTGATGGGCCGTCGGGAGGGAGGGTCTGCGCACTGGTGCAACCAGAACTGGTTCTATGGTTATTAAACCAGCTGTCAATCTGTTAGTGGGCACTGACTTCTTCACGACTTTCAGAAAACTCGTCAAGACGTTTGAACATATCATATTGATTTTTTAAATTGTTATTTGCTTTCCAGTAACTACTTGTTAAAACACAAATAAGGTTTTAACTTGTACGCTTTATTTTTCCAATAAATTTTAAACAAACCACTTTATACTGCATATGCATAGTTTTTTTTAATTTTTATTTGCTTTCCAGTAACTTCTTGTTAAAATACAAATAGGTTTTTAACCTGTACGCTGAATTTTTCCCAATTAAAAAATCATTTGTTACAATGCTGTAAGGAAATAAATGTTAGCACACATAAGCATAAACACGAATCATGTTGTTGATTGAATACAAATACATCATAAAGACGGAAAACAATTTTAATTGAAAATACTTGTAACAAAAGAGTATTTTATAATTGGTCCGCCTAGTTATATTAATGCTGCGCTTGGTATGAAAAACTCAATGAGCTTTTATTTTAGGGCGGTTCATATTAAATTAAATTGATATGGACTACTGTATCAAATTAACTACGAATGAAAAATATGTTTGGTAATATCGTACATAATTCTTTTACCGACTCCGAGTTATTAGTCGTCTTTAAAGTTAAGGAACCGCGAGTTTAGTAGATGAATAAGAAGTAGAATAACAGAAGCTTATGTTCATCAGAGGATCATATGTAAATAATCTATAATGTTACATGAAAATTCAATCTTGTAGTATTTCTTTTCCCGTGAAGACTAATGATCATACTGATTATTGTGATTGTGGAATATAGTGTTACTTATTTATAATTCCAACACCCTTTTATGTATTTTTTTACATTTTGATTCTTAACTATCTTTTACCTCGTACGTAACATTTTCAGTAACTTTTCCAATTCTCTACTTAAAAGTCCGATTACCCGTTGAAGGTGTTTTTAAAGATAATTAATAATAATTTATTAACTTTTTCCGATATAACTGCGATGGCTGATATTGTTCTGGTAGTTGACCAGTAAGCAGATCCTGCGCCCTAAGTTTAAATCTAGGGCAAACGGGAGCTAGCAGGCAATGCTAGACTTTTTACAATTTAATAAATTTTGTATTACCTGATCAGTACTTTCAGATAATACAAAATTCAAAGCTTATAATATATTTATGCGAATCGAAGTTAATCACGGCCGAGTACCGCGAAGCATGTGCGAACGCCGACACGTTACACGAATACCTACAGAACGGACCGCCGGCTTATTAACTCCCTACATTAATTAAATTATTAGAAATCTCGAGCTGGACTAATTAACGAAGAATTCCAACATTTCGGTTCACCTATCGGGCTTTAATTAAAATTGACAAAGCCGCGAATAAACGAGAGCTGGCCAAATATCGCCTCTATTAACGCAGCGATCACTCGAAACTAATTAAATTATGGAGGTAATGGTGCGTGCAAGTGATACGGGCTTTGGCGGATTCGGACTGCTTCATGTTACACCTGCGCAACTAGTATTGCCTCCCGAATATAGCCGAAATAAATGTACTACTAATGTTCTCGAAAATCTCATACAGACTGAGCTAGTACCAAAATAAGCAGAGCGAGCTTCTATCAGAACTGAAACAAATAACCATAATTTACATAATTTTTATCAATACTTGGGTATAGCAAGAGTACACGTGGCTCCGCGGTACTGCTACCTATATCTACTACTACCTCACCTTGGTACGTGAGAGGAGGCCCGCACTCAGTAGCTAGTTAATGGGATAGGTTGACGATGATGATGAGGAAACTATCTGGGGGCTTACTAACGTCTGTATAACAGGTACACAGACCTCTCACTTCGTAATTAGGACTTAGGCTCGATTGGATTATTCTGATTATTTTACGATTTCTGAAGCTATTTTTTTTTTGTTCAATTATTGGCTTATAATAATTGTTTGAAACCTGTATCTAAAATTTTAGTAAAAGCGCAGGCTTATTACCATATGCTCGATTTATATATAATATAATTATAAGCAATAATTACAATAACAATTGTAAAACGTCAGTGAGACTACAATCACAACGTTACCCGCTAGGAAGGTACAGGGCGCAGCAACATTAAAATGAATAATTATTATAAACCCGATATGTATAATTAACTTAGCGTTGATGAAGAGTGCTTCGACGGAAGCCGCTCTGCCCACGCAGCGCTGCAGCGCTAACAAACCATTGAAATGTACAATTTGTGAACATTCCATTAATATTATAGTTTAACTTTGAAGATTATTTTCCATGAATTTAGGTGTTTCACAAGCTTAATTTTATTGATAACTTTAAAGGTACTATGAGGCAATATACTTTGTTATATGTAAATAATATGTGAAATTAGCTCTAATGATATTTTATATTGTTTACTGTTTTAATCTGTGAACCTATTTTAATAATTTTTATAATGAGCTAGGTATCTCTATTCATTTAATTCATAGCCCTAACAGAACTTATGTCCTATGTGTCAGGATAATTTAACAGGAAACTCAATTACCAACGTTAGTATTGCATCCTAATACGTTTACAATGTCATTATAGAAAGTATGATGGACGACGTGATGGTGAACTAATATTTTTAAATTATTTATGACTAGCTGTTGCTCATCAAAGGACAAGAGAAAAAACTCAACATAACTAAGAAGTGCACATATAGTATCTATTAATACTGCTATTTACAACTGCTAAAGGTTTTATAAGAAACTTTTGATCATAATATTGGGAACCATATAGCATAATTAAAAAAAAACACATAAATTAAATTGTCATCGGACATGTAAATATTTTATATTCTAAGAATAATTGTAATAGTCACCAAAAGTCTATAGATATTTTTGTTGCCTGTTAAAATGAATTTAGCTATAAAACTTAACCTAATTATAGCCCCGTAGCGCTGTAACGCTTCAGGGTCACACACGCATACTGGCAGTAGTGCTAATTAGACGGAGTGACAACCCACTCCTGCCATAAAGCGCTGCAGATTTATCGCTTCAGATTATTTATATTATGTTTATTAGGCCCCGCCCTCGAGCCCTCCCTGCCATGCCGCTAATTGAATTGCCGGGATTTTTATACTTACGTTACGGCACCTGAAGACTTTATTATGACATTTCATATTATGACGGCAATCTCATAATACTTTTGGCCATCTTTTGACTGGTATTTGTGCAATATAAAACAGGGGTGGTTCATAACAATTATTATAGAAAAGAATTGTGCTTTGTTACGAAATAACACGAATAAACGAGCACTTAATTGTCCAACACAAAACAACTTACGACACAAAGATATGAAGAACTAATTTAGGTAATTTAAAAATTAAATGTGAACATACGTGTCAGAGTTGACAGAGATTTTGTGATCAATTTTAATAATTAAATATAAATAAATAAATATTTCTGACACTTACACCAATTATGTTAGTTCCAAGATAAGTATCATTAAGAACTTGTGTTATGGATACTAAATAACGGATAAACATACATAAATACTTTTCTTTTTTTTGTAAATACATACTTAATATACATAGGAAAACACCCAGACCAGAACAAATATTCATATTTATACACACAAATATTTGTCCTGTGTGGGAATCGAACCAACGACCTCAGGAGTGGAGTGCGGGTATACTCGCCACCACGCCATATCGGTCGTTGAATAGGCTTTATTCATTGTACCCGTTGTAAAGGCAATATTTTATTACTAATAGAATATGAATATATTATTTATTCTATACAATGCCATCAAGCTATGCACTAAACAATATGTGTACTATGAGTACGAGACCACATAACATTTTTTTTTTTGTAAATATGTACTAAAAATATCTCCTGCCCTTCATCAGTAAAGCAATCAGGTTAAGTCTCATAAGCACAATCATTTCTCTAGCTGTAGCTGCGTCAAACCGTAATACAGAATCACATAAATATGGCACAGTAGGTACCTCTATGTTATATTACCTATATAGAACTTAGGCTTCCTCTGTCACTAAAAAACGAACCTATTAATACTCTCCAACTAGAAAATATCAAAACGTCACACTTCACATGCTGGAATATAAATCTTTTACGCCCAAGAATACAAGCTATTTTGGCAAAAGCTCGTTATGAATGTTGTACCGCCCTCTACAATGATAAATCGACAACGAAAATAAACTTCATTTTATAGATGCCTCCAATTCACTCTTAGGTTACTCTGAGCTTATTCGTTCACTGCCTTCTACTAATGGTTATCAGAAAACTTGCGTAAGATGAATTCCCTGAAACAATTTAATGCCTTGTTGTCTGTAGAGATACTATCAACACCTAACGGGCCCGAGCCAACCTTACTTGCAAGTGTTACACCTGCCGATCAACGGAGGAGGCTCTGGCGAATATGACAGTTCCCGATAAGCGGCAATAGGCTCGCCACCTATTAAGTGGGGCTAAAATATAATTAGCGAAGTTTGGGCGTAAGTTGTATAGTATGTATGTTATCTATAGAGACAAACTTAGTGTACAGACTAAATGATATTGCTGACGTAACTGCTAAAATTTTGTGTAAGTATTATGTTAAGTTTAATAAAACATGTTGATTAAAAAGTATTTTTACTCTAAACTTTTAAGGCGGTAAGTATTTGTTGAGTTCTAGATGATCATGTAACTTTTCAAACAATCAGGTCAAATTTTAAAAATTACTATCAGTATTCCCGTGGCAGAAACTTTTACGATCACTATAAACACAAAGTAGCTTAAATATGAAAACAACTCGACATTAGATCGTTTGTACAATATTTCATTTCATTTGTGTCTAAGTTTATTGTACCTATGAAACAATTAAAACAACAATCAGAAGAACTTAAAAGGGCTAGGTATTTATGCTTACAGCTATTTTTTTCTAGACTAGTTCCAATTCAAAGTGCATTCTAGACCTCTGCATAATGTTGCCGGCCCTGTGGCCGAGGAGACACCACTCATTAGGCGACATCCGTATGAATATCTGTCAGGAACGTCACACGAACTGTCAATTAGTACAAACCTAGCAAACCACAACGGTACACGACCACGACCATTCTTTTCATCTCTAATGAGAAACGTAGTCGGTTGCTAACGAGAAAATTATAATTAAAGAAATAGTTATATTTGAAATAACAATTTAACTTCTTATTGCATACCCTATTTATTTAACTACAATTGTTAGTTTTAATTAACAGCTACCGTTTGGCAGATATAAAAACACATGCTAGGACATTGAATCTGAAAATTAAATAAAGCTATGAAACAGTTTGATAGGGAATGGTGAAGAAGAAATTAAATGGAACTTTCCGTGTAGTGACATAGGATATAATTTCAGATTTCCAATTTGGTGAGACATGGTCTTATCCACAAGCGGTGGTATCCGGGTTGTATCTTCGTTGATTTGTTGCTTCGGTTTGCAGAGTGTGTTCCGAAGCTAATTAATTTTAATTGGACTGTATTTCGAGGCGTCTATTGTGTGACTTTCGGCCCTCACGTGGTGGATTTGCTCCACCTTCGTTTGCTAAATGCAGTTAAATTGAAATAGTTTTCCTTCGTCCATATTTTATGCACTCTAATAAAAAATTACAAAAGTCTAGTATGTTTCATATTTGAAACACACGTACTTTCACTAGAATAAGTGGTCTACAATAATCTTAAATGTTAAAATGAATGGGTGACCGTTTATGTTAAATTTTATCGATCGCTTTCATGCTGCGGAAGGTACGTTAAAACATTGCCTTCATTTATAACTAAACGTGGTAGTCAAATACATAACATTATTTTCTATGAAACAATCCGTAAGAAATGCGCCTCCCTGGTGATGAGGGTGCGGGAGAGCACCAATGGCATTCTGATAATAATTGCAAGCAGATTGGACTGCGTTTGTATCATTCGCTCCTGTGTCATATCAAGTGGCATGGCACGTACATAGTAGATTTTATAAATAGTGTGTAGTATTAACATAGGTTGTTAGCAAATTGTTACTTACAAACATATGTTGTAAAATTACTTACGCAATAAATAAATATTTCCTGACAATTACACCAATTATTTAGTTCCAAGATCACACAAGTTCTTAATGATACACAAGTTCTTAGAACTTGTGTATCATTAAGAACTTGTGTTATGGATACTAAACAACGGATAAACATACTTACATACTTTTTTTTTGTAAATACATATTTAATATACATAGGAAAACACCCAGACCAGAACAAATATTCATGTTCATGCACACAAAGATTTGTCCTGTGTGGGAATCGAACCCACGACCTCTGGAGTGAAGTGTAGGTATACTGATCTCCACGCCAAATCGGTCGTTATTAAAAATATTCATTGATTCGTTACAATTCTTATTTTAATCTAGTGGCCGTTTACGACTTTTTCCGTGTGATAGAACTAGTGCAAAACTGAATAAAAAAAAACGTGGGTATCTATGCTTTTATTCAAGTTCCCTTCAAGTATTTCAGGACACATATTTATTGCGAGTCCCTAATCGCACTTACCAAGTTATTCTTAGTAGTAAAAGTACCTAAGTAGTACAAGTCATAAACATTGTTTTGAGGGTGACATATACATTTCCATTAAACAATTTGACATTCAGCAGCCTCTAATTCTCGATGCATTCTAACCCGTCACCTAATCCACCTAGGGCTGTCTCCCGTAAGTTACTTTCGTACGTTTGATCTTATCCAAGCTCCTATAAAATATTTCAGGACAAATATTTATTGCGAGTTCGACTCGTAGTTTAGAGGTTTTACTTAATAGTAAAAGTACAAACTATTTCGGAACAGTGGTACTTTAAGGCAACATGTACATTTGTTATTTTATGCATTAACAATGCTATATGTTTAAATTACATGATTAAATTTTATCTAGAAAAATCAACTTGCCCGCGGTATCCCGAGTCAAAATCGAACTCAAGACGTTTGGATAAAAGCATTGGGCCGGTTATTCAGAGGTCGTGGGTTGATTTTATACAGTAAGAAATAAATATAAAGACACGTACATTTCAATTAAGTAATTTGACATCCAGTAGCCTGTAATGCTGGACGCATTCTAATCCGTCATCGTAATCCGCCTAGGGCTGCCTCCCGTACGTTATCGCTACATTGTGTACAATCATATTCAATTTTCCGCTCGTGTGCCCTGCAGTCCGAGTAGCTTTTGAATATCAATCCTATTTTCTTGTATCTAAATCACATAAAATTTTAATTAATAATGACCAAGTTCTTGCGATCTTTCTAAAAACACTGGATAGAAAGTAGTATATTTCATAGAAAATTCGACTAATCTAAATGATCATGTTGATCATAAAGACACAAAAAATATTTAATATTTTTATTTTTATTATTAAATATTGAGTTTTGTGGAAAATTACTTAAATGTTTTATTTTATTGTAACTTAATCATGTTTCTCCATTATTAAATAGAAAATCGTTGACGATTAAAAAATTTATTAAGAATAAATTAATTAATAAAATACTTCTTCGTTTCTAAGTAATTATTTCTGTTAACTAAAATATTTTTTTTATTCAAAATTGTTTCTTCGTAAATTATGTGATAATGTGATACCACTTACAACTTATGTATACTTTTCGAACACTGCAAATTAAAAGGATATAAACACGGAAAACATCCAACTATAGCACAGCAATAATAGTAATGTTTTCGTCACATAGCGCAAGTTAATAATGAGAATAATCGCGAAATCGTCACGAGCTCATAAACTATATGAAAAATATTTCGTAAGCCGTTACCTTATTTTCCCATGGCTTCCCATCAAATGGATGTACTTGAACAACGTTTACCCATGAAAGGAGCCAAATGAACAGATAGTTTACTCTCCCCATTTTCCCTGTCTCCCACATTATTTACAAATGTCATATTCGTAGTATGAAGTGCACGCGCTGGCTTTCAATAAGACCTTTTAGACAGCCAGTCGAAAAAAGACAATGAATTAACGTTGGTTTGCTTGTTTAATCTCATGAGCAGGCTAATTTTATTGTCCACGCAGTAGTGATGATGACAGTTGCATCGGGGAGAGGGGTAATGGGAACTGTGAGCGGAGTGCGGGGAGGAGAGGGGGAGACACGTGACCCGTCACTCGCAGGGAAATTAAAACATTCCGTTATTATTTTCATTTTGCTACTTTGAATTAGGGCTGGCAGAAAAAATAAAGCTGATAGTTCGGTTCGTCAAAATAACAAATGCAATCGACTTTAAATTAAACTAAATGAAAATACCGCAAAGTCTCGAGTGCCATCTAATACGTTTAACACAACAATTTAATGAAATTTGTAATATAATTATGACATATATATTTTTGGTAAAAATAACTTCTGCTAACAAATTGGTAATATTTGAGTCACTAACACATTGTTTAATGACTAATCCAGTCTATCAGGTAGGTATACAAAAGTAGATATACAAAAGTAGGTACCTACAGTATGTAGTCTATTTCATAAGGTTTTAATTTTTTTTTAATTCCTTGAAAGCAGCCAGTAAAACAAAGTTAACACTTTTCATAAGGTACACAGAGATAATAAAAAATCTTTTTTTTTAACTCTGTTTAAAAAAAAAATTGATTATAAAATAATACTAGACAAAAATGTTTGCTTTTGTAAGCCAGATGAAATCGACAGAATCACAATAGATTAGATTTATGTAATAAAACACGCTAGTATGGATTAACAAATCAAAGCGATGTGTGCGCTTAATAGGCAGCAATATCTCGGGGCCCATAACAAAGTAATATTGGAGCCGCCGTCGGCGTAGAAATTTTAATAATTAAAAATCACCCCAACCCGCCATCAAGGGGTCTACACACTGTGCATTACACGTTATCATTTTTAATTAAAATTCTCTACCCACCAACTATCGCGATCAACTATTACTAATTTGTTTCAAGCAACTGAAGTATCAAACTCAATTATGTATACCTCCTTTTTCATTCCATTAACATATTACAAATGTTAATTTAATAAATATATAATCAGTAAAATGGTGATAATAAATTAAATGTAAACTGTTGATGGATTAAAGAAATTTGATCTATCGATTACATTTTTAAAGATACCTAAATATTTTAACAAAAATAATTGCAATTGAAGGTACAAAACAACTTTGTGTAGTTGTAAAGGGATCCTACCAAGACCTAAGAACCCTAAGCCAAACTCACCTGCAAGTGGTGCACTTTCCGATCAATGAACGAGGCTCTGGCGAACATAACAGTCCCGGTCAGCGACAATAGGCTCGCCACCTATTACGTGGGACCAACTATATAATTGGCGAAGTGTGGGCGTATAATATGCCTCTGTCTATCCCTTAGGGGCAACAGGCGTCTATGTAAATATGTATGCAAAACCAGTTTGTAATAATTGCTTACAATAGATTACCACCATGTAACTCCTTAATCAATAAATCACAAGAGCAATTTAGTGAATTTTTTTCACATGACGATCAATAACGATCCTGATATTCTAAAAGTACCTATACTGTCTCTCATACTTTTTGTTGCCGGAAGACGACAAGTCAGTACGGTGTCCGAGTTATATATGGTGTGGTCGCTAGGCAATTATACATAGAAAACTCCTAAGAACAAACAGAGATAGCTTATAGCTTCCTAGTATCAAAGCAAGCGCTCTAACCACTACACCAAGAAGCGATCAATAAAAAAGATTATTCAAACATCGAATCGTACGAAGCAACAACTAGATCGGCAAACAATTCAGCATCCAATAATGAGTTTACATGAACCAAGTTCCATAACAATGTCTTAATTAAACCGTAACCCCTCATTCCGCATGAGCACAAATTAAATTTCCCGACCGATTCAAACGTGCGTTCGGGCAATATAGAAAAAATAGCAAACATTCATAGCGCTTCCAATAGGCTAATCGTGAGTTATTAAACCCCAAGCGCGCCCACCTGATAGCCTTCCAGATATAATAGAAATGCCGAGGACTTATTATTAAAATTGCTGCTAAATTGTTCCCCTCACCCCTCTATTTCGTAGGTCGACTGACTTATCGACGTCATATTGTACTCGTAATAATATTAATTTGCCATTGTGCGACGAATTGTAAATCGAACAATTTAATGCGAGTCACATTGAATGCAATTGTGCGACGTGATGAAAAGGGGCGCGACAGTCCGATGACTTTCATAATATAAAACCATCGATTGTTAATGTAGCAACACTTGGCCGTCTATACTACAAGAATCCTCTCACCGTGATTTTTAAAAAGAGGCCTGGAATTTTACTCTACTAAATAAAACCGTATTAATGTAAACGCAATCGTTTACTATAAAGCTAGTATTTAATATTGTATACTATCAATTGTCAAGTCGTATTCAGAATGACGGTTCAACTGCCTTTTAGTTAGCTGCAACAACATTGCTGCTTCTCATTTATCTACTTTTGATCTTACAATATATTAGCTTACGTCATATTATCCCTTACGCTATCGTTCAACAATTAAAAAAAAATGGTTAATAAAATCTCAAATTTTAGTTAGACCTTGCTAAGATTTAGCTGTAGTATATGTTTTTTTAGTAATTTCTCCCACAATGTGATGCTCGTTTCCCAAGCATGACTCCTTCAGCGATTGTAAAGAAAAGATGTTCTTTGACCAAAAATATAACCAAGAAGTGTAGGAGAGTCAACCACAGCTCATCATTGAATTGAAAATAAATCACTAACACTGTCAATACCAGTCATCCTTAGTAGCAGAAATTCGCGATTCGCATTTCACAATAACAATGGCTAATTAAAAATACTGTTGCAGTCCGCTACCGGATCCTTCTCGGTCAAACTTAATATCGTATTCCGTAATTAAATTACGCATGCATTAGCTAGTATTGTTTGTAAGGCAACCCAATCAGTTAGTGGCACTACAATAACAACACGGGGGACATTAATTAGGTAAGTACGTGGAATACGTCAGTGTAATTAATTGAGCGTATTATTGGTGCATCGCTAACCTGTGCGGTTTCTATCATCCTACTAATATATATATACATATATCCTACTATAATAATATTATAAACGTAAAAGTTTGTATGTGTGGATAGCTGTTTGTTACTCTTTCACGCAAAAACTACTAGAGCGATTGTGATGAAACTTTGTACGTGTATAGCTGCAGTCCTGGACTAACACATAGGACACTCTTTATACCGATATTTCCACGGGACCACGCGGGTAAAACCGCAGGGCACTGCTAGTAGCTAATATAGCAAACATTGTTACTGTTACGCGTCTTGTGACTGTTTTTTTATGCCTAGTAATAATTTTCTCGGAGGTTTCATACAAAGCGTCATCTGCTCTAAACTAAACAGAGTCTTCTACTACTGTTTGACTTGTTTAAGTTTTTGTGTTGTTTGTTTGATTAAAATCTCTTAAAATTACTCGGCAGTTTTTGAAGTTTAAAACAGTAGCTTAAATATATGTAACTAGTTAATTTCTTTCACTAAGAATAACTTTATAACCGAATGTGAAATTTTCAAATATTCTCCTGAAATAATAATCACGGCATCTTAGAGACCAGAAACAAATTCTTAGAACTGTACATTGATGATTTATTGCCTCTGTTTGCTGTTTCAATGTATGCTGAAATTCAGCACTAACTGGGAAACCGCGGCCGATCGCAGTAGCCGTTGATTAACAGTGCACGGTCAGAACCCACAAAACATGTTAAGTATACCAACTGCATTTCCTCTTAACCCTTAATTGGCCAGTAGGAACTATGTTTCCACCACCTAATGAACCTTAAGGAATTAAGTTAAGGTGGAAATACAAAAAAAACATTTCAAATTGCTCTGGCCCATTAAGGGGTAAAAATATCCGTTTCCATGTAAATATATATTAGTATGTTTTCTATTTCGTGTATCTATTTATAAAAGCTTGGTTTGAGAAGGACACAAATTTCTTATCCAGTTCTGCACTGCTCCTGTCTCAGGACATTAGGACAGAAGTCGCAGCTGCTAATATATTTATATATATCAACGAAAATACACATAATCGATAAAAGTTAAGAAAAACAATAATGCGTTTTAGTGACCAGGACATTATTCTTAGAACTGCACATATATGCTGAATGTATGCTGAAACTCAGCAATAAGTGGAAAATGAAACGCAGCGGATCCCGGAGCCGCTGATTAACAGTGCACGCTCGAAGCCCACTAAACATGTTAAATTAAACGACTCGCTTCCAGCCTAATCTCCAATGAGTTTACAATGTCCCCAGGGCTGCCAACAGTTTCGTAAAACAAGTGACAATAGTAAAAACAAATGCATCGAAAAAAATATGACCATTTAAAAAAAAGTATGGCTGTAGGTTTTTTTTAAATTGCCTGGATTTTGCTAAATTTTTATTTGTGATATTCTTTTCTATGTACATATATATTACAATTTATAACAAAAACATACTGTTCTAGGTCTTCCTGTTGCTTTTTAATTTGAACCTTTGAATTTGTATATAATCTTATAAATAGCGAATAGAATAGAAGCGACGATATGCTCACCATCTATTGCGTGGGACCAACAATAAAATTGGCGAAATGTAGGCGTATAATAAGCATATACCTCTATTTACCCTTTCGAGTATACAGGCGTGATAGTATGTTTGTATGTACAATTATAAATAAACTTCTTCATTGTAGATTTCATTTGATTGCGGTTTTCGTGATGAACCCGAAATGGATCACGAAGAAATCGAACCCCTTATATGTACCTATATAGTGATTAAACCAGGTGCGAAAAAATCTTAGGTGTAACTTTAGCATGGCAACCCTGGAGTGATTATTTCGCGTCACTGATTAATTGAGTGCATAACATACATTACAGAGGCGGCTAATCGTGCTGTAATGCGATCGTTTGTTGCGCCCGACCTGATGCTTATTGATTGCTGGCATTTCGGACATTCGCCCACCGGACTACGAGTATCATTTGAAGCGTCTCTATCGCACTAATCAAACTACAGGTTAAACCTGACGTGCTTTGTACGATTTTCCAAACATAGGTGAAAATCATATTTATAACTATGGTACGTTTAGTTTTATTGTTTGCTGACATTTCGGACATTCGCCCACCAGACTATCATTTAAGGCATCTCTCAGCTCAAACTTAATTATTTGATTTTATTAACCTGCCATAAAACATGTATCAAATACATTTGAAATGCCTTATTTCTCCATGTCCGCCAACGAAAGGAATAAATCTTTTAAGGATTATCTTCGATCTATAGCTATATTTTTAAATTAATGACTTAAGAAGATTTCACTCCGATCTATTTATATCTATCTAATAGCAACCGTCCGCATCTTCAAGTTCTACAAAGAAATCTTACTGGTCAGTTCGAAAGGAAGGTGTTCTTTCGGCGTTTTTACCTGTAACGAAGAAAATAAAAATAAAATTCAGAAAATAACTACACAATTTTATGTCTTACAAATATTTTTCGCCGAGTTTTAATCGGTTATTATTAATGTCTATTCAACAGTTTCGCCCTTGTAACTACTTGAACAAGGGAAGAAAAGAGTCAAACCCTTTTCTATTACAAACATTTTAAAAATAAAATAATACCAAATTGGTCCTGCTATTCTCACAGGGTGTGCTGTGCTCAACGAATAACATTCAATTTTTTTATTTATACAGATATAATGATGTATATGAAAATTATAAAAAATGTAATAACTTGCATCATGTCTTAAGGTCTAAATTCCAGTAACACTACAAACACACTCTTATATGCACATTATCACAGACTATCTTTTCCATCACATTTTTTTCGTTAATCTTCGAAAAGGTATTCACAAATACAACAACAAATTAGTAGCTAATCCAGCATAGCAAATTCAACATGCTTTCAATTAAACGAACTTAGTAAACAAACTTTATGGCAGCTGAGTCAACAGTCGGCTGGTCCGTACGTTGAATGCTCTAAGCAAACATTGGCCCATCATTCGAACATATTCGTAGTCAATTGGTCGTAAAAACTATGGGGCTGTCCCACAAGGAGAGGCATTCATGTCAACCCGCCTGTGAGTCGCACGCATATTTTTCACGGTAATTACACTCGAACATGTTTGATTACAGTTACATCAAAATGAACAAACATTTTTTATGTCTTTCAATATGTGTTTGATTTTTTAACCTATACACAAGATGAATATAAAAGCAGAGAGTAATTTACAGACAAACCAGGTTTATAAAACTAACATTTGGCATGTAAAATGTAAGTGATTTTTTTTTTTCAATTTAAACATACATACATACATTCACGCCTGTTTCCCTGAAGGGGTAGGCAGAGGCATATTATACGCCCTACACTTTACCAATTATATAGTTGGTCCCACGTAATAGGTGGCGAGCCTATTGCCGCTGACCGGGCACTGTTATGTTCGCCAGAGCCTCGTCCGTTGATTGGCGGGTGCACCACTTATAGGTGAAGTTGGCTTGGGCTCCTTAGGTTTTGATAGGATCCCTATGCAATATCAATATCAAATTAAATAAGTAAGAATACATACATTAACACACGCCATGTTCCCTACGTAGATACCCTATGGTCCCAAGTCGTTCAAAGTGGCCTATGATGCCACTTTGAACTATCTTTATATCAAAGTGGCTACCCATTGGTTTTCTCTTTACTACTGTATTGGATAGCTCTACAACTGCCTTTACGTTATAAAGCTGGGGGAACGTATGCGGTTCCCACGAAAGCTGGGGACTATCATAACTAGGACTCGTCATGATAGTAACAGTAAGTCGCCTTTTTGGCTAAAGTCATAAGATCATCATCATTACAGCCACATAAAGTCATCTGCGGAACAATCGCCTTCTCAATACTGGGGATAATTGCCCATAATCCCCACGCTGGGCAGGGGGGTTGGTGATCGCAATGCAAGCCAGTACGCAAGATGACGTGCTGCGTATCATATCGTAATATATTTTTTGTCGACACTTGCGACTCTCTATGAGATCAGAGGGGGTTGCACTATGCTACTCCGGTACCACACAGTATATAAAATACTAGCTTATAAACCAAGAGTATCCCAAGTTATAGAGAAACAGAAATTTGGAAAAAGAACAATACCTCTACAATCTTCATTTCAAAATCACAATACCAACACGGACCAAATTAGCTACTAAATATTCAAAATCAGTACCTACAGTACGGTATATGAAACATACGCGGGTAACTCGACAATGGAGCTCTAATTCAATTTGAATCGCACACAATATTCTATTAATAGTGATGGACAGGTGTAATCAATCCGCCCAGTGCTAGTGATGTCCCATGTCACATTAAAATCATGCTTTCAATTACGGATGTACGGTATTGACGCATACTGCGCTATTGTGTTAGCTTAATTCACATTGGGCTATTTGTGGTAGTGATACTCTTCAACGATTAAATATTTTTCTATATGATTAGGTAGTGAATGATTTTATTGACTGTAATGAACTGGTTTAGATGAATTCTGGTATGGAGATAGTTTAATACCCTGATAATATGTTATTGAACCTTGAGGTGGTTGAAAGAGAGGTAGAATAGAGACTTAAATTGTAACACTCTCTGGAGGACCAATTTGTAATAATTAAATGATAATAAAAATAAGCCTTTAACTGGGAGTGACGCGGACCGAAGTGTATTGCAAAATAGTTGTGATACATGGACACAGATTACATAGTCTATAACTTAAGTCCACTTATCATTTAGTATGAGACACTATGCTTCCCACTTCTTCAGTAATAAAATTTAATAAAGCAAACCAACATTGCCCACCCTATTGTGCTGTGGCATGGGTCCATTATCCATTATTGGTTCTTACACTTCTGATTGCTGGAACACAGTAAGTTGTTGTGGCGATATGCATTTTGAAATCTCAAGGTAAATAATAAAAAAACAAATAATTCTTTTATAAGTACAATAATTATTCAGGTCCAAGATAAGTATAATTAAGAACTTCTGTAATGGATGTTACATAATAGATAAACATAAAATTACACTTCTATTTGTAAATACATACTTTATAGCCAAAGGAAACAAACAAACCAGAACAACAATATTCATGTTCATGCACGCAGATTTGTCATGTGTGGGAATGAAACCTACGACCTCAGGAGCAAAGTGCAGGGAACCTTGTGACCTTCACACATCAGACGTCACATTATACAGATTTGTTTGATACATACAAGGCACAAAATTTACTAGAAGGCTGGTTGCGAACCCCCGACTTTCCGAGTACAATAATTGAATTCCCTTATAGGACAAATATTTGTGTGCATGAATTTTATGGATGTTTGTTTTGGTAGAACAACCGTTCTTTAATATGAATGTATTTATAAAAAAGGGTTTATCTATTGTCTTGTACTCTACTTAATTTTGAACTAATTGAAAGCATTGTGTGAAGTTTCTGAGGACATATTTTAAACATTACCTTTAAACGGGGCCTGAATATATGGACTGAGCTTTTTTACTTTAACTAAACTTTACTGTTTTAAGGCAATTAAATAAATATGTTATTGTGTCTTGGTGTGTTTACAGTATTTGGATTTAGGTGGACTGTAAAATCCAGTGTTCTTTGAAGTTCTTTGTGGAAGCCACAGGATATTGGTTTCCATAATTAGTCAATAGACGTCAGTAATGGTGTCCATCATTGTTGTATATCAATCTGTAGTCCTAACATCACAAACCAATGTCCATCATTTTTGAGTATCAATCTGTAGCACCTAACATGTACTTTAAATCCTTCTTCTAAACGTAAAGGACAGATAATTAAAGGGATTAATAATATTGTTAATTAATAAGCATCCGTTTCGTAAATAACCAATATACTTCTAAATTTAGTAATTTAACTAAAATAGACTGTCCTATTTGTATCACTTATAATATTTTAATGATTCATTTTCTTTTATTTTGACTGAGACTAATGAGATAACTCTAAAAGCAAATTTTGTTATTAGAACAAATCTCAGCAGAAGCCTTTACAAACAAAGCTAATGAATAAATAATCGAAACAAACAGATAACAAGAGATGCAAATTAAACAATACACTAATTAATTCCAAACATCGATGTAGTGGACTTAATTAGAGTAGGCAACATTATCAAACGAGCACTGCATGCAAATACAAGTATCACTAATTATCAAAGATATATTTTAAATTTTGTACGCAATAAGTTGGTAATTGTTAGTTTATAATTAGGTAACATTTTAAAAGGGTCAGCTTGAGGTAATAAAAATTTGGGGGTTGCGGTGACCGCTTCCCATCAGGTGGGCTGTATGCTTGAGTCAGCCACCCTAATGACATAAAAAGAATAGTATGTTTAAAAATACTTACGAAAATAGTTATTAGTTAGAACTATATATATCTTTCTAATTATACATTTATTTTTCTTACAATATTTTTCCGGAACAATATAAGAACCCATATAAAAATCGGTAAGAAATCGTTTTTATATCTGGCGCTGTATGTCATTTTCCATTTTACGGATATTAATTAGTATCGGTTTCATTGTGACTGACGTTTCGATTACTTAAATTAGAAGACTAATGTCTCCATAAACAAAGTCACTAATTTCAATCAGTTCTCACACACGTTCGTATTCACAAAAAATTAGCTTACTACGTCTTAAGACGTCAATGTATGACTACATTGATAATATATTGCATATTATTCATATTTATAATATTCAAAGCATAAGAATTGTCTTTATATCATTTAAATGTCGTAACAAAACGGAGGCAAACACTTGAAACATAAACTTGAGAAAATCTCATAAAGGAAGCCGCACTAAGTAGAGGGCCCTTTTTAATATCGAGGCGAGAGCCGGCCGCAGTCCGCACTGTCCCACGAAACATTTTCCATTAATAAAACGCGAAAAAGGAATATTACATATGAAAAAGACATATCCGTATCGGACCCGTCGCTATCTCCTCGGAAGGTAATAACTTCTTTACAAGTCCAAAGTCCGAGGGATTGAAAAGCAATTTCAGCAGGACACCCCGCACGGGCCGCTCTCTCTCCATATTTCTTTTTCGCCGCTACTGTAATTCGCCTTGATTTAATCTCGAGAAACAAATCTTTGAATGTGAAAGTTTAGTGATAGGCATCAGTGAGGCCAGTTCTCTTGATTGGATTCAACCCCGCGCGCCCACCCGCTCCAACTATTTGAATTGGTCACTGCAGGATGTCCTATTTGTTTGATTCTAGCGGGAGATTGCTATCCTTATTTTTGGTAACGGATGTTTTGTCAAATATACAGAGTTACCGGTTATACGATGAATGCAAAGAAAGGGCTTGTAGGTTTGCAGTTTTTTTAAAATTTGTGTTACTGAAAAGGATTATTAAAGGATATTTATATTTTATATTAGCAGAAGATTTACGCTACAAAAATATCCTTTTCCAATTAAAGTTAAGATTAGTTCAGCATGTAAATAAAATGCAAAAAAATAAAAGATCCAAAATAGAAATTTTCACCATTATATTATTGAAAAAAAACTCAAAGTCCACAAGCTATCTAATTGTAATCTCATTGTAAAATACTTATATTTAAAAGAAACCATTATAAGTTTTTCTGAGTATTTTTCGTTATTTTCTTGCGTACAGTAAGTCAAACAAAAAATAGTTGAATGCACAATTCCAACAATATCACTTCTATAACTGACTTTAAAAAAATTGGAGATTCTTTGTATATCTCTCTACTATTTCGAATTTAGTTAGTTTCATTGAAGCAATTGTCTGTAATAGAATGTAGTAAATAAAGAAATCCGTTAAAATTTTACACACAATAATGAACACAAAACGTAACCTGTTGCACAAAACCTTTTCCATGATATCCATTATCCAGTGTACGCAGATCAATTTGTTACGTATCAATAGGTAAATGCAGAATCGTAGGTAACCCTAAACCCGCTCAATCTGTAGGGTTGTCAAGACTACAATGGAAATAACTTGATGTTTTTTTTGTATACATACTATTAAAGCCGCTTATTTTGTTATTTTATTTCACTTTTCTACTGAAAAGGCAGTTAAAGCGGATTACTAAGCTAATCTTTTAAATGAAAAATTATTAGCAATGAGATAAAATACTTAGGATAAGAAACTACAACTTTAAAAGTTTTTTTTCTTATCTGAAAATCAGATCAAATTGATGTAAGATAAATTATTAATATAGGTGAGAGAACAAATTTGAAGAATCTCTTGCCCACTCCTGTCCGCTGTATTCATAGATGCTATAGCATGCTATTTGTTTTGACTTTTGTACGGTGACCATCGGAGCCCAAATTAAAATGAGGAAAAGAAAAGTTTATTTTCAAATTACGCTACGTTTTACGTTATATTTTTATAACGTAAGACGGCGGAAATCCGGTGGATACGGGTGGCACAGGATCGATCTGCGTGTAGACTTCACATGGCTGAAATGATGATTTAACAAATTCATATGTAGTGAATTTTATTTTTTTAAAGTACTTTTACAGCCCTGACTGATTGTGGGAAGGTATTGTGTTTCTGCGGTGCCAACCGCAAAGTATTGATTACAATTATATAGAATTACATTAAAACAACACAATAATCAGCTAATAATTTCCTGACTGTTATTAATTTTACCAGAAAACAAAATCAATAACAACAGCGGGGTCGTGATTTAGGGATGAGCACAGTATAAATATAGAAGCAGTACGTCAACGCTTTTTATCACGAATTGAATATTTAGTAGTATGGTCGGTTCTGATATCATCGATGTTAGCAGTCGATGCTCAATGTATCTCTACCCGAATAGCGAAAAGAATGCTTTGATTTGCATACATGACATTTTGTAACCGACTCTTTTGCATTTTAATACAAAAAAATATAAGTATTTTGATACGAAAAAATTGATTTAAATTTTAGGAGCAGGGCGGTTTTTAGATTCAGAAACTCATGTATGAAATAAAGAACTTTCGAAAACACCTTCTTCTTTACTAATAGAGATAAAGGCAAGACATATGTATGACAAAAATATAATGTTTAATTATTATTCGTGTACGAGAATTAAATTAATCGATGCAGTTTGGAATCAAGTTACGAGTCCATTACACTCAATTATAAATAGTATTTTATAAAATAGTAAGCAACGATTGAAATTTTCTTCTGCGGAACGTGTTTTTTTATAGAATTAAGCGGCAATAGGCCTTTGGGGAAACATGCGCGATTGTATGTATATGTAATTTTAGTGATACACGCTCTAACCACCAATGATTTGATGATTTTCCATCCGTAAAAACCATCAAATTATCCACTTGTACAATCCTATTACAAGTAGTCGTACTGTTTCCTATCTAATACGTTCAAAGTGTCGTCGACAAAAATCATAGTAAACCCAACTCAATTCGGAAGGACCGTCCGCAGATCGCTATCCTCCAAACTAGTATTGGGGCTGCCTTTTTTATATAATCTTACTATTTGTGTGAGACAAACACCCTTACTCAGCCTTTACATATTTTCTTCCATCTTGGAATTTACGTGGTGAATTTGACTCGATGAAATATTTTATTTTAATTAATATACATATTATCCTATAGAATGAAATGGGATGTAGTAAATTTTCTCTTATTCATATTCTCAATCGTTCATAACCTCTCGTCATTCAACCAGTTTCATTTAGAAAATTCTGTGCTAAAAATTGCTACAACTATATACATCCCATTTCAGTGCTTATAGCAAGGTCACTGCCAACGCCAAATGTGATATATATGTATATATGCATAATCCTAATAAAACTATAACACAAATAAGGTAGCCACGGTAGAAAATTTAAATAACATTAATCCAATAATACTTCCTTGGGGGAGTAAATATTTGCTAAAAACGTCGCCAAATAACATTCATAACTTAAGCTAGCAAATGAATAGATTGCTTGATTTCTAAACTACTAAAATGTCAGTCATAGATTTACTAGAAATAAATGATTTATAAAGACCGACTTCTAACTCTTTGTTGTAATAATCGTTTCAATATTACAAGTGGAAGTTCCATAAATTTTCTACATACTTATAATAGCAAGTGTACCTATATCGAGTACTTTATGTCAAGCGGTCTCGAACACGCTTCCTATAAACTATTTCCTTGGCAGCCATTTGACCGCACATCGGCTTATGATTCAATTTAGATAAGTATTACAATATTATTTGCACTTTCCTTCTTCTTATAGTTGACACAACCACGAATGCGCGAATAGACTATAAAAATATGTGGTTAAGTTTTATTTCTTACAACCGATCTTTTCCATTTTGGCCATTTACAGCTAGACTGTACAATCTTTTAAATGGTTATTCGTATTAGAGTTTTGTTGAGACTTTTCGGAAGTATATAAAATTAATAATAACAATAAATTCAGAAAGTACAATTGCTAACTACAAGTGCTATAAGTTGTGATACTTCTAGTTGCCTTGAGAAAAACTTCTTCTACCGAAGGTTATATAAGGAGTTAGCCATACTGGGAAATAATAATGAATGTAGGGAGAAACTGTTGAAATAACCGTTCGACTTTTCCTGAAATTACGATGACAGGGTCTGTATCCTTTGAGCATTCTGTGACATTAACAAAGCCCAGTAAATAAAAAAAGAGTTTCTATGTGTTTTTGAAAACAAAATATAAGTTTACGTCTTCACCTTAAGAAAATCGCCAGAATCAAATATTTTTTCCTTACCACTAAATATAGAGAAAGTTACAAGTACAACATTTTTTTTCTTTTTTTCCGTATGCTATGAGTTGGTGAAAGATCTATTTCGCTGCTTCTAATTTAAAAGCAACAATAACTGGCATCTTTATAGCTAAAGAGAAATAAAATGGTATCATGTGAAGAGTACGAAAATCCCATACGATTCGGACGTTGAGTGACGGAATGCAAAACGTCAATTACGAGGAAGTTTTCGGTTAGAATTCCGGCGCTGCTGTGCCGGGCCATTTGGCTCTGTTTTCAATTTGCCTCCGACCATACATCAGCACCATGCGACGTGGAGTGCCGTGGTACCGGCGCGGTTGGCTGTATACTGAGATTTTGAATTAAAAAAATACATCAACATTTTTAATATAGAAAAATAACAACAATATTGTTGTTAGATTTTAGAATAAAAGAGAAACCACAATATTATTGTTGTGATATTTTAAATCAAAGAAAAGTAACAACATTATTGTTGTGACAATTTAAATCATAGAAAAGTAACAATATTATTGTTGTGACAATATAAATCAAAGAAAGTAACAACATTATTGTTGTGATATTTTAAATCAAAGAAAAGTAACAACATTATTGTTGTGACAATTTAAATCAAAGAAAAGTAACAACATTATTGTATAGAAATATGCATGCACTAAATTAGAAAAGACTGTTAACTGCACCGGAACAAATATAAATTATTACGATAAAGCTAAACAGCCTGCCACATAAGTAATTTTTATCATAGACAAGAACAACAATAGACATACCGTTTTAACATACATCAGCACTATGAGACGTGGAGTGCCATGGGACCACCGCGGTTGGCGTTGTACTGAGATTTTTAAATCATAAAAAGATTAGTAGAAGTTTCTATCACAGACAAGAAATAAAATAGACAGAACGCCATTGCCTATACTAACTTCATTAGAGCTTAAGGATTTATTTAAGTTCCATGGAATATATGAAAAAATGTGTAAGTTGGAAGCGAGTAGTATTTTATTGATTAAGGCATATCAATAATATAACATTTTAAGTTTACAAAATTATCCTGTGACCGAATAAAACTATACATAACGTAACAAACGAAATTTAAAAATCATACTTAAATCCAACCACACTTGCAGAAATGATATGTAAAAAGAAAGAAAATAATCCATAACAAAAATATACCTCTGTTCACTGTACCGCGGCCTAAAACACTTACGGTTGACATTTTTCCGTCCATTATGCATTCTGCATTCAGCTAAACCGACTTGGTAAATACCAGGTAAGTCGATGGCGACTCAATGTTTCTGAGAAACAATATTACACTGCCATAAGGCGCTTCATTATGCACACACTGTTATACTGTCTCCAAACAAACCGCACTTTTCATTCTCTTTCTGAATTCCTAATCTTAATAGTAGTAGGAAAATGTCAAATGTTATAAACATTACTTGGAAAAATAGGGCGAGTTATATTGTGATTTTTTGAGTTTCATTGTCTTCTGAGGATACCGAAACAATCGCCATTTTATTTTTGTTTTTATGCAAAATGCCTAAGAGTGGGTGCGCTTGTGACCGTACTTATTCCATATGGTGCGCCCTCATTTTCTTTAACTGTATCGACTGCTTATCATCAGGCAGCGTGTGGTCACTATGATCAGATCACATTAATAATAAAAGGTTTATATAAATGTAAATGCGTTTAAATGTTTGTGCCTCTATCACGTAACAAATTTAGAGCATTGATATTCTATAACCTTCCTACCTACAATTATTGCTGGAAAAATCACGAATTTCCACACTAAATTAAAATATTATACAAAATTATGAAGCAAAGCCGCAGGCTGCAGACTAATAAATGAACTAAAAACAACACATTATTGATATTTTGAAATATATTACAGGGTGTGCAGAGCTCCTACCAAGATCCGAGGAGTCCAAGCCAACCTCACCTGCAAGTGGTGCACCTGCCGATCAATGGACGAAGCTCCGACCTATTACGTGGGACCAACTATATAACTGGCGAAGTGTGGGCGTATAATATGCCTCTGCCTATTCCTTCGGCAAACAGGCGTGTATGTATATGTATGTGAAATATATTACGTGTTTATCGACTTCTATTTTTTTAAAGTGGTTGACGTCATTCGCCAATAATGTAATGAACTCGCAGTGGTCTAAACAACAGCGTCGTAAGTCAATTACGCTTGACTTTGCCTTTTTGCTTTCAAATTAGTTGAAGAGTTTTAAACAATATAACCGAAAATAACAATTCTCAAAGTATGTGCAATATTCGTTAGACGTCTCAGGGCACGTTGAAACATATCGCTATGGTTTCATTTATATAATAGTTACTTCTTAACATCTTGTTTTAATTTAAAAGACAAACTCATTTCATCATTTGGTTTGCAAGTAATGGATTAAAAATATCTTTGTAACAATTCCCGCGCAACTAATAAATTGTTTTAAATCATATTATATAAAGATATTTTTAATCCATCACTTGCTTACAATGGATTTCCGCAAAGTAACACCTGAATCAATAAATTAGTTAAAAAATTTCTTGGCAACAATATAATTGTTAATCAAGTTTGAATCCCACACAGAACAAATAATTGTGTAAATTAATTTGACGAACGATATGGCGTGGTGGTGAGTATCCCGTACTCCGCTTCTGAGGTCGTGGGTTCGATTCCCACACAGAACAAATCTTTTTGTTCATAAACATGAATATTTGTTTTGGTCTGGGTGTGTTCCTATGTATAATATTCCTATAATAAATATTTACAAAAAAATACAAGAATTTATGTATGTTTATTTGTTATTTAATATCCATAACACAAGTTAATACTGATACGTATCCTGGAACTAAATAATTGGTGTAATTGTAAGAGAATATTTATTATTTATTTATCAATATTATAATATTGTGCTGCTCACTTTTGCGAACCACTGGGAACAAGAACCCTATTCATTAAGTAGCGAACATATGTAGGTGTGTTTCATATGAATTTGTATAATAAACAATATTTGTGTAACTATTTATAAAATACTTTGAATTTTTTACATAAAAAAAAACAAGAACCCTATTCATTAAGTAGCGAACATATGTAAGTGTGTTTCATATGAATTTGTATAATAAACAATATTTGTGTAACTATTTATAAAATACTTTGAATTTTTTACATAAAAAAAACTTGATTTTTACGAATTAAAATTTCGTCTTTGTTTATCTGTTAATTTAAACCTATGGCATAGCTTGGTTTGATGCTAGAAGCGCTGTGACAGCTGTCCGGAAATATAAATATTAAAATGTATCTCATTTGAAAAATTTATAATTATTACAAACTGACTTATCTATCAATAGCTAATCCATTTTACAGTTAGCACTAACCAAAGGCCATTTATCGGTCCGCTGAATTCCCAGGAAATTAATAAAACGTGTTCAGAAATTTGACTCGCCGCTGGGAAATTCACACTGGCTATAGGAATTAATTGATGTCACAGAATGAGATGTCACCTCCTTTCACGACGTTATCAATCTACAGTTAAAGCGTTTTTCCGAAATCAATGGAAAAAGAAGTTGATTTCATTAATTTTAAAGATTAACTTATTAGAAATGGTTTGATATTTTGAATTTGATTATTTTTATACTTTGAGTACAGATTGTTATGTGCCCCTTATTATAGATCGTTTTCAAAAAAAATTATGAATTTCTTTTTGGTCATTAAGTTCTAGAATACACCATTTTTCATATACCTATCATTGTACTTTATTCAGTTAAAAAGTCTTTAGGCACTAGCGTAGAATAGTACCTAAAATAATCATTCCTAACTTTACAGTTCCTAATCTAATTTTAAATATTTATTCATAGAACATGCAAAAATTGGTTTGATATTATATTTATGCTTCTTCTGTTGCCAAATGTATGAAAAAGAATGCCATAAACTCACTCCAAACAATTTAAAAGTAGTGATTTCATATGAGTTAGATGAAGAATTCTCATGCTGTGGCGAGTCCAAGACTGTATCAATTACAGTGAACTTAATTGATATGAACAATAATTAGGCGCGGCTTAGTTAGTCTGCAGTCAGTGACACGCTCAACTTGCCGTCATAATTGGGCCGGCTCACCTCCATGTTTGAAGATCATTCACATTCTTATGTCATACTATTGCACAGGAATAACCATAGACTGATGTTTTCCCCTAGGTTGCAGAGGTCAAACAGCAGTCTCTCCATGTAATTACTGAAACTCAGCCAAATCTGGTTAGACCAATTGCAGACCCTGAACCCCAAAGCGTAATTCTAGCGCACAACCTGTTCTATCCCACTAATGTCCTATCCTACTGATGTTCTATCCTACTGGTGTTCTATCCTGCTGATGTTCTATCCTACTGAGGTTCTATCCTACTGATGTTCTATCCTACTGATGTTTTATCCTACTGATGTTCTATCCTACTGATGTCCTATCCTACTGCTGTCCTATTCTATTGATGTCCTATCCTACTGATGTCCTATCCTACTGATGTCCTATCCTACTGATGTCCTATCCTACTGATGTCCTATCCTACTGATGTCCTATCCTACTGATGTCCTATCCTACTGATGTCCTATCCTACTGATGTCCTATCCTACTGATGTCCTATCCTACTGATGTCCCATCTGATAAATTAATTAATTCTTTCATTTTTATTCTTTCTTATTCTTTCGATATTAGGATATTACGATCGATATTAGGATGTATGTCGGACTGACTGTACCATTTGACCAATATCTATAATCTGTAGGTGAGTGTCTACACGCGTCAGGTTCCAATTCGCCAGAATTAATAATGCCGCGAATCCGATTGCAAACGAGCCTATATCGGATGTGAGAGTCGAGTAGTCAATATTCAATATGGATGTTTATAAAATCAAACCCCATATCATATTAAAAGTTTAATAAAAGTGGATATAGTCATCATATGACAACGTCGTCATATGATGCATTTTAACGAAGTATTCGTTTAGGTATTAATAAATTGTTACAATAGGCTAAAGCCAATTTTTGCAAGTAAATAATTGCGTTTAAAAGACAAACATAAAAAATGTAACAAGTGAATGCACATAGGAAAACATATTGTGACGAACAATATTCTTTATTTAAAATTATTTTGGATAAAGGTTAACTAATGAAAGACTTAACGTGCCTTTTAAAGAACAGAGGCACTCGATGTTAAATTCCACAGAAATGGACATCCATCGAAAGACTATCTTCAGTAAACTCTGCTTTACTTTGGTGATCTTCTCCGATCACCTAGTACCACGGAGCTAGGAGCCTTAACCACTCAATTCTTAAAATTAAAAAAGGTATCATATAAGTACTCATGATACAAAGTGATCAGAGCAAGTGGAACGATGTGATATCTGCCTACCCCTACGGGGATATGGCGTGACAATATGTATGTATACAAAGTTGAGCCGACTACATTTAGCTTCTGAAAACCAATGTAAGCTATACTCCATCGTCGTCAACTCGGGAACGAAATTGGAGAGAGCTAAGTTTGAGCATTAATTAATTTCCTTGTTGCACTCATTAATGAAACCATCGACCGGATCAAATAAAAGTCCCAATCACAACCGCACAGCTCAATCGAAATCTAATTCTAGATTTGAAACATCGTAAATATGGCGGGAGCGAAATGAGCTCCCGCATTTACTGGTTTGCACACGCGGAAGGGAAGGCCCATAACATTTACAGCCTTACTTTCTAGCAAGGACTTAGCTCAATTTTGTTTTTAAAGGTATTAAACGTAATAAGTGAATAGGGCTCCAATCAAGATCTTAGGAGCCCAAGCCAACCTCAGCTACAAGTGGTGCACCTGTCGAACAACAGACGAGGCTCGGACCAACATAAATTTTCCCGGTAGGCCTCTGCCTACCCCTTCGGCAGTTCCAGGCTGTTCGCGGACGCACTGTCAGCGTATCTATGGTTAGAAGGAGAAAAAGATAGCGGCCCACTATCTTTTTCTGTTGCTACGGGTCCAAAATTTACTGCAGCGCATCGGTGAGCCCGCTTGAAGTTTGCTCGTGACCTTTCGACCTTTGAGCAGTGGAGTGCTGTTCTCTTCTCAGATGAGATGAGAGTGTGTCTTTTGTGCAACCACCGACTGACCGATGCTTTAGATACTCCTTTTTATCACCTTTGTAATAATACCCAACACTATCCTTTAAATAATGTTTAAGAAATTTTATAAAAGATTTTTAAAAGGTGCGATTTTTTGACGCAGAGTGTTATTTAAAACTTATATATAAGCTAGGCTATTCCTTAGTTTCAGACTTACAATGTATCTAATAAGGTTTGTGAAAACATTTTAGCCAGACAGAATACCTAAATTAAGCATTTTTATTCTTAGGCTATTCATATCTTACAATCTGAATTAAATTATATACCGGTACGATACCTCTATAGGTATCGCAACCGTGATACCTCGTGTTCTACAATTAGAACTAATTAAAAATTGACTATGATGAAATTTAAATAAATAAAGAAATAGATAAACATGTTCTACCCCGGAATACTTTTATAAATAAAAAAACGTAACAAACTAATTTGTCAATGTACTGCTACACTGATTTATTTTAAAAGACTAAACTGTCCTCTAGGCTGGCGGACAACGCCTTAATTACTAACATAAGGCACTTATGTCATCACTGGCGAATGCAATGGCCAAGCAACCTCTCACCTACTCACGTGAAAATCGACTGAATTAGGGCTCTTGGGGCTGGTACACATAAACACGATGCGACGTCGTATCGTAGAAATCTCCGACGAATTTCATACAAATTGACATGTTATTGTTAAAATATACCTTTGGTGTACCTAAAAGTAAAAAGCAGCATTTTAGGCACCAGAAGTGCACATATTAATTGCACAAAAATCTTTTTTTCAAACAAATAATTCTGCTAACAGTTTTATTTCATAAGATTTCAAACGAGTTTCATTAATTACTTTCTTACTCGTGAAAAATTCTTATACCATATTTTTTATTTCAAATTTACTTGCTAGTAATTGATTAGTTTTTAGTTAGTATACATACAATATTGAACTTTAATATGAGTTTAAGTTTTACGTATTGCATTATATATGATACGAAGTACTTTCTAAAATTTTTAATACTTTCGTCCTCCTACTTGTTACTCCTCTCAGTGTATTAATAAATATTTATATGTAAAATATCCCTTCGAGAAACTGGGTCTCAGACTACTACTTCCTATCTGCATCCTGTCCCGCAAAAGTTATATGCAAATGAAGCCCAGACCACGAGCTTACGCAACAAAAGTAGTAAAACATTGACAGTTTGTTCCCTACTTAATGCCATCTTACTACAATTTGCATAAAATCTGGCGAAAGAACGGCAGTTACAAACTTTTTGGCCGCCCTTTATAAGTACTAAAAATCAAAATTGGTAATAAATGAACCAACCGACCCCGCTTTTTGATGATGCATACTTTTTCGTTCGCATATTAAAATGAAAAGTACTAAAAATGGACTTAGGCGTGTGCATATTTAAATGTTTTTATTTTAATTAAATAAGAAGTACAAAGAATAAACATTAGGCGTGCAGTTTATTTATTATTTAAATATTAAGTGCCTGCAATGTAAGTATTGTCAAAGTGTGCATATTAACGGTTGAGAAATGCGTATCCCTCATACCCACAAATTATATAAGTAAACCTGACATCTGTTACTTGCTGTATGATTTTATAAGTTTGTGAATTTAGATGAAGAGATCTGGATTTTGAAAAATAAATAAAATGTTTAATTATCTTTAAGTGCCTACTGAAAATAAATTTCCAGTATACGTTTTGCGTCATTCTCATGATTTATTAAAATATGATAAGATTAACAAATACTGAAATATTATTAAATGACCCGATCTTGATCCCGTAACTTTTTTCATATCTCGGACGAAATTAAGT
Source organism: Musotima nitidalis (assembly GCA_949126915.1). Taxonomy (NCBI): domain Eukaryota; kingdom Metazoa; phylum Arthropoda; class Insecta; order Lepidoptera; family Crambidae; genus Musotima; species Musotima nitidalis. The sequence goes on along the minus strand of OX421418.1, from coordinate 7,659,286 downwards.
CAAGGGTAGGCAATCGAAGAGCCCTTTTAAAGTTGACGCACTTCATATGAGATAAAAGTAATAAAAACCTTATATCAAATACTCTTTAGTATAAATTTATGGTATAAAAATATTATTCAATAATAGTATTGTTGAAATTACGCATTGCATTTTAACCTATAAAACCTGAAACCTTTGGGATGGTGAAATAATAGTGGGGCAGGCAATGTGTTTTTTTTAATGTTTTATGCCACATGGACGCTTTCTACAGAGGGAGACGAAGAATATTCTTTATACACTCTTATGTAAGTCGTTATTTAGAAAAATACAGTGTAAGTGATATCTGAAATAAACCCAACTATCTAATACCTGCAAATTCTAGGCCTGTCGTCTTGAAAACGTCAATTTTAATATTTGTTGAAGGAAATTATAGTTGCGCGGCAGTTGTTACAGAGATATTTTTAATCCATCACTTGCTTGATGAATCAATAAATCATTTAAGATCGGCAAGTACAGCCAATAAATTATATATTGAAGAGATAAACTTTAGAGGTTTTTAGACCTACATATTTTTATGTGAACTTTTTGTATTCGTAGCACAAAAAACTTAATTTTCAACCTACGATAGTCGCACGATATGTGAGTATGATATCCTTCACAGACCAAATTGCTTGATGCTTTGCCAAGAGACACGGCATTAAACACTTATTACTTGCATTTATAAATTGCAATCAGTTATTGAGACTCGTGCGTAGTGGCACATCAATGCCTGAGATGATGAACTACTGATACAAAGATTGCAATGAATTCTCTTATGTAACCCAAATTGGAAGATCCAGCGCCGAAATACCTCCCCCGTGAGATAATTGCGCGCGCGTTTGTTTTCCATTGGTCGTCCTTATCTCTGACCTAAGCTGACCGCGTCCTGCCCCTCGCTAGTTTACTTTAATTTTAAGTAAAACCGTTTAATATATAGACATTGTCTTTATCTATCTCTTTATATAGATAATATATTATACTTATGTAAGATATGCGGATAATGTTTGCAGTTTACAAAAAAAAACCGTCAAGCCGGTTGATGCATTGCGAAAGCAATAAAAATGGTTTTTAAGGAAATAATGATAAGATTACATAATACTACAAATTCGATATATATATATTCATGGAAACCTAGATCTCTGCGTAGAAGATTAGGGCTTAAATACTTAGAACCTTGGTTTGTGAGAGGACGCTCGTGCCCACTAGTTGGACGTTAATGGGCTGGTAATGATAAAATATTAATTAAATACCAACTATCGATAAAACTGGAAGCAAAAATTCACTTGAAATAAATTAATATTATTATTCGTTTTCCTCATCAAACTTCATAAATAATATTCAGATTGAATTACAATTATGAATTAAAATTTATTGAAGACACATATAAAATATATCGAAGCTCTTTCGAGTCGATAATGGAGTAAACATGAACAAAAAAGTAGTATCATTACAGGTTGCATTAATTAATATTAAGTTTACTGTGTTTTGTATGTAGTTACATTGACGTGAACAAATCTAATTGAACTAATGAAGGAGGAATTTCTTAATTAGTTGTGTTTTGAACGAGCCATAGGCACACGTACTCTACCGAAACGGGTTAATTATAACCGATAACTCTTTAATTAGCCCACCTAATAACAGAGTATTTGCATTCGAGCCGCCCCGCCAATGTAAGACCAATTAGCCAGATCGATACAATATACGTATTGTTGGCTGCAGCTTTGTGTGTCCGTTACTTACGGAATATAGCTTTACATTTGTGAGCTATTTTCTTTCTTGGGTTGTAATTAATCTCTAATCTCTAATCTCTCTCTCTCTCTCTCTCTCATCAAAATGATTAAACCTAAGCTAACAATGCAATATTCAAAATCCCCTTTAGATGCTCAACCATTATTTTTGATGAGGTCTTTTTTGGAGATTAGTACATATTATATGTCAGTACGTACAAGTATGTTTAGATTCCTATGATAAGGAGATTTAAATTGTAAAAGAACGCCAGCCGTGCGGTAAAACCCAAACTTGTTTTTATTATTTATTTATTTATTTCTGTACAATTATAGCCTAAATACGTAAGTATCAAGCCTCTGACTTGGCTTGCCGATTATTACAAGACCAAGGTTTGAATCACGGAAACCGGAATTATCGGAAACATCTATGTCAAATGCAACACAAGCGATCACCCATTTTGTAAATTCTGCTTAACTTTCGCTTTCGACCACTTTGGGCGTTCCACATTTGTGTGAAGTATCTGGTTATCAACTACAACCTGGGTAACCTTATAATTTCTATAACGCTTTTTTTTTAAATCTTGTAAGATAATATACAATCCTTCACATGTACAACTCGCACTTGCCCAAAATATTCCACAATTCTTTTGATATTCCACGATTTTCTTACTGTGATAACTCACAAAAGATCTGTATCCATAAATATGTGTACTATTCCATATAATTATATTATGGATACGGTTAATAGCAACAAAACTAATAATAGTATTAATCAATAAATCGACAATGTATGGTTATAAGAAAGCCACATTAATTTTATTATTGACTTCGTTAGGGCGTGCAGATAACCCTTCGCCCGTGGCGTGATGTGACGTACGACCGACGTCCATACGTTGTTACTATGGCGCGCGCGCAAGTTTTTACGTCTTATAGAGGTCCTACAGCGATAAAGAAAAGGGCATCGTGAACTAACCCAAAGAAGAAACAATAATACCTCTATCTACCGCTCTTCTTTAATTTGATTGAGTATCCTTAAAAATATAAAAAATTAAGATAATCTATTAAACTAAAAACATTATCGATTTGTTCGTAACGTGCAGATAACCCTTCAGTGATGTGACGCACGTACGACGTCCATACGTTGGTACCTTGGCATGCGCGCGCGCAAGTTGCTACGTCTTATGGAGGTCCTACTGTGATAAAAAGGGCATCTTTAATTAACCCGATGATTGTGAATACAATAATATCATATCTAATACTCAATTACATTTATATAAATATTTGTTTGTTTTTAGTTTGATAGAGTTTGCTATCAACATGGAAAAAAAGCATATCATATGGATTATGGATGTTCTACTGCGATGAAATATGTAAAAACGTTCTTATACTGTTACTCCTTTTATAAGTAAAATGATTAACAGTTAAACGACCACTTTTTTTGATCATTTAATATTTGTTGACATTTTTTATGTGAAACATGTAATAAATGAAATCTGTTAAAAAATAAAATAATTTATTTACTTACATTTGATATGGTATATTGCGAAGACAGTATATGATATATCAGCATAAAAAAGTGAATAGAACAGCGAATTAAAACTGGAAAAATGTTTAATGTACGCTAGCAATAAATATATTAGCATATATACTAGCGTACGCTTCTGACGTCGTTTCCGTTACCCACAAGAATTAAATTTTATTTTGACATTAAAAAAAACAATGTCAATATATACGTTTATTCAGTTTTCTTTACCTACATAAAGTATACTAGTTTTTTCGTTCGGTGTTTACGTTTTGATATTCCAATATAATTTATATTATCATAATGACTAATTATAAAAATAATAACCTTAAAGTATTAGTCCTCATTTGTTTGAATTATCTAAAATAAATGTCAGATACGGTAAAAACGTGACATGAATGACTGATGTGATAATAATGTATTTTATTTAATATTCTTTTCTTTTAAAGCAGCGATAGCCCAGTGGCGAGTTCCTTGCTTTTAAATTCAGAGGGTCTCGAGTTCAAACCCTGGTGGCACACCTATGACTTTTCGAAGTTATGTGCATAACTATCGCTTGCTCCGTGCCTCGGAAAGCACATTAAACCGTTGGTCCCGGCTGTCATGAACATCTTTGGCAGTCGTTATTAGGAAGTCAGTGCCTTCTGGACTGACAGCTGACTTAACCATAGAATGATGTTTCCCTCTGGGTTGCGGAGGACAGACGGCAGTCGCTCCACGTAATAACTGAAATTCAGTCAAATCTGGTTAAACCAGTGAGCAGACCCTGGGCCCTAAGCTTGTGCCTAGGGCAACCGGGATAATGCTTGGTAATGATGATGATTTAATATTCTTTTCGCTTTATATATTTGCAATGGCATAAATGTGTTTATAAATTTTATTTAAATATTGAATGGATTCACGTTCATAATAACTGAGACTGAGAATGAAACATTGTTATACTCATGGATTAAATAAGTCAAAATTGTTCGTTCAAGTATGTAGGTACGTATAGGAGCTTGAGTAAAAAATTGAGCAAGAAACTCGCCAAGTTTTAATAGTGGTTTCATAGTAGTGATTTACATTGAAATATCACAGCATAGGGCTCTTCAAGAAGGGCGTGAAACGGTCTTAACAGGTCCATAGGCTGCGGTGACCACTTTCCAAAAGGTGTGCCGCATTGTTGAGTGCCACCTAATAGTATAAACTTACATACACATACATACATCCTGTTTCCCGAAAGGAGTAGGCAGAGGCATAAAATTTTCTGACAATTACACCACTTATTTAGTTCCATGATAGATAAGTATCATTAAGAACTTGTGTTATGGATACTGAACAACGGATAAACATACTTAATACTTTTTTTTTGTAAATACATACTTAATATACATAGGAAAACACCCAGACCAGAACAAATATTCATGTTCATGCAAATATTTGTCCTGAGTGGGAATCTCTGGAGAGAAGTGCAGGTATACTGACCCCCACGCCATATTGGTCGTCAAGATAATATACGCCCACACTACGCCAATTATATAGTTGGTCCCACGTAATGGGTGGCGAGCCTATTGCCGTTTTCCGGGAACTGTAATGTTCGTCAGAGCCTCGTCCGTTGATCGGCAGGTGCACCACTTGCTGGTGAGGTAGGCTTGGGCTCCTTAGGTCTTGATGGGATCCCTATACACCGTAGTATAAGCTTGTATGGTATTACTTTGTTTCAGCTACCTTTCCTTGTTACTGTCAAAGTCATATATAAAGTGAAATATTTTGAAACCAACAAAAAATGCGCAACATCTTCATTGAAAATTATATTTGATCCATGAAAATAGTTGTACTTTCTATTCATGAATTTTTTTTGTTTTTCAAATGTGCCCATCAAAATTCAACAGATTTCATCGACAGGTACGATATTGGAAACAAATTGGATTTGCAAATTAAGCCGTTCTGGTGAATGCAAGCCGAAAGCCTTTTTTTGAATTATACAATGCAATTGAAGGGTTTATACTGTTTGACTTTTTATTAATGTTGATATGTACTGAGATAGTTAAATTTTAATTCAGAGTCGAATAATATTTTTTTCATTATAAAATCTTTGGCACTCTTCTATTTTTATTTTATAACTATTTAATGTGATTATTCGTTATAATTATTTTAGTCTACTGTTATCCCACCGTGGAACACAGTTTAGAAGATATCAATCATCACTCAGCAGTTAGGTTATATTCTAATACGCGTACGTAATTGGGCATTGAAATAAGAAACTCATTTCATTATTGCAAACTCAGGGTGCAAAATCGTCATGGCCAGTGACTTAATTTTAAGAATCCTGTGCTGATTAACAAACTACATAATGTAAGAAAAAAAAAGCTTATATAAGAAAGATTAAAATATCTTCCATAGCAACTTCCAAATGTGTGCACTTTTATGTCGGCTTATCTTAACTTGTAATAACAGGGGTCTCGCTTGTTTTGTAAAATCACCATCTTCTATTAATAATAACATGATCAGTAGGGCTATAGTATTTTTACAAGTATTGCATTATTTTGTTTTTTTAACTTTTGTAGTAATTTGGTTTCTTCTTCATACCGTCATCCATTCGTCAATTAAATAAGTACGTAGTTACTTAATGGGCCCGTGCCTACTTTATCAAGGCCCTATATTAAATGCCATATAAACGGTCACAAATCCAAGAACTGACTTTTGTGAACTCTGCTTTACTTAGTGATCGTTTCGACCACCGAGTATCGTGAAGCTATGAGCGCTTCTCGCAATCAAAAAAGAAATCTAAAATCTAATATATCATTAACTATTACATTTTACTTGAAATTGTTAAAATTAAATAAAAATATAAAAAGCAATTGAAACATTAATACACTGAAATCACAAAGCTTAGATTCACTTACATGCAACAAAACAAATAAATAACAAAAAATATTTAAGTATAAGTGAATCTAAGTGCCAGTTCCGAGCCACCGCTCTGTAAGAAGAACTGGCAAGAAACTTATAGGCTATGCTTTTATAAATTTATCAATTGGTTTAGTACTTTAATTACAATCTTCATTTGTCTGTGAAGCTATACAATGCAATATAATATAACATCAACAATATTCATGTTTTAAGTCATTCATACTAATAATAATAATATGTTATTCTAAAATAGCCTATATAAAACGGCAGTTTAATCCCAAGCATTTTTATCTGCCATATAGTCTTTAATAGAATAGTATCCCTTTAAAGACAGCTTGCGTTTTATTGTTAATTTAAATTTATTTGGGCCTTTATTGCTAAATTGCTTGGGATTTTATTATATAATCGCACACATTGAATGAATCATTGCTCCTTTGCTACATATTTGTGGCGACACAGTACAAGCGCTGAATGAAACGTACAGATGAATGAAATCGTGAATCGCGCAAACAAACCATCATCAGTTGGGCCGCGGCTTCAGGCAAGTCCATTCGCCCGGGTAAAAAATATTCCCTTTAGTAGAGAGTTCCACCAGCTAAATAACGTAAAAACAGTCATTTATTGAACAGTGACAACAGTATAATTATATTTCAATAAATATCCACGTTCATCGCTTGACATATAATTAAAGTAATCAATGCACTCTGGCGATAACCCTAAACAACACTCACAACGTTTCTTTATACTAATTTATTATTGTTTCTAAGTGCAGAGGCTAAATAGCGTGACAGTTGATTGTACCAAATGTTTTATGCATAGTCACGTTGGTAATTATCTAATAAACTTTGAAGAATTATGAGGTGATTAGATGCTCACTCAGTAATTTTGATGATCAAAAAAGTATTTTTTAGAGGTTCAGTTTATTATATTCCTTTATTTAATTGTATATGCACCGATGATCTGGTCAAGGCGGCGGGAAGCCGATGGATGCAGGCGACTCGGGATCGCTCAATGTGGAAATCTATTGGGGAGGCCTATGTTCAGATGATGATGATGATGATATGCACAAATCTCTTAAGGTGACTGTACAATATTTGACAAAGACAAAAACTTTTTATTTCACATGATATGTTCAATTAATGTAGATTCTAAAATAAGCATATACAAACAAAAAGACATATTTAGATAGTGTTAGTTTGCATGTCGCGTAAAAGCGTTATCTATGATTGTATAATTTTAATGTCATTCCTTGTTTTTACAACTTTAGTAAGTAGGTATATTTTTTGGGTAGCCATCCTATTAATCGTTTGATAAGTTTTCGCCATAAGAATTAATTTGTCAAAATTCTAAAATTCCTGCAAAAAGAAACGATTTAAGTGGGAGATAAAATTATGTAGAAATGCATATTAGCGTTAATTAATTATAACTTTTTGAAATAGCTCTGTTTCTCTTATTAAGTTGTTTGTTACATCGAAGACTCGAAGCAGCCAATTAGCAGCGCAGTGACGTGGCGTCCGACAACCGCCCGCGCCCGCCCCGTAATATATCATTTTAATTGTCTCTCTCAAAGCTTATAATTTTCAGTTCATATCATTAGAGAATTTTGTTGCTACAATATTATAAACTTTTTTATAGTCTTAGTACAACTAATTATTTCATGTATTTTTTATCAGTTCGTACTCAATGCAAGATTTTAATTAACCCACATGTAGGTAGACGAAGATTAATGTGAATGAGATAATTAATTATTTTTCCTTTGTATTTAATTTAAGCTAAATAACGCTTTTATATATATATATAGCTGTCTTCAAAGGGATATTATTCTATTAAAGACTATATGGCTGATAAAAATGCTTGGGATTAAACCGCCGTTTCATACAGGCTATTCTAATATGAATGACTTAAAGCATGAATATTGTTATATTATGTTGCATTGTATAGCGTCACAGACAAATGAAGATTGTTACTAACCAATCGATAATTTAAAAGAGCATAGCCTGTGAGTTTCTTGCCAGTTCTTCTTACAGAGCGGTGGCTCGGAACTGGCACTTAGATTCGCTTGCACTTAAATGTTTTTTGTTTTTTTTAAATTATTTGGTTGCAAGTGAATCTAAGCTTCGTGATTTTAGTATAGTTATATTTTATTTGTTTTTGTTATTTTTTTATAATTTTGACGTTTTCAAGTACTATGTAATAGTTTATGAAATAAAGTATTTTTGACTTTTGACTTTGACTTTTATATTTATTTATTTTTAACAATACAACAATGTTTTTAATTGATATTTTCACCATGCAATTATAATAATTGAAATTTGATAAAAAATAAGGATGGCAGCACATGCTAATTTGTTAGACAGACAGTGCGCGCCCACCTACCCAATTAGTCGGCCCGGTGGCAACCCTACACCGGCCGGGGTCACATGACATTTTAATTATTTCTCTCACAAATTAGACGTGATCACTTATTTTAATTTAATCAACCCGTGTATGGTGTTGATGACTATAAATCAAAACGTCAGTAAAAAAATAATGATCCTATGTAAGAATCAACTTACTCAAGTAGACTATTTGACAAATAATAAATAGAATTTATTGAAATTATAAAATTATAGTACTATCGATCAGATACTTTGTACCAGTTCTTTGTTCTTCAATGCAATATATAATTAATTCTGAGGTGTATGTGCATTTATATATTACTGGTTTTACTTAATGTTCTATTTATAACGAGTTAATCCGCTGGCTTGGCGACACAAAGCGTCATCATCGTCATCCCAGCCCATTAACTTCCGAGCCTCCTCTTACATACCAGGGTGAGTGGGTATTAGTTCATTTTCCACCACGCTGACCCAGTGCGTATTGGCGGAGGCAGGTGTATGGCGTCCTGCTGTTAGAATTTTTCAAGCATCTAACATGGCTTAACGACTACCACATTTAGTAATAACCGGCACCAACGGCTTAACGTGCCTTACGAAGCACGGAAGCGCTCGATATCAAATGCCACACAAACGGTCACCCATCCAAGGACTGACCTCTGTAAACTCTACTTTACTTCTGTGATCGTTTCCGACCACCGAGCACTGCGGAGCTACAAGCGAATCACACAAAGCGTGTCTTATATTAATTATAATATTTATCGATTGCTAGGTGATGTTATTATATTTTAGAAATTTAAATTACATTGTATTATTAAAAAATAAGATATAATATACGGTATTGTCAGCATGACCTCAAAATCTCAATATTAACTTCTTACGAACCAAAATGAGAGGGATTTTGAATATATTCTACCGCGCAGACTAGGACGAATTTGCAGGGAATATATTTTAATGCACATACATACATACAACCACGCCTATTTCCTCGAAGGGGTAGGCAGCGGCATATTATACCCCACATTTCACCAATGATATTTTTGGTCGCACATAGGTGGCGAGCCTATTGCCGCTTACCGGGCACTGTTATGTTCCACTTGCAGGTCTTGATAGGATCCCTATAATCTCTATCGTATCTTTAGGTAATTCGATTTTTATATAATAATATCACTACTATTAAATATAAATTTTAGTCATCACATTTATAACATCATCATCACCTCAGAATCAAATACAAAAAATAGATAGATGTCGGATTAATTCCTTGATTTCCGTTTAGTATTTTGTATCTTGTACTCGTACAGGGCATACTTTCGTCGTATAGATCTAATAATAAACTTAAACTATTAACGAACTGATACGAACAATAAAAAGATTGTTTCTTTATTAAGGTAATGTTTCTGTGGAATTAAAAACCATAATTTCCTTGATTCTAACTTTTTACAGCCTCCATACAAATGATGCCACTTTTAAATTTTTAATTTCTCACTTAGTGGAACCACCAAGTGCTACAAAAAGTATAATAGCAATTCTGATTTCTCATAAACAAAAGACATTTTAGTATTATGCTTTTAAAAATGTTTTCTCTGTCTAGTTAATTTATCAATTATGTAAGTAACAAATAATAATTAGTTCTGATAAATAGGACGTTAGCGTGACACGTTTTTAGCCCACAGTAGCCCGCGGGCCAATCAGCCTTGATTAATTTATCATAACACCCTCATTATTATAGCCTGTTTAATAATTAACCAAAGCTAATTACCTAATGGAAATGCACCAGCTTATAGTGCAGGCTTAACAGAAATTCGAAATGGAATATCCACTATTTACATAACGGCTGAAGCAAAAAGTTTAAATACGTTTTATACTTTTTTTTGAAATATACTTATTGGGAATACCTTATTTTTTTTTAAAATATCATGATTAAGTTTTTTATTTATTCCGAAGGATACTTTGAAATAACTATTTCAAACACTTTAATGTTCGAAAAAAATTACAAACAAACTTCAGAAATATACATTTAAAAAATTGCGCTATGTTAATTATTTAAAATAAGTTTGCTTTAAGCGATGTTTAGACCAACATAATATTATTTTAAAAAAAGAACGTAAAGTAGTTTCTGAATATGAAATTATTTGAATAGGTAGGTACAACATTATTAATCAGAGTACAAAAGCTAACCATTAATTGTGTCCAGTAATTACAAGGAAGAAGAAAGAGTGTTTATAATTAAAGCGAATGAAGCACTGCAACCCTGTACTGGGCTCTAATGAGGCACTTGCTAATTAGAGAATAAACAAGCTCCCTACAGGATTCTAATTGGCTTTTGGGACAACCATGTCACCCAACCACTTATAATTACTAGTATTTTTTAATCCACCATCTATGAATAGAATGTCACTAGTACATTTTGCGTACGCAGTATTGATACACTATCTAATTAAAAGTTTTAAGGTCAATTAAATTTTATTAACTTGCGTCAAACGGTTAATTAATGATAATTGTTTTGAGTGCGTTTAATAATCTTTATAATTATACAACAGTTAAACTGTGGTCATTATTTTTGCTAATTGTTATGTTTTTTATTTATTTAAGATATCATAAGTTTAAGTTTGCGCACACCGAAGTCAAGCGAAGTTCACAGAGATTCTTTGGTAGGGTGACCTTTGGTGTGGTATTTGATTTCGAGTGCTTCTATGCATCAGACCGCACATGAAGCCTTTGGTGCCGGTTATCGCTATATGTGGTAGGTGTCAAGCCAAGTAAGCTTAACAAATTTTATAAGGACACCACACACCTGCCTGAATCATTCGCACTGGGTTCGTCTGGTGGAGTTTGACCTAAATTCCCGTCACGTTGTATGAGGACACCATTAATAGGATAGGATACTAGGAAGTATATATTTTTTGTGCATTACTTTATATCAAAAAAGTTAGTAAAAAGCTTTAAAAAATTAGTTTTAGAACCTGCTTAAGTTTTTCCGACAAAAGTTTTAAAACTTATCTTATAGTTGTTTTGTAACACAAAAAAAACATTACATATTATTGGTACCTGGTACCTGAACCAACGTAAAATGTAGTATTTTCGTTTTTTTATTTTGATCTATCGTAAACATCAGGACACAGTAAAAATTATATATGTATGGACAACAAGGAGTAAGTTTGTCAGAGTCTCAGTACGTCGCCATAGAGATCATTAAGCGGACTCTTCAAAGCTGTCGCCGCATTACACTAATTGACGCAATTAGAGGGATTGCCGAACGGAAATAAAAGTCGGCTCACCTTCATGAAATGCCGGCCCCGCCAATTAGCTTACTGGTAATTAGCCTCTTCACCACACTTCTGCCCGATTAGTCTTTTACACGACAAGGAAAAAATCACAGCACAGAGAAACGAATGTGTTCATTTTAAATCCGCGAAAAAATATTGTCACAACACTAAAAAGTTTTGACGCGATCGCGAGCGGGTTGAGTTGGCACAACGACTATAGCACGTACGTCTGCCGCCGCCGCTTGGGAGCGAATGAGCCGTAGAGAGAGACGTAGCTAGAGCGAGGCGGGGTGTGTGGCGTCTCCGTTACACGCACGGAAAGCACAGCCATTGCGGAGCTTTTCGCACTAAGTCGGCGGCGCGCTTACGCCTCTACTACACTGAAGCGACGCTTAACGCTGTAAGTGGACAGATTCTATGCGATATTACAATTAGGCCTAAATAAAAAAGATAATGAAAACATTTGTGATTAATCGATGTTTTTTTCGTATTATAAATTTAGAGACAAAAAAGTTTTAAATATTTACTTCCCACACTTATGAAAATGTAGTGTTTTAAAAATATGTTTTCACTTGCGAGAATATTTAATTAAAATTGCGCAATGCATTGCAAAGGACTTGGAATCATCCATCATTGATAAAACCAGTTGCGGACACCTCATTCATCGCATTGTGCCCGGCCAAAGTGAGGGTGAAGTGAAACGGGGTGCAATGCAACAAAAGTAGATATAATAAGAAACATTGTATGATCCTTTATTCATTTTCAGAAATCCGAAACGAATATCATTAAGATGAATGCGAATATTTTAAGTTTACTAATAAACGGTTTTTATTTCCAGAACTGTGTATAACCAAAAAATAGCCATGTTTTAGCCATACAACATAAACATGTTTTTTCTATTAAGTAAAAATAAGTTAAATCTTTTTTTCAACATATCATGAAAGTGATATTTCTTACCTTAACTGGCGGCATACGGCAGCCGTGTTGTGGCCAATAGAAAACAGAAGATTTTCATTTGTATTTATATACCCGTAGCTTAAAAGATATATAAAAATTAAAATATGATTAAATGATGTGTCAACAAACAGCTCAGACAATTGATTGGATTTTGTCATACAGATTCAAACTGTAACTTTGTCATCAGCTGAAATGGTAAAAATCCACGACGGTTTTTAAAATGAATAGATAAATTTTACGGACATAAGTCCAAGTTACCGTGAGTAAAAAGTAAAGTAAAGTAAAGTAAAAAAATTATTTATTTCATAAACTATTATACATAGTACTTGAAAACGTCATGATCACAAATGAAAAAAAAAAAAACAATCGAAATAATATTACACTAAATCACGAAGCTTAGATTCACTTACATGCAACAAAACAATTTAAAAATAAAAAATAATTAAGTGTAAGTGAATCTAAGTGCCAGTTCCGAGCCACCGCTCTGTAAGAAGAACTGGCAAGAAACTCACAGGCTATGCTCTTTTAAATATGTCCATTAGTTTGGTACTAGAATTACAATCTTCATTTGTCTGTGAAGCTATACAATGCAATATAACATAACCTTAACAATATTTATGTTTTCAAGTCATTCATATTAGAATAGCCTGTATGAAACGGCAGTTTAATCCCAAGCATTTTTATCTGCCATATAGTCTTTAATAGAATAATATCCCTTTGAAGACAGCTTGTGTTTTATTGTTAATTTAAATTTATTTAGGCTCAATTGCTGTATGTTGCTTGGGATTTTATTGTAGAATCGCACACATTGACCTTTAAAAGATTTGTTTATCTTTTGGAGCCTAGTGGCAGGTACAACTAATTTATGCTTATTCCTTGTGTTTAGGTTATGTACACAGCTTTTCTTACTAAATTGATCAGTATTCTTATGTACATAAACCAGGTTATCATAAATGAATTGACCAGCCACTGTTAAAATACCAATTTCTTTAAACTTTTCCCTTAGTGAATGTCCACACGGGAGATTATAAATTGCTCGAATAGCCCTCTTCTGCAGCACAAAGATTGTTTGAATGTCTGCGGCACAACCCCACAGAAGAATACCATAGGACATAACACTATGGAAATAGCTATGATAAACTAGCCTAGCTGTTACAACGTCTGTTAATTGGCGAATTTTCTTTACCGCGAATGCTGCAGAGCTAAGTCTACTCGACAATTCACCAATATGTGGGCCCCACTGTAGCTTAGAGTCTAAAGTAATCCCTAAAAACTTGGTAGTATCCACAAGGGTCAACTCATCCTCCTTTACCATAATAGTAGAGTTTGCCTGTCTGACGTTAGGCGTCACGAATTTAATACATTTCGTTTTAGCCCCATTTAATAGCAAATTGTTAACGTCAAACCAGTGCACCACCTTCGAGATTGCACTGTTTACTTCGTCTAAATTCTGATTTCGTTTTAACTTAAACAATAATGATGTATCATCAGCAAACAAAACTATCTCGTGGTTTTCTTTAACAAAATATGGCAAATCATTAATATAAATCAAAAACAAAAACGGACCGAGAATCGAGCCCTGCGGTACCCCCATTTTTACAACAGACCCCTGAGATCGCTTTCCATTAACCTCAACCCTTTGAATCCTATTACTTAGATATGAAGTGAGAAGATCCAATGCGGAGTTTCTTATTCCGTAATATTCTAATTTTTTTATCAATGCTTCATGAGGAACACAGTCAAAAGCTTTGGACAGATCGCAAAAAATACCTAAAGCGTCCAAAGAATTATCCCAAGCATCAAATATATGTTTTAAAAGCTCAACACCTGCATCGGTTGTAGAGCGACCCTTAGTGAATCCAAATTGTTTTGAATGCATTAATCCATTTTTATTGAAAAATATTAACATCTGGTTGTAAACAAGTTTTTCAAAAATTTTACTAAATGTAGGCAGCACTGAGTTAGGTCGAAAATTTGTTGGGTCTGTTGTACGCGGTCTGTTGTAGTAGATACGCGGTCAAATGTAAAACCATATGTATACAAGGAAGGCTACCTTAAGTTACGGTAAATTACTAAAGATAAGATTCAACTTCGAGTCTAAGACCTACGCTAGGTTAATTCGACGACTGTACTTTTATAAGAAAAGTATCTACATAAATTAAAAATTATGCATTGCTTCCTTTTTTAAATTTTAACTCACATTTAAGCATTATTTTGTCTGTATAATAATAAATATTACATAATATCACGCCTGTTGCCCCGAATGATTAACGGGATTACCGGGAACTTTTACGTGTTCGCCAGAGCCTCGTCCGATGATCGGCACCACTTGCTAGTGAGTTTGGCTTAGGCTCCTCAGATCTTAGTAGGATTCCTATACACCCATTTTTTTACATTACCACTTTCATAAGAGAAATATCTACATGAACTAAAAGTCATGTATTTCTTCCTTTTTAAATTTAAATTCACATTTAAGCATCATTTTGTCTATAGCAGTTTTTTTTGACATTTAATTTCACTAAAAAAGAAGAAAGAGCAATAGGTGATGGTTCAGCTTATGTTGTTGTTAGTTTATGAGACAAACACGATCTAACCTAATATATAGTCTTTATTTTCGCCTAATTTCCTTTTATATAGAAGAAGCGTACAGCCTATTGTCCAATTTCCATATTCAGACTCTCACTTTCACTAATAATAAAATCCACATACTTAATTTTTTTTCTACTATGAAATTGAACAATAAAGGAACTCTTTACAATAAAATAGAGTGGCACAATAGCCAACTGCAAGATTGGTGTCTTGTTATCCATCCTTTCTTATGCATTGAACCAATTATGGGTGAGTGAAAGGGGCGCAATAAAGCATGATTCATTGCAAGCCCCTATAATAGATTTTAATTAATACTTAAAAGGGTATCAACTTGTATGACCAGTATAGGTAACAGACATAAATCATATTACTATGAACCTTGTTATGTAGATTTAACATATTTTAGAAAAAAAATTACTTCAACTGTCGTTACATTCTGTACTTATCCAGGTATTATTATATTGCATCAAGAAAATGTAATTACTTTCAGTAAAGATTTTAGAAACATGAATGAAATTAATTATATAGGATGCATATGTGTGCCAGGAGTCAATCCCGCCGATCAACGGACGAGGCTCTAGCCATCATTGATTAAACCAACCAATATAAAAGCTCCCGGTAAACGGCTATAGGCTCACCACCTATTACGCGGGACCGACAACATAGTTGGCGAATTGTGGGCACATAATATGCCTCTTTTCGGGGAAAAGGCGTGAATGTATGTATAGATAAAATTAATTCTAAGTCTTGTACAATAAGCTTTATTGTTATAGCTCTTTAAAACTTATAGCTTTAATGTACATGTATCTTATTTAACTAGCAATAACATATAATAAAGTGGCAACGGGTTTCCTCTTTTTATTCCTTTATTGTTATCTTATAAAACCCCTTAATTAGTTCATACAACATAGAAAAATATGTCATTTCTTTCTGACCTCATAAATGTGACAAACATGTGTTTGATAGATTTTTTAATATAAAATGTTAACTTTAGAAATACCTTTACAGACTTCACCTTTACAAAGTTAATCCCAAAATTCAACAAGGATTCATTATAAGAACTGGTCAGACCAAAAAGGGGCATAGCACGGCAATTCTTTAACGAATACATTGAACACCGAATTGAACAATAGTCCCTTTGATTCGCGAGTTAGCTCAGAATGGCACAATTTAATAGTACCAACACGACATGAATAAGCAAAAATTCCTTAATAAATCGAAGGGTATGTGTGCTCTGCGTTTCTATATCATCAATTTGCAAGCCATTCAGCGCAGGCTATGCAAAAAAACAAGGATGTGACGTGATCCAATTTTTTTATATTCGTGGCATTTGTGTAGGTATTTGCATTATTATTTTAGTGCTTGTAATAGCCGGTCGGAAACGATAACCGAAATAAAGCAGAGTTCATAGGGGACAGTCCTTGGACGGACCGTTTGTTTGTCATTTCATATAGAGCGCTTTCGTGCTTCGGAACGTTAAGCTGGTTGATTCTGGTTATGTTGCTATTTGGTGACCCGCCCAATAGGGCTTAAATAGTTCTTACAGCTGGACGCAACACGCCTCCGCCAATTCGCAGTGTGCCCGCGTTTTATCTTGCTTCTTTTCAATCTACTTTTTAATAATACATACATGTAATTTTTTTCAGAATAATGAAAATGTAGATTAAGATTGAAACCTAATGAAGATAATTTTTTTGCAAGGATTTAAAATCATAATCAAAAAAGTTTGGTTTCTGACATATTCGATTCCCTGACTAGAGGAGTTCAGGAGTTCCATCAGGAGTTATTTAAAAAAATAGAGAATGTTAAATAATGGAATTCATTTACTAGTTCTTTAAGCCGTTTTGAATGAAAGTTCTATCTTTGGTAGTTTATTACTAAATCGTTTTAATGTCTGAAGCTTAAATGGCTTAAATTTGTCTCACATTATAATTGTCTAGCACATTGCTTCGTGTTTTACTTTCACTTACATTGATGTGTTTTTTATAACAAATTCAGCCATTTCTATGTAGTAATAATATTTTAAAGAGACAAATGGAAAAAATCTGTGTATTTTACGTCTAACAACGTGAACCACGCGGCGTAAATCGGTAATTATAAAACTAGAAACATAATAATCAGAAGCACGTAATGCTCCGTGATTTGCGGGACTGTTCGATAGGATTATCACGGCCCGGGGACATAGCAGGCTCAAGAAGGAACATGGATGGTTTTAGTTAGTAAAGGTCTGACATACCCTTCCACTTCACCCACAGCGGGGAACGGCCATACATTTGATAATTTTCCATAATAAAAAAAGAAAATAAGAGCTTCACGGTTCTAGGTGTTGGATGGGTGACCTTTCGTGTGGCATTAATCACGAGCGCGTTCGTTCTTTTACAGAAGACACGACACGTTAGGTAAGAACGTTGGTCCCGGTGGATATGGTAGAAGTGCGTCAAGTGAGAGGCAAGACATCTTGCCTCTTTGTAAAAATAGATATTTTTGAGTAGTGTTTTTTTAGAATATTCTGTTTGCGTGGAACCAGCTTTTTATTAAAATATTGTGCAGTCATAGTAAAGTAAGCAGAGTCCTATTTAGAGTGGCTTCAAAAGTTCTAACAGTAGAATGCCGCACACCTGCCTCCACCAGCACTGAGTCTGCGTGGTTAACTATAACCTAGATATTTTCATCTCAGACTTTTCTATCCATCTCTATTATATCTCAGAAGAAACAGATCTAAAATGCATACATCAATAAATATAAAGTGCCATGCATCAAACGCTAACACGCACTTGAGGGACGTGTGGAGTCATCGATAAATCAGGTAAACATCACTAAGCTTCGTTCGTTTATTTTCTATGCGGCTTTAAGAGCTTTATTCCGTCACTGTGGCAACTTTAGGATTTTTTATTTGAGTATTTTGATATGAATTGAATTTGAATGATATGAATTTCAGTACAACATATTATGTGTATATATTTAAGGAAGTGTAAATGTCGATGTTATGTAAATAATAAGTAAGTATTTTGTGAAACTGTATCTTTTAAACTTCAAATATATAGATAGCATAGTACTTGGAAACGTCAAAATTAAATATAGAAAACAATTATAAGAAAAACTAAGTGCCAGTTCCGAGCCACTGCTTTGTAAGAAGAACTGGCAAGAAGCTCACAAGCTATGCTTTTTAAAATTATCAAATGGTTAGGTACTCAATTTACAATCCTCATTTGTCTGTGACGCTATGCAATGCACTAGCTAGAATATAACATTAACAATATGCATGTTTTATGTCATTCATATTGGAATAGCCTTTTCTTTCTTTTTTTTTCGGATGGAAAATTATCAAATGACCGTCTTCCGCTGTGGGTGAAGCAGAGGGGTGTGTTAGACTTTTACTGACTTAAAACCATCAATGTTCCTTCTTGAGCCTGTCTGACTTCCGGAGCATTTGTAAACGTCACCAAAATCTAGAAACTCCACAACACTAGAGCAAAAAAACACATAATCAGTGCTTCGAACACTGTGACGGCGTTAACGCTCTTAAATTATCCCCGTGTGTCGTGTTACTGGCGACATACATGCTCACAAATCATTTTAGCATTAACACGTATTTCAAGACGGTTCCTCGGCTACTAAACTCAAGAGATCAATCTAAAATACGAGTAAGCATGTCAAAAATACTTTTTAACGTATTTCGTTACATTAAACTTATTATAGTATTCTGTTATGGCGGGTAAAGACTGCTGCAACGTAACATGAACGGAGGTCCACACCATGGGAATTCTGTTACAATAAAAGCAAAAAAATGCGACAAATTTAATTATCGGCGTTCTCTATTCAAACGGATATAGAATAAGTGGAATCGAGGTAATATTTCAACCCGCTGTGTTTCAATTTTCAAGGCCCCAATCACTACACCAGAAGGACAGTCTTTTATAAATAAGCAAAATAATGTTTACCTCTTATTTGATGCAAACAGGAGGGTAGAAAATAATTAAGAAGTTACTGGGATAAAAATCTACCTCCTGTTTGTTTTAATGTAAGCTTATTGTAAGTAGCATTGTGTCGTTTACGAATGGATGTTGTATTTCTTTTCTTACTTTACTTTATATAAAATATAAGTTTTTTGCAACACCCTGATCCCAAGTCAAGTGAGGTATATTTAGAATGAACGAGGATTATCCCTAGGAGCTTAAATAAATAAAAAAGTGTTTCGTAAAATCCAAAGCTCTTGTTTACGTCATATTTTAAGTATGTTACATATGGTAATAAAGTATGTACGGTATTTTAAAATTTAATTTAAATTTATTTCTACCTTATCAAAATTCGTTAATTTTTTTTGTTAACCACTGTGAAAGTTTATGTTGATATGAAGAAGGCTTGAACTCTGGGTACTCTACTTTCTACACAAATTTTTAATCCGATAGAAAATATAGGCTTCTGATTCGCGAAGAACTGTAAGTCACGCGGGTACCGCCACAGGCCGGCTGCTGGACAGTCAGCTTCACATAAAGAGTAACACCACTAGCTTAAACAGAACTACGCTACAGAGGCATTTAAGCGTTAACCAGGTTTAGCTTAAGGTCTAACTGTTACGCTTTAGTTGCTGTTGAATAGATAAAATAATTAGCTCTACCATATTATATGTGATACAACAAACAATAATAAAATATAATCTTACTGAAACGACCGTAAAGCCTGTTGAAATCGCTAACCGATTTAAAAGAGCTTATCTGAATTGTCAAAAAAATCGGGTTCGGTACGGATTTCATTGAATTGGTGTCGACCAATTAATCACCCTTATCGGGCTGTTTTCCGGGGTTTCTTGGATAGGGGTTCGACGGCTGACCATTGTGCTACTGTTGTGATGTAAACGATCAGTATTGTGCCTTTGTGGGGCTATTACGAGGCGTCGGTTGTTGTCGACCGTTGCGCCCATTGTGGGTCAGACCGATTGCAAGGTCCAACACCTAAGACATAAGACGATTAATCTTTAGAAAACGTTAACTGTTCTTATAATTAACACGTTTTTTCTTATGTGGTCTTGTTTTGATCAATGAAGCCGCTGTAATTGTCGCAGACAAAGCAGGAAAACACCCAGTATGTTCATTATCATCTAAGCCTATTAATTTATTTATTTATTTATTATATTTAGAAACAAACAGTTATACACAAAAAGAGATTAGTACTAAAATTAAACATAGTTTCTTAGATAAATACACATACCAATGCAATATTTAAACAACGTAATATATACACATACACATACCTACTCATATCTGTATATGTATATTAACTGTGAACAGTATCTGTAATACTAACTTACAATAATAAGATACAACTATTAAAATATAAACACCACAGCTAAACACCACAGCTAAACAAATTTTTTCTTAAAATAATTTAATCTTTCACTAAAAAAGTCAACATCTATGAGTTTATCATTATACAGCCTCCAAGATCTTCTGATAAAACTATTACTAGCGATACACGTTCTACAAATACGGATAACAAATAAATGCTTTTTACGGCAAGCTCGTTCACTTCGATTAAGATCCTAATACAGAGCAGGAGGCTCGTTCAGAGACCGTTCACAAACCAAGTTCAGAGGGATTCAAATCATTCTCCAACACGCATCCTCCATTGGGGATTAGCGGAGGCAAGTGTGTAGCGTACTGCTTTAAGCGAACCACTCAAAATATTATACTTTACTAAATGACCACTACATATCCCACCAACCGAAACCAACGGCTCCACATGATTTCCAAAAATATTTGTCCTGAGTGAAAATCATACCCATGACCTTTGGTAAAATATACTAGTGTACCGATTCTTCCCATATGGAAATATAGATAATAAGGCCGACTGCTTCAGCCGTCATATTTATATGAAAAATCAGCCAAAGCTCCGACATCATTATAAGAATATAAAAGTTAAATTCCCATAAGCCTTAATATAAAGCGATCTTAAACGCATCAAGCAACGCGTATTCGCGTATTAAGTATAAGAAATTCTAATTACTTAAAACCCCGCTGAAGTTTACGAGCTTAAAATGGCTGAGCCCCCCTCCTGCCCGCTAGTCCCTCCAAAGAAAACAACGAAACAAGTATTAGCATAAATTAAACTACGCCACCTTTCGCCAGTTCACAAATTGTGTTAATGAAAGCTTAAAAGATACTCACGCGAACGCAAACTTGAACCGACTTAGGACGTGACGTCAGTACATTTCAATACTGTAAAGTAAAGTAAAGTAAAAAGTTCTTTATACCTTACATTTCTTACAGTTATTACATAGCACATGTCAAAAAAAATATAAATAAAAAAAACTAAATATTACTACACTGAAATCACGAAGCTTCGATTCACTTATATGCAAAAATATAAAAATTAAGTGTAAGTGAATTGAACGTCCAAACTAGGCTGGAGGCTAAATAACGCTTAAGTTTTCATGTTATTATAGTACATACTTTTTATATCAAATACTTATCCATTTTTCAGCTTGATTTACCATAGCAATTGTTTTATTTTATTTAATTATTAATAGGTACATTGTATGTCGCCTAAAATATGAAATAATGCCCAACAAAACTATACACATAGTTGGTCTGTTGGATCACATTACAAATAACCCAAATCTTTGTTTATTCATAATAAGTTAACTTGTAAAGTTTTTTTTTTAAAAGAGTTATAGCATATATTAAATTACATAATTATAAAACGGGTTAGAATTTGATTCTTAGTTCTGTAAAAAAAACAAATGTATAGATATATTAAGGCAGTGTAGTTCTCGGCGGGAAAGTGATGCGTCATGTCTGCAGTTTTGTTTTATTTTCTAAAATTTGTGATATTTCTAACATAGCCCCATATCTTTACTGAGGACTCAAGGTGTTTAGGGGAGGGCATCTCATTTACCATTTATCATCTATATCACCACTCATTCTCATTTACTATAATTTATATGATATTAATATATCTCTAACTTGACACTGGCTAAATGTGCAAACCGCACGAAGCCATTATTTAAAAGAAAGAGAAGAAGAGAGTCTTTTATTTTTTTCTTAAATTTACGTTTATTTGTTTTGTTTTTGACATCGTATGGTAAATTGTTTAATATGTATGCATTGCGCTTTTCTAACGATCTTTCTCCATAGACATTATTTACTTTTTGTATTATGTATTTACCCAACGACATAGCTCGGGTGTTGTATTTATACATACGAGTATGTTACTATTATCATTATTGCCGAGTGATAAAACGATCGTGATGTTAAGTGATATTCCTGGCCGAAATCAATCAACATTATCTTAGCCTAATAACGTCTCGCCCTAGCTCTCAAGTCTCCTCTCAAAACCCAAAAGGGATTCAGCCCCATACTCCAACACACACCTGTAAGACGTCTTGCTGTTACAACTTTCAAGCCGTTAAATTGGGCGTTTGTAATAAGCGAAACCAACAAATTGACGTGCCTTTCAAAGCATGGAAACCACATCAACGATCACCCATTCAAGGACTGAACTCTGTTTAGCTTTTGTAATGGTTTCCGACAGCCTAGCCTGATGGATCTATGAGCGCTTCCACATAATATACATACCTAAACGCAAATTGCTTAGATTTGTTTCAGCATTTACGTTCTTTGTATGTGATCTTAGTAAAGAATTGATTAAGACTCCTTTTCAATTGTATCGAGGGTATACTGAGGGCTCCCTAAATTACCGGCTGAACAGTTATATATATTATACTCCTGGCCTTTACCAAATAAATTATAAAAAAACTATAAGGATTATCTGTTAACATAATTGAACAATGAAAAACGAATTGCTCATCTCAATACCTTTTAATTTCATGGCCGTAGATTAAAAAAACTCATAAGCATAATAAAATCGTAGTAAAAACATACCAAGGATCAAAGTGGCATTATATTTGTAGTCAAAATATGCCACTTTTTATGACATTTGCAAAATAAATAATAAAATTTTACTTATTAATGTTTTTATTAGTTACTTTTATAAAGTCTGAAACTAACGATGTACAGACGTAAAAATATACTTACTGTTAATTTGAAACCAAGGGTTGTAACATATTTGTAGTCAAAATATTCCATCTCAATGATACTTTATTAGTACTTTTATTAAGTCAGAGGAAGTGCCGAAGAAAAGATATAAAGATACTCCATGTTAAAGTGAAACCAAAAACGGTCTATCGCATAATTATTTTATTTATTTAATATTTTTTGTTGTATTAAATATTTCCTTGTAAATTGTATAATTTTTTATTCAGTCAGAAACGAGCTGAGTGCTAAAATAAAGATATACTTAAGGTACCTACAGTTAAACTGAAACCAAGGGCTGGCGCTCATTTGAATTTTGTTTACTCGAGTTGTTTTAATAAATCGTCTTTTGGAAGAACAAGCCGAGACTTAATCGCCGCTCCTATTATATTATCATAAGACTTTGCGATTTGGAAATTATACCCGGAATAATTAAATAATTACGGCATCTTCCTTCTGATGTTATTATAAATTTGTATCAAGGAAACACGTTTTACGGATCAACAATTATGAAGTGTTACTTTGTAGTAAGATTTTTTCAATAAATTTAGTGTAAGTTATAAATAGAAGAACGTGTTAAGGACGACCGATATGGCGTGGTGGCGAGTATACCCGCACTCCGCTCCTAAGGTAAGGTCGTGGGTTCGATTCCCACGCAGAACAGATCTTTGAGTGCATGAACATGAATATTTGTTCTGGTCTGGGTGTTTTGATATGTATGTATTTACAAAAATAAATTTATTTCTGTATGTTTTTTAGTATTCATAACACAAGTTCTTAATGATACTAATCTTGGGACTAAACAATTGTTGTAACTGTCAAAAAATGTTTATTTATTTTATTATACATATAATATTAATATACCAATGTCTTGTCAATTACAACATCTAGTTTTGTATTAAGTACTTCTGCTTAACTTGTACCCAATGTATAAACGTAAAGGCAGAGTAAAAAAACAATTTCATGATTGTTTCTTACCATAAAAAGCTATCGCAAAAAGCTACTTAAAGAATGGGGTCCAATACTTGAGTGTTTTACAAAAGTGTACAACTGTACAAAATATTGACTTCGAGCGATACGTATGGAAATTCCATGAACTTCATTTTTATTACTTTCAAAGGAATAAAAATAAAGTTGAAATTGACTTACTTATAAAAAAAAATTGTTGTATCAGAGACCGAAGGCAATCAACTGGTTCTAGCTCACCGAAATTAGTGCAGTATTGTAATTGTAATAATAATTTATAAAGCCTTTTATTCATACAAATAATATATCACATTTCCTTACACTACCACACTGTTGTTTTATTTACTTTAATTTATTCGAGTATCTGGCACTTCTTTATTTTGTAAAAAGATTAACAGAATACATATATATGAAATTAAATATTTAATTATTACGTATCAGGTTCCACTGGTTCAGATAGAAGAACCTCCAAGATATTTTAAACACTATTAAATTAAACTTATAACCTACAGTTATATCGAGTATAGGTACTTACAATTTATAATTGAACGTGATACTGATACTACGATTATAAATAAATTAATAGTCTCTTACAATTACATCAATTATTGAGCTCCAAAATAAGTATAATTAACAACTTGTATTATGTTTACAATTTTATTGAATTATGAAGTATTCTTACAGACGATTCAATTTTAATCAACACACTAATTCCGATTTCAATGGGAAGGCACTTATCGGGGCAATCATAAAAAAATCCGCACAATTAAGGAACGAGGTCAACAGAAAATTATCATAGTACTATAAAAGTGTTCATTTGAGTGTAAAATAAATCGTAATTTCGGCATCATTGCGATAGTTACTTGTAAAAAACGCACTTGCAATTTGGTCTGCGCGCGCGCAGCCTTGGGCTTATTGTAGTTCTCTGTTACGAACGCAATTTGATGCTAATTTGTTTGTTTTTATATATATCTATTATTTTTTTAAAGGTAATAATTTAAATAATGCCGTGTTGTACTGACCAAGCATAGTGCCACCCCCTCTCAAGAAAAAATCTACCGGATAATGGACAGCAGCGTCTTCCTGCGTACTGGCTTCAACTGCGATTACCAACCCGCCAGCCCAGCGTGGTGATTATGGGCAAACACCCCCCAATAGAATCAATCGCTAAGTTTGTAAGAGAATAGCCTAGCCTATTTGTTTGTGACCAAAATTGAGACGATAATAAGCTAAGATGCTGATGAATAATTTAAAAGACACAATTTACTTTAGACGTCCATGTGGCATTTTTATTTTTACTCAACATCGACAAAGTTATCAAACAAATAGAAGTCATTAATAAAAGAATAAAAAAAAACAAATCGTCACCGCCAAGACGTAGAAAGTTGAAACGTGCTACGAAATCAATTGGTGTACTAGCAAATATCAGACACCGCGAGTTAAATACAAGTTGACAAGAAATCGTTCAAATCAAACGCCGCCGGCGGCGCCGTGACAAATCGACAAATTATCTATGCGGCTTATAATAACGAGATCAGACTACCCCTGGACCAGCGCTGGGAAATGTAAACACGAGGGACGATGCCGCATGTTATTATAATTTTCTATGCTAATACCCAAATTAGTCGATAAGCGTTCAAAAGGAATTTAAAGTTTTTTTTTTGAAGTGAGTAACAGAACTATTTACCTGCCTGTACTCATAATTATTATTAATTTATTTTTATTCTAACGAATACATTTATATAAACACTCATATATGTGTAATATCATGCATTAAAATGTAAAAAAAGTACATACTAAATCTAGAATTGATATTTTGAGTAGGTACCTAAGCTGGTATAATGGTAATGGAAGCTGGTGGTAATCATCCATTCAGCACGCGATAAGTGTTTAAAACCACCAATAATATATCTAAAAAATTCTCATATACGTTTCTCATACACACTAATCTCTGACACTTCTGCTAGGGTTGGCTGGAAGAGATTTCTTATAGAAATAAGCTCACCTTTGTACATGTTTTTTGTTACTGTGTTTTTTTAAGAATGTTTATGTGCAATAAAGGATATATTAAATACCTATATTTACCTACCCTTAGCAGAAAAAAACAAATCAAATGTCATCCAAAGTGGTAACAAGCGATGACGTTAGCGGTAGGGGCCAATCGTCCATTCAGCAAACGGCGAGGTTTTTAAAAAACCATTAACATATCCAAAAAATCCTCATTAATACCCCAACTGTACCTCTACCTAACTACGTTCAGAAGAAACAAACAACAAAATGACACCCAAAGTGGTAACAAAGTATGACGTTAGCGGTAGGGCCCAATCGTACATTCAGCACGCGGCGAGGCTATAAAATTAAATAAATCCGTTATTTTTCAGGCTGAGCGAGGCGCGGTCAATCGGCCGGCACGATAACGCCTCGCATTTGTAAAGATTTCGCCGGGTTCACCGACGGAGACTATTCGCCCGACTACTGGCCATACGTTTGTGTGTACTAAGATGCTCATAGAAATGACTCTTTCCTACTTTAACTGTTTGAACAGAACAATGTTGAGTCAAAATTCAAATTCATTTATTCTAGCCTGGCTTCATTTCAAAGCACTTGTGAACATCATCTTGGCAGAGACACTTGCTACGAGAAAAAGATGAAAAGAAACTCGTGAAGCTCGTTTAAGCATGGCAAAGTTCGTTTAAGCAATAAACATTATATAAAAGTTCTGATTCTGACAATTGGAACTGAAGTATAGGAAAATCATAAAAAATAATTATAAAATAAACCGGCCTAAGGCATACATACACTTGCCTTACGTGTTTTGTATGACAATATGTAAAAATGTATAATGCAACTAAATTAATTCTGAAGAAACATTTACAGAACTTTCCTATATTTATTAAGGTGTATGCAATGCAGTGGATTTCATTGATTACCGTAGGATTGTAGTACTGTCTACAACTACCTCAAACTTTAGGATACACTTAAAAAGTTAAGTTAAATTGTATGTTTTGAGAATACACTAATCTCAAAAACTATTATTTTTTCTAGGCCATCTCTCCAATACATTTGAATTAAATAAGCTTAGTTCAACCCTCACTACATTTATTAATGTCGTTGATGGCACTGTCAAAACAATTTTATACTATATGGGTTGTGACCAGTGCCGTAACTAGGGCGGTGCCAGCAGTGCCCAGGGACAGGGCGCAGACCCTGGAGGGGCGCAGACCCTGGAGGGGCGCAGAAATTACTAGACTAGTATTTAGTTTTTTCTCATGCATGGTAGCTTGTAGGTACATTTTGTTTTATTGGGAACATGGTGTAGACGCACCCTACTGTACCTGGCCTGTATTTTCAGAGCCTGGTCAGAGCATTTTTCAAGGGCGCTGTTTTAAAAGCTCGCACTGGGTGCATAAAAGGCTAGTTACGTCACTGGTTGTGACTTGTAATTTTTTCATTATTGACTAATTCAAAATCTTATTAAAAATAATACTGGGCAGATGCCAGGTCTATTGCCAACATAGCCTAATAGCAATGAACAGGCACGCACTACGACGGCTAAGCTGCGAATAAATGAAAATTGATTTTAAGATTGCGCTGCGCCCGGCGCCGGTTGACAAATACGCGGCCTACCGACCCGGCTCTATTACACACGGCTGCCATATTGATTTCACCATTTCTTTTCATTCTGATAAGCACATACTAGTAAATTATTATTTACTGGAACATGGAACTATATAGGGTTGCTTTATGTAATAACATATAAGTTAATTTAATCCAAGTAAATACCACAATGTAACTTTTTAATTAATGCTCTTACTATAGCTACTTAGTGATAGCCCGCGACTTCATTTGAGTGGCCTACAGGTAGTTTGTTATGATGCGGGTAACAATATATTTTTTTTAAATAACCAGTACGCAATGTTTTACACTAGTTTCATAAAATTTTGTTTTTAAGTGAATTTACTCTATCCCAATTAGCTATTTCATATAAATAGTTTTTATATATTTTTCTTATTAATAATTATTTCCCTTAAATCGCTCATAATTTTCCTAAAACTGAATCAAAAGTTTATAAAATTTACTATTATATAAAAAAAAAGTGCAAATCTATCTCTTTGTCACAAAATCTTATAGAATATGTTAAGAGCTCTGTGGAAAGTAGTAATTTATTAATTAAAAAAATCATCATATTGTTATCACACAACATAAAGTAGGAAAACCGCTCTAAAATTATTTAAACAAGTCCCCTTAGTATAGAGATAGGGATGCCAGCCATCAGTCCCCAAAAAATGTAAAAATCAAGAGCGCCAATTAGCCGGAGGGTGGCAGCGGGGCGGCGGGGACCCACACGTGACGTCGCTCATCTGCATCATGGCCGCCGCTGATGCAAATTTAAACACAGTTTAAACTTGTCTTTATTGCATCATTTAATTTTTTCCATTTTCCGCCACTCACTTAGACGTCAGTGGCTCAAAATGGGTATTTTATAACGGAGCTTGTATTCATGTTTTTGGGGTTCCATAGCAGAATATGCTAATAACATAAACCTCCATGTTCGTATGCCTGTGAAGATCTTTTTACGTAAATTATAAGTAAGTGTATAAGTATGTAACTTTTCAGTATTTTTTTTTATTGTGTATACTTACTTTGTTTATTGTATATTTTATTTAATGTGTATAAACTATAACTTAATAAAAAATTTCTTTCTTTCTTTTGTTTTCTTACTTACTTTGTTATACTCGCCACAGTTTAGTAGTTTGTTTCAACTATGTTTTTTTATGAAATCTGCTCGTAAATACACTTTTTATCAGTTGTGTAGCTAAGTATCATAGGTATCCTCGACCATTATTTCAAATATATATATCTGTGGTTTTTCATACATGACCATGAATAATGTATCATACGACTCACCTTATTTAATGATATATCATAGCATAATGATATCAGACGTCTAAGCTTTTTTCCTTAAGTGAAACCGACTGCAAAAAAGAAGGTGGTTTGCAAATGGAATTTATAATATTTTACTCTTATTCGCTATATCTCCACATAACGTGTGATGCTATAATATTGAATTACATCACTTAGTTTTAATTTTCTGCCACTCAATCAAACGATTGTGGCTCGTAATGGCTTTGAGCTAGTTTTTGGGGTTCCGTAGCAGTTTATTTGCAAAAATCATATAAATATCCATGTCTCTTTGGTAAATCAAGCTTGCGTTTTTGTCATATTAGTAAAAGTCAACTAAAGTCCGTCACAGTCTAGTCAAATTCTACCCCAGTAAAGTACTACAACTAGGAATGTATACTTAGGCTTGTAGCAAAGTTCACAGAAATCTCTAAATGAAACGTCACGTGGTGTAGGTAAAATAATTGGATTTAAAAAACCAGTGGACGTTAACAGAGCTCCAAAAACTCTTTGAGCTCAATTTATTTGTAAGAAACGCTTATAAAAGTTTGTAAAATCATTTTAAAAAATAAACATACAAAATTTCAGCTCAATCGGAAAACAGGAAGTGGGTCAAATTGATCATGTCGTAAGTTTCATCGCAGACACCCGGTGAAGCTAAATTCAAAAGTTTTTAAAAAAGGTCAGAATTTAATTATAATTTTACAAAAAAATACACAATACAATATCCCTACTTATAGTATTTAAATTGCTTGTCACACAATCGAATAGATCTTACTGTATTTAAAAAAAAAAATAGAACAGCCAAGACTAACGTGTCGTGAATGAAGAAATTATGCGGCGTGAACACATTACTACATTTGAGAAATGTAAAAAATATATTTCGTGGGAATTCCAGGCACGTAATGAGTTGTACGTTTTTTGTGCTATTTAATATTGTGAAACGAGAGGGACGTGATTAAGTTTGGGGCTTAATATCCGGCGGGGATGCGCAAGACGTAATGCATTTTTGGTTCATCCAATAAGGGTTGCCACTAAATAAAGACATACATTTTTTTATAAATTTTTTACACTATTTCGATTAGCTATTATTATAATCAGCATGATAGTCAACATTATAGAATATTATTTTTTTCTGTAACAATTATCTAGGTTAGTATTTTTGGGTGCAATTAATTTACGATATGGAAAGCAATAAACTAGTAAAAGGATTGTTGTAAATTGATAAGCCAATTATATTTACGACCATTTTAAGATATGTGAACTTGTACTTTTATAATTTTATTTCCTAAGTAGTTGAACTACTTCAACTAACTTCCATGCTGTTATAAATCAGTTAGCATATTTTCGTGGGGATGGACGCCTGCCACTATTACTGAAAGATTTTTAAAAATGTTTCATTTAGGTACTTACTTTTAATTAGTTATTTTGCAAATCACAAAAATAAAATAAAAGAGGTACTCAGAATCGAATGATATTTTTTGGGTGAATTCTGCGGAATGAGTGAACATTAAAAACCACTTTAAAATAATAAAGCCGATGTACCGATTATAAGTATACAAAAAAAAACTTTACAATCAGTAATATCGTTCAAGAAACACATTTTAAAGTAAAATCCACTTCAAACGTACCGAGCCTAAATTATCTGTTCCGTAGTTTAAGATTGTGGCCCCAAACTTAAAGCTTATACTTTGTGTAGTAGACAACAGATACACGTACACAAATACCTGTTTTAAATACATACTTATAAAACATCCGAGAGATATCATATATTTTGTTTAGGACTTAAGTTTGCATGCTATGTAATAATAACGTACCTAAATAGGCAGAGCTTAAATAGTTTTAATAAGATCCTCAACTTTGTGATATGTATCTTTATTTAAGGCAAATAAATGATTTTGTATCTATGTAAAAAAAAGATATTACGTAATTGGAAAAGAAACATTATTTTATACAAATAATAACAACGTATGACACATTTTGCAAAAGCTTTATTCAATAATGTGAACTAGTTTTGACAGCCCTAGTAATTTGCTGTCCAGTAGCGAATAGGATACGACGACTGTCGGAACAGTAGCGACGCGTCACAGCTATTGAAACAAACAGCTACCACATCATACACAGCTTTTGTCATTTCAATTTCTACTTTAGCACCTAATGCTTTAAGCTTTTATTACTACATCTAAAATTATGGTTTGCAAAAACGTATAGATCTGCGAACAAGGGAGGGATGTGTGTATGACGTTATGAAATAAAATTGAAGCCGCAAGGGCGCGCGACATGGATCTAATTAAATGATAAGCTATATCTAAGATTAATGTCCTCTAGTAAAAAGACGACCGACTAGCTTCGCATTCACGTCTAGTTTAAAAGATAATGTCCAGCTCATTAAAATTAATGAATCACTGGGACTGCAATATGAGCCCCGTTCCGAACTCAAAGTTAGTTAGTCTGCTAATTACTGCGGTTGGACAAAGCTTTTCACAATTAAAAGCGAAAGTTCATCAATATTGTTTATGTTTTGTTTTGAATGTTCTGAGGAGATATGTGTCTTTTTTTGCTCACTTTGCTTGAAAGAGGGTTGATGTTCAAACAGCTACACATCTCGCTCTCTCAAGTGGTATATCTTATCATATACCTATGTTCGTGTGCGTCTTAAGTAATAAAATTAATAAACTCGATTGTTTTTTAATTTTTCCATATAATCTTTTTTTTACTCTACACAACATGTCACTAGTATAATTTAATAATCATTTATAATTTAATTAGCATATCATCATCATAACCATTGTTAGGCCAAGAAGATTCACAAAATTACAGCTGAACATAAGTCTCTTCTATTTAATTCTAAAGTGAACCGAATGTAGGCGGCTTGCGGTTATTATCGATAATGGTTAATATCGTCTCGTAAAGTGAGTATAGTCCCGAAAAATAGCTTGATATAACTATGCTAAAAAAATAACAGTAAATTTGCATAAATATCAAAACAAAACATGTGATTCCCATCATATAGTAAGTACCGTCAGCAATACATCATTACGTTGCACTTTCGCCCCTAAGCTTTATATCTGCGTTTATGTTAAATTGAGATTATACTCCATTAAGTCTGCCACAGCCAAGGACACCACAAAATAAATAAGGATTATATTAACGACTGGTTAAGTGCCGTGAGAAAGACTTACACAAATAAAATCAAAAGAGAATGACACGTTTATATAAGCGGACGTGTCGCGCTGGTGCGAAGGGCTATTATGTTCTGTGGGTGTAAATGAGAAAATGTAATACTATTTCGGATTATTGACGTAATCTGTGAATGATCGGTGCCATTGTGCGGTCAATAACACTTCGACTATTGAATAAAAACGTGAGGAGGAAAGACAGTTAAGATAAACAATACGTTATTTTTTTAGTACCCATTGACATTTTAAAGTTCTGATTTATAGTACAGTTTACGACAATAATAAATTTAATTAATTTGACGGCGAATTTTGATAAGACCTAGAAATCATTGGTTTGCTATTAACTAACAGATCATTATTTGATTGACCAGTGGAGGTCGGTATACCTACACTTCACTCCTGAGGTCGTGAGTTTCGATTCCTACACAGGACAAATCTTTGTGTCCGTGAACATGAATATTTGTTCTGGACTGGATGTTTTCCTATGTATATTAAGTATGTATTAAACTATATTTTTTTATTGGCCATGAATTTTTTATGACTGCTGCTGCTGCATTTATTATTAATGATTTTAAAAGAAATAAATATATATTTAATTATAATTATCATATGAAAACTTTGTTGATAGAGAAAATTAGTCAAAGAACCTTTACAATGATTCGTTCGTCTTAGTTAAACCACAAATCGAAACTAGAATTGTGTGAATTACTGTGACGTGAGCGTCACAGCTTCTCTTAGCTGCAATAGCATCATTAGGGCCTTTGACAGCCTTCAATGGAAATCAAATGCAGGGAATGGTACGTTAACTCAATGCGCTCCATAAACGTCTGTTCGGTGGCATATCAAAAGCGTTTTGGCCGCCATTAGCCGCATTACCGCTTTTGAGCCACGGCAGTCAATATACGCGATCCGGCCCGCATACGTCACGGTTCACAATAACGCGAGTCACTCCAACGAATTTCGGAAGTCGACTGAGTGCTGCAGCTCTTTTGACTAGCATATCAGCAAGTTCTTTGTATATTTATAATAAAGAAATTAATAATAATAATTGTTGTTACTTGTAGAAGTTACATGTTTGAGCTGTAGATATTTAATCCAGATAGAGGGTGTGTAGGGATCCTACCAAGATCAAAGGCGCCCAAGCCAACCTCACCGGCAAGTACACCTGCCGATCAACGAACGAGGCTCTGGCAAACACATAAGTTCCTGGTAAGCGGCAATAGGCTCGCAACCTATTACGTGGGTTTACCAACAATATGATTGGCGAAATGTGGGCATATATTATGCATTTACACTTTCGGGAAAACAGGCGTAATATTGTTTATGCATATATATCTAACGAGGGCGAAACATGGAATCTAATATTCTACATGTAGGTATGACAAGTACTAGAGAGTATGTGAGATTGTCACTACGCACGACTAAGGCATGAGTAGCGTCAATCTACAAGTTTGGCTCAGGCTCCCAACTTCCAACATTACTTATTCTAAGTGGACACCTTTTTTAGTGCAATTTCTGTAATGAAACTTAATATTAATAGGTAGCAATAGAATTTCATATATAAATAAATACTCACATGAAGATTTACTGTGTTGACGCTCTTTCTATACTTTAGTAGTATGTATATTTAAAAAAAGAAAACAAAAGTGCTTTAGTCTTGGCGATAGTCTACAGCACTGTTAATAATGTGTGTGATTATGTTATTTTCATATCATCTGTATCTAGATGACCTATAATTCTTCGTCACCATATCACCGAAACCCATTTTCTCGCAAATCCTATTAAATGAATTAGTCGTTTAGGTGTGTTTTTTGCTTTGCTTTGCATTGCGTATCGTTTGAGCTGGTTTGATTGTAGAACTACATGACCTGTCATATCCTACTCACCATGTCACCAAAAACCATTAACTCGCAAATCCTATTTTATGTATTAGTAATTTCGGTGTGTGTTTAGCATTAGTGTCGTTTGAGTTGGTTGGTGTGGTTGGTGGCGGGAACGCGTGCGCGGGAGTCGAGATCGTGTCACCCGCACTCGTGCGATAGCGAGTGTGCGGTAAATGATCTCGTAGTGCCATTCCGAGGCACACTTCTATACCATAGATTTAAATGGAGTTAGAAATGACTGTACTAAGTGGTTGGTAGAGGTATTGAATTAATTGCTTATAAAATGTTTGTACATTTAATATAAGGTTTTTTTAGACTTATTATGTCATGCTTAATAAATAACATAATAGCCCCTAAATATCCCTCTCCTGGTCTTGGTAATTTCCGAAGCACGGAAGCGCTAGATTTTATTCGATGCACTCACCCATTATGTAAGCTCTGCTTAACTGCGGCAATGATTCAGACCACCTATCCAGCGGGCACGCTTCGCAAGCGCAGACTCGATATGAAATGCCACACTAACGTCATCTATTCAAGGTTAGATTTTTACATTGCACAATAAAATGGCTGCATAGAAATGATTATTTGTCTACAATAATCTTTGTCCTATGGTAAAAGCTTTGCTTAGTTTAGGACTAGTAGTGTAGGGCTGGTAGTGTACGGGTGGTATAGTAGGGCTGTTAAAGATTACTTATTTCGCATTATATAAAAATTTAGGGACTAGAATATCACTTACCACCAGAAAAAAATCTCGTCTATCCTGTCTTTTTATGAAAGAAAAACTTCCAGTACTTCATGCCGATTTCGAAAATTCGTAATCCATTACTATAACCTCAAAGCTCTACTACAGAGTGGCATCGGAAAGGTCGCACGCGCCGCGCACGCGACAGCAACGATGCCTATCTCAATTTATACGTCTATCGTTTTAGGCAAGGGGTCGCCTCGCCATGACCATCGAGGCAAGCGATCCACGGTCAGAAATTATGGTACTCTAGATTTGGGGCGACAATTGTTCACTGATTAGTGAAAATATGACTGTTGCAGTTTTATCCACCCTTCTGACTGTGTGTAAAAATAAATTATTTTCATGCTATATAATATGCAATTCATAATTTATATCTTTCTAGACGCATCTTTACCCACGTAATAAAATATGACTGGAAAATAAAATAAACGAAAAGATTTAACTTCATCGATGTTTTTATAGTCTAAGCCTGGTAACGTAACAGTCCTCATATAGGATATTATTATAGACTACAGCTTTAAATGACAATTAAAAAGACGCAAATATACTCACAGCTGTAATATATATACCTCAGTTATTTACATTTATGATATAATTAACTAATATTTGACTGAGAAAAAGCTTTGAATAAAGAGGGGCGAAGCGCAGACGACACGACGGATTCAATAACCCGTACCGTAAATACCTGCATTGTGAGCGATCCACGACGCTCATTTGTTCTGTCGACATTTTAATAATCGCATATTTTATTTCAGCCGCAGCTACTTTACTTTGATGTAAAACGACATTAGGCAAAACGACCAGTTAGTTACATATGAATAAGGTTCTTTGAACCTATTTTTATAGTGTTGTATAACCGCTTGAGTGTATGCATACACAACCCTCGAGCCAAGTCTGAACTGTTATAAAACGTTCAAGTTGGTGTTTACAGCAGTAGCTTGAGCGTTATGTAACGTTTATCACTGCTGTGTTGAAGTGTTACGGGTGCCAAAATCATCCGCTGTAAGACCGCCGCTGAACGTTTCCTCTACTAAAGAAATCTTAGCCCACAGACGGAAAACACAAGCAAGTATATCCAGATGCCGCCTTCACTCGCATTCACCACACTTAACCTAGAAAGCTAGGTCTCTACTTCTCCACCGCCACACTGCCGGTCGCTACATACCGCAATACAAGACAAGACTGAATTTTGCTCCGAATGGGAGCATAAACATTCTTAACTAGATAAAAACCAGCACATGAAAGGCGAAACTCTCTTCCACACCAGAGCCTGAGTAGCACACAAATTGCGTAACGCTCTTTGCCGAAAAATGCGCACTCCGGCTCGTCATACCTCATGATGGCTCATACAGCGCATCCTCTATGGAAGCCAACCTGCTGTATGGATCATAAGTACAAGTTATAAGCACCTTACAAAGCCTGATGTCATAAGCGAGAAACAAGTAGTCATTAAAGGAGTGAAGTGTTTTTTTAATGGCTTGGGTAGAGACCCAGTCAGATAGTATATAAAAACACAGTTTAAACCACTTTAGTGGTATCCCAGAAAATATAGAAGTACTATAGCACTTTATTATCTGTGATAGAAGCTAATAAGACGTCATACTTGCATATAGTACAAAGTCAAACGTAAGTGCAGAATAAAGATTATACCACGGGTCACTTGTATCAGACGTTTTGCAAACAGTCGAATATTATCCTATTACTGCCGCAAAGGCCGCGCATTGGGCTGCTTCCATGTCTCAGAATTTTAATTAAATTGTTCATTGGCTCAATTAAATCGATTATTAAAAAGCGTAATGTTGCATATAACCGCTGTAACGTGAGAATCGTAAATGATTTGCATTAATCAAAAACTGGTCTCCACCTTGTCGTGGTGGGGGGGTGGAGTATCTCCCGGTAGGGCGCAGAGGGCGCTAGGGATAAGGTAACGAAAAGGTTAAAGGGGGGGAAACTAAGAGGGACCTGTGGAGGGCGCAGCGGGCGGGCCAAGAGGGCCCGTTAAGCAGTGCCAGAAGGTTCTTAGCCAGCGGGGGCAGGGGCCCCAGCTGTCTAACCATGGACCCTTCGAGAAGTCGGCTACACACGCTATGGTCGCACAAGGAGGTAGGAGGAGCGCGTCCACTGCGCCTCTCTGAGGTGGTGCTCCCGGTTTTGGTCCGGGGGACGTTGGCTGCAGGCGGGGTATCAGACGCTGCAACCCAAGTACTGGCCCCCGCCTTTTTCTCAACAAGCGCAGGCGTCGTCGGAAGATTTTTAGTGGGTATTACTGCTGGCAGTCGCGTCTGCCGGTCTTGAGTCTCACACCCCCTTTCGATCCCCCCTTGGCCGGAAGGCAGTGCGTAAATGCATTATGTTATCGACGTAAAACAAAAAAAAAGGGCTCGGGACGTAGCAGGCTCATGAAGGAACATGGATGGTTTTTAGTCAGTAAAAGTCTGACACACTCTCCCCGCGGGAGAAGGTCATTAGATGATTTTCCATCCATAAAAAAAAGCTCATATAGTCCCGGAGCTTTAAAGCGGGCCATGAAATGACATGTATGCGTTATAAATGGGTGCGCTTGTATCCGTGCTTGTTTTACAATATGGAGCGCTCTTTAATTTTTTTGACAGCATCTCGATTCTAATTTGAGTTGGTGTATACTAATGAAATCAGGTATTTAATAGGTATATTATTCATCGAATGAAAATACATACTGAGCTTCTTAGGAATAAAGACCTGACTAGAAGTATAAAAATATACTTGCCATATCGGTTTCTAGTTTACTAAGATTATTATATTTACGACTAAATAATATTTCATACTACTTACCTATTACCTAGCTACATATCGACAAAGGAAAATAGTTGGAGATAACGTAATTATTAGAGAATGAAGCTCCTATTACATTTTGTTCTCCGCCATAGTGCAAGCTACGGAGGAAGCTGCCGTAAAATAAATTTTCCCACTAATTGCTTATTGTCAGATCGAGTTACATCTTCGTGGACAATTAAATTGATGCTAGACAGCTCCTTCAGACATAATTAGGGCCTCAGGGTTACATTGATATCTATATATAGGTACTAAGTTAATTACCTGCTACTTGGAAATAAATTGCCAACGGCAGGAAGCTACGCGGTATCACAGTTCACATATGGGTGACCGCTTGAGTCGATTTAAGACACCGAGCGCCTTCTTGCCTTAATAAGGCAGGTTTATTTGGACTAAATGTTGTAGTAGTTTAGCCAAGTCTAAGGCCCTTAGCGGCAGAAGCGACAGCCGTAGGAGGCGGCTTAAATTGTTTTAACATGACCCTTACACCTGCATTTGCCAATACGCACTACGGGACCACGTAGTGGGATAAGACCTGAATCCATTTCGCCTTAGCTTTTGAAAGAAGACCCAAGTTTAGTATTAGTCCCACACCCCCTTTCGGTTCCCCTTTGGCCGAAAAGCACGTGCGTAAATGCATTTTGTTATCGACGTAAAAAAAATGGCTCGGGACGTAACAGGCTCAAGAAGGAACTGGGATATTTAGACTTTAATGGTGATGATGACATATTAAACTAAAATAGTTTAATTATATTTCGCTTATGTCAAAAACTAGAGATTCATATGCGATTTTTATCTTTATTATTATATAATATAATGTGGACTATAATACTTTACTCCCCCGTTCAGCCATCTGCAAGTGACTGTTAGTATTTTAACGAGAAAGTATTAACACCTCCCCGTAGTTACACTGCTGGGAGCTTATTGCTTATTTTATTTTATTCAAGATAATTATGGTCGGATAAGTAGGTTGGAAGAAGGCCTATAATCTGTAATTTTAGAGAAATCGCTTCTAAAAGCTGAATAATACCTTGACCAAATGTATGAAAATGTAATTAAAACATAAGTAAAAAGCATCAGTATCCTGTTCCCGTGTTTACCTAATTGGCCCTTAGCGTTCCCGACTTTATGATAGACAACGAGTTGGGTTTATAAATCCACGACATTAAGGACTATTATCATCTGTTATAAATTGCCATATCGACGCTCCTTAATTCTCCCAATTGCGTCATCATCGTCTAATTTATTGCTTTTCTTGTGAATGGCAGCAATTCAATACGTCAGCCGATGGTGTTTGTACGAATTTACACGACATTGGAGCGTTTCTAAGTAAAATCTCACGTTTTTGACAAAACGTTAGTAGTTTGGTACATAGATCGTTTTGAGTGTAAACAAGATTTACTTATTGATATTGTGGCAATTAGATTATCTAGTTTTTCAACTGTGCACTTTTTTAAAAGCGTACTGCCCATTTTCATTGTTGATCCCGGCTGTCCGCTAAAGACTCAGAATTTCCTTGAATATCTAATTATCGCATATTATGTATGTATGTATGTATTAACTATTGAAATCATACGCAACTTTAACAAACAATAAAGATAAACGGTGACGTAAAGTTCAAGGATTAAAGGCAGATTGTTTAAGATGCAATAAGCCTCCGAAACATATGTTCTCGGAGAAAGTTTAAATATGGGTAAAGCTCGATCAATCACCGACAATGGTATCGCGCAGGGCCCCGGGGGAAAAAAGTTGAACGGCTCCCGCTGATTTATCGGCGTAGTTGGAATTATCGCCATTTGCAATTCTTGCCGCGGCAAGTTTCGGCAAACAAGCGATAACGACCTGTGGGCGGGCTGGAATGCTGGGGTATCCACTCGTAGGCATTCTTTCTTGATGTCCCACGAATGTAAGTACATTTTAATGACATAGTGTCAAGCTAATACTCTAGGATAATATCCTATAGCCAATACATTCGATAAAGCTTGAAATTCTTGTTGCGTATATAGATATTGACGACCGATATGGCGTGGTGGTCAGTAAACCTGCACTCCGCTCCTGGGGTCATAAGTTCGATTCCCACACAGGACAAAACTATGTCTGCATGAACATGAATATTTGTTCTAGTCTGGGTGTTTTCTATGTATAGTATAAAGAAGGTAAGTATTTACAAAACAAATCAAGTTGTTATGTATCTCATCCGTTATTTTGTGAATACCTATTCATAACACAAGTTCTTAACTCTTGGAACTAAATCAATGGTGTGATTGCAAAACAAAACCTCTATGATTTTTATCCAGATTTATATTTTTTATACATTTTCAAATATAACTACTGAAAATTGTTTCATCGACTTAGCTTGAAAAGTCCGCGAAGATTCGAATGGAACTACAACCGCTGTAGACAGATGACTCCCCTGGGATCACGGCATAGCGGCAAGGCACATCAATCGGTTCTAGACCGGAAATACGACTTTTCCGAGTAAACTTCGCTACACATATGTATACGATTCTCCAGTAAAATCTAAAGATATCTCCTGCTTTGTAAAAAAATATTCTTGACTGGCTTTACTTACTTTTTACTCATGATGTTTGATAAGGGTTGTTTTGTTATTGGTTTGTGTCTTTGTGCATCCATGTGTTCTAATTTATTTCAGAAACAGCTTGACCGATTTGAATGCGGTTATCTGTAAAGGCTTTGTTGCCAATGGATAGATAATCTTAAATTAAAGTTCCCATGTAACTATCTAGGAACAAAATATTAAGGTATTAAGAACATAGTAATTTCCTATATAGACAATAGTAAGCATATTTGACTGTAGGTACCTTACATTTCGGAATCTTTATACAAATTAGTGTGCCACATGACTCGCTGATACAAATTAGTGTGCCACATGACTCGCTGATACAAATTAGTGAGCCACATGACTCGCTGATACAAATTAGTGTGCCAGATGACTCGCTGATACAAAATAGTGAGCCACATGACGCGCTGATACAAATTAGTGTGCCACATGAGTTCACACATTTCAAAGTGTTTATGCACTTTGTCCACCTTTTGGGTAACTAGTTCCAGATGCTAATCATCTTCACTATACATGACATAGCTTTTTACTTTTTAAAAAGAAGATATATTTCTTCTTGTTAAAGGTCAAAGGAGAGGACTGATAAGTGTTACTCTGCATGTAAGTATTCTGTAACAAACAATTCTGTAACAGGTGGCTATCAAAAGCACAACTTACACGCAATCACAAACAGTTTCACCGTAATAAATGATCCCAACGTCTACGCGTCGTTGGTGTAATCACCGCTTCACGACCCCTTCGCCTCAGTCAAGTTAACACCCACCCGACGACGGTCATCAAGAGCAAAACAACATTAACCCTCACATAACGTACGCCGGGTAAATTTTGATGGCAATTATCTTAAGCTTACTCCGTATTGTTATTTTAATGACTGAAGAGACTAACAATACTTTCGGTGCTATGAGATATTCCAACAAGCATCACCGCACTGTGATTACCGCTAGACTTCAATTGCAAAAGTATAAATCAAACCACAATAACCAAGACAACATTAAGACTAATGTAATGGAAATGTGAGCATTCCATTCATTGCCAGGATCTAATTATATTTACAAATTTATTGTGTATTGAGCCGATTCGGTGAATCAAAAGAATTTTGGACTAATAGTTCGTTTATTACAAAATGAAGCTTACAGAATGAGTTCACAGAAGTATAATTTACAATAATACCTGTCTATGTCATTTATAATAGCCTTTTTGAGGTCATTATACGCCTGTAGTTCTCTCCTAAACAAACGTCATTATTTAAAATAGGTATTGAGCGGTTGAGTATATTGGATTCCACCACATTCATGGGCATATTGCTACATACACGAATTATGCCTCGTGGTCCTACCAATGTCGGTCCAGCAAAAAATCTTGTACCGTAGTATGGATTAGATGAGAAACAATGCACTATTGATTCATAACCACTAAGAGCAGTCACCATATTCTCGGCAAATTCCGCCACGGACCACGCCGCACATAAAACTGAGAATTCTTCCCAATTCTTATAGTTTGCCACTTCTATGTCTGCTTTTCTTACAAGCCGTGTCAATGTATCGAACTTTTCAGGAGATAAAGAGAAACTTGATGGAGTAATGTTGGAGAACAGTGGAACTATCGTCTCTTCTGAATGTCCACCAATAACAGGCACTTGTACATAATTAGGACTAACATTTAAAACGCTAGCAACCAATTGCCGTGATCTTGCAGAGTCTATATGCGTAATCCCACAAAGTTTCACTGGATTAAATGCTCCGTACTCACTCATCAATGAACTCGCAAAAGGAACGATACAGTTTAATGGATCAGTAAAAATTGCAAAAAATGCCTCTTTGTTTTCATCAGCTATAGTTCTGCAAAGCGTACGTACGGCAGGTGCGTTCGCTGAGAGTATTTGTCTTTTAGTATGACCAACCTTCTTGGGAGTTCTGGATAACATAAGTATGAGATTAGAATTACGCACAGCAGGCGCTAAAGAATATTGTCCACTAAATGCCTGTATCCGAGTTCCTCGGCTAATAGAAGCCAATTCTAATGCAAAACCTTTGACTTTTTCATCATCATCATATAAACGAAGTCTCGTAATTTTAGGATTCTGCATCAGAAATAGAGACACGTTCGATCCAACGGGGTTTGCAGCTCCTATCACAGAGACTTGAACACATCTGTGTTTTATTGTTGTAATCTTTTTGAAACTATACTTTGGAATCAATGTTTTTGTTAGCCTAAACATGGTGCACGGTTTTCAAATTGCCTTTACCTTGTTTGTCTTACATTTTTGTTTAAAAAAATTGTGTTACATACTGTAGGTGCATTACATATTTTTACTTATTTAAATTTTTAATAAACGATGTGCTATTTCTACATTTTGTGATATTTTGACAACTATGACAATGTTTGCCACTTTTGTATGTTTATTAAAAAAGAGAGAGGTTGTTTTCATTCAAAATGACACCTAATTTGTCTTATTCCGGACTTCTTTTTTTCAAATATTTATATCATAAGTATCGCCGAGTGTTCAACACAAAACATTAATCTCATCATTACTACAGGGCGTGGTCCAAAGGGGGGGGGGGGGGGGCTGTAGCATGGAACACATCAATTAAAAATTGCGTATACTAATTTGCTCGATATATAGGTAATTTTATTTTTATTCTTATATATTTATATTATCATATGTAACCCCCTCCAGAAGACTGAGACCGCGCCTGCATCATTAAAATTTTAGTCCACTAACATCCCACGCGGCCTCCTCTCTCGAACCAAGTAGGTATGTAAGAGAGCCATAGTTCATTCACCACGCTCGCCCAGAGTGGATTAGTGGACATTTACTAAGTAATTTTTTATAGATATAAGGAATTTCTGCTCCATTAAAATAATAAGGATCATAATTTTTTTGAAAAATCTTAAATTATTATAAATAAAATATTTTCTTTGTTGTGAATTTGGTAAGGTTGATATTAATTTTTCACTTGCCAGTTCCACTCTTTCTGATCCGTGATATATCATAACTAGGGAATGCAATCCCGATCCCGCGAGATCTCGCGTAATTTTTCGGGATCAATCCCGAAGCATAGGTAATAGGACGAGATCCCGTTCGGGATTAGGCAGCAGTGGTCAGCAACGCCATTCATCATTTGTTTGTTTACGTACGTCATAATTGTTGTGCAGTTGTAACCGTTATTTTTCTTAAATTACTCATTTTTATTGTTTATGAAAGTTTATTAAATATAACTTTACGTGTCATGGTTCGAAAGCTAGGAGACCTGAAAACTCCTCTCTCAGAAAAGTTGGTATCTTCGATGAACAATCGTAACCCTGAACGGCGCAGAAAAGCGACTGCAGTGCTGTTATATTTTAAAAAATATCAAGATTTTTGTTTTCTGTCAAATAATATCTTATTTTAATTAACCTCAAAATCAGAAACAAGCAACTTTCATCGTTTTCAGTTATCCGAACTTAACTTTTTTTAAACTAGACGGGATCCCGAAAATTTCGGGATCTCGCGGGATTGATGTTTATAATCCCGCGGGATCCCGAATTTCGATCTCGAGCCGGGGTTGCATTCCCTAATCATAACTATATATAAGAATGTAATTTGCATTCAATCGAATTCCTCCTCCTTTTTCAAAAAGTATTTAAAAAAGGCTTTTGTCATAATGATTGACTTTGTCATATACCTAACATATCTAGCCAACAAAACCAGACCAAATATCCACACACATTTTCAAGATATAAATACCTATCTACACTTAAATTGTTTGTGGATCAGGAACAAAACACATCTGCAGAATGCAGTGTTTGAAAAATATTCATTCTACGTTATTTACTTACTCCCATAAAAATTCTGCAAGGAACTATCGAGTGACCGTAGCTGGAGGATCGAGTGAAGTAGGTCAAACATTGTGTTTGATGTTACGAGCACAACCTTCTATCACTAGACTCAACGTTCATGACACACTCATACAAACACCAGGCGTCATATTAGACCTGTCCCACATACCGACAGAGTCTTTGTTAAAAGGTTTCGTTGGAGAAGAAACATTAGACCGAGCTCTCAGAGGCTCAGACATCGTCATTGCTACGGGAGGAGTAACACAAAGACCTGGCGTGTCTAAAGATGCGTGGTTAGCGGCAAACTCAAATTTTATAAAAATGTTTGCATGTAGAGTGGCCAAAATGTCGCCTTTACCTTTAGTTGGAATTCTCACTGAACCTGTAAATGTGTTAGTGCCAATGGCGGCAGAAATAATGAGAAGCCACGGAAGCTACG
Organism: Musotima nitidalis; assembly: GCA_949126915.1. Lineage (NCBI taxonomy): Eukaryota > Metazoa > Arthropoda > Insecta > Lepidoptera > Crambidae > Musotima > Musotima nitidalis. The sequence continues at coordinate 7,614,585 of OX421418.1, read as the reverse complement.
ATCCGAAGAAGTTGTTTGGTATCACGGCTGTAGATCATCTCAGAGCGCAGGCCTTGTACGCGCTAGAAAACAACTTACCTACTCGAAGCTGCATCGTCCCGGTTATCGGCGGGAGGTCGGGGAAAACTGCGATACCTCTGATATCTCAAGCCAAGCCGAGTTGCAAAATGTGCGAGAAAGCCATTCAAGAAATCACAACAGCTATTCGTAAGTGTGATGAAAGCGTAGTCAACGGCAAGAAAGGTTGGTCGCCTTCACTGTCAGTAGCGTACGGGGCATTGATGTTCACTCGGTCCATGATGGATGCTTTAGACGGGCGACCAGCTAAAGTTGGTGCTTATATAGAAAACAACGACTTCGGCACAAGTTACTTCTCCGGAACTGTTAACGTTAACCACAATGGAATTACTGATATGGAAAGATATTCTGATCTCTCACAATTTGAATGTCAATTATTAGAGCGTAGCTTAGCGTCCATAAGAAAAGATGTCCAAAAAGGTATGAAGATTTTGGAGTTGGCGTGACAAAGATACTTTGCCCCAATTTTAGATAGGTATTTATATAAACACACTAAATATGTAAGAGTCCTATAATTTAATAAAAAACACAAATTAGAATATTTTTTTAACCTATTTATTTACATTTTTATACAAAGAAGTTAATAACTAAATACAACTCAATCATATCACAGGTAACAATCAAACAAGAATTCATTTTAGTTATTTTTTACTACAAAAATAAGAACATTCTACTACCTAGTTACATCAAAATACTTATTCTAATAAACTAGTAACCAATACTGAACACTTTTGGCTATTTATCCGATCAAATATTTTCAATTGCGAATATTAGTTATTTAAAATTACCTAAATAAGTAAAATTATGATATGATTTTTTTTAAACACACGCTATAATTTTCTAGTAATTTGTGTGTTCTCATGGCATTATGAACAGTTTCAGGTAATATTCGTGTTTCAAAACTACATGTATAGGGATCTTGTTAAACCAACCTCACCTGCAAGTAGTGCACCTGTTGATCAACAGCTCGTCTTGATAAGTAAGTTCCCGGTAAGTGGCAATAGACTCGCCACCTAAAACGTGGGGTGGGACCAGGCGTTATAATATGTATGTATATATGTATGTATGCAAAACTATATTACTAATTGGTTCAGATCTTTAAACTATTATGTGATGATTTAGTTAGCGCAGTCTTTAAAAAGATAAAAGTGATATAAGTTTTAAGTATAAATCATTATGTAAACAAGAAACAGTATAGATGTTTTAGCAACCTATAGCGAAAAGCGATCGCTTTAAGACAACCCGTAGTCGTAGATAAAAGAAAGAGTAGTCAATGCTTAAAAGATACATTAATTAAGCAAACAATTTTTTAACAACATGAAGATGTTTATTAATTCACGTAGTTTATTAACAACATAAAGAATTTTCACTTCTAGAAATTCATAAACAATCGATATTTCATTAACAATTTGAAAGACTTCTTTTACATGATCAACATTCGATTATTTTTATTCACATTTTATGGTAAATATATTTTTTATGTCTATGTAAAATATCTGGTTGGTTACTGACTACTATCATGTGTCTGTCACCCAGTTGACTTGGTATATCGTGTCCATTTTTTTAAATTAGCAGAAATTTTGCATTTGTAAATGATTTTGTGATATTTATTTTTTGGCATGCAAGTTAAGTGGAGTCCTTTTTAGGCATATTATATGTAAACTTATGTGTAAAAATTGTTTACTGATTTGAATTCTGTTTTTTGTTTATATGTATTTATGTCTAAATAAATTTTATTTCATTTCATTTTCATTTCAAAATAATAATCAAACATCAATGCTTGTTACAATGTAACATTGCTTTTTTAGCGAAATACTACTTTTGACGTTACGAAATTAATACTACGTAAAATGTTAATATCAAATTTACTTGCTCATTAATATCTTTCAGTTTTAATCTATATTTGTAGATAATAGAAGAGCAGAATGAATATTATAATTATGTCATAACAGTCATTACATGTGTTGCTAAATAAATAATATTCGTACTGCATTTTGTATGTTTTGTGTTTCAGTTCTAGTCACTTATCTAACAAATAATTTAATTCATTAAACCATATTCATAATTAACAACAATTAATTATTATACTTAAATTACTACATATTTGGAAGATTGTATTCCTCACATTTGATACAAAAATAATGATTAAACTTAATATAATTAGCAACTTCTTCTGATTTAAGAAAAAATCATTTTATAGTAATTTATTTTAGTGGCACGAATTGATATCAAAACTTTGGCTTTTTGCCCCTGTGGGCAATCGAGCTTCGAGTATTCACAACAAACACTTAATGCGATGATTCTTCGAATAAAAACCTAGCTGGAAAAGAAACGTATTATTTATGAGTGATACAAATATTTTATTAACAAAAAACTAAAACAAAACACACAATGAACACAAGTTTTGGTAGACTTCATAAAATGTTAGTAAATTAAGTACATTTTTTTTGTAACTGGCGAGAGAAAAACTAACCTAGACGATTTTCTTGCCCTTACATTTACAATCAAGTTCCCGCCCGCAGTAAATTGGCGCGTAAGTTGGTGAATTTCAAAAGAGCTTTATTGAGCTAAATTTTAATAAATTATTTTGACCTTTTAACTTAAAATGCGTAAGAAAACAATGAAGTAAAGTAGCGCTCTTAGTTTAGCGATGAGGTTATCGAAACAGTCAGAGAATTAAATAATTTATTGATTCAGGCGGAAATCCATTGTAAGCAAGTGATGGATTAAAAATATCTTTGTAAGGGCGAAACACGTGTCGTGTTGAATAGTTTCTCGATTTTTCGGGAAATTATAGTAGCGCGGGAATTGTTACAAAGATATTTTTAATCCATCACTTGCTTAGTCAGAGAATTATTATTTATAGAGATCAGACCTTTAATGGGTGGTTTGTTTGGCATCGAGCGCTTACGCTTTGAAAGACACGTTAAGACTTTATTCCCAATCACACGATTGGAGGCTCTTAAGAAATAATCTTTAATATTTCATTTAACATTGTTTTAATTGGGTAGATAGTTGCCTGTTTTTTTTTTTTGCATTTTATCAAAAAGAATAACAATCTTAGGAACAGTTGTGAAAAAGTCATTTCTTTGGTTAGTGACTCCTCTAGATAAATATTTTTTTTAAATTCATTCCATACTTTCGAAATGGACTAGAGGTAAAATTTTTCAAACAAGTTTAATTGTGATTTTACAAATATAAGATTTTTAATGATTCGTTCTGACAATTATAAAATAACATGAAAAAGAAAAAGTCTGTCTACTTACATTTTATTCTTCATTGCTTTTACTAATATCGCTACTGCTCTCGCTGGCCGACGTTGATCGCATGCTCACAGAGGTCTCCTTAAACTGGCTGATAAAGTCCAGCAGCTTCTGCAAGTTTCTCTGGGTCTTAATTTGGTCCGACAGTAACTGCCGCTTCTCAGCATTATGTTCATCTAGATTCTCCTTCAACAACGCTGCTCTCGCTTCCAGTTTACGCAGATCCTCGCATAGTTCTATGTTTCTTTCTTGCAACCGTTTGCGTTCCGCTAGTTTGTCTGTTAATAAGAAGTAAAAAATTTCTTTTATATATATTGAACGCCAAATGACCGATAAACAAAAGGTTTTCTATTGGGTATGTGCCCGATGGCGTTAATTATGTTTAGTTTTTATTTAAGAAGTCAACAGCTGCAACATCAATACATTTATAATATAAATTATTCAAGTGTAACAGCCAAATTATTAAAAGGCAATTAATGTACCTTACTTTTTCATTTGTTTATATTTTAATTGTTGTCAGAATAAGATGGCGTAGTTTTTTAGCATATCGTCGAGTGAGGCGTATAGCGTATAAATGTTGGGGATCCCTAAAGGATGTAAAGTTCAACAAAAATGGCGGTTGTCTGCGCAGGCGAAATTTGTAGGAACAGAAACAGACAGATATTGATTTAACACATGCGCATAAGCGAGGGCGGCGTGAGGGGGTAGCGCGTTATAATACCAGTAATAACGCGATACCCCCTCACGCCGCACTTCGATTGAGACCCGATAATGTGTTACTGCGCATCCATTATTTAACTTATTCACGGCGGATAACCAGTTTCCATAGTGAATACTTGCCTGTGTAAAGCTGCGCATGCCTAACGCTAGCCAATCCCACAGCCACGCTAACGCCCACGCTTATGCCCCCGCTTCCGCCTACACCCACACCTACGCCCGGATCCGGCAGAGGCTCGTCGCAAGAGCCACAACGCCCGTCCACACCGCAACCAGTGTGTTGCCACACTGAACATGCCACACACCACACCAGAAGAGACGGCACATCTGTAAATAACACATTCCAATATAATTATTATGGTTTGGATACATTTATTTGCATACAGTAGAGAACATACAAATTATTTTTAAAAAAAACTTTTGTTACATGAATACGAAGTGAAGTGGGTATGTATAAAAAAAAATCTAATGCAGATCAAGCTCGAGTAAAGCACTGAAGCTGTGGATATATCAAGTCATTCATCATAAAAACAAAACCAATCAAATAGCGATTGATTCATCAAAATCTAATGTAAATAAATAACTTGTGTTTTATTTTAACACTCCTATTAGCCTAGTACGTCCGGTAGTAGGGGACGGCCTTCCATGCGATGGACCTATGATTTGATCTAGCTGGCGGGAAGCTGGATGCTGGCAGCTCTTGATCGATTAACGTGAAAAATAAATGGGGAGACATATGTCCAGCAGTGGACTTCTAATGATAATGGTAATATTGACACCTATCTCAGAAGCAATGAGACAAATCTAAAATATTTTCCTCTTTCGTACCAATCTTGTTCGAGTTACTTACTTACGATTCGTCCATACATTTCGGTCCTTCGAGCCGGACAGTTATTTAACAATTTTAAAAATTAAGTGGTACTACATTCCGTGAAACTGTAAATAACCCAACATATATTATATTTAAGTAAATGGTTATATCTCTGTATCATAAGTACTCAACCAACTTACCATTTCTTCCACAACTATGACACACTTTCCGAGTAGGCGAGAGAACTGGCTCAACTGTGAGTCCTGCTGGCAAGACTGACACCCACGCGGGCTTACTGCTCCAACCGTCTAAAAACATTACAAACCTTTATAGGAATACTAAAACAAAAAATGTATCAATTTTATGCTTAAATTGTATAACTCTTATTATCATCTTAATCATTCAAAACCAAAAAAAATATTTTATTGTTGACACATTTAAGTTTTATAATTATTATGTTTTAATTGTTCTAATATGCTAACTACATTAATACCAGTAGGTCCCAGATTAAGATTGTATATATAATATTAATTATTTAATTAAACAGCACTTTTCTTTTTGATTTGACAGACAAACTAAATAAAATCATTATTTGACTACTTACTACCTTTATTTTCAGAAGATGAACCTGATGGCGAACCTTCACGGGAAGACTTATTTTGTGTCTGAAATATTATATTAAATTAGTTGATTCGTAACATTGTTAAGGCATAATTTACTAAAGTGATCGTTTTAAATGCAGTAATAATCAAATACTGCAGCGACAAAAAATATTGATAAGGTGTGATGTGACTCATGACAGAAATCATCACCCTACCACCCACACCCACCCACCTACCAAGGTCCACAGCTGAACATACATACATACATTCAGGCCTGTTTCCCCGAAGGGCTAGGCAGAGGCATATTATACGTCCACACTTCGCCAATGGCGAGCCTATACGCGTGAACTACTATATATATACTATATCAAATGTGAGCATATAATATGCCTCTGGGTACCCCTTCGGGGAAACAGGCGTGATTGTATGTATGTATGAAGAAATTTATTACTCATTTGGGGCACAGACGTAATCTGTGTGCCTTTAACATGTGACTATACTGACCTGTGATTGTTTGCGTAGCTTTGCGGACCGAGTTTGGGGCGGGTCACTGTGAGTTTGCAAATATGGAAACTGATTGTACTTTTTTCTTTTCTGAAAAATATTTACACCAATTATTGCGCTGTATTATCCACCCAAGGAGCCTATTTATTCGAAAATAACTAACACTAGGGTTTAATTCTTAAATATGTTCTTGAACAAACACAAATGCATTTTTCTAACAAATTTATCGCAGGATTTTCTACATACTTCGCAAAATAGTACAGTAAAATTAAAATTAAATATTAACGAAACTGTGTTTTATTTCTTACTAACGCTACTTCGTCCACGTAATCTACATATGAATCTTCCTCTTAACTCTGTCTATTAAAAAAAGCACATTAAAATCCGTTGTTTAGTTTTAAACATCTAAGCATACATAGGAACAGACAGAAGGAAAGCGACTTTGTTTTATACTATGTAATGATACCTGCAACTACTGGCAAATCGAACTAGTTTTATAAATAAATAAGTCTCTTACAATATAGAGATTTATATTGCACTTAAAACATTACAAACAGGTTAATAAAATTTCAATCTCCAAAATCTTTTTCACACGTTATGGTACTCCTATTTAAAAAAAATAAGTAAGCAATTTTGAAACTTACTGGCATCATCTCATAATTGCTATACAGGAACTCAGTTCTATTGGTGCCTGTAGTAGATCTTTTGCAGCGATCAGCTCTTTTCTTGACTACCATCTCTTTTTGAGAGGGTGTGACGAGGCCAATGAGTCTAAGAGACATAAGAAAATAATCATGATAATTTAGTAAAAATAAACGGAAGGCCCATGGCAATAAATAGTCAAAACAAAATCATAAAGAGCACATAAACTCATTTGTGTGATACTTTGATAAAAATATGATATTCTAATACAATTCAAATAAAAAGGTCATTTAAAAAACATTTTATAATAACATTGTTGAAATCTTTGTATGGTTTTAAATTTTGTTAGAAAGTTGTAAGTGCCACATTTAACTGAAAGTACAGTTTGTTTTGAATTCAATCATTATCTTATAAGACTGACCTCATAAATATCTCTTGTGATATAGGTTCTCCAGCCTGTGGCAGTGGAGGAGGCGATGGTGTCGGCGAAAGGTCGGCTCCACATGACGAGTCCGAATCGGATCGTTGCTCCTGCCACTCATTCTCTTGTTCTTTCTTTTCTCTAAAAAAATAATATTTTATTAAACATGTTACGTATATAATGTGCATTTTTGTGTTACTTAAGTGTTTCAATCTAAGGCATTAATCTATGACTGATAATATTTATTATAGTAATTAGGCAAGTGGTAGGCAATAGAAAGTGTAAAATATCAACACTTTGGAGAACAATAGATTTCCAGACTCGACATAACAGGACTCGACACACAACAAGGGAATAAATCATTTAATATTTATCACTATAAGGAGTTTGAAGTGGTTTATCTATTTGGTAATATAAGTTAAAGCTACATTTTAAATACATAGGATATGTCCCCAAAAAATAACTTTTGCAGTTAATTTTAAAGTAAGCATATCAACTTGTGATTTTATTTACTTACATAAACTGCTCCTTAAACTTGTGCAATGCGCTCACAAAATTATTTCTACTTTCATGTATAGATGGATAATTTCTATATTTATCATCAGATTCACCATGTGAATTTTCCTTCTCATTTAACGTCTCATTATCAGAATCTGATAGATTATCTTTATAATTTTCATTGTTCTCTGATTTAACATGAATTTCGTGAAGAACTGACGGTTTCAAGAGAGTGCGGTTCCTACTTCGCTGTTGAACCTGATGGTCTCTGAGCTGCTGGGCAACGTATCGGTTGTCATTTTCAATATTGATATGTTTATTTCTGGCTTTCAAACGTTGCTGGTACAATTCCAGTTCTCTTCGAAGTCTGTCCACAACTAATTTCTGGTGAATTAATAATTGTAAGTTAAAATTATGTTAAACAGTTTAGAAAACAATAGATATTGTTAAGGATCCCAGAGTGAGGAACAATAGCTTATCTATGATTTTATCTGCTCTGAAAACAGCTGAATATCAAAGACAAAATAAATTTGTCTTGTACTAAAAAAAGTAATTACTTACTTGGGTGTGTCCTATGGCAATAATATTTTTTTCAGCCTCCTTGACTTTAGAAATAAGTTGTAAATTCTGTAAACATAAAATTTATGTATTAAAAAAATACAATTTAGGCATTATATTATCAAAATTAATGTACCTACGTTTTCATCTTCTTGAAGACGAGCCACCCAAATCTGCAATAATGTAGAAAACATGTGATTTTATTTGTTCATAATAATGAGTGAGTGTCACACTTTTGTAATTATTCCCCTCCCCCCCCCCTGAGATCTAATTGACAAAGATTTGCAATTAGATGTAATTGTATACATATAAAATGCAATCAATTTGTACAAAATAAACGAACTTATAGTATCTAATTTATTAATTTGACAAATGACATTTAAAGATATACAAAATGCTTTACCCCCTTAATTCAAAATTTTAATATCAACTCTAATTCATTTAGATCTTATGTGTTTTAGGTTTATTAAGGCTTAATATTAAAAAAGTAGATTATCTTGTGTTATCTAAATTCCAACCTCACAACAGCAGCTGCTGAAGTTTTAACACAATGTCAATTAAAATATAAGTAAAGTGGTATGCATATTATAATAAAACCTGTGGGTGAATTACATTTAATCCTCATCCACTACTATGTTTAGTACATAATAAAGACAAGCATGTTATTTACCAAATATATGTTAAGTTAATCGCGATATAATGTTCTATATATTTTTAATACCTTACATGAACTTTGCAATAAGTTGTGTTTACAAAGAGACAATAAATAAGTAAAATTTATTTTATTTTGTGTGTATTATCGCAGTAACATGAGAGAAAAGTTTGTTAAAAATCTTTACAAACCTGGTGCACTCGTATAGCATTTCTTAGATCCGACTGAGTTTTGCGAATATCTTCTTTTATTTCATTTGATACTTCCATTTTACTGATTTTATGTACGATCTAAATTATTGAATTTGTTAAATTCTTTTATAACACAGGTAATACTTTCATTTCCGCGCTCATATTATTTTCACTTTCAGTAAACTTTTTACTACTAGCCAAAGAAAACAAAACAACACGAAAACACTTAACTAAAAGAACTTCTCTTGAAAGATTTTAGCTCAAATTCATAGGTCAGTCAGTCCTTTACATTCAGCACTCCAAAACTATAAAAGAATGAAAGAAAGTAAATTTTATTCACGAAATCACACCAATATTTCAGAAAATTAATTCATTTTGTATTCCTTTCAGTCAAGCAGGACCATAGAGAAACATAGCTGATACAAAACCACAGAACATTTTGTTATACCTATTGTTGTTTGATGTTTATATAGTTTGAGATAGCCAGTAACGTAGTCATTTATCTCTTATTATCTCTATATTCTTACCAATCGGTAAAAATGTTGCTCTTGATAGGAAATAAATAAATAAATAAATATTCTCTTACAATCACACCAATTCTTTAGTTCCAAGATAAGTATCACTAAGAACTTGTGTTATGGATACTAAAGAACGGATAAACATACTTAAATACTTTTTTTTTGTAAGTACATACTTAATATACTTAGGAAAACACCCAGACCAGAACAAATACTCATGTTGATGCACACAAAGATTTGTCCTGTGTGGGAATCGAACCCACGACCTCTGGAGTGAAGTGCAGGTATACTGACCTCCACGTCAAATCGGTCGTCAAAATGAATAATAATGTGCAAATAGCAAAATAATCGTTCAATTATTAGATGAACTATGAAGTTATTAATATGAAAATCAAAAAAGACATGACGTACTTATAATAATAATTATTGTCCTTCAATAAGATCGACAGTTTAAGTTGTCAGTATTATTTTAGCGTAATTTTAAACTGATAGCGTGTTCAGTGCATAGTCTCAACATTTTCGCTACTTATATCGACGACCCATACGCAGTCCGGGTTGCACTTGTGATATCCACTTATAAAATCACATTTATGAAACGCTTAATTTTTTAATTCAGATAATTATGACAAGGCAGAACTATTACAACGTAGAAAGTTTACATTCAGAATCAAATTTTGGTATCTATTATGAAATCTATGCCAGAAGACAAAATTAATGATTTGTTAACACAACAAGAGAAAGAAAGCAGAAAATTTTCAGTAATAATAATTTTGTATTTATTACAACAATAAATAATGCATCAAGCAAGTAAGCATGTAACATGCAAGTGCGCATGCAGAATGGTGGCAAGCATGCAGCACTACGGAGCTCCGTCCTGAGGTCTTACACGAGCTTCTCATTGCAGATTTTTAAAGCTCTTAAAAATCGATTATTTATTAATCGATTGTTTTTTTAGATTAACAAGTAAGCTCGGGCTTCGCCTTCGATCGCAGTTACTTGATTTTAAATCTCGAGCAGAAAGTCTTTGTTTTGATTATAGACAGCGAGGGTTTGAAAGATGAGTGCAAACAGTAGAACTTTTCAAGTTTTACATTCATAAGAATATTAATTGAAGAAAGAGTATATCATCGTCATCGTCATATCAAGATGCTTTTTTTTCTCCATGAAGTCGGATGCCCTACGCCAAAGAAACTCGTCCTGTTTACACGTTCCCACACACTTGTATGCATTATGCCTCCTCTACACTACTCGCAAAGTTAGACGAATAGGATAGTGTAGAGATGCACTTCGGCTTATCTCGTCTGACTTTACTTCGCCTCGGGTGACTTCCATTTGTTGTCGATTTTTGCTACGGAGTCAAAAGGCCCGATGTTGCCGCCTTATAGCGAATGAGCTTATCGCGAAGTTGAACGAGTGTATAGTATCGCACTTCGGACTGTTGCCGCAGTATGTCGAGTACTTCGCCGAGGAACTTCGCGAGTAGTGTTAAAAAGACTTTACCATTTATGCTCACGCCTCGTCGACTCTGACGGCGACATTGTTGTGGCAATTTAACTTCTTCTCTGGACTTCTTGGCGGGAAAGTGAAGCGTCATGTCATATTTCTAACATAAATGTGTAATAACGGTGGATTATTAACTGTTCAGTGATTGTGAATATACATAAGTGTTGGTAAATCAAACAAAGCAGTGCAACATCACTTTTAATATTCCCTCAAGGAGTCCATGTGAGATCTCAATACAGTCCCACATCTTTACTGAGAACTCAAGGGGCTTAGGAGAGGGTATCTCATTTACCATTTATCATCTTTATCATCACTCATTCTCATTTACTATGAATTATATATTATTAATATATCACTTACTTGACACTGGCTAAATGTGCTAGACGCACAAAGCCATTATTTGAAGGAAAAAAAAAACTTCTTCTCTACGCCAATTACCTCTATCTTGAGTATCTTATCTTGTCATAGAGTAATTTGTATATATAGGAAATCTTGTCTATGCCAATTGTCACGAACGAACTTCGTTTTAGCCAGACAACTCATGCTGTAAATTTTTTAAATTGTGTTTTTGCAAATTTTTGATAAGAATATCAAAGGAAAATAATAATGTTTATTTATGAAACTATATTCTTTATTTGCAAATCAAACGTGTAATGCCCTGTGACTCCTATCCTAGCACTTCTATTTGATTAGAAAACGCGGCTAAAGGCAAGACACTCATTATAAATTTAAAGATTGTGAATGTGTACACTTAGTATGTCTGGAAAGCGGTCTGCAACTACTGAATTAAACCACGAAAATTGGGATCAAGATGATCCATCGGAACACGAGGAAGCGGGCTCATTTAAACCCGCATCTAAAGACGTTTTGGAGAAGCGTGTTATCAGAACGGCTAAAAGACGCTCGAACATCACCAGTGAAGAGGTAATAAGGTTCCCATATGGGCTCACTTTCAAACCAGATGGTTTTACTTGTTTGATAATAATATAAGAATGAGATTTTTCATGACAAATATTCAGGGTCATGTAGAGTAGTTCTCCTAACTAATCGTGGTTTACTATCACTCATATGGCGTTGAGCTCTGACGTTGAGATTATGAGATATCACTGTAAGTAGTAGTGGTACTAATTAGAGGTCTTACTTTGAAATATACTAATAGCAGAACAAATATAACCTGCATTCTTTTTCATGCCTCTCACTTCGGCTTTTCTCACTAGTCCCAGTAAAGAAATAAAGGATTCACATAATAAAAAGTATTTTTTATTATTATTTATATGACAAACGTAATAGAGGACGGCCTCCCGTGCGATGGACTGATGATCTGGGCAAGGCAGCAGGAATCCGATGGATGCAAGTGACTCAGGATTGCTCAATGTGATAATCTATTGGGGAGGCCTATGTTCAGCAGTGAACGTCATATGGCTGAGATGATGATGATATATAGGATTCATAGAATAGTAAAAAAGAATAATACCTTGTTTGTAAACTCTATAAGATCATACTTGTAAGGTTATGAACAGTTAAAATTTGTATGTCAATTAGAGCCATTCACATTTACTAGTTCACTACTTAATTCAATAAAATTTCAGCATTATTGTAGTATTCTTCCTTAGGGACTATCTAAATGTATCTAGACCCAAATGAAATGTATCACTGTGTTCATCTGCCACTATACAGTTTAGGCAATAGATTATAAATATTGTGTGTACAAAAGATTGAGCTAATTCTCCAACATCTTAAAGTCTTACCTAGTCTTTTGTAAAAGGAAATGGTAATATTAAAATAATTAAAAAAATATGTGAAGGCAAGCAAATGGTATCGATTGTCAGTAACTCATCTCAGCCCACGTCCACGTTCACGTCCCACTACTGAGCACGAGCCTCCTCTCACATATCAAGGTGTGAGAGTATTGGGTTATACTCCACCATGCTGACCCAGTGCGGATTGGTGGAGGCAGGTGTATGGCGTCCTGCAATTAGAATTTATTGAGCCGCCCATTATAGGCCTCTAACATAACTTAACAGCAACCACATTTAGTGATAAACGGGACCAAAGGCTTAACGTGCCTTCCGAAGCACGGAAGCGTTCGATATCAAATGCCACACAAAGGGTCACCCATCCAAGGACTGACCTCTGTAAACTCTGCTGTACTTCGGTGATCGTTTCTGTCCACTGAGGACCACAGAGCTTTGAGCGCTTCCTTATCTTATCTCTTATAGGATAAATTGTTCTATACCTTTCTACCAAAGAATGTAACACCAGCACTATTTTTACCTACCTAATAAGTAACACATACCAAAACAAAGTAAAATCTGCTGAAATAAGTGTGGTCTAGTCACTTTCAATATTAGGTGTGCCTTTGAGCTGTTACGTAATGTGCTGTTTTTTAATTTTAATTTATGTTAGAAACTTAGATAGTATACTGTTGTAAAAATATTGTTCATGGTTACACATGTGAAGCATGTAATTATTTCCAAAAATGTATTAACACTGATCTTGTTTATGCTACTAATCAAATATGTTTTTATGTTTCAGGGGAAAAAAGGAGTATTTACAGGGTTTGGGTTCAACAAAACACAACCAACATCTTTTGATTTCCTTGCAAATTTGACCAATGGCAATAAAACCAATACTTTGGCACCCACAAGTAAAAGTGATAGTGCAGTAACTTCAACTTTATTTTCAAATAAAGCACTCTCAGGGAGTCCAACTGGGAATTTATTTGGTAAGCTGACTACAGCTTCACCCACTAATACAACATTTGGCAACCCTACACAGACATCATCGCTATTTGGTGTATCATCAACTTCCACAACTACTGTAACTTCAATATTTACTGCATCAAAAGCAGACTCTACTGTTGGAGATTCGCCATTTAAAACTCAACCTATTACTAGTACATCAGAAGTTAAAAGTAAGGACATCACTCAAACTACAAGTGCTAACATCTCGGGCTCTCAAGTTACATCATCACTATTTGGAGTATCTTCAACAAACACAAATAAGTCTTTATTTTCAAGCACAAATAATACATACCCTTTCAAAATTCAACCTGTATCAAGTTCCACTACTATGCAAAGTAGTTTTGGAACTTCTTCAAATACAAGTACTGTATCAAAGGCCAGTTTGACAGACAGCAAAAGTTCCTCAGATGATGACAGAAAACTGAAATACTATGCAAAACTAAAAGGTCTTAATGAATCTGTATCAGAGTGGATCAAGCAGCATGTTGATGAAACTCCACTTTGTATTTTAACACCTATATTCAAAGATTATGAAATATACCTTAAAGAAATGCAAGACGAATGTGAAGGAACAGAGAAAGAAAAAAGTATTAAAAGTAATATTCCAAGCACAGCTAAAGTGGAAGCAAAGACCTTGAAGGATTTGCTTTTTACAAATAATACTACTACATCAACACCTAAATTTGAATCACCTAAATCTAAGCCATCAGTCTTTGGCATACAGACTAGTACACCAACACCTGTAAAGAAGTCTAACTTTTCATTTGGGATCAAACCATCTGCCACAGTTTCACCTGGTGCTGGATTTTCTTTTGGTATAAGCACTTCTCAATCTACTTCTACTAGCTCTAGTTTGTTTTCAACTACATCTAAATTGAATTCCAATGGTGAAACTCCATTTTCCTTTGGATCAGATAAACCATTCAGCTTTAGCACAAATGTTCAAAGTCCACCAGCTGAAACAAAAGAAAATGGAAATGAAGAAGAAGAAGATCAACCTCCAAAAGTGGAATTCACTCCTATTGAAGAAGATAATAGTATATATGATAAGAAATGTAAAATATTTGTTAAAAAAGATGGAGCCTTTGTCGATAAAGGTGTTGGTACATTGTACATAAAAAAGGTTGCAGACTCAGAGAAACATCAATTACTTATACGGGCAAACACCAATTTAGGAAACATATTGGTCAATTTAATATTAGGTGCAGCAGTACCGACACAACGCATGGGCAAAAATAATGTTATGATGGTGTGTATTCCAACTCCAGACTCAAAGCCTCCACCTACTACCATTCTTATTAGGGTCAAATCGTCAGATGAAGCAGATGAATTGTTAGATACACTTAATAAATATAAGAATTGACATCAATCAGTTAGCAATAGCTGTAGATTTTTAAATCAGTAATTTTTATCTAAATGGAAATGGTGTTAATCACTGTGAACTTCACTTAATGTTTATTCATATTTCAGCATAACTGATAGATTAAAGTAGTTTCATTATTAGGGACAACACATATTTGCATCAGATACCTATGTAATTGATAAAAATATTACATTTAGTAAAACTATACATCCTGTAAAAAAGGAAAACGTCACTACCAGTTCAGGAAGATTTAATAAAAATCGCAGATACGTAAATAATTTGCACTAAGGGTAAGTTTTTGGTGTTTTTTTTATATGTACAAAGCATATGTTTAACAAATTTTTCTATGCGTAAAAGTTTCACTACACTAACTGTATTTTGAAGTTGTGGGTAATTGCAAGTTATATGTAAAAACCTATTGATTTTTCTCTATGTACTGTGGTTAAAATTCTCTTTGTCAATGGGCATTTTATATCATCCTTGTGTAGCTTAAGATTATTGTAAGTACAATCAAAAACACGCCAAGCCTAACATTTGACTAAATTAAACGGCGTATGTACCATGTGCACGCTAGTGACTTATGCTTGATGTGCTGGCGGCTGTACAAATCAAAACATTTATTTGCTTTAAAAACATGGTAGTTACATACATATGGTCTTGAGTACACTTTAACTTGAATTTCTTTAATGAAAACTGTATATGTCGCTCATGTATTTGAGCTTTCCAACCAATGTTTATTTACCACCTACGAATCATGTAGCCCATTGATTTATTTTTAAGATTATTAAATCACAGGTATTCAATTCTAAAACGAAATTTTATGTAAGTTTTTAAAAAATTGCCAATTGTTTAAATAGACATGGGATCAGGCAAACAGGAAAAATAATAATTGAGAATTATAGCTGACTTCTTCCATATTGGCCTTTATTTTAGAACTGCGAATGATTTATACAATGGATAACTTCTAAATATACTGTTAAAATATGTATTTTGTGTTGCAAATATTCAAAGGTATAAGAAAATGCATTTTAAAAAAACTTTATAATTTTAGAAGCTACCTTAATTAGGATTTTTTTTTGATTATGTAACCTTTAGTATTAAAAAAGCTACGGCTGAAGTTGGTAGTATTTCCGATATTACCCTATGTAAAATAATATGGGCGAACTAGTAACATGTGTAATAGGACTAACAAGTCAGTTGAAAATTAATTATGATTAAAGGCAGTTGCAGCAAAAAGGTAAACATTTAAAGTACAATTAATAAAAGCATTAAACCTTACGTCAAAGTGTTGCTCTTCAAGTGGCTGACTGTACATAAATCATTTATAATAGTATTCATAAAAAATACAATATTTTTAAATGCTTTGAGAGGGTTGTTGTTATCTTTTCGATATACCTAGGTATCCATCGCAGAAGTAAATATAATCAAATGCCAGGAATGGATGTATTGCTAAATCTTAGTTTTTTTTTTAACTAGCAGGTGTATAGATCGAATGTAAATCATTTGAATGTGATTAAAATGTAGATCTAAGATCATTAAAAATGTTATTAAAAATACAATTTCTTACTGAAGTCTATATTTATTTTCCTTTTTATCTTAAAAAACAAGGATTATTGTATGTGTCGAGTGCAATAATTCTAAATGACTTACTACTATGATGATGATCCCGGTTTGGTCTCGTTTGTATAGCTAACTGACGCTAAGTGTCATTGGTATAAAAAAAATATTGTTATTTAAATAATCTATCCAGTTAAAGAGAACACAGAGAAGTGTTCTTTGAATTAAAACAGAATCTATGTAGCAAAAGAGAGTTCCGTCGTGATTTCAGCATGAAGGGCGGACTAATAAGTAACGCCTATATTGATGACGTCAGTTCCTGGTTTAGAATCACATTTAGTGAAATTGTACCATTTACCCCAGACCAGTTATTATTATATTGCAATAGAGAACTGGCTTGAAACCAGCAAAGAAAACCCACAGGAAACTAATATTTTATAAATTAAAGAATGTATATTTTTTAATATACTTTATTAAGCTAGGTACATATTAAAATCTTTCTTTATATAATCACTATATACTTTTAAAAAATGCCTTACATTTTCACAATACCATAAAATACAATTTATCTAGATGTAATTTACATGAAGTTGATTGAACATTGCTTTTCCTAACATAATTTAATCTGTAATCTAAGTCATAAATCCATTGAACATTTATTAATAACCATACTCAATTAAAATTGCACTTTATGTACTTGATAAATAGCTACTTGAAGACATTTGTCCTAATCCCATTTGGATTCGTTGCATATGAACTTCCACATTGTTTTGGAAAACTTTTTGATGCTCTGGGTTTAGTTTCATTTTTATTTGATCCATTGTCCCTTGCAAAATACTCAACTCGTAGGCATTTTGATCCGAGTCAGATATACTTTTCACTTGCAACATCAGTGCTATAAGGTCAGTTATTAGCTCAACCAATTGCTCATCTTTAACAGTACCATTATTGTTCTTTTCTAAAAGTAATGCAGCCTCTTCATTGCATTTTTCCCTCAAGTGTGATGGAGCCAACATAGCAGCTAAACTTGGGCCTGGGGCTATTTGCTGACAGTAAACTTGAATTTCATTTATGTAGTCCTGTAAGTCCATGTTCATTCTTTCAAGATCTATAACCACAGCAGCATACTTTCTTTCAAAATCTTCTGGCATTTTTTGTCCGAAACATTTTTTTTTCTCTGCTTCACTGTTGTATTCTTTTAACCTATTAATCTTTCCTTTTTTAGCTTGCAAAATTTTTGTAAGCTTTACTATTAGCTCCATGAAGGCTAGAGGGTAATTGTGTCCTGCTAGTTCTATATGTTTCTTTAAATCAGCACATCCAATCATAGGGTCTATTTTAATGTTATTATTAGTTGGTGATGAAGTTTGACATATGTTATAAAATGATATAACATTACGAGGTCTAAACTTATGAGCGATGCTTGATAGACAAATTGTGTCAGGTGATTCATTAGATAGAACCTCAAAATCTGGCACAGAGTGTGTACCTAATTTTGGTCTTTCAAATGTTATCCTGTATGTGTTATTTGATGTATCAACAGCATCGATACAACCAGTAAATAAGCCATCTTGAGGTTTACGTAATCTGGCTGTCACCTTAGTACCCACTACTAATTGCATAGGAATTTCATTTGGCAAATCTTTTAATGATATATCTGCTGTTTTCCTTTGTTGGATATATCTTATCAATTTTCTTTTCCTTTCTAGCTCTTTTCTTTCTTCAGCAAAAAATGCTTGTGAACATCTTCTTGGCTTTCCCATCAACCTCCTTATCTTGGCCCACTGTACTTGTGTCAATTTTCTATTTGTTAACTGAGGAAATGATTCTTTTAGACATATCATAAAATCATTTTCTCCATCAAATAATGCTTTATCAATATTGCTGTAAAAATATTCAAAGCAAACCCATTTATGGGCTTTAGGTAGCTTCAACAAATTTCTCAGTCTCATACCAATACGTTGACCAGATTTGCGATCTGGTGAGTGATTGCCAGAATTTTCTAACTTGGCATCAAATTTATCAATACTCCTTTGAACCTTAGATGGCGATTTCTGCTTCTTAGCACTTGATGGTTTGCTGGGTGTTTTGTTAATTATTTTAGGGATTCTTTTCGGAGAATTCCTAGGAGGTGAAGTATTAACAAAATCATCAACAAATATAAATTTATTCTTTTTCCTTATCCTAGCAGGCATGCCTCTAGCATTTAATTTCTGCACTGGCTCACTAGGAGCAGGTTTAGGTGGTAATTTGGTACCAACTCTGTGAAGGCCAAGCACAGCAGGTCCAAATGCTTGAGGTTCCTCATCTTCCTCTGGTAAGTCAAATTCCATTGGTTCATTTTTGATATTGACTGATGAATTACTCTCCCCATCACGAACTCCTGTTCAAATATAAAAGAAGATTTTAAAAGGGTCCAGTGTTTTTAGACTTATGGTAAATATTTATCACAGAATTCTTGCTATTTACGAACCATCGTGTCACTTATAAAATGAGTGTAGAACGCTAAGTGCGAAAATTAGTCTTCACATTTCAAAATTCGATGAAATCATTTGACAATTCACCTCTAGATTTGAATTTTTTTCAAATTTTGAACCTACTTTATCACATCAAATTCGAAAATTTTGAGCTTGTGAGTCGTGAAATAATTTTAGATAAATTCACAACCAAAACCCAAGGCCACAGGAATCTAATAATGGTGAGATTACTAACAATTTTTTTTATGTAAAGCGTTTTGTAATTTGAAATAAAAACTTACTTTCTGATTTATCCGCCATGTTGATGTGGTAAATAAATTTTGATTTGATACAATTTTGAAGAGAAGAGCGCCAAGATCGTTTGACGTTTGATTCCTGTTCGGATACTTTGTTTGCACAGAAAAAGTCAATTATAAAGAGTGGACTAAAGCGCAAACTATTTAAACTCTATAGTATTTCAAACTGATTCAAATAAAAATAAATCAACAAGATTAAATTACCCTTCATACGCTTTTTGAACTCCCATAAATATGTGTTTTTCTTTTTGCTACTGAATCATTGTAAAAGTTACTTTAATGTCCATAATAATCAGCTTCGAAACTTTAGTGGCAGTTAAGAAAATATGAGTGTAAAGTCAAAATTTTACCGTTAGTGAATAATTTGTTAAAAATTGAACTTAAAATAAAAAATCTAAACAGGCGAATTTATGGTGTCTAAGTAGGTCTAAAAACTTCTCTAGACTATCCGCCTTCATAATAATTTAAAACAAGAAGTACTTAATGGGGCTACTTTGCCATAAATCGGCGATCAAAGACAGAGAGGTGAAAATTTCAATAAATTCGATATCTAAATAATTATTATTATTTTTTTAAGTTGATAATGGGAATCGCTTATTAATCAACCAAAAAATATTACAGAAAAGCTAAAAATTTATTCTTTGGGGGTCAAAATTAATGTTCCTGTTTATTCTTACTTGATAAATGAAAAAAAAGTTATTTGTAAAGTATTTATTATTCAACCACTTAAAGAAAGTTTTCAAAATGCCGACTCAATACATATTCGTGCTCAATACATATTCTACATCGTCTAAAAAAGTTGTCTTTTAAATTTATAAATGCAGTTCTGTTGTTTTTTATTGTTTCTTCTGTCTGTCTTAATTTTGTTCTTAACACTGTGACGCTTGTAATGTCCTTGGCGTACCTACACTAATTCTTTGTAGTAACCCCAGACGAAAAAATCTATGGGGTTCAAGTCTGGGGACCGTGGTGGCCACGCAATGGGCCCTCCACGGCCGATTCATCTGCCTGGAAACGTTTCAGACCAATGTTGTCTAACATTTCTAGCGTGACATGGAGCACCGTCGTTTTGAAAAATCATATTTCTTCGAGTTAACAGGTCTACATCTTCTAATAAAACGCCGAGATCACGTCGTAGAAATTGCAAGTAGGTCTCGCTGTTTAGTCGGTCAGGTAGTTCGAACGGACCAATCAGCTGTCCGTTTAGGATGTTGACCACAAATTGATAAATTGATTGACTAAATTGTTCCTGGAAATTAGATTCCCTTGTAAGGTGTGGATTTTCAATATTCCATGAATGATAGGTATGTTGACCTCCAAAGATTAAATTTTTAGCTTTTCTATAATAATTTTTGGTTTATTAATAAGCGATTCCCAACATCAACTTAAAAAAAAATATTATTATTTAGATGTCGAATTTATTGAAATTTTCACCTCTCTGTCTTTGATCGCCGATTTATGGCAAAGTAGCCCCATTAAGTACTTCTTGTTTTAAATTATTATGAAGGCGGATAGTCTAGAGAAGTTTTTAGACCTACTTAGACACCATAAATTCGCCTGTTTAGATTTTTTATTTTAAGTTCAATTTTTAACAAATTATTCACTAACGGTAAAATTTTGACTTTACACTCATATTTTCTTAACTGCCACTAAAGTTTCGAAGCTCTGGACTCTCGCTTGACACTATTTTTTGGGACACCCTGTATTTACTATTAATCAAGGGTGTCCTATGTAGCTTTATGTAGTTATGAATGCCGCTGTTGCGAAGATGGCTTTAAGTATGTTTTGAAATCTCAGGCAGACTCTTTCATATTATATTACATATAAGCATTTTTATTGATAAATATTGAACAATATTATGTCGTTTCAGAAATTCTCATTCACAGTTTTAAACACCTCATTGATGATAATATTTTCCACCTTGATGTTGCCTAATCGTTGCCAATCTAAAGAATGTAATTCTAAAATTCTTTCAAGCCACTATCATTTAACGAAATTAACGTAAGTAGCGTGTAATAGTAAGCAACGACTATAAAATACAAAATTGTATGGATTAGAAGATAATCTGACGTCTACTAAAATGTTAACACATAGTTGAGACAATATTGAGCAAAAATAATGTAGTGCATACAATAGGCTGGCTGGCTCATCGTATTAGCTCGCTCGGCCCTATCGAATGGTCTACGGATTCCATTTCAAAAGACAACGACGATAAAGTTCATCTATGTATGTTTGTATCCATGCTTTTAAAGTTATCAATAGTTTTTATTTTCTCGTGCAAAAATTCATATCTACGTATAGATAGGCTAGTCTATGTCACTTGTGTTGTACTAGAGTGTGGAATTGTTCCTTGCGGTGTCATCAATTTTTTTAAAGCTAAATCTAAAAGCCCATGATTTTATATTAAAACTAAGTAAATTGATAGCAACAATCAATCGACATTGAAAAAGCAATCTGTGGCTTCACATTGAAAAAATATTCTTGTTCAATAGTGACCATCAGAAATTTGTATTAAGATTAGCAGAAAATGGACATACAAATCTGCAATGCACAGAGGGAGAATATGGCTATGATGTACAATGGTACAAGAATAATAAGCTACTGAATGCTTCTTTCAGGTGAGCATTTTATAGTACCCATATTACACGTGTTCAACAAGTATAGTAAATGTGGTATTCTGATAAGATTAAATGTCGCACACGGGTGACACGGGACATACGCGACAGCCACAAACACCGCTACGAGGATTTCGGGTTCAAACCCTATAACTTTTCGAGTCAGTGGCGTGTGGCGGCGTTTTGTATCGGCGTTTAGTGGCCGGTGCGGGCCACAAGATTGGAGCAGCGACGATTTGTATCGTGTGGTCAACCGTGTGTGGCGAGTCCATATAAAATGTATGAAAACTTCAGGAAATGTCAGTGAATTCGTTTTGTGGTTGTGGTCACCTTACAAACTAGCGAAGATTAACTTTGCAAACAGGACTATTATTAGAAAAAATACTTCCAGCCTAGTCTAGTTATTTAGTTTATTCTAAAATATTCAAACAACTACTAATTTCACAATTTATTTTCATAGATTTAACATGGCGAAAGAGTTGAAAGAGCCGCATTTAACTATTGACCCATTTAACACGTTATTCATAATGCGAGCATCCAAAACAGAGGAAGGGATTTATATTTGCTTATTAAGTGGTCTCAAAATGCGAGAATATCTAGTCAAAGTTGTTTCAATGGACAAAATAATAAATCAAGGTACAAATTTACTGTAATGTGCATTAATATTTTCAAGACCATAGACATCTATGTATAAAGGGGTTGTCCCAGAAACGAGTGACAAGCGGAGGTTCAGAAACTCTGGGATACCTGAATCACGATCATGCGCGTTCTGCGGTTTTGAGTTACAAATTAATTTCTGTCATTTTGAGAATTTTCACTTAAAAATATTGAAAAAAATTAGACGGCATTTTAGATTTATTCATTATTTTGCAAATGACTCTATATAGATTACCTTTCCCTAGTTATTCATACTGTTGTTTCAGATTTCATTAGATATTCACTGTACTTGGGATTTATTCTATCATTTACTGCAACATGTTATTGTGCAGGATTATGTGTTGCTTGGCATCGACGTGGATCATTCGCAGATCCTCTAAACCTTCAATATTCATGCAAATGAGTGACTTAATGATGAATGGCTTTAAGTTGATAATCATTGAACAAAGAAATAGTATGAAAATATTATATAAGTCTGTTGTAATAATAAAGGAAGTTCGCAGCATTCAAAATGTATTGCATGTAATAAAATTTTAAAAAATAAACAGCAATTTTTTGCCATGTTCGTTTTAACAATAGTGGTTTGCTATGTGTAAATTCCCAGCTAGGAAGGTCCCAACGTTTGAATATATCATAGATAGTATCGAATATTTTTAGTATTGATAGTGTTGTAGCATTTCAAGTTGTTTTACTAGGTAAACTTTCGATAGTGCAACAACGTTAATCACTCACTTTATTTATTTATTTATATTATTTTTTTTTAATGTGACACGTCATAATAACTACATCCTGCCTGATGGTAAGCAGCCGATGCAGTCTCATAAAAAATTAAAGCGCTTCAAACCGTGAAATAAGCACGGTACAAAGCGCATCTACTCATGACGGCCTGCTAAAATGCCGTTTCACGCCCCGCTTAAAAGAACCGGGGTCATAGGAAATAGGAAACACATAGCCGGCAGCGAATTCCAGAGCTTAGTGGTTTTGCTCAGAAATGACTTTCCAATTTTTTTGGTTCGAGTGCTGATAGTCTGCACAGTATGAGGATGGTTTCTAAGACCAAGCACATGTTGTTCGGTGAGGAAAGGAGAGGGCGGGATGATATTACTATTTAAGTAGGAAAGAATTGTTGAATTCTGCGGAAAATAACTTGATTTAACAAATTCGTGCAATTTGCTTAAATCGAGGGTGTCCTTAAAAAAAAACTGCCAATGGTTGTCAAAGTCAATTAAATCTAACTAAAGGTCTTATTTGTCGGTTAGATGTTCTGTGGCCACTATTCGAGTGCCAACCCAACGTGATTTGTTTGAGTGAAATGAAAAATGAAAAGTTTTAAAAGTAATTGTAAATGTGTTTAGGCCCTCATTTGTAAACAAAACATTAAAATGAACTACTGTCTTATAGTTGTATCCATATTTTTTGGATTTTTGCTTATTCAGGAGGTAAATAGTAAGTATTTAAAATTTATTGTTGCGGATATAACTTCAAGGTAAAGTGAAGTGAGAGTTACCTATCGACAATGGCAGTGCAATATATTAGAAATTTTTAGAATTCATGTTATAGATTCGTGGTGTTTTATATAGCTCCAAATCAATATTTCAGCTAAGATATATGCTATTTTAAATATATTTTACTTGTTACAATATGATATAACAAGTCTACTTTATTTTACAGGCTTGCATAAGAGATGCCTCAGATGCAGATCGCGCGGTGAACTAGGTTCCTGTGGGGATCCTTTCCCATTTAATATTACTGAGCCAGAAGCAGAAGTAGGCATTCATGTAGTGGCGTGCCCTTCAGGGTGGTGTGGGAAACTCATTGAAGGGACAACGGGTGCTTTTCGAGCTGATGGTATTATACATTTATAATCATACCTACACATACATGCGCCCAGTAATTTTCAACTCAGATATGAGGACTGATATGGCATGGAGGCGAGTATACCCGCACTCCTCTCCTCAGGTCGTTGAGGTTCAATTCCCATACAAGACAAATCTTTGTGTGCCTCATTATGAATATTTGTTCTGGTTTATAGTGTTTTCCTATGTATATTAGGTATGTATTTACAAAAAAAAGTAGCTATGTATGTTTATTTGTTGGGATATCCATATTATTATATCTATATCTTGGAACTAAGTATTTATCAAAAAATAAATATTTGTTTTATTTATATGTAAATACTTAAACTTAAATCTTCACTCAGCTGATGTACCATGCAAATATTTTTTACTGAAATCTACACTTATCTGAATTATTATGCAAATATCTTCTTGTCTTGTTGGAGCTTTATTCATAAGTAGTTATTAATGTATGAGAATACATGTAGCAATACAATTTCAGCCTTCTGATCCAACAAATGCTTCATTTTTAATTCTGTGTATGACTGATGGCATTCTCGAATCCCTCACCAATATATATTTATTTAAACTTTATCGCACAACTTAAAATAAAAATGTACAAAAGGCAAACTTAATGCTGCAAGGCATTTTCTATCTTAACCTTTGGGTTAGCAGAAAAGTATGAGGCAGTATGAATAAGAAAACATATAAACTTACATAGAATTAAATATGTGTTATTAATAAACTACATAATACATATACACAAAATTAATAGTCATCATGATATGTAGACTCAATCAGATGATATCTCCTCAAGAAAGTATTTTTTAAGCAACCCTTAAAAAAAGCAATAAATTTAAAAGCAATATTGCTTGCTAATAGTAAGACTCACTTATACATACATAGTTTTATCTATATTCTACTTAAGGTTTCCAGCTGAAATAAAAACACATATATAAATGTTTTAATGCACATATATAAAAATTTATTCAGTTTGATGTGCATTGATAACAGATTCTTGTGTAGATTTTGCATTTTATATAATCAGTTTCATCTTCATAATGTGGTTATGTAAAAATGTAATAGAGTGAGTGTTAAGCAAATAATTAAGAAACATATTTAATAGTAATAGAATTTGTTTTTTAATTAACCATAAATTTTTTACAGATTATGGTGCAGCTACTCAAAGGATGTGTTTGCAACGTCCTCCAAATGATTATGAAGAGAGGTGTGCATATACAATGTGGAATTATAAGAAGGTTTACATGTGTTTCTGTAATGGAGATTTGTGCAATTCTGCAGTTTCCATATCCTCATTTCCTTCAGGCATTTTATTAGGTTTACTTGTTACTATATTCAATATTTTTAGTTTCTAAATTATGTAAATACTTACTTATTTTTTTTATGTAAATAAATCATTGACTTAGACCTATTTTTGATATGTATCTAAGTGAAGTTTTTATTATTACTAATTGTTATAATAGTTTGAGTGATTGTTCAGAAATATGGAGGCTGTAGTTTCAAAACGTACCTAAAGTCTAGTTGGTGATAGGACTTTCCTATATACAGCCGAGACATACTTATGTATGCCACTGTGATGGCTCTTGTTTTAGCAATTATACATTTGATTGCGATTGTGGCAGCCCATTGAGTATTCTTAATGTGGTAATATACTTTAGTTGCTGCTTACCATCAGATACATGCAATGCAATGTCTGACAATGTTGATGTAACAAAAAATATTTTACTAAAATAGTTTTACTAGGTTTTCTCAAGCGTGATATTTACTTGTGATATGATTTACGACTGACTTACAGTAATGCTCAAATAAATCCATGGTACTTAAAAATCATAGTCAGGATTTAGGCCACTTAAATAATTATTTACAGGCATTCTTCACAGAATAACCTGAATTATTCTCTACTAAGATGTAATATATTTTATATTCCATAAACAATAGCTTAGTAAATGATTGTAATCTTTACATAGCATAATTATGTGAAGACGACTCAGATAGAATCATATTTTTTGTATAAAAATTTGTGAATAAAAATGTTTTTATCTAACTTTAACCCTTAATAGGACAATGGTCAATATATTGTTACCGTAAAATGAACCTTATCCAGTTAACGTAAGGTGGAAAACTAATGAATAATTAAAACTCCTCTGTCCGTTTAAGGGTTAAGAACTTATACTGCCAACCTAGTATTCAAGATAGTTATATAATACTCTTTCCGTCCATTTTTTAAGTATGTTTAAGTTACACTTTGGAGCTCTAAAGTGGAATAAATTTTCTGGCTCCTATTATTTTTCATGTCTTATTTTTAATAGTACTTCATCCATCAGCAGAAAGTCTTATTCTCAGCTTTCTAGTCACACAGTACTTAATAAATTAGAGAATCTTTTTGGGAATCGTTTCCATTTTATTGCTCCCAAGTGTAGTAAGTAATAGAATTTACAAAGGAGGTGTTGATGTTCGTTATAAATCCTTTACTAACGAATTAATTGCATAATCTGGAACTTATGTTACCACATATAAGGTCCTAGGAACCAATCAAAAACGAGAATGGTTAATGCAATTAGAGCTCTAAGACTTTATGATAATAATGACACAAGTATTTTCTACAATCTTTTTATACATAAATATACATTGTAATTTTGTACAGCATTTGTTTTATTTTTAAGCTTGGTTGCCTGTATGCTAGGGTCGGTAGTAAGGCCATGTGTGTCGTATGCTCCCTAGGCGGTGCGGCTTGAGGTTGTTTTTCGTTCTCAGTTCTTGGTTCGCAAGGAGTGACTGGATATGGGGTATATCATGGAAGTATAGCTCGCCGTGGAGTTTTGCTTGAGCTACTGCTGCTATGGCTTCGGAACCTTCCAGCAAATATGGGTCAAACGGGTCTTCAGTTTCTTGTGCTATAATAAAAAAAAATACTGAGTTATGTTTTTGAAAATTAATTATACTGTTATATAAATAATACTCTCGTCATTCACAAATAGACACTTAATATTTTCTAATTAGTAAACTGAACTATTTTAAATGTAAGTAGAAAAGTTGTTAACTTGTTTGCATTAATTACCTACTTCTGGTTTAAGCTATTAGGGAGCTAATATTAGTTATTGGGTAATATTGGTCATTGGCATATAACTAATGATTTATTATTTTTTCAATAGTTTAACTAAGAATCTTTACTACGGCGAAAACCTGAAATTTATTTAATGTCAGTTTCGCTGTGTGGACATGCGTGAAAGTTATGGTGTGAACAGATGACGATTTTTTTTTGTTTTAAATAAATAAATAAATATTAAATATTTCCTGACAATTACACCAATTATTTAGTTCCAAGATAAGTATCATTAAGAACTTGTGTTATGGATACTAAACAACGGATAAACATACTTATATACTTTTTTTTTGTAAATATACATAGGAAATTTCTTAATATACATAGGAAAACACCCAGACCAGAACAAATATTCATGTTCATGCACACAAAGATTTGTCCTGTGTGGGAATCGAACCCACGACCTCTGGAGTGAAGTGTAGGTATACTGACCTCCACGCCATATCGGTCGTCGAATAAATAATAGCTTCGTGCGTTTAGCACATTTAGTCAGTGTCAAGTAAGAGATAGTAATAATATATAAATCATAGTAAATGAGAATGAGTGGTGATAATGATGATAAATGGTAAATGAGATGCCCTTCCGTAAACCCCTTGAATCCTCAGTAAAGATGTGGGGCTATACTGAGATCTCACGTGGACTTCTTGAGAGAATTTAAAAGTTATGTTGCACTGTTTTGTTTCATTTACCAACATTTATGTGCGTTCATACTTAACGGTTAATAATCCAAAGTTATTACACATTAACGTTCGAAATATCACAAATTTTAGAAAATAAAACTGCAGACGTTTCACTTTCCCGCCAAGAAGTCGACGAAATTATAAGTGAAACTAATTTTGAATTTCACTAACTGGACACACAGTCACTTGTTCAGTTAGGTGTCACTTCTGGCTTTAAAAGATATGCCGTAAGTATCTTTATCGTACGTAGATTATGGGTTTATCCATTCTTAGCACTACCTGGAAGCAGCCTTTTATAACCTGACGTTATAAGACTGAACAGGCGTTGATCCTACCATTAAGGCTACCGCCGCCTACTTACTCTTCCAAAAATATTTCGCACATAAATCTGATGTAGCTACTATAGATCCCCACACCTATCTGTACCGGTTATATATACTTTAATGTGAACAGGCGACCTGCATTTCTTATGTAGCTTGGTTCACATAAATGCCTGTGGTGATATTGTCACTACAAGTATAGCCTCGAGTTTTCTAAGAGTAGGATAAGCATTCATTTAACCTTTGTAGCTAACTGGTGTATTACCAGTGTAGGCATTGGTGAGAGGGCGTGCCTAAAGCGGGTATTTTTTTATATGTGATTAAGGACCTACCATTGTAGCCGAAGCTACCTGGTGTGTTGCTAGTGGAGCCTGAGCGTGATAGGGCGTGCCTGAAGCGAGGCGCGTTGATAGGCGGCAAGAATAAACCCTCGGGCCATAGGGACTCAGGGTCAGGCGAGTCCACTTTGTATGGTGACGGCGGCAGTAGAGGTATCCTCACATCTTTGAATAGACAACAAATATTTTCATATGACAATAAAATGTACATCAATAGCTGCAGGCAATATCTACATATTAATAAAAAAAAAGTCCTAGCACTTAAATTATGCACTTTAGGGTCTAGTTTTTAATGTTTATACATAGCTTGTAAATATCTGCAACTACGACCTAATAACCTCATTGTTAGTTTACATTATATATTTTCTGAACGCAAGTTGTTTTCAAAATCTGTTTTTACAAACATTTTAAACGAATTCAAAACAACATATGTACTAATTTACAGCTTCCTGCATAAGCGTTTTATGAGAAATCTAGCAAATGGCCAAACGTTGCCGCAGCGGAATCTAGAATATCTTCTCAGTTTAATGTCACACTAATTTCATTCACCCATACACAATTACATTACGTCACACTCTAATTTTTGTACCTACCATATTTTTTTCTCCTAGATCCATCGAATAAATAAAATCCGCTGGGGCAACGATGTCGCAGCGGAAATAGTTTTTTATGAATAACTCCCCGAAGGTGGGATGCACAAATTTTTACCGTACACAATTACATGACGTCATAGACTGAAAATCTGATATCCTCAAAAAGTGGATTTCGTACTTTTTCCCCTGGGGAAACGTACACGTATTAACCTACTAACAAGGTCTAAATCTAGCTGGCATATCGTACGCAACATTAACATTTATCGTCACGTTACTTTTATTCTTAAGAATCAGTTCAAAATGTGATACTTTTGCTATATTTTTCTCTGATTCTATTATCAACGTACTATCTACACTAAATGCTACACGTAAAGACAAACCGCAGCCTTACCAACTTACCCTACGTTATCGCGTAGATCAGATCAACGTGTCGCAGATATCATTGCGTCGCGGCGCAGCTTTTCTTTGCTCAACTAGAGGGTTACATTAGTAAGAAAAGATTCCAAGATACCTTTGTAGCTGTTATAAGACCAAGAGCCTGAAGGTGCAACTCCTAAGGTATTGTGGCTGTAGTCTTCATCGTTGAAAGGTACGGTCGGTCGCACGCGCGGGTAGCCTGCTGCTTGAGGCTGCGCGTGTGAAGACCCTGGAATGTTTAATGTTAATCATCATTATCTTACGACGACGGATATGGCGTGGAGGTCAGTATACCCGCACTCCGCTCTTGAGGTCTTTGGTTCGATTCCCACACAGGACAAATCTTTGTGTAAAATTTGTCCCAGGGTGTTTTCTATGTATATTAAGTATGTATTTACAAAAAAAAGTATTTAAGTATGTTTATCCGTCATTTAGTATCCATAACACAAGTTCTTAATAATACTTATCTTGGGACTAAATAGTTGGTGTAATTGTTAGAAATTATTTATTTATTTATTATTATTATCATCCTAGCATTATCCCTGTCTTGCCCTAGAATTAAGCTTAGGGCCCAGGGCCTGCTTACTGGTCTTGTGATGATCTTATTCAGCCAGATTTGGCTGAACAACAGTTATTATGTCTATGTTTAATGTCAATAATTATATTTAGTGTCGTCACTCACACGTCACATTCTTCTTTTGGGTCCGACATTTTCCAACCAAGGTTAAGTAACACTGGGTGACAGTGTTACTTAGCCTCAGACTACTCTAGTCGCATTCATAAGGCTTCTAACATAGCTTAACGACTTTCTCATTGAGTGACAACCGGGACCAACTGCTTAACGTGCCTTCCGAAGCACGGAAGCGCTCAATATCAAGTGGCACACAAACGGTCACCCATCCAAGGGCTAACCTCTGTAAACTCTGCTGTACTTCGGTGATCGTTTCCGACCACCGAGCACCGCAGAGCTACGAGCGCTTCAGAGCTACGAGCGCTTCTCTTAGGTATGCTGATTTAGATATTAGAGATTAAGAAACAGAAACTCTTACGTCTAAAGCTCCGAAGTGCCGCCCTTTGAGGATATCTCTTCAAAGCCGGGGGATCGCCTATTCCGTAGGAAAAGCTTCGGGCTGGGGTGTGTACGGTGACGTGAGAAGAAAAAGTGCTCGCTGACCCTTCTGCACACAGATGTAGAAGGTAAGCCGCTAGGCTCAGTAGGCTTGAGAACTTGTTCGACTGTCGCTGGAACAGAAGAAATATGTAAGGCTACTATCATTACCGTTTTAACAATAGTTATTCAACCAAAACATTATCATGTAAAATTTTGCTAAGACGAGATCCATAGGTCGCTGTTAAAAAAATCTAATCTCCAAGCTTCTAACTTTATAATCTCTTAATTGAATATATCTATATATTTATTTAATATATGTGCGTGTGTATTTTTTTTGTTATTAATCATAATTAACTATACAATTTTATGTAAGTATATAATGACTCTAATTTTGTATTTATTATTATTATTAATAATTTCTATCGAACATTCCGAAAATTAAGGTGTAAACAGGGTAGGTACCTACAGTTAGCACATTAGTGCATACCTACTATTTAAAATCACATACATCATAGTTCCGTAGATGCATAAGTCCCTATTCTTAACTTTCAGACCATTTTAGATTGAGAGTGAAGGCTTGAGTTAGAGAAAGTATACAAATTTATATTAAACTTTCAATTCAGCAGCTAAAAATATATTTATATATAACTTTGAAGTCCAGATACATTTTAGTCAAAGAAAACCCAACAAAGACCGATTTTTGAAACATAAGGCTAAGAATGTCACAGCGTTTCATAATAAGGACACGGTGTTGTAATAAAATTATGAATAGCAAGTTTACTTGAACATAGTTCGTTTCCCATGTTCTAATTTCACTTGTAGTAATGATAGTAGTGCTAAATTAAACACATGAAATATTCATGCCACACTTATTATGTGTTGCCTTAAGGAGAACTGCTATACTTGTAGCGATAAAATTGTAAATGCCCAACACCTCCTTATGAATTGTTAAACGTGCTTAGACATTTTCAAAGCATTGTTTCTAACATTTACTCTCCTTTCGATGTCGATCACACTTTCCAACCTTAGTAAATTTCGACCGATGCGTAAATTATATGCCTCTGCCTATCTCTTTGTGGAAACAGGCGTGATAGTATGTATGTATGTATATTTCGATCAAATACACAAAATCACTAACCTAGCTAAAATGTGTCACAGATTCATATTACATAAGTACCTACCTACTACCGTGTAATAATGTTGAAAATTTCTTTCGAAATTTGTCCCTAAAATGTTCGGCTAGATTATATTAAATATTTCTTTCACCTTAAGCTTAACTCCGAAATCGCTAACATAATGCAGTTATACGTAAATTCAAATTCGGATTTTCAATTATATCTTTACTCTACGACAAAGATTTGTATGTAAGTTATTAAGGCAAATTGTGTTTTTGGTATTAAGTATTATTATTATTAGTATGTATGTTGTAAAAATCAACATAATTTTTATAGACATGAATTTTTGGTTTTCTTGTTACTATGTACCAACTCACTGAATGATTGGTAATTAACATTAAGCTCACGCTAGTGCCTACTGTTTTACACCCAATTCATGTTCCAATTAATATA
Source organism: Musotima nitidalis (assembly GCA_949126915.1). Taxonomy (NCBI): domain Eukaryota; kingdom Metazoa; phylum Arthropoda; class Insecta; order Lepidoptera; family Crambidae; genus Musotima; species Musotima nitidalis. Next base: position 7,581,932 of record OX421418.1, on the reverse strand, counting down.
ACTTCTGGCTCTAATTTGGACAAGTTATAGGAAGTAACTCATATAAATAAGGCCATTGCAATAAAATGATGCAAAAATGTTGAGCTTTTAAGTTGATTGGTACATCGTGCTACATAAACGATAGGTTTCATAGTCAGGGTCACATCGCGATGTTCAAAAATGTAAATTACCTAAGTAGATTTAATTCCATTTAGTTAGTTTCCATGGACATGTGTGATTTGTTATTTAATCGTGTAATAATATAGTCACTTTATGTAGGTCAGGTGCTTCTTATTAAACAGCAATATCTACTAATTATCTACGTTGTCCAATGGTTTTACTTGCTGTCAAGTAAAATGTGATAAAGTCTGTCAGGTTCAATGGAATAAATGTAATTCTTTTGTTGGTACTACTACTAACCACAAAACAAGTTTATTTAACTATGCTAATGTCTCTACATGAAATATGAGAATGTATATTACTTGTTGCCTACTTCAGAAGTTTGTACCTTTAGAAAATTAACATACTTATTTCAAACATTGTCCTGCTTATCGCGAGAAATCAACATAAAACAGGCTTAAAAGAGCGTTGAATCTGCTGTTGTTTTAAACGGATTCTTTGAACTCGACCGCAAATGACAAGAGATTATTCAAGATTCGTGTTTGCACAAAAATTTGAAGCGATCATAGCCAAGATGTCGGTGCATTAATAGCCATGGTCGCCCGTGACTTATAACAATGGTAGTGTAGCTGGATTCCGGTCCATTTAGTTCAGCTTTGCGTGCTCTCACGCGGGTACGTTGCGACACGGAGTTTGTCGTTTGAATTGGACTGGTGGCGAAATTCTGATGAGCAGATCGTACCTACCTTTAGCACGTGGAACTTGTCTCATAGATTGTACACACATCGATTATTTTATTTGAGCGCGTGCAAATCGAATAATGTTGTTTACATCGATTGATAGACGTTGCGCAATGTCTTTACCGTGGTGCTTCTAAGGCGAACACTTGAATGATGAGTAAATGAGCAATAATGATTTGCTAGTAAAGCGAGTATATTTGATATAAAATTTATTACGTATAGGTTCAAACTTAGAATACATAGGGCATCTATATAAATTTGATTGCATTAATTTGACGGTAAATTTCACGGGTTTCGTATTTCACGGAAATAAGTAGGTAATTGACTAATACCTATCACAAAAATAATTGTAAATGTAACATCCACCTATCTGGATGTTTGGTTATTCTTTTAAACGAAAACTTGTAAGGTAAGTAGGTATTTCAATGAATCTTCGCACACAGATAGATCATGACCTAGATAAATACACATAGTACTTTTACCGGGCGCAAATGTGAAATCTTTAGCCAATATTTTCAACGATTGCCAGCTGTACTCTTTTCCCGGTGGTCTTGGAGAACTTCATCTTCTGACTCTAGCTGCTGAGAAGTGGCCACGCCAACTGATACTGTGAATTTAAATTAGGATTCAGGCAGCTCGCAATACGATATTATGACCGGGCGAAAATATCAAATTTCTATAAGTAATTGACTTACACCACTTAATGTGATAGGTTCTATACTGGCGGAGTATGGAATGATGCTTATCATCAGCATCACCATGTAAATAAAGAAGCTTTTTAATAACAAGTCAGAAACTTCGAAGAACTTTAATCAAAATTGATTGAGACAGGACATGATTTGTGATCTTAAATTTTGAGTTTGAACTCTTTCTGGGTTGAACAAACTTATTTATTATAATTCAATTCAAAATATTTTTATTCCATAAACTATTATATAGTACTTGAAAACGTCAAAATTAAATATACATATAAAAAAATTACATTACATATACATATACCTACACAGAAATCACGGAGCTTAGATACACTTACATATATGCAACAAAACAATTAAAAAACAAAAAAAATTTAAGTGTAAGTGAATCTAAGTGCCTGTTGCGAGCTATACAATGTAATTTAATATAACATTAACAATATTCATGTTCTAAGTCATTCATATTAGAATAGCCTGTATGAAACGGCAAGCATTTTTAAATGCCTTAAACGAGTAGTCTTCGATAGAATAGTATCTCTTTGAAGACAGCTTGCGTTTTATTGTTAATTTAAATTAATTTAGGCTTAATTGCTGAATATTGCTTGGGATTTTATTGTCGTACACCGTACGTTAAAATATTTGTAAATTTTTTATTGCCTAGTGGCAGGTACAACTCCTCCTCCTTGCGTCGTATTCCTCAATGCTGAGGGTCGTGACCACCCATCAACTAGTTTATGTTTATCCTTGTGTTTAGGTTATATATATAGCTTTTCTTATTAACTATATTTCTACTGTTCCTAATTAATTAAATTAAGTATGTACCTTTATAGATTGATGATAACATATAAAATTTCCGCCTATTCAAATAAAATGTAAGTACAATGTTCAAGATAACTAATTGAAGATTTAATTTACCAGCCAGGATATTTCCTGGCTAGTAAATTAAAATTAGATTAGCTAGTACAAAGTATTGTACTATCTCAAAAAAAATCTTAATTAACAGTAATCACTAACGGTTATTTCGATATCACATAGATAACAGTGAAATTAAAGATGTCTTCTTAATTAACAGTAATTACGTTTTTATTGTAGCGATAAGTTGTGACAATTTGTGGTAACAACAAAGTATCATCACGTTATGACTGAGGCTTCGTTTACATAATACATTTATCTGGAGCGTCATTAACAACTAAATTATTTATGGGAGTAATTAACAATCAGGCAGATAATGTTGGTTTATTATGACATGGCAATAATTTTTAGACATATTCAAGGTTGCCATATTAATAATTAGCTTTACGCCCGCGGCTTTATCCGTTACGCGATATTTGCTGTTTTTTTAACGCCCATTATTTAAATTCTAAAACGACGATTCTTACTTTTCCTATGAAAACTTTAATTACTCTCTAAAGGATGTATTTCTTAAAAAGTTGATACAGATCGCAAATTTCGCTAGTAAAACTGGTACTCATAGGGTTACTCATATTACAGTCTCAGAAAACATAATGCCTTCACTTAAAATGCATGTGTGTATGATGATATGTGCATGAGCCTAAAAGCGGTTGCTCATAGACACCCACATCAACTGCGTTGAGTTTTGATTTGAATTGAGATTTGGCGCAAATGCTGTAACAATATAAGTAAAATAATTAATATTTTTTTGGACATAAATCAATATTAAGCTTTATTTAATAAAAAACTAAACAAAAAAGATTAAATCATCATCGTTGTCAAAATAAGGCATTTTAATTGGATATATCCTACTATTATTGACTTATGTAAAAAAATATGAATATACTTTTTCGCGCATAATCGGTTTGCTTTAAAGTTATACATGTAATATGAAGAACCGTTCAAGGACGTTGAAATAAAAAAAAACTCATATGCCTAATTAATGAAAATATGCTCAAGCACACCTACATGATACTTGAAGTCGAGAGCTGTTTACTGTACAAGATTAAACAAAATATTACACATAATATTATTTCAATAAAATTCTTCCGATGGAACGACCTTCCACAGCATTGTTCGCGTGTTCTTATTTTTGACAGAACAAGATCGTGAATTATTTTGTGAGTAGGTAGATAAGACGAACTACTAGGAGAAATGATGAAACTTGAGCCATGACCTTACACGGATGTAACAAATAGATCTCATAACGATCTCAGCCACACTAATGGAGTCATGTGAGATCGTACCATCAAGGTGAGGCGGATCAGGCGAGTACCCTGAAGACAAAACACGCGGATATTTTGAATGTGTGATCCGGATTAAACTCACGATTGAGCATGTCAATGAGGATGGTCAGTCGCATTCATTGATTAAGCTTTTTTGGGCAATCAGTTCTGACTAAAACTAATTAAGATTCCATTTATGTTTTTACCATTGAATCATTTATATTCGTCTGATGACGAGTGTGTTTTTTATTAGACATTGATTAGGTGTTACTAAGGCTCTTACGCTTCATCTCATGTATGGCTCGTTCATCTTATGTATGGCTCGTTGACAACCGCAATTCCATTGTTAGCGTTGATGATCCTTAGTTATCCTTTAATCGCATTTGATAAATTAGATCTTCTAAACTAAAATGACATAATAAGATCACCTTTTTATTTTAAATTATGATAAACGCCTCAGTTTATGAAGCCTTCATAGCGCCATTCAGTGGTAGTAGATAGTCGTGATTCAGTAAGCGCTTCTTTGTTCTTCTAACATGTAATCAATCTATCAGTTGTCAAAAGAGACTTACGAACACCGAAACGTGACTCCAGACAAGTAACTCCTAATTTATAGATTCGGCTGGCTGTTTACTATACTTTATGGTTACAAAATTCTCGATTGCTGGATGGTCAAAATCATTTAGGGTAAAGCGATGCCTGATGGGGATTCGTCACGATCATTTCGAGGCATGTTGGCGAAAATAGTCACGACTTACGACAGGGAGTTGATCAAGGACGAGGGGGTAAATCTTTGTTTCGTTATACTCTCGTATAGTTGTTGCCACGACAAAAGTCGTTTAAGTTTAAAATATAAGTAGTTCTTTTTGAGACAAAAATGACAAAGTCTTTCATAAGATAATGCAATTTATCTCTTATATGGACTAATCGTATTTGGAGTAGATAATCGATTAATCAATATAAAGGTAAATACCTCAAAGCCGTGTTCATTCAATTGTAGAAGGATATCTGTAGGCTATGTTTTATGCTTTCGCACAGAAATAAATAAACAACGTGTTACAGCGGTTTTGGAAATTGAACCCCTTAATGCTTACAATGGTCTACAAAATTAAAGTTGCTCGCTAGTATTTTAAAATCATATTGTTGGAATAACGCATATTTACAAAACATGTAAGTACTTAATGTCAAAAATCGTCATCACGGTTCAGATTTCCAATAGTCACCAATAATATTATCTAATTTACAACTAGTTGTGTTGTGTGAGCAAACGGTTATCTGAATTTATTTTTGAAGTGTTTATATTAGACCTGCTACATTCTATTTACGTACAAATATCTGCCACATAGTTAAGTAGGTAGTATATTAAAGAAAACTTCACATGATTGAGTACTTACATTAAGGTCAGGTAGATTAGTGTGAAGTTTGAAAACAAAGCATCATAATAGCACTGCCTTCTAAATCTTATAAAAAAACATGAAAACAAATCACAAGTTCATTAGTGTCGAACTTGACCGAATTTTATGTCAATCTGGTGAAGACAAAGAAGTATTATTAGAACGTAGGTGAGAGTAAGCTTTATGAGAATGGAAATTAGGCGTGAACAATGGCGCAAGCGGTTATACTCATATCGATGTGGTAGTGGTTAGCTTAGAAGCGATTAGCTAGTTTGTTGGATGAATTATATGAAATGATAGTGTCAAAAATTTACTGACTTTTTTTATAAGTCTTGAAAATTTAATTTTTTTTTGTAGGTGATTTTATTGAATATTGAACGAATTGCGCTTCGAACGAAATTATCTCGTGCATGGCTTTAGTTAGGAAGCCATCTGTTTGATCAGGTGGCTGTGGTCAGTTTGGTATGTCTGGTAAGGTAACGAAGGTCCTTTAAGTAAATTACCTAGCGTCTGACTCCTACACTATTTTGCTAGCGGCTGCCTGCGACCTCGGCTACGACCCACCGAATCATGGCTAATTTGTTATAAATCTATATTTAATAAATAGCAAGCATAAATAAATAATAATGTTATTTATTGTTTAGCTGCCATAACAATAAATACTCAAACTTGATGCTATTAATACAACTACCCACCACACATAAAAAATTAAATGAAATAAGAAATCCCTCATTTAATTAAGTTATGCTGGTATTTTGTGTTAATTTTTAAAGTGTTTTGTTCTCGCACACTTCAGTTAAGCCAAACAGAAAAGAATAAGTAACGAGCAAATCCGATCCACATTTTAAAAACTAAAACCGTTTTAACATTTTCTCTGTAATAATATGTTAAAAAATTTATTAATGTAATTTTTTTAGATTATAATATTAGTCAGATGTATTGCGTGCTGGAGTGATGAGTTAGTTCATAAAAATCTATCCAATTAAATTGTATTTAACTTTATACATTCAGTATGATACGATAGTTATAAGCTTATATTAATTATTTTGTTGTAGACTTATGTTACACTGGTATGACTCGCAAGCAAATGACTCGTTTCTTGATATAGAAACCATGCAGCTCTACATCTTGACTTCTGACATAAACTCAACTGTGTCAGTTGAAGGAGCATTATGTGGCGTTGACATTTTCGTAATGGTCTCTTTTATGATTTTTGTGTCTCGTATTTTATGATTAATCCACGGTTTTCCCGGGTTGTGTTAGGTCTGTAGGGAGCGAGTAGTACTCCCTACAAAAGGAAAGATTTTCCACCGGGCGGATGAATGTGCCCGGGGGCCGCGGTCCAATCGTTGATTTTTTTTTACGTTCCAGTAAAACAAAAACAACTCAATATAAGAGATAATGCCCCCGCATACCACACACCCGGTGTGTGTGGTTATGTCGGACTTGAACCGACTAAACCTCTCCCTCTAATAGCCTTTAGTATTTCTACTGTGAAGGCGACATCTGAAGCGGTCGGCACCTGGGAAGGCACCGACGCGGCGCGCACTAAGCGGAATGCTAGGTGGCGCATGTTGGATGGCGAGAAGCCTTTGTTGACGGCCGCGCACTAAGCAGAATGCTAGGTGGCGTGTGTTGGAAGGCGGGAAGCCTTATCTGTTGCCTTGAAGGGATAGGCAGAGGCATATTAGTAGCCCACTGATGTTAAAAATGTTATTCCGCATTCTACTATTTGAAACTATAACTACGAAGAGCTTTTTTACAGAACTAAGCTCATTATTTAACATATTTAGGAAAAAAATAAAATTTATTGTTTAAAAAATATACCTACACGTATTATTTGAATTCTCAATCTGTTTGAATTTTTTGTATTTTCAGTATTATTAATAATAAGCTTTGTAAACAATACGCAAATCAAATTTATTAGTAACTGACGGCCATCACAGACCGTTTGCCATATTATGTCATACAAGAGTTATTTTGCTAGATTCTAGACGGAGATAGGTATTAAATAATCACAAACCTAGTGGTGTAATTAGAGGTGGCAAATGGTCACCAAAGAAACATATTGTCAGGAAACCGGTTGCTTAACGGCTTAACTCAACGATCACGTTTGTTTAAAGATGATAATATTACATATAATAAATATTAGGTCTAAAGCATACTATTACCATAAGTACGCGTGGGAAGTGGAGCAGAGACGGAGCGATCCGGCACCAACGTGTGATTGTGTGTTGTACAGTCAAAACAGAAGCGGTGCTAAGCAAATTTATTAAATTATTTTTTTACATACATACAATCACGCCAATTTCCCTAAAGGGGTAGGTAGAGGCATAATAATGGTCCTACGTAATAGGTGGCGAGCCTTTTGCCGCTTACCGGGAATTCTATAATTGAACACATTTTTATTTAGAAAATACTATTTTAAGGCCTGAATATGGGATCGTAATTAAAGAGGTACTTTTTATTAAATAGGTTAAATCACTTTTTGAATTAAAGCCACATGAACATAACTAAACTAAACTAAAAAAAATCGCATAACATTCGAAAATCGAAAAAAGTTCTAAAAATACTCACAAATTATTTTCTGGAGAAATCGAAAAACCTTAATGGAAATATGTAATTGTCACCTCCGTACTGCTCTGGGGGTGACAATTACTAATTTCCGTTAAGTAACTCAAAGCGATAAAGAATCAATACGACGACTATACCATTTATTGTAAATACTGTACCAACTTATGGTAGGAACAGCATCGGAACACGGCAATCATAGCGGATACGGGTGCCCTCACGACATATTATTCGATAAGTATACTCATGCCCAGACATCGAGTTCGTATGTACCCTATAGAGACGTATTATATGAAAACTGTCACTTGTGTGTGCCATTGTACGTATCGCACTTATAAATACACACTTTTATTGCATTAGTGCGTTTGTTCCTTCTTTTCAACTAGGTATTGCTTTTGCCAATTATCCGTTATGGGGATAGTCTAACGTTACTGGTCACCAGGTGGGCATGACCGCGCCAAAGGTTGCTTGGAACTGGGGGGGGGGGGGACATCTACCCTAATGAAAAAAAATTACAAATCCTTTCCCTCTTCCCTGAGATGACGGAAGAACTAAAGCCTGATACCTGGCCCTGCCGGTACCGGTGCCGGCAGAGATGATGCGAGGCCTGCACTTGAATTCGCATGCGCTTGAAGAAGACCCCACTCTCTCTTACGTTACTATGGTTTTATTAACTGCATTAAAGTTAGACTTGATTACATGTAAAAGGTTTCAACTCGTCATGACTTCCTGAGAGCAACATCTGACCGCAAGGATTTTACTTCTACTTCCTAGCGTACAGGCGCTATCTTAATGTTTACGAATTACATATAAGGCAATATAACACATGAATTCTTAATACATTTTAAACGGAAGAGGGCGCTTAGTGTAGATCAGAACTTAAGCGTTGCCTATATACGCACTACAGACGTGATCCCACGCATAAAATTACGGTTTAAAGCACAGACATAAATATACAATAGATAACGCAATTGCATGTACTTCGCGTGTCCGAACCCCGACCAATCGTCGAGGTTAGCCGCCGTTACTTACAGTCCGCGCGCGTCTGTTGTTGTTTTTTGAATACTGCAACATGAACGATTTCACGTATGAAATATTTATGATCAGTGGCATCAGTGTAGATGGATCAGTATGGATTTCCCGTCACTAAATATCGGCGGTGACGTCACAGTAGGTGTTAAAAAGTCGGCACGCTTTATTTCAATATAAATCGTGATACTTGTGTTATCTATTGTAGGTATATCTACGACTTTTGACTTTTGAGATTTTGACGACCAATATGGCGTGGTGGCGAGTATATCCGCTCTCCGCTCCAAGGTCGTGGGTTCGATTCTTACACAGGACAAATATTTGTGTGCATGAACATGAATATTTGTTCTGGTCTGGGGGGTTTCCCTATGTATATTAAGTATTTATTCACAAAAAAAAAAGTATTTATGTATGTTTATCCGTTATTTAGTATCCATAACACAAGTTCTTAATAATACTTATATTGGAACTAAATGATTGGTGTAATTGTTAGAAAATATTTATTCATTTATTTTATATTTATCTATATCTGTGGTTTTAAGCTTATTCCGAAGGTTTAAAATAATAATGTTATTTTTAATGAAATTACATAAAATTATTATAGAAACATTGTACAAGATCATAAAAATCCAAGAGCCGACGTCTCTTTCTTCAAGCTTATCAAAGACGAAGGGGCAAGCCGCTATGTCCTTTAACTTATATGTATTATACCAGTGACACGCCCTCGCTCCTTGATGTACAAGGCTCAAGGCGTCTAAGTCCTTTTGCCTAGAGATCGGTGTTTAAGGGCTCGCCTCGTTTGTATGGCGCTCGATGCCTCGGGAGTCTTTTGAGGGCTTTTAAACTCCGAGCCTACCGAGGTTACTGAGTCTTGCCATTCCGCCCTGAGGCTTCAAATATAGGACTCGACGCCTCGAGTCTTGTACATCACCGCTTCGGAAGCTATTTATTAAACTAGCGGCTGCCCGCGACTCCGTCCGCGTAACCTTCATATACACCTTCCTCTTGAATCACTCTATCTATTAAAAAAAACCGCATCAAAATCTGTTGCGTTGCATCGTTGCGTCGCATCAAAGACCTACGCATACATAGGGATAGCGACTTTGTACTATGTAGTAATTTTACACCTTAAATTCCTTTGTTGCAGTTTTCCTAGAGAACCCTAATTTAATTCACTTAATAATATACCCAATGTTACTTACAATAAAATTACCTCTAATAGGTAGGAATTTCAATGCAAGATCCTACTCAATGAAAACAAATGACAATCAATTTTTCTAGCATATTAGTATTATTAGAAAATTCTAGTATTTCGTCTCTGTACAGTATGAGCTAGATTACCTAGAGTATTCACCTAATACGCTTTACGTGTTGGGAAATCACACAGTAATTCACAAAACGTGATGCTAATAGTAAAACTAAGTCTGTTATGAAGTTGTTATCCTGCTACTGATTCTATGGTATAAATAAACATTTAACATTAGAATCGGTCTTATTATAATCAAATATAATTATATTTAATAACTATAATCACGATCTAAAATAATAGAGTAACATTAAGGAATTTAATATTACTTTGATCCTATTATATTTTATTTATCTAATATGTATTCATTTTAAATAAGATAAAATTAAGGAATATCTTAGTAGATAAGCTATTTTACAAAGCAAAATGGTCCAAGAAGTAAATATATATAAATGGCGTATGAATCTATGTATTGACGTAAAGCAGCTATTTCAAGTAAGACCTATCTTGTATAAGGCCTAATTAATAGACTAACATTTACAGCAAATTTTACAACTAAAATAATTATTATTTTAATAGACATCAACGCATTTCCGTGTTAGTTACGGGGTAGTTAGTAGTAAGAGCCGACGAATAGAAATCCTACCCGATAATGGGCCGCAGTGTCATCCTGCATACTGGCTGGAACTGTGATCACCAACGTGCTGCCCGATGTACTGATTAAGGGCAAATAACCCAATATAATGTTTTTTAGGGTAGGCTAATGACCAGCAGTTGACTTTAAATGGTTGATATGATGATGTTAATCGTGTGCCTTGTATTTTTGGGGGGAATATAATCGGTTGTGACTTTGGTCAAAAGGGAACCGGTATTCATGACCTTGTTGGCTGCGTTACACTTTTCAAACTATACACCAATTAAGTAAGTTTTATGCATTTTATATGGGGGTGCCAAGGTTCTAACACATTTCATAGTTGAAACAAAAATATGTTATGAATTATCGGTTTTTACGATGACCAAAATAGCGCGGACGTTCATAGCGCAAAATCATTGGTTCATGCTTACTTCCTATTTGGCTTAATTTAAATATTTCTATACAATATTGTCATGCATTTGTAAAACAAGTAAAATATCAGTTTTTAATGAAAAAAGCCTTCACATACTTCGTACTCAAAATGGTTTGCGTACGGTGTAATTTTTTAATTAATTTATATATAACGTTTATATATATTTATATATATTTATTAACCCTACACGTTATAAGTCTCATTATTTATTGGTCTGTCAATAGATATTGTCATACTTTTAATTAATATTTTGGAGATAAGTAAACTATATAAAGCGCGTTATAGACTCGTAGCAGATAGTGGAACAAATATTAAGCACTTGAAACTCTATTTATCGTTACTCAGCATTTCGTATTTCCTATATTATTAATGGCTGGTACTATGCCCTATTTTAGGAACTAAGATTTTAGTGAAAGCAATTATTAATTCATACATTAATTTAATTCATCCTTCCGAAGCACGGAAATGATCTATGCCTATGAAATCAAATGCCACACAAACGGTCACCTATCCAAGGACTGACCTCTGTAAACTCTGCTTTACTTCGGTGATCGTTTCCGACCACCGAGCACTGCGGAGCTACGAGCGCTTCCATACATTACATACATAAATTTAACATATAATTAGTATCTGTTGTCTTAAACTTTTTTTTATTTTATTAATAGGGTTTCTTTTATTAATATGGTATACAACATATCATTAAAGCCAAAGTCTTTTACCCCCTACTTTGTATTATCTGACACATATATTTAGTGTTTGCGTCATCATCATCATCAGCCTATCTTTATCCACTGCTGGACATAGGCCTCTCCAATGGCCCGCCACTGAGCTCAATCCTCAGCTCTTCGTCTCCAGTATTTGCGTACTTAAGCTTTTATAAATCAGTCACTAGTTGCCTTTCTAGGATAGTTATTTCTTTAAAGGTCTTATTTTATCTATGGTTCAATCGTTTAATATTCATGGAGAGATTGTGCGACGATCTTGGAATGGCAACATTGTAATTGGTGTTCAGAAGAGGTGTTATAAGTCAGACAGAGGGAAATAGTACAGGTATTAACAAAAGATTCTTACATATTATCATCAACCTCAGCTCATTAACGACTGTCACTCCTGTGTCAATAGTGACAGTCGTTAATAAACAGTGGTCTCACGAACCAAGGTGAGAAATTCAGGTCATATTTCACTACGCGGACCCAATGTGGATTGTTGGAGTCAGGTCTGTGCCATCCTGCTGTTCAAGCCGCCCAATAGACCTAAAGTTGAGCTTAACGACTACCACATCTAATTATAACCATCCTATTTACAATGTCACGCATATAAGAAATGACCTCTATAATCATTTTTGACCACCTAGCATCGTGGAGCTACGAGCGCTGCAGTATGCAGGTATAAATTTTTCAATTTTTATATCATAAAGTGGCCTCATCCACACTGTTCGCGTGATGGAAGGTGGTCCCCGCAGCCATAGCAGCAGAGTCCATACACTCTTGCAAAACTCAAGTATGCGCAAAATCAAGCTTTACATTGGTCATAAGTCATGTCAGTCCATTAACGTCCCACTAATAAGCACGAGCCTCCTCTCACGTACAATGGTTCTAGGCTATTGGGTCCTACTCTACTCTGCGGAGGCAGGTGTATGACGTCCTGCTGTTAGAGTTTTCCAAGCCGCCCAATTAGCCCTCTAACATGGCTTAACGACTACCACATTTAGTGATAACCGGGACCAACGGTTTAACGTGCATTCCGAAGCGCTCGACATCAAATGCCGTACAAGCGATCACCCATCCAAAGCGGTTCAGGAACTGAACTCTGTAAACTCTGCTTTAATTCGGTGATCGCTTCCGACCACTGAGCACCGCGGAGCTAGGAGCTTTGTCATATGTAATAATCCTAAAATCGATTTCAATGTCCGCGTAGCATTTTGATGACACACCCAAAAGTTTCCGAGAAATCTGACGCATTCTAATTTCAATATTAGAATAAGTCAGATGATTGATGATTGTTGAATTCCTTATAAAACTATATTTAAATATACTAAGCACACATAACTATGCACAGTTCATGCATTAACCATGTCAATTTGAAAATTTTAAATATTTTAATTTAAATGTAGATTTAGTTTCCGCAGGCATAGACAGATATCCTTACACTTGGTACGATCCTGGCACAAACTTTTAACTTCATTTACATTCATTAAATTGTAGACGGGAGTGTACGTACTCCCGTCTACCGTGACTGCATTAGACCTTGTATGACGAAATACATAAGGTTTTGGATATAGGACAGGTCAATAGTATCCTACCAGAAAAAAGAACACAATATCTCAGCAGTTCGGCTGGTTTTAAACATCGTATAAGAAGAATTTTTAAACTCAATGAACCGACGAGCGAGACATTGAAGTTAATAATGATTGTCCGATTCATTAAAACAGCAGTGTCTTGCGATTGGCAATCATGATTGGCAATGCAGCGCGATCATCAAGTGCAAGACATCGATGCACTGTTATGTCTCTGTACAAACTTATTTCACTTACTTAGCACCTTTAAAAAAATATAAAAATTAATAATTATTCAAATTAAAAATTATTGATTGATCAAAGCTAAATCTTTAAGGAAATTGACTCTTTTTGTTAGTTGGACGTTTTGAGAACAAACCCCAGGCCTGTGTAAGTTTAAATTAACGTTCAATATTTTACGTAATGTAATGCGTGTATAAAAGCGTAATGAAAACACAAGGCGTTTCTTGTCTCTAAAGAACTTTATATTGTAAGCAAGTATGTTAAGTTATTAATCAAAACAGAACACGTATCACGCATATGGAAAGCGGAACTGTCTTTATGCAGGGACGCATGCCCTACCGTCCCGGAAATAACGACAGGTTGTCTAAGACTTTCGCCATCGAACTCTTCGGGTTTTATCTGTTATCAAAACATCCTTCATTACGTTATTGGTTTATTGGAACAGCTGACTTTACTACTATTTAAAAACTAACTTAGTATGTTTTGTTACGTTGAAATCGCGACAGTTAAAAAGGTGGTAAAACATTTCGTAAAATTGTTGATAGTCCGCATCGCCGTCCTATCTAGAGCCAGATATATTTGGCCACACCTAAACTTTTACTAGGAAATAGAGAATCGTAGGTAGTTTCTCCCGCGTGACTTGCAGACCCTTCGGGATACCACGCTTTTATTTGTAAAAATAAGTAGCCAAAGCCTCTCTTGGGTTCAAGCTTATTTTCGAAATACGTTTAACCGGAATCGGATAGCAAACATATTTTATTATAATTTATTTATACAAATAATTTAAATGACAAGTCGAAAGAATCAGTGCCTTCTTCTAATTGACGACCGATATGGCGCCGAGGTCAATCAGCCTGAATCCCACTCCTAATGTTCGATTCCCACACAAGACATTTGTTTCTGAATATAAATATTTATGGTCTGTATTTACTATGTGTTTACAAATTGTGTAAATGTGTTTACAAATAAAAGTATTTATGTTTGTTTACCCGTTCTCTAGTGGGTACATGTATACCTATTATATGCCTTACATTGTTTATATCTGAAACTCAATTTCTACCGAAACATCCTTTTAAATAAGAGTTGAATAGTAAATATGAATTAAAAGGTACGGTAGAAATTTGTTCTGTATGTAATGGTTAATCAAACTATGTAAATATTTTACTGGCAACTTTTTAAGCCACTTCAGAATGTAAAAGCTCATTTATTTCTTTTGAAATATTTTTACACAGTCGTAATTTTGCTTTCACCCAAGTGACCTACAGTATATCGCGTTTAATAGCAATTTTTCGGGGAAAATAAGAAGCTGATTGCATTACCTTGTTACCGGTATCAATTCAATTTATTAAATTGACTTTTATATTTGTTCACGACTCTGATACAACTTGATGAGCCTTCCTCATATGCCAATATACACATTACGTTTGACAGATCACAGAACAAATATTCTTTATAATTTTATATCATACTAGCAGTCGCCCGCGGCTCCGCCCGCGTGGATGTCGGCTACCGCTGTAAAATGCCTACCCAGAAAAGACACGGTCAGCAAAATGATCTCCAGATCAATTCACAGACACGGACACTAACATCGACGACGCAGTCATTATCCGCAGGCTGCATAGATTGCCTTTATGTGGAGGTTGAAGTTGTTAATGATGAAAATATTTAAATCTAATTAATACTTAGATTTTACTCTTACCGGCAGTCCCGGAGAGCAACCTGTTGTTTTGGGATTGATAACTAAAGCGATTATTGTAAATCTTCCCCATAAACAACATTTGACATAAAATTATATTTAGGTGACAAAATAAACTGATGGTCTGGAGCCCCGACCCGTGATAGGGCGCTGTGCAGCAGAAATCGTAATAATTTAAGTTCGCCATAACTTCAAAAACAAACGTCCAATTTTGATCATTCCAAGACCAAATATTATCTACATAAACTGCACTTAGTGATGAAATAATTAATTTTGATAGGGATAAATAGCATAAGTAAAATAAATGCGTATAAATATAGTACAAAAAAAAATCAAGATTTTTAATTAAAAAAAAGGGTTGTTGTGCCTCACTCGCCATATATAGGTATAGTGTGTCGCGGACTTTTTAGTAGGTGGTATAAGATCTTTAATTCATTCATACATTTTGTGGTTCTATCTTTTATAGTTTAGGCAGCGTACGCAACTGTTCTGGTTGATTTTTACACTTTGTGTTCGAAAATCCCAAATATTTTACGGAACCCTATTTTTTTCGAAATTATAATATAGCCTATTTTACTCAGTGATAATGTAGCTTTAATGCTGTAATGAAAAAAGAATTATTAATATCGGTCCAGTAATTTTTGAGTTTATTCGTTACATACAAATCTTTCCTCTTTATAATATTAGTATAGATTACATTGACTCCCCCCCCCCCCCCCCCCCGTACCACCCCAGTGACGCTTACATGGAGCCTACATCGCATGCTGGCGCGGTGAGCGGCAACCACGCGACTTTTTTCTAATACTTGCATTTTTAAACTCGTGATATCTTCCGAATGAAATGTCCGAATTGAATAATTAAAAAAGTTATAAAAAGGTATTGAAGCCGTCTTGAATACAAAGTATTTTATTTTGATAAGGATTAATACCAAGGTACAAATATAGAGCCTTTTCAAGCGGCGGCATGTAAATTAAATTTTTAGAATAAAAAACCGCTTACTGTGACGTAACTATAATATTTAGACATATGCTGTCGCGACACTTTTTGTAGATAATGATGAGTACTACAAAGTCATAGTACATAGTTTTGTTCTATCATCAATAGTTTTCGCTGCGCACGCTATGTAAGGAATTTTTCAGGTCATTTTTTTACACCTTGGTTTACATTATTGGACTTTTAGTAAGGATCCCAAATTTTTTGAAAAATATAATATAGCCCATGTTACTCGGGGATAATGTAGCTTTCCAAAGGTGAAAGAATTTTTGAAATCGGTCCAGTAGTTTTGGAGCCTATTCATTACAAACAAACAAACAAACAAACAAACAAACAAACAAATCTTTCCTCTTTATAATATTAGTATAGATTTTATAAGAACGGTCCCCCTAAAAAAATTTTCCTATGACTTATAAATTTACAGGATTTTTTTAAAGTAATAAATCAATTTTTAATATTTTCAGAAAAAAGTTGCCTGATAAAATGCCATACATTGTAATGTAATTATTTTAATGTGGATTTCAATGTTTATGCGTTATTATTATTAGCCCATAAAAGTATACATTTATGGGCTAATAATAATATAAGGTATGAAGTTAACACACGTAAAAATGTATTTCTCTTAAGTTAAATTATCTAGTTGGATCTAGTTATCTACATCACACCAATCACTGCAATCTAGCAAGAGCACATTATAGTATATTATTAGAAGTACTTACTTATTTTAGATCTAGTGAGCGGTAATTAAACACCGGAACAGCCTAAATGTTAATTAACCTTTTTTATTATAAGATAAAGGTCACAGTTTACGATTAATAGCTATCTAATGTAAAGAATAACATACCTAATTAATTGACCAATTGACTAAAATCAATAACGCAATCAAGAAACATCACACGAAAATGAACCCGTTAAAAGCATACGTAAATAAATACTTGAAGACGAGGAATGTATAGGTTTAATATGTTGGATTGACTTTGATACCAATTCACGTTAATATTTGGTACATCAAATATAATAGAACTAACAAGGTTATAACTTAATTGCGATAGAAGATATTTATCACCATCAATGAACATCACGGTGTGCGTGCTACATATATTGGTAAGCTATTACAGCTTCTGTCTGCCATGATAAAATATCTACAGCTCATGGTCAGCGCGTGTATTACCGACTCAATGATGTGTTCTATCATTTTTAATTAATGACAATACTCGAAACCTTTTTAACCTTTCAAATCACGGGCATCCGGTCATAATTGAAATTCTATTGTTTCCTGTCTCTCTCATCATCTCCTACATCACTTATTTGTTGAATAGTTTTTTACTGATATTGTTGACATTGCTTGTTCTGCAGTAGGATATATTTTTGCATAATCACATCAGCCTTATAAAGTTTACTGCTGATTATTAGCCGTCCTAATAGATAAAATTAAGGGTTATTTGCCCATAATCGCTCGGCAGGCGGGTTGATGATCGCAGTACAAGACAGATGGATGATATGTGTACCTATATACATATCATCCGGTAGGGTTTCTGTTCGTCGACTCTTACGAAACCCCGTGAGATGAGAGGTGGTGGTACTAATTTAGGCGGGATCAAACGGGTCGGATATATTTTTGTATAAAAATGTCATCATCTCAGTATATTTAACGTCCCATTAGTGTGAGAGGATTTCACCACGCGGACCCCTCAGTGTAGATTGGGGGAGGCAGGTGTGTGGTGTATTGTTGCTATATTTTTATGCTGCCCAATAACGCCCCTAACGCGGTTAATGACTGCCATATATAGTAATAAACGAGATCAACATCTTAAGAAGTTCCGAAGCTCCGAAGCGTTCAAAGATTAAATTTGGGGATAATGACATGAAGTTCTTAATCAGAATCATTACTGTAGATTCAAAAAGCATTATTTTTCCCCGTTCTTTTAGGTAGCTATTTATTTTTAAAATATTTACTCTACATTTTATTTAACAAATTATACTAAAAGTAATAATGTCCAAAGAAACTAAAATAAATAACAATAAATATTTTCTGACACTTACACTAATTATTTAGTTCCAAGATAAGTATCATTAAGAACTTGTGTTATGGATACTAAATAACGGATAAACTACTTAAATACTTTTTTTTTTGTAAATACATACTTAATATACATAGGAAAACACCCAGACCAGGACAAATATTCATGTTCATGCACACAAAGATTAGTCCTGTGTGGGAATCGAACCCACGACCTCTGGAGTGAAGTGTAAGTATACTGACCTCCACGCCATATCGGGCGTTAACTTATAAATGAATACATGAAATATAATAAGTTAATTTAAGAGACGCGATTTTTTTAGTGTTCTTATGTAAGAACCGAATACAATTTCTCGATATAAGAAATGTATAAGATTTTTTTACAAAGTGGATCAGAATTTATTGGACCGCTCAACGGCAGTATAATCATTTAACTTTCATAACTTGACCCTCTAAGGGTTGTATAAAGCTGAATCCTTATTACCTTTCGATAACTCTTAACTCGATATGGTTATGTCATAAAGATGGTCTTTGCCGTGAGACGCTTAAGTAAGAATCAATAAGACTCATAAGTAAATAATAAAATATATACGTAACAAGAAGACCTCACGCATCGATGTAGGTATAGGTACTTACAGATTATTATTTCACTTATACGGTCAAAGATAACTCTCTTGTATGCAATTTTATTAATATTTGAATTGTAAGTTGTAGCAAACGCCCACCAATTCGTCCGACAGACGACTCATATAAGATTTTCAGGATGAAACTTATTATTTTACACCTTACAACATTATCACAACAGCTATAAGTAACTTATTCCTTACTGTATAAGCATGCAATATGTGATAGCTATATTTATATAGAAAGATAAATATTCTATTGATTTCATAGCACCTTCCACGACCTCGATTTTTAATTTTTAAATTTTTTGTACTGGCAGAAGTTATTATACGACAGTATTATTAAATTATCCACTCTAGCTTCTGCTCGCAGCATGCGTGGATCCACTGTGATGATGGGCATGCCCACCCTCAACCCTAACAGACTTGTGACGTCACACTTTAACGGTCTATCAAAATCGATAGCCTGCCTGATAGTACTATATTTTTAATGCCTTAATAGAATACAATAAAAAGTAATGATTTTCGGGTGTCTGTGACCACAAACTTTTTTGAAGGCTGGATACGCGCCTGGCTCGCAGTGAATAGGCAGAATATTTTGACATTCAAACGTGCTCCACTGGGGCCCTAATTGTATAGTCATTAATATGGTCAGCTGTGGAGATTAAAAAAATCTTACTATTGTACTTTTTTACTTAGTACAACCTAAAAAGCTCTTTTATGGTCATTGCCAACAGATACTTAAGTTTAATTAAGTATGGAAGTTCAAAAATGAAATGTTTTATATAGCTTACAATTATCTCTTTAATCAAGGGTATCGCCTATCTGAAGACAAGTCGATATCAAGGTCGGATGCTTCTAAGATATTACACAACTATGTATTTTGATATATTCGGTATATATATTCGATTACGCCTGTAGGCTCGTTTTACTTATTTTCAGAATCAAATAGATTATGGAGCTTATTACAAAACGAGATCTAAAGTTAAATCAGGTTTAAAATTTGTGTTGTCAATTTTATTTGATGATAATGAAGACAGTGACAGCACTAGTTTTAAACCTGGTTTAACTTTTAATATTGTTTTGTAATAAGCCCCACTAACTTTTAAGCTAGTTTTATGATTTAGATTAAGCGTTGACAATAAAGGTATTAGCTGTATATTTGTATTCAATTAAGCGTTAGAGGGCAATCGTCCTATCTATTTGCCTTTATAGTCATTTACATATTTTTGTCGGTCTAAGCAAAATACAGTTGCTTCGTAATGAAAATAGGTAACGTAAGTGATATACATAAAGTACTCAGTACTCACTTACATATACAAACGGTCCTGCCCACAGAAAAGATATCTCTCTTCTGTGGTATTGTCGTATTAAAGGTAGGTAAAAAGTTTAAACTTCGCCGTTATACTAGAGCATTGAACCTCCTCGACTCGTCTTTTAAAGAAGATTTAACGAGGGATATGGCGTAGAGGTCAGTATACCTACACAGGACATTTTTTGTGTGCTTGAACATGAATATAAGTTCTGGTCTGGGTGTTTCCTATGTATATTAAGTATGTATTGACATAAGAAAGAATATATAAATATGTTTATACGTTCTTCAGTATCCATAACACAAGTCCTAAATAATACTTTTCTTGGAGCTAAATAATTGGTGTGATTGTACAAGGATTTCTATTTATTTTTAAGAGCTTTAAGCTTAACACGAACGATAAACGGGATTCTAAAGTTTTACCTCTACGGAGCTTAATTATATAGCGTATAATAATTTGTACGGGAGGTCTGTTAAGAAGTGACCTCCTTTATGCCAGCAAAACCGCGAAAGAGTAATATAACGGCCGCGCCCGCACCCTAAAGCTTTCGTACCAACGTGTGCTTAACCGTAAAAAAATATAATTACAATTATTTTTTTGTGATATACAGCCTGGATACAGTCAGACGGACATTGGAGGATTAGTAATAAGGTCAGGTCGGTATCTAATCAAACATGTTTATTTGATTTTAGCTAAACGGGGAGGCCTATGGGCCTCCTTAAATTTCTCCAAACGTACCGATCTTTCGCAGCATTCGTTTCTTTAGTTATTTACGCTTTGTCAGCCCACCCACTCAAGGAAGATATTAGTCTACTGCAGCAGGTAAATTAATAAAAATCGTACTATAATGATGAATTTCAATATATATCTTATAGGGAATGTTTATTGGTAGCATACTAATAATGAGTGTTTTATGTTGTGAAATATATTTAAGGTTAGCTCAGTCGTGACAAACTATTATTTAATTAGATAATGTAATGCAAGCACTGCCTAATGGCTAACCATTGTATGGTTTGTTTTAGCTATCTATAGCAAAGTGGGAGTGTTTTGTTTGACTCTAAAGTCAATTATTTATTTTAGACATATGATTAACAGCACTAACAGGCTTAATTAAAGCATAATTTACGCCAACCTTCTAGTTAGATTCGTTTCACGCAATGTTTTTTACGATTTCTTAATTAGTCTCGTTACTAAGAAATAATTAAGTTTGTAATGTAATGTATAGGTTATATTTTCAGTAATTAAAACATTCTGCTAAAGCGAGCTTTATCTAGTTCTAGAAGCTCTGCTTTTTAGATTCCACAGTAAAAACGAACTAAGTTTCGCGGACTAGATCTGAGATGAATGGTACTAAAAAACTGTAATTAATACAATGCCTGCTTCGTTATTGAAAACTCAGGATTCTAGTTTTATTCACTACGAAGTTATAGCGGGTTGAAAATGGTCTGAACTGCTTCGAGAAAAAGGATGGTACGGCCATCTTGCTTTTTTGGCCCTAGATTTGGTATGAGTATAAATGTATCAATACTGGGTACAGTGTATCGGTTTAATTGGCGGTGTGCATAGCGGGGGCAAATGATTGATATATGTTAATATCCCCGTTTATAACTAGGTATGTACACCTTATTTTATTACACCTTTTTTTATTTACGGATCCGATACCGAACTATATCATTAATTGAACAAATTTCAAAGTTCTTGTTATAAGAGTTGATGGACACTTGCTAGGGGGGTATAAAAATCTTGCTAAAAGGTGAAAAAAATAATTTTTTTGACAAATACACAATAACTATCAATAAATAAATAATTACACCGATTATTTAGTTCTGAAATATGGATCATTAAGAACTTGTGTTTTGGATACACTTACATAAACACACCTTTTTTGTTGTATTTACAACTACTAAAAATTACTTAATATACATAGAAAAATACCCAAAACAGAACAAATATTCATTTTTAGGCACACAAAAATTTGTACTGTGTGGGAATCAAACCCACGACCTCAGGAGCGGAGTGCAGGTATACTCGCCTCCACGCTATATCGGTCGTCAAATACCTGCCGAAGGAAAGAAATTACGAGTTTCTTGCCAAATTTTTCTCTACTCATGTTCCACATAAATATAAAACGTTTATCGAGCCAAACTTGATTAACAACTATATTTATTCGAGTTTTACGTTTTATTTAGTCATCTAAGCTCGCGTCACATACAGTGGACAATAGAAATGTCATAAAAGCAATACCTATTAAAATTTAAAATTTATTACAAGTCAGTTTTTCACTGTCCAATCAAATATTTATGCCAAAGTACTCATTAATAAAATTAAAAAGGTGTTTTAAAACATAATGTCATACCGATTACCTTAAATAATTATGCGTAGAATTAAAAGCTATAATTATTATGTGGAGTTTATTGAGTTTGAACTTAATATGTGCATAGTAATGAACAATTCTAGGTCCGCAGATTATGACGAGCAACTACGGCACGCAACACAGCGCTTAGTACGACACGCACTTGGCCGGTTTCGTATCTGACCCTTAACCCTGCAACTTCCTAGCCTACCTAGGCTACAGCCATTTAAGACTATTCACCCTAACAACTATCGGTTAAATTATTAACTTTGGCATATAGTTGATGTTAAAATCGAATACCTAATAATAATAAAAAATATAAAAATAATAAGTTTATCAATGAAACTTTTTCCTCAGTGTCCTTCGGTTGTGGTATGAGCTCTCTGGCAACATTCTCCCTAAACATGAGGCTTTTCAAAAAGGGAGAGCAACGGTTTATAAAGGTTCTGCAACGCACTAGTAACGCCTCTGGTATTGCCATCGTCCTAGGCTGCGGTGATCTCCTTCCATCAGATGCCGCATGATAGAGTCACCATGTAATAAAAAAACAAGATACCCAGTAAAAAATAATTAAGCAGGGAACATCTAAGGTGAGCTTTTACTGATAACAAACGGGGGTCCGTAATAGAATTAATGTAAGAGCCAATATAAATAAGAGTGGATCAAGCGAGAGAAAGTGTATGGTTTGTAAATGAATGAAAAAATACTTTTTCAGCTCTTTAAATATCTTTGTTTCATTACAGAAATAATTATTAAATTACTATGTTTAACCCCCAAATTTCAAAGGACTAAAACTCATTCGTGTCGAATTCCTGAGATTAAACCTTAGGTTGAGAAATGCTCTCAAGAAGTAATTTATAAGCTTTGGGACACTTTAGAAGTGGGGCATACGTCTTGCCACTGAGTGCCTCGTACCTTACAGTATACATTTCGCCACTACGTCCCTTGACTTGAAAATCTAAAATAGCTGCAATTATGAGGTTCAAAGACTTTTGATAAATAAGCAGTTTTCAGTAGCATAACTAAGAGATTTAGCTGTATTAAATATCTAGCACTAACCAGGTGCGAAAGCTTTAAAAAACTCCCGATCGTTATTATTCATAAAATTTAGCTTTATATAGATGCATTTTCGACAGATTTAGTGCATGGAAATAGGACCAGATAAGACGTATAAAACTAAAATACTTAATGAAAACTTTATTAACCATATCATACGATCTGATTTAGAGCATATAGAATAAGTCTTATTACTACAGACCATACATGTGCCTTTCTTCCAGACTTCAGTCGTGTAAAATAATGTCGCGTCTTTTTTAAGGGCCTTCAAATTCGTCAAATCTTTTTTGAATTACTTAGTTTGTTGTCTCTCTCTACCTACCCCTATAAGAGCCCCTGCGGAACAAGGCTATACCTTACGTAAGTCGATTTAATGTTTAATTTAAAAATATGAATACAGCTCAAACTATTTTAATTTGATTTCACAAACTATTATCAGACTATTAAAACGAACATTGCCAGGTTGTGGAGTCGGCACTGACTTCTTTAAGTATTTAACCTAAACCCAAAGCTATAATGAGAACTTACCATTTTCAGTAGGAGACTGCAACTCTCGCTGTACAAATAAAATGTTTTGCCTTAGTCCACTACGTAATCACAAAATAAATCCTTTTTTCGAAAATATTCGTAAAGTTCGTTGGAGCGTTTTGCAAAAAAGTCGTTCGCGCCAAAACGTATTGAGTCTGTCAAAATATGCCATAGACTAAAGTTTTATTGACAGCAAAGGCATGCGCGGCGATTGCGCGCGGTTTTACGTCTGTCGAGTGCCCACGCTGCGCTAGGTATCGGCCGTTCACCATCCCGTCAGCCTCTTTCTCCCGCAAGAATAAAACGCACGTGACCACCATGATGCGCCTTATGAAAGCATTGGCCGTGGGACGGCACTTTTCCGCCGGTAAACCAGTTATAATTGACCTCCTCCTTGGAGAACTCTAAACCTTATTCTATAGACAATATGAGACTAGATTACATTTTAGTTCCCTGGTTACATTTTCCACATTGGAGTTGCAGTTGCAATATACGCTTTATACCACGTGACTAAAGTTGAGATAGACACGGAAAAGGCATACATAAACTTACATAGATAATGCACAATTGCAATACACTGCAATTGAAGATAGCTTGATGGTTGCTTAGTTATTTAAATGTTTCTTGCATTTTAGATTAACTTGACAATAATTTTCAAATCAGTTACTTACCTATACTACCTATGCGCTTAATACGTAAATGTCAAAACCAGTTTAAGCAATATTTACTATCTGCTAGCACCAACATTTATTTCTAAATTCAGATTTTCCGTTCGAAATAAGCGTGTTCCTGGGTATAGTTCCTGGGTATAGTTCCTAGTATTGTTTTCATATAACTGGGAACGCCTAGATGTAGCATCGCGATGCCAGTACCACCAAAAATTAGTAGCTAATTACTCAATAATTTACGAATTTTCAAAATTTTTATTTTAATTTTTAGCAAAAAGTGTATTTTCTTTATGCATAAATAAATAGAGACCATCAGGTGCGTATAATATTTTTAAGCAGGCAATACTCTATACGTATGATTATTGCATTTATGTATGAGCTTTGCTTTATTTTGGAGTCGTGAAAACAAAAGTGCTTCAGCCCACGTAGCTTCAAAATGAAATTGCCTTCGCTTTTATATTGATAGTGTGCGCTGCGCCATTGCGGCTGCATCTAAATTGACAAATAAATGCTTCTCATAGCTTGTGCAATGGTTAAAGCTATTATTTTGAGAGGTTTAGTGTTAACATGCACTCAAAATGCGACACATTCGTGTAGGACAAGTATAATAAATACTGTATGTTTATTAATATTGAAGACAACCTTTACTTTTAGATTTTATTAGGTAATAGAATAATTATGTAAGCGACCTATTGAAAGTGTAACTTTATGATATAAAAATAAGGTGTATCGTAGATAAGTATATATAAATTTGCACATTGACTGTGTTGTAGAAACATTTCAATATCTTAAGTAGCACTTACAAAGTTCATAGCGTGAAGATAAATATTTCTTTCAGTCAGAGTAAGAAGCACAAAAGTGGTATATGTGAGAGCCGAGAAATAACTGTTATCAGCTTGTCAAAAGTTTTGTGGTCGTAAACATATTAATTTGTACCTATTGCAATGATTTAACTGAATATAATAATTGGAAATTATAAATAGGTCTATTACGATACGAAACCAAGCAATAGGATTTTCATACGTGTGGCCATTCACTTTTAAATTAAAATGAAAAGATCAAGTATTATGCGAAGTAATAAACCGCATTAACAGAATTATGCGGTTAATTCTAGTGTCCATATGACTTTTTGGTGTCAGATGTATGTATTAAACTCGTCTTAACTTATTTAAAAGTAGTTTTGGAATTTCAGGCCCATAAGATACCAATCTTTTCAACGCTTCTTTCTTTCTTTTAAATAATGGCTTCGTGCGTCTAGCACATTTAGCCAGTGTCAAGTAAGTGATATATTAATAATAAATAATTCATAGTAAATGAGAATGAGTGATGATCAAGATGATAAATCGAAAATAAAATACCCTCCCCTAAACCCCTTGAGTCCTCAGTAATGATGTGGGACTATCTAGTTTTTTCTGTTCCGTGGGGACTATATTGAGATCTCACATGGACTCCTTGAGAGAAAATTTGGAAAGTGATGTTGCACTGTTTTGTTTGATTTACCAACACGCATGTATGTTCACAAATACTTAACGGTTAATAATCCACCGTTATTACACACTAATGTTAGAAATATCACAAATCTTAGAAAATAAAACAAAACTGGAGACATGACGCTTCACTTTCCCGCCAAGAAGTCTTCTTTTTCTTCCATTTTAATAATGGCTTCGTGCGTCTAGCACATTTAGCCAGTGTCAAGTAAGTGATATATTAATTATATATAATTTATAGTAAATGAGAATGAGTGGTGATCAAGATGCACTGTTGTGTTTTCTTAACCCACACTCATGTACGTTCACAACCACCTAACGGTTAATAATCCACCGTTAGTAGTAAACATTATTTATTTATTTACAAAAAATAATACAAAACTGCAGACCTTACGCTCCACTTTCCCGCCAAGAATTCCATTGAAAAAGATTCTTTGACCTAATCACGATACATTTTCATTGGGCGGGAAAGTAAAACTACCACTAAAGTAAAACGCGGACCAAAAGAGGGTTTAAGTATAAAAGTCAATCAATGTCATTCTTACATGGCATATAATGTCGTTGCATTGACGTGTTCATAATAGTATGTAGAATTCAGGAGAAAACTTGTTATATTTTTAGATACTTTTATCCATGTTGAATTTTATAGATAATGTTCGTGAAGAGTTATTAAAAGAGTTCATTATCATTTTAGATACTATATCACTACAAAGTCTTAATCTATATGACAGAATAACTGAAAACCTAATAGTGATATTACGTACACGTTTTAAGAAACCTAGATGTGGAGACGAATTCCTCGTATGACGAATTCTAAATAATATCATCAAATTTATAATTATTCGGCCAAAAAAATTTTCATAAGTCAATAAAATGGAGGAAGCTGTAGCAGAAGGTGCTGAAAACCCAGGGGAACCTCAAGATAAAGCTGAAGGTGAAGAAACTACTTTGCCTAAAGAAGATGGAGCTGGCGAGGCAGTTGAGGGAGAACAAGTAGAGGGGGAGCATGTTGAAGGAGAACACATAGAAGGAGAACACATAGAAGGGGAGCACGTTGAAGGAGAACAGGTAGAGAGTGAGCACATTGAAGGGGAGACTGTGGAAGGTGCAACTGGCGTGGGGGAAGATCAGGAAAAAGTACTGGGGGAAGGTGAAGAGTTATTAGGGGAAGAGATGGGAGGAGAACATGTAGAAAATGAAGAGGAGATAAAAAAAGATGAACCACCGCCACCGCCTGAAGAAGTTGTTGAAGATGAAGAGGCCTATGTTGAAGAACCCCCACCCGATCCATCAGCACCTTACAATTTAAGTGACTCTAAAGAAGCTCTAAAAGATCCATTCGAGTTAAGACCTGATCAGTTGGCTGAGGTAGAGCAACTTTGGGAGGTATTTCAAAATTATACGCCAGCATATACAGATATAGATGGATATATTACAGAAAAGGAGTTAGCCTACATGTTGAAAAGCCTTATTCTAATGACATTTACACCTGAACAGTTTCAGGAGCTTATAGAATATTGTGTTAGGCCACCACATCCTGAAGGCCATATATCTTACGACCAATTCGTAAAAATGGTGACAATGCGTCAAAGAGATTTTCCTGTAGAAGACGAACTAAGATCTGCATTGCAAGTACTTGATCCAGAGAAAACAGGAAATGTTGATCGAGAACAGTTAAAAGACCTTCTTGCTACAAAAGGATATAAAATGGCACCAAAGCCGTTATTAAATCTAATTAAAGAAGTAGACATGAGTAATGATGGTACTATAGGAATCGAAGACGTGGTGGGCACCATGTGTATAGATTTGAATAGGGAAGATATTATTATGTTATTGGCTTCTTTAAATCCAGATGCACATGAAGCACCACAGGAAGATCAATTTTAATTTCATATTTGAAATATAACATCCCTTCACTTCATACCTTATTTTATTTCAAACAGCCTGCCTTGCCTATAGAAAGAATTTATCAGTGTATCTACCCGTTTGAACTATTTATCAGAGAGAAAGTAACTCATAAAATAAATAAAAAGAAATAAAAACCTGTGGCACTCGGAGACTGCCGCGGTAAAGCATAGCATTTTTGTCAACTTATGCAATTATAATTATTTATTTATTTTATTTACGCAGTATTTTTTTAAGCAAATCTTGAAACTCTACGCTGGCATGAGTCACCAGATTGCATGCGCATTAACGCCGATACAACCAATAGCACCTAAAGCTAAAGGCGGGTTGCTGCACTAAAGAGACAAGCGTGATATTTCAAAAAGTTTTTTTCGTTACGGAATTTCTGGATTCGGTCTCCACGCTCAAGGCCGGAAGGCAAAAAAATCGGGCGGATTTTAACACGTGTAAGGGCATAACACGTGTTGTTTTAAATTAGTTTCTCAATTTTTCGGGAATTTATAGTTGCGCAAGAATTGTCACACAGATATGCTTAATCCATCACTTGACTATGAATTTCCACATAGTAATAATAATAATAATAAACTACGGCTATTTTGGAGTGCCCATTTAATCCTCTGGCTAGTCACCGCCTGCCATTACAATCATTTGAGACTGATGATGACGGCAGGTGTCCGGTAGTCTCCTCTATCCATAGTCCAATTTACCCAGTCCTTCAGCTTTTCAACCCAATATCCCGGCCATAGTAGATTCCATAAGTCAAAATACGACGACGATCAACATCAACATCGAACAGAACTCGTGCGAGTGAACAACGGCAGCGTGTCGTAGGAAAACGGGCCTTCAGTGTAATAACAAAGAAGTCACAATAGAATGTATCGGTGCTGACGGTGAGCGATGCACTAACTGTGAACCTAAGACATTGAACTTATCCTTTTCTTTTTAAAGTAAATATTCCCAACTAACCTAAATAACAAGAAGCCGATTGGATAAGTTTTCGCAGTAAAACCGTTCGCAGTACAGTTTTTCCTTGAAACGAAACAGCGTAGTAACAAAATGTCGAAGGAACAAGGATTCTCAATTAAATCGTTCGCAGTATATTTATCCTATGTAACGAAACATCGCAGTAACGTGACATCGATTTAACAAGGCATCGCAGTATAGTGATGTCGTTGAAAGGTTATCGAAGTAACAAAATTCGATGATACGGCTTTCGCACTGAAGTAGGAAACTCGTCTGGAAAAGTAATGTTCAGCCAATGATAATATACTTAATCATCATTGATTACAGCACCAAAAATAGATGTTGTATTACTCCATTTGTACAATTTCAAATTTATTATGACAAAGCTATGAATTTTTAATATGTAACCCTTGAGTACCACTGTAGAGATATTAAAAATATTTTTAAGTTCAATATTTTTCATTTATAGAATCCTCTAATGAAAATTCTAAAGGTAACTATGCCCGTCAAAGAGGTGTCTAGTCTGATACGCATATAAGTACTGTAAAGCAATAGGAAAGTTCTTGCCTCTATAGCCCATTTTATTTCTTTACACGTGTGTCTTTAATAACTCAGAACCTTAAGTATTTGAGAATAGATCGACTCATACTTCTCCACATATATGAGCATGCTTCAATATTCAAAAATATTTTATATAGTTTCGGCGCATTTTAGATATCGAAGTAAAAGTTACGCGTATTTTCATACAATATGCCAATAATAACACACGAGCTATACAAACCTATGATACTACGACTTAAAGGTTATAACTGCAGATCTGTTCAAAAATATTTTTAAAAAAGCTATTGGTCCGCTGTCAGTCGCTGTCAAGTGTGTCAGGTGTCAACCTGTTAAAATGAAAAGAAGAGATTGTTTTGTTTGAATATAGTTAGTTTCGGTTACTGAAATCCGTGTTGTTAAGAGTTACATTATTTTATCTCGTTTAATTATTTTTAACCCTTATAAAAGACATCAGAAATTATGAAATTTCACTTTGCAGTAGCCATAATTGTATCAGCATTTACTGAAAGTAAGTAATTTGTGTAGCGGGTGTGGTCTTACCAACGACAGGTTCTTCATCGCGGTTTTCGGTTTTGAATGACCTATTGTATCGTGTGCATTTTATATTCATAGTAATTTCATTCATACGCTAAATATCGTACAAAGTCCGCAACTGGAATTTAAAAGATGACGTCAGCTGGTTTGCATAAAAATCAAAAAAAAATATCGAGTAATTTTTTGTATCGGTATATAAATTCAAATATTTATTTTCAAACCTACGTGTTTATAATTTATGAATTGGATTCTTAAACAAGAATTCTCGAAGGTTTATAAATATAGACCATCATTAGTACCTCAGGAGAGGGAAGTAGATTAGGTTAGTACTTTTTCAACTAATTTAAATATCACATTTGTGTTCCACAATCATATTTTAAAAGATGAATAGAATTCAATTTACTTAGGCAAAATAACATATTATTATAATACTTTTAATTGTGGTAAATCCCGAGTTTTAGGCAAAAGATATTAACACTACCATGGTGGTAACATACCAATATGATAGCATGTCAAAGTAGTAGTGCTATAATCACAATAATGGCTTAACCTGCATGGGCCGCTCTTCACCGAGGCTGTGATCTATATCCTTCTCACATTGGTTTGTGAGAAAAGCCCAGTAGTTGATTTGTATATGCTAAAATGCTGATTATAATTATAAATACTAAAAGAACTTTGGTATTCTAAAATAAAAAAAATTATGTAAGTGATTTCTATAGTACATTTATTTATTACTAAAGTTCTATAAATTTTAAATACTGGCTTGTTTTATGAATAGATCAGACTTAAATGTTACTGTTATACTTAATACTACTATGGCTGCAAATTTTAAACTTGCAAAGGTTTTTTAATAAACAATTTTTTAAGGTTTAGCAATATGGTGCTATCAGTGTACGGCAGCTACACCAGGTTGCACAGAACCTTTTAACTGGAGGGGTGTAGGCTATCTGGGCAACCCATGTCCTGACAGAGACGATGTGTGCATAAAACTTATTGAGACGAAAGGAGGTTTGTACTTATGAACACTTAACTTATGCAGTTGTCTTCGTAGTAGTTTTAATGCTAAGTTTGGCTATACAAACTGTTTATAAAATAATTAACAATTTATTAATTTATTTACATGTGTTCCGAAGACGTTTAAAAAATATTACCAACTACAAGTTGGCACATGCATTCTATACTTATTTGATTTATTCCATATATGACAATTCAATAATACACTATATAAGACTTATAATGTCGACACAATCTAAACATTTTTAACTGAAAGTAGGATAAATTTGACGAGTTTCTAGCTTAATAATTCTCCACTCAAGTTCCTGCCCTTAGTAAATGAGTTACCTCCACATTCATAAGACTAATTTGAATGATCCCAACTATTGTCTATTTAACTCTGCACGGCAGTGGTAAACATATTCCCACTATAAATTGTAGAAACCCAAATTTAACATGTTCTGCCTGTTAAACTATTCTTGAGAAATGTCAAGATGGACCAAGAATTGTACAAATTATTGCCATATTACTTTGTTTCAGCACAACGAGTCATAACAAGAGATTGTTTAAGCAATTTTAAAGCCTTTAGGACTGATATTCCTTCAGATACTTATGAAGGTTGTAGACCAGCTGCCAAAGATGTTAATCTAGCAAATTATGTCAATAACACTATCAAGGAGTTGGATGTTAAAAGGTACTTTTTACATATTAAAATTATTTTATATTTATTTCACCAAAACAGAATGACCATACTTATTGTTGTTATTATAATAATTAAATGATTAACACACATGATGTTGGGCAAAATTGTGTCACTATGTCATAATGGCATGATGTGACGTGATCATCAATGGTCCTGGAAATAAGCATGGGAGGTTGCCTCAGTGTACGCAAATACTCTTGTTGATATTAATTAGTAACTGCAGTCTCATGTTATTTTTTAAAATAATTTTTGCTTTTGGTGTCATCATAAGTGAGAGCTGCTACCTTACCACCACCACACTTCTAGTCTTTCACTTATTTGTAATAAAATTACTAAGTAGTACATTTGATTTTAGATTATTAAATTTATTTATAATTGTACAAAAGTTAGATTTTATAGTTAGACCTTTTAATCATCTCTGTTATATCAAAACAGTAAATTTAGAGATGTCAATTAAATTCTCATGAATTGGATTGATATTTTGTCTCAACCTTAAAGTGGTGGGGGGCTAAGTACCTCCCGGTAGTGGGGAGGAGGCCGCTGGAAAAAGGTAACACCCAGAAGTTGTGCAACTCTGGCCCGGGGGGACATTGTCTGTGGGCGTGAGGCGTCGTCGGAAGGTTTTTAGTGGATATTACTGGTGATGAACGCATCTGCCAGTAGCAAGTTTCACACCCCATTTGAATCCCTTTTGGCTGGGAGGCAGTGCGTGAATGCAATTTGTTACCGACATAAGAAAAGGGTAGATGTTTTGTCAATGAAAGTAAACTTTTGATAGTCCATTAATCAACTGCTCCAATCGATATTTCATTTGATTTTTTTAATTAAATAAGGGTGTAGTTTTAATAAACTTTTAATAAAGGCTTCACAAAACTTTTATTTTCAGAGATTGGTATGACGAGACAATTTGGTGTTTCTGCTTCCTTGATCATCGATGTAACAGTGCAACAAACAAACACATTTCAATAGCGATACTGATTCTTTCGACCTTGCTCTTTTTATTCAGTAAGTTACAACTGCTCTGATGAACTATATGTCTCTATATTTATTAATATCTCATTTATTTGGTGAATCTCATATGACAAGACAATAAATTATAATTTTCAGACATCACTAGATATTGAGAAAATATCAATCATGTTTACCTATATTTCATTCAGTGAAGCAATATACAAAATATTGCGACTTAGTGCATAATATGTACTAATAGTATAAGATTTTTCCTTAACACCTTTTTGGTCAAGTTGTTATAGACAACTCAAATTTGTATAATGTAATTTGTAAAAGACATTATAATGTATTTAAATTTAATAAAATTGCTTTGATCGACTGCTATTTGTCCAGATGTGCTGAATGTACAACTTATAGTTATGAAAAGTATTCTGTCCATTAAAATTAGTATATGTATGTTTCTTAAATTTTTATATGAAATAATTACAATAAGTGCCTACAGATTATTTATAAGTTTTAAATGTATTGTATCTCTAGTTTTTTAGAAATAGGATTAAAGACACGTTTTTGTTGTATAATAAGTAATGAACGCACATTTATAATCTGCTATGTGCTAGTAAAAGTAAAATTTCAAGATATTCGAAAAACGTTCGTGGTAAAAAACGTTCTAGTGATTGCACATATTTTATTAAGAAGCCATATTTAGACAAATACTATTAATAAGACAGTAAACTATTCGCAGCATAGCAGATTTTGGTTTGATAACGACGATAATGTCTATTGTCATGAGCCTAAGGGCGTCTTCCGAAAAATGGCGCTTTGGCAGCTAGCAACTATTGACGCTGACTAAGTTACACTTAAGTAAATACATAACATTTCCAATTGACATTATATTGTATTATGGTCCTGTCGCTTAATTGATAAGCTGAGTACGAGAAATCCAACAAATGTCGAGGCCTCGAATAACTGCGCATTTATTTAGGATATTACTTAATGCATTTAACTTAGCAACATTTGGAATGTTTTTATTATGTAATATCATTTAGAATGGTATCTTTTTTGCTATAGTTGGGTATCCAGCTGTGGACTGCGATGAGAGGACTTAAAAGTATTTTATTAATAAATAAACTATTTTTAGGTTTCTAAAATCAACAAATACTTTCCCATTTACTTTTTTAATTTCGCATTTACATTTAGGCACGTTTTTTTACAATTAAGACTTTAAAGCACTTCGGTTATAACAAAATGAGGCAGTCGTTAAAACATGAGGCCTAATTCGGCAGCTTGAAAATTTCTAACAACAGAACGCCATACACCTGTCACCGCCAATCCGCACTGGGTCCGCGTGGTGGAATAAGACCCAATATTCTCCCCCCTAGGCATGTGAGAGAAGGCTCGTGCTGATTAGTGGGACATTAATGGGCTGAGATGATGAAGACTTGTCCTATTGACATGAGGTCAAGCCATTATCTTAAAGATCATAAATTAGGAAAGATTGGTTATACTTAATGGACCCTTTTACCTTGTCTATTGATATAGAAGGAATAATAGGATAAGAATAAGGAATAATGAATAATAGAATAAGGATTAGGTATGTTTTGAAACCGATAAGGCGATATACCAAATGAATTCTCTGCGTCGGCACCATCAAAATCATCATTTTATGAAACTTAATAAGTATATCTGATGTTTACATTCCATGTTGTATTTTTCTTTATATGATATCTGATAGAAATAGTTGTTTAGATTTTTAATAAAAATTACCGTCCAATTTATTTGTTTTATTATAATTTAAAAACCCATCCATAATATGTAGAACCTGGAAATCTGGGCATTGGTAAAATTTACTCTCAAAAATAACTATGAAAGCCCTACTAAGTTAGGTCCATTCTCAAGCTACCTCGCTTTGTTGCAGTGAGTTTTATTAAATAAGCTTATAATAATATACTTTGGTTGGGATCCCTTAGCCCTCCGGTAGGTAAATCATCATCATCTCAGCCATCTGACGTCCACTGCTTATCATAGGCTTCCCCAATAGATTTCCACATTGAGCGATCCTGAGTCACCTGCATCCATCGGCTTCCCGCCGCCTTGACCAGATCATCGGTCCATCGTGTGGGAGGACGGCCTCTACTACGTTTGCCGGTTCGCGGTCGCCATTGAAGAACCTTAACCCCCCATCGGTCGTCGGTTAAAACGTAGGTAAATACGTATTTTTAAAATAAAACTACAACGTTACATACTTAAACTATTTATTATAAAAACGTGAACTGCAGAAGGTTGACTAGGAAAGTAGTGACAACGTTGAATAAAACGAACAACAAACGCACATCCATGTCCCACATGTAGTACACCGAGAAGCGGGGAGGCAGTTCCTCTATCAGCATATACATTCTTTTTACCTTTTCTCTCAATGCTCCTGAAAAATTAGATTCCGAATAAAATGCGAAATTATGTGGGGGACAATTGCTGTTTCTATAGTTCGTCCACTGTGAGCCTACTTCATTTTACATTTACATTCTGCAAGCGTATTGTCGGTTCTGTTTGAAGGAGAAGTTGAACATGTGTGGAAAAGCGATAAACTGCGCAGTAAGTTCGCGGCGGACAATAAGTTTGGTATGTATGATGCTTAAGGCCTCTAGTACAGGGCACGTTTTCTTGACCCCAGGTTCGACTAAAACGCCATATAGTTAAGAAAACGTGAAAAAGTGCCATGTAAAAAGTTGGAACCTTCGAACTTCGAAGTTGTCGGTCGAGAAGTCAACAATCGCCAGTAGCCAATCAAAGTAGGTAGGTATGTAGGTAATCTGTCACAAAAAGTGAAGTTAAGCAAAAAATTAAACGTAAAGTTTTGCGGCCATTTATGCCAACAAGCTCCGGTAGTGATCCAAACAACACTGACAATTGTGATTACATACAGCGAATTAACCGTTGATTTTTGAGGTCTAACTATCGGCGGCGGCGACCTTTCGCGTTCGGTCCTGGTAGAGGCCATGGTCCGGAGCGAGAGGGAATGGGATGCTGTCGCCTCCTTTTGCGAAGGAGTCATGCTAGCAAAGGAGGCGGCGGAACGATAGAGGCAGAGTGCCTCTCGTCACGGATCCAGCCGCCGCGGTGGAAGCCCGAGACGTCGGGAGCCGCGAGACGACTCCCGGCAACCGTAGGCGCTGGCTTGTGGGCGGTGGGTAATGGGTAATTCACCGCCCGTCCGCCTGCTAAAGGTGACAGGCCGTGTTGACGGCGCGTTCGTGTTCCACGCGGGCCTCAAAGTGATGTCAGCACACTGAGGGGCCCTGAGGGCCAAGCCTGCCAGGGTTGCGGGATTATTCGAAAGGATTACAGCGGGCTTGGTGTTACAGGCTCAAGAAGGAACATGGATGGTTTTTAGTCAGTAATGTTTAGTGTTTAATGATTTTCCATCCAAAAAAAAAAAAAGGTTTTATATCACACCTCCAGTGCGAAACAGTCACTTCTGTAAATAATGTAATTTTCCAGGAGAAGCGGTTCAAAATTAAATATCCTGGTATAAAATGTACCTCTTCTTATAATGAAATTAACTAGTTATATTTAAGCCTCTATTTCAGACTTCATTTTAAAGTAAAACGAAACATCTTACAATTTGGTACATTAGCAGTTTTTCTCATAATCAGATCAATTTCGACAAAATTGGATAAGGGACCGTAGGTTCGATATATAAAGGAAGCTAATACGAACCTTCAAGTTGAGTCGACATGATGGCAATTGTTAGAAGTTTTAACTCTTTTACACTATTAAAGAATAAATCACACCTCAGACATAAGAATAAAAACGCACAGAAGTCGATTAATACCATAGTAATTTGGGTTGCAAATTGGACCTTGTCGACTTCCTGAAAACAAAATTTATTATATTAATACCCAGACATGCAGTTTGGTGGGTGTTAGAGGGCGCCTAGGTAGGTATGATTTAGGAAACTCAAATATGCTCCTGATGGAATATAATCACCGCAGCCTATAGACGGGGGCAAACCAGAGGCTGTGTGATACCGGGCATAGTAGTGCCACCCCCTCTCATCTTACGTCGACTCATAAGACTCCCCCTTAAGGGTCGACGAAGAGAAATCCTACTGTAGGTATGATGGGCAGCAGCAGCTGTGTACGGGCTTAAACTGCGATCACCAACCCGCATGCCCAGTGTCGTGATTATAATCTAATCTATTGGGGAGGTCAATGTTCAGCACTCAGGCACTCAGCACTTGAGTCAGGTGGACTCATAAGGCTGATATGATGATACCAGAAGCATTACCAGGCGCAGTGCAGACCGTACCAAAACCGTTTCCAAGTCCTTTTGAAAAGCTGTAAATCTTTAATGAAATCTTGCCTTGTATTGCCTAAAAGTTTAGAAATAAGCTCAGATACGCGACAGAATTGAGAAGACAGCGATGAATTCCCTGCCGGTGGTGAGTGGTGCGATAATAGAAAAAGGCTGTTGGCACCATCTTAAACAGTTGCTCAGAAAACATCCCATTATACAAGCTGAAGAACACGCATAAGGAGAAAAACTCTCCTTGAATGAGCAGCTGCAATCTTTGATAATATTTTGCCGAATTAGCGAAGGTGGTGTTACTTATTATAAGTAAGTATTATTTTGACTACATTATTTATTCGTGCTGATCTGGATCTATGACTTAACGTGCCTTCCAAAAGCATAGATCGGTCATTAACAAAAAGTTTGAAGTTTGCTAATCTTGGTGATTGGTTATGACTACTTAGTTAAGTTACTAATAAGTGAAGTTACTAATAAGTTAAGTTACTTATTAGTAAAGTTACTACTTAGTGAAGTTATTACCTAAGTAGTTGTTTTTATGAAGCATGTAACCTACCATTCGACGCCTTGACATTTTCACACACACACGGGTAAATAAAAAAACAATGAAATAACTATACACTTACGTTGTATTTCATACTCAATATGATAAATTCACAAGTTGCTAAAATATAGAGGAACAGTTTGAAACAAAGCAACAGGATCTGAAATATAAATTTATATTTTGATAAGTAATCATTAAGGTACTACGTAACTACCCTCCTTATATTCATACCCGCCGAATATAAAAGGTTTAAACCCTTTGACTTTTCGAAGTTATGTGCGCAATTATCGCTTGCTCCGTGTTTGAGAAAGAACGTTAAGTCGTTGGTCCCGGCTGTCATGCACATCTATGGCAGTTGTAAGTAGGAAATTATTGCCTTCTAATATTCTGACAGCTGGTTTAAACATAAAATGATGTTTTCATCTGTGTTGTGGAAGTCAGACGGTCAGACGGCAGTCCTGCATGTAATAACTGAAATTCAGCCAAATCTAGTTAGACCAATGAGCAGACTTTGAACCCTAAGCTCAAGCCTAGGGCTACCGGGATAATGCTGATATGATTATGAAAAAAAATCATATCGAAACGCCTTTATTGACGCTATCTTTCACTCATCACGGTCGGCATTGTAACAGGTGTAAAATGTAAACTCAAAATGTAGTTATTCTTTTAGAAGGCAATTCATTGCACAAGTTAATCATTAAGGTTCTCAGATACCCACTTTAAAGTGTTATGATTAACCTGCGGTTGACTGTCGTACTAGGCCCTTGAGTCTGTAAGCACTTACTACCCTTGGTCTAAGCTCAGACCAATATATAATTTTAGATGGTAGGTACCTACGAGGCAGCGCAGTTGACATCTAATGTCCCTTCCATTTATTTTCTATTCTATTTTAATCGCATTTGTGGATTGCAACTTCCGTAAAAGGAAGGACAGTTTTTTTAACCATTGACTTTTGTATCTAATAATAATTACATTAACAATAATTACCAATGTTTTAAATTAAATTGTTATGCGATAAGGTTATAGATACGTTTAGGTTTTGTACTAACTTGAAATCTGTAAAGGCTTTGATAAGTTCTGAAACATGCAAACAATTCTCTCAAATAAATATCCACGTCACTTGTTTCCAAATTATGTATCTTGACAGCAACATTTCTGAGAAAAGCCTGCGTCGGAAAATATTTTCCCAATTTCGAAATTGATTTTGGCTTTCCATGTAAAAAATTGCTGAAGATACCGTTGATTAGTCGAATTCGAAATGCGAAATATACCAACATATTACTACAATGGCTTATTTCCAATGCGAACGGAGCTTCACAATATATAAGGGATATGTTGGTTAACATTACTGAAGTATCACTTGTCATCCCGAATAGAATCAAACTAGAAGCCACCGCAAGAAGTGTCGTTACTGCGTATACGTTCATACGGTATTCTATGTTATTCAACTCGAGATTTTGGTGCAATTTCATAAGTCGTTCAATTTCTTGCATTTTAATAAAAATCTTTGCATTTGCTTGACC
Organism: Musotima nitidalis; assembly: GCA_949126915.1. NCBI lineage: Eukaryota > Metazoa > Arthropoda > Insecta > Lepidoptera > Crambidae > Musotima > Musotima nitidalis. Next base: position 7,542,677 of record OX421418.1, on the reverse strand, counting down.
GTTAAGAAAACGTATATGAATAATGTTACATATAAAAATGAATAGTTGTAACGATATACCGAAAAAGTTGATATAGTAAAGGTCAGGAGACTTAGAATAATACATGTTATATGCAACATTGAGAACCCTCATTTCAAGACCTATAATAAATGCCATAGATATTATAGTGTAAAACTTCTGATTAAATGTTGGTCCAGTTATAAATCGATCTTTTGAATCCACTCGACATGCCCCGAAAATATTTTGTAAAAAGTGAAATGGTTTAAATAATTTCACCAAGCTTTCTTCCAATATGTCTTCAGAAATATATTCAACGGTCTTCATTGTTACACTACCGAGCACAACCATGTTGTATTGTATAAAAAAGTAGGTAAACTACTTTAATATTATGAAGTGAACTGTGTTGTTGTAGATAACATCAGTTGAAAGTGTATTAAAGGCCATTTGATGTTCGTAGATGGCTAGTTATTGTCAATTAATAAATCATCGTTCCAATAGTGTTAATTGCAGCATCAACATACAATAAATTAAGGGTTGTTTTTGTAAGCTATAATAATTAATAGTAAATAGTTACGTGTATAGGGGAACCTGTGTTACGTTGGACAGTGTTGTACCTAGGACAATCATAATTTTTCGAAAACTATCGCGCTTTAAAATAATATTGTCTATGGCAGTCGAAGCATCCGCCGTGAGTGCAGATAAAAGAGGTAATTTATTATTTCTTGCTCAAAAAGTATGTTTTTCGGACTTTACTTATTGCCCATTTATGTAACGTGACTAACACGTGAATCTTTTGTTCCCAATTTAATCTCAGTATATATAGGCAACAGATAGCATTGGTGTTCAAAACTAACCTCAACTTTAAGTGTGTTTATAAAAGTGGTTTATAGAAATTGTCAAGATGTTGTACCTTGGCCTCCCAACTAACTACGTACCTTGGACACTGGTACATCATATTGGTTGTGCTCAGGACACGAAACTAATAATCCTTTTTTTATTTTTTATTGTATAGGAAAAATGCCGCGAAGCAAGCAAAACAAAAAAAGAGCTCCACTAGACACCGATAGAATTGAGAATGCAGATCAGATTATTGAAGGAGAAAAAGTTAACACTTCATGGTGCTTCCAAACATTTTCAAATTCCGAGAACAAGTTTGAGACGCTATCACAGCTATGCCCTGAAAGAAGGTATATCGGTAGCGGAAATACGCAAACATCTAGCAGTGAAAATAATATTTGATGACAAGAACGAATGCTACCTAATTATATTAAAGAAGCAGCCAAGCTTCAGTTTGGTTTGACTTTAAAAAAAGTCAATCAAATTAAATACCCATGGGATTCTGAAAAAATGGCAGGAGAATATTGGTTGCGTTTATTCAGGAAACGTTTTAAAGATGAAATCTCACTTCGAAAACCAAAAGCTACGAGCTTAGCTCGTTTCTTTAGCATTCAACAAACACACCGTTGCATTGACATTCAATAATTACAAAAAAGCATGTCTCAATGTCCATCAGATTTACAAGCTACTGACATATGGAACATAGATAAGACGGGATTATCAACAGTGCACGTCCCTCCAAAAATTCTGGCACCAACCGGAGTTAAACAAGTTGGTTCCGTGACGAGCGCTGAAAGAGGACACACTGTAACGATGATATCCGCTTGTAACGCTAGTGGAGGATTTATTCCTCCAATGCTTATATTCCCGAGAGTTAATTTCAAAGACTTTATGCTTCACGGAGCACCTGAAGGCCCCTTAGGTGCTGCAAATCCATTAGGATGGTCTAGCGAGACCACATTTGTGATGTTCATGCATCACTTCATAAAATTTGCAAGACACACTAAAGAAAGCCCTGCCATTGTTTTGATGGATAACCATGAAAGCCATATTTCCATTCCAACAATTCGCCTAGCAAAAGAAAATGGAGTCATTCTAGTTACCCTACATTCACACACAAGCAATAAAATGCAACCACTGGATAAATCGGTCTTTGGGCCATTTAAAACCTATTTTAACCATGCAGCTAACGAAAAAATGATGACACCAGGAAACATAGGGAAACCTTGGACCATTTACGATATTGCTGGTTTAGTTGGAAAGGCATTACCACGCGCATTCACACCAACAAAACATTTCGAATGGGTTCACGGCTACAGGTTTCCATCCGCTAAATGAAAATATATTCTCAGAACCTAGTATGTCCAAAGTACAACTCGTACGGTCTAAGGTACATTAGGTCTATTGTACGTTGGACAGTTTTCCCTTTTTGACGTGACAACGTCTTAAATTAGGTTGCGGCTGGGAGTCACTTATGAAAAAGTGTAACGCTCGGTAACGTTACGATGAGTCACCGAACGAGAGAGAGGCCCGGCGAATGCCTTGCGTCTCTCTCCCACTCAACTATGATCGGTCTGCCGCGCGCGCAGCACTAGAATTCCTTGTTCCTATTGTGCAATTTAATTATATTCATATCAATAAATATTCTACCGAGAAAAAGACGTTGTCACGTAAAATCTTCGCCCGTAAAAACGACTTTACAGGCAACCATTTTAGTTTTAATTTTATATTGTATAGTGCACCAATAAACATTTTGACGTGACAACGTCTTAAATTAGGTTGCGGCTGGGAGTCACTTATGAAAAAGTGTAACGCTCGGTAACGTTACGATGAGTCACCGAACGAGAGAGAGGCCCGGCGAATGCCTTGCGTCTCTCTCCCACTCAACTATGATCGGTCTGCCGCGCGCGCAGCACTAGTGTACAATGTTTTAGTAAACAAAATATATTTCTATAGTTAAAATTTGTGCAATTCTTATTTTCATTCAATTCCTTGTTCCTATTGTGCAATTTAATTATATTCATATCAATAAATATTCTACCGAGAAAAAGACGTTGTCACGTAAAATCTTCGCCCGTAAAAACGACTTTACAGGCAACCATTTTTTTTTTAGCGGCTTTTGTTGTCAGCTTATTGAAAAATTCACAGATTTTTTTAATGAACTATATAATTGAATAATGGATCTTTATACTATTTGCATATTTATTCTCACCGTTTATTTAAAAATAAGAAAATGTTAAAAACTGGCCTAAGTACAATAGGTTCCCCTATGGTCAATTGAAAAGTCACGCGTTTGTCAGTGAACGCAATATTACTTTTTAAGTAAGAAGGGAAGAATGGAAACTTTTAAGAGCTGAAGGAGAATTTTGGATACCAAATTTATTAACACATTTGTTGTGTTAATAGTTTTGTAAGTGCCTTAACCCTTAAACATTATTTACGTTTATAGACTACCCTGACTTGGCAACCACTAGTATGACCACTTAAGACAAAAAGCTACTCTATCATAAAAGTAACATTAAAAGCATGATAAGATTGATAAGAAAAACCATAATAATTAAAGTAATATCCACATACCATTTAAAAAACTAACTATGTCATTTAAAACGTTCAATATTTTCATCAGGGAAATTGACGGTGTAAATGTTTTTTCACTACTCATTTCACTATAACACGTATTTCGTAGCAGTTCCTTTACTGGTATTAGTATTTTTAATAACTAAGTCCTATTTAATAGATGTGACTTGAATTCAAAATATGGTGGGAAATTCAGTAAGAGGAAATACATTAAATACATTCTCTTATTATCGAAAAGTACAGTTTTTGATGGGATCATACAGAATTAATATAAGAAACGACCACATTTATACGCCTTCCATATTACAGAAAATATATTCACTGATATTTGCTGTTATAATTATTATGGTGTACGTTGCTATAGACGAAAAATATTTGATAAAATATTATGAACGTGACCTATCTGTATACCAATATGGAGTAACAGCAATTTCTTTGCATCTTCTGGTTTACCTCTTGAATTTAGTACATGTCAGATTTTTTAACAATGAGGACAATATAAAGTTTTGTTTAAAAATGCAAGATATTGACCGTATCATGAATATAGATAGTATAGAGTCGATTCATTTAATCCTTAGCACATTCAACCGTGTCACTGTGTTGAGTATAGTATTTACCATACTCTCGCTGATGGGTCTTTCGTTGCTCGACGATTCTCCAGGTGTATCAATCATTGGAATCGGAATGTCATTTAGCGAAATCCCGTTCATAATGGATTTGTCTTATTGTTCTAACCTTATGGTTTATTTTGCTATTCGTATACGCTTTGTTAATGCAATCATTAGCAACCACCTTGCTTCTAAAGACATTTATGTAATCCGAGAAAGTAATGATATTAGCTTGTATAGCATGAAAATTATTAGTAAAAGTGCTAAAAAGTCACATAATTTCAATACGAGTAAAACCGACATTTATTTGAAGGAAATATTGGAGGGTTTTGTTCAATTCCAGAATTTATATTGTTTTCAGGTAAGGTTACTTTTGTCAATTAAAGGTCTGTTTCGCAATGTCTAAATAGTAATTTAGTCTAATAATCATTTTCATCGCAGCGAGTATCTTATAGTCAGACATAGGGAAACAGGCCCCTAACTAAAAGTGAAACTGAAAAGATTTCGGTTAGTTGTCTTAACTTTTTTTTTTTTTTGCAGATGCTACTATTGTCCTCTAAGTGTGTTGCTGGAGCTATTATTTATTTACAATTGCTATTAAAAATTATAGAGTTGAATGTAAGTGGTACTTAACGGATATAATTTGAATTTGATATTTAAAGTAGATTTTATTTTGTAAATGGTGTCTTACAAATTGTTTAGTGTAAACCGAAACAAATTAAATAAATATATTTATTTTTAGTAAGGATTGCACTCTCCCACACCTTGCCAAAAATGCTATTTTCCAATGTTGTTTCTCCAAAGCGGTAAGCAGAGGCTTATTATACGCCCACATTTCGTCACTTACTTATATAGCCCCAGGTGGCGAGTCTATAGCCGCTTATCGAGAACTTTTATGTTCGCCAGAGCCTCGTCAGTTGATCGGTAGGTGCACCACTTGCAGGTGAGGTTGGCTTGAGCTACTACGACGTTGGTATGATCCCTATGCAACCGATCAGATTACCGAACAACCTGAAACTACTTTCCGGTGTAATAGTTCATTTATTATTCAGTTCATTTACTACCCTATGCATGCATTTATTTATTTTGAATTTTATAATGGTGAAAAATGATAAATATGTAGCTAAACTTATTTTGCAGATGGTGGAATATTTGGAGATAATAAGCATTTTAGCATTTGTTATTTCAAACATATATGTCGCGTTCTTTATCTCTATACGTTGCGAGATCTTTTTGAGGGAAGCAATACGAACTAGAAGTTTGTGCGTATCAGTTATGGCAACTAATGAAAATGGTAGGTAACAAATAATTGTTAATGTGGTGTTGTAATGGAATGATAGATATACGTAGGTACCTTCTGTGCGTAGGAGAACTGACTCGAACAATTCTTCGCCCTATTCTTCACACTGGCAATGCTCGTAGCTGTAGATGATCGCGTGTGGGTATTATTTTATATCGATCTGGACATTTAGATGTGCCTATTTTTTATATGTATGTATGTATGCTTATTAGAAACAAACATAGGATGTAAGTAATAAGGGTCGTATTCGTTAGTAGTTTATATGAAAGATGTTGCGTTTGGGATTAGATGGCGTTCTGAGATATGTCCTAACCAGGTATTTATTTATATTTAACATATAGTCGGTCAATCAGCTTTAATCTAAAACAATTTTCAGGGCCCTTGAGACAAAAGGCAAGAAGAATGCTGAAGAACCTAGATAACAATCATCCACGATTCTCCGTGTACGGGATGTGGAACATTGAGTTGGGGTTCCTGCTTGCTCTTGGCAACGTGGTCACCATATTAGTTGTCACTCAAATGCAATTCGCTTTTCTTAAGTAACAAATTTTAAAATTGCGGGTATCTGCACATAATTGAAAAAATATCATTTTGTGTTCTAATATGATTAATTGTTTATTGATTCTCCTTGGCGTATTCCTCCTTTACATTAAATATTTTACTAAAGTTTTAAGATTTAAGTTAAATCCAAAAGTGTTTACAAATTATAAGTGTTTTAATTGTATGCTAATTCTAATAGCTTCGTAAAAGCTTTTTGATGTTATTAACAGACTTAAATTTTATTTGCTACTTCGTTGGTTAGGAAATCCTAAATCAGAGAGCTTTTCATTCAATTTATCTTAATGTATATGTCACCGTAAAATTGTAAATAACGTTAGATTATAATCTATCCCGCGATATTGTAATCTGTCGAAAAATTGTGATCCGTAACAACTGCTTACAATTTAACGCATTATTTTTCGATAGATTATAATCTATCGAAGACAAACCGTCAGATTGTAAAATGTCATGCGACAGAACGCACCTCGCGCTCTGATTGGTTGAACTTGATGTTCCCCGCTCAGCCGCCAGTCGTCGCCATCTTCGGTTGTTATTAGTCAAATTCATTTATAGTGAAATGTAAACAAACAGTGTTTTGGTGATTTAAAACAGATTTCGTGTTAATAATAATAACGCATTGCATTATAATAACTAAGTTGTAGGGAGTGTTAACGGACTTGTGATAACCTAAAGAAGCGCAGTTAAATAATAAATAAGAGTTAGTCACCGAACGTAACCTAATTTGTATTTTCAGTGTTTTAATATATTTTATGCGTGTGAACCTGTGTGAACTCATTTGATATCTTATTTGATAATATTTACAATATCGGATATTGAGTCTGTCTGTCCACAAAACTCTGAAATACCAGTTATTGTTAACCAAAACGAAATCTGTTTTAAATCACCAAAACACTGTTTGTTTACATTTCAACATAAATGAATTTGACTAATAACAACCGAAGATGGAGACGACGGGCGGCTGAGCGGAGAACATCAAGTTCAACCAATCAGAGCGCGAGGTGCGTTCTGTCGCATGCCATTTTACAATCTGACGGTTTGTCTTCGATAGATTATAATCTATCGAAAAATAATGCGTTAAATTGTAAGCAGTTGTTACGGATCACAATTTTTCGACAGATTACAATGTCGCGGGATAGATTATAATCTAACGTTATTTACAATTTTACGGTGACATATACAAAGTTTCTGAACTTTATTAAAATGAAATGTGTAAAACTATGGGCTCGTCTACCCTCATTGCAGAATCTTTAGAATATTAGGTATGTGATAACAGCCGAGATGAGATTCTTAAGGCATTGTTCTCAATTTTGTTGCCTTTTGGAAGCCTCGTTAGTCACCGACGGACTGACTGACAGGAAATATCCTCCCCTAGAATCTCGATAGGTGACTGACAAATCTCGAGAAAGACCACAACAGAGATTACCCAAAAAACCTTGACAAATTCTGAGAAACAATACATTTTGCTTTTATTTCTCTCTCTTTCTCTTTCTTGATAATAGTACTGCCCATATCGCTTGCACTGTTGTTAACATTTGACATAACATAACATAACATTTCCATATTGTATGTCAAAATTTACAGAATCTAAATGATCTTGTTGATCTTAAAGACAATAAAGTCTATTTTAGTTTATGTCTTGGCGGGAGCAGAACCTTGCCGAGTATCTTGCCACCTTCTTTTCTCCACGCACAGCTGGAGACGGCTATTTGGTGATTTTCATTCCAAAAGAAAGAAAATTCCGCTTTAGTGAAGTGGCCTCGAAGTGGCCCTTTTAGATTCAAGTGACGGTGTCATGTGCTTCGTAATAAAACTAAGCTTGCATAAATAAATTAGAATTTATTTGTATTATACTTACGTACCTATATAGACAATGTCTCCTTAATAAGAACGTTAAGCAACTTCAAACAATTTCATTTATATTTTTTATTTAATGTCTTCTTAATTATAGCAGGTAAGCACACCAAAATAACAATTAAAGAAATGCGTATTGGAGCTGCGTGACCATGGTCGTTGTCGCTATTTTGAAGAACATTATCAAGGCGTTTGCATCTATATCCCACATTTCATATATGGAGAAGTTGGTCTGTCCGCCCTGCAGAACATGCAGCGTTCTTTTTGCCTTCTCCCGCAGTGGACCTTTGAACAATATAAATCTTAAATAAATAATTACTTCTGACCCTTACACCAATCATTTAATTCCAAGAATCATTAAGAACTTGTGTTATGGATACTAAATAACGGATAAACATGCACAAATACTTTTTTTTGTAAATACATACTTAATATACTTACACTTACATGTTAATATAATAACACAGAACAGAACAAATATTCATGTTTATTTATACACACATGATTTGTCCTATATGGGAATCAAACCAACCTCAGGAGTGGTAGTGGTGGTATATCCACCACGCCATATTGGTCGTCAAACTTTCGAATCGAGCACAAATGATAACAATTAATTTACTTAATTGTTATCATTTGTGCTCGAGTTGACTACTATATCCATACATACAATCACGCCTGTTTTCGCGAAGGGGAAGGCAGAGATATAATTTTTTTATATGCCCACACTTCGCCAATTATGTTTTTGGTCCCACGTAATAGGTAGCGAGCCTATTGCTGCTTAGCGGGAACATTTATGTTCGCAAGAGCCTTGTCCGTTAATCGGCAGGTCCACCACTTGGAGGTGAGGTTGACTTAGGCTACTTAAGTATTGGAGGGATTCCTATGCATCCATACCTACTATACACGTACAATAAAAAGCAGAGATTCTGGTTATGGAAAGCCTGCATGGCCAATAGGGTCATAACCATTGCCGCATCGCGTCCTAAGCACAAAAGCGCTATTTCAAATTGGATCCACACAAACTCGTCACTCATCCAAGGCCTTCATGAATGATGAATAAAATATGCTTCATTTCGTGGATCGTTTCCAATATGAGTGTTTCGCGAAGCTCGCTACCTTATAGATCTGGCAAGCAAATTTATTTCTATCTAATAACAACAAAAGGCAGTGTTTTTGGATACGGTTCGACACTTCAATCGTGGGCTCCTACCCATTCTACCTTACGACTCAGTTTTTTACAGTTTGACAATATAATTTCGATAGTTTTAAGGTAATTATGCATACTAACATCATTGATATTGAAAAAAAGTGAAATAAAATAAATCATTATATCAGCTACACGAAGCCTACTGCCGATGATGGGTCTCCCAAGAAGTATCGTTCGTTCTTGTGCCGCCTGCATCAAACGACTTCCCGCCACTTTGACCAGTTAATTGCTCTATCGGGCCTTTCCTATATAAAATTCATAGTTGGGGGCTATCCATAAATGACGTTACACCTTAAAGGGGTTGACGAAGTGTGACATGGGGATGGGAGGGATCCTAACGTCACTTTACAAAACCCAGGTCCTATGAACATTTTGAAACTGCTGTTTTGATGTAATTATTTCTTGCTGTACGATTGCAAAATATGTGACATGACACTAAGGACATAAGGACACAAGTGTGACCAGCTGTGACAAGGACGGAGGGGTGTCAAAAAATTACGAAATTCGTGTGACGTAATTCATGGATGACCCCTTGTGAGTAACATAACTACAAAACATGTACATACCTTCGGTGTACATAGCCAGTATCGCTATACAGAGCGGTCTCAATTCCCTGACATCCGCTAGAAATATCTCGCACCTTATACATATGAATACTGCTAATAATGTATTAAATATCACAAAATAGCTCATTCCGATAATATCAAATGGAATAAGCGCCTGTAAAAATAAGTCTGTAGTTATTTATAGCATATTTCAATAAGTAGATTCGTATAGGTATTATTGCTTTTGATTAGTAGGTAATGTGTGCCTTACTAAAATATTAAGTAAAAAATCAAAGGTTATCCGATGTCTTATTTTGCCTTCTGTTAAGTACAATGCTTTTCGCATACCCAGCCGGCCGTACTACCCCCAACCGGTCCGGACCTTGTCATATGGGACTCCTGCGGCGGCTCGCAAGGCCCCAGCAGCCTACCCATACAAAAATCAGACGCGGCCGTTTTGCCGAAGAAGAGCGATATCGTGGTAACTCATTGGTTCACTTCCTTGCGCGCAGTCAACATCCGCTTCAGAGGTGAGAGATTTGTACATACAGCCGGCATACTAAAATCAATTTGTCAAGGTTCACGGAGTGTCTTGTCATAAGACGGTGGGAGCGGGGGCCTGAGACCTTCAAGATGTGGCGACCAGTTGGCGGGGCACGTTCCTTTGTGCCCGCCCGCGCCGTTTCCGTGAAAGTCGAAGATAGCGCCCTCTTTCAATCCGCGGCCCCCTTCAGAGGTTATCCGATGACTAGTAGTAACTTTAGTTTGCAACTATGACGTGCAAAAATATATTTTTAAAATTATTTAATAATATAAAGTCGGTAAGTACTTACATTAAATTTAATGCCGAGAATTAAAATTTGAAAATATAATATAATGCCAATAGACAGCTTGTTGCAGAAGAGAAACATCTAAAAACAATTTTTCGGTAGAATTACAAGGTATGGTATGTACCCTAACAAATAAATATATCGATGTCTACATAATTAATCAAACTGAATAAGCTTATTTTATATGACGGATGTCCGAATCTCGTAATTATAGATGCTGTTTTAAAGCTAACTTATTTTAGGCAACTTAACAACAAATATAATCTTCCTTTTTATGCCGATAAGATCAGACCGAATCCGAAATACTGTTTATTTATGAGTAAACATAGATTTTCACAACAAGAGTAGTTCGTTCACCTGATATTAGTTACGCCTATCCTTCATCAGAATATAACTTAAGGCTGCATGACATAACAATGTGCTCGTTACTTGTCATCAATACTTGTTGGCAACACAATGGCAATGCGGTGGTACAATAATCTCAGCCCACTAACATTCCCTTGCTGAGCACGGGCCTCCTCTCACAAACCAAGGTGAGAGGGTATTTGGTCATTATTCACCACGCAGACCCATTGCGAATCGGCGAAGGGGGAATGCGATGATGACTATATCATCGCATTCCCAATAAGCAATAAGTGGTCTAACAGTTTAAAAAAAATCTTTTTGTGTCACATCAACAAAAGTTATGACATACTTCTTGGCGGGAAAAAAAGTTCTGTTTTATTTTTTAAAATTTGTGATTAGCCGTTAAGTGTTTGTGAACGTACATGAGTGTTGGCAAACAAAGCAGTGCAACATCACTTTTCAAATAAGTCCATGTGAGATCTCAGTAGGTATAGTCCCACATCTTTACTGAAGACTCAAGGGGTTTAGGTCTCATTTACCATTTATCATCTTTATCACCACTCATTCTTATTTACTATGATTTATATATTATTAATATATATCTTACTTGACACTGGCTAAATGTGCTAAACGCACAAAGCCATTATTTGAAGGGAAAAAAATGGTATGATAATTTGTTCATTATCGGACACTTTACCAACTTTACTCAATAGAAGTGTCATCACATCAACAAAAGCTATGACGTTGTGTTCATTATCGACACTTTACTCAATAGCTAGATAATAAATAATAGTAGCTAATAGCTTGATCACATCAACAAAAGTTATGACGCTTTGTTCATTATCGACACTGTTCATTACCGACACTTTGCTCAATAGAAGCGTGATCACATCAACAAAAGTTATGACGTTTTGTGCATTATCGACACTTTACTAAATAGAAGCGGCATAACAAAGAAATAATGTGTCTATTGCTTAAAATTAATTACTCGTGTCTCACCGGCTCGGCCTGTGAAATGTAAGTCACGACAAAAACATTACATGAAGTATGACGTCACCCAGTAAAAGTAAAAGCTATTAACCTAAATAAAACCAAAAACAGACAAGGCCTTACCTGAAATCGGTACAGTTTCTGAAATTCCAAAAATCCTTCTAATATTTCCCTCAAATAAACATCAGTGTCGCAAGTTACAAAGTCATGACTCTGTAGAGCCAATTTTCTTGCATATTTTTTAGTAAGAACGTTATAAGATTTGACAAGTTTTACATCAGTTGGATTTACATGGTTACTGATTATAGCGTTTAGAATACGCATGCGAACTGCGAAAAATGCCATAATATTCGAGCAGTATGCCAGCTCTATTAGGATTATAGCATCGGCAAAGACTACAGTTAGCCCAGGAATAGTCTGTGTTATACCTCTGTTCACGACTGTTCCGAAGCTGAACATTATCATTATAACGTACAATGCTGTCACAGTGACCTTGTTAACTTTTCGCAACATTGCGTTTATCATATACATATGATCAATTTGCATACAGCTATCTATCTTTTGCATTTTCATGCAGAAATCTACATTAGCATGATTGTTTAAAAACCTCGTGTGGATTAAGTTAAGAAGATAAAAAACGCAATGAATAGACAAAACGCCCACAGTGCATAGATACAGAAGGTAGTCGCGTTTTTTATATTCTGGCAAATATTCACATATAACGTGGCAATACAGTATTATTATTATAATTGCCAGAATAATTGTGTAGCACTTTTGTGCTGTCGATGGAGGTTTCACTATTCTTTGATCGACCCTGATTCTGCTAGATCCTGTTGCAACTTGCAGATAATGAAACCAAGAAAATGATTCTAATAAATCTCCAACGATTATGTTTTTTTCAAACGTTATCATCTTTAATTCGATAATGTCACTGATACCAAGTTATCACAAAATATAAAATACCTTCAATACCGACGTTCATGGATTTACGTAAGAACTATGCCACAAATTATTATGACTAACCGATAACAATTCATTAAGTGTAATAGATTTTATACTGTCCATAAATAATTAATGAACTAATACATTTTGATCAATAAAATTAATTTGTATTATCCAAGATAAAGAAGTCAGATAATTCTGTGACAAATAAAATTCAGTGCCTTCATGTTTTATTTTCCAACTCTATTCATTAATTAATGAACTTAATATACTTCCTTTCCACGGTTAGTTTTGAAGAAAGCTTAAATTAAGGCTAAGTCCAAACGAGCGAAATATTTGAGGGCTGAGTCGCGTAATTTTCGATGCATTCGGTTCCTAAAGTCCAATATTAGTTGTCTGCCTAACTGGATTTTAGTTGAACATCATTCAACCTAAATGGGCATTTATATATTTCAGTATCAAACTCTTACTTTCATAGAGAACTAAAGATAATACCATCATTTCGCAGCATGGTGTAGAAATTGTTTTATGATGATTGATGCTTCATACAATTCTCTTGACAAAAGATACGCATATTTTATGACGCTGCCTGTACATACGCCTGTAAATCACTATTATTATATATTATCCATTCGTCAGTTGTGAGATCGTTGATATAATCAAAATCATTTATTTCATAAACTATTACATAGTACTTGAAATCGTCAAAATTAAATATAAATATAAAAAAAACAATCGAATTAAAATTACACTGAAATTTAAGACAATTAAACAATTATAAAAGACAATTAAAAAACAAAAAATATTTAAGTGCAAGTCAATCTAAGTGCCAGTTCCGAGCCACCGCTCTGTAAGAAGAACTGACAAGAAACTCACAGGCTATGTGTATGTGTATATTTTAAATTTCTCAATTGGTTTGGCTTGATAAAATGTTACTTAGTCTAAGTCTCCAGGTGGCAACAGTATCTCAATGCCTTTCGTGTATTATCATACAAGTTCAAACGTGTATGAGAACTTTTTATCGCAGTCGCCCGTCACTGCATGACATATGACTTCAAAATGTCTCGTGACTGTTGTAAATAAAACAAGACTGAGGTTTAAAAGATTCATTTCAACTTTGTTTTAACATATCACACAAAGTACAAAAATAGAATTTCAGCCTCCGTTTAACTGCTAATTAATAAACCCATTCATAATGTTTCTTAAAATTTATCTTACAGTGGAACTGTTTCTGAGATAAATAAAGTTAAAACGCTTTACGCGAAGCTTAAACAATAAAATATGTTTTGGTAAAACAAAGTGTCTTTATAATAAAAATATTCAACAATGTTGCGCTTATATTGAGTATCAATATTTTACGTGAGCAGAATGATAGGCACTCTTTATTTTTAATTTAATTCTCTAATGTCGTATTTTTTAACGCATTATTCATAACATAAATATTATTGAAATTGTAGGTTATAGCACCTTTATTATTTTATATATACATAAAAGTATGGAATAATATAAAGAGATACCTATGCTCAGTCATAAAAATCAAGTCCTCCTAAAAAACTTTTAGTATGTAAAACTTATTAACAACTGTAAAACTATAAATTTGTTCTAATTTCTAATGTTTTTGTGGCAAGGAGAATCTGCAAATGTGTAGCCTACAATTTGAACCCTAATATTGGAACTAACTAACCATTCTCACAGAAACGTAACTATTAAGAAATCCGTCACTGATCCGATGTTCAGATTAATTCAACGCAAGTTGAACAAAATAGCGGTTGTCTGTTTACAAAAGTACATATTATTATAAGAAAGAAAGGGAAATAAATAGAGAAAAAGAAAAAGAAAGTGCATGCTTGCGAGCGTATCGTTCGCTGCGTTGCCCCCCCCCGCGTCTCACTTCGATTAAGACCCTAATGTGTTACTGCACATCCAACGCCATTGTTCAACATATGCGCCGAAAATTGTATTTAGTAGGCAAATCGTTGATCTTCTTCATAACCAAGTTTGTCAAGGGCTGGATTGCACGCGAAGTTGATCATTGGAGGAGGACCGCACATAAGAGTCACCACATCTGCCGCAGGAGGGAAGAAGTGCTCGCGTATCATTTCGTCGTTGATGAAACCGGTGCTGTATTTCCAGCCTGTAATGAATAAAAATAAGTATTTGTAAAAATTATACATTTTAGAATTGAAATATGAAGGAAGATTAAGTGATATATCACTTTACAAGTTAATCAGGCTAGTTCAGTCGTATTTGGTTTATATATAGCGCTATAATTGGGACAATTTTTCGTTTATTCTGGCATTTAATATGATTAACTATATAATTTGTTTATTTTGGTTTCTATTTTGGCGCCGACGCGAAAAAGACACATCGCGGCTGTAATTTATTTTCCAAATCTAGTGTACATTCAGTTTTTATGTGTACATAATTATAGTAGATTTTTCCGTACGTACACAAATGTAGGAAAGTGACCAATTGCAGTGAATTCTGATTTTGCGTGTTCATTCTAAACTAGTAACTACCTAAATAGTTAACTTTACTGGGGTGTGACTCAGACTTGTCGCTGCATTTAAGCACATTACTTGATTAATTAACTTACTTGACACTGGAAAATACCTGAGTGAGCTCATATTTAAGGAAAAAAATGAATACTAAAAGTTCAATATATGAACACTTTAATTAAAATGAAAAAATAAAAAGTTTTAAGATAAATAAAAGTAACATACTATATGGAATATTGAAATCTTGTTCCGGAACCTTTCATGTGCTCCGTATACCGGTTTTATTAAGATACACTGAATTTTGCTTAAAAATGTTTTACAATTATATTTAAATACTTCCATGTCAAACAATGGTCATGATAAGCGGTAAATGTCAACAAAAAAATCGTCTAGTAACGTAAAACATTGATGTCATTTATTTGAGCTGATAATACAATCACTTCATATCGTTGCTAATATGACAAGACGATTCTTATATACCTAATCTACTAATTACGGTGTCACATAGTGTTTTATCTCATGAGAAGGTACATTGAAAAATATATAGTATATTGTAAAAATAGGTGTCTAGGGATAAACTAAGATCTGAGGAGCCCAAGCCAACCTCACCTGCAAGTGGTGCACCTGTCGATCAACGGATGAGGCTCTGGCGAACATAACAGTGCCTGCTAAGCGGCAATAGGTTAGCCACCTATTACGTGAGACGAACTTCGAAATTGGCGAAATGTGGGCATATAATATGCCTCTGCCTAACCCTTCCGGAAAACAGGAGTGATATTATGAAAGTATATTGTAAAAGCAAGGAAACAAAAACAGTTTGATGATGTTCTTTTTATATTATTTTTATAGATTTATAATACGTTATAGATATATATTAGGTAACGCAAGTATCACAAGTTTGATTGAAACCTAGCGTGCCGACTTTTGAACACTTACATAATGTGACGTCACTGCCGATGTTTCTTGCCGGGAAATCCGAACTGATTCTTTGACTCTTATGCCGCTGATGATAATTATATCATAATGTGTAATCGTTTATGTTACAGACGAGAGCGTAAGTAGCGGCGGCTAACCCAACCCCTAAGATTGGTCGGGGTTCGGACACGCGAATCACATGCATTTGCGTTATACGTATATATATATACATCTGCGGTGCTCCCTCACCAGGAGCATTCGCCTGTAACGTAAGGTTACCGTTGAACTTTGAAATTTTGCTTTTTTAATGTTATACAGGATGTCACTGAAAGGCGAGATAAAATTCCAGGTACGTGCAGAGTAGTTGATGTGTAGTTCAAATGCAAAACCACAAACTCATAGGACCATAAATTACTGAGTAATTTGATACTTATTTCTTTTTACTAAATCCTCAATTATTATAGGTGACCAGCCTAATATGAGATGTTTTATGTAAACTAACTCATAAACCAATGACCAGTATTGGGTAGTGTACTTCAAATCGCGTAAAATAATAACTAACAAAATTAACAAACTCACATAATATACTTCAATTATTTGATAGAGGTACTTAACAAGTCATAAAACTTAAGAATTAATTAATGAACTAATTAGTTATTAACAAAAACTAACTAACTCAAATAATATACTTCAATTATTCGATGGAGGAGCTAAACATGTTTTAAATAAAAGTTAAGAATTAATTCTGTTAGTAGTTTTAAATGTATGCCAATTGACCACAAACATTGACGCACAAATTGTATCGAAAAATATCAAAACAGTTGTTTATATAGTTAATAATAAAGTCCAAACTAAGTTATGATTTGGTATTGTGATAAAACATTATAATATTCTTATCATTGAAATCTATACTATATAGTATTATTTATCACAATGGATAGGATAATAGATATATATTAAGAGTACCTAAAAACATTTTAGATTTCGATAAGGAGGCTATCTTTGTATTGATAAAGTTGAATGATAATTTCTAATTGAAGATATACGACTTGATAGAACGTTGGATATAAAAAAATGTCAAATTAGCCGATTATCTAGCGTTATTCTTAAGTTTATGGATACATAATATTTCACAATATTTCAGCGAAATAAATGATAATAGGTTCTGTATCATAGATACTGAATACGATACCGTAGCCGACATGTTATAACTACATTGTGAATATCTTGATAGCATAGCTAGGAAATACAAAATATTGATATAAAGACGATAAGTAATTTTGGTAGATTATTTCTTATCCTGCGTTTTTTAAGCTGGGCTTGTACTTACCGTATACTCAGATCAAGTAAAAAAAGGTAGATACCTTACGACTAATAACAAAGTGAAGCCATATTTTTAACTATGTGTGAGTTACTGAAGTGTTGCCACTTTTTGAAAATCTTCCCAGATATTACAAGTATAATTAATTAATAATAAATATAAGCGATTTACGTTAGTAAATTTACAAGAATCAATTTACCCGGTGATAAACCAAATTCAAATTTTCTAACCATTTTTGCAAATTTCAGCTCTGTACGAAGTAGAATTTTAATTCAATTAAAACACTTATTGTAAATATTATTACAATTATAGTATAATTTGACATAATGACAAACAGACGCAAGGCAATAAGAAAATTAGAATTTTGCGATATATCAGGCATATTTTAATTATTTTTTTAAACTTTATAGTAATGTGTAAAAAAACAGACAGCTTTTGTAAAGTATTTTTATTACACAAAGTAATATATTTGGAAGGGGCAAAAACTAAACAATAATCTAAAACACGTTATGCTGTATGTATACGTTTTTTAAAATGTTTGGGGCTTAGAGCTCAGTGTAATCGTCAGTGTATTTATTTTAGAAATATGATGCAGTCTTATGTCCAAATATTTTTTTATTACCAATCGGATTAAATTTACTTTATGCTTATGACCAGCACTGTAATGGTCATTTTCTAGGTTCTTAAAAGTTTTATTATTACCTGTAAAATAACCTAAAATTTTAGTGACCTTATATGTGTGCAGGTTAATAATTATTACTAATGCTAATAATTATTACTTGGATGCGGCAGACAAGTATTAAAAGTTTGCCTCACGTATTTATATGCCTTTGGTGAATAATAGTTAAGTGTTAGATAAAATCTCTTTAGTACTGGAGTGTACCTACTTAAAAAAAATTACGCCTTTTTTCTGTTCTTAATATTAAATAAATTTATAATTGTATTATTTTCACCTAATGAATTAAATAAATCTGGGTCTATTAAATTTAGTTTTTTTTATATTAGTAAAAATATCTTTCCTCCGGACCTCCGGACAAAAACAAACAAAATTAAAAATGATTATGGCGAATTTATTTATGCGTGCCAAAGCACCCGATTTTAGTACCCACATTTTTGTTGAGTATTAGAAATACCAACTACTGGCAACACTGTCTGGTTGCGTCAACTCGGGTTATTTTGTCAACATTTTTTCCGAATAACCTACAAATTATTTTGAAACATAAAAAAAGATAGTTTTGTGTTAACTTATGTGTGAAACGATATTTCTTCAGACTTTTTGTTCGCTTTAGTGTTGTTTTAGCACCATTTAATCACACAGGACGGCATTTTATGGACAAAGTTACTACACGGTGTCTCGGGAGATACTAACGTAAAATGAGCTTAGTTTTACGTATGTGTGTGCATGAGCGCGTGTATTTACACAAATGAGCTTAGTTTTGTGACATCAGTGCTATCAATGGCCATGCGCTATCTACCTTTTTTTACTTGATCTGAGACCGTATACCGTACTTTTTCTACAGTATGTATAGAGCGCTCTTACTTTTCCAGACTGAATCGTCTGCTTACCATCAGGCAGGGTGTGGTCCTTAGAACGAGTCAAAACTAACTAATGTACCTGTGTCTAATAAGTATATATTATATATTTATTTATCCCAATAAAACAAGTATTTCGTAAAAGTAACTAGTTAAAAGTTTTGTAATTGTAAGTAGTTAAAAATAAATAAAATAAGTGTGGAAAAGTCTATGTCAGCAGTTCTAACTATAAGCGACTTAACGGTATAGGAGTACGATTTTTAGACCTGAAATTTCCCGAACTCAAAGCAATCTATTGAACAACTACATCAAGAGGTTGCTATTAATGCGTACAATAATAATTACATCGTTACGGACAATCCACTCATTTTGCATATTAAAGTCCATACACGCGATCGCCCGCTGCTTGACTCCAATGATACTTATAAACTCAATTATTCCACACGAGTTTTCCTATATATTGTACTGTAGCAAGAAGTATTACGTTATTTAAAACTACTCTATTACTCACCCTCATTAGGTCTGTCTATGGTGTACCAAAGCTTAAATTGTTCAGGGTGTCCTGCCTGCGTCTCTTCTAGTTCCTCTCTGAGTAAAATATCCTGTTCTGTTTGGTTGGCGAACAGTAGTCTGATTTTAGTTTTGTCATTACTATCACGGCATATGTGACGAATCAGCTGTAACATCGGTGCGATACCTGTGCCACCTGCGAATTAAAGAAATATGTTTAATATAATAATATGTAACTCGAAAGCAAGAGCGATTAGAGAATAGAAACCAAAGACACCGACGCTGGAATCAATAAACTTTGTTTCTCGTATTTCCTACTTCAATAAACATGGGAGTACTACCTAAAGAAGTGCCCCTTTTTCTCAGATAAGCAAACAAAAAAAAACAAAAAAAACAAAGTGTGTTTTAAGAAATCTGTTTCCTATAGTAGTAGTATTATTAAAAAAACTGCGGACACCATGCTCTCTGTATTTTGTGGAATCCAAATTATATGTAAAACTTAAGAACCTAATGATATGGCATATTCCAAAATTTTAATAAAAAAAATACCACTAGCTAAGTGGAAACTAGTGCATACGTCTTCTCAACATTTTTCAAAACATTTTACATAAATGGTCCGAAAAAAAAGGCACGATAAAAATATTAATAGCACGCCGAGTTACCATGCCTTAAAATGTACGAAAAAGAAAATGTATTCATCAAAACTCACTAAATTATGTAAGCATCTGAACTAATTGTTTGTTTTGGTAGAGCTCTGACGTCATACATTTGTTCGATCAAACCATACACCACTTGATAGGCAACTGGATGGCCTTAAACGTGAAGAATTGATCGATGCGCATAACTAGTTTTTTTACTGCTTTTGAAGCTTGATCGCTAAGAATTTTAAAGGCATTTTTATTTAAATATTAACTTGTATCAGCTATTATAATGCCATCACAGTTACTGATGTTAAATATTTATTACTAGCAGGGGCATATACGAAGTGATGACGACAAACAGGTCAATAAGTCATTTCTTAACGACTTTTGTGAATAGAGGCCCTCAATGAGTTGCATTGTATGTTATGATCGCAATTATTATGAGATTAGGATGTTTTTAGATTTATAATCTCTTTATTTTCCTGTTTCGCTATTCTGAAAATGACCTACGGAGCCGAGAAGTGAGCACTGACTGTGCGGCTGGTCCGAAAATACAAGATCATATGTGTTGTGTATTTCAAGGGGATATAGTTATAATTCGTAATTAAATAGTAATATCGTAGAGAACCAAGGTCTTTATCATTGATAATGGGCCGGCAGAGCCGACGGCCATTGAGGCCAACCAACGTATTCGACGTAGATTGCAAAAGGGACAAACGTGCCATGCCAAAATTAAATGAAGAGACAATTTACACCTGAATTGGGAAATTATTGGCGACACAGAGTTGAAATAGATTTTTGTTTGATCCATTGACTCTTCTAGTTACATAAAAATAATATTTTTTTAATACATTTGTGTACTCACTTGTATGGTTAAAGATAAAAAAATAAGGAAGTCTACAAATAGCAATTAAATAATATATCTACAGTTTTTGTCTCTTATAGTAAATAACTATATATTTGCACTATTACAGGCTTTGCCTAACATACTTATTTATTTACAACTTAGCAGTTTGTAAACCATTTCTAAGTATGAAATGTTGCCCCAGTATATACCTTATTTTAATGTAGGTACTTAGTTTATTTGTGCATCTCATGTTACATCTCAAGTTTCTATTTACAAGTTTATTGTTGATTTAACTCTGTTAAGATAACAGTGAGCTGGATAACAACTTACAATATTTATTTTTACATGTGACTAGCACATTGTTATGTAAGTCAGTACCTAAACGATAATTAGATGCTACTATTTGAGAGATAGAAAGAAATATATATTTATTAACTGCAAAATGTAAATGACAAATGTAAAGGTTTCACAAGACTAACTTGTGCAGTCAAAAGGCTTTGCTTCAGTGTAATGCAGCTATAACAATGCAACATTGTTACACTACACACATGGCCGCTCATTATATATTTTTTCATTTGGTACAACAAAAAGTTACAACACAGCAATGTACCTGACTACTACTGAGCTTAATTAAAAAAATGTGTAATAAAAGTCTGTTTCCTACTTCGAAATCAAATCCTCCGTCATTAAGGAACGCATAGTATTGTTCAAATGATTTTATAGATATTAAGACTGAATTGCTGTAAATGATATCTTTCATATGACCAAAATTATTTGTGGTTTGCAGCACATTTAATTAATATAATGTTATTTTTGTTAAAATTAGTTTATCCTGTAGCTTGAGTATGTCATGCTCACTCAAATGTCTTTGCGGTGGTGGCGTCATGCGTCGGGTCGTTGCGTTCCCTAAAATATGGTTGAGCGAAACGATGGCTGGTTCATGCGTCATACTCGTGAACGGGTGCCGCCAGTGGGGACTGGTCTGCTCATGTCTACTATGTTTATTCGTACTCCTACTCGTATAACTTAAAACAAAAAGTTATTTTCTTCTTTTATTTTAAATCATGTGACTGCAGACTGCATGTTTTTGTAGATTTGTCAAATTGTTTTACTACTAAGTACATATTCTTGTAACTGGCGGGAGAAAAAACTAACCTTGACGATTTTCTTGCCCGTTCTTTTACGATCAAGCTCCCGCCCGCATTGAATGGGCGCGCTAGTTTTTAAGTTTTGACGTTCATAAGAGCTCTTTTGAGCCAAACTTGTGAAAAGTTAACTTATGAAAAGCAATTTGATGAGTAACTATCAAGGTAACTCTTTATGTGGAATGACGCCACTAACATTACATTGGCATCTAAATATTCAGAACATCTGCAGTTTAACAAGATATTGCTTTATGGATCACTAGCGGCCGCCCGCGACCTTGTCCGCGTAACCTATGTACAAAAAATTCTCTTGAATCACTCTATCTTTTTAAAAAAACGGATCTAATTCCGTGGCGTAATTCAAAAATCTAAGCATATGTAGGATAACTAAAGCCCAGGCTTTATGGATTTTAGCTGTGGGTTGCTGGTCGCAATGAACAACAATTTCTGAACAATGATTGCAGAACCTCTGTATACTGTATTGCCAACAGTACCTTACGTTAGTCTGGTGTTAGTTGCAGTATAATATTATCACGTCCTAGCATTATCCCGGTTGCCCTAGACTTTTAGCTTAGGGCTGCTTATTAGTTTAACTAAATTTAGCTGAATTTTAATAATTACACGGAGCGAGTCCCGCCTGACCTTCGCAACCCAGAGAAAAACAGGTATTTTTTAATATATTAAAGTAAGATTTTACATAAATTAGTGAAATATTTACTCTGGTAGACCAGACTGGTGGCATTGGGGGGCAGAGGAAGACCTCTGTCTTTTAGGCGGGCGTGAAACGGCATTTATACAAATGAGTAGGAGCTCTTGGTACCGTGCTTATTGCGTGGTAGGGATTGACTGTTTACCATTAGACAGGAAGATGTCATTAAATAAATGTACTTTTAGAATAAAATTGAATTTACCTGCTATTAAGTTCAATTTATTTACTGTCAACTTGGTTGGAGGATCTTTCCTTAACTTTTTGATGAGGAATGATCCATTTCCAGTGTACTGAAGCCTGCCTGAAGGTCCTCTGACATCGATTGTGTCACCAATCTTCAGGTTGTTCAGGTATTGAGACATTTTCCCTCCTTCAGGAAATTTAGGGTGGACATTTTTGAAGTATACCTGAAATAACAATTAGCAATGTTAATAAGAGGAGCTCACTGTTGGCCAAATAATTAGTTTTTAATATACAAATGCACCAATGCGATATACCTGAATTAAGAAAATTATAATGCAAACTGCACAAATTTTCTTAATTCAGCCGTAGTATGAGCCATAATATGACCTTGATAAAATCACAAGCCACCTACAGATTTTCATTTGGTGGGTGACACACAATATATTCTATATTGCCTAAGAGTTTCCTTATAAAATGGTATGATATTTTTAACAATACTTAAAATAAGTAATTTTAATACCTTGATAACCAAATCCACGTAACCTTTATCTTCATCACTTGATACAGGAGTGTATGCTCTGATAACCAAATCATCGTCAATTTTGGCTGATAAGTGAATATGCTGACCAATTGGTAATCCTGCAATAAATTATATGAATTAAGTTTACCCAGGTTTTTTAAACCAATCTGGTATGAGACACTAGATTATAAGTGCAGGGATCAGTATAAAGTATTAATTTATCTTGCTAAGACTAGGAGACTCTGGAAGACTAGGTAGTTGGAACAATCACCAAATTTTACCACAGCTGAGAACCAACGAATTGTTGAAGAGTGTTTCATATAGAGATTTGACTTAAGATATCACTAGATTATAAGTGCAGGGCTCAGTATAAAGTATTAATTTATCTTGCTAAGCACCCGTAGCTCTGGGAGACTAGGTAGTTGGAACAATCACCAAATTTTACCACAGCTGAGAACCAACGAATTGTTGAAGAGTGTTTCATATAGAGATTTGACTTAAGATATCACTAGATTATAAGTGCAGGGCTCAGTATAAAGTATTAATTTATCTTGCTAAGCACCCGTAGCTCTGGGAGACTAGGTAGTTGGAACAATCACCAAATTTTACCACAGCTGAGAACCAACGAATTGTTGAAGAGTGTTTCATATAGAGATTTGACTTAAGATATCACTAGATTATAAGTGCAGGGCTCAGTATAAAGTATTAATTTATCTTGCTAAGCACCCGTAGCTCTGGGAGACTAGGTAGTTGGAACAATCACCAAATTTTACCACAGCTGAGAACCAACGAATTGTTGAAGAGTGTTTCATATAGAGATTTGACTTAAGATATCACTAGATTATAAGTGCAGGGCTCAGTATAAAGTATTAATTTATCTTGCTAAGCACCCGTAGCTCTGGGAGACTAGGTAGTTGGAACAATCACCAAATTTTACCACAGCTGAGAACCAACGAATTGTTGAAGAGTGTTTCATATAGAGATTTGACTTAAGATATCACTAGATTATAAGTGCAGGGCTCAGTATAAAGTATTAATTTATCTTGCTAAGCACCCGTAGCTCTGGGAGACTAGGTAGTTGGAACAATCACCAAATTTTACCACAGCTGAGAACCAACGAATTGTTGAAGAGTGTTTCATATAGAGATTTGACTTAAGATATCACTAGATTATAAGTGCAGGGCTCAGTATAAAGTATTAATTTATCTTGCTAAGCACCCGTAGCTCTGGGAGACTAGGTAGTTGGAACAATCACCAAATTTTACCACAGCTGAGAGTGAAAGGAGTGTTTCATATAGAGACCTCCCATGCTTTTAGAGGCATGTAAGTTATTTGTGCTGGTTATTACTATATTATGTGATTGTTGTTAGCATGCAAACTCAAAAAGAATGTATTTATATTAAAACAACTAATTTCTTAAATTGTATCAACTAATTTGTAAAAAAACATATGAACTGTATACAGTTTATATGTTTTTTGTACAACCAATTGTATATGAATGAATTAAAAGGTCTATAATATAAGGCAATGAACAGAATAATTATTAAGGTTATTCAATCACCATTACCCTTTTTCACATGAGCTCATTGACATAAATGTTTTAATGAGACATCCAGAAACTGAATTATATTTAATTTTACATTGTTTATTTGCTTTAATAATATTTTAATTTTCCTCATGATTTGACTTAAGGTTAGACATTTAACAGTAACAAATATCTATATAGTTAATTAATGTTTGTTATATTAAACTGTATCAATTTGCTTGGTTGAAGTAAATGTAAGCAAGCCCGCATGAAAGCGTGCAATTTATAATTTAGCATTTTATATTTTAAAATAATGCTACAATGCATTATTTATCTTCATAAATTTATGGCAACTAAAAAAATTATGTTTACGGAGCAAGTTCTTGAATAACCTTTAAAGCTATTTTTTTACGTCTCCTGTTATACACCACTTAGCAAATTAAGTACTAAACTAAACAGGCATGTTACTCACCAGCCCTTCTGTCTTTTTATGTCTTAACCAATCTTAACTGTAATAGAAACTTGTTAAAATTAAATAATAGTTCTCACCTAATACAAAATCTTCAGATTGTAACCCAAACCTAAACCGTCTTGTGTCATGACTAAGTTCTTCTCGCTCAATAAGTGGCAGTGGGTACTTGATAGTTGAGTCAACTAGTGTTTTTTTCACCTGCTTACTTTTCTTTTTACCAAATAAGCAGCTAGCAACTACTGTCACCAGAACCACAACAGATCCAATGCCTAGAAACACTGGTAAAACCTAAAAAATAAAGAAAGAAATGAAATTTATATTTGAGCAAGAGTTAAAGTGATAAATTGGTTTGGCAAAAAGAACAGAAACATAATGCAAGTTAACTGTTTTACATCTGGAATGATTCTTAAAACAATTTTCAGCATATTGGTTTAGTTGCAGAATGCCTAATTGGCAGAATGGCCAGCCTGTGCACTGATACACTTCAGACAAGGCAGTATTTTGAGTCGATTTTACACAGTGCTCACATACTGCACGTCTGTGATTTGGTAAGTATGACAATAAATAAAATTATTTATTAATGTGTTACCCACCCTCTTGATAAATTAATAACAAATAAATATTTTACAAGGACAGAAATTCCAAAACAGCAGAGTAGATCTATTTATCACAGCTTGTTTGTGTCAAGCTTCTAAAGAAGTTAATTTGATTGATTCATATGAAAGTTGAGAACTGTTTCAATAAATAACAGCACAAGTGTAACTTATTATAAATACTAATACTCATTAAGTACAGAAACCTTTGATTAACAATATTAAAGGTAGAAGAAGGTAGAAGGTAGAAGTTTAATGCAGATATAATTCTAAACAGATGAACAGTTCTTGAAGAAAAAAAGCAAGGAGGGATTGCATTCTGTAGAATAACTTAGGTTACATTTTACCCTAAAAATATGCAGTTTACCCACTAACATTATACATAGCCAAACCACACAAGTAACAACACAAAACAAGTAAAGAATATAATAAATACTTTGTTTAAGGATATAAATTTTGAGTTTTATTTATATTATTTCTTAGAACACTTGATACATACTGGTAACTTTTCCACAAATTCTGACACAACAAACTGTAAAGTACTCATGCTGTTAGAGAACTTTGGACACTAATTAATATTAAAGTTAACAACCACCGCGACTCTTTAATAACGTAATAAATGCGAAAGTAAAGTAGTCCCATACAACTTCGTACAATGCCTTGAACTTGTTATCTTGCGGATATCACAAAGTCAACCGATTAATAAATTGACACATAGGTAAATGGAGAACACAAACTACCGCACGATAATTATTTTGATTTGTTTTCTGATCAAGTGCTCACCCCCAATGATGAGTTAGATCGTAGTGTGACGACTACTACAGTACAGAATTGCTATGCCACAGACGAAAGCTGACGACACTACATACACGCAAAGCATTATGCAAATTTGTTGCTTGTTACGAACCGCGCTGTCGAATTCAGTCATGTTGCCGTAATATCAAATAAAGTTCTGAATTGATTTAAAGGACTACCTGTCACTATAAGTATAAATCATTATCATTATCAGTTTGCTGTTCGATTACATGATATACTTATTGATAATAGAAATTGTAACCTCTAAAATGTACTCACGAATTTAGAAGGAATTAGATACATCCTATTGCATGCATAAAAACGGACAATGCAGTATGCTCTATTTGTTAATCTTTATTTTGTTGGATCACTGAACTTTTTTGTCACTTATAATTTTTAAGTAAGTAGTAGATTGAGGATAACCGCACTTCTCATGTGGGTACCTACCAAACGGAACGGAAGAGTAAGTAACTGTAAGCAGATGTTAGGAGAATGAAGGAACGAAAATAAGAATACACCCAGCGAAGTAAATCCGTTTTGACGAGCTTAGAATAGAATGTATTTTAAGGTATTATCTAATACTGCTAAATGGGTTAGAAACTTACTACTGCTGAAACAGTGGAATTATAAATAGAATCATATATCTGCTATTCAGTTTTCTTTAGACAGGTTATTTAATTTGATAAATTTTTGCCACACAGGTAAATTGCATTGTTATGTGAGATTGTATAAAATTAAGTTTATGTATAAATTACCCTAATTAAAGTATAGATGACTGAACTATCTCTAATAAATAGGTATGTAGGTAGGTCCGTCCAGTGGGAACCGATTATCTTTTTTGTATTTCCCGCTTTAGTTCGTTCATTTTAAATACTGGCTTGGAGTTATAACAAAATAAGCCGTTTTGTTTTCGATTCGGTTTTCTACATCTATTGTTATTTTGGTATGAACTCACTCGTTAAATTTAGAGTATTTGCCAGTGTCAATTAATTTGATAAATAAAGTTATATGCAGTAATGTGCAGCGTTTTCGTCTTTCAGTCACAGTTAAAGTTAAGTCAAGTAAAGTCCGTCATAGCATAGTCTAGTCAAAGTCATACCCCAATTAAATGGTGGAGAACCTACTAAAGGTATCTATGGAGTTTTGAAATCAACGTGAAAAATCACAATTAACTGTAATAATGGTTGGGTAATTATAGCCACGAGGCTGAGGAATTCTGTTTGCACTATTCAGGATTTCCCTTACCTGTACGTTTCATTCATCACTTTGTGTTGCCACATCTCCACACGTCACACTTCAATCCCATAATCGATGATATCATCAAACCCATTCGAAATCATTTATTTAAATTATTTTTTTCTTAAAATTGTCTTACTCGATTAGAGTATGTAAGGTTATTTATAATAGTAGACAGAGTACGTCAGCTCAATGCTGATAAGAGAACAATAAATTTATGAAAGAAAATGAGCGAATGAAATTTATTAAACTGTGAGCAAGACGAAAAACTCTGTATACAATTACTGTTTCGCTTGTTTTTTGTAGATAATGTAATGTACCTAATTTCACCATCTCAGCCCATTAACTTAACTTATTACTTGGTACTTTCAATTATTTAAAGGGAAGGGACATCAATCTAAACAGTGAGAATAACTTACACATATGTTTTGCTGATTACATATTTATTATAATTGAGACGCCCACCTACAATACATACCAACTGATCAATCTAATTGAATCCTCTCGAAGCAGGTGCGGATCAAGCTTTCAAAAAAGGGTGAAAATTTGACGTCACAAGCCATTGTGGGTCGTAGGCATGCCCATTTTGCCTACAACTTTGGATCCGCGCTTGTCTCAAAGTAAACATTTTACTGGAATTGGTTTTAATGCAATTTCGTTAAACACATTGCCTTGTACCTACAGGATTTTCGGATTGTTTAGAAGTATGTTTACCTATGTAACCTCATCCCTTTGAAATCCTTTAAGTTGGGTAAAAACAATTTTGAGAAAATAGCCAAAATAAATAAACTATGCTGTACTAGATAGTGTAGTGGAAATTACATCTGGTCTATTCAAGCCTACCTATCCTTCAAAAGTGAATACGTGGAAATGTAAAATCAGTGCGCTCCAACTGTATTAGCATGATGACATATACGTGCACGTTTGAGTGATGCCTGTTCCATAAATTTGAAGCTATTAACAAAAGATATATAACCAGAGGTACTCGGACTTGGATAGCCAGTTTCTGTAAAGTATCGAATTCTTAATTATATTGATCGACTGAGGACCTTAGTCATCGAGCCCAGCATGCTGAAGTGTCAGTGGGCTGGTCATATTAACAGCAGAACCGAGAGCCGTTTGTATTATCGAGTTCTTAAGCAAAAAACTCTGTTTGGCTAACCAAACGTTGTGTTGGGTGTACTAAGGAAGATCGTGTAAACTATAATATCTTCTTATAGCGGTTGGCTAGAACTGCATGACAGTGGCTGCAGATCGTATTCAGTAGCTTGAAATAGAAGATATCACAACGATTGGACATACCTCAGAATGCGAGTACCTACCTCCATTAGGAAAATACGTTACGATAGGAAGATACGGTAGACCATGTAGGACATCGTTTTGTAATGTCTAAAGTTAGACCAGGTTTATAACTAGTCCCCCCCGACTGGTCTCCACCTTGTCGTGGTGGGGGGGCTGAGTACCTCCCGGTAGGGCGCAGGAGGCGCTAGGGAAAAGGCAACACCCAGAGACCGACGACTCTGGGTGCCCTTAGTACTGACTACCGGGGGGGAAACTAAGAGGGACCTGTGGAGGGCGCAGTGGGCGGGCCAGGAGGGCCCGCTCAGCAGCGCCAGGAGGGTCTAGGCAGTGGGGGCAGGGGGCCCCTGCTGTCTAACCATGGACCCTCCGGGAAGTCGGCCACACACGCTATGGTCGCACGGGGAGGTAGGAGGGGCGCGTCCACTGCGCCTCTCTGAGGAGGTCCTCCCGGTTTTGGTCCGGGGGACGTTGGCCGCAGGCGGGGTGTCAGAAGCTGCAACCCAGGAACTGGCGTCGTCGGAAGATTTTTAGTGGGTATTACTTGGCGGTCGTGTCTGCCGGTGGTGAGTCCCACACCCCCTTTCGGTCCCCATTTGGCCGGAAGGCAGTGCGTAAATGCATTTTGTTACCGACGTAAAAAAAAAAAAAAAAAGGTTTATAACTAGTGCTGTCACTTTCATTCGATAAGATGAAGACATTGACAGCACTAGTTTTAAACCTGGTCTAACTTTAGACATCGTTTTGTAATAAGCCCCGTGTTTTAGCCAGGTTCAAAATACACTGATTATTTAATATGACGACCGATATGGCGTGGAGGTCAGTATACACTGGCATCTGCACTTCAGGTCAGTACACACACTCCAGAGGTCGTGGGTTCGATTCCCACACAGGACAAATCTTTGTGTGCATAAACATGAATATTTGTTCGGGTCTGGGTGTTTTCCTATGTATATTAAGTATGTATTTACAAAAAAAAGTATTTAAGTATGTTTATCCGTTCTTTAGTATCCATAACACAAGTTCTTTGTGATACTTATCTTGGAACTAAATAATTGGTGTGGTTGTAAGAGAATATTTATGTATTTATTATTTTACTAAGACTTTAATTTCACCAAGATGAGGAAACACGAATATTGACGTGAATGATTTGTTCAATAATGTGTAACTTAAAAATGTTCAAAGTGTACGTACGACACGAACATAAAAAACAGAGGAGGTCGATTTTTGTGATGACCAGTGTAGTTTAGTTTTTTTTTTCTATTATCAATTTCGCTGTGTAATGTTGCTTGTGGATTTCCACTTATTATTTACATACGCCTGCTTCCCCGTAGGGGTAGGCAGATACATAATGTAAGCTCTCATTTCGCCAATTATATTGTTGGTCCCACTTGGTGGTGAGCCTTTTGCCGCTTACCGGACACTTTATGTTCGGCAGAGCCTCATCTGTCGATCGGCAGGTGCAGTGTGCACCACTTGCAGGTGAGGTTGGCTTGGGCTCCTAAGATGTAAGTAGGATCCCTATACACCCTATATATAGTAATTATTTGGTAAATTTAAGAAAGGTCGGATAAATAACAAAACACACATAAGTAGCTTCTCGTCTCATATTTATTACGAATCTCGATTATTTATATCTTCTTCATCAGATTTAAACAACGTTATGAACTATTCAGATGCCCTGGATATGGCATCTGGCACTTGAGCATATCAATACATAAATTTATAGTATCTGTTTGCTTATATACTTCACTTTTGGCCGAAACTATCACGTAGGTAAAATTATACTTCATACAAAAGTTTAAAATTTTACAATTGTAAATAAATGTTTATAAGTGATATTTATACAATAACAATAAACTAGCCTGGAATTAGCCGATTTCTACAGCCATATTTACTTGTTACAAGTACCTAGATAATATAAGAGAATGCCAAAATCACAATAAAATGTTGCAAATAAAGATGTAAAAAACATATAATTTTTTTTCTACACCTACATGTTAATACAAACATTATTTCAGTAATAGGTAAACATTTCCAAAAATGAACTTTCAAGTTGTTAAAAAATTTACCGCATCATGCAAATTAAGTTACCTGAACTAACAAATTTGTTCACTGTATTGTACTATGCGCCTAATTACAAACATTTTCCAATAAAAATAAATTTTACTTTATATAATTTTTTCGTTGAGTTGGGCGCCAACGCCTTTGAAGCCACAGGCTATGTTCCATTTTCTGAAACTGGTGTAAATTGAAGTGATTTTAATGTAAATATGTATAATCATGGTAATATGGTAAATTTGTAGACAAAACATTTTCGTCAACAACGTACACAAGTAGGAAAGTATCATAACTATTTCCGTAACTTGTGATTTTTCGTGTTGATTTTAGAACTAAGTCTTCTAGTAAAGTCTCCACTAGTTTACTTGGACTTAGGCTTGACTGTGATGAACTTTACCTGACTTTGACTAAATTGTTGAATTCAAATACAATGCAATATATTTATAAAATTTCTTGAAACTGACAAATATTCTGAACACGAAAAATAAAAATACTTTTTGTTTCTTTTTGTGAAGTGTCTTTTTATTTAGGTTAGTACCATAGGTATTTAGTTGCAATGTGTCTATATGTTGAATACCAGCATCAGAACTGATCATCATCTCAGCCCATAAACGTCCCACTACTGAGAACGAGCCTCCTCTCATATACCAAGGTGCGAGGGTAGTGGGTCATACTCCACCACGCGGACCCAGTGCGGATTGGCGGAGGCAGGTGTATGGCGTCCTGCTGTTAGAATTTATCAAGCCGCCCAATAGGCCTCTAACATGGCTTAACGACTACCACATTTAGTGATAACCGGGACCAACGGCTTAACGTGCCTTCCGAAGCACGGAAGCGCTCGATATCAAATGCCACACAAACGGTCACCCATCCAAGGACTGACCTCTGTAAACTCTGCTGTACTTCGGTAATCGTTTCCGCACCGCAGAGCTACGAGCTCAGAACTGATGCGGATTGTCATATGTTTATTTCTTAAGTCTATAAAACAATAATAAAGTAATCATACAATAACATTGATAACAATTTTTTCTAAAATGTATTTAACAACCAAAAATACTTAAGAATAATTTACCGACTATCTACAGGTAGTTTCTTAACATATTTATAAGTATTCTTAACAATTTTCCGATTATTTAGTACCACTTGGTTTTATGGCATGATTCTGGCATTTTCCATAAGATGTTGGTCAACGTTCAAAAACTTTTTATTCGCGCGATGTTTACACAAATGCTATATTTAAATACACTTAAACTATCAATTCATTATGAACTAATCCTTAAATTTCAAAACATGTACTGTTACTATCTTATTATCTGAAAAACTAGTTGATTTCATGCCAATCATAAGTCAATAATTTCGATATATATCTGCGAGTCGAGAGTATACAACAATATGTTTTAGCAAAAAAAGCAACTGAGAGTTAAAAAGCTACCTATTTTACTCGTTTGATTTGTTGAGATAAATGTAAGAAAGTCTTTACATATGTACAGTGAGAAATATAATACCGGCTATTAGAATTGAAATGATTAAAGTCACAGCAATATCACAACAAAATACTATAAATGTTTTTTGTATAAAAGTAAGCGAATGTATACTAACAAATAATTACCTACCTATTTACGCTTAGCGTTGTTAACGCTTACATACTGGGAGGAACAACACAACATTTCAATACAATTTGCTTTAATTTAGAACAAGTCTTTTCTATACCAATAAGCACAGATCTTTCAATGAAAAACTAAAAAGTAGCACTTATATTGGAATTATATTCCTTTCCTCAATGTCTTACTTAAAAAGCACTATTATTTCTAAAACTTGTCATATTACTATTTAAATTAGTAATACTGTTACTTGCAATAATTTCTCTAAGACTTTGCATCACTCCAGTAACTAGAACAAACGTTCCAAAAATAATTAACACAACGTCTTTGACGAGGACCCAGTTGTATTTTCCGAGGTCCCGTTCCCAGGAGAAGATAAGGTGTATGATAGAAGGTGCGATGAGGCCGAGGAAGGAATAGAAGAAAGCACCTTCGAGGCCAATTACTTGTTCCAGTCTCGGCAACACTGCTGCAGCAATCACTGTAAAAGCATTTGGATTTAAGACTTATGATTAAGGCCGCTGCGGACTGCTGACTCTGGTCGCCCTTAGTACTAAGTACCGGGTAGGGAAACTAAGAGGGCCCACCAAGCATCGCCAGGAGGGTCTTAGGCGGCGGGAGCAGGGGGCCTGCTGTATAATGACAGACCCTCCGAGATGTCAGCCACAAACGCAAAGGTCGCCTACCTAGGCCCTTCCACTGCGCCTCTCTGAGGAGGTCCTCCCGGTTCTGACCCTGCGGACGTTGGCCGCGGGCGGGGTGTCAGACGCTGAAACCCAGGTACTGGTCCTTTCTCAACAAGAGGCGGGCGTCGTCCGAAGATTTTAGTGGGTATTACTGCTGGCGGTAGGTCTGCCGGTGGTGAGTCACACACCCCCTCTCGA
This sequence comes from Musotima nitidalis, assembly GCA_949126915.1. NCBI lineage: Eukaryota > Metazoa > Arthropoda > Insecta > Lepidoptera > Crambidae > Musotima > Musotima nitidalis. The sequence goes on along the minus strand of OX421418.1, from coordinate 7,508,796 downwards.
TCCCCCCTTGACCGGGAGGCAGTGCCTTGACGTGTTTTGTTACCATAGTAAAAAAAAAAAGACTGAATCTTACGACCTAGGGTCTGGGTCACGGGTTTAACCAGATTTGGCTGAATTTCATTTAATACATGGAGCGACTGCCACCTCACCTTCTCAACCCAGAGAAACATCATTCTATCGTTAAACCAGCTGTCAGAATGTTAGAAGGCACTGGACTTCCTAATATCGACTGCCATATGAAAGACAGTTTATGACAGCCGTTAACGTGCTTTCGGAGGCACGAAGCTGATGATAATTATGCACATTACGCATTTATAAAACTAACAGATAATGGGTAATGTACCTGTAAGACATGCAAATACTGCTCTCATGATGGATTGCGCTAAGTTATGATAGTTCTTGCTGACATATTGATTGGTATTACGCCACACTATCTCCATAGGGACGTAGAATTGCAGAGTGTAGGTGAAGAATATAGCCAGAACGATAAAACCCTTAGCCATCAATGCTGGGCTGAAAAGAAATAATATATAATTAGATTTAACCTAAAAATAATCTGTTACTATTACAAAAGTTGTATTTACATAGAAAAAAAAGTTGCTAAATAAACAAGTGTTATAACATGAGGGTAAGCAGAATCAAATGTGCACATCATAGGTAACATTGGTGTAATTTTTTTACGAGCCATATATTTTTATTTCTGACTGATTTACCAAAATAATTTAACGATTGATTAGATTCGATTTTAACAATGGACTAGATTTTTGTTGATCTAATTCAATCGTATTTTTTTTAAAAAATCGTGTATCGGTCATCGGTCAGATCATTAAGGTGGAAAAAGTACTGAAATGAGCGCTTGAGACTACCAGTTATCTCGAGAAAATGAGTAAGGTAAATCAATATTCTTAAAGCTTGAATGACAAAAAACTGTCAACTCGCACAAAGCCACAAATAATAAGAATTTCACGTGCACTTACATTTCATCTTTACCAGTAGGTAAATTAAGAGTAATACTGCCTTCGGCACCATTTCCATATTTCACGTAGCCTAGAAAACCCATGATCATGTACAACAATACTACTACAGTCATGGTAATATTGAGCACTCCAGGACATCCCAAGAAGTGTTGCGGTTTGGCCATAGTATTCTCAACTGGCAACACTACGCCAATGCCTTCCATAGCGAATATCACTGTTCTGAAAAGAAAAGAAAATGAATGAGAACATCAGTAACAGTAAACTAAAATATCGAATCGAATATAAACAAGACATTTGCTTCTAAGCTTTGCTTCTATTAGGGCTTTACGATGTTCCTGCTTCTAATATAGAACATACTGATTTTTGTGCGTGAATAAACGTTGACTAATAACTTGATTTAAGGTGTGTTGATTCTGCTTTACCCATAGAATACTGTTCCCCGATTGCAGAGATCAGACGGCAGTCGCTCCATGTAATAACTGACATTCAGCTATAACTGGTTAAACCAGTGAGCAGACACAGAGTGATACTTGCAAGCTTGATAATTAAGTTTATGATGATTAGTTTCATCTTATCATTTGCAGCAGCAAAGAAAGGCAAATTTAACACTCGCGATGATAACAGAGATAAGAGAAAAGAAATTACTTACCCTATGAAAAGAGGTAATTTCCCAATATCCACTGACTTAGGCCTAATGTTGAGGTCCGGGAAATCAATGCAAATATAATAAAGACAAATGACGAATGTGAGCACTAAGAGTAGATTTGCAAACCCTGAGAAGGGAGCAAGGTACTTCAGATTCTTAATCTGTGTGAACACTAGTATTGGTACGAGGAATATGAGGCAGTACATCGTTTTTGTAATTCCGTTATCTGGCCAGAAGTGGTCTACTACCTGAAAAAAAAAAAAACAGTTTTCATTGTACGCATGTAATTCTAACAAATTTCTATGTAAGAATTTACATATAGGGTGGTTAGGGCTCCTATCAAGATCTGAAGAGCACAAGCCATCATCATTTGCAGATAAACAGGCGAGGCTATAGGAATTTAACGAATATACTTGTTATATTCCTATACATACGTAATATCACAGGCGTGAGCCTGTTTCTCCGAAAAGATAGGCAGAGGCATATCATAAGCACATTAGCACACATTTCGCCAAAGTTTTTATTGATTCTACGTAATTAGTAGCGAGCCTATTGCCGCTTACCGAGAACTATTTAATTTGCCAAAGCCTCGTCCGTTGATCGGCAGGTGCACCACTTGCAGGTGAGGTTGGTTTCGACTCCATGGTAGGATTCTTATGCACCTATTGTAATAATTCGTACAAACGGTACTGCATGATATCTAAGACGGTATGACATCTATCAATTGGCTTTGGTGACAGCTTTCACACTTTAGCCAAGTGACGTCAATACTACCTATGATAATATGACAAAAATAACGGTGGCGTTAGATCAGCGCCATTAGAAACGTCAATTTGTATTTACCTGTCAAACGCGTCTTGCAACTTGTCTAACAAATTAGCTAATATTCATTCATTATCTATGAGTAACGTAAAAGAGATTTGTCAATGGTCCAAAAAATTACCTGTACTATAGAGTCGACAAGCAGAATAACATACACAGCGCACGCGCCAAGTATGGTGAAAGCCATCGCCCAGTCTATAAATATTCTGAAAAAAAAAGAGTTAAATACATAACAAAGTACTTACAAAATAACCTTATATATGTACTATAAATTTTTGTGGTCTGATTATTGAGTAAGGAAACCTAGTATTTTTTGCTTAGGGATTTTTTGCATTTTCACTTCAATGCTCATATCTTTCTTAATTACATCTCAGTGTTTCTACATAAGGGGGTCGTTCATTCAAAAAACAGCATAATTTTTTCGATCTGTTAGTTTTATTATGCATTTATCGTCATCATCATCTCAGCCCATTAACGTCCCACTATTAAGCACGAGCCTCCTCTCACATACCAAGGTGTGAGGGTATTGGGTCATACTCCACCACGCTCACCTAGTGCGGATTGAAAGCGCTCGATAACAAATGCCACACAACCGGTCACCCATACAAGGACTGATCTCTGTAAACTCTGCTTTACTTCGGTGATCGTTTCCGACCACCGGGCACCGCGGAGCTACGAGCTCTTTTTAACCGCGCTATTATGCATTACACAATAGTTTCCTTGATACATACATATAATCACGCCTTACTCCCCGAGGGCCCCGAGGGGATAGGCAGAGGCATATAATATGCCCACACTTCGCCAATAACATTTTGGTCCCACGTAATGCGGTTGGCTTGGGCTCCTCAGATCTTGATAGAATCGCTATACACCCTAGTTTTTTGATACTTACGTTTTTGACAAAAGACAAGGACAGCCGATTTGCCGTGGTCAAAAAATAATTGTCTTGTTGGAACTGATACTGGATTTTAACAAAAACAATTATCAACTAAAGTACTTTATGCACGTGATAGAAAAAACTGGATAATACGCTTTGCGCGGCAATTACTTTTGTTTGTAGTTTGTCTCGGGTCTGTCAAATAATTTTCAAGTTTTTAGTCACACTTGTAACACGTGTAGCTTAAACTTGAAGTGTAACATTTTACTTTTTAAAGTAATAAGTTAAAGCGCAAATTAGGATCTATCGAACGTTATTTGTATTTATTTTTGGACCGATATGGCTTGGTAGTTGGTAAGTTGGGTTGATAGCTCTCCATTTTAAACAGTTAAATAGGATAAAGTGTGTGTGTATTTATGGAACATTTGTCTAGTGGGTACTGAAATGTGGGAGCTGATGTCTGAGAGTTATTTATTTTAACAATCAAGAGTTATATATTTATTCTAGCGAATGGTTATTATTTTCTTCATATAACAATTTTACCATGAAATAAAGTTAGTAATCTCTTACTAGATCTAAATCCCTTTTATTAATCTTAATTATTGACGTAAATACACTAGACCACTTTATCTTATCTTATACTAATGACATGAACAATAGTTGCGTCTGCCTTAGTCACGTTCACGGTTCATGATAACCAATTTGTGATTTAGATTCATCTGCCGGTCGCTTGATTGTGTGTGATTAAATATGTCAATTTCAAGGAGAATTGGTCGCTATATATGCTTTACTGTACCCACCATAGACTTTTATATACACGGTTGGTTACAAAATGTTGAATAAATCATACTTGGATAGATCCTCTATCGCTTTTAATGAGTCGAGTATAAGTATTATAAATATAATTATAGCAATATGGAAAACCAATTACTTAATATCCACACGTAAAATGATTAGGAAGATAATAATATACTCGTAAAGACGTGTCCGATTAACCAACTGGTTAATCGCCGAGTGTATTATAATAATTTGATAACTTCAATGCCCACCGGGGAATATCCTACAATGAATTTCAATAATAGGATCGACGGGGTATAGAATTTCGGGAAAATTTTATTTCAAAGCATTTTCTCTTATCGTAAATATGTGTGACATACTGATTTTAAGGGTGTGAAATAGGGAATAAATCACTCTACTTGTGCAAAATTGCGAACAACAGCCAGTTAGAAATGAAAGTTATCAGTACGATTCATTGCTTTTTCTTTATTATTGATAGGAGTTTAATGAATATTAATTGACGGAGTTCATTGAAAGGGGTTTCGAAATGCAAAATGATTACACAGCAAATGAGTTACTCCTTCATATATTGTCATTGATTATTACATGTACTTATAATTACTTTTCATCTACTTACACTTACTCATATTATAAACCTAAAGAGTTTGTTGAAACGGGTAAAACTTAACATATATTTAATTTTATTTTTAAGCGTAATAACATTTTGAAATTAGATATGTCTTTAACATTCGAGAGTAATTTAAAATTTTGTTCCTGTTTAATGTATGGCTGAATGCTCTTATCACGCATAAACCCTTGTAATTTTTGTGGTAAGAAATATCTATCTATATTACGCATGTGTTTTGATGATGAATAGAAACATTTAAAAGATTATTTTCGTGTTAGTCTTAGTTGAGAAAGACTTTAAGCTAAATAACATCACTGTACGACTAAAAGGAGGAGAGCATCACTGAAAATGATGCAAAGACGGGAAATATTATTTTTTCTTTGCATGTAAACGGATAGTGGATTATACTTTAATACTTTATCAAATTAATGCAGTCGAAAACGCGGGCACGGCTAGCTTAGAATATATTTATTTCTACATTGTAAATTTGTATTATAGTGTTGGAGCGTGCTTTAGGTTTGTACATACTTAATTTATTAAATTCCATGTCGAACTAAAGCCCAGAGCGGTATCTACATTTAAATTTTAACATTTACTGTTCAAGCCAACCGCTCGAACAGCGTCGTTATCGATATAAGCTATGGCTGGCAAAGAATAGTTAAGATTACGAGTAGGTAACATGATGGAAAGTATTTAATACCTTATTGGTTTTGTTTAGTGTCATATCTTTTTCAAGAGCGAGGCTGTTGGTAAGTAGGGATAGTTTCTAAACCTTTCAAAATTTTGTTGTGCTGCGACTGCATGAACAGCCAGCGTTAAATAGTTAACGTTCTTGACAATAGAGATCAGTGTCGATATTTATATTCTTTATGGAGCGTTATATGTTAAGAACTGTATGACGCTAGTACCTACCTACCTAGTTGCATAAGATGGAACATAAGACGCTAAGCCAGGCTATGCTATCTTCGGAGACTATTTTAATCAGAATGTTTTATATATACTCGTATGGTGTAAATGGTGTGCATCACAGATATATATATATATACCAGAGACAACGCCACTGCATGTGGTCCGCGTGTTCAAACCCCGACAAACCGACCCCGACGCTACTTACAGTCTGTGGTTGTTTTTTACATACTGTAACATGAACGATTTCGCATTATGAAATATTTATCATCAGCGGCATCGGTGTCGATAAATTAGTTTGGATTTCTCGTCACTAAATATAGGCAGTGACGTCACATCAGGTGTTTAAAATTCGGCACGCTTGAGTTCAACACCAATCGTGATACTTGCGTTATCATTTGTATATCTATATCTGTGGTGTGCGCTCGTAGCTCCACGGTGATGGGACGGAAACGATCACTGAAGTAAACCAGAGTTCACTGGGGTCAGTCCTTAGATAAGTGACTATTTGGTTGGTGTTGCATTTAAAATGGATCGCTTCCGTGCCTCAGAAGGCACGTATTTATTTATTTAATCTTTATTGCACACAAAAAAAGTGATACAAAAGGCGAACTTAATGCCGAAGGCATTCTCTACCAGTTAACCATAGGGTTAGCAGAGAGGGTTAAAGGCGGTGCTACAAATTAAAAATATTAATAAACTTACATAAATCAACATACTAATCAAATACAATACATATACATAAATATACATAATACAGGCAAGATGATAGCAGGGAGAATTAAACCGACGAGGACTCACTTAAATAGCAATCAAGCAACATAGTTTTAAAGATATTTTTACTCTGTGCAAGTCTAAAATCAATAGGCAGAGCGTTCCATAACTGTGCAGCCTTAATATGAAAAGAATTTGCAAGAAACCCTGTATGGTGCTGTGGAGTAGCGAGAAGCAAATTGTTAGCCGAACGAAGATCGCGTGTGTGAGTACAACTGAGAAACTTGAAATTCGACCTTAAATACGGAGGGGATCTTGGATCAAACAATATAGTATACAAAGTTGTAAGCATTCTCAGTTGACGGCGCTGTGGAATGGAAAGCCATTTCAACTGAAGGCAATAAGACGAGATGTGCTCAAACTTCCGCACACCAAAGATGAAACGAATAGCGCTGTTCAGTAACCGGTCCAGTTTGCAAACTAGATCTTATCGTTTGTCCCGATTATCACAATATGTAGTAGTCGAGAAGCCATAAGTATGAAAGGCATATCTGCTTGAAAAAATTAAACAACAGAGGGCCACACATCTGCCGTAGCCATACGCACTAGCACTCGCACTAAGGTATGAATGGTGAAATATGACCCAATACCCTCTCACCTTGGTTTGTAAGAGGAGGCCAGTGCTTAGCAGTGATACATTAATGAGCTGAGATGACGATATAAATTTGAGTTGAATAATAAAGTCAAGGGTAAATTACCTGGAAGCTCTCGAAACTTTTCTAAGGGACTGTGGTCCAGTTGCAAACACAGCCTCCACTGTCTCTGCGTACCCTAATGAAGGCACTCGGGAGACCTTTGATACATCTTGAGAAGTCTTGACCTGAAATATACACAATTCGTTTCTTTAAGTAAACTATTATAGTTGTATCGAGTTGCATTCCAATAAGATTGTTTTTTTTTAACTATATTCTATTAGGTCGGGGAAAAAGTCTTTTCGCATAACGTAGGTATAAACTTATTATAAATTTTTTTTGACTGTACTATTTGTGTCTGGCTGGTTTTGGTAACATTAAAAAGGTTCCATTATAAAGAAAAGAAAAAAAAAAAAAAAGTTGTTTCCCGCTATTTTTCATTTGATTTTCTCTCCGTAAAAATGAGTGAATCTAATGAAGAAATTCGATACATTTTAAAATTTTATTATGAAAAAAGCAAAAATGCAACTCAAGCAGTGAAAAAAATTTGTGATGTTTATGGACCTGATGCAGTGTCAGTAAGAGTAGCACAAATTTGGTTCAAACGTTTTCAGTCCGGAAATTTTGATGTTAAAGATGCACCTCGCTCTGGTCGCCCTGTTACGAATAAAATGGACGCCATTTTTGAAAGAGTGGAGCAAGATCGGGATATTAGTAGTTACGATGTAGCTGAAGAACTGGGAATTGACCACAAAACAGTTTTGACCCATTTGAAGAAAGCTGGTAATACAAAAAAGCTCGATATTTGGGTGCCACACGAGCTCACTCAAAGAAACTTAATGAACCGTGTACTCATTTGCGATTCATTATTGAGACGTAATGAAACCGAGCCGTTTTTGAAGAGATTGATAACTGGCGATGAAAAGTGGATCACGTACGACAAGAACGTGCGAAAAAGGTCGTGGTCGAAAGTTGGCCAGGCTTCACAGACTGTGGCCAAACCTGGCCTAACACGAAATAAGGTGATGCTGTGTGTATGCTGGGATTGGAAGGGCATTGTTTGTTATGAGCTTTTACCGCCCGGCAAAACCATCGATTCTGATCTTTACTGCCAGCAACTGATGAGATTAAAGGAAGCAGTCGAGAGAAAACGGCCGGAATTGATCAACAGGAAGGGTGTGGTCTTTCATCACGATAACGCTAGACCACACACATCTTTAGCCACTCAGCAAAAATTAAGAGAGTTCGACTGGGAGGTCCTAGTGCATCCACCATATAGCCCTGACCTTGCGCCTTCAGATTTTCACCTGTTTCGGTCTCTGCAGAATTCTTTAGGTTCTGTAAGGTTGACCTCAAGAGAGGACTGCCAAAACTATTTGTCCCGTTTTTTTGATCAGAAGTCCCAAAGTTTCTACAGTAACGGGATAATGTCTCTGCCCACAAAATGGCAGAAAGTTATTCAACAAAACGGTACATATATATTGTAAATAAATGTAAATAAACTTTGAAAAAAATGTCTTGACTTTTCATACAAAAATACGAAAAGACTTTTTCCCCAACCTATTATTTATCAAGCTCCTGCCCGCAGTGTATGGGCGCGTAAGTTTTTGAGTTGACGTTGATAAAAGCTTTATAGTCAAATTAAAGTTAAAGGTTTTGACTTTATGGTTATTTATTCACATTTAAAAAACAATACATCCGTTTTTCGGAAGTAATTCCGATCCACTTATGACATGTCCTAAGTTTTGTCTGTCCGCTTAACAACGCGAACAGAAAATGGTAAGTAGACAATTTAAGAAAATAATAATAATAATGTGCCTACAAGGCACATAATAATTATTATTTCATATGCTGCTTTGAAGTTTAAATTCAGAACATACTTCAGAAGTTTATAAAAAAAAACTGTAACAGGATAAAGATAGTTTCAACGTTTTTATACAACAATATTTCATTGTTATGAAAACTTTTATTTAATTTTTTATATTATGTCTTGTTGATGAATTGATGATAGATGTAATTTTTTTATATTGAGAAATATTGTGCAATGTACGAGGCTCTGCCTATTAAAAACATCCTAGTAAGCAGCAATGGGCATTTGACACCGCTTATTGCCTGGGACCAATAATATAATGTGCATAATCTAGGCGCATAATATGCCTTTCCCTTGGGGAACATATATGTGATTGTACGTATGTAGAAAATTTGTACCAGTAAAAATACGCAATGCGTACAGATGTAGCCCAAGATAATGGTGCCGAAAATTCCGACTAGTGTCCCAGCGTTCTTGAAGGCAGCAGGCATTGCCAGGATACCGGATCCGAGGGATGACTTCAGGAGATTTGCGAAAGACCGAACATCCCTGAAAATGAATATTTCAATGATTACACGAAGAATGCATCAATGTACCTACGTGACACACAGAGAGTTTAAAACTATAAATGTTACGAATGTTTGTAGACATAGTGTATAAAAATAGACATAGTGGGGCTTATTACAAAACAAGATCTAAAGTTGAACCAGGTTTAAAACTAGCGCTGTCACTTTTATTTGATAAAATGAAGACAGCGACAGCAATAGTTTTAAACCTGGTTTAACTTTAGATCTTGCTTTGTAATAAGCCCCAGTATTTTTATTTTTACATGATGGCTTTGTGCGTTTAACACATTTCGCCAATGTCAAGCAAGAAATATATTAATAACATAGAAATATATAAATGGTCCATGATATGCCCCTCCTCTTAAACACCTTGAGACCTCACTAAAGATGTAGGACTATACTAAGATCTCACATGGATTTCTTAAGAGAATGTGAAAAGTGTGGTAGCACTGTTTTGTTTCATTTACCAACAAATATTTGCGTTTACAAATATTTAACGGTCCCTAATCCACCGTTTTTACACTGTTAGAAGTATCACAAATTTTAGAAAATAAAACAAAACTGTCGACATGACGCTTTACTTTCCGGCCAAGGTCATCTAGACATAGCTTTAGGGATGCAACACTCATGTATTTTTATAGAGAAAGTAATTGTAAGGAGATCATGGCTCCGCGGTACTAGGTTGTCGATAACTTCAGCAGTGTACTCAGCTCAGTCATATTATATTAAGCTTCTGAGCTTCGGAAGGCACGTTTAACCCATCATCACTGTATATGGTAGACGATAAGATAAGTTGGGGGTCCAACCAATCCAATCCATAATGGGTTGATATTATGATGACAAATAAATATTACTGAGCTAAAAGTCCCAAAACTAAGCAGAGATTGTACATCACCCATTTATGAGTACCTACTTTACAACGAATACCCATAAATTATTTAAGTTTTTTGAAAATGTTATAATAATAATAATAAATATTTTCTGACAATTACACCAATTATTTAGTTCCAAGATAAGTATCATTAAGAACTTGTGGTATGGATACTAAACAACGGATAAACATACTTAAATACTTTTTTTTTTGTAAATATATACTTAATATACATAGGAAAACACCCAGACCAGAACAAATATTCATGTTCATGCACACAAAGATTTGTCCTGTGTGGGAATCGAACCCACGACCTCTGGAGTGAAGTGTAGGTAGACTGACCTCCACGCCATATCGGTCGTCAATATAATACAAAGCGATACTCCAGTCCAGACCAAGAGAAATACTACAGTATTCATGCATATAAATGTTTATCTATTGTGGAAATCGAATTTAAGACTTCGGGAACTAAGTTCAGGTAAGGAGACCTCTACATTATGATCAGCATTAACGAAGATTTATTTAAAACATCAACAAAGTGTATAAGGATTTTACCAACATCTTAAGAGTCCGAGCCAACCTCACCTGCAAGTGGTAAGGCACGAGGCTCTGGCAGACATACTTGGAATAAATAAAATGTGGGCGAATTTGCCCCTGGCTACCCTTTCGGGAATACAGGCGTGATTGTATGTGTGCATTTAAAACATAATTAACATATTATTCAATGGTCATACTTTTTAGTACCCACCTACTACTATTTATTTGCTTACCTCGATTTTTGTCTTTGTGAAAAAACTGTTTCATGCTATTTAGTATGCAAACAACAACAGTTTACTTACGAATTGGGATGTTCCAGTTCCCTGTTTGTGAACGGATCGTAGTCTTTCTCGACGACCTCATCCTTGCATTTTGTGTTGATAGTGTCCATTGATAGTGTCGACGGGTATACTCCATTTTCTGTTATGACGGCCCTGGAACAATATTCGAATATGAATTATTATTATAACAAAGCCATGTTACCATATAATACCATTTTGAAGTAGTTAATTTTATCACTGCGTATCATGGTCACTTTCTGCAATGGCAATTGCCTTTAGATTGTAACTTCTTTATACATGACATTGTCGTATACATCCTTTTGGAACATAAAATAAACGAGGACTAGTCAGTACGTTCGGTTGCTAAGTTCCGTAGTAATTACAGGTTAAGGCCGGTTTCCAAAAAATATCTTAATTTATTTTAAGCTAAATCTGATTTAAAATTTCATTTATTGCAGTCAATTGTTTAAAGTAGAGAGGGACCGAACGGTGTTTTAAATACAATCGTAAGCAACCTTAAACGCTTAAGTTTCAAACTTTCAAATGACATATTGTTTTTATTTAAATGTTGCATACTTTAACTTAAAACAATATTTGAATGTAGAGTGCTGTTGAGTCGATTTAGTTGCTCGCGAATGTAGAACGAACGATTAGTGACCGTAATGCAAGACACCCTAAAGATTTAGATATAAATAACACGTTAATTTATACGCACTACACCCATATATTGAGTTCATATGTTCCTTATTAAAATGCTATTTACAGTAACTCCCAAGTCAATTACTCAATTAAGATGACTCAATGAAATGACTAAACGGCGGGTATTCAATAATCCGGTGAAAACCCAAAAAGTTACAAAGTTGCGATGCAGTATTGATTTATTAGCTAAATTGCTGAAAGCCGACATAAAAAGGTCCTCATATAATTATGCCATATGTATGTCTTCATTAGCACGATTTAGCTCGCAAACACCTCGATAGTATATAACAAATGATTGGGTTGTCATCAAAATGTCACTAGTTTTACATTAATGAAGTATGGTGGTACAACTTGATGTAGGATTTGTTTGTCAAATGGAGGTAAATAAATATTTCTAAATAAATATTTCTGACACTTACACCAATTATTTAGTTCCAAGATAAGTATCATTAAGAACTTGTGTTATGGATACTAAATAACGGATAAACATACATAAATACTTTTTTTTTTGTAAATACATACTTAGTATACATAGAAAAACAACCAGACCAGAACAAATATACATATTTATACACACAAATATTTGTCCTGTGTGGGAATCGAACCCAAGACCTCAGGAGTGGAATGCGGGTATACTCGCCACCACGCCATATCGGTCGTCGAAATGTCTTGTTTAATTTATTCATAATATTACCTAAGATATAATCTCTTTATGTAGCCATAGAACATTTTTTAGATAATTGATATAAAAGTAATATAATTTAAATAATAAATACTTTTCCTTAAAAGTATTAATGAATGCTATATTATCCCCAAGTAACATAAGCTACATATTTTTCAAATAGAGATCACGACTTAAACTTCAATATTCGTACCAAAGAGGTTACCCGAAGCGAAGTAGGGGCGTGCCACTAGTATTTTGTAACTGCGAAGTTAAAGAAGTTATTGGCCCTTGCCAATAATAATAAATAGTCCTGCACATATCACATGGAGCTTCTAGTTTCAATCTTAGCAGAGCACGATATCAAGAGCGGGATGCAGGTGAGTTTCACGCCATAAAGGCAAAAACCTTTAAAAACCTTAGATGTGATATCTGCTATGTCATTGTATAGGCTGTAGTTTTTATGCTGGGTAAGAACTTATTTGTTTATTCTACGGTTTTACCGGTCTATCAAACTCCGAACCCCTAGCATAGCTTACACCTTGGCTTACGCTCGTGCTCAGTAGTGGGCATAATGGGCTGAGATGATTATACGTTGGAAAGATCATTTTCCCTTATGTTGCTTACATGATTCTTATTGATTGATTCTGGTGAATTGGTTACTACTTTTAACCGGGAAGGTAACATTCAGTGTAGAATATTTTTTTAATTGTTTCACAATTTTTAGCTGATCTCAAAGAAATATACCCATCTAAAGGATTAAAGAAAGATAAAAAAACTTTATTCACATACATAACAATTTTCTTCCGGGTTTAACATTTGGGTGTTCCTTCAATTTATTAAAACCCTATTTGTCATTTAACTTTAAACGGCACGGAGGCACGGAGTAGCAAATTAAACCTTACGGGGCTTTTTACACAACAAGTTCTAAAGTTAACCCAGGTGGTAAACTAGTGCTGTAACTTTTATTTGCTAAAATGAAGACAGTGACAGCACAATATCACAAATTTTAGAAAATAAAACAAAACTGCAGACATGACACTTCACTTTCCCGCCAAGAAGTCCCCAGTTTTTATTGTATTTTAAATCTATATCCGTCGTCAACTTTATTGCGAACTATGAGCATTTTTTTATGACACAATGTCAGAGCAGTTAAGTTTATTGGTACATAATTAAGTCGTCTGCTTTTAAATTTTGATAAGGCTGTATAATTATTTCATTTACATAGTGATAAAATTATAATATAAGACTCAAAAGATATTATTAAACTTCCATAATTATAGATCTTCTCATTTCTGTCAATAGACTTATCAATGTTAGTTTCGATTAAAGTGAGGGGTTATGATGGGGATAGGAAAAGATTCATCGGGAAACTGATCTGATAAGATTATTTAACTGTTGATGCAGTTATAATTTTTGTAAACAATGTACCAGTAAGTAATAATATGTTTATATAAAATACGTAAAATCTTTTTAAACGGATTACGTTTATTTGTAAGTTTGTTACGATGTAACGCCTAAACTTTAAGCCCCTGAAAAGGACAAAAAGAAAGAAAGGAGGAAGACCAGTGTCGTAGTTCTTTTTCGACACCCCGGCTTGATATTGCTGAGTGATATGCGATTTTCTTTGGAAAATAAAAATTTTTATTTAAGTTATTTACCTAGTAAAAGTCTTCACTGTGTATTTTTGGAATTGAATGGGTGTTGGAAGTGATTGAAGTTGAAAGATTATCTGTTATTTAGTATACATAAAACAAGTTCTTAATACTCATCTTGGAACTAAAAAATTGGTGTCATTGTTTAAAAAATGTTTATTTATATGACACATGGTAAATTGTAGATGACATAAGAAACCATTTGTTCAATACTCTTTACAAAATATAAATTATGAAATAAAGGTAAAAACCTAAGACATATAATAAATAACTGATTAATCAGTGCTTACTTCCGGGTTTAACACATAATGATGATATGATGTCACTATATTCTTGTTATACTAACTTAAACGTTTTCCGTATATGTACAAGTTATAGGAAAGTTAGTACCTACAAGTATTTTCCTTACGCGAAACAGGTTATATTGCTATTTCTTATGTAACTATTCGCCGATTCAAGCTTATCTATAAAGTAGTTCAAAGTATGTAAAGTTCAAACAATACATAGTTGGTTTGAACAGTGCAAGCAGGTAGTTCAGGGTTTCTTCAACAAAGCTTCTTCAACTTCGCAGTGCAAAATACTAGTGGCACGCCCCTACTTCGCCTCAGGTAACCTCTTTGGTACGAATATTGAAGTTTAAGTCGTGATCTCTATTTGAAAAATATGTAGCTTATGTTACTTGGGGATAATATAGCATTCAAATTTTTTAAAGAGTTATCGAAATCCGTGTAATAGCATTTAAGTTTATTTATAGTAAAAATACACACAATATATTTATTCCCCTTTACATTATTATTATTAGTCAAGAAATAAGACCAATTCAGACCAAGACTCTTACAATCACACCAATTATTTACTTCAGAGATAAGTATCATTTGAAACTTGTGTTAATGGATGATTCTTAAGTAACGAATAAACATACATTAGTAGATTTTTTACATAGGTACATAATATATATAGAAAACCACCAGACCAGGTGCCTAACTGGAGAACGCCATTTTGTTTCGATTTCCATGAGTTCGGCGGTACGACAGAATCGATTCGAAATCCATTTTGCCTTATAATCGATTGCCATCGAACTCGGCGGTAGGCCCCCTGAACAAATATTCATGTTCATGCACACAAATATTTATACTGTATGGGACTCAAATCTACGACTTCAGAAGCTAAGTGCAGGAACACTGACATCCATATAGCTCGTCAAAAATGGATTGTTTGGCTCAAGACTCTTCAAGACTGCATAATAATAATAATATGTGTATTTGCTTTAAGTATGGTACAATTTAGAGTTGGAGTTAACAAAATACGTTCTTATATTCAGCTATGTTGAATTTGCATGCAAATATTTTGTGAAAATTATAAAATATACATTTTAGTCATAGTTAATAAAATTATAGCATGTCAATTCTTCAAAATAAAAATCTAGTTGATTTAAAAAGAAAAAAGATCTTACAGGTAATGGACTTATATTTTTTTATCTAAAACCAGTAAATACATTTTCATTAAAATGTAGGGTTAAAAACGTCAAAATAATAATAGTGGTACCTAGTTGTTAAAAAATGGCAAAAAACGTGTTATTGAATATTTTTATGTATCAGTAGCTTATACTTTCTATGAATTTGCGGTATAATAAATTATTCATATCTAACAGTTTGATCAAACCGGCCCTTAGTTGCACTGTCGATGCATGCATAGACCGTGGTCTTATGTAATCTACTGCTTGTGAAATTTAAAATAAAAACTTTATAGCAAGTCGCGTTTAGAAACCAGTAAGACCTAGACCGGCAGAGTTACCTTCTTTTGTAAATGTCAACATTGCTTTATTTACCTATAGCGCGTAATTTGCAACTTTAAATGGTTTAAAGAAGATAATACCTAACTATAGATAGACGAGTATCGTCTATATTATGTAACAGAGAGTATGAAAGCGTAGGTAATAAGTTTATACTTATTTATAGTTGTGCAAAATTGTATAACCTTTTCATATGGTTTTAAACATTTCAATATTAACTATATTTATGGCCCCCTTTTATCTTATTGGGAGCCGTAAGAGTCGATGAAGAGAAATCCTACCAGATGATGGGCAGCAACGTTATCCGGCGTACAGGGGGCCTACCACCGAATTCGATGGATTACCGGTAATCCATCTAGATCAAACTTTGTTCACATTCATTAATCGGTACCGGGGAATCTGTCGACAGCCAGCTCTGATTCATGACCTTCAGTCCGTGACAGACCAAAAGGTAAATGGAGAACGCCATTTTGTTTCGATTTCCATGAGTTCGGCGGTACGACAGAATCAATTCGAAATCCATTTTGCCTTATAATCGATTGCCATCGAACTCGGCGGTAGGCCCCCTGGCTTGAACTGCGATCACCACCGCGCAGAATAAATTGGCATCCCCAATAGTATCCCCATGTAAATTTGTACAGCAGTGGACTTTATAAGGCTAATATGATGATATTTATATAGTTACAATTTATATTTTCTAATATATAATTATTTTTACGTAATGGGTCTACGTGTACGTTTGCCTAGATTTATACGTGAATATTTATTATAATTCAACTATTATATTAATGCCTGTGTTCGTGCAGTGAAGATAGTAAAACGGAGTTGAGCGTGAAATAACAAATACAACAGATCTTGTTCTGCACTTATAATAAAGTATACGATAAAAGAACGGGTTACATAGACCTACCTAGGTCATTATACCAGTACTTAGTGCTGGTACTTTTAAATAATCCGATTTATATCTAAATAACTGGTTACACAGTACCAACCTAGGTTATAAAATTTACTAAGTGGTGGTACTTTTTAAATATTCAGGCTTATATCTGCTACATTACTTTTTAGTATAGCTCTCTTTTGATATAGGATACTACATTGTAGCAAGTGCCAGATATTCTGCTGTCAAATAATATCTCTGTCATTTGGTTCAAAATTGCTATAGCTAGCGAAACTACTGAATTTATGGGGCTGATGTGTTGAAAAAGAGACAAGGGCAGTGTTGTTCCTCAGATAGCTCTGTAATCTGTACGTATTATGTGTCACTTAAAAAGTGGTGAAACTTTCAATCATCAGTCATTAGGTGGAATAAAAGATAATAAGGTTTTTATATTCAAGTGTATGCTTTGCCAGTTTAGTAAGTAATTATGCGGAAACGAATAATTCACATAAAACTATACGTTTAAAATCAACCAGTCGTGTGTTTGTAAAATTTTGTTGTTTGATGCAAAAAATAGGTTTGGTAAAACAGGTATGATGCAAGAAATCATGCTTACTTTTTTAATACTAAGTGGTAATCATTATTTAAAAAAAACATGTAAATTGAAATGCTTTAAGCAATACTTTTGTTAAGAAGGTCTGCAACAGCAGTCGAAGATTTACAAACCTTTAATATATACTAGGTACGTTTAAAATATATCGATTTTATTTATTACCTCTTTATAATATGTCTAAAACTAGATATTTTCTAAAAAAAATTACAAATTAAATACTTTGATATTAAAAAAATAATAATACTATCCAACATTGTACGAGATAGTTGTCTGCAAACATATTTATAATTATATTACAGTTTATTTTGTTATGAGGCAAAACTAAATCGTATTTATTAGGTGAGAAATAAATATTAAAGTTATTTCAATGTTGCGTAAATGTTGGCGGTATTACACCTATTACTACGCGCTAGAAGTCTGTAAATAGATTTTATGTCGCTATTTAGAGCTTTTATAAATAGTAGGTGATATATCAGTTAAACACCAAAGTATTTTGATGAGAGTTGTAGCTGTCTCACATTATTTTTAAATATAGTATGCGTCTTCACTTCACTGTTCACGAAATCTTTTGCGAAACGGAAACAGGTTTGTTTTCTTTAACGGTACAATAATTATGTTGAACGAATATCAATCGACTGTCCATCCATCATGCCAAGGTCTTTTGTTTAAAGTTTACTGCATCAAACTATATTTTGGTTAATAATATTAAATTAATTACTAGTAATAGCTACCGGTATTAATGAATTAATTGTTGTAGTTACTTAATTAATTATTTAAAAGTTGAAATCTTTAAAAATTTGGACATAGTTAAATTATTCTTTGATTTAAATTTCCGTTTATACGTTCCACGGAACTTAGTTTAATAATCTTTTTAATAGGATACAAAAAAACAATTTCAGTAGTTAATAATTATAAAAAATAAGCGAATCATATTTGAAGACAATATTTATTAAATACTCACGTGGAACTGAACTCCTTCATAATATAACTATTCGACATTATGTCAAGTTATATGTAATACAAACTTAAAAAGCACTTAACACTGTTATGTTCAATCAAGCTAAATGATTATCTCTATCTTTCTGACATTGTTTTATTTGTAATACGAAATCTTTTCGGCAAACGACAAGCGCGAGACTGAAATGACTACCCACAAGCGCCAGAGTTGATACGTGGAGACACACTGGGCTATATTAAGTCGACTATGTGCGTCGTATAACGTATTAGTTCTCTTAGTTTATAGTATTCATTTATTTATTGGAATTCTATTGGTTATAATCGTTAATTGATGGCATTTACGCATTTCGAAGGGTTTTCTCATTGCGGTAAGTACGCTTGCGCAATTGTTGCAGATTGCACTATTAGGAAATCTCATTGCCGTTTTGTTTATGCAGCTGTGAAAATTCTTCATAACTTACAACTGCTACCATATGCTTATGTATCCAATACCATGTTAGATTTATTTAAATAACAGGTTTAGACTTCTAAAAAAGGTTCTTGTTGCAGAATTCATAGTTAACGGTAAAAGACGCATGTCACGATGTTTGTGCAAATGAATTCGTTATGCCATATTTGCAATTTTATATATATTTAAGCAATAGGCGAAGAAGTGTTATTAAAACTCTTTTAAAGCCTTAAGATGTAATTTGGCATAATTAATTGTTAATTTACATTGGAAAAATGAATAAAAACGGGTGTTATTTAACGTGTCTTCAAAATTAATAAATTGCCAACCTAACCTAACCTTTTTGTACATCAAAAATACTGATTGAGCACCTAATCACCTATTAGATGCTCACTCAGTATTTTTGATGATCAAAAAAGCTTTTTTTAGAGGTTTAGTTTATTATATTCCAATAAAAACAAGGAAAAATATTAAGAAAGGAGTTGCCTCTTGATTTTTTTTGCAAGAAATTATTTTGTTTACTTATTTTTAGTACCAAAACTTATTTTTGTGTTTAACTGGTTACAAACTACTTTCATATTTAAGTCTGTCATCAAATATACTTGCTGTCTCTTATCAAGTAGGTATATACTGGTTCTCATGCATTGTAAAGCATGTGAATCGATGTATATGTACTGGTTACAGGGAAATAAGGCTTATGGAGAAACGGTTTAATTAGAAATTTCTAACCCATTTTGTTCTGTGACATTTTGTCAACAAAAAAAATACAGTGTATATATTAGCTATCGTATAGCTATTAATGCAGGCTGTCATGATTGGGTGTGATGGTGTTAGTTAATCATGATTAGCATTAGTTACAAATTTTTCATTGACTGCCTGGCCTTACAGACGCGATCCCCCCCTTCAAAATCGTACATTGTCAAGTTCAAAAATTTATACAATAAATAACATTGTGTATTTTGTAATACAGTCTAAATTACCCGAAATATAAAATTATTTTAAGTGACCCCCTCAATATTACAGGCTGCGATCGCACCTGCATCAGGCAGGATTAAGTCATTATGACGAGTCGCATTATAATATTGTTTGTCGATCCTTTGTCTAATAAATATCAAAACACTGGCGGGAGGGTAAACCTTTTTTTAAGTAATCTTGACATTTACCAGTGCTCCGTTCGAGTCCATATTAAATAACACATTTTCATTCCATTGCAATAAACCAAATAATGATTAAAAGTGAACAGTTGTCGGTGATCGAAACAAATATAATTTCCATCGTGTATATCAGACCAACGCATTACTATTTCGTAGTTATTTTTAATTAAAAAGCGCGAGAGTATTGACCTCTTTGCTAGCTGTATGATTCGCGTCAATTCAGTGTTTTGTTCAAGTATTCATTACTGAAAAAATACTGCTACATGATCTCACGCATCGTCTGCGGGTATATCGCACTGCTATATTAAAACTATATCAACTCAAAAAAAGACTTTTGTGGGACTACTAGCAATAGTTTAGTTTTAGTTTTAGATATACTAGCAATAGTTTAGTTTTATTTTTAGTTTTAGACGATAGCGGGGGAAATGCATTCATTTAACAACAGTGATTCCTTATGCTATCTAGTGAGCTTTTGCCAAAGTAAATTTACTACGGTTTTATTTTCATATAGGTTATCGAATTGAGAATCAGCAAAATAGGTTAAATCAAAATTAGACTTTTTTGAGCTGACACAGTTTTAATATAGCAGTGCGAATGTGTAACTCATTTTACGCTGGTATAGGAAGTTAAGAAGGTTTGCATACAACTTTATCTAAATCTTATATAATATCTTATTTTACTATATGTCGTCGACCAAACTTGCTTTGCCATACATTCAATCACGCCTGTTTCGCCGAAAGGGTAGGCAGAGGCATAGTTCGCCAATTATTTTGTTAGTCCCACGTTCCCCAGGCTTTACCCTATTGCGGCTTGCCGGTAACTTTTAAGTTCGCCAGAGCCTCGTCCGATCATCAGGTGCACCACTTGTAGGTGACGTTGACTTGAGGCCATCCATTGTACAAAAATCTCTTTATATTGACCTATTCTCAATTTAATAAATTGATATGGTTAATGCCGATACAGCTTTTACATATTGCGTTGTTTTAGTAAACCCTTAGATTCACGGACTGAATCTATCGAGAATTGATTAAGAAAGAGCAACATTTTATAAAACGCCCTGGCCTATCAACACCGGTCAGCGACATTTATATTAATTGGCCAGTAGTGACAGACAAAGCAAATAAATCCAAAATCAAGGCGAATGAACGTTATTTTTGGCTTAGATACAAAAATCGAAAATAAACACAATAATACTTTTGAAGACATTAGTCGTAGGCATTTGAATAAAACGAAATTTTTATATCAGTACCGGTGTGAGAGCAGAGTTTTATTAATGAAGAGTTTATATTTGAATTGAGTTTAGGTATTCAATAATCCGGTCTCTAACCCCTCGTTTTCACTACAAGACAAGTATAATACAAGTTGTTGAAGCAACCATTCCATTCGGAAGTAGGGGGCTCCAGAATGGCCGTTTTTAGGCGTCCACAGCTTCTACAGGAGATAAAAACTCTGATCACGCTTTTTTTTTTTTTTTTTTAAGGTCCCAAAAATGCATTTACGCATTTCTCGCCCCCCCCGGGGGGGAGAGACGAGGATATGTGGGACTCGCCGCCCCCACCGACCAACCAATCGGGCGGAATACCCACTAAACAAGGACCCGCTCCCACCGCTTATCCACAGGAAGAACGGGGTCACGGTAAACACGTGTCGTCCGCGACCCCGCCAGCGGATGCATCCGCCCACCAAGATGTTGTGGAGGGCGGACCTCCCCAGAGGGGAGCAACGTTAGCGCCCCTCGTACCTCCGCACTGGTGTGAAGCGCCCCGAGGGTCCCGTCGTTAGACGGCAGGTGCCCCCGCACCCGCCGCCCGAGACCCTCCAGACGGGGCAGCTCGCCGGAGGGTATCACCCCTCCGGGCGCGCCCGCCGCGTCCACGACGAAGCCGGAGAGAGAGCGGGTCCCGCTCCCTCTCCCGCTCCGCGGCCTCCTTCTGCGACATGACGTCCTCGCAGAAGGAGACCATTGCCTCCCAGGCCCTCTCGCTGTCGACCATTTTTCTCAAAACGGTCGACAGCGAGAGGTCGCCATCCGCCAGGGCCGCGACCAATGTCGCTCGCGGCCCTGCCCACGCTGGGCACTCCACCATTGCGTGCTGAGCAGTGTCCTCTGAACAGCCACAGTGGTGGCATTCCCCTCTCGTGACATCACACAGGTATCTCCCGAAGCAGCCGTGCCCCGAGAGCACCTACGTGAGACGGAAAGTCACCGACCCCCACCTCCGTCGAGCCCATCTGTCTACGATGGGCCCGATCCCCGCCAATATTCGGCGCCGAGACGACGAATCTCTGCAGCCTCCAACTGCCGCCGCCACCTGCCCAGAGCCGCCGTCTGGGCCGCACCGCGCCACCGCACCACGGTGTCCGGTGTGGGGCAGGAGCCCTGACTCCGATCCTCCGCCACCCGCCAAAAGACTGAGGATTGCACCTCAGCCTCGAGGTCCCACGGAACGGACCCGGCAATCGCACACGCCACCTGATGGGCGATAGTGCGATATCCTCTCACCACCCGAATCGCCATAGTCCTCTGCGCCTGGAAAAGCAGAGCTCTATGACGATTCGTCATGGAGCTCGCCCAGATCGGGGCCCCATAGAGAGCCATCGATCGCACCACCACCAAATACAGGCGGCGGCAACTCCCGTCTCCCCCCCCCCAGGTTCGGTAATAGGCAACTCAGGGCGCTGGCATACCATTCTGCATTAACCGTTCTTTGTCCCTCCGGCCGTGGCCGGTTTTGGAAACAAACGTGGCCACCATTTTATTTGCCACACTCCGTGAGCCGCTTTTTGCTCTTACCAGAGCGAAATCGGTATCCATCGGGAAAACAACTTTTTTACACATAGTTCATGCAAGATTATTCGTATTTGACTCATGCCAATGTCTAAAGTTGTCTGAGTTTCGCGGTATGTCACATGTCGATCTTCCTCAATCAGCTTACGCACAGCATCGACGTTTTCTTGGGTGACTGCAGTTTTTGGACGACCTTGACGGGGATCATCACTGAGCTTGACACGTCCACGTTGAAATTAAAAAAACCAGCGATAAATTGTAGTTTTGGATGGGGCTTCATCACCATATGCCGAAATCACACGGCCAATACACTTATTTTTTGTGTTAAACCTCTTCGAAAGTAATAATAAAGCATCCCTCTTGAATTTTCTCGAGTCAATTGCATTTTCTCAACGACTAAACAAGTTTGGCAAGACCTTGTGACAAGACCGAGATTCTTTTTTTAAATAAATAAATGGTATTCGATATTTAAGACCAAGTAGTTTTCAATTAAACAGATTTTAATATGACAGGAACAGTGGAAATATTCCATTTCCGATACTTTTGGAGCAGCCCTCGTATATGTATTGAGACTTGAGATTGTCTAAAACATTGAAATAAAATAAATAATGTTCACACTGTGCAGCCGACAAGTACATGGACATAATTTTGTTTGTATGGAACATTTCAAAACTGTTCAACCGATTAGATTTTTTTATTTCACCAATATACAACATTAAGAATGAAATTTATTATATTTTAAGAAAAAATATATCCCTATTATGTAGAATAAAGTTACAAAAATTGTATCCGTATTAGAGGTAAGCCTTATGAGGTTTAAGACAAGAGCCCCAGCTTTTTGAACACCCTTTATGTCTATTATAAGGCTAAATGTAAATAAACCTTTTTTGCCCCAATAGAAATCCCATTATTTCCGACAGTATCTAACTAACAGGAAGGAATTTACATTCGTACATGACATATTTATATTTAGTACATATTTATTTATAAACATTAATTATTTATAAATAAGGTAAAGTCTATTTCAAACAGAAATATAAGGAATACAGTACTAACGGCGTGATGTTAGGATTCTAGTTTAAAAAAAAGAAATCAGGAGTTTACGTAAACCTATACATTGTAATAAGGCTCCTGGATATAATTCTCTGATCTCGTTTGATAAGCTCTAATATGATAAGTAAAAGCAACTGTGGTACAGATAAAGTAAAAATAATTTCGTATTGTCAACAATGTGTGAACATTAAAAATGCTGTTATTTTTGCTATGACCGGTTTTAACTTCGTTGTACATTGAGCTAATTAAAATTATGATTACGATCACAATAAATATTTAAATTTGCTCTATATCAAACTCAATAATTATTGTATAAATTGGTCAAAATATAACCCTGTTTTATTTTCAACGTAGAATCAACAGTATTTAATATAAGATACTCTCTTTTGACAGAAATGATAGGACCATCAATTGATTGTTATTGGGTGGGGGTACTAATTACATAAATAAATAAATATTCTTTGACAATTACACCGATTACTTAGTTCCAAGATAAGTAATAACGGAAAATTATGCATATATACTTTTTTTGTTTGTAAATACATACTTGATATACACAGGAAAACACCTAGACCAGAACAAATATTCATGTTTATGCACACAAAGATTTGTCCCATGTGGATATCGAACTCACAACTTCAGGAGCGGAACCACGCCACCACGCCATATCGGTAATTTATAAGCAATGTACAATATCTGTGTAGTAGAACTTCGGAATGGAGTAGGCTCCTTGTGTTGCAATTTCTTATACTTCACTCAGACCTCAGACATCCGTGTTAGCCCTATCGAATGTATGCGACCCTCCAAGACCTTTCTCTCTCTTTCCATTGCTACAACACAGCTTTGAAGACGATAGATTTGAGTAGGCCCTCATAGGTCGCTATACAGTTTGATACTGAAGTCTTACCAGAGGTGGGTAAAACCTACAGATTTCATAGAACTCCTAGTTTCAGAGACTTGTTTGGTTCAGAAAATATTACTACTTTATATTACAAGTTATACTCGGATCATCGAAAAAAAAAAATTTTGATTTGATCCGATCTGTAAGATGCTTTTAAATTTGGTGTCACGTGATAAAATTATTTACAGATTCAAGATTGCTTAAGCTGTGGTTAGTCCTTGCTTAAACAAATGTGCAAGAAAACAGTTTCATCCGTAATTTACACGAGCATTTAAAGTAAAATTATTATTAAATTTACCTTGATCGTGTTCAGACAGCGACTGTACTTTGATAGCGTAAAGACGATCTCATAAAGATAGCAGTAATACGTACTGGTTTTGTACAAAAGCGAGTTGTTGAATACATTGTTTCTTGGCAGCCAAAACTATACTTACTATGAAGACTGTAAAGTCTCTTCACGTGATTTGCGACAATTTGGCTTATTCCCGCGTCATCAACAGAAAAACACATGCCAAGAGCGAATCTGAACTGTATACTTTACATATCCGACATACCTTTTAGTAGTCCGGTCAATTTAGACATTCGAAAATACGAGTTGGTAGGATTGTTCAAAACATCATCATCCGGGAAGCGGCAATAGGCTCGCCACCTATTACGTGGGACCAACTTTATAATTGGCGAAATGTAGGCGTATAATACGCCTAAGCGTGTTTATATGTATGTATTTCTGTACCAGCATTTACAAAGTCTAAAAAGTCCTCATCTATCCGATTCTTAGAAGGGTCAAACATGGTCAAATGTCTTAAAAATGTTGTTTTCGATATTTTAAGCAAACGGCAGTTGCAATGCGAACTACTGCACTTTCGGCAAATGTATTTCGGTCTTATTTGACCGGGCTATAGGTTGTATAAAAGTTTTAATAGTACTCGTATAGACAAGAGACAGACTATCCTACATGTTGACACAAAAGGTGGGCGGCTGGAATTTCGAAGCGAAGCTGCTTACTAAAATGAATTATCGTCTGTAAATTTTATTTGTATACTAAAACATTTCATATTTTTGCTCGTGGGTTTTTACCCAATGTTATGAACTGGAGCTTGTTTTCAATTGATATTGCTGACGCTTTGAAATATAAGTCACACACATTGCAGGCTGGCGGAGTATTCGCACTGTAAGGGTTTTTAAGTATGCAAACTGTTGTAAATGATGTGTTATTATGTATTATATGTTGTAATATTGCGGAATAAAATACTTTATTTATCTATCGCAGACAAGCATTCAAATACCTATAAGTATATAATTTAAATCTATTTTTTTCCTTAACAGGCAGGGCGTAGTATTTCACGTTAAGGCAACTTGAGAAATATTGTCTTGTTATGTTTCTTAACATCTAAGATTTCTTGAAGTTTTATTGTTAAAGCACTTACAGGTACTTACAATATAAATTATAATTATATAGCCTTCAAACTCAGAGGGTATTGGGTTCAAAACCTTGGTGATGCACCTATGACTTTTCGAAGTTATGTGCGTAATTATCGCATGCTCCGTGCCTCGGACAGTACGTTAAGCCGTTGGTCCCGGCTGTCATGAACATTTATGGCAGTCGTTATTCGGAAGTCAGTGCGTTCTAACATCCTGACAGATGATGTTCCCTCTGGGTGGCGGGGGTCAGGCAGCAGTCGCTCCATGTAATAACTGAAATTCAGCCAAATCTGGTTAAATCAGTTAGAAAACCCTGGGCCCTAAGCTTAAGTCCAGGGCTACTGGAATAATACTATGATGATGAAAATATAAATTATAAATAAATAAAAGTAGAATTAAAATAACTTCGTTTCACAAATAAAATAACAAAGCTAAAGAATAAGTCATGTTTAGTGAAAATAAGTAATTCATATTCTAAATAAACGACCAAAATAGAGTTCAGTTTACCTGAAAGTCGTTCCCTTTGATCGTGGGTTCGATTCCCATGTAGGAAAAGTATTTATTAAAAATAAGTCTCTTTTAAAAATTAAGTACTTATGTATGCCGCCGACAAACTATTGCATTTTGTTGGGTTCATTTTTAAGTATGTGTGTATGTGCGCTTTCTACAGGCTATGTTTAGTTTGAAACTAAAAGCGCTGCGCTGTGTGAAATATCCAAAAAAAATGATTCAGAGCAACATTGATAAATCCTTACTCGCGTATGCGCCAAT
Organism: Musotima nitidalis; assembly: GCA_949126915.1. Taxonomy (NCBI): domain Eukaryota; kingdom Metazoa; phylum Arthropoda; class Insecta; order Lepidoptera; family Crambidae; genus Musotima; species Musotima nitidalis. The sequence continues at coordinate 7,481,901 of OX421418.1, read as the reverse complement.
AATTGGCACACTCCACGATTTATTGGGTATTATTTTTGAAATGTTGGACTTCAACTCGTTTTCCTTGTACAACTTTGTAAGTTTACTACAACAATGTAGATGCAGTACGTGGTAAGTGTGTTTCTTTTCTATTTTCACACTGAATACTCAACGAGCAACTATTTGCGCGCAGTTTGAAGAGTCGGCTAAAATTATCTGCTAGTTGTCTCCACAAAACTAAATATTTCATCATGTAGTCGATTTGTTTTGTATAACTACGATACTTGATACTTTTGACACATAATAATCTATTTTATTATTATTTGAATTTAGTTATCGCAGCTTTCCTACGATAGGGGCACATCTCAAAAAAAAATATTTTGTTATGATCGATTTTGTCTGATCAAAAGTCATGATTTTTCGAATTGGGCCTCTATGGTGTGAAAGGTGCGTTATATTTCGGGTTACTAAGATCCCCGGAGTTCTATAGCAAATGGATAAATCAACTTTCGATTAGTTGTTCTTTGGCAGCAATAATGAGAGTAAATATGTTGAATTTTGGAAGTGAAGTCAATAATCGTCAATTGTATGCTTTAATCCTTAATGTACTCTAGTATCAATGTGGGCGAAGAGCCAGCCACCTCTCACTATTTCACACGTTTCACCTAGAGAGCTCTGTGCAAAAAGTGAACGTTGTCACAACGTAAATATATACCTTATACCTTTTAAATATTTAAGCAAGAAATCCGAAATATTATTTGTTAAACACATATAGTGTAGGTACATAGGTGATCTTAGGAAGTCTAAATTATTCGCTATGTTTTGACATTAAGACATACAAATATTATAATTTATTAATACAGTACAAATATATTTTTTTTTAAATATAAAAAGTTAAAATGATTAAAAATTAAAATTCGAATCAATATAATTTGGAAAAATTGCAAAAATTTGCATCGTTTCTATCCACATTAAGGATTGCGATGATATATGTTTTAGAAAAAAAAAGTCACGTAATGAAATTATATGACTCTCAAACTTTTACAATGTTCATAGTATCTTAATACTGTGTCAATATTATTTAATTCTTATTTTCTAAAATTATGATTATTTTAATTTCTTTAATCTTTAGAGAAATTAAGATTGAGGATTATTAAGATTTACATTCTTTTAATTTCTTTAAACAAATGATTTTTTTTATAACACGATAAGCCAGAGACTGACAACATGAGACTAACAAGAGCGTGAGATATTATCCGTATCCATATAATCCTTATTGTTATGGATAATCTTATTTGATATAGTTGGAGTATATTTTTCTTAATCATTTAATAACACCATTGTTCTGAGCTGTTTCGATTTCATAATAAAAAAATATATAACATGGGTATTTAGGTACCAGATATGTGCTAGTTATTCTGCAGCTAAATAATATGCCCGCCGTGTTCAGGTTAGTAGGGTGCTAGCGAAATTAGTCGTAATTGGAGTCTGAAAGACTATGTCTTAAGGAGACCGGAATTTATTTAAATAGCACTCATCTGATTCCGGGTGCACTTTGGTAGCAGCATCTCTTTTAAATTGTTTCAGTTTACTCCAAAATGTGGTATTTGGGCGTGAGATGATGTTTGCCTGTATGTGATTTCTGGTGCATCATTTATATTTAAAGTCTTATTAGTCTCGATGTATTCTTTCACTATATACTCTAGCACTTGCTGACCCGACAAAACTATGTACCGCTATTTTTTCCCTGTATATTTTTTGAAATTTTCTTTCGTATAAACCTTGTTCTGACTAATATTGCGTAGCAAACAATATAACCAAAAATTTTCTATATGAAGCAGTCGTCCGGAAGTTATGAGGGTCATACATTTCGGTGGTTCATTTTTATTTCATAGAAGATTAGTAGATATCATTGTTTTTACAAATATTTAATTTGGGGTCTAAAGAACAAAAAAAGGTGTAGAACACAATTATTCAAAAAACAAATTCTTAACAAACAGCCCACAGCAGGAGTATTTTAAATGAAATGATTGAAAATTTAATAGACATGATATTAATCCAAGTCTTTTCAAATTACATTTTATTCCAAATGAAAAGAAATAATGCGGTTGAAATTGAATTATAATACTCTTATCTATGTTTTTGGCATTTAACTATATGGGATACTGGCAAATTATACTTATCTTTTGGCAATTTTTTACTTAAGACAATCATTGTGTCATGAAACATTTACAAAAACTTTCAATGGACTGGTAAACCGGTTATTACTGGTGTATGGCTAGTGTAGTACAAGATGCCAAGGTGTAATGCAGCCGGCTATAAGCCACACAAACAACATAACCTCAGAAAGTGACACTTTAATAACCCGGCACCCGCAAGTTCCTTCACTAAGCTCACAGGAACGATGCTGGGGCCTTCTTGAACGTTCCACCGTTATACTAATTAATTCATATAGTAGGGAAAGATTTGATTGTTTGTTTGCATTAAATAAGCTCCAAAACAACGGAATTGATTTAAAAACTTCTTTTACTAATAGAATTTTTTGTGTAATAAGGTTCCTTTTAAACTAGTGTTTTTATACCATTATTAATATTAACAAACATTTAAAACAAACGCCTTAACCTGTTGTTTTTTAATCTCACATAAAGCAACTAATGTACTCTTTGTCTAAAATTATGATAAATTAGGAAAAAAAAACAATATGTTTGAACCGGCTACATCTCAGCATTTTTGGATTAAGGTATCAAAATAAACACGCAGGAGCAGCAATAGCCCAGTAGCGAGACCCCTTGCCTTTAAATTTAAAGGGTCTCGGGTTCAAACCCCGGTGGCGCACCTATGACTTTTCGAAGTAATGTGCGTAATTATCGCTTACTCCGTGCCTCGGAAAGCACGTTAAGCTGTTGGTCCCGGCTGTCATGAACATCTATGGCAGTCGTTATTAGAAAGTCAGTGCTTTCTAATAGACTGACAGCTGGTTTAACTATAGAATGATGTTTCCCTCTGGGTTGCGGAGGTCAGACGGCAGTCGCTCCACGTAATAACTGAAATGCAGTCAAAATCTGGTTGAACTAGTGACCCTGGCCCTAAGCTTAAGTCTAGGGCAACCGGGATAATGATAGGATATGATGATCAAAACAAACACGCAAAAATATTAAAATATTTTTAATATTAGTAATTATCCTATTCAAAGTACATATAAGAACAGAACTATTCTATATTATTATTTAATATTCTAATGATATCAGATATTGTAATAGCACATCCGGACACTAAGCTGCATAAGCCAAAAAGGACAATGATGATGTTTTTCCACAAGATCCAGTTGTACCTGCCCAGTTTTTCCCATCGGAATATAGTCTCGACGACGCCTGGGATGATTAGACCAAGAATGGAGTAAAAGAGAGCACCAACAATGTTTATGATCTGTTCAAGCATAGGCAGCGCAATGCCTATACCACCTGAAAGGAAAAATCAGTATGAAAAATGTTATATATCCTTACAATCACGACTGTTTCCCGGAAGGGATAGGCCGACGCATGTAATTCGCCTACATTTCTCCCAGGTTGCGAGCCTGTAGCCGCTTAGCGGGAACTTGTATGTTTCTAAAGTACTACAAAGCGATTGATTTTAATTGACACAAAATTGGTCACTCACTTTAAGATTCACCAATTCGACGATCGAGGCTCGAGTCAAAAGCGCTATATATATACCTAAATCACATTTACAAACATAAAGTTTATTCCCTTAATCAAATAAAAATGATTCCGTATAACTGTTATGTGGGATTTTATATTAATAGTACATCTTACTATCAGGTCTACAAATCTGTAATTAGACCTTGTCATTTTTACAGCTCAATTTGACGATGGTAACGTTAATGTTACTGTGAAATTGCAAACTACGGTAAATTTTAGGTTTTACCAATAAATCGTTTTTTATCAATAAATCGTAAGATTTAGCCACATGAGTTCGTAAAAAATAATCATTCTTTATTAATTATCTAATAAATGACTAAATTCTATTTTCTAACCATAAGGAGGTATGCTATTCTGCAGTGCTATAGCTAGAAAGCAGCTAACTGTCAAATATAAATGTCTGTGAAATATAAACTTTATTGTATTACAGCAGCGTTAAAATTCCAAAAATTACCCACTGACAGCGGCTTTCTAGATATAGCACGGCAGTATTATACCAGTTACCTGTATTTGTCGTACCTATATTTACAATAAATATTAGGATTTACCAAATAAATGGTAGTACTAAAAGTATGCTACAGAAGTATGCTTGAATGAAACGAACATAAAGAAATCTTTCATGGCATCTTAAATTGGACAGCGAGTAAGATGGACTGTAAGCACGTGGACGATTGCTGCTCATCTGCTGGTGTGGTGCAGGGAATTATGCGCACTGAGTTCTTCCATCTTTTTACGTGTACTTTTGGATGCGGTTATAGTTGACCAATATAGCTTACATATACATACATATAATTATTAACTTAATTGCGTGATGAGCCTTTAGTTACTTGAGCAGTTTAAAAAAAAAACAATATATGGCCTATGTACGCTTGCAACACCAGGGGCATCACTAGCTTGTTGCCGACGCATAAACCGTTCACGCCCTTCTTGAAAAGCTCCAAGCAAAATGATCGTTTTTCTAACTTGTTGATAAATCTTAGGTTTTACAGTAAATCTTAGAATTTACCATAGTTCGGGCTTTTGCAGTAACATATATTATTATACGTATTTCAGTTTGTGGTTCATGAACTGTTCGTCTGTTCCGTCCTATCGTCAATCGGTGGAAGTCCTTGGACAATAGTGTCGCATTCAAAACGAGGCCACGGCCCCAATTCAAGTCAAGACGTTGCTATTTTAAATTTGAAACGACTCACGAATCTCACAATACAGTTTTTGTTACAAATATAGGTAGGTGAGTCGCAGACTATAATGATATTCAAGACTTTCAAAATAATGTTTTGCGTAGTTCGATATTGAACAACGATTATTTAGTAATAGATTAGTAGTTAGATTAGTAGAACTACGATACGAACTAAACACGATTGTTGATGTGTTACAAACATAGTACTCTTGATCTTCATCACCATTTGTTTTGAAATAATACGCTCTGTGCGTTTTGTTAGAATGGATTTATAAAAAAAATTCTTTTCGGACATCTCAGACGGAGTTTCTAGCTGCAAAGTAAGCAAAGCTAGTGCTATGGGCACTAGAAAACGAATATCCATATAAGTAGTAAATTTTTCACAAATATATACTTATAATACATACACACCAGTATACATACACACCAGTATACATACACACCAGTATATATACACACCAGTATACATACACACCAGTATAAATACACACTAAGATAAATATTCGTATTCATGCATATAAATATTTGTGCTATGCGGGAATTGAATCAACCAAGTGAGTGGAGATATACTTTTCGTTTGGTCGTGAACATATTTATTTATTATAATGTGACTTCAATTTAATGTGTAAATGATACTTCTGCCCATTATTCCCAAATTTCTGTTAACAGGAAACCCTTTTTCTGTTAATGCATTTTCATTATATGTATGCTTTATAAACTGGCTAATAATTAATAGGTACTATGTAGCAGAGCTTCATCACTTCAAACTGGAAATCAATAAGGCTTCAAGTTATAAGCTTAAAACGGCTATTAGAGCTACTAGAATATCTGGAAGTTCTTTTGTTTTAAACCTTTTAGTACTGTAGTACTACTAACGACTACTACTGTAGATACTCACGAATGATAATTAAATAATCATTGGCATACATTTTTGTTCAATTAATTTGAAATAATATTGAGTTCACATTTATCTGTTTATAGATAAATTCTTAAAAACACCTATAAAAATTATTTTACTTAATAAACATTATCATACTTGATTGCACATTAATTTTTTTACGCTTTTCACAGGACACGTCATGCTTTTTCTTAAACCTATGAAGTCAATTAGCTTTGTTACAGTGCAGTTTTTGAGTTATTCTTAAGAAAAGATTTAACAAAAGCACAGCTTAACCCCAGCTGTCCAGACAATGACACTTTCAAGATTTGTTTCGCACTGCCGCGGCACTGCAGTGCATCCGCAATGTTTACCGAAGCCGGTGGGACTCACCTCTGCTAGAGCAGTGGCTGTACCTGCACTCCGCTGTAAGGCCTAACAGATTTTAGTTTCATTATTTTTACTAAATTATTTATTCTCGTACTAACACTAGCACTTATGAATAATTGTTATTAACACTATGGACTCTGCAAGAAATAAAATTATTGTTATTATTAAACAAGCGCCTAAGATAGCCATCACATACTGTGAGCCTACTCTAATTCAACGAAAACAAAACTTCGATATACCCAACCCTTTCACTCGACTAAAGATGTACCTAGAGATTGAAAGAGACAGGTCTAACGAAGTTTCGTTTTCGTTGTATTTGAGTAGGAATCCAGGGCTAGGGCAGACTAATTAACTGGTAAGTTTTCTGTCATTTGTAAGATTTGTCACAGTCTACTGTGAGATAGTCTGTCTGCCCACATAAACATGTTTTAGAGAGTAAATCATACAGTGGGCTAATTTCGTTTGTTTACAAGGTCGTCATAGTTTAATGTTGGCTCAACTTCAGATCTATCTCTTCCGGCAACATGTCGCTTTTAATGTTCTTAGTAGTAAAATATATTTTACAATACTATACATTCTGATGTTAGTAGTGACTTACTACAATGCAGTCCTGGGATTGGTATCTTTTAATTGTTTGGTGAGTGAAGAAGAAGAATTACTTGGTGGTTCTATTTGGCAGGTTTTCTGCTGTGAAATAGTGGCGCTTAATGCCATTGTACATAAGTAGTTAGTAACTACTCGTTAGAGAATCTTCTCTTAATTAGTAGGTGCTAGTAGGTTCGTCGACTCTTCAGACTCCCCGTGAGATGAGAGGGGGGATGATTTACCTAATAAATAAATAATCATACTATGCCTTATTCGTCGTCATATTATTAATATCACTTACCGCAAACGACAACAATCGCAGTTCTCACAAGTATCTGAGTGATATTTATGTATCTGTCCTTGATGTATGGCTTCGTGTATCTTGTGAAAATGTCGATGACTACAAAAAAATGTAGCGGGTAAGTGAATAAGATAGATAGTGCAATAAAACATTTCGCACTTATTGCTGGCCTGAAACATAATCAGATTTGTGTAATTTTGACGGCTTTTGAGGCCTAGTAAACCATGAAAAGGTATAACTATGCACAAAATAACAACGGAACAAATCTCTGATACTCTTTCTGAGTACAACAAGCTAGTTACTATATTTGTACTTAATCCATAGCTATATATTATATGCTACAACAACGCATATCCATCTTAAAAGCATGAGTCCGTTTTTGGTGATAACAAAAAGTATAGCTAATATTATGAATTATATTGTAAAATTTCAGTGTGTCTGACCATCTTTGCAGCCTCTAGAAGGCCACTGCTAAACATATGCATTCATTATGATAAAGTATGTATGTATGCATTGACTTTATAAGGAGGTTGAAATATAGTAGAAGCAGAAGGTAATAGATTGCTTGTTGTGGGACTGTTCGAAAGGGTTGCCAGGCCCCGGGACATAGCAGGCTGAACCCTGAGCCCCTGAACACATTCTAGACGGTCATTTAATGATTTTCCATACAACAAAAAAATCAAGAGGTACAGTATTGCTACGAACCAACAGTAGGGTAGGCAGAGGCATATTATACGCCCACATTTGGCCAATTATATTGATGGTCCCATGTAATAGGTGGCGAGCGGATTCCCGTGCTTATCGGGGACTTTAACTACCACATTCTTATAATGATATTAACCGATTAACATGTCAAGAGGACCTTCCCTGACCATGCTCTGTCTAAGTTTTAGACATAAAGAGATAGTCTTTACCACGCGAACTCAGTATAGATTGGCAGTAATTTTGTGGCTTATACTCCTGTTAAAACTTTTACTATCCCTAATAAGGATTATTGGTTTTCATACAATAGTCATCATCATCATCATCACTATTTCAGCACATTAGCTTCCTACTTCTGAAATCTTTACATTAACCAAGGTCCTTCCTGAATTCAGGTCTCACTCTTTGACTTGACTCTGTGAGCCTCGTGACCAGTGTGAGCCTCGTGACCAGTGTAAGTCTAGTGACCAGTGAGAGTCTCTTCCGAAGTAAGAAAGCGCTCGATATCAGATGTCTTAACAAAGGGTCACCAATGACGGAACTCCACGGTTAAAAATTGTGTCTCGGTAACAAGCATTGCTATTTCTTATAACCAAACTTATAATAAAAATGTAAAATATAGTTTTCTTACCAATCGTCAAGAGGTAAGTTCAGTGTTATAGATCCTCTGAGAACGTCGCCATACTTAAAGTATCCAAACAGGCCTAAGGTGCTATACAAAACCATTATGAAGGCCATGGCTATTACAAGCACGCTAGGACATCCTAGGAAATGTTCAGGCTTTTTCATAGCATTTTCGACTGGCATCACCACTCCAATGCCTTCGATAGCAAAAATTACAGTACTAAAAATGAATTTTACAAATTATATTATTAATTTCATCTGTAAAAAAGCATACTTAAGAGCATCAGACATTCTCTACGAGCTTTAGTTTAGCATAAATAATAATAAATAAATAAATATTTCTGACACACCAATTATTTAGTTCCAAGATAAGTATCATTAAGAACTTGTGTTATGGATACTAAATAACGGATAAACATACATAAATACTTTTTTTTTTTTTGTAAATACATACTTAATATACATAGAAAAACACCCAGACCAGAACAAATATTCATATTTATAGACACAAATATTTGTCCTGTGTGGGAATCGAACCCACGACCTCAGGAGTGGAATGCGGGTATACTCGCCACCACGCCATATCGTTCGTCATAAAGGTCTTCCAGACTAGTATAAGAACAAGCTTTGGTGTGGGCAATAAGGCAGGCTGTCTCAGATCAATGTTTTATATACTTATACGTATGCTAGTATTTACTTATTCTATGTTCATAGATTACAATACATCACATCAATACATTCTTGTCATTTAATTAATCTTATTCTATTAACATTTTTCAGCTCTTTGTCAACTAATTAGCTCATCTCTTGCCCTCTAAACATAAGAAGGGTTCAAGTCATACGTTATCACGCAGATCCAGTGCTAATACAGGGATACTATTCTATCAAAGACTATATGGCTGATAAAAATGCTTGGGATTAAGCTGCCGTTTCATACAGGCTATTCTTGTATGAATCTCTTAAAACATGAATATTGTAAATTTTATATTATATTGCATTGTATAGCTTCACAGACAAATGAAGATTGTAACTAACCAATTTATAATTTAAAAGAGCATAGCCTGTAAGTTTCTTGCTAGTTCTTCTTACAGAGCGGTGGCTCGGAACTGGCACTTAGATTCGCTTACACTTTAATATTTTTTGTATTTTTAATTGTTTGGTTGCAAGTGAATCTAAGCTTCGTGATTTCAGTATAATTATATTTTGATTGTTTTTTTATATTTGTTATAAATTTTGACGTTTTCAAGTACTATGTAATAGTTTATGAAATAAAAAGTTTTTGAAGTTTGGAAGTAATATTAATTTTAGATAAGATTAATGAACTATTAACCTTTTTTTACCTAACTGACATATTTTGTCATAAAATAATCTATAATGATAACTTAACCGTATTTAAAGAGTTGTAAAACATACTTACGAAAGAAAGGCGGGAAACCGGGAAGATTGACCCACTATTTTCTTATCAGAGAAGCTAATTTCGTCATTGAAAATATAGTAGAGGCATATTCCAAAAGTAGTCACCAGCAAAATGTTAGCGAGCAAAGAGAACGGAGCTAAGTATTTTAAGTGCCTAATCTGGCACATCAGGCAAATTGGCACTAGGAAGATTAAACAGTAGTATTGTACAGGCAATATCGTTACTGGATAGTACGTATCGAATATCTGTGAAAGAAAGAAAACTGTATACAAAAAAATTTTATTCACTGCAAATGTAACTTTTTTTTTATGTGACAATGATATTGACTACAGCCATAGGCCTAAAAAAATTAAGGCGCATTCATGCCATGAAGTACGCTAGGTAACAAGCGCACCCACTTATGACGGCCTGCTAAAATGCTGTTTCACGCCCCGATAAAAAAGCCCGGGATTACAGGAGCTAATAAATAAAATGTGCCGCCAGATAATTTTAAAGTTTAATGTTTCCCTACCTATTTCCTAACCCCTACTTTAATCTATTTGATAATCTTACAAGTATTTGTTTTTTCTAAATTTTCCGCGGGTTCTTGTTGTTACAATTTATTATTATAAAATTTAAGCTATTGGTACATAAGGGAAAACAATTAACATGATATTTTTACAAAAACTGCGCTAGTTGAGATTACTTATAGATACGGTAATATTTAGTTTGCTTTTATTTACTAGGAGGGTTAAATGTTTCATTTTTATAGTTTATGTACGTGTTCCTAATAAAATTAATCTTCTTCCTTTCTATTTTTATTTTTTCCATAGTACCACCTGTTTCATATCATTATATCCATGAAAAAAGCACGATAATGCCTACAAGTCAATAATGACATGACTGACTCCTTTTTTGTAATACTCGAATTACATAAATCCTTTTTTTTAAGTCTCGCTTCATTAAATGACTGTGACTGAAAGTAAACACATTAAACACATTAATTCAGCTATATTCAAACTATGTCCACATGCTCTTATTTGTTCATTGTATTTTAATTAAGCTCTTATCATATTTCAATTTCAAGAGTTTTATTTCCCACTAGGATTTATTTTATGATAGGATTAAGAGCGCCGTTGTCAACAGAAACGGTTCCATTGTTTGAAGACTAGTAAATGATAAAATTCTTATTTAATTATATCAAAAGATAAGTATACTTGAGTATACTCAAGTACTCCTGACCTGTTTTACGGAATCCGCTATGAGTACTGTGAATATACAACATACACCTATGTATGTGAAGAACAGGGAAGACTCGGCAAACACACTGAAAAATAAAATAAAAATTAACATTGTATATTATTCTTATATATATATACACATTATGGGACACCTGACACAGTACTTCTAGCCCCAAACTAATGCAGAACTTGTACTATGGATACAGGACGTCGGATACACATATAAAATAATAAACTTTTTTTTTGTAAATTTATAAGAAAACAAATAGGAAACACCCAGATCAAAACAAAATTGTATATTCATTCATTAAACAAATATTTGACATGTGCGGGAAATGAACCCTCGATCATTGGGACGATTCTGATCCATTCCGCTGGTACATATACAGACTTCCACATCATATCACGGTCGTCAATCGGAATATATTTGACATGTTCTTGATAATCAAAATAAAAATAAATTATATTTGTAATAACTTGGTGTAAAATCTACGGCATTATCGATCAGATTTTTACTTGCTATAGAAAGCTACACTAAGTGGTCCGTATTACTATGGGCTATATTTGAGTTTAATAAATAATATGTTTAAAACATTTAGATATAAATAATCGAGTATTTAACCTTTAGATATAAACAATTACCTGGCAGCATTCGCGAAAGGTCTCAACGATTTGGGACCATTAGCAAACGCGGCTTTGCAAGTTTCAGCATAGCCAAGTAAAGGTTTACGTTCTATGCGACAGCATTCTCTTGAGGTCTCCACCTGAAACATGCAAGATGTACTTCTACCATGATCAAGTTAAAAATAATTTATATCGCATAGTGGCATTCGATCTTGCTGCCCATCTGATAGATAGTGATCACACACCAGGGGAACCATTGAAAACCATTTCAGGCTCGAAGGGCGCCATGCTGTATCTCTTGGGAATCTCTCGCCAGGGAGCTCATTCCACAATCTAAGAGCACCCGGCTAAAAGTTTATTTTGAGAACGCACCGTACGCGCACCTATCATATTGGTCACACGTAATAGGTGGCGAACCTATTGCCGCTTACCGGGAACTTTTATGTTCGCAGAGACTCGTCCGTTATTCGGCAGATGCACCACTTGCAGGTGAGGTTGGCTTGGGCTACTCATATCTCCCTCCGACTGATCTTTTTCTGATTTTGTCGTGGTGGGGGGGCTGAGTACTTCCTGGTGGGGCGGAGAAGCCGCTAGGAAAATATTTACACCCAGAGATTGGCGACTCTGGGTGCCCTTAGTATTGAGTACCGGGGGGAAAACTAAGTAGAGGGCGCAGCGGGCGTGCCAGGAGTGTCTTAGGCGGCGGGGGCAGGGGGCCCCTTCTGTCTAGCTATAGTCCCTCCCAGAAGTGGGCCAGTTACGCCATGGCCGCACAAGGAGGTAGGGGGGGGGCGCGGCACACTGCGCCTCTCTGAGAAGGTCCTCCCGGTTCTGATCCGGGGGACGTTGGCCGCGGGCGGGGTGCCGCTACAAACCCAGGCACTGGCCCCCCGCCCCTTTTTCGTCGTCGTTAGTTTTTTAGTAGGTAGGACTGCGGTGGTCGCATCTGCCGCAGTGAGCCCCACACACCCCTCCCGGTCCCCCCATTGGCCGGGAGACAGTGCGTAAACAGCATTTTTTTAACGACGATAAAAAAAGGGTTAAACTATTTCTCATACCGACCTTTATCAAAACCGCCTTATTATATCCTAGCATTATCCCGGTTGTATGGGGATACATAAGCCCAGGGCCTAGGATAGATTATAGCTGAACTTCAGTAATTACGTGAAGCGACTACCATCTGACCTCCGCAATCAAATTCAAAATTAAATCATTAATTAACTGTCAGAATATTAGAAGGCACTAACTTCCTAATATCGACTGCCATAAATGTTCATGACAGTCGGGACCAACGGCTTAACGGGCGTTCGGAGGCACGGAGCAAGCAATAATTACGCACATAACTTCGAAGAGTCATAGGTGTGCCACCAGGGTTTGAACCCGAAACCATCTGAATATGAAGTTTATGGGCCTCGCCACTGGGATATCGCTGCTTTGAAACCGCCTCATTGGCTAAAGCTGAATATAAAAACAAATTATTTTTTGCAGCTGGAACATTTGTGAAAATTATATTACTTTTTGGATCTATCTATAACTTAAAAAAACCTACTTACAAATATATGGACACAATGACCACATATGAAGGTGATGATGACTGTTCCCACTAAGCCGACAGCCCAACCAGCATTTGCGAAGGCAAGGGGTATCGCCAGGATGCCAGACCCTAGCGACGATTTTATGAGATTGGCTAGTGATCTGATGTCGCTAAAACAAAATAATTCTGTATAACGGTATTGATTATGAACCTTAACGGTCTCTTTGAGCTCATCATCAGAATCTCAGCCACATTATTTACTTAAGTACCTACTACTTGGCTTGGACTTCACCTTACAAAACCAACGTAAAAGAAATTAGGTCATTAACAGCTGAAACTTACATAAACATCAATGTACTTTGCCATTTAAGTTCATGCTAAAAGTAAAAATACAATGTTTGGTAAATATGAAGAGAAAAAACTACTTAAAGAATTTAAATCTATGTCATGTGACTCATGTGTAACTTGCAGTTGCAAATACACTTAATAATATTAATTAATTCAGTACATACACGCTTAAATTAGAATAAATATACAATACAATTTATTAGGATGTCAAATAAAGAAGAGAGATAATTTAACTCTTTTCTGTGATGCCAATCACTATCGGCAAACAGTTGAATTTCTATTACCCATATTTAAAGAAGCTTAAGAAAAGAACATCGCTATGGTAATATTGTAATAAAAAGTTGTAATTTACTTACGAATTGGGTTTTTTAACATCACGGTGTTCAAAAGGATTGTAAGAATCAGAATCCTTATTGTTTGGATCAACGACACTCATGATTGTAAAACAATAAAATAAAACAAATTATTCTTAAAGGCTGTTATTAATAAGTTACAATGTTCGTTTACATGTTAACATAGTCAGTTATTTTACTAAATGACAAGATATACTAACTACACAAGCAAGCTGACATGATACTTGCACTTAAGAAAATGTTATTACTTTATGATTGCTCCAAGATCTTAATCCCCTTATCTTATTAATTTAAGTGAAATTAAAAGTTTAGATAAATTCTGACGTGTTAAAACTAGTTATCTTGTAACTACTTATCTTTGTAATGCACTCCTTGAGATAGAAGATGCTGATTTGTTACAATTGCGGTGGCAAATTTTATAGAAGAAAATGTGTAGGCATGTCATGGGACTCATGGGATAAATGAGAGACATTATGAGACGAATAAAACAATTACCCGCTGATAAGTGACACCTCGTATTATAATCAGTATAGTTCTTGATTGGCACTGCTTTGCTCATATTTTAGAACCTAATATAGGGGTAAACAACTTAAAAATTGAATCCTCAGTAAAGATGTGGGACTATACTGAGATCTTTTATGGACTTCTTGAGAGAATTAAAAGAGTGATGTTGCACTGTTTTGTTTCATTTACCAACACTAATGTACGTTCACATACACTTAACGGTTTATAATCTATCGTTATTACTTATTACACATTAATGTTCAAAACATCACAAATTATAGAAAATAAACTAAAACAAAACACGACTCTTCATTTTCCCGCCAATAAGTCCTTTTTTTAGACTTTAACCTGGGAAACCAAAACCTTAAAGGTATTGATTTTTTTATCAAAACAATTTTAAAGCGTTATGTCATCAGTTTTGTTTCATGTTTTTATTTCCCAAAAGCACATGAGTAAATATGTGTGTTAAAATTTTAACATAAAATAGTATGAACATAGTTGTGTCGTATATGTGTATAATAACTTTTCGATGAATATAATTTTTTGAAATTGACCCAATGACTTGAATTATTTCTCGACAAAATGTCATAACTCAATATTTTAAAAAATCAACTTGCTTGTGTTAAAATTATATTTTTCGTTATTCGTTTTCTGAATTGTTAATAATGTAAATAACGAAATTAATATATTATTCTTGAGTAAATCATAAAAGCGGATAATTTTATTTAACTCTAACTAATACATGTACAAAATGTATAATCAGTAATAATCACTCATCGACGTGAATAAAAAAATCTATTAATATGGTGGTACTTTCCAAAGATATCCTGTCGTAGGTATTTCCATCAAGCTAAATCTGACAGTTGACATCAAATTACTTTTTTTTACTGCTTCAAATGTTTATAATTACGATCAATGTCTTTCATGTAGCATTATTATTACTATGAAATAATTCATAAATTATTATTAAAGAAGTAGAAAGCAACATAGTGTCCCCCAAGTGTAAGTTTCATTTTTTTAAATAGCGCTTAATCAGACAATAAATACACTGGACAGCAAATAAACTGGGCCACCCGCTACCTTGGAACTCTGATTCGATTTTCTCAAAAAGTATAAACCTCACAACTATCAAACTTACGTCTACAAAAAGTGCGTTTCATGTTGTTTGAGAAATGACCACAAATTTATCCAAAGTACCCTAATTCACATTGCAATCAAGCAACAAACACAATACCAACGATTTGCTCTGTTTTGACTAGAGTTTGCGATTAGCGTTCATTTTTTCTAAATGAGGATATTCGGATTTTTCTTATGGTTTCTTTAGTTGCCATCCATTAATTGCTTCAGACGCGTGTATTTTTGTTATTTTCTATGGTCAATAATGGATACGACGCCTCAAAAAGCAGCTCAAGCTGTAGCACTACTTCAAGCAGGCGTTTCGCAACGTGAAGTTGCTCGGAGACTTCGAATCAGCAGATCTTTGGTACAACGAGCTTACAGACGATACTTAGAGACTAGAGCATTCGATCGCCGACCATGTATGGGCAGACCTAGGGCTACATCAGCAGCAGATGATCGTTATATCCAACTTACTGTTTTGCGAAATCGCCGCCTCAACGCAGTTGAAGTCCAACGAATTCTGCGTGACGAACGCCAAGTGGTCATAAGTTCAGATACCGCTAGAAGGAGACTTGCTGAACGAAATCTGGCTTCAAAGAGAGCTGCTACAGGCCCAAAATTGACCGTAGCATACCGTAGAGCACGACTTGAATTTGCTCGAGAGTATAGGGATTGGACGTTAGAGCAGTGGCGCAATGTACTCTTTACTGATGAGACCAGGGTGAGTCTACAAGAAAGTGATCGACGTCAGAGAGTATTATATACGCACTTTTTGTAGGTGTAAGTTTGATAGTTGTGAGGTTTATACTTTTTGAGAACATCGAATCAGAGTTTTAAGTGGCCCGGTTTATTTGCTGTCCAGTGTAGTTAAGTTACAAACTATATGTTTGTTAAACTCTGTTTACATAATAAATTTATAATATATTTACGTAGCCTATTGAAACATATATATTTAGTAGATTTACAATAAATCTACACCTTACAGTATATTGAATTGTACTTAAAAATGCATAGCGCTATTACCGAGGTAGATTTAAAAATAATATATGTAGACAACAAGGCCTATGGCATAAAATTATTAAAACGTTTTTCGAATTCTGGTTTGCAATTAAGGCCTTTTTATATTTGAGTTTGGAGCCCGATGCCATGGTGAGCATAATATTAAATCCTTTCAAATATTTTCATATATAATTATTAGGCGTAATTTTAAGCAGTTTTCCGATTTAATATCTCAATAATATCCGTTACAGTAACAGTACAGCCTGATAGCAAGCTGCCGAGACCAAATATGAATATGAAAAGGTTCTTCCAGAGGATCCAGTTAAATCTGCCAAGGTCGCTCCACCGAAAGACGGTCTCGATGACGCAGGGGATGATGAGGCCCAAAATGGAATAGAAGAAAGCTCCCACGAGGTTGATGATCTGCTCCAGTAAAGGAAGAGCGATTCCGATGCCAACTAAAAATTAAAAGGAACGTGAAATACTTGAAACTATTATTTTTAAAATTTCTTACAAAATTTACAATTAAGCTAAGTCTGACTGGATATAATTGTTAACAAAAGGATCCCAGTCGCAATAATTATACTTCCAGTAAGAATTAACATAGAATCACAGGTGTTATACGAAAATTGAAAAATATGATCAAAGTGCACGCCACTGGGAATAAAAGATTAATACTTAGACTTAAAATCAAAGTATTAGTTTATTACTATCAAAGTACAGCAGAGTGTACAGAGGTCAGTCCTTGGATGGGTGACCGTTTGTGTGGCATTTGATATCGAGCGCTTCCGTGCTTCGGAAGGCACGTTAAGCCGTTGGTCCCGGTTATCACTAAATGTGGTAGTCGTTAAGTCATGTTAGAGGCCTAAATGGGCGGCTTAAAAAATTCTATCAGCAGGACGCCATACACCTGCCTCCGCCAATCCGCACTGGGTCAGCGTGGTGGAGTATGACCCAATACCCTCACACCTTGATATGTGTGAGGAGGCTCGTGCTCAGTAGTGGGACGTTAATGGGCTGTAATGATGATGATGATTACTTAGACTTAATGTCTGGGGTACAAAGTTTGACATGAAATAATAGATAGTTACGAACTACTTGAATTGATAACTTACAATTATCTTTAATTTTTTAGTTGATGTTAACAAACTGACTGACTGAACTGAACCAACAATCGACTCAAAAGTGAAATAAATTTGCAACATTTCAACTTAAAATAATATTCATAGCTTTTAATACATATATAAAATATATAAAGTAGGGGCATACTATACGTCTACAATTCGCCAATTATACATTGTCGGTCTCATGTAATAGGTTGCGAGCCTATTGTTGCTTACCAGGAACGTATTTTTGCCGGAGCCTCGTCCGTTGTTCGGCAGGTGCAATACTTGTGGGTGAAGTTGGCTTGAGATCCTTAGATCTTGGTAGGATCCTTATACATTTATGTGCTTAGTATTTATTATACTATTTAATTGTAACTTTTTAGGTTTGTAAAAAATTTTAATGCCTATTTTCTTTGTGGGTTTTTCTTTTGGCGAATCGGTTATTATCTATTCTTACATTTCTTACGATATATAACCTTGCTTTTTAACATATTTAAGCGAAAGAGTAGCTTGACCATGAGTCTAGTGATAATGGTCAATATGGTATGTTGACTTTTCTTTTGAAGATATAAATGCAGCGTAAATAACAAGTATTGAAAATTACTTAAATGAGTTCTAAAGATTTTTAATATAAAATTCCTTACCACAACAACAGACACCGATGACTCTCGCGGAGATTTGTGCGATCGTTCTATATTGTTCCTTAATATGTGGTTGAGTGTACTTTGTAAATATGTCTATGACAACAAAGAATTGTAGTGGATACGTGAAGAATATACTCGTTGCAATGAATATTTTCGCGCAAACTGCTGGCCTGTAAACAAAATTATAACTGTAATCTTATTTATTATACTTTATTTTTCTTTTCAATAATGGCTTCGTGCGTTTAGCACATTTATTCAGTTTCAAGTAAAAGATATATTAATAATATATAAATCATAGTAAATGAGAATAAGTAGTGATAAAGATGATAAATGGTAAATGAGTTGCCCTCCACTCAAACCCCTTGAATCCTCAGTAAATATGTGGGGCTATACTGAGATCTCACATGGACTTCTTGAGAGAATTTGAAAAGTTATGTTGCACTGTTTTGTTTCATTTACGTTCACAATACTGCAGACATGAGGCTTCACTTTCCCGCCAATACGTCCTTTATTATACTTAGGGTGGCTTGCACAACAGTTCTAAATTTTAATTTAAGCAAAATTTTATTGCAAATGTTTTACTCAGTCAGGCATTTTACTCAGTCAGTTTGTTTGAAGTTGTTTCTTTTTCTCTTAGATGCCAGTGTCAAGGTCATATAATTAATAAAGTTATATGCATTAATGCAGAATTTTCGTCATTGAGTACAGTCGACATCAAGTAGAGTTCGTCATAGTCGATTTAAGTCAGAGTCAAGTAAAAGAAAAATAGTCGAGACTTCACTAGAGGCTTCTATTTGAGAGGGAGTATTGGAATCAACACGAAAAATCACAATTCACTGCAATATGTCACTTTCTTACATTTGTGTACAATGCGAAAGAAGTTATGTCTCAAAATCCACTATATTTACACTAACTAACACTAATTTACACTAGTTTTGGGAAATAAAATACTGCTGCGAAGTATCTTTTCCCGCGTTAGCGTTGAAGTTGTCTTACTAATTGACAGAAAAAAATATATTTTAAATTAGCCGCTTACAAAAGCAGATATAAGTTGGACTCCGTGTTTACTTAATGCTTTAAATATGTGACTTTGTCTACGGGGGCACCTTTCATATTAGTCTCTTTGTGAGTATTAATGAGTTATGTATTCGAATATTTTGTTATTCAATTTAGAATAAACTGTGTAACATTTGTTATAATAGGTTGGGGAAAAAGTCTTTTCGTATTTTTGTATGAAAAGTCAAGACATTTTTTTCAAAGTTTATTTACATTTATTTACAATATATATGTACCGTTTTGTTGAATAACTTTCTGCCATTTTGTGGGCAGAGACATTATCCCTTTACTGTAGAAACTTTGGGACTTCTGATCAAAAAAACGGGACAAATAGTTTTGGCAGTCCTCTCTTGAGGTCAACCTTACAGAACCTAAAGAATTCTGCAGAGACCGAAACAGGTGAAAATCTGAAGGCGCAAGGTCAGGGCTATATGGTGGATGCACTAGGACCTCCCAGTCGAACTCTCTTAATTTTTGCTGAGTGGCTAAAGATGTGTGTGGTCTAGCGTTATCGTGATGAAAGACCACACCCTTCCTGTTGATCAATTCCGGCCGTTTTCTCTCGACTGCTTCCTTTAATCTCATCAGTTGCTGGCAGTAAAGATCAGAATCGATGGTTTTGCCGGGCGGTAAAAGCTCATAATAAACAATGCTCTTCCAATCCCACCATACACACAGCATCACCTTATTTCGTGTTAGGCCAGGTTTGGCCACAGTCTGTGAAGCCTGGCCAACTTTCGACCACGACCTTTTTCGCACGTTCTTGTCGTACGTGATCCACTTTTCATCGCCAGTTATCAATCTCTTCAAAAACGGCTCGGTTTCATTACGTCTCAATAATGAATCGCAAATGAGTACACGGTTTCTTTGAGTGAGCTCGTGTGGCACCCAAATATCGAGCTTTTTTGTGTAACCAGCTTTCTTCAAATGGGTCAAAACTGTTTTGTGGTCAATTCCCAGTTCTTCAGCTACATCGTAACTACTAATATGCCGATCTTGCTCCACTCTTTCAAAAATGGCGTCCATTTTATTCGTAACAGGGCGACCAGAGCGAGGTGCATCTTTAACATCAAAATTTCCGGACTGAAAACGTTTGAACCAAATTTGTGCTACTCTTACTGACACTGCATCAGGTCCATAAACATCACAAATTTTTTTCACTGCTTGAGTTGCATTTTTGCCTTTTTTATAATAAAATTTAAAAAGGTATCGAATTTCTTCATTAGATTCACTCATTTTAACGGAGAGAAAAACAAATGAAAAATAGCGGGAAACAACTTTTTTTTATTTTTTTCATTTCTTTATAATGGAACCTTTTTAATGTTACCAAAACCAGCCAGACACAAATAGTACAGTCAAAAAAATTTTATAATAAGTTTATACCTACGTTATGCGAAAAGACTTTTTCCCCGACCTAATATTAGCCATGTTTGTTTTAAATCACGTGATTCCCCCTAAGGTTTGCTGGAAGAGATCTCTTATAGAGATAAGTTTGCCTTTGGACATGTCTTTTATATTCAATGTTTTCTATAAAAAAAATTGTGTGCAATGAAAAGGTAAATAATTAAACAAAGTCATATTCCACATAGGAGGACGAAATTCAACAATTGTAATATATATGGACTTTGTAGTAGTTACATTCCGAGCGGGGACTCGGAACTGGCACTTAGATTCACTTACACGTTTATGAAATAAAGAACTTTTTACTTTACTTTTTCAACTTTACTTTTTTACATACATATATATATACATACATAAATTAGCCGGTTTCCCCGAAGGGTAGACAAAGGCAAATTAAAGGAATATAATAAACTGAACCTCTAAAAAATACTTTTTTGATCATCAAAAATACTGATCTAGCATCTAATAGGGGATTAGGTGCTCCATCAGAATTTTTTGATGTACAAAAAGGTTAGGTTAGGTTGGTAATTTATTAATTTTGATGACACATTAAATATGAGCCCAAATTAAATGGCCCACACTGCGCCAATCTTATAGTTGGTCCCAAGTAAGCGAGCGTATTCCCGCTTACCGGGAACTTTCATTTTTGCCAGAGCCTGGTCCGTTGATCGGCAGGTGCACCACTTGCTGGTGAAGTGGGCTTGGGCTCCTTAGATCTTGGTACGATCCCTATACAATTTTTAATTAAAGTTTAAAATGAACGAATTAAGAATATCGGGTTTAAGTATGTGAAAATTATCTAACCAGTCATCGATGGGCAAGTTCAGTGTAATAGATCCTCTCAGTACGTCTCCGTAACGAAAGTAGCCGAACATTCCTAAGGTGCTGTATAAGAAGACTATGGCTGACATCGCCACTGCCAACACGCTGGGACACCCAAGGAAGTTTTGTGGTTTCTTCATAGCGTTCTCCACTGGCATCACCACGCCTATACCCTCCATTGCAAATATCACTGTGCTAAAATAAATATTGAATTAGAAACGTTTGTGTTAAGACTTGTTATCCTCTTTCCTGCAGTTTATCTGGGGCCAGCGCAACATTATGAATGTTACCGAGTCCATTACCCTTAACTTGGCATGCTCTTAGTTTCGGTTGGGATTTTACGACTTATACTGAAAATCAAAAGTAACAGTATATTTATGCCTGCTTTATAAAATTTACCTTATACTTGTTCTTAACAACAGGACAGTCATAATATTCTGACTCGGTGTTGTTGACAGTCTAAATATACGGCTTTTTTGCCAGTACACTCAAACGTTTTTTGAATATGTCAATCAGGATAAGCCTATTATACCCCTTCTCATGCCATGGGGATGTAAGAGTCTACGAAGAGAAATCCGACCGGATGATGCGCAGCAGCATGTTCCTGCGAACTACGATTGCCAACCCGCTTGCCCAGCGTGGTGATTCGCAAATACCCCCAAAATAATGTTATCTCATGGGCTATCTATAAATTACGTCACACATTAATGGAATGGGAGCGGGTTGACGAAGTGTGACATGGTGTGACAAGGGGATGGAAGCGATCTTAAATTCCGTGACGCCACATTTCAAAATACAGGTCCTATAAACATTTCGGAACTGCTGCCTTAATGTAAACATTTCTTGCACAATTTGTACAATTGCAAAATATGTGACATCACATTAAGGAGGAGGGAGTCTCACAAGTGTGACCGGCTGTGACAAAAACGGAGGGGGGGTCAAAAGTTCGCGAAATTCGTGTGACGTTATTTATGGATGTTCCCTATAGGGGAGGCCAAAGTTCAGCATAGGAATTTTTAAGGCTTATGCGATGATGATGATTTTGGCGTTGGCATTATTTAAGAATTAATTTAAAAAGTATCTAGTCCTAAACCAAGTTAAATAAAGTGAAATAAAAAATAGTATACTTACGAAATAAATGCAGGGTACCGAGCAGGGTTGCCGGCCACTTTTTTATCAGCATATGTAATGCTGCCTCCAAATATGTAATACAGGCATATTAAGTACGTCGCCACTAGTAAAATATTCGCGAGAAGCGAAAACACAGCTAGCCACTTCAAATATTTTATCTGGCACAGTATACATAATGGTATCAGAAATATTAGGCAGTAGTATTCCACCGGCATTATTGATGACGGAAAATAACGATCAACCAGCTGTAAGAAATGTACACAAAATTTAGTTTTTCTTCTGTGTTCCATTAGCAACGTCATGGGACCGCTTTAATTTCTTTATTAATAGCAAATAATAAAATTTAGCTTAACAGATATTTGTTTTTTTTTTGTACCAGATATTAATGACGACCGATATGGCGTAGAGGTCTGGTTTATGGATAACTGCATTCTGCTCCTGAGGCCGTAGGTTCGATTTCCATACAAGACATTTTTTTGTGTGCATGACTATGAATATTTGTTCTGGTCTTGGTGTTTCCTATGTATATGCATATAAAGTTATTTATTTTATAAAAAATAAGTATTTAAGTATGTTTATCCGTTATTTAGTATTCATAACACAAGTTGTTGATAATCCTCATCTTCGAACTAAATATTTGCTTTAATTGTTAGAAATTATTTATTTATTTATACTCATCAACAACGAAGAAAAGTTATCTTTATTCTCAAAAAGAAACCATTACCCGGTTTTCTTATTTAGACCCTTAGTAATTAAAATATGTGTGTCGGGTGTATGCCAATATATGTAGGGGATCCTATCAAGAAATCTAAGGAACCCATTTGGTGCTGCAATTGGTGCACCTGCCGATTGCACGTGTTTTGGCGAAGTTAAATTTAGGCCCATAGTACACGGCGTATTTTAAACGCGCCGACGACGCGCAGATGACGCGCGTATACGCGCTTCAAACGCAATTCGAACGCAACCTAGTAACCTAAGCACACGGGGCGATCGTGAAACGCGCCTCTAATGCGCTTATGCGTTTTGATCAGAGACTCCTCTTCTTCAGTTGCACAATGGCCTCGGTTGAGCCAATACTGCTTACGTTGGCTTTAGTACTTCTTTTAAAAAGATCAATCAATGTAAACGCAACAAGCAGCGTCCACGGCGCCGAAGACGCGCGTTTCTGAAACGCGCGTCGTCGGCGCGTTTAAAATACGCCGTCTACTATGGGCCTTACCCGGTAAGCGGAAATAGGCTTGCATCTGCTTACCTCTTTTGGGAAAC
Source organism: Musotima nitidalis (assembly GCA_949126915.1). NCBI lineage: Eukaryota > Metazoa > Arthropoda > Insecta > Lepidoptera > Crambidae > Musotima > Musotima nitidalis. Next base: position 7,458,021 of record OX421418.1, on the reverse strand, counting down.
AGGCGTGATAGTATGTATGTGATTAAATATTTCTGGTATTATATGTGTCAACTCAGTTGATGCGTGGGACTAATGGTTATCATCATATTCTAGCATTATCCCGGTTGCCTTTAAGCTTAGGGCCCAGGGTCTTACTGGTCTAACTAGACTTGGCTGAATTTCAGTTATTACAAGGAGCGACTGCCATCTGACCTTCGCAACCCTGAGTTAAGCATAGCTGTTAAGATGTTAAAACACGTAAATATATATATATATATATATATATATATATATATATATATATATATATATATATATATATTAATTGTTTTGTTTCAGTGTAGTCATATTTTAAAATATGTTTCTTTTAAATTTAAAAATATTTTTTTATATACGATTTTCAAGTACTATATAATAATTTAGGAAATAAATGATTTTTGAAGTTGAAGTTGAAATTCAGTGACATGAGGTATTAACAAAGGATCGTTGTCCCTTATATCATCAGCTGGTCTACATTTCTTAAATAACGAAAGCAAAATATTGATAAGGTTATACTGTCACCACAAAGAAAATATTTGTGACAAGCGAAACTACATCTAATCACTGTACACATTTTATCTGGTACAGCAAATATGGTGGTAGCAAGCAGTAATATTCCACTGGCATTATCGATGATGGGGAATAATGATTAGGATTTTTCCGGTAAAGTTCAATTTACTATTTTGACGACCAGCGTGGAGGCCGGTACACCTACACTTCCCTTCAGTGGTCGTGGATTCGATTCCCAAACAGGAAAAATCCTTGTGTGCATAAACATGAATATTTGTTGCGGTCTGGGTGTTTCCTATGTATATTAAGTAAAAAGATATTTAAGTATGTTTATCCGTTCTTTAGTATCCATAACACAAGTTTTTAATGATACTTATCTTGGAACTGAATTATTGGTGTGATTATAAGAGAATATTTATTTATTACTACCTTATGCTATTTCATTATAGCTTGATGTTTTCACCAAGACGAGGCAGACTTAAAGTGAGAATTTGGGGCGGCCCCGCAGACCATGGGCCACCGTATCACATGTCTAATGTGCCCGGAAACATGTCCGCGTCCACCCGTGCTATTGCTGTGCGGTATTGGGCTGACAAAGTATACGAAAAGACCCTGATGAAAGCCGAGAGCTACGTTTTTGTTTTTTTTAAACACACTATAAATCACAGAGATTTGTCTGATGTGTTCGATATATAGTTCATAGTTAGTTAAATGAAGTATGCTTATAAACTAGTAGCAACAATTGTACCAAAATTCTTAAATTCTACATTATATAAAACAACGAAAGCGCATTTGAAGCAATCACCTAGGCAGTCGCATATTATCACAAATCAGCTAACTTCACTAAGATGGCATAGAATTGCAATAACACTGTTGAGCAAACACATACCTATTCTGCTTAGCATTAGGATATTTTTTTTGCAACTATACCTGGAATATAATATAATGGATATATTATGGAAGGTCAAAGTCACGATAATCATTTCATGATTTTTGATTAAAGCATTTTTTTTTCTTTTAAATAATGGCTTCGTGCGTTTTGCACATTTAGCCAGTGTCAAGTAAGAGATATATTAATAACATATACATCGTAGTAAATGAGAATGAGTAATAAAGATTATAAATGCTAAATGAGTTGCCCTACCCTAAACCCCTTGAGTCCTCAGTAAAGATGTGGGACTATACTGAGATCTCACATGGACTTCTTGAGAGAATTTGAAAAGTTATGTTGCACTGTTTTGTTTCATTTACCAACACTCATGTACGTTCACAAACACTTAACGGTTAACAACGTTATTACACATGAATGTTTGAAATATCACAAATTTTAGAAAATAAAACTAAACTGCAGACATGACGCTTCACTTTCCCGCCAAAAAGCCTAAAGCAAATTTAGAGCGTTATTTCTTGAGTTTTTTTCAAAATTAACGTCAGCACGCTTGGGCCACAAGGAAACCTGGTCTGGTACGCGCATTTGGTTATATGCTACTCTTTGCAGTTTTATTAACATAAAAAAATTATTGCCGCTGACTGGACACTTCTCTGTTCGCCAGAGCCTCATCCGTTAATCAGCAGGTGCACCACTTGCAGAATACATATAGAATATGCCTCTGCCTACCCCTTTGGGGAAACAGGCGTGATTTTATGTATGTATGTATGTAATTTAAGTCGTTTCAAGGTCAAGGTTTCATCCAGGTCTTTTACACCTTGTATGTATCAGTGTTAAGGATTGGTTTGTCATCGACATGACGGAAAAGTAGAATAGAGAAGTTCAGAAATACATAGATCCTTAAGGTTTGATGGTCGCCGTGATATTTAAATAAAGGCGGTTATAATTGAATTTACGTAATGAAGAGGCAGACCACACCAAAAAGAAACATAGTGGGATTGAGAGTTAGCATCTGTGATAGGCATATTATACGCTCTAACTTAACTTAAAAAAAAAAAAAAATTCCTATCTAACTTCGGCAAATATATAGTTGATCCCACGTAATAGGTTGCGAGTCTATTGCCGCTTATCGGGAACTGTTACATTCGCCAGAGCCTCGTCCGTTGATCGGCAGGTGCATCACTTGCAGGTGAGTTTGACTTGGGCTCCTCAGGTATTAGCAGGGTCTTATACACTACAATTATATCTGGTCCTCTACTACAGATATAACTACCTCCTAGTTACACCCTTATAATAAAAAATATATATATATAACATACCTGTTTAACGGAGTCTGATATGAGTACTGTGTAGATACAACATACACCCACATAGGTTGACAGCAGAGAAAACTCCGCAAAAATGCTAAAAAAATAAACAGTATGATTTTTTTTGTCTGCTTAGAAAAATCGGAGTACCGGGCGCTGTCGAAGGAGGAGGATAATACGAACGCATTCAGTGATTATATTGGAATCCAACCATTTGAACTCTTTCTGGAAGCGCTCGTAGCTTCACGGTGCTTGGTGGTCAGAATCGATTATCGAAGTAAATATAGATAGGTGACTTTTAGTGTGGTATTTAATATCAAGCGCTTCCGTGCTTTGAAAGGCACGTTCGTCTGGTCCCGGTTAACACCATATGTGATAATCGTTAAGCTATGTTAGAAGCCTAATTGAGCAGCTTGAAAAAATGCAACTGGAGGACGCCGGACACCTGTCTTCGCCAATCCGCATTAGGTCCGCGTCGCGTGGTAGAGTATGACCCAATACCCTATCACCGTGATTTGTGACACGAGGCCTGTGCTCAGAAGTAGGATGTTAATGGGTAAATGATATTCTTTCTGCACTAGCCTTTAGTATTGCTTGAATATTGCTTGCAATCATATTAAAAACCAAAAATAAAATGTTATCATAAACCAACGTTGTAGCACCAATACATAGGTGTTAAGAGAGAAACGCTTTGCGTTACTGTCTAAAGGCTTTAGCACACATGTTTCACAGCCGACGACGAAATACGCTTCCCGAGACTACTTTTCATGTCAATCATTTGTCTTTGAATGGTTTGAGATCGAACTTTTATAAAAGCCATTTGGTCTAAAATAGAAGTCTGTGCTAAACCCTTCGTCAACATCTATGGATTCCAAAATACTGTCATAAACTCTCGTTTAGACCCAAAACTAATTATTATTGTAGGTCATTGCCTTGCTAAATATATAAGTCGGGTTTTCGATAAAATAACGAAGTAGGACATTCTACTCCATACAATTCCAGTGTTCACACTCCAACGGTGTTTAACCAACAAGCTAGGTGCATCGAAGTCCCAAAACATAAATAATGCTTATTAAACTAAGGTTTCAAGTGAAATTACAACTTAAATGATAGTTATTTGAAAAAGTTACTAACCTTGCTGAGTTGGCAAAAGGTCTGACGCATTTAGGACCATTTTTGAATGCAGCTTTACAAGTTTCCGCGTACCCTAATGACGGTTTTTTTTCAATTTCACAACATCTTCTTGACGTTTTTACCTGTAAATATTTTTTTAATTACGCTGCGATAAGTACAAGCTTTTGTCTCATGTACAAATAACTATAATTTTGGTAGTATATCGTCATTATCAGCCTAAGGAAGAACATAAGCCTTCCCCAGAAAACTCAACGTCAGCGGCATGCATTCATTGCGATCTTGCTACTTATTTAGTAAGAGTGCAATTTTTCTTTTTTAAAAACATTGTTATGACAAACATATGTTATGACAGAGTTGTGATATTTTTATAGTATTGTAAAGAAGACATGTTCCAATAAAGTATGGAATAAAATATCCGTCAAACGGCTCCGCGGCGGTTTTAATTTTAAAATAAAAAAGTGCACGCTTACTGAGACACCTTATATTAAGATACATAGAAACTTAACCTTTTATACATACATACATATTTTACTTGAATCAGTATGAATAAAATAAACACGGGTAGTTGCCGTTTGCGAATTTATTAAATCGGGTAGATTGAGATTCGTTGCCGAGCGAGCGCACGCCCCTGCTTCTAGTAGTGGCCACTTTCCGTGTGCTCTGGCTAAATTTCTATGTTTTTATGTCCCATCCTTTGAGCCAAATTTTAACAACCAGTTAATATTTATGGAACGAACACGCCGTGAATATACCGGTTAAAGTTAACAGTACGGTTAGAATGTGCTTCCAAATATGTGCTCGAAAAGTAGTGCCAGTGCCTAGTGATAATTTATTGTTAAAAATACACCCGGGACATCCGAAAGTGAAAATTTTGCGACAATCTATTAAAGATGAATCAATATCTTCATCAAAAAAGTCGACGTCATACAGGCTCGGCGCAAACAGCTCGAACTAGAGGCTGCTCAAGCTAAGGCAAAAATACAGATGGAGCTTACTGATAAGGAGCTTGAAGTAAATTTGGATCTAATGAACGAAGACTAAACTAATCTAAATATTAAAAGCTAGCATCCTCCTCTCTTCTAAGTTTCCATACCCTACAGGGTCCATATTGTATCTGTGATATTATAAATAACATCTTTATAACATAAGGAGTGCAATAAAGACATTGAGTATGTAGATAACGACAACCAGTCCAGATGTTGGTCACAATATAGTAAGAATAGCGACCCCAAAGTGCTTCCCAAGTAGAGGATTGGCTAGAACAGAGCAGTACATACGCATCCGCCTGGGCCGCAGCCCAAGGCAGCAGCGACGGCCCCGGAGGCATCCGATCCCTTACACTATCATTACCAAATAAATAATTAATAAGGTTTCTATCTTTTCTTCAACAAACCTAACTAATACATATATACATACATTCTCGCCTGTTTCCCCGAAGGGGTAGGCAGAGGCATATTATACGCCCAGACTTCGCCATTTATATAGTTGGTCTCACGGAATAGGTGGCGAGCCTATTGATCGGCAGGTGCACCACTTGCAGGTGGGCCACTTGGCTTGGGCTCCTTAGGTTTAGGTAGAATCCCTATGCACCTAACTAATGCAAAAATAAATAAAAACTTTTTTTTAACAATAATATATACCATACATTGTTGAGACATCCTTGTAAGTGATCATGAGATATATGGGTTGGGAATGGTCAATTAGTTTCCCTTGTGGATTTCACAAGTGAACAGTACATTTTAATAACACGAGTAAGTTTAACAAAAGTATGTAAGTTATAAGTAAGCTATGGCGAAAAACTTAAGAACGTATACATAACATAATACAAACCAGAATATGAATACAGTGTCCGCATAAAATTCCAATGACAATAGTACCAATAATGCCGACACCCCATCCTGCGTTAGAAAACGCCAAAGGCCCAGCCAGTAGCCCGGAACCTAAAGAAGCCTTTATCAGATTGGCTGTCGATCGAAAATCCCTGAAATTAAAATGTATGCAAGTTCAAAATAATTAAAAACAGTACACTTGGAACCATTCCATTCAATGAATTCGATGAACCTTGACTTAGTACTTTTGTATTACTCATAAATAGGATATTGTAGGACTTATGAAGGTTTCGAAAACATATATGAATCATTAATTTATTGATACATTTTCAATAACACAGTTAAAACATGCTGGGGCTTATTACAAAACAAGATCTAAAGTTAAACCACATTTAAAACTAGTGCTGTCACTTTCATTTGACAAGAGGAAGACAGTGACATCACTAGTTTTAAACGTGGCCTAATTTTAGCTCTTATTTTGTAATAAACCCCGCTTTGTTTAACTTTGTTCAATGCTCTGTAATAAAAATTCAAGGGCTTTTGTTGCTTACAAATAAATGAAGAACCTACCTACATGTTCTGTTCCCCTTGCCATTTTTATGAGGTTGATTTATGAGGAAAATGAGGTTTCTAATTTTTATACTTATAATTCTGCATTTAAAATGCTTTATGGAGTGATAATACTAATTTTCTAAACGGAAAAAACCACCAGAATTTCTTTTTATTATCAAGTTTCTGTTCATTTTTTATATTTTTCGAAGTAACCTAATGATACATTACTTTCTTACTATATTTAATATCCATACCACAGGTTCTTAATGATATATACCTTGAAACTATATAATTGTAATTGTTACAACATATTTATTATTTATATATTTCTTAAAATTAATCAGACTTCCATATTTTCTACCTTCTCTTTATTACTACATTTTTGTTATAGGATAAAAATAATCTTAAAAATGAAGCAGGTAAGTACTTACGAGTTAGGTTTTTCAACATGGCGATGTTCATAAGGATTGTATTTCTCTTGTTCAACGTTTTTCGCTTCGGTCATATTGCAATACACTTACAGCACACACGTGAAACCGTCACTACTAGAATTTGAGAGACGAACTAAACTAACGATTCTCTTATCCACAACAAAATGAGAATTTTTTAAAAATTGTAACCACACATAAATTAAATGAGGTACACATGTAAATTGCTTTATTATTTTCCCATACGTCCAATCACATTACGTTGTATGAAACATATGATCTCACGTCATTCTGAAACCGTAACTAATTTGTATAAAATTAATGTTGGTTTGATAATGTGTTATTTACTTTATACAACATTTATTATACATTAATCAAACATTATGTATTTATACCGCGACGGGCACAGTTAAATAACATGTTACTTTTAATTAAGTAGACTTCTTTACGAGAATTCAACTAAAACAGAGCCTTGGGAAACGCTCTTCAGAGGTGTAATATAATAATGAGATACACGAAAGCCTTAAGTCAATACTAAACGCATTTAGATAATAGTTTAATATCTCAAGTTCCTTTATTATTACGAATCGTAAAGGCGACTTAGTACCTGTATCAAAATATAATAATAATTTGAATATGGATAAGTCAACTCGTACGCATAATACACATTAAGGCAAGATTAGCTTACTAGATTACTATTAATTTTTCCTTAATTTGTAAGGTCTTTGTAAGGACTTCGCACGGAAGAAATAACTGATTAATTAAAGATATATATAAAATGGCGTACATATTAAAGAATTACCGAAACTTAGTTTAAATTTAAATGATGTCGAAGTGATGGTAGACAACCCATTTGGTGGATAGACGATGTAGCCCCTAGATGCCGAAGAAACTGGATGCCTAGAGACCATGATCTTATAGAATGGCGTGCATTAAAAGAGGCCTGCACTATGCGTTGTGTGTTGATCTAAAATTAACAAAAATTTTGTGCCATCTTCTTAAGATCTTAAGCCAGCCTCACTTGCAAGTGGTTCAACCGATCAACGGACAAGGCTCTGGCAAACACAAAAGTTCCCGGTAAGCGGCAGTAGGCTCGCCACCTATTAATAATAACATTTCACGAGTTGGGAATGTGTAAGGATAAATAAAACAAGCAATTTGAAATAAACATTTAATTTTATAAAAAAACATATCACTTTGCACAATACAACAGTTTCACATCAGACACACACACAGGTATACATTTTAATAAACAAGGGTAATGTAACTATTTAACTAAGTAAGATATTTAAATTGAATAGTTCTCCAGCTGAGAATTATGTTCGCTTATTGTGATACCAATATTCTGTTATTTTACTTATCCACTTTTAAATCATACCAATAAATCAGGAACACACTTTCATTCATTCATTAATCAAATAACTAGAATACATTTACGTAAAGAATTTTAAACGACAATGGACTTTTTAGCATGGACTTATTACTTCCTTCCATCGGATATATGCCATTTCTCTAATCATATTAGTTAACATCCTTAACTTCTTAATGTTATTAGGTGCAATAAACAACAGCAACAATTCAATGTTCAAGATTTGCATTTTCTAAAGAAATATCTCATATTTTGTTAATTCTATTAAACTTATAAGTCATAATATAGACAGAAACTAGTCACTAACATTCATGCACACAATATATACGCATACACCAAACTCTTATTATCTATTATTTGCATAGCCATTTTATCGTTGAATCCACATTGGGTTCTTCTAAAAAACTGTCTAAGAGCAGGCAAGCTTAAACATATTGTCACATTTAATTAGATGGATGGATAAATAAACCATTTTGACTATGATAAAATATTGAAACTAGCCTGCTCTAGACTGTAATTAGTTTATTAGTGATTTCATGCATGCTCGTGAACACCGTAGTTATTGTACCACCAAGTGTTTCTTGAAGCTTGTTCAGGTCGTAGTGACTTGCTTAGGCCCGTGATGTACGGAACCGCAGGTTGTTTCGGAAAATCAATATGGACGTAACTAGAACCTTTATTAGCACCGTTGTGTGATATTTGTGAGTAGGTAGGAGTCGGTTGAGAGTGAGGGAATAAATAGGGCTCGTAAACACCGTGAGCGAGAGGCGATGGCGTAACAGATGGCAATATTGAGGAGTAAGGAACCGACAGTGGTTTTGGTTTGAGATTCTGTGCTCTTCCCGATGGCAAAAATCTACGAGATTTATCACAAACCGTACCTTGTAAAAGAGTGTCTAATGGAGCAGTATAAATTCTAAAGTTTATATCGCTGTAGTCCAACTCAGCTTCTAAGAATACTGGCATCCGATCAGACATAACCCAAACATTTTTGCCTTCGTCAATTTTGATGTCACTCGGGAAAACAAGACCTATATCATCTTTATCTACAACTCCTAGATTCTGTGGCTTGTATGAGAGAGCATTATTCCAACACCCGATAGCATTTTGATCTATCAGATTGAATAGTTGTACTCCAGTATCGTCCATAACCTTTGATGTAGTATGGCCGTCCGGTCCACGGACACCCACTACATTGAAATCTTTGTATGAGCCTTTTACTTTCGTTTCGTCTCTTAATATTCTAGTTGACACCGAGAACTCGGTGTGACTGGATAGTGGACTGAAATAAAGTGTTCTATATCCGTCTGCTCCAATTGGGGATAGGGTTATACCAAAGATTCCTTCAGCTCCCCATTGGAAGTTCAGACCAGCGATATTAAAGTCACCGACCAGAGGGTCAGGCATGAAATAGCTGTGACTATATCTCCAAGACTTGTTTTGTTCCCAAGAATAGGAGATTAGACCGTATCCAAGTTCATCCGAAAAGTAAGCGAAAGTGTCGTCGCAACTAGATCCGATATCAACTGCAATGTTTGCAATAAATGTAGTGGATACAATGTCTTCTGGACGGAAGACATATCGGCGGATACGTTGATCAGTTTTTAAGTCATAGACATTTAGAGCATATGGGCAAAGGTTGGTAACATTGGGATCTGAAACAAGTAATAAAAATTATGAGCTCGAGTTTAATTTAGCAATAAAAAAATAATTAAATATAAAGTTTTATGCGCATTAGAATTCTAATTAGGTACCTATTTAAATGTCATTTTTACTAGTTTCTAGGTAAAAACAACACCAACTAAGTAGGTGCAAACATTCCAGTTATTGCTTGAAAACATATATTTATTACTAGCGGTCGCCCACACCTTCTTCCATTTGACTCACAGGAAAAGTGCTTAACTGTATAAATGTTTCATAAGTTTTACTGGTCCTAATTTTTTTTCTAATACAAGGTGCACATTAGCAAGCTTTCTATTTAAAGTAGATTAATTTTTTTGTACTTTCAATACCTATATATATCCAAACTCGTTGAGTAATGGGCTGTATTCCGAAAATTTATCATAATCATATTAGCCTCATACAGTAGACTGCTAAACATTACAGCCAGCAAATACTCCCAATAGAATGTTATCTAATGGAAAGATAACATTCTATTGGGAGTATTTGCCCATAAAAACCACGTTAGTCAGATGGGTTGGTGATCGCAGTTTCAGCCACTACACAGGATGAAGGTGCTGGTCATCATTCGGTATGATTTCTCTTCGTCGATTCTTACAACTCCCCATGAGATGACAGGGGGTTGCATTATTCTAGGCTGGTACCACACGGCACCAAATATTAATTATACATAAATAAATAAACTCACCGTAGCCATAAGTTCCCACATCGAGTACCCAAAGTCTGTCGCACTTGTCGGCTTTGATCCTGTAGACTGTGTTCAGGCCGCTGTCGCAGTTCCCCAACTCATTGCCTTGCCAACTCGGGTAGGGGTTCAACTTTGGCGAAGGGGTATATGGCGCATCCAGCGGTATGTAGTTCAGGGTGGCTGGAATACCTGCAATAGGGGATAACTTTTGTGTCAATTATATTGTCGTGGTAAAGGAGGTCAAGAGAGTAAACTGACACTAAAATGAGAAGAATAAACTATATAAAAGACTAAGGGGGAGTTTTCAGTGCCAAAGCGGAAAAAGGGAGATATGTGTCTGTATTTATTTTTTTTAAACTAGTGCAAATTTTACTGAATTTGTAAACTAGTAGAAATTTTGACATAACTTCCTGGGTGAATTGTTCGTGAATTGTTGATTCCAAAACTTTCTAGAAGCTTCTCATAAAGTCTCCACTATTTTACTGTGGGTGTTTTTTTTTCAATGTGACACGTCATAATGACTACATCCTGCCTGATGGTAAGCAGTCGATGCAGTCCAATAAAAAATGAAAGCGCTTCATAACGTGAAATAAGCACGGTACAAAGCGCATCCACTCATGACGGCCTGCTAAAATGCCTTTTCACGCCCCGCTTAAAAGCCCGGGTCTTCATAGGAAATAGGAAACACATGAGCCGGCAGCGAATTCCAGCAGGGTATGACTTGATTCTGACTTAACTCGACTATTACGAACTTTACTTGACGTCGATTGTACTAACTAAACGATTGAAGGACTTACTCTAAGAGAAAAAAAGTAAGATCACATTAGAGTTACTTGACAGATAGTCCATATAAAAAGTGACTTTAAGTATATAGTTTTGTATTATTGATATTTTGTAAGGTTATTCTTGCTGCCCGTTTCTTACATATTCAAGTGGGCCTAGATAAGTTAACAAATCTGCAATCATAAAATGTTTTAGTAACTTGATAGAATAAAGAAACTAATGATACACTAGTCAAAGTTTATTTCCGTAATAAACTCTGAAATGGTTACCTTCATTATAAACAAAGAAATGTACTTAATATTAAAACACAGTAAAGATTTGAAAAGAAAGAAAAACTCTCTTTAAACCCGTAACCACTAAGGGAACCTTTAATCACAGTCGATCGATGTATTTTTAATAATTAACATACATACATATATACTATCACGCCTGTTTCCCCGAAGGGGTAGAAATAATTTGCACATTTCGACAATTATATTGTTGGTATCACCTAATAGGTAGCAAGCTTATTGCCGCTTACCGAGAACTTTTATGTTCGCCAGAGCCTCGTCTGTTGATCGGCATGTGCACCACTCGCAGGTAAGGTTGGCTTGGGCTACTTAGGTCTTGATAGGATCCTCATACACCCTTTAATAGCTAAAATGAAAATTATATCGTGCATAGAATCTTCCTATACAATTTTCCACAATCTTGACAACTTTTTCTCTTAGCTCTCAACTGTGTAGTGATTCGAGGATTATGCCGTGTATTAACATAATTAACATGAAGTGTTTTGTTTATCATTATTGTGCTATAGTTGTAAACAGAACACTTAAAAAAGAATTGGTGGCATGTGTGTGTGCGATATGTTTTAAAATTTTATGCGTATTTAAAAGTGTTATCGCCCAAAGATAAAATTCAAACTTTATGCCAATAAGCATTCTTTACCAGTTAACCTTTGGGTTAGCAGAGAAATAAATTTAAATAAGCAAAATATGTTTTAATAATACACTTTATTATCTAATATACTGTCATATCAGCCTTATGAGTTTACTGCTAAACATGGCCTCCCCTATGGGTAACATTCTATTGGGGGTATTTGCTCATAAACACCACGCTGGGAAAGCGGGTTGGTGATCGCAGTTCAAGCCAGTACGCAGGATGACGCTGCTGCCCATCATCCGGTAGGATTTCTTTTCTTCGGCTCTTAAGACTCCCCGTGAGATGAGAGGGGGAGGCACTGTTGTAGGCCGGTACCAAACGGCACATAAAACACTAAAGTAATACAATACATGATATATATGAATTTTGCTGCTGACCTATGGTAATCCCATTGTAGGCCTACAATCATCAATTATCATAAGGGTAAATTATATTCGTTGCTCATTTGATGGCGGTCACGTCGCCGCATTTTCACATTATATGCCTTAAAGTAATAGTTTTGGTAATAGTCACTTCTACTTAATAAAAACTTTTTTATTACTTTTATAGCCTAAACCTTTGAACTATTTGTGTAATCTCTCTAATGATACACTAGTTTTAGTTTATTTCCGTAATAAACTCTGAAATGTTTACCTACATTACAAACAACATATTTTTTTATAACACAAAGACGAATTTGAATGTACATAAAAAAATACTGCAGGATACGTGAAAGCCATTTTAACTTCATTTTTATCTATATCATTATTAAAAAGGGAAAAGATTTATATTACAGTTAGTAGTCAATAGAACTTAAAAATAAAAACTGATTAAAAAAAAATTACTAGAGGAAAGCTATTTTTCTTATTGGTTGGTATATTGTATAGGCTATATTATATTAAAATCATAGATCTTTACAAAAACTTAACTATTTTAACCATTCTATGTAAAACAAGCGGGTGAAATCGAGCTTAGAATCTAGTGTAGTATAATCTTCGAATAAAACAACATACATACATAATATTACGCCTGTTTAAACGAAGGCTACCCCTTGTAAATTGGAGGCAAATTGTACCCCACATTTCGTCAGTTATATTGTTGATCCCACGTAATAGGTGGCGAGTCTATTGCCGCTTACCAGCAACTTTTATGTTCGCCAGAGCTTCGTTCGTTGGTCGGCAGGGGACACTATACAGCCTACGAAACGAAACCCTACGAAATAAACAAATATAATAGATTTATAACTATTATTTGTTTTAAGTGGCGTTCACAAATAATTCAGCGAGAAAACCTAGTTTCAAGAGGTTTATTATTTATTTGAATCATATTTTTTGTAACCAACAGAACTCTTTGTAATTGATCGAAATAAACTGATATGGTTATCATACAACGTGTAACCATTTGACAATAGTTACGCATAACCCTGCTTAACATGAAGGTGACTAATTTGCATTAGAGAAAACGGATTAAGGTATGGAACTGACTTGTTATTATGACATTGAGGAAAGGCAAACCTTGGTGACATAACCTAAAATTAACTTAATGACAGTATTCTAATGAGATTGGAAAACTTTGGATTAATCTCGAAATATTACAACCTATAACAATATTCGTTTAATTCTATAACTGACGTAGTGACGAATTAAGTGTAATTAACTGACATCGCTGTAATTAGATTCATTTGCTAGTGTAAAAGTGGCATCGTCAATATAATTTTTAAATAAAATAAACAGGTTTTACTGCCTCCTATAAAGTTTGTTCAAACGATTATAAGCAGTTTAAAAATTAGGCTGATGACATGCTATGATTCGACTAAAACAGAACTAATATAATTGGTGCAAATTACAAGTAGGACAACGGACTACAAATTAAGGGAAAAGTTCTTTCTACCCACAGACTTTGTGGAATAAGCTTATTAGTGATTCGGATTAAGACATAACACTAGTAATATACGCTGATTGAAATAATGAAGGTTGTGGTGTTACGCACGTATGCTAATTTCCCGGACGTCAAGTCAATCACTGAGGCTTTCATGTCAATGATTAGCTGACTGTAACTGGATTGCATGATTTTCGAAATTACTTTAACTACTGCTTTGATTGTGTCAGTGGTTTTGGGTAGGTGAATTTCTTATTTACGACAGTTCCGAGTACGTGGTTGGTTTTTAAAGCAATTATGCCTATGAAGGTAGAAGCAAGGTGCTGGTCAAGGTATAAAAAAGTTGAAAGTGAAAACGCGATATAGCCCCAAAATAAAGGGAAAATATATGCACACAAGAGAATTATGTACTGAGCAAGGAGGTATGTATTACAGACTTATTAAGAAATATTTAATTGTGGTTCATCTTAGCCCATTAACGTCGCACTTCTGAGCACAAGCTTCCTCTTACATACCAAGGTGCGAGGATATTGGGTAATACTCCACCACGCTGACCCAGTGCGGATTGGTGGAGGCAGGTGTATGGCGTCCTGCTAATAGATTTTTTCAAGCCGCCCAATTAGGCCTCAAACATGGCCTAACGACTACCACATTTAATGATAACCAACGGCTTAACGTGCCTTCCGAACGGAAGCGCTCGATATCAAATGCCACACAAACGGTCACCCATCCAAGGACTGACCTCTGTAAACTCTGTTTTACTTTGGTGATCGTTTCCGACCACCGAGCACCGCGGAGACACAAGCGCTTCCACGTCTTCTTTTTCTTTAATTGTGGTTAGAACATATCTATTGAGATGTTACAAATTACACCGTACACGTATAGGGCATCATATTTTCACTTAAGTCGTATATCAATCACTATGAATTGAGTCCCATTTCGGAAAAGAGAGAGTTATATAAGCATTTATAATATACTGATAATATAAATGCTAAAATACGGATCCATCTTGTATAAATGTTCTCGTATCGTATCACAGATTAAAGCACTTATAACTCCAAACAAACTAAGCAGAACTTAAACTGTATGATGAGTACTAGATAATTGATAAAAATACTTGCCCTTTCATGCACTTCGTAGTTAAGATTAAAAAAAAAAAATAGGTTCTGTATTCAGTATAGCTAATGTCAATCAGTCATTCTCCCTAAGGGCCTGTTTCGCAGCTTAGTGATAAACTAACTGATATGCCAATTATACGGTTCAAGCCACGTTATAAGTTTCTGTTTTACAATTTGAACGCGAACTGTTATATTTGACATATCAAAATCGCGTTTCACAATTACCTAACGTAATGTAACAGATTTTTATGGCGTCAATTAAGATATTAGATGGATTGATTGACCTCGTGTGTCATGGCAACCGCAGACCCAACCGAATGCAGAATCTATGTAATATCCATTCCATGATATTTCATTGTAATTTAAATTAAGTACTATATCAATAATATTAAAAAAGAGAAAATATTTACCGACGATTTGTATGTTGTTTTCATAGACACGCAGACAGAAGCCTTTTTGGGATGAACATTGTTATAACAAAATACAGTACATATTACATTCCGACGTTGCTATTTTATTGGTTTAAGGTCCTATTGTTCCCGGAGGGGCAGAGAGAGATCACATCCATTTTCATGCTACGATCTGGGCACACACTTCTTAGCTTCACTATCACTTATTAACATTCTCATACACTCCCGTCAGTATTTTGACCCGCACTTTTCCAAAACTGAACGGAACTGGTCCTCTTACGGGGTCTACTCCCCTCAACATTGCCATTCAGTCTTTCGTCATAAATCGCATCAGCATGTCAGCCTTATAAAGTCCACTGGTGAACATTGGCCTCCCAAACGCTGGGTAGGCGCAGTTCAAGCCAGTACGCAGAATAAAGCTGCTGCCCATCATCCCGTAAGATTTCTCTTCGACGAGTCTTACGACTTCCCGTAAGATGAGAGGGGTTGGTACTATTCTAGGGGGCAACACACGGTGCCTAGCTAAACAATAAATATGCATAACATTGTAAATATCTATAACTTTCATAGATTAAAACATTCGTACAAACTTCCATATAGCTACATTTCTCTGAGGTAAGCCGCTATAAGTTTAAATCTAAAAGAGTCCTTACGTCGTAATACGAGTATATAAGCAACACAACATGATTAGTGGTCACGAATAATACAGTCAATCTAATTACTTAATTTTTTTGGTAAATGTTACAACATATGTTTCTTCGCGTATCTACTAAAGTGCGTGTAGTTTGTACAGACAAGATATTATGCATTTAAGTGTACAAAATAATAATATAGCTGTTAGCTTAGCTGCGTTGCGGCAGCTAAAATTATATGTTTCATTCAGGATCTGTCATCATTTACAGAATAGAGATATAACATAGTAGGGTTGTTGTGTTGTATTATATGAGTATACATAATTTATTGAAAATAAAGTTATTCATTAGAACCATAAAAAAACCTCTAAAAGAGCTAATTAAAACACAAAAATTAAAATTTCACTGTTCTAATTTTTTATTAATTTTATTTATTATCAAATAATTAAAACGGAAGTGCCTGTTTGTTGAGTTCAAATAAAAGCTTTCTATAAGTATATACAAATATTTTTTAAATAATTTTCTCTTTTGAAGCACAGAGCGCTAGAAATTCCACATAAAAATAGTTTTGAAAAATTGTATCATTCGAAAAGAAGTACAGAAGCGCTAGAAATTTATTACCACACAAAAGGTCTGACTTTCTAGCCACCTAATATCGCGAGTTAAGAGCGTTTCATAAAAGTATTAAAACGCTGTGTCTTCGCGTTAACATTTCTAAAGTTTAAAATCTTACTTAAATTGATATTTTGAAGGGTATTTGTTGTTATTGTGTGAACAACTTTATATGTCCTCGGCTCGGATCCGTGTCGAACTCGATCGTTGTATGATTTTAATTTATACACAGTGTTGTATTCGCGTGCGCTACCTCTTTCCAAATTATTGTTTATATATAATTTGTATTTTTGAAGTACCTGACGAAGTGTAACTTTTTAAGATATAAATTTGTTTACTTGGATAGGTAAGGGATCTTCAAAGCGAAACAAAAAGAGAAAGCTAGTAATGTTTAGCTCTAACTCAGAGCTAAGCATCTTCTATCACAAAGAGAACCAATCACCACATTAAAATGGTTTCTTTGTGTTTAAAAATTAGTCAGTTCTCTCAGCCGACAAATTGTTGAATTATTTATCTTAAACGGTGTTACCGTACAAAATACCGCACCGTAGAGAATAGTACAGATAAATAAATAAATATGTTCTGACAATTACGCCAATTATTTAGTTCCCTGATAAGTATCATGAAGAATTTGTGCTGTGGAAACTAAATTTATTAACGGATAAACATGTTTTTTTTGGAAATACATACTTAACATATTTATGTTAATGCACACAAAGATTTGTCCTGTGTGGGAATCGAACCCACGATCTCTAGAGCGGAGTGCGGGTATACTCGCCGCCACGCCATATCGGTCGTCATAGCTGTAACTGTAGCACAGTTTTAAGCGCCTTAATACTCACGCACGATTGTATGTGATCTTAAAAGGTCTCGTTCATTCATAGCTGCTTACGACGATTATGTTAATAACTTACGGTAGTGTAGTGAGCCTTATCAACGGACTGATTAATAAGTTTCACCCGAGGCAAAAATAAATACGCAATAAATTTATAATTGAAAAGGCGCTTATTAAACATAACAGGTTAAGTCATTGAACTTGCCGTGTTCTCATGTTAATAAAAATGATGTCACAATTATTGTAGTTTAATACGATTTAACAAGCAAGTGATGGATTAAAAATATCTTTGCGTAGTCGTATCATATAGTAGCGCGGGAATTGTTACAAAGATATTTTTAATCCATCACTTGCTTACAATGGATTTCCGCAAAGTAACGCCTGAATCAATAAATTATTTACGATTTAACAATATCATTAAAATCATCATCATATTATTAAGACTTATTAAGTCCACTGCTGAGCATTGACCTCCTTAATAGACTACATTAAATTGGGGGTACTTGTCCATAATCACCCCTCTGGGCAGATGGGTTAGTGATCGCAGTTTCTAGTGTTTTCTTACTAGATTCGCAGGATGACGCTGCTGCACATCATTCGGTAAGAATTCTCTTCATCGATCGACTCATACGTCTCCCCGTAAGATGAGAAGGGGTGGCACTAAACCGGTACCACACAGCACATGCAGTTATTAACTGACCTCATTAATAAAGCACATCTTACAAGCAATTATATACAATAAACTTTAATAATAAACGATTTAATTACTAGCTATCATAAAGCTATAAAAATAATTAATCGTTTCTGGCGTCTGTGTCTTCTGTCAAATAGTACCGGCTAAAACAAATCATGATTTAGAATGATGGATTAACCTACAGTGTAATGGGCTTGATTAACAGGTTTCTAAGGTTAGCCATGGTGTGATCAAGGTAAAATGGACTGTAACTTAAATTAAGTACTTGTGTATACCATGTACGGGCTTCCTTCGGTGTTTGTTTATACGAGTACATTGACGACCGATATGGCGTGGAGGTCAGCATACCTGCACTTCACTTCAGAGGTTGTGGGTTTGATTCCCACACAGGGCAAAATATCTTTGTGTGTATAAACATGAAAATTTTGTTCTGGTCTGGGAGTTTTCCTATGTATAATATTAAGTACCCATGTATTTACAAAAAAAAAGGTTTATAAATATGTTTATCCGATCTTTAGTATCCATAAGATAAGTTCTTAGTGATAAAATATTGTAAGAGAATATTTAATTATTTATTTACATTGTATTAATTTCATCTATAAGGTGCCGACGACTGCCGGAACATGGAAAAGTATAGAGCATTAACTAAAAAGATACACTTGTCTTATATAAATTTATGTTTATGCGAGTGATAACGTATCAAATAAATGCTTAGAAGCATGGGCGCTGTATCTATTTATTTATTTGGTATCCTGAAGTATTTAGTAATACATTTTTGTTGTTGTTATGTATGCTTCCTTTAAGTAAGTATTATACATAAAAGTACTGTTCCCGGCAAATATTGACATCGGCATTTTATAAAGGCAGTAGTTTTACCTCTCTAAATAGTTCACGCGAGAAATAACACAATAATAAAGTATTTAAATTCAAATTTTGATAACGATAAATCTAATAATTGATGGACATGGAAATCTGCGTTCGGAAATGCGATGGGAAAAATTTACTGGCAGGTATAGTCAGCGTAATTTTGTTGATAACATCAATAGCGCCATGAAGATCAAAACACGTCTCTATTGTTAATAGTGTTAGGGCGTGTTTTGAATTCTGATGAATATGGAGTTTGAGTGCTATCAACAATTTGACACTGACTGTACTTCTATACTTTTTTTTGTAACTTCAATGGGTTGTTTAGTACCCAAAGTAAAAACTCTACTTAGTTTGAGGCCTGTAAAGATGCTAAGACTATTAGTTTGCTTACCAGGTCTCCATCTCGGCACGCTGACGAAAAGCTTATTCCTCCATCGCTCGATACCAACAGGCAGGGCATTTTCTGGGTTCAGTGCACCCGAGCTGATGGCCTGCTGTCTGGAGTACGCGTCTGGATAGTTCCAGTCCACAACGTTCCATGAGAACATTTCCTGGAGCTTCACCGTGGCTGATGCGAAAGGCAGACATAGTAGGAAGAATTGCCACAGCCGCGACATTCTGTAAGATAATTTTTGTAATGTAATAGAGAGTTATTGCGGGTTGGCATTGTGGTGAGCGTTTAGTAAGCTCAACATAAATGAAATGCCTTGAACAGATATAAGTTGTAATAATTTTATAGTAGGATTAATACTCCTAAGGATGCACGACATTGACAGTCAATGCAATTCCTTAAAAAAATTCTTTATAAATGAGTTGTCAAATTATCTTTATTTGTTTTTCTTGCCAAAGCAGAATTGAAAGCAATTGGTATAAAAGTGATTTTTACTAGCAAATGGATTAAAAATAGAGATAATAGATATCTTGTGGCAAACATAAATTTTTATGTAAAACACAAGTAAAATATTTGTTTTTAAAGAAATCAATTGCTTTAAAATGTGTTATCAAAAATTTTAATACCAATATAGTGGTTTTTTATTGTTAAGTATTTATGTCATAACAGGTGTGGAAAAGACGTTGAAAAGCATTGTTTAAAAATAATGGTTAACTGCTTGTTACAATATTGCCCTATTACGATTTTGAGTTTTGCTACCGACTCAGTTTAACATACGCCATCTTGTATCTCATGAATCATGATACTGTTATTTTGTTCCTCTCATATATTTTTATTATTATTCCAAACTCAATGTGTTGTTTGTGAATTCTTGAAGACCCCGAACCAGATATTTAACAAACAACTATCCACCTTACAGAGGTGAACGCGATAAGTATTATTTACATTTAACGATCAATTACTGCTTTGTTTACAAAACATATCCGAAACAAAAAAATAGTGACCTACAATGACAAATTCGACCAAAATGTGATAAAGGTGAATGTTCCTTTTTGGTCTGAAAACTCAAACGAGGTGAACCAAAACATTTAATTATAAATCTATTAAGTAATTAACTTATTTTAAATTGTTATTGTCTTGATTTATGGAGTTGAATGGGTTGCGGTTCGATTGATAAACAGCATTAAATACTTTCTGAATGTTGTAATTAAATATTTAAAAGCAAATAATTGTCTTCGACATTATACACACCCACATTTGGCAATGCTTTTGCTAAAAGTACCGTTTCTTCTTCTTACGTATTTCGGTAAGATATACATATATAATGATTAAAATCATGAACAGTCTTAATATTCGTTGTGTATCCCATTACAAATATCGATTAAACGTCTTACAGGATACTTGAGCAAATTAACAAAATAGCAAAAATTTAAGGCACCAAAACATCTGAAGAAACGAAGACCTTAGTAATCGTAGAATATTTTTTTAGTTGATGTTAAATCAACCACTGAGAATGGGAATGTAGGTCATCTTAAATTACTTCTTTAACTCGAAAATAAACATGTAATTTGCAAAGATTTGAGATTGGCCTTAATGTTGTCATGGACTAGTGTATCGTTTACTCGACATTGTCAATTTGTCTTCTAATGAGACCATAGTGGATGATTAAATATGAATGACCGAAAAAAAAAATTAAACTTCGCGCTTGTTGTTTTTTCAAAACAAAACCAGTTTAATTCATTAAATATGCAATGATCTTTGGAACTATGCTTTTGAAAATTGTACTCTATTCTTGAGTTGTTAAGTGTGAAAAGATTTTTGACGGCGATACTTTTGGCAAGGCTTAACGTATTACAGTGAATGAATTAAGTCATTCATTCATTTATGTGTTATGTATGACAGAAGCAAGTTTGAAAAAAAAAACAACAACATTATACTTGAAGTTTATTCTGCATGTTGTTATTGTTTTAAGAGACAAACAATAATGGTATGCATTGATTACATTACATTCTCTTTTAAAAATCTGAATATTTAATTCCCAACTGTGTAAATATGACAAGGGAGTTAGAAAACTTTTAATACTGACATTAAACTGATTTGGACTGATTATTCACAAATTCTCAAACTTAAATAATACTGCTAGCCACGAATATAGTTTTAGATCAGATCGATATAGTTTTATTGATGGATGGATTGATGGATGGATTGATGGATGGATTGATGGATGGATTGATGGATGGATTGATGGTTTTGATGGCAGATGTGTGTACGATTGTGTGCAGTTGATCAATTTGTGAGAGCTCTTTTGGTAGTCATATATTGTATATTATATAGTAAAAAGTAAAATATCAATAGTAAACATTAGAAAATTACTATATTTCAGAACGGTTGTAGGATCTGCAGTTTCCCATTCTTCCATTAAGTTCGTATACGTACAATGTGTAGGAAACCTTTATTCTTGCACAGAAAGCATAGCGAATATTTATTTATTTGTGTACAAAGTAATTTGTGTCTCAATTGCAAAGCCGTACCATATTTGGACCCATAAATGGATGCATATTACGCTATGTAATCAAAAATGCCTTTTATGCCTGTGCAACGCTGTTATGTAGATTTTTTTTACATTGCACTCGACCCGTTAATTTAAGTATTAAGTGCCTGTTTCACAATATCCAAGTAAGTTCCCTTTAGCGTTTACTTGTCAGATTGTCTATACAAAACTGTAATTTTACCTACGACCTCCTAATCAGGCACTGTGAAATATAGCTATTATTTATCTAGTTAAACTGTTGGGCAAACATATTAGTTTAGCTTTTTCTATACAGACTCATTTATCTCTATGTCTGGATAAACACAGTAATACAGGACACAAGCAAACACAGTAGCACACGATGGATATCCTTCCGTCGCGCTTTGAAAGTTTAAAAAGTAAGACTTAGTAAGTAAGGATTATTATAAAACATTAATGAATAATTAAGGTGGCATTATAGAATAAGGACTATAATGAACTGATCTTCTAACTTGATTGTGCATCTGATGGGCTATTTATGAGTTAAGTTAGTATTTTTTAAAGTGCACTTACGTTTGGTTAGCAATTTATTAATTTTGATGGAACATTAAACACATCCCATTCGGTTGTTAGAGTTAATAGATTTAATTTATTCCCTTATACTTATTAATTACGTTGATACGTAGAATATATCAGATCAAATCTCATGACAAGTTGTTCGACATGTTACAATAAAATGACCTTAGTAGGGTTAGTTAAAGGTACTTATAAAATGTGTTAATTTCCTAGTTTCCGCCTGGGGCTCTGACTGATTGATAATATAGTAAGATAGATAGATAGATAATATAGTAAGTTTGATTAAGAGTAACGTATGGAAGTCACGAAGTAAAAAACAGAGTATGTAGGAAGTTAACTTTAACGTATTGTAAAAAAAAAGGTTCGACGTAATTTTTTTGAGGTTATCAGAAATTTTGGATTATTTTCAAAAACTATCTCATAGTTTTTGTTGTATTTTATTAGAATAGAATGCCAACTAATTACAGTACTAAATTAGAATATAAAAGAAATCATGGTACTGCTGTTTCGAATACGATCAATAAAGTGAGCCTGAGAATTTTACTTATCCAATAACTATTGGATAGGTAAAATTTTATAGGGCGTTTGATATTAATTGCTTCTGAAGGTAAACTTGCTGAGTTGTTGTTTTATTATTAAGCTAATTTTCTTGTAATTGACGATTTTCTTGCCCGTTCTTTACGATCAAGCACCGCACGGGCGCCACTGCGAGTGAAATAACTATGAAACTCACTATGAAACTGTTCACTAACAGTTTAGCAGATCTTTTTAAGAATCACGACCAATATTGCGTGGAGGTTAATAATATATCTGCACTCTACTTCTGAGGTCGTGGGTTCGATTTACACACAGGACAAATTTTTTTGTGCATGATACATTTTATTTGCATTATCTGAAGCAATAAATTCAAATATGAAAAAAAAAACGGTTTAATTAACTTTTGCGAATATTCATTTTCTATTTTATACCGAATGATTATACACTTTCATCATATCTATTTTTTATTTATAATCATTTTTAGTATAATGTTCAAAAATTCAATTCAAATTCATTTATTCAAGTTTGGCTCAAAAGAGCTCTTATGAACGTTAAAACTTAAAAACTAGCGCGTTGTATGCTTTTTTGTTTAACATTATATATTTAGTTTTTTTTTTTTTACAAGTTTAATTTTAGCATAATGTTGTAAATAATTGTAATGTCTGAAATTTACGCTCCGCACTGCACCTAAAATTGCCCAGCTGCAAACCAGTGCTAGAACATTGGACTAGTATAACATGTTGAGATAGGTCTTTTTGGTGCAGTATATAAATATAATATGTGTTTTGTTTTAATTATAACTTGTTTAATGCACCAATAAAAGTATTTTTATTATTGTTACATTAGTTCTGGTCTGGCTAGATCTATCTATGTATCTTAAGAAAGTATTTACAGAAAATAAAAGTATGTCTATATGTTTATCCGTTATTTAGTATCCATGAACACTGGGTCTTGTAAGAACTGTCTTAATAATACTTTTTTCGGATGTAAAAAAATACAATTTGATACAAAAACGTTTAACACAATTTGTATGGTAAATGACACAGTTTATTCCATCCATAATCAGATATCTTTCAGCTGACTCAATTATCTTTAACGATAGAAGTGGCCATTCGGTCAGTAAAAGTCTGACATAATCATACTAGCCCTTTATTTATTGATTCACACAAATAACAGAAAAGCATTTTTAGAAATCTCTATTTTGTTCCTTTTTTAAATCAATATTTATAAAAAAAACCTACTTTCAGTAATGGTCTTTTTGAACTAATATTAAGTAGACAGTAAAAAAATTAATCAGAGAAAAATCCTAGCCGACAGTTACAGCTATTACTGTTGTAATGTAAGTCAAAGTTTGATATATAATATATTAGTTTTTTATTTGTTCTTTATGTAGTTTCGATAATAAATTTGAATGTATTTTGAAATTAAGAATTCAAAAATTAATTTTATTTTCCATTGTAATTACTATCAACAAATTATTTTATGTACATGGTCCCTGAGTAGTTACTTTAAAGTTTAACCCCGGTTTCAATTATGAAACCATAACTAACCCTCAAACAATTTATAACATAAATGAAATTATGTTTCCTTTACTTTAAAAAAAATGTGTTAATATGAAGCAAAGTTATGATATATATTAATTATGCAAAATAAGAAAAATTATAACACATATCAGTCATATTAAAAAAAGCTTTTGTCACACAGACACCAGTACACAACACTGTTAATACAATAAGCACGTACTTTGAAGATCAATGTCCGCCGTCAAAGGTGAAGTCCACGCCACTCAAAGCTAAACTAAATCAAACTAACCCACCCCCTCTATATAAATGCGGTCCCCTACCATGCGTACGCGGCGGTGCAAAATTGACGTTCGGTGTCGAATTTCCAGTCACTTTAAGGACATATTTGTTGTTTTGATGGAAGATTGAGGTAAAAATACATAAAAACTATAGGCAATTATAAAACAGCTCATATAATAACTGTTTGCCACACTTGACGACATGGAATTTTTATTATTCTATATAATTTCGATTTGTAAAAAAATTTTTGAAAACAACTACGAAACTAATGTTATATTAGATATTTTTTAAATGCTACTTCTCTTCTATCGCTAAGAATATTTTTCCCTAAAAAGCAAAATAACCAATTACTAGGTGGGAATTGAAACAACTAAATCGAAATCGCTATTAAATTTGCCATGCACACATCTCCTGAAATATTTGTTAATACATTGTCCGATTGAAAAAAAATTGTCCGTTTGTTTTTTCAGCTCCTATGGCCCCAAATCTTTTAGGTGGCACCATGAGTGGGTGCGCTTTTTACCCCATTCATTCCATTTAGGTGTATAAGGATCCTACCAAGACTTAAGGAGCCCAAGCTAACCTCACCTGCAAGTGGTGTACTTGCCGATCATCGGACGAGGCTCTGGCGAACATAACTGTGTCCGGCAAGCGGCGATAGGCTCGCCATCTATTACTTGGGACCAATTAATATAATAATTAGCGAAATGTGGGCGTATAGTATGCCTCTGCCTAACCCTTCGGGGAACATGTATGTATTCCACGATATGAATGAGTCGTAACACAATCTTAATACTTACCAAGTTGAAACAACTTGAAAAATAGTAAGTATTGTCGGAGGCCACAAACAAATTAGTAGGAAGTAAACTTGTTCGTTACGAATAAAGTTATATGAAACGCTCCCAATGGAAGACGAACTAGAAATTTATTTACATTACAATTTTTTAACCATACTTACTTGCCACTCACAAGAACAATGTTTTGGGACACAATCTTTTTCCCTAACCAGGTCTCATAAAAATCGGCTCCATGGTTTTGTAAATAAATGGTAAATAACAAACTAACCTTTGTATGTATAATTTAAGTAAAGGTTTCTCAGTGTTTCTTATAATGTGTCGGTATGATATGAAACCATAAAACCTCAGTTAAAATAAAATAAATATTTTCAGACAATTACACCAATTATTTAGTTCCAAGATAAAATCATTAAGAACTTGTGTTATTGATACTAAACAACGGATAAACATGCTTAATTTTTTTTTTGTAAATACATATTTAATATACATAGGAAAACACTTAGACCAGAACAAATATTAATGTTTATGCACACAAAGATTTGTCCTGTGTAGGAATCGAACCCACGACCTCTGGAGTGAAGTGCAGGTATACTGACCGCAACGCCATATCGGTCGTCATTAGTTGTCATAATATTATCATGCTGAGATATTATTCATATTACTGTCATATTATTTATTAATAAACTTAGTCAAAAAGAAGTACAAAATAATGAAGCCGTAAAAAGATCATGATTTAACTATGTTACATATTTCATCAGTATCGATGACCAGGAATTTTACTAATTAGGGACAGATTTAGCGGTGTTTGTTAAATACTTAATGTTTATAAAGACCAAGCGTGCACAAAATGTGCTCGAGTAATTCAGATGCACGCAACTAAATGAGCGATGCGTGAATATCACCTAAATTGTGCACTGTTACTGCTCCTAAAGTAAATAAGTTTATTTACTTTAGACGATGTTATTTTAATATTACTCAAGGTAATAAGAAGAGTCTACCAGATCGTAAGCAGTCATCAATATTACCATTGTATTAGCTTTTTTATGTCTTACTATTGGAAGTCTTAGGACAAATGCACAATATGAAAACTAACTCGGGTGTTACTCGTTGCGTGTACCAATAAATAGCCGTCCTTTAGCTAGAAAGCCGCTAAGTGTCAGAGGGTAATTTCTGAAATATAAACTCTGTTGTATTACAGCAGCGCTTAAATTCCAAAAAATACTTACTGTACGTTAGCCACATTTTAGCTAATGGACGGCAGAATAATTATTAAGGCTAGGTATTCCTGCTGAAGCCGAGCTTTTGAGTTTTTTAAAACCATCTGAGACATAGAAAATAGTGTTTTAAATTCTGAAAAAAAGATATGTATTAGTTTAAGATCTAGTCTAGTCAAAGTCGCATTCAGATACAAGATCTATTAAAATTAACTCGATGTAAAAAAATCCAGAAGTAGCCCCTTTTTGTAATGTTTTTTCAGTATTATGACTAAACTACTCATATTTTACATAAAAATTTTTTACTCAAATAAAGCCACTATATATTTATAGACAAATTCGCAGAGATTGACTTGATAAAATGATTTTCTTAATTACTATGATTTAATATCTACTAAATATGCGAGCGCCAGATGAACAGGCCCGATCAGTCGCGCGCTGGCGCTTACGGGCGATGGACCTGTGTCAGTGTTTTCCGCGACGATTACATAACTGCGCGTGCACCAAATAATACGTTTTTGACGAATTTATAAAATTGTTGCAAGTTATACATTATGGGCATTAAACAACGCATGCGAAAAAAGTCGAATGCACTCCAACGATATGCGAAGTAAGTAAATATTTTTATAATTTAGTCTTTATTATATTTAAATTATTAATATATGTTATATAATATTATATATTTGTTATAGATTTCATTGTCTTTCAATTTCTGATTGGTAATTTATGAAAATATCACGTCTAAAATTACGGTCATAGTGCCATAGTATAAGAATATCAGTATAACTACTGAAGGTAGCAAAGATTTAAATAATTTTTTGTCTATATCGATATCTCTGCCTGCCGTTTGCAAAATAAATAAATATGAGTAAATAGTAATAAGTACTCTATTTACTCTTTATTGTAGGTCAATGATGCAGTCTAAAAAACTGTCATGGACACTGACGCAGTATTAAATCTCATACCTGGGAATACAACTGAAAACAGGTAAGTAATTCTACTTACCATAGATCGGAATAGGTAGTTAGTACCTTTTTACGTTCTTAAGGTGAAGATGGTTAATTTTTTTTTATTAAATTAGACTTTATGATATAATATTAAACACTGTACAATAACTGATTTGTTCCCAACTTGGCACCTTCCTATCTCGACAACCAATAAATTATGCCCAAAAAAACTTCCCGCCTTGAAATCTGTTATAAATCATTATTAGAAACTTATAGTAGTCGAGAAAATGGAATCTCAGTACGTGGCCAAAAGCATAATAATGAATGCACTTAAAAACGGTTTGGCGCATAGACCACGGCGCTTCATCGCACATTGCTTTTATCTTGCTCATTCTTTTACTAATTTTAATTGGTACATTTCTACGAATTTTATAACACCGACAATAAACCTGCAAAATGAATTAGTATTTAGAGCAGTACTGTTTTCTATGCAGGTTAAAATAATAATAAAAAAATGCCAGTTGCAATAGTAATCAACACAAATATTTGTAATTAAAACTCTTTGAAGAAACTCTGGGGACCGGGCTATATAATATCGTTCGAGGAATCCTTATAAAAACCAAACAAATATGAACAGAAGTGTACTTTTGATGTATGACATTTTAAATGATTTATTATAGAGTGCCAAGATGAAAGTTTATCGCAGATAAGGTGCCGAGTTGGGAATAAACCTAGTAACTAACATGCGGTTAATTTTAAGGCACACGGATATTGCAACAGGTAGTAACATGGCTGACGTCTCCAACAACTCTTTTATTAGATTGGACCCTGTCGATCCTCAATAAACTGGAACTTTTACGTACTTATCATAGTTTGTATAATAACATTTATCTTTATAAGTTTATACCTATTTTTGAGTCTATTAACTTGACATAAAAACTAAACTCATCTTGTCACCTCTAAGATAATCTATGGTTGACTAGGAAATATTCCTAAGTGAAATAAGTCACATATTTTACATTTTATAATATTATAATGTAAATTTGATGCAATAAAGAGCTTAGAAACTAAAAAAACTCAGGCTATACTATATACCTCCCAACAAAATATAATAATACTTAATCTAAAAGAAATAAAACTTAGCATATGCGTTCACTGTTTCAGAGATACTGAAGAGCCCGAAAATCCGCTGATCGTAGAAAATGAACTCAAAGAAGATGAATTTCAACCTGTTTCGGGGCGGCGAGTGGTTGATATAAATTATATTTTACAGAAGTTACAAGAAAAAGCTTGTCACAATGGTCTATTTAACTGCACACTAGGTAACTTCCGTTTGATTAGTGAAACACGACGAGGACTTTTATCGGTATATCGTTTTGAGTGCAAGATGTGCAAACAAATATACTTGATTAATTCTGAAGACCAAAACGACAAAGAACAAGTGAATCTAAATATAGCCGCTACTACTAGAATAGTAGCTTCAGATATCGGCTTTTCTCAATGTGAAGAATTATGTTCAGCTATGGATATTCCGGTGTTCAGTTCAAAATACTATTCAAAATTAGTAGATTAAGTGTTTGAAAAATGGACAAATATTGATTATGTTCAGTCCATTGCGTTGTTATCTCCTGAGCCACAATCAGATGTGCAACCGGATACAAGCACACGAGAAATAAATTTTAAAGAATTTTGATAATATGCATAATAATATTTTATGTCTGTATTTAATAACAATGTAAATTTGTTTTATTTGATACTTCCTTCTTATCCTTTATATTTTTGAAATACATAACCCAAATATACGAACTAAATACAAATAGAGAGGAAGATTAAAAATTCTGTAACCTTTAAGAGGTACAAATCTGAGTGGGTATTTGAATTTAATTGGTTACTTCATTTATTTGCGAATCTCTATACTGTGTCTCTGACGGGGTCACAGTTAGAAATATGTACGTTATTATAAAAAAATGGTTGCCTGTAAAGTCGTTTTTACGGGCGAAGATTTTACGTGACAACGTCTTTTTCTCGGTAGAATATTTATTGATATGAATATAATTAAATTGCACAATAGGAACAAGGAATTGAATGAAAATAAGAATTGCACAAATTTTAACTATAGAAATATATTTTGTTTACTAAAACATTGTACACTAGTGCTGCGCGCGCGGCAGACCGATCATAGTTGAGTGGGAGAGAGACGCAAGGCATTCGCCGGGCCTCTCTCTCGTTCGGTGACTCATCGTAACGTTACCGAGCGTTACACTTTTTCATAAGTGACTCCCAGCCGCAACCTAATTTAAGACGTTGTCACGTCAATATATGAGTAAACTATAAAAATAACATATAAGTATATGCCATAATCCTACTGTATAAACTTTGACTATGGCTCAAGCGCATGCTTGGCCGGGAGGGGTCACGTGGTCTCGCGCGCGTCGTGTTTGCTTACGTTACGCTAGTATTTAGCAAGGGCGAGAAGGACTTTTTTGCCTACAGCGCTCGGAATACCTCGCCTTAATTCACTACTGTCAATATAATGATCAGGGGCGTCATGAGGTGCTGCAAGAACACCAGGGCTGCTGGGAGCTCTGTCTCAGTGGCTTATACGCTGAACCAGCATATATAATATCGCACAATGTTTTTGTGAGTTATATCTTTTTATTTGTTACTGATTACGATTGCTTTCTATTTGCTGATGATATTAGTATAATTATACCAATAAACAATGGTAAGAATTATAATTGTGAAATCAATGAAACCATGTGCAAAATAGATGACTGGCTTTGTAATAATAATTTAAAATTAAATTTAGAAAAAACAGCATATAATATATACAGTTTATAAATAAAAATGGAAAAAAAACATCCCCTAACTGTAACAGTGAGAGATAAAAAAATTCTAGAAAATAATGAAATAAAATTTCTTGGTATAGTTTTAGACGACAAATGCAACTGGGAAAAACATATAAACGGGATTTGTAATAAAATGCACTCATTTACTTATGCCTTATGGCGACTAGTTAAAATTAGCAATTTAGCATCTGCTATACAAGCGTATCATGGCTATGTAGGATCGTTACTTAGATGTAGAATTATTATTTGGGGTAATTCCTGTCAAATAAAGCGAGCATTTATTTCCCAAAAAGCCTATATAAGAGCAATCTGTAATGTTCACATCATGACATCCTGTAGGCCTTTGTTTAAAAACCTTCAAATATTAACTGTTGCATCCTTATATACATACGAGATTTGTGTTTTTTTTCGGGCACATCCCGAATTGTATTAAAAAGAGCATAGAGATACAAGTAGGTATCCAAATAAACTGACTCTGCCAATCATGTCTACTGCATCTTATGCGAAGAACAGCTATGTCATGTCTATTAAAGTCTACAATAGGCTCGACAATAACCTTAAGCTGATGCCATTGAATAAATTCAAAGTACATTTAAAAAAATGGCTTGTTGATAAATGTTTTTATTCACTGAGTGAATATTTTGAACATAAATTTATGTTTGTTTGATTAGAATCCTCTAATTATATTTTTGCATACCAGTTACTGGTGAAATATGCGGACTGTATTAAATTTTAAGACCACTCATGTACCATATTTTATGTGAAATAAACAGTCTTTGTCTTTTAGCTTATCTATACATATAGGTACAATTCAACCCCTTTTTTTCGGGGTCGGTCAGAAATGATAACCGAAGTTAAAAGGAGTTCAAAAAGTCAGTCTCTGAATGAGTGACCTTTGATATCGAGCGAGTGCTTCGGAAGGCATATTAAACTATTGTTCCTGGTTATTATATGTGTTTATCACCCATAATCATAACCGGGACTGGGTTGTATAGCCATTTTGGAGGCGAGTAATATCATATCTGTCTCTCCCAATCTACACAGTGTCTGCTTGGTGAAGTACCGTCAGAGGAGGATCCATGTTCAGTAGTGGGACGTGCGTGGGCTTAAATTATACTGAACATTACAGCACTATTATAATACAACATTTAAAAAAATATCTTTCTTAAAAAATCAATTAGCACTATCAAAAAACATCTTTCCGTCGTTGTTTTATTCTGTGGATATAACACCAATTAAAAATATATATATATATATATATAAATTTAACTTTTTTATATAAAATCGACAAGTTGGATTTCGGAGAAAGTAACATTAAACATTTATGGGATATTTCAAAACTTATGAAAATTTTAATGTTAGAATATTTTGTCTAGATATTTTAATCTAGATATTTTGAATATTTTCTTCTGGAAAAACTAAAATATTGAATATTTTTAAGAACAAGTTTCTTAGATTAGCTGTATCAAAAAAATTTAAATATTTTTGAGGCAAACCGGAAAGTTGAGAAATTTTTATCGGCCTTATAAGGGATTTGCTTGGACCCCTAGATCTATCGACTATAGTTGTGCAAGGCACGTCCGCTACCTTGAAAAGTATGAAGCTTGCTTTAAGATCGCTAGTAGTCATATATAGACGTAAATAACCTAATTCTATTTTATCTATTCGTAATTATCCTAGGTAAAGCGGTATTCGCGCTCGCGCAATAATGATAAAAACAAAAACTTTTTTATTCTTTTAAATAATGGCTTCGTGTGTTTAGCACATTTAGCCAGATATAATATTTATAACATATAAATCATAGTAAATTAGAATAAGTGGTGATCAAAATGATATAATATGGTAAACCCCTTGAGTCCTTAGTAAAGATATAGGACTATACTGAGATCTCGCATGGACTTCTTGAGAGAATTTGAAAAGTGATGTTGCACTGTTTTGTTTCATTTACGAACACTTATGTGCGTTCACAAACACTTAAAGGTTAATAATCCACCGTTATTACACATTAATGTTCGAAATATCACAAATTTGGAAAATAAAACAAAACTTCGCTTTCCCGCCAAGAAGTATTTTATATAGTTCTACATTGCTATTCCCTTGCAGGGTACATATTGTGCTGTACTAAATTAAATATTTTATAACATTGTATACCTAAACCACATGTAACGCAATAAACGATTTGAATTTAATTGACATTAACAAAATAAATATTGTTTTAAAAAGCATCGTTTTTATATATCGACCGGCCGTATTTATACCGGACCTATTTATAATTTTCATTAAGTACAAGTATTTCGTCTCATTATTTGCGAAGTAATAATTAAAAAAAAATCATGGCGGCATCAAGTAAGCAGCAGCTGAACAAGTAATTTGAAGCAAGGAAGCGCTCAATATTAAATGATAAACTACCAAGACCATGGACCATAACGAGGCACAGGGCATCTCATTCGTATCTTCATTACCACTCATTCTCATTTGCTATGAATTAAATATGATTAATATATCTAACTTTGGGACGTTTGGAACCCCTTTTATAATAAATATAGTGATCAGATTGAAATGGTTCAGCGCAAGTTTCTTAAAGCAACACACTATAAGTGTTTACACTCACGTAAGTCATACAAATACCTTCTAAACAAATTTTCTATGCACTCTCTTAAGGTCCGAAGGTCATTTCTTGATTATTCATTTTTGTATAAGCTCCTGCACGGCGGTTTTGATTCTATAGATTTGATAGGAAATATAAAATACTGCACACCGAGTTTTTCTCAACGAATTAGAGAGTCTCGTCCGCACAGCCTATTTATCACTGATTGCTCGAATACGAATGCAGGTAAACGCGTACCTCTCTCACGTATCGTAAATTCTTTCAATGACAACACAAAGGGCATTGACATATTTGCACTCTCTCCACATAAGTTTAAGCGGGAGATATTGCAAGCATTGGCACCAGTAGAATAAAGTACACAATGTTATTTTTTACTGGCTTTATTTATTATTTATTTTTTAAATGTACAGATAAATCTAATTCTA
Organism: Musotima nitidalis; assembly: GCA_949126915.1. Classification (NCBI taxonomy): domain Eukaryota; kingdom Metazoa; phylum Arthropoda; class Insecta; order Lepidoptera; family Crambidae; genus Musotima; species Musotima nitidalis. Next base: position 7,424,233 of record OX421418.1, on the reverse strand, counting down.
TCACAAATATTATTGTTAGGGTAAAATATTATTTAGAGAATAAAATATTATTGTATTTGTTATTAGATTAAGCAATATGTGTATAATTGATGAAGCTAAGTTTCGTTTCATATGTTTAACATTCTGTCGTGGATAACGTCGCTGGTTACGCAATGAACCAAATTTAGTTTTAGCCTTTTTAATATTATATATTGTGTAACTGTTTGTTGTCCTAAATATAATAAAATAAAAAATAAAATAAATAACTAACTTTACACTGGCTAAATGTGCTAAACGCACAACGCCATTATGAAAAAGAAGGAAAAAAAAGTATATGAATGAGTTTTGGTGCTAACGCGGGAAAATACACAATTCAGAAATATTTTATTTCCCAATACTAGTCTAGATTCGGCAGAACTTCTTAGGCAATGTAGGAAAGTGACATATTGCAGTGAATTGTGTGAATTCTCAGTGTTGATTCCAAAACTCCCAAGAAGTCTCTAGTAAAGTCTCCACCATTATTTTGACGTATGAAAGACTTAACTCTTTTTTTTTTATTTTTTTTTATTATCGTCTATAAAAAAAATGCTGCTTATGCACTGTCTCCCGGCCAAAAGGGGGAGACCGGGAGGGGGTGTGGGGCTCAATGGGGCCGACGCGACCACCGCAGTCCTACCCACTAAAAAACTTCAGACGACGCCCACCGCTGTTGAAAAGGGGCGAGGCACCAGTGCCCGGGTTTGTAGCTTCTGGTACCCCGCCCGCGGCCAACGTCCCCCGGATCAGAGGGCCTACTATAATTCAACGAAAACGAAACTTCGTTGCATCTATCTCTGTCACTCCTTGGGTATATCATTATCGAGTGAAAGGAATGAGTATAGCGAAATTTCGTTTTCGTTGAATTAGAGTAGGCCCTCAGAACCGGGGAGACCTCCTCAGGAAGGCGCAATTTGCAGCGCCCCCCCTACCTCTATGTGCGGCCATGGCGTAACTGGCCGACTTCGGGGGGGGTCTATGGCGAGACGGAAGGGGCCCCCTGCCCCCGCCGCCTAAGACCCTCCGGGCGCTGCCTGACGGGCCCTCCTGGCCCAAAGACTTAACTCTAACTTAACTAGACTATGATGGACTTTACTTGAATTTGACTGTACTAAATGACGAAAATGCGGCAATAATGCAAATAACTTGATTAATTATATTACTTGACACTGGCTAGACTAAACGAGTGAGTCCATATCGAAGAGAAAAAAAAGTTCATGAAGGGAATTTTAGCGCCAACAAGGAAAAGAAAAATCGCGGTAATATATTATATTCCAGAATTAGTGTACATTTGCGTTTTTATGTGCAAATACTTTATTTGTATAATTATAGACATAACTTCTTGAGCAAAGTGCATTAATGTGGGAAGCTGGTAAAGTATTATATTGCGATTTATCCGTTTTGGTTACAAAAATCCATAGTCGTTATATAAGTATACCTTGAAATACAATATTTTAAACAAAATGTAAATTTAAAATTATAATAACATATATATATTATATTAAGGTAATTTAATTGTACCTATTTGAAAATTTTAACTTAATACATACAATCACGCCTGCTTCCCCGAAGGGGTAGGCAGAGGCATATTATGAGCCCACATTTCGCCAATTATATTGTTTTTTCCACGTAATAGGTGGCGAGCCTATTGCCGCTTATAGGGTACTTTTATGTTCGCCGTTCGTCGGCCGTTGATCGGCAGGTGCACCACTTGCAAGTGAGGTTGGCTTGAGCTCCTCAGATCTTGGTAGAAGCCCTATACACCCTGGATTTAATACATACGACATGTTTAAGGCTCTGACACTTTTGGCCAAACATATTGTATGTATGTGTGATACCCCTAAAACATGAAATCATAGGCTTATAAATATACTATCAAGAGATCTTGTTTTTAACTTGAAATACTTGTGTGTTTACGCAGTTCACTCGCATACGAATCTCTATGTAGTAAGAATAATTGGCGTGGTTATTGATTTCTCCCTTTTCAATGTTACTACAATACAATATGTATGTATACAATATTGAATTACTCATATCTTATATGTATTACAGTTCGTTGTGGACCCTGTCGGGCACGGCAAGTAATTCTACGGGACGAATTATAATAAAAACGTGGATTTAATATTGTGAATTTTTCCTTATCTAAGGATAGAGGGATTCGGGTTATACTCCACCTCGCAGACTCTAAAAGATCTAATACTAATAGTATCGACATAAATATCTGAGTAATTTTAACTCACTAGCTCAAATAGGAACTCATTTCTCTAAAATATTCATATAAGTGACCAACATCTGTCCGCTTCCAACACGCACATAATTATTATTTCACGTATAGTAACTATAGTATTCTCGTGTTTCTATCATCACGGCAACCAACTGGTTTCTAGACTCTATTGAATTACTATTGTAACAAATAACTCGTCAGTTTTCCGCTATATCGTAAAGTAAATGTGATATTGCAGATAAATCATCAAATAAGTAATAATAGTTTAAAAAAAATTGTGTTGGCAAATGCCTTCAATAGTTAAAAAAGGTTTAAGGCATTTGCCAACACAACATTTTTTTTGTGACGCCTCGTCATAATTACTATCTGCCTAATCGTTGATACAGTCAATTAAAAATTTGAGCGCTATATTACGTGGAACAAACTCGGTAACAAGCTCACCAAACTCAAGCAAATATCGTTTTGCTTACAAGACCTGAGAATGTAGAAGCTGGAAAACATGCGTCGGCAAAGAATTCTAAAGCGGAATGTCTTAAAGATGAATGACTTATCACTTTATTTGGTTATAGTCTATATAATGACGGTAGAAGACATTGGGGGAAGCAATGTCTGCGCAGCTGGAGGTCTTTAAGAGACGCTGTAACCTTAGCTCATGGATGCGTACCTCGAGGAGGTATTTAGCGGGACAACACCCTCTTTGCCTTATGCTTTGCCAATCAAGTAGTTATGCGACTTAAAAATTAAACTTACAGATCTATGGACAATATATCACAATGCAGGATTCACGCATGAAGAATTTCAACTTTGCATTAATTATTAAATCAACAAGAACACATTATTTTTAAACTAATTATTCAGTGTTATATTTTTTTAATCATTAGCATCCTAGTACAGTGACCTAGACGAAATTGTATACTTATAACAATTAAACTTTTTGTAGAGACCTAAAACTGCTTTTGTAGCTTAATACGAGTCACTAGAACTCATATTAGTAGATAACTAGATGGTATAATGCTTCACAGATAGGCAAATAGGTATCGTAAATTAACAGTCTACAACTCATAATTATAATTATATAAATATTATCATAACAATCAAAAAGATTTAAGTTTCACACATTTTATTTGATTCAAATAACAACTTAAAAAAATTCAATTTCTTAGTTAAGTATAAATAAAATAATTCCGCATTCTCGCCTTATATAAAAAGTAATTAAATGTAACAATTTTTTTTAAACACTACAGTAATTAGTGTATTATTTATACTAGTAGATTAATGGAAATCTCATAAGATAAGTTATTTAATTAATGCTAGTTTCTTTCTTGTTTTCATAAAACAACCAACTTAAATGTTTAAAAAGACACTCAAACTAGTAAAAACTCCGAAATGAATGTTGCTTATATTTCTCTATTGCATTGTTATTAACATTTTTTATATGTCCATTTTGTTTGTGTAAATTTGACGAATCGCAATTATCATATTCATCTTTTTTTTAATGTCACGTCACAATGACCACATCCTGCGAGACGGTAAGCAGTCGATGCAGTTCATAAAAAAATGAAAGCGCTTCATACCGTGAAATAAGCACGGTACCAAGCGCGTCCACTCATGACGGCCTGTTAAAATGCCGTTTCACGCCCCGCTTAAAAGACCCGAGATCATAGGAAACACATAAGCCGGCAGCGAATTCCAGAGCTTAGTGATGGTGGTGGTGGCATTGCTTAGAAACGACCTCTCGAATTTCTTGGTTCGAGTGCTGATAGTCTGCACAGTATGAGTATGGTTTCTAAGACCATCACGTGTCGTTCGGGAGGTGAGATCGAAAAGCTCCTTAGAACACCCGCCATAGTAGTTCCGGTAGAAGACACTGCAATGTCTCTACGCAGCTATAGATCCTAGAGTAAGGGTGTTACGTCAGCATCCTCTATAATGCGCTCGCCGTTGCAGTCTGTCAAGTGCGTCGAGGAGATACTTAGCAGAACCGTCCCTAAGATGAAAACAATACTCTACACTCGATCGCACTTGAGTCTTGTACAACAAGCAGCGCTGCTCGGGAGTGAAAATCGCCTCACCTTATTGAGTATACCCAACTTACAGAAGGGCAAATGGGCAACGGAGCGTTCTGAAAAAAGGGAGGAGTAAGGAAGGGAGCAACCTTTGACGATAATGTACAAACCTGAGTTTTGATGGCATTAAACTCGACCAGGTTTTTTAAATCCCCACTGAGTGACAAGATCGAGAGTCCGGTTCACTTTGGAAACCAGGTCTTGCCTTTGCACTTGACTGCTTACCATCAGGCAAAATGTAGTCATTAGACGAGTCACAAAAAAAAATTAAAGCATTAGATAAAAAACTCATTAAAGCTATTTTCTATCGTTTTGAAATAAGATAATGAAGGTAACCAGGGTGAGAGCACGGGCACAACCTACTATCATATTTTATAATGGTAAATAATGATAGTTGCCTTGTTAAAACTAGACCATTAACTTATACGGTTCCTATAATTGATTTAGACACATTAAGCACTATAAATGACACTACCAAATAAGCCTCTAATAATGAAATCTATGAGGAAATTGTGAAACATTGTTGATCGCCTCCCGCAGTTTTAAGGTGTAAGTGATTTTGGAGCTTGCTCTTATGACGGAAGCTGCGGATTTAAATCTGACCACTGGTCTAGTTGATAGCAATACTTATTCTAAACTTGACTTGCTACCAACATAGTGAGCAACATTTTAGTAGACCCTTACAATAAAGATATGGACATTTTATCAAGTTTTGATCGAAAATAAAATAACCGTCAGACCGTTAAGTGTCTATGTGTTATATTAGGTCGGGGAAAAAGTCTTTTCGCATAACGCAGGTATAAACTTATTATAAAATTTTTTTGACTGTACTATTTGTGTCTGGCTGGTTTTGGTAACATTAAAAAGGTTCCATTATAAAGAAAAGAAAAAAATAAAAAAAAGTTGTTTCCCGCTATTTTTCATTTGTTTTTCTCTCCGTAAAAATGAGTGAATCTAATGAAGAAATTCGATACATTTTAAAATTTTATTATAAAAAACGCAAAAATGCAACTCAAGCAGTGAAAAAAATTTGTGATGTTTATGGACCTGATGCAGTGTCAGTAAGAGTAGCACAAATTTGGTTCAAACGTTTTCAGTCCGGAAATTTTGATGTTAAAGATGCACCTCGCTCTGGTCGCCCTGTTACGAATAAAATGGACGCCATTTTTGAAAGAGTGGAGCAAGATCGGCATAATAGTAGTTACGATGTAGCTGAAGAACTGGGAATTGACCACAATACAGTTTTGACCCATTTGAAGAAAGCTGGTTATACAAAAAAGCTCGATATTTGGGTGCCACACGAGCTCACTCAAAGAAACTTAATGAACCGTGTACTCATTTGCGATTCATTATTGAGACGTAATGAAACCGAGCCGTTTTTGAAGAGATTGATAACTGGCGATGAAAAGTGGATCACGTACGACAAGAACGTGCGAAAAAGGTCGTGGTCGAAAGTTGGCCAGGCTTCACAGACTGTGGCCAAACCTGGCCTAACACGAAATAAGGTGATGCTGTGTGTATGGTGGGATTGGAAGGGCATTGTTTATTATGAGCTTTTACCGCCCGGCAAAACCATCGATTCTGATCTTTACTGCCAGCAACTGATGAGATTAAAGGAAGCAGTCGAGAGAAAACGGCCGGAATTGATCAACAGGAAGGGTGTGGTCTTTCATCACGATAACGCTAGACCACACACATCTTTAGCCACTCAGCAAAAATTAAGAGAGTTCGACTGGGAGGTCCTAGTGCATCCACCATATAGCCCTGACCTTGCGCCTTCAGATTTTCACCTGTTTCGGTCTCTGCAGAATTCTTTAGGTTCTGTAAGGTTGACCTCAAGAGAGGACTGCCAAAACTATTTGTCCCGTTTTTTTGATCAGAAGTCCCAAAGTTTCTACAGTAACGGGATAATGTCTCTGCCCACAAAATGGCAGAAAGTTATTCAACAAAACGGTACATATATATTGTAAATAAATGTAAATAAACTTTGAAAAAAATGTCTTGACTTTTCATACAAAAATACGAAAAGACTTTTTCCCCAACCTATTATGTATCAAGAATTCCAAACTCAAGTTTAGGTTTGCATTATTCTGTTTCGAATTTAGTGATTTCTTTGCTTTCGTGCTGTTTGATTTTTTATCACATGTCATAACATCCCACAACTGAGCAAGAACCTCCTCTCATATACCAAGGTGTGAGGGGTTTGGGTCATGCTGCACCACGCTTACCCAGGTGGAGGCAGGTGTATGGCGTCCTGCTGATAGAAATTTTCAAGCCGCTCAATTAGGACTCTAACATACCTTAATGACTACGCTTATCACGTTGAGTGATACCCGGCACCAACGGCTTAATGTGCCTTCCGAAGCACTTTATAAAAAATGCCTCACAAACGGTCACCCATCCAAGGACTGATTTCTGTAAAATCTGCTGCACTTCGGTGATCGTTTCCGACCACCGAGCACCGCGGAGCTACGAGCACTTCTCCACATTACTTACAACTTAAAAAAATGCTTTAGACGTTTTCCTCCGTGACACGAGCGCAGCAGATCTCGAAAGATTAATGATATGTTTAGGGAAAAACGTTTCTGATTTATAGTTTTTGACCTACAGAACTCTCTAGTTAGAGTTAGCTCTTAGAACCTCCCCGCTTGGCTGAAGCGTGCAGAAAGCCGTCAGTTGTTACTGTACCGGAAGCAAATAAGCAGCGAAGAAAGCCGATTTCTGATGATATTATAAAAATATCTGTTCACGCGCATCTTTGTGCACGGCCATTATCGAAGTGCTGCTAAATCGAAACAACCCCAAATAAGCTGGAACACATTGTTGAGGTGCACTTGCATGTCACCGCTCCATAAGCCCGCTGCGTGTAGCTAATCCGCGAAATGACTGACAGCAAGAATTTATTATAGCTGCTTTTACTGGTATTGTACAGCACACAGCGAGGTATTACAAATATGTAACACCTTATAGACATCGACCTGCTCTCCCTCTCGAAAGCCTCATTATCGCATAAATCAATCGTGACCCAGTGACCCACCCTTTGTGAGGTTGCATCACAAACGTGACACAGGTAGATATGACAGAATACATTAGGTGTACCAGCTTCAAAAAGAATGTACTCACTCATAACAAGCAAGTTTCTGAGCCCTTGGGCCACAGTATATAGATAGTACACCCACAGTGTTTGCGCACTGCACGTTTACCATGTATGTTTATTCGCTATTTAGTTTGACCGCTAACATTGGAACGTTTTCTAAGGACGTGTATAGTTGATCAGGTCACATAGTCAGATCATAAGGAGATCACTTTATTAGTCGAGATTATATGACACATTATTTTTAAAATATTGACCATCTACAAATACTCATAAAACAAGTTTACGCTCTTCTCTTTTTTCTTCTTCTTCTCCACGTAATTTAACGGCGGTTTATGTCAAATCCATATTTTTCTTTTGAATCCTTCCTCGATGTGAATTTTGAATAATTGATCTATCGAATCTTTATCGAACTTCGTATTCGTTTTACAAAGGTTACCTTTTCTAAACTCTATAGCACATGTAATGTTTGTCTGTAAAATTGATTTAAAGGCGAACAACATTTCATACATAATTAATAACACAGTAATGGCAACATTTTTGTTTCCCACATGCCCTATAATTAATTATCGTTTTTCTCAAAGGCAAGGTCAGTTGTCTTGTAGACTATAGAGTGTTAATAACAGTATTATTCTGCAAATTTGACAGATTTTTTTATCGGTATCCGTGTTAGATTGTTCAAATAACAAGCTTTAAATAAAAATTTGATGGCTCTTTCTTTTCAAGCTGCACTTATCTTTTATATTGTACTAAAAGTGCTTGTATTGTATTGCTTGTGCTGTATCAAACCAATTGAAATATCGGTCTTCAAACCAACGAATTACCCATAGCCTGAGTAATGGGTTGGTTTGAAGACCGATATGGCGTGGTGGCGAGTATACCCGCACTTCGCCCCTAAGGTTGCGGGTTCGATTCCCACACAGAAAAAATCTTTGCGTGCGTAAATACAAATATATTCTAAATAGATGAATGCTTATTCTGGTGGTAAAATTAGTATTTATTTAAAAAAAGTATTGATGTATGTATGTTAGTTATTTAGATTTCATAACACAAGTTCTTAATGATACTTATCTTGGAATTAAATAATTTGTGTACATGTTTAATAAATGAATTGGTTGATGTTTTTATCGAAGTCATGAATGAAGTATGTCTTCGCAATCTCTCAGAAACCGGATTACAACGTAATTAATGCTAACAATAATTACGTTGTAATCCGGTAAGTGTAAGCTCAGCGCATAATCTCAGTACTCAAGTGATATATCTTTGATTATAAATTTTGAACTTCTAAACGAAATGTTTTAGTTTTAATTTTAATTTTGGTACGAATTTTACACTTTTCGGCTATCAGGCAGATTTAATAATCAGGCATAATCTCAGTACTCAAGTGATATATCTTTGACAATAAATTTCGAACTTCTGAACAAAATGTTTTAGTTTTAATTTTGGTACAAATTTTATACTTCTCGGCTATTAGGCAAATTTTTATATATAAATGAAGCTAAAGATGATAGAAAATCAAATTATGTTTTTTTGGACATATAATGATTTACATACCGATATCAAAATCGATATCACCCTATATATAAGCGATACGAGGTTTTTGGGAGTCTGATGACCTGTAAAACAGGTATTTACTCATACCTATTTCAGGCATCAGTCTCACACAAACAAACTGTTACCTTGTAATAATTATAATCATTTACATACTGCTAATGTACCAATTGTTTGTGTTGAGAAAAAATAAACATTATTATTATTATTATAACAAAAAAATAACAAAATAACATACATCAAATAACGCCTGTTTCCCCGATGGAGTAGGCAGAGGCATGTTATTAGCCCACCCTTTGCCAATTTTATTGTTGGTCCCACGTAATAGGTGGCGAATCCATTGCCGCTTACCGAGAACTTTTATGTTGGCCAAAACGTATGTAAAGAAGATTATTCTTTTAGGTTTTATTTGAAATATTTTAAATTCATTTTCTGTTTATATGAGTGTTTGTTGCCAAAAAAAAGAAACAAAAATAGCCGAGCTAAATTTTGTAGAAATATTGATATTTTACGAATGCACGAACAAGAAGTAGTATTAGGTAATAATAACAAAAGATTAAATGATTTCTTCCTTTTCTGAACAAAGATTTTGTTATGGCTGATGTAACGTTAAGGCACTTCAATATTGAATCAATCAAAGTCTAGGTACCAAGTTATGAATGAAATATGTCGTCACAATCACCTAAGACATGTTTAATGAGATTCATGTTATAATGTGTAAGCTTAGCATACTATCAGGCGATAAATAATTAACAATATGTTTTTAATCTCTAAAAGTAATGTTAAGAAGAAAGTTTGTTTTTGCGAAGAACGGAAGAAGAACTCGGCTATCGGGCAGATTTTTATATTGTGATCAAGATTATAAAATGTTACCCGTTAACGCGAATCAGTATCAAAATATTATTAAGTCTGACATTATAATAGATAAAACAAGCTTCACCTAGAATCATAAATAACATTTTATATTATGGTTTCTCTATAGTCGGTCCCTCATGTCTGAGGATCGTGGTTAGCATCGGAGTAACATCTGGAGCGGATGATCTGCTTCCACCGGTTCCGATCCAGCGCGTGTTTCACGACCGCGTAGAATTTGGAGGACGATGAGTCTTTCACTTGATAGTTTCATCTGGTCGGTGCACGACCACGCGATCGTTTGCCTTCTGTGTTTCCAACGACAATCAGTTTTTCCAGGCTTTCATCGCCTCTGCGCGCTATGTGGCCAAAGTACGAAAGAATACGTTGTTGGCATATGGCCGACAAGCGGGTTTTTATTTTGAGTTGACTCAATGGATGAGGAGACATTGGTGCGAGACTTGGATAAAATGCTAGACCGTAATTAAAAATGCCATAAGCTATATAACTCTTGGTACCTGCATTATAATTTAAAGAAATCGTGTTATATTTTATTGGATAGTTAGACGAATTTGAAAGGTTGAAGCTCGCAAATGTAAAATATAATTTATAGGCGGAAATGAACTGTGATTTATATGGAATAAACAACTCTATGTTACACTTATACAGTTACACAGTGTATGCATAAGTACGATTAAGTAGGTACCTACGATTAATTTAAAGTTATGTTAAGTATGATAAGTAACCATATGTGACCTTACTTTGTGACCTTTTTTACATTGACAATATTAAACTGAATTACCGGAGAGGTGACTGACTATTTTAATTAGTAATTTAAGTTGAATGAAAGCCACATTGACCACTATTGCAATACCATAAGTACGAGGAATTTCATAATCAAATATAAACCAACGCAACTAAATATACATGACTTTATCCTACGACCTTCTTATCCCCCCTGTTACGTTTGTACTGTCATTAGATGTGACATTGAAAAGTTAAATAGCATTATCTGATTGTTATAGTAGAGACAGTTGAACCATAATTAGGGTATTATATAAAGTCGCAAAATGTTTCATTAGTTTTAGGTAACACTATACATATTTATAACCTCTCAAGCGGGGCCTTTTCGTTAATAATAATAATAATAATAATACTTTATTGATACTTTCACAATTTCACTATAAAATACAGACACTGAATCCTATGTTAGGTTTCCCTGTGGTATAGGAGTCAGTTCCTTCCCAAAGAGAGATAACATTAATTGTGATGCAACACAAAAGGTACTCCTCAAGATCTAAACTAAATACAAAAAAAAAACAAAAGAAAACAAACAGAATTTAAGAGAAAAAAAAAAATTAAATTGTGTCTGAATGAATAAAATATAATAAAAAGTGTATAATAAAACATATAATATAAGATAAAAGTAAATAAATATAAAATATTACTCAGTTACTCTCATGCATTTTTGAACAATAATAATAACAATATATAAATAAGAATAACTATGTAACACACGGCTCAAGTGGTAATTTACATTAAAATAATAAATAAGTGCTCTTATAATTGGGAGAAAGTGATTGTTGCCATCAAATTCTCTATTTGATCATAGTCATAGGTTTGCAACCACCTAATGATCTCTGCTCTAATTGCATAGTTACTTAATTTTTTAATATGTGAATAGGCATCCCCATCAAATATATTGTACAACTTAGGAGTAATCACTTTGTAGTGCCTTTTAGCGAATACACTTTTGGCTGTGGGGATAATGCACTTATTACCTCGTCTTGCTGTCGAAAATCCCATCAAAGGAATGTTCATACGGTGGTATTTCCTTAGCGACTCATATATAAATAGTTTGCGAACACTTAGTACCTTTGTGAGAGAATATAGGTCATTCGTCGAATATCGATATGGCAGATTGAAAAGCACCTTCAGTATTGCTCTTTGAGCACGCTCTACTTTTATGATGTGGGTTTTTGCAGCAGCACCCCAACAACAGATACAGTAGGTAAGCACGCACTGACAGAGTGCCTTGTAAACCTGTATCTTTAAATTATCGTCAGCCACTTCTCTGAGGTTCTTGAATATATAAATTAACTTTCGGGTGCGTGAGGCAATCGAAGTTATATGCGAGTTCCATTTTAGGTTTTCATCTATATTCACTCCCAGATACCTGATACTCGATACTTGTTTGAGTTTTAGACAGTCGCAGCCCACTCTTACATCAGCGTGTCGTCTGTTACAAGGAAATGTGTGCACAACAAATTTATGGTCACATTTCTGGTCAACTTTTGTTTTTGTGAATGTCATGTACATAGTTTTAGTTGTATTTAGTGACAATAGGTTATCTTCTAGCCAGGACGTAACAATTGCCATTCCACTTTCTGCATGTTTTGTGACCTCTTCCCACGTTTTGCCTCGAAATAGAAGCGCTGTGTCGTGTGCATACATAAATAGTTGGCCGTTTTTAATAGGTATCTTGCAGAGTTCATTGACGTAGATCAGAAAGAGTGTTGGCCCGAGAGTACTTCCTTGTGGGACCCCATATGAACCTGCTGGTGTACTGTCGCTTTGGAACTTACCTATACGCACACTAGAAAATCGTGACGTAAGATAATCCCCAAACCAACTGTGTACAGTTCCTCTGACTCCTGCATTTTGTAGTCTTGCTAGCAAAATAGGCACCGAAACAGTGTCAAAGGCTTTTCGCATATCAAGGAAAACTCCAATACATTTATCCCCATTGTCCAGATATGAAGTTATCTCTATTGTCAGCTGTTGTACAGCGTCTTCCGTGGAACGCTTAGTTCTAAATCCAAATTGATTATTAGATAAGAGATTATTAGCCTCCATATATGAGACTAGCCTTTTATTGACCACCTTTTCGACAACTTTAGAAATATTACTCAAAAGGGAAATAGGGCGATAATTAGATGTAACATTTTTCTCCCCGTCTTTAAATATGGGTATGACTAGAGCATTTTTGAACAATGACGGAAAAACACCTGTTTCTAAGCTAAGATTTATCAAAAAGCTTATAGGTTTGGCTAGAATATCCACAAACTTTTGCAGCACTTTTGTTGGAATATTGTCAACGCCAAGTGCGCTATTAGTATTCAAAGAAAGAACAATGGATCTTACTTCAAATGGATCCGTGGGGAGAAATGACATGGATGTAGACGGTACAGATTTTTGGGTAGCTTTCTTGGCGAGGACATTTTCACTTACTACTTCGGTTAGTATCGAACTTGCTAAATTATGTCCTATGGTAGTGAAATATTCGTTCACAGTTCGGAGTGATTCTTCGGGACTTTCACTTATTTTAAGAAGTTCCAACGGCACATCTCTGTTCTTGTTTAGATTACATAGGTCTTTTATAATACTCCAAGTCTGTTTAATGTCATCCTTGTGTTTAAGTAGTTCCATATTATAATATTGCTTTTTAAGTGTTTTTATCAATTTGTTGCAAATGTTTCTATACCTTATATATTTTTCGACAGTTTTTTCGCATTCAGGTGAAGCTCTTGCCTGCTTTTGAAGCTTGTTACGTCTTCGTATAGATCGGACAACGCTTTCAGTAATCCAAGGCTTAAGAGGAATGTTTCGCTTAGAGGTTAATTTTACTGTAGAGTTAGCTTTGATAGCATTGTTGATTTTGGACACCAATATGCTTGTAGCAAGATTCAAGTCGCTTAGACTATAAAAACACTCATCCCATCTAATCTGTTTAAGACTCTCTTCCAGATTTGAGTAGTTTATTATAGTATTTTCCATACTTTGTATTTGTCTTGGAAAAGTTTTATCTACAATATTTAATAAAATAGGACTATGATCGGTAAGCTGTGGAAAAACAATAGTCTGCCACACGTTGTTAGTCTTAATCATGAAGTAATCAATACATGTATTAATTCGCGTAGGCAAATCTATTCCTTGTCTCAGCCCATACATAGCCATCAATTCCAGATATTCTAAAGCGTTTGTTGAGAGATTGTTAAGTGGGAAAATATCTATATTAATATCCCCCGTAAGTATAACATGTTTAGTTTTTATGTTTTTAAGTACCTCACTAAGAGATTCCAAGTAACGGGAAACATTAGTAAAACAGGGAGGTCTGTATGTACACAACAAAGTGTACTCATCGTTAAGAAGTATCACAAGACAATTACCATCACTCACTTTAGGTTCAAAGAATGATGATATTTTCACGTCCTCCCTGACGTAGACTACAACACCATCATTTTTGTTTATATGATGAGCAGTAAAAATCCTTTTATAACGGGGTAAGATTGGTGGTTCAAAGAATTCATTCAACCAACATTCGGTCAACACAAACACGTCCATTGCCATATTCAAACAACTACAAAATGCCAAAAACAAGCAATGCAATTGCGTTTTGAACACTAACTAACGAAATTGTCTGCGAATATTTTAAGCGGCCACCCGTTGGTGTTATGAATATCGAGCTAAAACGAGTAAATAAATCACGCTTGTTATATCAGAGCCCTCCTTAAATATTAATTTAATTATTTATTGTTACAATGAACATATAGCTAATATCGAGCCAAAACAAGCAAATAAATCACGTTTGTTGTATGGGAGCCTTCTTAAATATTTAATTTATTCTGTTTTTCAGTATTTTTTGTTATAGCGAATTGAATTGATTTATCTGATTATCACGGTTCATGAGATACAGACTGGTGACAGACCGACGGCGGACAGCGAACTCTTAGTAATAGGGTCCCGTTTTTTACCCTTTGGGTACAGAACCCTAAAATGGGAAAGAAATAATTAAAGTACATATCGACGCTTGAAAAGCAAAAAACCGGCATGGATGTATGTTCAGGAGAGCTCATCAAAGTTTATTTTTGCAGAAAAAATTTTAAAATGTAGAGTTTTTGTCATACATAAATATTTTTAACAGCCATTATTTATAATAGCTATAACTCCATAAACAAATTATTATCCTTACACTTTATATTCATATATTTTTGTCGGTTAGATAAAAAAATATCTAAAAAATATTTCAGATAAAACTATCTTCACGCAAGAATCTTCTCAGTTACCAACAGGTGTATTTGTTTATATTACATTAGCGATAGTCTATGCGAATAGGTAAAAAATTATAAGTTATAAAAAAATTATAAGCTGAGAAAATTGTCTTAGATATTTAATTTTAGTAAGAATCGTCAAGAAAATAACCCTATACAATAATTATTGAATTAAACTAACTGAAATATTTGCAAAACTTACCGACATTTTGTATGAGTTTAAGCAATAAAAATAGTTTTTCATATTTATTTTGTATTTATTATCTATACTAATATTATAAAGAGGAAAGATTTGTTTGTTTGTTTGTTTGTTTGTTTGTTTGTTTGTAATGAATAGGCTCCGAAACTACTGGACCGATTTCAAAAATTCTTTCACCTTTAGAAAGCTACATTATCCCCGAGTAACATAGGATATATTATATTTTTAAAAAAATTTGGGATCCTTACTAAAAATCCAATAATGTAACCCAAGGTGTAAAAAAATGACCTGAAAAATTCCTTACATAGCGTGCGCAGCGAAAACTATTGATGATAGAACAAAATTGTGTACTACGACTTTGCAGTACTTATCATTATCTACAAAAAGTGTCGCGACAGCATATGTCTAAATATTATAGTTACGTCATCTATACTAATATTATAAAGAGGAAAGATTTGTTTGTTTGTTTGTTTGTTTGTTTGTTTGTTTGTTTGTAATGAATAGGCTCCGAAACTACTGGACCGATTTCAAAAATTCTTTCACCTTTAGAAAGCTACATTATCCCCGAGTAACATAGGATATATTATATTTTTAAAAAAATTAGGGATCCTTACTAAAAATCCAATAATGTAACCCAAGGTGTAAAAAAATGACCTGAAAAATTCCTTACATAGCGTGCGCAGCGAAAACTATTGATGATAGAACAAAATTGTGTACTACGACTTTGCAGTACTTATCATTATCTACAAAAAGTGTCGCGACAGCATATGTCTAAATATTATAGTTACGTCACAGTAAGCGGTTTTTTATTCTAAAAATTTAATTTACATGCCGCCGCTTGAAAAGGCTCTATATTTGTACCTTGGTATTAATCCTTATCAAAATAAAATACTTTGTATTCAAGACGGCTTCAATACCTTTTTATAACTTTTTGAATTATTCAATTCGGACATTTCATTCGGAAGATATCACGAGTTTAAAAATGCAAGTATTAGAAAAAAGTCGCGTGGTTGCCGCCGCGCTCAGCTAGCCAGCATGTGATGTAGGCTCCATGTAAGCGTCACTGGGGTGGTACGGGGGGGGGGGGGAGTCAATATAATCTATACTAATATTATAAAGAGGAAAGATTTGTATTTTTGTATGTAACGAATAAACTCAAAAATTACTGGACCGATATTAATAATTCTTTTTTCAATAGAAAGCTACATTATCACTGAAAAAAATAGGGTTCCGTAAAATATTTGGGTTTTTCGAACACAAAGTGAAAATCATGGTTGATTCACTGTACGCTGCCTAAACTATAAAAGATAGAACCACAAAATGTGTGAATGAATTAAAGATCTTATACCACCTACTAAAAAGTCCGCGACACTATACCTATATAATGGCGAGTGAGGCACAACAACCCTTTTTTTTATTTAAAAATCTTGATTTTTTTTTTGTACTATATTTATACGCATTTATTTTACTTATGCTATTAATCCCTATCAAAATTAATTATTTCATCACTAAGTGCAGTTTATGTAGATAATATTTGGTCTTGGAATGATCAAAATTGGACGTTTGTTTTTGAAGTTATGGCGAACTTAAATTATTACGATTTCTGCTGCACAGCGCCCTATCACGGGTCGGGCTCCCGACCATCAGTTTATTTTGTCACCTAAAAATAATTTAATGTCAAATGTTGTTTATGGGGAAGATTTACAATAATCGCTTTAGTTTTCTATCCCAAAACAACAGGTTGCTCTCCGGGACTGCCGGTAAGAGTAAAAACTAAGTATTAATTAGATTTAAATATTTCCATCATTAACAACTCCACATAAAGACAATCTATGCAGCCTGCGGATAATGACTGCGTCGTCGATGTTAGTGTTCGTGTCTGTGAATTGATCTGGAAATCATTTTGCTGACCGTGTCTTTTCTGGGTAGGCATTTTACAGCGGTAGCCGACATCCACGCGGGCGGAGCCGCGGGCGACTGCTAGTAAGAAATATAATTAGAAATCACATGCATTCATCATGCATCACCATCTCAACCATAAAACGTCCATTGCTGAAGGACTTATGTTCAGCAGTGTATGTCACATCGCTAATTGATTTCTACGCTTTGATCAGATCATCGGTCTTTAGGTTGAGACGCCCTCTACGAAGTTTACCCGCGGTCGCCATTGAAGAACCTTAACACCCCATCAGTCGCCCGTTCTTTGTTCTATGTCCACAGCTACTTCTGTGAAACACATAAACCCGAAACACTTCCTGAGCTCAAATCGGAAATCCAACGCGTCATCAGTGAGGTACTGTCACATCTTTATGCTGAGTGGACACCGTTTCAGTATATGGTTTAATGTTGTATTTTGCTTGTGTAAATTTAATCGTTTCTTTTTCTGTGTACTTAATTACTATGTTTATTTGTACTGAATAAATTTATTTTCTTTCTTTCAAAAGTCACGGATAAGAGGAGGTCATTTGACGGATATTTTATTCCATACTTAATCGGAACATGTTTTCTTTACAATACAATAAAAATATCACAACTCTGTCATAAAATATTTATTTTTATTTTAAATTGAAAAAGTGCACTCTTACTGAGTCACCCTTTACATACTCGTCGACAACTTCGAGAGCCGAACTCCCCAATATTACAGGGGTAGGCAGATCATGGAAATTTCACATTTCATGATTTTCGTCTTATCCATGTTTATTTCAATGCTCTATAGGGCAGCAGTGAACAGTTTCGGAGATATGATACCTCTCTGTGTCACGCACGTACTTTCGCAGGAGGTATTCATGTACTGGTACTTTACTAGTAACCATATGGACATGGTGGCGTTTCGGTGTAAGCTTCTCAACACTTCATATATCGATTGTCAATGTGGCATCGGTGCAAGCACTGAAACGCTACCCAAGTCTCAATCTAATCAAAGGCCTTCTCATAGTCCACAAACACTAAGCGATGTGGCTGGTGCTTGGTCTTCTGTATGCGTATGTACGTGGATTATGGTTGAAAAGCCTTTTCGGAAACCGACCTGTTCGGGAAAGTGGAAGTCGTCAACAACTTAAAGACCTACTGACTACTGACTCACAGTAGCGTAATTGGCCATTAAATCTTCAAAAGATAATCTTCATAAACATCTTTTTAAAAAGTACAATCACGCAACTTGCTCACGCCTGTGGCACACATCTCTCGCGGATGACGGCTTAAACAGCCTCTGTATCTTAAGTAGTGGTGAACTACCGGCTCCCAGAAGCTCTGCTGTTATGCTCAACCCAGTGCCTTGATGTTTTTTAGTTGTTTCAAGGCCATCCTAATCTTATATAGGCTGACGTCCGCTATGTCTTTGGTGTAGTGTCTGGTTAGTTTGGCTCTAGGGTCTATAGCCAAACAAGTAGCGGGATCTTCTGTACTGGTACACAACTGTCCATAAAATCCTTCGATCTCTCATGATCTCCGGTTTCAACGAGACTAGACTGCCGTTGTTGATCTTTTTTTTATTTACGTCGGTAACAAAATGCTTTTACGCAATGGCTCCCAGCCAAAGGGGGTCCGAGAGAGGTGTGTGGGACTCACCACCGGCAGACACGACCGCCAGCAGTAATACCCACTAAAAATCTACCGTCGACGCCCGCCGTTTGTTGAGAAAGAGGCGGGGGGCCAGTACCTGGGTTGCAGCTCTGACGGGCGGGGTGCCCGCGGCCACCGTCCCCCGGACTAGAACCGGGAGGACCTTCTCAGAGAGACGCAGTGGACGCGCCCCTCCTACCTCCTTGTGCGACCATAGCGTGTGTGGTCGACTTCTCGGAGGGTTCCTGGTTAGACGCATTGCTGGTGCATGGTTAGACCCCGCTGCCTAAGACCCTCCTGGCGTTGCTTGACGGGCCCTCCTGGCCCGCCCGCTGTGCCCTCCACAGGCCCCTTTTAGTTTCCCCCCCGGTAGTCAGTACTAAGGGCACTCAGAGTCGCCAAACTCTGGGTGTTACCTTTTCCCTGGCGCCCTCCGCGCCCTATCGGGAGGTACTCAGCCCCCCCACCAGGACAAGGTGGAGACCAGTCGGGAGGGTTGTTGATCTTCAGCTGTGCGAACTGAATCTAACCAATAGACAGATCCCGTTTGAATACTTTCGAACCCTTGTTTCTCTCTATTGCATCTTCAATATTCAATTTGCAATTATAGGAGTCGCAAGGATTTCGCTGTTCAGCGGTGGGCGGGGGGCCAGTGCCAAAGTTTAAAGCTTCTTTCCGCGGCCAACGCCTTCCGGATCAAAACCGGGAGGACCTCCTCAGAGAGCCGCGGTGTGTCGCGCCCCCCCACTGCCCATTGATACGTAAGAGGATTCAAACGTCTCGTCGAGTTATCATGTGATCAAGAGCCTTAGTAGATATTTTTGGGTTTTATTTAGGAGTCCAAGTCCTGTAAAATTCAGACCCGACAACGTGGACAATCTTAACTGCTACGAAGATCGTCGGACCCGCAATCCTTTAGATTTGCAAAGCGATTTTCCAGCTCTAACTGAAAGTTTTTGGGGTTTTGAATATTGGCAGCTGAGTGTCGGAACGTAGACTTCACCCGGCAGAACAATATGCCTATTACAATTCACCCTAGCGATCACAGAAACATCATTGAATATTTGAAGCATAGTGAAAGTCTATCACATTCCTGGTGAAACCATCGGGCTCCATTTCATGTGGGACGGTTTTTGGAAGAAAGAGTTCACCACAAATAGACCCACTTTTTCTCGTCACTAATTCGCTGACCTAGCCTTGCGTACCTGCATACGTACCTGCGTACCCCATAACAATCGGATAGTAAGTTGGTGAAGTATGTAGTATGTACAAATATCGTCATACAATAACTCCACGTCCTCGTCAGGTTGTGTCGCGCGTAGACCTGAATTATCTTTAACAGATATTTACGTTACGTTTGGTGATTATATAAGGTACGCTACCCTGGTCGACATGCTCTTTACAAACACGACGTTGTTACGAAGAGACCTCCTGAATGATAAAGCAGGTTTGTGGACGCGGTGAACATAATAATGTCCCAGTGAAAATGCGTTATTTTTTCTTCCACCTCATCAATCTTTTCATCAATCCTCTGTGTGCGCGAGTTGGTTGCCACGTGTTTTTTTCAAGTAAAAAAAAATATAATTTACATTTAAAATAACTTTAAAAAAATATTGTTCAAATTGTCTAAACTTGGGCGATGCTCGTGCTTATTTATGTTAGAATTATAATAGCTAGCAGAAATAAGAGATGTCTCTTGTACATGATGTACAATCACTTACATAATAAAAATAATGTTGTTAGGTACCTACGAAATGACAACTAATTAATTTAAATACTAGACAAATATTTCCTGAAAGCTTGATATAAATGAATAAAAATTCTACTTACAGTTTTCTTTGCGCCAAAATCGAAGGAAAAACGGAGAGCGCGTCGCGCGGCGTGCTCTTTGACCGACGCACGGATTCGTATGTTACACGCAGAACGATGTTTTAACCAACATTTGGCACTATTCTGCACTTTCTGAACGCCATCTTTACTCGTTTTATAATTCATGTAAATTTATCTTTTCTATGAAGAATCATACAATATTTGCGCCTCTCAAAATATTTAACAGACATTCAGTTTTTATCGAATTTGTTAGGTAAAATTAGCTAAGCGACACCAATTTAATATTTTATTGTAATGTAAAATTTTCCAAGTTCATTTTTATGCCGAGCAATATTATCTAAGTACAGATAGAGGTAATTTACTAAAAGTAACAGATACATAAGAAAACACTTAGGTATTTTTTATAACGTGTAAAATCCTTGCTTACTTAAGCCACCTCCTGTTCGCTGACGGCGTGCTGGGCCGACCTTTCGGGGTCTCCCTTGAGGGCGGTACTATAAGCCTCACCGATGGGAGCACCACTCGTCATTCGATCCAGCGGGACCCAGTGTCTTGAGGTTGAAGTCTCAAAAGATAAAGCCCGGGAAATGAGCCCATTGGCTCGAAGCCCAACTGCCATCTGGCATAAGACTCCTCGGCAGAAGACGACTAGAAGTGTCCTACTTGGCTGCAGTCGAGTTAATTCTTTCTGGTACAAATTTCGTCTTACAGCCAGCCAGCATTCTACTACTCAGGGCTCTTCCGTAAAATCCTGTGTCCGGAATCAGGTATGTGGCGTTCTGCTTTCAGATTTTTATAAGGTATTCTTATTTGGCTTCACGACTACTTGATATATTTATTTTAAATTTAAGCACTCGTCAAATGCCACTCAATGTCATAACCACATATTATATATGAAACCACAAATTAACATCGACAGATTTAGTACACGTTAGGAAACAAAGCTTAATTAGCTACTATTATTTTTAATAAACTTTCAATTAAATGCGACTTAGATGTCGTGATATCGGTCTATTATCGGCACCGCCTGTTTAGCGGTATAATCCATTCATATAATTATAACATATCCAAACATTATGTTAATATAACTGTGACCGTTATTTCATCTCTGTCACGCCACGAAAGACGTACGAGTGATGAAATAAACAAACTGATTCATGATAATATTCATGTTATTCACTAGTAGAGTTTCAAACAGAGTCGCCGGCCTCACCTACCTATTCCCCAGCGGCTCCTTCGCCCTAACGGGAGGTACTAAGCCCCCCCACCACAAGATGGAGACCAGATTGGGGGCGAAAAAACGTCCAAGCCGCAAGATAACTTCCCTTAATTAAAAATATATTAGGTATGATAATTATATCGTCAAAGAGTTAGGCGTTTAATATGTCTCTTTTTCATTTGACTGTACTTACATTCGAAAAAAATTAAGGGATTACGTTTGGAATAGCGAAAATATCAGGGTATCAGTCAGGAAAAAAATACAATATCAATTTGCGAGGGATCCGATAAGGTGTTTAGACCGAAATGACTCTTTTCAATATGGTATTCCTGTCATTAGGGCCTTCTTGATGACATATTAAACAATATATAACATTTTTCGATATCTGGAAAAAGTTCTATAAATAGTACGATAGCCAGGAAAAAACGAAAAAAAAATAATTTTTTTTTAAATTAAAAAAGGTTTTGTCAGTCAAACTTGGTCGCCAATATGCCTTTGTAGTAAGCATAGGGTAGAATGTTTAAAATAGCAGTATAATATGTGTTGAACTGAGTGTTAACGTAAATGAAGTGAAGCATGAATGTGGAGTAATTATTCTAATTAGGTTTGTTATCAGTTGCGTCTTCGCATTAGGATGTTACTCCACTAGCAGCGATTTGCGATGCTAGGAACAATTAAAGTTGTTTAAAGTTTTCTTTATCTCTTCATTTTCTTTACCATGTATATAGTTATAGTAAATTAATACATAATATTATGTTGTGTCCCCTGCTCTTGCGGTATCGTCATAGATAGCGAATTTGAAACCCTTTTCTCAGACTAAAACAGACTACTTATATTTTTAAAGAGCTAATAACAATTAATGGTAACTCATTAAAACATATTTCTTAAATAAACATTAAGTAGTAATAATAAAAAAAACAACATTTAAGCAATTGAAATGTTTAAGTACATACATACATTCACGCCTGTATAAATGTTTAAGTCCTAGAATGATATGCATTTTAAATACATATAAATTTATTTTTAAAGACATATAAATAATATTTTTTTAAATAAATATTTTAAGCAGAGCTTGTCTGTTAGCAATCAATTATATATTTACACATTTTTTATATAATCCTTATTCATGTTCACTAATATACTTTGATGATACAGATAAAATGTTATCGACGAAAACAAAACAAGCAGTTAAAGTTTAATTTAACTCTATTTTTAAACATACATACATAGGTACCTTAAAATATGATGTATTTACAAAATACTTTAACGCTTCGAAAACATTCACGATATCAAAGATACATCGCATCGCTTCGTAGAATACCTGCAGCGTTATACCAATAATGCGTAAACAACAATAAACCACTTTCCTTAATCCGAGTTTGGTGTAGCTTATCAAATAACTTGCCATTCTTAGAGGCTACCGCACCCAATACTGGTTATAACTTGAGCCTGCTATCTCCTAAAATGATATGTTTTTTTCTGCTGATAATTATACAATTGGGCGTCCAACAAGCACGTCGCTTCTGATTATGTGAAGCATATCGTCAGCCATTCATTATTGCAGACTATTCGTAGTAGTATTAGATTACTTTTTCATTACCTACACTAATATTATATAGAGGAAAGATTTGTATTTCTGTATGTAACGAATAAACTCAAAAGTACTGGACCGATTTTAATAATTATTTTTTCATTAGAAAGCTACATTATCACTAAGTAACATAGGCTAAATTTTAATTTGGAAAAAAATAGGGTTCCCTAAGATATTTGGGTTTCTCGGACACTAAGTGTAAAAAATCAACTAGAACACTTACTCATTTTGCGTACGCTGCCTAAACTATAAAAGATAGAACCACAAAATGTGCGAATTAATTGTAGATCTTATAAACATCTACTAAAAAGTCCGCGACACACTATACCTATAAACTATCTATGTCGAGTGAGGCACAACAACAATCTTTTACCAAAATAAATTATTTCATCACTAAGTGCAATTTATGTAGATAATATTTGGTCTTGGAATGATCAAAATTGGACGTTTTATTTTGAAGTTATGGCGAATTTAAAATATTACGATTTCTGCTGCACGGCGCCCTATCACGTATCGGGGCTCCCCACCATCAATTTATTTTGTTACCTGAAAATAATTTAACGTCAAATGTTGTTTATAGAGAAGCTCTACAATAATCGATTTAATTATTTATCCCAAAACATCGGGTTGCACTCCGGGACTGCCGGCAGGAGTAAAAACTTAGTATTAATTATATTTAAATATTGTCATCATAAACAACTTTGAAATCCACATAAAGACAATCTAGGCAGCCCGCGGATAATGACTGCGTCGTCGATGTTAGTGTCGGTATCTGTGAATTAACCTTGGAATCATTTTGCTGACCGTGTCTTTTCTGGGTAGGCATTGTGCAGCGGTAACCGACATCCACGCGGGCGGAGCCGCGGGCGACCCCTAGTTTACTATATTTTGTAGAGTTTTAGACATTTATTTTTTTATTTAGAACAAATATGAATTTATATACTTTTTTCCGAAATTTGTTTCTTCCTTTGTAAAAAAAATAAAATATAAGAGAATATAGAATATAGAGATATGAAGTTTTGATGAATGTAGACATACTGCTCCTAGCAGACCAGTAGGATCCTGCCAGGGTTTTGTTTGATTGAAAATGTAATCGAGGCTCAATAAGGAACATGGATGGTTTTTATCCAATAAGAGTTTGGCACACCCCTTCCGCTCCACCCACCGCTGGAGGCAGTTGATAGGTGATATTCAATCTTTAAAAAAACGGCGATAGGAAAATGCTGATGATTTAAAATAATCTGCTGTCTTTACCATACGTTTGTATGATAAAAAAGTACATTAAGTAATTAATTAGTTCTTCATTAGTAGGTAGTGAGCGGAATTTCGATACTCTTTTTGTTTTTTTTTTGGTTTACGTCGGAAACAAAATGCTTTTACGCAGTGCCTTTCGGAAGGGGGTGTGATGCTCACGACTGGCAGACGCGACTGCCAGCAGTAATACCCACTAAAAATATTCCGACGACGCCCGCCGCTTGTTGAGAAAAAGGCGGGGGCCAGTACCTGTGTTGCAGCGTCTGACACCCCGCCTGCGGCCAACGTCCCCCGGACCAAAACTGGGAGGAGGAGTAGCAGTGGACGCGCCCCGCCTACCCCGCATAGCGTGTGTGGCCGACTTCTAGGAGGGTCCCTAATTACACCCCCCCTGCCTAAGCTTGACGGGCCCCCCTGGCCCGCCCGCTGCGCCCTCCACAGGTCCCTCTTGGTTTCTCCCCCAGTAGTCAGTAATAAGGGCACCCAGAGTCACCAACCTCTGGGTGTTACCTTTTCTCGGCCTCCGGAGGTACATCACTAAAATTTTGATAGTCGTTAAGCCATGTTAGAAACCTAATTGGTCGGCTTATAAAGTTCTAACAGCAGTACGCCATACATCTGCCTTCGCCAATCCTCAATGGATGAACGTGGTGGAGTATGACCCAATACCCTCACACCCTGGTACGTGAGAGGAGACTCGTGCTCAGTAGTGGGATGATATTGTACTGAGATGATGAATTTAAATGTTTGTCTTGAACTAGATGGTCTGTAGATAGTTAACATGTGAGACTTAACAACTGATGTCTCGAGGATTCAAACCAGTGGAGTCCCTAACTGATATAACAGGCAGGCGAGTCACTTGCCGTCGTGCCATGTCATACCAGTTGAACGTCTCCTTTATATCATCATCACTCGGATATGTAAGTTAATTAACCTACTTTTCCGCTCTGTGCCGCGTGATATCGGCCTAGAATAGTGCCACCCCCTCTCATCTCACGGGGAATCGCAAGAGCCGAAAGGAAGAAAACCTGCCGTATATATATAGCAGCATCATCCTGCGTAATCACGCGAACTACGATCACCTGTCTGTCTATGCTGGTGGTTATAGGCAAATACCCAAAATATAATGTAATAATATAATATAATCTATAAAGGAGGCCAGTCTTTAGCATTGACCATTATAAGATTGATATGATGATGATGATGATGATGATATAGCCAATTCGAATGAGGAGGAGGAGAGACAAAAAAGTAAAAGGCTCCGAAAGCTAAGCCATATACCGAGATTAATAATGGGTAACTCGCCGCCCGTCCGTCTTCCATAGACGACAAGCCGCGTCGATGGCGCGTTCGTGTTCCACGCGCGCCTTAAAGAGATGTCAGCACACCGAGGGGCCCCATAGGGGCCAAGCCTGCCGAGGTTGCGGGACTGTTCGCAAGGGTTACCGCGGCCTCGGTACGTAGCAGGCTCAAAAGAAGGAACATGGATGGTTTTTAGTCAGTAGAAGTGTGACACACCCTCCCGCTCCACCCACAGCGGGAGAAGGTCATTTGATGATTTTCCATCCCAAAAAAAAAAAAAAAAAAGGTGGAGATCACAGCGTGCTCAGACCCTACCTGACTTAATCTGACCAAATCAAAAAGCTCAAGAGTGTTCCAGGTACCGCTGGATCGATGAAGGCGTGGTTCTACCTCCTTCGTGAACTTCATGCGAGGATTCGATGGTAAGCCATGACAGCACTGGGAAAGGAGCACTTTTGTTTCGGAGGTCAAGACAGGTTATTTAACGAATTAATATCTGTTATATCATATTGTTCTATAAAGACATATTATTATTTCACGATATCAAAAACGTGATAAAATATGTGCTAAGCTAGATCAATATCACTGTTTATCTAACAATCAATCTACTAAATGGCGTCTACTACTGATATAGGGCACCCTCAAAGACATGGCCGGTCCTCTGAACAACGCATAATAATAGTAATTAAAACTTTTTGCTAATTTAGTTCGGCTGTTTAAACATGATTTAGTTTCAAATATATGAAATGTTAATGATAATTTAATGTAATAAATTGATACTATTTCATACACACTTGAACATTTACATGATTTATACAGTACGTTGTATGCATACTTTGACGACCGATATAGCGTGGATGTCAGTATACCTGCACTCCGCTCCTGAAGTCGTGAATTCGATTTTTCGACTTTTTGTGCCTGAACATAAATATTAGTTCTGGTCAAGGTGTTTCTTATGTACATTAAATATATATAACTATTAAAGAACTGATAAGTATGTTTATCCGTTATTTAGTATTCAAAACAAAAGTTTTTATCTTGAAACTAAATTAGTGGTGTAATACTGTAGACGAAATAACTAAAAGTTATAGTTAAAATATTAATATTAAGTTTAAATAATACTTGCTATTAACTATTTTTTTTAAATTGATGTTCTTGAATACCTCATACCACGCCTTTTGAATTATGAGTTTAAAAATAAACCAATGATTATTCATCAGATAACAAGTTATCAATTTAGGTACTAGAAAATAAATGTTTTTCACGAACTGATAAGCTTACAGCGACAGTTTGATTAATGATTGATTTATTAAACGTCCATTAAGTAATACCAACAGTTGTGTCTGTAGGACTTTGTGTGGTAGATCAACAATATTTTGGCGTGCTATCAAATGATTTCATTTAGTTACTTATGTTCTTTCTATCATTGGTTATAAGGGTACGTATTAGAACACCTAAAATTAAAATATCCAAAGTTAAAACCCCGATGTTCAAAACCCCTAAAATTACAATACCTAATGGTTCTAATAACCTAATGATGAAACCCCGAAGTACAAAACAACTAAGTTTGAAATTTCTAATATCCAAATTACCTAATAGTTCAAAATATTTAAGGTCATAATAATACAAGTTCACAATGTCGTAATTCAAAACATCGAAAGTTAAAATACCTACATTAAATATGAGAATTGACTTACTAAGTTTTGACTTAAACTTAGGTTAGGTTAGGTTATATCGTGACCACAATGCACGAGCCGAGCGAGCGAAGCGAGCGTGCCGCGGCAGCGGCCGGCGAAGTGCCAGAAAATACTTTGGTCACGTTATTCTCCTCCTTTTATAGTGAACATAGTGAATCCCAACAGCTGGCTGGACTCCTTAAATAAAAAATGTAAATTTATATTTGAAAAAACGTTTAATCATACATATTGTAATTAGGTCACTAAGTTTAAAAGTTTAACTACCATTAGGGATTATATCTTTAGATATTTCAAGTTTAGGTATAGTGAAGTTAGGGTTTATGGTCTTTGATATAATAATCGTTCGACATTTAGAACTTTCATTATTTTGAATTTAGGTCAACCAATCATTAGGTATTGTAATTTTAGGGGTTTTGAACATCGGGGTTTTAACTTTGGATATTTTAATTTTAGGTGTTCTAATACGTACCCGGTTATAAACATACTTAACTTATTACAATAATGTTTTCTTATTTCCAGTATTGTCTTCTTCATTCTGGGTGTTTAGTAATCATAATAAGCCAACCTTACTTGCAAGTGGTGCACCTGCCGATCAACGGACGAGGCTCTGGCGAACACAAATATTTCCGGTAAGCGGTAATAGGCTCGCTACCTAATTCGCGGGACCAACTATAATTGGCAAAATGTGGGCATTTAATATGGTCTCTGCCTACTCTTTTGGGCAAACAGGCGTGATTGTATGTAATCAATTTTGTTTTAAACGATTGATTGATTTATGTTGAATGGAATATTTTAACTGATGGTCATATCATTCAGGGTGCTGTTCGGTTTGACGCATCATTGCAGTGCCTCTTTAATGTTTGCTGAGAGACGCGTTGACGGATTCCACACCATAAGGCTGTGTCCCCAGTAGGCAAACTATGAGCGGCCGACTGAGTTGCAAGACTGAGAGACCGACGCTGCAAACTGCGTATCGTGTGCGCAAAACTAGCAGACTGTGGACACTCCATTTCAAATATATGGAAGGGCGTACTAAATCGGTACGCCGCAAACTCAGACGGCCGCTAACAGTTTGCCTACTGGGGACACAGCCTAATGCGTAAGCGGGGCGCGTCCATGCTCAAGAGGCTGTGAGCAAGTTCGAACGGCATCCTGGGTGCGTTGGCTGAACGGTGGGACTCACCGATGCTCGTGCGCTGGATGCGAATGCACACAACGCTATGAAGTCTTGTGTATTCGCGTCCAGTGTAAGCTTATTTTTAATTTAAATTTTATTGCATTTTATTTGTTGATTGTATTGTAGTGTAATGAATATGGACTTGGTCTTAAATAAAAGATTATTATTATTATATTGCTTGTAATAACATTATAATTTATAAGAAAACTTTATAATTCGGCATTTCTTTTACTGTTGACAATGACAACAATAAAAGAGATCAACCAAAATTTCATCAACCTCAAAAGGATATCGGTTACACAAAAGCTTTGTCAACCATTTCTTAATCGACTGACGACGGTGCAATATTCTTTATAAGTTACAAACAAAAAGCCAGCTGATAGACTTGCTTATAAATATATCTCGCTATGAATTACAAATTATCAAAGAATTGGGACCTCGCTAGAACAAGCGATAATCTCCCCATTTTCCTGAATAAAGAATATTTGTTTTCCAGGAATAAGAAATTTAAGTCCGATGAGAGACAGTCTTTATAGCATTCAAATGTTTGAATGATGCAGTCTTCTATAAAAGACACACACGATAATAGGCTATTCTGATAAATAACACGAAATAAAATCTAAGTATTCAAATTATTTACGATAATTTCCTTTTTTATAACATTCTTCAATTACATATGAACGTAACACATACCTGTGTAATAATAAAACATACCCAGAGAGTTTATTAAAAGTTACAAAATATTTTACATTATGTAAGTAACAAATATTGACAAAATAGAAATAATAATAATATATAATTACAACTAATTGCTTCTACAGGCAAAAAATTATGGCGAGAAGGACATTTCTTATTTGTAAGGAAGCGGATGGAAGTTATTTAATGCTTATATTATAAACATAAATATTGAAATTTCATAACAAAATTATTATCAAGGGTATGTATTGTATTCGAAAAGTATCCAATAAAGCTCTTTTTACATAAGGTCGTTGTGTGACACTTCAAATTATCTTATTTTGTGTAATATTATTTATAAATATTTGTTTAGTGACTAAAACGTTCTTATTAGACTTAATTCATAAAAGAGTGTTACTTTTATGCACAAACGTATCTGAAATGTAAAATTTGGGTAATTAAAAATATATTCGTTGTTGCGTAAATGTGATAAGTCCCTAAAACATGTGTAATTATCAAAACGCGTTGTAATTCTGTGTTGATATCCAGGACTCGTCAAATAATTACATTAATTGAAGCATTATAACGGCACTTATATAATGAAATAATAACATTACAAGACTTAGTTTGTCAGTTACGCATGC
Source organism: Musotima nitidalis (assembly GCA_949126915.1). Taxonomy (NCBI): domain Eukaryota; kingdom Metazoa; phylum Arthropoda; class Insecta; order Lepidoptera; family Crambidae; genus Musotima; species Musotima nitidalis. The sequence continues at coordinate 7,394,231 of OX421418.1, read as the reverse complement.
CGTGTTTTACATAAATGTATAATAAGGTGATTCAGTACATGCGTAGACATTATTGGGTTGTAATAAGGTTTATGTTGACTTGGAAATGTAATCCGAAAGGCGTTAGTTCTTGTAGTAACTAAATTGGATGAATTGCCAACGCCCAGTTTTCACGCAACGATCAGGAACGCGAGCTGCGCCGCGCCAAAGCGCTGGCAATTTAGTAGGCAACGCAGTTTTCATACTGGAGTGTTGTCATCTTCTTTTCCTTATTAAAAAAATATATATTTTCACTGACACAAATGGCTGACTGATTTATTTTTGGCAAAAGTAAATATTTGATGCTAGATTTATGGAATTTAGTCGGTAATGTTTTTTATTAGAAAAATTTAAAATTTGTCAGCGCCACCAATGTCTATTTTTCACGCAACGGTCAGAACAGTCATGCGCCGCGCCCCATCGCGCTGACAAAGCGTGAGTTAAATCAGTAGGCAACGCAGTTTTGATACTGGAGTATGGTAAACTTTTTTCATTTATTATTTTCTTAACTGATTCGTTATTGCTGAACGTAAATTACTGACGCTCCACTTATGAAAGTTGATCAGCAATGTTATTTCTACTTAAGGTTATTATTTTAAAAATTGTTTTCACGCAACGGTCAGAAACGCAAGCAGCGCCGCATGAACGCTGGCAAAACGTGAGACAATTTAGTAGGCAACGCAGTTTTGATATTGCAGTATTGTCATCTTTTAACATTAAATTTCGATCTTTAACATGTTTCAAAAAAATAAACAAAAAGCTGACTGAATCTTTATTGCTAAACGTAAATGTTTACTAAACATTTATGGAAGTTAAACAGTGAGGTTATCTATGTAGGTTTTAAAAAAAGTCTACCCAACGCGCCGCGCCAGAACGCTGACAAAGCGAGAGAAAAATTTGTAGGCAATTCGTTTTCTTACTGGGGTGTTGTCATCTCCTAACATAATTTTTTTATCAATAATAACATATAAATAATTATTAAAAAATTACAAAAATGGTTGACTCTAATTATTATTATCAAAGATCATTAAGCTTTCTTGTAAATATTTTACATTTTAAGGTGAAAGTGAATATGACATTAAACACTTTATACAAAAAACATTTATTATATAATGTATACTTAGATATAACATTAATATTCTCACCACCTTAAAATTAATGCTGTAGCATAATATTTATTATATTTCATAATTTTATAAAACCTTACCTTAATTTTATAAAAGTTACCAAGCTGAAAATTGCGGGAATATAAATGCAGTTGCAAAAAAAAAAAATTACTTTTTTACTTTTCTTAAAGTTTAAGGTCTATAATGCCCACGAAACAAACACTACATACTGGGTGTAATTCGAATTCCCCAAGACACAAGGCATCAAGATTTTTTCTTGGACGTATATTCAGTAAGTATATTATCTACTAAAAGCCATTAACATTACACCTCTTCGATAAATTTAGGATGTATACTTACGTTTACCCTTGGAGTGGACATTCTTCTTCAACACATATAGTGTCCATATACTTTCATATTCCTTATGTTCGAACTGCAAGATGGTTTAATCCTATATGGAAAATAAGGTTTATTTTCACCAGTCTGTACGCGGCATCACATTTATATCGATAACTTCTACTTTAAATACTTTATTCACGGTTCATGATTAGGTACAACATACTTTAGTTCAAAGCGTTACCTTATCGCAATCCTTGCGCAAATTGTAATGTGAGGTTAAGTATAAGTAATGGCTTGGTGTTATACCCTATGCTTACTATTTCCAATGTAATTTTTTAATTTCTGAATACACGGTTACTAGAATAACCACAATCGACATTACCTAAGTCTACTATTGGGGTCGGGTCCGGGCTCACTCAGGGAAATCTGAGGCACACGAAGTCCAAGAAAATAAGGTTTGTAGTTATAATTTACCAAGTATACATATTGCCATAGAGTAAGTAGCGCAATATGATGTAGTTTAGTGTAGTGCTGTAGTGTAGTGATGTAGTGTAGTGATGTAGTGTAGTGATGTGTAATTTAATTATAGTTCTTATGTTCTTTGTTTTACTGTATACGCTGTTGGTTTTCTCAATAAATAAATGTCTAGTTGCTAATTCCCAATTTAGAAATTTTAACGATTAATACGTATAGTTTTCTTTTAAAAATTGATGTATAATTTAATTATTATTTGCATGCCACCGTTGTTGGATGAATGAGAGGAGCTTTATTTTATTGTATAAGAACTGTAATGTACCTCAATCAAGTGCAAATAAAGTATTCTATTCTAATTTAATGTCGCTGGATTTTTTAACGACCGCCGCTAATGTCTAAAGTGCTGAATATAAAATGCAACTCAAAAAGTCACCGATTCGAAATAATGAACCTTTAAAACGTAATCTTACTTCCTACCGACTAATCCGAAGGTGTCAAAAGCGCTGCTATCAAACTTTTAATTTGAATATGAACTTTTGTGAGTAGGTTCACAAATAAAATAGTCGGTCGTATTGAAGGAAGGCATACATATCTCATTTCATACATCGGTAGTGATGTATTTCCAGGGGGTAATAATTAAATTTTTAACATGAATACATGTAGCCGCGGCTACAACTGGTTTATTAAGAAGTACGTAAGGTGAATGTGAGGTCATTAATATAGAAAAATTTGTTGCATAATTAACATGACAGTAAATAGTACGACAGCGACATAAAGTGAGAGGTGGTTAGGTCAACATATCCAAATTTGGAAAACATACATAATTAGTGCCATAATTAGATTATTTTCAAATATTGCAATCTCTAATAGTTTGCAATAAATCGACGTCCTTACTTACTTTGTAGAAAATAACGTGGTTTTGTAAGGTCTGTTCAGATCATAGGGCTATTAGAATGTTTTGCTGGAACTCTAATCGGGATCAAACGATTAATGAACAAAAACGACGTTAATGAAATAACTTGAAACCCAGAAGATGCTTTAATTAAACAGGAGCTGAATTGAGAGTTCGCAGAACCGAAATATTGCAATAAGCTCACATACTTTCTGAGATCAAAAATTTTGTCGGGACTGGACACAACAATGGATTAAGAATAAAAAAGATTAATATTATCATTTCACTGATGGTTATCCATCTGATTATCTGATATGAAATCATTCATGAACAGGTCATTCATATCTAGGTATGTCGTAATAAAAATCAATGATTTGTTTTAAATTTTTTATTGAACAAGCCTACAACTGGCATCCTATTTGCAAGTAAAATATTTTTCTGGTCGGCGGTATGGGTAACAGGAATATTTGAGATTTTACATAATTTGTTGTTATCATTTAGTTTTTATACAAAGCTGTAACATTATGGTATTATTAAAATCAATTCACGGAAAAAAATGTTCAAAATGAGTGCAGTACCTTATACCATGATATTACGATACGATTACCATGTAATGTAGTTAAATTAACTGATTAGTAAGTCATTTTGGATTATCACGTTAGTCGCAAAGCCAATAATCTTTTATGATATCGGCACCCTTCTCAGCTATCATTATGGTGGCAGCGTTTGTGTTACCCCTTACTATTGTAGGCATAACACTAGCATCTATCACGCGCAAATTGGTTATACCATGTACCCTTAATTCTGGACTGACAACTGAATCTCCATTTTCATAGGGCCCCATTTTCGCCGTGCCAACAGGGTGAAATATTGAGGTACTTAAATGTCTAGCAATACATTCAAAGTAGCTATTACTTTTAAAAGTATATTCCTTGCAATCAGATATGGGAAAGTGGACCAAAGATGCGTTAATATATTCGAAAGCTGGTGTTTCAACCAATTTTTCTATGAACTCCATACCTTGGATCATTGCTGACATGTCTTCTGAATGATGAAAGTAATTAGCATAGATAAGTGGCTTGTCATAGGGATTTGAACTTGATAACCTTATCTGACCCCTAGATTTCGGTACCAACAAAACAGAAAATATGTCTATTAAAGGATGATTTTTATTTAACTCATATATTGTATTCAATATATGCTCATCAAATTCATATTGGCGATACACATCATAGCTCTTTGTTAACAATGGTTGGAAAAAGACGTGGTGGTACTGAATGTTTGGTAAAGTATGAAGTATATCTGAAACATTTACCAAAGCAACAACTTCAGTAATTCCTGAATTTGACAAAGGACCAGTTTGTGTTGCAATAAATTCGGTGACGAAGGTACTATATTCTTTATCACTTATATGTTTAGCCAATACATCCAATTTCACAAAGTTATGTACCATGACGTGATCTTGTAGATTAAATCCAACTGGAAGATTTTTGAACACTGGAATTTTAAGTTCTTTCAGATGATCTTGAGGTCCTATTCCTGATAACATTAAAATTTGAGGGGTATTGACAGACCCAGCAGACAATATAACTTCTTTTCTTGCAAAAAACTTAAACAATTGTCCTGATATTTCAAATAATACTCCTTTCGCTGCGTTAGAATATTCTTCTACTAATACTTTTATCACAAATGCATTTTTTATCACAAATAAGTTATTTCGATTTCCTAAAGGACTTAGAAAACTGCGCGCTGTACTCATGCGACGTCCATTTTTTATTGTAGCTAATGTTTTAAATACTCCAATTTCATCTTTTCCATTTGAACTTTGAATAGTTTTTAATCCTAAGAAGTTATATGCTTTGATTATAGAATCACTAATACTGTATTCACCGGAATGCTTCTCAACATTTAAATATCCATCTGTTCCATGATACTGATGTATTTCGTTTTCATCAATATTTGTATTTGAATTTAGTCTTTCACTTATCTTGAAATAAGGTAGTACATCTTCAAAGCCCCATCCATAATTGCCTAGATTTTTCCATTCGTCAAAATCATTTTTGTGACCTCGAAGATACACCATTGCATTAATACTGCTACTCCCACCCAATGCTTTGCCCCGTGGCCAGTAACACTGTTGGCCGATAGAACTTAAGCATGAGTTATCTTGGGGTTCAGTCCGATAGATCCAATCATTTTTACTGTGGAATGTGTCAAAAAATGAGCCAATAATCTAAAAACGAAAATTTATTATTGTTGAAGCAATATTGTTTTCATTATAAAACATAAAATATTACAAAAATTACCTCTGTATCTAAAGTAGGGTTTTCACCTGCTTCTAACAAAAGCACTTTCCAATTAGGATTTTCGCTGAGTCTATTTGCTACTACACATCCAGCAGAACCAGCACCAACAATTATAAAGTCAAATATTGGTTCTGAAACAAAATAATATACTATATTACAAAAAATACACTTGTAAGATAAATTGCTCTCATTTGTTTATTTATTTTATTTTGACGCATTTTCACATTTTGTAATGAAATTTAGTACAAATATAATTGATAATCCGGATTTAACACAACAACAATGCTATCAATTATCACAAAAATAATACAAATACCTAAAATTATTCTCGGGATTGATATTGATGATACCCAATACTCCACCCAAGAGGCGCCGCTGGCAGAAAGTAGTACGTAAGTAATAGAATAAATGTATGTAAAAACTGACTATCTTCGACAGATAATGACTTTGTCGTCAGCATAATAAAATACGATTTTGATATATCTTTAATTGTGTTACTAGACTCAATACACATACATATATTACTGTTACAATTTCCTTTTGCATGAAAGTTTAAAACTTTGAGAAGCAAGAATCCCTCACTAACGTTAGATGATAATGCTCCTAACTTAATTATACAAGCAATATCGTAAAATGAAGATATAACTCATGATTTCTTTTAAATGTGTATATAATATCCTTATAAGAATAATTATCAAAGAACTTTATTTGAATATTTATTAATTATAGATTTGCGTTATCAAATTAGAAATAAGGCCAAAGCTTTGTAGTTCAGACTAATCGGAGCAATATGTACAAGAAAACAAAAGGCAGATTTTTATTATGTTGATTGAGTCACATAAAAAACAATACTTATTTTAGTAAATATACCTACATATTTAGACAGAACTACCATTTCCTACATTCATGTATTTAGATAGCGCAAAATATAAAAGCATTTTAAATTTGCATGTCGTCGATCAAGATTATAGATATTCAAAATACTTGCTGACAACCGTTGATTTCTTCTTACGTCTGTCGATCTCCGCCAACGAGATCTGGTGTAAATGAGACAATATCAATGTTTTTTGCATTTTGTTCTCCGTCCCATTGTCTTTGTAGTGCATAAAGATGTTAATACAGTAGGTGGATCTCGAACAAATACTTTGTATGGAAGCGGGTGACGTCGACATAAGGAATGGCGATAAATAACACTAGAGACCTTTTCAATCGGCTAGCATGCACATAAATGAGTATAGAAGATAGGTTTTGTCTATATTCAATGGAAATTTAAGCATCTACTGGATCGGTTTGATAGCTAAGTAAATAACTAAAAGACATGCACGTGCAGAATACGACATGCATTTTAATATTGTGATAAACTTTTAGACGGTTTTCATAGATGCTTGAATTGGAAAAAGCAACAAAAATTAAAGTATACATCAATTGAATCACCAGTTGAACTTTTAAAAATAAGTTACCTTTTTGGTTCTATAAATAAATATTTCTAGTTTTGGCTACATGTGCCTTGAAAATAACTATGCATATTTATTCAAAATACTTTAGAAAAGGACCCTCACCTTTATTTAAAAAAAAAACCATATTTCCTGTGAGACAGGATAATTAAGATGAGTTACTGTCAGACGAACCTCTAGCTGATCCTATATACATAATAATGTTATGACGAAAGCAACCGCCTGTTTGTTAAATTTATTTTAAGCCTAAGTCGCTTTACCAATTTGAAATATGTACTTTGGTATGGGCTCGAATGAAAATGAATGTTGGTTAGTAGTTTGATTGCAGTTTTGTATTCATCAAATAATTATAAGTAAAACATATCAATAACTAAGCATACATACAAATAAATTAACATACAATTTAAAGTTCGCTTTGAGCGCCTATTTTAAAGACGATTTAGGTACGTACTTTTATAAGCATCGATAAAATTTTCTAACAAGGCGCCGCTGTTAGTAAACTCTCAAATAAAAATAAAACGCGGTTGAATGCTAATTCCGAGGGTTCGTTTAAGGAGTAGGTTTTTAAATTCCTTCAACATTCACGGGCGAGCCTAGTGCTAGTCCCGTTTAGGAAACTCGTCAATATAGGTACATACCTACCTACTTTAGGACCCTTGACGCGTGCCCAGGAATGTGGTAGAGATGGGCAGTTGTTTTATAAATAACATTCGATAGTCGAAGTAATGTATAATTATCATTTAACTGATCTCACTGGTATATTCGGATTTTAAATTACGTCTTGTAATATAAGTTTACATAAATAAATTTAGAAAATGTACCACGAATCATTGTAAAAAGTCCGAAAAGTTACCGACCTTTCAAAAATTACTTACAAAACCCGAGATTGACAATCATGTTATTTAGTACATAACTTAAATAAGTTTCATAAAAACTTAGACTCACACCGTTCCGTTTCCTTTTGTTAATAACTAAAAATACTTTTGACGATCACCTCATCAACCACTTTTAAAAGTACCTCTCACGTATAGTATCATGCTTAAGTAGAAAATACTTAAATTTCACTTTATATGCCTTACCCGATAACGCTTCCTCCAGCCTATTTGGGGGCCACTGATCATCGTTGACTAAAGCGCAATGAGCAGCCATTAAAGTATTTAGTGCATTGACAAATGTAACTCCACTGGTTTGAACAATATCAGATGCCTGTGTCACAAGGGACTCGTTACAAGACCAAGACATTGTGGTATCACAACTTAAATGTCAATAATGCTACGACTAAAGTTTCACGTTTTTATATAATATGACATTTGTGTCGCAGTTAAAATAAAATCAATGTGTAAAACTAACCATGACGGATACTAATTTATTCGAATTATTCGTAATTTAGTTTGTAATATCAAATTATCAACTCGCTGTTCGCTATATTAATCCGAGGTTCTCTACAATTGCAAAATTTGTTAAAATTACTTCGTACATTATAGTCGAAATATTTTTTAACTATAGGAGGACCATATAATTGATGCATACATATAATGAATGGCATGACACGGAAGAATCTCGATTGGTATTCAGGTGGGGAGTTATGTAGGATCGGTAAAATTGTGCTTTTTTTTATTTAATTGTGCTGTATCATTATGTACGGAAAAAATATTTAAAAAATAAACAAATATCTACATCATATAACACATGAAAACGTGTGGTGGCGTGTGGGTAACCCGTTTAGTTTCTCAATATAATCTATATGTAAAGTTGCATCTCGTTCTTTTTCGGACTTTTTACTTCTAAGCTAATAATCGCTAGTATTTTTTAATTACTTCATGTTATTAGTAGATTAAATACCGAAGAGACCGTTTCTTTGTTTGATTCATTCGATATTCGATTGATGCATTCGATAATCAGACGAAATCCACCTGGAATCTCCTCTGTCGCCCTGTTCGACAGTGGGCGTGGAGACGCCTTGATAGGCTTCTGCAAGTCAGTCACAACACATTGCAAGACATCCAGCGTCCCCTTAAAACTGAAATGTGGTAGTTTTGATGATAGTTAAACAAACAGTAGCAAACTTTTGCTTGCACATTGGAATGAAATTGATTCAAACTACATAACACTACTCATAAACAAATTTATTCACAATTTATTTCTTCATAATTGTGTAGTAGCATGATTATATATAACATACATACAAATAATCACGCCTGTTCCCCCGAAGGTAAAAAAAAACATGTATATTTTGAACACTTTCATTTAATTATCTACCCCCAAAACATCGACCAAAATGTGGGAATGAAAATTTTCCTGCTGAGAGAAGCACGTGTTGATGCTTGGTTTTACTCTGATAAGTTGATTTGCTATGGATAAAATACTTTAATTGACAATGTTAAAAAGTATCCGAATACATATTTATTTAATATTGACTAAAATCAGTCATTTGTATATCGTTTTGAAAGAACCAGCACTTGCCCATCTCTACGTGGAGGCCACGCCACTGGTAGACAAGGATTATAATTCTGGAATATTATAATTATTCTCTATTTATCGTATCCAATTTGCAAGCAGTAAGTATTAGAGTTGTATGTAATTTTGAACCGTTTATATAAAATATTATATTAAAATAGATGTAATATATATTTTAAACATATCTGTTTATAAAAGCGTTCAACCATGTTTAATTGTAATGGTTTATTTTCGTTTCAATATCTGCTTAAATTATATATTATTTTACACACTTGTTATTTCAAGAAAGCCGAATGTTACGAATAAAAAGTGAATTTATAACATTACATATTTTATTTATTTATATTTTTTTTGACTTAAGTATAGGTATATAATGAAACGAAGCTACATATATACATGTTAAAATATAGACTTCATATTATTACTTGCGGTACAATTCTTAATTAATATATGATTCTTGCTCATATAATCAGCTATCAGATCTGAATTTAGTATTTGCATACTAAGGAACGTTAATACTAAGCGGGATAAAACTAGGTTTCGTTAAAGTCATATAAATAATCTTTTAATAGGTTACAAAAATATGTTTTTTTGAAATATCACATACCGCATCGAATAGCGCGTTACAGTTAGCTTTAAAATAACAGGGGCTTATTACAAAACAAGCTCTAATATTAAACCCGGTTTAAAAGTAGTCACTGTCTTCAATTTTTGAAATAAATGAGGCAGCACTAGTTTTAAACCTAATTTACCTTTAGATCTTGTTTTATAATAAGCCTCACAGAGTTTAAACTAGTCCACGGGTAAACACATCGTCCCTTAACTTCTAACAAAAATGTCAACTGTTCAGGAGAGCAAAAATACGGCGCCTCTTTATAAAACGCGATCATAATACGATATGTTTTATTTTTAAAGTAAAACGGTTGCATTGGTTCAATCCCTCTTTCTGAGTTCTCCTTGTTCTAGAGATGCGTCTATCGATTCTATATCAAATGATATGCAAAAGTCATAATGACAATTTTTGGACTTCCGTGGTGTTAAAACTTAAGCAACGACTTATAAATTTTGATTTTGGACATACATCTTTTGATATGAAGAAAATATTCAGGGCCACCACTAATTTTTAAATATTTATCCACTCAAATATTTCATTTGTAAGGGAATCAAACTCACGACTGAAGCAGCGTGTTATAAATATACTGACCGCCTCTCTATCGGTTGTATATTACTCTATTATTGTTTGTTGTAATAGAATATTAATGTATTTAAACATGTAAGCAAAATTAACAGCGTGATTCATCATAATATTTTTCCAGTAAATTTTATGACTAGTAAAGTTATAACCTAGTCCGATAAGGATACGTTCATGTTAAACAGTAGCTTGTGAAGTTTTCTTTTTAAATTACACTTCGTAAATACCAGTTCTGATATGAATAGTGGCCGCTTGAAGAATTTAAGAACTTGTTAGCTGTTTTTAATACCGAAATCAGCAGGTGCACTGGGGATGGGGATAGATCAGCATTTATTTATAACTAAAAACTATCAGCTATCTCTATGCATCTTCACGGCAACAAGCTTTGCCGGTCTAACAATCTATCGTTGTATTAAGTAACTTTATAACCAAGTTTTAAATTTTTTTATTTTAAATAATAGCTTCGTGCGTTGAGCATTTTTTTATCACCAACACTCATGCAAGCGTCTGAAAGTCTGTTAGTAATGTTAAAGTAACAGCTCTTTATTTAAAAGGTAAATCAAAAAACTATATTGAAAATTTTGGGCTGTCTGTTGCGTTTTAAAAGGATTTAGACTGGCAGATAGCTGATGTTTTATTTGATAGATAGTTAATTACTTTTGAAACAAAAAAAAAAGCTGATCATAAAAGACACGCAGGCAAAATGGCTGTTTCCCGTTAGTTTATAATAATTCCGTAAAAAACAACAATAGAATAATGTTTTAGACAATAAATTATTTACTTATATATTTCTTTTATTAATAAAATCCACTTATAAAAAATACATACAATAGACGGACGTAAATAAGTAACTAAGGGCTTTATAGCATAAATATTCGACCCATAATCTGGGCCTGAGATCTAAAAATCAAGCTGTCATAAGAACTTTATGCTTTGAAATACCTACATAATATTACGTTGATTTTTGTAAGCATAACTCTTGCTGTCAGTATAGTATCTATGAATATTGTAATTGAAATAGAGTCAACATTTAGGGGCTTATTACAAAACGAGATTTAGAGTTAGACCTGTTTAAAAACTAGCGCTGTCACTGTCTTCATCTTATCAAATGAAAGTGACAGCAATAGTTTGAACCCTTTTTTTTTTGATTTATATCGGTAACAAAATGCATTTACGTACTGTCTCCCGGCAAAAGGGGGACCGAGAGAGGTGTGTGAGACAGAGACGCAGTGGACGCGCCCCTCCTGCCTCCTTGTGCGACCATAGCGTGTGTGGCCGACTTCCCAGAGGGTCCATGGTTAGACAGCAGGGGCCCCCTGCCCCCGCTGCCTAGACCCTCCTGGCGCTGCTGAACGGGCCCTCCACAGGTACCTCTTAGTTTCCCCCCGGTAGTCAGTACTAAGGGCACCCAGAGTCGTCGGTCTCTGGGTGTTACCTTTTCCCGGCCTCCGGGAGGTACTCAGCCCCCCCACCACGCCAAGGTGGAGACCTGTTCGGGGGGGGGGACTAGTTTTAACCCTGGTCTAACTTCAGATCTCGTTTTGTAATATGCATTATTAAAATTTCTTCTTCTATAAATGTAAAAGAACACACAATTTTTAGTACCTACGTTTAACGGTTGTGTATTGTTTTTCTATGTTACTAGGTGGCACTCAAGAATGCGGCCCACCTGATGGCAAGTGGTCACCGCAGCCTATAGAAGCTTGCAACTAACTAACTAACTTGGCCTACTCTAATTCAACGAAAACGAAACATCGCTCTACCTGTCTCTTTCACTCTTTTTGTATATCATTATCGAGTGAAAGGGATGGGTATAACGAAGTTTCAATTTCGTTGAATTAGAGTAGGCTTTCAGGGGCAACACTAGCGCGTTGCCATCCCCTTAAAACCTGTTTCACGCCCTTCTACCTATTAGCGCTGACTTGGCGCTAACATAGTACAAGCAAATCTAATTAAGCCGTAGGTTCCAGTTCTGATATCTGATAGTCTTTACGCCAGATACATTCTAACAGCAGAATCATTCCTATACCTGCCTCAGCCAATCCTCACAGTGCTTTCGTTGTAGAGTATTTCCCAATTCCCTATTGTCTTAGGTAGTAAGAGATTTATACATATAGATAAGTTCAATATTAGTAAACCGAGTAAAAATGATGCATAATATGCTGCTGCACTATTCAAATCGACTTCACCAAAGCATTTACTATTAACCGATAGAATATAGGTATCAAGCTACAAACAGAATCGTTTTCTTTACAAACTTTTTGTTAAACCACGATAATTTTGTAGATTGGTCAACTTGCTCATAAAATAAGACAGGCGTTATATAAAACAAAATATACATTTATTTATGTAATATGATTTGTAGAATAGACATATGAGGGTAATGTATTTTTAATAATCGCTATGCCAGAAAACCAATAAATCAAAATAATAAATCAAATAAGAACATAAAATGGAAAACACAAATAAATACTCAATAAAATTAGAGCTACATGAAGAGTAATCAAATAAGAACATAAAATGGAAAACACAAATAAATACTCAATAAAATTAGAGCTACCTTAAGAACTGAACTTACCTCTACGTATCAAAATTTTATATAAAATCAAATTAACATTTTTTGTATTTAAATTTTCGAAAATTTAGAAGTACCAGATAACGGAAACTCATATGATTCACATATCCGAACCCCGACTGATCGTTGGGGTTCGCTGTCGCTACTTATAGTTCGCGCGCGTCTTTTGTTGTTTTTTAACATACAGTATTGTTATGAACGATTTCACATTATGAAATATTTATTATCAGCGGCATCAGTGTTTCGTTTCGAACAACGGACGAGACTCTGGCGAACATAACAGTGCCCGGTAAGCGGCAATAGGCTCGCCACCTATTACGTGGGACCAACTATACAATTGGCGAAGAGTGGGTGTATAGGATGCCTCTGCCTACCCCTTCGGGAAAACAGGCGTGAATTTATGTATGTATGTAAAATGTATTGAATTTGATAAGGAACATTTTCACTAAGAATTTGTACTTACTGGGTTCAATGCATTTGCAGAGAATCAATGGCGCGGATCTAACAATGGAGTTCAGAACACTGGACCAAAGAAGAGAAAAAGGGAAAGACATTGAATCACTGTGAGGAAATTTACGGATGCCCAACAAGCTGAAAATTATATAAAGTCTGTTATGTAAGACTTATTAAAAGACATCATAAGTATGCGGATAACAACAAAATTGTCTTATGAACCTATTGACACACAATATGTTTTGAAACAAACATATTAAACGGTTTTCTATTCCGTTAATTAGATTTGGCCCCCGCTAGGCTGTTTTAACTTATGGTCCAATGTAATTGACATCCAATTAGGAAGTTTAAAACAGTTTTATGGCATTGGTTAACGTTACCCACTAACATTTTCCTCCAGGCGTTGTACAAATAAATAACCCGGAAACAAAATTGGAGAACAATCATAACTTGATATGTGGTACTTTATAATGTATAGTTTGTAACTAACAAGTTTGGCCATCAGAGAAGAAATTCGGAGTTTGGCTTATAAAAACTAAGAGTGCATAATTCAATGCCCTTACAAACTTCCTCGCTAATCAATGTCCCATAATATTAGGTCGGGGAAAAAGTCTTTTCGCATAACGTAGGTATAAACTTATTATAAAATTTTTTTGACTGTACTATTTGTGTCTGGCTGGTTTTGGTAACATTAAAAAGAAAAGAAAAAAATAAAAAAAGTTGTATCCCGCTATTTTTCATTTGTTTTTCTCTCCGTAAAAATGAGTGAATCTAATGAAGAAATTCGATACATTTTAAAATTTTATTATAAAAAAGGCAAAAATGCAACTCAAGCAGTGAAAAAAATTTGTGATGTTTATGGACCTGATGCAGTGTCAGTAAGAGTAGCACAAATTTGGTTCAAACGTTTTCAGTCCGGAAATTTTGATGTTAAAGATGCACCTCGCTCTGGTCGCCCTGTTACGAATAAAATGGACGCCATTTTAAAGAGTGGAGCAAGATCGGCATATTAGTAGTTACGATGTAGCTGAAGAACTGGGAATTGACCACAAAACAGTTTTGACCCATTTGAAGAAAGCTGGTTATACAAAAAAGCTCGATATTTGCGATTCATTATTGAGACGTAATGAAACCGAGCCGTTTTTGAAGAGATTGATAACTGGCGATGAAAAGTGGATCACGTACGACAAGAACGTGCGAAAAAGTTCGTGGTCGAAAGTTGGCCAGGCTTCACAGACTGTGGCCAAACCTGGCCTAACACGAAATAAGGTGATGCTGTGTGTATGGTGGGATTGGAAGGGCATTGTTTATTATGATGAGCTTTTACCGCCCGGCAAAACCATCGATTCTGATCTTTACTGCCAGCAACTGATGAGATTAAAGAAAGCAGTCGAGAGAAAACGGCCGGAATTGATCAACAGGAAGGGTGTGGTCTTTCATCACGATAACGCTAGACCACACACATCTTTAGCCACTCAGCAAAAATTAAGAGAGTTCGACTGGGAGGTCCTAGTGCATCCACCATATAGCCCTGACCTTGCGCCTTCAGATTTTCACCTGTTTCGGTCTCTGCAGAATTCTTTAGGTTCTGTAAGGTTGACCTCAAGAGAGGACTGCCAAAACTATTTGTCCCGTTTTTTTGATCAGAAGTCCCAAAGTTTCAACAGTAACGGGATAATGTCTCTGCCCACAAAATGGCAGAAAGTTATTCAACAAAACGGTACATATATATTGTAAATAAATGTAAATAAACTTTGAAAAAAATGTCTTGACTTTTCATACAAAAATACGAAAAGACTTTTTCCCCAACCTATTAATATACTAGAGCTAGAGGAACAGCAGTAGCTCTTGGCGATAGGGAGTAGATGCTGCCAATGGAAAACCACTTTGCATGACATCAGCACAGAACAGATACGGTGATAGTCTGATTCACTGAACAGTTGAACTAAATTTACGCTTTTTTTTTGTGTGTATCAGCGATCAGTGTAAGTGTACTGATTCAGATATAGTCTTAGGAAAAAAAGTGTAAATTTTGTTTAACTTAAAGTTCTACACTGATCGCAGACCATCATTTCAGAACATTAACGTCCCACTACTGAGCACGAGCCTCCTCTCACAATCCCGCAACAGCACCGCAGAGCTACGAGCGCTTCATCGCAGATACACACAGATAAAATTTTATTATTTATTTAGTTCCAAAATGAGTATAACTAAAAACATTGTTTTTTGTATTAAATATAAAAAGGAAACACCCAGAATAGAACAAATATTCATATTCATGCACACAAAGATTTGTCCGTGTGGGAATGGAACCCACGACCTTAGGAGCTTACCAGCAGGTATCCACGCCATATCGGTCGTCTATAATAAGTATACCGTGAATAAGTTACAACTTATTACAACTTAGTGTATTGAAATTGTCCAGATCGTCGTTTCGGATGAATGGGCATAGGTAAGTGGAAATGTTGAATGATTAACCTTTATCTACTTCCCTTAGTCGCCGTCAGTGCCGCCTTCGTTCTCAAAAGCGTAGTAAATAAAAATATATGTTTCACTGCTTGTTTATTTATGTTACAATTTAAAAAAGCATCGTCAGCAATGAATACAGACAGACTGAGATTGATTGGTAAGCTCTTTCGACATTTAAATTCTTAACAAAAAGTGCTTAAGCATAGTTTTATTAAAGCAGTACAAAACATGCGGCCTTAAAGACATGCCAAACAGTAAATAATTTATAAAATATTTTCTGGAAATCTTGCACAGCGCCCTTAGCTAATTGGCTTGTTCTATTAGTTTTTGAGAACGAGTAAAGTTTACGTAACTTACGTACTTATGCAGTATACTTTGATGTAGGGCACACACAATAATACGAATAATTTCTTAATTTAAACTCTGGCTTCCAAACTAGTTATATAACTGTATTTCAGCAGCCAGTTTTTTCCCAAAATAAAAATTAACAATATTTCGTTATTTTATTTACTTACACTCTTTTATCATATATTATATTGTGTAAGTATTTGTGTGGGTGTTGGTGTGTGTGTGTGTTTAAACCAGAACAATTTCCAAATGTATAAGCATGCACTCAGATATTACTCTGTCGTGGGCTCGATTCTGTCTAGAGTCGACTCAGGAGTGGTGTGAAGAATTACTGACCTTCAAGCCATAATTATAAATCATTAAAGAAAGAAAAACATAATAGATCGATGTTACTGAAAGCTGGCGTGTGCTACTCAATTAGACATGTAGGTGCACTTTATTTTTAGTGAAATGAATGTAGTTAAATCGAATCCAATCTATTCCGTAAACTTAGCCACGAAGGAATACAAACAGATTAAGAGATTGGTCAGCTTTTTCCATCGTCAAATGATGAAAAATAGTTCTACCACTAGTATAGTTTAGGCAAAATTTTAGAAGTAATAAGATTACACTGTACGTTAAAACTGTGTTAAGAAGTTACAAATTTTATTTTTATCGTAACAACATCGTTGACCCTCTAATTCAAAGCTCATATAAACATAATAGGTTGGGGAAAAAGTCTTTTCGTATTTTTGTATGAAAAGTCAAGACATTTTTTTCAAAGTTTATTTACATTTATTTACAATATATATGTACCGTTTTGTTGAATAACTTTCTGCCATTTTGTGGGCAGAGACATTATCCCGTTACTGTAGAAACTTTGGGACTTCTGATCAAAAAAACGGGACAAATAGTTTTGGCAGTCCTCTCTTGAGGTCAACCTTACAGAACCTAAAGAATTCTGCAGAGACCGAAACAGGTGAAAATCTGAAGGCGCAAGGTCAGGGCTATATGGTGGATGCACTAGGACCTCCCAGTCGAACTCTCTTAATTTTTGCTGAGTGGCTAAAGATGTGTGTGGTCTAGCGTTATCGTGATGAAAGACCACACCCTTCCTGTTGATCAATTCCGGCCGTTTTCTCTCGACTGCTTCCTTTAATCTCATCAGTTGCTGGCAGTAAAGATCAGAATCGATGGTTTTGCCGGGCGGTAAAAGCTCATAATAAACAATGCCCTTCCAATCCCACCATACACACAGCATCACCTTATTTCGTGTTAGGCCAGGTTTGGCCACAGTCTGTGAAGCCTGGCCAACTTTCGACCACGACCTTTTTCGCACGTTCTTGTCGTACGTGATCCACTTTTCATCGCCAGTTATCAATCTCTTCAAAAACGGCTCGGTTTCATTACGTCTCAATAATGAATCGCAAATGAGTACACGGTTCATTAAGTTTCTTTGAGTGAGCTCGTGTGGCACCCAAATATCGAGCTTTTTTGTATAACCAGCTTTCTTCAAATGGGTCAAAACTGTTTTGTGGTCAATTCCCAGTTCTTCAGCTACATCGTAACTACTAATATGCCGATCTTGCTCCACTCTTTCAAAAATGGCGTCCATTTTATTCGTAACAGGGCGACCAGAGCGAGGTGCATCTTTAACATCAAAATTTCCGGACTGAAAACGTTTGAACCAAATTTGTGCTACTCTTACTGACACTGCATCAGGTCCATAAACATCACAAATTTTTTTCACTGCTTGAGTTGCATTTTTGCCTTTTTTATAATACAATTTTAAAATGTATCGAATTTCTTCATTAGATTCACTCATTTTTACGGAGAGAAAAACAAATGAAAAATAGCGGGAAACAACTTTTTTTTATTTTTTTCTTTTCTTTATAATGGAACCTTTTTAATGTTACCAAAACCAGCCAGACACAAATCAGTACGTAAGTACAGTCAAAAAAATTTTATAATAAGTTTACCTACGTTATGCGAAAAGACTTTTTCCCCGACCTAATATAATAAAAATTTTAAGCACTCATTCACTGTCAATGTGTTAAAGAAAACTAGACAACAGGTAAGGAAAATAAAAAAAAAACCACATAAAAGGTGTTATAAAATTAATTAACAAGAAAAAGAAGGTCTCTGATATATATAGAGACTTATTCTAACTGTACTCGGGAGCGATAAGGATAATATAAGTTGAATATTAAGGGAAAGATAAAGGGACGAGATTTTGTCTCACGCCATCTTGTCGGTCGGTTATTGTGCAGTAAACCAGCGAATAAGATAATTATTTCGCTGTGATAGCATCTGATAGCCTCAGAAAGGCGAGGACAGCACTGACTACCATTCGATTACAGAAAGTAATTGTGGTATCGAGTTTCAGATGACCGGCAATCTTAATGGTTTCGTCTCACGCTGTTGGGATTCAGGGGCCTTACCATGAGCTCTTATAGCAGTATTATTGCAGTTGAGAAAGCGAGACGCGTGTAGTGGCGTATCTACACGCGTCTCTTTTCCACAACTGCAATAATACTGCTATAAGAGCTCATGGTAAGGCCCCAGGGCGGCATAATGTTAGAAATGTATCAAAAATTGTTTATAGGAAATTTTATAAGTAAGCTTCCACAGTCTTATAGCACGCAATGTAGTTGTGAGTTCTCACATAAATTTTAGCTTGTGCAAAATGTCAAGCCAGGTCGTTGGTTTGAATGAAAAGACCTTGCGTATCCTATATTGGTTGCTTAAGCGTTTAGTAGACCATGAGTGCTTTACATACTTAGAAAAACCTTATGGACTAACTCAAATAATAGTGGTTTGTTTTAGGGAGAACTTTTAGCTAAATTGCAACCGAATGAGATAAATACATGGTATTTTTTTCCAAATATTGTTGTTTATGTATTCTAGTGTATCTTTAGACTTTTTAACAAGATTAGCTTATAGCCACATAAAACTAGAGAATACCCATTGTTAATCGCCAAGAGTTGCCATGACTTAAATATAATAGGTTGGGGAAAAAGTCTTTTCGTATTTTTTTATGAAAAGTCAAGACATATTTTTCAAAGTTTATTTACATTTATTTACAATATATATGTACCGTTTTGTTGAATAACTTTCTGCCATTTTGTGGGCAGATATATTATCTTGTTACTGTAGAAACTTTGGGACTTCTGATCAAAAAAACGGGACAAATAGTTTTGGCAGTCCTCTCTTGAGGTCAACCTTACAGAACCTAAAGAATTCTGCAGAGACCGAAACAGGTGAAAATCTAAAGGCGCAAGGTCAGGGCTATATGGTGGATGCACTAGGACCTCCCAGTCGAACTCTCTTAATTTTTGCTGAGTGGCTAAAGATGTGTGTGGTCTAGCGTTATCGTGATGAAAGACCACACCCTTCCTGTTGATCAATTCCGGCCGTTTTCTCTCGACTGCTTCCTTTAATCTCATCAGTTGCTGGCAGTAAAGATCAGAATCGATGGTTTTGCCGGACGGTAAAAGCTCATAATAAACAATGCCCTTCCAATCCCACCATACACACAGCATCACCTTATTTCGTGTTAGGCCAGGTTTGGCCACAGTCTGTGAAGCCTGGCCAACTTTCGACCACGACCTTTTTCGCACGTTCTTGTCGTACGTGATCCACTTTTCATCGCCAGTTATCAATCTCTTCAAAAACGGCTCGGTTTCATTACGTCTCAATAATGAATCGCAAATGAGTACACGGTTCATTAAGTAAATTTGAGTGAGCTCGTGCGGCACCCAAATATCGAGCTTTTTTGTATAACCAGCTTTCTTCAAATGGGTCAAAACTGTTTTGTGGTCAATTCCCAGTTCTTCAGCTACATCGTAACTACTAATATGCCGATCTTGCTCCACTCTTTCAAAAATGGCGTCCATTTTATTCGTAACAGGGCGACCAGAGCGAGGTGCATCTTTAACATCAAAATTTCCGGACTGAAAACGTTTGAACCAAATTTGTGCTACTCTTACTGACACTGCATCAGGTCCATAAACATCACAAATTTTTTTCACTGCTTGAGTTGCATTTTTGCCTTTTTTATAATAAAATTTTAAAATGTATCGAATTTCTTCATTAGATTCACTCATTTTAACGGAGAGAAAAACAAATGAAAAATAGCGGGAAACAACTTTTTTTTATTTTTTTCTTTTCTTTATAATGGAACCTTTTTAATGTTACCAAAACCAGCCAGAAACAAATAGTACAGTCAAAAAAATTTTATAATAAGTTTATACCTACGTTATGCGAAAAGACTTTTTCCCCGACCTAATATGAGTTTCTTTATGACAGTCAATGTCATTTGATTAAAGTTCAGTAAAAAATAATATTTATAGATAAAATAGTATGCCTATATCCCTCTTCAGCTTGGTTGGTCTGCATTCGGGAAACTATGCATTATCTTTACGGCCAACTGTGCTTTTCGCACAGTGTGTGTTGCCGAATTACCGTGCCCGACGAACGGTACTGAGAGTTGGTGCTTAAGTATGGGCCTCAAAGAAAACTCAAGGTAGCTCAGCGTGCAATGGAGAGAGCTATGTTCGGAGTAACCCTACTTGATAGAATCAGAAATAGGGAAATTCATAGGAGAACTGGAGTGACCAACACAGCGAGGCGAGCTTGCAAGCTGAAGTGGCAGTGGGTGGCACATAGCACGAAGAACCGACGATCGATCGGGCGTTAAGGTTCTTGATGAAAGACGGCCTCTAACCCGATGAACCGATGATCTGATTGGAATGATGGTGGATGCAGGTCACTCAGATTCAGGAGTGAGATGATGATGATTGAGGAGGCCCAAGCCCAGTAGTAGGACGTTTATGGGCTGAAATTATTTGGAAGCTCTAACTGTTTCCGATTAGGTATATTTTAGAAATACGTTGTCATAAAAATTCTTTATTCTCAGATCAATTTAGTAATTATTTAGTAATAATACAGTTTATATAGACTATTTTTGCATACGTTAAAATAAAATAAATAACATAAAGTAACACCTACAATAATAAGCAATAAATAAAGTGATGCATTATTCATTTGATTATAAACACTTATACAAAATTAACTTTTCAATTTTGTCATGGGTTCTTGTAAATAAAGAAATGGTCATTAAAAGTGGTAATTATATATTATTAGTTGCAAGAATAAACCTAAAGTGGCGTAAAAGATCCTTGCCACGATACATTGGTAGAGATGATGGTTATCGTCATTTTACGACATTAGACGTAACTGCAAGTTTAATTTTAAAATAAGTGAATGATCTTATGTACGATTAGGGGAGATTTATTTCTCTCATAGTTTTTTAATTCTACGTGGATCTGGACAATATGAGGTAGATATTGACGACCGATATGGCGTAGGGAAAAGTATGCACTTCGCTCTTGAGGTCGTGGGTTCGATTCCTATCCCAAGTAATTATTTTGCGGAATTAATACCGATATTTTTACTTTTATTGTGACACGTCATATTTACTACATCCTGCCTAATGGCAAGCAGTTGATGCAGTTCAAAAAATAAAGGCGCTTCATACCGTGGAGTAAGCACGGTACAAAGCGCACCCACCCAAGACGGCCTGCTTAAATGCTGTTTCACGCCGCGCTTAAAAGACTCGAGATTTTAGGAACTAGGAAACACATGAGCCGGCAGAGAATTCCAGAGCTTAATGGTACGACTTATAATTTTTTTTGGGTTAAGTGCTGCTGTCTGCACAGTATGTTTATGTCGTTGTATTTAGTATAAGAGTATGTTTTACAATTCAGTATACTCGTTGTCTAGTGCACATAGTACAAGCTTTGTTTAGTTTGGGACAAGAAGCGCTGTGTTAAAGGTTCAAGAATATTTCTGCTTTTAATGCTAAGTTTATTGTGGGTGATTTCTATGTATTTATTTATTTAACAATTTATTGTATATATACAAAGTTAGAAGTGAAGAAAGACATGTACAACGGCACTGCTTATCCCTAAAAGGAATTTCTTCCAGCAGACCGAATATATTAAGAATTTACAAAACTATGTTTATTAGTAACTACTAATGAACGAATAAGATAAACTTATCTTGGAACTCAATAATTGGTGTAATTGTTAGAAAATATTTATTGTATTGCGCTTTATATTATATTGTATTGTATTAACATTAGCTTGTTTAATTTAAAACTCGCCCTATATGCATAATTTCATTTCATCCCTATAGCAAGTAACTAAGATCTTGCAAACAAAACCATTCTTAATATAGGCTTTTATCCATATATTACCTTTGGTTTTTTAAACATGCCTAAAAAACACATTTTAATTGTAAATGCATAAGAAAAAGTTCAATCTTTATTTTTAACTTAGTCGTTAAATGTCTTTGATAAACACTGGGTGTTTGAGAAATGATAGCCCTGTGACAAAATTAATTCGTTTGGCAGCTTTATCATTATAAACCGTTATTCCCACACTTAGACTGTTGCGTTTGTAAAATTAAATTAAATAACTTATACGATGTTGTAATTTTTTTTTAATTTTTTTTTATTATGAATTCTATTAATAATTTATAATCTACTTATTATAAAGAAGTTTGATTTGGTAGCTTACACATGCGAAGACAGGTAAAGCACATCTACGCGAACATAGCAATAGCAATATAATATTATACTAAAAACTCGTTTGGTTTCCAGTATTGATTGAACTCCTCTTGTTTAAAAATCGCGACGATCCACGTGATCATAACATTTTAGTTATGGTTACGTGAATGGCTTGCCAAACTATTCAAAATCACATTTTCAAATAAATTCATCATCATCATCACAAAAGGATGTCTCCTACTGAACATAGGCCCTCCCATAAGCTTTCAATGTGATTGACTGCAGGCGGCCTGCATATAACGATATTGAGACCTTTATCAGGTCTATGTTGCTAACGGACCCTTTGTACGTATCCTGAGACATTCAAAAAATCCAAAATTTCAAATAAAATATCGACCGTAGCAATTAACAATGTCGAAAGTGAAAAGTCGTTGCTTTTAACAATATCATAAGTCATAAATCATTACTTTTCACTTACGATTTTTTTTAAAGTAACGGCTTTTCACTTACTACATTGTTAATTGCTACCATCGATATATTTATACACCATGTACCTGTACGTACATAACACGCTAATGAATAAAACTAAGTCTTTTTAGTTCCCGCAATGCTTCAGGCATTTTTTTATCATTAACATTATTCCATAACCATTATAATTTTATTTGTTGAATTATATTAGTTTTATAACAGTTTTATATTTTTGAATTACCACGTATCTGCCAGAATTACCAGGAATTATTAGCACTAAACAGCAACTGCCTCTTTAATATTTTATCACTTGTAATAGTTTACCTATATGTTTACCAATCACATGTTTGTTATATTAGAGAAACCTGTTATTAGCCATACTAGCTTTAAGTTCTTATGTCAATGGTTTTGCTGTATACACTGTTGCTTTTATCAATAAATAAATAAAATCAAAATATTATAACGTGTTTCGCTACGGTGTGATTGCGGTCAAAACCCAGACGCAGTCCAGAAGTTGTCGAGACACAAAATAATGTGTTATTACTGTTAACCGCTTCACGGTTTCTGGTTCTGATATTTTTGATTCAATAACGATGTAATTATGTATCTCTGCTTACGTGAGTGTAGTGAATTACGAGCTCATGATATGGGGACCAACAGTTTCGCTTGAAATATTATTACCGAAATAATTATAATAACTTACGCATTTAAATTTTTAAGTATTGTCATTAGTAAGTGTTTTTTCGATTTATCATTTAGGAAATTGAAAATAAACCGAAAGCATTAAACAAAAGTAGTAAATTGAGGAATTAAAAAGAAAAGTTTTAAAAAATTTCGAAAAAAAAGTTTTTTATAATGAAATGTCTTTTAAAATATCTTGCCGGATTACGTATTTCAACAATGTAAGGTAGTTTTTAGAGTTTTTCTTCAAGTAAAGAACTTATACCTAGACCTAAGTCAAAAAAGGACACAAGTAATACTCGTGAATGCATTTATTTCATATCTCTTTGTTATAGGGTAATCAGTATTATACATTCTTACTCGACACAATTGTGTTCAAGAAGTGACAGGTATCTGGTAATGAGTGGTCTAGAGAAACATTGTAATAAAGGTTACATTGTGAAAAGAGCCTTAACGTATTTTCTGTATAATCAAAAAAAAAAATTGATCGCCTTATTGATATATGGTGTTCGGGTATATTAATGTTTTGTTTTTCATTCTAGATACTCATACCATAGAAATCTAAAAAATAAAATACTTGAAATGGTATGCGCCGCGTAAAACTATCGGAAAACATGTCACCATTTTAAATAGGAACGCATGTCGCAAATTTGAAAATATTAGTTAGAGATTGACGTTGGTGTCATTATTTACGGACTATAAGTTTATTCTTCAACACAGTACATTGATTGTTTGTAGTAAGGTACGATTCAGATTTAACGAACGCAATTGGCAATGTATTTCATAGTCATGCACTGATGCCACACGACACACCAGTTTGCCAGCAATTTTACGTGGGCACTCCTATTGTTATATTATTAAGATTTCAATGACTCAGACTGTTAATTGCATATGGTTAAAAGCACAAACATATTGATCTACTACCCATTAATTAAACATTCCTATTATAATTTAAAACGGTAACATTAAAAATCGTCATTAAATGAATCTTGAAATGACTTAAAAAAAACCAAATGTTAATTAACACAGCCTGAAATTTGTGAACTTCCCCTCTTTGGAGATTCCCAAAATTTCCAAAACAACAAGTCCAACACAAGTCAAATCAATTACTTAATTCGAAATGGGCCGTCTTACCTTTCCCCTATAGTCGGTAGTTGTAGGTCGGAGGGCCCACGTGCTGACCAACCAGCAGATGTGTTTGACACCTGCCTTAGCCAATTCACTTGTCTCCGTCTGCCTTTTAGATGTTACATATATCCGTCCTTATCGCGGTTATTTTTAATATAATTTATACCACGTGACGGTAACTAGAATTGTCCACAAAGCGGTTGTAAGAAATATACAGTCTGACACATAATACTGTGACTAAATAGAGTCTTAAGTTAATATGTAAATAAAAGGTATAAATTTTATAGCACAGATAAGTAAACAATGGATATATAATTAAAAGACAAAATAACACTCAACGAAGATTTTTCGACAATTTTAAAAAGAACCAGATTATAAAGAAACAAATCGTAGCAAACAATCAAGTAGCGAAATTAAAAAAAAAATACAAAGTCTAGGTGACTATTATAATTAATTAAAAGTTTTGTGCGATGCCATTTTTTTATATTAATTCTAATTAACAAAACATTGTATATGTAGTTAGTTAGCTAATATCAGAGACAAATACCATTAAATAACTAATTTCGATTAATGCTAATTTAAAATATGTTCGTAAGCTATAAAATAATATAATTTATAGTGCAGGCCTTGTTCAAATTTATATTTTATGATTCCCTCCCAAGTCTTGTTCGAGGAAATATCTACATGAACGAAGGGACATTTATATTCCGCAGAATCTTCGACTCGTTTCATGGCTTACTTTCTACTGAGATAAGCTGCCACTTTATTTCAGAGTACTTTACGATCGAGATGTTCGGAAGTGAGACATCTGCCCATTATAATGAAGAAAGATCTTCATATCATTGCGTTTGTCACCCTGAGAAGTCAATTGTAATGTCTTTTAGGTCCAGTAAATTCTATAACTAAAGCATCCTAATATAGCGAATAAATATTCACGGACCTATCAAGCAGCGTTATATCTAAGAACAGCTAGTACTAAGAGATACATGAGTAATTATTTTCTAAATACATACTTAAGATACCTATTGCTTTCTTCTTATTGCACGATTATTAAGGCATAACCTTGCGCCTATCGAATAGGGGCCAGAGGTGATTCCAGGACAAGAATCATTAAAAATCATGATGAAAGCTTAGAAAAAAAAGTTGTTGTTCTAGATAGTCCTTTATAGCTATGCAACTTACTTGCACACTTTGCAAATGATACAATACAAATATAATACATAAATATTTTACTGCTGATTTATTTCTATTTTGCCTCTTTATTATATTTATTTTACACTTTTTTTTTGCCCTTACACTAACGAATTTCAAATGTGAACATTATTTTTTGATGTCGACTGTATATACTGTTAATTATTGTTATTATAATCAAAAGCCAACTCTTTATAGTCTTTGTCATAACTATTCAAGTTTTTTTTTTAAGTTTCTTTGTCGAGTGACATAGTTTCGGTCCTATTTATATTTATTAATTAAGCAATCAACTATATTTCATACACATATAAAACTTTTGCGTAAATTTAAATGACTATACAAAACATACTGAATCAAAGACGTATACATAATTGTAAATCGCTATTTTCCAACTTTTTGATGTACATATTTTAACTCCTATTTGGAGCACATAATGTCAAGACATGGCGAAAAAAAGTACAATAAACCGCTATTTAAATCCATAAACTGTGTTTTATAGGGTTCATACTAAATTTAATAATCAATATTGCCTGAAAATATAAAGATTTTCTCCGATGAAACCCCAACCCAAAAACAGTATTTACAGACACTAAAAAAAGATCTAAATAATCGCATGGAGAGTGGTGAACAGAATTTAACGATTAAGTACGTTAAAGGAACACCCTCAATAGTAGAAATAAATAAAAAAAAACTAATTTCGAGTTCACTACTAAAGAATGCACCTACGGCTAAAAGCCAAAGATTATCACACCAAATCGTGAACGAATATGAAAACATTCCAATACATCCTTCTTCATTACGATTCTTTTATGCAAACTTGCGGAGCATTCGTAAAGCTGGCAAATTGGACGAAATAAAATGTATAATTAAGACCATCCCGGCTACTACACACATATTGGTATTTACTGAGACATGGATTAACTCCGAAGCAGATGCAAAACTATACCAATTACCTAATTATAAACATATCTACAACTACAGACAGAACTGTAAAGGTGGTGGTGTGTCCATCTATGTGCACAATAGCATACGATATGACATAACGGATAATATAAACGAGAACGGGAACCACTACCTATGGATATATATTGATAAATTATCATTAAATGTTGGAGCGATCTACAAACCCGGAAACACTAATATAAATGACTTTATAGACATTTACGCATCACAACTGGAGTGCCGAAACAGATCAATAGTATTGGGAGATTATAATATCGACTTACTCGAAAAGAATAGCACTTCGACAAAATATAAAAACGTAGTAAAAGAGGCTGGCTTTGAAATACTAAATAAAATTAGCAAAGAATATGGTACGCGAGAAACTAGCACAACTAACACAATATTAGACCATTTATGCACAAATATAAAAAACCATTCATTTACCGTAACAATTATCGAATCATGCCTCTCAGATCATAAGCAAATATTTTTAGAAATAAGCCGGTTGACACCAAAAACTAAGAACAAAATTCAATACTCGGCTCTTGATTATGATCACCTTTACGAGAATACCCTCAATGCAAGTTACAACAATGAATTAGGCGATTATTACTACTTCGAGCGTTTTCTAACAAAACAGATACAAAACAGCAAAAAATCTAAAGTAAAAATTTTGAACTCACCCCAAGAAGACTGGATAAACCAAGAAATAATAAATGCAATAAATCTACGGAACAGCTATCACAATCAAAGAAAATTGAACCCTACCGATGACAGCATAAGGCAGAAATTTAAAGATGAGCAGAAAAAAGTGAAGGCCTTAATCAACGCAAACAAACAAAAATACTACTATAATTTGTTTCATAATAATTTGAATCAACCAAAAAAACTGTGGGACCTCATTAACAGTTTAGGGTTAAATAAAATAAAAGAAAGCGCCACTCCGCCTAAGCTAATGTCTGCCTCCGGATTTATCACAGAAGGAAACATGGTATGTGACTTGTTTAACTCGTACTTTACCTCAATAGGTGAGGAGCTAGCGAACAAAATACCTAACACATATCATACTAACACAGGTAACAC
Source organism: Musotima nitidalis (assembly GCA_949126915.1). Taxonomy (NCBI): domain Eukaryota; kingdom Metazoa; phylum Arthropoda; class Insecta; order Lepidoptera; family Crambidae; genus Musotima; species Musotima nitidalis. The sequence continues at coordinate 7,366,105 of OX421418.1, read as the reverse complement.
TCTAACGTATGACAGTAACTACACTCATAACATAACACTAACTGAGCTGCCGGCATGTGATTCCCAAGAGATAGCTAAAATTATCAATGACTTAAACACAAATAGCAGCACGGGATTAGATGGAATAAGCACCAAAGCAATTAAATGCTTAACAGACATTATCGTAGAAAAACTTGCCGATTGTATGAATAGATGCCTGAAGCTAGGTGTGTTTCCCGATACACTGAAGATTGCTAGGGTCAGCCCTATTTACAAAACCGGTAGTAGGGCTAACCCAAGTAATTACAGACACGTATCAGTATTACCAGTCATGTCTAAGATATTTGAACGCGTTCTGTACAACCGCCTAAGTAACTACCTAACACAAAAAGATTATTTAATAAAGGAACAGTATGGTTTTCGCCCAAAGTCAAGCACGCTATCAGCGTCAGTAGATCTAATAACAAAAATTAAAACTACGATTGACCAAGGTAGTTTGGCCTTGGGCATTTTCATTGATTTACAGAAGGCGTTTGATACCGTAAGTCACCAAAAACTTTTAGACAAGCTAAATAACATAGGTATTAAGGGAGTAGCTCACAAAATGTTTCAGTCTTATTTAGAAAATAGGCAACAAGTGGTCAAAATAGATAATTATGTTAGTTCCACTAAAAACGTCGCGTACGGATGCCCACAGGGCTCCATAATAAGCCCATTACTTTTCCTTATTTACATTAATAATATTGATAAAATAGGATTAAAGGGGCAACTAACTTTATATGCAGATGATACTTGCCTATTCTACTTCGATAAATCGATTCAGAACATTATAACCGACGCTCAAAGGGATTTGGATATAATAAAGGAATGGTTGAAATACTTACAATTAACACAGCAAAAACATCATATATGATATTCACTGCCAAGAATAAACAAATACCTAAATACACACCACTTCACATAAACAATGACATCTTGAACCGATCAAGTCAGGAAAAATATCTGGGCTTGTGGGTAGACGATAAACTAACGTGGCAGACGCACATAAATCATATAGCAACCAAACTAAGATCCACATTAGGAGCATTATATAAAACTGCAAATTGCATCCCACCGAGCATTCGGCCTATTGTCTATAACTCCTTAATAAAGTCACATCTAGAATACTTGATTCCAATATGGGGATCGGCTGCCATAAGTAATCTGAATACATTACAAAGAGCTCAAAATAAAATAATAAAAACATTATATCATTACCCAAATCGCACCCCAAGCAAAGAAATATATGACAAAATTGAATTTCTCAATATCAGACAGCTATATATATACAACACATGCATTCTTATAAAAAATATAACAACTAACACAATACAAACAAACACTCATATACAGAAAAAAACAATGTCACACCATTTAAGAAAAAATAATAAACTCGAATTACCGAAGATACGAACAAACTACGGCAAAAAAACAATATTGTATGAGGGAGTGCAGCTATACAACAACTTATCGAATGATATTAGGGAATGTGATAATATAAAAATCTTTAAAGCTGAACTTAAGAAATATGTTAGCAATATGTAATTTATTATCATCAATAACCTATTAATATATTTTAAGAAAACAATTGCCTGGTTTTGGCGAAGTTAAATTTATGAATTGAAAACAAGCGGAAAAAAAAAAAAAAAATAATCTTATATTGCTCAACTAGCTACTACGTCTGCGCCCAGTTTCACAATTACAAACAATTTGAAAATAAAATTTCGGTACAGAGGTAAGAATTCTTATCATTATTTGTTTTTAAATTGAAATAATAAAATTATAATTCTTTTCATAAAAAGTATCTTTTAAAGTAACCAACAAATACTTTCGCGTCTAAAAGAAAAAAAAAACCATTCTTGTAAAATGAGTACAGGTAAAATCTTCACCTCCTAGACTATTAGTATAGTACAGATTATAAGTTGACACAAATTGTTTGTGAGGGTGGTTGGAGTAAGTTTTGTTGGGTAATTCACCCGGTATAGCTTGTCTCTTTTTTTTCGTTGTATACCTACATTTTTTAAAACATGCTTTGTCACAAAACTAAGTTTATTATACCTTTGTTTGTAAACATATCATCAAGTACCGGACTTTCTAAAATTGTACATAATGTAACTTTATTTGTTAATTCAAGTAAGTAATTTACATGATTTATTGTATCTCATTTTAAGTGAACTATTGTGTTTTTATGAGAAATAAATTCTTTAAACCCAATAGTTATCCCGTAAATAATATATGTTTGTTTGTAAATAAGTATCAACCCTGAATAAGCGGCAATGTTATAAGCATCCGCTGACTACTACTAGATATGGATATACGGATACTAAGGCGTATGGACAGGCTTACTAGAAGATATTTCGCTTTCCGAACGTATAAACTTAGGAAGGTGCCATCAGATATCCTCCCGGTAAATAGTTGCCCTTTGCGTGATGATGATGGTCTACTCCCAGACGTATCCGTACACCGTGACTCCTTGTACCTACATTGGCGGTAGTTCAGGCTCTTTTTGTATGTGCGTAATCTTGATTAGAAAAATAACAGTTGATTTTGAAGTTCCGGATTTGATTTCCTATCGAAGTCGCCTGGCATAATACCCGACGTATGTTCTGGAAAAGTACGCGCGTAGTGCCGTATCAAATAATATTTTTTTCGAATAGTAATGAAACTTTGCGAATATGGACAAACGTGTATACTTATTACCAACAGATACAGAGATAACATTCAATCGACACTAGTTACTTTGGCAGATACGTTCGTCAGTTTGCAACAAATTAGGATAAGTTCACACATGTTTTCTGACTGTCTAGTGTGGGTAAACCTGACTTTGATTGACTTGACTTTAGTCTGAAATAGTGGTAGGACGTCTTATGTTTCCGACTGGAGCACTGGCTATTGATCATCCTCATACTTAACTTGTAGCCATTTATGAGAGCCAGTCATCATATCCTATCATTATCCTGGATGCCCCAGACTTAAGCCCAGGGCCCAGGGTCTGCTCACTGATCTAACCAGATTTGGCTGAACTTCAGTTATTACATAGAGCGACTGCTATCTGACCTCCAGAACCCAAAGAGAAACATATTCCTATGGTTGGACCAGTTGTCAGAATATTAGAAGGCACTGACTTCCTAATAATGACTGCCATAGATGTTCATGACAGCCGGGACCAACGGCTTGACGTGCTTTCCGAGGCACGGAGCAAGTGATAATTACGCACATTGAAAAGTCATAGGTGCGCCACCAGGGCTTAAACCGTAGACCCTCGGAACTTAAAGTCTATGGGTCTGTCCACTGGACTATCGTCGCTATACTATAACGATTGTTAAATTTAATATAAAAGGTAGATTGTTCAATCACGTTTGGAATAATATAAAAACCTTGGAATTTTATACAAATAAATCAGTCGAAATAAATAAAAATATCTCCTGTCCTTCTCTGCCCTTTTATGCTAACGAATCTGATGCGGAATCGATTTGTTGGTTGGAATCGAAATGCCCGCTGTTGATTAGCTTATCTCGAGATGCCGTACATTGTAGCGTATCTGTGGGCGCGTAATCATTTTGTGAGTGCACGTTTAAAGTCAATCAAGTAATTAATTTTTAATTAGATACACTTTGTGGATATCAGTGAGTCCAATACCACCATTGATCGACTGCCACTGCCGCTCGCTGGCATTGCAGGTGCATCCTTAGTGACGAAGTTGCGAAATATAGCATGTAATTGACAAAGGTTGTACATCTTTCTATTAGATATTTTTCTTTACATGCATTTCATAATAAAGTTTATTAGGCACTGAAATAGGTTTTAAAATACTAGATCCCGCCCGCGACTCCGTATGCGATAACTAAACTTTTTCTTGGACAACAGCAATCACGTATTTTTTTTTTTTTTATAAACCAAGTTAGCTTTCAACCATGCCGCCCACCAAATGAAAAGTTGTCACCGCAGGACCCTACAGAACTATACTAGGGGCAATACTAGCGTACTAGCGCATAGGCAATGGCCTAGCCCATAAAAATCGTTTAACGTCCTTTTTAGAAAGCTCCAGCAGGGAGGTCATTCTTTCAGCCTAGAGTACGCGAAAAAAGTTTTTAAGCGAAACATATAATTTTTCCTGCAACTTTTAAGTGTAAGATCTCCCTGCCGATGGTGACAGGTAATTATTTTTCACAATTAGCAATGCACTTAGATACTTAACTTATATTTTAAAAGCACAGCACGTGATAACTTAGGAACACACCTAAAGGCGAGTGCGGTCTATAAATAAGGGCATAAGACATCCTTACACATTTTTACAACCGCCGGATTAAAAGCCCCATCCTTATTCCATTAAAGGTTTAATACAGACGTCGCGTCTGCCGCTTTTTGCATTGCGATCCTCGATTATAATTGCAAAATATTATTTTGTCGTAAAACAGAAAGAGTGCGCTTTGCGTCTGCCACGCACCTCTGTCGCCATCGAAGTCAACGGTATTTTGGAGGTTTCAAATTATTATTTTCTTAATCAGATGAAAAGGGAGGAACCGAATTAATGACTTTAGCGAAGCCTTTGCGGAAAATTTTGCACTCTCAAACAAGCCCGATGTCTTTTTTAATTATAATAAGGCGTTCATTAAATATTTTTGAGTGGCCTTTTAGTTTGCATTCGGTACGCTTTTGGTAATTATACATTTGAGTATCAAAAATAATGAAGTAATAATTACTTACTTACTTGTGCTTCCTTAATTTTGTGATGCTAAGCCACTGAGTGCAAAGTTACTAAGATAAATAGGAGTATTTTTATTAATATAAATTATATTGTCTTGTTTAAATAATACTATCCTCCATAGTAAATGTTATACAAGTAAAACGAAAAAGACTTCATTTGTTACATTTTTATTTTGTTTTGAATAATGGCTTCCAATGATGCCAGTGTCAAATAAGAGATATATAAATAACATATAAAATAATAGTAAATGAGAATAAGTGGTGATAAAGATGATAAATGGTAAATGAGATGCCTTTCCCCTAAGCCCCTTGAGTCCTCAGTAAAGATGTGGGACTATACTGAGATCTCACATGGACTTCTTGAGAGAATTTAAAAAGCGATGTTGCACTATTTTGTTTCATTTACCAACACTCGTGGACGTTCACAAACACTTAACGATTAATAATCCACCGTTATTACACATTAATGTTAGAAATATCACAAATTTTAGAAAATAAAACAAAACTGCAGACATGACGCTTCACTTTCCCGCCAAGAAGTCCGCCAAGAAGTCATTTGGTACATATTCAAATAAAATCACTGAATTGATAGTGATGTGGTGGTACGTATAGAGATTGAGTCCGACTCTAGAGACGATTATAGGCTGAATTTAATTGTTAAAATCGCTGAATCATTAATGTATACAGTAGAGTTGCTAATAGTAAGTTACTGTTACGCCGCCGCATGATATCTGTCATAAATAGGTTTTCAATGAAATATGGCATCTGGTATCAACACTACATGACATGAAAACATGACGACACATATATGATTAAGAGTTAATACCAGTGAAACGACACACATATTTATACGCATTAACTGCATGAAGTTATACCACAGACATTATCCAAAAAGTATGCAAGTTGTATGCAAAAAACCAAAAAGTTACCCATAAACACCATCAAAACCAAACAACAACTTTACGACACGCGATGTGTGCGTATGACAGCTATAGGTTGTGTTTTGCGACCGCCATGTTTGTTTCTAGACTGCGTGAGAACTGTCATTGATTTAAATATGGAACGGGGGATGTGATTTCCCGACGCGAACGCCGCAGGCCGCCCCGCCCCCCATTGTGGCCTACAATGCATCGTACTTCACACTAACGAGCGCTCCGAGCGAGCGAGCCACATTTGTAAAAACCGCAATAAGCCTTCCATTTCGGCATATTGTTTTGACATACAATAAATATTTGCGAGATTGCCCCGCGCACAGATTGCCGGGCCGATTTGAGTTCGGCCGTCATTTAGCCATTGTTCGTTCGGTAGGCGTCCGTCGGTGGTAGCTCTTGGACCGTATTACACGCGGTTGCGATCCGACTCCCGATCAAACAGGTGAAATTTGGAGATCAATTTCGATGTCGGCTTAGATAAATTTAAATTGTTCAATGTAATAGATAACAAAGTTATGTCATATTAAATATTAGCATTAGAATGTTTCTTTCAAAAATTTGGTGAAAGAATAGATAGTTTTTAGGGTTCCGTAGTAAACAAGGAACCCTTATAGTTTCGCAATGTCCGTCCGTCCGTCCGTCCGTCCGCGGGTTAGCGCAGAGACTATTAACATTAGACAGCTGAAAATTGGTGTGGGTATACATATTAATCACGTCGACAAACCTGTAGCATAAAATTTTTAAAAATATTGTTTTTTAACGTACCTCCCCTACACGTAAAGTAGGAATGATTTTTTTTTCTCGAGACTATCTTATCATGTTGGGTATCGTTAGAAAGGTCTTTCAATAGTAATAAGAGTTTCTTAAAACCATTTTTCGATTTAGGGATCTGTTTTCGAAATATTAAGCTTTAAAGTGGAATAAATTGATAGAGTTAAGTATCCGCCCCCCCCACCAGGTAAACGGTACTTTTAGAGTGGCTAAAAAAATTCACAACTATCGGGGAATAGCTGAACCTGTTCATATAGCGACATTATGGCAAAGGGTGACTACGGAACCCTATAATGCGCGTGGCCCGACACGCACTTGGCCGGTTTTTTTTAAAGTTTAACTTAAAAATAAAACATGTAGTTGCTAAATAAAAATATAAAGCATAGTGAAAACTTTAGTATAAGACAATTTTCTTTATTTGATTGTATTTTGTTACTAAACTGATTAATTAACTACATTTTATTTACATATAATTATGAAAATTTTAATATTTATTATGAATAAAAGAAATTTCTGACGGCCTATCAGATATCTATGATCATAAACCAAAAATGAAACATTACGAAAGATCTAAACTAATTTTATTTGTTAATAATATAAGTGGACTAGGAATAAGTTATTCTATGTACCATGGTTTATTAAAACCATAAAAAACACTATATTTTATACTAGCTATGTGTAAGAAAAACAATGAAATATTTTTATACGAATATGGCTAACTTCCAACAATGTTGCTCATGACAAAGTTGCAACAAAATATAATAAATAAAGCATAATTACGTCATCATTGGAGAAGACAGAAGTATACCTACACTTAGTTTTAATCCTAATAATAACGTTTTGTCTTAGGGCGAATTACCAGAACTTCAACTGCACTCCTTCCGATAATTTGGCAAATCGATTCCGCAAAAGATACCGAACTAAATATCACTTGCGTGTTTCTAACCCGCACAAAGGATTTCCAACAAAATATAGCAGTGAAACAAAATGTACATTATCTGTATGTGTGTAAATTAAAGTAAATCAGTGCCCGCATTCGCCGGCAGGCCGGCATTGCACGTCCAGAAAATTGTAGGGCCGAACCCAGTTAGCGCCTCTAAGGTGTCAAGATTGCCATAATTTGCTGTTTTTGCACCCCGAAGCCATTGTCGTCACGTCTTATATAGATCTAAGTATACTTTAATTATAAAAATAACTCTCTCGTTGCAATAAGATAACGCACTTCGTTACGCCTTGATTTGATATCGCCGTGGGTAATAAATTAAACGAATATTATTATTGTTATAATTTATTATTATAGGGATATTTAGAGAGATAAGTCCGCTGCATGTTAAACTTTTTCTTATAATTCCCTTTTAAGGATTACCATACACTGTCATATTGTACGTATTAAAGTACATATAAATTCAACTAATTTTGGAAAATTGTGTTATGCACAATCATTCCCAAGATAAACTATACAAATCTCTCTCCTGTTTTTGAAGGCGATTAAAAACTATGTTGGCGGACAAAAATATACAAAGTAGTTATCATAGGAAAATTAATAATTTTTCTGTTCTTTTTTTTAAAATGAATTTTTCCCATTTGTTTAATGGGAAAAATCCATGGTTTCCTATAGTCAGATCGGAATGACAAATTCATAACGAAAAAACAGAGCTAGAAACGGCTTAAATTACTACTTATGTCAGTTTTACTACATCTCATTTAAATATTTTCGTATTGAATCAATTTTATTTAAAATTTGTAAGGTCTGTACTAAAATCTCTACACGCAATTTTCGTTGATGTCTTACACATCATCGATAGAGTTTTAGGTACTGTGGAGTAAGAACGCATGAAATATAAAACTCGCGTTCGAGCTCTAGGTATGTTTATAAGGAATTCGAATTTGCATGTGTTTCATAGAAATAATATTTCGGAAGACAATGGATTGTCGCTTCACGAGACTAGAGTTTAGAGGGATATAGAATATTATTTTCCTTTCCCCCCGTTTATTGGTTATAGCATTTAACCAATAAAAATAACTATAACTTAAATTCTTCCGAACATAAAATAGGTTCGCCACCTATTACGGGGGACCAACAATATAACTGGCAAAATGTGAGCCTCTGCCTACCCCTTCGGGGAAACAGGCCTGATACTATGTATGTATAATTTTTATTCAAGCCCTCTTTACACTAATTAGCTAATAGATTCCACCACAGTACCTATGTAATAATATTTCTGCCTACTTTATTAGATACACGATTAGGTACCCTAGCTAGACTACCTTTTAAATGGGTAAAATATACTTTATTACAATATGTTTTCTGTCATCTGACCTTTTTCTGTTATGGGATAACAGAATAAGGTTTGAGTCCTCTCTAAGGACTTTAAGTTGGCCTAACGACTACCACACATCACTATGTCTCGGTTATCAAATAACCGTAAGTATGGAAACGCTCAATATAAAACCTTTAATCTACGGCTGACTTCGGTAAACTCGGTTACTTCCGTGATTATTCCTGAAGATCTAGATCTTTTTGAAAAAAAAACAAATACTTAGAAATACCAAAACCTGATAGTATTTTGAATTTGAGTACATAATGAGAAAGGCCTAGAGATAAATAGTTTGTTTGTATGATCTTTACAAGTTACATGTGACAAGTTTGATAAAGCAGTAAAATTTATGTCATATTTAAAATAAGCCTGTTTAATCTTTCTGAAATAGTGTGTCTTACTACGGATTAGGTACTTCAAATCATCAAGTCGTTTTGCGCTTCCATAATATAAGAAAGCGTTAAGGTGACCCTTAAGAAGCCTTCAGCGTCCAATCATATTGAAACTTCTGCAGTTTTGGTAGGGTTGAATGTGTAGACCATTATTTCATAGTAAACTATAACTATATATAATATATAACTATAACTACAACGAAGTAAAGAGGTACAGTCAATACATAATTATCAAACGTTATTCTCCTATTAAACTTGTAGTAAAAATGTCTTATATTATTTAAAGAAGGAATCAAACTGCAATTCTTACAACATAAAACATGTTATCTAACCCATCGCCTCAGAACAAATATAGTAAGTAAGCTCTGAGTGATACATTAATTTATAGATTTATTCAAAGAAAGAGCTTAAGTTAAACTAAAGAGTATTGAAAATACCGACGTAAACACAAACGGGCCAAGAATAGACACGCATGCGCAACTAAATTATTCAACGATTAATAAATGAGCAGTCGGAGATTCCCGACCGTAAGGGAAACAGATTAAATCTTATTCAATCACGGAACGTGCTCTGGGAGCCAATGTCTCCTGATTCTAAGCAGATTAAACTGGACTCCCGCTACAAAGGAGTTGCATCTTCGAAACTCAAGATCTCATTTAAATTTTAAGCATTTTTTGAAAGAACCCAAGTGTCTTTCTGAATGGTGACTTTTTGTCGCAACAATGCCGAAAGTAAACACATCAATGTGGTATTATTATAATTATGACTTATGTTTTTGACGTTTCACATTCAATTGTATTCTGTGGAGTTAAATGGAAAATATTCAACTAACGATCCGATGGGATTTATAAAAATATGCCCCATTCCCAGACGTTTCCCGAGTAGGTGAGTTTCTTCACACATTAATAAGCTGTTTTGACTTTAAGATGCCTCTTTTAGCCTCGGCCATAAATTGTGGAAACATCAATATTGTATGACGAGATAAATGCCCATGTTCGGACGACCATTAGGGCCGCATAATCCCATTGTGTTTTTATATTGGCTTGTGACGGATCTGGAAACCGCTAAATTGACGTCAACTTTCCCGAAAAATTTTATACAAAACCTTTTTATATTTTCGAGCATTTTTAGCTTTATTCAAAATAGGCTTTTTTGTAAAAAGGTTATGTTATATCTAAACCTAATGGCATTAAATATTTAATAAAAAAAACTGGTTTGAACATCAAAACAAAATCTATATTCGTCTAGGTATAAAAAGTATCAACTTATTTCAAGGCAAAAGTTGGTTGGCAATTAATATATTATAAAGTAGTCAAAATCTAAAGTTGCGAACAACATAATTATGTTTGTACTGTCAGTTTTGACAGGACAAAAGCATAGTTTAAAATTATTTCATTCTAGCGTTATGTTCTTTCAATTAAAATAAATTTAAAGCTTATTTTTTTTTCTATATAAGTGAAAAAATTGTAAGATTATATAAGCCATTATTTCGCGTGGCATCTCTAATTAGGCATACATCAAGTGAATCCAGCTAAAAACTTCCATAACAGTAAATAAATAAAGCTCATAATAGTCAAAGTCATGCAGAACTTACATGCTATTTCATTTTTAAGCATCGTTTTGTCTCTTCATTGATTTTTCAAGTGCATTCATTCATACTATCAATGATATCAGCTTGTTCATAAATCAAGCAAGATATCGGCGGTTGTCAAAACGTCCTGTTTGCGGCGACTCTGGGCCCATAGTCTTGGATCCGCTTAATGCTCTCCCATCCTTCATATTCTACTGACAGTATGGTCCCATCTGCCTATATTCGCTTGTTCAAAGGCGCAAAATATGACAAAGAATTTTTTTTTGTTTGCTTGCAAATGACTCCTCTTACGTAAAATTTTAGAAGACTAACGGTAACCAGATGGATCTGGTACATTTATGAAAGGATATTTTTTTTATACCGCAGGAAGGTACTCAAGAACGCGTGTTGTTAAAATTTGTGTTAAAGCCAGCTTTACTTTGCTAAACAGAGTACTAGAGATAGAGATTCGGTAGAAGTTCCTTTACATACTAGCATTTCATTTTAGTAAAGATAATATAATATATACCAGATGCTTAAACAAAAATATGAATAAAATATATTTCAAACTACTGAAGTAAATATACTTAATAACGTACTTGATATAAAGTTAATATAGGTACTGAATAAGTAGGTAAGCTGGTTAGTAGTTTCATAATATCAAAAATGGTATTATGTACATTTTTGTTAGTAGGCAATATATTAGGTCGGGGAAAAAGTCTTTTCGCATAACGTAGGTATAAACTTATTATAAAATTTTTTTGACTGTACTATTTGTGTCTGGTTGGTTTTGGTAACATTAAAAAGGTTCCATTATAAAGAAAAGAAAAAAATAAAAAAAAGTTGTTTCCCGCTATTTTTCATTTGTTTTTCTCTCCGTAAAAATGAGTGAATCTAATGAAGAAATTCGATACATTTTAAAATTTTATTATAAAAAAGGCAAAAATGCAACTCAAGCAGTGAAAAAAATTTGTGATGTTTATGGACCTGATGCAGTGTCAGTAAGAGTAGCACAAATTTGGTTCAAACGTTTTCAGTCCGGAAATTTTGATGTTAAAGATGAACCTCGCTCTGGTCGCCCTGTTACAAATAAAATGGACGCCATTTTTGAAAGAGTGGAGCAAGATCGGCATATTAGTAGTTACGATGTAGCTGAAGAACTGGGAATTGACCACAAAACAGTTTTGACCCATTTGAAGAAAGCTGGTTATACAAAAAAGCTCGATATTTGGGTGCCACACGAGCTCACTCAAAGAAACTTAATGAACCGTGTACTCATTTGCGATGCATTATTGAGACGTAATGAAACCGAGCCGTTTTTGAAGAGATTGATAACTGGCGATGAAAAGTGGATCACGTACGACAAGAACGTGCGAAAAAGGTCGTGGTCGAAAGTTGGCCAGGCTTCACAGACTGTGGCCAAACCTGGCCTAACACGAAATAAGGTGATGCTGTGTGTATGGTGGGATTGGAAGGGCATTGTTTATTATGAGCTTTTACCGCCCGGCAAAACCATCGATTCTGATCTTTACTGCCAGCAACTGATGAGATTAAAGGAAGCAGTCGAGAGAAAACGGCCGGAATTGATCAACAGGAAGGGTGTGGTCTTTCATCACGATAACGCTAGACCACACACATCTTTAGCCACTCAGCAAAAATTAAGAGAGTTCGACTGGGAGGTCCTAGTGCATCCACCATATAGCCCTGACCTTGCGCCTTCAGATTTTCACCTGTTTCGGTCTCTGCAGAATTCTTTAGGTTCTGTAAGGTTGACCTCAAGAGAGGACTGCCAAAACTATTTGTCCCGTTTTTTTGATCAGAAGTCCCAAAGTTTCTACAGTAAAGGGATAATGTCTCTGCCCACGAAATGCCAGAAAGTTATTCAACAAAACGGTACATATATATTGTAAATAAATGTAAATAAACTTTGAAAAAAATGTCTTGACTTTTCATACAAAAATACGAAAAGACTTTTTCCCCAACCTATTATAATAGGCCAGGTTTGGCCACAGTCTGTGAAGCCTGGCCAACTTTCGATCACGACCTTTTTCGCACGTTCTTGTCGTACGTGATCCACTTTTCATCGCCAGTTATCAATCTCTTCAAAAACGGCTCGGTTTCATTACGTCTCAATAATGAATCGCAAATGAGTACACGGTTCATTAAGTTTCTTTGAGTGAGCTCGTGTGGCACCCAAATATCGAGCTTTTTTGTATAACCAGCTTTCTTCAAATGGGTCAAAACTGTTTTGTGGTCAATTCCCAGTTCTTCAGCTACATCGTAACTACTAATATGCCGATCTTGCTCCACTCTTTCAAAAATGGCGTCCATTTTATTCGTAACAGGGCGACCAGAGCGAGGTGCATCTTTAACATCAAAATTTCCGGACTGAAAACGTTTGAACCAAATTTGTGCTATTCTTACTGACACTGCATCAGGTCCATAAACATCACAAATTGTTTTCACTGCTTGAGTTGCATTTTTGCCTTTTTTATAATAAAATTTTAAAATGTATCGAATTTCTTCATTAGATTCACTCATTTTTACGGAGAGACAAACAAATGAAAAATAGCGGGAAACAACTTTTTTTTAATTTTTTTCTTTTCTTTATAATGGAACCTTTTTAATGTTACCAAAACCAGCCAGACACAAATAGTACAGTCAAATAAAATTTATAATAAGTTTATACCTACGTTATGCGAAAAGACTTTTTCCCCGACCTAATATATCAAAAATAAAACCGATGTTGCCATATCTTCTGCCTGTTGAAAATCGTTTGCTCTTTCATCATCAGTTCCTTCTCTACTCCCAGTTTATCTCGGGTGCCGACCCCAGCATGTCGGTTTTTCCATTCACCTCAGTTATTAACTCATCCACCCCTTTCTCGATTATATTATTTTTCACCTTCATAAACAACATAAAAACATTAATACTAAGTGGTTGACGGGAATGCACCTTGCAGACCATTGAATCTCCATCGGTGCGTCTGACGACACTTGTCTTAGATTTATGCACTTGTAATATGGCGGCTTCTGTACAAGCTGGAGTTCTCACTAAGCCCAGCTCTCGATTTATTAGGCCCGGTCAACTCACTGACTCGCGTTCTCTTTGTACCCGGTTTATTGTTTGATTGCTGATTTATGCAGACTAAATGTTGCTTTCTGATGTGGAAATGTCATTTTATGGTAAATATAGCTTTAATATTATTGTAAGGTTTGTATTAATTTTCTTTTTTTAACAATTTTGTTTTTATTCCATGATGCATGCATGCATGTATCAAAACTGTCTACACAATGAACCGTATAGGCTCTCTGTATCTGTAATCACTTTTATTATTATTATTCTTGTTTTTTATGTTGTAAATAGGTAACAAATTTTTACAGCAGGATGTCACATAGTATATTATATATTATAGTAATAGTATTATATAATAGTAATATTATATAGTAGTATTATATAATATAGTAATATTTATCCGCAATGGGTTCGCGTATCGGAGTATGATCGAAATCCCTCTCAATTGGTCTGCGAAAAGAGGCATATTTCCCGCAGTTATAAGACTGTTATTATTCTTACAATTATGACTAAATATAAATACAATTAAACATTATTATAATTATAATTTAACATAATTACATATAATTACATATAATTACATTCCTTTAAAATATTTTCATTGAATAGTAAGTTTAAAATATTTTCATAGAAATCGCTTGAATAGAATTTTGTCGAGACATATTCCTTGGCCCTAAAAGTAGGAGTTTCAAGCTAAGTAAAAGGCATTCCGATGGGGCGGTCCGAAAAATGTTAACAGCAGGAAACAATGCACCTGCTACAAAGTCGAAGCCTTTTAGCAGTTTAAAAATTCTAAAATTGTTGTGTTTGCATGCATGATATAGTTGCATTAAAAAGCTTTTGTCTAAACTACTTTTATTAAGATGAAGATTTTTTATTCACACTAATATTTCAAAATTAAATGCAATGTCGTTGTCTGACTGTCTGTTTAGTTTTCACAACATATTCTTTTTCATTTATTACAAATATACATTAATCCATATAAAAATATGAATCCTTCAAAAGTACAACAAGAAAATTTTATGAATATTTTCACTGTTTTAGTTAATAATTTAGAAAATAAATTGTTTAGTTTGATAAAACTATCACTGTGTGTGTTACTTAATGTCACATTACATAGCTTTAATTTACAATTAGTCAGTAATAAATATGGTTTAATGAGTCTTATAAATAGTAGATATTAGTATATAAAATTAATTATACTTCTGTACACATTTTCAACTCTTTTCTTTTGTCAACAAAGCTTCAGTCCTCTGATAATAAATAACAAGGCAGCGTTTTGTATTCCTTATTCTGTGTAAAAATAGGCTTATAATATTTCAGAGAGTATTTATGGGTGTATAGGGATCCTAACAAGACCTAAGGAGCCCAAGCCAACCTCACCTGCAAGTGGTGCACCTGCCGATCAACGGTCGAGGCTCTGGCGAACAAATCAGTGCCCGATAAGCGGCAATAGGCTCGCCACCTATTACATGAGACCACGTAATAATTCGCGAAGTGTGGGCGCATAATATGCCTCTGCCTACCCCTTCGGAGGATCAGGTGTGAATGTGTGTATGGATGTATATTTCAGAGGGGTATTTAATGATACCCCATTAATGGATAAACAAATTAGCGATATATTTAATAGGTACTCTTGTTGTTGTTTCAGATGCCCAGCAAAATTACACAGCTCCATCATCCATCAAACCTCAAAGTGCTGCTGCTATTTTAAACTTCAAGCATGATGACTCCTATTACCATAGGAATATACTTAGACGTCATCTGTCACATCAGGATCTGTCTCCTTTAAAGGAGTGGTTTAAAAGTATGATACTGATTATGAGAAGGCACATTTACAGGGTCTCGTTCTTCTCGTTACCTATTAC
Source organism: Musotima nitidalis (assembly GCA_949126915.1). Taxonomy (NCBI): domain Eukaryota; kingdom Metazoa; phylum Arthropoda; class Insecta; order Lepidoptera; family Crambidae; genus Musotima; species Musotima nitidalis. The sequence continues at coordinate 7,350,454 of OX421418.1, read as the reverse complement.
ATAAAAAAGGCCAAGTTAGAGTCGGCCTCGGGACCATAAGGGATCCGTATTATTAGTAGTAATAAAGATTAATACAACATATATACATATATAAACGCCTGTTACTCCGAAGGGGTAGGCAGAGGCATATACGCTCACAATTCGCAAACCACAATTATGGTCCCACGTAACAGATAGCGAGTCTATTGCCGCTTACCGGAAATCATATATGATAAGCCCATAATTCTCATTTAATTAAATTATGTCTTGTTAAAGTAACAATGTGAAAATTATGATCCCCTTATAATACAGACGGATATATGCTGCGGATTAAAGATATAGCCCATTGGCACCCTTTGGGCCTAACAAACTATGACCTTCCATGCTTAATATCTTTAAAAAATATAAGGAAAACCCCTATAAATTAAAAGTCTAACAAACTTCGATACTTCGAATAAAATATTTTGTTCTAGTTAGGTAATATTTTTCTGTATGTATTTACATTTGTTCGTCCTTGCACCTTTTTAGCTTTTAAGCAATGTGTTTCGTTTGCGCTGTTTTATGGTATCAAACGATTTTAAATCTATTGACTTCACTTGATGCTATTAGGTTTTATTTTTAATTTTATTTATGAAATAGTTTGGTATTTTGGATATGCTCATATAATATTCTTTAATAGGTGTCAATGTTCGTATATTAGACAGGATCAGTTTTTAATAGCCCTGTTAAAATTCAATTTACACACGAATAAACTGAAAGTGCTAAAGCAATGAAAGCGAAAATAGCAACATAAAATCGATATATACTTACAAGCAAAAGCTAGGAATCGAATATCACAGTTTATAAAGCCAATAAACATCAGGCTATATATTCTAGAGACATGATACATAAAAACTGATTCCTGCAATACATTAGTGCATAATGCACGTACTGTGATTGTATCGTGTTCTTTATTTATATCACAAGATGGAACTCAATCGGCCCACCTTATATACTTGGGTCTCCCTTGCTTATCGACGATTGCAGTACCAAGGGTATCACTAGCGCGTTCCCACTTTAAAAATCATGCTTTTATTGAAGAGCCTCATGCTGTAATCTCATAAGAAAACCTCGCAAGGAAGCTCATGCTACAACTCTTGGGTTGTGGAATGAGCTCTCTCGTACCCTTAAGTACACAGCAGAAAGTTTGTTTTAAAGCGTGCCGTATGTCCTGTCACTTCTGTGAGGATAAGCCTGCCCCTTTTTTGCCCCCTCCTCTTGAGCTGCTTCCATTCACCGGCTGGACTGATGAATGCTTGTCGCCTTCACTTACAAAATAATCCTGGTTCAGCTGAAAGACTAAGAGACATTTTCTATAAGCCTGCGAATCCTTTTTTTTGCTTTTTTTGGTAATTGTTCATAACAGAATTATTTTTATCTATATTTCATCTCTTTAGAACATAATATGCTCAATGCTAATAAATTTAAGTTATACTTCGTCTAGAACGGTCATACTGTTAGCGAGAATTCCAAATTAGAAAAAAATCGAAGTATGCGGCTATTAAAGTAAATACTTGATTCATATCTGATTTTATTTGTAAAAAGACCATAGCAAAAGTGCTGTTAATAGATTTTCGGTTCAAATTAAAGTTAACAGTGGGAATGTCATTGCTTCTTTTATCACGGCAAGAAATATAGCTTATATTACATTTTATTAAGCCATAATTTTGACCGGAACGAAACGCTACCCACGTAGTTTTATTTGAGGTTGCATGAAAAATTTCTTAATTATAAATTCGATGCTACTAACTTCGGTGGCGGCGTAATTTTTTAGCTTTCTAATTAAGTTTATCAGGCTGCAAGATATCATTATCAGTGATATTATATCAATAATTACGTCGTTTTTGATTTTAACCTACGATAAGCTACCAGAAGCTTTACTTGTGTTTTTTTCTATCTTTTAACTAAAATGTGTATAATATTAATTCTAATGTTTCTTGAGAGCTCTAAAATATTCACGTCAGATTGCTAGACAGATGTTTAAATGTCGCTACTGATTATGAAACGTTGGGAATGGTATACAACAATGTTCTTGTGTTATTTCAGTTATTCTATATATCACAATCGGATAATAAATTTTATCGTAGAAACCAAGCGAGGGATCCTAGTTTACTGCGCTTGTCTCTGATAAATGACGTTGCTTGTGGACAAATTGCTTTGTACTTTACAAGTTATCAAGCCTCGCCGCACGATCACATAGGTGCTCCCGAACCATTTCTCCTATAAGGCAAAAATGCAAACAACTCGCAACAAGTAATGAATATTAATTAACAAAGTTTCTGTAAAGATGTCCCTTGAAGAATTCCAAGGAACCTTTTGCGCTGTCAATTCATTTTGTCCCGTCGCTAATTTCTCGTTGTGCTAAGGAACCGGGTAATCTATAGACAGGGTTCTTATTTATCATTCAAGCGAAGCTGCCCATCTATAGTTTAACTTTAAAGTGAAGCTTGAATTTTGTCTATGGGATTATTGGTTCGGTAGTTTATTTTACTGCATAGTCCTTGAACTATGCATGTGATGAAATAAAATCAATAAAGTTTATATAACAAAAAAACAAACACATCTCATTTTGGCGCACTGTCTCCGATTATTATGAGTGTTGAAAAGAAATCAGATTTTTATTTAAATCTAGTAAATCTGTGCTCATATGGAAGCTGTAACATGTGCCAAAGATTGACGCAGGATGCCAGCGGCGTGACGTTGACTTGAAGCTTTATTTAATCAAGGTGCAGTACCATTCCACGGAGGCCTTAGGCTGGCCACGCAATCCTGCCGTCTCAATCTCGACTGCCTCCGTACAATTGCTTATTGTCCTCGGGAGATAGAAAATTTAATGAAATTTCTTCACGGCCATCATCCGATTATAACATTGTTCTCGACGGTAGTTGTTTTACTGTTTGCGAATGCAATCGCCGCGAGTACGAATTCAGTCCATTATATTTTTTTTATGAATCGTAAACGCGAACAGTAATTGTGCTGAAAATATTGGGTAGTAATGTTGTATTTGTTATGTTCCGCGGTAGCATTATTACAAGCTTTGTCTGTTCGTTTATCGTTATTTAATAACATATCTCTTCTGTTAGTCTGATCATATTTATATTTATGAATGTTATACAAATGATCTGGCACTTAGATTAGATCTTTATTACTTTTTTATTAGTTTTTAACTGCACCATGAGATGATATTGCATTGGCACACTCTGAGATGTGTAATTTTTTGAAAAATAAATTTATAAAGTTAATCGGCATTAAATACGCGTATTGCTTCGATTAATTGCACTTCAAACATCGTTAATATTAATCATTATCATTTCTAAGTTTTATATTTGTGAACTTGGAATTTTGTCTAATCAAGTTTTGGCTAATCAATGCTAAGATATGATGAAGCTGCGTTTGGTCAAATTTTTGAATAATTGATTTTAATGCTGCTAAATCTCAGATTTTACTTCTTCGTGTGAAACTTTGCTTGATAAATGAATAATGAAGTAATAAATGCAAATGCTGGCCTCACCGCTCCTCCCGGTAAAACATGTCGGAGCGTAGACGCGCCGCACAGCTCATTGTTCTTTTTCACGCAAATTTTCGAGCTCTTACCGGATTTTTGCTCGAAGGGTAGTACAAAATTTGTATAACAAATGAGGGGCGGGCCGCGGGATCCGTCACAGTCGCCAGGAGCCTGTGTGCGGTACTAGATGGGTGGCCCTACTTCCCTCACAGTTACAGTAAAAGATAAATGCTTATAATTAGCCACGTGGCCTTCTGAATCCCTTTTGATTGCGCTCTGGAATAGTCTTAGTAATGCCCCGAGGGTTTGGCTGTGAAACACTCTTTGGGGGTCTTAATCATCAGCTTGACCTCTTTATTCAATCTTAGCTCTTTACTTAGTAAATACTTTCTGACATTTGTATTTCATCAATTGTTTTAATTACTTAGCAGATGTTAAGTGTATTTCGCAGTATATATCAATTTCGCAGATATCAATTTTAATATGAGAATTAGCAAATGCACGCAAAAGTAATATTACTGGTAGGTATTGCAAATTTCTGTGAGCCTTTTATATTTTATCAGACCAACAAGATGTTCCGAGAAAATGTTAGTTTATGTAATGTTTTTGACATGGACCCATAGAATATAATAATAGACTTAACCAGAAACTATAAACCGTCCCAAGACATTAGTAGTAGTAGTCCCAAGACAGAGGCATATTATTAAGTGCATTAATAATATGCCTCTGCCTAACCTTTCAGGGAAATATTAACTGAATATTTGTATGTATGTTTGACAATGTTTTGATTTGTCGTGAATTAATATTAGGATCTTACATATGAAATTGGCGTTTTATTAAGCTGCCCACTATGATCTCAAAAAAGAATTTGCCGTTTGGCTAGGAATTCCAAATAAAAAATTGTTTGAATTTAAAGCTTGTATATTCGTATTCTGAATGTGTACACGAATTAATTTGGAATACAAGTTCCATCGTGGCACGGGCGCTGCAGAAACGGCTCGAAATATTAATGATGTGTACCCAGAAGCCACTGTAAAACAAACACAGTATATTTTGGGTTCCAACGCTTTTGTTCTTGAAATTTTGACCTCCAGATCAAACCTTGTGGACGACCGGAGACCGCGGCAGCGGATACATCTCAAACCACGTCAGAGTTGGCTGCAGGCTTCGGTGTGAATAATGTCTTGAATCATTTAAAACAAATTGAAAAAGTGAAGAAGCTTGAAAGATATGCGAGAAGCGACATGAATTAAGAAAAGAAGCAAACCAACAAACGCACATCGACTGCTGCGTCACGTTACTCAACCGTCACAATAACGAGGAGATTTTGAAATGTACCATTACTTGTGATGAAAAATAGATTTTATATGATAATATGATTTTATTTAATCGGAAAAGCTTATCACGGTGGTTGAACCCAGGTGAACCGGCCAAATCTCGCCCAAAGCCGAAGTTGACTCAAAAAAGAAAAGAAAGAAAAAAGTGTATGATGCACCAGCGTTGGTGTCATCCAGTACAGATTTCCTAGATCTATGATTACGGTAGAACTGTATTGCCGTGATGGATAAGTTAGCCGTTAAAAAACCGTGATTCGTCAACTGTTCTAGCCCACTGCTGCTTCAGGACAACACTATAGACCACACACTGCAAAATAGACGGTGGAAAAACTAGAGCAGCTAGGAGCAAAAGTGCATAGATAATAACGGTACCTACTTTGTCAGATTTAAAAAAATATGTAAAGAAAAAAAAATATGTGAAGAAAAAAATGTTTTTCTTTTTTCATTTAAAACATCAATTTCAGATGTAGGATAATAACAATAACGAATGTGTTTTTGCCGATTAACCGATGAACCAATAAACTGGCCTAGGCGGCGGGAAGCCGATGGATGCAGGCTGCACAGTATCGATCAAAGTGGAAAGCATTTGGGGAGGCCTATGTTCAACAGTGGACTTCAAATAGCTGAAATGATAATGATTACTTACTTTTGATTTATTCTCTTTTATGTGCTGTCAAGTATTTTTTTAATTATTATTTAAGAAGAAAATAAATATTGATAACATTTATATCTTTATAACAGATTCCTTCTTTACAATATCAAAAAAAAAAATAAAAGAAAATTAAATTGCAGCATCTCGAATGAAATCGGCGGATTTGAATAACAAACACGAGCTCGGTAAACGCTTTTGTTCCAAATGGTTATTTGTTAAGCGTTGGAATAGTTAATAACATGTATTTGTTTAAGGGATCCGAAAAGGGAGCGAAGCTGAGAAACCAGCCACCTTAGCCAGCGCACCTTGGTATTAAGCTATTACTTATCCAACCAACTTAGTTGTTTTCGGCAAACAAAGAAACTGCGAGCAAATTGATCAGAAAGTACGACAAAGTGGTTTTGATACTTTCATCATTATTTTTATAATATGTAAATTATAATAAAAGTGTGGTGGCCAATTTATATTATTTTAATATAATAAATAGGAAAATAAATTATTCGTTAAGCGGTGGGTTATTCATTAATTTGTATTTGTCTAAAGGATCTGAAAAGGGCGCGAAGCTGAGAAAACAGCCACTTAGACAGCGCACCTTGGTATGAGCTTTTACTTATCCAACCAAAGTTAGTTGTTTTCGTCACAATAAGAAAATTTTAGTAATTATATGTAATTCATTGTAAATGAGAATGAGTGGTGATGAAGATGACACCTGGTAGACGAGATGCAATCCCCGAAAAAAAATTATGATAAAAGAATAATAAGTTTTTTTGACCGTTTCATGGCGATTTAAATAAAATTTGATACATGAGAACTTCCCTTAAGAAGTCTAGTGGGATGAGAGTGGATGAACCAAAGTTAGCCGATAATATTTTTAAAAGAAAAAAGCTTTTCTGGTGTATAAATATAGTTAGCAGGTTCTTTTTTTCAATTTCTCAATTTAGTAGATTTGATTCCAAATTACAATAAATTTCGCCAAGCTTAATCATATTGTAATTAAGTTTGCATTATATTATATGTGTTATATTTTAAAATCAGTTTAATAGCGGCAATGAATGATGTTAAATAAAATAAAACGTTGCTACTTAAAATTACAAGTATCAAGACCAGCTGTCCATTGTTATAAAATACAGTATCTTTTGCGTTAAACTTTTGATCCAGATATGCAAATAAATGTTTGTTTTATCTCAGAAAGGAGTCCTAATTTCAGATCAGCTATCGAGCTCATCTTCAAAATGGCCACGTCATTTGCTATTCAAATAACCCAAGGCACCAAGTAAATCATACGGACTCCTAACGCTTAGCGTAAATCATTATTGTCCCTACCTCGTACGAAATTGAAAATTATTTCCTTTGTAATAAATAAAAATGTATACATACATACATACATAATATCGCCTGTTTCCTCGAAAGGGTAGGCAGAGGCATATTATACGCCCACATTTCGCCAGCTATATAGGTGGTCCCACGTAATAGGTGGCGAGCCTATTGCCGCTTACCGGAAACTTTAATGTTCGCCAGAGCCTCGTCCGTTTGTCGGCAGGTGCACCACTTGCAGGTGAGGTTGGCGATGTATAGGGTTCCTACCAAGATCAAAGGAGCCCACTCCCTATACACTCGTAAGTTAATACGCTAAGGTTACATTATCATCATCATCATCATATCAGCCTTATAAAGCCCACTGCTAAACAATACTCCAACAGAATACATTATATTTCAATCTTACCTTTTATTTGGTCACGGTTTTTATTAGGTCGGCATCGCGCTAGTTTTGCCCTTCATGTTGCAAGTACTTGTGCTAAAGTGCCATCTTGTGATAAAAAAAATACTTACGAAGTATATAGAAAAGAGTTTGTGAAACATATTCTTACTGCGTTTATTTAACTGCCAATATGCCGCTAAAAGGACGCGCTTAAAAGATACAACTGAATGAATCTTTGCATCTTATTAAAAGTGAACATATTTACGAATAGAATAAATTTCGACGCATTTGGCACTTGACTATTTATGGAGCTCACAAACACAGCCGTCAACAAAGACTCATTCATTCAAGATTCTAAAAAGTTCTATTCACAAGAAAATGTACTTAATATTAAAACAATTTAGAAGTCTGCAAAAGCGTTCTGCAATATTTAAATTAAAATAACGATTTTAGCTTGCTTAACAAAATTAAGAATACATATAGTAGACATGAGCAGACCAGTCCTCACTGGCGGCACCCGTATACGAATGTGAAAAGCCATAGTTTCGCTCAATCATATTTTAGGGAATGTAACCAACCGACACATGACGCCATTACTGCAGAGACATTTAAGCGAGCATGATATACTCATGTTACAGGATAAAATAATATTAACCAAATAACATTTATTGAAAAAAAAATGTGCTGCAAACTATAAATACTTTGGTCTTATGAAAGATATCATAAGTATTTTAAAAAAATATTTACAAAAAATATTTACTTTACATTCTAATAAATGGTTTGAGCCACTGTAACGGAATTATGACATTATACTATGCTTTTAAAGTAACTATATACCTAGTATAAAAGGTACACAGATAAAACTATAAGGGATTAGTCAAATAAACGAAAAAGGAATCAACAAATCTTGAAATTTGAAATGAAATCATAAAACATCTATTATAAGCAACGACACATCGTTGCCTGATCCTTAAATCGACCAGATTGTGTAATATGCCCAGTAAGCATATTATACGTCGTGACTAATTAACACCTAAATAACAAATGCTCCTGTTTCCTAAAAGCCATCATGGACTGAGTCTGTGAAATATTAATCCATAAAGAGCGGCATTTTATGAAACGCCCAGATCGTACATACTCATATAAAACAAACTTTTAAGAATCGAAAATTACGATATTCTCTTTTAATAATACATTTGTATATTCTCAGCTCAATTAAAGCAGAAGCTCAAGGGGAAGCTTATGAAAGATATTAAGTCGTGTAATAAATATGAACGAGTATTATTATAACCGTGATTTTTACTACGGATATGGTCTTGTAATTAGTACATCTTACATATGAGTCCGACGATTGTAACGTTGAGTTTAATTAAGATCGCTTTTAATTCCTTGATTTACGACTGGTCTTTGGCAATTTGAGGCTTTTGTGAGTCTTGTTGTAAATTAAATAAGTTTGAGTTGGTAGACAACAATATGTTTATAAAGGCAACTGTGTGCAGTTCTGCATTTACATCTGTTACGTTTTACTTAAAAAGTACTAAGCAATGATGTAGAAGTTTACTAAGTAGGATTTAGTATTTACTGACTTTAAAAAGTCACATAAACACATTATTGGTTCTTGTTATTATTAATTCTTGTAATTTTTGATTATGCCTTTTTTGAACCATTATTTATTGTTCTTTTCATAAGAGATACAATGTGCCGAAGTATTGTTTGCTAATTTGTCACTTAAGAACTTTCATTAGGATACCTCATGTTTGATGATCGTGGTAATATATTTTCTTAGTAAAATAAACAAAAAGTTCACTGTTTAAATTGCTTTTTTCTGACTATTCTGATAGTGATGTCGGCTGCATTTGAAATGCATCATATTTTATATTTAATCAGAGCAGCATCGATGCGCCTATGTACTGTGGGTTGGTCTATACTTTAACTTATGGTTTCAACATATTTGAAAAAGCAAAGAGGAATGTCTAAAGCGATAAAAGAGAATTTCAATATATGTATCAGACATAACAATGATTGAAGATAAAGTTCCTTGAAACCATAAAAAATAGCGCATTAACGCAAAACATATTGATTATTATTTAATAGAACACTTGGTATTTCGATATTTAATTCGAAATAGAAAACTATTGTGAATAGCACAAAGTGGCCTTTTTAGAACTGTAGATTTCTTTCCCAATGAGAAGAAAGGAATAATTTTCCGGCTTTGCTTTGCGGTTTACACAGACTAACTAATGTGGGAATTGGAAGAATTTGCGACAGAAAAAGATTTGGTATGCAATTCACAAAAGTCTCCTTTAATTAAAATTCATTAGCTCAAATCGAATTTACAGGTATGTAGCTTTGGTATTCCCATTTGGTTTTACTTTTATTAATTTAATTAATTCAACAATAAGACAATACAAAAGTGTTTAGCTTTTGTATTGTATTGTGTTTTTGTATTGTGTTTCTATATATCTATCATCATATATTTATTAACGTGTGTCTATAATATTTTATATGCAGTCGAATCTCTGGGTTACTGTAAGTCAATTATCACCAAAGTGAAGCAGATGTCGCCAAAAATTATTGGATGGGTGACCAGTCACCATTTAATATTGAGAGCTATAGTGTTTGGCAAGACATATTAAGCTATTGTTCCTATTTATGATAATAATAAAATGTTGTAGCCCTTAAACCAAGTTAGTGGCCCTATTGCTTGTTATATTCTAACAGTGGGACGCCACACGCCTACCTCCGCCAATGCACACTGGGTAAGCGTGTTGGAAATCTTTCTTTCTCCTAAGATCCGTCTTTCCATGGTCCGTAAGAGGACACGCTTGCTAAGAACTGGACATGATGATGATGTATGGACACTACACATTTAAAGTGGTCACTTACTAAGTTTTATGTATATAAACTAGGCAGCCGTCCGCGACTTTGTCTGCGTGAACTATATATAAACCTACATCTTTAATCACTCTATCTATTAAAAAAACCCCTCAGCACTCTGTTGCGTAGTTTTAAAGATCTAAGAATCTACAGGGCAGACAGCGGAAAGCGACATTGTTTTATACTATATAGTAAATAAATCTATTCTGACAATTACAACAATTATTTAGTTCCACGATAAGTATCACTGAGAACTTGTGTTATGGATACTAAATAACGGATAAACATATATACATACTTTGTTTTTTAAATACATACTTCAAATACATTGGAAAATACCCAGCCCAGAACAAGTATTCATCTTCATGCACACAAAGATTTATCCTGTGTGGGAATCGAACCCACAACCTTAGAGCGGAGTGCGGGTATACTCGCCACCACGCCTTATCGGTCGTAAAAGTGTAGTGATACAAAAACCTTACATTTTGTTATGTACGATATGATTTGAAAAACTTTATTATTCGTGTGCATACGAGTATCTCATCAGAATTTATAAGCTTAACATGATTTATGACTAAAGTTACGAATGTTTGCTCAAATACGGGGCAGTTGAAAAGAAAATTGCCGTAATATTTGTATTGAAGGCTTAATCGCGAGCAAGATGAATAACAGCGTGTGAAATTTGATAAAATAATTGTTCAGGGTGAAGACAATTATGATTTTGGGCTTCATGTTTTTATCAATTTATTACCCAGTATAATCCATCCGAGAACACAAATATATCTGTGTGCACATTATATATCTCGCACCTCCAATTGCGATTTCATATAACACGAAATCAGATTTTATGGATTTTAAAAGTAATACTAACAAGTCGGACTTTGTCAAAAGTTTAAAGTGATAAGTCGTTTAAATATTCTTTGACATTATAATAGCATTTTTCTATCAATAGTTCACGTTATTTCAACTTAAAGAGATTCTAAAATCGTAAGTCCCATATGAGTCTTATGACGTTCGATTAGTAAGTATTCTAATTGCGCGTTAGATAGCGCGTCAGTTTGAGGGGCTTGTACAAAACGTGGCGGCGTTGAAAATCATATAAAAACTTCTTTAAAACTCTCTCCTGTAAAATTTACTAAATAAAAGTTCTGACTTAGTACTGTTTGCGATATGCTTAACAAAATAATAACAATCTTTCAAAGCACTTATATTTGATACGCACTTACCATCGTTTGTTTAGCATTATTGGCTTCCTCCACGCTTATTGGGTTAGGCGGTCTCCGGTTTTCACTATTACTTATGTAATTTATATAAATATTTCAATTTCCAATGGACATAAACGTACTACTATTAGTAACTATTGGAATAAGTTGAATTTGTCTCGAACCTATAAATCTTAGTTATTATCCACGGTGCCTCCAGTCTTCGTATAAGACCGTATTAAATGTCAATTGAAAGCATTTAATGTCCTTACTTTGAGGTGGCGGAGGAGATAAAAAATGCACCGAATAAAGTGTCGTATATCACAGTAGGGTGACGCCGCAGCTTAAAGCTCAACACGTTGTCAAATTGAAGTATTTTAATCTCTTTCTTTCAATTCAGACAATGATTTTTAATTGAGGCTCTGGCGAACATAACAGTGCCCGGTAAGCGGAATAGGTTTACTTCGCCAATTAATTTTATAATTGGCGAAGTGTGGGCGTATAATATGCCTCTGCTTACTCCTTCGGGGACACAGGCGTGAATTATGTATGTATTCTTATTTGAGAATCACTTGTCTTTTTCTTTTAGAAGTAAAATAATAATATATAATGCTGTTATTACGTTATTCCTGTTTTGACTTGACTTAGCTGTAACCAATTCAGTGTAACTGAGATCTGCTGTTCTAGCATAGCAGTCCTATATAGTGTACCCGTACTTGACCTATGTAACCGGTGCTTGAATTTGATAATTGTTTAAAATAACCTAGCGCACCCATTCGATAATATTTGTCTGGTGTGGATTTGCCTATATGTATTTATAAGAAAATAGTATATAAGTATGTTGTTATGTTTATCCGATCTTTAATACCCTTAGCAAAAGCTCTGGGGTTAAATGGCGATGATGAAATGTCCCAGTATATTAATCTAACTTTATAAGAAATGTAATATGTTAAATTAAAAGGGTGAAATTTAAACAGAAAATTCAAATTTACAGATGCCAAGAACCATTTGTTTAACCATAAATTGTCACGGCGCATTAGCGATTATGCCGTGCATTTTCTACTGTAACAGTAGAGATTCTCACCCTTTTAACGATAGCGATTTTAAATGCATCATTTCTCACTCAAAAGCCTCACTAGAGTCAAGTTATACCTGGACCACCCTGCGATGAATACATTATGACATGCTTCTATGATTTGAATTAATAACACATTATGGTCAATTATGTAATGAGCATCAGTATTAATAGAAAATCGTCACTTCTCCAATAGGATCGTTTCATCAATAGGTGGTCTGGGGATATTTTAAAAAAATGTTTTGTCACGTGGGATTTGGGTTATTTAGATATTCATGGAGATTTTATAATGTTAATCCATGTTAAAAATAAATACTTTATTCTCTAAGCCCTACTACTGAGCACGGGACTCCTCTTACAAAGTTCTTTTCAAGCCGCCTAACGGGACCTCTACCTTGACATAGTGACGGTCATACATAGTGATAACCTGGACTAACAAAAACAAAGAGATACTTAAGTACGAAGCAATATTCATGCATACCCATCAGCCATAATAATTTTGCGTGATGGAGAACTAAACACATATGCAAACTCATGAATCATAATACAAGCAGGAAGTTAGATTGTTAGAAGTACATTTATGTATTGATTTTGAATTTAAAAAAAAATCACTGATATGTGCTGCATTAAATTTCTGTCTTATTTTGAAGTTCAGTCATTAAAAAGCACATATAATATTGATGATATATTTCTCTCATTTCTTAGAACGTTATAGGAATAAGCTTTGCGAATCAATAAGTACACTTTTTTTCGGATGGAAAATAATTGTATGACCTTCTCCGTTGTACTTGACACACCAAGTGTACTTCTGTCATTTTATTGATGTTTTCTACATTATTGCCCCTCTTGCTATATAAAAAACTTCAAGCATCGAAATGATTATTGCATTTAGGTAATTTTTTTCCAAACAAATTCTATAAAGTTTTTGTATTGTAAATTATTTAATTGCAAACACTTGATATGTTATATCACTGTACTACAGGTGATTAAACTCTTCAATAAGCAACCATTGGGTTTTTGCTCATAAGTTAGTGTTTGTTTAACCAGTAGTGATTGTAATTACATAAAATCGTTAAACTTTTATTGCATAGTTGGCACGAGCATAATTTTAGTAGTATAGGTACATATTCAAAGCTTACAAACAACAAGAGGGATCAAGTAATTGGAGCCAGTAGCTAAATTAAGTGATGGTTAGCCTTCACGGCGCCATTAAAATAATACCGAGTTAACCTTTCTTATTTATATATATTTTATTCGAATACTATAAATTGGTTCTCAATTATGTTATTTTACATGATATTGTTATTTAAGGTACTTACCAAACAACAAAGAATTTAAAATATTAATTGCGTTTTTAAATACTTACTTTTCAATTTACTTTTACAACAACGAACAGATTTTAAGAACCAATAAGGCGGGGTCTTCCGAAGGGCTCGGGGTAATATTTCACTGTCCCTTGGCACACTCCTTTAGTGAAAATAACCTCACTCAAATGACCTCTTTAATAGCTCAAAACGAGTCTCTAATGACAGGCCCCCAACAATAAGTTATGTCGAACGTCTAATTAATAATTAAGTCGTTGGCTCTCTGTTTACTCCGCTTGACCACAGCCGGGACCGCATAGGTTTTAGTGCTATAATTAATGTTTATAGCATCTTAATTGGATTTAAATTTGCGTCGCTCTGTGGGAAGCGCCGCGGATCGTGGGGCGTAGATAGCGTACGGAGTTTCCATCAAAACTTTCTAATATTACACCGGGAACACACACGTGAGTGGTTTTTCAAGAAAAAAATCTGCTAAACGACATAATGAAGACGCCACGCGTGGCTTCGGAGCCACAACATGGCATGTACACAAAGACGGTTGCCCATTAAAAAGCTTGTGTGACAAGAGGGGCACAAATAAAGTTGCGCAACAATACAACATTATGTGGGCACTGTCATGCGTGTAACCTTATTAAATAGGACCCCGTGGACGATTGATACGTACCACTGTTGACTTTATTCTGAAAATGTGGGCACACGCATGCAAAAAACAGATTGAGTGGTTTAGGTGGTTTATGTCAAATTCATTTAAGCTATTCGAAAAAAACTGAGCAACTACAATAGAGCTCATGACAAGCTTTACTAAAGAATGTAAGTAATCTGTGAAGGGACAGGAAACAATAGAATTTCAATTTTTCCCTAGATACACCAGTATATTGGGCCTTTTGTAAATGATTAAAATAAAATATGAATATGTTTACATTTTAAATTAAGCTACATACTTAAATTATATCAAAGTAAACACCTGAATTTTAAAAGTGTAACCAATGAATGAAATGCGTTTCCTAAGAAAACTTTTAAAGGGTTACTCAGCAAAAATGTTTGTATCGAATTTTTGCTATAAACACATCTAAGGTAAAGGTAACATCCGCTGTCGAAGCGCATCCGGAAAGGTGCTAGCACAAATAAAGGGCCAGACATAATTCGTCATATTATTCATAAATAAAAATCAGTGCAGATCGGCAGATGCGAAAGGATTGCACATGCCGACAAGGTGCGTCTGCGCGGCCTATATGGCTTGTGCCAAACGCCACTTCGCTCCACAAACAATCCCTCATAACGTTAGGTTATGCATCTGTCTTGACATGCGTATCACTGACCTTTAGGCATCTATTCAGGGGTTCTTTTCACTTTATACAACCAGACGCATAAAAAATCAGGAAATCTCAATTTTAAAAATTTGTAAGCGGTCATAACTTTCGAAGCGACTAGTGTTATTTCTTGTAATACGCCTTGATTCTTATAGGAGCTGAAGTAACGTTTTAAGCAATTTTAAAGAACCTTACTACTAGGTATGTCCGTTCTGAATTATGGGAGTCTGATGTGACCAAACATCGAACCGTTCACTTTTATTGAATTCAGTTAGTTAGAACATTTCGTATTATCTCCTGGTGTCATATTATATAGCACGGAGTTCAAAATGTCTTGGGTTCGATTCCTATACTGAACAAGTATTTGTTAGTAGAGTGAACATGAATATTTGTCTTCGCCAGAGTGTTTCCTGTCTTTCCAAAAAAAGTATGTTATTATGCAAATCTGTTGTCTAGTACTCACAGTAAAATCTGTGCTTAGTTTGGCTCTAAATGACATTGTGTGAAATGTCCGAGGATATAATTATTTAGTCAAAGGACGTTACACCCATACGTACCGTACAGAGACGCGTGTCGCGGTGCCTTTTGGACCGGCTCCAATTCCAGTTTAGTAATTAAACTTACAACTTTATCGATCAAAGACTCTTCCAGCTCAAAAGACCACCGGGTTATATCTTCGCGGATTGCAACGAACCACTTAAATGCTGGCTAGGATGCGACCGCGTAATGGAACTGTCAGTACACAGTACCTTGTCTATAATACACAGAATGAGTTTATTACGAGTGCACGGCCCACTTATATGCAGATTCGATCACCTACAAGATGAACAAATATGGATAACAAGCCATTAATATTACAGGTATAAGACAGTAGACACCATTTTAACTACATTGTTTTATCTGATTCTGGGTTATGAGCTTCTTGATATGTTAAGGTTGAGTTTTAAAATCTTGAGGATAAATTTGCTTTTGCTAATAACTACTTTGAATACAAAATTTGTATGCACGTTAAATTGAATCAGCTAACTAATGGCTACGAGTTATTTCGATAAATTGTTGTTGTATTAAAATTACACTAGAGCTTATATAGCTTATGTTATGGATACTAGAGAAGTTGTTACAGTAATACTGTTTTTTAAATATTTACATAGATGTTTACAGTACATAGAAAACACCCAGACAAAGACAAATATTATTATTCATACACTCGAGTATATGTTTTGTGGCGGGAATCTAATTGTTTTTAGGTTATTTCCCCCTTTGCTGGACATATACGAGCAAAAAAAGATAATTTTAGATTTTTTTTCTTAAAGTTTATTTCGTTAGGTAAACATTTCAATGAATTTAAAGCAGTTTATAGAGGTGTGTTGGGACCTGCACTAACATATGGAAGTGAATGCTGGTTATGGCAGAAGAAATATGAAAGTAAGATTAATGCAGTAGAGATGAGAGCATTTAGAAGTATTCTAGGTGTGAAATTGAGTGATAGGATTAGAAATGAATTCATAAGGGCCGAAGCTGGTATAGTGACAAGAATTGGGAAAGGTAAGCTAAGATTAGATGGTTTGGCCATGTTGGGAGGATGAATGAAAGTGATTTATGATGGACAAGTGAATGGAAGTGTGGGGAGAGGAAGACCACTATGGGTGTTAAGGGATCCTACCAAGACCTAAGGAGCATGGGCTCCTTAGGTCTTAGGTCTTGGCATGGGCCAATTACGTGGGACTATAATTGGCGAAGTGTGGGTTTATAATATGCCTCTGCCTACCCCTTCGGGGATACAGGCATGCATGTATGTATTTATGAAGCTAAAAGTGTGTGCCAAGATCGTTGCAAGTAGTGGAAAGATGTGATCTCTGCCTACCCCTACGGGTAAGAGGCGTGGCATTATGTATGTATGTAAAGCTAAGAAAATAAACACAATGTTTAATTACATGGACTCAAAATGCCCTTAAAAATGTTTTATTCCCACTCTCAATCGCAAATGCTACGCCTTAAAATACCTTTGGTCAACACAGCGGTTACTTTCCGCGATGCTCAATCAAAATCTCTTTCCATTCTAATTTCAAGAACGGCCTCTATTCATATCATTGTATGTTTCTTTTTAAAATCGGAAAATATACATGTCACAATGAGTGTAATTATTGGTTATGGTACCCCTGCTCCTTCACGACGTATTGTGTGCGCCTAGATGTCTCCATTTGCGATTTTCTAAGGTGTGGGCTAAACGTTATTTGACTATGCATTGTGAGCACGCCTGTGGCGCCATTGTTCCCTGTATCACTCCCACTATTGCAATTTAAGATATTTTTATACAAAAATTCTAAGTAAAATGATGGATGGGGCTGTATAGGTACTCAGGTACAATATGTGAGAAGTTATACGCCTCTGGGGATCAATGAATAATGCTTTATAAGATAATCTCTGTCGTTTTAAATCACAGCTTAGTTCGATAAAGTTAATATAGTTATTTTATAATTGATTTAACTACCTACGCAATTTGTTGGGTTTTTCCCATAATTAATAAGAATCTTGTAAGTAAGCAACAATTTTAGTATTTTATATATCTATATAAATATTTTTGGGGACCAATGAATCTTGTATTCATCATTCATTATAATAATACATATATATGTATATTATTCTGCACATGGTCTGCATGAAGTTTTTTTTTTGATTTTGTTAGATTATGTGCATTTTACCCATCATATTTCTATCGCTTTGAATTCAGTTAGGCTTGACTGGAAGAGATACGCCTTGGTACTTGTTTTTAAAGCACATTGTATCTCTTTTTATCAACACTTACCTAGTGTGGGAATCAAAACATTACTCTTGTGCGAAGATGTAGTACCTATATAAACCACTTAGCCATATCGATTACACATTATCGACATTAATCATCAAACTAGTTATGAAGCATATCTAAAAAATATTCATATCACAGTATCATAATAAAAAGGTTAGATGGCGCTCTGTAATAGTCTTAAGATTACCAATAACGACAATTTCAATTAAAACAAGCACTCAAGTTTCGACTTCTGTCTGTAAAAAATCTCAAGCTCGAGTCCTTCAGCGTAAACAATGCACTCAAAGTCAGGTAGACCAAAGAGAATCAATGGGACACATTTATATAAGTATGAATTACTTCTTAGAGGCGACGGAGAGTCTATTAAAGTCGCGTTTGGCGCCTTCTCAATGGGATGATTGAAAGGCCCTAAACAATTCATTCTACCTCTGTCTCAATGGCCTGGCCCACATTCCTTGTGTAATCTTTTTAAAAACACAATACGTCTGACAATGGAGTACTTCACTATTGTAGATTTTTAAATACTTGAGCAGTTCGTTCCATATTAATGTATTTCAGCTTTTTTTTCAGTGGTAGAAGGTAATGCCGCCCAGTGAGCAGACTTGAAAGTTAGGCAACAGGTTAAAAATTAACAATTAAACAAAATTAATCTTTGTTGCGTCGTGGTACGATTGTTTTTTAGAGTTCCGTGTGAAATCGCGAGTTTGTTTTAGGTATATTAGACACAGTGTCTGCTGTTGTTGTAAACATAATGTAACGGTCTATTGTTTAGGCTCATTGCACTGACCGTAATAAATTTGCCATAGAGCCGGGTTGGGACGCCACTTGTCTGGTTAACTTGTTTCTAGTGAAAAACTTTATAATAAATCAGCTGATTGTTTAGGGCGCATGCTTGGACCAGCTGATTTCAGATTTCTGTTTTTTTTTAGAGCTCCTTTACTTTTTGCCTTGCCAGAATTCATCCTTCTTGTACCGTTTTGTAATGAAAAACTGTATGGTAGATAAAACTAAACATCTTTCCTTATCTCACACAATTTTTTTACGCACTCAATAATATTAAATGAATAAATATTACTGGACATCTCAAACATAGCTTTTAGCTCCAAACTAAGCAGAGCTTGAACTATGAGTACGACAGAAAAGAAAGACGTACATATTTAAATTCCTTTCTATACTTACTAATACTAATAATATTATAAAGAGGAAAGATTTGTATTTTTGTATGTTTGTAATGAATAAACTCAAAAACTACTGGATCGATTGCAATAATTTTTTCACCATTAGAAAGCTGCCTTATTCAGAAGTAACATAGGTTATATAATATCACGCTAGGTCTTATAGTTGTGGAGCAGTAACCGTAAATGTTTCAAAAACGGGGGAAAAGTATCGTTTCTGAGGCCTTCCGTGGCGTGCGCTGAGCATATAGTTAAAGTTATACAAAAATGGTATATCGATTATTTATTTATTTATTTATAGTTTACCCATAACAATCGTTTTAATGATTTAGATGTTTGCTTCAAAGTAATGTCATTTTGGCGACGGGATTTGGACTAAATGGTTTAATCCTTATAAAAGTTTGCTCTAGATAACTTTTGAATTGTTCAATCGGTTACCTTTAGACTATTAATTCATCCAATAGATACCTATTAGGTAAGTACTTACCTACTATTTCAAAAATACATAAAAAAGGCGCGGGGCGGCGCGCGGCGTGAAGTGACTCCCCCCCGTGCGAAGCCGGGACGGGCCGCTAGTACTTAATATATTACATTAGAAAATCAAATAAATGTTTTTTAAGACAAAATTAAAGAAGCACTTGCTATCGAGCTAGTTATTATGATTTTTGTTTCATTTTTTTTCCTTGTATTTATTTATGTATATAAGTAGGTATATATATCTGATATGTGTAATGTTATCATATTGTAGTGTGATATTAATGCCCGCTAACTATCTCTCCCACTTCAGTTAAGGTTGACAGGAAGAGATTTTTTTAGAAATAAGTCCACCTTTGTACTTTGTCTTTTTCACGTAAGGCTTTTTTTGTTATTGTTTTTTGTGCAATAAAAAATATATATAGGACACAAAATTAATATTAATGGTCATGCATACCAACATAATGTCCTGCGTGTGTCGAAACGTGACTTCAGGAGCGGGGTGCAAATATGAATCTATGATGTATATTGAGTTGACTCCACAACTACAAACTACCATATTATATTTTATTTATTTCTTTTTATTTATTTAAACTTTATCGCACAAATTAAAATTAAAATGTACAAAAGGCGAACTTAATGCTGCAAGGCATTCTCTACCAGTTAACCTTTGGGTTAGCAGAAAAGTATGAGGCAGTACGAATAAGAAAACATATAAACTTACATAGAATTAAATATGTGTTATTAATAAACTACATATACCTATACACAAAATTAATACTAATTATGATATGTAGACTCAATCGGATGATGACTCCTCAAGAAAGTATTTCTTGAGCAACCCTTTAAAAGTAGGCTTGCTTTCTGCCAACCTTATATCAGTAGGGAGAGAGTTCCAAAGTTGAATAGCTTTTATGCAGAAAGAGTTCGACATATATATTTGCTGTGAAATGCATCTTAAATTTTTTAATGTTATATATCTACTCATTGAGCCATTCGATGCAATTATTTAATCATTTTAAAAAGTACGTATATTTTTGTATGTTTTACTTTGTCGAAGGACAAGCTGCAATACCACAATCACCGTTTGTCGATATTTAATTTAATTCAATAAGGAACTTAGTATTTAAGTTTTGGCATATTTAAGTAATTAAAATAGTTTGTAAAACTAAGAACAGCAATAATGGCTTTTTAATTTATTTATATTGATAATATTTTAAACACAAGAGGATTTTGCAGCCACTGGAAAGACGTTGAAATCTTATTGGAACGAATTTATTATTACACATAGTTAGATAATAAATACTTTTTTAAAAAAATGTTAGAATAAAGGAGGTCTTAGTAAAATATACATTATTATTTTAATTACATAAAATGTTATAAAAATATTTCAGAACAAATATGGTGCAACCCATGTTTGATTTTCTAAGGTATTTTAAAAGAATTCATATTTTCAAAATAAAAGACGAAAACTTTTCTTTTATTAATTGAAAAATGCTGCAGCGTTGAGAATTAGTCGTTCATCATGTGATATCAATACTTTTTGATAATACACTTCAATTATTTTACAATATATATTTATTAAGAGAATGACCAGAATGATTTTGAAATTATTGTAAAGTTTCACACAATCTTACCTAAAACTATTTTGTATGAATGTAAATGGTTTTATGTTGTATAAATTCAACATTTATAGCACCTAAGATATCACAAAGGAAGAAACCAAAATAACTACAATAAAATTAATTTTCATATAATATTTTTTTGACGATGGGTGAACCAAAATTTAAAAAGCAATATCGCGATTATAACTGTTCAAATGTAACTTAATGTGTATGGAACTTTTTAAGTGATAATTTATATACTAAGAAAACTAAGTACAATACATCGCAATATTTAGAGTAAAACATAAAATAATGGTATACTTTTAATTTAAATCTTACGTGCCTTTAATATAATTGAACTACTTTTTAGTTTTGAAGTACTAAACATATCTAATATTTGCGTTCAACGTTTGAAATTAAATCTCATACAATAAATCTTGTGGCACGTGTATAAAGGTTTGCCTCTCTCGTTCTTTTTGTGTACGCCAGGTAAGATTAAAAAAAATCTATGACGGTAAGGGTTCTATCGAGTTTTTTTGGTAAAGGTGCGCCCATAAAATGCGACGTCGGAGCCCGGAGCGACCATTCATTAGATCGCTCCCGAGTAGAACGTGCTTTCTAAGCTCTAATTCTAAGCTCTCGCATACGCAAGTGTAAACTACAACATGATCCGTGGAATTCAACAGTCTGGTTATCTCAATCAGAGACACGAGTTGCCGAAAATGGTGCCAATCGCTCCGGCAACAAGATACGTCAGTATGGAAACTGATACGAAGGGGTATAACTACAAGAGTTGTTCAGGAACTCAAGCTGTGTCAATTGCCAGAAGGAACGCGAGAGAGAGGAACCGTGTGAAACAAGTGAACGATGGGTTTAACGAGTTAAGGAAAAAATTGCCTTCTTCAGTAATTGCGGCGCTGTCGGGTGGTGCACGGCGAGGATCCGGCAAGAAGCTCAGTAAAGTGGACACTCTTCGCATGGTCGTCGAATACATAAGGTATTTACAAAATGTTATTGAAGAAAGTGATGTATCTATGGGCATAACAAACACGCGTGTTGGAGACATGCAGTCTTATGAAGATGAAGGAGTTTTCGATGGAAGCTCCCCTTATTCCGACTCAGTACCCTCTCCAGTTAGCTCTGACTGCTCTTCAGGATACTCAAGCAATGGAAACACCTACATCAGTCATCCAGTCAGTGAGCAGATGACAATAGGGGAAGAAGATGATTTACTGGACACCATTTCCTGGTGGCAACATAAGTGATGGACCAATATGTAGTTTTGTTATTGTTGAAGCGTTCTAGTCAAATATTTATGTTAATTAGTAATATATAAAAATAATGTTAAAATAACTAATTCCAGTATTATTACTTATAAGACTGAATCGTTATCGTATTGTATCATTATAAGTACAGAAAAATATTATTTACTGAAATAAAAATAAGAAACTAAAATATCGTGATTGTTTTATTAAGTAAAATGTCTAATTATAAATACCCTTTTCTTAGTCTTTATTTTTTAACATCCCACTATTGGACACGAAGTTGTGAGACGTCACAAAATAAAGAAAAGGTACACAACCTAAAGCATATCTGAAACTTTAATTTTCTAACTATATAGTTGTGAAAAATAAATACATTTTGTCTCAGCTATTGATACAATTTTTTTAAATCACTATTAATTTAAAGTAAAAAAAAAATCGCATTTACTTTGTACAAAAATCCGTCAAAAGTGACTTCAACTTTTTCTTCGCATTAATTTTAAAAGAATAACGTTACTCAACTGACAAAATAAAATAAACATATGTCTTTTACTTGAAAGTGAGTTAAACCAAATTTAGTAAGTTTTTAAAAAATATTTTTTTCAACGCTGTGTAGGTACAATGTGCATCAATAGGGCATTAAGTGAAATTATTTTATGTAAACTAAACTCTTGGAACATGAACAAAACAATATAACTATTCATACAGCTATAGGTTATATTGTTATTCTACTAAGACGGACCAGACATTTAGGGGCCTATTACAAAAAAGATCTAAAGTTAAACCAGGTTTAAAACTAGTGCCGTCTCTTTTATTCGATAAAAAGAAGACAGTGACAGAATTAGTTTTAATTCTGGTTTAACTTTAGTTCTTGTTTTGTAATAAGCCCCTTACCGTTTAAAATCGACGTTTTAAAACCTCAAAGTGCATTGCATTGTGCTTGCCATTTCTAGACATCGGTTTTTCAGTATTTCCAACCCAGAAATTTCGCTAGCATCCTTTAAACAGAAAATCTAGCACTGAGGCGGTACTCCGCTTACTAATTTTATCACAAATAAAAAACTTTCCACTTTATATGTATAAATTAAGACACTATATTTTTTATATCTACATTAAGAAAAGAGCTCGGCTTCCTTTATCCAATATTAACATTAATGTACCGATTTTTGCTCGCGCCTCAGAAGATAAGCTCAGAAGATAATTATGCTGATTGTACCAGCCTACATCTTTATTGCCCACTAAATTAAAATCAAAAGTGATAATTATGGAAATAATTGAAAAGGTCTCTTTTCTGGATTCCAGTAAGATGTTAAGGCGGAGATAAAATAATACGAAGCCGATGGAATTAGTGTACCGTTGTTGTTGAATACGAATTGAGTTTAGTTTGTATGAAAATACTATGTAAGAATATGTGGGGAGCAAGATAAGAAAAAAAAAGCAGATAGAATATAATAAGGACATCACATCTTAATAGCTTAACAAATTCAGCTCAGTTTTACGTTACATACTTTTTTGACTGTGATGGAAGGTTCCTTTAGTGCTACTTTATTGGTTACGGCTTCTGGGGAACCTTTCAATTTCTTCAAATATTCACTGTATGTGTTCTATATGATTATATTTGATTCATAATTTAAAAGAGCATAGCCTTTTAGTTTCTTGCCAGTTCTTCTCACAGAGTGGCTGGCTGGAAGCTGGCACTTAGATACACTTACACTTCATATTTTTTTGCATGTAAGTGAATCAGTAAAAGAGAGATCAATAATAGAACACACCTAGTCACAAATAAATACCTACTGAAGATAAATACAGTCAAAGGGGTTACATAGTAAGGTGACTGATACTGTATTGTACTGATACGTTTTCGGATTTATCTAGGCAATAATTAATACCTTCTGTGATCGCTCGTGGTAACGCCAGAACAATCGCTACAGTTAAATAGCTGTTGCAAAGGTTAGCCTTGGGGTTCTACTATTTGTTTGGAAAATTTGTTTTTAAGGAATTGTTAAGCCCGCTTATTACAGTTTGGAATCATGCTAATCTCAGCCATTATCAGCCAGAAGCCCAATACTGAAGATAGGCCTCTCCATACTACACTTATTACATTCAGATATTAAAACTAAGTTAGAGCTTTCTGTTCTTTTCATTGCAATAAGATATAAATATTTTGATTATCAATGAGGTAGTCCTTATCCGTAAGCATTGCCTCGTAGTAGGGTATAACCTGGATTTCTCAAACTTTTTTTCGCGAGTCCATATTTAATGTACTCAGATGAAGTAGTTATGTCTATTTGCATCCTGAAAATACTTCTGAAACGAAAGGCATAAAACATTTCTTTATACGCGCCGCCATATTAATGAAATAAAATTATATGACATTTATAATAAATGTCACATCCGTATGATACATACGCACCTAAATGGTCCGAGATAAATAGGTTAAGATTAAAACGAATTCGCATTATCGACATTAAAATTAAATTAATGCTTCTGGTGCATCGGACCTATATATTCACGTTAAGGATCATAGTGGCCGTGACTAATGTATGATATACCACACGTATGAAAATTATAACTATAAATAAAAAGATGGGGACGATATTGCGTCCGTGCCGCTGATTAAGACATCGTTGGGTAGATGTCTCCCCGGTACATTGTTATACAAGATTAATGGTGTTCCCCCAGATAAGGAGGTGGGAGCTTAATGCATTTACATGTGCAAATAAAAATATACAGATAAAGGGACAAAGAAGATCGCGTCGAATAAAAAGCGAACCATTTAGCGCCGCACACACGGAGCTGGAGATAGTGAATCCTCCCTTGTTGCTAAAGCATGAATGAGGCTGTCTATCTATTTAGTTTTCTAATGCTATATTTAGACGATTTTTTATGAAAAACTGGGAAAGAATAGATACAAATAAATGAGCATAAGTAAAATAGTTGAATAGATTTATGAATAAAATTAGGAACACGATTTTGTGGTTGGTGTTGTTTTGTCATATTTCAAATGAATTGAGAGTTTTTTTAAACAATTGTTGCTTTGGAAGGCACGTTCTCTTATGTCTTATTTATCTCATTTAGCCAAGTTAGAGGCCCTGTTGGATGGAATGAAATTGTATCACAACAGGACACCAAACTCATGCCTCCGCTAAGCCACGTGTGGTATACTTGAATATCCCCCCCTTGGTTAGTGAGAGAAGGTATGAGCACAGGTTTGAGCCCAGTAGTGGCATGTTATTAAGCTGAGGGGAAAATGAAATTATAGATAAACAGCACAACACGCGATAACTATGTTAAATAGCGCACCGATGGTTGGATGATACTATAAAATCAAAATAAAAACGGTTGAAAATTATCTAATGACCTTCTTACGCTGTAGGTGTAGCGGGAGGGTGTCAGATGGATGGAACATGGATGGTTTTTAGTCAGACTTTTTCTGACTAAAAACCATCCATGTTCCATCCATCCTGAGCCTGCTACGTCCCGAGGCCGCTATAACCCTTTCGAACAGTCCCGCAGCATCTATAATAATACTGGTCTAGGTATTACACTCGCCGCAGCAGTATGTCCGCGCATGAAACTTCACACCGAAGAGTAGATTGGACTTTACGATCATTGAAAGCACTGATAGAGACTACATTTATTAATACAATTAAAACTAACGTTGAGTATTCCACGATAACGTTAGTATTATTGTGATTAAATTCTTATTTGCAAGTAAAATGTTCAATGTGGCTTTGGTACACTCTGGGATCGTGCTTCTCCATTCAAACACAAAGATTACTTTTTGCCAGCGGAACATTAAGAGTTTTATTTCCCATTTTGCTTTTATTTGCTTCCGTTTTGTCGGTTATCGGAAAAAAAACTGCGCATTCGATTTTGGACACGATTTGATTCAAATCGAATCGTTCGCCTTTTGTGCGGTAATCTTGTTACAAGGGGCACGTGAGCTTAGCGATGTTCGTGATTTTTGGCAGACGCAAACGACGACGTTGAGGAAAATTAATGTCTCTACAATTTGACTTTTGATTTCGTTTATTCAATAGTATGGTTATCGGTTTCGTTAGGAATAGTTCACTAATTTTTAATAATATTGATTTCGTTTATTCAATAGTATGGTTATCGGTTTCTTTAGGAATAGTTCACTAATTTTAAATAGTATTGAAGCAAACCTTTAGTAGGTTCTGTTATTAAGGAACAATATCTTGATTTTTTTCTAGACAGGAACGTTAATAACCTCGCGAAATTCAGGATTTTTGGCAGACGTAAATGTAAAAGTTGAGAAAAATGTATGCTCTTATCATAGACAAAGATTAGATGTGACTAAATAATGCTTTTATTATTTAAAAAATAAAGTGCCCAGATAAGTTATCCGTACTTATATATTATATATTATATATTTTACACTAATTCGTAGATGTTATAATTAAAAATTAAAATTAAATTAAAAATTAAAAATTCATTTATTCAAGTTTGGCTCAATAGAGCTCTTATGAATGTCATACTTATAAACTAACGCGCCCATTCACTGCGGGCGGGAGCTTGATCGTAAAAGAACGGGCAAGAAAATCGTCAAGGTTGGTTTTTTCTCCCGCCAGTTACAATTAAAATACATAATATTAAAACAATTGTGTTCTGCAGTCACAAGATTTGAAAAAAAAAGGGAGACAGAACTCTTTTTTTACCAATATTAACATAATTACGGATAAACATAGTAGACATGAGCAAACGTGTTACGCTCAACCATATTTTAGGGAGCGCAACGATCCGACGCATGACGCTACCACCGCGGAAACATATAAGTGAGCGTGATATACTCAAGCTGGATAAAAGGATTTAAGTAAAAATAACATTAATATTAGAAGACTGAATTATTTTAAATGTCCTTTATGTAATATATGCTTCAAATTAAAATATGCTTGAGGTTTAGTAATTCGGGAATATTTATCTGGATTTTTATTTATTATTTCAGTGGCAATCACCAACACCGACAAGCATTTATTTTTCAATACATTGGAACAGCATGAAGATGGATAAGGGAAGTTTACATAAGTCAGAAAAAAGTAAAAGTGAGAGAAGGGCGTCTAATAGTGAGCGAAGAAACAACTAAGTTAGTACATTCTATTGAAATAAATAACGTTTACAAATTACACTGTCTTGTCTTTGTCTACACTTACCATTGTTATTATTGGAAACAGATCATAAGCATTGTATGGCTACAATATCTTGCAACCAGTTATCTGTGCTGGTTATTGAATGTTATCAATCTTGAAGCTTTCGCTTTTATTGTTTTGATGCTATGTTTAATGGTAAATAATTTGATGAAACTTTTCCATACTTTATTCTGATTGACAGCCTTATCCACGCACAATTAAAGTCACTACATAAATCGTCATTAGTTTTGGGAAAACGAAAAATGATGAAAGCATCCGCTCCGAAAGAATTTCAAATTCAATCTTTAAAAATAGAAATGACCACTTCATGTTAAGTTTATAAGTATAAGCGTTTGCCAGTTTTTACGTAAAATAGCAAAAATGCTACACGAGTATTTAATTATAATAATATGCATTAACCCGCCTTCTTAAAAAGTTTAATAACGATTTTGAGCTATAAACCTAATAAAGAAAATAGATGATGATTTATAAGCTATAAATATCTATTTACACCAATAATAATATTTGCGTTCCCAATAATTCCTTGATCACCTTACCTATACATAAATACTGTAACTAAGATCCCATGTCAGAGTTTCAGATAACCTCCTACCAATAAATGTACGGTTATTTATAATTGAAAATGTCTCATGTGGTAAGAGCTATCGCTTATGCAAATGTTTTATGGCCTCCGCTCAGTCGCATCGCTGTTCGAGATTTATTACATTAAACATTTATATACATATAATGTTTGTAGTTAAGTACACGTATATTAAGACCAATAATAGTCACACGATATATTAGACTTATATCTATTGACTAAGTAAGGATTATATACTATTTATATTATATCACGCTGCACAAATATTATGCTATAATTGATATCTCAGTATTTTTTCATAAAAATATCAGCCCATTCACGTTCTGTTACTAAGATATATTCTTCTTCTTCAATCCAATGTAATAGGGGCTTAGGTTATTCTCCACCACGCGCATTTAGAATTTTTAAGGCCTCCCAATAGGGCCTTTGACTGTAATAATAATAATAAATATTTTCTGACAATTACACCAAGTATTTAGTTCCAAGATAAGTATCATTAAGAACTTATGTTATGGATACTAAATAACGGATAAACATACATATATACCTTTTATTTATTTTTTGTACATACATACTTAATATAAATAGGAAAACACCCAGACCAGAACACATATTCATATTCATGCACAACAAAAGTTTTGTCCTGCGTGGGAATCGAATCCACGACCTTAGGAGCGGAGAGCGGGTATTCTCGCCACCACGCCATTTCGGTCGTCTGTAGTTAACGAGTACCACATAAAGTAAGACCCATGCCGTTGATACTGGTTATCACATTATATGCTTACCTAAGCACGGAAGCGCTTGATGTTAAATGTGGCACCAACTGGCACCAAACCAAGAATAGTCCTTCGTGATCTGTGGCTAACTTCAACTCCGTTCTGTTTATTTTTTATGTCCAATTCATAATAACTTTTTAAAGAAGTCTAAATAAGACTAACTCTAAATTAGAGATAATATTTGTGATTGCATAATTATTTCGTAAACTAACTTATTATAATAAACAGAAATAACGGGAAACCTAGGCTGATAATGATAACAGAATAATTGTTGAACAAAATCAAGACTCATATAGATCTATAGAAATGTCAGAATAATATAGTGTTTAAAACATTTCCCAAACCAGTTTCACTTCTGAATAATTCAAGTTATTTCTGAATTCAAACAAAAATAAATGAATACTTACTAATAAATGAGTAGGTAATTTAAATTAATACTCATCCACGGGTACGAAACTGGTCCACAGCTAGCTTCCTCTCGTCGATCACCGGCGCCAGCCAAGGAAGCCGATATCCGACGTTTTATTTATGGACCAGTTTGCCGCCTTCTCTGCTTTGTATAAACACCATAGATTACACCGCCGCCTTTAATGTATTTAACATAGAATCGAATAAAATTGATTTCGATAAACAAGGATGTTTACTAATTTTAATATATTGTTGTTGAAGAACCAGACGATATGGCGTGGAGGTCAGTATACCTGTACTTCGCTCTAGAGGTCGTGGGTTCAATTCCCACACGGGACAAATCTTTGTGTACATGAACATGAATATTTGTTCTGGTCTGGGTGTTTTCCTATGTATTAAGTATGCATTTACAAAAAAAAAGGTATTTAAGTATGTTTAATGTTTATCCTTTCTTTAGTATCCATAACACAAGTTCTTAGTGATACTTATCTTGTAACTAAATAATTGGTGTGATTGTAAGAGAATATTTATCATTTAAATTTGTTATTTATACTAATTATTTACATGTAACATTTTAATAGTCCCGTCAAAACTGACGACCGATATGCCAGTAAGTTCATTGTATCTGTATTTCGCTCATATTAAGCTCATGGGTCTCTTAAGTCTCGTTTGACAAATATATGTAAGTATGAATACTACTATTTATCTGGTGTTGGGTGTTTCCTATGCATAATAGATATGTATATAAAACATATGAATATTCATATCTTTTTCTGGTACCCATGGTAGCTTTGCGTAGTTTGAGACAAGAAGCGCAGTGTGAGATGTCCATGATTTTCCATGATCACATCGATTGTTACCGCGTGAATATTTAATATAACAAACCGCGGATAAAGTCCATACAATTTGTCTTATATTTAATATTACTGAATGTATTTTTTGACAAATAGATATACTGATAAAAGGGCCGTGTGGTACCGGCCTAGAATAGTGACACACCCTTTCATCTCACGGGGAGTCGTAAGAGTCGACGAAGAGAAATCCTAACGGATGTGGGCAGCAGCGTCATCCTATGTATCCTGTGTACTGGCTTGAACCCTACTGCCCAGCGTGGTGATTTTGGGTAGATATCCCCAATAGAATGTATTCTACTGGGGAGCCTACTGTTCAGCAGTGGACTTTATAAGGCTGACATGATAAGATAAATAAAAATTATTTAAGAGATTAGAAAAAATGCGTGTTACCTACTATGTAAGTTAGTTGCGATATCTTTTAAACAGATTTCTATGTGTTATTTTGCGCCATAGATAATCTCAAAATCTAAAAATAAAACTATCAAAGACTACACTAGAAATAATTAAAATACACAATAGACTTCATAGAAAAACGTGTGCTCGTGCTAAACATCTGCAAACCGGTAGCAAAATAATCGCTAGATATGATTACGTTCATCATATTCACCCAACGCAATGTTCACTTGACCACGAAATTCACAAATATCCAATTACACGGAGAACAAAAGAAATATAAATAGCTACTTATTTATTGACACTCGATACATACGGAACAACTGCCGCACGAAAAAACATCATTTCATAAAAGTTTTCAAATTCATTGAAACTTTTTGGGATTTATTATAAAAAAAAACGTAATAGTTCCTCTTTTAAATTGTTCAACTTCGGCAATCGGAAGGTCTTGTGAGATGTGCAATTTGAGATTTCCGCTTGAAATCCGTCAAATTGGTAACTCTCATCTTTTGGCTACAATTTTTTTCTCCAAAAATTTTATCCCATGTTATTCTTTTTTGGTTTCTTTATTGCGGTTTAGTTTTTATGTCTTATAAAATCGTGCATTGAATTTAATTTAGCAACTGTTTGTGTAATCGGGAGTTCTCAAGCACGTACTTGAAATGGTTCATAAGTTGGTGCTTTGATATTTTCCGAATTCATCAGTGAAATTGTGCATCGAAATTGACGTAATATCTTTCTCCAACTCAAACAATGAATGATTTTGTGCAGACTATCAGCAATCGAACCAAGAAATTTGGAAGTCGTTTCTGAGTAAGACCATTAAGCTCTGAAATTTGCTGCCGTTCATGTGTTTCCTACTTCCTATAATCCCGGGTCTTTTAAGCAGGGCCTGAAACGGCATTTTAGCAGGCAGTCATGAGTGGGTGCGCTTTTTAACGTGCTTATTTCACTGTATGAAGCGCCTTCATTTTTTTGACTGCATAGACTGCTTACCATTAGGCAGGATGTAATCATTATGACTTGCCCCTATAAAAAAAAAATAATTAAACACCAACACAGTACAAGTACACTTACACACAATTACACACAATTCAATTATATTGCTAAATGTCATTATAATTATAGGTGAAGACCACAAGTGTTAAATAAGTAGCAACGCCCTAGAAATAAGTAGAAAATAAAATATAAAATTAAATTATGAAGTATAAAATTAACTAAATATATAAAATGTTTAAAATTAAAATAAAATAGAAATAAATCTTAAAGAAAAAAATATTAAGAAAAATGTCCATAACAAAATTTACAAATGTATTACAACTATGAAAAGGAAACAAACAATAGGTAGATAAATAACATAATCACTTAACTAAAGCAGATCTTTTTTAAATGTCCAAATACCACCATCGAATAGGTCAAAGTCCTTAGTTTTAGCCACACCTTAAACCTTTTTAAAAGGTGATTAATATGAGCGTTTTGACCTAGATTAGAATGGCTATAACTGTTTACTAAGAGCTTAAACCTGCAAATGCACGAGGGAGTTTGAGCGGTTGAGAACTTGAGATATAAATCAGATATTGTTTAGATTTTTTATTAATAATGTAATTTTTTTTTTATAAAACACCTTTTTATTAGTGTAAGTTAGATTTACATTATTAAGATTATTAAAAGTCTTTGTATCTACAGTGCAAACTACATATATACAGTGTACCCTACTAGCTCAAAATACTGAAATCCAACCTTTTTGACGAATGTAATTGTGCTGTATTGATATATTTTAAGAATTATTATGAGGTAAGTTATCAATTAACATACGCTAGTAAAGTTATGCCCAAACGAAGTCAAAGCCCAATAATTATGCAATTTATTGATTCAGGCGTTACTTTGCGGAAATCTATTGTAAGCAAGTGATGGATTAAAAAATATTCTCTGGAATAAAAAATAGTTCTCGTTTCAGCGTTGGTCGTGAAGACATCGTTGTTCTGAGGCTCCTATCTTACCTGAAGATGCCCTGAGTAAGGGCGAAACACGTGTCGTGTTGAATAGTTACTCAATTTTTCGGGAAAATATAGTAGCGCGGGAATTGTCACAAAGATATTTTTTTAATCCATCACTTGTATGCAATTATCCTTAAAATCAATCCACTACTCTAATATTTATGAATTACACTTCATAAATATTAAAGAAAATGTTTTTCCTCGATATGATTATATTTTTTTTAGCTACAAATTATTAGCCATCAATAGCTATTGGTTTCAAAAATGCAGAGCCACGCATTCAAACACTAAACACAATCGACCGTTCCACAAGACGATGCTTTAAATTAGACGTTGTCTAAATCTAATGATATCTCTTGTCAGCTTTATTCATTAGTAAGAGATGGCAATAGGTTTAGACAATGTTTAACATAATACATCGTTTTGTGGTACCTACGTTTAAATATCTCTATGCACTCCCGGTCCTCGAAGCAGTGGCAGTTGCACGTGTCACTACTACTGATATTGTTAGAACACCGCTGCGCCCAGCGTGCTTTAATACTATAACTCATTTTCGAGAATTACTCAGTATTGTGACAATATTATCGATGTTACATCGGAATATTACTAGAAATTTATACAAGCATGATATATTATTTAGTAAATACAGGAACGGATTGAGAATGCAGTCGTAAATAAACAACAATAGGAAATAAATAATTTCTCTAAATTACATAAATTATTTAGTCTCAAGATAAGTATCATTAAGAACTTGTGTTATGGATACTAAATAACGGATAAACATACTTACATACTTTTTTTTTGTAAATATATTAATATTCATATGCAAAACACCCAGACCAGAACCAATATTCATGTTCGTGCACAAAGAGATTTGTCCTGAGTGGGAATCGAACCAACGATCTCATGAGCGGAGTGCGGGTATTCTGACCACCACGCCATATCGGTCTAATAATAAGTTGTTTTAAACAACTGTCAGTGTGTAACTCTCGCAAACGCTACGTTGATGTCTTAATTAGAGTAAGTATAGGATTTTAATAAGCAGTGGTAAGTTTTTTTCAACTCCGGGAAATGCTTGCATTCTCCACAAACTTAAGGCCACAGCATGTTAAGTAGAACTTTTTGTGAACATTACTAACTAACCCCTAGATGATCTCTATCTGACATCGCTATTCAGTAGAACAACGAAGAGAAACCTCATACTCGCTATTTAACTGGACTTAGTACCAGCGACTTTGCCTTATTTATTGATTTCTTCTATGATCATACATACTAATTAAAAGAAATGTGATGGATTTAACTAGCGTTCTATAAAGTATTCTATTCTATTCTGAAACGTTTCAAATACTCCACTTCAATCTTCATCATTAGTTTTTGCATTATTGTTTAGTAACATTGAGAACTTCTGGTTCAATCGCTATTCAAATATCGTTTGAATAAATTTTTTAAAACATCTTAAGATTTGGGTTCAAAAATTTCCCCAAATTATAATCAACTCACCTTGCCAGATTATGGATCACAAAAAATTAATATCGTATGGAGACAGTTGACGAAGTGATCCTTAAAACTGTCGGCGTGAAACCCATAAAGGGTATTATAGGGAGACTTAATGCTCTAGGATTCAATTAGGCGAAATAAGCTTAAGTGGAGAATATCCGCTGTTATGACAGCAATCAAATTATCAAAAATATATCGTATGTTAAATGAGTCTAGGGATGATTGCTTCCGTGCATCTTTGAATTTGGAATAAATTATTTCGTTCGGATTCATTTTTGTTTGTGAAATTAATACTTCTTGGAGAGTCTTAACGCAACAAAATAAGTTCGAGATTGCAATTTTGATATTCAAATTTCGCGAAGTTTGTTATACTCATTCTTAGATCTAAAGTATACAGTATAAGATATTGAAGTAGCATAATTATAAACGAATAAATTTAAGTATGCAATCCATTGTTTAGTAAACTTTCTGCTTAGTTTTCCGGCTTTTATATTTATTATTAATTATCACTATAGAATTCCGCTATTGCCTTAGTGATTAATTTCAGTACCTCATACCAAAAGTAAGATCCCAGACATCCTACGAAGTACGTAGCTAATAAGTACCTATATAAACAAAACCACGTAGTAGTACCTGACTTATCGTTCATAGGAACTTGTTCATCCGTTCAAAGTGTCTAGATAAACAGAAGACCACAGTCAAGTGCACTGCAGATATCGTATCTACAACTCAGTGACGCGTGGCTTTGCATTGGTACCATGCGGGCGAGATTACGCCAGGGGAAACTATAAATGACTATTTCCTTAACAAAATAAGGCATAAAGTCGAATGGTGTCCTTAACTGTTAATATCCTTTACTTATTACATACAGTATTCAGGACGTGACCAACAGTTATTTAAAGCTAAACGTATTTATTATAAGTAAATAAATGTATCGGTATGCCAAAGTCTTCTAGGTGGTAGTCTCTTTGTATCGGAAAATGTTTAGGCCTTTTTCAGATCTTTAAAATCTTGTTACGCATCCTTTGCCACTCAAGAGATATAGTAGGACTCATAGATTAGGTATGACCCTCTAAACATGAGCTCAAGCCTGCGCTTTTTCACAAAAGGCGCAAAAAACAAAGAAAGCCCTATTAACACCCAGAGAAAAGTCAGAATCAAAACTTACTTTTTTTTAAAAAATATTGCACGATGATATGGAACCCCTTCGTGCATATTTGACTTGCATTTAGTCAGTCAGTACTTCGACTTTATATGTACAAAAGTAATGAAAAGTTATAAAATATCCGTTACTTTTTTTTAATATATTGCACGATGGTACGGAACCCCTTCGTGCATATTTGATTTGCATTTAGTCAGTCAGTATTTTGACCTAATATGTACAAAAGTAATGAAAAGTTATATAATATTCGTTATAATTAACTTTTTTAGAGTTTAAGCGACATGAGTCATCCTTTTCAACTTCATCTCAAAATCGTTTACTTCTATTCAAATTCCGGGTAACAGGCAAATCAGGTCCAAAATTGGAACATTTTTTACATGTGCAAAATTTGAAAAAAAATATGAACGAAGGTCTCACACCAAAAGTCATCTTAGAATTTTCACACGCACGTCACTTATGGGCAGCTTTGATATTTACGGCGCATCTACGTGCAAGTGAACGTTCCCACGAAATATGCGAACGGCTTCCGCATCAGGTGTACCGCCTCTATCGAAAGGGTTTCAAAGTAAATTCTAAAAAGGCCCAATTTTATTATTACTCCGATTGACAAGCGCCCTCTCTTCTATCGGACGTTTTTTTCTTGGCTGATATAAAACTAATATTGGAAGGTCTCATCCTCTTCCGCTAGTTTTTGTGTTCCATTGCATTTTTAGGAAAAAAAGCTTTGTTTAATTTGCTTTTAACTTTTTGTACTGTCTGGTTTATTTTACACTTCTAAAACAATGCAAGTACCTTTTAGTAAGTATAGCTTGATGCGCATTTCTTTAGTTGATAAAAGTTGTTCCAGTTCTTTTAGAGTGCTTAACTGATAATGTTTTACCACCCAAAAGTGAGAATGGAATTCATTTTAATTATGTTATCTAATTAGATTAATGCTTGCTCCAGCGTTTATTTCTCTTAATGTTTATGTAAATGCTAATTAGTGACAATTGACGTTAATAACAGTTGTTTTAAAGTTCAATTTCGTTTGCATCTCTTTAGCATTAAGTGCATTTGTCTAAACAAACAAGTGTCGTGGCAGTGATGAATAGCCTCGCTTTGATTTAGTAGGGCAATACTTGAATGGAAAAAGGTTTGATATTGTGTATCCATGTAAGCTAACAGCAATAAAACTATAAAAGTATAACAAACGTACGCGTAGTCGGAACTGAAAAAGTTTGAGCATTGGGAAAAAATAGATTGACAGATATATCGACCCCTCCCACGCATAAGGGCGTATCGAGATTATAGCCACTTTTCATTACGGGGATTTAAAGATAATTTACATGATTACAAAAAAATTGTGATAATTATTTAGATTCTATCTGGCTTAAAATTCAGAGTACCTCTATATCTTTATTAGTTAATACCTATTTACATTGAAAAAAAATATAATTAGCGAAAAAAGCTAAAATTACATACTTAAGACTTTATGCACTGGGATGAAACTGGCGTCTTACTAAGATACGACGACTTACGACGATATGCCTGGTGAATATTTTGTGTACCTTAAAGTTACGACGGGTTACTACTTTATGCGTTGTAAGATAACATAATATAATGACCATCAAGTGTTACGATGTTATGTTTGTTGGTGATAAATATAGTTAAGCTTAAATGATTTGTTAAAGGAGATGATTATAAAAATAATATTATATGAATACATAATAGAATACTTAGTATTAACAACACTTAAAACGAAAAATTTCTCTAATCAACTTTAATCATCTAAGTATTTATTTATTTATTTAATCAAAACGGAATACACCAATTACACTAATTATCAAAATCAGTAAAAGTCAAATATAATATTAAAATCTCACACATAAAAACTTATTTTATCCCATTCTCTCACAATACCTCAGACACACTGACAAAATCTCAGGCCATCCATTCGAAAACAAATCACAGTCGGGTATTGCATCCAGGATGGCATTAAGTGCGTTGAGTGTCCGCGGAATACCTGATTTTGAGCGGGCTACGGCTAGTATACAGGCGACACCAGCGTAAATCATAGAACTTCTTAATACAAGTATAACAATCAACTTAATTAATCATTATGAACGTAATGAATTATTAACCATATCAACATAATTTAAAATAGAAAAGGCCAACATTTCCGTGCGGACAATTTAAAATTTTGAACATGCCGTGATTATTCTTCCATTACTTTTTAAAGCTGCTTTTTTGTCATTTTCCTTCATTTCTCTTGCTAAAACCTTTGATTTCATGTGTTGTTCTTGCTTTTTTATTTCTTTATTTGTCAATTTATTTTTGTTTGTGTCGTAAACATGGCATTCGTTGCAAACATCTTTTTTTGGCTTGTGAAACGAAATATTCAAATTATTATTGACAATGTCTCGATATTGACGAATTGTTTTAACTTTTTTTGTAATATTTTGAGCTGTACACCACTCAGTATAGAGGAAAAACATCTTTGTAAACGTGAGCTCGCCATCTAAGTAAACTTTTGTTGATTTTTTTCGCACATAATGCGATTCCACAGGTTGAAATGTTTGCACATGATTGATTACTCCTTGTTTTATTTCTCAATATATTATGATCGCTCTTGAACCTCCTCGATGATCGGGGGAAATAGATCCTCCACCATAACACCACTTGGACAACGCTGTATTAACTGTTCGCTCTCCTACAGAAAGAGTATTGAGGAACATTGTTTTACACACCAGCAAATTATGAGGCACATCGGAATTGGGCTCTCTTAGCGGTAATGAGTATTGAAAAGTTTTCTTACGTCTAGATCCAGATTTTGCGTTACTCTGAGTATTATAAACATCAACATAATTAGCAATGTAATCCCACTGTCTAGTATGGTCACCGAGATTCCAAAATGCATGAAAAATTTGCTCTCGTTGCTTGCGTTGCGTTTCTCAAAGCATTTAAATCGACATGTTGAAGAACATGAAGGTTTAATCATCTTTCCTCTCTAGCAGTACCATTATTTTTTACTTACGTAAGCCTTGCCTAAATTTTCAAGATATTTTCGTTTAATATCTTTTCAATTATCTTTTCGAATATGCCGTTTTCGACTGGTAGTTGGGGTACTGGCAACAGACGAACAAGCGGAAGAACCAAAACTGGAGGCATCACTATGTTGCGGTGTGACGATCTGCTAGTAGTAACGTCATCAGCCCCAAAAAGCTCGTTTGAATTGAAAATATTTAATGCTTGTCTCACCTCGTAGGATCTTGTTCTAGCATCATTATTATTAGTGCTACTTATGAGGGATTCTTCGCACGTTGATTCGTACAGATTCCAGTACTGCTCCATTTCAGGTGATTCCAAAAAACGTTATAAATACATTAATAAAACAATCAATCAGTGTTAAAATATTTCAGTTTTTTGCTTCATATTTAGCTAAATCTTATTGCATAAAGTCTTATTTCATATTGTGGTCGGACCATATCGTCGTATGTGCTAAATACGACTATATGTATACATTAAGATTGAAATAAAACCAGAGCATAAAGAGGTAAGTTTCAGTTACGACCCCTGACTTTCAAAAATAAACGACGCGTAGGATCGTAACTATAGTATTACGACTTTATGCGCTGGACAAAATCGTCGCTACTCGTGATCGGGCTATATGCGCGGGAACTTTGTATACGTACGACGATGTGCGTTTCAAAATCTCGTTAATTAATAACAATTTAAAGATTTTTATTTCAGGAATGTATAAAGCTTATATTCGTAATCACAATGAACTAATAATCTAATTTTCGGTAAAAAATTGATAAGACTTTATGCGTGGGAGGTGTCGATATGTCTGTTATAAACAAAATGAGGTGCGAAAAAACGGTATCAGATATCATCTAAGCTAGTAAGACAAATCGCGTCTAACTATGTCAACCCTTGGGTGCTCAAAGACAGCCCTCGAACCCATTCATTCCCTTTTTTATATTCAAAACGTACAATTAATTTGACAGCGGTCAGGTTGCGCATAAAAAAGTTCAACAGAATTTCTTGAAACCACTTTTTTCATGAATGAGACGTTTTATGGTATTCTGTACATTGTTCATATCTATATTTTATGGAGTCGGCTCGGGGTTGCATAAAGGGCAAGATTTACATCGGCTCCCTTTGTGTTTCGCGTGGGTGATATCAATTGACATAAGTGTTAACATAAGCGACCATAAAATATTTTGACATCTTTTTTAGTGGACATAAGAGGACAGGTTGTTGCAATAAACCTTTTTTAATGGTTTCGAATATCTTTATGATATACATATTATTTAAATTTTGTGGTTTGTTTGTAAAAATATTTAAAAAAAAACTTATTGTTTACTTTTTGTTTACGTTGATATAAAACATATCAATCAAAGGCACAACTAAAGTCTTGGATAAATTTTTTTTATATGCAGAAGGTGTACACCCTTTCAAAGTGGTTTAATTAACGGTTGTCTAATGTTAATGAAATGCGGTGTTATTAAAAAGTATTAGAATATATCAAAGGGCGCATTCCTGCACCCTTTCTTCCCTTGACGTCCTGAACCGTAATTTAGCTAAAAATATGATTGCTGGTTACACAGGGCTAATAAATATTAATTGCTGTAAGAGCACTTTATACTTTTTCATTTTAATTGATCATTCTCTAAAAATGGATAATAATATACATTTATATTCATTAGTGTGTAAAAATAAATTACTGTGTTTATTTCTGGTAAAAGATTTTTAATCTTTTAGAATCGTTCTGTTGCAAAAAAATTACAATCAACTTTGGTTAATGTATGGCATTCATTTTGTGTTTTCAATTCCCAAATGACAAATAAAAGATAGCATCGAATCATGGATGGCTGTCAGAAGTTATATTTATTTTCTTTACAAATTCATAGAACCCGTGCGAATCTAAATCGAGATGTTTGCGGGTATCGTGCCTTTGTGAGCGGGCGCTGTGATTGTCCGAGCACAATGCCACCAACCCTTTGGCGACACAATACGCGTCACTAATCTAGATCATGTGCATTATTGTACTCTATTGTTATACCTCCCCCCTTATTCCCCTGCACTGGCCTCGCAGCAGGAAAAGAGCCGCAAATATGGATATCTCACTCGATGTCAATTTATAAGAAATTACTGCGCCGCGGGTGCCAGGTAGTCGCTCCCACGGATGCGTATGCGCACAGTGCAAAAACTCTGCACTCCAAAAAGCTCAGCTCACCAAACAGGAAACGAAAATGTAGCATTTTACTTCCTATTCAACGTACCTTATTATTACAAAGCTGAGATTGACGTGGCAACAATTTTGTAAACAGCTCCTGTATTTTTTTATATCTCATCTTTTGTAATTATGATAACAGCTTTTTGATAATAATCAGGAAAAGTTCAGTGATCGAGCCCCTGGCTGTCAATCATTAGAGTGTACCCAACGATTCTTTTAAAATTACGTAAATGTATCGGAGGCGATATGTGTATGTTTAACTGCTTATTACCTCGTGTCCTGCGGCACAAAATGGTGCGATAAAATTTTGGCACAAACACCATTGAGTCGCTTAAGCTGTTGGCATTATTCAATGTCACAATAAAAAATCGCTACTAAAAGTTTGTTTTATAAAATACTATAATTCTGATATGAAAAAAAAGAGTGGATCGCATTTGTTCAACTCTTTTTTTTATCTATTATTGCTTATCGCGGGACACTTCTTAAATGGTTAAAGATATAAATTAAAACATGTTCCTGAAAAGCGAATCGATTCCAGAATGTCATAAATAATCGGATATTAATTTAATGTATGTACAGTTTAAATTAAAAATTAATACCGCTCCATGTTTGCTCTCGTTCCAATTTGCAAGTCGGCGAATACTTAAAGGACATCTTTGGGTGTCACCACTACCAGTCATGACTTAATTGGTCGGAATAATTTTATGTCCGCAAGTAACTACCAGGCTTATAAAAGTAAATTGCGGTAAGCGATTAAGTCATATGATTTTGATATTAAACTTGTTTTTCTAAAGTGCCGCCGCCGTGTACAACGACAACTTCAGAAAAGTTAAGTATTAGAAATAAAACTAAAAATATTCATAGCTGTATTGGGTAAAAAATAAATATACTTATATGAAGACTTAAATTCGATAGCAGTTTAATGGTTTATTTCAATAAACATATAATTGTTATCTAAGCCATTAAATTAATTTTCATAGTTAAAATTATAATCTTTACGACTTAATTTTCAACTTAAAATTTTATTATAGGTTTATGTGAAAATCTTTTTTATGCTTTTTTGTGGGGAGCATCTTGATAAGGTTTGTTCATTCAAAATTCATTTAAAAATAACTCAGTACAGCAAAACGAGGACAATAATTTGTAAAGCAGATAATCTCGAAAGTTTTAACGCCTTTGTACAAAGGATTGAATGAGTTCAAAGCCGTAGAGCGTGGCTTGCGCGAAGAAATCTTGTTTAGACTGGAGCTTATCACTGATCTACAATTGTTTGAACAAAAAACACACTTACTTGTGAGGTTCGCTGAGATCTATGGATAAAGTTTATATTTTTACAAACAATTTATATCTTTCTCTTCTGATTGTGGAATAATCTATTTTGATTATATTCCAAGAAGGTGGCGTTTATAGAAACGCCTATACTTTTAATTTTGCGTTAGCTATAACCGCGTAAAAGGAGATTTTAAATTAAATTCGAACGTAAGTCCCACGGGTTTTTTTAATGCTATAAATCATTAACTATGTTATAAAGTAGGTAGGTATACGGATAATGTCTCAAGAAATTAAACTTTCTTTTCAATAGGCCTTGTAGTTGCAGCATATTAATAAACGTTCATATGCCACGCATATTCTTTGGCTGACTATACCTTTAGAGCCCAAGTCAAATACATTGACAGATAACTTGGTTATATTTCACCCAGTGTCCGTGTATTTGTGACACAAGGTCAGAAATAGGTGTCCGGAAGGTGTTGAACAGATGCTTATCTGACTTGTAAGACAAATCGTCTTCACCGCGAACAATGTCACTGAACATTTGAACGGTATACAATTCTCTACTGATTTATTTCTGGAGCTTCTCTGTTAATTGGATGAAGGAATCAAGATTGAGATTTATCGATATCTAATTTACTCCGTGGGTTATAAATCAAACCGCTGTTACAGTAATAACGCATGTCCTGTCTTCGTATTGATTACACGCATATTATTTTGTTCTAACAAGGTGTAATACTGGTTGTTTTATTAGGTTTTTAATTAGGAATATGCTTCTCTTTACTTTACTATTAAGAGATTACTTATTTTGAAATTATAGAAGGTATAACACTTTGGGATAAAGATTTAACGTGGAAGTCGGTATACCCGTTCTCTGCATAAAAACTTTTTTTCAACGCAGAAAAAAAGTATTCAAATTTTTTATCTAATGATTAGCACCCATAGGCTCTGTTTATTTTCGAACTTAAATATAGCAAGGCCCTGGGTAACCTATCTATGAAATTATTTTATTATTAATCGCTTTTTTTACTTCATAAATTTTCAATGAGTAATAATATTTATTGACGAAATTATATTATTTTCATTCAAACAATTACACTACAATTTTAGTAATGCATAATAATAATAC
This sequence comes from Musotima nitidalis, assembly GCA_949126915.1. Taxonomy (NCBI): domain Eukaryota; kingdom Metazoa; phylum Arthropoda; class Insecta; order Lepidoptera; family Crambidae; genus Musotima; species Musotima nitidalis. The sequence goes on along the minus strand of OX421418.1, from coordinate 7,307,679 downwards.
GTTATTTATTATCAGATACAAATTTGTATTAAAGCTACGCTCGTAGAAATTTTCTAAATAAAAAGAAGACTAAATGATCAAGAGTAGTTTCTGATATTTAACAACTTACCGACGAATATTTTTACGCAAATATTACATGAATGGTTGGTAAATATATTTTCAAAGCGTACCATGTCGCCAAAAATGTTATCATTGTACAAAATCTTACTCAAACATAAATGATAAACTACATTTACTGTATTTAAAAAAACTCCTTAAATAAACACGGCATCCTTCAATCTGTCAAAAATTTACTATAGCACATTTCCTCTTTTGTTTTTCCATTACAACTCATTCAGCACGAAACAAAAATATTTGATTAATAGAGTAAAATAAATTCTCGTTTGTGCACTGTTTTGCAACCGGGCGAATATCTCATGGTTACGTTTCGATTTTCTCATCTCAGGAGCATAAGGCACGCTTATAAATCTCGGTGGTGCGCTGCCCTGGCCACATGGCCTAGGGGGTGCCGCGTACTTTTTGCTTTACGTTTGTTACGCTTGCCAGGGAATTTATTTCTTATTCGCGCGTTGAGTTGCGCTTCCTGGGCGGTTGGCGGTGGCCCCTGGGTGTGGCGGACACACTGGAGCTTACGTTGGGTAATACATAGACAAATAACAACAATGAAGACCCTCGGAAGCCAACGCAGACGACGGATTTTCTGTCCCATCAAATCCGTGTGTGATTTATGTTCTTAATAGCGTAAAATTTTTAATGTATGCATATAAAGTCGGTCAAATCAGCTAAAAAATGGACAGTCTAAACTATATACTCCATGAAAAAAAGATCACATCGGACAAAAAGGACGTCGTGTGCGCAGGCAAGTACCAGTTTTTTGTCAAGCACCTTCAGTTTTAAACTAAGTGGAGTATATGATATTAAAGATAAGTAATATTTCGTTGCGATAAATCGAATATCAAGCAGGCAAAGCAAAGTTTTTTTCTGAGATCATCACAGATTGTAACAAACAATTGTCTCACATAGAGCTTCTAGTCTCAAACTGAGCAGGCTTGTTCTATGGGTTCAAGATTACTAATGGACTTGGTCAATGCTTTCTTCTTTGGTAATTACTATTTATAATGTATTGAGAACTCCCAGACCCAGAATAAAATATTATCAAAGTTTGCAAATCGTATATTTTAATAATATTACCATGTACCTAGTAGGAAACCATGTTGCTTGCTTGTTTGCATGCTGCATGGCTGCTTGCATGCTTTAAGCTTGTTTGCCTGCTGCATGCTGCAAATACAATTCTTTGAGCAAGTTACTATGCTTTATTTAAGTGAGAAGCCGTTTCATACTTTGTGATTTTTTATTTGTGTGAATTAATATGTAGTAATTACTTTAACAAACTTTAGGGATTACGAATATGGTTAATAACAATATGGTGATAAAAAGTTAGAAGACGTGAAATTAGACCAAACACGATTGTGAAGATTTAGTTTCACTATGCGAAATAAAATTAGGTTAACCGTTTGTGTGCTATTGCTAATAAGAAGTACAAACAATGAGGCAAACCGATATATACCCGTAAAAAATTGCCATCCATGTAAAGTTGCGGGCTTGTTCATAATATAGATAAAAAATTAAGACTCACTTAGCTACACGGTAAACCTTCATTTTATATGTGATAAATGATATTCTTTTAGGTAGTCTAAGACATAAAAAAAAATGTATGGGAATAATTATAGCTGTAAGTTTTATTTAAAAGTTGCAGTTCATAGTTCTTCATATTTAGATGACACGACCTACATTTTTCATGTATTTTTTGGTATAAAAGAATATGTTTAAGCTTTCATCAAAATCGGCTAATCTAAATAACTGTGCAATCATTACAAAAGAAACTCAATTTCGCTTTAAGTATTATCACTTTTATTAAATATGTCCTGGCTTGCCCGCGGCAAGCCAGTGCGCAGCCAGGGCGCAGTATCAAGCGAAATTATAAATTGAGAACGAAGTAAAGTGCTTTTAAGAATTTTCCTTAAATGGAACTATACATATTATGGAAAGGCGTATTATTCACAATGAAAAGAAATATTCCATTTGATTATTTACTCTAAAAAACTAAAGCTTCAATTTACTACTAACGATAGGATACAATTGTCAGGGAATTACAGAGTTTCTTTCTTAGAACAATTTATATTTCAATTTTATGTGCAACACTAATTGCAATCCATTTACAATGTACTGAGTAAGATTGTTAGCATACAAATTTTGACAAAGATACCGAGAACAATACCGAGAGGTATCCTCTCGGTATTGGGTTATACTCCACCACGCGGACCTTGTGCGGAAACAGGGGTGTGGCGTCGTGTCGTCAGACTTTTTAAAGCCGCCCAATAGGGTCTCTATATAGAAATATAATTAATAAGACACTAGAAACGGTATGTGCCGCGTAAAACTATAAGAACACATGTTGCCAATTTGGAAAGGAACGCGTGTCGCCAATTTAAAAAATTAGGTTCGAGTTTCACGTTGCTGTCATTCACTACGGACTACAAGTTAATCTTGAACATAGTACATTGAATGTTTGTAGTGGGGTACGAATCAGATATAACAAACTCAACTGGCAATGTATTTAATAGGTCTGAATGCACTGGTGCCATACAATACTCCAGCGATTGTACGCGCCTGCAGCACTTCTATTGTTATATTATTTAGATTTATCATGGCTTAACGACAACTACATGCAAACCCAATGGCCAGTAGTAAATGTAGTTTGACCTTTAAGTAAATAAATAAAATTAAACTAATCTCATAAAAGCTTGACACACTAAATGCATGTATGTCTCTAAAAGTAAGTAGTAAGAAGCATTATCGTGGTAGCAAGCATCGGGGAACTCAGGACTCTCGATATGAGAGTGCGTTCAGTAAATATGTGTACGAATATGTATTGCGGTACATTATATCTGACACGTGGAGAAGTTGCTGTTAACTTGATAAGGTGCGTATATATTGTAATATACAAATAAGCTCAAAGTCGCTCAGCGTGCAATGAAAAGAGATATGCTCGATGTGTCCCTACGTGATAGAATCATAAATGAGGAAATCCGTAGGAGAATAGTTACTAGAGTGACCGACATAGCGAAGCGCGTTTGCAAGCTGAAGTGGCAGTGGGCGGGGCACATAGCTCGAAGACCCGACGAGCGATGGGGCGTTAAGGTTCTTGAATGGCGACCACGAATCAAAAAACGTAGTAAAGGGGGGCCCACCACGCGATGGACCGATGATCTGGTCAGGGCGACGTGGCGGGGAGCTGGTGGATGCAGGCGGCAAAGGATCGATCTGCGTGGAAAGCAATTGAGGAGGCCCATGTTCAGCAGTGGACTTAAAATGGCTGAAATGATGATGATGACAAATAATAAAGCACGATAATCTAACTATAGTTATTTATCTGCTTGTCAGGTTCCTGCGGTTGCTTCAATTCGATTTATTTTTAAGTAGTTAGATTAGATATTTCTCTTTGTTTTATATTTTATGAATTATTATTTGTTTTTATGTTGTTACACAAAATGGTATTTATTGCTAGGCAGGTTGAGCTTGTATTTTATTATGTATAAAACATTACCCTGTACCTAATATTTCAGATTAAAAAAATATTAACTTTAATAAATTTTAAGAAAGCAGTAAGACTCTTTTTATTTCAAGACAAGTTTCTGTAAGGTTTATGGCATAACTTTTACTCCCTTTACTATTATCTACTTACAACACAACTATTAATAGAGTTGAATTGATTCATCATCATAATCAGGCCTAAGACATCCACTGCTGCACATAGGCCTACCCAATAAACTTTCAATGTACCCAAATACAGGCGGGTCAGCGTGATTTAAGGTCGCAACCTCTAACAGGTAATAAAGCTATTCAACATACTTTATTATTAAATACCTCTCACTATTGGGTGGTCTAAATCACAATAGCCAGCTTAAGAAAACGTTTAGCATTTTCCATCGACCTGCCGATACGTTTCATCTTAGTCTGTCTTAAGTCCACGGCGTAGTGTAAGTGCTAAAGCCCTGTTTGTTAGCGACAGGTTAAATAATTTAAATACGACTCACTATTAATATTGTCGGATTGAAGGCTCGTGGGACCGCCGTTGTCGGCTCGGCTATATCCGTTTGTACTACCACGCTTTATATAGGGTTACCAAGTTGTACTGTAGTCGCTAAATGTAATTGTTTAAGTTAAAGACCTATAAATATATAAAAATTATCTTACAATCACACCAATTATTTAGTTCCAAGATAAGTATCACTAAGAACATTTGTTATGGATACTAAAGAACGGATAAACATATTTAAACACTTTTTTTTGTAAATGCATACTTAATATACATAGGAAAACACCCAGACCAGAACTTATATTCATGTTCATGCACACATAGATTTGTCCTGTGTGGGAATCGCACCCACGGCCTCTAGAGTGAAGTGCAGGTATCTCCTCCTCGCCATATGTATATAAAATATAAATCTTTCATATTTCAAAGCTTCGCCTTTTATGCCTTACATATTATTTTCGGAATACTTGCTAATTTTAGCCCTATGAAGACCACTGCTCAACATAGACCTTCCCAACAGTTCTGATCTACCACGTTAATAGATTTTGTACCGGAGGATACAGGATACCATCAGCTTTCCACCTTGACCAGATCCTCGGTCCATCCGGTGGAAGTACGTCCTATAGGAATTACGTTTGCTAGTTGGCGCATTGACGATTATATTTTTAGTTCTCCGAACAATGTGTTTTTTTAACCATTGCCACTGTCACTTCAGCTTGGAAGTCAGCCTTACATTAGTTATCCTTAGAATTGCCGTATTATATATTATATTATAGATTCTATCCAAAGTCCTAAAACAATTGAAAAGTATTATAAAAGAGTGCTTCATATTAAAAAATAAATTAAAAGGAAAGTTACTATCTATTATCACCTTATATGGAAATATTATTTAAATTGCATATTTGACCGCAAACGTTGCTTTTATTTAAAGTTGCCAATTATTTTAAATCGTCGTCTTTAAAATACGCCATCTATAAAACACTCTATTCAAATTCAGGCAAAACAAAAAAGACTTTCAGGTACGATGGTAACCCTGGGTCCGAGTTACTTTTTATTCCATTGATTTATATTCGCAGTAATATTGCAGTTCATTGATGACTTTAGTATTTCTTCCATTAATATCGGCAGGAGAAAAATTCTCATGCTTTAATGTTTAATTGTGAGTAATTATTTCAATACACTTTATCTATCTGCACTGTAATTGTCATTTCATATAAATGTAATAAAACAGGATATAGTCGCTAGCTAGTTGTTGAGTCTGAAGTAGCTATATTTGTGTTATATTAGGTCGGGGAAAAAGTCTTTTCGCATAACGTAGGTATAAACTTATTATAAATTTTTTTTGACTGTACTATTTGTGTCTGGCTGGTTTTGGTAACATTAAAAAGGTTCCATTATAAAGAAAAGAAAAAAATAAAAAAAAGTTGTTTCCCGCTATTTTTCATTTGTTTTTCTCTCCGTAAAAATGAGTGAATCTAATGAAGAAATTCGATACATTTTAAAATTTTATTATAAAAAAGGCAAAAATACAACTCAAGCAGTGAAAAAAATTTGTGATGTTTATGGACCTGATGCAGTGTCAGTAAGAGTAGCACAAATTTGGTTCAAACGTTTTCAGTCCGGAAATTTTGATGTTAAAGATGCACCTCGCTCTGGTCGCCCTGTTACGAATAAAATGGACGCCATTTTTGAAAGAGTGGAGCAAGATCGGCATATTAGTAGTTACGATGCAGCTGAAGAACTGGGAATTGACCACAAAACAGTTTTGACCCATTTGAAGAAAGCTGGTTATACAAAAAAGCTCGATATTTGGGTGCCACACGAGCTCACTCAAAGAAACTTAATGAACCGTGTACTCATTTGCGATTCATTATTGAGACGTAATGAAACCGAGCCGTTTTTGAAGAGATTGATAACTGGCGATGAAAAGTGGATCACGTACGACAAGAACGTGCGAAAAAGGTCGTGGTCGAAAGTTGGCCAGGCTTCACAGACTGTGGCCAAACCTGGCCTAACACGAAATAAGGTGATGCTGTGTGTATGGTGGGATTGGAAGGGCATTGTTTATTATGAGCTTTTACCGCCCGGCAAAACCATCGATTCTGATCTTTACTGCCAGCAACTGATGAGATTAAAGGAAGCAGTCGAGAGAAAACGGCCGGAATTGATCAACAGGAAGGGTGTGGTCTTTCATCACGATAACGCTAGACCACACACATCTTTAGCCACTCAGCAAAAATTAAGAGAGTTCGACTGGGAGGTCCTAGTGCATCCACCATATAGCCCTGACCTTGCGCCTTCAGATTTTCACCTGTTTCGGTCTCTGCAGAATTCTTTAGGTTCTGTAAGGTTGACCTCAAGAGAGGACTGCCAAAACTATTTGTCCCGTTTTTTTGATCAGAAGTCCCAAAGTTTCTACAGTAACGGGATAATTTCTCTGCCCACAAAATGGCAGAAAGTTATTCAACAAAACGGTACATATATATTGTGAATAAATGTAAATAAACTTTAAAAAAAAGGTCTTGACTTTTCATACAAAAATACGAAAAGACTTTTTCCCCAACCTATTATACTACGTCTTGTCGCCACTAGTTGACGCGGTCCTCAGATAAATGACGCAGTCATTTGATATTTTTTCAAATGTGTTTTAAAGTTATTATAGTGCTTTCGTGAAATTTGTACCAATGTTATCCGTCATAATGGTCAAAAAATTAAGAAAGTTTAGGTATGCAGTCGAGGTTTCCTAAATTTTTTTACAGCTTACTTTAAACCAACCCTTTAGTGGCTGCTCCCTTGGGGACTGAGAATGAGTACCACTAATACTACGCAAAATAATAGGCATTCACGGTATTAGTAAATTGGACCCTCTTTCACAAAACAAATTGGGTTGGTTGTAAGTAATTTTAAATATCGTGAACTCAGTGTAATGTGGTAGAGGCATGTGAGTGGCGTTTTAAATTTATACAAAAAAAGACAAGACGAACGAGTTTCATATTTGTTGGTTAATGACCCACCTACCTATATTTATAACAATCCCTTTAAATAACATTCCAATTGCACTGCACTTATGATTTCGGGACATCTCTGTATACTTTTTTAAACATAAAATTTTTATCAGTAGCAGCGTCCTTGAAATCACTATAAAATATTATGAAAAGAGCTTGTAACAGGATCTGACAATAAGTCCTACATATAACAATATTGTCATCTGTCATATTCTTGGTATAATAAAAAGATCTAACACCTTAGTTCTTTGCTGCTGCTGAATTGTCTTTCAAACTTCTTTATGAATACCAAAAAAAAAGATAGACAGTTAGTTTAACGTGCCTTTTGTGCCAAAAGTACCATATTGCTTGATACAGAAATCTGGAAAACTCGTAAATGGACGATAATTTTAGACAATTACTAAATTATTCATGAATGATAATTCCAAGTAAAGTGAACTCTTTGAATACTTTGTGATCTTTCTTTATTTTGATTCTAGGCTCTATTCTATTTCTGTGCGAAACTTTTGTTCAAAATTTTACTACAGTAATAATAATAATAATAAAGACATTTATTAAAGTGACGTCATTAGCAAAAATATATCTAAACATGGAAATGTATTTTTATTACTATGGTCCAGCTACTTATAAGGCATTCTCTGCAGAATTGAGCTTGGCCTCCTAGCAGATGTTAGGGCCCGCCGAGTTGGCTGGGTTCCTGCGGATTATTAGGTGAAGCATGGTCTGTAGAGATTCCCAGGTCGACACATGACAAATCATGGCCAATTGGGAGGCTCCCTACAGGTAGCAGAAAGAAGTTCTATTGGGAGTTTCTAAAAACGTGTAAAAGAATTGGGATCTCGTAGTTAAGCGATAATTAATAAAAAAAATATAGCCAAAATCAAAACTATCTGCTAAGTTGACAGTCGAGAACTATAAAAACACTTTTTACGATGTTATCTCATATCCGATACGGTATATCACAAGATATCAAAATTCTAATGGTCCTAATTATATGCAAATCTATCTTGAATACTAACAAGCGGCGTTTGGTGTAGTCTAAGCGATTCCAAGCCGATAAATCAACCGTTTGAGATCTTTCGGATAGTGCACGTAAGCTGACAATAAAGTGTTAGGCAGTAAACCGGCTGATAGTTTTATGTAACTTGCTGTGCAACTGCTTGCTATTGAATGTAGTTTTCTATAGAGTGAAATGCCCGAGAGCGATTTTCTTATTGTCTAAAATGGTCAGTCAATATAAAATATGTCATAATCTTGTGAACCGTAACAATTTTTTGTAATTAAGGCTAATTGTCCTATCAGACACAAAATAAAAAAAAGTATTACTTATTTCATGATCTGAAAAAAAAATCCCGCTAACTAAATGCTCTTTCGAAACTTCATTACACTTTCCTGACTGAATCACAGTTGCTCAATAGCTTATGGATTCGCCGCGAAGGTGATTTAAATACACACAAACATTGATTTTATAATGATAATATTTATTTCCAAAAGACATTACACAAAAATATATTTAACCTAGCCCCCACACTAGGCAAAGCCTGTCCTGTGGAGGGCCGAATAGAGATTGACATCAAATCAAATCAATCAATCAAAAAGTTCATAAATTTATCTTAAATCTATTTGCTACAGTATAAATACATTTATATAAAACTACGAGAAAATAAATAAAAATTATGTATGTATGGAAGGTTGAATCATTAAGTATTGGGATACATGGTCAATTAAATTTGTCTATTTATAAATAAATTTAAATCAAGCTATATTTCAACACCAATAACATACCGCTTAATCTGCACTATGGCTTTACGTCTACCCATTTAGCTAAAACCGCTCCATATATGCACTAAACAGTGGCCCTCCTCAACGCCGCCTGAGGCTAGAGATTTTTGTCTCTATTTATTTTTTCCCTTTCTCTTATTATAATAGCCCTAATATTTCAAAGTTTATAACTGTCCGTGAAATATTGTTGAGGTTTTTTGCCGATCTAATTAGGGAGATATTTTTATTTTTAATTGTTACCCTTTTGTTCAGAATATTTAGTGGCGAAGTACGATAAAAAAGGCTTAACTAAAATGCTGTGCAGTAATAAAATATGGCGTATAAAATTTATAGTTAATGCTTTTTTTTATAAAAAAACTTAATATATATATTTTTTAACTTATAATTTTATTTAATAAGTAAATATTTTGCTATAAAGAGCTTTATTTATTAATTCAATAAAAGGGTTTTATGTTATGTGGCTGTATATGTTCGTTCTTGCAATTCTTTAAAAAAAATTAAGTCAAAAGCTCTATTTTTACAACAATTATTGATTAATAAACATAAAAATGTATCTAAAGAACCTGTCATTTACTTTTATAAACAAGTATAAATTAATAAAGCATACACTAAATAATCAGTATTTTTTTAAACATAATTATGAACTTGTACATACTTTATATTTGAACTTTTAATAGTGAAAAGCTTAATATATTCCAAATTAACATTTATTTAATTTTTTTGCGGCAGTGCTATGTTCTTGTCAGTCTTACTTCAGTTCCCTATAGGTAGTTTGAAACAACTTCCGTTCAGTGCAATTGCCAAAACTTTCTCCGAATGAAATTTACGAATAACACAACAACATTTATGCGAATGTAATATACATATAAGATATTCCGACATAATTATCCGTTTAGAGCGAAAAAATCACAGAGGTTGTTTGTGTGATTTATTGAAGAGCCTTATGGCGACCGGCGTAGGAAACGGTTTCTCACGTCTTGTGGTAATTATTATTACCTACAGCTTCCCATATACATGTAGGGCGGTATGTAAGCGATATCTTTTTAATTGTTTTTAGTAATGTAAGGCTGTAGGATCGACAATATAATTTTTCTGAACCATAGCTTTTGTAACTTAATTGAATTGGTTTCCTTCGAGACTAGAGCGACTATTAAATACTCTCGGGCTTATTACAAAACAAGGTATTTTATTAAATTTTATGTGATAAAAGTAATCATCAAATAAAAGTGATGGCACTATTTTTAAACCTGGTTTATTTTTAGATCTGGTTTTATAACAAACCCTTCTAGCTTTACAAGACAAAGTATACGTATATTAACGAAAAACGCGATATTATCAATAAAAGGAAGCAGTGCTTACAGATTAGTCTATGCATTTGATATGAAACGATTCCGGTCTTCGGAAGGCATGAAATTATATGCACAACTTCAGCACCAATAATAAGGCGAATCTTATTTGAGATTGCAATATAAATATTTGAACCAGGAATACTAATAAATCATCCGGCGTTAGCTTTATACGATTTCAATTATCATGCTTCAAGATTGAGATAAAAACTATTTCACCTGGAAATATAAATATAAATATTATAAAATATCTAACAATCTTGCATTAACAGCGCCGACAATAAGAAGGATTAATTAATTTTTATATCATGTCAACTCAAGTAGTTAGTGAGTATTTAATTGTAACCCTTCACAAGCAAGACAATTATTATTTTATCTCAAAACAATGAAGTAGTTACATGAACTTAAAAACAACCGACTTTAAAAGTATACCTATGCGTAACTATATTTTATCGAATGATGAAATATGGACACAAAAGCTTGAACAATCTAACGGCGCATTGGTGGTCTAAATTTTAAACAATATAATTATCTTGAAAGACCATTAATTAAAGTAGGATCGATGGACTTTTTTGCGGAACATTATTATCCTTTATCGATATGCCCTTAGGGCAGTTCCTGATAAAGATGTCCGCGCCTTATCAAAGGGCTGGGCTCAGTACTGGCGCCAACCAGATTAAGGAATATCAGTTAATGTGTTATGTAAAAAAACCTGAAGATTGAAATGTTATCTACCACTTAAACAAACGATCCATATTTTATCAGGGTTTAACACTTTCGTCTCGTCATTCATTGATGTCGTCCAGTCGTACAAGCTTACACGTAGGTATGCGCATTCATTAAAATTCATATGTATAATTTTAGAGTAATTATTTTATTTAACATATGTAAATATTTTTTAATATTATTTTTAATGATACTTAAATTATACTTATAGTGGAGTTGCTAAAAATAAATTATATGTATACGTTTAATGATCGACCACAAGAAAGTATTTATATATAAGATTAATAAAATCTCATTAATAAGTAGTAATAGACCACAACAAAGAATACATATTCTTTCTAATCTAGAATTACATTTTTCATCACGTTTCTTTCCATTACTTATTTATGAACTCGATTGCGTAATACAATACGTAAACATTTAATGTTATATTCAAGCATTTTTCTGAAGTACATTAAATATTTTGTTTCATTACCAGTGTTCACAAAAAGAAATGATTATTTTCATTATTCTAATGCAGTTACATTCTTTCACCGTTGTTTGTAAATGAGCAAAAAATGCAATAAAATTCTTAACTTCAGGGCAAAAAGAAAATAACAAGAGACATCTAAAGCTCTTTCTATTCAACCACAAGTGATAAGATTAGTAAAAAGGATGATACCCACAGTTTCGCACTGACCAAAAGAAACTTGAAAATGTTTTAAAAAGATACCAATGTTGAAGACGAAAAAATTATCTAGGACTTTTGGGCGGAAAAGTAAAGCGTCATGTCCGCAGTTTTGTTTTATTTTCTAAAATTTGTGATATTTTTAGAACATTCATGTGTAATAACGGTAATTATTAACCGTTAAGTGTTTGTGAACGTACATGAGTATTATTGATTGAAACAAAACAGTGCAACATAACTTTTCAAATTCTCTCAAGAAGTCAATATGAGATCTCAGTATAGTCCCACAGCTTTACTGAGGACTCAAGGGGCTTAGGGGGAAGGCATCTCATTTATCATCTTTATCACCACTCATTCTCATTTACTATGATTAGTGCTATACGCTTGAAGCAAGTATCAAAAAAAAAAGAATGAAATAAAATGAGATTTGGTGCCAACGCGGAAAAGGATACATCGTAGTAAAGTTTTGTTTTCCAAAACTAGTGTGAATTGTGATTTTCTCTATTGATTCGAAATCTCCATATAAACCTCTAGTAAAGTCTCAACCACTTTACTGGAGTAGGACTTTGACTTGACTGTGACGGACTTTACTAGACGCGACTTTACTGTGGCTGTATGAAATAACGCTGCAAATTATTACACATTATTTCAATTATCTAATTACTTGACACTGGCAAATACTCCAATCGAGTGAGTTGATACTTATTAAACAAAAAAAAGAACTTTATCAAGAAAAATTACAATATCTAATTGTATCGATGTCAAAGAAAGATATAAAAAGAATCAGTGATACATTAAATTTTAGTCATGATTTTATAATTGGCATATTTAAAATACGCCAGCAGTAATAAGTGATACGACAGTCTATTTTTCATTGTTGTAAGTATAAATTAACCATAATTATATAATATTATACAAAGCAAACACATATGTATATATAATAAATTATCATAAAGCGACAACGACAACCAAACATACTTTAGATTGTTATAAAATTAAAGCGTCAATTCTGTAAAATATGTTTTATTTCTATAACACGTAAAAGGTGAATACACACAGGTAAAACGTTTGCACATTGCTGCTGTAAACAAATATAAGTATTGTTATTGATAACTACAACAACATGAATACAGTAAAACAAACAGTATGGAATATTTCACGTTATTAATTAAACTGGCAGACATTATTATTGTACGCTTCGGTTCTCCGCCTGTAAACTAGTAAATCACAGATTTCATTCCTAGCCGGCACCCTATTACATTTTACAGTGCAATAAAGATATTTCATTAATAAACAATATTTATACGTTTGCATTGAGACGTCGACTTCTCACTCTCGAAGGTAAGATTTATGTGTAGGCACAAAACTTTTATAGTGGAATGTCTCGTTAACACTAGTGTAAACGACTAGATATAAAATATTTTGAGTACCCCTGTTGGTTGTTTGCTCAACGCCTATTTCATTGTCATTTAAATGCCGACGGATTAATGGGGAAAAGTAGACGCTTTAATGGTCGTATGCAGAGTTGCGTGGTAAAAAGTTCGTGTAGTATGTTTAGCTGCGTTCGTATTGGGTATCGGTATTTATTAACCTTGCCTCAATAAATTGTAATTGATTAAGTGGGAAAATATACTTTTTTAATTCTAAAAATTGTAACTAAACACAAACAAAAATGTATTGTGATGAAAAAATACGTTCATATAATGTTTTCAGAATAAACAAATTATTAACATTTTGTTTTTATTCTGTATATAAATATATAAACAAATGTTACAATGGACATTGTGGATAAATACTTTCTCTGTATTGAATTTGAGAGGTCCCAATATTAAAATTAATGGTTTAACTAAGTTTAAATTTTCATACATTTAATGCAAACTATCAGTTATATTATTCGATAAAAATAAAATGTTATTCCGGAGTTTTTGGCCGTAATAGCCAAATCGAGTTCTTCTTGCCCTGTCCACTGCTATTTCAGCTTGCTGATTCTTTGAGCAGTGCGATTTCATCTTACTGTAACGAGTTAGCGATAACGAGTTAACATTCAAATTGTCGTCACATTTAATGCGGTCAAATTTAAACGAGAGTCGGTAGATTTTTTTTCAAAGTAGTGCGGTGAGTACTCGAATAGAAATTCATTCATCAAGTAATACACCTGGATAGCTCGCGCCGACTGACACTGTTGCACAAATTGTTACAAACGTTTCACATTGCACAAAAGGAAAGGGTGCTTCAGAGTTTTTGCACAATTCTCCCTTTGATAATTTGACCGTGCAAATTTGAAAGGATTGAAGATCAATTGATACTTTTATATATTGAAAATATTGACAATTTGCAGCTTTCGCCGAATTTTGTGCAATGGCGTCGGGTTGTCATCTGGGCCATGTGGTTGTGGAGCTTTCACTGATAATAATAAATATAAGTAAGGTAATTTATCATAATCGTTTATTGTGTATGGTATTTGGGTTTGTCGGTAAATTTGATTCTTTAATAGGTGAGGAAATGGCCTGGAGACAAGAAACAACAGAACCTACTACCTAAATAGTGTTTGAATACCTGTATCTTAAAATGTTTAGCTAGATTGGTTTCTAAGGAAAAATTGAATTGAATGACTGAATTACATCATTTATAATTAATTCACTTAAAACAAATATGAAACAGTTAAAGCAATGCGTTGATGTCTAATGCTCCGTTAAAAAACAAAGGACAAGTACTGGATTGAAGGCTACATATATTATTGTTGGTAAGTAATCAATATCATTATTGACATTTTTAGCTAAATTAGGAGGGCATCTGTTAGTTGAAATAGTATTGGTTGTATATATTCTATGAATAACAATTACGACATATATAGTAATATATTATAGGTATACATAATACGGTAAATAATAAATAGGTTCTACTTATTTTAAATATGTGAAGTGCCAATGAAATGTAAGGTGAATGGCACCTTACATTTAGTTTCAAATTTACTTTTCATTGTATGTTAATAAAATGTATATAGGGCAAGTGGAAGGAACCACCTATATTGCGCGTCTCAGTAACATATATATTGAACAAATCAGTATTGTTTTAAAAAGCTGAGATTCGTAGTGGAAAGAATGTATAATAATAATAATAATAATTGAATTCATTTATTTGACAACAATGGTCCAATTGTTAGTTATTTACACAACTTAAAGACAAGTATTAGTAAATATAACAATAATTAAAAAATAACTAAAATTAGACAAAATTATAGCTTTTGATGCACTAATACAGACACAAGGAGCCTAATAATTGGTGGTTCAAACTTATTCACTAACATGTTCAGGATAAAGAGCCTTTATGGCAAGAACAATGAATAAGGAAGAAAGTATGTAAAATGCGAAAGTGGTTCTCCATTGTCGTTGCCTACTCTTGAGGAAGCATGGCGTGAATTAATTTATAAGATCTTAACAATTTTCTGAAAATAATATTGCTGTATACTTTCATGCAATAATTAAGATTCACAAAAAGTAAATAACTTAAGTAATGTAAGTAAACTTAAGATCGCAAGTCTAATTTTTCATAACCAATTATAATGACACTAATTCATCACTTGATGATAACAGTATGAATGTACATTAACAAGAAATTATATAAATTGAAACGATAATTCCTTGCCACGGTAGGTGCCTACTTGTTCGAAAACCCTTAATGTTTTAATTATTACTGTGATATTGAACATCGTTAATCTTTAAATTAAACGCAATCTCCTAATTATCTGTGCACATTATTATCACTGACTGAAACTCGTAATATCCAGTTTAACACAGTAATAAAGAAAATATGATAAGTTTTTATTGTATCGTGCTACTTTTGCACATTCCCGCTTATGTACAGCCGGATGTCGAAAAAAAATCTTCAGAATCGCACAGTACAGTCGCGTGCATAATGTTTTGTTACATTGTAATATTTTAATAAATAATAATTAAAACAACGTAGTGGTAAAAATCAAAATGTATCTTGATGGATTTATGTTATTTTATTGATGAAATATGTAAATAATTGATAACGGCACAAATGAAACTTTATAAAGTGATGTAAGAATGTTTAGTTTGTTCTAATAATTTAGAACAGACGTTCGTCAACGAAGTGTGCATTTTAATTAGTAATACGCTCACTAAGCCTAACATTGTAGCATTTTCTTGACTGTGCCCTAAATTTACGCTCAGGGCCTACTCACATAAGTCTAAAACCACAATTTATTCAGTCATTAATTTATCGAAGGATTAAATAGTATGAGATAGTTTCAGTAGCTACGAATTTGTCGAGGTATTCAATACTTGTATGTCCCCGAGTATACATTGGTGACGTCGTCAGTGGCTTGTGCCAGTAGATGGCACCTGAGCCGCGGGACACCTTGCCACCAATCCGAACATCTGCCCGGGTAGCTTTACGAGCCCGCACCAAACCAGACGTCACCATTCTGCGATCACACTCCGTTTGCTACAGCCGGTGCATTTCTGTGAAATCACGAAAATAACCGCCGTTTTTAGTGCGGATTACATGTGAATAATTAATTTGTAAAAGCAGACTACACTCCTGAGAAGATCGGAGTTAGCTTATCACCAGAAGGAGACATATAAATCATAATTATCAATTCAAGGATGTCCACTGCTGAACATGACATAAGCCTCTTCCATAAACTTTCAATGTGGCTGATTGCAGGTACTTTGGTGACACCTCAGTGGATTATGCCAGTAGATGGCACCTGACATGCGGGAAACCCTGCCACCAATCCGAACATCTGCTCGAGTAGCTTTACGAGCCCGCACTAAACCAGACGTCACTATTCTGCGATCACACTCAGCTCGTTACAGCTTGTGCATCTCTATGAAGGCACGAAAATATCTGAGGATTTCTAAAAGGAAAATAGTGGAATAGCTAATTTAATCTATAATTGGCAGCTCAATGTCTTCCACGGTTGAACAACGCCTATTGCATTCATAATAAATTTAAAGAATAATTACAAAATAAAATTCCAAAGTTCGGCAACATGTATCCAGCGCAATCCTGCAACTTTTATCACCTTACAAGAAATTGCACACTATTTTTTTTAAATTACTATGTTACCACTGGACTCTGGTCTCTCTCGGTTTAGACTCTGAAATGAACTCGCTGTCACCGTTGATCTATGAAACAGTTCTTTAGCTGATTATTGAAACTACACACATTTAAGATTCCTCTGAAGTATTGGTATTCTGTAGCGACATGAACAGTTGCTTACTTATCTTAATTGTTATCGATCATTAAAACGACACAAATATGTCAATGTGAAAAAGTGATTTTATTTATATAAGTATTTATAATAAGAAATTGTGAAAGTAATATAAATTAAGAAACAATAATGTCCAAAGTATAATTTTATTGCAAAATCTTCATTGCAGATAATTAATTTACGTTTGTTTTTTTTTGATTTTCAAACATTTTTTTTGTAGACCACCAAAGTAACAGACAGGGAATTCCTCGTAAAATATTAGAATCAATTTCACGGTACACAACTCTATTCACAAATTATACTCCAAAAATGACATGTTTTGTAAACACGTAACTGATTCAAAGCGATATGAGCGCTAACAATTTGTCCGCTGAAGCCTGAGTTCTGATCTTATCTTCCCATTGTGGTAAAGTTTGGTCGCAGATTAGAATCTCTGCACCGACACCTTTCTTCTGAGCCAAAATTGCTTAAGTTTTCTTAAACTAACACAAATAAACATTCACTTTCTCGCTTGGTTTCAATGGGGTCGTTCCTGTGAATACGAGAGATTAGATCGTGTTATGTTTTCTCTAAGTATTACCTTACTCCTATTTAGTTTCTATGTATTGAAATTTTTAAAGCGCTTATTGATCATTTAGACTTATTTCATTATTTAATATATTCGGTAGGACACAGCGAGTTAAAGAAATATATTAGTATTTTTTTTTTAAGAAATGGCTACTTGTGTGATATTTGCTATCAAGCTCTTCAAATAAACGTTTTATCTCGTTCTCCGTATCCAAGAAAGGTACTTTATTATGAAATTTTAATAGAGCAGGCGACTCCGCTGCTTTTGTCTAACCTTTTCTTTCTCTAATATGAGTCCAATTTCTTCAACTTAGCTTAAATTCATAGTACATATAGACCTCATCGTCACATTAATAGCAGAGAAGTCTTTGTATTGAGCCTTGAATAGTATACCACTTCGGAACAAAAACTGCCAAGTGAATATTTATAATTATGCTTAAAAAGATAATGCTGGTCTGATGACATATATTTTTAATGTTTAATGGTGACTAGTCATAATGACCACATCCTGCCTGCTGGTAAGCATTTGAAGTCCAAAAAAAGTTAGAACACACAATGGACTAAGCAAGGTACAACCGCATCAACTCAAGATGCTATTATCTATAAATTGTACACATGTGTCCTCGTAGTAAAAATTATGAAATATGTCATTGTTTTTTCACCCTGATGCTTCAATTAGTTCTCACGATACCACGCTAAGGCGTCTCGTGCGAAATACGAAGCACAGATCCCAAAGTGATGTATTATTTATCTTAGTTCGCGAACAACATAAATGAAATGGGGAAAAAGATCCCTGGATTTACCACTTTTTGTACGAAATCTGCTATATTGTACCGTAATAAATTACATGACACCTATATAATTATACAGTGTGAAGCACAAGTCGTACGGTTCGGAAAGTATGGGAACATTCTATGTTACAAGGACCATTTTTATTTTTGATTTTTTCAAACTGATTTATAAGGACAGTTGATTGATATATGTCTTTTCACATTTCATACTAAGACACGCTTTTTTATATAAATGAAATTGTAGATAGGCTTTATTTGCGAGAACAGATGTTTTATTTTCCATCCAGTGGATACTCATTTTTATTAGAGAAACAAAAGACAGTTATAAGATTCTAGGCAGTATACTGTCTAGAATTTGTTTGCCTTTGTTTTCTGGCGTTTGTTTTGTTTTCTGTAGTTATAATATCAGTAACACAGTTTGTATACATTTTTAAGTGCCTTTTGTGTTTTGATCACTAAGCGGGATTTGAAACAACTTATAGGTTATAGGTACATATGACCAGCACTTAATTTCATGTGGCTGATGAAAACAATTATGTGCATTACTATATAATGTTCAGTATTTATGTCAAAAGTTCTAATTCAGTAATAACACTTAACTGAGTAAAAAGTTTAAATCGTAAAGAAAGAAAAGTCTTAATAATTCTGTGTCTAGGATTTCCTAGACGCAGTAGCAAACACAGAATTTTGTAATATCATCAAAATTTGTTCCTATAGAAATATTACATGCGAATATCTTTTCATTGTGCGCGGGCGCAGCGATTGTCAGAGCACAATGCGACAACCCTTTGGCGACACAATGCGCATCACCAATCTAGATCATGTGAACTATTGTGCATAGGTCATTGTTACCCCTTCCCCCGTTCTTCTTACACCTTAGATACCGCTATTGTAAAGGGACTATTGAAACTTCTCACTCGATGTCGATTTATAAGAAATTATTTGTTAAAGTACAATTGTATTTGGCATCGAGATCTCAGTTAGCATGGAGTGAATCTTACAAAAAAGTCTTCTGTACTGTTTATCGATAAGTTTGATTTGTACATGAAATCAAAACTCTGCTTTATTTACCTTAGTCATTTTAGGTGTCGCTTAATAATTGTTAGTATTAATTTCAAACATTATTATTAATTTACGGAATGAATACTTACTTAAAAATATTGATAAGAGTTTTTTAATTTAGATATTGCAAATGTATGGACTTCTAATATTTCACAACTTTGAATATTTTTAGTGACCACAAACGATGTTCACATTTAAGTCGGTCGCCATAGTAACTGGCTTTGGGCAATTCAATATAAATGTTAGGATAACATCTATTACATTAAGTAAAAACAGATGTTGACAGCACCAATTTTTATAAGATATCAGTTTAACATTTGCCGCCATTACAGAATTATGGTAAATGTACATTAACTATTTATTTATTTTTATTGCGCCTAGTTGAGCACGGTTAGTCACCGCTAGAAGGCATTTGGGAGTCCTTAATTGAAACAGCACACCAATTTCGTTTCCTAGTCGGCAGTCGTTATCCTAAACATGTTATAATCGGAGCTTAGCCTGAAGGCACGGTGTCCCGGCCTTTGAGTCTCGCCATACATCACGAGGGCTAAGTAGACAGTATATCAACCCAAGTTCGAGTAATTAGCCCTGTAGCGACTAACCTCCTGGATTTATTGTAGTTGGGCGTTAATATACTCGACAGCCGTGATGCCGGCTTTTGTTCTCACCCGAAATTCAATTGGAATATTATTAAAGGGTAACTTGTGGTTGGTATGGTATGGTTTACGAAGACTTAAATGTGTTCGTGCAAGTTATGTGTGAAATACATTTGTGCAAATAGTATAAATTCGAAACCAAGCTAAAGTCGAAATCAAACCATTTTGACATATGTTGCGAGACATAGTTAGTCTGTATATTTTCACCCAGATTAAAATAGGTTATCATTAAAGTTTTGTAGCTTTTAACAAATTAATTGAACTTTAACGTACTCCTGACTTATAGAAATTAGAGTGTCAATTTTGCTAGCTATGAAATTGGAAATCCGCATTGTTATTTGACAGCAGATCGATATATCTTCTAATCCCTGCGTACACCAAGCTTCAGCATCAATTAAAGTAACACCTATGGTTATTAGGAGTAGTAACTCCTATATATATTTTTTTTAATGTGTAATAATATTTTGTTTTTCTGTGTTAACTGTACTGTAATACATGTACTTGCCAGTTTTATCTTAAATTTTTCCTTTCGCGTCCCAGCTGGAAGATATTTCTTTTTGGAATATGCTGTGCCCCGTACCCAAAGTTTTTTAGTTTTAAGATTTTCTGTAGTTATATTTCTGTATGTGTACTAAATGAATATATTACTTAAAGAGACAATAGTATATTACACAAACCACGGTGAGAGAGATTCATTCACTACGCTGACCCAGTACGGATCAGATTTAACTTTACAAGTCGGATGTCTGTTAATAGGGTCTCGTACTCGACTTAATGACTAAAGTGATGAGCGGAATTAATGGTATAAACAAACCTTTTAAAGTAAGAAAGCTCTAGATATCAAATGACCTATCCGTAGAATGATCTCAGTAAAAAAAATTACCTTCGGAGATCGCTTTCGACCACCTAGTCTCACGGCGCCTTTAGTGTTTAATCTACTACCTAGTAATTATGCGAATTTCATGCAATTTATATGTAAATTATATTATATCTTTGTGTAAATATTATGAGACTGCACTCTGGGTATTCCTAGATGACCATAAAACAAACCAACTACGCCCATATTAATGGGTTGTTCCCGTAGATAGGGTAGCAATATTTATCGATTAAATTAGAAATGTGAAATTAGCGCTCTGAATAAAGTAACAAAATGATTACGTGGGAGGAAAATGTTGACTTTTATGTACTTTTATAAATAAATAAATTAAAAGTTTTACATTAACCCCTTATTGCATGAATTATGATGGAAGTGCAATAATAAAATATTTTATGTAATAAAGTGTTTAATCTTGAGAAAAAGGAAAAAAAATAAAGACATTATTATACTATATTATAAGATATTATTATAAAACCTACAATGAGATGCCACATATGGCTTCGTATGCATTTGGGTCAAATGGATTAAAAGCATATATGGCTTCGTATGCACAATAATTATAATTATTTTTACTGTTGTCTACTCTTTATAAAATTGTATTTGGAAATTTTTACATCTTTTGTATAAGACGCATCAATTTCATTTAAGGTCAATTTACGTAATATTTTTCTTTCTTTCTAATCGTAGGTAATGAAGTAGCAAGCATCATTCGTCTTTACGTTTCGATTACAGATTACTAATGAAACCACTTCAAAGTAAAACGCCACCTAAATTACATAGATGTAATGTAAAAAAGATATCTACATTCGTTAAATTAAAAACCCAACACCGTTAATTCCGATAAAATTGAAAGGGGTCCCAACATTTTATGATCCCGTTTTAACAGCTCATTTCTATATTCATTCCAATATCTATTAGATAAGTTTTGTGACAAAGAGTTTTGATTGCACAAAAAGGGTTCGGCAAGCGGCAGCTACCGCAATTCGTCATTTAATTAAGTAGCCACACTGATATGAAGGCGGCAAATGCTACTTCTCTTTGCTAGACTTTATTATTCACGAAAATGAACTCTATTATTAAGGAACTGTTGAAGATTTTATGAATATAGATGTCTGAATGAGGCTTTCGTCTGCTACCGTAGGCGACGGTGTGCGATAACAGAGAATGGAGGCACATCGTAAAACATCATTAGCAAGATAAAGCTTCTAAAAGCTACCTATATGAATGAACTGAGCTCTGAAAACTAAGATACTCGCTCGTGATTAATGAATAATAAATCTACAGATAATGTATATAAGTCAGTCTTAGATGATAATTATGAAAGTCAAAACTAACAAGAAAGCCAAGAAGTTGAAAAAAGTTCAATGGAAAAGAACTTATAAAAGTAAATATTTTGGTATCGGCTTTATTGTGGTTCATTATAAATAATTATAAGGTAGCTAAACAGTAGTTATAACTGACAGTTTTGAATCGTTTGTTGAACAAACAAAAACATTCTATTGTATGGGAGGTGTCACATGAAAAAATGCGCTGTCCATGTCAAACAAAGCGGGAGCGATTTTTTGAAAACTTAATTTTACACCCGAATCAAAATTTCAAAGTGCATTGTGTTATTGTAGTGTTAACTAGTCCTCCTTTGTTCGGATCCCGCCCACGCTTATTATCAGATAGTTTCTTGGCATCTCATTTTTTATCAAAACAATAAGAACAACCTTTTTCGGTACCGTCTTGGCTCCGCTCTCACGTGTGTTACATGAAGGCACAAACTAATCGGAAATAATTCACGTTGACATATAAACTTGTTTGAACTGACTGGTTACGTTCCCAGAAACATTGTGAATGAATAATGTTAGAAGGATGAGAAAATTATATTCTACAGTATATATTTATACTAAGGTGTAGGTAGGTGTTTTTATTTATAAAGATCACCGGACAAATTAACATTAACTCTACGTATAAATAAATATAGACCATATTCGCAAATATACGACTCGAGAATGCACCTAATTTTTAAACAATAATCTGTTTGATGTTCTAGCAATAGGTGTAGTTTTAAAATTTCTGATTTAATATTTTATCTTGCAATTTATTAATACGATAGCTGCGATTGCTTTTTAATTAAGACAATAGAACTTCGATTTTGTCTAAATACCTGTTATTTAAAAACGTATAATTATGAAATATTAAAGTGAAGTAAATACTTCCCACTCGCATTCAGCAATTTTTATTTCAATGGCATTTTGATAGCAATTACAATGCAACACCAGATTGAACAATAACACTGCGGTTACATTTTCGGTTATCAAACACAGTTTTACTTAAAATTAATCTACACGCTCAAGTAAATGTGATGCAGCTAACAACGACTTAATAAAAACAATACAAAATTACTGTTATTCGTGTCCAAGTCCGCGATCCGAACCAAAATAATGTCAGTATATCCACCCACATTGGTTATAAATTAATAGAATCTGCCCTCATCCCATGTCATATAATAATGGTTGATTGGACGCGTGTGAGGTATTTTTTATTATTTTTGGGAAATATTTCCTCACGATCGTATCGTATCCCGCTAATTCCCTACATCTGGGCGAAATGATTTATGACCGAGAAAGGGTAATAACAGGATTGACAAACATCAAAGTTGTTTGGCAATGAATTTGTCTCCATTGTTGTTTTTTGGATTTCACCCAAAAAATGTCAATAGAGGTTAAAAAATGTCAATGGAGGTTAAAAAATCTTCACTAAAAAGTTGGAATTAATTTCGGTTGAAATGCTTTTTTAAATTTATAGTTTTAAGTTCACCTTTAAGTATTTTAATGATATTTTTAGTGCCGAATATATAAAATTTAATATTGAGTGATGATATACTTTAGCATTTATTTGTCCCAATTATCTTATAATTTAAATTTTTTAAAACAGTCAAAAATTTTAGAAATATTTTATGGTCTTGTAAATTATAACAATACATTTAGAAATACTGGAACATATTAGTAATCGTTTAGGTATGTAGCTAAAACAAATCTAACGGAGTTGATTAAACCATATAGACATTTTACGTCTTTCGGAATATCAGTATAAAAAAACTGAACTTCTGAAACTATTCCTTCAGATCATAACCGAATTTTGGCGCCAACGCTGAAAAAGGCATACTGCGGCAATATTTTTTTATCCGAAACTAATGTACTTTTGAGTTTATATGTAAATATAGTAAATATTTTGATATAACTTGAAACGATATAAGTTAAATAAAACGCATATAAGTGTAGGAAAGTTATTATTATTATTAATAGTGATTTTGCATTGCTGACTTCAAAGCTTGAAGCCTCTAGTAAAGTCTCCGCCACTTTACTGAGGCATGACTTTGACTCGACTCGACTATGACGTGTATAGTGATTAAAACACTGCATTTATGCAAATAGCTAGATTTGTGTAAGTAGTTGACACTGGCAAATACTGTAAACAAGTGAGTCATATCAAAAAAAAAAGATCATAATCAAAAAGAACTTTTCTTAGTTTGATACTAGATGGCGCTAAGGGTATCTAAACACTACAATACAACCCAAATAGAAACCAAGTTACTAACAACGTCAATTCAATCGAACACCACAAATTGTTGACATCGATTAGTATGCAAGAATTAATTTGTAAAAAACTTCAATTCAAATACACTTAATTCAACTTATAAAATGAAAATAAGTTTTTTTTAAATGTTTTAGTGTGAGTTAATTTTATAACTTAGTTTCTTTTTTTCATAGTTTATTTTATTGTTAAGAATAAGTTTGTTTGTTGAAATCATAATGTGGTCCTAAGGCAATAACCGCTGTACGATTTTAATTACCACGGGATTCGCTGGTATATATTGCAGAAACCACGTGATTTGCAGAATTCTATAGTCTATCTCCAAAAGTATGTAAGTTCTTAAACACATTACTTGGGGAACACTGGCAAAAATTATCATTTTGTGTTACCATACATAGGTACATACATAATATCACGCCTGTTTCTCCAAAGGGCAAGCAGATGCATACTGTATGCCCACATTTTGCCAATTATTTTGTTGATCCCACGTAATAGGGGGCAAGCCTGTTGCCGCTTTTCGGGAATTCGCCATTCTTGTGTTCGCGAGAGCCTCGTTCGTTATACGGCAGATTCACACTAGCAGGTGAGGTTGGCTTGGGCTTCTCAGACCTTGATAGGATCCACACTTTAATGGTACCATCTAGTATAGACATACAATAAATAAATAAATATTTCTGACACTTACACCAATTATTTAGTTTCAACATAAGTATCATTAAGAACTTGTGTTATTGGATACGAAATAACGGATAAACATATATAAATGCTTTTTTTTTAAATACATACTTAATATACATGGGAAAACACCCAGACCAGAACAAATATACATGTTCATGCACACAAAGATTTGTTCTGTGTGGGAACCGAACCCACGACCTCTGGAGTGAAGTGTAGGTATACTGACCTCCACGCTATATCGGTCGTACATAAGAACTTCTCACATAGCGCTTTTAGTCCCAAACTAGGCAGGGTTTGTACCTACTATAGATATTAGACAGGATAAAAGCATACATTTCATACAAATTTTTAAATTTACTTACAAAAATATTTATATTGTATGGGAATAGTACTCACTGCCTCAAGTGCGGGAACCGATATCTCACCTCTTTGCTATGTCAATCGCCTATATATGTAAATAAAAGGGTTAAAAATGTTAGTCAATGTGCGTCTTTAAAAGGATTTTAGTTTTGCAAAAAGACCTTATTCAACTAGAATGCATTGTTTTATTATTTATAAAATTTCGATTTCTATGAATAATTTAATTAAATTTCGTTAGTTTTAATTGCTTAACTATCTAAAATAACTAAATCAATAATGGTATCAGCATATATAAAGTGCTTACAATGGGTAAGTTCTAATTTTCATCTAAGTCTTTCTTGTTCGTTCCTTTTCATAAAATTATATCTTCTGAATGAAAAACTTTCAAAATAATTTGTTGCTGAATTTTCTATTCCCGTACTCTTTAAGTACGCTGTAATTTTTTGTGGAGTCCCCTTTAGTTTTGTATAATAAAATTAAACAGTACCTACTTATACTTTAAAATGTATTATTTTTCTTTAAATTGATATATAACTGAAAGAGTTCTAAGGAACCAAAAATTATAAACCATTTTTTTGTTGTCGGTAAAAAAATATGTAATTATAGTTGAACCAAGTATTATTATAACCGCCGTTTTGAAATAATGTATCGTGTATGGCTGTAAGAATATTTACAGGTTATCAGAGTTAGGATAAGGTTATATATATTTTCACGCCATTGGCTAACTATAAATACTATTATAGTGAGGAATATTAACAGTTTTCTAAATTTGTTTCTAATTAACTTAATAAACGACTGAAATAATGATTTAGTTACTTATCAAGTTATTTGTAGAACAAAGGTAGAATAATATATAACTATATTAATTTTTATACTAAACGTGTTTTAAAATAAACTTTGAGTGGATTTGATGAATTATCTTTTTTGATTTATATTTCTTAAATTATTTATCAATTATATATTTTTCTTCACTTAAATAATTCAGGGTGAATGGGATCTAGGTCTTAGAATCCCAAGCCAACCTCACCTGCAAATGGTGCACCTGCCGATCAACGGACAAGGCGAACACAAAAGTTTCCGATAAGCAGCAATAGGCTCACCACCTATGACGTGGAACCAATAATACAATTGGCGAAATGTGGGCATCTTTATGCCTCTGCCTACCCTTTCGGGAAAACAGGCGTGATTGTATGCATATATGTAAATAATTTAGAATGTTCCACATATTTTGACGTAAAGAATTATTAAGAAAATGGGAATTGGGGAAGGGAACAAATAAGCATTCACTTTTTAAATTCAATAAAATTAAATAATTTATTTCCATACCTACCTAAACACTTACGCAATATATACAAAAATGATGACCGGCTTTTAATATTATATAATACAAACGATTTTAGAACAAGCCTTGGTGAGAGTCATACAGGTAACAAACATCAAAACTTCACAAATCTTTTTAGACACTATTCACTTGTAGTTGGACTTATAAACTAACAATTAAGGCACTACTGGTTTGACTAGAATGTACAAGAGTCTTTTCGTACTTAAAAGCTATAAATGCATAAAGGAAATATTTACTTAATGCACTACTTGTCGGAGGGTTTCGTCCATTATGAATTAATTTACAGCACTTGCGGATCTGTAGACAAAGAGAAAAAATATTTAGATAAAATTATACTCGGTTATTTTTTTAATGTCCTATAGGAACTAAAAATCCTAAAATTATAATTATGAAAAATAGGATTTGGAACTGATTTAAGGTGCATTTCATGATGTGATTTTAATTCCACATACAAAATTTAAAGCTAATGGCTTTTCAAATTGATAAACGGCATAGAATACTACATAAAGTATTTTATATGTATTTGACTCGAAGACGAGAATAAAGAGACAATAAACGGATTATTGTAAAAAAAAAATACACTTACATAATAGTTATTTCTGTTGCCACCACGAGATGACGTCGAGGAGCTCGTCCTCATCCATCGAGCCGAGGTGCTGCTGGGAGGGCGTCTCGTAACGATCCACTGCAGAGTAGGCAGACGACACGCCAGAGGAACATTCAGAAGGGGCAGGAGAGTCGGGCTTCTCAGAACAAGGAGAACTGCTTCCGTAGAAAAATCCGTCATCCATTTCCATAGAGGTCATCGGCTGCAACATATTATTATTCGGAATATTTTCTCTATTCTCTTGATCACGAGTAATACCCAAAGCGGCATCGCTTTCCTCCAACAGCTGTTGCAAATATCTGATATATTCAACAACCATCTTCAAAGTGTCAACTTTGCTCAGCTTTTTACCGGAACCACGTCTGGCGCCCCCTGACAAGGCGGCGACCACAGATGCCGGGAGATGTCTGCGCAAAGCGTTGAATCCATCGTTGACCTGCTTTACACGGTTGCGTTCGCGCGCGTTACGTCTGGCGATCGATACAGCCTGCGGTCCAGTGTAAGGGTTCGTCCTGAAGTGAACCTTCTTTCTATATTGCAGGTTGGGCGGCGTATCGTGTGTAACGTAGTTTTTTTCAGGAGCCGGCGCGATCGGTATGTTCCTTTTATCTATCGGAGCTCTCGAGATTGCGGTGGTGTAACCAGGTGAGACGACGACATAGTTCGTCTGACCTTGAACGAGTTGTATCTCTTGAAGCATGTTTAGTGTTTACGCGGCGGGTTCGCGTGAACGACCGGTCGAAGCGGCGATCGGGAAGGCACTGCGTGGCGGGCAGAGGCTTCGTGGGAGCTTATACGGGAGCGCGCGAGCGAGCGGCGGCGGCGGAGCTTCGCGTACAAGTGAGTCGCCGGCGCACGCGCTCGCGTTATATCACCTGCGCCGGCTGCAAAAAATATACATTTTAAAATTCTCTTCCCCTATTATTTTTGATCATCCCTTCCCCATGTAGGTGCGGGTCCGTACCTGGCGTAGCTAGGGGAGAGTGGCGGGCGGGAGAGGTTGTTAACGCGTGCCCAGTTTTTTCTGCTGACCACTGAACTCTGTAATAACAGAAATAAAGTATCGCTTCTTACTTTAAGAGTGCACTTTTTTGCTAAAGTACTATATACGTACCTATAGAAAGGATTGTTTCAATGAGAACTTTAATGACATTGCCGCGAATCCGCATTCACGTGTCGTTTTTTTAAGACCTATCGATAATGTCATATTATCACCCTTTCGCTTCGGAACTCTTTGAATAAATCAATCGTATTAAGAATCCACATCAGCGTTATCGCTACAGAAGTATCTTTGGGAGTTGGAATTAAGGAATTTCTCATAAAGGCGAGCTATAGTCGGCGGATAAAAGTCACATCTTTTTTATCAAATTTTTATCTGTTAAAGTTATAAAGACATTTTATATTTTATTAAATCTGTAAAATCAATATTTTTCTCTGAAACCTAATTAATCCATTCGATGCTTCATTTAAGGTGAGTTTGTTTGTAACGCTATTACGTCTAAACTAGCGGGCCGATTCTAATGAAATTTCGTATAAAGAAATTTTAATGTCTTTTGTCCCGAAGAAACGATGGAAGCTGTCAGACTCGCAAAATATAATTTGGATACAGTGTGAAGCCTAAATAACTAGGATTTTGTCAGTTAGATGATATTAGGCAGAAGTTTACCCTAAAAGTAGTTGACAGATATAATTTGGGAAACTCGTAAATTTAGTCGTCAAGCCAGCTTAAGTCTTTTGTTCTTTTTTACGATAAAGTACTTCTGACTAATCAACACAAAACGTATTACTGGGCTAAAATGACAGTCAGAGGTATGCAGCTTGAATTGTTGCAGTTTTTTAGTTAAAATTATAAATTATTTATTATAAAATAATAATCTATATAATGGTCCGCAGTCAAGCACGAAAATTGCATATATATGACAATATACAATATATGCAATTTTCGTGCTTGACTGCGGACCATTATATAGATTATTATTTTATAATAAATAATTTCCCCGAAGAGGTAGGCAGAGTCACATTTCTCCAGTTAAATTATTGGTCCCACATAATAGGTGGCGAGCCTATTGTCGCTTATCGGGAACTTTTATGTTTGCCACAACCTCGTTGATCGGCAGGTGCACCACTTGCAGGTGAGGTTGGTTGGAGCTCTTCAAATCTTGGTAAGAGCCCTATACACGAAACCATCTCTCAAAATCTATCTTGTGATGAAGACATGTGCATGTGTTATAAAAAAATAAACGAAAAAAGTACCATTATTAAAAACTTTGCTTCGGTGGGAACTAGGAAAATTGTAAATTTATTTTAATTGCATTTACGATGCCCCAACGCCACATATGCAATTTTAACAAAATTGATCTAAGAAACTCATCCACTTTTCGTTTTCATCACAGAAAATATTATGGACCAGGTGGATCCAGTGTAACAGGTTGCTAATCTATTGACGCAGCGCCGAACCTGTCTTCAGTCATAAATTTGTAGCCCTTAACCGCATTCTAACCTTAGTCTTATCCTAAGCTAGTAACCACAGTACTAACCCGCAATATAACATTTTTTCTAAATAATTTTGAATCATTCCAAGGTCGACATACTAAACATACCAATATAGTAATTTAATGTTGTAAAGCAAAATTATTATACTTTCGAATGTTAATGATCGAAGGTGCATTTCTTTGCTGGAGGCATGCGATGGCTGTGACTCCGGCCGTGTGAGGGTCGCCGCCGCTCTGACAGGCCTTGCTTACATCAATTAGATTGAATAAACAATTCGTTTTCTTACCTATACTTAGCGTACACTATGATGCTAGGCGAAAATTTATTTTCAGATTTTGAACTCAATTCTTTATATGAAACCAAATCATCTTTGCTTCTTAATTTTACCAATTTTTTTGTCATATTCTTTTGGTGTTATTAAAAAAAAAGGAAATATAATTTATTCCTTAAAAATACATACATCTATGTTAGTATGTATTACAGATTTTTGGGATTTTTTTTTCAAGTAGACAGATTTTTGGGAAATGACTACAAAATTGAATTACATTGGGAAAATCCTTTTGTGAGAAAGCTTCCATTTTATTGAACCGTATATAAAATTATGTTTATAACTGCAACTATCAAAGAAATTTATATGAAACGCAGATTATCAATGTCGCAATACATTTTAAGATGTTACGTTTCCAGAAATATTTGCGGAAACAAAAATACCCTTATAACATCAATCCAATTTTCGTTTGAATATCTTCTAAGGTGTATAGGGATCCTACCAAGACCTAAGGAGCCCAAGCCAACCTCACCTGCAAGTGGTGCACCTGCCGATCAACGGACGAGGCTCTGGCGAACATAATAGTGCCCGGTAAGCGGCAATAGGCTTGCCACCTATTACGTGGGACCAACTACATAATTGGTGAAGTGTGGGCGTATAATATGCCTCTGCCTACCCCTTCGGGGAAACAGGCGTGAATGTATGTATGTATAACTTCTAAGTGACAGAATAATCAAAATAAAAATTTATTTTTAATAAAGCATAGTCTGGTGAAGTTAAAAATAATTTAACATTTTTGTAGCATCGTTTTATTTGTAACATCGTTTTACGAGTGTAAAACACTTCTATTTTATCATAAATACACTAGTATCTTAGCTTTATGTGATCAAAAGCTTTACCCAGCACTTTGATCTAACTAGACACCGCATAGGCTCGCATGCCTTCCATTCTTTCCATTTTAATTTACTAATTGAATTGAAAAGTGTTTTAAATGGCATTTCTTAACATCAGTTAACACTTGTACGAGATTGTAGTATTCCTTTTCTTATTATTTGGGACTTTAATGTCACCATTTTGTAAGATGTTTGTTTACATAGATATGTCAGTGTGGTTTTGTAAAAAAGTTTTTATTTACTTTTGTCATTGGAGGTAAGATTTCATGGTATGGATTAAATACTTATTTTTAAAGACCTTCTTTCTTTGTCAAAAAAGGTTAACATTGTTCATAACTGGCTATAAACTATATTATAACTATATTCTTACTTTTATTATGTTACCACGTTTTTTTAAAGCGATCTTCACTTATCGGAGTATTAGATTTAAATTGGCTGTAGTAATAATTTACCAGTTCGCCTCGTCATCACATAGGGTAGGACCCTGTGATTTTGTTACCGGATGTGACCTGCAGGGAGGTGATAATGGGTTCCGTAAATAACTGATATTTTTTATTATGATTACTCATAATCGATAGATCGTAAAGTTCCGTTAGGGTTACTTGAACGGGGTTGTAGGTTAAATGAACTATTTTACTATAACATTAATGTGTACGGTCGCTTATGCATATGCATTTGTTTCAATAGAGAGTAGTGGGCAATAAAATGTTTAAGTAGGTATTTTAAATTGAAATACACTTCGTGAACATTGTTACGGCTTGAAGTGGTTCGTAGATCCAATGATATATTTTATTTTTAAAACGATAATATTTTATTATATCTGTAGTTTTATTATATAATTTTTTGAATAAGAAAACTTGTATAATATAAACTTCTTAAATTGGCAAACACATATGCGCTACCCACAGGTAGATAAATTAGATTCTGCAATGGTTTTATTTCATTTCAATGTGCTGACACCACTTGGACTCAGATGTATCAGCCTTAACTAATAACGTGGTGTATTTTTCTTCTATAGGCCTTCATGAGTAGATGCTCTTGTTATCATGATTGTTATGTACTGCGTTGCTTACTATCAGGCAGGACGTCGTCAATATGTTTTGTCACATTTAAAAAAATCGAAAACCAATAAGACTAAAAAGCGCGGCCTCTTTGTTGCGTTACAAGTAATTCATTGATTAAAATATTTTATTACTATTTTAAAAATAAAGAGTTCATTCAAACTCAATTTATAAAACGCAATAACTACCCAGAATCAGTCATCTGACAGTATTCCAGTCTGTAATTTGTTAAAATTATATGTCCCGTGACAGATTTGATATATGATCCAGCCAATAAAAGTTTACAACAATAATTGGAATATTAACAAGAATAGATACTTAATCGAAAGTGACATCTCTCAATGGGTGCAAATGAGGTCGATATGTTCGTGTTACAATGAGCCTAAATAACTTGTTATAAGATCAATTTGTAGCGTCAGCAAGGATTAAAATAAGACTAGTATTGGCTATTGTAAAGGATCGCATTTAGTACCACCCACATGATCTAAATACTGTATGTTCTTTTTGTTAGAGCATTAGCGGAACGAATTCTCGATGCATTTGTAACTCTAGTGATGTGTTGTGTGTCAAATTAGTTGTTTCTTTGAGTTTAGGATATGATCGATGTGTAATTGTGTTTTCTTTAAACGTTTATATAATTTATAACTTTATGTGATTTATCGAATTCGAGCAAGAGTTTTGCAATTATACGTATTTTATTGATAATTACACAGGCCTCGCTTATGTACGATAGAATTAGACAATATTTAATATGAAGTTTACATGTATGGTTGGTTGTCACTAAAACCTAAAAAAAAATTTAGATCTCGTTGAGATTTGTTGGTCAATAAGTATTTCATTAAAATTGGTACTATGTAAGTTACATTTTGAGACAAGTAGTTATCACAGGAAAGGTTACATGTATTTTTTAAAAAAAATGTAATTATTTGTTTCATTTAACAAAAAACACCCAAAGACCCCATAGTGCAAGCTCTGCCTTGGTTGGAACTTGAAGGCGCTTTGTAAGGCTTATACATTTTTATTAATGCTAAAATCTTGTGATGTTTAGTATGTTTAAAAATTACGGCCATAGGAAAATAAACAAAATGAAACAGTATTCTACCAGCTAACGTAAATCAAAAGCAATGTAAAAAAACGGTGTTTAGTTTTTACTGTCACGCTACCCACCTTCATCCCCCATCGATCAGAAATTGAGTGACATTAATTTCCAAACAATTATCCGGTGCAAATAAAACAATTACGGAAAACAAATGACGAAGATTCGTGGGATAGTGGGGAGGATGGGAAGCACATCATCTGTTGTGACATGGTTCACTGGTGTGGGATTCGGGCAGTTAATGTAACATTTACTGTAATAGGTTTACTGGAATAACGGCATGCAATGTAAACATTTGTAGTGATAACAATTGTGACCTGTTTGTAGTGGATACACAGAAAAAAAACACATTTAAGAGTTGTTGTAATAATTATCATAATATTCCAATACGAAATAAGAATTGTTTTATTAATCCTTCATTTGATAAATTTTAAAAATGCCAATGTTCAGAAAAATAGTTTTTTGTGACTCTTTTACGCAAAAACTTATTGACTTTATATCATAACAATATGTGGCGCGCAAATATGTAGACTACGACAGAAAAATACTTAAATAATGGAAGCTCACATACAACTTAACTATTATTTATAAATAGTGAAAATACAATAGTCTTACAAAACTATTTACATAGTTTTTCGGTGGGATCACAAGTCACTAACTTACTATATACTTATTATGTATATAAAATACCGCAGATCAAGTCAAATATCCAACATAGGTTGGATATTATTATATGATAATAATAATAATATTTTCAGACAATCACACCAATTATTTAGTTCCAAGATAAGTATCATTAAGAACTTGTGTTATGGATACTAAACAACGAATAAACATACTTAAATACCTTTTTTTTGTAAATACATACTTAATATACATAGGAAAACACCCAGACCAGAGCAAATATTCATGTTCATGCACACAAAGATTTGTCCTGTGTGGGAATCGAACCCACAACCTCTGGATATATTTTATAATAGAGCAAAGAGTATTTATGTTGACCTCTACTCCACATCAGTCGTCAAACTCTGGTCTTGTTTGTGATGTCTTATCTGGGTAACGTAGTTTGTAAGCTCCCGGGCCTACCTCCATTCACAACCTCAACACCTTTGCTAAGCTATTGCTCCATTTATACATAACACTGATCTATTAATCATTATTGGTAAAGCACGCCGACATGTATCGGACAATAGGACTACCTGATTCGTATCCAATATCGTTTGATTAACGACTTGTTGAGTGACTCCTATTCATCGCGACGTCAAAGGGTTATCGTATTAAATATTAATAAAGGGAATGTTTTACATTTCAGTTCAAGCATACTCTTATTGATAGAGGACGATCACAAGAATTCCTCTCAACGAGCTTGTAATGTATTAACTCAGTGATATGCGATTTCTTTTCATTGTGAATTCTTAGGTCTACGATAATTGATTAAATTTAATCATTAATAGATATCAAATATTCTAAAGTTTGTTTCTTTAGTAGCTTACTGGCAATTTTCTCACGTTTCAATAGGTACTTGGCGAACGTTTTAGATGTTATTTGAGATGCAAATATGTTGTCACGGCTGCTTGTAAAACATTCGCGGTGGCTATCTTGACTTAGTATCTGATTCGATAGAAATAGAGTGCCTCTTGCAATTCAGATTCTTATATGTATAGTGTTACAATCTACTATTGTTTTACAGGTGTGACACAGTTCAGTGAATATGAGGACAGTAGTGGAAAGCAACATTTTGGTTTTCATTTTAAGAAGAAAATAAGTGAAAGCCAATTTTTTTTATAAATTTTAGTTTTGTAAATATCTCATCAACGTTATCAACTAACTTACCCATTTTAGCCTCCGGTCTTGTCCCGCAAAACAGTTGCTTGAACAGTTAAAAATATTTCAGGAATTTGTCAAGTTATATTCAGTACAGTGCTGTCTTATTATTTAAGTAGGTAATCTTTGATTTTAATAATTTTGCAAATTAACAATTAATTTTAAACATTTGTGTGTAATTCAAGGTTGAGGCCAGCTAGACCCTTAATATTTTGATGCACTAATTCAGGTTTTATACTCATTGTTTCATAAGTTATTAAATCAAGTAGCCTAAAGCGACTTGTAATTAAATTATTTCGTAATATTCAATTACAACTTTTTTATAATCAAATCAGTATAAATAAAACAGCTTTACACAAGCTTTGCAGTGGCAAAAATGGGTACAGTAGTTCATAACGTTGATAAGGTATTTATTAAACGAACATTTATAATTTTTTGTTTGAATAGTTACTTCACTGTTGCAGAATCTGATGTGTGTCTTCTGCGACGACTGCCGACAGCCGAGGACGACCTCACGTCCGACTCGGACATTGTGACGTCACGTGTCGGACGCATCCGACACGACACCCCGACACCGATTGTGCCCAAGATACGACTCGCTGTGATTCGATTTTGCATTGTGACCAATCGCTGATCGACATTCAAATTTCGAGATAATAACGTTTGTTTGCGGTACTTGATGAATGTGTGGATTTAGAAATTGAATGCCCGGTGGAATCGCTCCTCCAGTGCCTTTTTTGGCGGTCCGTAATGTCTGTGCGGATGTAATTCCTTATTGCTGGCGAATTTCAATTGGAAGATATAAAGAATTCAATTGTCTTTTGGTTGACACTTCCTCAACAGTAGATATATATATCCTTTTTTAAATACTTGAGACGTGAGGCTCTTGGTTTATCAGGATTTTTGCTAAGCCAGATTGGACAGCTTGAGAAATTTTAACAGCTTGATTAATCCGAAAACATTGTTTAATAAGATAATGTTACTTCATAATTAACCTTTATTCACTCATAATTCCAATAGAAACTTGTCTATTACCAATTGGGATAGAAGTTATGGAACAAGAGAACTGTCTGAGTCTAATGGGCTATCAGTTAATGAGATAGCTTGTCCTCATTTAGAGCGTTGTATTTTAAGCAACCCCTGAGAAACTTTTGTAGGCCAATAAATTAAACCTCGTTGTGGAAATTCGGGCGAGTGCCGACAAACTAGGTTTGTACCCGTTTATAGTTTTACGGCACCTCGTTAACTGTGATGAGATAACCTTAAATATATAATTGTTATTGTTCCTTAATTTTAAAACCTTATTGTTTACAATTAAATGAATTTAGGGTGCTTTAGAGATGCAACCAGCTAAAGTTTTAGGTTTATTTGGTATTCCATTGTAGTTATTTGGGAAATAATAATTGTTTTAACTTTTTACCTCTGGTCCTATGCTTTTATAAATCCTTTTTTCTAAGGAGGTTTCAGATTACCAGTAGCCTAACAATAGGACAGAAGTTAGTAGCAGTAGTATGAGCTCAGCATTGATTGATCAATCGGACAGTCAGCCACGTTAGTCTCGTACACTTGCTATGACTGAAATGGAAATAAAACTTTACTGCCTTTTAAACATTCAGTTTACTTTTTTTATTACCTATATTTGACTTTAAATAGGAAATTAAATTTAGAAACAAATTTAATAAACACTGTCCAACACATGTCTAAAACCACTGTAAGCATAGGTCCTATTTTGACAAATCTTTAGAAAAAACCACAACAGACAGATAAACTGACAAACCTTGACAAATTCTGAAAAAGAATCCGTTTGCTTTTATTTCTTGATTATGGTACTGCTCATATCTATTTCTATGTTAAAAAAATAAAAAAATAGTGTAATGAATAAATAAATAAATAAATATTTCTGACACTTACACCAATTATTTAGTTCCAAGATAAGTATTATTAAGAACTTGTGTTATAGATACTTAATAACGGATAAACATACATAAATACTTTTTTTGTAAATACATACTTAATATACATAGCAAAAACACCCAGACCAGAACAATTATATTCGTATTTATACACACAAATATTTGTCCTGTGTGGGAATCGAACCCACGACCTCAGGAGTGGAGTGCGGGTATACTCGCCACTACGCCATATCGGTCGTCAAAATAAGTGATCCTGTTGATCTTAAAGACAATAAAGTATATTTTTTATGACTTATAATTAATCAAGAACAAAGAGAGGAAGTACACCCCACAACGGTGAAAGTTTAATATAAAACCATTAATAATTTTAACATATTCACAAATAACCTTAAAGTTTTATAAAAACGATAATTTATAGCATTATTCATAAATCATCACGACCAATTTTGTTCCAACTCAAAATTGTCCAAATAACACGAACATGGATGTTTTCTGAAATGATCGATATTCCGCCCCGTTTGCTGTTCGACAAAAATGTTTGCATCGAAGCGTGTACTTAATACTTATAATATTTTATAGTGGAAAGATTTGTTTTACTACAGAAAGGATTTCGAAATATCATCCTCCACTAGAATACATTATCCCTGAGTAACATAGGATGGTTTTTTAATAGAATTTTTTTGACATCAATTATTTAACCGTAGATGTAAAATAGCTACTGAAGTGAAGCGGGAGCGTGCCACTAGTAATAATAATGTTATAAAGGGAAAACAAAGTATTTTTATGTGTATATTTGATACGAATAATTAAAAAAACTACAGTCCGGATTTCGATAATTCTACTACCACTAGAATGCTACAATATTCCTTAGTAACATAGGCTAAATTAATATCTAAAAAATATTAGGGATAATTGCTAAAACTTCAATAATGTTACCCAAGATGTAAAATGGCTACCGAGGAAGGTGAGACTATAAAAAATATTTCGCGGAGTACCGTTGAAGCGGTCGCGTGGCAGTCGTGTGCCGCGTCTCAGGACGGGTTCGCTCGTTTTAAACCATACCTTAATTACACTGAGGCGTTATCGAGTAAGAATGCGCACACGCGACATTGGTATTAATTTTAATGAAAGAAGTGTGCGCCTGCGCTGCACCTGCCTGAGTCGTCGACTCACTGAAAACTACGCGACAGTCAACGATGGAGTCGCGTCGGGTTATTTGGTTGGTCCTTTGTGTAAATAAAACATTTTTTTTACTAAATCTGCTACTTGTTGCTCATACTTTTTAGTTTGAAATTATATACATAATTCAGAACGGTAAACGGTAGACGTTATTAAATATGTTTTATACTACCTACTATAGATAACATTTTAGTAGCATTAAATATTATGACTTAATATTTGCAAGCTATGATATATACTGTTACAGGTTTTATCATGAGTAACTATGAATAGTAATAACGTCTTACGTGGAATATAAACTTAACAAAAATACACTATAACGAATTATGTTCCAAATTCTCTACATCCAAAATAAAGTTTAAGTACTTTTTAAACTTAAATAAAATTATATAGTATTTATTTTAGAAACGCGACTCTATGTATTTTTTGTGGACATTTTATCGGAAAAAAATTATCGCTCGCCGGGTAAAACCGTCTCTAAGTATTTTGTGTCAAAGTTGTCTGTTCTTCAAGTCACTTTATACAGACAGTGCGCTTCACTGAGAACTTAAAGTAGGTAGTCATAATTATTTTTATATCACTTTATGTGGTTAATTATAATATTAAAATAACTATTTACATAAAATATTATTTTTATTCGAGTAGGACCATTTGAATTTTGATAGAGTACTTTGACACTTTATAATAAACTATTAAAGTAATTAATGCTCGGTTTTATGTCTTAAAAATAGAAAAGTCCCGTGGGTAAAATAATAATTACAACGTCTGAAGATGTACAAAAGTTGTTTTAAAGTTATCTTGTCAAAGTTAAAAATATTGAAATTATACGATCAGGAATAAAAGTAAATATATTTTTTTGATATATCGTAATGGTGAAGTCTTTGAAAAATCACTCGTATTCGGCTTATATAAGGAGAGTGTAAATTGCGTAAGGGCAGGTGTCACTGCGCATCTGCGCAAGAGGCCGCGAGTACTCGATCTACCCTTACTAACTAGTAATTTCTAGGAATTAGAAAAAAATATAAATGCCCAAACCTGATTCAAGAACTTACTTTCAAAATATATCGAATTTTTGCTATAAAACGCTAGTACTTAAATTAAATTAAGCTTTGTTTTGTGTAATAATTAAATGTTCCAGAAAGAATCATTTGATAATGTTCAAATCAATTAACATTAATTGTTCATTCAGATTTCAAATTCAGTATTACCAAACTAAAGCGAAGTTAGGATTAAAAAGATAATTTTCTATATTTATTTTTAATTATATAATTTACTAAAGAAAAGTATGCCGATCTTCTTTTACTTCTTTCTTATTGACAGTTTTTTTATTTTGTACCCCTAAGTATAAAAGTTGCAACTTGAACTTCCGAGAATACTGACCAAAAATAAAGAATCAATAATACAGTAAAAAAATGTTATGCTTCAAATTAGACCTGGGGCACATCGCTTCATTAGTAATACTTAATAAACGAGCCGGCAACACTCCAATCGGCTAAATACACCTGAACGACACAAAATCTTTGACAGCAACAATATCATCAAAAGTCTAATTACGATCGACATTTTAAAATGGCCAAGATACATTTAAAACATGGCTTCTTGCTGGCGCCGTAAGTGCTTGCGACAGGTTAATTTCAAGAATAAATTGACGCTCGTGATCGGCAACTTTTATGGGTGGACGTCGCGTTTATGAGAGAGGAACCGTAATAGAGGCTTAGTGAAGTCAGGATGAGGACACAGCTGCCCCATGGGCGTGGGCAACGGTTCCGAGCGTGCTCTCTTGAATTTTTAGTGTCCATTTCTCATCTGCATACCACCAGTACAAAATATTAATATTGTCATCAGATTTTTTCATTCTTAA
This sequence comes from Musotima nitidalis, assembly GCA_949126915.1. Classification (NCBI taxonomy): domain Eukaryota; kingdom Metazoa; phylum Arthropoda; class Insecta; order Lepidoptera; family Crambidae; genus Musotima; species Musotima nitidalis. The sequence continues at coordinate 7,267,705 of OX421418.1, read as the reverse complement.
TTGAACCCGCGAATCGTAGGGCAGCTGCCGTCTCTCAAGTAATAACCCGAGAGGGCCATTTTCGGCGTACTTTCCCTCCGAGGTAAGTAATTGGTTCAAAGAACGTTACATATAACGAGTCGTGAATTATAATGATGATTTAATTTTTAAGGCAACATGACATGAAAAGTGTGTGGTGTTCTTAAAATAATATAATTGACTTGGTTAAAGACTTAATCTCTGTATACAAATATGATTTAATTAAATGTTTTGAGCATTAAAAATTATGACGTATTTTATTCTTAGTTCCATATAAATATGTCCTGTATAACATTATTTTGAATTTCTACTAAGTATTAGAAAAGTGATTGAGGATATATCTTTATTTTATTTGAAATTTAAAAAGACTTGTGAAAATTGTTTTTATTTGAATGTGGAAGTGACTTTCACTTGAAGCTAGGGGACACAACTGCCCATATTCAATACAGTTCCATTTGATTTTAATCCTCAGTCTCCTTTCATTAGTATTCTAGCTTTATATTGCCTTAGCACAAGGCACCTTCTCTCACAAAACATAAGGCTACTGCTAGGTTCGACCTTAATTAGATTTTTTTTAAGCTGAACATGAGAGCTTTTATCTTGGCTTAACATCTAACACTTATTGCTATAACCGGGATCAATTAGCAATACAATTCCATCAATAACACGAAATCATTAAAGATATAATGACTTACTAACTTTCATCTATTCAATAAAATATATCGAGTAAGTTATTTGGCACTTTAAGGCATCTAGTAGTCTATTAATAGTCTAGAAATCTGTTCCCACAACTAATTTCTGATAATCAGTACAAAATAAACTTATCCTATTTCTAGAAATCCCAAATACAGTGAAATATGTCTCTTTCTGACAATGTGACAATATTCAATCTTTAGCTTACGAGTAGCGAAAGCTTAAGTTTACAGTTATTTGTGTGTCATAGTAGTTGTGTTTACATAACCGCTAGCTATTTTTTTCGCCCAATTGCTTGAATGAATAGTGAGTATATTTAATTTTACTTATAAATCTTTTAAAATTATTGTGTTTACACAATTTTAGGACGTTATGATTTGTTCGACATGTTTTACCTAGTTAGGCAAAGGCTTGTGCACTGATTTCGGAATTTATTTTGCCAGAATCCCCATTGCTTACGTTATCTATAATCGATTAATAAAATAAAATGGCTCAATCCATGCTTCGGGCGAAAGCAATGCAAACATTGTATTATCTTAACGCTGACGCTAACTACTGGTACGTTCGGAAACGTCTGTGAGAAAATATTACCTTTGATTTTTTATTATTGTTTTTTGTGCAACACGGTGGTACACGAGCATGCAGCCCATCTGATGGAAAGTGCTCACCGCAGCCTGCTTGGAACATCAGGGATATCACTAGCGCGTTGACTAACCTTTGAAAACAGTTTCACGCCCTTCTTGAAGAGCCCCATGCCATAATCTCTTGGGAAAACCTCGTCAGGGACCTACCACAATGCAAGGGTATGAGGCAGAAATTTTAGTTGAATACAAAACGAAAATGCGAACTGCCGTATAATAACGGCACCACAAAATAATTCCACCACCTTATCTCTTGTCCGAGAATGGTTTCTGGTCTACTGTCAATGTGGGCGAAGGACTCTCAAGAGTGAACGTTGCTATACTTATACTTATACAACAAGTTTCTGCCCAACAAAGCAATTCAAATGGTATATATGTTAATAGAATTACAATTTGTATTCTTATTGCCATTTTTATAGAAACAATTCTGTGCCTAAAACTCATTGTTTTCGTGTATAATGATATTATTGAATTATTTATGATAAAACACAATTAGTAATACAAATATCATCGCTTAATTGTCATAGTTTGGAGTTAATGTATTGTTTTTCAGATGCAAGTAATAAATAATCATCTGATAGGATAGCTGTTAATATCCAATAAATTATTTATAAACAAGATGTTGTTAATGCATGAATTAAGCAGAAATAAAAAGGATATTTTAAGATATATGCATAGAATTGTTAAAGGGGGGGACCTTGTTGTGGGAATATTGTTTAAATATTTTTTTTAAATTATTTAAACAAAATATAAAACCGGTAACAAAAAATATTAAGTCATTTTAGAGACGTTATTAATTATTTTTTAAATTGCCTAATACATAACACATACACTAAGTATGATTTAAACAGAATAATGATATGTTTGGATATCGACTAGAAACGTTTCGTGAGATTAATGCGTCCAAGAATCTTTACTTATTCAGAACTCTGATTTGTTTTGGGCGCTGCACTGAATGAAATTAATTATCATATTATTATTACAAACGATGAATCCGAGCGCACTCACAAACGCTTAAGGTGGTGATGTATCAGTTGGCCCAATGAAATATAAATCAGATCAGCCTCTATCGTACAGCCCCTCGTGAGCATCATGCAACGGATATAATAATTTGCACTCGCCAAACAAAAACAATTAGCGGCTTAGTTGCAATTGCCATTACGTAGATGAGAGATAAGTAAGCGATGGGAGCAGTGCTGAACTTTTTTGCGCTTAACTGGTATAAAAAGGCCGCATTTGATTCTATTTTGATGCATTTTATGTTTTTAATAATTCGTAAAAATCTTATTTTGATGCTGCATGTCGTATGTATTGGCTGGTATAGCTGAAACGTACAGATGAAACTTTTTATCAGACTATGTCTGTTTATTTGTTACATTACAATAATTGCCATGCACAAATATAACAAAAAATTGTGTGCAGTACATCGGATATTCATTAACATGATTTCATAGCTGGAACATACTTAGGGTATTCTAGGTAAGGTGACGATCGCAGTAAAGTGATAAACAGAAGTTAATTATAAATGGCACCATATATTGATTAGAGACAGGTGTATGACTTATTCTTAGCTGACCGAGTTGATCGTCTTTTTACTTGATGACGTTAAAATCGTATTGGCAAGAACGCAGACAGAGAAGTGCACATGGCTCCGCATAAATGTTCGGAGATCATTTTGAAGTTAAGCTGAGTTTCCATTGATCAGTGGCTGTTTGTAAGTCATTTAATTTTGAACGTATCGTAAAACACGTTAAGCTAAGTCTTGATTATGATTACATGTAATAATCGTTGGTGGCTTGAAAGTTTTAAACAGCAAGACGCCACATGATAATCTGCACTGTTAAGACCTAAATATATTTCACCTTGATATGAGAAGACGATGAGAAGTAGGACATTAATCGGCTGGGATGATGATGAAGTTCAAGAGCAACATCTAGTAAATTTATATGAATTGCACATTGTCATGTGAATGTGGTCGTTTTATACCCGTCGCCGTTCAGATTTATTATTTTATTGTATCAAGTCAAAATGGTTTAAACATCGCAATAAAAATTTAATGTGTTTTCTGTACAATGAAATATTGTCATTACAGTAGTTTGCGCTTTAATTAAATGGGGTTTTGTGTTGTATGTAGTTTCTGTTTATTCAAGTACTAATTTAAGATCCCTTGATCCAATCGATGGGTAATGCCGCAATTAAATTTTATAAAATTTTCAAGATTAAGGGTGCGGAAATAAAACCAATGATTGTTAATCTTGGATGGTATTTTTTTCGATATATCCGTAATAGTTAAAAATAATTGTGGATGATCGTAGTATGATAAAGATAATCAAGGGATATAGGCTTATTTTATCTTCTTCATTTTATAATAATATATATATATATATATTTATATTTCTTCATGTTTTAATTCCTTGAATTAAAAAAATTAAATGAAACGTCGAGATGAACGGACAAGAATGGTTAAAACGAATATGAGGATACATTTTAATGTAAATAAAGACTATTTAATTTTACGGGCGAGTTATTAAGGCTCAGTTTCCATAACCACTTTGAAATCCCTTTCTAAATTAAAATAGATATTGATATAATAAATGTTTGCGTAGATTTTACGAAAGTTAAAAGTCGCGAGCGACTGCTCATACAATTTACAAACTGAATATAATTTATTCAAGTTTGGCTCCATAGAGCTCAGTCAACTTAAAAACTTACGTCCCATTCTCTGCGAACGAAAGCCGGAAAGTCCCAAGAAGTGACTTCACCGATAGTTCAAACAAAACTCACTTTTTAACTGTCGAGTCTATAGGTATATTTCTACAAAGGGACACATTCATAGTCTACATTTGCATGACAAAATTCAGCAGGAAGATCAAAAAAAAATTCATATCTTAAAGTGATTATTGTATAGTAACTGTAAGTGGTTTTTTATACCTACACAGTTGTTATACTAAAATGACTCACTACTGCTTTCTCTATTTTATTAATAACTTTTAGAAAATGTTCACAGCTTATCAACACGACAGGACCACAAATCCTTAGTACTTTCCCTTTTTACAGCCCACTTGCGAACAAAAAGCGCCAGAGGCGAATCTAACTCAAATGATAACTATAAAACAAACGTACGGATCACCATGAGAGTGAATCGCTAATTTTGATATCTCAATCTGGCGATGGTGGGTCAGAGACGCCGCGGTCACGACCCCCTTCGGTGGTCACGAACGACGCCACGTCGATTATTAATTATCAACAGCCGGGCTTATTATCTACTAAAGGATGTACTGATATCAATTTATAGAGGAGTAACCTTTTGTGCCGATTGTTTTTATTATATTGATTGGTCAAAGTTGTAGACAATGTAGTTGCAGATAATTGCTACTGTTTGCGAAAATTTTATATCGTCGCCATATCGATAACGCGGAGCGGAAGCCAGGGTCATGCTTGCACTACGCTTTTATGGACGTGAGTTATATTCCCACACAAAAGAAATGCGTCTGCATAATTATAATAATAATAATAAATATTTTCTGACAATTTCACCAATTATTTAGTTCCAAGATAAGTATCATTTAGAACTTGTGTTATGGATACTAAATAACGGATAAACATATATATTGTAAATACATACTTAATATACATAAGAAAACCCCCAGATCAGAACAAATATTCATGTTCATGCACACAAAGAAAGATTTGTTCTATGTGGGAATCAAACCCACGACCTTAGGAGCGGAGAGCGGGTATTCTCGCCACCACGCAATATCGGTCGTCAAATAATCTGCTGAGTTTTTTAAGGACAATAATAAGTATATATTTACAGACAGTGTGTTAGTCCGTTTTTTAGTAACAAGGTTATAGACTCTGCTTAGTTTGTTAGAAGCTAGCGAAGTGTTGGATGTACTCGGATATTTATTTAATACTTATTTCATTCGTTGGTTTTTCTTACGATGGTATTCATGGTACTAATTAAATTAAATCTATATATATAAAAGAAAGTCGTGTTAGTTACAGCACTTATAACTCAAGAACGGCAGAACAGATTTGGGCGAAAATTGGTAGGGAGGTAGCTTAGAGCCAGGAGACGGACATAGGATACTTTTTATCCCGTTCGACAGCGTTCCCGTGTGACTTGACATGAAACGTCAGTCACTATAAAACATGATATAACAAAAAAGAATCAGGCTTGGAATAACAAAACGCAAATGACAGCTATGTAGTGACGTATGGATGACAATTTGATATTTGTAAGAAATCAAAATTCAAACTATTTCTGACTTCTTGGCGGGAATGTGAATATGAATTTTGAAATAATTTTTTAGGTGAATTGAAGTGAAGTTTAATTAATAATGCCGCGAACAAGACTATCGAATCTTTACCGACAAAGCCGTAATGCAAGAAGAATACGAAATACTGAAAATGAAAGGACTGAAGAAGAACAAGAAATTGCACGTGAACATCGCCGCAATAGTTTGGCTCGACTTCGTGCTTCTCAATAAATAATAATAAAAAAAAAATGTCGTGTATCACAAAGTAATTAAGTGAAGAGCAACTTTGTTATAAAATATAGAAATAATAATGAATGATTAATGTAGGTATTTAATTTTTTTGTAATTTTCCCATAAAATAAAAACACAATCTGCTTATTTATTGCCATTAAGGCGAAACAAAGTTCGCCGGGTCAGCTCGTATTTAATAAAGCTGAAAATTTAACAAATTTATGAAAAAAATAAAAAAATATTAATTCTAACAACTGGCGAGATAAACAAGACGTCCAACTGATAGTAACTGACACGCTTGCCATTATCACAACTCACAGTGCCATTTAAGGCAAAATGCAGTGACTGAACACATCACCCCGAAACATCGTCGTTTGTTGTGTCTTGTATGTTCAGTGAATTGGCTTCAAACCGGAATTCATTTTCACAAAATTGGCGGCAAAACGTCTGACTTGACATTTGATACTAATAAACTTAAGTTTCATCAAAATGGTGAATACTTATCATACCGGAGACATTTTACACAACGTTACTTAGCAACAAACTAAGCAAAACTTGTACTTTATTTTTGATACTTGTGAATCTGTTTATCTTCGAATTTAAGCAATCAAGATTGTAAAATTAATTAATTATTTATGAAGCTTTTAAATATTAATGCAATATATCAATGTGCATATGAATCGTAATTCAAAGCCTTATATAAGTGATATAAGTAAACATATCTCACCGACCATCACTAAAATGTATTGCTTATCTTATCCCATACGTGAGGTCGTGACTATAGATAAAGCACTTTAATCAGACAGGGCTAAAGGTCCCACAGAACGCGGAGCGCCAAAATTAAATACAGGACAAGCTTGCTCAAGGCTCGGATGCAATAAATATATTCCATATGTGATTCGTGGGTCTGAAATGGTATAAGTACACAACTTATTCAAATAATGGTCCTTATATTTTTATAACCAGTGAGATCCTCTTTTATTCATTTTTAGATAACTGTATGCTATGGAAATAAATTATGTGTTAAACTATAAATTTCTCTTTTTGTATAAATATGAAAATTCAATTTATTAAATGCAATGCATCCAATGCATCCAATGCATATTTATTTAATAAAATATGTAATGACCTACTCCAACAAAAATATACTTTTGTATAGCGATATACTTTAGATAAAATTTTCATAAAATTAATTTATTTTAGAAAATACAATAAGGTTTTAACCACTGGCCTAAATAATCGAACGGGGTTTTATATTGCATTAAAAAAAGAATTGAACACTAAAATGGAAATTCATTAACACTTGAACTTTACAATATTTTATTTATTTGTCTGATACAGGAAACAAATTTACTACACTAATTACTACTAATTACTACACTACTAATTTACTACGGTCGATAGCAACATGAGCCTTCTGACTCCTAATTAAATTTAGCCATTGTCTCCCACAATGACTTTTTAAAATTTTAAACAAAGAACTATCTTATTGTGTTCTCATAAAGTTCTATCTTCAAACAGCAGGGTTAAAGGCTGGCGCCTAATTTCCAAAGGACATGGTTTGTGTGACCAATTTGATTTTGGAAACGTAGTATGCAACCTCTTTTTCTCTGTTGGCGCCGCCGTGGTTATTGCAGGCCTAAGAAAAAAAAGAAAAAACAAATAAAAATCGGGTTAGAACTAATGAGTGTGTAATTTTGTTAGTCGAGGAGGGTGGCTCTCGGCCGGCGGTCTTCAACCCTTACTTATCATTAGCCAATAGGTAGGTACCACGGGAATAATTATGATCTCATTAATGTGTTAGTAATCAACAACAGGAGTTTGATTATTTATATATTGATATGTAATTAATTCTTATTGTTATTATAAAGTTTATCATGTTTAGGAATGCCTCAAGTTCTGTATAATAACTTTTTTGAGCAATAAATGTTACTTTAGTAGAACATAAATTTGGTTTTAAAAAAAATTGTTGCTAGCTTGATCGTTGACACGCGATCATTCGCGACTTCATTGCAACGAAGTAGGTATAACTTACTTGTTATTCATTTCGAAAAGTCACATAAAAAAAGTTTTTATTTGACATTGGGTTACTAAGTTACACAGCCCATCGACATATGGTTATGATAATTACTGAACAAACTGTGAAATAACTATATAACATATTTAATATACAAGTACAATACGAGTACATTGTAACTCAAAAGGGTGCCGACTGACTAAAAAAGGGTATGTATATAGTTTATGTTATCCATATCCAATCCTTAGGGTTAAAGTTGAATCACGGTATGATGCACCCCTGTGTAATTTTTTTGTAAGTTCCCTAGCAGCTTATAAATTAATTGCCCTGGTGTAGACTGCAACATTAATCGTCGATGTTTGATTAAATGTTTTAAAATTGTAGTTCACATAAATTGATATGCAATCAGCAACAAAAAACAAAATGCACAGGGACCCTAACTTAAACAGAGATAATTAACAGAGGACATAATTATTACTTTATATGTCTTATCAAGTCTCAGGCCAATAGTGAACGAGACATTATAACTAAACATGTAGAAATCTATGACGGAAATTGAACCACATAAGTATGTGACGCCAATCGGCGATTGTTCTATGTGCATATAGATTTACATCTAAAATGTATTCCCGGTTTGTGCAGTCATAATCTTATTTAACTGGGTTATTGGGTACTAAAAATCTGATTAAATCAGACTGTAGGTAAGGGAGATTGTCAATGGACGGACACCTGATATTGTCAAATAGTAGGTGTTGACAAGCTAAAGAACTAAATGGACTTCTAAAAGACGTTGGCTTTAGAGTACCGAAAGGTGAGCTTCGTTTCCTACTAACTTCCCAAAAAGACTCCTGAGGCATCTAAGATAGTCAAAGGTCTTTGGTTTTGGCAAAATGTCCGATGTATGCTCGGTAATAATGTCTGAAATAAAAGGTATATCCATAGCAAAAGCTTAAACGAATATCAAAAATGTAAATAAGCATTATAACCTCTTTTAACACGTATACAATAAGGTATATTTAAACCAGTTTAGCAATTTATCACTTGTTTATTTTGCAGCGTAAAAATATACATATAAATTACTGAGCTGACCGTACTTATAGTAATTATGTCAACAAGGAAATGGTTACGACGCGTGCCGCAAATAGTTATGCAGGGGTTGCAGACAATGGGGCCTTTGAGACTCTGACATCGGGTACAACATCGGGTAGCCTCCACCCACGCAACTTCAGATAACAAGTGAACGCATCTGCCTACCGATAAAGTGGGCAAGTACTGTGAGCAAAATCAATCAATAAGGTATTTTTTTCTTAGTATTCGGTAAGGCCGGAAGACAACGGTACAAATCTGAATTTGGTTTAGGCAGAGCGGGTTTAGGACCTTACAAGGTTACTGACTTTCTATAAAACTAGCTAAATCCATACATTAACTATAAAATAACATCTCACCCACTTATATGCTCGTGTGAAGGTCATATGTACTCTTACACATCGTTATATCTCAATCACATGAGGTACACTGCTGAATATTGGTCTTTCTGAACTGCTTTCCAAGCTGATCGATTTTGAATGACCAATCTTGTGAGAGTCTTCTACTCCGTTCGTGGTCGTCATTAAAGAACCCTAACTCCTTCTCAATCGTCTGATCTTTACAGTTTTTTATATAGTAGTAAGCATGCAAATTGGAGTGGACGAGTAACCCTCTCACCTTTGTTAGTGAGAAGACGATCATTCTCATTAGTGGGATCGTTAATGAGATCTGATGATAAAAGATGTAACTATAATAAGGCTTTTGGTTTACCTGTCCATTACGTTTTTAGGCTTAATTCACAATATTTAATACTATGTACTAAATTTGATAAACCAAAGCTTAAGGTTCACCTTATGGGAAAAATATCAGTATTAACATTTCAAATAACTGCTTGATTTAAACTAACAGCAAGACGCCTGCCTTCGCCAATCCATAATCAACGCTCGTGGTGAAAACTACCCAAATCCTTTTCACTTTGATCTGCAAGAAGAGGCCTGGTATCAGGAGTGGTACTTTAAGAGACTAAAAAGACACAAAAAGTATTTATTCCTTCACTAACTATTTGTTTACAAACATAACTAAACCTTTTTTTTTCAGAGGGAAAATTATCAAATGGCCGTCACCCACTATAGGTGACCGTGTGATCGTGTCTGACTTTTAAGTCTGAGTAAAAACCGTAAATGTTTCTTTGTTAAGCCTGCTATGTCCCGCAACAATAAACTAGACCCTTGTTAAACAATAATCTATTGCAAAAATAAGCTAACATTATCAAAATCATCTTATTTCCCTATACTAAACTTCATACATCGTGTATTTGTTTTAACTATAAGTGGCGCATCAATTCAAAGAATTTCGGTGTCATTATAGACCATAGTCATTACGTTCAATCGTTTTAGAAGGATTTCAATTAACTTTATTATCTATTTATTTATTTGTTACTGTTGCAAGGATGAGCTATGACTGGTACAGAGCACAGATATCAATGGAATGGGTCATGAAGTATTATTTTTGAATTAAGGTAAAGTTACATAGTCGCTGTATTATTTTTTTAGTGTTTAAGTTTATTTTTAATATATATATAAAAAAACATGACTTCTAAATTTGTAATTTAATGACATCATTTAATTAGTCATTCCTTCTTAATAGTTTAGAGGTAATTTAAACCTTAGATAATGACAAAGTTCATTTTTACCATAATACGCTGTAATACGCTGTGAAAACAATCATCCGTTAACATGTTATTGTATAAAAACTCCTTTGTGAAAATATATTAATTTTACTTATAAGTCCTCCTTTAAGAGAATATAGTCACAAAAATCAAAATATAGATCTATATTGTTCTTTGCTCGTTCCAAGCTTTACAAATAGCATTGGTGGTACCTACTTAAAGCCATTATGTTTATAGCCCGGAATCACTAAAGCATTTATGTTTAATGGATTTAATCATGAACGTTTACCTAAAACCATCCTCAAAACGTTTGACGCGAACTTAATAGTTGGGTCATGTTGACAAAAAACCTTTTGTTTTTTATGCGCGGAATAACCCCTAATTTACATAATGGGATATTTATCCTCTTATTGAATTATGCTGAAAATGAACACTTAACGTTAATATTACCGGTGCATTCAAGTTCTATTGTAGTAATTACATTTTTTTCATATTCCCCCTCATGGTGAAAGCTGAAGACTTTTTTTAAATTTATTCAGAACACGATAACACCGTACTTTCCATCAAAAAGCCATTCATTATTGCCATATACATTGCACCGTATGTTTTTGAGTGGTGTTGACCAAAAATTAAATTAACAAAACGACGCCGTTGAGTTATTTTTTACGGTGGTGTGGCGGCCAAGTGAAAAATGTTATTGAGTCCCGGCTAAATTGAAATGACGTCAAAAACAAACGAAACACCTATAACCGTCAAGTTCTCATATTCTAAATTAAATTTAGGCGTGATTACTCGAGGCGTTTTCTCTGTTCATCAATCAAACTGCGCTTACGAAGAGTGGAAACAACATTTACTTCCGATTGCGTCTCTCTCGGACACTATTACACAACGAATCAGTTAGAAAGTGACGCAAGATATTGAATTAGACAGTACACACTTATCATTTTCAGAGTTCATAGGGGCGTAACAGACGGCTGACTTCAGAAGCCTCCATAATCAATTTTGTACACAAACGGAGGTTTATTAATTATTTTTTTCTGCTAATGACCAAAAACAACATCTGCCGACAGGGCTGGTCGTTAACGAACGTGCCAAATTTTTATGTGGTTTTATGCTGGACAAGTTACACAAGACAGAAAAAAAAGCTCCCGTCCCGAAAGATCAAGTAACAAACACCTCACAAGACATATTTTTAAAATAGGAACCTATTTTTAGATGTGTAGCGTGCCAGCGAGCTAATAAAATCTAATTTAAAACAAATAATAAAAAACAACTTTGCATAACAAGATAAGATAGTCCAGCAGAGTCCTGGGGAGAATCCATCCCACTTTATGTTTGGACCGTCATAAATTTTTCCTTATACATTTCAAATTGCAGCCCATAGATTTATTACGAAATGAACTATAGATCTATTTCATAAATCGCTACGGGTGAGCAACCTTGAATCATATTGTTGTGACAGTGCGCATCGATACGATATCAGCGGGGAAACGAAATTTGAATCATTTTATTCAAATCGGTATACATGTCGTATACGATTGAGTCAATCTACAATTCCAGATGATGGGAGATCGATGCAAACAGTCCTGATGAGGTTTGGATAAGCGAAACGAAACGCAGTTCGCCCGATAGCTCATACGATACTTACTGCGTTTTGTCAGTGTTACTACATTACATTTCCTTAAATCAAACCGCTGTTGCGGCTATCCCGTTTTGCATCCGTCCGTACATCAAGATTGCTATCGAAGATAGATTTACAAGAGTTGTCCTCGATGGGAGAACGTTCTTTCTCGAATTCACGCAAGCGACTTATTCGTTTATTTCAACTTGGTTAAAGCTGTATTTACTAATCTCTTGTAGGCAAAGGGCTAAATACTCATTACGAATATTAAAGCATAAATAAGGAGTCTTGAAAGTTTTGCGATCGACAACGGGATGGTTGGATGACATCATTTAAAGTTTCGAGTAATCTATAGGGCTATTGGAAAAAATTGTTTGAGAAAATGTTTTGCATAGGAACATTGTTATGTTAATCACATCTTTGTGATTAGCATGTCGGCAATTGTACTATGCAGACTATTTTTAGAATAACTATTTGTAACTTGAAAAGATATTATCATACTTGTATATTAAACAAACCACATTTTAGGGATTTAATAAACAATTTTCAAATACTTCCGCGTTTACAGCGAGACATAATTAATTAATCTGCAAATAAAATGTGTTTTATGCTGCTGTTACGTTCATGTTAAGATAGTTACATTGACAAAGCTTACTGTAACTTATTGACAATGACTGGAGTATATTTCAAGTGCTAATGATGATAAATCTAAATTTTGTTAAGAAATTTTAAGTAAAATATATATTAATATAAATTTACTACATAGTTGTTTACATAATGTATATTCGGAACTAAAATTCGATTACCTGCTTCTACGTTTTCTTCTTCAAAAAGGATGTCTCAATTTACATCACTAAAATCGATTTCATAGTCGACACCAAAAGATGGCATCGAAATTATTCGCTATGGCGTATAATTGCCCAGTGACGATGAATGAGTTAACCCTTCCCAAACTGCGCGGACACAAAGGGGTTTCCGGGTTGCGAATAAATCTCAATCGATGCGCGCAGGAAGTTGAGACGGTTCATTACCCAACATCGAATTGGGATGCTAATAAATGCATTATGCCATAGCTTTTATATGCCGACAATGCCATTGAGATATTTCTATATAAGTAAATTAAGATTATTCTTGGTCGTAACAATTGGGCTAAGGTCTTAAAGAAAAGTATAGTTCTTTCATAAATTAATTTTGTTAAAGCAAAAAAATTATAGATACATATAAAATATGCAGCAGAAAGAGTTGCTGAGTCGTGCACTTAAATAAGATTATTATTATTTTACTTAATTCCCTTTTTTTATTCGAATATATATGGGGCATCGAGTTTGCAGAGTGCGCCATTTTACAATACAAGTAATTTTTGATTCTATAGCGAACACTAACTTTACTAAGCAAACAACTACTCTGTCGTAAGTATTGGTATGTCTTCGTGTAACCAAAAAGCTTCTTTTGTTTAATTAAATCGTAACATTCAACTATCAATAACGTCAATAAGTAAATATATAATATTTTCTATGGAACTCATAAATAATATTAAATGCTAGAGTTAAATCGTTCTTGAATGTCAAATTTCCATATTATATAGGCATCCACGTAACCCGCGTGTTCTACGGTTGACTGCGTCCTTTAGGAACAGCGCTATTTCCCAAAGTAAAAAGTAACCAATGTCCCTGTCTAAAATCAAATTTATCTGTATTCAAAATTTGAACAAAATCGGCCCTCAGACTCATGAGGCGGGATAACCTAACTAAAACTCTGTTCACGAGACATTTGACGTGTTTTTGTAAGACAAAACTTTTCGAACATAGTTTAGTAGTTCTGATCTCATTTACTATAAAGGAAAACTAGCTACATAAGCAGTATGTAAAGAGTTATCATAAATATTTCCGGAGTGCATTTCTTATAAATATAAGAATATTTTATAACCCTTATTGGGCTGAAACATTTGAGCAGAAATTATCGTCTCCGTGCTGTATATTTGTCGCTTTAAAACTAAAGGGTAAAAAAACTTAGATCAACACAAAAAATAGAAGCCCTTACAACTTACTTCATAAAACCGCACGTTATCAAAGTATCACCAAACTCGTGTCAAATATAACCCGAATTGTAAACAACATGAGAAAGAATCGGAACACCTTTCAGTAGAGAGAACCTTAATTAAAACACTGACTCGGCATCGTCCATCTACTTCTGTGGAGGTTTTTGTTCGACGCTGACTAAATTATGTCTTTATAGTGACGCTACATTATCGTCGACCACCATCTATGAAGTGATGGGACCACGTCCCAGTAATTTGTACCTGGTCTTATATTTCCAATGCGATTTGATCGAGATCTCTCCAGATAGTATTTGTATCGCATACTTTTGATGTGACACACAACTGATCGCGACGACGAGCATTTAGTTCGAGTGTGATGCAGGTGTAGTGTCGTGCCTAAATAGCATGGTCATATCAAAAATTGACGACCAATATGGCTTGGAGGTCAGTATATCTGCACTCCGCTCCTGAGGTCGTGGATTCAATTCCCTCACAGGTCAAATCTTTGTGTGCATGAACATGATTATGCGTTCTGGTCTGGGTGTTTCCTATATATATTAAGTATGTATTTACATACTTTTGTATCCATAACATAATTTCTTAATGATACTTATCTTGGAGCAAAATAATTGGTGTGATTGTGAGAGAATATTTATTTATGAATCAAAAAAAAATATCTGTGTTATTATCACTGCATACATTGCATGATAGATACATATAGGTACTCTTTATTGACCAAGAAACTTAAAAACTACAGATTATAATATTGAAAAAAAAAAACTAAAGCCAATCTAGGCGGTCATATCGCTAAAAGCGATGCATGATCATTCAAAGTATAAAGTTATTGTAATTGCGCTGTCATTAACAATAAAACTGTACATATTAAAATCAGCTAATTAATTAGTCTATACTATCAAAAATAAAACAATATGATAATATGATGAATATGATCTAGTAATTGGAAATAAAATCATATTCCTTGTGGAAATATCTAAAGTTTTGCAATTGCAGTACCAACCACTCTAATAACAAAGTTATTTAAAATTCACGGCGGGAGTCAGTTTCCTACCCATCACGAGAGCTATAGCAAGAAATCTAATAAATTAATAATTAATTGCACTTCCTACCTTTTACAAAAATCCTCATCACATTAAGCAAAAATCATTGATTGGTCATTCTATACGTCTGTGTGTTCAAATCATTTTGGATATGCATAACAAATTATTTGGCTTCTAAAGGGTCGATATTTTTAAGGGCACGTCGATTGTTTTAGTTCATTCCGGAAGCGGGGTGCGTTCGGGTTTTGTTATTAATGTTTGTCTCTTACATGACTTGATTGAGACTTCAATCTTGTTGAATAATCGTTCGGCCAATTCCATTGTGATTGAATAAATCAAAGTCTTCATCAGGACTGCCGCTTGCGTAAACAAATTTAAGCAAGAAATTTTGTGAGGTTGTTCAACATATTAGTAACAAGTGGTCACTTAGTGGTTCAATTGTTGTTTTCATATGTGGGCATTTGTCACCGTGCTTATACTACGGTGTGGAGCAATTTGAACTTTTAATCTTCATCGACTGCTTACCATCGCTTGATGGTCCTGCTTAGGATGTGGTCATTCATCAAATCAAAAAAACTATTCATCACACTTACACTCTTCACTGTATATACAGCCACTGCTAAAATGGCATGTTTACACAGGCATTTTTGCGTGAAAACCAATCAAGCCTTTTAGTGCGTATCAGGTGTCGAAGATGTTAAACCTTTTTAAAGAAACAAACTCAAAAACTTTTATATGGTTTGTAGTTTAAAAACAACTTATTTAGAGGTTTTTTTTATGTAAATTGTCGCCAACTTTGTTGTAACCAATCATTTAAAAGATGTACCTAATTGTCTTTACGATCTACGAGTACAAATAGTGTTTAAACATCTTATTATTTTGTGTAATAATACAGTTAAACCACACTTCACCAAGAGGCAAACGCTGTCTTTGTAAAGCTTAAATTACAGGCGCCAGTGGGCAAACTGCAATGTTTACTTAGGCTGTTTTTTTTCCATCACGACCGCTTGTTTGCCTTTGTACTTAAAATCTGGTTAGGGGCACTAATAAAAAGTTTGCAGTGAAATTATCGTGCTTCATCGTAGTCACAAAACGAGGTTGTTAAGTGACAAATTTTATTTCAAAATTACGAATACTACTATCGCTCGAGTCATGTCAGTAGTCTTATTGATATTATAAATTTGTTTGTTTTTGTGTTTATAATGAAAATAATGATAACATTATTTTCATAATTTTAAACGAATTACTATTGAAAGCTAGCTTGTGTGACTTTTATATTGTATAATTTTTAATTTAATTGCAATGAGATCCGTCTTCAATGTAGTTGAATCAGACACAAATCAAAAATGAATCAAACCTTATAACAAAATACAGTATCATAGTATATTTACTATGTCTTACATACCTACTTGTCAATTTCTACTACCTGTATATTAATCCCTCCATTGTTCCACATTTTTCGATAACGTAATTTTAAAATAATACTATCTATTTTCAAAATCCTTGCACATTATTTTCGTAACATCAAATATCAAACATGCCAATAGTACAACAAAAAGAGAGTCCTCAACGAGACGTCTATGATTCGCACACGTGCTTTCAGAAAGGGTTTCGCGTGGTTTTCGGTTTCAACATTTAGTTTCGCTCGTGAAATGCCCCTATATATTGCATAGTGCTGCAATGAACCCCTTTGTAGTGCAATGATACCATACGTCATCTGTCATCGGCCAAAAGCCACTTTGAAATGTGCCGACAATGCGATATTGGCATATGAAAAGGAATTCGATGAAATTATTACTCAAAAGTAATCGAGATTTCTGACAATATACAATCTTTTTATCTATCACTTTTGATAAAAAAAAGTTATTTAGTTAAACATTTTAACTGTCCTCATTTCTTGAAGACATTTCATTAATGATATATATAAAACATAAGTACTTTCGTCATTGTCAAATGCTGAAACAGAAGCTCTTTTATTGTAAATGTATAAAAAAATATCGCTTTCTAGTTATAGCAAAAAGCGCAATGCACGATCATGCTTTCAACAAACCAAAGAGACACCTTGTCGATGCCTGCATTGAAATCAGAGTAACAATAATATATTAACAATAAACCCGTTCTTCACCATCTGCCTCATAATCAGAGAAATGCTTCATATCTATGAAAATAGGCCAAGCCCTTTTCACTAAATGGTACGAAGTTAGAGAGGTTCAAGGAACGTGCCACGATTTACACCTGGAGTCACCTTTTTCACCCAAAACTAAAGGCACCATTTCGCGTCCCAAAGCACGGGCGCGTCACCACCTTGCACCGTCGCGATTGTTTGCAATGAGGATTGTATTACATTATCTTTGAACGTGCTCCGTAATTAAGGGACCCACATCTAGACATCTACAACTGTCGATCGAGAAAAAAACAAATACCCTCGAGCAGATGCGAACCTTCTGCCAAACGTACCGAATCAATCCGAAGAGTAATTCAATAACATAAACGTCGATAGAGCAAGTAAAATAATGTATTGCTTCCTCTCACCTTGAACTTAGATAAGCCTCTTGTGTTTCGGAAGTTCGGGGGAGTTGATACAGTTATGTCGAAAAACTGTATCAAGGTTATATTGTTTGTCATAACGGCACAACAGTACCGTTCTGTAAAGGCATACAAAAAAGTAGCGGTGCACCATTTTATATTGTGGTCCTTAGATGATGAATAAAAAGATGTAAGGTGCTCACGGGACGTTAGGTTTGTTCCGTTATATCAATAGGGATTAGAAGCACGAGCCTTGCTTTGCTAACACCAAATCCGAGCTTATTGTCGGCGTTCTTTTGATGTGGCTGCAAAAGACGACTACGGACAACAGTTTAGGGATAATTTGGCATATTGTTGGTCAGGTGGAAATCCGGTCAGTAAATGGAATTTATCTGATATTAGCGTTGAAAGTAGAAAATGTATATTAAAATTTCTTGGAAGCTTAGGGCTATTATTTTAATGTCCAATTTATTACTATATTTCATACATATATTGTTGTGTATTAATTATAGTATAAAACAAAGTAGCTTTCCTCTGTCTGTCCCTACATACGCTTAGATCTTTAAAACTACACGACGGATTTAATGCATTTTTTATTAATAGATAGAGTGATTTCAGAGGTTTATGTGTAGAACACGCGGACAAAGTCGATGGGCAGCCGCTAGTTAAGAATACAAAACAGATTGATAATTGAGGCAAAAGCATACATTTAAAAAGTATTTCTTTTTAACACCTCGTTTAATTTATTTTTCTTTTGGATTCTTTCTTTATGTGTTAAACTACGGTCCTAATTTCATATGCTCTACTTACTTATTTAGCTTATATTATGTGAACTGTAACTTTTAGATTTATATAATTTACTTGAATTGTAATTTTAAATAAGTGAATGAACTTATTAACGAATGGCTCTACACATAACTACACACAGTATTAGTCATCAGAACCCAATGCTGGAAGTTTTGAAGTTAATCTTCTATAACAAGGCAGTTAAGCTTTTACCTTTCTTATTAGATTTAATGAAATTACTATCAACATAAATGTGTGTGTAACGTAGGTATAATTTAAACTTTAATAAAGTGTTATTTAAATAATAAATTAGTGTTTGTAGTTTTTCATTCAGCAGATTAACCAACATAAATTATTAAATGATGACGTCACGGTATTACTTAATTTTATAATTTTTACGCGATTGTTAGACAAACTAAATAATAATAATAATAATAATTCATTTGTTTCATTTAGTACATAAAAGTGGTGTTATTTAAAAGTCAAGTGAGTTTCAACTAACTTTTTTTTAGCGAACGTAATTATGTCCTTTCCAAAAAGAACTTTTTTTTAAACTACATATATGGCGACCATTATTAACTTGTTTCTTTTATCTTATAAATTGCGTTCGAAATTCACTTCGAAGGTTCCAATTAAATGAGTTTGTTTGATTAAATTGTAGACCTTGCTACTTAACGTGTCTCCGATAAAGATGATTAGGTTCGTTAAATAAATGTATGTAGATAGCAGAGGCTTCTTTTTGAAACCGGCAAGATAGGAGAAGAGGAGTTGTAGAAAACTGAACTTTGGGCTTAATTCTGCTGCACACTGCTTCACATTAGTCCAAGTTTCAATAATACTGAATTAATTTCCAATAATTTGTTGTTAAAATCAAAATTAAAATAGAAGCGTATCAAATATTGTGACCATGTGTTTTTAAGAAACATTACTTTAATCACTAAAATAATAATATTCATATTATATAACCACTTTTCACCTTTCTTTGTACCTGTACATTTGTTTTTAAATAGATTATTTTATTATTATAATATTGATTCTTCGAAATGGCTACACTACGCTTAATACAAATCAGAAGATACAGTCACAAAGACGACATAAGGTCGTAACAATAACAAATATGTATATCGCTCGCACCTTGGGCGGAAAAATCTATTTGTGAAGAAATATCACTATTTCTATTTTTTGAAATGAATAGCAGAATTGTGACCATTATCGACAAATCGTTAACAAATACCGACGCTTAAGATCAGAGGAATCACGTTATATACGGCGTTCGATTAGCTTAACCTAACTGGGTACATCTCAAAAAAGTTCTTAATGAGAGCGGTTCGAGATTTCTCTCTTATCTTTTCTCACGTATTTCAATGGTAATCATTCATAGCATTATTTTCGATACCTATGACGCCTAGCCAGCGATACAGAAGCCGACGCTTTTAGCTGATATCTCGTAATTTAATTATCCTACGAACCTAAAGCACCGCTTACACTATGAGCTAAGCGATGCTATATAGCCTACCTTCCATAGTTTATAAATACAGGAGTCATATACGTCAGAAGGGTTTACAGTAATGGACGTCGTCAATCATCCTTTTTACACCTAATATACGAAAACTTGCATTTGGAAACCTATGCTATGCTACTTCTAGATCTACTACTCTTACAATGGTAAATCTGTTTGTTTCAGATAAAGAAAATTCTTGTTCAAATACCTTGGCTTACCAGAAGCAATATCAGAACGTTATTCAAGGTGAATCTAATTATAGGAACTTACACCAACCATACCATACCTACCATAAAAAGAAAGAAGAACTAAGTAAGAAGGATCCATTTCATTGTCGCCGCAATTGCACATTACAGGTAAAAAATGTAATAGACTACCTTACCGTTAATTAAATAACCCAAGATCAAATGTGATTGAATATCAAAGTCAGTGCATTCTCCCAATCTATACTTTAATAGAATTGATGAATAAAGCCTTACCATTGAAAATAACAACAAGAAAACCATAACCACCAAAATACTTCAAATTTACTAGCTAGCTTAGAAATTATTATAAATATCAAAAAGGGAAAATACGTACGAACAAAATACGTCTAAGCTTAGAAAGATTTTCTTTTCTTTTAAATAATGGCTTCGTGCGTTTAGCACATTTAGCCAGTGTCAAATTAAAGATATATTAATAATATTTAAGTCATAGTAAATGAGAATGAGTGGTGATAAATGGTAAATGAGATGCCCTCCCCCTAAGCCCCTTGAGACCTCAGTAAAGATGTGGGACTACACTGAGATCTTACATGGACTTCTTTAGAGAATTTAAAAAGTGATGTTGCATTGTTTTTTTGATTTACCAACACTCATATATGTTCACAAATCCTTTTTTTCACAGATAATAATCCACCGTTATTACACACAAAACTGCAGGCATGACGCTTCACTTTCCCGCCAAAAAGTCTTTAGTAAGTTAGCTTTGTTAGTTTAGAGCGTGTTGTGGTTAGGGTCCTGATTCTGGTTGACAAATGAAGCGTCACAGTGATAGTTCCGATGCCAAAAGGTTTATAACTTAGATGTCAAGTTTTTTTCTTAATGACACGTTGTCCCAAGCTGCCCTAAATTTGATAGCGATCTTGATTGGCCCGAAGGTGTGTAACCTTTGGTTATAACACAATTATCTTTAATTTTTTAACGAATTCTGCGTAGTTGATCCCGATTGAAGATAGTTTGGTCGTATGTTTGCGTCTCAGATCAATAAAATATTACAGTTGCTTTTTGAGAGAATTTTAGTGAATATGTCATGAAAATGCCGTAGTAATTTTATTGATTACATTGAAAATCCTACTCCTAATCTCCTACTAGCCCTAAGTAACAACACTATGCAGAGCTTACTAGAGAAAGGATGTTAAATATTTTTTAAATCTAAATTCATACTAAAAATCCGCAGGAAACAGAACGAAAGTTCGTGATCATGCAAACAAATATCTATATAAGAACCAATAAGGATTAATTGGTAAAAATCACACATTTTTAATTCCTCAAAATTATATAAAAAATTCTGCAATATTTTTTATGTTTATTAAATTGTTTATTGTCTACTAATTTTATATTCTTAAGAACATTCCGTTAGCTTTAGCAAAGCGCTTTGTAAATGAAAAGAATTTGTAAACCATACAATACTCGTAAATGTAGCATTATCACAAGAACTTAACTACCACAGGCAGCAATAAATATACGTAACACAAATGTAACACCTTTTTTCATATTTCAAATACGCACCGGAGTCGTACAATAGAATTACGCCAAAGAAAACAAACAAAAACAGGATTTCGTTGTAATCCTCTTTTCTTCGGAGCTTAGACGTCGCGCTGCGTACGCTACATATTTGTTTGAAATCAATAAAAATACTCCAAAACTTCCGGACCACTGCTTAGTAAATAATTGGTACGCCATTTATTTCCTTTTCCCTGGAATTTCGGCTATGAAATGTGTAAAGTCGGAAATGTATTTATTTAAGCTTTTGTATCGCGATATAAATCTTGAGCGGCACGAGCTTCTTTGTCAAATTAAGCTAAAAGACCACTAAACGCATAATTCAATTTGAAGTGTCATTGAATGTAATTTAGGTGTGTGGACAGTTTGAGCAGGGCGTGATGTTGATATTTTTTGCTATGTCCACATTTATTACTTCATAGATATGTTCAAACATTGTGCAATTTAAAAGTAGGTGGCAAAACTCGGACATCCTTTTGTTGTATTTTTCAAAAACATTTTGGTTCCTAATTTGTATAGAAAAAAAGATCGATAGTGATCTATTATTGGAATCTATTTCGCACAATAGGCGTTAAAAGAGGAAGCGCTTATTGTGCAAAAAATATTATTCATCAATTTCACGCTGTTCTATTTTGGGTTAATCTTTCAAATTAATTAAAATTCTCTTATCATTCTCGCGTTATTATGGTTTTTATTTCTGAACAGCTTTAGATAAAGCTACTCTCGTGTTCGTTACTCACTAAAGTAGATGCGATGCACTGAGTAAATACGACTTAAATCTTAATGTTTCATTGATTATTAACAAATTTTTATAAAATCCGTCCAGAGTGGTGGTGTTAAAGGGATCCATACATATTACTCTTTATTGCATTTTTAATATCAGTGGTAGGTTACCTACTATATCTTCATAAATAAACAAAATTAATTCTGCAGCCTTTCCCGTCTGCTTGCTGCAGCAGATTGCTTCCAGCGTGCACTACTTCATTTTGCGGAAAACAAAAGTATTACAAGCTTTCTTGAACGCAATTTCATTACAAACTTGCCAACCGTGAAAGCGTATATTTTTTTTTTACTTTTCGAGATGAATAACAGACAAACTCTCTAACGGATAAGCTTCTAAAGTAATAACTATTTTCTTACACAGTATTAACCCAAATCCTTTGAAATTTCTTACGATGTCGAATTCACTCGTGTTAGTAATCCAGTCAATTATTTCTTACCCTTTTTGGAAGGGAAAAGAAATTACCTATAGGACTAATAACGGTTCGGTGAGATCTCGAAAGGATCGTATGAAAAAATGCACACAAAAAAACTCGTCGTGCTCTATTGACCGTGACGCAACAACTGTTTAGAAGTTTGCCGAGACCCTTAAGTCCATCTTGTTGACTTCGATACTGGTGTCAAAAAAATGGAGGTCCTTAAGTAGATTGGACGAGGGGGTCCTATTGTGAATATTGTGTAATGTAGCGAGACGACACTGCGCCTTTCCGCAGAGGTTTCGCCTGCGATTGCATACGCTATTCTCTACATCGTGTCTTAACTTCTTGCTGGGACTGGCCGCAGGTAGAACCCTTTTTGCACAATTCGGCGTAACGTATAACAAAGTAAACGCGTTGGTTGTCGCCACACTTGTCTGCGCAGACGCACCGCAAACACGCTCAATTTCACGAATGGTTAACCTCTGAATACCAGTAACTAATTTCGACTATCAATATACGGGGGAAATATTAAGAAATATTGTTGCTTACTTGTAGGGTTAAACTACCGTGAAATAGTCGGTAGCGTAGACAAAGGTGTTTGGAATTTGCTAAAAATATTTTTTGCAGAGGTATGCTCTTTGGTTGAATAAAATGATTAATTATTTTATAACAATAAAGTATAATTTCAGTATGGTGTAAAATACCAAATTTGAGGTATTCGTAGACTCTAGTAGTAGAGGTTGAGATTGCGGTATGCAGAATCAATTGCCACCGGGTTCAAACTAAAGACGTGAATCCAATCGAAACAAGTGCTTTAAGCTTAACGCGAGGGGTTAGTAGGATTTATTCCTTATATTTTAATATATATTTTTTCAAAATTATTGTTCTCTGTTTACAGAAATAAAAATTTTGAAAAAATATAACACATACATACATACAATCACGCCTGTTTCCCCGAAGGGGTAGGCAGAGGCATATTATACGCCCACACTTCGCCTGTTACATTGTTGGTCCCACGTCCCAATATGTGGCGAGCCTATTGCCGCTTATCGGGTACTTTTATGTTCAACAGAGCCTCGTCCGTTGATCGGCAGCACCACTTGCAAGTGAAGTTGGCTTAAGGTCCTCAGATCTTGTTAGGAGCCCTATACATCCTTATAAAATATAGTCCCCTCGCTTTAACATATATGTAATTTAGGTGTGCCTAATTGAAATAAAAAAGTAGTTATTGTTGGACATATCACTCAACTCTCGCAATCTAAGGTACAGAGGAGGGGGTAAGGTATCAGGGAACAAATCTAAACAGGGAGTACTAACAGGGAGTAAAATATCAGATGGTCAAACGAGTTTAATAATAATTGAAATAATCATAGTATTTTTTTGAATTTTATTTCTGATCAAGATTTAACATTTTTAATACCTTAAAGTATCTAAAACTATAATATTTATGCTGACTAAGATTCACAAAAGATAATGAGGAAAATAAACTCGGTATACGATATAACGATTGACCAAAACGCGTAAAAGGTAGCCTCAAATTATATTCACACGATCGATCGAACTTTGTTTTTGATCGCCCAATTTCGGATATCGGTTGCGGCCACAAATCATTAAAAAAATTACATTTCGATTTTTTATATTTACGGCAAAAAGTCGGCCGACTTTGTAGGCGTGGTGCATCGCGGCATTGAAATTATGGCAATTTTAACACCTAAGAAGTGCTAAGTTTTCTTCCTGCCCCCCGTAATTTTACCGACATACAACGACGTGTTGCTCATTCTTATGATGTAAGTGATCACATTCAATTTTCAATCTTATCCTGTGTCAGTAAACAGGAAATTTAACAAATTCCCGCTACACAAAGTAACAATGACCTCCGTTTATGTTGCCCTAAAGTATACGTGTCTCCGAAACTGCTCCCTGATCATAACTCTCATGTTTTTTAATAATATTCGAGTTCTGCGGAGTCATTCCATTATAATGATGCGACCAATAGTAGACTCTTAGATCAAGCGCTCAGTTTTTTTTAAAATTATCCCATATCATTACTTTTTTTTAGTTGTAGGTATACTATGTGAAAAAAAAAAATTATAACAAAATTCTTGACGATATTAAATTTTTTATCGTGAAGCAAATTTATTGCGAAGTATATATTCATTGACATTACCAGATGATATCTTTTTTAATTTGTTTAAGGGTAAGTCAAGTTAAATGGTTATGTTTTCTTGCTAATGGACATTCGCCATGCGATGCGGTAAGTAAAGCAATTCAAGGTATTATATATATAAGTCATATGTGTGGCATTAACATTATGATGATTCTTTGTCGTCTGCAAAAGTCAATGTTTATTTTGCGAAATCAAAGGAAAAAGCAAATGCAATATAAAATGCAAAACTCTTAAATTAAACGACTTGATTATTATTTTTATATATTAAGATAGCATGCCTTTTGTTATTTTGTGATTGTCACATGATATAATGATGACTCACAAAATCCGGCGAAGTTACCACTAAATAGGTACATGTGACGACATTGATTCCGAAAATGCCTGTAAGAACTTTATAAGACAGTCAAGACTCCTGTCTAACCAAATATGTCTTATATATTATGTAAAGTGTACCTAAAGAGGTCAAAATTCGCTGTGAACATAAATATAATGTTTTAAAAACTTCTTGCTTAGGAAGTTGCATTTAGTTTGACTGATTAAATAAATCTGTTAAAATATATACGAGGTCTTTGAACCAATTTTTGTGATAAAACTTTTGTTTTTGGAGATTTAAAAATAAATTAAAATACGGACGGAAGGAGTAGCCAAATTTCGGGTCGAGCATAAATTTTTTACTATTTCAAAATAGTAGTAGCGAAATGAAGAATTGCCGATTGCTCGGGAGCTATTAAGGCACTATATAATTTAGAGGTTAGCCTATTATTATAGTAACTGCCTACCTGTTAAATTAAATTAGGCTTTTTAAGGGTGGCGCTCGCACATTCCATGTTATTGCCTTCGTTGTATAAAACCAAAAAAGAAATGAGAAATTATTAATTTACAGACTCATCGCTTACTAAGGCGCACACGTGTTAATGGTTTTTGTGTTTGTTCGTTTTACCATCCGATTCATTGGTATAATGAATATTGCTGTTTGATTTTTCTAATTACTCTCCCGCTTTCTTATTGCCTTTAGTAGCACTATAAGTAAGACTAAAAATAGGTGTTAACATCAATGAATGTAAGTAAAATCCATTTTAAAACTTTTGTATCTCATGTTATTATCATCAACTGTTACTATGTCAATATTGATACAGACCTCCTCTCGAACTTCCATATAGTTCTCATAATCCGTAGGATATCTATAAATACTTACTTTATACGTCAAATGTGACATATTGTTTATTTTGTGCATATTTTAAATGTTCCTGTGTATTTCCACAAATTATGATGACCGATTTAGCTGCGGTTTCCTGATAAGAGTGTGTGATTTGATGGCGATATTTCTCAGGTAGGTGTTACAGCTAGCACTAAAATTAAAAAAATAACACGTTATCCTTTGGTTGTTAGGTTTAAATTAGGTAATTATAACGGCGCTCATAATAGTTTTACGTAAGAAAATATTTTACTTATTTTTTATAATTAGTTCTATTGCATTACGTCGTGATATCAACAGATAGCGTATCTTATTTCTCAATAAAGTATTATCGTCAGACCTGATTAATCGCAAAGCTCAACAGTTTTGTATAGGCGCACTAGGAAAACGATCAGCGGATATTACATATCCGGTTAAGATAGTAGATGCAGGAAATCCCTGCCTACCGTGAGGATATTATGTCTGCCAGATCCCTTAGGCAATAGACGCAGTGATCACGCGATCTCTTTGCGCCATAATCTCGCAAATATTTATAGTGTGTCAATACAATATGCCAAAAGCGACCGCTTATTACGGTTTTTACAAATGTGCGTACGCTGCGGGCGCGCCGGGGGTCTAAGTTATGAAATTTCACTTTTATGGCACACGATTTATCATTATTATACTAATCACTGCATTATGACCATATAATGATCAAGTCAAATTTATTTGTTCTTCAAAATTTTATGTTTTTTTTTTTCTACAATGTTTAAGTTAAAGTTAAGTTTAAGTTACAATTTGTATTGGTATGCCGATGTACGACATTTAAATTTATAAGTTTGGTAATACATTACAGGCCACTTATAAGGCTATATATTTTTTTTCGGATTTGCGTCAATGTCTGGTAAATCCTGCTTATTAGCCGCTCTTAGTTGTTAATGAAAAATGATAATGAACTCAGGCCAAGGGGAGTTAAGAGTACTTACGTAAATGTAGTTAGAACTTTCATTGGCTAATAAGGCTTGCATAAAGAAGTATGTTTATGAACGAATTATCAACATTCAAATTTTGTCTGACAGTTAATTTTATTTAAATTTGAGCCCTTATGTGTAACAGAACATTCGCGATGTTATTACAAAAAAGTTAAGCACATGTTGAACACGCGTTTATAAAAACTCTATTACAAAACCTTGTTTAGTGATCGCCTAACATTAAACACTCCTTAGACATAGATTAAAAAACACGCGCTGGCGCTTGTTTAGGACGCCTTTAAACTTAAAACTTTGACATTTTATTTTGAAGGATAGCAGCTAACAACTGTGACGTTCCGTTTTTCGCTGCGTTACGCATATTTTTTTAGAAGTAGATATTTTATAATCCTAACATGATCCTTTGTTCAGTGAAAAGTAGTTTAAATACATAAAAATATGATTTAACTAAAATTACACATTTTTTGATATACAGAGTTATTATGTTTAATAATAATGAACTCCGATAAGTCGATTATGATTTTTTAACACGGAATGTGAAAGAATGAATGATAGCCCGTTGAGTGAACGAATCGCTTAGAAGCGGTTTTAACGAAACGCTTGGTAAACAGTGTTTTGTAATAGAGAACGTTAAACTTACCTTAAACATCGTTAAAATTTTTAGGCAGTGTTTATTGAAACGCATGTCTAAGTAGTGTTTAAAGTATTTTTTGTAATAACACCGTCGTAGTTTATTTATTTTTACGTGAAAGAGGAACAAACATTCACATTTTTGTAATATTTGTTATATTTTCTGTTCTACTAATGCATAATATTACAATTTAATTAAACAATTATCAATGCAAATAAATTAACTTCCAATATTTCAAAGGCCTAAGTATGTCGTGTCTATCTAAATAATAATATCTAATAAATATAATTTCAATAATCCAACATAAAATTCATTTTGATACACGTAAACGCTTAAAACTTGAGCCTTGCAAAAGTTTTAGGTCTCGTTAGTGAGGAGTTACAGCGTATTGTCCAACACAATGGAAGGAGGAGTCGCGGCTCGGGGCTACCTCGTGGCTAAACACCGTGAGATGTAATAAAACACGTTTGTTTCCCAGAAGTTTATACCGATCATCCGTGATATATGACTGTGTTAGTCCCAGAACATATTTTTGGTTAACTGAAATAAAAGTTTTGGAAACTTTTTACCGAGTGTGATGGTTTTTGTAGACTATAAAAATATGCCTATGTAAGTTTTGAAAAGATGAGCTATTGTGTGTATAATTAAGAAATTAGATTCTTACCTAAAATTATTAGGTACACCATAAGATTAAATAAAACACGCTTGTTTCTAAGAAGATATTTTTTTCCCAGCACTATCCCAATGGCTTAAGACTTAAGGTGGGGAGTTATGTGATATCGCTAGAATTGGACTTTTTTTATTTGATTGTACTTTGTCATGTTGTACGGGAAAAAAATAGACAAAAGCTACATCATATAACACATGTGATTAAAAAAAATAGCCCGTTTAGTTTCTCAATATTACACATTTAAAGTTGGTCTCGTCTTTTTTTTCGGCTATTTAACTTTTAAGGTATTAACTGCAAGTATTTTTTAATGACTGCAGGTTATAAGTAAATTAAATACCTAAGTGACCGTTTGTTTGTATATGCCAATTTTATTTTTTATTATTTTAGATATTTTTTTTTATTTGTAATTGATGCACGATATTCATCTGGAATCCCCTCTGCCGCCCTGTTCGACAGTGGGCGCGGGGACGCTTTGCTAGGCTTCTGAAAGTCAGCGATATCCATCGTCCCCTTAAGTGTAGGGCACAGGGACCGGCTCCATTTCTTTTTTTTTTGATTTACGTGGTTCACAAAATGCATTTACGCACTGTCTCCTGGCCAAAGGGGGACCGAGAGAGGTGTGTGGGACTCACCACCGGCAGACACGACCGCCAGCAGTAATACCCACTAAAAATCTTCCGACGACGCCCGCCGCGTGTTGAGAAAGAGGCGGGGTGCCAGTACCTGGGTTGCAGCTCTGACACCCCGCCCGCGGCCAACGTCCCCCTGACTAAAACCGGGAGGACCTCCTCAGAGAGACGCAGTGGACGCGCCCCTCCTACCTCCTTGTGCGACCATAGCGTGTGTGGCCGACTTCTCGGAGGGTCCGTGATTAGACAGCAGGGGCCCCCTGCCCCCGCTGCCTAAGACCCTCCTGGCGCTGCTTGACGGGCCCTCCTGGCCCGCCCCCTGCGCCCTCCACAGGTCCCTCTTAGTTTCCCCCCCCGGTAGTCAGTACTAAGGGCACCCAGAGTTGCCAATCTCTGGGTGTTACCTTTTCCCTAGCGCCTCCTGCGCTACTTGCAGGTACTTAGCCCCCCCACCACGACAAGGTGGAGACCAGTCGGGGGGGAGGGACTGGCTCCCTGGTCAAACTGAATTTCAGCTGCTAGACGCAGCGGCTGCTGTCTAACCTCCACAACCCAGAGGGATACATTGTTCTATGGTTAAACCCGAGGTTAATAGATCATGCGTGATGTGTGTTCCCTATAATCCCAGAACATATTTTTGGTTAATTGAATTAAAACTTTTGTCAAAATGTTACAAGGTATTCTTTTTTAGTAGTCCATATTTTTTTGCATTTTTGTTATAAAATGAATGAAGTAATGTATGTAATAATAGAATAGTGCTACCCCCGCTCACATCATAAGAAGTCATAGGAGTCGACGACGAGAAATTCTGCCGGATGATGGGCAGCAGCGTCATCCTGTGTATTGACTTAAACCTGCGATCACCAACCCGCCTGCCCAGGGTGGTGAAATACCCGCAAAATTACGTTAACTATTGGGGAAGCCAATGTTCAGCAGTGGGCTTTATATGGCTAAAATGCTGATTTGTATTTTGCAAAAAAATATATTTTTATTATCTTACTATTATGTAGGCTCTAATGTTTACCTCTATCAAAAGCGTTATATTCTTTAAAATACAGAATTTCTTGGTAGTGTGTATCGTACGAAATCATATCAGTAATTAATACGTTACGTCATTAATTTTTATACATTAGCAGAAACATCCCGGTACCCATGATATGTGTAGTCGTATTCTATCCACTATGAAAAAAGTTCTAGTTGCAGACTTGTTTCAACAAAATATTTTAAATAAATAAATAATAAACATTCCTGACACTTACACCAATTACTTAGTTCCAAGATAAGTATCATGAAGAACTTGTGTTATGGATACTAAATAACGGATAAAAATACTTTTTTATTTTTTTATAAATACATACTTAATATACATAGGAAAACACCCAGAACATATATTCATATTTATACACACAAATATTTGTCCTGTGTGGGAATCGAACCCACGACCTCAGGAGTGGAGTGCGGGTATACCCGCCACCACGCCATATCGGCCGTCAAAATAAGTAATATTATAACCAACTCATCCAACTATCTACACCACCCGTTATCATTCATTTGTTTTCTGGGGAGGTCAAGTCTGGGGTTTCATGACAAGTCATAGGATATTTATAGTTAAGTTTGTAAATTTGTATAAGCTGTTGGCTCCAATTTAATAAAATAATTTAAAAAAACAATTGGATAAAGAACAATAAATCATTATCGAAATTATTCATCATTTGCAAATGATAACATTATAAATAGGCATTTTCAACCTTTCTCACAATGGATCAGTGCATGTGAGCGAATTACACAAATACATTATAATAACTCCGGCTACTGAAAACTTGATTAAAAAAGAAAGCTTTGTCATTTGTCGCCTTAATAATAAAATTGTTGTTTCTTTTGACACAATGGAACCCACTCCCACGATCTACAACATAGTAACTGATACGCATGTGATCAATTTATCAATGCGCATGATCTGCATGCCTTATCTCTTTGAATCTGCGCCTGGATCCCTCACGCGAGCTCGGACAACTCGAATTTCGAATCTAACTATGCAATCGATTCGCGCTCACCAACCTCGATCTTGTTCGTAAGCGATAAACAAACTATGATTAATATCCAGTTTTCTAAATGAAGGAAGCACAGTGAGAAGGCTACCTGAATCTAAAACGTCATTAGCCCACGGGGCGCTACACGGCCGCGTATAAATGTCATCTGCAATCATAGCCTTCGTTAAGCGTACCTATAAATATTTAGCGACACACAAACTGGATTATAAGAAATCGTTATCGTAATCGAACTATTTCTCCGTATCCAACCCTTCGGTACTTTCAAATTGCTTCTAAATTTCCAAGAAAAACAATATCAAAAGGCCGACATTGATCGAAGATCGGATTACCGTAGAAGGCTTGACGGCTAGCTTCGTTTGTATCGTCTCTGGTTCGTCATACGTACAGTCGATTCGTTTAAATGGTCATAATTGGTCAAGAATACCTTAATATATTTATATTATAGCACATGATCATTACTTTTCGCTTCCAACATCATGCGATAGAATTATTGAATTATTGATGCAGCGACGATTTTAAATTTTGAATCAATGTATCTCTCTGTATAAAAATAAATAAACGTAAAAGCATTTAAAGGTTGCGGTTGGAGCGTGTTGAAAGATGTGCGTGACTGAATATTCAAAAGTTATAATATACTGGTCGCTAGTTGTTTAAGTACCAGCGTTGTCAGAAGCGATGAAATGATAAAGATGTTTATTGATGATCTTTTGGTCCGTTAATTGCCAACAGCGGCGGCGCTTGTTCACCGCGACGTCGCTCCGCGCTGCGCCTGCGCGTCGACTCAAGCGCGAATGACAAAGATTTTACGGGCGATATGCTGAGGCGACGGACCGCGGCCGGCTTTGATCTCCTATATTGACAAGTTCGACGACCAATCAAAGTACTGCTCAAGGAATATGTCTATGCTTTTGTTCATTTTATAATTATATGATTAACATAATAATGTACACTACTTTCGTGCTTTCAGCACCCAACAGACATTTTAATTGACATCCTAATTACTGGCCAGCCATGGTATCCGAAGCATTTAGTGCCGTATGACAATAAAAAAGGATCAATAAGTTATTAAGAAAAACCGTAGACAAGTATGTCGATCTCGACTTACCATTCGATAATTTTTTTGCACGCGTATTAAATGTTGTCTTTGCAATATAAGGAGTAGGAATTTGGTGTCCGCCTAGGATTTTTTTAACAAAACGTCTAGAATACCAAGCAGTATCATACCGAAAAAGGCGTTAGCCAGAAGAACTCGTGCCGTTGCACGTCATTGCCTTAATAAAACGCGTGTGTATTAAATGTGGTATTTTAATCAAGGTCATCTTTTTCTGGGCAGCTCAAAGAAATCCGATATTGATCTGTTTTTAATGAAGTAAGTTTGCCAACAATTCATAAATTAAGAGTAAATATGTTGACGGTGCGACTTATTGGTGGTTGTAATTAACATGGCGCACGGCGAGTGGTGCGGCGCGGGTGCGCAGACGCACTTGACAGGTCACTCACACGCGCCAGGCGTGCGACAGGCGGCCTTCGCGAAGGCCGGTTGTTTGATTCATTGATTTTTGTTTATCTCAATTTCATTTACTTAATAACATTGTATAATCTTTTCTGAATATATTTGAGAAAATCAAATATTTATTCTGTAAAATAAAACTATCATAGATTTCAAATAATTCTATAATAGCAGTTTTTTTTTTAAATGTTTTATCTTCATTAAAGACGTCAGTAACGTATTTACAATAAAAACCATTATCTATTTAAATTACAGCAAAAATGTATGTACGTACATCAATTAGTTTTTTAAAACTAGTCTGGCTAACAATTAGCTTAGCGCAATTATTAAAGTTTTTAACAGGTGCAATTCCTTTAGCAGTGCAGCTAATTGTAGGCATGTCCTGCGAAGCGACATTATACCTGCACATTATTATTTTGTACTACAGAAAAACAACATCATCCTACTATAAGGAGTTAATGATAGTCCAAGTAGCTTAGATACACACTGGTAACATAAAAAAGCTCTAATTTAAATGCGTCAAACGGATGCAAATGATTACCAGCAATTTGTGTACAACAATAGGATGTCATATGAAAAAAGAAATCTTGAGCATCCTTTTTTACTATTAATAGCTTTTAAGTAAGTAGTCTTGAAATAATTTAAAAAAACACAAAGACGAAAGTTTAATTTTGTTGAAAGCGAAGCATTTTTCCATGCAAGTATGCCATCAGAGGACCTAATGCCTCAGTACTTAGAAGAAAAACAATTTGCATGTAGATGGAAGCGTCATTATTAGACGTCTAAGCGTCAGCTGCAACAACTGGTTGTGTTTTGCATACATCTGTATACTAATAAATAATTTACGATAGAGGAATCGACCTAATAAATTTTGCATGGGCATGAGATTACATATAGATGAATAACTAAAAGATGCAATCGTTCACATTCTGGTATAAATTTATACCTTTTTTGAGTTACTAAAATCTTAGCAACATAGGTGTTTCATATTTTAAATACAAGTAAAATAAATCACAGTTTGTATAATATAAGTCGCAACAGGCTTTACGTCGAATACAAAATGGAGGAATATACCAACGAAAGCTTAAAACAGAAAATTTCAATATAATCGTCCCGAGATTTCACAAGTAAAAAATTGTTGTCAGTGCATTAAAACAAAACAAATTAATATTGTTTACTTTTATTTAAGCTATTACTTTAAAAATAATACAAATTTTAGGGATTTAAACCGTTTTTGGAATCCGTAAAATGTGTTTTATTTTCAAAGCAAATTAATATCCCAATGCTTTTTGGAATCCGTAAAATGTGTTTTATTATTAAAGCAAATTAATATCCCAATGCTAATATTACATTTGCAATGAACAGAAAACAACCCAAACTTTTAAATGAAAAACATTTAGCTCTTATCGACTCCATAGCATCTACTCAGGACTAGATCCTAACATTATCCAGCTTCTATTTTTTATGTTTCAAATGGAATACGGGCAACGGGTCTGTAGGTGTGTAGGTGAGCCGCACCTAAGTGCCGCTTGGAATCCTAATGCATGCAGGTAGGGTGTTCTTATGGGAACTGGCTTAGGCCCGCATTTTTATGGCATTGCTGGGGGCAGAAATATTTTATTATTAACTCTAATGGTCTTATCTTTTATTGTCACAGATCTGAGAGTTTATATCGTGTTTATTACTTCTATAAATGAATCAAATGATGAGTTTTGTTTTATGTTAAATATTTATTGTAGCTTTTATTAATTTTTATGGCATTTTTGCCGCATTAAATTGTAATTGGTTTTTAAGGTGATTGAGGTTACCCTATTTGTTTTTTTATTTATAATAACGAAACTAAAATGGGACTAATTTCAAATGAGTAGAAGCATGTGTGGATAGCCAATGTTACAATATAGATCAAAATTTTGGATATTAAAGAAGGAAAAAATTCTGTAACTATGATTATTGTTAATTGAGAAAACAATTATTATAATGATGATGACAGATAACATTTATTTATAATACGTGTTTTGAATACTTTGATTCAAATAAATATTGCGGTCAAAAGACAACTAGAGATCTAGTTAAATTTTATTAGTCAAATATTTCACGTAAGTAATTATGAAAAAGTTTATGATATGTTATCAGCAGAACTCTTAACGGATGCCTGATCATAAAATATTATCTTAGGGATGCACTTAGAAAGTAAATTGATGCAAATATTTTTGCAAGTTTGTTGAAGGTAAAAGTGTTTTGAACCCAGCCACCATGATAGTTAAAAGCGAATGAGCACCTGTCTCAAACCGCAGCACGTTTAACTAGTCAGAAGGCGGCTTATAGAGATTATTTGCAAACATGTACGTCACATTAAAACCACTCTTACAGCTTGCTGAGTAAGTAACGTATACATAGGTATTGACATATAGTAGAGCCGCGTCTTCAGTAAACTATTAATTGCATCATTAATTTAACACTTTAATAAAATTTACAGCATTTAAAAAAAGTCCAAGTTTTTTTAAAGGTAAATATGGACAGTAGTGTCGAAGACTTGAGATTGAAAGTAAACTTACATTATAATGTGGAAAAATGCGCTATTGTTTTCACTTAGTAATATTATTCAATCCAAAGACAACACTTTGTAGTTCTAAGTATTGCGCTTGACCTAATCAGCTGAGTGTGCAAAAGAGACCCTGAAGAGGGTTTCTTTTTTATTTGCAAATAATTGTCTTTTATAGTTAGGGTAAGTATTATTCTGTCAATCATATGTACTGTCTTTTAAAGCTAGAATGTTGTTTTAAAGTTTTCATGGTCTATAGGAAACAAGATCACCAGATTTGAATCCACTTGTAACACAGGTTGTAAGCTTGCCTGTACGCGAAGCATAAACAATTTTCGAAAAATTATCTAGAAGTTTATGTATAACCAATGGTAAAAGAATATATTTTGTCAGACGTATCGAGCATTGTTGTTGTTGTATTGTTATTAATTACATATTACTTAATTTATTTACAATTATCTTGAATGGGGTTTGCTTGAAGACACATAATTAGAAAACTCATTGCTATACCTACTTGAGTGAGTTGTATTTTGTTACCTGCGCCAAGAGCTAGTAAAGAATATTTTTATTGATTAAAGTCGTATTCTGAGCTAAAAAGCCTTTAAAAATGAAATGCTTTTAAAACACAAAGCGTTTCGGAAATAAAGTGTAAATCAGTTGCAGCTTCTTCTGTTCGTAGCTTATAAAAAATGACATATTCCATCAATATATCAAATGTGAAAGAATATCCTTTTATTCCCAGTAAATTAAGTTAACCAACATAAAAGAGTTTGTTTAAAACATTAGGCGGTTTAGATGTTATCTTCGTGTTTGGTGTCAAACTTCTCGCGTCATGCTGGACGCATTTTGGTGTTTTGTGATACCGATCTCGCCTCTTTGTGTGCGGCGATCACTTTATAAACAAAAATAGCGGGAGTCCACATAAATAAATCACTTCATTTTGATATTTACGAGAAAGAAATGGGCGCTAAGTGTGATTTTTTAGGTGCATAAAGTAGCTAAGTTAAGATAATGTAAGGCATATGAAATGTAAAATTCAATAATTTAACGTATTCAAGTGTCATTTACAAGAATTTTGTTTATAAATTAAATTAATGACAATATAAACTTGAGGTTGACCTGATGAACAGTGCCAATTTAGAATTAAAAATTAAAAGAATACTTTTTTAATTTTTTTTTTAAACCAAACAAACCAAACACGCAAGGTTGTATGTATAATTGGTCACTTGCCGTCTTCGTTTTTAGACTCTAGATATCATGTAACGCTGCCATATTGTGGCAAAAGTGAGTAAAAATCGATCATCGAAGAAACTGGGCTACTTTGACCGATACAAACATACTAGCGGGCAAATTAAATAAAAGCTTATGCCCTGTGCACACCTCATTTATAAGCGCTTTTCAGTTTTATAATACTTATAATGCGTGTTGCGTGTGGCAATAAAAATGTACACCTGTGCATAACGATTTATTTTAAATATATTTTTATAGTGATGGTCACATTTTATATAAATAATTGTTTAATAAAATTATTATTTCGTATTTTTATAAATGAATTATCCCTCGCCTAGTATACAAAAATCCATAACATAGAACGTGAAATCTTTCGTGATAATATTTCTGATCTGCCTCATTCATAATTATAGAATTATTACATCCTACGTAATTTTCTCGACACGCGCAAAGGAAGTAAGACCTTTACTTAAGAACATCGCTGATGTTAAACGACATAACTTTTTAATATATTTAATTTCTTTACTCGAATACTCACTTCACACTTGGCTTTAATTATATGTTACGCTGAACCCTCCGCGACGAAGAAGCCACAGCTGAAGTAAACCAAGTTGCCTTTTGTACGTACCGTATTTCATAGTGATTAGAATTCGTTTTTAACAGAAATTTTACATCTCAAAAGACGTCGACTGTACATGCTGAGCTATAATCTTGGTTCCTCTCATTATAAAGTAAAACTAGTAGCTTTGTAAAATAATGTTAAGGTTGTAAAAAACTTACGTAGCAGGCTTGTTATATTTTGGCTGAAATTAATTTTGGAAATTGCACGTATTTTCGCAAGACTAGGATGGAAACGTTCGTATCAGTTAGTCAGAGGTCAGGCCCTGTGTTGGTGACGGTATGGTAATAAAGGCCTAAGCCCATTTTGAATTGTCACATCAATTAACTGTTTGTGAAAAGAAATAAAGATGTTTCATATACTAGACTTCATTTTGCTTTTTTGCTTGTATTTATGCTTTTGCCATTTCCAGTTTCCGGGGTTTTTAATTTAGGGTCAACAGGGAGGATATAGAGAGATATCATAAGCGGCGATGGCCCAGTGGCGAGACCCCTTGCCTTTAAATTCAGAGGGTCTCGGGTTCAAACCCCGGTGGCGCACCAATGACTTTTCGAAGTTATGTGCGTAATTATCGCTTGCTCCGTGCTTGGAAAGCGCGTTAAGCCGTGGTCCCGGCTGTCA
Organism: Musotima nitidalis; assembly: GCA_949126915.1. NCBI lineage: Eukaryota > Metazoa > Arthropoda > Insecta > Lepidoptera > Crambidae > Musotima > Musotima nitidalis. The sequence continues at coordinate 7,229,823 of OX421418.1, read as the reverse complement.
TGTACATCTATGGCAGTCGTTATTAGGAAGTCAGTGTCTTCTAACAGACTGACAGCTGGTTTAACCATAGAATGATGTTTCCCTCTGGGTTGCGGAGGTCAGACGGCAGTCGCTCCACGTAATGACTGAAATTCAGTCAAATCTAGTTGAACCAGTGAGCAGACCCTGGACCCAAGCTTAAGTCTAGGGCAACCGGGATAATGCTAGGATATGAACAAATAGGATATAGAATATTACAAATACTGGAAAAAAATTGCAGAAGCAATTATAGTACACTACCTTCACAGCGTATTTCATAAGAAATATTGTGGAAACTACCAGCAGTGGAATAAGACTAGAACAAGAAGAAATCTTTTTTATTTAATTGCACCAAAACTATAGAGTAATTTACGGCTTCTGTATAGAATCAATTAGAGCTAAGTGTTAAAGAAGGGTTCGTGTCAGGAAAATAAACATACAATTAAATATCGGCAACACTTTCAAGTAAATTGGACGATTCCTTTTCTTGTGCGTACGCAGAAAATTGTTAAGTTGTTGATTATTTAATTGTACGTTGCAATTCTTGCTGTTTCTACTAGATTATTAAGAATAGTAAAACAAATGACACTTATCGTTTTGTAATGTATCCCTATTCTTACGTGTGTTTTTATAATTTACGCTCTCTCGTTTAAAGTCAAATTGAATGACTTTGTTTACTCTGGTTGGATGTCATGTGCTGTAGGTCGACACACTGCACTTATTTTTTCTTACTCCACTTATGTTTATGTATATTTTGCATGTTATTTCGTACGTTTTGCAACGTACGTTACGCCCTAGTTATCTGTGTCGAACGTCGTAATTATTACTTGTCAAGGCTTATAGTATTTTACGAATTACTTCACTATATGCTATTGTTGAAAATTACGTGCTATTTTTTAATACGACGTTAGTTTTGTTTAAAGTCTATGTTATACATTAGCACTTCTTCCCCGAGATTGCAAATTTTATTTAAAGCCTCGTGCTGTAATGCAACGATCGCAATCCCGCTGGGAACATCTCAAACAGTTGCTTAGAACACTCTTCGTTGTACAAGGGAGACACGTACAAGTAAGAAAAATATCTTCTAAGGTTTAAAGATTCAATACAAGTAGTAAGCTTACAAACCCTTATCAACTCACATTGGCCATAGAGTTCTCTCTGAGCTGCGTGAAAAGATGAAATAAATATAATTTTCACCTTTTAACACATTTTACTTATATAATATATGTAGGTATGTATTTGTATGTTATATCACATTTTTGCAGTTCTCATAACAATTCTATTAAAAAAACCAACTACAATTTCACGTTTACACAAATAGTCTTATAATATATTTTATTAAATATGAGATGAGAAAATTACTAACTACAGAAATGTGTTGTGAAAAGAAGTGGAATTTCCATTGGGAACTAATAAGCAATCGTATTTTTAAGCAAGTCTAACTGTATCCAGTTAACAACATTACAAGCAGCAATAAATTTCGTATAGTTGCATTTTATAACTCGATCAATTAATATTCTGTGGAAGTTTTCATTACTTTTTAATGAAACAGGAGCGCCTATCTGCCGATCGCTAATTTTATGTTTTAATTTACGCCTTTGCAGCGCATCTACGCGACATTAATCACTGTAACGGGATGTCGATGGGCATTTTCATACTGAGGCTTTATCTGCGTCGGAGGCCTCAGATCAGTGCCACGCCGCTTTGCTTCCAATAAAACCATCTTACGTGTACACGTTTTTATTACACCTCTTTACTTACAGTGTTTTACGCAATTACGCAGATGTAGTCATAAGTACATTAGAGTTATGCTACATCTAGTTAAATGAACTTAAGTCTGGAGATTAACGAATCCACATTAAGCGTCTCAGATATTTAATATGTTAGTGAACTAATAAAAACAAGCTTCAAAAGAACGTAATTATAATTGACATTAGTAGTCTACGCCAGCGCTGTTACTTTTTGCATCGACTGCTTTCCATCATGCCGGATGTCGGGTATGACGAATCACTTAAAAAAAGTGTTTTCAGACTGTGTCGTCAAAAAATTTTACTTAATTATTTTTAGATTAATTAGTTTATATTATACTTATTTTAGTTTAAGCTAATTGTTAAAGATTATGGGATTTTGGTTTTAGTTATCAATTCTTTCTGGACGCTAGGAGTTGGAATAGGAAGGCTTTAGCTGTAACTATGTAGATTTTTTAAGCTATTGCATAGTTTCTATTTCGGACCTTGAGCGTGGAGACCGAATCCAGAAATTCCGTAACGAAAAAAACCTAACACCTCCCACTCTAACCGGCAGAGCGGTGATACTTTTTAGTTTTTCCATCTATTCATAAATAGCAGAACTTTTAATGACATTTTGAAATATCTCGCTTGTCTCTTTAGTTCAGTAACCCGCCTTTAGATGGCATTGGTTGTTTCGGGTCGTTATAATTTGTTTTCTTATCGGTCACCACGCTCAAAGTGTAATTTGAATTATTATCAAAGAAAAATACAAAGAAAAAAAAAAAGAAAAAAATTCTGCATAAATAAAATAAATAAATAATTATTATTGCATAAGTTGATAAAAAATGCTATGCAATAGCTTAACCGTGGCAGTCACCGAGTGCTACTCGTCTTTTATATCATTACACTCATATCGTGGTACTCAAGCATACAGTCCACCTGTTAGGAAGTGATTACCGCTGTCTATGGACGTTTGCAACACCAGGGGTCAATTACAGGTCGCCGGTACTCTAAAAATCTTTTCACACGCCATTCGAAAACCTCATGCCTCGACAGGATATTCGATTCACAACCGATTCGAGTAATCGGTTAATTACTGATTAATCAGTACAATGAACCGCAATTTATGTCCGAGATCTGTTTATTTTCTTCTCCGTTCCCTTCGTGTACAACACAAGCCTAAGGGTTCTGACAGCATTATTTAAACTGCTCAATCGTAAGTCGATTAAGAAGTTTAATTATCAATAAAAGGAAGAGGTTCTTCATTCGATTTTTTGATTTTGAGGACGATGTTACGAAAATCGCGATTTCACCTTTGATAGTAAGTGACGTGGATACTTACTCATCTCCTTTACCTACTATTTATGTTACTCGTTCGCAACATATTGGTCAGAGCCAATTAAACTAATAGGAGAAGAAACTCTTTTTTTCGTGTATTTTTTTAATATTTGTAATGTACATAAGTACAGAATATTGTGCTGTTTGTTATAAGTAGATCTCATTAATATGTGACCCAGTGTTTGTGTTTTTTGTATTACGATTAAGAAATACTATTGATTTGTAAACTAAAAATAAAGCAATCAAAAGGGGTTTTTTTTTAATAAACAGGTATCTGCTCGCAAACAGTTTTTTTAAAAAATTATTTGATAGATCAAACCATTACATAATTTTGCTTAGTTATAAATCTTAAGATATATATTACATGTACTTACTATATAATCAACGACGTTGTTCACAAAGTACTATTAAATTATTACTCTAAGTGTACAAAAAAAATAGTTTTCATTATTTATTTTGAGTTACGTATAAATTAATTGTCCATTTCATACTCTTTAAGCTGCGATAGTACACTGTTACTAAATTGGTTAAGTGGCATCCTGAATAGATAAAAATTTGGAGATATTTGTATTGTAGTAATGCATAGGTAACACGCTTACCTTTCCTGGTTCTGCTAAACTAGCTAAAAAGAGTAGCCAAAAAGTCCGAATCTAACATTAGTCTGAATGAGCGGGACCGCGGCTATAAAGCTAAACTTTGTATTTCTCTCGATGTGCACTGTTCCTTGGTGATAAAAAAACACTAATTTATTTTCACTATATAAATAATTAGTACTTGATGGCCCTTTTTACTCCTCCAGGGGATGGATAGGACAAATAATTAACCGTGTTTAATTTACGAAGCGAACTATAAATTGCAATTACTTGAAATTGCTCCAATCAGAAATTAAATTGAATTCTAATTTTCAAATATTTCAAGGTCCATAGAACAGTTAAAATGATGTCCTATCTAACGAAATATCACAGTACTACAAATATTAATTGTAACTTGTTTAAATGAATGTTAAGCGAAACTATTTTAATAATTAAATAATATTTCAATCCATGAAAAAAATAACGTGTCCGATTCAAATCAATTAAGCTTCTGGGGGACCCTTGAGGCATTCGTGTGAACCTGGCCGATTGATGTACTATTCAATCATTTTTCTCACTCAGTCATTATTTACATCTTCCTTCCTTGTCTATCGTGGGTATTATAACTGCGAGAGAATATGTTTTATAGCGAAGATCCTTGATTGATGGAGGCAGAAACCGCCGCAAGACAGAATGTTGCTTTGAAATTTAATTTCACAAAATAGCTCATCTGTTTGTCATTAACATAGTTTGTTTACATTGGGCGGTTATAAGGTCATTAACGGTCGGGTCAGGGGGTGGTTGGGGAAATAGGGAACATTTGAAGTTGTTAGTTATGGAATGTAAAATAACGTATAATGTATAAACAGTCATAGTAAATAAAAGAAGGTGAAGATTTAAGTACATGTGCTTACATATTTAAAAAAAAGTTTCCATAGGTTTCTTACCGCACCCGTGTAATAATATTACTTAACATTTTGCAAGATTGAGTTGTCCCTTTTTTTTTTTGTTTTACGACGGTAACAAAATGCGTTGACGCACTACCTTCCGGCCAAAGGGGGACCGAAAGGGGATGTGGAACTCACCACCGGCAGACGCGACTGCCAGCAGTAATACCCACTAAAAACCTTCCGACGACGCCCGCCGCTTGTTGAGAAAAAGGCGGGGGCCAGTACCTGGGTTGCAGCGTCTGACACCCCGCCTGCGGCCAACGTCCCCCGAACCAAAACCGGGAGGACCTCCTCAGAGTGGCGCAGTGGATGCGCCCCTCCTACCTCCTTGTGCGACCATAGCGTGTGTGGCCGACTTCTCGGAGGGTCAATGGCCCCCTGCCCCCACTGCCTAAGACCCTCCTGGCGCTGCTTGACGGGCCCTCCTGGCCCGCCCGCTGCGCCCTCCACAGGTCCCTCTTAGTTTCTCCCCCGGTAGTCAGTACTAAGGGCACTCAGAGTCGTCGGTCTCTGGGTGTTACCTTTTCCCGGACTCCGGGAGGTACTCAGCCCCCCCACCACGACAAGGTGGAGACCAGTTGGGGGGGAAGATTGAGTTGTCCCTGATTAGACTAACAGCCTATGTTGTTTTGACGGGAATAATATGCCCCTTGGTCATGAGGTCATTCAAAGGCGTCCAGTTGCATCATAATGGTGGATCATACAGATTTTCCAACCGAAATCTTCGCGCAGCTTACACATCAAACAGTCACTAAGTTATTTTAATGAGCACGCTACACCGGTTTTTACTATCTTTTAGCATTCCTAAAAATATGAGATGTTACGGTAAGTGATAGGCACTAGGCGAAGGGTCACCAAAATGTAGGTAAGCTTTAAGCATAGGTCACAAAGTGTTTGCGACGTGCTTAGGTCGACCGCACGTAATACGTTGATTTCTATTGCTCCATTTCTCGTATGTTAAAAATCATTTAATGTTAACGTTTAATTAAGCGCGTTAAATTTTAAGTTTGATAAGAGCTCTATCGAGCCAAACTTAAATAAATGATTTTGATTTTTACGTTTGTATATTCCACAATTTCAATTAAACTTTCCTTAGTAGAACGTTACAACAAAGTAAATATTTTAAAACCATTCATGGCTCACAAGAGCATTTAAAATGAAATGATCAGGACTTTATGACGAGTAATATATAAACTTACTGGTGGTCTCTGCTTTGTATATTAATTGATATCTCAAGTTTAATTAGTGATCTCATAATTTTCAAAATTAACTTATAAAATGATTTTATTCAAGTTTTTGCGCTTAAAAATGAAGGGTATTTAAAGTTTTATTACAGTTATCGAACATATGTTTGCAAAACAACACAACAAAGTTACAAGTCAAGAAGAATCAAATTCTTATTATTTTTAACTGAGATTAAGGAATAGGAACTCTTTTGATTTATATAACAAGCATTTTCTCCACAGTAAAATAATATCAAAGAAAGACTCAATAATGTACACAAAGGGACTTCTTCGCGGGAAAGTGTAGGGTCATGTCTGTAGTTTTGTTTTATTTTCTAAAATTTGTGATATTTCGAACATTAATGTGTAATAACGGTGGATTATTAACCTTTAATTGTTTGTGAACGTACACGAGTGTTGGTAAATTAAACAAAACTGTGCAACATAACTTTTCAAATTCTCTCAAGAAGTCCATGTGAGATCTCAGTATAGCCCCACATCTTTACTGAGGACTCAAGGGGTTTAGGGGAGGGCATCTCATTTACCATTTTTATTACTACTCATTCTCATTGACTATTATTTATATGTTAGTTATATATCTCTTACCTGACACTGGCTAAATGTGCTAAACGCACGAAGCGCATGAATGTTCTGCACAAATATCACTTGCATGTAGTCGACTGTTTATATAAAATTGTAACAAAAAAACAACCGCTTTTGACAAAACCTCGGCAAAGACATTTTTATCTTATTTTATTCATGATATCTTTAATTTAGCTTTTTTAATAATGTAATTCAATGTGGTACAGTTATGGTATTGTTTTATTGTACTTTAACCTGTAACTTTAATTAGGAATTTACATAGTTTTTTTTTAATTGCATGCTGTCTTCGTCTATAATCGTAATGGCATTGAGCTAAATACTGCTATGGTTAAATCTTTTTTTGTATAACTAATGTTTGTTATGTTGGTAATCAATTTAATAAATAAATAAATAAGAGTTCATTTCACAGCCTAACCGCCGTAAGAAATCTATTTTTAAATTAGTGAATTTGTTCAAAATAAACTCTGTGGAAGGTAGTCGTAAGCATCATTATTAAATACTTTTATCAAAAAAGTTATACAAGCAGTTTTAGTACATATCGTCCTCACTGTTAACTGATGACTTGAAGGTGTATAATTATAATCAATTCCGTTTTGGTTCGTCTTTCCTTTCTACCGCTAACATTGACATACCCTACGTCTCTTCTCATTACGCGTTTATATCATAACAGTCGAGTTTCTTTGATAACTTCAAGTCACAGGTACTATATTCATACTACATTTAGCAGTAAACAGATATGAAGAAGCGAAACCGCGATTTTGATATGTAGTTTTTTTAAGTTCTAAAAGCTTCTTTCCCTAACCCATGGTTAGCTTATGCTTAGTTTAATCACTGTTGATATAGTCTAGGCAGGCTGCGCAATAACATTTTTACGAGTTCCAATCAACGGTGCACTTATTTAGCTAATGATTTCGTTTTATTTTTACATTTCATTGGTCATAATTATAAGTGCAATTGGCAATTACATATTTTGTTAAAATGCTCGCAACATTGTTTGCAGTTTAATCAAAAAGTAATAGCCTTGTTTACGATTGCGGATGGAATTTCCATTTTGTGGTTGTATTTTTTATTGGTAGATCACTTTGCTAATATTATTAAAGCATGTTTTTTTGTGAGCTTGTTTGTTACGCCATCTCGTCTGAACTATTGGAACAATTGTGAGGAAAGGTACGTTTGAAACTCAAGAATGTACATAAGCGTGTAACTCTCACTGCTAATTTAATTGAAAGTAGGAAAAATATAACTAAAAACATTTGATAAGCGATATATAGACAACTCGATAGACTTGACCAATTTCATTTTATAACACTTCGCTAAAGAATTTCTGTAATGCACCGTACGCGCTACAGTCATCTTTGAGGAGTTAATGAATTCCCTGCCGATGTCATGCAGTGTGATGATACAAAGAGCCATTGGCATTATAAAAAAAACAGTTGATGTATCAAAACACCGTTCGTTTTGATGATTATCAATATGGTCCGAAGATTACTCTGCAACTTTTGACCCAGACTATTTCAATGCTTCAGAAAGAAAACTGCAAACAATACAACAATTCAAATTAAACCTCTTCTCAGTACTTTTTTCTCTTTTAAATACAAAGATTTGAAGTGGGGCGAGCTGTGCATCGTCCAATGTCCTACACCTGCGTCCGGCCTTATTTGGCCACAGCGTAATAAATTAACATGATATTGATTATTATACCTCTGATTATTATTACTCTGCAATTATTGTGACATGATCTGACGCGCAACATCGGATTATATCAAGACGCGAGCAACTATGCGAAAATTAAGCTTCACTGCTCCTTCCATTAGCGAATGCTTAATACTCGTATAATGGAATAAAATCAACTCATCCCGTCTTTTACTGCTATAAGAAACGTGACTTGATAAGTGTTATGAGTTGAGTTATTAATAAAATCAATTACTTTGTGTGCAAGTGGTATTATGGGAACATAAAACACAAACAATATTTTATTTATTTTGCTAAGTGACAAGACGAACGTGACGATCATCTCATAGCGAGTGATATGTCTGGTTATAACAGTCGATTCAAAAAAATCCTGATTGAGACTCTATTGCGCTCGTCAACTGACGACTAGGATGTATGGGTATCCTATCAAGATCTTAGGATCCCAAGCCAACCTCACCTGCAAGTGGTGTACCTGCCCATCAACGGACAATGCTCTGGCAATCACGAATGTTCCCGGTAAGCGGCAATAGGCTCACCGCCTATCACGTGGGACCAACATCATAACTAGCGAAATGTGGGCATTTTATATGCCTCTGCTTATCCCTTCGGGGTAAAAAGCGTAATTGTATGTACCAAATAATTCAGCTACCTTGAAATTTCATTATACAGTATTGTATAAGTCGTTAATATTAAGCAACATTATTGCTACCATATTTCTACTCTTTTAAGCATACTAAAGTATATTTCAAGATACGTGTCTTTGCGATTGCTGTCACTTGTTTTTTAAAAGAGGTACCTCGATATGTTATTATTCATATAACCAAAAACTTCATATCGTAGTATACTAGGAAAACATATGATACTCTCGCTTTTAGCCCATTCATTTGATAAATCTTATTGCAAAATTTTAAGTTTAACAAATTTCATCGTAATCCAGTTGGTTCGAATCATGTTTCTTTGACTAATGGACAGATAGACACACAAATTATCATATCAAGGTGCTCTTTTGTCATTCGAATTTGAATCCGAATGTGTGCGATTCTATAATAAAATCCCAAGCAATATACAGCAATTAAATTGTTTGGTTGCAAGTGAATCTAAGCTTCGTGATTTTAGTATAATTATATGTTATTTGTTTTTGTTATTTTTTTTTATAATTTTGACGTTTTCAAGTACTATGTAATAGTTTATGAAATAAAAAGAATTTTGAATTTGAATTGAATTTTGAATTAATGATTTAATTTTAGACCAAATAAAAAGAAATAAAATGTATCTTAGTTTTTCTGTTTTTATATTTCTGTGTGTGTGCTAAATAAAAAAAAAATTGAGTCTTCATTATATAATATTACAATATCGTAAAGGTTAAAAAATTAGATAGTTTTGGGAATACTCAAATATATTTTTGATATTATTTATAACGCCATCTAGTAGGAGCTAGAATAACTTGTAGTATAAGTCTTATAAGAGTAATACAAATAGTACTGAAGTTATAAGAGAGAGTATGAGCTATAAGAAAAGTAATGTTTTTAGACACATTTCATCGTCCTAGCATTATCTCATTTTTGTTCAGTCTCAGGGTGTTCTTACCTATTTAGATTTGGCTGAATTACAGTAATTAGACACAATGTAGTCGCATTTAAAAGACCCAAGACTTGGGACATGAGGCAGCTTGGAATATCTGCATACACAGCTTAAGGAAGTAATTACACACAAGTAGTCAAAACAATAGTACTCGTAAACAGCGAGCGATCCGTACCGAGGCTTCAATGGCCTGTCTGTTCGCTGCCCCACTTAAATCCGTCGTTGACTCCGCCTGATTTATATTGTTTCCAATAGTAAGCAGTCGGTGTTGTTCAAAAAACTTATATCGCTCCTCACCATGGAGAGAGCATCGTAACAAGCAGGACTATAGAGCTTTCGATGGCTGTTTGCCTACAGTACAAAATTAGTCATTAGGTACATGTAGTCCCATTTAATAGACCCGGGACTTAAGTCCTACTTTTGACTTGACATAGATACAAATGAATTAAGAAAAGTATAAGAAGTAATTAGACTTATGTACTCCCGTTCAAAAGTCTCGGGACTGGTACCTACTCTTAGATATTAACGAATCTATCCATGTAATTATACATTTTAACTAGATAATTAGACTAGACACATGTAGTCAAAACAATAGTACTCTTAAAGTCCGGGCGATCCGTACCGAGGCTTCAACGGCCTGCCTGAGTCGCTGCCCCACCTGCATCCGTCGTTGACGCCACCTGATTTATATTGGTTCCATACTAAAACGACACAAGTAAAACAATACATAGCCACTACTACGGTTATCTGATATTAATGACATCTGAAATATATCTGAAAGTTAAATATATTTAAATATGTAAAATCATAAAATATGTTTATTTCTGTTGTAACAAAATGCTACATCAAAACCAACGCAATTAATTAATAAGTAAATTATAGTCACTATTTCTTAATCTTTAATTTGGATTATTTATGTTATTATAAAACACGACAAAATATTATTTGAATTGGTTTGTAGACGTTGAGTTTTCAATGTCCCTGTATGATTTATTTTATTTTGCAATCCAACTAGCTATTAAGCGTGCCACCTATATATATTATAATAAGAAAACTATAAATAATAAAAATATTTTAGACCCAATTATTATGTATTATGTAATTGCAGTCGTTAATAAATTAAAACACAATCTGATCATTAATTTTACTAGACTAAAATAATAATTACTATTGTACCAAAAGTTAAAAATGGTAAGGGTCGCTCTCCCTTTGAACAGGAAGTTGGCGAAAAAAAATCAATCGGGGTTAAAATTCGAATTGGATCGTCCATCATTCTTTTCCGTTTGTGAGTCCAATAAGATGACCAGATTGGCCGGACGAGGTGGGATAATAATATGCCCCTTCGCTGTGTATATTGCAGGGTATTCACATTCAAAATATCAAATCATTGTCGGTACTATTAAATGTATGCTGCTATATATGTAATGTAAAACTAAAAGCTTCGGAAGAGCGTTAATCACTTATGTAGTAGTGATTAAGCCAAGAGGCTCTATTGGGCTGTTTAAAAAATCTTGTATATACATTCCGAACATATACGCGAAGGATAGCCTACTTTATTCTTCTTTATTTTATCAAATTTTTATAACTTTTGTTGTTGTTGGCCAAACATTAAAATAATTTAGCTAATTTCTTATGACTCTTTGGTCTAACTAAAATCTAACAAACTATCTTTTTTAATAAAGAGGGCAGAAGGAGAAAAAACTACGATGATTAATTATGAAAGTGAAATGGGCGATCTGTTAAAGTATCTAACAATCATTGTGAGCAAGGTAGTTGGCATGTTTACTCCAGTGCAAATAAGTAATAAGTGCAAATAAAATATTCTTTTCTATTCTATTCAGGAAAAGTCTTGGCTCTGAAATTTTACAGAGCTTACAGAACAAAGACTTATCTTTATTTCCTACAATTAATAAAATTTTGAACAATAATGTGTAATGTATTTATTTCGCCATAGCAATTTGTTTCATGAAACAATGGCGCTTCTTACCTTGTGTCTTGCACATCACTTTTATAAAAGATACTATTCTATTTTTTATGTTCAATGTAAATTGCACATGTCAACTGATGAATTAAAGGGCACACGTGAAATTATTGGATACAAATTCCATACGTTGTGGCGAACAGAGGTACGGCGCGCCGTGAGACAGCGGCTTATTGTTACTCTCAAAAACAGACATCAATTAAGGGGTCGTAAGTGAGCTCACATCACTTGGAAAACAGACATGTTCAACTTGTATAAATAAATGAATAAGCATCACAATTATATTTCCGAGACAAATATGTTTGAAACTAAAAAGATTATAAGCTTGTCATAAATACTTGGCATACATTTAATGCATTGTTTTTTAATCGTTTGATAAAGACGAGAGGTTATTACGTATGTGTGCGGTGCTCGGGTATCGAACCAGCATTTGCAGCTAGATCCGGCTCGAAGAGTAAGAATTGAGATAGCTTCATGGAAAAAAAAAAGTTTATACTATAATAGTAAGACTGATAAACAAGGGAGGAAAATCTATAGCTACCCGTAAGGACCTATAGAAACTGGTGGTTGTATGTGAAGTGAGTTGCGCAACGCCATACGTTCATTACCCGAAAGTAGCCTTTTGGGGAGGTGCCTAGTTATTTTTACTAAGCGGCATAATAAAGTGATATAGTAATAATTATCACGAGGAATATCAATTTCCAGCTGTGCCAAAAATATTGCGAATTATGTGTCCCTCTAACATATTTCGCAGTTTTTTTGGCAAGAAAATAGCTGATTTAAGAATAAGAACTATAACACAAAAATAAAATTGCATTTATCTGAATCCGGTCTAAAAAACAGAGAAATGTTGTATCTCTTCTCGATCTTGTTATGTTACACTCTTCATAAAGCCATACGGCCTATTAAAGAACGTCAGTTAATATTAAGAATCGAAGCGATGCGCTCATAACCGGCGATTGCACTCTCGTAAGATTATGAATGAAGTCACTCATTGCTAACGAACACCTCTTTAAGTCAATAAAAATATTAATTGAAAATAACGCGTCGTAAACTAGAGGAGTTAATGCTCCATGTTACACCAGCATAATTGTTTCCTCTATTGATGTTGCGTTAACTGTTTAAGTCTGTTTATGTATTTGATAAAGTTCAGTTCAGAGAGCGTTATTTTTAATTACGTCTTTATTCATCTCGCCAGTCGGCGTAACGAAGCCGAAACAATTTTATGTCGTCCATAAGGAATCTTAATGCGTAATCCAATTCGATTTTCGAAATGTTTGATTGTATGCGGCTTGATGAGATCTGAGTGGGCTTATAGCTGTATTTTAACTTAATGGCATTTACTTTAATATGATCAGGAAGATGTTATGGTATCAAGACGTAAAGCGAATGTAACTGCCGTGTCGGTTCGTAAAGTATACTTGGAAATTATCACCTTCCGAAATTAATAACAGAATTAGAAACACTGTATATGGTTGCTCACAAATCGACCTGCATATTTTGTTGCTACCTTAACACGTGTGACTTGCAATAGTTGATTTAATTTGATTTGTTTTGTTTTGTTTGTAAGCTCAGTTTGCTTGTAAGTTTTGCTCACTCTCTCTCTTAATACGTAATGGTTTGGTATTATATAATATAAAGACATTAAATATAATAGTAATGTACTTTAAAAAAATATATATAAAATCTCTTTTAGGCGTTATTAGATGTAACATGATTTAGAATATAAAATTTTATGTTTGTCTTTGAAATTTTAATTTTATCATTATATTTAAAGATTTTTAAATTATTAGTATAATATAACCAATTTTTTTATCGTATTCAGATTCATTTGTGTTAAATTCTTTTAATTAGAATTAGGTGTGCAGTTATAAAGTTCGAATAAAAACCTTAATATATCTTAAATTAACCACCAAGCTAACAACTTGGTTATTTCCGACTAATTCAGTTAAAAGGATTTTAAATGCTACTAGAAGTTAGATGGCTGCATGAATCACCCACTTTATTAACCCTAAGTCGACTCACTTAGGACAGTAGAAGCACCTTGTTAATTTTATTAGCCTATGTTTTTATGGTCACTAATAATAGAAAAGTAATATTCACTTAAAATATGAAAATAATCATAACATTTATTTATTTTATTTACGCCATTCTATCACTTATTCAATAACACAGGTTGCGTATTTAAATTACGTCATATTATGTTAAGTTAATTTTTATACATACATACAATCACGCCTTTTTCTCCCGAAGGGGTAGGCAGAGGCATACTAAACGCCCACACTTCGCCAGATCTATAGTTGGTCCCACGTAGTCCCGCTTACCGGTCACTATGTTCGCCAGAGCCTCGTCCGTTGATCGGCAGGTGCACCACTTGCAGGTGAGGTTGGTTTGGGATCCTAAGATCTTGGTAGAATCTCCATACACCGTCAAGTAATTTTTTACTTATTTAATACATCCATTGTGTTACAAGTAGGTTTGCGTCTTTAGAATGCTCGCGAAATTTTAACTCTATGCTATCTTTTTCTAAGCCAATGCTTGAAGGCTACGATCATCTCTCGATATTATTTCAATGCCATACTAGGTAATAAAATTCAAGTTTGGCCACATATTTTGTTCCACGAAGGTGTATAGTTTGTGAAGTAAACGCTTGTAGAATCTTGGCTCTATATGAGGGAAAAAGAAGTATGTACTTAATGGCTTTTAGCAGAGGAGTCGAAAAGAGCTCTTTCTTTATCCATCTGATAGCCAGATCTAAAATGACATGACATGAATTTTAGATATAGACTAGTGCTTTCAACTTGCATAGCAATTTTTTTTTATATGGCTCTAAATAGTCACCCAAACCAAAGCCGAACAAGCAAAACGACCATTAATAGTTAAACTAGTATCATTCATCTTGGTAAAAGAGAACCGAGCAAGATTCCTGGTGAATTATCTAATTGGTATATTACTTTCATTTTACTGTTGACGCGTCCATACATTAAATTAGACGAAACTGTTCTAGCATCTTTGCTACTTTTAGAATTTTACCGTTCGATTGAGAACTATAGATTTTATGCAATTGTTTTTTTACTCTGTAGTGATTTCTAAAATAGATTTATTTAGTTAATATAGAGTAACTTTGTAACTTGAGTATTAACACCAACCCACAACACAGTTTAGTCTCTAAATTCTAATTTCATGCAATATTGCAGCACGATATTAAATCTTAGACCATTTACTAATTTAGTTATGAATATATTTTGTTTGCTTTGTTTGTTTTAATGTGCCCGTTATAAAGACCACAGCCTGCCTAATAGAAAGCCACAAATAGTACGCAGTCGATGCAGTCCAAAAAATTTCTCTATACCGTGAAACATCCATGACGACCTGCATAACTTTCGCTTCACAGCTCGCGTATGGAACCATAGAAGCTATGAAATATTTATACACAGTGTTCAAGTAAGATATCTGGATTGAGGGCCCATTTATTTAAATCTATAACAAATTAAATAAGACTGTGCGGTTGAGACTCTTAGATTTATTTTATTTAGCCATAGGGAGGAAGCATTGGACAGCAACATGTAATATTCGAGGTAAGAAATTATATAGTATAGTATATGTCATTCCAGCGTCTATATTAATTATTAATTTTCCCCTATTGCAAAAATTATATAAAAAGTCTATATTGCCATTAATGACATTCACATTCAAAACCTCTATTGCCTTCGTTAAACAATAATTTCGTCTGACATTGACTGCACCTTATGCAACAGCCTTGACGAACTTAAGGCCAAATGCAATTACTAATTTCGTATGCTCCCAATGAAATGTGCCGACTTAAGGAACATTAGATATGCTTGTTGGCATGATGATGTTGTTAGCACCGAATCTTTTTACCCGATGTTTTGTTTGAATGCGTGCTCTTGTGTCGAAAATGCAATTTCATTATAATGGTAATGAATGTTATTTTCTAACTCGACTTTTTTTTATTATATTTTTAAGTATGTCTGAATACTTTGCAAGTCCGTTGTATGCAACCGTAACGAATCTGTATCGTGAATATTTTTTCGATACGTTGTCAAATTATAATTACAAGAATATTAATATGGGGCTGGTCAAAAGGACTCTGAAACAGACAGCAGTATACGAAAATGTTATAGTGGGATAGTTCGTAGGAGTTACTGCGGCCCCGAGTGTACCTAAGCATAATTAAAGTATTGTAGTAACTGGAAGGATAGCTGCCTACAATTAACCATTTTAAAAGTTTTCAGCTGTTGCTAGTATTTTTTTTAAGGATATTTAAAAATCAACTTTTTGAGTTGATGAGAAAAATGCCATTGAGAATATTAGTCTTAAATTAGTCTTGGGTTTTAGTTAAAGGCTCCTATAGACCCAAGATTCTAGTTGAACTATTAAGCGATTTCGGTAATGAGATCAAATTGGTTTAAAGTAATTGCTTACGGAAGTGTATTTTGCCGACTGGTATATTTTTTATAATTTTTTTATGATTTTATGTCTCTGCATAAATAACGAACACTAAGTTTATAGATAGACAAACATAAAAGCGCTACTGAGTCTCGTCCAAAGGTTTGACAACTTCCAGCCTCCCGAACAGGCCGGTTTCCGAAAATAGACCGCATACACACGCTGCGGCAGTTTATACAGAAGACCGAGGAGTATAACCAGTCACTTTGCTTAGCGTTTGTGGAATATGAGAAGGCCTTTGATTCAATCGAGAGCTGGGCAGTGTTTCAATCCCTGCAGCGATGCCGCATTGATCATCGGTATATCGAAGTGCTGAGGAGTTTATACAGAAACCCCACCATTTCCGTACGAGTACTGGACCAGTGCACGAATCCTAACCTCTTGAAAGGAGGCTTGTCATATCACCGAAACTGTTTACTGCTGTTCTGAAGGAGGTTTATAACTACAAGCTACTGGACTGGGAAAATTAAGCCGTCAATATAAACGGCGAATATTATGACTCACCTTCGATTTGGTCAAAGCGGAATCGCTTGTGGATCTGGGCACAATGCTAAGAGACCTCGACAGAGCTTCCTAAAGCGCAGGTCTTAAAATGAACATGGATAAGACGAAAATCATGTCAAATATCCATGTTGTGCCAGTAATAGTAGAAACCTCGGCCCCAGAAGTCTTTATATCTGGGACAATAAGTCCAATCAGGTAGCTTCAATTTCGAGAAAGAGTTCAATCGTCGAATCTAGTTCGGTTGGGCAGCGGTCGGAAAACTGCTAAATATCTTCTCGTTCAAAATACCGCAGTGTTTTAACACGACAGTCTTCGACCAAAGTGTGTTGCCAGTGATAGCGTATGGTAATAAGACGCCGCAGTGACTAAGGGCCTGTTAAAAAAACTAAAAGTTGTTCAGCGTGTAATGGAGACAGCTAAGGCATCGCGCTCGTCGTGCTCTTGGCCATCATGTGTGCTTGTAGCCAGCCTGCCGTGCGACGGGGGGCTGCTTCGAGGTTAGCCCCTGTTACTTTAAATGCACTTTCTGATATGCTTGGAGTTTCTCTACGTGATAAAATCAGAAATGAGGAAAAGCTGAAGTGACCGACATACCAAGGCGAGTTTGCAAGATAAAGTGGCAGTGGGCGGGGCAGATAGCTCGAAGGACTGACGACCGATGGGGCGTTAGGTTTCTTAATGCCGACCACGAACCAGCAAACATACTAGACGGCGGCCTCCCACCCGATGGACCGACGATCTGGTCAAGGTGGCGGGAAGCCGGGGGATGCAAGCAGTACCAGACAGATCTACGTGGATAACAATTAGCTTCTCATTTGAAGTCCAGTGCTGAACATAGGCCTCCGCCGTTTCAGCACTTGACTTGAAATGATTTATGAAACAATTACACATAACAATTTAAAGGTTAATCATTCTGAAAGCATAATTTAACTCTTATTAATCTTATACCCTTGGTTGCTTATGTTAATTTAGAGGTTATCCACACGCATCAACAAATCATAATTGTCTTTAAAATTATAATAATTAGCGATCATTATTCCTTGGTTATATTTTATAAGCTGTTGATACTACAGTAACAAATTGCCAGGCCGTGGTGAGACATACTGAGCGAAAGCGACTAATCGCGCGTAATGCTTCAATGTCCTTGATGAAGTGATAATTGTGCTTATTGATGATATCCGTTTAAATTAACAGGTATTTGATTGCTGGTAATGGTTAATCGGTACTGACAAAGGGATTTGTTGTATTAATTTTATAAATATCTGTGCTGCTTATAGTAAAGCAACGTTTTAAATGAATAATATTATCGAAGATCGTATTTTTGATAGGAAAGATAGTACCTATAAAGTTGAATGGATATAAAGTAGAAAGAATAATTAAGATACTGAAATATTCATTTATTTTGATTATTAGTTTAAGCTTTTGTAACACAATGCTTATAAGGCACAATTACACAATTTCTCGTTCAGTGAAAAAAAAAACATTTCTAAGTATACAACGTAGGTATTCGTATATCAACATAGAGCAATTTGAAAACAAATAAAAAACTGAAATATTCAAACATAAAATAACTCAGTTATAATTCATGCATAACTCATTTTAATAGACGACTATTTTTTTACTTACACACCCCCCGGGTCCTTACGGATGACGGCGATCGTATCACGTCGCATCTACGTCACTGCAGTTGACAAAGTGTTGACAGTTCATCGATATGAGTGCCCGAGACGGATCGCTCATCTTCGAGTATAATATATGTAGTGTATATGCCGACTGATAAATTCACTTATGACAAATCACCACTTGTAGATACGATTTGGAGATAATTACTGTGTTAATTTTATGTTTAAAATTGCTTAGATTTATCTGCCTTCAATTATAAGGTTGTTGATTGATTGTGCATATATTTTTTTATAATCTTATAGTAAGTAATACAAAAAGTTTTAAAATGTATGTTGATTCCTATTTCGACTGAAGACCTATTTGGCGCAGTTTTTGGTGTACCTGTTCTTACGCTCCAAAGGACGTTAGTTTGATTCTTACATAGGATAAATATTGTTGTCATTTGTCTAGGTTTAGGTGTATTTTATTTATTTTGATTTGCCTGAATACAAACTATCTTAAGTTGGGGATTATAAGATAAAGATGCATAAAATAGTATTGTGTTACTTTATTATACTTTACTATACAGGATGGTAGAATTAGTAGATAATTTGACTAATGTACCTTCTGGCAAATTTATGTATAATCTCCTGTTTCCCAATTAACTCGTGTGCTTGCCATTAGTTGATATCATAAGAAGATCCTTTAATATCCATAAAAAATGATTCGTGAAATCTCTTCCCTTTTATTTTATTAATTATTTCTTAACTTTTGAGTAAATAGTCAATAAAATTATGATCTTCAAATCCTATTTTAGTTTCTCAAATTGACTAACTATATTTGTCATTTAAAAAATGAATATAATGCGACACTTCCTGAAACTAATGATTTATTTAATTTCTCACGTTTTGTGAAAGCTGTCATTAAATCACACGTATCACTGTCAACCCTAATTTAGGGTCAACAACGGCTGTCAAGTTCCTGTACACATTTATTGTAAAGTAAATAATGTCTACCGAAGCGAAATGGCATTTTAAAGAGTTTTAATGCAGCATAAATATCCTCGAAGCAGTACAGAAGTCCTAAAACATTTTTATTACCGGCCACTTGGTAAATTTATTACACATTTTTACACGATCTTGCGATTTATCTTCCCTTTGAGGCTAATTAATTATTTCATTTATAATTTTTAGCCACTCTTTTATAGGTTTGTCAGTGTTAAATTGTTATAGGGAAATATATTGCTGTCTTTATTTTTGCTATTTCAGATAGTAATCTATTGAAATAACTCAATGCTTTTGATTTTTTATTGCTACTAAGAATATACTTAAATGTACAGCTTTTAAATGTTAAAAGGAGACTGAATTGTCCGTGCGATAAATACATTATGATACTAATATATTATAGAAAATATAAGTATAATGCCCAATTTGCTGCTACATTTTGGACTCTACTAATAGTACAGGCCCAACTGGTAGTTTCATTATTGTCCTGAACTCAGCCAGTTGATACCCCACAACTGAGCACGGACTTCTCCTCACAAACTAAGATAGGAGGATTTTAATGGGACAGAAATGGCAGTAATTATTCTTGCTTTTATACACGGGAAAGAGACGTGACGTTATGAACATTTTATTGCTTTAACACAGCAAGACCTTAAGGCATCCTTAGCTTTAATCTATTTTCCAGTGCTGGTAGTATTGCAAGTCGTTGGCTTGACTCCACCTGATGATTATACTTAAGTAATATTTTACTATTGAATAAAATGAGGTTTCCCTGTTAACTAAATATGTTACGACAAACAAACAACAATATAGACAACAAAGTAATCTTAGAGTGGATACTTTTCTGTGACACTCTTTAAGTTGGTACTTAAATATAATAATATCTTTTTTCTTTTGTTCTTGTATACAACGACAGAGAGTGGTCCACAGCCTACACGACCCGACAAGCTCCGAAGACTCCTGTCACAACGTCAGCACGTCCCGCGTCGTCGCCCAACGACGCATGAATAACTGCGTGTTGATTGGAATTTTAATAAGCGGGTAATGGGCGGGACAATGATGAGAGCGTCGCCGGTGGAGATTCTATCATGTACACGAGATAAGATTCAAATCACCGGCCGTTTCAAAGGCAAATTGTGAACGGATCTGTCGATAGACCACTGGTCTTCGCGATAAGCTACCGGTGTTGATCACTTTGATCATTAAAATAGATTCAAGAGTATGTCCTTTAA
The DNA here is from genome assembly GCA_949126915.1 of Musotima nitidalis. Taxonomy (NCBI): domain Eukaryota; kingdom Metazoa; phylum Arthropoda; class Insecta; order Lepidoptera; family Crambidae; genus Musotima; species Musotima nitidalis. The sequence goes on along the minus strand of OX421418.1, from coordinate 7,209,323 downwards.
GCTTTGATTCAGGAGATTCTTGACCAACGATTGACGATACACATCTCATTAAAAGAGCTGCGCTGAAAAGCTAATTAATGGCGAGCTTGTTTAAATTTGGTACATTTATATCCAGGTAATTTTCAGAAGGAATCCAATTAACCCTGAACTGAATAAATAGGTAACAAAATTTTAATATCGTTTTTTTGGGATATCCTTTAGAGGCGCATGGATAATTGAAAAACTTATATTATTATGCTCAACTTTAAATTATATAGTGCAGACTTCAATAGTACAAAATTAGACGTTTAATCGTTTGATGATAATCTAAGTAATAAAATAGAGACATTTCCGTCTAGAAATTTAATTTCACGGTCAGAAATTTTGTTTAGAAAAATATAGCTAATCTCCTTTCATTCTGTGATTGTGATAGAGCTGCTTTTAAAGCATTTAATTAAATACACAGTATCATAACCGTTGTATTGGCCAGTAGGACTTTAATTTGAAAGTGACATAAAATCACAGTGTAATGTATTGTTTGCGCGTGGGAATGTGTGAAGCATTGAGAACTTAATTGCCTGTATTCCTGTATGGCGTTAGGGTGACATATTTAGTAAAGCTATTAGCCACTGGGCGACACTTCCGCGCTGCAATTACCCAGCTGTATCAAACGGGCAAATCATCATGTGACTATGTAGACAGTTCACTGTACCGTGAGAAGTTTACCAATTTTATTGTAATTTTAGCTTTCGATCACAGTTTTGTCAGCTGTATGTAGATGTATTTACTCATTTCTGCATCAAATTTATCACATAATATGGATGAGAGAATTATGAATACACAATCCATCCTTTCACTTTTGAGATTCAAATTAGGAAGTGCACAAACAAATTTTATAAATTATGGTATAATTTCAGGATTTGTTATTATGTACAAAGGAAAAATTTACTGATCTGTACATATACATTCAGGTATATTATACGCCTACACTTCGCCAATTATATAGTTGGTCCCACGTAATAGGTGGCGAGTCTATTGCCGCTTACCGGACACTACCAGAGCCTCTTCCGTTGATCACCAGGTGCACCACTTGCAGGTGAGGTTGGCTAGGGCTCCTTAGGTCTTGGCAGGATTCCTATACACCCCATGATAGTAACAAGAACTTTATACTGATCTGTACTTTTTATTTAATGCCGAATGGTAAGTGTAACGCTCTTTCGCAAGCAACGTATAGTTTATAAAAATATATTGAATAAAACACTTCCATTGAGATTTAATGAGGTGCTGAAATCATATCAAAATAGTTACTTATATTGCATTATATTTGATTATATTCAGCGAGAAATTCAGTCTTTTAAGGTTCCTATCGAAAATAGGTGTGTACGGAGATCCTACCAAGACCCTAGGAAACCACGTTAACCTAATCTGCAAGTGGTGCACCTGCTGATCCACAGACGAGGCTCTGGCAAATATAAAAGTTCCTGATATGCCGCAATAGGCTCGCCACGTGGAAACCAAAAAATGATTAGCAAGGTCTGGGCGTATAGTATGTCACTGCCTACCACTTCGGGGATATAGGCGTGAAAGTATGTATGTGCGTATATATCAAAAATATCGACGTAATTAATTATGAATTAATTGTGAAATAATATAATGTGCATTATATTTTAAAAGTAAATTATTTCATATTCATATTGATGTTTATTGATGGATGAAAACCGTTAGCTGTGAACAGAACATTTGTATAGTAATTTTCGAATGAAAGAAAGACCTATACAGCGTCAATTGAAAGAAATACAGTTTTTTTATAAGTACACCTTGATTGCCGGAAAACTATAAAGTGATAGAAACAAGAACTTTATATTACATGACTGTAACAATAAATATCCCACCGTGTTTTTACTGAGCAATAAACTTCTTGCCTTAGTCTATACGTATGACTAATTTGTCAGATTTCACGCTGCTCTGGCGCCAGTTGTTATAAAAACAAACAAACGCCTCCTGGTCCTAATGAGTGTGTAATTTAGTTATAATACCGTGTCTTGAAGGCTGTGTGGAGTGTAGGAAAGCCAGTGTCGCACAGGATATTAAACTTTTTATCAGATTTTCTAGTCTGGGAGGGGTGGGTTCCCGAGACTTGAATGGTTCTAACATACAATTTTAATATTCCGGTTATATTTGCATGGCAACTTATGACAGTCTTTTTCTTTGTAATTCATAGAATTATCTTATTAATTAAGGCATTAATTATTATTTACCCAAACAATATTTACGACTCCGTTCCTACCTACATTTATTCGTATGCGTCTTAACTTATCACAGTTAGCCTTATCATTGTTAATAAAATATTTAAGTACAGAGTTAAATCTTTTATTACTACAAAAAAATGGTCACAGTTGATATTTTGTATGACTTTTATTTAAAGTCTGTGCCGACAACAAAAGTTACTTCAAAATAAAGAAACTAGCTTTCATTCAAAATCGTATCAGCAAAATGTTACGAACTTAAATTTCAAACGATTAATCCGAAACAATTTTTTTTTTGCAATTCGAAATTGTGATAAATCTTAATGCCACAGATCCACCGAGCCCATCTCACGCCAGCGCTGTACGTCGGCGAAAGCGATTGAGAATACTTTAATGAACCTATATCGAAGTTCGGACTCCCCCGTTCTGTCTGCAGCAAAAAGCTCGACCGTATCTTAATTTAATTTAGAGCACTATAAAGTTGGCGATTAAACCGGACCGTAAAACTGTTACATTAACCTTTCACCACTATTTTAGAGTTGGTAATTGATTTCTTCCTTTTGAAATTGATTCTTGTCGCATGCCGATTGTAGATGGCATTGAAATAGTTTCTTTGCCTAATCATTTTGTCGCCAAAGTTACAATGGGGTTAACTGCTTTTTCGAGGATGATGTGAACACGTCCTTGACAGTTACTTTAACCTCTTTAAGGCAGTTGTGTCATGAGCGCTGGCTTTGTCACGAACACTAGTTAAGTGTACAACAGCTACCATAACTGTACGCGTACTCATATTTTATTTTACTTGGGAGGATAAGCTTGATTTTACTACTCATATTTGCTCAATTTGAGTTCAAAAGTTATAGACACACTAAAGTATAAAGTTTTAATCCAACCAGCATCATTATCCACATATTATACATACAATATTTTGAGCAAGAAGGTTGTAGTCAAACTAGAGGAAAAAATCTAAAGTAAAGAAACTTTGTATCAGAATTGTCATATCATATTAGGTCGGGGGAAAAGTCTTTTCGCATAACGTAGGTATAAACTTATTATAAAAATTTTTTGACTGTACCATTTGTGTCTGGCTGGTTTTGGTAACATTAAAAAGGTTCCATTATAAAGAAAAGAAAAAATAAAAAAAAGTTGTTTCACGCTATTTTTCATTTGTTTTTCTCTCCGTAAAAATGAGTGAATCTAATGAAGAAATTCGATACATTTTAAAATTTTATTATAAAAAAGGCAAAAATGCAACTCAAGCAGTGAAAAAAATTTGTGATGTTTATGGACCTGATGCAGTGTCAGTAAGAGTAGCACAAATTTGGTTCAAACGTTTTCAGTCCGGAAATTTTGATGTTAAAGATGCACCTCGCTCTGGTCGCCCTGTTACGAATAAAATGGACGCCATTTTTGAAAGAGTGGAGCAAGATCGGCATATTAGTAGTTGCGATGCAGCTGAAAAACTGGGAATTGACCACAAAACAGTTTTGACCCATTTGAAGAAAGCTGGTTATACAAAAAAGCTCGATATTTGGGTGCCACACGAGCTCACTCAAAGAAACTTAATGAACCGTGTACTCATTTGCGATTCATTATTGAGACGTAATGAAACCGAGCCGTTTTTGAAGAGATTGATAACTGGCGATGAAAAGTGGATCACGTACGACAAGAACGTGCGAAAAAGGTCGTGGTCGAAAGTTGGCCAGGCTTCACAGACTGTGGCCAAACCTGGCCTAACACGAAATAAGGTGATGCTGTGTGTATGGTGGGATTGGAAGGGTATTGTTTATTATGAGCTTTTACCGCCCGGCAAAACCATCGATTCTGATCTTTACTGCCAGCAACTGATGAGATTAAAGGAAGCAGTCGAGAGAAAACGGCCGGAATTGATCAACAGGAAGGGTGTGGTCTTTCATCACGATAATGCTAGACCACACACATCTTTAGCCACTCAGCAAAAATTAAGAGAGTTCGACTGGGAGGTCCTAGTGCATCCACCATATAGCCCTGACCTTGCGCCTTCAGATTTTCACCTGTTTCGGTCTCTGCAGAATTCTTTAGGTTCTGTAAGGTTGACCTCAAGAGAGGACTGCCAAAACTATTTGTCCCGTTTTTTTGATCAGAAGTCCCAAAGTTTCTACAGTAACGGGATAATGTCTCTGCCCACAAAATGGCAGAAAGTTATTCAACAAAACGGTACATATATATTGTAAATAAATGTAAATAAACTTTGAAAAAAATGTCTTGACTTTTCATACAAAAATACGAAAAGACTTTTTCCCTAACCTATTATTTTCTTTTAAGTGATAACATCAGTTTAGCTAAACATTTATAGTAGCCTGGACCTAGGCCTCCCTCAATTTTCTCCATAATTATCAGTAGGTACCCATAGAGCCACGACCCATTGGCTAACCCTACATTTCGTTCCACCTTGCGGGGGGCTGGTTCTACTTCATCGACTAACACGTTGTCACGATTGAACGATTTTTGCCTTATTACTTTTCGCTCGACACAATCTTATACAAGATTCGATGAAGCTGAACTTAGTAGTTTCTGTTGAGAATTGTGTTTATCTATAAATAAAAGACAATAAAAACTCATCTGTTTTTAATATATTTCAGATATTATAGATTGATAAAATTTGTCTTAGGCACCATTCACATACTGTGTAAACTATCAGCACTCGAACAAAAAAATTGTTTAGTTATTCCTCCGTAAAACCTTTCGGTTTTGGGATTCTCTGCCTGCACATGTATTCCCCAGCTCCTATAGTCCCGGGTATTTTAAGCGGTACCTAAAACGGAATTTATCAGGCAAGAGGTGGGTTTGTTACCGTGCTTATTCCACGGTCTTATTTTTTTGGTTCGCATCGACTGCTTACCATCAGACAAGATGTGGACTAACAATGCCTAATCATGACAGGTCTACCGATTTGAGAAGTAGCCAACTATCTTCTACCTACTCAATTGCTCATTTTGATAATGACATAATTTTTGACGTATGTATTGGAATTTTATTAATATTGCAGCTTTGCTGATTGGCAACTTTCCCTCTGCGAACGGGCACCTGATGTTAAGTCGCATCTGCGGAATATTTTATTGACGGTTCCCTTTTAAGAAAAACGCTTAATCAGTCGCTATATAAGCCTTTAATACCGCTTTATTATACCTCACTGAAATTCTGCCTATTCTGGTTAATTCAGTGGGCAGACCCCGGAGTTTTGGCGTATGTCTTGACCACAACGGGGATTAATGCTAAGTTATTATTATTATTATATTATAATTAAGGATATGGTAGTTATAATAGCTACCATGAGCCTTGGCTTAAATGATTTCTGTTAAATCAGAAGGACGCCGCTTCAATTCGCAATAGTGGGAGAAATTAAACGTTGTACGCTGCTTCATATTTAGCTGAATCAGGAACACAAGTCAGTACAATTTTAGTTGAAGACATCTTACAAACACTTTATATGACCATATTGAACGTACTTTATGTGAAATCGATCAGACCTAAATAAAAAAAAATACTAAGTTTTAAATAGAGGTGGCCAGCTACTTTGTCTACTTGATCCATTAAAATAAGTACATAAAGATTATGAAAGCGGTAGTAGCGGAATTTATAGAGAACTAAAAATCTACCCATTGTTACATAAATTATCGTCACGGCACCGATCTGCCCATGCGCATCAGAGGATATTACACGTGGACACGGTATGTCCTTTTAAACTCTTATTTACTTAAAAAACTTTTGTTTACTTCTGGGTTTCAGAACACAGCAGGCTAATTGGTGTGTTCACATAATTGACGAAAATTAAATTGGTAACATTGCAGGGAAGATGGAGGTAGTTACAGGTACAAACGTCAAATTTCCCGCGTTGTGCCGCGCCGGACAATCTGCGGCGCGGACGCATGTCATTCAGCTAGCAATGCGTTAACGAGCGCATGCAAATTCTTGGCCCTCGCGCTAACAATATTCACTTGAGCAGTGCCGGGTTTATTACGGCGAATTATGTCCCAGATTTTCTGAAATTGTTTTACTGGTATGTTCTGATATGTCAAAATATGCTTTTATTATCAATTTTTTGTTAAATATGAAATTTTTTTCAATTGGGCAAGCGGTTTAAACTTCACAATTTACTTCTGTTTCGCTTGCCAAATTATGCTAAGCTTAAATATTATCCAATTGGAACTCATCTGATATGTCACGACCAGGGATGGGTACTGAATCGAAGTATGGTATGCGTCGTATGTGGTTGTTAATCACAACCAGTAAATGTCCCTGCGGTGGGGGTGTTATGTCTGATCATTACGTTTCTTTACCTTGATGTGGTTAATATGGCTGACACATGCCTGTAGGTGCAGATTTGCTCATGCGTATATTATTTTAAATTATTCAATTTTAGTAGTAATGAAAGAATACAACTTACGAGTTTCTTCACAGATTCGGTTCTATGTGAGCTCATGTTCGTAAGATAAAGGCAAGTAAGCTCCATAAGAGCCAATATGTTACCTTTTATACCTATAACAGTAACCAATCAACATCACGCTGGAAATGTATGAGGGAAGCCTATGTTCAGTAGTGGACTTTCTTGGGTTGATGATGATAAACGAATGAACTCGTCGTTATAAGTTTAAAAAGACTGAAACTTTATTTCTCATAATTTGAATGATGAGGCTTAGAAGTATGATATTTTCCTATGCTTCTAATTTGCATAGAATGAAGCTAGACAAACCACAGCACTACTTTTATATGTTCACGTATTTACATTACAATTTTCACAGTACACATTTTTTGCCATTATGCAACCTTTACTATTGGAAAGCATGAGAGCTTATTAGAAACAAATTCGTCGCAATAAGCCCGCACCGCGAAGCAATTGCAGTACCGATAGGAATTTTAAATTCGGTCCCAGTACGCAAATCCTTGCAAATTGTTCTCGCACAGTATCTACAGACAAGATAGGACAGTGAAGTCCGTCAACATTTAACAAGCTCCTAGACAGGTCTGCGAAACTTTGTAGGTAGCCAGCTACTAGTTCACGCCTCCGCAACGTCGCATTTTATAAAGACTTCTGAACGGTTAAAAAAAAGAATTCATTACATACTGCAATTTGCATTTTGCTACAGGGCAGGACACTGGAGTTGTGCCTGGCTTGTGATCTGATAACCCTGTTGGTTTATTCATAGAAACGATATCAATTTGGCCTATAATTGGTTTATTTTCATAGACGCCTTTTGTATGCTTATTGAAATCATTACTGAACTAGATAACTGTCATTCAAACACATCATCTGATTTCTGAACAATCTCTAATATATCATTTTTTATATTATTTTAAGCAGACCTGATTGGTCCTTAGTAGGGACGGTTTTATGGTGGTCAGCGTGAGCAAGTCTGCTATGTGATAAAATATGCATAAAGAACAGAGTTTAGTAGGACCATGCATGATCACGTAGTCACAATGTACATAATTCAGCAGCAGTATAGTTCATAGTTTTTTTTTAAATCAATCAATCCAGCAATGGGCTGAAACTGTGCCAAGACATTTAAAATATTTATTATGTAAAGGGGTTACTTTAGAGAAGTCATAAGATTAATTTCAAGCAGTTTATAAAATGTTCGCAATCAATATAAATATATTAATAAATATTCTCTAACAATCACACCAATTATTTAGTTCCAAGATAAGTAAGTATCACTAAGAACTTGTGTTATGGATACTAAAGAACGGATAAACATACTTAAATACTTTTTTTTTGTTAATAAATACTTTATATACATAGGAAAACACCCAGACCAGAACAAATATTCATATTCATGCACACAAATATTTGTCTTGTGTGGGAATCGAACCCACGACCTCTGGAGTGAAGTGCAGGTATATTAACCTCCACGGCATATCGGTCGTCAAATCAATAATAAATAAAATGTAAACTTTAGTGAAAGTATTAACTTTAGACTAAAAGTTGATTTGCTGTTGAGATCAATCTAATTTATCAGTTATCAGACATCTAATAACAGTTAAAAACAAAGGCTTGCTAATGTTAATGTGCATTTGCAGTGTGTTCCATTAGAATAATCAATACACATGAAAAAGGCAGTTCTTATTGTCAACTTATTAGAAGAGTCGTCTTAGTACACACCTCCCGCTGGGAAATATAATTTGGCCTTCAAATAGTGCTTAACGTTATTATATAACTAGATTTCAAGCGTACTTTATATTTAATTACTAATATTTTCGGTAAAATATGCATTGGTGATTATAAATTTGCTGTCCGAATTGTTGTTATTTATTTGATGTGTTAATCTTGACAAGTGTGCTAATGATAGTTAAAGCCCAGGTGTTAGAATCCAATCACTAGGAGCAGAGTGCTGGTCTAGTAACCACCGCGCTGTATTCGCCCTATATTAAAATATATTTTAATAAATATCACTTTGTACAATTACGAACTAATTAAAAATATGTGATTGGTATGATTTTGCCAAAATGGTTGAACATAAAAAACCAAGGTACTCTATTTCTCAATAAATCAAGTATAAACCAACATTGGCGACTCAGTTTTTCGACGCAATTAAATTCTATCACCCAGCCGTCGTGGACTACACTAGAGCATATAAAGAAAAATATAGTAAAAATTCCTAAACCACCAGAGGGTGTTTCATTTTTTGCTTAAATTTTTCACAAAACAAACATAATTATATAAATCACATCACAGCGTGCGTTTTGATCCCATTTGTTTTACATTACAATAAATAAAAGCAGGGATTCCTAACTCCACGTGATTCCCATGCGTACGCGCCAAGGACTCGATAAAAATGATTTATGTCCACTTTGTCGCCTAATACTAACAATAATATAGGTTATATTGGTACAATACGTAATATCTACTAATGGACACTAAGAAAATATTTTTAGAAATAAATAAATACATATTTTCTGACAATGACACCAACTATTTAGTTCTTAAAAAAGTATAATTAAGAAATTGATAATGGTTTCTAAATAACGGATAAACATGCATTTCTACATTTTTTTTTAAATAAATACTGTTATCAGAACAAATATTCATGTTCATGCACATAAAGAATTGTCCTAAATGGGAATCGAACCCACGACCTCAAGAGCGGAGTGCAGGTATACTCGCCACCACGCCATATCGGTCGTTTTATAACTTTATAATACTTAAAAAAAAAATGTCATTGAATATTATGAAAATGAAAAATACATTAATTCTATTCTATAATGTAAATTTGGAAAAGCTCTTATACGTTTCAGTGTCTCGTATTCAATGCAATTATTTTATTTACAACCATTAGCGAATCTTTAATCTTTAGTATAAGTTGTTTAAAACTATAGGCAACATCACATTCTACCTTAATTATTATATGTAAATAATTTCAATTAAATATGATTCAAGCCACATTTATATTAAAGATAAATAAATTTAACAGTGCGTGTGTAGTATCTATTTGATTTTAACGTTTGGAAAAATTAACCATAATTTAATATACTAGTCCATTTAATCATTCCCAGAAACCACGGCTTCATCAAAGGCCCAGAAAACAAACATCGGCTATGCTGTTTCAACACGAGTGATCTACTATGTCTTTTATTAATCGATACTATTTACACATTTTCTGTTATATTGCTTTCAAAAGCCGTTTTTTGGTCCTTATTGCTTTGGTGATAGAGGTGTCTGAAGAGGAATGTTAGTGTGTGTGTTCACTGGTTCTGATATAATTCGATTTATTTGGAGATGTCCACACCTCTGGGTGGGCGCCGGCCTCCTGCTAACAACAGATTAAGCCTCCAAAGCGATGCGTGGGACATAAACGTTTATAAATCGAACCTAGATATTTGTTTCGACACCTTTTTATCTCGTTTCTTCATGTTAAGAATTTGGTTTGTGTTTTGTTTGTTTTAGCTTTTTCATACCGACTTTATATGAAGCGCTCGAGGCTTCGTTACTAAGTGTCCCGAAGTGATCGCCGTTGTTAAGCAGAGATCACAGATATCAGCGCTTGAATGGGTGACTGTTTGTATAGCATTTCATTTAGAGTGCTTACGTGCTTCGAAAGGCTCGTTAAGTCGTCGGTCCTGGTCTCACTGTGTGTGATAGTCGTCAAGCCAAGCATAATTATTCTATATTTATTTATAGTGTACCTTTAAGACATATATTTTTTAAATGATTAATTGCAACAAATGCGACACGCCTAAAGCCACAATTCCACAAGTGTCAAGTATTCAGAAAATTTATTGCTCAAAATGCACTAAAAATTGTCATGGAATGGTGTTTTTACTATAAAACTACTAGTTTAATCGGTGTTCACTACAGTAGCGGAATACTCCATTGTACTTACCTATATGGTAAACACTTTCCCGATCGACTGTATAATTTCGCTGTTGCGAATGTTGGAACAATAAATATTTATAGATCCTCTCCTTCTCAAGTAAATTGCGTTGTAATCGAGTCAATGTTTACAACAACAATGTTTATATCGACCTCTTTAGATCGTACACCATGAATTGACTTACAACAATGTGTTGGACACAATGTTTGAAATACGCCGATTAATCCCCAATTAAGTTACATTATTATTATTTTATTGTTGTAGTTTGTAATGCTCATAAAGTTCACGAGGCAGCAGGAAATATTTTGTTTTATAATGCCTGCATTGCTTGTGCATGGATACTTAAATGCTTCAAGCTTAAATTGAGGTGTAAATAGCTGGACAGAATTGGTCTAGTGCAATTTGAAAGTCTAGTCTAATCATTATATATAAGTACAAACACATTATGTCTACTTTAAAGTATGGAATACTGCCATGGTTCATTAAACAAGCTCGTATTAAAGAAGCCACATCTCACATTATTCAAATTCTACATCTCGTAAAAGCGATATAAATTAAAAGTTATGAACATTAATGAACTAGTTTTAATTTACGATCAAAATATAGATAAGATGCTGAGTTCAAGCAAACGCACGCAAAAAATAATTAAAAAACAGTGGACAGCTACATCGCACCCAGAACAAGATCCAGTTCAGTTGGTAACGTGAATATTATTGAAATATATTATTTTAGTACGGGCGTATGAAAATTTAATTATAATATTATGTAAAAAATTCAAAAAGGGACATGCGATCGCAAATGCGGTCGGGAATTTCATTAGGTAGGCTTTTTATTACAACTTTGTATAATTAAAAATGACAGACACAAAGAAAATAGGTTTAATGTAAATCCTTCATAAAGAATATGCTTAAAAATGTTATCTCGATACGTGGTGAAAGTATCATAATTATAAACACCAATTTAACCCCAAGACGACAAAACGTAAGCGTATTTAGGCGAGACCTCTTGCCTTTAAATTCAGAGGGTCTCGGGTTCAAACCTCGGTGGCGCACCTATGACTTTTCGAAGTTATGTGCGTAATTATAGCTTGTTTCGTGCCTGGAAAGCACGTTAAGCCGTTGGTCCCGGCTGTCATGCACATGTATGGCAGTCATAATTAGGAAGTCAGTGCGTTCACCATAGAATGATGTTACCCTCTGGGTTGCGGAGTTCAGACCGCAGTCGCTCCACGTAATTACTGAAAGTCAGTCAAATCTGGTTGAACCAGTGAGCAGACCCTTCCCCCCCGACTGGTCTCCACCTTGTCGTGGTGGGGGGGCTGAGTACCTCCCGGAAGCCGGGAAAAGGTAACACCCAGAGACCGACGACTCTGGGTGCCCTTAGTACTGACTACCGGGGGGGAAACTAAGAGGGACCTGTGGAGGGCGCAGCGGACGGGCCAGGAGGGCCCGTCAAGCAGCGCCAGGAGGGTCTTAGGCAGCGGGGGCAGGGGGCCCCTGCTGTCTAGCCATGGATCCTCCGAGAAGTCGGCCACACACGCTATGGTCGCACAAGGAGGTAGGAGGGGCGCGTCCACTGCGCCTCTCTGAGGAGGTCCTCTCGGTTCTCGGTTTTGGGACGTTGGCCGCAGGCGGGGTGTCAGACGCTGCAACCCAGGTACTGGCCCTCGCCTTTTTCTCAACAAGCGGCGGGCGTCGTCGGAAGATTTTTAGCGGGTATTACTGCTGGCAGTCGCGTCTGCCGGTGATGAGCCCCACACCCCCTTTCGGTCCCCCTTTGGCCGGAAGGCAGTGCGTAAATGCATTTTGTTACCGACGTAAAACAAAAAAAAAAGTGAGCAGACCCTGGGCTCTAAGTCTAAGTCTAGGGCAACCGGGATAATGCTAGGATATGATGATGACGGCAAAACGTAGTATTCCTAAATCAAAAATCAGGTGAATAAAAACGAATAATTATATCAATTAAAGAAAAAATTACAATAATATTTCAAGCCGATAGGAATTGTAAATGGACTCGTTGAAGATAATGTTAATGTCCTACTTTAATTATGACTTGTTCATTAAAGAGGTTGTATTGTGGTGTGGGGGAACTTCATGTTGCATTTCAAAAAAACACAAACAAAACAAGTGAAATATTTTTTTTTTGTTTTTTAAGAGACCAGCCAGATATCGCTGCAACTTATATTTTGTTTGTGTGCTAAACAAGTATTGTGTTGACTTTTTCAGTGCTTATAAAAAACTTGTTAGCAATATAAGATTCTTCGAAAAAGTTGTGTAATCTGGATCTGTACGCGATGTACAATATGTCTTCAACGAAACTTTCTTCAGCTTAAATTGACAATGTTGACATCTGCTTGAGGTCGTACATTATCGCTAGAGCAAAAAAATCAGACATAAATAGCTCATACGAACCCTGGTCCGGCGTGTCAGTTATTTACCTTAAAGATATTATAGCCAAAAGTTTTCATTCAATACACGGAGTACTTAATATAAATACGCTATAAGTCACCCCTGTAGCACGCCGGACGCATCGCAATTGTCAAGATGTGGATTTTTATATTTATTAAACTTGGTTACAGCCTTACTTCAGAAGCTTTCGTACAACCTGTGAATTTTTTATTATCCTTAATAATGTAAAGAGCCTTGTTTTCCGGTTCTGTAAACACCTTATATTAAATAAAGGGTTTCATATTCAGTTCCTTTTGCAAATTAACACGGGTCACGCGAACTATTTTGTTTTTATACAAAAGACAAGAATTTAAGTGCTTGATATATTCAATAATTTAGTGGATTTTCCGTTTGATTTCAAATATATTTCATTTATTCATTTGCTTGTCACATTGTCAATATTTATACGGAATATTTTCACAATAATATAGTAGATTGTGAATAATTGTGTGATAACTAATAGTAATTGAATAATAATACAATGCGTCAGCCTAATTTGCAAACTGCTTATGCGGGGAAGTGAAAACTGTATAATTTGCATAGTTAGCACTAGTTGAATATAGGTGTTTTTCCATTCGTTCATAACTAATTTAGAATATTTAATTAGTTATGAACGATTTGGACGAATTAATCAATGTATGGGACTTAAAAGATTCAATCCCAATCAATAAATCTCGAAATTTTACACTATCTGGCATTAAAAGTCAAACTTTATATTTTTTGGTGTTACGCAGTTTGAAATTTTACGACCATTGTCAGAATATTATGGCGATAAATAGGCCACTATGCTACAAACCTGCCTTCAATTTGTATGAACTATGAACCAACCCCCAGCCTTCAAATTCAGAAGGTATCGGGCTTAAACCCTGGTGGAGCACCTATGGCTTTTCAAAGTTATGTGCATTATTATCGCTTGCTCCGTGCCTCGAAAAGCACGTTAAGCCGTTGGTACCGGCTGTCTTAAACATCTATGGCAGACGTTATTTGGAATCAATACCTCCTATCATACTGACAGCTGGTTTAACCATATCATGATGTTTCCCTCTGGGTTTCGGAGGTCAGACGGCAGTGGCTCCATGTAATAACTGAAATTAGCCAAATCTGGTTAGACCAGTAAACAGACCCTGGCGCCACAACCCAGAATCTTAAATCTAGGGCAGCCGAAATGATGCTAAGATATGAAAAACAAAATGTATGAACTTACAAGTCACTCAGAATTTTGCGTTGATGTCTTATACCCCTGATTTATATGTATTATTTATAAGATTGACTTATAATTAAGTACTTAAAAATACTCGTATTATATAAAATTCGAGAAAACTCATTTTAATCTACTATGAGCATTATGTAATAAGTACCAACATCATACTTCTTTGCAGAATTTTTTTATTAAAAAAATATGAAATTGTTAAGTAAAAAAGTGAGTACTCAGTGTCACCATCGGCCAATCGATCATTAACTTCCTTCATTTTAACTTTGTGTTAGGTTTCAAGTTTATTTTGGTTAGTATTATATAATATAAAACAAATTGGTCTAAAAAAATATTTTTTCATCAATAATTGTACAATTGTCGTCTGCATCACCCGATCACACGTCAGCTTAAAACATCCAGTAAACAGATATGATAAAATTCTGTTTTATTCTGTCTCGCGGCAGCCGTCGTTTTTCAGACTACACTGCAACAGCCCCCGTAAAAAATCTTTTGAACTTATTGGAGCAAAAAAACTAAATAGCTATAGTATTGAATAATATACCTATATTGAACATACTATTGATCCCGCTCCTCTGAAGTGGCTAAGTCTCAGCTGTATAAAGTTATAGCCTTCTATGGCGCGCGGACAGGTGGCCTAGAATAGGGCTTCAGTTCAGTTTTTCCTTTTTGTTATCAACTGTCGCTTCCCTTAGTCGTCCTTGACGACATTCTTGTCAATAAAGGAGTACCATATTGTATTCTAAATCAGTCACTTCGGGAAACAATGACACTGTGTACATATTTATGGTTTGGATTCAGTTTTAAAAAAATATACTAAAAACTATTTCCAAAGAAAAAAAGACGTATTTAAAGTTATTTTTGTGAGAAAGGACGCCTATGGCTACAAAGCCATACTGTGTTTATAAGACTACCTGATTGAACTGAGCAAATAGATAGGTGCTCAACAGTGATTTTCATAAAAGCTCCGGGTAACGTACTGTCATTGCAATAGCAGAGCCCAGTAGTAACACGATAAGGTTTATGAGATTGAATGATAAGATAATAATATAGATATAATATAATAAAATAACACATTTTAAGATCAACGTGGTCCTGGGCAAACGATACATCATTAACAAAATAGCACGCACATTCCTCATTCATCGAGTCGATAACCCAAACTCATTCTGAGAAACCCGCGATAGCAATAAAAAGATGCGAAACAGAAACAAAACAACGTTATCACCATTTAGTTAGCAGGCTAAATATTCAGATGGCCAGTTCAAACAAATTAATTAAACTCCAACACTTTTGCTCGAACAACTGAACCTTCTGATCCCTAAAAAGGCCTCGATTGGGCAGAGCACATGTTATTCTAATTAGTTGGTACAGAGTCCCAATTAGTACTGTTCGGATGTACCGCGCTCCACGCCCGGTGGTTAACATAAAACTGCACAGATAAAATTTAAGTCTGCCTTAATGAACCAGAGGGTTGTTTTATTAACTTCATCGACAATAAATTTTCGGCTTTCCGTTTGTACCAATCCGATTGGTAAGCACTCACTGAAAATCTCCGTAAACGATTTACTTCGAGATAAATGTTCTTCTTTCTTTATCTTTGGGTGTTTGGCCAACATTGATTTAGTATGCCACGGTGGGATTAGCACCAGTTCATATTCAATTTTGTTCATTATTTTTTCTGAATGCACTTTCATAACAAAACCATATAAACAAATCCTTTTAGTTCAGTACTCTTTGTGCCTTTGAAGTAGATCTTATACTTGATAAGGGAGATAGATCAATATATTTTGAGGCACAAATACTTATTAAATAGTAGTGGTTCGCAACTACTTCCGAGTAAAATTCGATTATGTCGCTCATCTTACTTAAATAACTTAAATTATATAGCGCATTTTATATTAGTAACTTCAATTATCATATTTACATCACCTAACAATAAACCTTACGAAATAGTTTGACGCTTTTAGCTTCGAAAATAAAGACTTTTCACACAAACTTTGATTCTCTATTTCTACCCCATACAACCGTTGTATCGCATTAAAAAGTAGCCTTTGTCTTTTTCTAGGCTCAAGACTGTTGTTATGTTAAATTTTATTTAAGGGTTTAATAGTTTTAGCTTTTTCAGTTTCTGAAAGATTCTCACATTAGAAGGTAAGTTAGATAAATGCAAAAATAAAATTAAATGTTCATTTTAAATAATCATAACAGATACAGAAATTTATATATCTAGGCCAGAAACAGATGTCATGTATGTTAATGATACTTTAGTTTTAAGCTGTATTTGTATATATATCCATCATAAGTTCGTTGCATCATAGCCTCGTCCGTTGATCGGCAGGCACACCACATGCAGGTGAGGTTTGTTTGGGCTCCTTAAGTCTTGGTAGGATCCCTATACACAATATAAAAATACATTATATTATAATTATAATTTTTTATTGTCCTAAGTACAGTTGTGGACATTCAAATTAGGAGATATAAAGCTTATTGTCGACCCGGCATTACTAATTATATCCTACATTATTTAAGTACAGGCACAAATAATTCAGTTTAATGATGTCAAGAACAGTACTAATTGATATGACTCTAGACAGATTTCAATAAATTATAACAATGAGTATGTAAGTGTGATATTCATAATTATAATCTGATATTAAATTACATTGTAAAATCTTGGTTAAACAGTAGCATCGAGATAAAATTCAAGGCTAAATTGACACTATAAATATTAATATTCTCCAAAGGAACGAGAATAACTACATTGTAAGTGATACCAGAATAAAACTAAAAGCAAAGTGGTCAAATGTCTATAAGAACCGCTTGTTTCGTGTTAATACAAAAGCGAGCCCATTTTTGTCTCAATTGATATAGATCAGGCGGCAAGCATGCAATAATAAGCCTAATGATACGTTGAAGAAAAGGTGTTAAAACATTTATTGGAAACGTCTAAAATTAATAGCTTTTTAACAAGCCGATGGTCGTTTTAGGTGTGAATCTATTGTTTTTTGTGATTTTTTAGATTACTCGATAATAATCATAAAATTTCAAAATTATATGAAGAAAAGGTTATCCACGTTTGATTATTATTGTCATTACTATGTTCAGTTTATTTCACAAATCAAAATTCACTTGTTTTTGTCATTTAAGGTAATTGGCAATTAGCCCTGTGCAAGATACATCCTTACTTAAACAGTCAAGAGATCGTAAGAAAAGATTTTGACAAAAGTGTTGATTAGAATTGCAGTAACGTTGTTAATAATTGACTGAAGTGAATTTTGTTTTTACAATGTAGTGAATTTTTTTTTACATTAAAAAAAACCAAATGTAAATGTGTGTGCATATACATGTTTATGTGGCTGTTGCAATAAACTTAAAATAATTAATATTCACCACGGGTTCTGCAATTGGCTATCATTAATTAATAAATTAAAGAATATATTTTAAATATACCGCAAACACGTTACGGCAACTTTGTTACATCATTTATGATTGGAGTTTTATTGAATTTTCATTGACGCACATTGCTGGCTGTTGCATAATTTGAAAATTGATTATACGCGTTTTTGCGTTTATAACGGTTCCTGTATATAAAACAATGCTTGTTTAATGAGAAAGCCATTTCACGTTACACGCTTCATCAGTGTACAGCTGTTTTTCGGCAACCGTTTTAGCTTCAACATCCATGATTATATGTGACCTGATTAACATATACCCGTAAAAAAATTCAACACAGATGCAATTTATCGAGAAAGCTTGTCGTTTAATTCGAAGATGTGCGAAGGGTTCTGCTGTATAAGATTTGCACCGTGTTTTAAGTGAGGTTGTCTTAACACATTCATTTGCGAAAATTAGTTGTCAAATGAATGCTTACCACTAGGTAGTCATTTCGCAATTTTCCAGCTACCGCTTATACAAAATTCCTCTGTAGCAAGCGGAACCGTTGTCCACGCCCCGAACGCTTTGTGGCAATGTCGATAATTTCATACTAGAGACCGAAACAAACGCAGCCCCGTCCTTTCAGATGTGCTGGTATCGATTTATTATTGAAATCAGCCTGTCGCGCGCAAGCTTCCTGTTCTCGAAATTGCTTACAAAATTGGCAACCGCTCGTGCCGACCACACCACGTTGTTAATGACGCCGAAAAAAGTGAACAGGCTTTACTTTTCAATTATAATCCGAGATTGACGTATGGAGGGCAATTTATCTTCAAAATTCTTGGTTTGGTTTTTACAACATACTATCTGTACCTTATAATCTGTACATCATCTTTATCCAGAAAAGGTGAACCGACAAGGAATTAATTTAAATTATATTCAGTTTAAACCGACATTGAATGATAAAATGATGACAATAGACAAAAATGAAGTCAAGGCGTTAGGTAAAATCAAAAGTTTGGTAGGGACGCACGTGCCGGTCAGTGCGTACGCGCAGATGTACCGGTACACCTGCCCTTATGATCGGAAATCTCGTTCACACCACCCTGTCATAATATACCTGTCTCTATCCTTTGATCCGTACTTTTAATTCCAACAAAGTATTAAGCGGAGATCAGAACTACTGCATTTTACATTATGTGACCTGTTTCTTAATGATATATTCTAAAATAGTTCGCTGTACTCATTAGTATTCGAGGCGCGAGTAATCCCACCCTGGAGTCTATGGCCATATTTAATTCTGCAGCCTACAACATGTTTGGCAACTTGTCCTGCACAGGGCTGCATAGGTTATATGTATAAGTAACTCATTTATAATGGTTGTTGGATCATGCGGCGTCGCGCCACGGAATGGCAGCAACAAAAACCTGGAATATATTTGATCTAAGAGCCGAGGTGTGCGAACAAGTGTTACGGTTTTGTTAGATCTTTTGCCATACTTTACTTTTATTTAAAGTACCTAGATATGAATACAACACAATAAGCTATTTACTTTTTACAGAATTTATTAGGTGGTCTTATTTATTGCAGAGAGAACCAAGCTTGACGAGTTTCATTCCCAATTCCTTTTTGGTCAAACATTTGCCACAGTGAATAGAAGTGATAGTTTTTAAATCAACATTTATGAAGCAAAATTAAAAAAACATATTTTTACTGTGACTATTTTTGTTCAAGAGACATTTTGTTTTTTTTAACCTAATACTGTAAATGGTTTTATATTTAGGTATTTGTTACCCAACCCTGACAGACTTTGCTGACATTTGGCTCATATTCAGATAATAATATGTATGTACTTTAAAATGGGCTGGGTTAAATTTTTTTATCTCTATGGGCTGGCAATTGAACCCTCCTTGAATTATGTCTAAACTATACGAAGACAAAGTCGCTACCTTAAGCTAGTTTTAATATAAAATAATTATATGTCTAAACATAAACTCTAGGCGTAATCAAAACCTCATAGACTTCATCTTTACTTTTTTAAGTGTCTCCGTTACAAAAACTGTACAAATCCTTATAAATTCTTTTCACCAATGAATGCGAACCGAATCTTAATAAAACGAGGAGAAGGTATAATTTGACCTTGATTAATGATGTCTGTATTGACAAAGGCCCAGCACGACAGACTGCGTGCTGAGAAAATTAGCCACAGGAGAACGGAACAGGAGCGGCGGGCCACGTCGATATGTCATTGTTAGCAAATAACGGTAGTTATGCTTAATCCGTGAAATAAAGAATTTTCGATGTTTATTGTTCAAATTAAAGATATTATCCTGAATGTCATTGCTCTTATTGGCAATTTAATCGCAACTTTTGTTATAATGTAATGTAATGTCGTAAAAATTAAATATTTAGGCAGTTCATTTTACAAACTATGGGGCTTATTACAAAACAAAATATAAAGTTAGACCAGGTTTAAAACTAGTGCTGTCACAGTCTTTATCTTATCAAATAAAAGTGACAGCACTAGTTTTAAACCTGGTTTAACTTTATATCTGGTTTTGTAATAAGCCCATGTTTGTTTAATTATGAAACTTTGATGACCATTTTAATTGTTATAATATTTTTTAGGTATAGTATATATATGGTTTCATAAAAAGTAAACGCAAGCGAATTGACTGAAATTGTTTATTTTAATGACATTATGTTCTAAGACATGATACGCCTCAGAACTTCTGGTTGAAACGACAGATAGTATATCCCTTAAAACCACTTTTCCTTGAACGATCTGTAAACAAAAACAAACGTTCATAATTTTTTATCTTATCAAATTAAAATAAGGGCGTGAAAAATAACACAAAATTTACATACAATATTCAAATTAGAGTTATTTTACTGCGCTGCGCTGCGATGCAGAGCTCTTTGCGAAAAAGTGGTTTGAAGCATGATTTTGCATTTTATCATTACCATTTGTGGACTCAAAAAGTGCGAAGCTTTATGAATATTTTATGGTAGCCTGATAAAAAGAGTTGTCTGAATTCTCTCACCTACAATATTTGTAAAAAGTATTAGGAATAATCGTGAGGCAGTCTTTATCTTTTGATAAAAAGTAAAGTATATCGTACAGATAGGAACAAATTAAATATAAGTAATAAACAATTATATATGCATATTTTTTGTTTTAATAATTTTTTTTTGCATGAATTGTAATCAATTCCGTTGAATTTAATTATATATAATTTCCTCACATCTCAATTATTTTAATTGATTAATGCGTTACGGTATTTTCCAACGTAATGAGTATCCTAGTTTGTTAAGAACACATATCAAACAGACGAACTTTTGTTATATTCTTTTTAGTGTTTTACTGCGAATGCAACTTTTCATTTTACGCTTTCATGACAAAGGCACTGAGGCGACTTCATACATTTTGGTACGGAGATTAATAATTACATGAAAAAGATATGGCTATAAAAGTTTGTGGCACCTTTGCATATAGGGTATTTTATTAGTAGAATAATATCAAAGCTCTTTTCTAAAGGTCGGCGTTATTTTGTGTTTATTGGCATGAATAAAACCGTGGTATATAATTAGTATATTCATCAAAGTATGTCTTAGTTTTAATTGGCCGCTCAATTCCCCATTTAATAAAATCGTATGCCCAGCGTAATTGATTTCCACTCTCGTATGTTTTAAAGAAACCGTTTTGTACCATTACTTTCTTATAACAAAAGTTCGCAATTCATAATAAAAAGGCGTATACCGTTTTAATATAAGGAAGTTCTAAATTAACTACTCATATAAAAATACTACGTTGTACAAATTGCTTCATTAGAAGAGCTTCTGTTTTTTCACTATCCCCAATCTCCTTTACATTTTTTATCCTTCTTTATTAGATCATCCCTTTATAGCATGAAAATTCTTTAATTAAACACGATCGTGATTCTTTCTATTCTTTAAGATTGACGCCTTTTTTGTTAAAGTCAATCGCCGCTCATCATTTTCATAATTTATTTTTGTGTATAGCTAATCAATGCTGGAGGGTAGCGTTATTTTTATAGTGTAGTCATATAAATATAAAATAGAAGAGACTATGGCGCCGTAATCGAAATAGATCAGTTCAGAATTGTCCTTGGATGACAAACTTTTTACGTAGCGTTGGATCTCAAGCGCTTTAGTGCAATATATGACACGTTAAACCCAGACCAGGTTTATTTGAACCACAAGGCAGCTCATCTGATGGATAGCGGTCACCGCAGTTTATGGACGCTTGCAAAACCAGGGGCATCAAAAGCGCGTTGACGACCCTTTAAATACAGTTTCATGGCATTTTTATGATATCACAGTATGTAGTAGTTGTTAATGAGCGGGGGCTCGGAACTGGCACTTAGATTCCCTTACACCTAATTTTATTTATTTGCATGTAAGTGAATCTAAGCTTCGTGATTTTTGACACAAAAGTTTTGAGAATTTTTTACACAGCGCCATCTAGTTTCAAACTAAAAAAAACTTCTACTGTTAATATGGTGTTACGGATAAACTGATAAAAATTATTTAGTAAAACTCATAATATAAGATCATTTATATAAATTTCTAGACAAATAGCCATATTCGTTAGTCGAATTATATTATAAATAATCTATCTAACTACAAATGGGATAAAATATGGGACATGTTTATAAAAGTTTAATCTAAATTTGTAAATTCTTTTAACATAGCTACTTTATACAAGGTGCGACGAGTCGTTACAATTTAATTGAGGTCAAGACACAGATTCCGATTTAGTTGACTTATTTTAACAGATTTCGGCTTTTCACGGCCGATTACGCATCTCTTTGTCACAACCCTAGTGACAAATCTTTCGACAAACTTGCATTATTGCTTAAAAGTCCATAAAATTAAAATTGACAATGTTTTTGTTAGTAATCTTTTTGTATCACAAAAGTATTAATTGAGTAAATGTACAGAATAGAGTATACTACTGGTTTGCCGCTCGATTTAAATTCTCATATTCAAATATTAAATGACTGAACTTTATCTGATATGGAAATCTCCCGAGCCACCGGGTAAGTGATGTCTTAATAATGACAAGAGGTTAAAATATCGTGGGACTCATCTGGGTACACACAGGCCGAATGTCTTGACAAAGGAACAGTGGCTCGAGTATTTTGTCACTGTTAAACTGATCCAATCAGTTTTCTGTATGTGAACTAAGCCTACAAAAAACAGCCGGCACTGATACAGATTTCAATTCTATCAATTTCTATCTTCGCAGTAAAAAATACACTCGGCGTATTCGTTAATTTGTATCATTTCGAAATTAAGTAAAAGAAGGGCTGCTTATTAATGATACTTGTCACGGGATAAAGGGTTTACTTAATAATGTATTAGTTACTGAAATGCCACACGCAAGCTTAAGTTAACAAGCTTAGAACAAAATAGAGGAAAGTGAAACGTGTAATTTAAAAAATACAAATTATGACATCAAATCAATTGTTCTGGCTGAAAGGGTTTGTTTTTGTATGAATCAATCATGTTATTACTTTTAATTGGGCGTGATACGATGATGTAGCCATCTGCTTGTTCTGATGTCACGTTACTGGCTTTGTTTGATTGTTTGTGCACGTGATCCAATTTGACTTGCTTTTGAACTTTTGTTTTTAAAGAATAATTTTTATAGCGGCCAGTGGTATTAAGGACTCATAATGATTTTCAAACTCATAAGTAACTTTGATTCTAAGAAGTTTTAATATGAAGTGCATTTAATATTGTGTTGCATTATTTTGGGTGAAAGTGATATGTAAAACGGTTTATATAGTTTTTCCATAAACAGTTAAATATGGAATTAATTATCATAGTCAAGCAACGTTAACAGGTCTCATAACAGTATGGCCTTTAATAATAAGAGCTATGGTGCAGGAAACGGTTGTTGTAGATATAATTAAGTTAGTTTGACGATTAGCCCGTTATATAGAAAAAGAGCATTTTAAGCTTTTGGCGCCGGTTATGGCCAGCTTGTAAAGCTCTTACAACAAAATCCTTACGCCTCTACTATTTACGCTATGTCTACGTGATCAATGAATTGAATAAGATTTGATTTTTGGGTTTCTGCTCAATCCCAAGTTTATCCACTCTTAAAAAAGTTACAGGTCTAACTATTTTAGTAGGTACCATAATTCTTATCAAAAATGTCAACGGTCTCTGAAATATAACAATAAACAAATTAAAATAAAATCCACAAGCTACGAATAACACATACTTATGCAAAAGTTGCTTTAACAAAAGCTGCCTTAAACAAAATCTTCGGTGTCACATTCATTACATATATTTTTATGTCCCGCCACCCAAAGAGCGAGAGCGTTGAATGAAATATCAATTAGAGCACTTTTTGGTACACAAAAAATATTTATCTTTATTTCTCAATTTCGCTAAGTGAATTCGTAGCGTACGTATGTCATTTGGTAGTTTTTGTATGCGTGTCGTCGGTTTGGGCGGTAGGGTAATGAGGAAGGAGAAGAATTCATTCAATACAACATAACTTAAGATCCAGCTTTTATTCAGGGAGTGTATTGTATAATGTTTCTGAATATGAAATGAATCAAATTATTCGTTGTATTGTTTTATTCATTTTCGTAAATTCGTTTCCCGTGTCATATTAATTGACGGAAAATAAGTAGCTACGATCAAAATTTCTACTTAAGTATATTTAAAGCTTGGATGGGTGACCGTTTGTGTGGCATTTGATATCGAGCGCTTCCGTGCTTCGGAAGACACGTTAAGCCGTTGGTCCCGGTTATTACTAAATGTGGTAGTCGTTAAGCCATGTAAGAGAACTAATGGGCGGCTTGAAAAATTCTAACAGCAGGACGCCATACACCTGCATCCGCCAATCCGCACTGGGTCCGCGTGGTGGAGTATGACCCAATATCCTCGCACCTTGGTATGTGAGAGGAGGCTCGTGCTCAGTAGTGGGACGTTAATGGGCTGAGATGATGATGATGATGATATTTAAAGCTTATTAAAAATATGCCGTTTTAGCCTGTAACAGTAATAATACATACATACATACATAATGTCAAGCCTCTTTCCCTTTAGTATGAATTACTAACTCTTAAATCACACCAATTATTTAGTTGCAATATAGTATAAAAAAAGAACTTGTGTTATGGATACTAAAGAACGTATATATGTACTTAATAGTTCCTAATGATACTTATCTTGGAACTAAATAATTGGTGTAATTGTCAGAAAATATTTATTTATTTAATATAAGTGGAAAATACCCAGACCAAAGCAAATATTCATGTTCATGCACACAAAAATTTGTCCTGTGTAGGAATGGAATGGAGCGGAGTGCAGGTATACTCTCCACCACGCCATATCGCTCGTCGAAGTTGTAAATTTATTATTATTCATAATTTACAATTTACAAGGTGATGTGCCTTCCCCTTAAGAGAGTCTTGATTCGCAGTCAGGGCGACAATGTGTGCACAACGTGGACCTCGGTAACGCGTGTTTTTGCACTAAGATTTATTGTTTCACGTTTCAAAAGTTAGTTTTTACCTCGCGCCACACGCAGGCATCATTGTGACGTGGCCACATGCAAATTTCACGGGCGATATATACAAAAACAACGTCGGCGCGTCCAGTTTAGTTTCTGAATTAAAAATGCGTATACACAGCTTATGCCAACTTCTTACTTTTTTTTTGTTTTGTGTAGGTACAATGTTTTTACAAACATCCTTACTATACCTATTTTTCTTTTTTCTTCTTATTAGGTTTAACTTAACTTCCGATTATCTACATTACAATACTAATAGACATTAGTAGCAGTTGCTATTATTACATATATTATGATAAATATAATTACTTGTTTTCGCTCCTGTGTACTTCATTAAAAATTAAACAGCGTAGGAAGATTGTCAAGTTATCACCATAAAAAAACCAATATCTTTTTCACTTAATATTACTTGAATATTTCAAATTCGCATGCTTACCGCGCAACGCGTCTAAAGAACATAAAGATAATTTAAAAAGCCCCTTCATTAGTGAAATTACAGTAATAACATTCGAATATTGTTTTTTAATTTCATACGAAAAAAGTAACCCGAGTCAGATTTTGCAATAAATGCAAAAAGATTTAGTAAAATTATTCAGAATCCCCGAGAGTGTCCACGAGTTTCTAAATCTTAACATGATTGGCGCCTCGTTTTGGACTAGCAGTGCCCGTGACTTCTACTGAATAATGCAAAGGAATTTAGTAAAATATGACTTATATAGTTTTCAAGTCACATCTCAGCTAATTTACGTACATAACTACTGAGCACGCTTCTGTGTAAAACCAAAGTGATCATAAAATTTCATAATGTTCAACCTCCTAAGTGTGTAACTAAAGAATCGAACAAAAATCACTAATTTATGAATAGTAGACAAATGGATACCCGTTGCTTATTTATCTATGTAATCATCATCACAGCCCATTAACGTCCCACTACTGAGCACGAGCCTCCTCTCACATATCAAGGTGTGAGGGTATTAGGTCATACTCCACCACGCTGACCCAGTGCGGATTGGCGGAGGCAGGTGCATGGCGTCCTGCTGTTAGAATTATTCAAGCCGCCCATTAGGCCTCTAACATGGCTTAACGACTACCACATTTAGTGATAACCGGGACCAACGGCTTAGCGTGCCTTCCGAAGCACGGAAGCGCTCGATATCAAATGCCACACAAACGGTCACCCATCCAAGAACTGACCTTTGTAAAATCTGCTGTACTTCGGTGATCGTTTCCGACCACCGAGCACCGCAGAGCTACGAGCGCTTCTATTGCGATCTATGTAATAAAAAGATGGATTTACTGTTTTTGGGATATTTCTCAGAAAAAGAAGTACTTTGAC
Source organism: Musotima nitidalis (assembly GCA_949126915.1). Classification (NCBI taxonomy): domain Eukaryota; kingdom Metazoa; phylum Arthropoda; class Insecta; order Lepidoptera; family Crambidae; genus Musotima; species Musotima nitidalis. Next base: position 7,182,818 of record OX421418.1, on the reverse strand, counting down.
AGTTTTATACTTTTATTTTACTCTTTTTCGGGCTTAAGTAAAACTTTGCATAAAACATTAAATGAGACTCAGAAAAAAATTAATAAATAAACAGAATAATAAGTAAAACAGTTGTCGTTAGTTATGTATAGCAAATCTATCAAATGCAGGGCCTCAATATCGTGGCTTAATTATGACAAAAGTCTTACAAATATAACAAACAAAAATACTCACTTACTTTTGGAAAATTATTAATAATAATATGAATTCCGACAAGCGATTGCAAATTATTTTGGGGCTTAAGCATATGGCATGTCCGATAGGTGTATAAAACTTAAATTTTTATTAAGTGAAGAACTTTTATGACTTTTTCAATGGTAAGCATCTCCGTTCCGACACACAGCAATATCATTGCCACTTTATTCCGTTAGCTGTATTAACCGATCTTGCTCGTCTGTATAATGAAAAAAAGCTTATAATCTTGCTTAAGTGCACGTGCTGGTCGATATTAACCAGAATAAAGTTAAGATTTTATGACATCAAATTGGTTTGTCTATTAAAGAATCTATTAGGCTCTAAATGGACATAGCGCACATTGCTTCATCAGTCCACGCTCCTAGCGTCCTTAGTTTGTAATGAGGGCGTATATTTTCGTACGTTATTTCCAATTATCACGGCTACTTTCAGATAAAGATCTTGTGTTGCCTAGGGAAAACTGGCCTGTTTTGTAACGATAATATTTCTAGGCTCATTAGCAATTTAAAAATACTTTTAGATTGTGGTAAACTAGTTGTTAGTTCTCTTTTTTTTAGTGTCTCTGGTAGTCACCAGCTAGTAAATGTGTGACAGAAAATGATGATCTGAATTAAAATATATTGGCGATAGCTAATGTTAATCCTCTGGCGTAAAACTCGTACGTCATTACGATTTTGCAAAATCATGAGGATATGTTTACTAACCTTTTTATGTCGCTGCATAATATTAATTTAAAAACTGGATTTTTACGTTTCTATATTCAGAAGTATTTTCACAATTGAACTGAAAAAAATTAATTCTTGGCGTACGGCTGTCAGGACACAGGAGTCAGATTTTAGTACTATAGTGAAGATCAAATGCTTGCCAGTACAGTTGCGCTTTGAAGTTTATTATATGAAGGTTTAAAATATAAGTTATACTAGGCATATGAGAAGGAACAATTGATGTCTTGGAGTGCAGTGCTTGACAAGATTTTCCTCAAACGGCTACGTACTGAATATGGGCCTTTGTGTCACTTCGTCTCAAACGTGATATTTACCTGACGATATCTCTAACTGAAATAAAAGAAATTCAAATGCGTCAAAACAAATACTGTATCCTTAGACGATGTGAACAAAAAAATGGGTCATCCTAATGATCCACAGTTACGACTTGAAAATAATGAAGTGTGTAAATTGTAACAAAAGTAACTGTTTGAATTAGCATTAATATAAGCTGTAACATTAGCGGTTTTGTAGCCCACATTCACAGAAGGGTCGCCTGCTGTTTAGACGGCCTCATGTAGCGTTCTCTAAGCCAGTAAATCGGTTTTTACCCCATAACTGATCATTTGTAAATGAAAGGAAATATGTTATTTATTCATCACTTCTAGAGCGACTCCCCACGGAGGAATCGTTTTAATTACCTGATATCTCATCAATTCATTATTGTTATGATTCACTACTTATTTTTTAATTTCCCGTTATACAATTTCGACCATCGAACTTGTATTGTGTTATTCTAATATTGGATGCCGATTAGATGCTGTGATTTTTTTCTTTCAATCTTTGTCAATTTTATTCATTCGCTAAAGTAATGAATATGGAGCGATGTGTCAGGTTTTAAGACGAGTGACATCTGAATCAGTGTGCTTAAAAAATGTTAAATGAAGTCCATGAGAATTTGGTAACAATTTACTTATGACATCTTTAGGTCTTAGTCTCGAATGAATGATGAATTAGACCACCTAATCTTTTCATTTTTGTTAAAATTTGTCAAATCATTTGTCAACTTGGTGGTAGATCTCTTTATGAAAAAGGACACAATTTTCATGCATGATTCCTGCGTGCTGAATCCATTATTTGATATTTATTTTTAGTCGACATTGGTGAAATTTAAGGAAGACTTTATAACAGATGAAGAAGAGGATGAAAAATTCTATAAAAGTGCAAAATATTTTGTCGTGGTTGTGGGTTCAAATTTTACTCAGGCTACCGCAGAAGAAGTTTTTTTTTTAATAATAGCGTCTTAATATCTTATCTACCAATTTGTCATTTGGTCATATTCATTGCCACATACTATTTTTGTTCGCATAACTTCGTAAAGCGCTCCACCCTCTTTAAACAAAGTAAACGCAAGAACATTGTCAAAGGATAAATGAAATAATTGCTATTTATCAAAAAAGCTTTTGCCATATAATAAGTACACATAATTTCAAATGTATTGTTTTTATAGCAAAATAAGTAAACACTTACTAATGTACTCGTACAAAATGTCGGCACTTTTTGGACAAACTCCAAAGTGTTCGGTTAATTTTGTCGTGAAGACTCCAATGTCGTCACGTAAGGGACCCCATTGTCAATGAATTGGTCTTGCTGTGAATTTTATTGGACAATTTCATTGAATCATAATTACGTTGTATCAATTACAGTATAATCATTTCTTAGTTTTAGTTTTCTTTGGTTATTTGGTTTTTGTTGGCGCCCATCTTAACTCGTAGGTTTGTCGCCAAAATGGCTTCCTGTGTTAAACCGTTGATCACGCTGAATATCAGATAAGTTACAAGAATTTAGTTTTCGTGCACTATCACATTTTAATAATACATAGAATCATAATCTAAAAATAAAGTTTTAAAGAATACCAATAAATTCATCCTTAAAAAATAATGTCTATAAAACTAGAAGCGGTGACAAAAAAATAATTATCATCGCTACAGGGAATAAATATAACTATAGTTAGAAACCTAATCACGTATGACTGTAATAAAGTTTTAAATGGTGCCACCATGAACAGATAACAATAAAACCGTGGCGCCACTCACCACAGATTATAGCACGTTCACATAATGAGCGGGAAATTGTTACTACGTGACAGCTTTGTTTTTTTATTAAGAAAAGTAAAAGTTTCGGCATCTAGCGTATTAAAGTATTTGGAAGCTGAACAGTGTGATTGGAATAAGAATAAGACTGAGATTATGAATGGAAACCTGTTTCTCAGTAGTCGTTGTCCTTTTGAAGAAACGAAAAGTAGGGTGCAATGATGTATGTATGGCATGCAACAAAATGGTTTGTTTAAGAACTAGTGGCCGCCCGCGAATTCTTCCACCTGACCTACGGGTAGGTACTTTGTTATATTTTGGGTTAAATTAAGCTCTCTGCAAGTACAAAAGGTTTTGGAGACTAACAACAATAAACAGATAGACATACTATTTTTCTAGACAGTAAATTTATTGTAATAACTACTAGATAACTTTCATAAAGTGCATTTGATGAAAAGTTACTCTTGTTTTAAAAACAGACAGTTTATTTTTATTTCTTTGTATATATCGACTTAAACGTCATAAAGTTTTACAAAAAACTTAATTACGTAATGGTAAAACCTTATTTATCATTTGAAACTTGAAGTAAAAAAAAAGAACTTTGAAATATTATAGGCATTCATACTACTTAGTGTGTGCGCCTTACGTTTAGTTCTCAAACTTACAGTAAGTAGTATTGTTTTTTATTTCAAGTTTTGATATCTCATAAATACATATGTATCTACATAAAAAGTATTTTTTTTCTAAATTGCGAATATGTGAACAATAAAGAATAGATAATACCTATCACAGAGAATTTAGACATAACATATTGTAATTATCCCTAATACTGCACCGTAGGTAAGATTTTACTGGAATAGGTACAATACATAGTAATAATATTTATTTTATATACTGCAATATAAAATATATCCCTTAAAAAAACCTATGAAACACTGTAACCTATTTCTTTTGCCTCGTGAGTGTTGTATAACATTGTGTAATCACAACACATTCTAAAAACCATTTTGTAACTACATATGTAGCTGTTAAGTCGTCTATTAGTCAACAAACAATACTATGAAGCTTTTAAACGCTTTGCCTAATGCATTTTATTCTTCTTTATATCAAATTATGTATACACACAATTTGCAAGCTCTTTACACGCTTTGTTTCTGTAGGTACTATGTCGAGTCAAGTACTTTCACCGGTGCGGAAACCGCCTACATTTTCGATAATACCTACAGTCTGCGCACGAATCTACGACTAGCCTCCTTTCTCCGCTGTGATTGGAGGGCGCTGTTAGGTAAAGCGCCAATAGGCCGTCGCGACGCATATTAACGTTCCGGACGTTGCTAGCGCCCACTGCCGCCTGTTAGAATTAGACGGAAATCAACTTTACGTGTTGCTTTTAATTTGTGTTTAGGAAATTATATAAAGGAGTCTCTTGTGTTTAATATAGTCCAATGTCTCTTTGTAATGTTGTAATAATTATGTAATTCTCTGTTAAATTAATAATGAACCTGCCAAAGACTGAAGGAGCTAAGACTGATGATGTTTTAAATGTAAGCGTCAATGACTGCAAAACTTTAATCCAAGTAATGCAATCAAGTGGCTTACTATTCACAATTGCCATTTACCCAATAAATAGTTTATTTCATAACGTCGTTTTATCGAATGCACTATCATCTGTATCAACGCTGAAAAATATGTTTCTGCTATTATTAAAGGGTAGGACGGTTGTATCCAAATCATCATCATCACCTCATGACATAGGCCTCCATAAAATTGACCGATTGTAAGCGCCCAGCATCCAATCTGATCCTGCGACCTTTATCAAATCGTCCGTCCATCTTTCGGGGACTTGGACTTGCGTACCACGCCGTGCTTTCTGTCAAGGGCTTCCATTCCAAAAGAAATCTGCCCTAACGGCCGTCTGTTCTACGTGCTGTGTCCTGCTCGCTGTCAATTTATCTTGCGTATCCAGATACACAAAACTCAAACTGTAAATGAAAAGGAAGACATTTTGTCCTACTGAAATTATAAAATTATCTACAGGGCACGATAATACGTGACTTGATTTAGGTGACCGAACAAGTTCTTATTTTTATAATGCATGTTGGTTCCAAATGCATAGCAGGTTGAAATTGTGGTCAAAATAGAAATAGTTGAAGTGCAAACAATGTCTTTTCTGCATTTGTGGTAAGGCAGCAAACGAGTATTTGGCGAGCGATAATAAAAATAATCTCAAACATTACATAATTTACCGTTATTAGCCCCAACCTAAGCAAAGCTGCTAAAAGTAAGTAGGTAGATAGGCACCGGATAAAAATAAATATATAGATACAATAAATATAATAAATGTTAAGATACTTATAATAAAGGTAATACACTTAAATATCAATTAAAGTTAAATATCAATTTGTATGCATACAAATGTTTTAGTTTTAGAGCGAGCAAATCCGTTCAAACCATCCAATATAACAGTGAGAATATTACTAGGAAGTCCAGACAAGAATTGTGTAAAAATAGAAAAATATTTACACTATAGTTGCGATTTTTGCACGATTCCTGGTGATTGATGCCTCGGAGGAGGCTTTATATAAGGTTCTAAACAAAGTCTTTAACTAGTGTGTTTTAAGCAGCATACGGCTCGTGTGTATACTAATAATAACCGAGAATTAAATACAGAGAACCACAGAATGTTATGAGATCTACATTCGGGGTTTCATTGCTTGGTAAATCTCGTTTCGGGGTCGTTGGTTTTACGGATTCAGAATCTTAGTTCAATAAACTATTTCTATCCCGACTTTACATCTTTGCTCTTACGTCAAAGATTATACCATTGCGTAAATTAGTGTATATAGGGCCCTGATGCAACCTCTTCATTGTAGTTTTTTTTTTTTTTTTTTTTTATATATGTAAAACAAAGTATTATTTGGTGGTCAATGTTGATGTTTACTTTGGGTTGCGGAGGGTAGACGGCAGTCGCTCCATGTTACAACTGAAATGCATCCAAATCTGGTTAGACCAGTAAGCAGACCTTGGGCCCTAAGCTTAAGTCTAGGGCAACCGGGGTAATGCTAGGATATGATGATGGTCATTTTAGTTTTTTCATAAATTTTTGAAGAATCTAAACTGAGTCAGCGCGGTGGGGTTTGATCTGAAATCCTTTACCTCGACTTGTAAAATGAGGCCCCTGTAGTCTCAGTATGTATCTACGCTCCACATGTTTATGGGCTGAGATTATCATATTTTCGTTCTTGTAATTTCTTCTTTCCTCCATGATTTTGGTTCCCTATCTTCTCTGATTGGCATTCAGTAACAGTACATTCCAGACCGCTCACCTGTGTGGTCTACTTTTTATATGCCCACTGGAACGACAAAAATTAAATTAAATTTATTTGGAGTGCTGAAAGTAATCAAAATATTTTAGATTAAGTCTTCCTAATTAGAAAGCAAAATAACTGGTGTCCCTTGAATGCACAACATCGAAGCGATTATTGGAAAAAGTAATGTTACTCGGAAAATATTAATCGACGCAGTCGTCCACTGTGATTAAACACACGTGGGGTTTGTAGGGCTGTCAACTTTAAGTAATTTACTATAAATAGTGTTGAGTGATATATATTGCAGTAGATAATACATATGTCAATAATTAAAAATTATCATTAGTATAATCAGCCACTGCTGAACATTGCTTCCCCATTTACTGTCTATTGGGGGTGATTTCCCATAATCACCACGCTGGGCATGCAAATTGATGATCGCAGTTGAAACCAGTACGCAGGATGACGCTGCTGCCCATCATCCGGTAGGATTTCTCTTCGTCGACTCTTACAAATCGCCGTGAGATTAGAGGGGATGACACTATTCTAGGCCAGACCAACACGGCACATTTTATTATAATGTTGCGTCGAGTTTTCTGAAATAGAGACATCAATCTTAAGATAATGTGAGCAATCCAATGGAAATCTCCCATTTATTATTGGTTCGTAATTCGTATTGAATGACTGTATAGTGTAGATTGAAAAAAATATAATAACATACATATATACATGCCTGTTTCCCCGAAGGGGTAGGCAGAGGTATATTATACGCCCACACTTCGCCAGTTATATAGTTGGTCCCACGTAATTTTGAAGTTTATGTTAACAGTATTTGATTTTAACGATTGTGTACTTGTTTTAGATAATAGAAAATAATTGACCAAAACAAAAACCAAACAACAACATTTCTAAAAAATTTAAGTACCTACTAACACTAAGTACAGTAAGTACGATGTAGCAACGTAAAAAACCTTCATAGGCTTTGTTCTATTTTTAATTCAATTTAATAGAACAATTACAGTCATAATTTTCCTTTCGCCTTTTTGATTAGTATTCCATTGTCATTTCACTGTTTTGTATCAATAAAATTATATAAATAAAACAAATTGTTTCCACTAACAAGTTGTATAAGAGTTCAAGTCTTCAGCAAAAACTGATCCGAAGATAACGACATTCTTTAGACAGGGTGAGTAGTATGCTTCTGAGCTGTCCTGAGTGTTTAATGGTAGGTGCCTCGTAACTTGCATACCTACACAAATATGGTATCTTAGAGGTTCAGTTCTACATTTTTACTAGAGTTTTGTACTTTTTATTCCAGAAACGTTTCTTAAAGACAAATTTAATTAAATCTATCTATCTAAATCCTGAACGCAATTTGTTTTTTCTCCAAATCCATCTTCTTTTTAAGTTTTAATTGGAATCTGTGCATTGCTGATTAATAGTGCAATATAGACAGACTACGTTATTTATCTCTATATTAAAATTAATCTCGAATTTACCTATAAACATTATACTTTTAAAGGACCATTGTATAGACACGTATCTCTCTTCGTCTTTTGGCTCAAACAGAAAATATGACATAACATATTATGCGAAAAATTAAAATGACAGCCCTAATCTAAACACAAACTGAAGCAGAAGCCGCCCGAGGCTGTCCCCCAAACCACAATTAGAGTCACACATTAAATGAGGATAATTGTATTGCGCCCTTTCATTTTAAAATCTCCAAGATAAATCGTTCCCAATGTTAGCCACAGGAAATCAATTTGGCAAACAGCCTGTTTATGTCATGAAGTAATTACGTTTATCATACCTTCGGGTTGTTTGATTTGAGGCTTAAATGCTTGCTTGCGCTTTGATTTATGAACGATAAAAAAATATATTATATTTTTTTTTTCAGTAAGGCGACAAATGTAACGTAACCTGGTGGATTTAGGATCATAAAAAGAGAGCGTGCAAGGGGAAGCCGATGGATGAAGGTGGTTCAAAATTAACGATGCTTTTTACAACTATCATAAATAAGTACTACTTTATTATGCTATTAGTTGCTCAAAGATCCCTTAACAGTTCATACTGATGTGTCTCATAGATTAAATTAAACGAAGTGTTGGTAAATTTTTGTCATAAAAACATGTGAGTATTTGCAACAAGATTTCAAAGAATATTCGCTAGAGAAGTAAAGGTGTAGTTTTTTAAGTCACAAGCTGTACAAAAATATGTTCGAAGTGGAATGTATACATGAACAATTTATTGTATTTTATTTATGAATTTTTCTGTTGTCTATTCAACAACAGTGCAAGTTCTGCCCACTATAGCGTTGATATACAAACAAAGGAATGAAAACGATAGGAAATATAAGCTGTGTTTAATTTAAACATTAATTATGTTTCACAATAATTTATGTTTAAACGACAAGATTACTGAGAATTGCCGAGATTTTTCTTTAAAGTCTCACCCAGATAAATCAATCCTCAACCGAATTACTTGTACTATAGGAACAATACAACGGATAAACACGCGACGAAATTTGTTTTTAACAAAAGTCTTTCATCTTTTCTAATATGTTTTATTAAAGTAACTTCGTCCTGACAAATGACCTACACATAAATATTCAACAACTATTTCACTCACATAAATATTCAACAACTATTTCTCCAATCGTCACCTCGGAATAAATTCAATAATTAATGTTAAACACGGCAACAGTATGAGTATGAGATCGAAAAGATATTCGCTTGATGAAGCTCTGCAATTTATTTGATGAATAAAAATAGCTAAGAGTAATTTAAAAATAAACCTAGAGTGGTTCTTGGCTCATGTTACACTACACAGCAAGTTAGCTTGAAATTTGGTTTATTGATATGTAATTGTATATCTGTTGATTTTGAGTTATTACAGAATTGATTACATAATCTTTATGAATATAATTAACATTATTGACCTAATTTAAAAAAAAAACTACTTTATTCGTAATGAATGATGAAGGCTTACTCTTCACTTTTCTCTTTATCTAATGAAAATCATATAAAAATTATATGGTGATAATTTGCAATGCCAAAATGTATGTAACTCCTAATTACTTTAAATAAAATTATAACAAAATAAGAGTTATTCTAACATTTTGTAATATAACAAAAACGTAAAGCCAAACGGTTTGGGTTAATCCTTGCTATGTATCAAATTTCAAATAAACCCCTAACGAAAATTTGCGTGATGGTGGAACTTACTTCAACATAAATAAGTCAACATTCACGTTAAAGATATTAGCAAGATTTGCACCATAAAATGGGTTCATCATGTAGTTAGCTCTAAGTATTGTAGTACAACAATGTAGACATCTAGCAATGAATGTATATTATTTAAAAATAAATAAATATAGCCATAATGCAAACAGACATTTGCTTAACTACCGGCGTCTGTGGCTCAGCTTGTAACATCATGAAGAGTCATCAGGAGAGAGGTCGTTTAATCAAATGCTCATCACTGATAGTAACTAGCCTCAGGCTTCTAGGGCAGACCAGGACAAAGGGACTAGAGAAACGCTTAACAATGTCTCAATGCTTAACTTTGTGTTATCATCTAATAAACTAATAATTATTAATGAACTCGAAAAGTTTTTCAAAGGTTTCGAGTTAATTAAAATGAATATTCAAACATTAGATGCAGTAATGCTTATTAGAAATTAAAAGAGCTAATATTTCGCCATTTCAAAATTATCTTTCTAAAATTATGACCAAATCCAGAAGGTTTTGAAGAAAGGTGCAGGTCAAAAGTAACTTAAAGTGACGGCCGTACATGACAAGGTTAATGAGTGAAAAAAAATTGTGTGAACCCTTTATGCAATTTTTGTATTTTATAATTATCATGAAATTATTTAATAACTATGATACAATTAGTTATCACTATAAACAAAAATGATCTTGCACTGAAAATAATTATTTATTGCCTATATACCTAATTATAATTAATTAGATAGAAATATCGGTTAGTTTTGGAGCCAGTACCGTCAGTGCATGTTCATTGAACCTAAACCTTTAATCAAACAGTAGTAACTGTGTATCCTCTTCAAATTGAACCTTACGGGTCTGAGTTACGGTAGATAACCATTAAAAAATTAACGTGCTCAGCCTGGTAAAGGGCGGTTACTGATACATGTATTTTATGGCAAAAAATACTGATATACTTATTTTTTTTTTAAATTAATTACTTAGCAAGTGAGTACTTTACTTTGAATAATATATTAACTATTTTGAGCAGTTATATTTTTGTTCAAGGTTAGTTATATTTTTAAGTATAAAGTGATTTTGACATGATGTTACGAATGATATAAAGAAACACATTTAAACGTATTTCAAATAAAAATTTACAACAATCCGTACAAAAGAAAACGACTTCAAATTTTTAATCGTAAAATGACATAACAATGCTTTATATCGCAATTTAAAATAATTTTATTCAGAATAAGAATCTCTAATGTCCAATAGCACTAGGCTAATAGCAGATAATTCACTAGGAATGTCTATATTGGTGTTTACTAGAGAAGATTGTGCCCCAATGCGGCCGTCGCGTGGTTACGCGCTATTAGCCCTGTCGGCCGCTTGCTACTAGTCGAAGGTACACTATAAATTACACGAATTATACAGTGTGGCGGGCAAAGCGACCACGTGATATATTGTGGAATTGCAACCGCGCCGATGAACCGCCGCCGTGTCAGCGAACGTGAAATTATACACCCAGCCACAATGTTTGCACCCTACACGGCTAACACTCTCACACACAACACTTGTTTATTTGCGACGGTTATTTCGTAAATGATAGGCCTCTAACTCTCTACACGACTTACAATCGGCCGTCTGATGTTAGTCACCCCAGAGAAAGCGTTAACCAATGTTTGTTTCGATGACAATCAGAATCTGTCAGCGTCCACACACACGGTCTTATCATTTGTATTGCTTGTAGCCCCGGCTAAAACTAAATATAGTTGACTGTGGAAAATTTATTAACTAGCATATTAAATGACTATTTACACGAATACCTCTCGTCCTGTGGTCCCTGTTAGAATAAATTATTTTAATGGTACTTTAGGTGAGCGCGCCTGCAGATAATTCGAGAAACCGATGCGGTTATTAAAAATGACAATAAATTCATCGAGTGGCAATATAATTACAATGCAGGCCTATCTATATTGTCTTGTGTGCGCAAAAACTCAGTGCTTCCGACCAAAGTGGCCGCCATTCTGGTTCCATTAAGTCAGAACCATTGTGATGCAATTAAATTATCGATCAAAATTAAAATTGCACATTGTCTTGATTGAGATTTCAATATTGACTGCCCACTGTCAGGAGTTATTGACAGTCATTAAGTAACTGGGACATTTTTTATTACTCATTATGGTATTTTATAAATACTTCAGAACTATAATAAGAGCCCTAAAAATATATATGATTTAATCAAACGCATCTGCAACATAGGCCTCTGAATCTATCAATGTTTTTCTGAAGAACATTTATTATTCGATAGAACATGTTATGCAAACAATGCAAGACGCTTGATATTAAAAAAAAGACAATACAATGATACTTACTTCTAAGTATAAGGTATTTATTGTATATAATACTTAAACTTTACATTTATTATTCATATTTGAAAAAGAAAACCCTTTAATTATTAATTATTATGTTCATTAGATATAAGTGCATATACTTATTATTATTATTGTCATACATAATATTCTAAAATCTTTAAACACCTTTAGCTAATACTAATAGCGTGAGTTTGGTTCTTAAAAATGTCACATTCATCTTAAGGACGTATTCACTAAGGACGTGAGTTCGATTCCTTCGTGGTCAAATAAATGCAAAAAATAATGTCTAGTTGTGATATTGTCGTACCACTTATGCAACATCATCTAGACCCAACGTAGTCACTTAACGACGGGTAAAAATAAGTAGGTGCTTACTACATTAATCAACGAAGAAAACCTTTATGTCACCTGTGAGGGTGATTTCAATTAATGATCTAAGCTATGTGTCAAATCGACTTTTCGTTATAATAAAAGTATGTAATTATGCTAGGAAAAAAATTACTTAGATATCTATTGTGTCAGCCTCATATTTCAAGCTCTGTTTAGTTCTTGGTGAGATGGCGCTATATACATTTTGAACATATTAATATAAGCACTCGAAGTTTGTGCAAAAAGTATGATTTAAAAAGAAATCACACTTATGGCTTTGGTTATCGGACCGTCAATCGGTGGATCGTAAAGTCGGATATTGATTGTATCGGCTTCACTAAAGACGGGCACGTAATCGACCGTGAGATAATAAGCAATCTGTGGCAAAGTTTATTATATTTTTAATTAATGGCTTCATGCGTTAGGCGCGCTGCATTAAGTTGCTGTAGCGCCCACGCTAATTGCTCGGTGCTTCTGTTTATATCAACATTATGCCCAATTATATTTTGGGGGAGATCACAAAAATAACGTGTAAAAATTTAACGACACTTACTTAGGTAATTGTTTAACTTATTTATATTTAATATTATAAAGACGTTAAATTTGGGGACTCGTTTGAATGCAAAGGGTACTAAGTAAACATTTGAAAAAACAGTTAATGGAAAGCTAAGATAATCCTGATAAGCATAATTTTATTTCAATAGTGTGATCAAAATTTGACTCTCTTGTTTTTACTCTGATGCTTGCAAAACACTAGTGAATTTAGTTCAATTATTTTGAGTGCTGTAGTAGCTACATTATGACAATACCATACATTTGATATAATACTAGCTATAATATTTATATAATAGACTTTTTTTAATTCAAGATTAAATAGTTCACTAAGCTTACGTTTTTGATTATATTACTGAGTTACAACTCTAAACTTCAGCAAAATATTTTTGCACACAATTGTTTGATAATAATAAAGCCACAAGCTACCTAAAAACACCTAGAACACCTAAAAAAAACAAAATTATCAACAAAAAAAACTCTTAGACAATGACGATTACTTTTGCACACAATTGTTAGCTTTACGTGATAATCCAATTCACGACTTTGAAAGAACAAAACGTAAAATAAAAACCAAAACCAATTAAAATTGATAAAAGTAAAAATAAATTACCGCGCCATCTACTGCAAAACGGTGGTTCAATTTTGTTACAAACTGACTGGGTGGATGCTTTTGCTACCCCTCAACGCAACCCCTGCTAGCAATTTGAACTCCATCTATCAGCAGGCAAGGGAAACTTTTCTGGTGGTGAAATTGATTTAGTTTATTTATCATAGGGGTAGCAGGCAGAGGGCAGCATTGTTGCCAATTTGGGGATGACGGTTTTATGGAAACTGGCACTTACACTTAATTTTTGTTTTATTTGCATGTAAGTGAATTTAAGCTTCGTAATTTCAGTGTAGTTATTTATAGTTTCTTAAAATATTTAATTTTGACGTTTTTAAGTGCTTTTTAATAGTTTATGAAAAAAAGAACTTTTACTATATTTATAGATTTTTTTTATGTTTCAGAGTTTACATACTCTGTGCTTTTTGTAAATAACATTATTGTAACCGATTCTTAGATTCATTTTTTACATTCGTAAAGAGACAATCGTTGGTATACATTCGCTTAACCTTTTTGTATGAACCTTTAATTTCATAAAGAGTTGAGAAATGAGTGCTAAAGTAAAAATGTGTTACTGTTTTCTTTTACCAAAATCTTAAGTGATATGATTCATTTTTTTGCTTCATGCGAAAAACAAAAGATTTATAATATTTTATTTGTTTTCATATAAACTACAAAAAATATGTTTACTTTGTTTCACCATACATTATAAATCCTTAAATACTTTGCCTAATCCTATAATACTGATTTCTAGAACCAAATCATCTTGTTATTACATACGATACTGTTTTATTGATGTTAACAAAGTACCAAAATAATATTTTATATGACCCTGCGATTATACATACAAAATAAACCTTCATTAACGAATTTATATCCCTAAAATGTGTTTTAATTACCAAAATTATATTTTATATGACCAACTTTTTTTCTGTTAAAGAAAAACAAAAGGTCTACGAGGACAGCGAGATAAAAAACGGCCATGTATGATTTTTCGCTCGCGCTGATACACCTGTCTCGACACTGACTTAATAGAGATAAATATAGATCTTCTATAGTATTCCTTTTTTTGGAGACATAAACTATTCTGTTGTTTACTTTTAATTTAGTACTTAATTTTTATTTTGCCAGTTATTTATTTAAGATTTAGTTGAAAGCAGATGCATGACAGAGCGAAAATGTCGTACTTCTATAATTTATTTATTCAGGCGTTACTATGCGGAAATCCATTGTAAGCAAGTGATGGATAAAAAATATATTTGTAACAATTCCCGCGCAACTATAAATTCCCGAAAAATCAAGAAACAATCTTTCGTTTCAGCGTTGGTCGTGAAGACGTCGTTGTTCTGAGGCTCTTATATTACCTGAAAATGCCCTGTGTAAGGGCAAAACACGTTACGTGTTGAATTGTATCTTGATTTTCGGGAAATTATAGTTGCGTGGGCATTGTAATAAAGATATTTTTAATCCATCACTTGCTTGTCGTACTTCTGATGATGTTGAGCGAGCTTTTGATCTAGAATGGTCGGGGGATTAAATCCCAACTCGATATTCATTTTTGTTTTAGGCTATCGACTACTCGTCTATAATTATAAAGTATATACGAAACCGCTAGATTTGTGTAAATTAACAGGAGTTCTAAAATTATTAGTTTTAGGTTTTTAATTACAAATACATACAACAGCAAAATTATAGCTACATACAGCATGTGCTAGGTCAGACTTACTTGAATAATCACTATATTATTATTAGTTTATTAGTAGATTTTCTGTGTAAGGTTTTTGTACAATAGTGTTATTCTTATGTATAGTCATATATCATTATTAATAGTCATTTCAAACAAAGCCTTAAACACTAATGCGCTATACAAATACGAATATATCCCCATGCATGTCTTGCAACAATATGTCACCAGAGTTCATAGATGCTCTTCAAGCCCGCACCTGCTTTAATCTACTCCACCTGTGTGCCGTGGGAACTGCGAATTATCCTATTTATCTTCCTTTACGCGTAATAAAAATGAGAAAACCGTGAGCCTTTATGTAAAAAATATACAAAAACACAGTTAGTTAGTCGACACGTCTTATGTCTTCTACTACTTAGGAGATTTTTATTATGGTTTCTACTATATACTAATCTAGATTTTAAATGAATTGATTTAAAAGGTAACATAAACATAACATAGCACTGCAGACTGAAACTTATTGAAGTTTCAAGTAGGAGTTACAGTGAAATAAAAAATATTACAATTTTAATACATCTCAATAGAACTTTTAGCCCCAAATATTCACCTGTGTATTATCACTAATAGATACATTTTGATTCCAAGTTTATATGTCATAAATATATCCGTTAGTACATTTCTATGTTTTTATTGTAATAGTATCCATTAAACACAAATATTTGTCTCGTGTGAGAATGGAATTAAAGTCAGTAGCAAACTAAAGCAGCGATTATACTCAGCATTTAGCAGGAGCAGTGAAATAACTATCTTCAAACCAATTAGCAATATACTAAAAATGTAATTCTAGTAAGCATGATATGTGCTTATTCCATTCAAAATTATTTTTGCTACAAATTCTCTTAGTACTGCAGGTTTTGAGTTAAAGCTCACAGCATACGACACCGCGCGACACCTGCCTTAACCTGATGCCGCCTCAGCCGGAGGAGAGACGGTGAAATAAGTATATTTAGAACGACTGGCGACAGGGGCTTTTTTCAGCGTTGCCTGCCGTGATTATATTGTTTACTTTTATTAATCGAGGTTTTGTTTTTAACTTATTAAGAATTTTGAACTGCTAGTTATATTTAAGTAAAAGAATAATTTCTAGGGCAATAGGTATATATTTTATGCAACATGTAATGTAACCAACAGACAGCTTTAAATTATAAATATGACGATGGCCCTTGGTGAAGGCACATATACTTTTTATTTAATTTTGAACGAAGTATATATTATTTTACAACACCTGTATATGATGTTGCTGCACTGCTGTTTTTATAATAAGATGTTAAATAATTATAATAAAAATGAATATGACTTGGTACTTAAAATATTGTTTAATCTTCATTAAAATCTGATCGGTATCATAAACGTTGTAGTCACAACAATGAATAATGATATGTTAAAAAATATCAACCTTATTAAACCAAACAAAAGCTTTTGCCATTAATAAAACAATATCGTCGCTTATACGTTTACAGCGCCTATTTTCCTTAACGACTTCTAAATAGACGACGCGAACAGATCCCGTCTTCCGAACAAGGTAATGGACGGGATAATTACGCGCAACGACGTGCAACAATAGCGGCGCGAGCTTACTGCTCTATGGCATAATAAGCGCCGGCGTATTTTGATCGGAGCGCAACAAGTAGCGAGCGGTGAATGTAGGGGAGTGGGGTGTAGCAAAGTGCGCGGCGAGCGTGCGCCTGCGCAGCGGCCGGCGCGGTGCGGTCCGGCCCGTGCGAGTGCGCGCGCCCGGCACGCGCCCCACCGCGCCGTCCCCCGCGCCGCGCCTCCGCCGCCGCCGCGTGCGCTACTTAGCGTCGGGGGTGCGCGCCACCTCCGCCAATCCACCGACAACCTCCGCGCTGCACGCACACGTGCTCTCTCGATTCACCTGACAAGTTTACGCGATGCCGATGGCAGCGATTCAAGTTTATCAAAATCTCGGCGTAGATCAAAAACTGGCACTCCTCCAGACGCCTAATCGCAGACTAGCACCTGCTCCCTTAGACCCGAATCGATGCAAGAAAAAATCTTACATCCACCAGCCTTATCCAACTCAACCTGCTTCTGTGGCAAGAAGAAACGCCAGGGAAAGAAATAGGGTGAAACAAGTAAACAATGGATTTGCTGCATTACGTCAACATATCCCTACAGCTGTTTCAGCGGCCCTCTCTGGTGGTAGAGGATCATCACGAAAATTAAGCAAAGTGGACACATTAAGACTTGCAGTGGAATACATCAGAAGTTTGAAGAGGTTATTGGAAGACAGTGAAGAGGGATGTTCTGAAAGTCAAATGGCTTTTGGGATAAATACAAATGGACCACATACTCCTCCGATGTCTGAAGAATCTCATTCACCGGCTCCTTCATTGATATCTGAAAGCTCAATTGGTCCGAGTTCTCATGATGCATATGACTCCTATGAGCCCATGAGCCCTGAAGATGAAGAACTTCTTGATGTAATTTCATGGTGGCAACAACAATGAGCGAAGGTAAGCTTTTTTAACATTTTATCATACAAATCAGTTTTCAATGTCAAATTATAATCTAATTTGGAACTGATAAGACTTTTTGAGAATGGAACCTTCAAGTATGTTTGCTTTAAGCGATAATCTTCTAAGCTTTATTAAATTCTTATCACAATATTTATACATCGTCGCGACATTTTTAGATTATGGTTTCCAAGTTCATGTTAGAATTTTTATCACTCAAATGATTATATATATAATTTTTTACCTTGCGCAACGATATATCGTTAAGTTTTACTTTTCGCCAAGTCAGGTAGGTTAACTGTCCTAACGTTGTATACATTTTTTTAGCTATTCGATCCATCACGGTTTTGTTCGTGGCCCTGCCAACTTTATAATATGCTTTTATATTGCGCAAGTTGAATAGAGTTTCACGGTCCTATCCTGCAGGCAAAAAGCAAACACATAAATACCATTATGGTTGCGCATTGAACCATCGGATAGACTTTATCTGCTCATTGTTGAATTAGAACGACACAAAAGAATGTCTCCAACAATGGCGAATCCTAAAATATGTCGTTTTAAAGGTCTAGGTAGCTTTTTTTATATGATGGACAGGTTTTATTTTTCTTAGATAATAAAATAGGAGGTACCCGTATTCCATGTTATTTGAGTGAACAACCAAAAGCAATTATTTCTAATAATCATTGCGGTTCGCCCCGCATGAAGTTGGAAAATTGCACATAAAAAGTGCTCTATTTCTAATAATATGGACTTAAGTATGGACTTCACTAATTCTTCGAGTGGAAACAGGTTATGATGCTTGCATATGTCTAAAACTTAAGCATCCGGTCAAAGAGAGCTTTCGATTTACCATATGGTCAGCTTTAATAGATTTCGCAAGCCGGTAGCTGTCTACCAAAAAACCAAATTGAAATTAGGAAAAAATAAAAGGCCGGTTACCTGACTATAAATTAACTTTGCCGGAAGACGAAATCTCAAGAGGAAATATAAGGACAGCGAGCATAGCACACGTGTTACAATATTTGCTAACCTCTGAGCAAACATCTGGTGATACACACGTAGGATCATGCGTCATTCAGAAAAATACAGAACATCTTTCATTCAATGATTCCTTGGTGAATTACTGAAGTAAGAAATGTACATTGAGATTTTTTAATTAACAAAATATTTTTGTTTTTCTCAGGAGCTGTGCATTACGGTGACCAAACTGCGGCCATTGAGCAACTTGTGAAGAAAAAACAAGTATTCCTTGAGAGGAACCCGAACGACCGACTGCGATGGGTTGAGAGAACCTCTAATTAAGCGCAATCAGTATATTCCTAATGAGAGGGGATAATGGTGGACTATAACGACCTCATCGATGCATTCCGTCGACCGAACACCGAACGAAAATCCTTAAACCGCATTTTATACATCGATGAAATAGCAGACAAAGACTGAATCGAACACTTGTTCCATTAAATGCATTTAGTAATCATTGAGATGATTCCCATAACGCTGTGCCTTAATTAGCCTTGCGTAGTTATTAAATACTTCCAGTTAGATAGTATTAAATAGTTTATACATGTTAACTAGTCACTAGTAATTAAGTATTTTTAAGCACTACAATTTTAGACTGTTACCTATATTAGGTATGTCATTCGTAATGAATTCATGATTTGTAAAATATAATTTGAAAATCTTGAGACAAAGACTTAAATGTGTAAGGATAAGATTAGCACCCTAAGGCAGATTCCTAATTATTGTAAGATTTTAATAGAATATTTTTTTAAATGATGATAACAACTTCCAGCCTCATGTTGGATCTCTAAATAAACAAATCATAATAATTACCTGCTTCTTTTATTTATTTTCTTTAACTGTTTTCAATTTCATCCACTCTCTTTAGAACTTTTTTAAAGAGATTTTATGGCATTAACATTAAAATCTATTTTTTAAATTCATATAATTCAATAAATAGGTTTTGGATGTTAATATCAATGTGTGTATTGTATAGATATAGACGATGTAGAGCACAAATAACAAAAATAGAACAGACAAAATATATGGGTAGGTTTTTGAAATTATTTTCTGGTCAGTAATGTCTCTAGTTTCTCTTTTCGTTACTAACTTGAAGCAATAAAACAAATTACTCTTTATAACTAAAGGTTTATATACCTTTAGATTTCAACGAAGTTTTTTTTGCTAATTGATTTATTTTGATGTAACGACATCCTTTCCGGAGTTCGTCAAATAATAAGTAATATACCGAAAATCACAAGATGACTAGTCTAACAGTAATCCAACATTGATATGATAACCATATTAAAATGAATTATGAACCAGCCAGACTATAAAAGAGTTATAACATTGAGATGAAGGGTTGTTAATAAATGTACAAATTCATTAACACTTTCTTTAACTAGATGCCTTTAATCTTTAAATAGATATAGAATATTGCCAGTAAAATATATTTAAAATATTAATATAAAATAAAAAATATTATACCATATATATTAAAAAAATATTTTTATCTACAATTATTCTGTAAGATTCGAAAGATTCATGAAGACATCAAAATTCAAATTCAAGCTAGGCTAGGAAGATTTTTCAACTTCATCGTAGGATGTTTCTTAGATGAACAAATTCTAACTATTCACTAAAGCTTTTAAAAATACCTACTTATAAATTTTATCCTTGAGTCCAATAATGCATGAATGTCCTAGAAAATATTTTTTCCCGAATACTGATTTTGCTACTATAAAGTATTTATATAAATAGAAATAACTAAAAAGTTAATTGCTAACTTATGAAACAAACTTGTGCAAAATTTAAGAAGACTTATAAACCTGATATTTTTTTATTACAATAGACATAAAATTTAAAATGGAAGGTTTATGAAAGGCTTGTACATTCATTGGCTAAGATGTCCTTCTGTCTTGACAGCTATACAAGCTTTTCATTAATCGGACGATTTGACTAATCTCTTTAGAAATCACATAATTATGACTATTTTCTTGCACGCTTTTATATTTGGATTCTCATTTTGTGGAAAACATCATCTGCTTTAATATCAGGTACGTTGTTATTATTTGGACAAACCTCATTATTTTTTTCTAATAAATTCGAACGAAGTAATTAGTAAAGTTCCGCCGTATTTTCAATACGGGATATACATATAAAGTATATATAAGTATATATACTATATTTAGCAAAAGATTTTCATGGCATAGTAAATAAACCAAGACAAGATAAAAAGTCACTATTATAAATAAGGGAGCACCAAAACGATTATATCGTTGTTTCGGCGGGCTTATTTAAACTAAGTATAATGAATATTGGGATAATTATAGGGAGTAGTTCATGTTCGCTGAACTTGTTCAAAAGCAATAAAAGCTCAGAACGTCGCAAAATTAAAATAACAAAAAAGTGTTCCTACACGTGCCCCAACTCGAGTTACATTTTGCGAACGGAATATAATAACGTACAAATGTAGGGGGCAAAGAAAACCATACATTGTGTTGCATTTAATTTGACGAAGACAATCCGCTGCAACTGGATCACGTTAGGAACCGCCCATCTACATCAAATCGCAAAAGTAATTTTTGATAATGGAAGGGAAGCTCCGGCTATTATGGGTGGATATTTCCGTCGGCAGTTATTAATTGTTTGAACTTGTTACTCTATGGAACAAGATCAACTAGATATCTCGAAGCAACACACCTGTGGATTCGCGAATCGTTTTGTCGCTCAACGGTCTCATTAATTCCCTGATATTAATTGCTGGTTACTATGCGACGCATCCGTTTGCAACCAAATTGCACGTAATTATGTCTGACGTCTAATTGACTGGGTTAGTCGGTTATACTGTTTAGTTGACTCGTCTTCGATCTCGCATCCGTTTTTTACACCTTCATCTTCTATACGGATAAGAAAGACATTGTGCACTGCGGTTAGAATTATAAAAATTCTCGTGTAATTATATTTCTTTTAATTGAGTGAACAGGTTTGTAATTAACAATAAAATTTTGATTAAATAAATCTCGTGATTTTATCCGTAATTTTTTTTATAATTGCTTGTTATTTAATTGTCATCACACCGTTATAAAAATTTTATATTATTTGTCAATTTAATTTTTTATTTTAAATTATTAACTGGGCATAAAGCTGAAACAAAGATATAACAATTACACATCTTTTAAGATGAAATAAAATTATTAAACTTATAATAAAAGTTAATCTCTTCACTATATATTGTAGTCAAAACTTTTATTTATTAATTCTTTTTTAAGTTGATACCTTTTCAAAATCTACTTTTAACCAAAGGTGTATATAACATACATACATATATTTACGCCTGTTCTCCCCGAAGGGGTAGGCAGAGGCATATAAAATCAAATCGTTTATTACGTTACGTGTGGCTTAGGTATAGAATGTTATAAAAATTTAACTTAGTACAGCATATGTACCCTGCAAGGGCATAGCAATATAGGCTTATATAGTAAAGTAAAAAAAATAATGAAAAGAAAAAAATAATATATTATGCTAAAAATAGTATATAATGTAATGAAATCAAAATAAGAAATTATAGGCATAGATGTTTATAAATACTTAGCTAATTTTTTAAAGCCATTCTGTCTCACTCATTTAATTTTGTTCTCATTTTAATGTAATTGTTATGCAAACTTTTAAGACGCAGCAGAGAAGACCACAAAATCAAATAAGGAGGGTAAACTAATTCAGAAGTTTATTACAACCTAAATATAAGCCACACGAATTGAACTACAATTGATGGCACAATAGAACTCAATAGCTACAAAACTATTAAACCTTTATCGAACCTTTTCAAGAAGAACGTCATAAGCGCCAAAATCCTAAATATTGTTTTAATAGTAGGTAACCAAGTTGACAATGCATGGAATTTTAGAGTGCTTAGTTAAATCTTCGGAGGAGTTGTATCTTAGTCCCACTTTTACTACTACTTTACATATTTTAGTAAAAATTCCTATTTGGTGCCATAAATATTTTGAGAAATATTTAAAAAAAACCTTGTAGTAATATGCAAGCTGACGGTTACGATCTTCATCCTGAAAAGGCTCGATGTGTATGACCTATGTGGCAAATTTCATTCAAATATGTTCATTAGATTTACGATAAAATTAACTAGCATTCACTCATTCCTACAAACTTTTTCATTTAGTAATGATAAGACTCAAGTTTTCAGGTGAAATTGTCACAATAATGTACTTCTTACTAATTTATTAGTCATTGCGAGTGGTTTACTCCAAAAGCCCCGTCTACGTAAGCGCCGCCGGCCGTGTGTCGGCAGCGCTCGGCTCCACTCGGCACCGCTCGTGCGGCGCGGCACGCGTACGGCGTACGCAGCTGCGCGGTGACCACTTGCGCAGAACGCACCGCTGATCGATTACAGTCAAACTCACCTGTAATTTGGATATTCGGGTTGTGATTTCTTTGTATTATTAAATTATTTAAAGGTACGGACTATTTTATTGAAGATACATTTTTTTAAGAACAGCTTTCCATATTATTATGTCTGTATCTGCATTAGTTCGTTGCAGAGTTGCAATTACTTCAATGACAGGAGAGCGGCTTAAATTTAAGGCTCTTATTTTATTATTATTAAAATAATATATTATTTCTTTCATTATTAAAATTCTTATAACGTCAATTGATAATAAACTCATTATAATGTATGTGCGAAATAATTGAGATATGTCATAAAACATTATTTTAGGTGTCTCACTTAACTACGTTTTTCGTTCGAAGCCAACCCGATAATTAACTAGAATTATGTTATAAACTTACATTAACCAATACAGCATAAAACGGCTATGAAGTTAATGAAATTATTTCGAAACGTATTAAGTTTATGAAAAGTTTTTAACATTGCACAGGATACCTAGAAAATGTCAATATCCAAACCGGTCGAAGTTGAAAGTGGTCTTTATCTTCATAATTACTACGGCTTCTATAAAACCACTGATCAACTACCGTATGGAAGATGTAGTTTCAAAATAAAACAAAACGCAACGATTGGTTTTCGATTTTAATTTACTTTTTATAGCCGCCAAAACATTATTGCTATTAATTGATTCCAGCTTGTTGCTGCGCACTGTGAATAATGTCGGATAATTTGGTAAAGCGTTCTTTTGTCTTCCACTTGCCTTGCTTGAGACTGCTCAATTAACGACGTGTGATTATAGAGGATAAATAAACTTGGGTAATGGTATTATGAGTAGTTGTCATGCTTATTCTTGTCTGGTTATGAGTGCACATATTGTTAAATTTATAATGACTAATAACTGCGTAGTAAGCGAAAAATCACTTAATTAATCTTTCAAACTACGCTGATCCACAATTGAAATTCCATTATTTCCTCTGTCCAGGACTTAATTTGCCACTTTATAGATAAAAGAATAAAGAGTATTAAATAGGAAAACAATATAATTTTATTACTGTCCTATTTACTTTACTTGTATAGGTTTTTTAACGTAAACCATTCCATTTTGAGACCTTGGGGATAACCGGGAAACCGTATCGCTATATTTGGTAGTCATTAAGCCAAGGTAAATGCCCTATTGAACAACTTGCAACATTCTCGCAGCAGGACGCCACGCATCTGTTAATTTGCACTCGGGCTTCGTGTATGCCCTATATCCCTCGTACCATGATAAATAAAAGGAAACCCAAGCAAAATATACATAGATTAACACAACACTCAGTACAACACAGAATAGAGACACATAGATTAACGCTAGGACTTATATTTGAACTGTACTATTTTATTACTATTATTTGACGACCGCTATGGCGTAGAGTTGAAATACCTGCCCTTCCTTCGTAAGATCGTGGCTTCGATTCCTACGCGGGACAAATCTTTTTGTGCATTAACATGAATATTTGTGTTGGTCTGGGTGTTTTCTATGTATATTTAGTATATATTCACAAGAAATAAATCATGTAAGTGTGTTATTTACTTTCAATAACACAAGTTCTGAATGATATTTATATTGTAACTAAATAATTGGTGTGATTGTTAGACAATTATGATTATTAGTATCTCTCTCGAAAAGACAGTGCGTATTAGTCAAATGTAAATGAGCACGAAAAATCGGCAAACGATCGCGTGGTTGTGCACCAACCAGATGGAACGATCAAGTGAAAGACTCATCGTCCTCCAAATTCTACGCGGTCGTGAAAGACGCGCTGGATCGGAACCAGTGGAAGCAGATCATCCGCTCCAGTTGTTACTCCGATGCTAACCATGATTCTTAGACATGAGGGACCGACTATAGAGAGAGAATGAGCACATTAGTATACAAACAGTATCATAGCAATAAAAAGGATATGATCTCTGCCTGTTGCCTACCCCAACAGGAATAAGGTGTGACAATATGTATGTGTATACACACACAGTTGGTGACCAAACCGTACATAATACTAAAAATGAAAGTAAAGCGTGCCAGCCATTCGTTCCATTATTGACCACTTGAAAATGAAGTGATTTTAAAAAGCACGGTTTCGGTAATATTGCAGAGCATGAGTAAAAAGCGAGTTCAATTGAATGCCTCTCTGTCTTTAGCGTTTTAATTAAAATTCTATAGTTATATTATCTCTCGTCGTATGTCACCAAAACGAAATGAAGTCTGCCATGAAACTTGTTAGCTTTACTTTAAAAAAATATTGTGAATTTATTTGCTACGCCTTCCCGATTTTATCACTACGCCGAATCAGAAAAAAAGCGTGTCGATAAATTTCAATTGGACTCAAAAGCACCTATTGTTTCTTTTTTAATTGTTTGTAGGATATTTTTATGTTTCTTTGCACTTAGACAACATTATTGCGATGACAGTTTAGATACTTGCTACATATTTAAGGCACAAATTAAGCTTATTTTATTTTGACTGCGTGCTTTCTGTAACGCAATACAAAATCTAGCTAACGGGAAGAGACATGTAGGCGATAGTTAGTTTACTATATATATAACGTTGAATGTCACGAGTCCCATTTACAATAGAAAACCAATTGCTTGTCGATTACTTGGTGTTCAAAGACTTAACATATTTTATTCTTGAAAGTTTATTTACAATATATACAATGAGGATCAGCTTTTCATTAAGAGTTTTCAAAAATTACTATACTCGATAAGTAAATTCTCATTCCTTAAATTAGTTGCAGTTTGGAATAAGCTCCCTGTTACATATGGACTGTGGTAATTTGAAACATCGATTTCACGTGCGCGCGATTGGACCCTTGTCCTTGGCCGCGCGTGTACAGTTGCCGCCAATAAGCGTGTGACCCAAATCCCTGCGCATTGCTTGTGTTGTAGCTATTTTCGTACACAAAACATACTCAAGTGTCGCTAAGCACGACTTTTTTGTTAAAAAGCTCTAAAGGTTTGTCTGCAATGAGTTTTTAAGGAAGGCAGATTCAAGAGACTTTTATGTGTTCTTTATAACTTGTTATAAGCAATAATTATTTACAAAGACCGTTATCTTTTTAAAAAATATATTAATTTTGTAATGCAGATATAGATAGCGACGAAAGAAAATATAGCAGATATAGCCACGGTGAGAATCAAAATTTTAATTTTCGAATAAAAATCACAAGAAGGTACAAGTTTACCAAGAGCAATATTACTTTTAAATATTTATTTAATAACAAGCAGTCACCCATATATTAGACAAACCACTTAGACAAATAACCTTCTTACATCAAAACTTAAAGCTTTTTGAATGGATAAAAAGATAAAGATACCAACCAACACACAATTAAAGATCTGTGATATTGTAATATTGACACAGAGGAAGCGGTTACCTGTTAACACGGACCACAAATACCAAACGACAGTCTATTTCCTGACCATTTAATTAATCAAACGTGGAGACGTTATAAATTGTCCGCCCGCAATAAAACTCCATAATGACCTTTAATGAATTGGAACTCGGTAGCAGGTAGTCCACGCCAGAAGTATCCAAAATATTTCCAACGGGTTCTCGTAAAAGTAACTATTATACCGCAACTATATCAAATGTTGTGTCAAACGGTGTCTCCTAAAACTTGACATTTAATTACGTGACCCAAATATTTGGATGAAATTCTTCTTTTTGTCTCCAAAAATACCTACCACCTTGGTGATATTTATCCCCAATTGTTATTACGGAATGCATTTTTTTCTTTAGTTTGAACACAAACATAAATAGACTAGATACTGATGCCACGTGGATGTTGATAAAAGCATTTCGATTTTAAGGTCCAGGTATAAATTTAAAAAGATCCAACTATCTTTCGCTCGCCTGACTTCAATTATTTGTAAGATAAGGAAGGCTAGATCAGTGCTAAGAGAGTATAGGGCTTCTATAAAGACCTAAGGATCCCAAGCCAACCTCACCTGCAAGTGGTGCACCTGCCGATCAACGGACGAGGCTCTGGCGAACATAACAGTGCCCGGTAAGCGGCAATAGGCTTGCCACCTATTACGTGGGACCAACTATATAATTGGCGAAGTGTGGGCATATAATATGACTCTGCCTACCCCTTCGGGGAAACAGGCGGAATTGATGTATATATGAATGTCCATTGTTAAGATACAATTTCTTCTACCAGATTTAGTTGTTTTAATACTCCTAATTGCTCATTCTCGTTAAGACGCCTAGGGTATAGCTACATATTTTGCCGCGAAACAAATTAATGTAACCGACTTGTAAGCCAGGAGTATTTTCTTTAGTGTAATAACGATGATGATTATTGATTTGTGCAAAAAAATCCATCAGATGAATCAAAAAGCACATACCGGCTTTACAAGCGTGGCCAATAATAACAAATATTACCAGCGAAATATTGAATTTCGCATGCAATGTTTATCTTCAAGCATGCAACCGCAACTGCATACTTCGGAAGCATGGTGAATACAGTCCACATGCTATCGGCGCTTTACAAAGGGATGTCATTGCGTGCTATTCAAATAATTAGGACCGATCTCACAATCTCTCATCGAATTAACGGCATCGACTTCGTCCCTCCGATGCCGCCACAAAAACTCTCCCACTCAGTAATGTCTCGAGTCCCCGAAGACACCCGACAATCATTTATACTTGTTCCCAATAAAACCTTATACAGTCTTAAAATTATTGGCACCATCGAATATTCCATTCAAAATGATATTGTGATGATATTCCTTGACTTGGATTAAGCAGTTATACCAATTTTGGTATTACAGTGTGACTGAGCGAAACCAAACTCGACAATTTGATACATTTCTTTTCCAAACATTGAATAATATTGTTGAACGTACGTAGAGTGAACGTCATAAAGTGCTTTTTTGTGTGGTAAAGTGATCTCGGACAATTTCAAGTCAGTACTTATAACAATAAAGTTCGATGACCTGTCCAGGTGCTTCGACTGTTACTTATCATTATCATAAACGGAAGAAATTACATTTGAATCGACGCCTGTCATCACATTATCGTACTGACCTATCATAACAAACTATTGATGGTATATTTACATTCAATAACGCTTTTATTAACCTCGCTACAATAACAGAATTTGAATAGATAGTAACTTTTATAAACTGTCTCAGTTCAATTTAGATGTCTATCAATATTCATAATAAGAAATTCAATAAAGGATTTACGGATAAAATTTTCTCTGATAACATTATAATCGTAGTATCTATAGTCTTTATTTGGTCTGACAACACGAAATCTCTTACTTTCAACTGTTTGTTTGTCCACCCATTAATCTTCTCCGTCTCAAGTAAAGTCTCGTGTGTCTACATACGCTTTAATAACCCAATCAGTGTGTAAATCTATCTAGTGGGTTGCATAAATTTGTAAATCCGTACCGAGTCTTGGTAGGAAACAGTGGCGACATGTCATCCACTTGTTACGCTCTAATGAAGGCATATTCAAAAAACTTTCTCTGCCGGTGGTCCGGAGCTGTCAACGTCGATCCACTCATTATGCAACCATACCGATTTGAATTATGTCACGTACCACCAGTAAAAAGGATTTAAATCGGGATCCAAGACATGAAGAAACGACGAGCAGAGTTCAATCACCAAAACATGTTTACGAAACCATAACTATACGCCAATTCATCAATGCACCGTTTAACATTTTCAGGTTCTCGTAAGATTTTAATTTAATGAGTTATTAATATTAATGGTGGGCTCGTCCATTTCACAAGCTGTGCGTAATTTAATTTGCTACAGTACTTAAATGCTAACACGGAGGCAATAGGCATTCATTATGGGTATTGCCGCCCTGGAGTCGGGAATCATCATAAAGCGGTCAATTAGGAGCGGTATCAGACCAGATAGCGTAATCAACCTACAAGCCTTTCTGCAGTCATGCGATCTGGCGTACTCTTTCCCTCCCTAATTCGCGGCACCACAAAAGCTATACTACCAGTTTTACAACGTTTAGTACCAATAAACAATTTGTTTAACATAACAGCAACATTGTTCTTGCCATACATGGTTTGAGCGAAAAAGACCGATAAACACTTTTTTTTATTTTTGATAGCACACCATTACCAACGACTCGTAAAAGTAGAAAAAAATCAAACCAATGACGATTTTATACAAAGCCCCAAAAACTAAAGATAAGATAAATAATTCATGACCTCAACAAAATCATCGACAAAAGAGTTCCCTCATAGCATTTAGAGTAATCATTGTGATAAACGGCTTTATAATCATAAAGCAGTCGATTCACATTTATCAGGGACTAACAAGCAGATAAATGATCACAAAAGATAACTCCATTCACAAACAAGTAACGTTACAAAAATATCTGTCCAAAAGTAATTTGTTAATGATTATTCCCTAAAAGCGGCGGCACACAGTCGCCCATTTTAAATTATAAATAAATGAAATGGATTTCAAGTTTGATAAAATGTTAGATACTTTTATCGAAATTCATAGATAACATGTGGCTTAATATACTAATTTTAAGTCCAGTTTCATATATCTTTTCTACCCAAACACAGATAACGTTATCTGCATCTAAAAAGTCGCCATATAGATAAAAAAAAGTATCCGATGATTATTTTATGGGGAAGTTATAGAACTTATAAATCCCGGCCTAATGGGACTTTGAGTTATATTTCAAAATTAACATTTTACAAACACTGCTATAAAATTTCTCACGCAGGAAATAATCTACAAAGTATTAAGCTAAATGTAAGCATTTTTAAATTGAAGTTTTCAATGCCAATAACTCCTTTGGTCGATTCCAAGAAAGGTCGTTGGTTCCAATCTTAACCGCATTAATTTTCAAACCAATTTTCTATTTCACTGGTCAAATAGATAAGTAAGGCACAAGCCTTAAATAATTGACATTGTCTGAGCAATCGTCTCGTAGGATCTAATATACATTTATTATACGTAGAAAATAAAAACTCTTCAGATAAAATATAAATTTACATATTTTTCATTTTACAATGACTGTTGCTTATAAGTTTATTACTCTACTTACTAAGAATCTGACTTGTAATTGAATTTAGTATTTCATTTGCTAATTATTATTTTTCTAATTGTCAGAATGAGTGCATATAGAGTAGAATTCATTAACGTATAGTGCAAAGTACTGCACTGCGTTATACGTTATTGAATTCTACTCTAGATGCCTAATAATTAGTAAACCAAAACTAAGGAGTAAATCAGCAAATTCGTCTTCTTAAATTTATAAGACACAATTATTATTTTTTTTATTCCGTGACATCTTTAAATACTCCTCAACACTCTTCTATCTAATTTCAGTAAAAGTGAAACTACGTCTTCTGTAATAAAAAGCTTTCGAGGTCTTAATTAACAAATGGACCGCATCGAATTGTAATGCTTATAATTGTCGTTACGGTGAGTGTAAGTCGGAAGGTAAACCATAGATAATCAGGTGTAAAGAGCAATCAGTAGCAGAGGCTTAATGGGCGGTAGTCGCATAACGAATGAAACAATTCAGAGACGGCTTCTCGTCACGGATGCAATCGGCTTCGACGCCAAACACACATTCGAATATTACGCATTTGACATTTGAATGACATTTCAGGAACAATTGGGGAGGCCTATATTCAGCTGTGGAGTTCTGTTATCAGATATTATGGTTAGTGGAAGACGCACATACATTTTCGTGATTTGTAATTTCATGGAACAATTATCAAATGTATCGATTAAAGTTAAAACTATTTCAATATACGAATGGCTAGCAATGACTGTCGTTATAATAGCTTCCTGTGCTTAGGTAATAAAAAGTATGAGAACCAAGTTACTTATAATTAGGGCTGTAACGTTGGAGCAGTCCATAATATTAAATAGAATCTGTCCCTACATAACATAAAAAAGTATATTCTTTGAGAGATAATGTGTATTGTGTTACAAAATAAAATACTTGCTAATTTTGGGAACTAGCAATGAAAGCAAACAGTCTATCTATTTTATATCAATTAAATGAAACACGCTTTATCTTCGAGTGGAAAAATCTAAAGCCATGAATCTAGGTTCCATTTTTAGATCAGTTCTATTTGGATTCGACTACAAAAAGCTAATAGAATAAAATTATTTTGAACAATACGTAATTGCGCTCTAGATTGAGGCTTCGACGCATTCTGGCAGCCGATGCCAAGATCGATCTAATGACGGTGACGAATTGAATAGCTGCCGCTCGCAGCTATTACTTTAATGGATTTATTGCTATAAGCAACAGAAAAACTTGAATTTACTACCACTATTAACTGGCTTTTACGGATTTTGATTGTGCCGCGTTTTGAAATGAACCGACAGAGATGAACTCGACGCATCGCACGAGAGCTTTCACGCTCAGAGCTGTATGAGTTTTAATTACGCCATTACTTTCAATCTACTGTACGCTCCTGAGCGATATTTCATAAGGGCTGGCTAAGAACAGTGACTTGAATGGTAGCGGTCACGCATGCGCGGCGATTAATTCAAACCAATCAGGGACTGATTACACGCATTATGTGCTCACCAAGCAACCGGTGCTGTCTTTTTAGTCCCTAGCTGTGAGAGTTTAAAGAGCATTATAGTTGATACTGTAAGTATCGAGAAATGACTTAGAGGACTCGTGGCCGGGATCAAGCTAGCTGATAGTGCATTTCACGCAATGTCACTCAACTGTTGGTAACTGGGAAAGCTACTGTCGTATAAATTGACAATAATTGTCTTAACCCGTTTTGCAGACTGCATAAATACTTTTCAACGTTAGGATAACACTAATCGGATATTTAATCAAACTATACTATATTTCGTTTAGAACAAGATGGAACGTGAATTTATTTATGTTGGAGGTAACAACTACCAAACTGAGTATAACAATTCTTTCGTCTTTAAAAAAATACGCGTTTTTTGATGTTCGTAGTCTGTGTTTTATATAACTGAAGTAACAAAAGCCGCGGGCTATAGACAGTGAGTGTAGTTCAATACTTGAACGATTTTTATATAATCTTATTCTAACTACATATACCTTAAGCTTATTTATTAGCATAAGTATATTATAATGTGTACGTCCCATATCTCGTAAGATGCATAAAAATGGTAAATATTTTTTTTGTATAGAATGAATACAGACGATTGAATGCAATATATTATTTCAAGTTACATATACATAATTTTCATTTCATTGCGTGCCTTTTTGATTAAGATTTCCCATCGCTCAGGTGGGTTTAAGAAAGAAATATATTGCTTGCAAGTGTGTTTATTGCAATTTATTATCAATTATCTTAAGTTACAAGTCTGTAGAAATAGAACATACTTAATTAACAAGAAATACGAGTTATAATTATGTTACCTTCATTTAAAAAAGACTCATTTCTCATATTCGTCGTTAAGGATGCGTAATTACAAAAAGTGTTAACAATTACATATATGAAATAAATTTGATTTGAATTTTAAAGTAACTTTTTTATTTCTTCATTTTTTATTCTACATAAAATTCTCTTCACATTTTTAGGTGGTTGATATATTTTTATTATCTCTGAAAGATGCAACTTTTGTACGACTAAATCGAATATTGTGTTTTGGTTTGGAAGGTACTCTAGCTTGTGAAATTATTGAGAATATGACCTTAATAAAGGGTTTCGCAGAATGATAACGGACATACAGTTCTAAAAAGAATTTATTCAAACGGCAATATACTGTGACTAACTAGTAAATTGAAAATAGCGCATCGAAAATGTTCCTTTTTTGATTACTTTTATAATGGGCTTTCATAGTCTCTCACTACAAGGACAAGTCCGGTCTTAATAGAGACTGCAAACGTTTGTTTTTAGTTAATTATTAAGCAATACATCTTAAGTTTTGCTTAAGGTAGGCAGTTTGTATATAAAAAAAAGTCTCATATGTATTGAGTATTTAATGCACCGTTACAAGTTGGTCATGAGAGTTTAATTTTCTTGAAACTCGTAAGCAGTGAAATCCTGTAAAGTTCAATCAGACACATAACATAATTATTATTTTGCGTCGTAATTAAACCATACTTTGAAACAGCATAAGAAGGAGTAAATAGTGGCAGCTTCAACTTATACTTCTAGGTTTAACCCAAATACAAAAAAGTGTGGTCAATATGAAAAAGAACAATGGCACCTTCGTGCCTAGTTTTTTAAAAGTGTCAATTCAAACACTTTCGTAACTATAATGACCGAAAAGTAAAAAAATTGCACCAAATTATCGCACAGATCACTTCCGATCACGCACTTTCTTGTGACCACACAAGTTATTTGGGAGACCACAATTTTTTTCTTTATTGAATAATCTATTAGCAATTAGACCTCCTGTATTCAAGGCAACGTCTATTTGTCAACTGTAACATTTATGGATTGATTTGAGCAAAGTAAGACATCATCCTGTGTGGGCGCCGGACCTCCTGCAATCACACCTTCCTGTATCACGCAGCGACCCGGACATAGGTTTTGACACCATTATAGATAAAATACTGATAAAAGTAATCAGGGCTTGACCACAATAGAATCTTATTCCAATTTTTGTCTGAACATTGAAAAGCGAACAAACTTCGTCCTTACGTTGCAAATGTAAGAACTCTTTTGCAAAATTTAACCGATACCCATTCGCAACAAAAACGATTTATCTTCTAACAGACAAACAGCCTTTTGTGCTATCTGATCTACTTACTCAATATTTTTTGCTTCTTATTGTTTCTTGCAAAGGATGGTATAACTTTTTTTGTTTTAAATCTAAAGTGCTAGATGGACGCGCAAATAAATTTTGCGAGAAAGTCTTTATCTTTTCAGAGATTAGGGGCGTTAAACTCACCCCAAACAACTTTTTTCGCATTCTGGTGGATTGACAAGCGAACTCGGTTCACGTTTCTAATAACAATAATAAAAATCTTTATGCGCACTTCATTATTATTTATTTCCTTTCGATTTCAACCGCAATTTGGATCTTTCGATATCATTAACGAAATCGAAACCTACGATGCGTTATGTGCCTGAATGTCCTGTTCACAATGCAACCGCACAAAAGCGGTCCAGAACGCAATAAAGGCGTTCAAATAAAAGTAAAATCGAAGTAAAGGAAGTGCATGGCGGGCGGAAATGCAAACTGGCATTGTGCGAAACCCGCACGTGTTCCGGGCTGTATTGTGCGGGCCCTGGCTGCACTCGCGGGTCCGCCGCCTCGCGATCCGACCTATATATACGAAACGAAGCCTATTTTCAGGCATTGGCTTGGTGACCGACCTCATTTGATCCACCATACAGCCGTATGCTATGTTGAAAACAAAGTTTTATTAGAGCTTCGGTAATATTTACAAAAACTTCGAATAGTAACAACGTCTATTTTTGATTATACTGATTCAAATTAACATGTTCTATAATGCAAATCTGAATAATTGAAATTTCGAATGGTAATAATTTGTTATGGTATCGCATGTATTCTCTAAGAGAAATAAAAAAAAAAACAATCGTATAATGTAATTTTCTGAATTTGAAATATACCTGGTCAGGCATACCCAAATACCTACTGAGTAACGTCTGACCATTAGATAAAGTCGAAAGAAGCCACCACAAAGCACACACAATAATAGAACACCTACCTACGAGACGATATATCACAGATTCACGATGCTTCTTCTATTACATTTTTTTCGATAGGTGCACACAATTTCAATGCACCGAAAACCTCAATAAATGGAATAAAATGCGAAATGGACATAAAAAATCTGTCGGCCGCTCAGCAGGGCATGTTTGCGGCATTGTCGCGCCCACAACTCGACAAAAGGCAAATAAGAGAACAGTGCACTAAGTGAATGAAAAAATATCATCTAAATACCATCCTATTGAAGTTTAAAAGCCGTAGAGAAACGTGTATTGTTCGCGGGTCGAACGCGGTGGTAGAATTAGGATTGTATTATGCCGCGAAAATAAGATTTTACTCTATGGCCCATGACCGTTGAAATTTATAAAAATTTCTGTGGTATTATGTACAGGATGCTGCTGAAAATATTTAGTTATAAATTTTATTTGGTAATAATGGATACAAACTTTAAATCTCAATTGCCTTTTTAGTAAGAATGTTATTTTATTCTGTTTTAAAATTTTCTAGCCATATTTTTTTGTTTTAAATAAAAACTAAACTTAAGAAAAGAAAAAAGTATAAGGGAATCGCAAAGTATTAGTAAAATAATAAATAATTTAATCGTATAAAAAGAAAAATGGCCGGAAATAAATATAGTCACAATATATCAATTCATATATGTGATACGTAGATCATGAGATATTAAGAAATCAATATGATGTGCGCTTAGTTGTTTATGTGACAAAATATTTTACAAACACCCTGTTCTCCTACCGGTCAGCTTCACGTTTGTCAAACATATATTGATAATTTTATTTATGAGATTACTTTCACAATGCAGTGGATCGACTGTCGGCAGCACAAAGTTTTCGTACTATACCCGTACCAACTCGTACTTTTGCGGTTTAATCTGCAACTTATTTGCGGACTCTTCTTGTGTTAGTAGCATGAAAAATACAAACCTACACCGTTGTTTACCCGCAGCGGCTTTTTTTTTTTGTAAATATTTTTTCGGTCCCCGCTACAAGACCCGTGGCCGAATGTAATACGACCTGATCGTATCTGGACACTTTTTGTCCTTGTGGTCAGAAACAGCTGTCTATAAACGCCATATTTTGTTTATAGTTAAGCGCTGTAATGTGACAGAATGGCGGATTCCGTGCAATACTTAGAAATGGTCCTTCTGTAAAGCAAAAAAATAGTTTTTAGAAGTTAATTTGATGGGATGTTATAAATAAAACAATAGATAAGGATGATAGACTCGTAGAACAGTGGTCCTTTTTGAAGTCAGTTTTAAAGTAATATGTAACTCACTAGAGATCGTTACGTTTTGTGGAAGTATAATGTATGTCGGATGATCAATAAGCACCCCGTTGATTTACCTAAATTATTTAGTAATTTTGATATAACTTACTTTATTATATTTAATTATGTGTATAGCCGATTACGCTGAATTATGCCGTAATATTGATTTAAATTAAATTGGTAGAACAAAAAATCAATTGACATATTTTATAATCATTCTTGCACTTTTTTGATTTAGTCTTAACAGCAACAGGTTGATATTTTTTTAGCTATAATATAATTCCAAATGCAAACATATAAAGCGCTAAAATTTTTCATGTTTAATTAAATGCCATAAAAAATAAATAGGCGGCATGCGGAACGCACAAAAATGACTCATGAATAAAATCTTAATCAACTGCGGGGATAGAAAAGCAAATATGTCGATTAAAAACAAACAGGTCTGAAGAATGGGCGTGCAGATTAATTTGGTGGGCAGGCAGGCGCACCCTTGCCACCATTTGGCGAGATGTATCGTCAAAATTGACGCATGCCTCACGCCGAAAGAAGGGTGACCATAATCCTACTGTCTGTCCGTAGTGAATGGACGCGTTAGTTTTTAATTATCTTGACATAGGCTCCATTGGCCTTATTTTGAATTAAATGAAGCATTTTTTATTTAATTACGTTATTAATTTGTTCTTATCCTTTCTAACATAATAATAATGCCATAGGCTCGCCACCTATTAAGTGGGACCAACTATATAATTGGCGAAGTGTGGGCGTAAATATGCCTTAGCCTACCCCTTCGGGGAAATAGACGTGAATTTATGTATGTATGTATGCACGTGTGAATGTATGTATGTATGTTTGTATGTCTCATATAATACATTTTCAAGAAAGTTAATTTGATCGCTAAGCTCTTACTAGCTAAACTACAAATACTAAGTGATAGTAGGAACATTGGAGATGGTCTAAGTCTACTTTCTATCCCGAAAAATGGGTTATTGCTTATTAATTCAGCAATACTTAATCCTTCCAAAGTTCTCGTCTTCCTTTTTTATCAATTCCTTTCCCATAACACTATTGAGTACTAATATTATAAAAAAGTTTGTTAGTTACCACTTTATTATTTTGTTACAAGAAATATTCCACTCTTACATTACTTTTTTTTTAAATTTATATATTTTCTACAGCCCTTCCTTTGTCCAGTTACAATGAGACAGAAATAAATAAAGTATTTAAATTAGTCCTACTTGAAGTCGAATGTGTGGCCATAGCTACATGGCGTTTAGCGGCTTAGAATCGCGTTATTAATATTTATTGAAACATTTAAAGGTATTTTTTTTCTTATTTGCTCAACGTCGAGGGGGGTGCAGGTGCCGCCTTTGATCTACCCATATACCGCTCCAGCCGTATCAAAATCTATAAAGTTAAAATATACGATCCAGTTCAACTCACCGCGAAATTTCTACCAAATTTATGGCGCAACAGCCATAAAAGTTAAAGTTTGAAAACTCAATTTGGGTCTAAATTTCAATTTTGAAACTTGCATACCTATGTCATAAAACAGATTAAAGTGTACGCTGATCCAATTTTGATGTATTTCTTGTTGGTTACCATAATTCTAAGTAGATTATTGTTTTTGTTGAAATAGAAAATAAATTTACAAGGAGTCTTCTGTTTTTTATTTAATTATGATTCTAGCACTAATTACCAGTGATAACAGGGCTATTACTTTAATTCACAAAGTCTAAAGATTGATAAATATCCCATCAACTTCTTAGGTCAATCATTGCCCTAAGCTTGTGGTTAGTACTATTCACTGTTAATTCCTTAAAGTGACAAGACGACGTTATTATAATATTAATACTAAAACGCCTCATTAGAGGCAGGCAATTGGAACACTAGTTAGTAATTTAGTCTCAATGCCCAGTAATTTCGCTATACAGTCGCTAATTATATTGTGTAAAGCTTAAGTAAACTAAAAGATCAATTTACTAAGACTACATTGGTGTGCCTACTTATAAATATTTTATATTACAAGGTCTTTATGTAAAGGTAGAACCTATATCTACCTTGCACTAGAGAAAGTACAGTAAAATTAGTTGCTTCGTTATAATCAGTTAATAATGCAGCTATGATGCACTAATTCAATAAATTCACTCAGTTTTTCTACTAAGGGAAGTACTTTCATGTTGTAATCCATAAACAAGTATCGATAAGCTATAAATTCATACGAAAATAATGTTTATTTACATTTCACTCTATCAAGACATATTTTAAATACATAATATTGCTTTGGGACTTATATTTTCTTCAAGAAGGTTTTTTTAATTTTTGTATCTACTTTTATTAAATCTTCTTAAATCTAAAAATAAAATCGACAGGTTAGATATAAAATATTAACTAATAACGGTGCCTAATAACATTTTGTGCAGTAAATGACAATTATTTTGTAACCATTTTTAACTAACAATTTTTTTTTAAACAATAAAAATTACTACCTTGAAATCAGTAAGGCGCAAAATTAAAGATCACTGCAAAAGCTCAACACGTTGTCCTAACCTAAGTCCTTGAATATCCTTATGGTTTCTTTTACTTACCATCACACTTTTTCCATACTTATAATTTTGTAAAAGTAATATATGGGCGTCGTAATCGTATCGGTGTCTTTAAAGTCTATACTGTGAATACGATCTCACATATCGATAAATTGGAAACAATACACCACTAATGTAACATTAATCGATTTCAAAAAGGGCAGCTTGAACGCTTATACGTCGTTCCCTTTTCGTTTTATGACGCCAATCAACCCATTAGACCTATTAAAGGTCTTTAAGCTTATCATTATAATACGAAAATCCCGAAGCCTCGTGTTAAGGATAGAGTAATAAGAAATTTTAGTGTAATCTCCTAATTGATATGAAAATCTTTAAGGAAAGTGGTACTAACATTTTTAGTAAAGTGTTAAAAATAACAATTTAAAGTATAGAGATAGCTACAATAAATATGACTCAAACTAAACAGAGAAGTTGACTTAAGGTTATTATTATTATTAATTAACAGGCAGGCAGTTTGAAAACTGATTGCGCCTGTATCCAATTCATCTGCATCTAGTTCCTCTTAACCGGTTGCATGTGTTTGTCCAGCTTGTTCTTGAATGAATTGACAGTGGGAGCTGACACTATATCTGCCGGCAGCTCGTTCCACTGTCTCACTACACGGTTGCCTAAGAAGTGCTTATGTAATGGATAAGGCTCATAAATGTTTAATAAATACAAAATGTAGGTATAGTGTACATAAATTCAAGGGTTTTCATTAAAAGGTTACCATGAAGTTACCTATTACAGAGTTTTTTTTAAACGATTGAGGACTACTTCTTAGCATTAGGGTCAGTTTCAATCAAATCTTAAATTATATGTGTAAATAAATAAAATTTATATAGACGAAACCGCATTATAATTTATTATTTTGAATATGCGAAATTTATACAAATATGTAAGTTTTTATTTCTTTGGGGTATGTGCTTTGAGCAGCCACACATAAACTTACATATACAAAATGTATAATAATTCAATCGAGGACGAACAAGAATTAGTATCAGTAAACTACCTCTACCTACCTCCTAGCTTTATCAATCGATAGAATAAACAAGAAAATTAAATAATAAATACAATATGTAGTTTATACTTGAAAACTTTAAATTTGTTTTTTTTTAAAATTAAATTACAAGTCCATTTTATCCATAAACATCTGCTTGTAACAATGATCTTTTTGTTATTCCTAAGGTTTCATAGGTGCAACAAGATGCAGAAAGTTACCACCAACTCGTTACAATCTTGATTGTTTTTTCATCAACATTCCTTCAATCCACAACCCAGCGTGTTAATAGGATCTGTAGTAGTTACTAAAATTTATAAAAGTTTTTAAGTTATTGTAAAAACCGGGTGTACACATCATAATTAATTCGTGCTCAGTACACGGTGAGTAGCGGCACATCAATGTACAAGATTTCATTTCGTGATCCCGTCAGAAAAGTTAATCGCGAACTTTCATTATAACCACCAACACTACTTAATTGGAACTACACCATAGATTTGTTAATGGTATCATAATTTTCAACTTAATATCTCAAGTAATTCTATAAATAAATGAGACTACCATCTGATTAAATACGCAATAAGAATAACATATCAGAAAATCGTTTGGTAACTCATTACCTGTGCACGATTAAACATCGTTATAACGATACGTACGATTCCGATGAGCTAAAAGTTAATATGACAATTAAAAATAAAATTCAAGAGTGTGTTCCATTTCTAAATTATAGCAAGGCGATTCAAAGCCGAGTGTAAAATTATAAGATGCAATATTTTAAACCTTAAGAGGTTAACACCCTAATTAAGACGTTGTTGCGTGAATGTGGTGCCCTTCCGAAGTTACAAACAAAATATACGTTCGGTTGATACAAAGCCGCCGAACTAATAGAAGAGTTTTAAATTTATTTCAACTAAAACCTATTGAGCTGCCGTTATAGATGTTTGTGGGCCCAACGGCCGCTTAGAACACCGATGCTTGGTCACAATTTAGGGGGGATTTGCATTTAGTTTTGTAAATGAAGCATCATTTGACACTAATGAGGTGTTAGAGAATTAATCCGTGAGATCATTATTGAGATAATGAAGATTTTAAACGATAAAATCGTGATAAGCCCCTTTGGGCCGCTACTTGGGTGACACTAAAAAGTGACTTCCTATTCTAGAGCCCTTTTCTCCAACTCACATTATAAGCACGCTTGATTTAATATGGGTGCAAGTAACAAGCTGTTTAATTTAAACACTTAGATAAATTAAATCAGAAACGCTTATTTTTATTGACAGCTATTGCAAACGATTAAAGAGTTGATAAAAATACGCTCACATTATTGCTTAATTGCATGAATGAAGTTTACATTGCATTATTAATAGCGTCATAATTTAAACATTTGATGCGTTTCCCTTGAATGTAATCGAATTATGTGGTGTTGAATTATTTCCACCTACTTTAACACAGCAGCTTTAACCAGCCCGCTTCTGCATTTGTGGTCATAATTGCTCCATTACAAGCTGTGAATGTCATAAATCTAACGATATCATCAGTCGGCAGGTATAGAAATCAATCGTCATAATGTTCACCGGGCACCGCTAACAAGCAGCTATAGATTATTAGGCCAATCACAGACAAAGAAGCCAACAGCCCGGCCATGTTCAGAATATCATCGTTCTGATCAATATGGCCACCTCGCCTAATGGATCAACGATGACTTTCTATAAATTAATAACAACAAGCTCTCAGCCTCCGATGATTGGGCAAGTCTAATGAGGAAGCCACATCTTTCTAGTCCAATGTTTTTATTATGTGTAGTTCATTATAACAACTTCATAAGAGTCGATTAACTTCTGGAATCATGAATATGAAAATTTGATTTGAGTTAGAATAATTTAATTTGCAACTAAAGACGAGATGGGTTTAAAGTTGTAATAATTGTTTCAGGATTAGGTGAGTCAAGGTTTAATATTCTAAATATTATATACGTATATTATATACAGATATTGTATGCGTATAAGAACAATTTGACTACCACTGGTCAAATGAAGCTTAATTTTGCCTTAAAATTCTCTTTACTTTTGTCATAATATGTAACCATTACGATTTTGAAAATGTTTTAGTAAATTAACGCCTAGAATAGTGGAAACAATTTGGTAAAGTGTGTACCCCACAAAAGATTCAAACTATTACTAACAAGGTTATAAATGACAGATCTAGATTTGTAAATTAATTTTGTCTGCGTGGGCTCTTGAGGGTTCAACTTCCAAGAATCATTTCTCAGACCTCTCCTTCCAAAATATCATCTTCGCAAAATGCCAACCGCCCTTAAAACGTTCATTTAGTCTCAGAATTACCAGAAAAAGACTACACTTTAATTTAGAAAAAAAACTTAAAACTACTGAGAAATTTACAATATGCGTCCAGTTTGTCATATTGAGAAGTTGAAATTATAATCGCTAACACTTACGAGCACCTACGTTGCTACTAAGTATGCAGCACTTTCTTAATATAAAGTATGATATAAAATAGTTTTATTCTAAATGAAGTTGTTTTATATTAGTATGTAATTATTAGTACCTATACATTAGTATATATTAGTTGAGGTACATAAAAGCTTTAAGTCTCGTAAACGTTCAGTAAAAAGTATGGTATATTATTCACAAAAAGTAGTTTAGAATTAGCGTTGATCACATTCCTCTTAATATAAGGTATGAAATTTTTAAAGTCTTGTAAACATAAAGCGTTTTATTTGTCGTTGTAAAGCTTTCGTTATGGCAATTTTACTGTGTAATACGTCTGATTTTGTACAACAGCCCGCTATAAATATTTACAACCGAACGATGCTTTACTGCTATTATGACAGTGCTACTTCCTCAGACCGCAAACTTAAAATGATTTGAAAGGAACCGGAAAGAATTTGTTATGCATCAGGGAATACTAAGGAACAAATTTAGTTCGCTTTGGTTGAATAAAAAAAAAGAAATAAATTATAACACAGAACTTATAATTAACTAGTGAGATATCTTTTTTTATTAGGACACATTGCTAGATATTATATATATTATAAAGCTACAATTATTTAAGATTTAAAAAATATATATTATTAAACCTGAAATTTTTCAAATTCCAATTGTGTCACGCCCAAACACGTGCGTGAGTTTTCAATAAAATGGTGTGTGGTGATTGATGGAACCAAGAACAAGAAAGTAGGATTTTATTAAATATTATTACGATTGTAAAGTTTCACGGAATAAATAATAATATGGTAATGAGTAATTACAGGATGCACAGAATAGGCCAAGCAAAAGACAAACAAACCAAAGGTAAACTCTAGAAATTATGGCCAGACGACATTGCCTCTTTCGTTCTAGCCTTGGTAGACTCGCCCAGAATTATATACAACAGGAATTTTTCCCTATCGAAGGAAATAATCGGTTGATAAAAGATATGCATAAGAGCATCACTGGTTTGATATAACTTTGTCTTGTCTGTTTTATGTCACTTCAGCATAATTTTTTTGACAAATCGACACTGTTTCATTATTTATTAGCTCCCGCCTACGGCTTTGCACGCCTATAATATTATATTGTGGGGTCTCACAGGAACCAATGTCCAATGTTTCGAACTGTGTCAAATATGAAAGAGGATGTCTGTATGGCAGTGAAATGTTCCTTTACTTTTTTTTTAGTTAACGCGTTTTAAATTTTATTTCTGCACTTAAGCGACCTAAATTAGATCATGTATTTCCATCAAGTCCATCAGATCATGTATCTCTACTAAAAAAGAGTTTATTGTTAACCGACCAAATCAGCTGTCTTTAGCGGCTTCGCTGTAATATACGGCAAAGTCCTTCAGAACTAT
This sequence comes from Musotima nitidalis, assembly GCA_949126915.1. Lineage (NCBI taxonomy): Eukaryota > Metazoa > Arthropoda > Insecta > Lepidoptera > Crambidae > Musotima > Musotima nitidalis. The sequence goes on along the minus strand of OX421418.1, from coordinate 7,139,357 downwards.
TGTAACGACTTATGCGCGCGCGCCAGCCCAAAGACTTAACATCTGGTAGTGGCATTGTAATGTTTATTTATAATGTCCCCGACACCATAAATGGCACTCGACTAACAAATTGTGATCTAGTGAAGTCCAGGAGAACATTTCGACAATTGTTCGCACCTCAAAATTTCCGTGTAATTCTTCCTTTTATCTTTTCTGACCATTGTGGCGTGAAGTTGGCCATTTATTCTTCATTATTGTTTCTTCTCCAAGGGGAGTAGCTGACGGAGGCGTTATGTTTGCTTTGATACCACTTCGAATATCATTTGTCAAAGAATGACTTTGCACTTTGGAGCAAGCAAGAGTAGATCTTGTCCAGTTGCTGTAAAGTACACAATTCAAATTGTCTCTTTATTCGTCTTAGTGCCTTTAGTCAACGGTTGTGACGAATTTAAATTGTCAATGAATAGGTTTTGTCGCTTGACAAGTGAAGTACATTTATAAAATGGACAAATTTTCTGTTCATATAAGAATCATTCATTACTTCAATGTGTGTGTGTTTTTTTACTTGCAACACGTGTTTCCTTTTGTTAGTTGAAAATTTTAATATAATGAAATACGGGATGTTTTAATTACTTGCAATTTGGATGCAAACAATTACTTTAAAAGAATTGGGGCGATGAATTTTGGTGTCGTAACAATTTGTCGAGCAAAGTGCTCCAGTTTAATTAAAAAGGCAAATAAAAGTTAGTAATTAACTTGAGAATAACAAGGTTCTTACTCTTCCTTCAAAATGAACTTACGATTTGTGTATGTCGACTTAGTATTTACGTCTCTGTAAGTAAAATATATTTGAAATAATAGCAAGTAAAAATTCGAATCAAAAATGTTATTGGAATATTTGTATACATTTTTAAGCTATATTTGTATACTATATTTGTATAAATTTCTAAGCCTTTATTATTTTTCAAGTAAACGAAAGGACGGATAAAAAGGTCTTCATTTATTTTTTGTTGTGGTTAATTACTGAAACTTAATTTTATTAATATGAGATACATTTTATAATGTAAGCAGAATGAAAATAAATATAATAGGCACATTTCTGAAGTTTAATTACCATCAAATTGCAATTTAGTGAATTTCAATCCATAATATCTACATAATATAGATAAATCAATAATACAAATTAAAACTGAACCCTACAAAAGTTGGAATATTTTTACACATTTCTCAATTCAACCTTTTGCGTGCAGTCACGATTATGTTGAATTTAAACAACAAAGAAAATGTTATTAATTCATGTTAGTAATAAAAAAATGGTCACTCTATATACCATAACCCTATTCTGGCGCCAACATTTCGATACAAAGGTGATCAAGGTGATACAAAAGTGGCTGATAAAAAAAAATTATAATTTAAAACGAGTGTCACAATTGACGAGATTCAGTTACACATTTTATACTACAGGAGCACATGAGCTCAATAATTTTTCCTTCTTATACACTCTTTTACGTACACACAAAGTTCCTTTAAGCACGTCTATGTTGTAAAATGCTATGGAGTATCAAAGTGATACGTGGTTCGACAGAATATATTGTGGCACCTATAGAATTGCACCGCACTTTGAACACAATCAATCCTAACATATAAATATTGAACGCCCATTTTGATTTGTGGCCTCGCCACTTTTGACTTCAAAATGTAGTATGACAAAACGATAAGTATAGTGTTGCTATGTTGTTGTAAAATCGTTTCAAGAAGCCTTGAGGTATTTTCTATTGATAAATACGAACATTATATTAAATATGAGTGTAATAAAATATTACAACCATCTTACAATTGTTTCATATAAATAAAATTGACATACAAGTACCTATTACATATTAACACTATATAATAAGCTTAAACTATAGTGACAAAATAAATGTATATATAGTTATATATAATCATAATAATAATATATTTATTTCCACAAAAACTTAAGATTAATATATATAAAAGAACAGCTTAAATCTAACGTACAAAGTTATATAGCTTCAGATATAATGGCAATAGTAAAAAAAAAATATGTTTATGTTAATTATATCAAAAGTGCCACGTTTACAAGTTTGCCACCAAAGAGGGTAGTTTTTCCAGTTTGTTGTTCTGTTATCGTTATGATTTATTTCTCTATAAAATTTTAGGCATACTCTCTCAATACTGTGTATGCCTTACTTTCTCAATGCAAAGATAATAAAAGATATTGTCAATCCATAGAGCTTTTAAGGAAAGGTTTGTGGTTCATTTTTATCGAGTTTCAATGGCTTTATCAAGTCTCAACGATTTAAGATCTTTATGCTGCAATAAAATCGAACAAATCGATTGAATGCACCACTTATCGACCGATCTATAAAGTAACCAAATGTAAAGAGTTGTTATCAGTACAAATTTCTAAGTAACACTTCCTCGGCCGTCGCGGCGGCGGCGGCGCACGCGCGCCTATCTTGAGTCAATATTGACAGAGCGTGGGCGAGTGTCGATTTTCAAGCTATCAATTACGAATGAAGACATTTACACACGCCTTGCCACGGGAATTAGGTTGTCTGTTGATAGATATTGTTGTTGTGTTGTATGGTTTTCTTAGTAATTTTGAAAATAATTATGAAATACACTAGGTAGCCCTCATACGCGTGACCAGTGTATTCGTAAAAAAGTCGTGCTATAATCTCACGGGAACATAAATACCTAGACTCAGACTCAGTGCCATGTCATATCAGCGCAGAATAGTGCCACTGCCTCTTATCTCATGGAGAGTCTTAAGAGACGACAAAGAGAAATCCTACCGGATGATGGGCAGCAGCATCATCTTACGATCCTACTGGTTTGAACTGCGATCATCAACCCGCCTGCTCAGCGTGGTGATTATGATCAAATACCCCCAATAAAATAGGCAGCCAATGTTCAGCAGTGGACTTTATAAGGCTGATATAACGATATTCAGACAAATCAAGTTCGTAATTTGTCTTTATGCCATATTTCAGATAATTTTCTTCTGCCGTCCAAATGTGGTTGCAGAATATATATCCTTACTTTATCATTGATTTTATGTATGTAATGGAAACTTTTAAATAATCGTTTTTACGATCACTATATTAGTACACCGAACAGTAGACTGTAAAGAGGACTCCATGATCGTTTTGATATCGAGACGAGCTTCATCTTGAGAACGGTGAATGATCTGCCACAAATAAACACGCAGGTAACAAAATATTTTTACGGCACTCATTTTCACTAAGATGTTATTTTCATAGCCAGGCTACCGACGCACCGAACTCCATTTTATTGATACTAATGCTACACTTGTCTCTGATTCGTTTTGTGAGGACCAGGAAGCAATACTATACAATCTTGACAGTGTATTAAGCTTTGATAGATATAATAATTATATTGTGGGTTCCGAATTCAAGCAATCGTATTAAGTAAGATTTTTGTAATCATAATCATTTAAAGATGCAATGCCAGTATGAATTAATTCATCAAAAAAAACAAACAAAATAAAACGTGACACCTAAGTCTCCTAGGTTTTTCGATAATTGCGCAATGCAACAAACTCACAAATTGCTTTGAGAGCCCCTTGGTTTCAATTAAATTTTAATGTTCGCCATATTTTTTAATTTTCTAGTCGTTTTGTAAAACGGCGTAATCTACAATCTGTAATACTACGAGAAATATATTTCTAAACATACCTATCTACCTATATAAACTTTAAAATATTTTTAAGAAAATCTAAATTTTACACTGGTTACATTAATAAATCGAGCACAGAAACCAGTCCGGTGGGATGCAGGCCAGATAAATTTGTCTGCACTTTTCAACAAAAGCTTAGGTTAATCTTAATTTGTATGTCACCAATAATTAAGACCAACATTGTAACAAATTCTAAATTGCTCTCCGTATAATTACTATGAGAAAATATCAAACATTTTTAGCATATCTATTAAAGTTGTAACAATGTATGTAAAGAATAATATAAAGGACAACAACCAAAATCGTTGCCCATGGCTATACGTTCAGTGTAATGACATAGAATTGCATGTTGTGTATACGTACTTTTAAAATCTGGAAAACCAATAATTGGTTGCACAAAAAGGAGACCTTTTGCTTTAAACGTTTTTCTTTTAAATACAATACTTGTACAGTAACAAAGAAATTGTTGCTATAAATAGATTTCTCAAAAACTGCATTAAAAATTGCTTAAGGGCTTATATATTACATTGTAAGAGATCAGATTGCCATCAAATGATAGATGAACAGAGAGACTTGAAATAGATCTTTTAGAACAGGCATGAAGCTGTAGATTGCTGTGAATTAATTTCAATTTGTGACGAGGTTCATGTCACGGTGTTTGTGTAATGAAACGAGCAAGTCTGTATCATTCATTAGAGTCGGACACTTCTATACAGTTAATTGTTTGAACTCGGTAGTAGTGCCGTTTAACATCGTCTCGGTTAATCAAGGCTCGGTTAACAACATCCGCTCGAGCGGCCGATGACTCGCCCGATGATGCAATTGTCTCCGCCTTAGACCACTATGCAATGAATGGACTACTCAGATGAGAGTCACTTCCGATTAGGTGTCAAGGTTTATCGCAGAGTCAATGAGTTCAATCAGCTTGATTGCTGAATAGGAAATTGCTATAAAATAACACACACACATGCAAAACAAAATTGTTGATATCTTTACATAAAAAAACACAGTTACATATAATATAAAAAAATTGTTATTTGTTAGAGCGACAAGATAATAAGCAAACCTACATATTAAATATCATCTTGGCACAAACAAAGCAGTTCCCACATGAAATTAACTGAATTTGACTTGACAAACTCATCAAATTTGTCCCTATGTGAGATAAAGATCCATGGCACCTAGTAAAGAAAATTAGGCTACGTTATGCAGTTCAGTTTTAAAATTTTCGCAAAAATAACAAAGACGAATTAGTCAGTTAGAAATAATTTATCTTACTGGTACAGCTGGGCCGATCCGCTCTTTCACCTTTATTGTTCGTTTTATTCTAGAGAAGAGAATGTGTACGATTATTTCGATTGTTGTTTACTAATGGCAAAATCAAATCCGTAAAGATAGATTTTATCCAAAATTAAGCTGAAACCAAATCTTTAATCATCATCAATCATTATTATACGTATCCTCTAAAGTTTCAATTGTACGACAACTATTACGATTTCCTTTGATATCCAATAATTATTCAAAGTGCTTGAAAATAATAACATCCTTGCACTTCTTGTATGTGTACATTTTCCATTATGATCGGTTATTAAACGAATTATGAGCCGGTGCTTAACTAAATAGCAAAACGACTTCTATCAATGAAACGGCTACTCGTATAGGGATGTGCGTGACATGTAGCAATTTAAAATGGTGCAATTTAATATTAATGGGTCTCACTATAAACTGATGATCGAATTATCAACTTATTGATCATAATGCAGATAGCGGTAGATATTTTATAATTTAATCATTTTACAGAAAATTTAAGTGTTCTCAAAAAGCTATCGTTTGCCGTGTGAAGAATAAAATTGTCTATATGTCAACAGGAATTAAATGGGTGAAGCGAAAGAAATATGTAAGGAACAAAGTGACTGTCCGTTGTCTCTGCTCACCCTCAGGAGCATATACTGCGAGTTCGTGTATGTATAATTTAATTCCAGGATATTTATTAATAAAATATAATATCATATAATTTTCTCACAATTTTACTATTCAAGTTGGTAATGAACCTAAAAAGCAGACGCAAACACGAGGTAAACATTTGAAGTGCACCTTTTTCTTCAACTCCTTCCCGTCTACTGTTGGACAAATGCCTCAAGTATTTTAAGTGCACCCAACTTATTCAAATTGAGAAGTTAAGCTAGTGAGAATCCACCTCATGATAATGTTACACTGTACTCCATAAAGTTAAGTATTATAAATGTTTCGAAATCAAACCTTAGCCATTATTAATGTTGTATTATACACGTTTGTTTCAGCAAGACATAAGAAATTTACTTGTAAAGTATTTATAGTGAAGCAATTTAATGTACATATTGCTATCGCTTGTTCCGTGTCTCAAAAGGCACATTAAGCCATTGGTCCCAGCTGCCATGAACATCTATGGCAGTCGTTATTAGGAAGTTAGTGCCTTCTAACATCCTGACAGCTGTTATAACCATAGAATGATGTTTCCCTCTGGGTTGCGGAGGTCTGACGGCTGTCGCTCCATTCAGTAGCAAAAATTCGGCCAAATCTGGTTAGACTAGTAAGCATACCCTGGGCCCTAAGCTAAAGTAGGGCAACCGGCAACATGTATCCCGTTCAAAATTGATTCAAATACATTCCGTCATTCATTATCTGAGTGACTTCTGAGTAAATCTTTGCAAGTTATAGTACTAATGGTAGCGAAACCAAAACCATAACCCGAATATGACAATTAACTTAGTTAATTTATATGAAAACATTATGGTCGAGTTCGTAACTGAGCAACAAAGTATTAACACATATTTTATGAAACAAGACTATTAAAAGAAAGGACTAGTTTGTTTATGAAAAGTAATAACTGTTAAAATTGTAATTGCAAATGTAAGTGATTCACGAAAATAAATGTGACGACTGTTTATCGATGTCGAGTTATCGATACGCGAAACCTCATCACAAATCACAAGACAGGTTCGGCTACAAGCATCAATTAAACCAGTGGCCGCCATTACAATTCATTCACGATTATTGTTATTCTGGCCTGCGCCCGCGCCGCCGCTGACATCGATGCGACACACGCGATCTGCCTCGTAACATTTTTTTGTTTATGCCCACCGAATTTGGTACACACATAATTGTTGCTGAGCCAGGATGAAATAAATTTGATTTCTCACGGAACAATTCAGTTAACGTGGCACATTTAAAAAGACAATAATGAAATTCTAAAATATACATATCGATATTTTTGTCCCGCTATCGTATTAGCCCTTTGTATTTTTCTCAAATGTTGTGTTTTTAAATAAAATTTTGAAATACAACCTTTAAAGAATTTTGCAAAAAATATCAAGTTCTCATTAAGTTAAATCCCTTAAGTCAAAAATGATAATTTCTTAAGTTTCAAGTTACACATAACTCAAGGTTTCTTATGCCATTTTATGGACACAATAGAATGTTAATCTGTAGAACAAAATTTTATCGTTTATATCCACCCGTTTAGCGCGTCTCGCATACTTCAGGGTTTAATACTAAAATGGACGATAATATCTCTCATAAAGTAGAAGAACGTATGAAAAAATCGGCACAGGAAAACGCAATTGGTTGACATTGCAGCCAGTCGGTAATGGAGTATCCTTGAGTAACTGAGTACGTATGAAATTTCCCGCAATTAATCTTACAGTAAAGTTTGTCATTAAATTTTAAAAAATGTTGAGAATGTTTATTTTTTTTACTCTGAAAGCTCATTTGCTACTAGTATTTATAAATCAACAAGCTGACGACCGCGAATTCATCCGGTCGAGAAATTGACCTCATATTTGGCTTAAATCGTTTCTCAGTGCTTATCCATAAAGGCCTATGGACCCCTGTGAAAACTCGATTTTCTAGTCATTGTCAATTGTCGATTGTCAAAAAAAATATACAGTAAATAATTTAGGTACAGTTTTAATAAGTTACAAATAATTCATATTTGTGCAAAAGTTGATTGATTAAACAAAGTAACATCTTATTTGTTTGTTTTTATCTTTATTTAGTTAGTAGTAAGCAGCTATAAAAGAGCGTTTAGAGATATCATAAGAACATGATCCGGCAGCTTTTCTTTCAAACAAATTAGCGAGACCCGATTTCATTGATGTTACTTAGTTAGGTTGTGATGACTATGAACAAAGTTTATGCAGAAAATTGTGAAATTGTCCGCACAGAACGCGAAGTGAAACCTTATTTCTTCTTCAAAATAAAATTTATTCGGATAGCGTATTTGCCAGGGTCAAGAAATTCGACAAAACAATATATTTGCATATGAATTCAACACTATGCAGCGTTTTCGTCAATTAGTCACAGCCGAAGTCAAGTAAAGTCCGTCACAGTCCAGTCATAGTCCCACCTAAGAAAGTAATGGAGGTTATACTAAAGATTTCTATGCACTTTTGATATCAACACGGAAAATCACAATTAAAGGTAAATATTCCACATACGTTGTTTGATAGTTATCCAAATATCCACCATAATAATAAAAATATACACAATAAAAACTCAATTTTAACAGTTTTAGGAAATATAACACAGCCTCAATGCGTCTTTTTTCCAGTGGGCGCCAAAAAAATGTCGTCTTTTACTTATTATTAAAACAATTGACCGAACATTATGTGTTTCGATGAGCAATTGTTTATTTTTGAAAGTATAATAAGAAACCTATATTAACACAAAGAACGAAAGATCAGATGCCTTTTCACCGATACTTTTATTTTGTTTTCCACAATTATGTCATGATTTTAGTTCTCATTAAAATCTCATATTTTAAACTGAGTATAAGTTAACAAGTTCCGCTTGTATTGTCTTCTTTGATAAAAAGGCTACTTACATTGATTACAACAGTTTAAAGATACTTCCTTTTGTAAATAATTCTGACATAATGCTTATGCAGTTTTTTGTGCTAATTGGAATTCAACCGCTTAACTAATTACTTTTTCATTCTGATATTAAGTATTTATATAATATTTATTGATATCGGTATATGAAATAAAGTGGATTCAAGATACTTTGTACGGATATGTGCTGGATAAGGAATAAGGATATGTCAAAGATGACAGAGACAATCTAAGCAGATCTTGTATAATAGCTACTAGAGAAGGGATAAACATAAATATGTACTTAATAAACGACGTATTTTACTTTCACTTTCACTTTAAGAATAATTTTGAACAATAGACACAATTAACTTTATGGGTAATAAAGGACAAATGGAATTACTCCGTGTAATATGTGTCAATTAAGTTCACTCAATTTCAACCAATTTAAGATGTTATCGCTCATAATAAGCATAATATTTTTGTTATTCTCTAGTCATAGTTTTTTATGAAATATCTATTGATTACGAACCTATAAATTTCGACTAAGTAGGCTTCGCCGAAAGGATAATAATATGAATTGGATGCTTAATTCACGCTGACCTACTTATTACAAGGCAAATGGGCCCTTATCAAATGCGATATCTAGTTCTAACTGTTCCATTTTTTCTCATTGCAAAATATGCCGACCCCCTTAAAAAATTACCTGCTTTTAAAAAAACTTCCTTGAAGGACCGAATCTTTGTAAGGACAGTTACAATTTGGCCGTTATAATTGTATAGAATTTCTTTGTGTATCACATGAGCTTTTGGAACGGGGAATGATATGGAGACGTTGTTTGTATGAGTAAAATAAGATTAGACTATTGAAACTTGTATTAGAGAATTTCGCTCGCTAATTAGGTATTAATTTAATTATTTTACACTTTAAAAATATTAAAAAAAGCGTTTGTCTTCATAAATAATCATGTCAAAATAGAAGCCCTATAAGGTGAGTAGGAAAATTGTTACAATAAGATTCCACACACCGGACTTGACCATTTCGCACTAGGCCCGCGTGGATTAATAGGCTCCTGAGTATACACTTATACATATACATACTCATACATATGAGTATAGGACATACGTCCTACTAAGATAATTCATTTCTTTAAGCAGAGAACCCTGGCTTATAAAATTTAACGAATAACATAGAAAAGTAACATTGCAAACAACGTTAAATTACATGATCTAATTCTAGGTATTAAAAAGTATATTTTATAACTACCTTTTTATAGCATGTTTATGTGTTGTCTAGTTGGAAAACACTGCGCTATATAAGATGTGAGAGAATATTTTTTTACAAATATAGCACACACATTTCTTTAACAAATTTAGGTATAAATTTGGCACAATCATCCACTCCATCGATTCCTTATCCTAACTTCCCTGTCATACCTGACTCGACCTCCGTGTGCTGAGAAAATCTTCCAAAACATAATCTATAATCCATCGACAACACGTGCACCAAGCTATTATTGATTTTACCGTTTTTTGTACAAAATTGCATGCCTGCTCCTGGATGACGTTGAAAAAACATTCAGCGTGCCGTGTGAATGGGCCTTATTATAAGCTTGCGCAATGACATTTAGTTTTTGTTAAAGGTTCGCTGTCGCGTGGCATGTAGAGGAATGTGAAGGTTTCAGCTTTATGACAGTGGGCAGTTTCTCAAATTGCTACAAAGGCAGGCACTCGGAGAGGCGTCGCATGATAGACGCGATGAAACAATGTAGTCCTGGAATTCACTTTTATAAATTGTTCGAGAAAAGCGGGTCCATAAGGTCATTGGAAGGAAGACAGGTTAAAGTATCAGGGTTCTTCTTTAAATATTATCTGACTTGTAATCGTATGAAATGTCATAAATTATTTAATATTATCTTATCATATATCTGCGTGTAATGTATCATATTTATTATATTTCTTTATAGAGTTCCATACGCCCGAAAACCAGAACATTTATAAGTTTACTCGTGTCCGTACGTAACCATGTTGAACAGTTTTTTAAATATATATTATGGTAAAGCCTGTAGGAAGTGCGAGATATTAAAATGACATAGTAAATCAGCCAATAGAAAAATATTATCGATAATATCGTACTGAACCCCCTTTAATCAAAATTAGGTTCAACTGGCACCTATCCCAATTTACAAAGTAATTATCATTATGCCTCTTAAGACTTTTTTGATCTTGCATGTACGTACGTACTCACATTTATTATTTATCTCTTCCACTTGAGCCACATGGAAGTCTTATTCGCGATAAAATGCCAAACAGATGTTTCATATTTGACCTATTTGCCGAATTTATTACCAAATTAAATACATCACACTTAATAAATATTTTTCAACAATTGGATTGAACAGACCAACAAAAACATGTTTATATTCATTTAAATTACTCCACATTCCCAGGCTCCGCGGGAGCAGTAGCTTATTTTATTGGAATTCAAACAAGTTAATATTTGTACGGATGTCAACAGACCTGACTTACGACCCTTCAGTGAACGGCCCCGGAAAAGAGGTCTAACATTACATCGGTCCATGTAACCCTTTGTAGAATAGCAAACAAATCTATTCAAATGTCACTGCTCTTTCACTCTCGATTCCTGGCATTTATTGTTTACTTAAGATGGGCATCCGAAACAGGGAAAGTCCTTTATGTAAGTAAGAAGTATTCTGAGAGTTAATTAAAATGAATTAAAACTATTTGCTTTATTATCTGCCTACATTTGTCCATTGCTGTACATAGGCCTCTCCTATAGCATGCCACTGAGCTCGGTCTTCAGCTCGTCGTCTCCAACTACTATTTGCTTAAATATTTTTTACAATATATACAAGAGTATTTTTGTGCTGGAATCTTAACGCAATAAGAACAACAAAAGAAAACTTATAGAATACTCAAAATAATTAACACAATATTTTAGACCTATAATAAAAATTTAAAATTCCCGAAACGCCGACTTCCTACAATTTAACTCGAAGAGCCGAATAATAAAGAACTAACACGTAAAAACAAGTGATTAATCACATAATGAAAATTCTTTATAAAATATTGAAATTTCCTGTTAGGAACGGTACAAAATTAAGATAAGATATAAGAGATCCCAGAACAACACAAGACCCTTTTGAGCCGAAACAACAAGTCTCCTAGCGACAAATACGATGCAACACGATGGTGTCAAAATATTTATTATGTCAATGAATTCATTACCTCTACAACGCACAGCCGTGAGAAAATTGAATAGAAAAAAAAATATTGTATTGGATTTCCAATGGAAATTTAAGTAAGACTATCAAGAGCAGTCAGTCAAATGATTATCAAAGATATAGCCGTATAATTTAATACATTACGACATCGTAAAGTTTTGATAGCTTAACGATTGTTTCATAGAGATATTGAATTATTTCTTGACCTGTGAATACAATCGTCTATGAGTTACTAACTCCGTGCTTAGTTGTTTCTTTTAATAACTTTGCATGGTTTTCTGTTGCTTATTTATTTATAATATTGAAGTATATAAAGTTTATATTCATCAATAATATTTTTTCCTACTGAAATAGTTTTTAAATATTCTAGTTTAAAAGCGAGAGATTTAAAAGATTTAAAAGCGTGTCGAAATTAATTAACAATTTACCTAAAAGTATTTACGAAAGCTTATGTGTTAGCGTTTCGTTAATCACAGAATTTTTTTTTGTATTTAATAAGTTGGCAGACATTTTTGGAGATTGTTTTTTTAAACAAAGAAATGATGAAAAGATGGGAACTCACACGATTTCGGCTAAGGTCGATCCAACACGCCGACCAACAAGATTGATGGCATAATAAAATCACGTTTTTATAACTTACATATTATTACTTTATAATCTCAAATTTGACTTTTATCTTTTAGAAAGCTTGTACGTAGATAAAGTATCTATGGGGACACGATCGCGTTGATTAGGCGGCCGACTATTGGCTGTGTCGTACAAGTCCCGTATCTAATTAAGACGTATAAATAAAGAGAAATTAGTTATAATAAACTTTTAAGTGTGGGTTTTGAAGTTTAACGAGTAATTTAGGACGCTATAAAGTGCCAACATTAGTGGTTAAAATTGAATATGATATAAATGGAATACGTTATTATAGTTATGACGATTATGGGTTGGAAGCATAAAAGTGTGGAATTTTTATTACCGGTACACTAGTTTTCCACGGGTAAAGAATTTAATTCAGAAGTGATGGGCAGTTTCCGCTTCGCACCGATAAATACCCGAGATGAATGGAGCGCTGCGTGAGAGTACTAGCTGATCAATCTGGTTGCGAGGTTTGCACTTAGGTGTTTTGCCACTTTTTACCGCTCCTTACAGCGATGTCATCGTGTAAGCCGCATGCGTGCTTACGTGTCATTTTTATGACGTAATACGCTTGTGAATGAAAACGATGTAGACATGGCAAACGTAGAATTTCCATTGACACACAAAATTATTTAATTAACAAAAAACACAAATATGAAATAAAATAAATTTGCAATTCAGTAATAACAATATAATTTAAGCATTTACTACAAATTAGGCACCACCATAAATGTATAATTTATATAAGAAAGAAGACATTTCACATTGTAAAGAAATAAAATAAAACAATTCACAATGAAATCTTATGTTGTAGTTTCGTTTAACAGTGCCATAAATCTAGAAAATTTAATTCTAATTCAAAGGTAGGCATAGCCCAACTTCAAAGTCATATCTAACAATATGTCAAGTGTGTCTACAATTCAGTTATATAACAAACACAGCGATGCCATTCAATGATTTCTCGGGCGAGCATCGGCCGGGATACAGTACTTTTTTTACAAGCACCAATAAGAATCTGTTCCTGATCGACAGGCTCTGGCATCCCGTAGGATTCTCTCGTTAAATACCTCTCCATCATAAAATGTAAAATACATCGGTATCACTCTTACAAAACCTCGGAACAATTACAAATAACGTTGTATCACGGCATTTCATATTTTTTCTCACAGAATCGATGCGGCAAGTAACATTTCAATTTATTCCAGCAACGGTTCTTCTTTTTCATGTGCTATTAAATTATCATCAGCAACGGAACTTTCTGCTATTTAATATCCAACAGCCAATTGTCAGTTTAATATAAACACTTTATCAATAAAATTATTATGCCTACACCTTTTGTGCATGCGATGCCAAAATTGTTTCCTTTTGCAGTTAAAATCCGGCTACTGTAGATTGCACTCTTTTGGTCAATCTATCTATTTGTAATCAGCGTTGCTAGTAAAATTCGACGTGTTTGCTTTGGAATAGGATTGCTTTCTTTACAATCTTTTCTTACCGATGTACAAAATAAGGGATCCTTTTGCTGTTAAAATCCGGCTACTGTAAATTGCGCTTTTTTGGTTAATCCATCTATTCGTAATCAGCGTTGCTTGTGAAATTCGACGTGTTTGCTTTGGAGTAGGATTGCTCTCTTTGCAAACTTTTACTTTCGTGCAAAAAGACTAAATGCATGTAAATGCGATCGCTAACGCTAAATTGAACAGAGATGCAGACGCGGCGCGTGACTTCGAGGAACCGATGCCCCATTGTCATGCATGTTAAGCGGTGTGCAGTTACAGTTCTTCATGCCATGTTACCATTCACCCTTTGTAACTTATTCGCTTTTCGTGTGTTTCTTTTTTTTTATAGCACTAGTCCGCTGTATGCATTTTATGAAAGTGATGCAACAGGATCACTTTACAGGCTTAAGCAAAAAATACTTAAGCTTTTACGGTATGCCAAAATTAAGCCATTTCACATTTGTAAATAGGTGCAAGATGAGAAAACGTCGAGAAAGTCAAAAGCTACTCGAAACTTTGTTTATTTTTTTATTAATAGTCGATTTAGACGTGAGTACATTAGAAAAATAAATATATATTATTAAACTTTCACGTCCTTCATCAAAGACATATCAAACCGTTTTTTATTGGTTAGCGAGCTGGGTATCATCAGAAACCATTTTTTTGAAATAAAAATCGATTCTTTTAAGCGATTTTAATAAAACAAGTAATCGATTATTAGTCGATTGTTTTCATAATCATAAATCCATTCTAATCGATTTTTTATTAGCCAAACAAAACAAAAACTTTATGTTAATCAGTCAAATTTAGGTACGGTACGTACTGTTTCTATCAGTGGGGGACTATTTGTGGCTTTCTGTCATTAGATGCTTAATTTATTCCATTAAGTCATCTATTGTTCCTTCAAAAATTAAAAAATCACTGTAATCCTGGAGAAGCTATGAAAGAGCTTATTGTATTGAATTGACAGTTGGCAAGAAAGCACGTTTCGGTGCCGCTTTCTTTGGCTCCAGCACAGAAATCGTGTTTCAAAGCTGGCATCATTTTTACTTATACCAGAATCTGACCGAAGCTGTGATTAATATAATATAGGTGGCGTGTAATTTCAGTTTAATTGCAAAATTTTGAAAGAAACTATTTATAGATTAAAATCGATATTTTTTTAATCGATTTTTTATTCTTTAAAACAATCGATTAACTAATAATCGATTTTTTCCGAACGATGTCACGTCGATGCCTACTATACTCACTAGGTTCACATAATTTAGAATATCTTTTTATGGAAATATTTAACACTCTGGTAACGCATCAAAATATTAATTGTCCTTTTATTCCCACTGAGTAAGCTCTTAAGACTCTTGTTAAATTAATGAGTTTACATCAATTACTATCTCAGGGATTTGAGCTCAGTGCCCACTGCCTCTAAAACGAACGCTTAACCGACCAACTACGACAGCTGTAAAATTACATTAGAAATGTGGCCACCTTATTTTGACTGTTATTTTAATCATCGTTTTTTGCATAATGAGTATTTTGATGTAAGCAAAATTGGGACAGTCTCTGAAAGTCCAAATTATAATAAATAAATAAATCACTATCAAGAGTATAGTGCTATCAATAAGAGCCAGAAGCCAGACCATAAATTATGAATATAAACTCGCTTGGCTGAAATCTTATGAATTATGTAAGCAAGTGAGAAAAATCTCGTTATTTATATGAGTAACATTACATTATGCATACAGTACAGCAACATACTTACTTAAATTACTCAGGGTATCACGATAAAACCTAAAGATATTTAAGATGAAATTCATAGGAAATGTAAATTTTTAATCGAATTTATTATGAAGTTCAACATACAAGTACTAACTGTGTGGTAGGTTTTTTAATATACATCCCCATTTTTAGCGTGTTTAATAAATACATTCAAGCCGTAAAGTTAAATGAAGTGGTGTCTAATAGTCTTTAAATTTTACGGTTATGACTATGACATATTATTTACATTAAGCTACTCTATTGAAAAGGCGTTTGTGACGATAGCTCAGAAGACTGTTTCAGACCATTATAATTTGTTCGTCGTCTAGTCCAATAACGTTCTACTATTGAGCACGGTCCCCTTTCCACGAACCAAAGTGAATAAGTACTGGACATATTTTCACTACGCGGACTACTAAGTTAACATTGTGAATTTTGCAGTGAAAATTGGCGCAGGCAGATTTGTGGCGCCCGACTGATCGGCTTTTTCAAGCCGCGTGGCTTAAACCTTAAACCGCCTCACGTTATTGAAGCGCTCGGTATTAAATGCTACACGAACGGTCAACTATCCGAAGACTGACTCTGGGAACTAGGCTTTACTTTGGTGATCTTTTCAGAGCACCTAGCACCGTGAAGCTTCGAGCGCTTTAAAATACTTTATTAAAAAATGATTTGTTCCAAAAGCTCAAAAAAAACCTTCTGATTTCATGAAATAAAATTAAACCCGAATCAAAACTGGAGATTTATTTGATACTGTGTAGACATTTTAAATCTTAAAGTTATTAGTATAGTCTCCTATAAAGCATTTGGTTGCCCCGAACCTTTCGTTTGCATACGAAACGTCACAATTTGAGGCAGAGGGTCACTCAATCGGACCCCCACGTAGAAAATAAGACATCGAACAAATTGCATCAGTCGAAGGGAATGAAATCTTGGAGGCATTAGAATCGGCTTTTCTGCGTTCAAATAAATAAACTTGGTGAAGTATTGATATTGCTGGGAAAGGAATACGGAGTGTGCTTAGAGGGTGATCCCTTGAATATTACTATTTATTTAACTGTCAATTATAGTAGGAATGATAAAAAAACATTTTATTATTATTGAATGTGTTAACGTAAATACTATATTTAGGAGATATTTATAAAAATGTTAAATCATAACAATGAAAATTAAAAAATTAATTCATCAAAATTTACCTATCCTATTTATTATTTATGTTTGGAGAATTTATTTATAACTATAAATTAATTGATATAAATCTTAATCTCTCTTCTCTCTGTTAGAGAAACCCAAACCCGATAGTTTAAACTTTAAACAGATAAGATGTCCAAAAATACATTTTCGTTAAAGACCAATATTCATATTCAAATATCATATCCCAAAAGTTGCATTTTTTTTACTTTTTCTAAAGCTGCGCTTGAGCTCCTTAAAAACAGAAATATAACTCGGTTTTAAAATAGCGCTAAAATATACCTATTGCACTACTATTTTTACTTTTAATATTACAAAACAGATCATTCTATAGATCAAATATCTTGAAGGTTCAATCAGAAATCGCTTGGCCACCCGTTAGTCTCCGCCCGGTGGTCCAATCTTCATGATGATTAAATTAGGATACGAAGAGATATAACATGCGAAATGATATACAATGAACCGAGTCCGATTCGCATAATGAAGCAATCAAATAGTTCCCATTGTATCTTCCTGTATATCACTTTGTCGAGCGCCAGTGTGCAGTACTGTTGGTCAGCAGTAAAGTAGTATAAATAAGTAACACATTTTAATTTTAGGTATAATAAGCGTATGAGTTAGAAACACTTGGTTCGAAGGTTATATCTGTCGACTATATACATAAACCCATTATTAACACTAAAACAAAACTTAACGCTATGCAATGAACTAGAACATAATAAGATAAATCCTAACATGACTATATTAATAACATGTGGAAATAACATGAACACACAATGCTTACTTGAAAGATTGAAAAAACAGGTAATCACAAAACAAAGCTGTGCATTAATAAGGTTATTGCTATAGATATTGTGCAAAGGTATTAATATGTACGCAATAAAAATAATTTAAAAGTCTCTCGAAGCTGCCAGTTCACCGGGCTGATTTATTTTTAAATATATTTAGAATAAAAGAATTAGGTGATACGCAAACTAACAAACCCGAACAAAAATCCTTAAACTAAAACATTACGAATTCCAGTTTTTCTATCGAAAGTCATTAAGTATTCGAAAATACCAGCAAAAATCCCATTGTTAGTCCGTATAAAGACCTAAAAGTTTACGTTTAAGTTCACCAAGATGAGGAACGATATAGCGCCGACCGTTTTGCATAAGACAATCCCTCCGAATACTCGTTCACAAAAAGTCGTTGCATTTTAAAATTCGTCTCAAAAGCAAACATTTGACGTTTCGAGGGAAATTGAACGGAAGCTTTTGTTTTAGGTCTCTTTGGAAGGGCTGACACAGAGGCATTAAATCGCTTACCAACTGGATAGGATGTAAATCATCTTTATTGATTTACTTCGATCTCTGCGTATATATTAATATCACCGACATCGGCTGTGCTTGAGAGGTTGTCACTATGGCGCCTTTGTTCACACAAAAATTTATATGTTAGACGGCTGTCCATTGTGAGCCGATGTAAAGGGACTTACAATAAGAGATATTTTATTCGGATCATATCCTGACGTGTGGTCAAAATGTGTCGAAGCGTCAAAGATTTATATCGGCTTTCAATAAATGGATGTCTTAGGAATTAGGTCATATCTCAAAATAAATGTTTTGGATTTAAGTATAAAAAATGTGATATTTATTTCCCACGAAGTAACTTAAGTATGTGACTAAGCAATTGATAGTAAGGTAGATTTAATTCACTTAACACGACTTAAATATTCATCGACTAATACGTTTTTCCAATAATGTTTAATAGAAGTAATAATAATTGAAAGAAAGTGTAAAAGAGATTATAGTGACAAGAACCGAGAAAGGTATGCTTAGATGGTTTGGTCATGTTGAGAGATGAAAGTAGACTAACAAAAGTGATTTGTGATGGACGATTAAATGGAAGTGTTGGGAGGGGAAGACCACGTAAGACCTTCCATGACCAAATCCAGAAGGTTTTGCGAAAAGGTATGAGGAAAAAACCCTAAGCCAACAGGCGTGTATGAAAAGGTTTATGAATGTGAATAAAGCTAAGAGTGTGTGCCAAGATCGTAGCAACTGGAAGGATGTGATCTCTACCTACCCTACGGGAAACAGGCGTGGCATTATCTATGTGCGGTTAAGAACTTTTATAAAAAACACTCAAAATTCAGGGATGGATATTTCTGAAGCTAAAAACCGAAAATGTGTCAAAATTCAATTTAAATTACGTCCATCTTATATGTAATATTAAACATAATAGATGCATAACACAAAGACTCACAAATCTACAACAAGAATAAAACATGTTTTACGAAAAATTTGTTAAAAAAAGTTCGCGAGCAAAACAACTAGTTGCAAAGAAAAATACCTTTTACATAAAACTGTGATGAAAGATTATTAAAGTAAATACATATATTTAAAAAATGGCCTTCATCGATCCATCTGGTTTAACAACACAATCGAAAAAGTATAATTTTATTTTTCTCCGGCATCGTCAGCCATCTTATAATTTTAAAATAAAACAAACCAAAGCCAAAAAACTTTGCCAAAACTAGCTATAAAATGTTCGCAATGTCTACTATAGTAACTACTGAAACCATTTACAAGAAACGATACGTTTTCAGAATGTTTGATCCATTAAGATGTCAAAATTCAAAAGATTGTGAATAGAGTTTCTTATTACACGTAATTAAACCACCAACTATTACATCGTGAACATCTTACACTATTAAAGCAAAAAGTGGAGAACACAGGCTTCCAACACAAGCGATAATATCGGCGGTAAAAACTATTATCATTGAAATTAATACAGTAAAGCAATAGCACAATATCTCTAATCATACGCTCCGTATAACACGAAACGTTTAACGACTCGGACACATTTATGAACGTAACTTTACGTAACAAAGTAAACATAATTGAGATCTGTAAAACAGTATGCTAACTTTGTGTGATAAGTGGCAGTTCTGTATTCAAACAATTGTTTTTTTTAATTTTTTATTGATTACTGATTAAATTTATGTTTGTACATTGAAGTCTTTAGAATTCCGACCCATTGAATAAAGTACCTTTTTCATAACCAAATAATTACTATTTTTGGGAACCGTCTGGATAGTAACTTCACTATGTAAACGATGTGCATTCCCTTAGAGGTTTAAATACGGCAAAATATTCATAAGGGCTTGCCTCCAGTGATATTATGACAGCTATACATTTGCAATTTTGGATTAAAGTATTATAACTGTTTAGTCCTAACGAACTTGTGTATAATATATTATTACATTTTTTTATTTCAAACTTGATCATTACTATTTGTTTGAATTAAAAAAAGAAATGTTTTCATTTTAACTTTAATTTTATTTAAGTTGTTTTTTTTGCCATTCACCGATCTATATTCTTACTCTTTAAAATAGTTTCCTAAAGTGTCACGGTGATCATTTGAAACGTAACTGTATGATTACTTTATGAGACCCAATTTATTTAAATTGATTGATGGTATTCATTCCGGAAGGAATCGTTTTGTAAAACTAAATAGCCAGCACAAGGCATATCTCAAAAGTTAATTTAACCTTTTCTACAATTTTTATAGATATGTTTTTTGGTGTGGTATAACTCTAACGTCTTCATTTTATCAATTAAAATCGACAGTCACTAGTCTTAAACCTGGTTTAACTTTAGATCTTGTTTTATAATAAGCCCCTAAGGTGTTTAATAGCAAAGACTCGCTTGGCTCCCTGTGGAAACAGTATATTTGCCCCGCCCCTTGCGGCTTCTCTGTACTTTTTATTGTCAGACATCACAAATTTTATTTATTAGTGTCTTTCTTTGTACTTAAGATTGCGGAATAGAAAATTGTCGTCGGTAAGTAGGCGTTGGTTCTTTCAGGTATGCGGTGTCACCAATCAATTAGTTTTGTGATGCGCTGATAAAAGTCCGGTATCTTTGAAGTGTTTGAATAAATTAAAGAGCTCTAAGACAAAGGTATTTTTTGTTTTTGTGGTCGTGAAATGGAACGCATTTTTGCAATGCATTAGGAGTTGTAAAACAAAACCAATCGGGTAAAGAAACGGTTCGATGGCTCTGTCACATTTGAAATTCTGTTGTTTTCTGTCTTCTAGCAGTCGTCCGCTACTTCACATATCAATTATATATCAGAAGTTGTAAATATTCGATTATTAATACTTTTTTTATTATGGTCCATTCCCGTTAGTTTCACCTATTATTTACTTACTTAGATAGTGCAGAATCGAACAGAAAGATATGTAAGCGAGTATTTTAGCACACTTTATATATTTCACACGATTATAATCACCACCAGCATCAGCCTGCTGTTATTACTCTTTGTTAGTTAAGCACAACAACAGCATCTATGTTTTATAAGCATACACAGCCTTTGTCACACAATATACTAAATGCCTCCCTTATAAGTTTTAAGTGTAAATGATTGCAGACAGCCTGCATTGATCATGACTTTGACAAAATCACGTATTAATCAGAATCAATATGCAGAACTAAGTAAAATATTATCTCTTACTGCATGTTTACTTTTATAAACAGGAATATTAATAACTTCTTATCTCATGCATGAAAATCTTCTTACATATACTCGTACTATACCTATGTACAGTCGTAATGAAAATTAACTAAAATATTACATTTTATTATGAATAAATGATGGGAATTATTATAATAAAGAATAACTTATAATTACTTTCGAGCGTGTAAAAATAAAGAAGTATCAGTCCATATTTTGTAAAAATCTCAACAAATTAATATTCTTTCATGTGGCTTCGCCATAGGTTAAGCATAATTATAATTCATGGGCACAGGCATATAGTGAGACAAACTGCAACATTTCTCTTCTTAATTAGGCACCATCGAAACTTCATTATCACTTCTCAACTTTAAACCCTTTACGGTATTCAAAATAATACAACAGAGTAACATATTGGTGAGCCAAAGGAAATTACTAGGTACCTATGTAGGTAGTTTAGAAAAAATCGTTTCATATAAAGTACGTTTAACTAGCCGTCAACATCGCCCCAGGTATCGGAACGAATACCGATATTTTATATAAGTAACAATGTAATAAGCCACTAACCGGTACAGCACTTCACACCTTGTAAGTTAGTCAATAAGTTGACGATAATACACCCCATTAAGCCACATAACGTGTTGGTCAATGACTAGCGTCTTGGTGCAGCCCTTAAAATATCTGACACACGGCCGGTGTGAACAACAAAGAAGGTATTTCTACAAGCTTTATTTAAATTGCAATATTTATCATTAACAAAACTTGCGATTGGGTTTTTCATATATTCTGTGATGTTATAAAATTTTAATACCTTTTTTAAGTATTTATGCATTCATATAAAAGATATATAAAGTAATTATTCTATGTTGAGACATCTGATAATCATAACAATAAAAAAATATAAGCAAGTACGTCTCAATTAATATTAATATTTTTTGAATGACATATCTAAATAATTATATTTTTAATAAACTATGGGTTATTCCCGCGAATGACTTAACACGTAGTGGAAACTAAGACGACCTCCATGAGTACGCTTGAGACACACTTTATGCTCATGTGATATTTCAGCCCTAATTATGAGTCAAATACTTTTATTGCCAAAACAAATCAAACCAATGTTTTTCCTTTATGTGTACATACTAAGCTAAAAATACTTTTTTATTATAAAATTAACAAGACTACTAAATATTATTATTGAACTCACATTAATGCTGCCAGGGCTACTAGGCAGTATGTCCACAACATCTGCCTAACCCGAGCACGCGTAATCAAAATAAAAATATTATTTTCGTAGATTTATTCGATATCGGGCAGCAGATGCATCGGCGCGTTCCTGGGTCTATGTTTTTGTTGGCTCTCGTGTTTTGGAAGGGTCGAAAGGGTCAATATCCTACTGAGCTTCCGTTCGAAAGATCTTGTTTTGTCTGTAAGCAACTTAGGTCAGTAGCTGTCAATCAAAACCTTCGCGAAAATCTATTTTTTATAACCAGATTACGGTTAGGCTTGATGTGGACTGCGCTGTATTCGTTCTGAGTTTCCGTTCAGACGATTTTGTTTTATCTGTAAGCATCTTAGCCAGTAGCTGTCAATCAAAACATTGCTAACTTTAAAGCCTGGTTATGCAAACAATTACAGTGATGCTTGACGTCCCCATCTCTGTATTATGATATGACTATGATTAAATATCTAAACGTTTTGTTAGTGTAAGAATAATATCGAATATCTCACAAGCCAATTACACTGACATTGTTGTGAGCCATGTTAAAGTACAGTAGTAGGACGACAATAGGATATAGTAATTAAAGGGATAGAACACAAATATGTCTAGAGTAGTAGTTCCTTCGAACTTTTAGTGTGTACTTTGATTTTAAGTGTTAAATAAGGTTCTATTACTTTACACAATTTCATGCAGATTATTTTTGACACAGAATTTTTTAATTATTGAGCAATTTTATTTTAAATCTGTATAATTAACTTACATTAAATAAAATTTGGTTTTAAGTAACGTAAAGTTTACAAGTAAATGTGATTACAAGTTCGCCAGAACTATATAGCAAATTATCGGCCTAAGTATTTCTTAAAAGATTTATTTCTCTCATCCATAACAAATCCTCAACTATTATAAAATAAACATTAGAGACATTGCGAGATTGCATTCCCGAGTGAAATCACTACAAGTAGACTTAGCCTTTCATGAGCGATATTAAATTAATTTTACGGTAGTGCCTTCGCATATTTATCCCCTTCAGTCAGTCTTCTCTTGACGCCGTTAAGTCAAGATAGGCTCTGTAAGTGACGTAAGAAATAAACTTATTGCTAATCTTGAATTTTACTCACCCATCCACTGGGATGAATAAATAAATGCTTATGAATATCAAGACGAGGTATTGCTTAGAATTTATCATTAGGGAATCGTTTATTCGTACTTAGGAACTATAGCAATAAGTGTTGATGTGAAGCTAGATCAGAACAATTATACTAACTAAAAACACCTATACATAATTTATTTGTCTAAAATGTTATAATTACTGAATTGATATTTTCGATTCTTTCACCTATGTAAAGTTTTAATATTCTTAGTGACTTTAATGTGCCATATTTCATATTAGTGCGTGATTATTTACTGACACAAATTTTGTAAGTTACTACTGAATTAAGTTATTTAAATTCTTAGAGTATATGGTCTCATAAACCTGTACTACAGACATCACACAGCCACATTCAATGTCAGCCGCAGATCGGATTAACACTATTTACTTCTAGTTTAACGCACATCTCTCTACTCTTCTTTCAGTATAAATTAATTTAAATCGAACCTCAAAGCATAAAATTCTCGTGACATTATACCGCAGACAGGTTAATGCGCGAGATAAATCCTTAAGCACAATAGAACCGTATTAAAGAGAATTCCTTTGGAAAATGTGGAATACTAGTTCTATTAAACACCTACAGAGGTAGCGGATGTATTGAGATAGAAAAATCACACTGCTATATATTTTCCGCTTCATTACGCAAGGTAACGAGCAACTTATTCATTTTAATTCACTCTTAATTAAAAGTCTTTTAAAAGGTAGGCGCTTATCGGCCGTCTAGGTGTTAAGGACTAATTGATATTCGAAATAAATGGATTTCTTTCAGTGGGACTAATAGCCGAGCGCTCGTGTGACCGCGGCACAATCAGGAGCCACTTCTCAAACGTCTCTCATTGACGATAAACCCCTCGAACAAGAGCGAGCGCTCGCTAACGAAACTTAAGATTATTTTACAATCTCATTAACTGCGCACCGGCACCGCATTTAATTCCAGGATAATACACGAATACATTTCAATTTCATTCGCGACCTCGTTAATACGTCAGCTGTGGCTTTGGATGTAATTAATTTTATTGTTGAACTATTCGCGGAATTAATCGACTAAAATATTTGAAAAGATAAATGTGAGTGTTTTTATGTCTTTAAGTAATGAAAATGCGAAATGTTTACCTTGTGGGAAGTGACATATCTACTACGAGCAGTGTCATTTCAAAATAAACCCAACAAAGCATTAGTAACTAAGTCCCATATTTCTTATGACAGTAAACTTGCTACTTAGGGCGGCTTGCATTACAGCTCTAAATTTGATTTAAGCTAAATTTGATTTGAAATATCATTGCATTACAGTCATTTGCTTAAAGTTGAAAGGGACAGAACTATTTTTTAAATAGATTTAGCTCTAATCAGGATTAGTGACCATTGTGCGACACCCTTAGTCGCTAAGCTACAAACCACATTACAGTGTCAAGTGAAATATTTGACTTAAGAAATTTACCTGTCGCTAGGGGAAGGACCATCTGTATGATAATAATAATTGACAACCGCATGGCGTGGAGGTCATGCTTATCTCTAAGGCCGTGGGTTTGATTTGATCACAAGACAAAATGTTAGTGTCAATTAATACAAATATTTTTCATGATATGAATGTCTCCATTTTATTGTAAGTAGTTATAATACATAACATGTATAAATAAGTAACAAAACAGAAGTAAAAGTCACAATATATGGGTATAGTAAATTGTGTATAACATTCTAGAATACCTCAAAAACTGCCTTAAAGACGAATAACAAGTGTATTGACAAATTAGCAGCATTGACATTTAAATCTTTTAACGCTACACCATCCTGTAAAATCAAAATCGCACCACCAGTACAGAGACTAGTCCCTTTGTCTCTGTGGTACTGTTGGTGCAATATGTTTACAAATTATAAGCTCTGATTAAAGCTTGATTGATCGAAAACGAAAAAATGGTTATTAACTTATCAGGAGTATTTTGAATGCACTCGAGCTTGCGGCCCACCTGTTGGAAGGTGGATAACGCAGACTATAAACGCTTTTTTTGGTCAGGTTGGGCGCAGTAACCCAAGGCTCTTCTCTCCCCGTCATTGTGATGGGGGACCCCAACGCCAAATCCACGGCGTGGGGCTCCCGGACGACTGACGGGAGGGGGACGGCCTTGGAGGAATGGGTGACAGAGTGTGGGCTGTCCATCCTCAATCGCGGTTCGGTGGACACGTGCGTGCGCCGCAACGGGGGGTCTGTTATCGACATCTCGTTTGCGGCGCCCTCTCTCGCGCATCGTGTCCACGATTGGAGGGTGCTGGAGGATGTGGAGACATTGTCTGATCATCGCTATATCAGATTCAGTGTCTCCACATCGGTGCCAGCGTCCAGCGGAGGTGTTGGAGAGCCGCGATTGGACGGCCCACGATGGGCGATCAAGCGCCTCGACAGGTCTTTGCTGCGGGAGGCAGCCCTGGTCGAGGCGTGGCCACGGGAGCCACCGCTGGTGGACGTGGAGGGGGAGGCTGCGAGGGTGTGCGCGGCCATGGCGCGTATTTGTGACGTGGCCATGCCCCGTGTTCGCGCCCCCCCGCGCAGATCCCAGGTCTACTGGTGGTCGCCGGAGATCGCCCAGCTCCGCCGAACCTGTGCGGTGGAGCGGCGCCGCTACCAGAGGTGTCGCGGAAGGAGAATCCACGACGACGCCGAGTTGGATCGGCTCTACGCCGCCTATAGAGAGGCGGTGAGGGCCCTTCGCGGGGCCATTAGCCGGTCCAAAGCCGCAGCGTGGGACGAGCTGCTGGAGGCCGTTGAGGCGGATCCATGGGGCAGGCCGTACAAAATAGTACGGCAAAAGCTCCGAGCGTGGACCCCTCCCGTCTCCAGCAGTCTCGAACCGGCGGTACTCGGTAGGGTGGTTGAGGCACTGTTCCCAGACAGGGGAACCGACTTCGTGCCTCCCACTATGGCGGCGCCAGAAGTCACCCGTGACTCGGGCACTGAGGATGTGCCCGAGCTCACCGAGGAGGAGGTAGGAAGGGCCGTGCTACGCCTGAGGGGCAAGAGCACGGCCCCAGGTCCCGACGGCATTCCGACGAGGGCGTGGGACCTGGTTTTGAGCGGGGAGGAAGCGCCTTTTCTTTCCCGCGTGACCTCCCTCTTTGCTAGGTGTCTGCGGGATGGGGTTTTTCCGCGGCGCTGGAAGGAGGGCCGCTTGGTACTCCTTCCCAAAGAGGGACGTCCGGCCGATGACCCTTCTGGTTATCGGCCCATCGTGCTGCTCGACGAGGCGGGCAAGCTCCTGGAGCGTGTCATCGCCAACCGCCTCGTCGAGCACCTGGAGGAGGTCGGACCAGATTTGTCCGACCACCAGTTCGGGTTCCGCCGCG
This sequence comes from Musotima nitidalis, assembly GCA_949126915.1. Lineage (NCBI taxonomy): Eukaryota > Metazoa > Arthropoda > Insecta > Lepidoptera > Crambidae > Musotima > Musotima nitidalis. The sequence goes on along the minus strand of OX421418.1, from coordinate 7,112,284 downwards.
GCCGATCGACGATTGACGCGATCGGCCGCTTGCAGGACCTGTCGGAGAGGGCGGTTTCCCGGGGTGGGGTGTTGATTGCGGTGTCGCTCGATATCGCGAACGCCTTCAACACCCTGCCCTGGTCAACGATTATGGAGGCGCTCCGATATCACGGGGTGCCTCCATATCTGCGGCGGTTGTTGGGGAGCTACCTGTCGGAGAGGGCGGTAGTCTTCCCAACGATGGGCGGAGGAGGCTGTCGTCGGCGTATGGTGTGCGGTGTTCCGCAGGGGTCTGTCCTGGGACCACTCCTGTGGAACATCGGATATGATTACGTTCTGCGCTGTGTGAATTTGCACGGCGTGGACGTGATCTGTTACGCCGACGACACCCTCGTAACATCCCGGGGTTCTGATCCCCGGGATGCGAGAGTGTTGGCCACTGTCGGCGTCGCGGCGGTGGTCGAGAGGATACGGCGGCTGGGGCTCGAGGTGGCACTGCATAAATCCGGGGCCATTATTTTCCATGGTCCCCGGAGGCGGCCGCCTCCAGGCCCTAGTATCGTGGTAGGAGGAACTCCCATCCCTGTCGAGAACACGCTGAAGTATCTCGGCGTCCTTCTCGACAGCAGATGGGACTTCGAAGCGCACCTTCGGCACCTAGGCCCGAGGTTGGTGAGCACGGCGGGAGCTCTATCTCGCCTGCTCCCCAACCTCGGAGGGAGTGGCGGCAGTTGCCGCCGCCTTTACACGGGAGTGGTGCGGTCCATAGCCCTGTATGGAGCCCCAATTTGGGCGAGCTCCATATCGGGTCGCCATCGACAGATCCTGCAGCAGTCGCAGAGGGTCATGGCGACCCGTGTCGTTAGGGGGTATCGCACCATCTCCCATGAGGTGGCATGCGCGCTCGCCGGGTCCCTGCCATGGGACCTCGACGCCGAGGTTCTCTCGGCGGTCTACTGGCGTGGCGCGCAATCCCGGAGCCAGGGTCTCCGCCCCACACCGGACACAGTGGTGCGGTGGCGTCGAGACGCTCAGACACAGGCTCTGGGCGCATGGCGGCGGCAGCTACACAGGAGCGCCGAACTACGTGCCGAAGGATCGAGGCGCCGTATCCTCGAGGCGGTCGGGCCCATCTTGGAGCGATGGGTCGGCCGTCGGTGGGGGTCGATGACTTTCCGGCTCGCACAGGTACTTTCCGGGCACGGGTGCTTTGGGAAGTATCTGTGCGACGTCGCCGGGGGGGAGTCGACCCGGTGTTGCCACCACTGTGACTGCGCGATGGATGATGCGCAGCACACTTTGGTGGCGTGCCCTGCGTGGGCTGGGCCGCGGTCGACGTTAGCCGCGGCCCTGGGTGGAGTGGCTCTCTCGCTGCCGACCATCATGCAAAAGATGGTCGACAGCGAGACGGCGTGGGAGGCGATGGCCTCCTTCTGCGAAGTGGTGATGTCGCAGAAGGAGGCCGCGGAGCGGGAGAGGGAGCGGGATCCGCACTCTCTCCGGCTACGCCGTTGGCGCAGCGGGCGGGCCAGGAGGGCCCATCAGGCAGCGCCCGGGGGTCTTAGGCGGCGGGGGCAGGGGGCCCCTTCCGTCTCGCCATAGACCCCCCCCGAAGTCGGCCAGTTACGCCATGGCCGCACAAGGAGGTAGGGGGGGCGCTGCAAATTGCGCCTTCCTGAGGAGGTCTCCCCGGTTCTGATCCGGGGGACGTTGGCCGCGGGCGGGGTTCCAGAAGCTACAAACCCGGGCACTGGTGCCTCGCCCCTTTTCAACAGCGGTGGGCGTCGTCTGAAGTTTTTTAGTGGGTAGGACTGCGGTGGTCGTGTCGGCCGCAGTGAGCCCCACACCCCCTCCCGGTCTCCCCCTTTTGGCCGGGAGACAGTGCGTAAGCAGCATTTTTTTACAGACGATAATAAAAAAAAAAAAAAAAAAAGACTATAAACGCTTGCAACAAGGGTACGAGTGCGTTGCCTAAACTTAAAAATATTGGCAATATGATTTAAAGATCCCCATGCTGGCCCCATCTTTAGGGAAAACCTCTCCAGTATGCTCATTTATCAACCCAAGATAAATGAGAAGCAGAAAATTTCATTGTAGATAAATTTCTAAAATTTTTATGTTATGTTAGTTTCGGATTAGAATCTCTTTTAAGTTGAGATCGCTTATATAAAATATTTATTAATTTATTTAAAACGTAAATACGACATCCTCTGTGCATTTTTATTTTGATTGAAATTTGATGTGCAATAAAGGATAATAATACAATATTAAAGTAATCTATCGACTACCAATTTGCAGCGTCGCAAAAAATTACTGGGGCGTAAACGTAAGGAGTTGTTACCATTGAGAAACTTCTTTAGCGGCAATAAGCCATATTTATGTGAGCTGACGCACACCATACTGTATAAAGAGTCAATTGACAATCTGAAACGCGTTCCAGCTGAATAAATCCCGCCACTGAGCGTCATTAAAAATTATGGCCGCATCGAGGTGTTAAATAACACAAAAGCATGGCCATATTTTCAAAATAATTACGTCAATAATTGGCACGCAACGTAGAGTAACTCGTAAGAGTTCGTCTCATTATTCCTGCAAGATCTTACCACCAACCGAGACAGATTAATCGTTTTAACTATATCATAAGTAATAATAGTCCGTAGACCCGAGCCGTGTCAATTACATTGCAAAAATACTATCAATTACTTATGGTTAAAGTTCATGAACTATGTTAAGGCGCAGATAACGCTAGAGAACTTAGATATAACTGAAGTACATAATCTATATCAATCATTGAATTAGGGTAATATTAAATATGCTATAAAAATAAAGGAAAATGGCCGTACTAAATGATTTTTTACTTATAAGATTAAGATTTTTATGACATCAAGTAAAATTCAATTTATTTATATTTGAATAGTAAAATTCTTTACTAAAAAGACGGTTGTTTTATTTTTAATTTCGATTAATATATTTATCTCCAATATAAATGAACGTATATGAGTTATTTTAAATTTATATTTAATAGGTTGTATGAGTAGCAAATAATATCAAAACTTTGATAAGTACCAGCTGTATATTTTGTTCAATAAAAAAATAAGCGCCTTAAGTGAAAACCTTCGAGGGATACATGCACATGTATCTGTCAGAAGCTCCTTAATTCATGAGAATTTCATCGTGGTTGGTAGGATTTGTCAAACAATGAGTTAAAGTTATTTATGAACCTCGTTTGTATTGTAGTGTTTATCGTATGTCGATAACGTATAAAATGGCAATTTAATAAAGTATTATTAAATTATTGTATATTTTCATTAAGTTCAGGATTCACAAATCACATATACTGATAGTTTTGCTTCACTTTATTAATTATTAACACACACTTTGAAGGAACATACCAGTAAACAAATAAGTCACTGTCTTATAGTAAAATAAAATGGAAACGATTGCGCGATTCAAAGTACAAGTAGCGACTTCTCTTGGTGGTTTTGAAGAAACAACTATTAACATGACATTATTTTTGTTGACAATAAAATTAAAAAATTGTTTATTATTTAAACACCTTAGTAAATTAGACATACCGCCCACCAAGGACGAGTCCTTTAAAATAACAACTTAAACATTGAAAGCACCAACATAACAAGAATTCTTATCATAATAAAATCATAACAGCAAACTAATGCTAAAATCTAAAAAAATAAACAATAATATAATTAAAACCTACCATAAACCGCCCACTGTGAATAATCAATTTACTTTGGCAATATACATATTTTACTGAGAGGACGTTTCATAAAACCGTTTTTACATTTGATAGTAACTACGCGAGTAACATTGTCATATCCAACGTGTTTATTTACAATAATACCCATGATCCATTTACACGGTGGAATATTTTCGTCTCTGATAAGTACAACATCATTAACATTCGGCTCAGTTTGCTTAGAATTCCACTTGTATCTCTGATTTAACGTAACTAAATATTCTTTTGACCATTTTTTCCAAAAAGTATTAACAATTTTTTGTACTAACCTCCATCTATCTAATGCAGTAATATTACATTCTGAGTAATTCTCATCATTAATGTTAAGTATTGGTTCTCCAACCAAAAAATGACCTGGCGTCAATGGGAGTGGATCGTTTGCGTTTTCACTAAGTACCGACAAAGGACGCGAATTTAAACAAGCTTCCACTTGTGACAATACTGTTGCTAGCTCCTCATATGTAAGCGTACAGTCGCCTATAACTTTTCTTAAGTGACCCTTTACACTACGCACACCTGCTTCCCATAAACCTCCGAAGTTAGGTGATTGAGGTGGGATAAAATGCCACGTCGTTGATTCTAATGTAAGCATTTCCGCGATTTCATTTGGCAAACTAGATTTGGCTTTATTGAACATCTCTCGCAACTGTTTATCAGCCCCAACGAAGTTTGTGCCATTGTCACTAAAAATATCCTTACAATGGCCACGTCTTGATGTGAACCTTCTAAAAGCAGCTATAAATGCTTTCGCTGTCAAATCAGTAACGGCTTCTAAATGTATTGCGCGTGTGGACATACAGACAAAAAGACAAATATATCCCTTATAAGATTTCGCACCGCGACCTGGAGAAAACTTAATGTTGATTGGTCCTGCGTAATCAACACCACTAGATGTGAAAGGCTTAGCTGGCGTAAGTCTGGCTTGTGGCAGTTGCCCCATTAATTGAGTTCTCGCAGTTTTGGCATGCCTAGTACACATGGTACAGTCCCTGTAATATTTTTTAACCTGTTCGCGAGCCCGAACAATCCAATATTTAGACCTCAGATAATTAAGCATAATTTGTGGTCCACCATGTAGAGATTTTATATGAGAATCCGCTATTACGAGCCGTGTAAGATGATTTTTAGCAGGCAAAATAATCGGGTGTCTTATGTCATAACTCACATTGGCCTTATCAATGCGTCCACCGACTCTTAAAATTCCTGCTTTATCTAAAATAGGACAAAGGGTATGAAGAAGACTCTTCTTAGGCAAATCTCTTTCTTTCATAATTATTTTGATCTCTTCTTTAAATTCAAAATTTTGCACTTGTCTGATACATACTTCTAATGTCTTGTTTATTTCTTCCACTGTAATAAATTCTGGATATTCCTTAAGTTTGGTCTTTGTCAATAATACTCTTCTACAATAAGATAATACTTTAAGCATTCTTCTGAGATTCGAAAATCTTTCCCACTCCAAATCTTCTTCTTTATTCTGTGTCACTTTTAATGATGTTACTCTTTCTTCTTCATGTGTTTCTATACCTTCTTGTTCTGTTATCTCTATTTTAAATTTTCGTAACCAATCAGGTCCGTTCCACCATAATGCGTGATTATCTATTGCAAAGGGTTGCAAACCTCTTGATGCACAATCGGCGGGGTTGGTATCAGTAGAAACATGTCGCCATTGATTGTGATCCATTATAGATAGTATACCCGATACTCTATTACTCACAAAGGTTGTCCATTTGCTTGATCCGCCTTTAAGCCACGCCAATACTATTGTGGAATCAGTCCACCCATACAAATTTTTCTTTTGTATATTCATGACTTGCGATATTTCGGACAGCAATTTCGCTGCAAGATGAGCGCCACACAATTCTAAACGAGGAATAGACATTTCTTTTTCTAATGGAGCTACTTTTGTCTTAGCTGACAACAACGTGACTTGATACTGTTGATCTTCATTAACGACACGAACGTACACTACTGCGGCGTAGGCTACTCTAGACGCGTCTGAAAACGCATGTAATTCTAATCTGCTTGAATTTGTCGACTTAATCCATCTAGGTATTCCTATTCCCTTGATTTCTTTCAATTTGTCGCGAAAGTTCAGCCATTCTTTTCTCAATTCTTCTGTCAAATCATCGTCCCAATCTAACTGTGCTTTCCAGATTTTTTGTATTATAAGCTTTGCACATACAACAACTGGTGCAATCCAGCCCATCGGATCGTAGAGTCGAGCGATGTCGGAGAGAACTTGCCTTTTAGTTATTGTACACTTTGGTTCTGGTAAATTGACTGTGTATTCAAAATTATCGGTATGTTTATTCCATTGTATCCCGAGTACTTTTAGAGTGTCATCAATCTTTATTGGAACTTCATTGTTACGCTGTCTACTTTTATCAATATATTGTAGTACTTCTTTGCTATTACTACTCCACTTTTGCACTTGAAACCCTCCGGAATTCATTAGTTTATTCATTTCTTCGTAGATTCTTTTAGCTTCTTCTTCTGAGTTACAGCCTGTCATCATATCATCAACGTAAAAATCTCTTCTTGCTATTTCTGCTGCTACTGGAAACTTAGCTTCTTCTTCTTCCGCTAGCCTCTGTAGGGTTTTGATTGCAAGGTAGGGTGCACACGCAGTACCAAAAGTTAAAGTTAGTAACTTATAATGTTGAATGGGCATGTCTGAACGAGTTCTCCAAAGAATTCTCTGGAAATTAGTATCATCGTCATGCACACGTACCTGTCTGTACATTTTAACCAGATCTGCAATTAAACATATGCGATGAACTCGCCATCTCATTATTATATGGCGCAAGTCCTGCTGCAGTTTAGGACCTACCAATAGGTTATCATTTAGAGAAACACCATTACTACCCTTACTTGATGCGTTGAAAACAACGCGAACCTTTGTTGTTTCCCTATCCTCACGAACAACTGCATGGTGAGGGAGATATACGGCCTTTTCATTGTTCAAATCATTTGACATGACAAGATTCATGTGGTCCAAGCTCACGTACTCAGCCAAAACCTTTTTGTATTCCTCATAGAGATTAGGATTTCTTCCCAGTCTCCTCTCTAAAAACACTAAGTTTTTTCGTGCTCTTTCCACCGATTGACCATATTGAACTTCAGGATCTTCGTCTCTGAAAGGCAATCTTACTACAAATCTCCCATCTTTATTTCTTGTAGTTGTGGCTTCATAGAAATTTTCACATTTTTCCTCTTCCTTTGATAGCTTTTTCTGAATACTGTCTGGTTCAGCCTCTAATTCCCAAAACTTTTTGAGCCAATTTTGTTCTTCTATGACTTTTAAATGCATGCTTGTAACTTTATCTTTCCCTGCTGTATCACTTGATATTTTTCCTGATAAAACCCATCCAAAGACCGTATTTTGTGCTATGAGATTTCCTTTGGGGTGTTTAATCAAGCCGTTCAATAAAACTTCGCCATGTACTTCTGCGCCTAATAAAACATCTATCTTTCCTGGTAACTTAAAATTTGGATCAGCTAGCTCCAATCCTTTTAATTCAAGCCATTCAGGGTCTTCGAGTTTGTCACAAGGAAGCAACGAAGTAAGTGAACCTAACACATATGCATTTACTTGAATACTAATTTCTGGATTATGACGCGATTCTAAACAAAATTTAACAAAATGTTTTATACGCATTTGTCCTTCTCCCAGACCTGACACCACACCATTTACTGGAGTGCGTTTAAGACCAAGTAATTGAACAGTAGCTTCGGTCACAAACGAAGCTTGTGATCCCTGATCTAACAATGCACGAATTAAACATTTATTCCCATTACTAGAACGAGCCTTTAAAACTGCTGTTGCAAGTAAAACATTGTAACTGTGATGCTCCTTCTTTGAAAAATTTACAACTATTTTTGGTTCTGCTGTTGATGTACTAGGTTGATTTGTGTGTTCCTGTTTCAGTTTTATGTTCTCTGTGAATCCTTCTCTTTCATAATGTAACATCGTATGATGTCTTCGGCTGCATATTTTACAGCATATCGGTTGACGACATTTTCCAACCACATGACTCGATTTGAGGCAGTTAAAGCATAATCCTTTTGTTTGAACAAAGTTCCGTCTATCTTGAACTGACATTTGGCTAAATTGGTTGCATAAGTTGAGATAATGATTTCCACTGCACTTAACGCATGTTAATTCGCTCTTATGGTTATCATCATGAATAGCTGCGTGAAATGTCTTTGGTTTTCCTATAGATTTCTTTGGCTGTAATAATGGTTTATATAAGTTCTTGCCAGAATCAACCATTTCTAAACTTCTAAATCTTGCCTCTAAGAAATCGACCAATTGAATCCATGCAGGCGTCTCATCGATCATCACACTCATTTGATTTTCCCATTGTCTATGGGACTCCACATCCAGTCTTGAAATCACCATATAAATGATAATAGGATCCCATGATTCCGTACTAAATCCCATATTTGTTAAAGCCTTCAAGCATGACGTCGTAGTATCAAGTAACTGCTTTATAGCCAGTGCATTCTCCCCAATAACTTGTTTTTGAGAAAATAAAATTTTAAATACTGCATTCGAGTTATATCGTTTGTTGGCATACCGTCTTGTTAGTTGTTTCCAAGCCTCATCATAGTTTTGTTCAGTTGTCGAGAAATTCCGTAAAAGTTGTTCCGGTTCCCCAGAAACGCTACTTTTCAAATAGTGTAATTTTTGCACCTTTGATAATTTTACGTTATTGTGTATTAGTGAAACAAACATATCGTAGTATGTTTGCCACTCCTCATATTTCCCGTTAAAACTAGGCAATTGTATTCTTGGAAGTTGAATTTCAGCACATGTAGACATATTTGCTGCCTCATTTCTATGCACGTTCTCCTTTAACTTGTCTAGTGCATCTTTGAGATCTGCCATGTATGACGTATATAATTCTTCAAACCAATCATATTTATCTTCTGTAAAATAGGGTAAAATCTTTATTTGTTCTTGGGGTAAGTCTTCAATAAGCTTGACATGATTAGTTTGGAAAGCCTCACATAAGCTTTGCAACGTTTGTATTCTTGTCTCTATATATGATTTAGTTATTCTCACTCTTGGACTCTTTTTAAAGTTTTTCTCTGCTTTTTCTAATCTCGAGCAAAATTCTAATTGCGTCTTTATTCCTTTATCTGTCATAATGAATTATATTGACCAACAACTGCTCTTAAGTAACGAAGAAAAAGTTTTAGTTTAATGTATCACTGTTTGCTAAGTGTTTTTCCAATGAAATTTTTCTAAGTCCATAGAATGAGATCATAAAAATTTTACAAGTCCTTTTTCGATGTAAATTCTTTTAAGTCTATAGAATAAATCGAAAAAATTTACAAGTCTTTTATGATGCAAATTTTTCTAAGTCTATAGAATATATCGCAAAATTTTACAAGTCTTTTTGAATGCAATTTCTTTTCCAAATATTGAATCTATCGAATTTTTTATAAGTCTTTTTTAATACACTTCATATCTAAGTTCTAATATCACTCACGATTACAAGTCCATCTTCATTCCATTCCCTGGTTTCGGCACCATGTATATTTTCATTAAGTTCAGGATTCACAAATCACATATACTGATAGTTTTGCTTCACTTTATTAATTGTTAACACACACTTTGAAGGAACATACCAGTAAACAAATAAGTCACTGTCTTATAGTAAAATAAAATGGAAACGATTGCGCGATTCAAAGTACAAGTAGCGACTTCTCTTGGTGGTTTTGAAGAAACAACTATTAACATGACATTATTTTTGTTGACAATAAAATTAAAAAATTGTTTATTATTTAAACACCTTAGTAAATTAGACAATTATCATTAAGGTTCATGTTAAGTAATAATATTATTGCTCTTTAATTGGATGGTTTACTCGAAACGAAAATAATAAATTGGAAACTATAATAATTTTCCATCTTAAAGTAAAAAATTGGGGTTATTACTTATACCATTATGTTTATTTTAATTTTATGTGCTTTTAAAAATTAATTTTAGTCGAATAAAACTTAAATTCAATATTGCATATTTAATGTGATATTAATAAAAAAAATGGTTTACCTATCAGTAGTACCTATTGCAATTGCGAATCACAGATTAAACATATAGGTATATTATTTATTATATAATTATTATGATAAACGTTATGACCAACTTCTGTAGTACAGATTTGAGCGATTGCGTGCCTTTCGACTGTGGTGACAAAGAAGCTTAGATCCTGCATCACAGCTGGCTGTTGATAAGATATTTCTTCATTTCACTGACTTAAGCCAAACTTATCGTGTGCTTTTGTGAAACTTATGTTAATTACCATAATTACTTAATGTTTGAGGGATAGTTGGTATACGTATAGTCGGATCTGTAATACGTATGGCAGCATGAAGCAGACTTAGGTATCATCAACGGCCGAAGTTATAACGCTTTCTATCAGATGTGTAATGTCTACAAACTTGACTTAAATAAAAAACATTGAGGCCTGCCAAGGAATCCTTCGGCATGTCTACGTGCAGGCGCACAGTAACGGCAATTGTTGCCGGGGCGTGCTAAGGCATACCAAGGTGTCCTTAGATATACTTCGACAGCCCGAGAGCTACCGCTACCAGCTCCGTGAACTTTTTTAGAAATAAAAGAAAATAATTACGTAGATTTCAGCTTTAAAATTTACCATTTTTTATATTTTACAAAACTATATGTTAATAACTGCTGTAAAGAATATTTATCAGAAGAACAATATATTATTATTATACAACCCTGTAAGGACCTGTTTCCCAATATCTAATTAGGAGATATACTGCTTAGTGTAATCCACAGTTATGCAGGGACTATTTATCGAGTAATCTCTTATAAGAACTTACATTGACAGTGTGAATAGGCCCATAATATTTTTTGACGACCGATATGGCGTACCTGCACTCCACTTCTGAGGTCGTGGGTTCGATTTCCTCACACGACAAATCTTTGTGTGCTTGAACACGTATATTTGTTCTGGTCTGGGTGATTTCTATGTATATTAAGTATGGTTTTACAAATAAAAAAAAGGTATAAAAGTATGTTTATCCGTTCTTTAGTATCCATAGCAGAGTTCTTAATGAAACTTATCTTGGAGCTAAATAATTGGTGTGATTGTAAGAGGATATTTATTTATTTATAATAATATTTCGGATATATGAATTTTCGAACAAAAAAAAATTTTATGCCTGGGTCAGACTGTCAAAGATGTGAATTATTGATCACATAAATAAGCTTTTCACCAAAAACATTTCAGTAACATTTTTGGCAAAAATACTATAAAATCTCGATGACATAATGTACAAAAAAATTGCAAAAATAAGAATGAAGACAGTGTGCATTTCATCGCTCTTTCAACAAAAGATTTCTGAATAGCAGCCCATCAACGGCGATTGGGGATAAGACGTACAAAGCAGTCGACATAATAGCTTTGAATCGCATGAATGATAGTATATCATAGGCCCTTTCTTACACTTTGATCATCTTCAAAAATGTACTTAGATACTATCTCTATGTCCTTCACTCTGTGGTCAATGAAACCAAACGTCGGCGATTTTGTTATATTATAATCTGATATTGATTATAATCGCGGTTTTCTCAATGTGTCAAAACATAACGACTTAGATCCAAATCAGATTTATTCTCAGAATATATTTTTCGCACTGTTTACTAATATTGTGACAAATTCGACGAATGGCGTGGACAATGAAACTATTTTACAGCAAAAAAAAAAGTTCTTAATATTGTCAATAAATGCGTCTTGCATTTGTCGCTTTGCTAGAGCTTAAGTTGCCATTAAATTGATTTTATATGCAATCTGCTCAAAAAGTTATTTATTTGTTTTGAAATTTGACTTACATATAAATCGCTCTTAAACGATGCCTTTTGCTGTGTGTTAATTAATACCCTCGGCTAAGCAAAGTTTAATACTTACATAAATAAATAAAATTAAGCTCAAATATTTGCCGAATACTTTGGTCGAATGGGATGCGCAATAAAAAATCTTATGACAACGTTGAGACTTACAAAACATTTGAAAATCATCAAATTAAATATAAATTTTGTTCTTTTTAAGAATAGAACCGGCGACCTTTTAAACATAGAGCTCATATACAGACCTCATCGCCATATCAGTCTTCATACACTGAGAGCGAGGGTACCTGAAATGACTTATTGTGTTTTTAATAAGCCGAATTTATTCCATGCACACACCCGATGCTAGGTGCTCACAATAATCGAGGGTTGTTAGTCAAACACATAACACGTTTATTTGCGTACCCAGTGTGTAACGTGCTTTTACTATCGTTAAATATCAGTACTTTAGGGTGACCATCAGTTTTGAACTTGTTTTGATTTAGAGTCCAAATTATGGATAATTTTTTTTTTAAATTGTTTTGGGTTAACAAGGTTTTATTATAAAAAATATATAAAATTAAAAATCAATGCAAATTTAAAACGGTTAATAAGGTAATTTGTGTTAAAGTTTCTTTTGAATTCAACTTAAAAGCTCTTTAATTTGATCGGCCCTTTGCATAGCTGCCGTCCCTGAGTTTGATCCTTTTGCCTTTGCTCTGCTCAATAACGCGTTCTATTGTATTATGGGTTGTGCCACTTCTATGTCTAGAAAAGTATTGGAGTGTTATGTTTGACGTTCGATATGGCGTGGTGGCGAGTATACCCACTCTCCGCTCCAAGGTCGTAGGTTCGATTCCCACACAAGACAAATATATGTGTGCATGAACATTAATATTTGTTCTGGTCTAGGTGTTTTCCTATGTATATTAAGTATTTATTTACAAAAAAATAGTATTTATGTATGTTTATCCGTTAATTAGTATCCATATCACAAGTTCTTAATGATAATTATCTTGGAACTAAATAATTAGTGTAACTGTTAGAAATATTAGTATCCGAATAAAAATTCAGATTAATAATTTCAAATTTAACTGTTACTATTTGGAACAATATTATCTGTTATGTAGTATTTTTTAAATGTTAGATAATATGTATTTATACAATAGGATTTCCATAATGTCTAAATTTTTGTGGCTTGTGATTTTGTGAAATTAAAAGGATACTGGTTAAAATATAGATTCTGCATTAATTTGATTTTTTACCAGATAGATGGACACCCTTGATTTATATCAAACTATAAGTATAGTTATGCCTGTGGCCTTAAATTCCCTCAAATAAGGGGTGCTACACACCTGCCTCTCACCCTCGCAGACACGCGACGCATAAGCATAATGACCAGTATAAGCTAAGCTCCGGCTCTCCCACCCATTCTTTTACACTCCTCCTCAATAATCGTTCGTACCGGTTGGCAGGGCTCTTTTTAAAATGGCTAGAGACAGTTAGGGTGCGCATACAACACTCAAAATCTCGAAATGTAAAGCAATGTGCATTGTTGTGGATATATTGCTCTGGTCATGAACTGGGTGGTTGGTGTGCTATTATTATTATTGGGGTTAACTTTTGATTGCTGCAGGTTAATATAAATTCGAAACTATTCATTCGAAAAAATCTGCAAGATTTAAAAATAGAATCCAAAGAGATTTTGTTATTTAAATAGCATAACTATCGGTCGGCATAACTATAGATCTCATAGTAGTTGACGTTGTTCATAGCCTTCAAAGACGATTACGTAGGGCCAAATAGTAGCTCTTTAAAACTGAGTCTGGGCTCTAAAATGTTATGCTTATTCAGATTTTATTAATATTACACTCTAATGAGTATAGACAGGTGTAGCACTTTTCATCAGCTGATTTCCCGGTTCGTCTTTAAATGAATTGAAAGTAAAATAAAAATAAAATATACAAAATTTTAAATCTGAACAAATATTAAAATTAATTAGCTTTATTATGAATAAAGTATTACTCGTGGAGAAAAAAACAATATCAAAAACAAAACCTTTTAGGTAGGTTATAATTCTTAAACTTTTTTAATCGCCTATGAACGTTCCTGATAACGCGATACATATTAAAATTTGTCCAAGTCGACAAACAACCAAGTGACGGGACATTTAACAGCGATAGTGAGAGATACTTGTAGAAAATAACAATAAGAAAACTTCCTGACTAGCACAGGGCTGTGGTCAGACAGATCATTGGTCAAACCAAAATAAATTTAAAAAAAAGTACTATTTCAGCTAACACAACTAGAACTAAAGGCAATTAGAGCTTAATAATGTGGGTCTTGATTTTAAAATACATTTAATGATAATTTTTCAACGCAACGTGCTTTAGGTAACCTAATGCTTCAGTAAATAATTAAAAAGCTTTGAAAACATTTTAAAATTGTATTTTCATTACGTATTTCTTTTATTGTCCCTCTATAACTATAACCCTCCTGCCCTCCGAAGGGAGGCCCACCTGTCATGCGCGCGCGCACGCCACGCGCCGCGCGAATCCCCCCGCAATAACTATTGCACTGTCATTTTTCTAGTACAGAACAATACTCTATCCACCGGCATTTTGAAAACACGTGTGCGATAAAATAACAATAACGGTCATTATGCCCATTATAATGAATGATTTATGAATTTATGCAGCGTGTAATTTTCACGGGTCGCGCTTCAACAGAACACACCGGTTGCGACTGGTTATGGAATGCATCTGTTTTTAAATGCAAATAAATATTATGTAATCTTATTAGAATTATGATTTAATAATTAGATTTAAAATTCTCGCCATTGAATGTCAGAAGCCATATTTGGGGAGCCAAATCAAACCTAAGCAAATCTTGTTCATAGTAGAGACATTTTTGACCATTTGAATGATGAAGGCTAGTTGTGGCCATAAGCTTGTACACATACATTTGTTGTGTTTCTCCTTCTGTATGTAATTGGCTTTAAATTTCCTTAATAATATAAAAGTAAAACGTAAAATTTTAAATGTATTAACCGGTTGGAGCAGGAATGTAGTGTAGATAATTAAAAAAACTGCTGAACGCTACATTGCTTTCCTATTCACATATTTACCTAATAATTTACCTCTTTTACTGGCACGGGTATCACTTACCGTAGCCGTACGCACCGAACAGCGAAAATGTCGTTACATGGTCTGTTGCCGTCTCATTCCTCATTGAAACAAAAAAATAGAAAGCCAACAATTGCCCGCTTAAGAAATTTACGTGCTTAATTTAGTTTTTTGGGTATCGTAGCATTTTTAACAGCACTTATCGCTGCACCGTTATGAGAACAAGGTCTGAATCCGATCCTTTCTATCCGCTCATTAGCCAAAAGTTCAGTGTAATACCGACACTTCAACAAAAACCGATGCGAGTATCCGCCGTGAGTGTGCCACCGGAATCGCTGCTGGCTAGCGAGGCCAGGAGGAAGTCTCTTAAAAGAATAAAACAAAGCTCTCGTTTTAAATACATACATACGTAATAATACAGACATTTAAATATGATGAATTTTGTTTAAAAAGATCTTGCAAATAAATTACCTAATTATTACAAGGAATAAGCATAAACTTGTACCTGCCACTAGGCTCCAAAAATTAACAAATCTTTTAAAGGTCAATGTGTGCGATTCTATAATTAAATCCCAAGCAATATACAGCAATTAAGCCTAAATAAATTTAAATTAACAATAAAACGCAAGCTGTCTTTAAAGGGATACTATTCTATCAAAGACTATATGGCTGATAAAAATGCTTGGGATTAAACTGCCGTTTTATACAGGCTATTCTAATATGAATGACTTAAAACATGAATATTGTTAATGTTATATTATATTGCATTGTATAGCGTCACAGACAAATGAAGATTGTAACTAACCAATCGATAATTTAAAAGAGCCTGTGAGTTTTTTGCCAGTTCTTCTTACAGAGCGGTGGCTCGGAACTGGCACTTCAAATCACTTACACTTAAATATTTTTTGTTTTTTTAATTGTTTGGTTGCAAGTGAATCTAAGCTTAGTGATTTTAGTATAATTATATTTTATTTGTTTTTGTTATTTTTTTATAATTTTGACGTTTCCAAGTACTATGTAATAGTTTATGAAATAAAAAGTATTTGATTTACCGATAGGCTAAAAAAAATTACCGACAGGCTGAAAAAAACTACCGACAGGCTAAAAAAATTACCGAGAGGCTTTAAAAAATTTACTGTGTCTTCTTAGGGAACCTTTGTCTGAATGGAAAAGTTAAGTCAAAATATAGAACAGTACATGATAGTCTTGTAATTTATTAATCAAAATTACGTACCCACAATGGAAATACCCTGTGTTATAAAGTTTTTATGAAATGTTACATAAAGAATTTCACCGCTTTAAGTTGCATTTTAAAAATACAACCATGTTACCACTGGCTTTGTCTATGTTCAATTTAACAATTCAGCACATAAATATATATATATCCTTTATTGCACATAAACATTCATAAAAAAAAAACAGTAACAAAAACATGTACAAAGGTGAGCTTATTTCTATAAGAAATCTCTTCCAGCCAACCCTAGCAGAAGTGTCAGAGATTAGTGTGTGGGATCATAATAAAAATTAATAAATTAATATAATAATATTGGGGGAAAAATAATAATAACAACTAAACTAAGAAAAAATATATAAATACATACAATTATAATGTAAACATATACAAATAACATATATTAACAAATAAATACATTCTAAATAAGTGTTAGCTCTGTTCTAAAAGCAACAGGTAGTTTTACTATAAACACAAAATTTCTTTAAATGATATCGACAAATCAAACGGTATGTATAATTACTTACACATAGAAATATTATCTAACATCAATTAGCCTTCACTTGCAATTGAACTTACAGCCGAGAACAGAGATCATTTTCTATCACCGAGATACCTGTTTTGGAATAAAGTATTATTATTCAAAACAAGACAGGTCATGTCCCGTAGAAGCAGCAATGTTTCAAGTCTTATGTCCCAGCAATCAGGCAGGATATATTAGCTGTAAAATTATCCTGCCGCCTAAGGCCTCTTGCTTCGTGGGTGGAATATATTGAGTGAGTACTGTCTCGTTGGTTTTGACGGCACTCATAACAACCTCGCTAGCACGTAAAATAGAAAAAGGTTCTTTGGAATATATGATCTTTATCTGAATTACCACCTAGAACATTATGGTAAGTTTGTATTTTTTTTTTTAATTCCGACTGAATTTATACAATTAGACAATCTTCTTTTTTTGATCTTAGGTTTGACTTGGCGTGAGACGCAACGCAACCGCGATATGACCAAATGATGTAAAGGTTGCGGGATCCCACTATATGCAGGTAACCTGCAATTGGTAACATTGGAATGGCCTATGTACAACTGTGGACGTTTTTAGGTTAATGATAATGGTGATTGGCTTATATAAGAAACCTGACTGCGCGAAATCAAGCACTGGAGTTACGTATAACTGAATTTTTTTCGAATGGAAAATCATCAATTAACGGTGATGCGGGAAGCGGGAGGGTGTGTTAGACTAAATACCACCTATGATTCTTCTTGAGCCTGCTATGTCCTGAGGCCGCGGCAACCCTTTCGAACAGTCCCACAATAATAATAAACTACCTAGTGTAAGGCTTGTTTGTCACAGACCCTGTTCCAAGATCTAGTATCCGCTTAGTAAACGAGACAATCATCAAATTGCAGCTTCTGTGTTGATCTAAATCTCTGCCATAAAGAAAGGAGCAACACACAACACAGACAATTTATTGGCGGGATTTAATAATTGTTTTTAATTGAAATACGAGGGCAATTACACGTCGCACCGGAAGGCTAAAACCGCCTTTATAGCCGAAAGCAAAAGGCGTATGTTGTTCCTTTTGAAATAAATCTTAGCCTTTTGAAAGGAAAATAAAAGAATAAAGTCAACAATGACAAATTGAAATATTACAGCAGCCAATGTTAAAGTGAGTTTATTTATCTTCGCTTATTACTTCCTACATACATACATTCACGCCTGTTTCTCTGAAGGGGTAGGCTGAGGCATATTATACGCCCACACTTAGCCAGTTATATATTAAAGTTGGGACCACGTAATAGGTGGCGAATCTATTGCCGCGTACCGGGCACTGTTATATTCGCCAGAGCCTCGTCGATAGGCTGATGCACCACTTGGAGGTCAGATTGGCTTGGGCTCCTTAGGTCTTGGTAGGATCCCTATACACCCTCACAAGAAAAATTAGACACAGTAATATAGAATGGACAAACCTTTAACATAATTTTATTATTATAATAGATTCCAGTCTCCCCGTGACCACGAATTACTGTATAGCGATTTAAATCCGTAAAACGTGTTTTATTTTCAATCTTATTGTAACTTCCAAACATGGATAGGATTAATAGTATCATGTACAAGAACGCAAGTCCTACTGTCCACTAATTTTGCTGTACTTTAGTAAGTTGCGTATTTTTAATGTCATTCTTTATAAGATCTTTGTAGCATTTAATTATTTAATATGTAACAATGGTGATTAGTGATGTAATTTAAGAACCAATTTGAATTCTTGAACCATGTGAACATGTTTTTGTTTTATCTTGAGATGAGTTACATAAAACATTAGCGCTATAATTTACTACATCATAATCATTATCAGCCTATCTTATAATAATAATTATTTATTTACATATTTGATTGATTGATTTGTACATTTTGCTTTAAGAAATATTATGCTTTAAACAGCTGGCACTTAAACTGGGACAACCCGTGCTATAAGTACCAGCAGTCTTCCCTATGTCACTATCAAAATACTGTCATGCAGAATTAAATACAAATCATATAAGGGTATAGTGTTTGCGTACATGGGACGTGTGTATGTATGTGTTTGTATGCGTGTATGTGTGTGTCTTGGTCCACTGCTAGACATAGGCCTCAACGGCACAGAGTTCGATCTTAAGCTCTTCGCTTCCAACCGCTGCCAGCTTGCCGGAGGGCGTCCTACACTCCACTGTAGAACACGTCTACCCCAGCGGTTATCAGTCCTTCGGCAGATATGACCGGCTCATTGCCACTTCCACTTACTAATCCTTGTAACTTTGCTTATGTCCGTAACTTTTGTGCTTTGTCGATCGATCGATTCTTCAATGAAATACCTAGATTACCTCTTTTCATTAGAAAATTGGTGAACCAGTCGTACAGTTAGTGTGCACGTCTTGGCATCGTAAATCATGACAGGTAGAAGGCACTTATTAAAGACTTTTGAATTTAGAGATAGCGGTGTTGGCGACATATAGACACGATGAAGCTTCCCAATTGCTGCCTATTCACGATATACTACATGATCATTTAAACTATTATTCTGTAACATAGTTGTTTAGTCATATTACACCCAATAACTTCCCTAGACGTAGTACCGTCGACCTCATATGTAGCTGATAATCTTAATACTTTTCGACTAGAAGAATAGTTTTGTAACTTGAATGCAATTGTTGCCGCTACATAGTACTGAGGTGCTCACCTACTTACCGTATCTTTCACCGAAACACATTCTAGACACATTCGTATAATAATATATACTTAGAGAATTACTGACACTGCAGTGCTATTTGCCTAGGAAGCTCATGTCAAAAAAAATCCATAAAATAATTAACTGAGCGAATATTGAAATTCATTATTTATCCTACCAAACATATTAAAATAATAAAACATTGTAGTTAAGCTTCCAATGCATTCAAACATATTTCTAAGGCATAGGTATACATTATAAGCAATCATATCGGCGCATAGATCCTATATTAGACCAATATGAACAATAATTTACCGACTATTAAGAAAATTCAACTGACCAAAGAGATTGTGCAATATTCATTCTTAAATTTAAAATTATGAACTTGTTCATAGTAAATAACACTTATTCTCGCAATACACTTTAGTTAATGATTGTTTATTAAGTTTTGTATCCCACCATAGCGATAATATAGGCTTACTACAAATTTGTAGCTCAGTAGCCGAGTGCGTGGCCATCATAACAGATTAAGTTATCAAGCAAAGATTTATTTGGCCAATAAAGTCTTGATCCGCTCGGAATTTAGCGGTTGAAGTAAACATGTTCGAGGAAAGTAATTACTGGCCTTACATGCGACCGATGTTAGCTGCCATCTTGCCAAATCGTTTTCAATTAACACAATTTTTCCGTACAGCTGCCAGAAAATTTCGATGCTTATCGTAGCCTACGGCATTGTAAATCAATTAATTTTGCTAAAAGTTTTCATAAAATGCCCAAAGGTTCCGGGAAAATCATGGACAGGTTATTTATGTTTGCTCCTGACTGCAATTTTTGTTTGTATAAAAATTTACACTTAGCTTTTTTTCCAAACTTAAGTATTGTATACTTCCAGTAAGTTATTTATCTCTGCTATAACGCCCTTAATATTACGTCATGTTTTACTTGTTCAAAAATACTCTTTAGATACCGCTACCTTCTTAGTTGCAGTAATACAAAGAGTCTTTATTTGAGGATAATTTATAAATTTTTAATATTCGTGTATAAAATCACTGTTCTGGCTTAATAGAACCTGAAGGTTGTATTATATTGTCACGTCTAAACTGCTGCAACAATTATAGTTATTTTTGATATAGAAACAAGTATGAAGGACAATAAAATGAGTACTGGGACCAATGCATTACCTTTCATTCTTACCACAGAAGCTCTTGATGTCAAATGCCTTTCTATAGGTCACCCATCCTAAAATTGAACTCTGAGAACGCCGCTTAACTTCGTATACCATCGTCTGCACCATTAACAGGCTTAGGCAAAAAGATAAAAAATCGTTTTTTTGTTGTTGAAAAATAATTAAACAAATGGTGCTATAATCCACGGCTCATTACCTTTCCAACTAAGTATAAGATATTTCGTGGAATAAAAGAAGTAACAAATCCATTTAAATAGTATTATTAAGGCTGTAATTATAGCTTACAGATTTTATACTGTGTTGACTTCCATCCATCAATAATAATTTTTTTCGCGAACAAGGAAATGGTGGCAAAAACGTGGTAGTTGTAGATAATTTATGGATGTGAAAGGCTATCAATCAATGCTATTATTTTCGCTAACTAGGAAGGTGGTAGTTTAAAAAAATGTGGTGTCGTGTGGGTGTTTCTAGACGGTCGTTACAAACGCATTTTGCGCGCGAAAAGGGGGCGGCGGTGGCCCTCGCACCACAATCAGTGCATCGGAAGCTGTTAATGACTTCAAGATAAATGGCTTCTTAGTGTTTACCTAAATGCTGAATGCATTGCTTTATGAACTCAGCAATATTACTAGTTTATTAAAAAATTGGTAAGTACTTGTATATATAGCTCGAATATCATGGTATTTTTGTTATAGTAATTATATTATGACGTATTAATATATAGAACTACAATTGTTCTCTAATACTCTCTTCTTATGTCTGCAATGGACGTCCATTGGTTGATGATAATACCTGTCACACGCAAATAGTGCCAGTGGCTTCTCTCGCTCTGAACTGACACATCAACAGGATTTGTAGTTTTTATTGTAACTATACCATCGTGAATTAGCACAATATTATCTTAGCTGTTGTGTATGTCACAATCAGCATAATAAATATATGCCTCAATAATGCTTCGTGTTGTTGGATAAATTCAGTATCTATTTTTAATAAGAAAACAATTATCAGACATATTTTGACGAGATTTAAAAGATAAACTTATTTATTACGATTACAGGCCCCGCTCCCAGGCTCCCTAATCAACTCATCTTAAAGCCTAGCAGTTCGTTTGTATTTTATCACAGTAATTAAACGTTATCATGAGAAACGCCGTCAGAACTTTATCTGGCCGTCCCCTGTCTTATCTTCATTACCACTCTGCACACCGACTTTAATTCATACATCCATTAATTTAAAAAGCTGCCGCTCGCGTACCTTAAACCAATAATTATCTTTACGTTAATAAGTTTCACAGTTTCCCATACTGCAATAAATCATCGGCAAATCAAATGGTGTCGAACAGGGATAATCTTCTATGTTGAGATGGCAGATTGAAGGCTTGGAAACGGGAACGTAATAATTACTAGTTCGTCTTACTGTTTCAATACTCCGCGCAATTATAAACCAATAAATTAATTCTATGGTGATGGGAAGAAAATAACAAATTACCAAAATTTTCATCTATTTTGAAAAATATGTGTGTTAAAAACGTCGTGTAATTTGAAATAAAATATATCCTAAACATTAATTCTATTTTTAATGCTAACAAATTACACAACAATTTTGAGGTTTTAAGAGAGTAATTCTGATGTGTTCCGAATGCAAAAAATAAACATGTGAATATTTAAACTGATTGGTCTGATGTTCCATACAAGAGTATACCATTAATATTATGTTCTCATCTACAGGTTCGATAGGTTTAGATCTGTGAACTTTGTAACAGACAGACAAACAGGCAAACAAATTATTCCTATAAAGATTCCGAGAAAGGAGACCCTTTCGTTTAAAAAGTAAACATAAATTCATAGCTCACACTGTAAGAAATTATTTTTAAGCCTTTATATTTTAAAATATTTTGATATATTTATGACCTATTTTGCATTGCACTTTAAACCTTAATACTATGCTTAACAATTTGATCAAAAAGCATTTTCAACGTACTGCTCGTGATACTTAAAACAAAAGTCCAACGTCCAATAAATATGTCCACATTATTTTTAAATAAGCGTATAATTTACAATTCTTGGATTTATTTCTATACTTTTAGCAATTATGTCTGGTATACCAACATAACTTTCACTTGACAACATAGTTTCTTTGCAGACGCATAATATACCTTATGCTTTAACCTACGGCATAGCAATTTAACCATCTATGGTCGGCGAATTATAAAATGCAAACCGGCTGCATACATGTGCCTTCATACTTCATACATTTTAAAGACCACAGTCCTCTACGGCTTCATAGGTAATAACAATATTAATTATACAGACGCCCAGCTATAATACTGTGAAAAGAGTTGGTTTAATTATAGATTTATTTAGCTATTCACCCGAAGAATGCTGCTTATATTTCTTGGCCATTTCTATCGGAGACTAATCCTTGCTTTTTACTGTTTGAATAAAATGCTAGTATTTGAAATTAAAATGTATTTGTGATATATAACAGATACGTTTAGACGCTAATACTCTTAGATTTGAGAGCTCGGTCAAAAAATCAGATAGCGCTGAGTTCAAACTTCGCCGTCCAAGGCGAAAATCCACAGCGTATTCCTTACAAGATAGCGTTAACAGGACTACAACTTTAAATATCTGGACAACTAACTACCTCTAGACAGACTTATGACTATGAAAGAGGAGGCCTAAATAGGTGTACCTAACCGTGATTTAAGCATTACTGTGTTTGAGTTTTAAAAGCGTTATATGAAATGGTGTAATTACTGGACATTTGAAGAATTAATAACTGAAGGCTGATAGTTAATTTAAACATTTATAGCAACTTATAATTAACACTGAATATAAAACAGAAACCAATTTATATGAAGCACACGTAGCTCCGTGAAACAAGATGGTCGATACCGATTTGCGTAGAGAGTGAAATAGATAGGTATAACGAAATTTCAAGCTGATTTCAATTTCAAAAGTGATATTTAAGCTTTCCTTAACATAAAATAGATATCGAAAAAAAAAATTCTAAAACTTAGTCCTGTATAATTTACTTATTTGTTACAACACTAAACTAGATATGACACAAGCTGATATAACAATCAAAGCAATTTGGTTAAACAAAGCCAAACCTAATTTTTTTGTAACTATTTGTTAATAAACAATAAGAAAACTGAAAAAAAATCATATAAAAAGGTACGTATTTGTTGTGTACAAAAAAAAACTTTCAATACTTGCAGGGGCTTAATGATTGTCACAGATGTTCACAATTTTATGAAAAACGTAGGCTTATACCAAGTCATCAGGCTCCCAGAAAAAAAACAGCGTATACGACTATAATACACATTTTATGATCGATAATGAACAGTTATAGCTGTACCACAACACTTTAACTCGACACTACTTATTTGCGTATAACTTGATATTTCTTTATATATTCACTACATCGAGAATTGCATTGAGAGGGACAGCTAAAGTTAATTCAAATAGTTTATAGATCACTTATGGAATAGAACTAATGTTGATAAGACTTTTATAAAATAATTATAGCTAACTCGTTAACATTTTCAGCGGGAACGCGATTTGAAAAAGTATCTGCTGGTCACGCGGACGAGGTAGCGGGCATAATAAACCCCTTCGCTTGAAAATCTCCTTTCTCGGCTTTAGATTATCTGTGTACCAAATATCATTTTAATTAGTCCAGTAGTTTTGACATGAAAGCGAGCAAATAGACGGACAGAGTTACATTCGTATTTTTAATATTAGTATGGAAGTATGAATTGGAACGTCAATACCAAGATACACCTATAAAAGGTGGAACACGCGGGCAAAGGCTCGGGTGGAAGCTAGTTATTAGAAGAAAAAGTAAAGAAAATATTATTCTGACACACCACTTTCTCTCTTCGTCTCACAATTCTGACATACACCTGTTTCTGACACACCAATTATTTAGTTCCAAGATAAGTATCATTAAGACTTGTGTTATGGATACTAAACAACGGATACATATATATATATATATATATAAATACATACATACATATTTGTAAATAGATACTTAATATACATAGGAAAACACCCAGATCAGAACAAATATTTATACACACAAATATTTGTCACGACCTCAAGAGTGGAGTGCGGGTATACTCGCCACCACGCCATATCGGTCGTCATTAATGTACATTACATTATAGAGTTTATCAATAAAAGATCATTGTGTTCAAATAAAGTTGACTAATTATTATCTTTTTTCATGACTGTAAGTCATGAAAAATTTAAGACAATTAACAGTCTTATAATATAACTTACTATGTGACTGTGGCCGAATTGAACGCTTCGTTTTTCTTGACACTGTGCATTTTTTTAACATCTGTTCTATACCTCTTATACAATAGAAAGAGGTGCAATTTAATTAGCAGGAATATATTATGAAAAAATTCACCAATTCAAAATCGCACTATCCCTGAGAAATGAATAAAAAGATGAGTAAACTGTTCTGCTCATGGCGAATATTCAGCCAAAAATTGCACTAACAGATCACCCGCACAGTAAAACGCTCTCTGGTAATTGAATTCGGTTAACTGCACTGTTACTGCATTTTATTACAAGAAAATTAATTCTTACGAGGAAAGAATGGATTGTGGCACAGACTTACAATTTCATTACCCTTAATCTTTGCCAGTTTATTGACACTAAAACAGAAGTAAGAAATATGGAAAATAATAATTAGGAACCCATTTAGTACTTCATCCTGTTCGCTCGTGTCAAGGTTTAAGTGAAATCGCCTTCAAGATTTTAACTAAGGGGTTTCACGCGGCCTTACTCTCTTAATATTTATATTCTTTTACGCGTATGCGTCCAAGCTAATATTTGGATCAAGCATATTCTAAATGAAGCACTCGTAGCCTTGCGGTGCTCGGTGGTCAAAAACGATCACCGAAGTACAGCAGAGTTTACAGAGGTCAGTCCTTGGATGGGTGACCGTTTGTGTGGCATTTGATGTCGAGCGCTTCCGTGCTTCGGAAAGCACGTTTAGCCGTTGGTCCCGGTTATCACAAAATGTGGTAGTCGTTACGCAATGTTAGAGACCTACTGGGCGGCTTGAAAAATTCTAACGGCAGGACGCCATACACCTGCCTCCGCCAATCCGCACTGGGTCAGCGTGGTGGAGCATGACCTAATACCCTCACACCTTGATATGTGAGAGGAGGCCCGTGCTCAGTAGTGGGACTTAAATGGGCTAAGATGATGATGATGATGTTCTAAATTGGTAGGACTATTCTAAACGATTGACGAGGAAAACTAATAAGAGAGCTGTAAACTATATTTAGTAGTGGATTTCTTGAACCTTTCATTGTTATGTTATAAATATATTTAATCCTCAACAAATTCAAAAGTATATTATTTGATTTCGGAATTGTCCTTAAATTTCCAATCGTATTTACTTTCCACCAATGAAGGGAACCTCTAGTTTATAAAAGAAAGATAAAGAACAGACCAACATATCCTACAATACATATTTTTCAGTTACTTTGGTTGGTTGTTTTATATGACAATGTCTTGGTTAATTATAGCCAGGCATATCAATTACCTTCAACCAGGTCAACCTCTCATTGAAATCTTTAGATAATAATCTGCGGTAACAGACAGACAAACAAATATAATACTACAATACGTAATCGTCGTTCTCTTACATTCATAATCCGAGTTACGCCAACAGGCTCCGAGCGGTTGAAATCTGCGGCGGTCCTTCAGACATAATAATTGGCATCGCGATGTTTTATTGTCCCCAGCGGTGGCAAAATGTCATTTATTTGCCAACAATTATTTGTATATCACAACGATATTCGATTAAAGCCTAAATAAATACTTTACGGACTTTTATTTGTAATGTGGAGTACTCTTGCCACGCACTGTGCAGGATTCTGTTGTGGCCTGAAACAATTATGCAGGTACATAAATTACGTAATACTTCGAACTTAGCGGCGAAACCAGTGATTCAATTATTTTCTGTGAATTTCCTTTAGTAATCTGCATACTAAACACTCATGACATGAATAATTTATTCAATCACATTTCACTGTACGAGTACAGTATGATACCGTTATTATCTTTATTTATAAGGAGAAAAATATATGAAAATCATAGTCATTTCGATCATACCACAAATTCCGATATCCGCATTTTTGAAATTCTGAATCAGCGTAACTTAAAAATTCAAGTAAGTCCACCTGTTAAATACCAGATGTCTTCTTCGCACGTGACTTTAAGTAACTCATACCTTTTTGTAAGAGAAAAACAACATTGAGAATCACCGAAGGCCCTCATAACCCGCAGTAACTGCTGAATTAATTACAGTAGGTATCCATGATTTACAGCGATGTTGCTAGTTCTACATAAACATGAGTCCATTTCATTTCGTGTTATTTTTAAATTTTTCTTCGACCCGTAGACTTTCAACTCTTAAAAAACATTTATGAGTTTGCATAGCTTCGAAAATTAACAAATTGTATGTTAAGTTATGTTACACTTCATGTTTCGTTTTTAATTGTCTAGGTAAAACGTTATCTCATGTAATTAAAATAGCTGAATAACATGTCGCTGCCCTTGATATAACAGTTCAGGGGCCCTACCGCTAAATTCAATCAATTTCAGCTTTTTCATCTAGATATAAATTTTCTGAGGTTCACCAATCAGTACCGGGGATATTGACTAAAGCCACAGATTTTTCAAGACCTTCAAGCCTTTACACACATAGGCAGAATAGTGAAGCGATAATTGAATAAATAATTATGTTTTGTGTTTCTATGACATATTTTTACGTATATATAAATAATTTATAATATAATACAAATAAAAATACAGATAGAGACTGTCAAATATCAATCCTATCCCATAAAAAAATGTGTCTAAATTGAGAGCGCCATCTTGTATTGCGTTCCATGTGTTCGGCGATACGGCAGAATCAATTCGAAATTCATTTTGCCTAATAATCGATTACTATCAAGAAAGGCGGTACGGGCCCAGAAGTGAGAATATAAATATATCTAAGTCGAGTTAAGAGGCACTAACAGACAGATATTTTCATAGGAATTATGCCATTTCTTTGCACTCAGGGATATATTAAAAAAATAATTATTAATAACTACATGCTGGCAAACCAACTACCAACCAACAAGATATATATAATATTGTTTGTATATAAAGTAAGCTATTCCTCACTTAGTAAAGTAAGCGACAAGTTCATTTAGTTCCATTATAAGAAAAACCTGATCAATCAGATCCTACTCTGGGTATAGTACTTATCGCGTAATATGGTGACAAAATATCAGACAACGAAGGGTATGTAGACCTTATTATGGACATATTCCTTCATAAAAATAGCTACCAAATACCTAGTTATGTTTAAAATAATGTACTACACGAAGAAACAAATCTTCAAACTTGGTCTTCTACCAAAGTTAGAGAGTGTTTAGCTGATTTCTAACAGGTCCGCGACATGAAAGCGCTTAAGGAAGCGGCTATACTGTAAATATGTGGAGCAACAGAAGCATACATGATACAGAAATTTATGCGGCTAATGTCAAAAATGCACCCTGAAACTGCACACCTCACCCATCTACACCTACCTTAGTTCACTAGATATCAGCGACATTGCAATATTTAATGAATGAAATATTTTCACAGCGATCCAAACCTCGTGATTGCGCTCCATGACAAATGTGGCAATTACATACGCTACAAAAACTAATGGGTACGAATATGATAGGTTATATGTAAAGGCAATAAGCTATGAAAGCGGCAAATATCAGCGCGTATTTTTCATTAGATATTAAAATTTAAGCTCGTTCCCTATAATCCTGAATAAATTATATCACAAAGCTGGTACATATTTCACCATTCCCATGAGGCTATTTATATTTTACATTCTTAGTGTCTTGGAATGTACAGACTTGTAATTTAATACTCGAAATATATTAGGTGTATTTTAAATGTATGAGTTTGGAGTGTAAAGTAAAGGTTGTAATATAGGATACGGGCAAATAATTTATTGTCATCTTAGCCTTTTAACGTCCCACTACTGTGTTTGGGCTAGTCTTAGAAATCAAGGTGTAGTGCCGACTTAGTTCAGATTGGCAAAGGCAGGTGTATGGCGTACTGCTGTGAGAATTTTTCTAACCACCCAATGGGTTCACTAACTAGCCTTAACGGCTACCACGTACTTTCTGTACGTGTGTAACTGGGATCAACAATCTAATTAATTATTTATGAATAAATCAGAAGGCAAATCCTTATGTGAGCGAGATCATTATAAAAATGTCCAGCTCTCTTGGGCCTGGGAACTCGTAGAGATAGGATAAAGTAGAATAAATCGACAAGATGATTATAGAAGCGGTAAAAAGAATACTATTAAATTAATCATTAATAAAATACAATTATAATAAACAAATTATTGTTCACACGCAAAAACTCATAAGGAGAAAACTGCAGAGCGCTGGGGGGCAAAACGCTATTAAGATATATCAATGACAAACATGTAAGATTATTCATGAGTTTCTCATAATGATTTAAAATTCGTGCTACCGTTTCGTTGATATATTTAAACAGCAATCTATAGCACGTACATACACAGTACAATAAACAGTTAGTAAAAGGATATAAAGTTTATATTTGCGTGTACTCGTAGCTGTAAAATGTAGCGTGGACGTGTCGATTTTATACGTTTATACTTAACTTGTTCATTTAATTGCTTGTCATGAAATTCTTGAATGGTCAACTCCCTTGGCGAGGCGGAATTCATCTTTTTACTCTCCCAAAATACTTGATGAACAAGCCGTCACCGGTAAAGCTTTGCCGAAACCAACCAATATCAAAGAAAAGAGGAAAAAATAACCTACACGTTATGTTGACCTTAAAAAGATATACATACCTGTACTGTTATTAGTATAATCGTGAGCACCGATTATTTTTTTATTAATTCATCGGCACACAGTGCGCGGGCGCAATTTTTATTTATTGACTTCCATGAATCGTAGGTAATTGATTTCGTGAAATATCCATCTTCGATTAGGTCAAACTAAAGTCTGTATTAAAAAAAAAATACAAATAAGATACTTATTTTAATGTAATTTAATCACGCGATGACATATACGAAGCGATGCAATATGTTACTATTTTATTAAATGTTTATAAACGTGCAGAAACATATGGAAACAGGAAGGTGTTCTTGAAATAAAAAATATATTTGAATAAGAGTTTTATTTACTTATTAAATTACACGAATTAAATAAAAGTTGTGAAAAGGACAGTGAATAATATCTACGAATTATTGCTTGTCTGAATTATATTTCTGTTTAAATTTAAATAAGCTTGTTTTATTCTTAAATATTGCTCAACTATCTCAGCCCACTTACTAATAGTTTATGATTGAGTCTGCATAAAATATGACACATTTTTTGTTTTTTACATAAAATGCTCACCGCAGTTACGTAAAGATTATGAACCTTTTTGGAAAATCATCGTGATTTTGGCATAAAAAGCTAATTGAACGCGGTTCATTTGCAAATTTAACTAAACACTAGAACATATCTTTAAAAAGTGATAGATTTTTAACACAATAGTGTCTTACAAAATTTTATAGCTTTGATGCAGAAGCGTTAAAGAAAGTAAATAGTTATTCTCAAATAATATATTATCTATGGATTTAAAGTTATCTTAAAAAAAATTAGTCTTAATCAAAATTAAAATGTTCGCTAAATTGTAAAATGAAAGCCCTCTTTAATTTAGCAGGTTATTATAATATTATGACTAAATTGTCATTAAAGGAGATCGTTAGAAACGTCCCATTAGCAACCCTCGGCGCGAAGGCGGTAACCTACTCAATGAAGAGCTCAATTAAAGTATTTCTCGTATGAAAAAATAATCTCTTAATCACCATTAAGCCATCGTACGATATAAAATCGCTGTCCTATAAATATTCGCGATTAAAACACAAATACCTATGCAGATATCTAGCAAGTAGTAGCGGCTTTTTTCTGGTCCTTAATTAACCAGCTGAGCCAAAGGACATTCGCATTGCTTATTAAGAAATAAATGAAACGCTTCATACTAAACAAACGAAAAAAAGTCGCCTCAATCCAACGTTTGTTGCTAAAACAAGTATTCTCGCTCCAAACCGGGAATAGAATGAAATATTAATTTATGCATTACGAGAGGACAAGGTTTATTTTCAGAAAAATACTGATAGCGGTCATCAGGCTCGTGTCTTTATTTTTCTTAACGATAAACAGTGTACACGCACCGCCTGTGGTACCACCTGAAAACATAATAAAATATCATTATTAGTTTGCGTGTTTAATATTGCTCAGATATTCCCGTAATTTTAAAGGGTTCCGTATCAAAAAAGGGACCCTTTTAGTTTTACAATTTCAATCTGTCCACGGCCTTAGCTATGGTTTGGCATGGATATTAACAACACACCAAAAAATCAAAGTATTTAAATGTAAGCAATAAAAAAAAATTGACTACTTTTCGAACAATAACATAACGTAAGGGACACGGTCTTACTTCACGCATTCTGCTAACCAGACACTTTTAATAATCAAATAAATGTCGGTCAATGTATTTATTTATTTATTTATTTAATAAGGTACACCAACAGCTTAACATGCACATACATTATATAAAATTGTTAGCAAAGGGTACTATTCTTACATGCATGCCTATTATAGGTATACACAACGTTTAAAATGTAATAATTATAAGCATGTTGAAAATTAATAACATTCCTAAATAATATGTCAATGTATAATTTGTATAAATATAAGAATGCTTTAAAAAGTCATAGTTGCGACGCGAGATATAGGTTGGAAACGATCACCAAATCTAGCAGAGGTTTAGCCTTAACTAAGTGACTGCTTGTTTTGCATTTCGTGCTTCGGAAGGAATGTCCCGGTTATCGCTGTATGTGGTAGTCGTCAAGCCAAGATAAAGGCCCTATAGGGCCGCTTGATAAATTCTAACAGCTGGACGCCACACACCTGTTTCCCTCTCATCTTGGTTTGTGAGGACCGAGCTCAACAATGGGATGTCAATGAGCCATGTTATCGATGATTGGTTCTTTTTTACATATTATTCTTAGTTATCGTATTTTATATCAATATTCGATGTACCTACTCACTCTCGCTAAAAATAATTACAAAATAAATTCTATGTTAAAATGATTTGGTACTCTAATCAATTAGTTTAAAAATAAAAAATAAAATTACTCTTAAAGTATATTGTATCGATTAATTGCACGTAATTAAGGAAATGTTAAGAAATTGGCAACTGAGTTGTTGTGTGGCGGCATCCTAATAGCCGACAGGACCAGTAGTGGTACTAGTGGCATCATTTTTAAGAAGTGGTGAACAGTTTTCTGTAACATTTTTCATTAGGTTTGGGTTTACTTTAATTTTAATTAAAATAATATTAGCTTTGTAATACTAAATTGCATTATTTATGATGTGTTGAAGAAAATATATTAATTCCCACAAAATAGTTGAAATAAATAAATAAATAAATGTTTTCTGACAATTCCATTTTAGTTAGTTCCAAGATAAGTATCATTAAGAACTTGTGTTATGGATACTAAACAACGGATAAACATACTTACATTTTTTTTTTGTGAATACATACTTTATATACATAGGAAAACACCCAGACCAGAACAAATATTCATGTTCATGCACACAAAGATTTGTCCTGTGTGGGAATCGAACCCACGACCTCTGGAGTGAAGTGTAGGTATACTGACCTCCACGCCATATCGGTCGTCTAAAATTGAATCATCTGGCCTTTGACGGAATATAATTTTATATCTTTAAAATATCAACAGAAGTCAAGATTCCAAACATATATTTTTTACAATGATTTGTGTTTTATTTTCGCCTGTAAATCAGTTGTTTAATTCAATAAATAAATATCCGTAGTAGCCCTGCAGTTATGTATACCCTTGCCTTGCCGAGCGGCCACGCGCCGCGCACGCTGCACTGTGTTTGCAGGTTCGATCACACGTCAACATCGACCGACTACCGAGTCAACCTGCTCGGATATTGGTCGTCTTAATCGATTCACTCTATCATGTCTTTTTAATACTTACAACTTTAATTATGGTCACCATTTTTTTATGAATAAAGTACAGAAATGTGGCTCACATTAAGCCAGAATTTAATTCTGCTTATTAAGGATATTATAAACACACCATGTGTATATAAAATTTGTATATAAAGTTTTAAATATATGTGATGTCTATATACATTTTAAAAATTTATGCTGTATAAAAATTTACGACATAATTTACTCCAATCTGTTATTTATTTACAAAAAAGTAGGTGATAAACATTAAATCTATTAATGTATTTATTGAGTCACAAAAATAAATTACAATATAGAAAAAAACCAGATAAAGGACATAAAGTTATTATTTTTTTTTTAATGTAAATCTAACAATTTTTTTATATGAAGCCTTATAATTATATTGCATAATATGCAACCCACTGTCGTTATACATTTCATCACATAATCATTATAAACCTAAGTGCAGTAACATATAGAGCTGAACAAGTTTAAAAATAACCATTACATTTTATCAGAGTATTTTCTTTTCTAGGTTTATTCTAAGTATAAGGTTGTATTATTTTTTCACAGAATAAGCCTATATGTGACCGGGAGAGTGGTCCTATAAATACAACGTTATGAATATTGATGCTACCAGACGAGTCTCGCTCTCGTATGTTTGCTGACAAGCTACATCGATCTCACTTTCCTCACTTCACACTTAATCTATAGAAAAAGATGCTAACCGCGTCTCCACTTAGAGCGGTACATTCATTGTTATGTTACTACATTATTAAAAAGTATATTTTTATAAAGAAGCACTTTCGAATCAAAAAACATAGCTCAGAATAGAATTATGCCAAAATAGGAATTTGGCTTATTGGCATATTGTAATTATTAAATAAAAAGGGAAAAGTTTAAAAACCATCATCATTTATTTCTGTTTTATAATATGTCTACAACATAATTATTTACACTAAAATTGCCGGTTAATTTATATTTTTAGGATCAGTAACAAAAGGTAACAACTTACTTCAATAAGCCCTATAAATTGGAACCCATATTTTATCACATTAATTCAGACAACTGAGAAGAAAATTATTAAAAAACTTCGCTTTAAAAATTGCTTAGTGTAGGTACTTTTATGTTGAAGTACCGAGTATTTTTTTTAAATAAAACCTTTAATGAGCTTTATAAGAACACTAGCTGTTACCCGCGACTTCGTCCGCGTGGAATAGTATCTTTGGGTAGCATTTTTATTATTTAATAAGAATCATTAGTAGGTATAGTAGATATCAGCGGCGGCGATGCAGAGAATTCGTTAAAAGGAACTTTAACTTCAAAAGCCAAAATATTTTTTAAACTTGATACACCCAAAATTTTTAAATATCATGTTTCTAGAATAGTTTGGCGTCGTAGTTCCCGTGCCGAATCCGTTCCGTTCCGTTCGAATTTCAAGAATTCCGTTTGTAGAAAAACTCTGCGCATCCTAAGACACCTACGTACCAAGTTTCATGGTTTTATCTTCAAAAATGAAGAACACCTATAAAAACATTCAACCCCTATTTCACCCCCATACTGTTAAAATTTCAAAATGCTAGAACAAACGATTTTTTGTTTATTATTTAGTGCCTAAATACAAAATGTAATATTTTTATTTTCAAAAATGACGAACTTCATCCAAACTTGCAACCCCTATTTCATCTCTCACAGGACGAAATTTCAAAAACGCTAGCACAAATGTTTAATTATTTCCTATCAAGTGCTTAAATATTAAGTTTCATGGTTTTATCTTTTAAAATTAAGAAATCCCATACAACTTTTCACTCCCTCCCCTTTTTAACCCTTTACAACCCCCTTTTCGAAATAAAAAGTAGCCTATGTTCTTTCTCAGGGTCTAGACCATCTGTATACCAAATTTCATTCAAATCCGTTCAGTAGTTTTGGTGTGAAAGAGTAACAGACAGACAGACAGACAGACAGACAGACAGACAGACAGACAGACAGACAGAGTTACTTTCGCATTTATAATATTAGTAAGGATAATTAAAATTTCAATGGCCAGTTAGGGCGAGAACATACAAGGTTTGTGACAGCAGAGTTTCATTATTTCTGAATAGTTTTTGCTTCCTTGGTGACAGAAATAGTTCAAAATAGATCTGTCCCCGCCAGAATGACGCACCAGGGTTGACGCGGAGATGAAGTATTTTTTACTTACAGGGCAACTATTTAATTTACTCCTAACTATGAGTTACCTGTGGCTTTGTTTACGTAAGAGAATATTCTCTTCACCAATCATAAATACATATATACATAGGGAAACACCCAGACCAGAACAAATATTCATGTTCATGCACACAAATGTATGGGAATCGAACCCACGACCTTGGAGCGGAGAGCGTAATGAAAGGCAAAAGGTCAAAACAACCGATATTATTTATAAACATTTTTTTATAGTTATTTAATTATTGACATTTGGCTCTGCGTTGTTTATTTTCAAGCATCTAAAAAATTAAAAAATGTGTTTTTGTGGATCGAAAAATCTTCATAAGTCTTCAGAGGGTACCGGAAACTGTTGGTCCCTGTTGCCGTAGTCGATGAGCCATGTTATAGTATCTTCTGGGAAAAACTGTAAAGAAGACCCCATTCAACTGCCTCCGCAAATTCACACTGAGTGGAACTGACCACAATCCCTCTCACTTAGGTTCCTCCTCTTTGGGGAGGTCCGTGCTCAGTAGTGGGTTGAGCTGAGATGACAATAAACTTGAAGAATTATAATTTTCCACTCGAGCCTTCTTCTAACGATTATTTCTGAGATTGTATCGCTATGGTACATTATACGTACTAAATATTATGTAATCTGATAATTGTAGTCTCTGAAGAGGACGACTGCTCGAAGACAGAAAACAAAATAGAAGAAAAATATTTAGGGATACTGGATACTAGTAGCTTGAAAGGTAAAAGTTAGCGCTTATAGTTAAATCGAAATAGTCACACGTCCAAAAATGCGGCGCTAAGTAGAGTTCAGTGTATCTTAGTTTCATTTTGATTAAAATATAAATAGAATCGCGTCGACACGTGGCGGTAAATAATTTATACTTTTGCATAATTTTCTATATATTTATGTTTAGAGAAAATTATGAAGTATACGTTCTTCTTTGTTAAACATTATTCAATAACTTTAAAACGAATATTTACTT
Source organism: Musotima nitidalis (assembly GCA_949126915.1). NCBI lineage: Eukaryota > Metazoa > Arthropoda > Insecta > Lepidoptera > Crambidae > Musotima > Musotima nitidalis. Next base: position 7,076,657 of record OX421418.1, on the reverse strand, counting down.
TGTATTAGTTAGGTCTGTGCCACGAAATCGCTTTGTTTACTCGAAAAAAAATTATTATGGAAGTCATTAAGTTTCCTCTTCCGTATTCCAAATTTGTAGTTTAAATACGGACTGACACACGTAGTCGAACAAACAAGACTTCACATTACTCCATTTGGCTACCAGAACTCTCCAAAAGGTAGGTACTGGAGATAAAAAAGAATGAACTACATTTTACATAATTTAATAAACTATATTTATTTTACATTAAAGTTTTACTAGTGAATTTGACTTGCAAAATTCGTAAAACAAGAAGCCTTTTTATATTTAATAAGTAATTTGATGAAGTTGACAAGTTAGGCAGCCCCTGTTCTGTTGACCTTCGATTTATTTGCCGATCGGCGGTGCGCGTGCAATAACCACACTCAATAACCACGTCCAATTAAGTTCGGTAGCGCCTCCGAAGGCTCCTTGCCCAGTTTTTGTCATACACTCCGTACGAGACGCTTAATTGGCGGATACTCGTCATTAGCCACAAGGGAGGCTGTGCGGTTAGAATAATGGTCATTTAATGATAATGCGTGTCCCTAAGTCCTGTAACTGTTACAGTTTTAGAAAATGTAGTTCAGACGTTTAGTACATCACGAATTTTGGTAGAGTTCTACTTTCGAAAGCATGTAATTTAATTTTTTAATGCTGATATACTCGAAGATATAATTATAGCGGTCGTAAACTATCAGATGAGCTTTCAAGGAATCAGTTAGACTAGGCTTTTAACTCTCCAATATCTATATAATATATAAGCTCTGGAACTCGCTGCCGGCTTATGTGTTTCCTACTTTCTATAATCCCGGGTATTTGAATGTATGAAGGAAGGTATAAAGCGCCTTCATTTTTTTTGAACTGCGTTGACTGCTTACCCTCAGGCAGGGTTTAGTTATAAAGAAGTGTCACAGTAAGAAAAATAAAAATATAGGCCTACAAAACTAGTACTATGTTCCAAGTTCTTAATAATCATACAGAAAGAACACCTTTATACGTAATGCATTAAAAATGGCAATAAAAATATGAATATAAAATTTTATGTGTTATCATCACAGTCTCATAACATCTCGTTGCTGGGGTCTGGTCTCCTCTCAGAAACCAATGTGAAAGGAATTTATTTCATTCTACTTTACTTTACTAGAACTTACGATGCTTCCCAAGGCACGGAGGCATACTAAAAGCCACACAAACAGACTGACCTCTGTACTCTGCTTTACTTCGCTGATTGTTTCGATAACGTAGTACCTACCACTACGCACTGTTTTTCTGTACCAACTTTAAAAGAGTACAAACAAAAAATACAACGAAGTGTTAACGAGACAATGCAATTGAACAAAGTGAGAACGGTCTTCATAAAGATGAAGTATGCGGCCGAACGCTCAGTGCTTCACGATATAGCCGATTGATGCCCGTCTAAAAGACCCGGGACAAAAAGAAGTTCTGAATACATTATTTCGGTATGTCACATAATGTTCATGTTCAATGACCCGAATTTCCTCCGCTTATAATAAGCGTTTTAATTTCTTTTTGCTACTGCTATACGAGAAATGTAACAAGATTCTTATTATGGTATAAATATTTCATTGAAACCCTTATACGGACTTAAACAATGTAAGTCTATCATCGTACTGGGAGGGATGTCGTCGAACTGGTGATCATACGTCACATTTTTAACGCATAAACTCTTTGAATAGTGTTACGTGTGTACGTATTAAGGATTCAAATCGCGGTTCATTTTACTATTTTTATTCTAAACGTTTCTAATATTTTACTGTATATAAGCAATACAACTTTTTAAAATATGTAAGACCTCAGGTCATTATCAGCCATATAAAGTTCCAACGTCCACTGCTGAACATAGGCCTCCTTTTAATCGATCTTATGCCACCTGTATCCACTGGCTTCCAGTCGCCTTGACAACATATACTAGCTCTTTATTTCTTTGATTATCGTATCAAAATTTGATTAGGATTATTAATTGATAGTCACTCACTAATCCTTGAAAAAAAAAAACATGTTACTCTTTCTGAGCTTATTTATTATAAGGCAACAAAGTTAAGTTTACCATTTCACTGCTGAAATTATATTGCCCATAATCAAGCTGAGCAGGCGGGTTATTCATCAAAGTTTAAGCCATTATGCATAATGACACTGCTGCCCATCGTCCTGTAGGATTTCCCTTCGTCGACTCTTACGACTCCCCATGAGATGAGAGCTGGCACTATTTTAGTCCGGTATACAGTTAATTACTGTTCGTATTAATCAAATGTTAGTGCTGTTAATCATAATTTTTGTAACAGTTAGGCAACTGCAGAGGTAAAAGTTCAGTGTATCTTCGGCTTATTATTAAACTTAATTTTAAGGAGTGACTGGATTATTCGTTTATTTTAGCTGATGGGAAGTGCCTGTTCATATTGTTCAGCTAGAAACTCCTGATGCTTCATTGTCTTTTTGTTTCACATTTCTGAAAGTTGGCCTTTTTAGTCGCCCGCCCTGTCCATAGCGAGACAGATCAGTTTTTCGTCCTTCATCTGATATCGATGTCTACTTCCGAACTTCTTTCTTCGCGTAGCGCGTTTTTCCTCTGATAAAATTATTACTTACGGCACTTTTCAAACCGAATGATAGCATTGCGTGAGGCTTTTATATAGGGACACAATAACGTGTAACTGCGTTGATACATTTGACCTTAAAAGCAGCTTTCATACCATGTAGCACCAATAATTTTATTAAAATAGGAAAGTTTTTACTTAGTGAAATAGCGATCTGGTTATAGTGACAATGTACCAAAATTATCAGCTACTTCTGAGGTAGACTGTACCTAAGTAGACCTACGCCTAATATAAAAATAGGTCCAGCTATTGTATATTTTGTAAATAATAGTTAAATAGAAAACATATTTCTTTCGGTTTTTTTATCCCCCAAAGGAAATCGCAAACAACTATTAATGCAAACGACATAGTTTGATCGAGGGCCCGCCGCAGTTACATATTATGTCCTTAACTCCGCGACTGGTCTCAATATCGATTGTCAGTGATCGGAATTGGAAACGGAATAGAAATTTCCAAAAGTGTGCACAATCTTTCCTCATCACTCAATCCTTTACTCATGCATGATACAAACTTAGTTACAGGCAAATAATTTTTATCGATGTCTTAAAATTTATAACTATATTTTAAATTTCACATTGAACCAAATTCGAGTTCCTAATTTACCTGCATCACAGTATAGTGAGTTCAGAAGTAAATAGTATAATTAAATACGGTATTCACTTACTAATATTTTTTTCTAGACTCTGAAACACTTTTTTTTGTTACGTCTATAACAATTTAAGCTTTACACTCTACATATTCCGATCATTACTTATTATGTATCGCCTTTGTGTTAATCATATCTCTCGCTGAATATGGCGACCGCGGTGGCTACCGGTCGTTGGTCTATTAATAAAGCCAGTCTTCGTACCGGCGGAATGCTCGCAACCTGCTATTGTAGTCTAGTGGTTAAGGAATTTGTCTTTTTAATCGCACTGGCTCTCCACCATGCCCGGGGCCTATTATTAGGGTTAATTGGAATTATTAAAGTTTTTTTTCACAGCAGCTAGGAGTTTTAGCAGATCGTAGTGATGCATGTGAGATAGCTTTGAGAGTGAGGCGTGCTTTTAGATTAATTCACGGTTAGAGTGCGTGTTATGGAAATTTTAATAGAGCGAGCTTCGAGCTCCGAGTTGTGCGTGTAATCATTCTCTTTCACTTAGTACACTTTTTATTATGTGTACGTAGGTACCATAAGGACGTATTCTCGCGCCTCGTAGTTTTATGTATAAATTATATTAAAATAAATTAAACTTCCAAAAAGTTGTGTTGCTTTTCATGGAAAATCACCGTGTGTAAAATTATAATTACATAAGCGTAAGAGAACATGAAAATGTATTATAAATTCATATTTATTTATAAACTAAAATATACTTTCAAAAAACTAGCAGTTACATTTATTTTCATCATCATATCCTAGCAATATCCCAGTTGCCCCAGACTTAGCTAGTTGTCGGTCTAACCAGGCTGAAATTCAGTTATTACATGGAGCAACTGCCATCTGACCTCCACAATCCAAAGGGATGTAGGAAAGGGTCATGGAAAGTCTTACGAGATATTCAACCTCCGCAATATTTCCATTCGCTCGGCTATTTTAAAACGATATTGTTTCATTTATCCTCTTAAGGGGTCGGTGGATCTCGCTGACTTTCAGAAGCCTAGCAAAGCGTCTCCTCGCCCGCGGCAGAGGGAGTTCCAAATGGATTTCGTGCATCGATATATATTCACATAAAAATTCTTCAAAAATAATAAATAAAGAAATTGGCCAAAACAACCAAACGGTCTCTGTGGTATTTAATCTACTAATAACCTGGAGTCTTTAAAAAATACTTGTGATTAATAGCCTAGAAGTAAAATGACAGAGAAGAAAAGACGAGACGCAACTTTACATATGTAATATTGAGAAACTAAACGAGTTATTTTATTTTTAACCACACGTTCTCATGTGTTATATAATGTATGTAGATTTGTCTATTTTCTTCATATTTTTTTCGTACAAGATGACAATACAATCAAATTGAAAAAGCCCAATTTTAGCGATCACACATAACTCCCCCCCTAACATAGCCAAGCTATCCAAGCATTTGCTTCACCATCCTCGTTAATACATCCATTTCATACGACAATTTTCCCTTATTTTCTAAACCTCATCACCAGAGGTCGGAATTAGGTAGAGTTATTTATGTACTTGCATCGAAATGTTGATATTAATGTGGACCTTCCCGGGATTTCAAATGGACAATCCCGTGTGGCCAACAATATTACAAATAAATAATCATCCAATATCATTGATGTAAGTTTGGCAACGTCGCGCGTGCAGTAGTCTAAATTAAAAAAGTAAAAGTAAATAAATTTTTATTAAGAAGTAACGGGATTTTTTCTATTCTTTAAAATTAATCCCGGGATTTGAGGCATATCCACTATATTCTTTCGCTGTGTGAAATCAGTGTAAGTACATGAATAACTCTACCTAATTCCGACCTCTGCTCATCACTCATTGTCTCATAAGACCATTAACTTAGCTAGCTACTACACAATTCAAACCGGAACACAGTATTGTACAAAGCATTACTGTTTGACGCAGAATGTCTGGCATTGCGAATATACCCAGTAGGATTCTTTGAATAATAGGATTTCCAAGAAAATTTTCACTTAATCTAGAATCTAGTGCGTACCTATAACATTAAGAAATGTGAAATGTAGGGTTTTAAATGTTTAATGCATTAGATACTTTGTGAAAAGTCTCGCTAACTCTTTATGATAAAATAGCGAGTTAACAGGGTTCATGGCCGTAGTATATTAGCAAGGTTTTTAGTCAAATGGAGTCCACTGCACATGAACATAGGCTTCCCCAATTTGGCATTTACCGGCTTTCCGCCGCCTCGATCAGATTATTGGTCTATCAAATTAGAGGCCGCCTCCTACTATGTTTGCAGAATCGTGGTCGCCATTGATGTAACTTAACGCCTCATCGGTCTCCGGCTCTTCGGGTCATCTTGTGCCAATTGGTTCTTAAAGCGAAAGGTCATCTGTTCACACAATTTTCCATATCTCTCACGTTGTGAATATTTCAATCCTTTCCCATAAAAGCAATTACTTCTACGCGAACATATTCACGGGCTAACTGCTACATTGTGAGTATTCCAACAAGTCTGCACTCAGCCTTTCACCTGACATGTTACACAGCCCTATATTTTCCCCGCCACGCTTCAAATCCAAAGCCACGTGCCGACCGTAGTTAAGGGAAGCAATGTAAAAAGTCTAAGAATACATCGGCTTCTAGAAAGTGCCAGCCAACCTAGCATTTGCATTTAATTAATTTGTTCTAGTTATTTTTTGCGAAATAACTACGTACGTTGCTATGATTCCTTTTGATTTATGTCAGCTGCGGCAGACTAATACTTATACAATACTAAACGCATCTAACAAAACGTTTCGTTTTCAATATACGCTTAGTCACAGGGCAATTAAAGTCTACATAGGTCTATATTACGCTTTGTTAATTGTACAAGAAATATTCCAGTTGAATTTATATCGTGTTAAGTGCTTTCAGTGCTTTTGTAGTTCTATCATTCAATGTTTTTTGATATCAGAGAACAATGTTTTTACACATTAAATCAGTAATATATAGATTGTTATTTTGTTTCTTTATTCTATTATAATTAATCATTAAATCAATATGTTGTAGTAGGTATTACTAACAAAACTACGTTGGTACTAACAAAATATGGAATTTTTGAAATAAAAATTTATTGTTATTATTATTAATCATACTTTTATATGAATTCCAAAGATCTTTTGGTGGAAACAAATATCGTCTGTTAACATAGTTTAGTAGATTTCATCAAGAAATGTTTTCAGATTTAACAACTGTATCATCATCAAAAGCTGAAGCATTAATGCTTTAAAAAAATTTCTGGAGACGATCATAATAATTGGTAAAGTCAAATCATCAGGCCATTACAAGCCATCCTAAGAACGGATGTGTTCAATATTAAATGCCACACAACGGTCAACCCATAGGCCTCTCTAACCGCTGCCAGCGGGCGCTTACCGAGACGTGGTCTCCACTGCAGAACGCGTCTACCCCAACGGTTATTGGTATTACGGCATATATGATCGGTACTTAACCACTTCAGCTTGCTAATCCATTGGGCTTTGTTACCCAATTCAATTTAATGTTTATTGCACTCCATAATAAATAATAAAAATAAATATTTCTGACACTCACACCAATTATTTAGTTCCAAAATAAGTATCGATAAGAACTTGTGGTATGGATACTAAATAACGGATAAACATACATAAATACTTTTTTTTTGTAAATACATACTTAATATACATACGAAAACACCCAGACCAGAACAAATATTCATATTTATACACCCAAAGATTTTTTCTGTATGGGATCGAACTCACGACCTCAGAGTGGAGTGCGGGTATACGCGCCACAACGCCATATCGGTCGTACCCACGTAGGTAATATAGACTATCCATATAATTTAAGGATTAACCCAGACTAATACAAGGTGTGGGAATTTATCTCTCGAGTAGAGAATATTGACCTCAACGCCAAATCGGTCGTTAAACTACAAAACTGCAATAAATAAAACGAAAAACTGAACCAACGAGTTTATTTTTACCACACAGCATCCTGACAGAAGCGAAGTATTCGATACATTCGGCCTGTCATTTCCATGATTAACGTCAATTATTGAGTAAATACCGTGACGGTACACGCGCACATAGCATTATAGGCTGTAGAGTTTATCATCAAATTGCTGGACAATCGAGCACTTGAACTACAATTAAGCTTACCCTGTATCGAGTTAAAGCGACGCGATGCAATGTCGCCGGTTTAAATAGAGGCAAGGTTCTCGATAAGTACCAGCTAGTTGTATTTGCCAAGCGACTGTAGTTATATTGGCTATAGCTATATTGCTAAGACCCATCGACAATATAGTTTTATTTCCACAGGTATAATTTACTTATAATTTTTCGTGTTTTCATATAAGAGTTAGTAGTTGGAAACTGTTGGTCCTGGCTATTTTATATGTGATAGTTCTTAAGCGGAATTAGGAGCCCTATAAAAAAAATATTCCCATTTGTATATATCGCACCCCCGGTGCTACAACGTCACTTCTGCAAACAATTTAATCTTCCAGGAGAAGCGTTTCCAAATTAAATATTCTGTTATAACACATAGTTCTTCTTAATTTAAGAAATTAACTAGTAATATTTAAGTCTTTATTTTAGACTTCATTTCACAGTAAAACGAAACATCTTACAGTTTGGTATATTCGTAATTTTTCTCATAATTTGATTTATTTTGACAAAATTGCATTAGTGACGTTGTAGCACCGGGGGTGCGAATATGTATATGTATAAACCAAAAGATAAGGTTTATACGTCTTTAGTATATCTTTGGAACGAAATAGTAGTGTGGTTGTAAGAAAGTTACATAAAAATATTGCCTATTACTTTTTAAGCTAAACAACTTAATCAACGCAGTCGTCAAAAAAAGGAACATTTTTTGTATCTACTTATCAAAAAAAATACTATAATTACCATATTTCAGAGAAAAACCTATATATAAATCATAGTTCATAACAGTTATTTTATAAATTAAAGTAAACAAAAAGCTTTGGCTCTAGGCAAAGCGGCGTACGTTTTGGTTTCTAATAGAAACGCTTTTAATTATTAACACAATATAAATATTTATTTATCAGTGACCCATCTGATGTCTAATCCAGAAGCGGATTGTATAAAGGAGACTGCACAAAGTTTATAAGGAACATTAGCATCTTTGTTTCTCCAAAAGTTGAAAAAATCAATGATAAAGTTATTTAACTGATAATCGATTCAATAAAAACTAGTGTTATACGGGGCCAAAGTCTTCGTGCATGGAAACGCTTCATATGAAATGACAAAGGAACTGTTACTAGTCGATAATGACTATATAGAATCGCGACGCCATGTTGAATTTGAATTTAAATTCAAATTGAATTTTAATTCAAATTCTAGAGAACTAAAGTTAAGGCTCTGAGAGATCAATCTTTGTATGGGTAACAGTCCCTTTGTCATTTCATATGGAGCGTTTTCATGCAAGAAAACTTTGGCCCCGCATAAAACTAGTTTTTATTATGTCAAGTTAGCAGCCCTGTCAGCCGATTTGAAAAATCTTTCAAGACGAACTCTTAGGAGCGTAGTGCTGTTTAGACTTATTCTGTCTCATATTTGTTTATGAGAAAAGCCATGGATTTAAGCATTAATGGACTGAGGCTTAGATGATGATGTTATTCATATGAGCAGTGAACGAATTGTGTCATCACATTTTTTTTTCTTGCAAAGAAAAATCTGAAACAGGATAATGAATTAAAGAAATATGTGGTTGCAACAACATTGTTTCAATCTGTCTAACCTATTGTTTAGTAACATGTAAAAAATTATACATCCTAAGCTAAAAAATACTATGTAGCACAGATACCGGTAATGCATCGATAAAATCTCAGTAAAGCATAGCACCTCATTATGGAGTCTTATGCACAAAAATGTCTTTGTTGTAGTTAATGGCCGGTGTCACTACTGACTATATTGAGCTGGATATGTAACATACTTTACATTGCGATTATATCTTTGAGCATGATACATTTTGTATGCAAATGATTATTAAGATTTTTTTTTAATAGTAAGTACAAAACTGCAGTTAACACTTAGGTTTTAAACTTGCAAAATCTGAAAATATATTATTATTACACTGGTTGTAATGAGCCTTCAAGATTGCGGGACTTCACGCCTTAAGTAGATTTTTGTACAGCTTTTGGCAAAGTGCGGTGGGATAAATTATAAATTATAAGTTCACAACATGATGGCATGAGACGAAAACACCCAAGTTCCTGTGGACGGAATCAAACTTCGAAATATCAAGAATCATGCTGGTATCCAATTGAGATATATTTTCTTTCCTTATTTATGTAGTATAATTATACGCAGAAATATAATTAGGATACTTTTAGGAGAGGTCTATTACGAAACCTGAGACAAAGAACAAATCATACCGCGAGAGAAGTAAAACTATCGCAGTGGATTGTAAAACTTGAGTCACATTTAACTAGAACCACAATCACAGATACAGCAAGATAAGTATGCTCTTATTTACATACATACATAATATCAAGCCTGTTTTTCCGAAGGGGTTGGCAGAGCCCATATTATGCGCCCACATTTCGTTAATTCTATTGGCCTATTGCCGCTATCCGGAAACTTTTATGTTTGCCAGAGCCTTGTCCGTTAATCGGCAGATGCACCATTTGCAGGTGAGGTTGGATTGGACTCCTACGATATTGGTAGGATCCTTATACACCCCTTGCCTTCCCTTCCATCCTTATGCTCTTATGTAGTCCCACCTAAATGTAGACAAATTATACTTACTATCTCATGTATTATATATAAAGTGACACGTATCATAAAGGTGCCACATAGTCTGCCACATCCTATTTTTTTATTTAGATATTACCAAAACATAGCGTAGCCTACTCCACGCTTTAGTTGTAATTATTTGTAACAGCGAATGTAAAAGGCTCTTAACGAAAAATGAACTTCTAAATCCAACACCTCATTAAATATCAGAACGGTTAAGGCGCCCGCGGGTCCGGCTTGTGCCAACAGTAAAACAAACATCTCTATTAAATTCCACTTTTATCCCCGACAATATTACACAAGCCCAATATCAATCATCGAAGTTTTAATCGATATAGATGGTATACTCTCGTCGATACGTACCCTACACGGGATGTATCGATTAAGAATTTTATTAAAATTAATGAAAATATCTGACTGAACATTAACTGGACATTATTCAATATGAACAGATTCGGGGCCAAAGGGCAAGTCTATTGAACATTAAAAGCATTTTGTATACGAATTGAGATGCCAAGATTTAAATTAAAATTAAGCGTACAACCACCGTCTAAGTGGTGCGTGTGTTACGTTATTAATCATATGCAAGAAACATAGCTTTTAATGTCCAAGTTGAAGAAACGAATCTATAAACTGTAATTTAAATTGATTTGCATAAATTATTTCTAATTATTTATTCCTATGTTTTTATTTTTATTTTAATAGAGAAGTTAGTGTTATGTACTCATTATATAGTGATAATTAGGGGCAATTTCTAGTTTTTAACGTTGATTACATTTACAGTAACTGTCATAATATTATTATATACAACACTACTTAAGCTTAATGTGCTTGTTCTAAATTGATATGGAAGTTTTTTAGTGTCTCTAATTCAAGTAAAAGTGAACGGCCTCTCATAATAATATATTTATTTGGCAACATCGTAATCCAGTTGGACACAAAACTGTTTGGTCATATAAGCTAATATGACACAATAAAACTCCCAATACCAACTAGACCCCAAGCAAAATTTAATTTAACTAATCCTTGCAACGTAAAAATTAAAGCTTTTTAAAACTTCTTTTTTTCTGTGTCATAATGTTGCAGCCAACCTTAAACAGTACAGCTGTTTTGCAGTTAGCTGACTGTTATAACATAGGCTACTTTTAGACCCAAAAATCGAGGGTTCCGTGCTTAAACCCGATAAGTGTTTTTGGGCTTAAAACCGTACTTAAGAGAATTTATCGGCTAATAAAAAAAAAAGAAACTTCAAAGGTTTACTTATTGGATTATGAAGTCCTCAGCTTTCAGTCTTCTTTTCTGAAATCGACTTATCTGATAATATCACAAGAAAAAGCGGCAGAAATTATGTATCTGATGTTGTCACTTATCGGGTTTGAGCACTGAACCCTCGAAATATCTAATTATTTACATGTAAGTAAATAGTTACGAGGACGAAATAGCGGACGGTAGTCTAATATAAAGATAAAATTAATGCGTTAACTTATGTTAAAACCGTTTAAGTTAGTTTTGAAACGATAGTAATGTAGTCTAATAGCGTACTAAATAAAACTCGTGTAAAGATGAAAAATATTAAATTTCCAAATTATAAAAAGTTTTAAAAAATCCGAAAAGTTATTTAAAATCATGTAATTCTTACTTTAACATCATTAATACGTTCGATTTGTGACAGTGTAAAGGCAGCCGCTTCAAAGTGGTTTATATTTTATGTTCTACTTAGCACAAATCCCATATTGTTGCAAAAATGAAGTCGGACCCTTATGAGAATTCGCGAAATCGGATAAAATGTTCATTTGGTGGTATTTAACGTCTGCTCAAATCAGCTTAATCTTGATGAATCTACTTTCTATTACGTATTTAATATTTTTCTCATATCAGAGCCGTTTTTGTGATACAAATTATTGGGGGCTTAAGTTTCGTTGCGACTTTTTTTTTATTTAACAACCTGAGCTGAGGTTTAATATGTGGACACTGTTTGGTTGGAGGATTGAGTAATATACTTAAAATAATATTTGGTACATTTAAGAACTTGACAGACGTAAGCTGTTGATGGTTAATAAATATAATGTTCAACTTGTATACAACAATACTTTACACATTAAGGTCTAAGTATATATTCTGAAGTTACTACAATTTAAACTTAATCTATGAGGTGAGGTGGTGAAGATTTTATTGTATTCAGAAACATCCAAACGAGTTGATAATTTTTTTTACAAATTGAATAAACTAAGAATGTTGGGTGCATATTTTCTCTGGAAGATAGTTGATGTTATGGGAATAACTTAAAAAAACTTTATTTAATATTTTTTTATTTAACCCAAAAATAATAAATGGGTGTATAGGGATCTTACCAAGACCTAAGAAGCCCAAGCCAACCTTACCTGCAATTGGTGCACCTGCCGATCAGCGGACGAGGCTCTGGCGAACATAACAGTGCAATAGGTGGCGAGCCTATTGCGTGGGACCAACAATATGGTTGGCGAAGTGTGGGCATATAATATGCCTCTGCCTACCCCTTCGGGGAAACAGGCGTGAATACATGAATTTATGTAAAAATAATAAACCTACCTGACGAATATTTTGAAGACTAGCTATGGATGCTACCGTTAAAACCCATTTTCACGCCTGACTAGATTTTCCTACATTAAAACAATCTAGTCGTAGACAATTTGTTAATGTGTGGTTACAGGTTATCATTAAATTTCAATTCTATTAAGACTTGTGTAAAAATCTCAAAACCGCATTTATCTTTGCACAAATGTATGTTCAAACTTACCTTAAACTTATAATATACATACATTCATGTATAACATTTACAAGTATTCTTAGTTGTCAAACTGTTGCTAAGTATCTCATAAGTAAAGATAAAAACAGACTCAGTTCAAAGTAACGTCAATATTAAATACATCATACATCATTTGAATACAAAAGAAATATTACCGCCGAATATACATATCATAACAGCCTAAAGGCATCTCGTTTGATATCTGTTTCGAACAAATCACTGTTTTATCGCTTCACCCATCGTAAAAAATATTGATATCACTATAAAAAACCGCTCAAAAACAATAGAATGGGCCGGTTGAAAGGATTCCTGTTAGATAACGAGTGTTAAAAAAAATATATGTATTAATAATAGCTTTATTTTATTGTCAGTTCTGAATTGGTTGGTCATCGGTGGTGTCATTATAGAAACGCATCCTATCGGTGATTGTGGCTTTTAGGAGAATGATTTATTTTATAGGAGCTTCTGCTCGCGTCTTTGCCTGTGAGGACTTCAATGTTCAACTAAATAATGACGAAAAATCATAATGCGGGAAAAATATATTGCTTAATATGGTCTTTATCGCGTCCTTTTGGGAAACATCCTTACGTACCTACCAGAAGACGTAACCTAACAAAATCACGATATGTTGAAGTATTGTTCTTTATAGGCCCCATGTTTTTGACAAAATTACGCTTCAAGTGACCACGCTACTTTTCACATAAAAAGAAAATGAGAACAATTTTCCTTGCATAATCGTTTCATTGAGCTAGAAAATCGTCCTCGTTTCACAACTCTTGCCTACTAAGACACATTGAATACTGAAAGTAATACAAGCTTCTTGTTGTGATTTATCTGATATCTTTATGAAGCGCTCGTAGTGAGACTTGATTTTTCGAAATAACCATCGAGTGTTAGCGGATTTTACTGAGGTCAATCTTTAGATCGATCTCAGTGGCGTGCCTTTGGAGAGGCTTATGTTTAGCAGTGGACGAATGTAGATAATGAATAGAATGACCGTTTGTGTGGTACTGAATGCCGAGCACTTACGAAGGTACTTTTAAGCCGTTGATGTCGGTTATCACTATATGTGATAGTCGCTTAACTCAGTTAGAAGCCCTATCGCTGAAAAACCTCTTACCAGCTCAATGATAACCACCTGCCTTTACCAATCCGCATCGGGTTCGCGTGGTAGAGCTTGACCTGAATACCTCTCACCTGGTTTGTGCAAGGAATGCTAAGTAGTAGATCGTTTATGGGCTGAGATAATACTGATGAATTAAATAGTTTGCAAAAAAAAAAATCTTTCGATTTTAAATTTGGTATAAACATACATAATTATGAATATTAATGACACGAAGCCGTGCAGTCCTACGGTTATTAAAATATTGATAGCTTAATAAATAGACATAGTTTATATGTGACCTACCTCAATCTTTTGAATGTTAATGAGTTTATCATGCGTTTATATGACATCGAATTGGTCGTCATAAAAATACGAATAAAAAAATGGCGAATATTATGATAAGGTATGTTGTCCACTTTATGTCAGATGAAAAAATACATAAATAATCAAATGTTTTTGATATTTCACACAGTGCTATTAGTAAAAATCTTATATTAGTCGATACTAAAGAATAGATAAACACAGTTGCATAAAGGCATTTTTTTGTAGTTTTATAGGAAGAAAGCAATATAAAAAGTACCGAAACCATAACAAAATTTTATATTCACTTGCACAAATATTTGGCGTGTTGGAATCGATCCCAAAACCTTAGGATCTAAATGTAGGTGTGTTAACCACCACGCAGTCTATGGTTTAAAAAAGGAGGCTTGAACTCTTTTGCATATCTACATAGAAAAATCATACTGACTTTTTTAGTACTTTTATTACTATTTGAAGTCACTACTGCAGTTGTAACTAATGTCTATATAGAGCATATGAGCTCCAAGTTTGAAACTTACATACATACATTCACGCCTGTTTCCCCGAAGAGGTAGGCAGAGGAGATTATACGCCTACACTTCGCCAATTGTATCGTTGGTCTTACGAAATAGGTGGCAAGTCTATTGCCGCTTACCGGGAACTACTATATGTTCGGAGCCTCGTCCATTAATCCGCAGGTACCTCGCACCTCTTACAATTGAGGTTGGCTTGGGCTCCATTGATGATGCTTGGATCTCTATACACCCTTGCTAATAACAATTTTGAATACAAACATGAAACCAAGTTTTGGAACCTCACCACAGGTATTTACCAGGTCATTTAAACAAAATGATGAACAAATCCTTGAAATTTATTCACAATTTATCGCGCCCCATAACAACCACGAGATTTTTCGTGATATATAATATGTAGTATACAGGTTTCTCTACCCTATCGAGTCTGTGAAATCATAATCATCATTTCAGCTATCAGAAGTCCACTGATGAACGTAAATTCCCCCCAAATTCCCAATAGTTTTTCACGACAAGGGATCTCGAGCCGCCTACATACACTGACTAGTACTTTTTACTTTGTTGTAGTAATTAATCTATGTCAAATTTTATCAAAATGAACCTAAAAATAAAAGACACAAACTCCCTTTTGCTTCAAATTAAAAGTAGGTTATAATAAATTAAGCATTTATGGAAAAAATAAATTAAATTTGATGATTAACAAATGCTTTTCATAGCCTGTCGCGTGTTCATAGTTGTGACTTTTAAACAAATATTTTAGTGACAAAATTTTATTTCAAAACGTAAAATATAATATCATTAGATAACAATCCTTACATAAAGCACTAACTAATTTGCTTGATTGGATTAAGACGTCAAAGCGTGCACGATTTTACGGTCAGCAAAAAAGTATCATATTACTATAAGAATTTGTAACAGATACTTCAACCGACTTTGTATGTCAAGAAGCGTTTCAGTTCATTGAGCATGATTAAACAACGGTTTGCCATCATTTTTTATACAACATCATTGTAACGGTAGTGAAACCAAAATATTTGTGATTTTATTTAAAAATACAAAATAAATGTTGTAGTGTGAGTGTATAGATGAATATAATTTGTAAAGGGTTTAAGTAGTATATAAATATGTGCTGCGTGAAGCACGACACGTATTTCTTACTCTGATCTTATAAATTTAAAAGTTACTTTGTTAGTTTAGTACCTACGCGTTGACACCTAAACCATTGTGCTATTGTTCAGATCTGTCATGTATAGTTAACCAATCGATTAAAAATCTGAAAAAATATTTATTCGATTGAAACACGATTAAGCAGGCAAGTCACATGCCAGACAGGCACTGGACTGGACACCAGTCTTTATTTAATACATGTTCAATTACTTGTTTAAATCATTTCAATTTTACAAATGATGATTTTGCTCACCGTATCAAAACCTATTCGTAAATAACGCTGAATAGGAAATTCCATTCATAATTTGGATAGGACAAATGACACATGCGCCGCACAAAGACAAAACAAAATGGCAATTATCACGAAACTAATTATGTCAATTGACCATTCCTATGCAGCTAATAACATTAGTAGCGTAATTATCTGTGAAATATAATTCATTAAGCTTCGTTAGATATTTAAAACAGCAACACTGAGTCTGTAATTATGTCTTTATTAATATATAATATTTTTTTGTGCAACATAATTGTCTTCCTTTCGTTAAACTAATATCAATATCATAAACAAAAGCTTGTCTGCCACATTTCCTATTCATAACCAAAATATACTTTATCATAATATTAATAAACGATATAATGATATTTTTTCTAAACTAATTATTGTTATTTTATTGAATATGGAAACTATCTTTCGTTCCCGCAAATCAAGAGCATACTTTTTTATACAAACTGAATGATCGATAGCCAAATCTATTGTTCCCAAATTATGTCAACACCAATAAATAACTCTAATATCTACCTAAATCGTTTCGGCAAATTTTCCATTGCCAAAAGAGCCTTATCTCAAACTAGACTCTTATCAATGTTCACCTTGTTTTGCGGCAGCAATAAATTTTTTAAATATGCCATATTTCTTTGCTTCCTAAGATCTTGGACCGATAAGTGTTTATTAGAGCCCGGGTGGTAGGAACTCGCGATATCGCCCTTACAGGTGAGAGGCACAAAAAAACCTGACGACCTTCTTTGGCAATCGTTAAAACAGTCCCGAAATATCTTTTACCTTGTTTAGTTTCTTATCACAGTTAGTTTTGTAAATAATGAGCCGCCGACCTGTTAACAGCACGCTAACTCTCGTCGTTAGCGTCGGGATTATCAACAAATATCGAGGCGATTTCTTATAACGCTAATTGAACTGCTAAAGGGTAGCATTCAATATAAGATTTCTTCTTTGAAACAATGTGACAGTACCATTTGAAGTATTTCTTTTTAATGAACAATAAGAAATCTTTGTTGGAATAATATAATTATGAATTTAAGTATTGTAAGCTTTCTAATTACCGTTTATAGGTTAGTTAGTGATATATTTAGTAATTAATTAAGAGCATAAAGTTGCTCAATAGTCTGTGTTCAAATTTCTTTGGAGTCATTTTTTAATTAAAAGTATACTTCATACTTTTATTAATTAATTGCAACTAAGTATGTGCAAGGCATTTGGGTATAGACTTTGTCCCACCACCAACCAGGTTCGTCAGCAAAACTCCCAAATTCAGAACAAGCGGCTTGAATCATTTAACATAAAGCTTTCTGATCAAAACCTAGCACATGATATGAAAATGAAATGTAATTAATTTTGTACAATATAATTGATTTTGTGAATTAAATTGCGATTGCGAGATTGCGAGAGATTACCTAATAATACAAATCATTGAATTTAAGTCCACATATGTAAGATATTGATATAGTTTGTCTTTGCCATTAATTATTTTCAGTAAATTTTCCTATGTTAACCAATTTTGTTTTAATTCAATATTTAATTCTTGTTACCTACTCGTAGGCATAACTGATCTGAATTGGTAACAAAATTTGCACATAACTATGATGAGCTAGATTTTTATATGAAAAGTGTTATAACAAAGTAATATTTCTAGATTTAATTATTTGTAGACCTCGACTTGCGTGTTATGGACATAAACTAGTTAGAAGAGGAATTAATTAATGCCAATAACATATATGCGTAACAAAATCTCAACAGTGCACCCACGATTACAATTATACAAACAGACCACAAAAACTGTTCGAGCAATAATTTACTGTACATCTAAATTAAAGCCTCTACAGGGGCCGCACGGCACTGTGGTGTGCATTACTATATTAACCGATTGGAAATATTACGACGTAGCATCATGTAGCCGCGCCCACGCTCTTAGCATGATCACTATATTAAAGTACGAATACTCGCATATTGTTGTTATTTGCATAAAGGATTGCCGGTTGGGCGCCGCGTGTGTGGCGCGCTTCTGTCCCTATATGTCAGCACCAGGGCTAATTGGGGTTTCAGGAACACTCGTTAAGAATTAAGTGCCCAGGCCCCGAGCAAACGAGACGATTGCATTTGCAGCCTGCACTTAAAGTCCAAATCCATCATTCTGATTGTTGGATCTCGTGTCTTATGAAATAGATGACTTTGCGGGACCCGAAATTAAGCTATCGACGAATAACGAGCTGATGTCTCCATCGTATCATCATCTGCATTACTTTAATGCAAATTTTAGCCGCATTCGGACTTGGTGTTCATCTTTGTCATGAATGTCATTATTAGTTAAGTAAAAGTTATGCTTTCCAAGTATATCCAACCAGATAAGACCACATCGTACGACAAAGTAACGAAACCCTGTTATTAAAGTTGACTCGTGCTGAACGTGTTCGGGAAATACCATTAAAGGTTGCAGTTTACATAGAGGTCAGGAATTTGGCTGCGAATTTTATATGAGTAAATATTAGGTCGGGGAAAAAGTCTTTTCGCATAACGTAGGTATAAACTTATTATAAAATTTTTTTGACTGTACTATTTGTGTCTGGCTGGTTTTGGTAACATTAAAAAGGTTCCATTATAAAGAAAAGAAAAAAATAAAAAAAAGTTGTTTCCCGCTATTTTTCATTTGTTTTTCTCTCCGTAAAAATGAGTGAATCTAATGAAGAAATTCGATACATTTTAAAATTTTATTATAAAAAAGGCAAAAATGCAACTTAAGCAGTGAAAAAAATTTGTGATGTTTATGGACCTGATGCAGTGTCAGTAAGAGTAGCACAAATTTGGTTCAAACGTTTTCAGTCCGGAAATTTTGATGTTAAAGATGCACCTCGCTCTGGTCGCCCTGTTACGAATAAAATGGACGCCATTTTTGAAAGAGTGGAGCAAGATCGGCATATTAGTAGTTACGATGTAGCTGAAGAACTGGGAATTGACCACAAAACAGTTTTGACCCATTTGAAGAAAGCTGGTTATACAAAAAAGCTCGATATTTGGGTGCCACACGAGCTCACTCAAAGAAACTTAATGAACCGTGTACTCATTTCGAATTCATTATTGAGACGTAATGAAACCGAGCCGTTTTTGAAGAGATTGATAACTGGCGATGAAAAGTGGATCACGTACGACAAGAACGTGCGAAAAAGGTCGTGGTCGAAAGTTGGCCAGGCTTCACAGACTGTGGCCAAACCTGGCCTAACACGAAATAAGGTGATGCTGTGTGTATGGTGGGATTGGAAGGGCATTGTTTATTATGAGCTTTTACCGCCCGGCAAAACCATCGATTCTGATCTTTACTGCCAGCAACTGATGAGATTAAAGGAAGCAGTCGAGAGAAAACGGCCGGAATTGATCAACAGGAAGGGTGTGGTCTTTCATCACGATAACGCTAGACCACACACATCTTTAGCCACTCAGCAAAAATTAAGAGAGTTCGACTGGGAGGTCCTAGTGCATCCACCATATAGCCCTGACCTTGCGCCTTCAGATTTTCACCTGTTTCGGTCTCTGCAGAATTCTTTAGGTTCTGTAAGGTTGACCTCAAGAGAGGACTGCCAAAACTATTGGTCCCGTTTTTTTGATCAGAAGTCCCAAAGTTTCTACAGTAACGGGATAATGTCTCTGCCCACAAAATGGCAGAAAGTTATTCAACAAAACGGTACATATATATTGTAAATAAATGTAAATAAACTTTGAAAAAAATGTCTTGACTTTTCATACAAAAATACGAAAAGACTTTTTCCCCAACCTATTAATAAAGAAATAAATATTTTCTGACAATTACACCAATTATTTTAGTTCTAAGATAAGTACCACATTTCCTATTTTGATATAAGAACTTGTTCTATGGACACTAAATAACGGATAAACATAAATAAATACTTTTTTGTCGATAAATATTTAAAATACATAGGAATACACCCAGACCAAATATTCATGTTTATGACCTACTGCCTCGAGAGCGGAGTGCAGGTATACTGACCTCCACGCCATATAGGTAGTTATGGCCGACGAAGTATTAAACTGTTTTCGTGACGAAGTATTAAAAGTAACTGATTTCCAGGCAATGTTATAAAAACTATTTAAGCAAAGTTCGTTTTACACCTTATAGATTAATAATAAATGTATTAGGTGTTAAGTTATCTACAAAAGTAGTAGAGTCTACGAGAGGAGGCCGATTTAGTGCCAAATATTCACCCGCCATATAGTTTTAACTTTGTAACTGTAAATATATAGTGTTAACTGTCAGGATTTTTCATCACTAACCATTAATGTTTCGAAGGTATAAACTGTTAACTTACCATCGTAAGATGTCTCTTCAAATTTTGAAGATGAAACGTTGTTGGCAAATTATAAGGAGTCTGGTAGACATTTATCAGAGATCAGAAGCGCTGAACGCTTATAAGATTTTCAACTCAAACCTAATTTCGTAATCTGTCATTAAAAATAATTATAAAGATTATAAAGTTGTGAAATATCATGTCATACGAAGCAGACAATGCAAAAAAATTTAATTGAATTAGGACTGTAATAATATTTCAAATACATTGATGCACATCAATATGTCAATTCACTAAAAACCTTATTATAGAGTCATTTATTATACGTGTCCTGTTAGACGCTGAGACAATTAAGATATTTCAATGATATTTTATTTAAGAGCTTGCAGAAAATCTTGCAGTATGATGTTATAGGGCTGTGAATGAATTACGATATCGATATCCAGTTTACTAAATTAATGACTCAGATCGACGCATCGCGGTGATATTTATGAGCGAAATTTGTCTCCCTGTCGCACGGTGTCTCATTACCGTGTTGCCGACAAAGCGGCGGCCGACCGACATTTGTCAATGCAGCAGTTGCAAATAGCTAAACTCTTTATAACCAACAATTACTTACTTACCGTGATTCTTTATTCCTTAATTAGTGGATCGTGGTTTGCACTTAAAGGACTTAGTTAAGAAAATTTGCTCAATCAATCTGTTTTGGGTATATTCTTTTATGGTAAAAACAACGTACTTTTTGGAATAAAGTGGTGTGAAGAATGCGCTTATTAAGTGCAGTTGAGGTGGTTGAGACGTCTATCAATTTGGCAGACGCCTGCGCAGTGGGCCGCTTAGCATTCAGAGCGGCAGACGCGACAACGGCCGGCCGGCGCGCGCGCACTTCCGCGCTCCCTCATTATAGTGATGGACTTCTGTATCAATATTAATTTATGATATTAAAATTTCATACAGCTTTTTGGCTCGTGCACCTGGTTGTACTTTATTATAATATGATTGCATAACTGAGATCACGCAGGCTACTTTTTCTTTTGGTGATTTTCGATTTTATATTATTAATTTGTAACTTTGTCAGGAACTAAGCGGAATGGTTAATTTTGTAATAATTAATTTATATCAATGAACGATGATAGATTGGATTAAAGTTTGCCCGACCGAGCCTATTCTGGGAAACAAATAATTCTGGGAAAAAAGTATTCATTCATGCATTAAACAATAAAATATATTGTAATATTCATAATTATTTTAAATGTTACTTAAGTTTGGAAACAAACTATGTAGCCTATCCAATGATAATATTAATAAAAAAGTTTTGTTGCATTGCGGAATTATTAACAAAAACAATTTAATAGTCTGAATGTTTCCTATATATTTACAAAAAAGTATGTAAGTGTGTATATTTTTTGTATTATTCTTTGTCCTTTCCTCTTTAAGAGAAGACCTGAGCCACAGAGCCATGTAGTGGAATTTAGATGGGCTGAAATGATGATGAGGATGGTGATTTGTTGTCTGATATTAAAAAAAACTATTTGAAAAAATAACAAAAGAAATCAGTAGATATTTGCATTCACGTCAAACTCTGACCCAGTGTGAAACCCCGACAATGGAGCTAAGAAACTATTACCTGAGGTATGGGCACATGTGAGCGTTCCCAACATAATGTTTGTGCACTTAATGTGGATTCCCAAAGACGCCCTCAGTAAATAAGGGCTGTTTACGACGCCGCAGAAAGGAGGCGGTATGCCATTGTGGCAGCTCTCGAACTAAGTTTATTGGCTAATTTTGTTCAATTAAATTGTTCTCGTTGCTGTTGCAGACTCCGGCACGTTTTAACGCCTCGGAAATTATTGCGATAGATAGCTTAATGGGCGTTGCACACGATGAAAGCTGCTGCTATAATTTAGCTGTATCGTCTTTGGATCGGGTCCAAGAATGGACACTTTTCGTTATAAATTCCAGGACCTAAACCATAACGTTTTAATTTTGAACCCATTTTGACTTCGGTATTTTTTTTTTAATCGTCTACAAAGTAGGCGAAAATTTTGTTTATAAAATCTGAAAGAGTACGCCTAGGCCCCTCAACTGGTCTGCACATTGACGAGGTGGGAGGCGCGAGTATCTCCCGGTAGGGCAGAGGAGCCGCTAGGGAAAAGGCAACACCCAGAGACCGGCGACCCTGGATGGCCTTAGTACTGACTACCGGGGGGAAACTAAGGGGGACCTGTGGAAGGCGCAGTGGGCAGGCCAGTAGAGCCCACCACGCAGTGCCAGGAGGGTCTGAAGCGGCGGTGGCAGGGAGCCCCTGCTTTCTAACCATAGACCCTCTGAGAAGTCGGCCACATTCGCTATGGTCGCAAAAGGAAGGTCGGAGGAAGTCCTCCCCGTTTTGACCCGGGGGACTTTCGCCGCGGGCGGGGTATTTAACGCTGCAACCCAGGTACTGACACCCCACCTTTTACTCAAAAAACGGCGGGCGTCGTCGGAAGATTATTAGTGGGTCTTCAACTCTGATACGTGTGGTACGCGTGGCTGGCGCTGCACCGATAGAAATTAATGACCGACATTTATCAACCAATATCTCGGATTGCGGAATGACATCGAAAGATTCGATTTGATTACCATCAGGTGAGACTCCACTTCGCCTTGTCACTCCTTGAAACAAAGAAACATAAACATATTTATATAAAACCGTCATAAAGCCCATAAGTTCTGTTAAAAATACAATTAAAAACCTCCAACCAAATTAAACAGCAGTCCTTTCAATTTAGATAACTCAAAGGGTTAAAATTGAACGTTTTAATATGTTAATGTGCATTCGACTACTCAAAATCGGACGGGAGGTGGCTTCCAAACAGTGGACTATCTGCCAAGCTCATGCTGCGAAGCCGATAAGATATTTCATCATAATATTGTCCTAGGGACAATACTATTAAAGCCTTTGTCGTTTACTAAAAAAAAGTATTTCACTATGTGTGGAACGCGTCATGCTGACAACGCCTTTCACAAACCGTCTTTAATAGAATTTTATTTTAGCCCTGATGGTTATGCGCATAGTTGATAGTATCGTGCTGTTATGAATGTTGACATGAATTAACAAACGCATAAAAGGGTTCGTTGAAAACTTGAAATTCAAGCAATTATTTGTCATGAGATATTAAAAATTATGGGAGATGTATTTTACGGCTTTTGTAAGGAGCAAAAACCAATTTTGTTTTTAGTAACTTAACAAACCTACTGCAGTACATATTTAAAATTATGGAAATCATTTTGTCTTCTATGTACGCTGTTTTCTTTAGTTATTACTTGCTTCCGTCGGTTTCACCTGCGAGACCAAAAGATTATTCGAGCCACTTATTTTCTAAAAATTGTTGTGAGTTTTATTCTTTACTTTTATTTTAAACGTTTGCTTTTCACTCCTTTGCGGGAAGATTTTTAGAATTAAAGCTATTCTATGTTAATTTCAATCAAATCGATTCAGTGGTTTAAGTGTGAAACAGAGAAAAGGACATAAAAATCACAATATTAGTATGGTTGTATAATTATAATTTAATTTATAATTAAAAAACACGGTTCCACAGAGTTCCGTAATAAACCAAAATATTTAAAATGTCTAATAACCACCTTAATAGATAAAAACATTTATAAATACAATAAGGATTACTATGAATCATTATAAACACACAGTTTATCTTTTTTATCTACATTAGAAGCTTCAAAAATTATACCTGTAATTTTGGCACAGTAGCGAATAAATCTATAATTCTTCAGGTAAAAAATCAAAAAATGTCAAAAAATTGCCAATGCCACCGTTCAAAATCGTATAGACATAAAACATGTCAAAGCAAGCCGAAATGTCTGCAACTATAAATCTAAGGACATCAACGCCTACTTGTTGAAAAAACATATAAAAATTATGTTTAATAGTCTCGTGAGAACTGTCGCCCACCACCCACTGAGGAGGTTTGTTAAATATTTTAATTGCGACGCTAAAAAGACCCCAAACTTTATATCTCGTAAATCAAAGCCGTGTCCACGGTAGTCCTGCTACCATCTCTCGACAACGGGACGAAACTTTAACTGGCAGTAAATAAGCCGTAGGATATGAGGGACGCCGTCGGTTAATCTTTAACGAAATTTAAGAAAAACTATTCTCCTTTACTATTATTAGCACATCACCGTTGGATCGTGAAAGTCTTTCGTACAGGCAAGGGCACCGATTAGAATCATTGCTTACCGCCCCGTCATTTTGATTTTTCGCTTCCGAAAGTTTATATAATTTGTTATATTTACCCCGAATGGTTTAATCGATGGATAGATAAAAACTGTAATCTAACTTTAAACTATTTTGGGAACGAAATATTTGGAACTATATACGACCTCCCACGCGATCTTAGAAAACGTCCTTTAAATATGATATCACTTCCATCATTCGCTCTGTCATTATAGTAGTTAAAAAGCTGGCTTCCGAAAGGAAAAAAGTCTTGTAATTTCGTGTCATGTATGACGGAAGTCTCATTCTGCCCGGGTCGAAAGTCATTCGAAATCCATCATTCACCCACAACGAGATAATGCATATTATAAAAACTGAAATTTCCGAGTCAATAAACGGCAGTGTTTGTTTTTCTAACAGGAAACTTATATGATTTTTGTAAAAAGTATTTGTAAAAAACTAAATGGCGGCGTGCGGGTGGCGGCTGACGACAGTTTTAAGTAGTTGTAACTCGATACGCGAGTCCAGTAGTTTGTTTTCTTTCGTACTCGGAAGGCGATGAGATGATCATATTATTTTACCATAGATCGTTTATGAGTGTTTATGCCGGCCGTCTTAATGTTTATAGGACAGATACCAAATTAGCTGTAAAACTATTTTTTGAGCTCATAAACTTTTATTTCCGTCATGAAGAAGCAAACTTGTAAACAGCTTTATCTTTACCTAAGTTCTAATGTAATGCACAATTATTTTTGTGTATTTAATGTCTGTTTGAAGCAAAACATCAAAAATATTGATTATTCTTTAGAATATCGTGCAAATATCGCTAAGTTAATATATATTTAACAGTTTTGAAATTAAATCAGGCAACGCTTATGACGCACCTAAAATATTATATTAACAAATTAATCAAAAAAAGTTACTAGAACCTACTTACTTAGGCATGATAATCATTCACAGAGATTATTCCGTGAGATCGATAAAATGACCGAGGGTTCCATTTTCTTGCATGTGTGAGTGGGCGCTACAGGGAAGAGGTCACGTGGCAAAACCCTCCGCTCAACCCCTATTAAGATATTGCATCTCTTTCACTCTGACCATAAAATTCACCATCGGAATGGGACAGAGAAACTGCATTTGTGTGCGACTGGCAGCGCGGGCTCAAACATCTGCCGCCACTGATATTTTTTGGTCGGTTGAGTTAAAACGGAATAATAATAACACAATGAGATCTAATCGAAAGCCTCTTGTAATTTAATTGCCTATCTTAGCTTATTTATCGGTAGCATTGGCATGAGAATGTATACATCAAATTCATTAGAGCAACATTAGCAAATAAGCACCAACCTATATCTGCATTTCATTTTCTTATGGCTAATAGAGACATAATTATTACATTTACTTAATAAGTGATTACCAGGAGTATAAGCATCAAATCTCTGACGAACATAAAAGTTCCATGTAAGCGGCAATAGGCTCGCCACCCATTACGTCGCCCCAGCATTATAATTGGCGAAATGTGGGCGAATAATATGCTTCTGCCTACCCCTTTGGGTAAACATGCGTGATTTTATGTAGAAGCTTCAAATTAATAAGATTTATATTCCTATTTGAAAGTGTTCACGACTAGGAACATTCGCCTGTAATGTAATATTTCGATTCGATTTTGAATCTTACATTACAATAATGCCTTCCTGACTTGGCGAGCCTCCGCCCGACACTTTCGAATTAAAACATTTAGTGCACATGGGTGTTTTAAGTTGTATTCAAAATGACAAGTTGCGCATATCATCAAGTTTCGAACTGTAATGCTTGGTTCTACTCACTTACAAATGCCGAAATATGTAACATTACAGGTTGTGCACTGTAATGCTCAATTATGTTCCCTTACTGGTTGGTACGAGTGTAATGCTCGAATTACTTACATTACATTGAAGGCAAACGCTTTCGAAGAATCTCAAACTTCTCTCCTAATCGGAGCATTCGTTGTTAAGTCTCACATCTATTCCCAGAATTTCCGTTAGACTTTTAGATACTTAGGATGTGATTGATTGTAGAAATTCTACCGTCTGGTTTGTGGGTCAGTTAATGTATATTATCTTAACGCTAAAAAGCAAATTAAATTATTATTCCCACACAAAGAAGCTATGAAATATGCATGTAACGGTTTCTTTATAGAAAACGAGACCAAATAATTGAACGGAACTGCTTCAAGAGGACTTGATCCCATACATCCCGAGGCTTAATTATTTAAAGCTTTAAACATTCTATGTCTTTAGTAATAGGGTTGAGAGTTAAGGGAACGTGCGATTTGGCAATAGCAAAAGTGTTTTTGTGTTAATAAGAAGTTTGGTGGAGCTCATTGAAAACGAATGCAGTTCGAAGGTCTCTTGAATTGAGTCCCGACTCCCGAGTTGCCCCACGTCTGGTGAGGAACAATGGGAATGAAAAGGACATTGTGCGAAATGCCGACATGGACCGCTCTCAATGCAACCTCACCTGACCTCATATTTTGCAGTGAGAGATTATGTGTCGCTATACGAAATTTATTTTTTGATGGAGTGAGCTATGGTGGCAGTATCATAACTTTATCTTCTGTACTTCTGTAAATTATTTTAATTTGACGTTAGATTATTGAATTACCATTGTTTTATTTTTGACGTTAGATTACTGTTGTTCGATTACTATAATTTACGAAGTTTTATTAATTTTTATTTCATATTACGTTAGTTCAGTTTATGTTGTGTTTAATTTGTAACTTATATTGAATTTGATGTGTAATTTACATTTTATGATTGTCGTAATTATATTATAAAAACTGCATGCCGGTGTATCAGATACACTGCTCTGTAAGCAGGCACGTAATATTGTAATTAAGTAATTCAAAAAGTACTAATTTGATCCGAGATTTGTTATAAAAAAAAAATTGAAGTTTCAAAATTATAAGAAACGTGATCTCATTTTGTTTCTCAAGTTATAAAATAGACAATCAAAACATTTAATTCAGACAATATGAGTACCTAAACGATATATGAGTAGGGGTCATAACAACCCAGTTTTCAATATGTAAATACAGTGTTTTTGTTCACTCTAATGATACAATTTGTATCGTATATTTTACCCACCCTACCTGACATTCAGTTTAACAACAAAATCAGATTTTAAGTGTCTTCTGTTTAAATAAAATAAAATCTCCTTATCATATTGCTCAAAAAGACCACTTTATTGATATGCAAAATGATTGAGCAAAGCATTTAGATAAATTTTTTCTATAATACGCTATGCAAAAAATGTTAAGCCTTACCAAGCGCAGTTGAATAGTCATCTTATAAAAGACTAAGAAATCGGGGCAATTCAATTCCTCCATAGAATTGTAGCCTAGCCTAGTCACCTAAAGCGAGCTAACCCTTTCTGTGCTGACCTTAGTTATTTAATTTTCAAGTTGAAGGTTTCTCTTTGTCCTGTTCTAATAAAGGCGGTCTGGGTCACAGACTCAATGGGCTAGCTATTTCAAGGCAACTTGAATTGAGATAGGTCTTAGACGGAAAGTCGCCCTTTTCAAAGCACAGCTGTTTTGATAATGATTTAAATGCACAGGTTAAACCCAATAATTGTGTAACGTCTAGACGGTTGCTATTGACTGAACTTTTTTGTTAACAAACAATTAATACAATATTTCTTATATGGAATGCTGTTTGTTTCTTCTGCCAAATAAAACCACTTTAGGTACTTAATACTGTTTTTCAATTTGCAGTGTATTGTAACCTGTATATAGATGCTTGTGGTTTTTTGTAAGTAAGTACCTACTTAAATGCTATTCTGAGTTTAAAAGTTATTAATTAAATAACAGGTTAGTTTTGTGTGGAGTATAATTATCTAAACAATTAACATGATTTAACGCACATTAGTAAATAAAGTCACGATGCATACTGAACTCAAAGAGCAAGGCAAAAGGATTTACATTAAATGTAATGTATAAAATTAAATGAAGAAAAGGTTTAAACAGAAAATAACCATTATTTTTAACATCAATGAACAATGTTACTATCTTTCAAGATTTAATGCAAACAAAATTTTAAGACACAAACATAGAGTATGTCTCACACCACACCCTAAACACTCCAGGTTGACACAGATTTCTCCTTTCCCCTCATATTCCCATATGGTTCAGTTAATTTTAGCTCCGCATAACCTGATGCCAGTTAAGCCACATGTTCGCAAGATGGTGTACCTCACCTTACTGAGCGGATTGAAAAAATGCCACATCTTGTATTACAGGATGCACTTTTAAGTATTAGGAACAGTGCTTTTGAAAGGATACACTAATCCTAATTATTGCCAGTACGTATGTTTACATTTAAAAAATTAAGCAAGCGCCTACAAGACAAAGCAACCCTTTAAACTTGCGCGGCGACATTGCCTTCAATAAGATTATAGGCGTCTCCCAAGATATGAAGTTATTATGAGCTTACAAATTAATTTTTAGAAATGATTTATCGTTTTTATCCATAATTTAGTAAATTTATAACATATTTTGCTTTTGAAGATAAAAACTGGTTTAACTATAGCATGATCCTATTCGGGCTACCGCTAACAATTTGATTTATTCTAGTAAAAAAAATCATTTTATAACTAGGTATATACAGCTTCGTAAATGCAAAATTTAAAAGTAAAAAAAGACTTTCGGTAGCGGAGGTCAGACGGCAGTCGCTCCGTGTACCTACTAACTATAATTCTGCCAAATCCAGTTAGACCAGTAAGCAGACCCTGGGTCCTTAGCGTAAGTTTTAGGAACAACCGGGATAAATAGTAGGATGTTAATACTTTTGAAAGTGATATAGTTTTCTGAAATAGCGTCATAATATCTTTAGACGACTGTATCTAAAATGTCCTTCTTACACGCGATTCGGTTAATGGCTGGTATCATAGCTAATTATATCATGTTATATTTTATTGGAACAGATAATTTTTATCGGAGATAAAAGTATTTGAATAACTGATGGGAGCCGTAGTATCTATTTACTTATGTATTTTTATCACAATAATATCGTAATATCAAAGATAACTTTAACATTATTTTAATTCAAAATCACCGAATATTACAGCGCTCGCGTGCCTTTATCTACATGACTAACAAGATTTTATTATTTTTGTCAGAATAAAAACTAGCGGATGACCCAGGGTTCAGGTTTCCTTGGTATCTGAAATAATCTGACTCAGTGATAAACATAAAGATGCATACTTATTTTTTAAATTACCCCAATTATGTAGTTCTTTGGACTGATAATGTTATGACTACTACATAACGGATGAACCATTTCTTTGTAAATACATAGGACACCCACACTTAGCTCAAATACGCAAACAAATATTTGATCCTATCCTTCAGAGAAATACCATGCATAGCCCTCTCTCCTTAGCTCGCTGAGCGACTTTAAACTGTTGAACCAGTCGTGCTGTTAGTGTCCATGTTTCGGCACTGGAAGTGCCATAACCATAAGTAATAATTAATTTGTACATTTAAAACGCTCATAGCGTTATTACATGCTTGGAAACGATCACAAAGTTAATCAGACTTCACAGAGGTCAGTCATTGGACCGATAGTGTAGCAATTGTCATCGAGCGGTTCGATGGTTAGAAAAGCACGCCTCAAACCCTGTTGATCGTTGGCCCCAGTAATTACTATAATAATGCGGTAGTTGAGTCAGAAGCCGCTTGTCTTCGCTAAACCGCACTTGCCAGCAAGGTGGATTGTAACGTGAATCTCTGTCACCTTGGTTAAAGAGAGGAGGACCGTGCTCAATAGTGGGACATTTTTAGGGCTGATATGATAAGGAACTATAAATATAAATGAAAACTAAAAAGTTTTCATGGTAGTAACAACGAATTTAGAAAAAAAATAAAACACAAACCCAAGGAAAGGTTATCTTTTTTTATCCTCGTTCGTTATTATCTTCGGAATTTAAAAGTATGTTATTTTTTTTTAATGTGACACGTTATATTGACCACATATTGTCGGATAGTAAGCAGTCTATGCAGACAGATAAAGTAAGTGCGTTCCGTAGAAAAACACGCTAACAGGCGCACCGACTCTTTACGGCGGGAGCCGTGATAGGGCGCCGTGCAGCAGAAATCGTAATAATTTAAGTTCGCCATAACTTCAAAACCAAACGTCAAATTTTGATCATTCACAAACCAAATGTTATCTACATAAACTGTACTTAGTGATAAAATTTATTTTTTGGATTAATAGAATAAATAACATAAATGCGTTTAAATGAAGTCCAAAAAAATTAATTAATTAATTTAAATAAAAAAATGGTTATTGTGCCTCATTCGACATAGGTAGGTATAGTATGTCGCGAACTTTTTAGTAGATATTTATAATAAGGTCTACAATTTATTAGTACATATTGTCGTTCTATCTTTTATAGTTTAGGCAGCGTACGCAAAATGAGTAACTGTTTAGGTTGATTTGTTACGCTTTGTGTCCGAAAAACCAAAATATCTTACGGAACCCTTTTTTTTTAAATTAAAATATAGCCTATGTTACTCAGGGATAATGTAGCTTTCTAATGAAAAAGAATTATTAAAATCGGTCCAGTACTTTTTGAGTTTATTCGTTACATACAAAAATTAAAAACTTTCCTCTTTATAATATTAGTGTAGATTTCGAGTATTGGTAGATCTTGATTTTAATGCATTGATACTAGAGTTGAAATAATGACTTCAATCTACACAATATTGTTTTAAATGCTTTTTATGGAGATTGTCAGTTCCTGTGGGACCCGCGAACGAAGTCACATGCTGCATCATTAAAAAGTACGATTTTCAATTAAATTCAGAGAACTACTTTTTAAATAGTAAAAATAATAATATAATTTACACATATTACTACTATAGATTTGAAGCGCTCGTAGCTCCGTGGTGCTTGGTGGTCGGAAACGATCGCCGAAGTAAAGCAGAGATTACAGAGGTCAGTCCTTGGATTGATGAACGTTTGTGTGGCATTTGATATCGAGCGCTTCCGTGCTTCGGAAGGCACGTTAAGCAGTTGGTCCCGGTCAGTACTAAATGTGATAGTCGTTAAGCCATGTTAGAGGCCTAAATAAGCGGCTTGAAAAATTCTAACAGCAGGACGCCATACACCTGCCTCCGCTAATCCGCACTGGGTTAGCGTGGTGGAGTATGACCCAGTACCCTCGCACGTTGGTATGTAGGACAGTAGGCTCGTGCTCAGTAGTGGGAAGTAAATGGGCTGAGATGATGATGACTTCTAAGGAAGAGGGAAATTATTAATTATCTATGGAACATTAAAATATCTACACAAATTTAACCTTGTAAACATTGTAATAGACTTCATTCAAATGAATTGCATATAAGATATATGTACTGTATCATATTACTAGTGATATATTCCCAGTTTTCTTCGCTGTAAAAGTTATCTTTTCTTTTACACATACTTACAAATATTTCTGTACAAAAACATTTAAAAACGTCTTGGTAAACTCTTTACAGATATTAAAAACTTGCTAATTTCAAACAGTATGTACATTATATATACCTACTTTTCCGTTGTACTATTAAAAACACAACCTCTACTTAGTGCCGTTAACTAAAATGTTTTAAGACATTTACTTTGAAGCTTTGAAGTAATAAGTTATTAGCAAAAAAAAGTCTATAGTGTCAATGCCAAAAGGAGTAATTAACTAATTTGTATTGTTAAACTATCAGTTGTCCTAGATTGGATAATTTTCATCAAGCACAAATACAATCACGCCAACACGAACCTATAGAAATCGTATCACAAAAGAATCATCTTGCAAAGAAGTAGTCAAAGAAAATTCGATTTTATTGTTCGAAGTTAAAGTTTATTGTGAGTGTTGTTTGTAAGTTTGTCTATTTTGTGATAGATATAAAAGGATAGTGGCGCGTGCCCATACGAAGTGAAAAGGGCGGTAAGCAGCTGTCGTTACGAGCACTCACACATAGATATTAGAAAAAGATAAATGTTTATTGGTCGCCATGTGTTTCCACAATATCTGTATCAGCTGATCATACTAGGGTTTTCTAGAAATGAGGCGTCCAGCCATTTCTCTATCATAATAATTAATTACTTGATAATAATATACTGACGACCACGAATAAATAAATAATAAATATTTTCTAACAATTACACCAATCAAGTTCCAAGATAAGTATCATTAAGAACTTGTGTTATGGATACTAAATAACGGATATACATATATACTATTTTTTTGTAAACAAATACTTAATATACATAGGGAACCGCCCAGACCAAAACAAATATTCATGTTTATGCACACATATATTTGTCCTGTGTGGGAAACGAACCCACGACCTTGGAGCGGAGAGCGGGTATACTCGCTACCACGCCATATCGGTCGCCAAAATCGAATGATTTTAGATAAGTAGACTCCACTACGTTAAAATTTAAATTTCACAATACAGAATGCAGATCTCTCTCAGATTGTTATTATAAATCACATAAATTTGAAAGAGTCAGAAAATATCATCATCATGATCATATCAGCCTTATAAAGTCCACTGCTGAACAGCCTCCCCAATAGGATACATTCTATTGGGGATATCTGCCCATAATTAATACAAAGGGCATACGGGTTAGTGATCGCAGTTCAAGCCAGAACGCAGGATGACGCTGCTGCCCATCATCCGGTAGGATTTCTCTTCGTCGACTCTTACGGCTCCCCGTGAGATGAGAGGAGGATAACAGTAGTCTAGGCGGATATCAAACGACACAAAATATTACATTATCTTTATATTTCCTTAAAAGACTTATAATATAAACTAGCTTTGAAATTTGAAAAACGAAATAAGAAAATATGTATTATCTTTAGCTTTTGATCTTAATATCAAAATAAAGAGTAAAAAAAGAGAATTCGGTTGATTGTAAGTGATGGTTGTTTCGTAAAATTACTATAAAAATAATGCTAAACGTTATACTATACCCAGAAAACTTCTTTATTCTTAATTTTTTTACATGACTCACACCTTATTTTGACCATATTTTTAACGTAATCACCTACCCCGCTACTTTTTGACTTACGTAGTACAGAAGTGTAGTGTAGTGTATAAATTAAACAGCTTAACATCGCGTAAGAATATCTCTATGACGCTTAACTGTATTCGGAGAAATCGTAAAGTATAAATTGTATCAACGGTGAAACGGCGCGGCGGTGGGGCATGTATTGTGATCAAACTACGCTTCCCCAATCCGCCCCTTTGAAAGAGCATGTGTGCAACTAGTAAGTACCCCTGTCGATCCCCCCGCACCCGCGATCAACCCCAGGTGCGTCGCGTGGCACGCGCCATTCCTGTCGCGGCCGGCGCTCTGACGCCATCTAAGCCTTCTATCATACAAATATACAGTTATCCTCAACTACGTGACCCGATCAACACCAACCCGGCGGCACTAATCAGAAAGTAAACAATCGTAACATGCTAAAACGGCAACTCATCGCGAAGAAATGAGTTCGATAGGCGTCGTTGTCTTCCGCAACTCCGCGCAGGTGCTGCAGGAATCCGTGAATAATACCGTAAATATTTTAAACAATGATTCCAATCAAAACGTGAGGAGAGAAATCATTATTGTGCGCAAAAAACAAAAGGTACCATCTCCACCAACCGTATCAGTGAGTTCATTAGTTCGAGCAGTGGATCCGACAGCAATTTATAACGCCGCGAAGAGACCGAAAATCAGAGAAAACAGCATCGATGATGCAGGGAGGTCACCGACGCCTTTAGCAGTCGCGAGACGTAATGCGCGGGAAAGAAATCGAGTGCGTCAAGTGAACGACGGCTTTGCCGCTCTGCGTCGGCATATTCCTGAAGAAGTGGCCTCTGCCTTCGAAACTGCCAACTCCAACAGAGGACCAAACAAAAAGTTAAGCAAAGTAGAGACGCTGCGTATGGCTGTGGAATACATTCGAAATCTGGAATGTCTCCTGAACATTGGACATGCCGACAAAGAAAACTTAGGTCGCCCTTCAATGGAATCATTTCCGTCACCGGCCTCTTCTTCACCAAGAGACAACAGTCAAGAGCGATGCTACTTTTCTCTAAATTCTCCAGCTATCGATGACGAAGACATGGATGAAGAAGACTTAGATGGATCTTTCCAGCACATTCCTCAACACTCTTACGTCGAACTTCCTGCTTCGGAAACATTCCAGGTGGTGACGACTCCACATCTGTACGAAGAAGAAGAAGTTGGGCAACCTTTGACACCATCGTCTGATTTGCTTGGCTCTGATGAAGTGAATACACATCTACTTGATAATCATTTCACGTTTCCAAATTCCGCCGAACAGTTCTCAGTGATTCCTGAACAGTCGTATATAAGTGAGTCTGACATGCCAGTGAACGATAGTGATTTCGAAGTGAAATACGCTGATTCCTTACATCACCAAATTCAACACGGATACAACGGCGATACATTATTGGGTATGGAAACGATAAATCCTGATTTAATAATGGCTCAAACCCAAATGAAATTTAAGGAAGTTGATTCGAAATTTGTCGATTATAGTGACGTAGAATTAAAAAAAGAGCTTCCTGATATCCAAGTGACTCCTGAAGATCGTGAACAGTTCGAGGAAACACTAAAATGGTGGCAAGAGAAAACGCGACAAGTACGTCCATTGTCTAAGAAGTGTAATTAACTAAACTAATTAACATTTATTGCTCTATGATAATTAAAGCTAGTTGAATTTCAGATATTTTATTATAATGTAATTATAGTATGTAATGAAATGTACAGCTGTGCCAAAGTCGGTTGTGTGCGCGGGCGCAAGGTGTTCCGTAACGGTCGCTATAATAAGCGCGCGCACTTATAATGTCCGTATTTGAGTTAAGTTCAATTTAATTATAAAACTTATACTATCAAAAATGTTTGTTTTTAATAGTTTAAATAAAATTGTATATGGAGGCACTAACTTAGACTACTTAGAAAGCTGTAGGAAACTGTACAAAAATAAGTATTTTTAAATTATTACAACTTATTTAAAAATAAGAAAGAATCAGTTCTCTAGAACAATTGTACTCTTTCTCGGGGCATCTACGTTTAATACAAATTAGTTAAGTTTAGGTACTAGTAATATATTTATTATTATAATTATAGTGCCTTGTAAATGATAATTATTGTGATGTTAATATTAAACTTTTTAAATGAATTAACCATTGAAATTGTAACGTAAATAATATCTTACGTTTGAATACATATCTTTATATTTTGTACATTGAATTTTTATTTGTACCCAATCACATATTCGTTCAAAAAAAAAAACAATACTTTTAAGTCGACTTTATAAGAACTTTTCATGTGTTAACTTTAATTGATTTTGTAAATAGGGACATTATATAATAGTCCCATTTATTTATTTAGTATGTACACAAAAAATACAATACTTGTTATGTATTTCTTTGACCTTATCAAAAAAACTGCTTTAAGCTACTGCTTATTTTAAAAGAAAAAACTGAAAGGTGCATCAGCCAATATGTTTTTCTAAACATTCTCAAATACTAACTAATGATTAGGATCAACCCATTAGAAGCACATTCCCCTAACTCCAACCCCATTGAGACAAAGGTTATGGTGATCTGGCCAAATTATTTAACAGTCAACGACCTACTTAAAGCTCTTGAACTATAACCGCTTGGCTCGGAAAGACTTCGCCGTTAATCTAGAGTTGATCCGTGGTTAAATTGTATTGACCTGTGAGAAGTAAATGCTTTGATATAAGATATTAAAAATTTGTATAACTATATAATAATTATATTACATAATTGCAACATCATAGAATATAATAATCATTTACTTATAATACAATAACTGAGTTAAAAAATAACACAAAAAGGACGAAAATTATTATTAATAAAGAGAAATACTACACTGCGCGTTAAAGAAATACTTTACATTACATATTATATTGCTGTACTTTAGAAAAACCTTTAAAATATTGATTGCGTTGTTGTAAAAATTTGTATGTACGAACAGTAGACACTTTGTCAATATGAAATGAAAGATCCAAATCATAAAGATTTCCCACTATTTTCAGAATAAATCTCAGTCTTAACCAAAGGCGGTGGAGCTGGCTGGCTGAGCTCTGGCCGTTAACGGTAAGACGATATCGCATTGTGATTGTAATGGGCTGCCGTTACAGCGTCAAAAAAACCCTGATCTAAGGGAGTCGGGTGTTTTCAATTTTGGGATAAAGTAATTTTTACCCTGGTTAGTTGCGCGCGGTCCGCATGGGCCTTTTTAAGCCATAGACTGTTAAATTAATCTTTAAAAAAATGTAATTTACGTACATAACTGTTTAAGATTTTTGTCTTGATCTGGGTTTGAGTATATTGTAATGTTACGTATGCAAGATGTGTTTACCTATAATTATAAGAACAGTTAGTTGTTTAATGTATATTGTTTTAATGCTGTGTCTTATATTGGTAATCCAATAAATAAATAAATATTATGTATGTATGTATATTATATATATTAAAAAACATTCTATGTACTCGTACCCATAGTACATGGGCTGCTTGGGTTGGGACCAGTAGCGCTGTGTTAAACATCAAAGAATATTTGATTTTAATATTATTTACTTATCCATTACAGACATTAACTGTTAGATTCAAACTTAGAAAAATTAAAATTTCTTAAGTATATACCCATTTAGGTTACTCAATACGCAAATTTAACAATTTTTTTAAATTATCACATTGCACCTGTAAGACAAGGGCATAATTGCAATATTTGCAATTTTACAGGAGAGCCATTTTAAGTTTCTTTATGCGCTCGATCGCATTGAGCGCAAAATTGTTTATTTAATATTGCTCTTAAAAGTTATTCTCCTGAACATGAAGTAAACTATACATTATGTCTTTGTCCTACCAGTTAAAATGGCATTTGTTATACACTTTTGCATACCTGAGTAATTTTCACAATTTTTGACAATTATGCCCTTGTCTTACCGAAGGTAGGTCTGCACTACAGGTCGCTATGCAGCTTAGTAACATGTTAAGGGCTCAAAATTAGTCAATAAGTTAATTAAAATAATACGACTACTATTTATAAAATTTATCTTAACTAGAGTGTAGGTACGCTATATTTATTAAAGTATTTGAAGTAATATATCTGAATTTTCTTAATATATTTATATTTTTAATTATTGTATCATATCAATATCACATTTATTATTATTATAAAAATGTATTCAGTTTTATCGCATACTCCTTTACATCTTTCCTCATGTTATCAATAATCGCTCGCCGATCTCGCCAAAATATTATCTGTGCAGTGTGTGTGTAAATATTAAAAAAGAAAAAGTCATCTATCTCGATAGATGACTTTTTCTTTTACGATTAACCAACGAAGTCTTACGTCCGTCTTGGTGGCAAAAATAATACAGCATTGTCAAACATAAGTTACATAAATCACAGCTGGCATAAAGGAATGCCAATAATTTCTATATTAGTAAACAAAATTACTATTTCTTTGGTTCGTTCCGCACGCTCCCGCGTTTCCGGGCGGAGAATTTTAATTTCTCATACGAGTATCCCATTTATTTTTTTAATCAAAAATTTCGTCATATTTTACGCCGCGAGCACGACGTATTGGCTCCCATTTAAATATT
The DNA here is from genome assembly GCA_949126915.1 of Musotima nitidalis. NCBI lineage: Eukaryota > Metazoa > Arthropoda > Insecta > Lepidoptera > Crambidae > Musotima > Musotima nitidalis. The sequence goes on along the minus strand of OX421418.1, from coordinate 7,038,256 downwards.
TTCCGCTCCATTCGTCAGGCACTGTTTCAAATAATTGTATCTTTTTAAAATCACGTGGTCATGTCATGGTGCGAATTAAAAATCATGTACGGATTTTTGAAGGCTACACTTACTGTGACATACATTTTCGGCGATGATTGATTATGTTACTTACTGCTGAACCCGTTTATTATTTTAGGTGGTCATCATTCGTTTGGAAAAGGTTGCGGTGAAAGAGACTATATTGCAGTGTGTTTAACTTTCACCTATATAGGTAATATGAATGTGAACAAATACTTATATTGTTTTCTTAGTAAATCAAATTAAGTTATGCATCTGGCAGTGTGTAACTTCGATCCATTCAGTAATATATTTCTTCCAAAAGTCTGGCTACAATGTTTTGCACAAAGATAATTATTGTACAGATAAATAACAACTTGTATCTTCATCCATTTTATTAAAAAGTACGTTTGAGGTGTGTAGACTGTCTCAGAAGTAGCTAAACATTTCATAACTTTGTCACTCTAACTGGAATAACTTAGTTACAAGCTCTATACTCATGATCTCGTCAGCCACATGACGTCCACTGATGAACATAGGCTTCCCTAATAAATTTACACATTGAGCGACCCTGAGTCGCCTGCATCCACCAGCTTCCCGCTGCCTTGACTAGATCATCGGTCCATCGCGCGGGAAGCCTTCCTCTAGTAAGTTTGCCGGTTCGCGGTCGTCATTGAAGAACCTTAATTAATGCCCTATCGGTCGTTAGTTCTTCGAACTACGTGCCCCGCCCACTGCCACTTCAGCTTGCAAACTCGCCTCGCTATGTCGGTCACTCCAGGTCGCTATGTTGCTTAATATGAAATAACAACAATAATAGTATTCAACTGTTCAGCTATTGCTAAGGTCGACCGTACCATCAGCAAAGGGTGAATAACTTATAAACGAAAAGGATGGTGGTATCTCGTGCCATTATCTTGAATTTTAACTTTTCATATCATAAAAGTACTTTAATGAAATTTGTTAAAGTATTATTTATAATATTCAGTCATATCTACTTTTATATAATTATAGAATTAAAAAGATATTTTCTTTTTGAAATACTTGTACTATCAGTTTATAAAATATAATATTGTAAGTACAACACGATTAAGGAAGTGGACGTGGCAAAGCCCTGACGCTGTGACAAAAAATGAGATCGACTTCATCATGACGGATAAGAAGCACATATTCAGAGATGTCTCAGTTATCAACAGGTTTAATACCGGATCTGATCACAGACTTGTTCGAGGCTCTCTGAATATCAACCTCAAGCTTGAACGAAACCGTCTGATGAAGTCTACGCTCCGACCCAATCCGCTTCAAATCATGGCAGGCTCCGAGGAGTTCCAGAGGATACTCGGAGAGAGATTTGCCGCATCGGAACCCACGGAGGACGTAGACGAAACCCTACACAATCTGGTGGAAACGCTGAGAGGCGAGGGCATCAAATTTTGTCAAAAGCGGTGTAAAGGCAGGAAATCCAAACTCTCGGAAGAGACCCTAAGACTGATGACAGCAAGGCGAGAAACTACCCAGCTCACTTCGTCAGAAAGGTCAGACCTAAACAAGCGCATTGCGAAGATGGTTCGGCGAGACCTTCGGAGCTTTAATACTTGCCTCATTGAAGAGGCGATAGAGCGAAACCGAGGGTCCAAAGTATTCACTCAGCAGCTTGGAAGGAGCCATCTGACGAAGCTGACGACGCACGAGGGTAGAACCGCCTTGACGAGGTCGGAGGTCTTTGCCGAGATTGAGGATTTCTACGGCCGGTTATACGCCGCACATGCTCTTTGTCCTCAGCGTGAAAACCAAGATTCTCGAGCCACCCTGATACGCCACTACACCGACGAACTGCCAGACATTGACCAAGACGAGATCGTACTGGCTCTGAGACAACTAAAAAATGGAAAAGCCCCTGGTGAGGATGGAATTACTTCAGAGCTTCTGAAGGCTGGAGGAGCTCCGATACTTCTGGAGCTGCAGAACCTCTTCAGCTCTGTCCTTCACTGTGGGAGAACTCCAAAGGCGTGGAGCGGAAGTGTCGTGGTTCTCTTTTTTAAGAAGGGCGATAAAACCCTTCTTAAGAATTATAGACCCATCTCACTCCTGAGCCATGTCTATAAGCTGTTCTCTAGAGTTATAACGAATCGTCTAGCAAGAAGACTCGACGAGTTTCAGCCACCGGAACAGGCCCGATTTCGCAGAGGATATGGCACCATAGACCACATACACACAGTAAGGCAGATTATACAGAAGACCGAAGAGTATAGTCAGCCTCTGTGTCTGGCATTTGTGGACTATGAGAAGGCCTTTGACTCTGTTGAGATCTGGTCGGTTCTGGAATCCTTGCAGCGGTGCCAAGTAGACTGTCGCTATATCGAAGTGCTGAGATGTCTTTATGAATCCGCCACTATGAATGTCCAAGTACAGAACCAGCAGTCTAAGTCTATCCAGTTGCGCAGAGGGGTGAGACAGGGGGATGTAATATCCCCGAAACTGTTCACAAGCGCGCTGGAGGACCTATTCAAGACGCTGGACTGGGGGGTAAGGGCATTAACATAAACGGTGAATACATCTCGCACTTACGATTCGCTGACGATATAGTCTTGATGGCGGAAACGTTGGAGGAGCTGCAACAGATGCTGAACAGCCTGGCATCAGCCTCGCGACGGATAGGTCTCGGCATGAATTTGGATAAAACCAAAGTATTGTCGTGAATGGCCACCTACTTGAAGTTGTTTCCGAATATACCTACCTCGGGCAGATTCTGCAATTAGGCAAAAACAACTTTGAGAAGGAAGCCAAAAGGAGGAACCAACTTGGCTGGGCAGCGTTTGGGAAACTTCATACCACAATGTTTGAAAACGAAAGTTTTCAATCAGTGCGTCCTACCTGTTATGACCTACGGTGCCGAAACGTGGACACTCACAGTAAGACTGATTCGCCAGTTCAAGGTCGCTCAGCGAGCTATGGAGCGTGCTATGCTCGGAGTCTCTCTGAGAGATAAAATCAGAAATGATGTTATTCGACAGAGGACCAAAGTCACCGACCAAGCATACAGGATTAGCAAGCTGAAGTGGCAGTGGGCTGGCCATATCTGTCGAAGGACCGACAACCGATGGGGTAAACGAGTTCTTGAGTGGAGACCGCGACTTGGCAAACGTAGTGTAGGACGTCCACTCGCCAGGTGGGGTGACGATTTGCGAGCGGTCGCTGGCAGATGCTGGATGCGGCAAGCCGAAGACAGGGGAAAATGGCGCGAATTGGGGGAGGCCTATGTCCAGCAGTGGACTAGTATAGGCTGATGATTATGGTGAACACGATAAAAAGAATTATCTCATTAAACTAAATCATTACTTTATGGCACCTAAGGTTAAACATTAAATCAACTTTAGATCTAGAAAATATTCTGACAATTTCTTACAACAGTCATTATGTATTTTATATCAGTGTAGTGATATAAAATTTATAATACAAATTCTTTTACATAAATTTATGAAATTGGCAAAATTTTAAAACAATCTTACAAGCATGAAACAACAATTCCGCTTAATATACAAACTCCAGTCATTTGCAAGTGCCTATTAACAATTAGAGGTCCTTAAAATTACAAGTGTATACTCGAGCAAAATGCTAAACCGTTTATACAGAAGGTTAAATGTTTTACAAGTGGTAACTTAACGGTAACTTATCTATGGAAGAGAGGCTTATGCAGTTACTTGGGAAAGACCTTCTTTATAATTATTGTCGATAAGCGATGCATAAACAGGTCTGGTCTGGAAAAGGTCAGAAATACAACTTCTAAACTTATCTGGAATATTTTTCGATGTTTGTGACTTTAGTATAGATTTAACTGTAGGTATATTGAAAATAATCTACTATCTTCTGCTTTGTTTGGAGTTCAATCAAAAGAAATATTAGCTTGTGTAAACTTTTTTATTATTTTGGTTTAGGTGTTTTTTTGAGTAAGTACCTACATAATACTGTATTCACATAACAATGTGTGTTTTGACGTTTTCTAGATCCAATAGCACTTAAAAGTTCTTATTTGTTTTTGGCGTGGGAAGTCCCAGAAACATTTATATATGTCCCACTAACCACGCCCTCTTGAATTTGACACCATTTCATTTTAAGTATTTTTTTATTTTTTATATATTTATATAAACCATCTTGATTCATATCGAGTAACAAACATTTAAACATCCAAAAACCTTAACAATCAACCTTTCTCATTTTTAATACTACTGGTATAAAAACATAAAGTCATATAAAGGCACGTAAGAGATCTGCACGTGCATGTCTTATATGAGCTATAGTATAAGGAAGGAATCAGGTTAGGTGATGCGTGGGAATTGTAAAGGCTCCTTAACATGACAAAACTGCCGCGAAGAAGTCCTGATAGATGCACCGAAAAAAGTCCGTTACGGCCGCTATGCTTTTGTATTGATATCGTGTCAACACCAAGTGTTTTGATACTTTGAAAAGATTTATAAATAATTTAACCAAGTTATTTATTGGGACGACTTAATGTACGAGGTTTTTCTGGTTGTTTAGTTATTTAATAACGTCGTTTCCCGGTTACGGTCATGCTTAATAATTATACTTAAACATTTGTTAGACTATAGTTGCTGTTATATTCATATTTAGGACAGTATTCAATTTCTGATATTCAATGCGGCTTAAAATAATCACATATGTTGAACAATAATAACTCTTGAACCATTGTGCATTCGTGGTATTAATTTTTTTTAAAGTTTAAGTTGAGTATTTTTTTTTCTCTACTTTTTTTAATTTTATATTTTTGCGGCACAAAACTATTTTATCTTTTTAGCTAGAAAATAAAAATTGCAATTTAAAAAAAAAATGCTTAACTATGTTTATAAATGATAAATAAACTAAAGTATCAAACTCATTTCGTCGCCGTATGTTCCCAAAGTCAAAGAAGCTACCCTATTGTTGTAGAATATTTATTCTTGCGCGGATCTCCTCGGGCTTCGGTAAGGTCGAAGCCTTTGTCGCAGGGTTCATGGGAACAGGCAAAAAACGGACGTTGCCTATAGCGACTCACCGAATCTAACGAACAAAAATGAATGAGCACTTTTTCTATGCAAGTTTCGCGCTCAAAATCCACGTGTTCAGAGATTAGAGAGACTTATTTTCGTTGTTTAGTTTCGTAGCAAAAACTGTGTGTCTATGTTTTGAATTGAAACTTGTTTGTTTTTTAGATTATTGCGATGTTAATTTAACAAATATGTATTTTAAAAGCGACGACACGTTGGACACGTCGACATATGTGTTTGTTTAGAACAAAATACCATCATAAAATTTGTCTCTAAAATTTTTAATACTTTCCTATTAAAAATAATGACTAGAACGTTTGAAATTCAAATAATCATAATAATACTTTTGGCTCAATAAAGTACTGACTTTTATTTGATATTGCAAATATGCATAGTAATATTTCGTTTTATAACCTCGATGATATAAAAGGACTTATATTATAAAAGTTTTATTATAGACGTATAAACATCATCGATTGCAATTAAGTAAACAAAAGATATTAACAATTATATATAACTTCATAATAAATTATATGATATAAATCACTGCAAAATGTCATTAGAGAATTCAAGCTAGAAGTTGATAGATGCTGGTTCTAAGCCTGTTTGTGGAGAGCAAAACGTTGAGGCAGCTTAATGACAATAAGAATTACTATCTTTTAAAACTTTACACCCACTCAGTGCTCCAAACATCATTAATTCAAGTTTGGCTCAATAGAGCTCTTATGACAGTCATACTTATAAACTAACGCGCCCATTCTCTGCGGGCGGGAGCTCGATCGTAAAAGAACGGGCAAGAAAATCGTCAAGGTTGGTTTTTTCTCCCACCAGTTCCAATATAAATACTTAATATTAAAACAACAAAAACGTGTGTTATGCAGTCACAAAATTTAAAAGAAAAGAAGAGAAAACTGTGATACATATGAATAAACAGCTGCATTTTGGTAGAAACTGTTTTATTAGAATTAAGCTTCTAAAATAATCAGTCCTGATTATTTTACTCCACTTTACGCAGACATTTGACCTCATGGCGTAGCCGACCCGTGCTCAGCTGAGTGCATTATTAGTTATCATTATTAACTTAAACAGCTATTGTCTTGTTTAATCCAACTTTATCTAGTTATGGTTGGATACTTATGCTTAGCACATGTAGATTAGTCCTCAATGTTTTAAAAGATATACAATATAATTCAGAATATAGCAGATATAGTTTCGTTACAATACTACAGTCTTCTACCGAAACTAGAAGAAGCAATTCTCCTACTTAGCTGGCAACTCTGACAACTTTGTCATATTAGAAGCAATGTACCTACTTAGCTGGCAACCTCAAAAGATGTTTTAAAAGAGAAAGTAAATTAAGAAAGTATAAAAAAAGTATGATATGGTAATGCATACCTACGTAATTCCCATCTACTCGGTATCTAAAACGTCATTATAAGCTCAGTTGTAGTAGACTTCATAAAAATGTCTCAATTCGTCAATATCATTTTGTCGAATATTCCTCAACCACTTAAATGTTGTAAATTTTAGTTATTTTAATGGAATGGAATGCTTTAAGGTAGTCCAGTAAGAAATTGATTGGATAATTATAGAGGTTAATTCTGTAATAGATAGCAAATAGGCCGTGAGTGCTATAAATTACAGCATATATTATGTATCATTTCACGATTATGGATAAAATTAAATATATTTTTGTTGTAAAACATTAAAACCTACTTCAAAAAGTTATTTCTTACTTCTTATTGATTAAACACAATAGTCAATTCCATTTCAAGACGGTGCTAGAGAATATCCTCAAAATAAAAGCCTTACAAACTTGCATTGGCAGTATGCTTAAAATGTATCAACATAGTCCTATATAATAACATTGGCCTTACAGAATTATCTTGTTAAACCATTTTGCTGTCTTGAATCAATCCATATGTTTTGTAAAACAATTGACTGTCTGAGATCTTATTCGATTTCCTTTCAGGAGTTAATGTTTCTTGCTTACTTTGTTAAAGAGGTCGTATAGTCAGATTGCTCGAAAGGATATATTGAAAAAACGTATGTTGCACCAGCCATACACCATACGGCGAGCGCACCATCTGGTGACTGGGTAACGAACACAGATTATACAAGAACTTATTTCGCGTGTTTCAACTTAGCTGTACTGCTTTAAGCCTCAACTTCCAACAAACTTAACGTTTGTGTTTTGTTATATTAATTGTGTCTAATTTTCTGTGTTCCCGAGATAAATTGGTCCGCAAACGAAAGTCACGGTGGCATATGCTTTGTTTGACTGTAATTAGTTTAATTCGATTCGATAGCTCTGACGATTCGTAACAGATGTTCTTGTTTTTGTTGATTGGAAACATCGAAATTGTGTTGACTTATTCTTCGTGCAACTGCGTCAGAAATAACGTATTAACTATATCCCACACGTGCAATATTACATGATAATAACAAATAAGGAATACTTACTAATAAGACATTATGGTACGTTTTTACTGATACTGATATTGAAACATTGTATTGTATGAAAGTTGCGAAAATGAATATGTTTTTGCGTCGAAGCCAATGTTAGGTCAATGTTGAGGGAATTTACCTAGAAGAAGGTCATGGGCTATATATTTTGTATCCTAAAATGCACACCACAGATATCTGCAGAAAAATCTCATAAACCAATTAATTACGTTAGTTACAGTTGAAACAACGCGTAAAGCGATAATTCCCCAGACGTCATTTGCGATGTTTTCGAATTCAATATTGTCTTTGTTTTATTTAACAGTGTCGAGACGCACCAGCTTGTCACTTGAAGGCAAGTGACAAGCTCACTTAAAGTAGCAATTTATTTGCATTACAGGAACAGAGAACCTTGGACGTTTCATGAAACTCACGCAAATTATATAGTTGCAATTATTTTTGAAGCGCTCGTAGCTCTGCGGTGCTCGGTGGTCGGAAACGATCACCGAAGTACAGCAGAGTTTACAGAGGTCAGTCCTTGGATGGGTGACCGTTTTGTGTGGCATTTGATATCGAGCGCTTCCGTGCTTCGGAAGGCACGTAAAGCAGTTGGTCCCGGTTATCACTAAATGTGGTAGTCGTTAAGCCATGTTAGAGGCCTAATGGGCGGCTTGATAAATTCTAACAGCAGTACGCCATACACCTGCCTCCGCCAATCCGCATAGGGCCCGCGTGGTGGAGTATGACCCAATACCCTCGCACCTTGGTATGTGAGAGGAGGCTCGTGCTCAGTAGTGGGACGTTTATGGGCTGAGATGAATTATTTTACAATGCCCTTAGATTATTAATTTCGATTTTGATCATCCCACCAAGCGTAATAAAAAAATTTCTTTCGCTACTTAAATCCAGAAGTCGTAATACGTTTAAGACGAGTGCTTGCGAAATGAAGCAGGCAAGAAACTCCGCAAAATGAAAAGGAAATATATTTAGTTAAGTAAAGGTTGGGATGTTCTACGAAACCTCAACGTGGAATGAGTTATTCTTAATAACTATCCATTTCAATCAAGAAAGTAATTTGGGTATGTTAAAATAAAACAAAGCTAAATTATTAGATAACAAAGGGTCCTACCACAGTCAAAATTACATACAAATTTGCAACAAATATAAAATATATAATCAATGCAATTCAGTCATTTTATTACATTTTACAGTTTGCAATGTGACAAAAGATCTTAAAGTTATAGTTAGAACTAACTATCAAACGAAGACTCCATCAAGCGAATAATATTCAATCTAAGCATGTTTTGTAGCAAACACATTCCATACCTCTCTTTATGTGTATTGTTTGAAGCATATTTACTAACGAAATCAATTATATTAGAATCAATTATATATCTTTTACTTTTATTTCTATAAATTGTGAACATATTTATTTTATATTATTTTGTGTAAAAGTTAATTAAATATTACATAAACCAACCCATATAACTGAAATGAGTCACATGAATGTCTCATTGCTTCAGTTTTGCGAACAAACAACTTATTTGCTTTTAAATGTAAATATTTGTTGTTCTGAATCATAGAGTGCAAATGTTATCTTAATAATAAATTATGCTTTAAGATGATTTCATGTCTAACTGATGAGTTAATAGGCTACTTTCAGAGTAATTCAGAGTAAATTTGACGTTTAGTGATAAACAATACGATATATTAAAGTTATATTTTAGATATACAAATATCTTTCGTCCTTGTGACCTATATTTTGTCGTTTTCTGCAGGAAATCTGTTTTTTCCTGGACAAAACTTGGTCTACATCCTTAACTTTCAAGTTAACAGTTAGGTACTATAATACAACAGTTAATCATATAACATCATATGACATAAAATTATAATATGTACATATATATTTTCTTATTTTAATGATTGTTATTAAATTTTTGATGGCTTTATAAAATGATGAAACATTTTAATATTTCAGTTAGAATGATGCGATGCTTAGTTTTAAAATAACTAATGTGAATGTATGATAATAACTATGCTAATAAAAATAAATTTATTAAAAGGTGTCAACTGTCTTCTGACCATTCTTGGCATTCTGTGGTTAAACCAACTGTCAGAGATTAAATGACACTAACTTCCTAACTTAACATCTCAACTAACAAAGCTTAACTGCTTCACCTATCTTTAATAGTTATTTGGAAGTAAAACACTTTGAAATTTTTATTTTATTTTACGCACTTAATAAATCAAATATTGTTGATAAATATTTTTTATTGCACTTATCCACATGTATGATTTAATAAATATGTAAAATATTCCACCCCCGGGATATAAGTAGAGCACCGGAACCATGCCACCATAATGCGCATACGCAATGCACGCACATGTCACTCCGCCATTTACTAGCTGAACCTTGCTTCCTCCGCAGGAATGACAAATGTAATGCTAATTAAATATTAATTTGAAAAAAAAATAACCCTGGAAATAGAAATGCGCATGATATATTAGGATATTAGAAATAATAGATACGTCAGGGAATCGAATCACACGATAATCATTTTTGTACTTCGAAAGAGACAGATTTATAGACACTTAAAGTAGGCTTATAAATAAGGTACTTAATTACTTGGTTGCTTTATGTACGAACTTCAAATAGAATATTTATTTGTGAAAAGAATTTGTACCAACCATACAAATCTAAATAATATTATTATATTGTTAAGATTTCTATGGTACAAACAAAATTGTTTTTAAAAGAAATAATAAAATGCACATTCCCTTCTTTTATACGTAAGGCTTACGATTTTAGTTTAAATCATTTTATTATATGAACATTAAAATCAAAGAAAAGATGACATGTTTTAAAGTTGCCGAATAATTATTTAAATAAATCTAAAATCTTATGTTTACTACATTGTAACTCTTTAATTTCGAATCATTCAGAATAGTGTTTTTAAAATATTGGTACCTACATAGTAAATATTTTTTTATACAAATTCTTCTATATTGGCGCTATGAAAATTAAGGTCACGGTCAAACATTTAGATATAGTTGAAACTACGATAGGCATAGATAGTGACTTATCATGTATGTATATTAATATTGTCTCGGTTGAGTAAACTCAAACAGACTATTATTCTCACGCACTAAACTTTGTTGAACACACATAGCATAGCACATTTTGTAGAATTAATCATCTTTATGCTATTAAAAGTACTTAAGTAATTTGCTTTTACTTCACGTGATAGATAAGAAGAAATTACATCCATTGTGTCATAATTATTTGCAGTTCCGCAGTAAAAAGAAAATTCAAATCGATTCAAAAATAAACTTGCGTCGAAAAGTGTACAATAGCACCAATTGAAGGTTTATAAGACATCCATTGGTGTTATTGTGAGATAATGTTAAGAAAAAAAATATTGATACCTTCTTCCGTAAAATATGCAAAATGGCAGTTACGATCTTATTCCTAAAGAGTTTCCATGAGCATCAACTTTATTATTCCATTTTTAAAGTGCTTCTTTTAGATCTTCATGAAGGTTCTAGGTAGATTCATATACATTTAAAACACAAAAAAAATTAAAATACATCTATATTTTTTATTTTTGTTGAATATTTAATAAAATATGAAAAATATAACTTAGAGCCGCCCTTCCCTAGTTTTCTTTTAAATTTTTTTTTTCAAAAAAAAATCGTCCACACATGGAATAGGTCTCAGTTTGAAGCCCGCTCACGCATTTGTCATCGACATGCCATCATAACAATCCTGACTTTATCATACTCATTAATCTCACATTATAAAACTTTATTAGCGGATTATCAACATTGTATAGTTTGGATAAGAATAAACTGTTTGAGATGAAAAGTTAAACATTCTTATGTTTTGGATAATAAACAAACCATTTTTACATTTGGCCAACATTGAAATATAGAAATTTGAAATCTTATTTATATGTTCTAGTAAGTATCGGAAAAAACATCGAACAGAATAGAAAAAGTGTCTCTGTAATAATATGCCTTTAACACCGAAGCAGTGTACTGAGTATTTACTGACACATGGTATATCTTGAAAACTATTTCTTTTACAATTACTATGTTGATATGTCAACACAGCTCGCTTTATTAGATTCAGTGCATTTTAAGTTTCGGCTTCTTAACTGGCGAATATATTTTCGAACTGACATAGTGACATAGCTGGCCAGAAAACAACCACAAATCTTCTAAAAAGTAGGGGATAAACAGAGCTGATCGGCGCCGTGAGAACGATCTAGTTATACCTACAGTTAACCTCAGCCTATATCAAAATAACGCATACTACATGGCCATTTAAGTTTACAGTCACCTTCCTCCGAAATTAAAAGCCCTCCAAGACTGTTCTTTTGAAAAAGCAGTTAAAATAATTTCATTACAAAATCTTTCTAAAACCTTAAAGAATATTTAGAATAAAAATTATAATGTTTAATGTTTTGTTTGAATCGTTTATTTGTATAGTTAATTTAATTGTCATGCGTAATTTATAACATCACATCACCTTTAAAAGTTAAATTTATAACACGTGGAAACATCTCAGAACTCAAACATTTTGTTTATACTGCGCCATTTTGTTATAAATTTAAGAGGATTACATGAATATGAAAATGGACCAACTATTAACATAATGGCATTAAAGGCACTTTAGATGTCTAACTTTTCTAGATAACGAGTCGAACATACATGTGAAACGGTGAATGATACACAACTTTTTTTTCAACAATCAAACAAACATCTTTTTCTGTGTCTTCCAATCAAAAAGTATTCAGAATCATAACATACCATCCAAACTTAGCCGTAATACAATTCGTTGAGAGGGTTAAAAAAATCACTTTCTATTTAAAAAAAGGTTGCGACTCCGCCAGGGGCCAGTTCGAATAACATTCTGGCTGTATTTTTTATGTCTTCCATTTCTAATTGCACGCACGTGTACGATTTCCGCCGAGGCACGTGGCACGTAGTAAATTATTAAAATATTCACTCCCGTGACCAAGAGATATGATATAAGTGGAACGCATAACAAAAACACAGGAACCGCTTGACATATAGATAAAGGAAATATACTAACTACTCCTGCTAACCGTTCGATTGGCCTTTGTGACGTGACGTAAATTTATGTAGATTATTTGACCCAAGTTCTATTGAAGATACGAGTGATGCTGATTAGAATCAATTAGCCTTCGACGTTATTTCATTACGGATAGTTATTGATAAAACTGTAAATGTTCTTTCAATTAAAACAAAACATTTGTGGCCTTTGCGAAATGATTATTTATAAAATGACTTTAAATGTAACTCAATATTTAACTAAACTTTAAATAACGATTGACTTTGAATGTGTAAATTTTTGTAGTAATAAAAAGAAACGTCATTTTCTACTCTTCCTCAATTTTGAAACAGACAACTAATGTACCTATGCCTGAATTTTAATTTTCCCTAATTCCATTCTGAAACAAAAAATACACTAACAATCAATCAGATTATTATCTACCGTTTGTCGATTAATTCTGCGGAGGTTTTGTGGTTGCAATCAAATCGTGCAATCTGAAAGTATAGTATTTTTAGTTTTTTTTTCTTGAATGCGATTATTTGGCATTAACAATGCTCAACAAAAAACTACATCATTATATGGAAGATGGCTTGTAATGGTACAAACTACAAACATATAAAAATATGGCTAAGTAAGTTGTTTGTAATAAAATAGAAATATAGTTTATTGATCCTATTAAGTAATTATGTATGCCCAAAATTTCATCGTAAATGCATTTGATTAATGTAACGTTGATCTTAGCTTAGAGATTCACTTTCCTCAACGACTTCCTTAAAGAGAGCCAAATAAACACATTGAGTGCTCCAAAAATAGGAGAAATTCACTCACCAGATGTGTTCAAACTTTTTTCTTGAAGGCAAAAACCTATATCTTCCCAACGTGGGAACTGTTAGAAAAAATGTCGTGGCACATGTTATGAATCCTACTAAGGGCGTGTGCTCGATAAATGACCAAAGTACATGTGTCACAACAGGAAGATGCTTCGCCGTATTTTTTTTACTATCAATTTGCTAGGACGCGTGCCACTTGTGCGTCAAGCCGACTGTGAAATAGACCTGTTTTTACTGTGCACAGTGTATCAACAAGTTGTGTCTAGCTAACGTAAATTAATCACCATCATTACAGACCATACAGTCCAATTCCGAACATTGGCCTCCCCAATAGCTTACGTTCAATTTGAGATATTTGCTCATAATCACCACCCTGGGCAGGTGATCGTAGCTCAAGCCAGTACGGATGACGCTGCTGCCCATCATCCGATAATAATACTTCTCTTCGTCGACTCTAATGACTCGCTGTGATATGAAAGGGGGCGGCCGGTACCACATGGCCAAAGCATTAATTAATTGGAAAATATAAAATAAAAATTACATAGATATCTAAAAATCGATCAGTTTATTGTAAAACACTTATGTTAATAATTTATCTATGCAGGCAGTATATTTACTATGTACATTTTTTGTACATAATTATAATCTAGTAAAAATATCCAGAGAACAAGTACAATACTGCATTGGTAAATAAATATCAGTTTATACAATAAAATATGTCTACATTCACTATTTAAAAAAACTTATCATTCTAGTTAAAATTAAATATTATATTCGGACGCAGAAAATATAACACACTAAAAGTTTTTGAGTATCTTTCATTCTCAATTACTTCGTTGCAACCTTATTCAGTATATTGCAACTATTATTCGTCACTTCCAAAGTCTTCCGGTCTAAAATCTGCAATTTTTACCCTTACTATTGAAGTCTTTATTGTTTGCCACATTACAAAAACGCTTTAAAAATTACCATAAAAAGTTCTCAAATACTTAAGAACTTTAAAAAATATGTTTAAAAAATTTGGTTTCAGTTTCACCTAAGTGGAATATAACCGTTGACTAATAATATTAAGATATTCGTTTGAGTTTTATCAATTTTCCACACATGTAACATCATCTTCTTAGCTCATTAGCGTCCCACTTCTGAGCACGGGCCTCCTCTCACATATTAAGGTAAGTGTGATTCAAGTCATGTATTCTCACGCGGACCCAGTGCAGATTGGCGGAAGTAGGTGCGCTGCTGTTAGGAATTTTCAAGCCTTAGGGTCTCTGACTTATTGCGGGACTGTTCAAAAGGGTTCATAAGGGATTTAGATGGTTTTTAGTCAGGAAAAGTCTGACACACCCTTCTGCTCTACCTACACCTGGAGATGATAATTTAATGATTTTCCATCTAAAAAAATAGGACATCTGGCTTGGCTTAACCACTACAAACAAAGTGAAAACCGGGAGGGTGTTTTTCGAAGCATTAACCGCTCGATTTTAAATGGCAAAAATCGGTCACCTAAGGACTGTCCTCTATAAACTCTGCTTTCCTTCAGCGATCGATTCTAACCACCAAGTAACGCGATGCTACGAGTGTTTCCGTAAAATTTTGCATACATTAATGCATTATTGTATCGATCAGCAGTCATTTTCCTGAAGTCTAGCTAGATACTTTATCTTTTGACATTCAATAAACACTGTTGATATACTCAAAAGTAATGGTCTTATCTATATCTTAGAATAAAACGGGATCGTAAAGTATTTTGCTAAAGTATTTGTGATATAAAGATTAGCAATAAGAAATATAGATAATGTTTTAACATTACTATTTACCCTTTTATAAAATCAAAAATCTTGTCCATAATATTGTTCAAAGAAACCAAATATTGCAAATTTTATGCAGGATTTAGCGTTTTAGTTTCTTTATTGATTTCGTCATCAATTATATCAATTTTTTTGCCATGTCTAAAATGTTCAGCTATTTGCAAGAGAGTCTTATTTTTAGTTTCGGGAAGACAAAAGAAGAGGAACACAGTTCCAAAAAAGGTAGAGAGTCCATAAAATAAATATGTTCCATGATGCCCCATGGTTTGAAACATAAAAGGAGCTGTTTTGATAGTGGCGAAAAATGCTATTGATGTCATCATAACACTTATTCCAGAACCCAATCCTTTGGTTTCAGTCGCAAATACTTCACCTACCATATTCCAAGGAAGAGGTGATATACCCAAATTTGAAACAATTATGTAAATAGCCATCAGCCCTAATGATATAAGTGGTGAGATTTTTACAACATTTTTTTCGACTAAATATAAATATAAAGCTAATACCATAAGAGATAGCGTTGTGAATACACCACTAACCATTGCCAAAGGGCGGCGACCTGAGTTTCTGAGTATGAAGCACGCACAAACTAACGATAAACATCGGAGAACGTCAACACTTAACATCGCAATGTACGTTATAGAACTATTTGTTTGGTCTCCGATTAGTTCTGTCATCATCTCGGTGGTATATGCACATACCACATTGATTCCCGATAACTGAGTTATAAGAAAAAATATCATCATGATAAATAAAGGCTTCCAAAATTCCGGTTTCTTTATGTTAGTCGCGAGAGCTTTTAGTTTTCCTTGTGTTTTGTCTCTTTGCGTTTGTTCGAATATTATTCTTTCCAGCTCTCTTTTCATATCAGGACTAGTTCCTCGATACCATTGAAATGATCGTACGCAGTCATCTATTCGATTTTTCGAGGCCAACCATGCTGGTGACTCCGGAGCATAGTAAATTATAGCGAATCCCACTAAGGAAAAGGATCCACACAGAAGAGCTGCGATATTGTATTTAAGAAAAGTTCCAAATAAATGGGACATGAATACTCCTCCAGCTATACTTAATGATAGTGCAGCTAGAAATAACCCTCTATAAACTGGCGAGCTGATTTCACCAACAAATACGGGCCCTAATGGGCCAAGCCATCCTTGACAAAAGCCCGTTATGAACCGACCAGTTAAAATTAAGGGCAATCTGTCATCAGAAAACCCAATAATAGCCCAGCCGCACATAAAACTTATTCCCAAAAACAATTGGGATGTTCTTCTGCCATATCTTTCCATTAGATATCCTGAGGTGATATTTCCAAATAATAAAGCAAAAGATGCCATTGACGCTGAAACAAAACAAATGAACATTGGTTAGTTTAGAAGGAAATTTTCGAGAATTGACAAATTATTTTACATTTTTTAGATGAAATCATTTTGCATTTAGAGTTGTTGCGACGGGAACAGAAAACTTACTGTTGAATCAGATTCCCACAAATCTTTTATGAGCCCTTTTATGATAATGATAATAAATTATGTGAAAGCTCGCAACACGACTTAACATTGACTTGGAAAAAATGCGTTGTACATCTAAATCTAAAACGGAGGATGTTTTATTGTCCTTGACTGACTTTGGTGATTGTAGTCTATAAACTTACCAATCCATGAAACCATTTCCACGGAGTATTTATGCTTTCCTCTTGCATGCTGTAATTGTGGTATGAGAATCGCGGAGAAGCCTGCTGTCGATCCCGCGCTCAAAGTTGTCATAAATGTGCCGAATGATATTAGTGCCTGAAATAAAAACAAACATAAATTTTGAATCATATTTATTATGATCAACACGTACATTGGTGAAACAGAGAGAAACTTCAAACTACATAATTAAATAAAAACTAGTATAGCACCGCATACCATTGCTTCGCCTGAAAAATCAATCCCTACTAACTCCCCTACTAACTACTAAATCCGTACTTCTGTAATGTATACCATATGTATATAATTATGTTAAAAAGGGATAATGTTGCATTGTAATCGTAAAACAACTATTGAAATCAGTCCAGTTGTTTTTAAGTTTATAGTAAACAAACATACATTACAAAACACAAATATTTTCTCTTTTTAAATAGAAATGATCGTCTGTATCACATTCAGTAACCATTTTATTATTTAACAACTAATTACATACTTCACGTTTATTTTGTTTTTATCTAGTAAAGCGAATTGTATTCTTTTTGAAAAATAAAAATTTTACACAATAAGATCAATCTTTTTTACCAAAAGTAGTCTAAAAATAAATAGTGTAAATGGAAAACGTACTGTATAGTTATCTTATCACATCTGTGAAACTCTCATGACATAAGAATAAAGTATTATGTTGTCACCACTTATGACAAGTGATGAAAGTGATAATTTTATTTTGGGAAACATACAGTGTGGTCTCTTGTGGATAGAAAAGAACTTCAATTATCAAATCCAGAAGATTTTGAATAATTGGCGTGTCAAAAACACCCTAAGCCGACCAAAGGTTATGATAAGGTTGATTACAGCTAAGTGTATCCAAGGATCGAAGCTAGTGAAAGCAATTTTGACGATAGTAAGTAGTAATGTAAATTACGTACTAGTAAAGGTTCTGTAAGAGACTCCCATAGAAATCTCAATAATATAAAAAAAATTAAGTTAAAAAAAGTTATAAAATAAAGATGTGCGGGCGTAAAATCGTTAGCGGTCTGAATGCATAATTTGCCGTTTAGTAGCCCTCACTGACAAAAATCAATGTTCTGTGTTAAAGAATAACTTGTCGGCCGCAGTAAATGACAACGCCATTCTCGAACTCTTAGTTATACAGCCGAGCACTAGGGTAAGTATCGTACAGTATGTCAAGTGAGTTACACATTTTCAAATTGGCAACATGCGTTCCGATAGTTCGAGTCGGCACAAACCATTTCTAGTGTCACATGAGACATTAATATATTTAGATTTCTATGGAGACTCCGTATAATTGGTAGGCGTAGGCAAATAACTTATGTAGGTATTAGCGTTCATCAAGGAGACCCCGTTCTGTGCCAAAGATCTTATTGATTATAATTTATATTTGTTAGAGATAAACCTCTTTTGTGCGAAGTTGGATATGATAAAAAGTGACTTAATGCAAATGTATATTTTAAACTAATTATGAAGACTTTTCATCTTTATTAACAAATTCGATTGTGTGGAATTTCACTTTAATATTACCTATAAAAATTTTGAGACATATTCAGAGATTTTGTCGACTGAGAGAAAAGTAGTTTCAATTATTTATTTAATTTTGTGTTTTGAAATATATTGTATTCGTTTTTTTATTTCGTCATCATCATCTCAGCCATCTGACTGACGTCTACTGCTGAACATAGGCCTCTTCAATAGATTTCCACATTGAGCGATCCTGAGTCATCTGCATACATCGGTTTCCCGTCGCCTTGGCCAGATCATCGGTCCATCGCGTGGGAGGCCGTCCTCTACTACGTTTGCCGGTTCGCGGTCGCCATTGAAGAACCTTAACCCCCCATCGGTGGTCGTTTCTTCGAGCTATGATAGTATTATTATATTACTACAATTCATCTTTTATTTCCTCAATGAGCATTTTTTATACATAAGGAATAATTGCGATAAAAATGTGTACCTAAATGACATTCTGATTGAAGTAATTAAACTTGTATATGAGAAAATAAAATTACTTGTTGTGTGTGTTTCTTATCCAGGTAGGATTAGGCAGAGCTCACATTGTTCCACGATCTTAGCACACAGATTTGCTTTATTGACACTCATGAACCTTCTTCAATATTTCATTTCTTCAAAACCTTACGGAATTGGGAACTCAGAAGATTTTACGCAAATTAAAAAATAATTGAAATAGAGAGACAAGAAAAATCAATAGCTTTGCGATAATAACTGTAGTACAGTAATTTATATTTAAGATTTACGACACGATTTTCCTTAAAACGTAAATCAAATAATTGCTTTTAAAAAAGAACTTATGACGAAGCACTTGTGAAAATATTAACATTGAAATGATAACCTAGTGACAAAACGTACTAAACCAATTGTCATCTTGGCATATAGAAAAAGTGAAAAAACTGGAATTCCAAGATTACTCTGGCTAGAGAGTTCATATCGGCGCGGCGGCGACTAAGTATAATTTTTTATTTCTTTTAAATAGTGGCTTTGTGTGCTTAGCACATTTTGAATATATATACCTATATTATATATTTCTTCACTACAAACAAAGCTAGTACATATTTAGTGGAAACATAGTTACGTGGCGACTCTTGGTTTTTATAAATGTAGGGTTGTTATGTATTTCTTCATTAAAAAAAATTTAAATAAAAAAGTGAGTGTCAAGTAAAAGATACATTCATAATATTTCATTCATAGTGCATGAGAATAAATGGTGATATAGATGATTAATTGTAAATGAGATGCCCTTCCTCTATATCCCTTGAGTCTTCAGTAAAGATGTGGGACTATACTGAAATCTGATGCACTGTTTTGTTTCAATAACCAACACTTATGTACGTTTACAAACACTTAATGGCTAATAACTCACCATTATTACACATTTATGTTTATTATAAAATGAATCACAAATTTTATAAAATAAAACAAAACATCTGCATGCGGCGTCACTTTTCCGCCCTTCAGTCAAGAGTACAATTATTATGATTGCATTGATGTTACTTTGAGTCAGGTATTTATATGCTATAAGCCCAAAATGTATTTTATACGCCTTTTTAGCTAAACTTCTAGTCTGACGTAATTCAGAGTAACGCCAAGCTAAAAGGTCTCAAATATGATGTAAGACTATAGCTAAATAAATTGAGATCTACAACCGTACTTTTGTCTTTTTTGCACAGCTGAAAATACATCAGCTCATTTATATTTAATTGCCACATAGTTATTGAAATTGTATAAAGTTTGTATGTTAAATTTTTTTAGACGTTTAAGTTTTTAAACACTTTAATTTATCGGATTGCAACAAACTGATCTGCAAACGAATACTTCATTACACATTGAAATAAGATTAATCATCAAATTTTTGAATTGAATAAGTGTTTAGAAAATAAACATTTTAAGAGACGGATACTTGAAGGGGTCGATGCACAATCGATGTGAAAACGTTTTTAAAAGTAAAAAAATTAGTACTTATTTTTTTTCTGAAACATGGCTTTCGAAGTATCCACAGAACACGTAATGAGTCCCATTGGCATGGACCTCTTCCCACAAACCAAGGCAAGAGGGATTCAATTCAAATTACTATGCGAAGAGTTCCCTGAGAATATTTCTTATGGTATTGTTGACGCCAATTATTTAATGTTGACAATTACGAACATGAGCACTGTTAAAAAAATGTTGAAGTAGACCGAGCAGAACACAAATTTTTATTTGTAAGTACTAGTTAATTTCTTATTCAATCTAGGTCATAAAAAACGCATTGTTAAATAATGGATAAAAATTACTTATACCTACTTGAGTAGTTTTATACTGTAATACATACAAATATGTCTCTACTATTAACAAAAATCTTTTTCGAATAAGTATACAATGTAAGAAAATTACCTACTCATGTAAGTTAATACCTAGTAACATTTCAACAAAGAACATCACAGAATACTTCAAATGAAATTGATTACAAAAAAAATTATTCCTTGGTTTTTTTTCAGTTTTTCAATAATATAATAGGAAAATTGTAATTAATTTTGTATGTACAACAAAACATTTATAAAAATATAAAATTGAATACAGATTTAAATAACAATGCTTTTAAATGAATGTCAGACCATGGTGATTTAGATAATTTTAAATTTAAATTTGGTGTGATTAAATCCATAAATTCAAAAACAATCACATCGCAAACTTTTTACACACCTGTCTTCGAAACGGCGTGTTTTCCGATTTTTTTTCCGAACAGCTATCGTCTTTTGTTTCACTAACACAATTTTCCGCGCCATTTTTCACGATTTTCTCTAGCTCAGAACCATTTTCGTGTAGCATCTTGTGATAATCGAAGCGACACTGCAGCACAACACAATCCGACGAGTAAGTAGGTATATAAATATACTATCTAAAAGTCTAGTTCATATATACTTCCTGCGATCGTTTTATATCTTATCTTAGAAACAAGATGTTGTATACTTATAGTATATATGCAAACTAATATACAGCACGATAAAGTATTCTTGCAAATAATGGTCGGTAAGAACGATAAGAAATACTTTTACAGATCAATTAATTATGTATGTTATGTAGTGATTTTGTCTTAACCCTGGTATTAAATCAACGAGATTAATGTACAGTAAAACAAACTTTTTTTAATTAAAATTTTTATATTGTATTAAAATATGATGTATATATATATATATAATATATATATTTATATTAATATATATTTCCTGGGCGCGCCGGCACGCGGGGTGGTAGGGGAAGGTATGTAGACCCTCCCCGCGCCGCACAGGTAGGTATGCGACCATGGCGGTTCCTTTTTGTAATTCCTAAGAATAGATAACGAAATGCGCTGCCGTAAAAGTCGTATTGTACTTGTTCTCCAAAAAAAATTCAGAAAATTTTATGGTTGTAACGACTGTGTGTTATTTATTATGTTATGTCTAGTCGCAAACATTAAGTAAATATAGACGAATTACTTATTTCAAATAACATATTTTTTTAATGTAAAGTGTTGCCCCGAATGTAGGGAAAGAATATCCCGTAAAAAAATTTAGTCCTAAGGAAGTCTCCGATTCTTGTCTCTGTTCTTCGAAGTTTAGGCAAATAGGCACTACCTATTCCTATCACTGGTCATCAGTCATCCATAACACAAGTTCTTAGTGATACTTATCTTGGAACTAAATAATTGGTGTCAGAAATATTTATTATTTAGTATTATTATTATTATCATCTCAGCCCATTAACATCTCACTACTGGGTACGAACCTTTTCTCACACACCAAGGTGTGAGGGTATTGGATCATACTCCACCACACTGACCCAGTTCGGCTTGGCTAAACGACTACCACATTTTAGCGATGACTGGGATCAACAGCTTAACGTGCCTTCTGAAGCACGTAAGCGCTTGATATCAAATGCCAAACAAACAATCACCCATCTAAGGACTGACCTCTGTATACTCTGCTTTACTTAGGTGATCGTTTCCGACCACCGAGCACTGCGGAGCTACGAGCGCTTTCGAATGAATGATGATGATGAATATAATTTTAGTATTAAAGGCGCGTAGGTATCCTACTTAGGTAACAGATAAGTCAATTATATGAATCTCATATTAGTTTATATGACACAGTGGTTTCATTATTCTTTTCTTACAAAGACTCCTAGTCATTTCTACGCGGCAATTTTCACAAACTAAGTGTTGGCATAAGTAATAAAATAAGGGACTGTCTTTTGTATATATTTTGTCTTATTTTTTTTTAGAAAGAATAGATACTAGAACTAGTAGGAAGCAAATTCAAACATATAGGTCATATCCTATGTCTACGTAAACGAAAGACCTTACACTTGAATAGGGTTTCAATCAGAAGAAAGTGTGGCATTAATTACCGAGTTCTTCCGTAATATTACTTTATATTATGTGGGAGTCGTTAAGTCTATTGTAGAGGCCCTATTAAATGGCTTAAAAATCTGACAGAAAGACCACCACACACCTCCAATCCGCCCTAGGTCCGCGTGGTATGTAGGTAGTATGACAGGATTCCCTCCTACCATGGTTTGTAAGTGAAAGCCCGTGCTCAATAGTGGGATATTAATGGGCTAAGATAATGATGAATAAAACCTTAACATATCCCATGTCTATTTAAAAATTTATATTATAATACAATTTAATTTACTATATTATTAATTTTTAAATTAACATGGGATCTGGTAATTTATTATATACTATATACTCCTAATACAAAGCATATAGTACTACATTAATACAATCAACATTTTTAAAATATTTACACATAAAAAATTTACATTCAGTTATTAGCGTAGTACATCGTACTGCCACTAATTACATACAGACGTATCACTTACTTAAAAAATCTAACAGCCGATCGCTACACGCATGCCTCCGTCAATTATTAGACCTTGGTAGTGAAGTATTCTGACCTAAAACCCTCACCTTGTCGTGGTAAAGGTGCCCAGTAGTGGAATTATAATTGTCTAAGGTGATGAATTTCATCACTATCACTAAAATTTCATTGCAACATAATGCAAGCACTATATTTATTAAAAAATACATAGGCTGAGCCTTAAATGTAAATAAGGACAGATTCCATTTAGGGACTGATGAAGGCAAGGATTTAAGGATTTAAAAAAGGGGCTCCAGATATACAGTCCCTGGCCAATTTATTAGATGCACTACAGTTTTTACGCAAATTTTTATTACTAATTGATTAAATTAAATTTATCAGCGTAGAAGTTAATATATATTAATTATACAAGTATGGTATACATAGTAACAGAGATGATGTTACAAATAAAAAGTCGTAATTAATTTTTTTTTTAAATATTTTTAAATATCAAAACAAAATGAAAATATTTGTGATATTTTTAATATTTTTTTGAATTACCTTTGGCAGCTATGAAATCCTTAATCCGACGCGATATGCTGTCGATACAAGATTGTACTGTTTCTTGCATTTGTGGATGATGATTCCACACATGGATAACTGTTCGCAGTACTCTGCGCGTACATGTGCACTGAATTATTGGCTCAAATTTCATATTACAAAAATAGGCCTAAAACTTATCCATACAATAGGTGTAGTTAATATACGCAATATAATTTATAATTAATAGCATCAAATATAGTAGTTAATACTCAATGATTACACATAATAATAAAAACTAGCAGTGGGTCTGATAATTTGGCCAGGGACTGTAAGCGATATTAAGGTTTTATCATTTTTTACCACGAAGTGACAGTCAAGCCTGCGGCCCATATGACGGAAAGTGGTGCCTGCAGCCTATAAACGCAGGCAATACCATGGGCATGACAAGCGCTTTGTCGACTGAAGATAAATAATATGAAGCTAATAATTAATTGATTAGATAATATAGCACAGACACAAGGGGATTCAGTAAAATGTTAAGAATATAACAGTATCATCAGAATCATCTCAGTGACTATAAGTCCAACACTGAATCCTCAATAATCATCCACGTCGTTCGATCATAATACACTGACCAATTACAGTACGGGTTCCTGTAATAATATGCGAAGAAAAAGATATAACAGTTCTATCATCATCATAGGTGTATGGGGATCCTACCAAGACCTAAGGAGCCCAAGCCAACCTCACCTGCAAGTGGTGCACCTGCCGACCAACGGACGAGGCTCTGGCGATCATAAAAGTGCCCGGTAAGCGACAATAGGCTCGCCACCTGTTACGTGGGACTAAATAATTGGCAAAGTGTGCCTCTGCCTACCCCTTCGGGGAAACAGGCGTGAATGTGTGTATGTACGAGTATGTATGAATGAAACATGAGCCGCCTTCATTTAACGGCTAATAACAGTAATATGTTAAGAATAGGATATACTCGTATGAATAAATAATCATAGCACTATTTCAAAACAGTTTATTGTATAATCAGTAATTTAATATTTACAGCATTTGACTCGCGAAGTACAAGGCTGTACGGATTTCTCTTAAATGAACTACAATCGTGAACCATTTATTAATTCAGAATAGTGTGATGAGCTAGTTTATATCGCACGTCTAAAATAAAAATCAAGAGCCTAAAGTTAATAATAGATTTATTAATCCATTAGGTTGTTTAGTGTTTTGTTAAAGGTGTTAAATAAAGTAAGTGTGTTAGAAATTTCATTGATCATTTATAAAACATAAGTAATTAATATTTACGAAATCAAAATATTTTTGAATAATTTGTTCAGCTATGACGAGATCCTGGGTAACTTTTTAAAGATAAATGAATTTTAAATCTATTTATCTTATGTAATGTTATGAAGATAATTAACAAATTCAATTACCTACTGAAAATATTAATAAATATTATATATGCAGATATAAAATTAAATATTCTAAAATAATTTTTCAGCTAGCTAAATCTACAGATTTATACGAACAAGGTTTGAGTAACGACTCATCATGATATACCTACTGATTATAATAGTAACTCTTCTCTTCTTGCTATATAAACGACAACAAAACTCGAAGTTGTATAGGCTCGGCAACAAGCTGCCTGGGCCGTACGCGTTGCCTTTATTTGGAAATGCACTCATAGCATTAGGAAAAGATCCTTCAGGTAAACCATTTTTTTTTCGTATGGAAAAATTATCAAATGTAGTTAGCGCGAAAGGGTGCGCTAGACTTTTACTTACTAAAAACCATGCATGTTCCTTCTTGAGCTTGCTGTGTCTCGGGGCAGCGGTAACTCTTACGAACAGTCCCAAAGCCCCGGCAGGCTTGGCCTCCTCCCGAAGTCAGTCAGTGTAATGATATCTCTTTGAGGTGCGTGAAGAACGAAGGCGCCATCGACGCGGTAAACCACTAACGGCACACTTCTGTTTCACAATGCCTTTTATGGAGATATCCGGAAGTCGAATGAACGCACTAGCGCGTTTCACGCCCTTTTTGATGCTGCTGATATCCTATAATCTCTTGGGAAAACCTTGGCAGGGCGCCCATTCCAATACCCGTCGGTATGCAAAAGAAAGTTTCTTTTTGCACCGTAAGCGCACCCTTAATTTCTATGGGGCTGATGGAGAGCGGTACAATTATAGATAATAATAAGATAGTCATTGCGTCATTCCGGTTCCTCAGACCACATTCCATTATACATGCGGTAAAACAAACATACGGATAAAAAAATCTCTTCTAAAAAGCGGTAGAACACTCTTATGAATGAAAAATCTCTTCGTAGAAGCGGTAGAACACACATAAGGATGAAAAATCTCTTATCTATTAACATATTGTTTTGTTGCTTTACAGCTATAGTGAAAATGTCTATTGAATACGCAGATAAATATGGTGATGTAGTTCGAGGCTGGATGGGATCGAAATTAGGTGTATTCTTAATGGACCCCAATGATGCTGAAGTCATACTTAACAGCCACATTCATATCGACAAATCTTCCGAATATGACATTTTTAAGCCGTGGTTGGGGGATGGTCTTTTACTTAGTTCTGGTAAGTTAACTAATTATAAGAATAATAAATTGTGTTCATTTAAAGTCACTGAAAGTAATAAATTTTTAGAAACGAAACATTTTACATTTTTTTTTGAAGCGCTCGTAGCTCTGCGGTGCTCGGTGGTAAGAAACGATCACCGAAGTACAGCAGAGTTCACAGAGGTCAGTCCGTGGATGCGTGACCGTTTGTGTGGCATTTGATATCGAGCGCTTCCGTGCTTCAGAAGGCACGTTAAGCCTTGGTCCCGGTTATCACTAAATGTGGTAGTCGTTATCACTAAATGTGGTAGCCATATTAGAGTCCTAATGGGCGGCTTGAAAAATTCTAACAGCAGGACGCCACACACCTGCCTCCGCCAATCAGCACTGGGTCAATATGACCCAATACCCTCACACCTTGATATGTGAGAGGAGGCTCGTGCTCAGTAGTGGGACGTTAATGGGCTATGATGATGAACATTTTACAGATAACTATTATCATACATCTTAAGAACGTAGGACCCTGATGCTTAAGGTAGGGAGTTATGTGACATCGCTAAAATGGAAAAAGTTCCATTTTAATTTGATAGATCTTTATCTTGTACGGAAAAAATAGAAATAAATCCCCATAATATAACACAACGTGTAGTTAAAAATAAATAACCCGTTTAGTTTGTCAATATTACATACCATTGCATATTATAAAGATGCGTCTTATTTTTCGGCCATTTTACTTCTTACTTATTAGTAAATTAAATATCGATGAAACCGTTTGGTTGTTTTTGCAAATTTCTTTATTAATTATTTTTGATGAATTTTTATATGCACTCGATGCATTTGTAATCTCTCCGGAATCAGACAACATGAAATGTTGTCAACATTAAATGTTCTAATTTAGGTCTATATATAAGTAACAACATTACTTAAAACCATGTTAATAGCTTTTAAATTTGGTTTGTTTCGATTTATCATCACCAATATAACTGGACATTCCGCACGGGTGGCCATTGGTCGGAACTATTAATCATCAAATAGCTTTTTATAATTAGACACAAATTTCAAAATAAATATAAGTATAAAGGGTGCATAGTATCCTACCAAGATCTGAGGTTCCTGAGGCAACCTCACCTGCAAGTAGTGCATGCCGATCAACAGACGAGGCTCTGGCAAATACAAAAGTTCCCAGTAAGCGGCAATAGGCTCGCCACTTTTAAAGTGGGACCAACTTTATAATTGCCAAAAAAAATATATTTTCAATGTAAGGAAAATTAAGTTACACAAGTTTATTATGTTAATGTCATATCTTCAATGATGATTTATTAATTTATTTGTATTTTATCCGCTACGCTATTGCCTGGCCTGAAGACAAGAAAATATCAAGTCTAAATATAGGTTTAGTTTCAGGGTCCAGTTTCCCACAAAACTACATAAGAATTAGTACTATAGCACTTTTGTAAACATAGCCCTTAAGTAAAGTTTTGTGGAAGAAAAACAAATTTGTTATTATTGTTATATGATATTACTTCACTGTACATTGAAGGGTCATAAATGTAAGAGATGAAATGATTATACTCAATTATATGCACCAATTGTCACTATATTTTATAATTTTAATCTGTAACGGCGCGATTAAGAAATGACTTGACTAGTTTCTTGTCTTGTTCGTTTCTTTCTTGGTTTGAATAGAGATTAATTCATTAAGCGCGTATTGCAAGCGGTGATAGTATTAAAGTTATCTTGACATACGTAGGTGCAAAATAAATAAAGGACATCTCATTTTCAATTTTTATCAGCATTTAATTACAAATAAATATGAATACCACAATACTGGTGTGGGTGCGTTCCTGTGTATATTA
Organism: Musotima nitidalis; assembly: GCA_949126915.1. NCBI lineage: Eukaryota > Metazoa > Arthropoda > Insecta > Lepidoptera > Crambidae > Musotima > Musotima nitidalis. The sequence continues at coordinate 7,009,996 of OX421418.1, read as the reverse complement.
GGAACGTATTTATAGAAAAATAAGGTATTTATATGATTGATATAAGTACGTATCATTGATATGAGTAATTATAAGAAAACATTTATTTATTTATTTTATTCATTGTTTCAGGTCACAAATGGTATTCCCATAGGAAGATGATTGCACCAACGTTTCATGCAAACATTCTGAAATCATTTATGGGGGTTTTCAATCAAAAAAGCAACAACGTTGTCAGCAAAATGAAATCAGAATTTGGCAAAACTTTTGACGTGCACGATTACATGGGCGGAGTTACAGTCAACATTTTGCTTGGTATTATTTTTATGCTATTCAATTAGATAAATCAGCTTCCTGGTGAAGAACTTTTGATGCTGCGAGACTCATTATCATCAGTTTTTTCTTCCACTTCTGGATATAGGCTTCTCTATTAGCAGCTATAGTAGCTTGCCACTGAGCTTGAAATTCCTTTTCGTAAACACTTATAAATAATTTTTTCTAAGATTCAAAATAGCCAGCGGATATGATGGGTATGATTAGCGGTACTCAGTTGTCAATACTTAGACTGTATGTAGCAGAACGCCTCTACCATTCTCGTTTTATCCAATTTTTAATCATGAAAATGACGCAAAGATGAAGAGTAAATAAGTTATCTAAGAAAACATCATAATTATTAAGTTCTCATGTGCGGGCCAAATCAAAATTATATACAGATAATTTTTTGAAATACTTATATGTAATGTAATTATTGTTCAAAAAACAATCTACTTTTATTGGTACTAGACATAAATACTTTAAATTATCTTTGAAATCACGTCGATCAATAATATAGCTTTAATTTATATATTACAATTCTGAGTGAAAATGTATTCTTCCAAACTTTTATTGAAGCCATTAAAATATTAACAACACTCATTGTTAACAATGAAAAAACAAGCGTCATTGATTTATTCATTGAATACTAATTATTGAAAGAAGAGTTCAATATTGCAACCAATGGAACCATTTAACTGCCAGAAATAATTTTAATATCATTTGTTTTTCCTTTCAGAAACAGTCATGGGTATCAAAAGCCAAAGCGAAGACAAATCTGGACATGAATATGCTTTGGCAGTAATGAAGTATGTTATTTATGATCCGTACTTTCATATGATTGGGCTTACTTTATATTTTCTTAATCATTTAACGTTTCCTTTTACATTTCAGGATGTGTGATATTATTCATCAAAGGCATTACAAATTTTGGCTTAGACTTAGTGCACTTTTCAAGTTTTCGTCGTTGTACAAGAAGCAAATTGAATATTTAAAAATTATTCATGGTCTCACAGAAAGGGTAGGATATCTTTTATTTCTTTCTAATATGTCAGAATATTATTTTAAATCTACAATCACAATCACTACAATATACACTTTAATTAAATTATCAATGATAAACTGATTGCTGCTGTTAGAATTAGAATGTTGTTTGTAAATTCCAGGTTATCAAAACTAAAAAAGCAATATATTTAGCAAATAAAATAAAAGGAGTAATACCTCTAACAATAGATGAGTTAATCCGCGAACCTGATGACTCAAGCTCCACAGAGACTTCAAAGACTGTATCTGATAATGTATTTGCTGGATATCGTGATGATCTAGACGACAATGATGAACAAGACGTGGGTAAGGCACGGTTAATGCAGTAATTTATATCGAAAAAGAAATTGAGACTTTCTGATTATCCACATGATTTCTTTTTTGTTCCTTAGGCCTAAAAAAACGCTTGGCGTTCTTAGATTTGATGATCGAGTCTGCTCAAAATGGTACTAATGAGATCACTGATGAAGAAATAAAGGAAGAAGTTGATACTATTATGTTTGAAGTAAGTAAACTCATAAAATATATATTTGAAAAACAAAGCATTATAATATGCACAAACTTAATATTTTCAGTTCAATTTCTAGATAAATTAAAATTTATATCTTAATTGTTTTTTTGTCTCCAAGGGCCATGACACAACAGCAGCGGGATCAAGTTTTGTTTTGTGTATCTTGGGTGCTCATCAAGATATTCAAAGCAGAGTGTACGATGAACTTTATGAAATATTTGGAGATTCAGATAGACCAGCCACTTTCGACGATACCGTCCGAATGAAGTATTTAGAAAGAGTAATTCTTGAATCTTTAAGAATGTTTCCTCCTGTTCCTATTATCGGAAGACAGCTTACATATGATGTTAAAATTGGTAAGTTCGTTGTCAATAATTTATTGCATCAAATTTCAGATGCCAAACTAAACTCTGTAGATTTAATCCACTATATTTTTGAAGCGCTCGTAGTTCCGCGGTGCTCGGTGGTCGGAAACGATCACCGAAGTAAAGCAGATTTTACAGAGGTCAGTCCGTGGATGCGTGACCGTTTGTGTGGCATTTGATATCGAGCGCTTCCGTGCTTCAGAAGGCACGTTAAGCCGTTGGTCCCGGTTATCACTAAATGTGGTAGTCGTTAAGCCATGTTAGAGGCCTCAATGAGCGGCTTGAAAAATGCTAACAACAGGACGCCATACACCTGCCTCCGCCAACCCGCACTGGGTTAACGTGGTGGAGTATGACCCAATACCCTCGCACCTTGGTATGTGAGAGGAGGCTTGTGCTCAGTAGTGGGACGTTAATGGGCTGAGATGCTGATGATTATATTAGGTCGGGGAAAAAGTCTTTTCGCATAACGTAGGTATAAACTTATTATAAAATTTTTTTGACTGTACTATTTGTGTCTGGCTGGTTTTGGTAACATTAAAAAGGTTCCATTATAAAGTAAAGAAAAAAATAAAAAAAAGTTGTTTCCCGCTATTTTTCATTTGTTTTTCTCTCAGTAAAAATGAGTGAATCTAATGAAGAAATTCGATACATTTTAAAATTTTATTATAAAAAAGGCAAAAATGCAACTCAAGCAGTGAAAAAAATTTGTGATGTTTATGGACCTGATGCAGTATCAGTAAGAGTAGCACAAATTTGGTTCAAACGTTTTCAGTCCGGAAATTTTGATGTTAAAGATGCACCTCGCTCTGGTCGCCCTGTTACGAATAAAATGGACGCCATTTTTGAAAGAGTGGAGCAAGATCGGCATATTAGTAGTTACGATGTAGCTAAAGAACTGAGAATTGACCACAAAACAGTTTTGACCCATTTGAAGAAAGCTGGTTATACAAAAAAGCTCGATATTTGGGTGCCACACGAGCTCACTCAAAGAAACTTAATAAACCGTGTACTCATTTGCGATTCATTATTGAGACGTAATGAAACCGAGCCGTTTTTGAAGAGATTGATAACTGGCGATGAAAAGTGGATCACGTACGACAAGAACGTGCGAAAAAGGTCGTGGTCGAAAGTTGGCCAGGCTTCACAGACTGTGGCCAAACCTGGCCTAACACGAAATAAGGTGATGCTGTGTGTATGGTGGGATTGGAAGGGCATTGTTTATTATGAGCTTTTACCGCCCGGCAAAACCATCGATTCTGATCTTTACTGCCAGCAACTGATGAGATTAAAGGAAGCAGTCGAGAGAAAACGGCCGGAATTGATCAACAGGAAGGGTGTGGTCTTTCATCACGATAACGCTAGACCACACACATCTTTAGCCACTCAGCAAAAATTAAGAGAGTTCGACTGGGAGGTCCTAGTGCATCCACCATATAGCCCTGACCTTGCGCCTTCAGATTTTCACCTGTTTCGGTCTCTGCAGAATTCTTTAGGTTCTGTAAGGTTGACCTCAAGAGAGGACTGCCAAAACTATTTGTCCCGTTTTTTTGATCAGAAGTCCCAAAGTTTCTACAGTAACGGGATAATGTCTCTGCCCACAAAATGGCAGAAAGTTATTCAACAAAACGGTACATATATATTGTAAATAAATGTAAATAAACTTTGAAAAAAATGTCTTGACTTTTCATACAAAAATACGAAAAGACTTTTTCCCCAACCTATTATTTTTGTATGACCTATATTTACATGTAGTTTTATTTTCGTAAGTTATTTTGGTAACTCTAAAACATTGTGACGACTTCCAAATCCAATATGATGCAGATATATTTTGTTCTTTGCTCTAAAGATTGTGAGTTCAATTCCCATATAGGACAAAATATTCATATGTATATTATATTATATTCATATGTTATGGTGCGAGACGTCTAAAAATATAATATTAATTTTTATTTATTGTTTCAGCAACCAAGGACTATATTATACCAGCTGGAGCCACAGTTCTGATATCAGCTTACAAAATCCACCGAAGTCCCAAACACTACGAGAATCCCAACATTTTCAACCCGGATAACTTTTTACCCGAAAACACACAAAAGCGTCATTACTATAGTTTTATACCATTTAGTGCTGGGCCTAGAAGTTGTGTCGGTAAGTCGAAAAATGTATTAGATCACTAAATTTCAATGATAAATAACAAAGACAACCAGATTATAAGTAATAATTGTTGATAATTAAATTGCCATGATGATCTAATAATCTTGACAATATTTTGTAAACATAACGTAATAAATGCATGAAATAAAAATTAATTTTATTAAGTTTATCTTAAATTATTTATTATTATTCACCTCAATCACAAATTACAGCATCGGGCTCTTAAATAAGGACGTGAAATGTTTTTTGTTGGGTTGCAAGTGTCCAAATAATGCGGTGACCACTTTACATGATATACTATTTCTTTTTTGATGGAAAGTCAAATTCCGTGTTCAGCTGTGAGTGGAACAAAAGGGTGTGTCAGACTTTTACTGACTAAAAACCACGTTCCTTCTTTAGCCTGCTATGTCCCGGGACCGTGGTAACTCTCGGTCCCACGAGAGTGAAGTGCCACGAAGTTTAGAAAAACGTGAAGTTTAGAAAAAAATATTTTAAACATCTTTTTGTTCACAGGTCGAAAATATGCGATGTTAAAACTCAAAGTGCTATTGTCGACAATTCTACGAAACTTCAAGACCCATTCGGATATTGCTGATAAAGACTTCGATTTAATAGCTGACATAATTTTGAAGAGAGCCGATGGTTTCAGAATCAAAATTGAACCCCGAACAAGACTGCCGAGCTATAAGCAAAACAAGTGCTATTCTTATTGAGACTATATTATTTGTTGATCTTTTGTAAGTAGGTATTAAAGTTGAACCATTCAGTATTGTTTCATTTCCGTCACTATATATTAGTTCTAAATTATGATGTTGAAATATGGCATTTGTAAGTAAGCGATGAGAAGTTCAATCCGAATTATTTAAAGAGTTTTTACAACTTACAAGGATGGGAAATATGTGGTTATATTATTACACAGAATTAAATCTTCCAAATTATTATGTACTCTAAAACAAATTTTCAATTAAGAACACTTAAAGTTAATGACGAAAATATAGTTTTCTTTAATCCTTATAAATATTACAAAGATTCCTAATACGTTTGTCTAAATGTTTTAATTCAGTCTTTTAAAAGTGTTATGTTTTTTTTATTGCGACATGAGCTCTAAGTAAATTTGCCTACGTTATACGTTATTGTTTGCATCTATATTACTGCGTAGGGATAAACGCAGCAGTATCCACTCTTCTTTTCAATGAAATATAAGAGTCAATATTTCCTCAAGTCTGGAAATAAATTTGTAGTTATTTTCCTTATACGCTTTACGTTAATCAAATAGCTGATGTATTTTTATCTGCCTCTCACCTGTTTGTAAGCGTTTTGGTATTATATAGGTAATTTTCTCTTTACATGCTTGCTCTACCACTCAAGCTATCACATAAATGTATTCATCGAAACAGAAAACAAATCTTAAAAGTAATTGTTATAGTAGGATAGTATCGAATAAGTGATATAAGGATGTATAGGGATTTTACAAAGACACAAGCAACCAAGCCAACCGCATCTGCTAGTAGCGCACCTGCCGATCAACGAATAAGGCTCTGGCGAACGTAAAAGTTCCCGGTAAACGGCAATAGGCCTATTACGTGAACCCAAAAACATAATAGGCGAAATATTATCATATGTAGCTAAAAGTACATATTATAAGAAGTGCTGACGTAAGAATGTCGCACACGGATCTGATGTTACGAGGAGATGTGTTATTTTTCATTTTATCCTATTTTATACGAAAGGAAGGAAGAGAGATTTTATCCCTATCTAAAAAATTACTCGACAGATGCTTTTCATACAAAGTTTAGAAATTAATTTCCACATAGAAACTAGAAATTTTTCTTTTTAGATGTCTATCTAAGTCTTCTATAAGACAGAGTGTGACTACATCTACATGTATTTACTATGACAAATTGTATGAAGTTATTAGAAATATACGGGATTCCAACAATATGAACGCTATCAATGTAATAATTCATACATTCACGACTTATTTATACACTTGCATTCACCATGTCACAGGTCATCACAATAAAAATTATAAACATGCAAAACAGATGGTCATATTGCAACTCCTCCTTTGCAAAGCGGTGTATCTTTCAGTGGAACGTAGTAAGTTCATCACTGCGTTTATATTTTTCGTTAATTATTTAAGTATTCCAAATATAACAAAGGTATCTTTGTAATTTGCGCAGGTACCTTATTAGCACGCAATAAGGTACGCATATGTCATGTAAAAAGGTCTAAATTTAAGCTAAATATATATATATATTTTTATTTTTCATTCGTTTGGTACAAAATAAAAATTAACAAATGTTCTTAGTGTAACATTATTTCAGTGTTTATTTTATTTTAATTGACATAAGCTTAAATAGTTTTTCCGTGCACACTTATAGTTACCGTAATTATATTAAATCAAGTAAATATGGAGTATCGCATTTAATAAATTTTGGAATACTATAGCTAACTAACTAACTAATAATTAATTATAGTAACACAGTTGTGTGCAATGCCAATATTAGAAAGTAACCCATAAATTCTCTAATTACAAGTTATTCAAAAAAAGTTGCTTTATAACTTTTTTACGAATGAGAACGCTGAATGAGACACCAGTAAAACATTAATTTACTTTTATTAAATTGACTACGAAATAAAAATAAAAATTCATTACAGAGGTGTACAAAGGAGGTGGGCTGTTCCTGCATGCAAGAAAAAAGTATGTTCTTTATGAGTTGTTTTTTGTATAAGACGACCAAAAATATAGCTCGTAAAAGCCTTTTGTCGACTCTAGAATATATTTATGTCGTATTATAATAATTTTATTTGAAAGATATTATAACTAGATATAAAAAATTTAATGTGTCCTCATAATCCAATGTTAGTGTTAACTTGTACCGACATTCCTATTATTTCAGATCAATCTCTGCTTCTCCTACTGCTAAAAGAGAGATTTGATAATGACGCTTTCACTAGAAGAAAGTCCTGGGCGTCTCAACCTAAGTTGGTCGCGTACCATGTTCTATCCTCTAGTGTTAGTTGTTACATTGCTATGGGTGTACTATCGTCGGCAACAGCAGTCCAGACTAGTGACGATGGGGAACAAAATCCCGGGGCCAGTAACTGTGCCGTTTTTGGGGAATGCTCACCTTGCTTTAGGCAAAAAGCCTTCAGGTATGATTTTTGATATGTTTTTTAAAGCTACTTAAATGCATGATTTGGCGCCCATTTGAAGTGGGCAGAAACCATGTGACAACGATTTAAAAGTGGCCTTTATAGATTGTTGTAGCAAATTTACTTTTAGCTCATAGATCTTTCAATAAAATGACCACATTGATCTAAACTTGATTCCGAATCATGCCTTACTGCCCTCGGGTAAAAGTGGGTCGTAGAATTCTCTGGAGGCGCCCCTTTTACTCGGTACTAAGACCGATAAACAAAAGTGTGTATTATGAAGGCCTATTCACGACCGATATGGTGTGAAGATCAGTATACCTGCACTTCACTCCAGAGGTCGGGGGTTCGATTCCCACACAGGACAAATCTTTGTGTGCATGAACATGACTATTTGTTCTAGTCTGGGTGTTTTCCTATTTATATTAAGTATGAATTTACAAAAATAAAAGTATTTACGTGTATGTTTATCCGTTCTTTAGTATCCATAACACAAGTTCTTAGTGATACTTATCTTGGAACTAAATAATTGTTGTAAAAAAAGAAAAAAAAGTTCATTTTGTCTTTAGTAATTGATCTTACAATAGATAATTTTGTCAACTACTACGACAAAACCAACTGAAATGATGAGGATAATCTGAAATTCAGCCAAATCTGGTTAGACTAGTAAGCAGATCCTGGGTAATCAGCGAAAGTCTAGGACATATTTTTATTTATTTATCTATACATATAATAAAAACGTAACGGGTCGCTGTCTGTACATGGAAGATATATTAGAAAAAATATTATAGGAGACCTTTATTAACGCAATAGAACCCAAAACAATGATTTTTGGAATTTTTGTCTGTTTGTCTGTTTATCTGTTTGTCTGTTTGTTTGTGCACGCTAATCTCAGAAACGGCTTATCCTATCTAGATATAGTTTTAAGAAATATATTGTGGTAAGCTTCACTTAACATTTAGTGTTTATTTCATGTCAATCGGTTGATAAATAAAAAAGTTATGCCAATTTAAAGAATTAAAGAATCACGTTGAACTTGCTGAACGTTTGTTGGCGCGGGTATATAAAGCGCGCCGAGCGCCGCGCCGTTATTCGTAGCGAACGCACGTGTTCTGGGGGCGCACGGCATTCGATAAAATTTAATTTAATGTAATATTTATTATAATTAAATTATATTATAATAAAAAAAGTACATATTGTGTGTATTTGCTATATGTTAGGCATTTTGTATTATAGGTTAGGCGTTTTGTATTATAAGATAGTTTGTTATAGGTTAGGCGTTTTGTATTATAGGATAGTTTGTTATAGGTTAGGCGTTTTGTATTATAGGATAGTTTGTTATAGGTTAGGCGTTTTGTATTATAAGATAGTTTGTTATAGGTTAGGCGTTTTGTATTATAGGATAGTTTGTTATAGGTTAGGCGTTTTGTATTATAGGATAGTTTGTTATAGGTTAGGCGTTTTGTATTATAAGATAGTTTGTTATAGGTTAGGCGTTTTGTATTATAAGATAGTTTGTTTTAGATTAATTAGTACGTGTTAATAGTTACACTGATTAAGTTTTTTTTACTCCTTAGTGTGTATTTGCTATAGGTTAGGCATTTTGTATTATATTATTATAGTTTGTTTTAGATTAATACGTGTTAATAGTTAAACTGATTAAGTTTTTTATTACTTCTTAGTTTTTATGGTATAAGTTAAGTTTTTTCTTTGACTTTCTTTATTTTTGGTAAATTTTCTGTTGCTCATTTCTTTTGTTTTGTATAATCATTATCTGTAGGTAAGAATGCCTAGAAAAAGATCCAACCTCTCCCAGTACAGCAGAAATGATAAAAAGATCAGGTTAGTTATAATTATATTATAATTAAAAAAATACATATTGTGTGTATTTGCTATAGGTTAGGCATTTTGTATTATAGGATAGTTTGTTATAGGTTAGGCATTTTGTATTATAAAATAGTTTGTTTTAGATTAATAGGTACGTGTTAATAGTTAAACTGATTAAGTTTTTTTTTACTTCTTAGTGTGTATTTGCTATAGGTTAGGCATTTTGTATTATAGGATAGTTTGTTTTAGATTAATATGTGTTAATAAGATATAGTTACATCTATTGGGGGTAATCCTATTTCTCAATATGGCATGCCCGAGCCATTATTTGACGGTGAACGCATTAAAAGAGATTACGCGATGCAAATCAGCTATGATCCAGTAAGTCTGGCTGAAATTGTACAAACTGATGTTCCGAGACTAACTGAAGAACAGCGTTTAATATTTAATCGGGTGTGTCGCAGCGTTGATACTGCTTTGGGAGAAATGCTATTTCTAGATGCTCCCGGTGGAACGGGCAAGAAATTCTTACCAAAGTGATTTTGGTGAAGGTGCGAAGCCAAGGTAAAATTGCGCTTGCTGTCGCTTCATTGGGCATAGCAGCCACTTTGTTGCCAGGAGGGAAAACTGCCCATACAATGTTTAAAATTCCGATCGACTTAGACCGCACAGAAAACCCTGTTTGTCATATTTCTAGAAACAGCAATAAAGCTAAGGTTCTTCGTGATTGTAGCCTAATTATTTGGGATGAGTGCACAATGGCAAACCGAAAAGCGATTGAATCATTAGACAGAACGTTGCGTGATATCAAGCAAAATTGCTAAACAATGGGTGGCATTACTATACTTTTTTGTGGCGACTTTCGTCGGTTCTTTCGGTAGTACCACGTGCAACAAGGGCTGATGAAGTTAGGGCCTGTCTAAAGATTTCTCGACTGTGGCAATACATCATACCTTTGCATTTGACAGTAAATATGCGTGCGCAAATCGGAGGTAACGAAAATGCTCAAGAGTTTTCAGATTTTCTCCTTGAAATCGGTAACGGTGTGTGCAGGAACACGGAAAAGTTGTTCTGAACGAAAACCTATGCTGCAAAGTTTCATCAATGCGAGACCTCATATCATCCGTGTATGGAAATGCAACGCAAATACCTACTTGCGAAAATTCCTGGCTGTGCCAAAGAGCTATTTTGACACCACGAAACGACCAAGCAGCAGCAATAAACGCTGAAATTTTGAGCTTTGTTCCGGGGGATAACGTTGAGTATATCTCCATTAACAGAGTTATGGAAGATGAAGAATCTACAAGCTATCCAGTAGATTTTTTATAATCCCTCAGTGCTTCTGGACTGCCAGCTCATAAAATAATTTTAAAAGTCGGCTTACCCATAATACTCCTCAGAAGTTTAAGCCCGCCAAAACTTTGCAGCGGAACCAGATCAAAAGTAACCAATTTACAGCAAAACCTGATAGAAGCAGAGATTTTAACAGGGTGCGACATAGTTGATAGTGTTTTTATTCCTCGGATTCCTTTGATTCCAAACAATTTTCCTTTCAGTTTTAAGCGAGTCCAGTTTCCAGTGAGCCTCTGTTTCGCAATGACAATTAATAAAGCCCAAGGTCAGACGTTACAAGTAGTGGGTGTGGATCTAAGCATTAGCTATTTTGCGCACGGTCAGCTTTGTGTGGCGCTGTCACGTGTCAGTAATCCTAGCCGACTGTATGCTTTGATCCCTGATGGCAACACGTGTAATATCGTGTATAGAGAAGCATTAATATAAATTAGTTTTTTTTTCAAACGCTAATGTTTATAATCTGTAGATATACTTGACGGAGCGTAGGTGCAAATTAGAAATCTAATTATGATTTTTAGGTGCCAAACTATCAATAACATGTTCCAATGCAATAAATGTGTACGAAAACGTCAAGCACGTTAGTTGTCAATTTAATTTAAAAAAACAATAACAGACTATGATGTAGGTTAGGATATAGGCTGCTAATCTCATACAAATTGTATGGAACTTAATCGTTTAGTGACATTATAAAAAATAGCTGATTTTACTAGACTATCTATGGCTAATTTTACTAGAACTACCGGATTGATAAGCTAGCCCTGGGATAAACTCGCTGCATTTTTAGAACGTTAATCCATTTACATCAACGATATTCTGTAATCAGTATTGTAATAAACCTACCAAACCTACCAAAGTAGTAATATTTCGTGGTTTCGGTATACAACACGGCATGTGAGATTAGGTCTCTCTTTAACATGATCAAAAATGCTGCCAAAAGTCACTTTTCTACGCGGACGAAGTCGCGGGCACAGCTAGTAATTAATAAAATAATTAATGAAGTTACATTTTCTATATTATAATTACATTATTTTGGACTTTTTACTAACATTATTTCAGTGTTTATTTTATTTTAATTAATCTGATGTGACATTTTCTTTATTTTAATGGACATTTTTTAAGACTTATTATGGTTATTAATAATATTTCTGTTTAATTTTTATTTGATATCAATTTGTAGAAGATTTGTATTTTTTTATCACGTACGTCATTTTCTGTGACTTGGAAATGAGTATTAGTGTAATCCACAGAAATAATGAAGATCAGCCTTGAATACGCTCAGCAGTACATGAACGTGGCAAGGGTGTGGATCGGATCCAACCTCATCATCTTCCTGTCAGACCCTGATGACGTGGAAGTGATCCTCAACAGTCAGATACACATCGACAAAGCTACCGAATATAAGTTCTTTAAGCCTTGGCTTGGTGAGGGTCTTCTGATTAGCTCAGGTACGGTAAAATTTCACTTTCTTAGACTATGTAATTTTTAAAATTAAAATTGTAACAAAAAAATTATAACAATAGACATCTACCAGATACAGACATTAAAGGCCTAACGTCATAAAATTATTTATTTAATTACAATAACAATATAAATAAATAAAATACAAGTGTCCGCTTATAATTTTGAACTCACTTAACTTTTTACCAAGAGCCTATTACAATATATTATAGTTTGCGATACCTTTAAATCGTATTTCCGAAACAACTACATAACACGTAATTGAGGCCACTTTTAATCCCGAAATGAATACCACATTTAAATTTATTTTCATAAGGTTTAATATAGTTTTGGAACATAGTTTTCTTACCTAATTAGGGGTAAGCAAGAAACTACAGAGTACAACAAATTTTAAATATGATATTTAAAATTTTGATTGTAGTAAAATTATTAGATATAGCTACAAAGATTAACTGTGATGTAATAATATGTAATTAGAAATACTTTAACCGTAAGACAGGACGAAATATGCATATATTCATACATATTACGACGTACATAAATCAAATCATGGTATAACGTCTATAATTGCCTACACGTAATTGTTTCATTGAAGTGTTAAAATATAAACAGATTACCAAATTCCGAATAAACAATAATTACTGTGGCATTGGCATTAGTATTACTACGTCATTATTAACACACATCGTCAAGATTTCAGGTATTGAAGGTTTGTATGTATCCACTAGCGCTATGTATACTTGCGACTTCTGCTTCATAACTATGTTACATAGGTTTGAATTATTTATATGTGGGTTAAAAATAATCCCAATTAAACCCTTATAACATAAGGGTTAATCTGAAAAATTGGTTCAAATCATTCAGAATTATGTGGAAAATATGATTCGTTAAAAGAGGCATTCATTCAGTATGGATCAGTAATGAAATATGAGACAGCCTAAAATACATTGAGATTGCCGTTTTATATAGTTTTTATCAAAACACTTAGTTGATATTTTCTTGGCTTAAAGTAGGTGCCATATTACTTTTACAACTGCATTTAATAAAAGCTCTTGTCTAGACCTGACAAACAGATACAAAAATTTGATTTACATATTTGTATTTACTAAAAAAATATCTTTGCTCGGCAGGAGAGAAGTGGAGGTCGCACAGAAAAATTATTGCTCCAACATTCCATATAAATATCCTGAAGTCATTTGTTGGAATTTTCAACCAAAACAGCAAGAATGTGGTCAACAAAATGAAAGGCGAAATTGGGAACGAATTCGATGTACACGACTATATGAGTGGTGTCACTGTTGATATTTTATTGGGCAAGTATTTTTAATCATATTACTTTTTAGCCTATTGAAGTCTTTCTACTGAGCATACCTCTTCTTTTTAGCCTATTCACGTCTTTCTACTGAGCAGGCCTTTTCTTATCGCTTCAAATGTTTAGAAAATGCGTCTTTTAGAATGGAAGTCACCATTATCTCAGCACATTAACATTCCACTGCTGAGCCCAGGCCCCCTCTCCTGAACAAATGTGAGAGAGATTTAGGCCATAACGGAGAATTTTTCAGAAAATTTTGGAACATCATTTATACATACATACATACATTCACGCCTGCCTCCTCGAAGGGGGTAGGCAGAGGCATATTATACGCCCACACTTTGCCAATTATATAGTTGGTCCCACGTAATAGGTGGCGAGCCTATTGCCGCTTACCGGGCACTGTTATGGAACATCATTAAGAGTTTCTTTATTATGTTACGATATACTTATAATGTATATCACACTCATATTACACACAAGGAGGACAATGCACACACCCTTTTAGCTTTGCAATTTGTTTATAAGTCGGTTCTTGATAATGATATCCTACTATTTTGAACTTAAATTAGCTTAGTGTAGTCACTATTTTATGAAAGAGCGCTGCTTTTTAGAATATAGATATTAAATTATCTAGTCCAGAAACAGATGTCATGTATGTTAATGATACCTTTTATTGAAGCTATATTTGTGTTTGTATATGTATGAATAGTAAGTTTATGTAGGAATACAATATTATACAATAATATATATTAAATGTTTGTAAAAATATCTGGTAAAAAGATTAGTGCCGTAGCGAATTCTGACCATAATAAAATTAATTATAATGACAATGAATTCTTTTTTGCCCCGTCATTAGCTGTAAGAATTTACAATTATAATCAGTTGCACATAATTTAATATACGAATTGCATGCCACATGAATGCGGTGCACGTACCGGGGTATTATATAACCAATTTTAATTTATCACTTAGCATTAATTTATAAGCGATCGGAGCTCCGCGGTACTAAGTGGTCGGAAAGGATCAACGAAGTTAAACATAGTTTACACAGGTCAGTCCTTCGATAGGTGACCGTTAGTGTGGCATTTGAAATTGAGTTCTTCCGTGCTTCCGAAGTTCGTTAACACGTTGCAGTAACAGCAAAACACCATTTTTTTTTTACTTACGTCGGTAACAAAATGCATTTACGCACTGTCTTCCGGCCAAAGGGGACCAAGAGGAGGTGTGGGTCTCACCACCGGTAGATGAGACTGCCAAAAGTAATAGTACTCACTCAATATCTTCCGACGCCTTTCCGCCGCTTGTTAAGAAAGATGCGGGGGCCAGTACTTGGGTTGCAGCGCCTGACACCTCGCCTGCGGCCAACGTCCCCCGGAACAAAACTGAGAGGACCTTCTCAGAGAAGCGCAGTTGACGCGCCACTCCTACCTCTTTGTGCGACCATAGCGTGTGTGGTCGACTTACCAAGGGCACCCCATCACGCCAAGGTGGAGGGGGGGCTGAGTAAACCTGTCCTGGATGCCTTCTATAATCCTGCTTTCCGCTAAAATAATTTTGAAGTACTTTTGTATAAAGGTTTAGGAGGAGAGGTTCATTCTCATTAGTAAGACTAAATGTATTAAAATATATATCTCCCAATGTGATAGCTATTTTCGGTATATGATATATTTTGAGATCCAATATATTTTACATCCCGTAGTGCAAAGCCATCATTAACAGGTAAGACAGATTTAGCTTCATGAAGATTTTTGAATAAAATACTAATCCTTTTTAGAAATGACTATGGTAAATATTCAAATTGTAAACACTGATGTACTTTGAGACAAATGAGAATGGCAATAACTCTTAACCTTGCTGTTGTCAGTTATAAAGGGCTGATAGTGCTTTCGTGATCATTATTAAATATATCGAAGTATCTGAAATAGCCGTTCATTGTAATGAATAGTTTCAACGGAGGTTTTATTTTTCAGAAACCGCAATGGGTATTACCAGAGAGACACAGGATAAATCCGGCTTCGATTATGCTATGGCTGTAATGAAGTAAGATTTCTCAATTATTTTATAAAGCTACATAATTATAGCGCAGCTTTTTGTTGAATGTACCATACGCAGAGGCATATAATAGCCTAATACCGCTTATCGCGAACTTTTACGTTCGCCAGAGCCTCGCCCGATGATCGGCAAGTGAACCACTTGCAGGTGAGGTTAGCTTGGGTTCCTCAGATCTATGTAGGATCGCTATACGCTGAATTTTGATGAAAGATAAAGCTGGATATTATTTATTTATCAGTTCAACTCCTTAAGAATACATAAATTTATTTCTTTTTTCTTTTCAGAATGTGTGACATAATTCACCAGAGACATTACAAATTTTGGCTAAGGTTTGATTCCCTATTTAAAATATCGTCATTTTATAAGGAACAAGTTAAACTTTTGAACATCATTCACGGTTTAACTAAGAAGGTAAACGTTTCTCAAACACATTTTTATAAACCATACTTTTATATTTGTTGCCTACAACTTGTAATCAATCATGCATCCATCTACATTCCTATGACAATATTTAAGACGTATCTATAAAAATAACAATCTTAATCAGAAATAATTATATTTATCTATTTCTTAACTACATTTTTCAAAATCATATATTTTCTACTTGTTGTCATTACTACTTTGGATCACTCGTCCTCATGTCCACGTCCAGAATACAGAAAGTTAAGTGCTTGTAAATTCGAAATACTCAAGTTCATGCGTTGGGTAATTTCAATCTTATTTTTAGGTCATTAAAGAAAAAAATAAAACATACTTAGAAAATAAAGCAAAAGGCATCATACCACTTACTATAGAAGAGCTGACTAGATCGCAAGACGACGATCCAGACTTAGAGAACACAAAAACCTTCGCTGACAACGTGTTTAAGGGCTACAGAGATGATCTTGACTTTAATGACGAAAATGATATAGGTAATGATTATAGCGGTGATATAGTTTATATAAATAATATAAGAGTTGTAAAAAAAAACAAATAATTTTTTTGCAGGAGAGAAAAAACGACTAGCATTTTTGGATTTGATGATTGAATCTGCTCAAAATGGAACCAATCAAATCACCGATCGTGAAATCAAGGAAGAAGTTGATACCATTATGTTTGAAGTAAGTAAATAACACTAGGCAAAGTTTTAATTACTTTATATTGATCATAGAAATATTGGGTAAAGTTTTCTTCACTTTATACTTATGAAACGTAAACCCAGATGCGCAATTATAGGTGTAATATTTGGATTAAAAAATGAGCACGGTTATCTTTCATAATTTCAATTCAAAATTTCCGTATTACCAGAGTAATCATATCATATTCATCAACATTCAATAAGGCTTTTAACGCTGGAAGTTCATAATCTATCCGCAATTCGAGATTGAAACCAATCTTAGGTGACGCTTATCTTGGTATTAATAGTTCCTAAAGTTTCGATCGAAGAAACGAGGTGCTTAATCTGTCCTTCGTAGATAGCCAGTTTTGGATATTGATTAACACGTTAAACGCCAGCGGACCCAGACACAATAGAATAATATTATTTGTCTGTTTTGTCTGTTTTTTTTCTTATTAGGGCCACGATACTACAGCAGCAGGTTCCAGCTTCGTGCTCTCTCTACTTGGAGTACATCAGGATATTCAAGCCAGAGTATATGACGAGCTCTACGACATATTTGGGGACTCCGATCGTCCAGTCACCTTTTCCGACACTTTACAGATGAAATACTTAGAGAGGGTGATTCTAGAATCCCTGAGAATGTACCCTCCTGTACCTATTATCGCCAGGAAACTACAAAGAGATGTCAAGATTAGTAAGTTATTGTTTGTATGTCAGAGTGAGATGACAGAGTGTAAAGTCTCTTTTTTAAATGTCGCCAGGTTTCAGGCTGGTTATAGAAGGTTTTCAGTGCCCAATTTTCTATGGCCATTCTTAAATATTTTTTATTTATTTATACTAAGGTGTGGATCACATACTGCTAAAAAATTGCTTGCAAAATAATAATAGGTGTTTGCGTGTGCAGAATAGATTATTCATTTTATAATTAGTTACATCAGACATTATTTATATTCCAAATTACTAAGATAAGCGAATAATACAGTTGCTGCATGCATATTCTTATTCTTGGCCTGTTTTGCCACTATTTACATGAACCTTTTTTAAGCATTTCTGAACCAAGGTTTAACACAGAACCATTAATGTAAACAATATGTATCTAACAGTGACGAACGACTACATATTACCAAGAGGTGCAACTGTAGTAATTGGGACGTACAAAATACACCGCAGCCCTAAGCACTACAAGGACCCTGATGTATTCAACCCGGACAATTTCCTACCAGAAAATACGCAGAACAGACACTACTATAGCTTCATTCCCTTCAGTGCCGGACCTAGGAGTTGCGTAGGTGAGTTTACAGATTGTTATTTAATAAAAATAGTAAGTTGCTGCCTTCGATCAACAATACAACTAGATAACGCATCACATACAAAAACAGAACTCAAATATGGCACCGAGTGACTATAGAATAAATAGATATAGGTATACCCTATGAAATGGAGCAAAACGACTTTTAGCTTTGATATTTTTTATCAAACTTATCTGGAATATATAAAGCAAGCTTTTGTTTGTGTCAACATTCACTTACGCTTTTACGACATGAATGACAGAAAGCGATAAGAAATAGAAGTTCTTATCTAAACATTTTTTATACACATTGACTATTGTGTCTAAATTAGACTTTATTTGTTAACAAATAAGTTTAATAATAACTTAAAAAGTAAATCCATAGCTGTTCTGACACAACCAACTTATGGCAAACTCACGCGCCAACATTTGCCAATGTTGGCGCGTAGGTTGGCTTTACAAAGTTAATAGTGTAATGTTATTAAAAAGGCGAATATTTAATCTGTTATATTGTTAAATTATATTTACTTACCGAAAGTACGATATTCCGTCCGATACATTTTTTTTCGATAGTTATTTCCACAGTTTTTGAACACACACTGAGGCATTGTGGCACTTCCGCACGTTGGCGCAATCACAAGTGAACTAACTCGAAAATAAGACCCCACTTTGAAGTGAGGCGTTATTTTCTCGGCCGTTTTTAAGACTCTGACCCGTTATCTAGTTGTATTGTTGATCGAAGGTTGCTGCCTACTAAATAAATTAGTGATGCATGTCACTGATGTAATCTGATTCGGCGATGTCAAGAACAATCCATACTTTGCTAGACCTCACCTATTTCATACTTTTTATCTGGAAATCTCTGTGATGGAAGAGAATCTTGTTACAACGACATAGATCCTCTGTGATGGTTGAAGCAAGGTTTCTGCCTACTTGCCCACCCCACATGCGATCATGGACGCGAGATTATGTACATGTTAATAGACCGATAGCCCCCCACTTTTAAATTTCTATTAAAAATGTTAATTGTTCTTATTTCAGGCCGCAAATATGCCATGTTAAAATTGAAGGTGCTTCTTGCAACGGTCCTTCGCAACTACAAAACTATTTCTGTCGTTCCTGAAAAAGATTTCACCTTGCAAGCTGATATCATTTTAAAGAGAACCGACGGGTTTAGGATTAAAATTGAACCAAGAAAAAGAGTACGGTCTACAGTAGCTTAATATGACCTGTCAGTTCATAGGTGTTATAGGTTTCTTCGGCAAAACCTATAAAAGACCAATTACTTTATAATTCAGGTGTTATGAAAAAGTTTGTTATTCTAGAAGCAACAGGCAACTACCAAGTTCCTTTAGATAATCTTAGAGTATAAATATAAAAAATACTACTAAAGAGACTCTCTACAAATAATATGATGGCAACAAAATATCTTATCTTCTATACGTGGTGTGGTAAACGATGTGTACCATGACAGTGCCCAGACATCATAGAAGACATACAACCTGGGGTACCGTCATAACTGAAGAATGTGTCTTCACAGAAATTCAAAGAAAATCTATTTGAACTAGTAGTCGCTGCTGGCCACCAGTGATTTAAATAGAGCTGACTGATGAAACTGGTCTATGGTATCTATGGTATTGATGTCTGGTTGACCAGGCTTAATAGCGGTTTGTTTAAGGAGGTTCAAAGTTTACACTGATACACTTTTCTATGGGAATTGACTAGTTTACAGCTCATGGCTAAAAGGTCTGGATCTAATGTCTGATAGGTAATAATTCAAAAGTATAATATTCACTAGTCGCTCTCATTAGATAGTGGTAGTGTACTAGTACCTCTTGGTAGTAAGTACCTCTTGGTTTGACTACGCCCTTAAGTGATTTGCCAATAAATAAATAATAAATATTTTCTGACAATTACACCAATTATTTAGTTCTAAGATAAGTATCATTATGAACCTTTTCTATGGATACAAAATAACGAAGAAACATAAATAAAAACTTTTTTTGTAAATGCATACTTAATATAAGGAAAACACCCAGACCAGAACAAATATTCATGTTTATATACAGAGATTTGTCCTGTGTAGGAATCGAACTTACGACCTCAGGAGCGGAGGGCGGGTATACTCACCTCCATGCCATAAAGATTTTTAGTAGGAGACGGGAGTCTCTATTATAAAATTGCGCCAGTGGATAAGTCAGTCATGGATTGTAAGACAGTCTCTACATGGGATGTTCTATTCCTTTGTTAGTCAAGTTACTCAGTGCCAACTTTTGTACTATCTATTTAAAATTGTTTATTCACTTTGCTTTGTTTGTTTTGTGTGCTAATTTTATTTGAATTTTCTTATTGACTGTTAGTATTTTACTTAGTTCACTATCATTATTATTAATTAAATATTTATCCAGACTTAGACTAAGTCCTATGAAAATGTAAATAAGTTTTGCATGCAATTAAAAATAACGAGTACCAATAGATGTACCACGTGATGCCTAGTTTAAATTATCTCTATGTGTGGTGTGGTGAACATGACTTTATAATTATGAACGTTAGCTACAAATGGTCATTATGGTTTGCAAACAGTCATGTAATTTTTATACTCTTGCCTTTGTTAACTTATTAAACGGAAATATTAATTCATTGCCTTTTATTCATATGCCTTACTTAGCTGACCATTTTTTTAAACCAGTTTTCGAGTTTACGTATTTATATACATGCATACACACAATCAGGCCTGTTTCCTTGAAGGGTCAGAGAAGACGCATAATATACGCCTCCAATTCGCTACTTATATTTTTTGGTCGATGGCGACCCTTTTGCCGGGACCGGGGAACTTATGTGTTTACCAGAACGTCGTCAGTTGCTCGGCAGGTGCACTACTTGCAGAAGAGGTTGACTTGGGTTTTTAAGGACTTGATAGGAGCCCCATACTCCTCCATAAAGGAACATACTAGTGCATAGTTTGGTAATAATTTAGTAACAAATTAGGCACGAGGCTCCTGTCACAAATTCAGATCGTATTCCACCTGTATGGATCTCGTAGCGTCCTGCTGTTAGAATTTTTAAAGCTGCCTGCTTCGGTGATCGTCACTGACAATTTAGTATAGCGAAGACGCATTTAAATTGTGTTAAGAAAAAAGACATTGTGACGTTACAAACAAACACTTAAATTTTCTTTATTTGTATAGATTATATAAAATACATTTATTAAATGCAAAAATAAATTTGGCTGTCATTATTCACGACACATAATGCATAGGTACGTATTGTAACAATATTTTTCGTAAAGATTTGTTGAAATTTTTATGTAAAACTAGTAGTAAACTTGTCGTATGATTTTGAATGAAAATAAAAAAACAATATCTAGTCGTCTGATCGTTAAACTAGACAACTCTGAGATGATTATTATTCAGGTATAAAAAATACAATGTTTTTATGGGTTCACAAAAAACCATTAATAAAAAAGCAGATGCTCTTAATTTTTAATTTAATTAATTAGGAATGTGGCATAATTTAACTATCGGTTTACGACATAATGATTACATAAGGTGTGACCATCAAATCTAATTTAAAAAAAAAAAAAAACTTTCTTACAATCTCGGAGCTGATATAAATCTGAATAAAAATTTGAATAAGTCTGAATTCGCTTCGATAATAAACATTGAATAAACATAAAGATATTTCTAAATATTAAAATTAGTCTAGGGTAACTTTTAAAAAATACAATATAAAATAGAGTAAGTATAATGGAATTTAGATACCCAGTATAAAATTAGCCAGGGTGTCACAACAAATTCCTATAGTTTTCATATCACAAAATTGCGATATAGTACGAGCTTCCACGTAGACATCGAATAATTTGGTTGTTAACGTAAATACAGTATACGTTTTATTAATACGTTTTATTAATTAATACAGTATACGATTGATGGCGAATTCCTTGCCCATGGCGAGCGGTGCCATAGTAGAAAGAGTAATTACTCAGTTACTCTACTCTACAAGTTCCACTTACTCTACCACCAATCCACTTACTTGTCTTAGCTAGTCCACGCGATTTTCCTGATATTGTCTGAATGACTTTTATCTAAATTCATTATTGGCAGTAAGAAAATTATTTATTTACAGTACTTATTAACCTAAATAATTGGTAACAGCATTTTAACATGGTAACTTATGTGCTTGTACTTAAATTGTATCGACAATATTTATATAATGAAGTAAATTATAAAATTATAGTTAAAAAGATTTAATACACAAGGATTATTTATATAAATATTCTCATTTTTCGAGTTCTTAAATTGTCACATTATCTAAGTTTAACAATGTACAAAAAAACGACTTCAAAATGAAATTATACTACTTTGGGAGATGATTTAAATTTGATGTTCATTTTAGATTTTGCGTAACGAACTGTTGCGCCCAGATGTTAGTGCTCTTTCATCATAACCTATAACTACTGGATTTACTAAGAAGCTCAAATCAGGACCAATATACACTCGCGAGCAACCAAATCGACTCAACCGCTAACTCTATATTTAAACATTGTTTTAGGTAAAAGTATACAACATTTGAATAAAAACAATATGTCTCTTGAAAGCTTGAAACTTAAACGCTTATATAACATTATGTCATTTCAAAGCTGGAACCTCAACGCTTTTTAACCTTTGAGCTTCCAATTGACATATTGTTTTTATTTAAATGTTATATAATTTTACTTACAACAATGTTTGGATGTAGCTAGCGGTTGAGTCGATTTGATTGCTCGCGAGTGTAGATTAAGAGAACAATTATGTAGTAACGTAATAATGAGATTGTAGTTTAGTAACCATATTGGGATATAAAAATTTCTATGCTAAATCCACCAATATTAAAAAATGGATATCTTATAGCTGAGATGATGATAATACAAAAACATATCTTTCCAAGTATATTACACACATGTATATGACAAATATTGTATGAGAAACGACATATCAGTCGCAGTTTTATAATTAAGGCTAAATAAAAGTTAATTATAATACGAATGTCCTTTTAAAGAACAGTTTTAACATTTACGTATATAAATATATCTATAAATCTTTCCTCTACATAACATTTAAAATAATGGCATGCAAACTATGCTACAAATATATGACTATGCTATAAATTTACTACTTAAAATTGTTTTATACATGGAAATAGAAAATCAGGTTTCTTTTTTCCGATATACGAAATACTCAATAGTCCACAGCACTACGCAGATGAGGCAACAAAAACTCATGGCAAGAAAACAGAACACGTAGCTACCCGTTGCCTCGTAAAGGATTCCTGTAAAAAATTAAAAATACTGTAATATTTTGACTCGAGACAATCAATAAATTAATTCTATTAAATTTGCAGTTGCAATGCACACTCTGATTTTATGTGATCACTGTGCAGCCATGAGTGCAATGAAAGATTTGACTTTCAAACATGAGTAAATAAAAATGTTTTATGCGTTATTAGCTTCGCGAGACTAAGTTAAGCAGTTTTCGTCACACTTGAATTGGTGAAGGTACGTTAACAGTTTGAATCTGGTTATCACAGTACGTGGTAGCCGTTATTCCACGTTAGAGGTCTATTGGCTTGTCCAATTCTAATAAAAGGCCGCCACGGAATTGTCTCCGCAAATTCCCACTGGATCAGCATGGTGAAGTATTACCTAAATCTTTCTCAACTTTGTATGTCAGAGGAGTGGTGAGCCCAGAAGGTTAAGATAAAAAAAAACAAAGTACATTTCACATTTACGTTCCTTTTGCACTCAATGCTCTAGCAATTGCTCTCTAAAGCAAATTTATAGTCAGCGTCAAATATATGGTAACACCGAAAACGCCATATATAGCCTAACGCTCTTGACTATAGCAGCATTGGATTCTGCTTCTATCAGCCATTGGGCCCATTCCCCATGAGCACTGAGACACTGGTCGCCGCGTAAGAGACATGGATCGATCTTTATAGCTCTTTGGATGTAATCAACTATATGACTGACTGTAGGTACCAACCAAAAATATTTACCTATCAATGGATCAGCTAGCAGCATCAAAACACCAGAAAAGAGGATGTGCAGCGCTAGAGCAGCAGGAAACTTGTCTGGAGCTGCCATCGCGAGCACCAAAGGGAATAGCACCTGGACTGAACATCGGACCAACCCCGAAATAGCTGTCATCACGAACACAAACCAAAGGTCGCTGGAACTCACTAGAGCTGTAAACAATGAGCAAGTTTTTAAAATTAATTATTTTTATTCTATTGGCAGTTGTTTAGTTGTTTATTGTAGCTCGAAAGTTTCATTTAAGTTGAGTACTGTAATATTTTTCTACAATGTAAGCACTGCATACCCTGCCCGTTAAGCATAACTGAACAAAATTATGAATAAATATCCTACCCAATATCTTTGTAAACCCCTCTTCTGGACTCTCAGTTTTTCAAAGTCAAGCTTTTAGAAAGTTGAGATGTATGTGTATGACGAAATACATTTCATGTTGTAAGTATATAAAAACTTACCTATTCTTAAAACCACAGTAATGCTAGTGCCTATGAAGAAAATTTTCCTGCTGTCCACGACGTAGAAGATCGTAAACACTGCAAGCAGAAACCTCGCTAAGAGGTCAGCGATGGCTCCCACCATAACACACGTAGCTACTTGCATCTAAACAGTAAGGAATGTCATTTTTAAGCATTTTTTTAAACGCATGAAACTAGTTAATTCTTACTAAAAAGAAAATAAACAAGAACAACAGAAAATATACAAATATCGTTTATATAAAGTCAGTGAACACTAAAAGATATTTGTTATATGAAATATAGTTAATGACACTTAACGCAATTATGTGTTCCTGTTTAAAATATGCTGCAAATGAGACTAAGTCATTTAGTTAGATGCCATATTGGTAGTCTTAAATATCTAAATTAGCAGTATACACGGCGTGGAGGAGTATCTATTACCTCTAAACATAATTGATAAAAGAAAACCCGAGCCTGATGATTATTAGCGTCTATCTATTGAAATGCCAGTACAAACAATTCTATTGAAATATCAGACTCTTTTACAAACTCTAAGAACAAGATTAAACCATATTGCTACTTTACGTATCACAGGCAGCAGCGGCGGCCTTAGGGGGTGGCAAACGGGGCAATCGCCCGGGGCCTCGCTTTTGCAGGGGCCTCGCGTCAAGGAAATAAAAATAATTTGACTATATTTTTTTTATTAAAACTTTTCATTTTGATCCCTACTTATTTATTAAGGTTCAAATTTAATTCAAAACATAATTAAAAAAAAGAACTACGTAATAATTTGAACATCGCGCCTCGAAACACTTGAAGATCGGTTCGACTGGCGCTCGATCAACTCGGGAGTGTAAGTACTGCACCTCTATCGCTCGGGGAATCCCCGTATATATATATCATGTCGTTCGTCAACTCTTACAACTCAACCTAGGAACTATTTTGCTTGCAGTTTGAGTTACAAAATCGTTACTGCGCGGTGCGTTTCTTAAAATTTTATTGACTATTACGTTTTTATAGTATTTAAAGTATCGAGTGAGCTGAATAAGTGTCAATTGGGTACCTACATTTTTGAAGTATTGAGTTAGCTGAAAAAGTGTAAAAATCTGTTTGATACTTAAAAATTATTTCTGACTGTTTGTGCGAAACAAAACAAGATATGAGTTCGCGTGATCGTGATGCCGGTAGAAAATTTGAGTCGGGTAGTTCAAAAAGGAAACGAACAATCAAAAGAAAGCAGGTAAATGAAAGTCTACGTGGCTCTTTATATAAATATATAAAAAATGAGGACCAAGAAACCTCTACAAAACATTTATTGACTGAAAATGACTCTAATCCTGATCCAGCTGAAAACATTCCTTCCACATCAGCATGGGTGCCGCCGCCGTCATTAAGTAAACACAGACAGGATGATGTTGAATTAACTACATCACCGGTGCCATCGTCAACGCTGTACAGTCAAGAACACAAATCTGAGCCCAAGTCTATGTCTACATCTATGACTGCTGAAATGGAAAATCTGAATCCTCAAAATGACCCCGGTTTGTGGCCCCTAACAATTACTGATGTAGACCGAACTAAAATTGTATTGAAAGGTCCGATCCGGGCTGAAGTTAACATATTTCCCGTAAATGATAATGGACGGCGATTCAGTGAATATCATTATAATAAAATATTAGTTAACGGTGAAAAGCTTGACAGGCGATGGATGATTTATTCACAATCAAAGGATGCCATTTACTGCTTTCCGTGTCGAATATTCGGGCTAGAAAATACAAAGATTGGATCACGTGAAGGAGTGTGTGATTGGAAACACTTAGGTGATTACCTTAAGTCTCACGAATCTAGTCGACAGCACAAAGATTGTTTGTTGAAATGGATTAATTTAGAGAATGGTTTAAAAAGCTGTTCCACTATTGACTCCTTGGCCCAGTCACAAATTGAACAAGAAAGGCAACGTTGGAGAGATATCTTAGAACGATTGCTCGCAATTGTAAATTTTTTAGCATCTCACAATTTGGCCTTTAGGGGTCATAGAGAGAAATTAACATCTGACTCAGATTCGAGTAAGACAAGCGGCAACTTTATAGATTTAGTAAAGTTAATAGCCAGATTTGATCCCGTGCTGACACTTCACCTAAAACAAGTAAAGGATAAGACTATTAACGACCACTATATCGGAAAAAATATTCAAAATGAGCTCATACAATTAATGGCAAGTCACGTGAAAACTCAAATTGTTCAAAAAATAGTAAAAAATAAATATTACTCGATTATTCTTGATTGTACTCGCGACGTTTCTCGTGTTGAGCAACTTTCAATTATTATAAGATTTTTTAATACAAATACAGCTGAAATTGAAGAACATTTTATTGGTTTCTTAGCCGTCGAAAAAACCACAGCTGAGAGTTTGACTAATTATATAATCACAGAATTAGAAGAGTTAGGTATATCATTGCAGAACTGCAGAGGCCAAGGATATGATAATGGTGCCAATATGCGTGGTGAAAAAAGTGGTGTACAAAAACGTATCCTTGAAATTAATCCACTTGCTTATTTTTTACCTTGTGGGTGTCATAGCTGGAATCTCATCCTAGGAGATGCAGCATCGTCTTGTGTCCAAGCAAAATCATTTTTTGGTTTGCTACAAAGATTGTACACTCTGTTTGCCGGCTCAAGTCAAAGGTGGGCTATTTTAAATGCTCATGTAAAATCATTATCGCTAAAACCACTTTCTGAAACTAGATGGGAGTGCAGGGTTGCATCGGTGAAGGCCGTTAAATACCAATTAAGCGATGTATGTGATGCTTTAAGGGATTTAGCAGAAAATACGACAGATTGTCAGTTGGTCAGTGAATGTCATTCTGTAGAAAAGGAAATAACTACCTACGAGTTTGTCGTTTCACTTGTAATATGGTATGACATACTTACAAAGATAAATGTTATAAGTAAAATGTGGCAAAGTGAAAACATGCACTTAGATGTGGCTATACAACACTTAGACGCATTCACAATTTGGCTAGATGATTATCGAGAAAATGGTTTTCAGTCATCCCTTGTAACAGCGAGAGAAATAGCCGAGGAAAATGATATTGACAGACAGTTTAAAGAAGTCAGAAGACGACGTAAAAAAAGACATTTTGATTATGAAGGGGAAGATGAAGCTCATGCATTAAATGCGGAAGAGATTTTCAAAATAAACTATTTTTATGTCATTGTCGACAATGTGCGTGCAAGCTGCCTTCCTAGGTTTAAGGCACTTAAACATCATGAGAGCATATTTGGTTTCATGTACAATATAAAAAGATTAAAGGAAATTAGTGATAGTGAACTTTTGAAGCAATGTAGAGACTTGCAAATATCTATGACAGTAGGAGAATCATGTGATATTGATGGACATGAATTGTACGAAGAACTGAATATGTTCATCCGTGTGTATGAAGGAAACAACGACATTATCTCGGTGCTAAAATACATAATAGAAAAAAAAATAACTGAAGTTTACCCCACTATCGAAATAGTTCTGAGAATTATTGCCACCACACCTGTTACAGTTGCGTCTGCTGAAAGGAGTTTTTCGAGGCTTAAAATTATTAAAACATATTTAAGGAATTCGATGACACAAGATCGGCTTTCAGCCCTTGCTATTCTTTCCATCGAAAATGACGTAGCGTATTCGTTAGACTATTGTGCTTTAATTAAAGATTTTAGTCTTATGAAAAGCCGAAAAAATCAATTTTAAAATGTATCATCTTTGTATTTGTTAATTTTGTAAATCTTTTTATGTAAAATAATAAAAAACTCTTTTTTTTTATTTGTCTCACTTTATCATTTCTCGTCAAACATGTCAAACTTCTAAACCAAACAACCAGACCTACTTTCGTATTACATACTTTTCACAAAGTACAAAAGGCCTCGCCAAGACCTGCCGCCCGGGGCCTCGCAATGCGTAAGGCCGCCGCTGACAGGCAGTAATTACATCGGACCTTGTTCATATATAAAATTAAACTGCAGTATTAAAAGTGTCCTAGACCATGGAAATTAACATCTAATAATATAATTTCAATATCGTAAGGAAGGTGGTAAACTCTGTAATAACTTGAGAAGAGGTTAACACATCGCTTTTGCAGTACTACAAAGTCAAAAGATGTCTTGTACATTTTCCCGGTGAGGAATATTTAGGTTAAAATACTCGTCAATGCGCCCTCTTTGTACTACTCGTAGTACAACAATATATATAAAGCAACTATAAAGTTTGTATGCCTTTTTATTTGGGATATTTTAGCATTGTTTTATATGTGTATTTTTAGTACAAAAGAGCGATAATTGTGAGGAATAGTTATTCCTTATCAATATTATAAATTCTCCTCAAGCACGTGTTTTCCCTGCTCTTTCTTTGAAGCTGGGAGTCTAACGGGATTTACTGGCCATCCATAAATGTGATTATTAATGTGACCTTTACAATGATGTATTAATACAAAAATACAATATGTTGTTAGATAATCACTCTTTTACATTAAAACACAGGACCTATTTTCATGGTTACCGAAACTTCGGGACATATCAGGCTCAAGAAGTAGCATGGATGGTTTTTAGTCAGTTAAAGTCTGACACACCCTCCGCTCCATTTACAACAGGAGAAGGCATTTGATGATTTTCAGGTACACAGAAAACAAGAACCCTTGTGAAAGTTTGTGATCATAATTGATTACCTTGGTAAACCCATATGAGAACAGCAACATGGGCTCCATAGCCAGATATGTTACGTCTGACATGAAAGCAAACCCTAGTCCGATCAGAGTACTGACGAAGCGAGGGTCCTTCAACAAGTCTAGCTCAACATTATCGTATATAATTTTCCTGAAAATTAAATAAAACAAACCGATTATATATTATTATTTATAATAATAAATAAATAATAATTTAAAAAGGCATAACCGAAAATTATAAAATAATAGAGTACTTATACCAATAGGTGCGTAGGGATCCTAACAAGACCTAAGGAGCCCAAGCCAACCTCACCTGCAAGTGGTGCACCTGCCGATCAACGAACGAGGCTCTGGCGAACAAAACAGTGCCCTAAAAAGCGGCAATAGGCTCGCCACCTATTACGTGGGACCAACTATATAATTGGCGAAGTGTTGGCGTATTAATATGCCTCTGCCTACCCCTTTGGGGAAACAGGCGTAAATGTATGTATGTATGTTATACCAATATTTGCTAGAAATTGGGGTCATAAAGTTCAGAAAATTTCAAATTCACATATAATTGTTTGAGCTCGGCTTCGTTGCAACTAGGGGCACTACTTTACTAAATTCGGCAAGTTCTGTCGTAAATTATTCGGAATTGAGCTCAGCTTGGTTTTATAGCACCCTATGGAAAATGGTCACAACAGCTTATCACCATATCAGTATTATAAAGCCCGCTAAACATTAGCCTCCCTAACAGATTCAATTCTATTGGGGGTATCTGCCCATAATCACCAATCTGGGCAGGCGGGTTAGTGATCGCAGTTTAAGCCCGTATGCAGGATGACGCTGCTCCCATCATCCGGTAGGATTTATTTTCGTCGACTCTTACGACTCTCCGTGAGATTAGAGGAGGTGGCACTCAAGCAACCATGGAATGGAAAGTGGCCGCTACAGCTTATAGAAGTATGCAATACAAGGGGTATCACTAATGGGTTCTTGACCCATAATAAAACAATTTCACACCTTTTCCAAAAAATCCCTTACTGTAATTTCTTGGAAGCTCATTTCAAAATCTGAGGGTACGCGAAGAAAAGTTTCTTCTTATATTAAATTTGACAGGGACGGTCTTAATATCGTAGCATTATTATTAATCCTTTATTGCACATAAAAACATAATCACATTACAAAAAAAAAATTATCCCGATTTCTTTAAGCTTACGCTAACCAGATTTGGCTGAATTACAGTAATTACATTTTTTTATTTAGTTAATACTAGGTGGTTTATTGCAATTATACTTACATTACATTTTTCTTTATTGATTCATGGCGCACCGCTTTCTTTTTAACAGTTTCAGTCTCACTCTCATTACCTGGTAACATTTTTATCACAGATTCATCACAGCTATCTAGTTTTATTCTGTTAACATCACGATATGTTAGCTCTGTGGAACAAAAACACAAGACACTGCACAAACATAAAGTTAGATTACCAACACCAGTTTAAAAACAAAATGAACGTAAGGGCAAAATTAAATATAAGTAATAAATCCAGAATAAATAATAAATAAATATTTTCTGACAATTACACCAATTATTTAATTCCAAGATAAGTAGCACGAAGAACTTTTGTTGTTACTAAACATACACACTTTATTTTTTTAAATATAATTGTCCAGATCAGTACAAATATTAATTTTTATGCACACAAAGATTTGTTCTGTATGGGAATCGAACCAACGACATCAAGAGCGTAGTGCGGGTATACTCGCCTCCACGCCATATCGGTAGTTAAAACATAGAAACTATATAAGTACATAGATGTGTGGCTATACATGGTAGTCGTATAGTGTAGTAGTAATAGTATATACGTAAAGTAATATATACAGGTTTGATAGTATCCATTTTCCAACACTGGTCATAATTTGAATTTAGTAGATATATGGAATAACACATCGCATAAGCAACAAATGACACATTGAACGGAAAAAAGCTTTCACAACCACAAATATACACTTTTATTACAAAGCTGAAGAGTTTGTTTGAATAAGCTAATCTCAGCATGACCCAATAGGCATCATCAGAAACAACTTATTTGAAAATTATTGGAATTCGTTGGATAGGAAGCCCCGCCCATATATCGAGGAAGGCTTTAAAGCAGAATCATTGGAAAATGTGGAAAAAATGGGGGAAATTATTAAAATTTGAGGGCTTCCGTTGCGTGAATTGTTCCTCTTTAAATAATCTAAATAAATGTCCGCGACAGTATATTTCTATCTTTTAAGACTTACTATAACCTTTTTTATGGTATTCCAGATTTCGTCCTTGATATTCGTAAAATCGAAACTTCACGCAACAAATAACAAGATAAGTTAAGGCCACGCGGACGAAAATGCGGGCGACTGCTTGTATTGAAATAAAAATAGAAGTCAGATTACATACAACATATTCACACACTCATATATACCCTTTGGGGTGGGCATAAACCTTGCTATAACTATTTAAAAGAGATCTATTTAATTATAGCAAAGTTCATTTTAAGCACAGAGATAAAACGAGTTAATTGGTACGAGGTGGAAAAAATTTGTAAATAAATATTCATATTTGTAATCGCACCTTTGTTCTCATTGACTTAGGCGAGATCAAAAGATGATAAAATATATAAGGAAAAAACAAACCTGCATCAGACGTTGGGTCTTCATTCTTCACCAAATGCCATTCCACAGGATGCATTATCAGCATGGCAAACACTAGATGGAGATCCACGGCCATGATCAGGGCCAATGTCCATCTGAATCCGTATTCCGTTAAGAGATAGGTCACGAGCATTGGAAATGTGATCGAGGCTAGGCTACTCAGTGTCTGGTTGGCACTCATCATTGTTGTTCTCTTCTTGGTGAAGTAACAATTGAATGCTGTAAAGCTGACTGGAACCATTACTCCAAAACCGGCTCCTAAAGTATTACAAGTAAGTTTTATAATGGATGAATAAGTAATTCTGTCTTAATTTCTGTGTATTATTATATATATATTTATGAGAAGTAAGAAATCTAAGTTACAACAAAATTCACAGGTTTTTGTAGACTTTCCAAATTGTTACATTTAAGTACATTTTCTTGTAACTGGCGGGAGAAATAACTAACTTTGACGATTTTCTTGCCCGTTCTTTTACGATAAAGCTCCCGACCGCAGTGAATGGGCGCCCTAGTTTTAAGGTTTTGTAATTTTAGACTAAACTTGCTTTTAAGCTAAACTTAAAGAAATAATTTTTGCCTTTGACTTCAACATTTTTAAATACGTACAGACTGTACAGTTTTAGTTAACATTAAATATTCGAAAAGTGTAGATTAATCACGAAAAAACTGTCATACAAATCGTAACATGTACTAAGGTAAGGTATTTATGATATGTAATGTTAATTAAGTGTTTTTTTAAACTATGTCATGGATTTTGCATTTTTATGTCTTTTGATAATCTATTATACAGCACCTTCGTACAAAACATTGTTATGCCATAGTCAGTGCGTGGTGAGTATAGCTGTATATCATTTGCACTCCTAAGCCTTAACAAACATTTTTTTAATTATGTATTGTAAACATTTTCACTAAAATAAATTGATTTAGTTATAAAGCTGCGAACTGAGGTCTGTCGGTATGATGCCTAGTCTTGTTGATATGAACAATAACTCACTTGTTAAAATATTTTATTCAAGTGTAGTTCAATAAAGCTCTAATGAACCGGTTACATATTATTATAACTAAATACAGTTTAACTATTGTCGATATAACTACGGTCCACCCACATATGTTCATATTGTATATTGGTTGACTCAAGTACTGATTAACTTAAATAATTTTGATTAGACTATAATTAAAAGAACTATCGAACGATTGATGTAATGGTTATGTCAACTATGGGATGTTTCAACTACGTTTGAAAAACCTAATGGACGACTCACCTACAGCACAGTTCTGCGCACCGCCACCGCGCTGGATTAATTGTTTACTAAAATGAGGGTATATTTAGCGCTATAATATTATTTAAGTGGTGGGTGAGTAATTACAATGTCTTCCTAGAAAACGTGTTGTCGTTCTGTGTTCGAGTACAAATCAAGTAATTATGGACGAAAATATTGTGACCAAAGTATTTTCTGGCACTTCGCCGGCCGCTGCCGCGGCACGCTCGCTTCGCTCGCTCGGCTCGTGCATTGTGGTCACGATATAACCTAACCGCTCGTCGCTTCGCTCCTCGCTACCTAATTTTTTTGCCAAAAATACCCACGAAAACAGGTGAGCGAGCGAAGCGAGCGAACAAGGTGGATTCTATACAGAAACGACATGGGTGGTTATAGGTTGAGAAGGCTGTGAGCTGTGAGCTCCCGTCACAGCCTTTTCGTTAGTTGCTATAGTGACCATAAACTGCACGCGAGCGAAGCAAGCGTGTAATACCCAGAAGGGTGTTATATAAATCAACAATAAGTGAATCGTCCATTACTTCAATCAACCTTAGATAAATCAACTGTAGGTATATCAACTGTAGGTGAACCGTCCATTAGGAATTTCATCCATTATTTATTATAAACTTACGTGAATCGATCATTAGATATTTTAAACGTTATTTATTTCAACCGTAGTTATTTCGACAATAGTCGATACAACTTTAGTTATTATGATACGTAACCAATGAACCACAGCTTTAAAATTAACGCGTCTATTCACAACGAATAGGAACTTGAGTATTGACGAACTAGGCAAGAAATTCATTATGTTTTGTTTTCTATCAGTACGAAATTAGTGTAAAACAATTGAGATAAAATAAGTCCACACATAGTGTTTTATTGTATTTTATTGGAACTAAACTTAAAAATTGTCTCTTACACCTATGTTTATCCGTTAGACAAACTCTACATAGATTGAGATTTGATAGCTCTATAATAGCTGTAATTTATACATATATTATACGTAATATATTAACTCAGGCGTTACTTTGCGGAAATCCATTGTAAGCAAGTGATGGATTTCAAAATCCAAGTTACTCTCGTTTCAGCGTTGGTCGTGAAGACATCGTTGTTCTGAGGCTCCTATCTTACCTGAAGATGCCCGGTGTAAGGGCGAAACACGTGTCGTGTTGAATATTTTCTCGATTTTTCGGTAAATTATAGTAGCGCGGGAATTGTTACAAATATATTTTAAATCCATCACTATCTGTCATTTATATTTAATTATTATCGACTATGAGATCATTAGGCGCCAGCTTGCCGAAATTAACTGGGAGCGGGAGCTCGATACTACTGATGTGAATGTAGCTGTCGAAAAATTTAACAATCTTCATCAACTAATTATATGTGACCTAATTCCTAAGAAAGTAATCACCGACGGTCAGCGATTTCCTCAATGGTACTCACGTTCACTAATATACCTAATCAACAAAAAGCGTCACATACATAAACGTTGGAAAGTTTATAAAAGACGAGCGATTACATTCGATTTTCTGATTTACGGACGGAAGTTAAATTAGTACAAAAAACCGATTATTCCGTCTTTGTCAACAGGGCTGAAAATAATATAAAAGTGAACAGTAAACATTTCTGGTCCTTTATTAAATCAAAAAAAGGTAACGTGACTGTTCCTGAGTCTGTGTACCTAAATGGTTCGGTTAGTAATGATGGAATGTCAATAGCCAACCTGTTTAATGAATATTTTCAAACTGTTTTTGAAGGAAATCATAATGGCCCAGTTGTCAACCATAACTATGGTGAGTCTACCACATGTATTATTGACTCGGTTAATTGCTCGCGTCACACTGTGGAAAAATATCTCTCTCGTATAGACGCTACAAAGGGTTCGGGTGCTGACGGTATACACCCTTTGTTTTTGAAAAAAAATTATATGGAACTGGCTGAACCAATATACTTTCTTTTTAATTTGTCCTTACATACCGAAGTAATGCCTTCAGTATGGAAGCGGTCACTAGTCGTCCCAGTTTTTAAGAGTGGCGATAAACACAACGTTGTTAATTATAGGGGAATATCTAAACTTTCAGTAATTCCAAAACTGCTGGAAAAAATAGTTTACGATTCGTTTTTCCCGGCCGTCCGGCCCCTGCTTATTACACAGCAGCACGGTTTCATTGACAGGCGGTCCACTGAGTCAAACCTCTGCGAGTTTCTCGACCAGGTTCTAGCCGGCATGGATGGGAGCTCTCAGGTGGACGCTGTGTACACCGATTACTCTAAATGTTTTGATAAAATATCACATCAATTATTAATTAAAAAGTTAGAGGCTGTCGGAGTGCACGGTGACCTTCTGAGATGGCTTACATCTTATTTGTTTAATAGGACTCAAGCTGTAACCGTTAAGGGTTTCATTTCCAGTTTTATTCCTGTCCCTTCTGGATTTCCTCAGGGCTCTCACCTCGGACCTTTACTGTTTAACTTATTCGTTAATGATGTAGCTAAATGTTTCGTGAATTCAAAATTTTTATTATTTGCAGATGACACTAAAATTTTTACCGTGATTAGATCTATTGAAGACTGTGAGAAACTACAAGACGATTTAAATCGTCTTAGTTTATATTGTATTAAAAATAAACTTCATCTTAACGTAGATAAATGTCGTACTATATCATATACACGAAAAAAAAAAATATTATTTAACTATAAACTTCACAATAAAGCTTTAATTAAGGTATCTGTGGTGAGAGATCTTGGGGTTACTCTGGACAGCAAATTAATACTTTCTTCACTATTTGAAAAAATTACAACAAAGGCTTACAAGATGTTGGGGTTCATATTCCGTCAAAGTACAGAATTTAAAGAATCTAGTACCTTGGTGTTACTTTATAACAGTCTCGTAAGGTCGCAACTTGAATATGCTTCGACGGCGTGGAACCCCCTTCACTTGGTTTATGTTCAAGCTTTAGATAAAATACAAAATAAATTTACTAAACGAATGATGTATAAATTTACAAATTTTCGCAGTGATGACATTGTGCCTCTTTCTGTGCGGCGCGAACATAGGGATCAGATGTTGTTGTTCAAACTGTTACATAATCACGTCGAATCGCCATATTTGCTGAGTGTATTATTTCTTAATTGTCCTAGACCAAATCTGCGATCTTGTAACACTTTCAGTCCCACAATTAGTCGTGCCAGGTACGCGGGAAGCCGCTTTGGGAATAGAGCAATGAACATCTATAACTTGAAGTACCGTCACATTGATATCTTTATATCCAATATTGCGCAATTCAAAAGGAATTTGCGTAGCACGTAGTCCTTTTGATATATGTATGTAGATATATATTTATACATATATATTTATATATTTATTTGTTTATATTATGTATGTGTATTTAAGTTTTAATATTTTTTTTAGTTTAATTACCTGAAATACTTATTTCAGGAAATCAATTTAAGTTGTTAATGTTTTCTGTGGAAACTGTTTTGGTATTGTGTGCTATTTACTGTTAATTACTTTTGTGTTACTTAAATACTATATTTTTTCCCTTGTGATTAAATAAAATAAAAATAAAATAAAATAAATAAATTATTGGATATATTGCTACAATGTAACTGATCCAGCTCAAAGCTGCATAATATTTACTTTAGTGGGATGGCAACTGCATAAATCACAGAAAAACTGGCTAAACGTTGACACCTTGGTTCTGAAGTCAGGTTATGTTAACTAGATATGTTACATAATAATTAGATTGTATAACACCCTTGATACGAACCAGGGCGACAAGCCTTGGTATCTTTAAAGATTAGTATAACAGGTAGTTAAAAGCTAATTGGCTTACCTCTAATCACTCCAAATGTGAATACGAGTTGATAGGTTTTTTGGACAAATATCGTCATAACATCGCCCAGGACGAACAAACCAGCACCGACGAGTCCAACTTGCCGGAAAGAATATTTCTTCAGAGCTATCCCGCTGAGGAAACCTTCAAACATAAATACACTATTATCGTCTCAAACTGACATGAAAGACAATGGTTAGAAGAATTTATGCAGGCTCCATAGGACACAGTATAGGCAGTAGTATTAAAAAAATAAACTGGCGGGAGAATAAACAAACCTAGACGATTTACTTGCCCGTTCTTTACAATCAAGCTCCCGTACGCAGTGAATGGGCGCGCTTCTTAAGTTTTGACTTTCTTAAGATCTCTATGGAGCCAAAACTGAATAAATGAATTTTTGACTTTAGATAAAGTAGTACAAAATAGTTGGCACGAGCAAGTATGGCCATCTAAAAGGGCCTGTAATTTGGCTAAACGACTACCACATTTAGTGATAACCGAGACCATCAGCTTAACGCACGCAACGCACGCAGAATGAGTACAGGTAAAATCTTCACCTCCTAGACTATTAGTATAGTACAGATTATAAGTTGACACAAATTGTTTATGAGGGTGGTTGGAGTAAGTTTTGTTGGTTGATTCACCCGGTATAGCTTGTCTCTTTTTTTTCGTTGTATACCTACATTATCCAAACATGCTTTGTCACAAAACTAAGTTTATTATACCTTTGTTTGTAAACATATCATCAAGTACCGGACTTTCTAAAATTGTACATAATGTAACTTTATTTGTTAATTCAAGTAAGTAATTTACATGATTTATTGTATCTCATTTTAAGTAAACTATTGTGTTTTTATGAGAAATAAATTCTTTAAACCCAACGCACCTGTCCAAGCACCGAAGCACTCAATTTCAAAGACGACATAGATCACCACCACAGGTGACCGGGAGTTTAATGACTGACTTACCTCTGTTAGTTCTGCTGTATATTTGTGATCGTGATATACATAATAGAAAAAAACTATTGCACTTCAAAGATTTACTAACTTATTTTATTGGAAAAGGCGTAAATTTATGCTATTTAAAAAAAAATGATATCAAAATAATCTAATACAGCTTTTGAGCTGCAGCTTCTATAGCAGCAGCTTTTATAGTATATCAGAATTCTCTTTCACTAAGACTAAGTCTTCATGCACAGGGACTTTGTAAAGCTGTTGGTTCTGTTTATTGTTAATAAATTTTACTAATACAACTTAAGAGATAATGTGTCATACTTAATTCTCCTTTAATTTACTTAGATTTCATATTTCGTACTATTTTATTTTATCAGCAACTTTTAGATCTATGTTGTTAATATTGCACTACGATGTCTCTCTTTTAACGATCCATCGAGGACTTTGAGTATGTGTAACAGTTTTACTTCCGTATCTCACGCATTCGCTCTCGACTTACGGAAGCATAACGGTGTTTGTTACATCCTATTCTCCCATAAGCCATAGAAGCTATCTCGTTACATACCTTTAATTTCAACATAGCAATACAAGCGGTCTCAATATACACGCATATTTATCTATTATTTTATAGACATGAGCGCACGAAATTTCATCCGCGTGGAAATCGTTTTCTTTTTAGTTTGATTGAATTCCATAACACCTTTTCTTAGTGCTACAAAATCAAAGTCAAAAACTTTTTTTAAAAGTTTGGCTCAATAGAGGTCTTATGAAGGTCAAACTTAAAATTTAACGCGCCCAGTCACTGCGTGCGGGAGTTTTATCGTTCACGAACTTGTGTACTATAGTTATGCTTAGCGCTTAGTTCAAAGCGACGCTAAAGTCTAAGACTTAGGGTTAGTCGTTAAGTCTCTTTAGCCCAGTTAGACATATAACCCTTTAATGGATTAAAATGTAACAAAACTAAATACAAAACCTGTTTCAGCGACGTTAAAAATATGTGCACAATTTGGTATATGACTGTGTCTCATTTTATATTCACCAGAAAGAACTAGGTATTTAAAGCCATACCTTTTTGTGAAATAACCGGTAAGTAACCTTTTTTCTTAGTGTGTTTTTTTTATTATACCACAAGGATGATTCTTAATATTGGTTTTGGTGTGAGTGTTTCCTATGTATATTATGTATGTATGTATAAATAAAAGTAAAACTATGTTTATCCGTTATTTAGTATCAATAACACTAGTTCTTAATGATACTTATCTTGATACTAATAAATCGGTGTAATTGGTTAGAAATTATTTATTATTATTAGCATGCCAGAGGCACCCCTTGCTGGAAATAGGCAAGGGCTCATGTATATTATTTAATTTAATTTATATTATAATTTAATTTATTATTTAATTTTAGATTTGCGCTCAATTTATTTCAATTCTGATTTAGTCCCGAAAAAATCTGCCTTCCCTTACAAGACTAAGTGACCCAAGTAACTAATGTCGGGAATAGACAACAATTATAGACCACCAATCAATTTGGATTAATGAAGTAATTAGCGAAAACTCGGTCAGAGACCCGGTCTCTTTATTCAATCACCGATAACGATTTGTACTAAGCCGCCGAATAATTAAGGACAATATCTATGATATTTGAGCTTTATCAATCATATAGCATAATTGTTAGGAAAGTTCTCGTCAATTTGGACTTCTTAATCAATCCTAATAATATGACATAGTTGCGTAGCTACCTTATGTTGCTAGCCAATGTAACCTTATAGTATTAGGGTTTGTGTATCGTGACTATGTTCTGTTGTAAAGAGGAATTTTTTTGTTGGAGTAAAAAATTGGTGGAACTGGAAGCGGGGATAGCTTATTGGCGAGACCCATTGCCTTCCATATCTGAGGGTCTCGGGATCAAACCATGGTGGCGCAATGACTTATCATTCTCTTAATGAAGTTATGGGCGTAAATTGCTTGCTTCATGACCCGGGAAGGCAAGCCGTTGATTTAGGCTGTCATGAAAATCTATGGCAGTCGTTATTTGGAATGAATTTCAGTAAATCAGTTAAAATCTGGTTAAATCAGTAAGCAGACCCTGGGCCCTGAGCTTAAGTCTAGGGCAACCGGAATAATGCTGGGATATGGTTCTGACAAGTCCAATTCCGTTAAGCCATAAAAAATGTGATTGGGGAACAAACTTTCTGTAACAAAATTTCGAATATATTTTCTTTTCAGATGCCTAACCATTCAGCCTAAGTCACTAACCCCCTTTATGCCCAATCCCATTGACTGCTTTATCAACGTATAGAAATGATATCGAATATATTTTAACGATCACACACTGAGTTCCATCGGTTACAAACACTGGAAAACCTGTCGGTCATTTAATACTATAAAAAATATACGAACTGCTGTGTCGTAACAGTTTTGTATGAATAAAGCGGTTCTGAAAAACTGAAATAACGGAATGTTACAGATTGCAGTTAACTCTAACCATCACGTCTCTTACGTTTCATATCTTCCAACTTAAAACAACATTAAATTAAATATGCCTACCAGGAATATTTAAGGTATACCTGTGTATATAAAATCCGTCATTAGCTGTAAGTTTCAAACAAAATTCTGTAAATTATTTTTAAGAGCTGTATATTTTGAATAAATGAAACATAAATAAATACCTGCAATTGACAGCGATCCATTATACACTCCGATGACCAGAGTTAAGCCACTCGCACCGCCTTGTTCTGAGAAGAAGTTGTTAAACAGTATGCCGAAAGCATTAGACGAGCCGAAACCAAACATCTGAAACAATTCAAAGTATAAATTATTTGAACTGCATTGATATGATCAGAACGTCACCCTAAATGCACAAAACACTTTCTCAATTCGTCTCATTAACATAAACACGTTATTCAGGTACTCAGCACGGGCCTTATCACACAAATTAAGGTAAAGGAATTCAGGTAAAACCCCGACACTCTGATCTAGTAGCATCCACACCATACATGAAAATAAGCAATGCATACCCTAAACGCAGCTCTACTAAAATTTTAAATCATTTATTTTAGTTTGGCTCAAAAGAGCTGTTATTAAGGTCAAAACTTAAAAACTAGCGCGCCCATTCACTGCGGGCGGGAGCTTGATCGCAAAAGAATGGGCAAGAAAATCGTCAAGATTAGTTTTTTCTCCCGCCAGTTACAAGAAAATGTACTTATTAGTAATACAATTTGACAAGTCTACAAAAACCTGTGTTCTGCAGTCACAAGATTTAAAATAAAAAAAGAAAATATATATTTTTAAGCTTTACTCACTGCATAAATTTGCGGATCCATGTAGCTTCCTGAAGTAAACAATTTACAAACCAGCCCCATAAGGCCTCTAGTTTGGCTTAGCGACAACAACATATAATGACAAACGGGACTAACGACTCAACGTGCACTTCTGCACAGAAGCAAAGGTTTACAGTATAATTTTCGATTGTTCTTTACTAACAGACATAATACATCAATATATTCATATTACTAGACCATACGTTACACAGGTCCATAAATAACAGTATCTATGATCTTTAATCCAGATATTTACTACTCTGAGACACCCAATATACTTCATACTGGTATAATTAAATTAACATATTGACGATTGCTTTGCAATATATTTTCAATGTTTGTTCGCAAAAAAATCAGTATGCATAATTAATGATAAGAATATTAAAATAAATTTCAAATTCCAAATTGATCCGCTCCTCCTCTTAAGATGAATATTTCATTTGTAATATTTCAACGGATATGATATACTTAACATATTATACGATCAAATGCCAATAATGATAATTATAGATCAAAGATTACATAAAATTAAAAGTATTTTAAAGCAGCACTTACATACTTCAAAACATACTATACCTGTTAATGATTACTTAAGAGATATTAATAATAATTATGCTTGGATATATTAATAACTTAATAATATACTACTATATAATTGTCTTAAACTAGTTTTTTCAGGTCACAATTCTGACTGTGATACCTTTATATATAACAAAATATACACGTTTATTAGTTTTAAATAACCTTCTAACCTCCTTCAGCGTTAACATTAGTTCGACAATAGTTTAATTATTTAAGTCCTAATTTACTGATTAAGATATCTGTGAGAACATTTTAACATAATTATCAATATTAAAGTACGTAATGGCAGTACAAAAATTTGCTGAGTTTATAATTGATAATGTCTATACCCATACTAACCTCACTGTTTCCCAGGAAGGGTAGGCAGAAGCATATTATACGCTTACAGATGTATAGGGATCCTACCAAGCCAACCTTAACTGGAAGTGGTACACCTGCCGAACAACGGACGAGGCGAGAACATAAAAGTTTCCCAATAAGTGGCAATAGGCTGCCCACCTATTAAGTGGGACTAATAATATAATTGGCGAGATGTGGGTAAATAATATGCCTCTGCCTACCCTTTCGTGGTAACAGGCGTGATATTATGTTTGTATGTAAAGTCTCGTCCGTTGATTACGAGGGCTGCACTAAAAGTATCGGGAATGGTATATTTCAACTGTTCCTGTCATATTAAATCTGTTTAATTTAAAACTACTTGGTTTTAAATATCAAATACCATTTATTTATTTAAAAAAAGAATCTCGGTCTTGTCATAAGGTCATGTCAAACTTGTTTAGTCGTTGAGAAAATGCAATTGACTCGAGAAATTCAAGAGTGTTGATTTATTGTGACTTTCGAAGTGGTTTAACACAAAAACAATGTATTGACGGATGATTTCTGCATTTGGTGATGAAGCCCCATCCAAAACCACAATTTATCGCTGGTTTGCTGAATTCCAACTTGGACGTGTCAAGCTCAGTGATGATACCCGTCAAGGTCGTCCAAAAACTGCAGTCACCCAAGAAAACGTTGATGCTGTGCGTAAGATGATTGAGGAAGATCGACATTTGAAATACATACCGTTAAATACCGTGAAATTCAGACAACTTTCGACATTAGCATGAGTCAAATACAAATAATCTTGCATGAAAAATTAGGTGTAAAAAAGTTGTTTTCCCGATGGATACTGCATTCGCTCTGTAAAGAGCAAAAAGCGGCGCGCGTTGCTTAGTGCGTCAGAACTCTCGAAAGATTCCACGCAGGATCCTCAAATGCTATATACAACATCGAATCCTGCCATCGAATTACGCCTGCGAACCCAAAACAAAAAATCTGTCACGACTTTGGGTGTTCTAAAATGAGTAAAGGCCAACAAAAATTGTTCGTTTAAGGAGTGTGGCAAAAAAATGGTGGCCAAGTTTGTCTCCAAAACCGGCCATGTTGCGACTATTCCTCTTGAGGGTCAAAGAACAGTTAATGCAGGATGGTATGCTAGCATTTGTTTGCCATAGGTTGTTTCTGAACTCCGTAAGATGCAATTACAGAGAACTCCATTTCATTCAAATAACATGACAAGACTGAACATAAGTACCACGCCAAAACGGAACTCTTATAACAATCCACAAAGACACACTGTCCCAGACAATTAAAAAATGCTACCGAGGGTTCCGCGTCTATATCAAACTTCTGCAATGAGGTTACGAAAACCGACAGTCCAAATAGAAATCGAAGAGATAATAGCCGACCAGAAGGGAAAAAAGTAAGGACATACATTAAATAAATTGCTAGGACCGAACTTACATGCTTACGAAGTAACATGCTTTTTAAGGCTGCCTGTCCACTGAAGCGGAGCGAGGATGCGGAGCGGAGAAACGGACAAATATTAACCAATAGGATTGCATAAAATCTTCGCTTCTTTCTGTCCGCGTATCTCATTGGTTAATAATTGTCTGTTTCTCCGCTCCGCATCCTCGCTCCGCTTCAGTGGACAGGCAGCCTAAAGCCGGGCGCCTCACTGGTAGATATTTTGAATATTGCAAAGACTACAACGAAAACCCTAACCATGATCGACTTTGTGACTTGTGGCACGAACGAC
The DNA here is from genome assembly GCA_949126915.1 of Musotima nitidalis. Classification (NCBI taxonomy): domain Eukaryota; kingdom Metazoa; phylum Arthropoda; class Insecta; order Lepidoptera; family Crambidae; genus Musotima; species Musotima nitidalis. The sequence goes on along the minus strand of OX421418.1, from coordinate 6,966,136 downwards.
AAAAATACAGAATTATTTTAAGTAAAATTAAATATAAAAATAATTTAAGTGTACTAAACTAACTATTCTACAAGATTTATTTGTAGGAAATATGAAAGTGCCACCTTTTTTAAACATGAACTATAATCGACTTGTACCATATTTTTTTTTTTTTACTATTAATCTAGCTCGTGACTTGTTAAGGCAAATACTACATGCGGTTTATAAGCAACAATTTTACTTGTTCCAGAAAAACATTCTATAATGTGATAAATTTACGAATAATACTAGTAAATTATTGACTTATGTGGGTAAAGAGACCCAAACTATTTGTTAGGAGAATGTATTAAATAAGGATATAATTAACCCATTGAATGATAACATGGACAATTTAAATAATTTTGACATAGTAGCGAATGAAAATATAAATGTAGTTACTGATACAAGTTGTAAAAAATTTATAATAGCAATGAGCTTTTTCTTATATTAATATCTTACATCAGAACATAAAAGGGCTTATTAAAAAGTCGTTCATGCTTTTGGTGTGTTTGGAAGAACTAGCGGATTTGAGAACAGCTATAGACGTAGTTTATATAACTGAAAACAATATGACTACTGAAAATATACAATATTTGAGTTTAACTGATTACAAATTATCTAGCTGCTTTTTAAGGAATATAGGTAATATAGGGCCCTATAATTCGAGTATGCACAAAAATTACGATAACAGAAATGTTTAATAAATTTTGCTTGAGTTTTCTCAATGCTTTGGATATGAATCTAGTATTGTGGATTCCATATACTGCTGCAGTACTCAAGAACACTTCTGACATATGTATAATAGAGGGTTTTTATACAATGTATATCAGTAAAGAGTTTGCTCACTCGCAAATTGAAACCTAGATTTTTGAAGGCCTTTGTTGTTATATGATTGATGTGGTCAGTAAAGGGGAACTTTGAATCAAATAGGATATCCAAATCTTTAACTACTTTAGTCTCTAATATTTTCGAGTCATTTATGCTATAACCAAACTTGATAGGTTAAATTTTTCGAATGAAAGACATGTAAGAGCATTTGTTAAGATGAATATTAATTCTATTGTCATTGTAATATACACTTAATCTATTTAAATCGTCGTTATTGTGACAGTCTTGCATTTTATTAATTTTTAAGTATATTTTATGTTTTGACATAACGAAGGAATTCGACCATGTGGATAAGAATATTCTATTGAATAAACTTTCCAGCTATGGAGTTAGAGGTAACGCGCGTAAGTTGTTTGAATCATATTTGAGCGAAAGGCAACAAGCAACTGAAATAGTAAAAATATGTTTGAAAACCAAAGAGGAATAAGTACACTAATCAAAATTTTGAAAAATGAAATATGGCGTAACGCAGGGCAGCGTTTTAGGTCCCCGCCCTTTCTTTCTTATCTTTCTCCCCTGCTCTTTCTTATCTACATTAATGATATAACTACACTGACTGACAATCATATGACAATACAATACAATGCTATTTAGTAATAAGAATATAAATAATATGGAATATTACAATAATTCGACATTGAACTATATTATAGACTGGTTTCATACAAATCATTTAGAAATAAAATTAGAAAAAAGTTAACTCATGAAATTTAAAAATGACATTATCAATTTGAACATAAATTACCTTGGAGAAATAGTCACCAAATGTGACTCCACGAAATTTTTAGGTTTAATTATTGACAAAGAATTAAATTGGAAATAGCACATTGACCATATTCGTAAGAAACTTAATTAACTTACTCTTATGTATTATTCTCGTTGCGGCAGACGGTAAGTCAGGAGACTCACTGATAGCATATCACGGTTTTGTAGCCTCCTCTTTAAGGTTTGCAATAATATTTGTAGGTAACTCTACTGATATAGAATTCGCATTTAGAACCCAGAAAAGGTGCATATGTGCTATATTTAGTCTTGACAATACTGATTCCTGTAAACCCTTTATTTAAAAATTTGCATTAATGACATTATCATGCTTAAACCTTTTTGAATGTGCAGTTTTTATTAATTCTAATGTAGACTTATTTAAATTCAAACCCCTTGATCGTCATAAAGATAAATTAAGTGACATTCCACACAATACTGCCTTATTAAAAAAATCGATCATTGGAAGTGCTACTAATATCTATTACAAAATTCCTAAGCAAATACGTCTGCTACATTCCCAAAATCTCTTTAAGTTGAACTTACGTGAACTATATTTAAACGATTTATCACTATAAACTTTTGACAAAGTCCGACTTTACTTATAACTTTTAAAATCCTATTTCGTGTTGTATGAAATCGCAACTATTGTACGCCCATGAGGCAGACCACAGCTAGACCTAAACCTGTACTGTAACACCTATCTTGTAACCTGTGTTCACAATAACCGATTTGATTGATTGATTGATTGAATGCTAGTTCTCACACCGCGCACAGAACAAAAGAGTTTTTAGAGCAAGAAAACATAGAATTATTAAACCAGCCGTCGTATAGTCCCGACCTTAAGCCCTAATGATTTCTATATATTATCTAAAATAAAGAATAAATTGCGTGGTCAGAGATTTTCATCACCTGAAGAAGCTGGGGACTGTGGGGAGGCCTACAGAACGGCCATTTTGAAGCCCCCTACTTTTGAATGGAATGGTTGCTTCAACGGTTGGTTCCATCGTATGGAAAAATGTGTCAAATTCGCGGAGAATACTTCTAAGCAATACATACATTTTGAAATAGTAATGTTGTGTCACTTTCTTAATTCCCTAAAATTTGAGTGCCGCCCTCGTAGCATAAGCAACTTTAATGGTATCCTTATTTAATAAAAACTCAGTTTTACGAACTACAACTACTTGCGTTGACATTGTTTCGACAGTATTTACCTTAGTCTTGTAGTCCTAATTTACTGTTGAATATTTCACGTTTCTTTCACTTGCAAGCATTTTTTTTTGTTTACCTACGCTAATCAGCACTGGTTCTACGTGGCGTATGACTTGATCCTTCCTCAATAATGTGATGGCTGAGTTGATTATTAAGTATTGCTTAATAATGACCTATGCTACGAATTAACTTCTTGTATATTTTTATACATTCCTAATAAACTTACCTCAGGTATGCATGACGCAAAGCATTAAATTTTATGAACACGTGAGCCGAAATGTATGGCAAATAAAAAACCTGACTGCATAATTTGCAAGTTTAATGTTATACTTTATTAGGGTTTTAATAACATATATGAACTTCTTGTTTACGTCTGGCTGTCTGATCTGTTCTCATATGTCAAAGACCTTTTATACATAATCTATTGACACTACAAATAAATAAATCGATAAATAGACGTATTACAATACTAGTATGATGGGGTGACAAATCACTACGTAGCATAAAACACAGTAACCTAATCTTGAATGAACAAAATACGTTCTGTCACTGTTATTCCGTATATTCCAGAAATTTCATTACGGTCACTCTTAGTCAAACAGACATGGCGTGGAGGACGTTGATGACAGAAATAGGTAAAAGTATTAATACGCTCAAATAAGCTCAGCTACTAATCAGCCGTGTGGTTTCCGGCGTAAGAATAGAAACAACTAGCTAGAGTGTCGTATAAGACTACTAATGGCGACTAAAGACGGCAAGTTTGACTGATTTCAAGGCTTCCCGTCTTCCAACAGACGCCACCTAGCACTTCGCTTAATGCGCGCCGCATAGGTGCCTCCCCAGGTGCAGACCGTTTCAGATGTCGCCTTTAAAGTAGCAATAATAAAGCCTATTATACTGAGAAGTTAGTCCCCAACGCCCCCAATTCCCAAACGAGGTGGTGGTTTTGGGGGACTTCAACGCCCATCATGAGGCATGGTTGGAATCCTCTAAAACTGATCACGCTGATAGAGTCGCTCATGTCTTTGCTCTGACGCAAGACTTAGCGAAACTGGTAAACTAGACCTCCAGGATACCAGATATCACAGGTCACGCGCCTTCCTTATAGGACTTACTGTTGACGAGTCGCCCAGCAGGTTACAGAGTGTCGGTGCTTGCACCTTCGGGCTCGTGGCTGACCACTGCTTGTTTGTTGCCACAGCACCGAATTGCGTTTGACCACCGAGAACGGTGAAGACCAAGCGTCATCTGTGGCTACTTGTCGGCAGATTGGGACGGAGAGCGTGATTAGCATTCGTCTTTTTTCGAGTGACCCATCGGAGTGCGCCTCTGTCATCACTAGCAAGATCTTGTTGGGTACGTAATATTATATTCCGTACATAGATCTTGCCAATGTTGGTAGACAACGGCCTAAGTTCATTAGCGAATGCGCACAAAGCTGCTGAACGCAAGTAGGCGGCGTATCGCGTGCTTGGACCCACGTACAAAATGCCCCTTTTTTTTTAAAGGCGGTAAAAAAATGCTATTTATGCACTGTCTCCCGGCCAATGGGGGGACCGAAAGGGGAGTGTGGGGCTCACTGCGGCAGACGCGACCACCGCAGTCCTATCTACTATAAAACTTCCGACGACGCCCACCGCTGTTGAAAAAAGGGGCAGGGGGCCAGTATCTGGGTTTGTAGCTTCTGGCACCCCGCCCGCGGCCAACGTTCCCCGGAGGACCGGGAGGACCTCCTCAAAGAAGCGCAGTGTGTCGCGCCCCCCCCCCCCACCTCCTTGTGCGGCCATGGAATTCTCCGTTGCCTATTTCGGTGGAACTCAGCATTTTTGGCATCAATATGTACATGCCAGGACCTAGAACCGAAATGCAACATCGAGGGTTTTATTTCAACTGCCTCCCGTAATTTGGGTATCCTCTATTTACTACTATACTATATATATGCTATATGACGTTCCACATCCATCTAAGTTCTGACATCTTCAAACTATGCTTTACTTCTGTGATCGTTTCCTACCACCATATAATGCAAATTTAGATACGCTTCCATTTAAGAATATAATATAGACACAAATAATACGTTAGTTGTTCTCATGACAGCAAAAGCAGAATAACAAATAACGATATAAATAACTGTGAAATATGTCAACAACGATACTATTAACATAAATTAATGGACTATAAAAATAATAAATTGAGTTGATCTTTATAATGACTTATTCAATAAACATAAATATCAACAACAGGTATAATTATAAAATAATGGTTTATCATCTTATTTACTACCAACAAATTTAAATATAACAGTTAGTGGATTGCGATCCTAAGTAGTAAAACTGCGAGTTATTTGAAAGAGTGTCAAAGTCAATGTCAAACTATTTCAATCATATGAATGTCAACTTGAAAATTAATGAAATGCGGGTAGGTACTTTAACGTAGATTTCTTGGCGGGAAAGGGAAGCGTCATGTATGCAGTTTTGTTCAACTTCCTAAAATTTGTGATGTTTTAAACCATAATGTGTAATAACGGTGATTTATAAACCGTTAAGTGTTTGTGAATGTACATGAGAGTTGGCTAATCAAAGGAAACAGTGCAACATCGCTTTTCAAATTCTCTCAAGAAGTCTAAGTGAGATCTCAGCATAGTCACATCTTTACTGAGGACTCAAGGGGTTTAGGGGAGCATCTCATTTACTCACCACTCATTTTCATTTACTATGTATAAATATTATTAAATTATCTATAACTTGACACTGGCTAAATGTGCAAAAAGCACGAAGCCATTATTTAAAAGAAAAAAAAACTTGTACGTAAGAAGAATTCGAAACTCGTCAAAGTTGATATTATCTCTCGCCAGTTACAAACACAGTGTACACAGAACACAAGCCCCATGACATGCCTCTACTCTGCTATCATCATCATCTCAGATCATTAACGTCCCACTACTGAGCACGAGCCTCCTCTCACATACCAACGTGCGAGGGTATTGGGTCATACTTCACCACGCTGACCTAGAGCGGATTGGCGGAGGCAGGTGTATGGCGTTCTGCTGTTAGAACTTTTCAAGCCGCCCAATTAGGCTTCTAACATGGGTTAACGACATCCACATTAGTGATAACCGGGACCAACGGCTTAACGTGCCTTCCGAAGAACAGAAGCGCTCGAAAAATGCCACACCAACGGTCGACCATTCAAGGACTGACCTCTGTAAACGATGCTTTACTTCGGTGATCGTTTCCGACCACCGAGCAACGCGGAGCTACGAGCGCTTCTACTCTGCCATGTATAAATTTTATTATTTTCTACTTTTAGTTTCTTTTGTCACTTTGAACAATGATACCTATTAGGATCTTACACATGAAATTGGCTTTTTATCGAACTGACCACTTTGATCTCAAAAATTCCGCGTTTGGCTAGAAAATCCAAATTAAATTTATTTCAACTAAAAGCTTGTCTATTAATTCATTTCATTTGTTTTCACGCCTTTCATTTGTTTATTGTTGTTTTAACATCGTTTTATCAATATGGAAATTTTTACATCCCGCAATATTTTTGAATACGATTTCCATCGTGACTAGAGCGCTGCAGAAACAGCTCGAAGGAACAATAATCATGATCATGATTAATGATCTCAGAAGCCACTGTAAAAGAAAACAAGGTACGTTTATGGTTCCAACGCTCTCGTTCTCGAAATTTTGACCTTTTAAATAAACCTCGTGGACGGCCGGAGACCCTAATAATCAATGAAGAATTGAAAGCGATTGTGGTAGTGGATCCATCAGACTTCGGTGAAAGTGATAAAACCATCTTAGACCGTTTAAAACAAATAGGAAAAGGGAAGAACCCTGAAAGATGTGTACCACTTGAAATAAGTGAAGCAAACCAATAAACACGCATCGACTGCTGCATCACGTTACCCAACCTACACAATAACGAGGGGATTTTTAATCTTTCTTGTAATAAAAAATGAATCTTATACAATAATCGGAATCGCTTATCACAGTGGTTGACCCCAGGTGAACCGGCCAAATCTTGCCCCAAGCAAAACTTGACCCAAAAAAACTAGTTAGTGTATGCCCCCATACACCAGCGTCGTTGTCAGGTAGATTACCAGTTTTTTCGGAATTTAAGTAATTTCTTACTTGGACTTACTCTTACTACCTTTTTCCATACAAAACATAAATTTTATATCTAGGGACCTAATATTATAACTTAGAAAGTTAGATGCCACACTAGTCCCTGATAATTGAAGCGCGCATACATTCCAAATTTCCCGGTCACCATCACCCTTGGCACGTCACCATTTGCCCAAGATCGGAAAAAGAGAATAATAATAAAAATTCTTAATTGCACAATAAAAAAACAAGTTACAAGGAGTGAAAATTACAAAGGTGCAGAAAGAGTTAGGGGAGATTTCCCCTAACTCTAGCTGGTGTAGAAAGTGAAAGCTTGAAGTTTATTAAATTGAGAAATGTAATTTTTTTTTTAAATATTATCTTAGACCTTTTGTAAAACTGTCAAAATTATACTACTAGCGCCCTCTATGTAAAAGTATGGACAATAATATATTTTTGTGTGAATAAAAGTTTCCAGTCGTATTATTTTAAAATCTTGGTTGAAATGTCATATAGCCTCTTATCGGAGTAATGACTTAATAAGACGATCGCTGTGTGACCAGGGTCACGCCTGCAATTAATCAGTACAGTGCTATTTAAGGAAAAGCCCGATATACCCTGCAATGCGATCTGCACCCTAAGAAGTACATACATAAAATCACGCCTGTTTCCCCGAAGGGGTAGGCAGAGGCATATTATACGTCCACACTTCGCACATTGTGTTTATAGGTCCCATGTAATAGGTGGCGAGCCTATTGCCGCTTACCGAGCACTTCTATGTTTGCCAGAGCCTCGTCCGTTAATCGGCATTTGCACCACTTACAGGTGAGGTTGGCTTGGACCCCATAGTTGTTGGTATGGTCCCTGTACACCCAAGAAGTAATTCACAAGAAGTAATTCAATATTTTACGTTATCCCACAGCGGTTCAACATGACATGACTGGGCCGATGCTCCGCCAGACCGACCGATGTCAAATATGATTCCAAAGTAATTCAAAATATTTTTTTCTTTAAGATTTGATTCCATATTTCTTTTAATTTTGATTATTGACATTTTATGCTCATTCAGTTTTATATTTAGTAAATACTTATCAATTACTTTGCTAGATAAAGTATCCTTAAATTTATTTCAACAGATATCCGAACAATGTTCTTGATGATTGAAAGAGTGACAATCACACTACTTACTTTAAGAAATTTTTTAAGTCTGTTTTGTATAGCCGAAACTTGATTCTGTGATTAAAAAAGTAATACATTTAACTAATAACGATTTTGGATGGAATATATGTAATGTTACTGTAAACAGCTGTTGCAAAAAATTAACGCGGTTTTATTTATATTCTGAATAGTCTCGAAGTCTTGAGATATCCCAATACTTTCAACGGATTTAGAACTTTAAGAATGCCAACTGTTCCCAAACTCTAATCGCATCTTTCACTGGGTGAAATGGCGATCGAAGAATCGAGTAAATTTCAAAGGCCATACATGCTTCTTATTATATCATTCTTATAAAAACCTACGTCAATAAAACTTGTTTAAATATCAAGGTCGTGTCGACTAATGACCGACACAGTAATTCAAGTAATTTTAGCGTCTAAACTATTTTTATAATTTGGTTATGGTTCGCCATTTTCGACTATGGGAAGATGTGAAATTGCGATTAGTTAGACCGCAGACAAGGAAGAAGTGATCAAATGAATATATCATGTTTTATTATATCATTATTAGATTCATCGTATCCTCGCGTTGTTCTGGTTGCCCTAGACTTAAGCTTAGTGCCCAGAGTCTGCGCACATGCTCTCCAGATTTGGTTGAATTTTCACTATAATAAATAAATATTTTTAACAATTACACAAATTAAGTAGTTCCAAGATAAGTCTCAATAAGAACTTGTGTTATGGATACTAAGTAACGAATAAATAAATACATAAATACTTCTTTTTTTTGTAAATACACCAACAGAGGACAAATCTTAGTGTGCACAAACATGTATATTTTTATACTGGTTTGGGTGTTGTCCTATGTATATTAAGTATGTATTTACAAATAAAATGGTATTTATGTATGTTGATCCGTTATTTAGTATCCATAACACAAGTTCTTCATGATACTTATCTTGGAACTAAATAATTGGTGTGATTGTCAGAAAATATTTATTCATTTACATTTGTACCCTAAACAGCGTTTGAAACTAAAAATAAATAATGTTATGGATAAACATACTTAATACACATGCTTAAATACCTTTGAAACATCCACATTCTCTAGCGCACAAACATTTGTCCTGGGTAGGAATCGAACCTACAACCTCCGGTTTGTATGTCTATATTTATTACACTATGTAAGTAAATAAAATCATTGAGTTTTGAGCGATCTGCACGTGTGTCTGTACGCCATATCAATGGATGTAATTTTGCATAATATTATTTAGTAGGTACACACACTGAAATAAATCAACAACAAAAAACTTTGGTACAGGGCACATCTTATTCCAAATATATAATAATGCAACAAACTAATGTAAAAAATTTCATAATTAATTCCTCATTCAAGCTGGATTTTATAATGTACTAAACCAGACTAGGGGTCAAGGATAGTGTGACTTAATCGTAGACATAATAACGTGTTTTTATTCAGATTTAAAGCGTTTAACTCTAGTCTTGAAACAGCATTATTTTCCGTATTGTATTTCATCCTCAGATCAAGTAAAAAAAGGTAGATTATTACTTTTAGATTATTACCTTCCTGACATTTACAAACAAAACTAAAAAAGACTATGCCGAATATCATTATTTATTAGTGCCAAAGTTATGCGAGCACACTTAGTATTTCTGTATATATATTTCTGTGTGTGTACTAAATAAATAAATAAATAAAATAAATAAATCAATGATTACCAGTAATAATGATAGCAAAACATTATTTGCACTCCCTACTTCATTATTTGCCTATGACTTACTTCCAATTTATTTACCCACATTTTTGTTCTTGCCTATTAGTGCCTGATTGGATGGGTGAGGTGTGTTGTGTATGTCTACAAGTATAAGCATGATTTTATTCATATTCATTTTTCAAAAAATATGTAAAATTCGTGTAATAATCTTGTAAGTTATATAGTTAGTTACTTATTATCATCCAAGCATAGTTGTGCACATTTTACTAACGAAGTTACGCTTGGAGCTTTAGGGCTCTAAGCGTAACTTCATAGCGTAGCGTCATGGTTAGCCATATCGCGGAATTTCAGTTACTACACGGAACGATTAATGTCTGACTTTCGCAAACTGGAGGGAAATATCATTCTTTGGTTAAACCAGAATTACACGAGCGTATCAAATGTACTAAGCTCAAACAGCCCAATAAGAATATAGTGCAAAATCATTAAAACACAGATAATAATAATAATAATAATAATTCCTTTATTCCAATTTTCTTACAAAAACCCTGTCTTCCAAACTAGTTATATAACTGTATTTCAGCAGCCAGTTTCTTCCCAAAATAAAATTTTTACAGATAATATGCTGTTTGACATTTTTCGATGGAAATTACACTACACAAATCATTAATTTAACATATAGGGGACTAATCCAGACGCTTGAAGTTTTGCTGAACAAGGTACATGGAAACCATCATTAAAATGAAACAAAGAGCATAGAGTTCACACTAAAATGATGGAAGATATGAGTGGGTTATTATCGAACGTTCTCGTACTTCATAAGATACTACAAGCCCCGGTCATCCATATAATAAGTGGTAGTTGTAAATCCAAGTTTATATCGCTATGGGGTGACTTAAAAAATTCTAACAGCAAGAAGCCATACTCCTGCCTCCGCCAACCCGCATTAGGTCCGCGTAGAATATGACCTGAATCTTTCTCACATTGGTTTGTGCGAACAGATAATGAAAATTAATTTATATATCTGTTTATTAATTAAAGAGTTTCACGGAAATCTATTTATATAATTCTGTAGTCGGCTGATATAAAAGACATGAATAGATTTTTTAATATATAAAGAGCCTTTATAAATGTCACATCCTACAGGAGACGCTACAGCTAGCACATCCAGTGAACAGCTTATTTGTCTTGTTCTCAACGAAATAAGCAAAACTATGAAAAGTACGCTATATTTTTTGAATTTTCCCAGAGATCCGTGATTTTGCCACCTATTCACCACAAATACATGCAACTTTTTTCTGCAGTTGTTTAGAATGTTTTGTAGGACATTGTTTAAACTTATGCGTTATACAATATACTTTATGACTGTCCGTTTATAAGTCAAAATATCTTCTATGCTAAAAGGTACCGTACCTTTTTGTTATACATATACATACAAAATAAGTATATTTTTCCTGGCTAATTTCGGAAACGACTGGGTATTTTGTGGAAACTTTTACTGAGAAATGAGTTTCCAAGCGATATTTCTCCAAGGGATTGCAGCAGATTGGAGCTCTCCGAAAAGGCAATACAAATAGGCAGGTTCGAAATGTTTTGCAAAGGGCCAACATAACTATTGTATTAAAACGGGACATATTATTATGTTAATTAAAATATTGGTTGACTATACCTCAAGACACACAGTACTCAAAATATTGGAAGGCTTATCTATAAGCCTATCAATATTTAGTGACACAAACCCAAAGACATCCAAAAATACACTAGCGATGCTCCAGGTATTGCAAGACTGCGCTGACCACATTCTATCAAGTGGGCCGGATATTGGAGTGCACCAACAGTTATAAAAAAAAGAGTCTTCATTGTTTTTAACAATCTAACCTTGATAGATAGATATATACTATTTAAACTTATTTTCACATTTCATAACGTTCTTGTAATACTCACCTACATTACCTGTTACTTTAAGTATTGGAGTAACCGAGCTGCGGCCGCAAGCTGGTAATATGATATTTACTAAAGAATTTGCGTATCTCATATTAGAATACGAAACTAAAAGATTTGAGATAAGTGTTTATAATTTAAGATACGGAAGATCTCACTTATCTCGCGTCTGCAACAATTAATTGTAAATTTAGCACGACTTAAATATTTCTACTAATGTAATATTATAAAGAGCAAATATTTGTATGTTATATGTATGTTTGTTACGAATAAACTCAAAAACTACTGGATGGATTTCGATCATTCTTTCACCATTAGAATGCTACGTTATCCCTGAGTTAAATAGACTTTAAGTTTACATACATACAATCACGCCTGTTTCTCCGAAGGGGTAGGCAGAGGCATTTCGCTATTTTTTTGGGTCCCACGTAATTGCCAACTATTGCCGCTTACCTGAACCTTATATGTTTTAAAAAAAAAAACACCCAGAGATTGGCGACTCTGGGTTCCTTTAGTACTGACTACCGGGGGTGAAACTAAGAGGGACCCTTCGGAGGGCGCAGCGGGCGTGTCAAGTCAAGCAGCGCCAGGAGGGTCTATAATAACTAAATATTAAATAAACGACTGGACCGATGTGTATATTTTTTTTGTATGCGTTTGGGTGGCGCCTTAAATAGGTTAGATTCACAAATCAGCCCGGCGTTAAAATTAGGGATTAGGAGAAAACTTAGCCACCCTATAAAATTATCTGATAACAATATTTTCATTGTAACATTGCTGTCAGTCGTTTGACAAATAGCGCGATGGACAGAATTAATCTCAGTAAGACGGGACAACAACGGTCTCAGCTAGTAAAATATAAAAAATAGAAGAGTAGTGAATATGGACAGAGAGAGAGGACAACTGAAAAGGGAGTAATTAAAAGTGTAAAGGATTATAATTATGACTCGATCACTCGGTGGTGGATGGTTCAATGACGAATGACGCAAATAAACTAGAAGAAGGACAGGAGGACGACTATATAGGTCGTGATAATTGTTAATCAGATTTTATCTAAGAATTGTCTTAACAAAAACATAGCATAAATTTATAACATTCGCGAAAAGTTAAAATTAATAAAATATATATGTGATATGAACTAACAACCGGCATTGTAATTTTTTTTTTTGTTAATTACATAATATTGCAAATATAATTTACCGGTTTGTGGTGTTTTCGGCCTTGCTAAGCATGACAGCGAAAATTATATCGAATTATTTAAAGCAAACGAGATTATCTTAGTGGAATTAAAATAACAATTATGTGAATTTTATGCAAATAAACGATTAACTTAGGTACCTCATCCATCTTTTATCGCGGCTTCATTTACGCGTTTTTTTTGTGATAATTTTTTTGTAGGAATTATTTCAAGGATTTGCAATCTTTTATAACATATTAGTGCAGCACTATCGATATCAAGCCACCTCTCGCACACAAAAGTTGAAAAGATTTCTGACGTACTCCACAATACGGACCCACTGTAGATTGGACTCTTACTTGGTTGAGCATCTGACACATAAAATTAATCGGCAACAACGGCTTAACGTAAATAATTGTATTCATAACAAAATAGAAAATGTATAAAACGCCTCGACATCCCTTATCATTTCCTTTATAATGTTATTCCACTTATTTCTATTTTCATATGATTATTTGTATCGTAGGTCATAAATGTCGGTAATGAATTTAATGAAGAATCACGATATCTCTTAATATTATTGTTTGTATTATAATGTAAATTTGTGTTTGTTTTAAACAATTTTATTTAAAAAATGACAGCTCTCAAAGTATGGTCATAACGCCCTGCAGGAGTAAATTTTTTAGGGGTCACATCTTACTGTACCACCTATTTGTTAACTGTCTTAAGCAATAACAAACTGAAAGTCCTTTCTGAAGCATTAAAGCGTTCAATATGCCATTAAAGGTCACACAAACTGTCACTCATTTTTGAACTCTGCTTTACTTCGGTGATCATTTCCAATCTCTTTCTCTTGCAGAAATACGTACGCTTAATCTTCAAACAGGGAGTATGTATATGTAGCCTATTTTGTATATGGCAGGACAAACATTTGTGTGCGAGATTACCATTTGGTAAAAAAAACTGTTCGTTATCTAAAACTCACTGCAAATAAGTTATGGGCTGTTTTAAATATCTAAACATTGGATGCATAAATCATATGGATAACACTGTGAACCGCCTACAGTTAATTTGGATTGAAATACATCATAAGGCATAAACACACATAGCATAATGTTTTTTTGTTATTACATATTTATAGGCATAAACATTATAACGCAGCATTAATATTAAAAACCGAAATCTTATAAAAACCATAATTTGAATATGAAAAGTATGCTTTTCCATGGTTCCATGACAATGGTACATAGTTCGGCCTCATATTAATATGCCCTAGGAAATTATGCTATAAAGGCTTATGGCAAATGGAGACTAAGCTTGTTAACATTATGCATGTGTAATTGCTGTACTAAATTTCAACTAAATTAAAAATCTATCTATAAGTTTTAGCAGTGCTCTTATACAAATAACAACGGAGAGTCTAATTTATACATTAAAATTTTTCAATTACATATTTATTACAGTTATCTATGCTTATTCATAAATTGGTAAACATTGATCCAAAATAATATAATTTCTAATAAAATTGTATTTCAATGGTAAACATTCCATTTATATTCCAATTTGACCTATGTTATTTGTTAACTCAGCTTTGCGTCACCAACAGCCGGTCAAAAAACTAACCTATAGTACAATATTTTTTTTTTATGCGTAGGCTGATTTTTCCGTACAGTGATTCCCACTTAGGTCAAATCTTAGTGTGCATAAACAGGAATTTTTGTTCAGGTCTGGGTGTATTTATAAATAATTATATGTTTCACAATCACACTAATTATTTAGTTTGAAGATAAGTATCATTATGAACTTGTGGTATCGATACTAAATAACGGATAAACATAAATAAATATATTCTTTTGTAAATACATACTTAATATAAATAGGAAAACACCCAGACCAGAATAATATTCATGTTTATACACACATAGATTTGTCCTTTGTGGGAATCGAACCCGCGACTTCAGGAGCGGAATGCGGGTATACTCGCCTCCACGCCATATCGGTCGTCTAAGCCGTACCTATGTAATTATGTATATCAAAGTTATATGTGCAAAAAATGTATTTATGTATGTTTAATTAGTATCCATAACCCAAGGTCTTAATGATATTTATCTTAGAACTAGAATTCTTGATGTCATTGTCAGAAAATATTTTTATTATTTTTCTCTAATAATTACTTACTGAACTGACATAAAAAAATATCTGGTTTTCTTAAAAAAAATTAGCGCAAGAATTAGCCGCATCAAACTTCTGTCAAAACTGGTAGACCTCTTTCTTGTCGATCGTACCAGAAAGGTTATATTAGCGAGAAAAAGTATTAAAAAGCCATGCAACTAAAACTATAGTACACTATTAGAGGCAGCTCTAAATTAATAATCCTAAAACTATGATAGTAGTACTGTAAGGCAGATCTAAAAACCCGAATACTTAATACTACATTTTTGCATTACACTACATTACACTTAGCGGATAATCATGATCTTGCTGTAGTCTGTAAGAGGATGTCTGAATCCATTAGGTAAGTTAATGGGCTGAGCCGTATTCACTGTATTTACTTGCGAACTGCTTGTACAAAATATCAGTGATTTCCATTTAAGAATTGTGGTTTGAAACCACTGTTTACATTTTCCCCCTTTCACGCTCTATATAAAAAGTAAAAGTAAAAAAATATTTATTTCATAAACTATTATACATAGTACTTGAAAACGTCATAATTCAAAATGAAAAAAACCAATCGAAATATTATTACACTAAATCACGAAACTTAGATTCACTTACATGCAACAAAACAATTTAAAAACAAAAAATAATTAAGTGTAAGTGAATCTAAGTGCCAGTTCCGAGCCACCGCTCTGTGAGAAGAACTGGCAAGAAACTCACAGGCTATGCTCTTTTAAATATGTCCATTGGTTTGGTACTAGAATTACAACCTTCATTTGTCTGTGAAGCTATACAATGCAATATAACATAACATTAACAATATTAACTAACTTATATAAACTAACATAGTTACAGTATTAGCAGTTTAGTACTTACAAAAGTGAATCCCACTCCAAGAGCGATCATGTAACCCCATCCACCGTCAGGAGGCACCAGACCCTTATATTTCTTAGCACTACCTTCAACATGAGCGAAGGCTTCATCCATTTTCACGGAATTTTAATATTATTTATTATACTATTTACAACAGGCTTAGAACTTTACTAATGTACTTATATTACTTGTAAACGAAACGTTAAAATAGTTTAGTTTATTTTTATTCGGATCAGCATTTTGTTGTAACGCGTCACTCGCGGTCCCTCACCAAGCTGTTTATGTCCACGTAAGAGACTATGTCACATAACAAAATCGTATGAAAACTAATACTAATAGGGCCAAGAATCGGTGAATGAATTGAAAGTGTAACTTTACTCTTGCTACTACTTTGTACGGCTTATTCGCGCCGTGTCGCAACGGCGATTACCAGGGTGGCGACTGTATCGTACTATCGAGCCTACTGTCGCCTTATTAACCCTTCAGGTCGCAATCCTTACAGACGTAATCGGCGTAGTTGAGCTCGACTGTCACTTGTCTAGGATAGCCTGTTAAGGTTTAGGCTGATTAGGTTAAAACATTTTACTTTGTCATAGTAAATTTATCTATAAGTTATATACAGAGATAAGACAGTTGATGTAACGTGGGAACCGGTATAATGACTCGCTTATCGCTCTCTAGGCCGTCTCGGCTCCCAAATAAATCAAAGAAAAGCATTTTTATTGAAATGTGTTTACATATATTTTAATTCTTATGCTACATAGCATAGTTTTCATAGTGCATGCTCTGCTTTCGTTATGTCTAGGTGTAATGGGATATATTAGATGCCCGATGATATTTACACCATACTTCACCATTTTTTTATAATTTTGTATCCTTATTTATGTTTATTTTTATTATTTGTGTGTTATGTACCAATAAAAAGGTATTCAATTGTATTTATTTTAAAAAGAAACTTATAAAGACAGAAAAATAATTTTCACATTGACTAAACATAACGGGGCTTATTAGAAAATAAGATCTAGAGTTAAAACAGGTTTAAAACTAGTCTCTCCCGACTGGTCTCCACCTTGTCTTCTGAGTATCTCCCGGTAGGGCGCAGGAGGCGCTTAGTACTGACAACCGGGGGGGAAACTAAGAGGGACCTGTGGAGGGCGCTGCGAGCGGGCCAGGAGGGCCCGTTCAGCAGCGCTAGGAGGGTCTTAGGCAGTGGGGGCAGGAGGCCCTTGCTGTCTAACCATGGACCCTCCAGGAAGTCGGCCACACACGCTATGGTCGCACGGGGAGGTAGGAGGGGCGCGTCCACTGCGCCTCTCTGAGGAGGTCCTCCCGGTTTTGGTCCGGGGGACGTTGGCCGCAGGGGGGGTGTCAGCCTCTTTCTCAGCAAGCGGCGGGCGTCGTTGTAAGTTTTTTAGTGGGTATTACTGCTGGCAGTCGCGTCTGCCGATGGTGAGTCCCACACACCTCTCTCCGTCCCCCTTTGGGCGGAGACAGTGCGTAAATGCATTTTGTTATCGACATAAATAAAAAAATAAGGATATATATATATTTATTAAGCCCCTAAGGTGTATCTAATGGATTTACAGTTTTTATTTCACGGAATTATCGGTTTCATCAGATCAATTTGTGAACCAATATGCTTTCTTTAGAACCTCTCGTGAAACACCGAACTATTTTTATAATCGATAACATACTTACTTAGACTCCAATTAAGGTAATAGTTGATAATAATAATTACTTAAAGGTTTATAAACTCATGAGAATGGCTAAGGAATGTTCAGATAGGTGTATTGTTTATTATAGTAATTATAAAGTGCTTCATTAAAATCAAAGTATCTACTTAATATTGATGTAGCGATTTTATAAGTACCTACCTAATTAGTCAATCTATTAACGGAATATAAGATAAGGACAGACCAATAATAAGATAAATTCGAATTACTTAATAGTAAGTAGTTTTTACTACTTACTATAATTTTTCCAGTACCATATTTCTTACTGTAAATATGACATAAATGTCAACGAAATAATTATTTTTTGTCAGAAACAACTCTTGTTTCAAACATAATTTGATGTTAGTGTAACAAAGCGTTTTTGCTCTGCGGTACTAGTTGATCGGCGGAATCACCAAAGTGAAGCAGAGTTGACAGAGGTCAGGCGTAGAAAAGTGACCATTGATGTGTCGAGCGTTTCAAGCTTTCGAAGACACCCTAAGATGATACTCCCAGTTACTGCTATAAGTGGTGGTCGTTACGCCATTTAAGAGGTTCTATTCGATATCTGAGAATTTTAAAACAGAACGCCACACAACTTTTTTTATTTTTGTTTTACGTCTGTAACAAAATGCATTTACGCACTGTCTCCCGGCCAAAGGGGGACCGAGAGAGGTGTGTGAGACTCACCACCAGCAGACGCGACTGCCAGCAGTAATACCCACTAAAAATATTCCGACGACGCCCTCCGCTTGTTGAGAAAGAGTCGGGGGCCAGTACCTGGGTGGCAGCTTCTGGCATCCCGCCTGCAACCAACGTCCCCCGGACCAAAACGGGAGGACCTCCTCAGAGAGGCGCAGTGGACGCGGCCCTCCTACCTCCCCGTGCGACCATAGCGTTTGTGGCCGACTTCCCGGAGGGCCCATGGTTAGACAGCAGGGGCCCCCTGCTCCCACTGCCTAAGACCCTCCTG
This sequence comes from Musotima nitidalis, assembly GCA_949126915.1. NCBI lineage: Eukaryota > Metazoa > Arthropoda > Insecta > Lepidoptera > Crambidae > Musotima > Musotima nitidalis. The sequence continues at coordinate 6,947,418 of OX421418.1, read as the reverse complement.
GCGCTCCTGAACGGGCCCTCCTGGCTCGCCCGCAGCGCCCTCCACAGGTCCCTCTTAGTTTCCCCCCCGGTAGTCAATACTTTTCCCGGTCTCCAGGAGGTACTCAACCACCCCACCACGCCAATCCGCACTGAATCGCTCTCACCATGTTTTATGAGAAAAGGCTCGTGCTTAATATTTAGGGTGCTTTTGTATTGATCTTCTTATCAGTAGGCTGGTCGTCGACATTGTAACAAGCCGCTATAAAAGCAATGATTTAACTACTTATTTGCTTAGCAACACGTGATCCAAAATAGTAAAGTAAGTTAATGATAACGCGTATTAGCGTGTTTTAATGATATATTTGCATTCAAAAGGCTCTTATTTTATTGCCTAGTTGAGTTACTTTAGATTAGTTATTTTGCTGTGTGCTGATGGCAAAATAGAATACAGGCGACAACATGCATAATAATTTAAAGCGGTGAATGAGCAGCAGCGCTTTTTAAGGAACATCATTCACAGTATTCCATAACCTTTATTTTAACATTATTCCATAACCATTACTTTAACAATATTTCATAACCATTATTTTATTACTATTAGCCAATATATTAACATTATTCCTTAGCTTTAATTATATTTGTTTTATAACAGTTTCATGTTCTTTAATTACCACATAACTGCCAGAATTACTAGGAGTTATTAGCACTACACAGCATATGCCTCTTTTATATTTTATTACTTGTAATAGTTTCTTTGCTTACCACTCACATATATTGTTTGTTATATTAGGGAAACCTGTTATTGGCCGTACTTACGTTAATTGTTTTACTGTATACTTACGCTGTTGGTTTTCTTAATAAATAAATAAAATCATATTTACTGCGATCACCAGCTCCCCTGCCCAGGGTGGTGATTATGGGCCAAACCTCTTAATAAACATGAGTACAACTATCGCTCCTCCACCAAATCTAGGGCCACTAGTTCCCGGAAGCTGCGCTATTCCTCGTCATGGTACCGGCAATGGTAACAGCACAGCAAGGGGTGCGAAGATTCCCTGGGCGCCGATCAGCTACCACAAACAACTACACTTGGCTACGTACAACGGACGCTCTCTATGGTTGGACGAACATCTTGCAAAACTAGGGTTACAGATAGGATAGGAAGTCCGAAGAAAGCGAGGGGAGACGATAAGCCTTCATGCTGCCTACTTACTCCATTTTCGAGAAGGCGACCAACCGTCCGTCAAGGTAGCATCGGCTTATGATTCATAAGACACTTAAAACCAACTTTGTGGAAGTTGGCTCTGGGTCAGCGAGGGTAGCATATCTTGTCATAAAGATAACCATAAAGAAATTCCTTGAAGGTTATATAAGTGTATGCTCCGACATCTGCATACACTGTCGCCAAAGTCGAAGCCATCTCGTACCGAAACTTACTATACGGTTGTAATGGGGACTTTAATGATATAGTGGGAGTACAGGAATACGGGGAGTCGACCATCAACCCAGAGAAGTTCACCGCTGAACATAAATCTCCACCACAATTTTCCAGCGTGACCGATTGTAGGATACCTGCATTCATCGTGACAGTATTTGTACTAGCATGTACCTACTTATTTAAATTTGTTTGGAGGAGTTTAGTAAAGCACCTAGAAACACCATATTTTCTAACCCCACGACTGCTATTTAATAGGTTATACTAATACTATTATACCGTGAAGAGTTTGTCTAATCCAAACGATTAAAGGAGTCCGGTTACTCTCTGAAAAATTAGGCGCGTACAATGAACTGTGATCGGCCGGGAAACCAATACAAAACCAAGCTAAGCCGGCTTCAAGGACGATCAACGTCATACCATATTATTCGGTGACTGAGTTAACCGACAATCAAGTAGAGTGTAAACAATTGGGGAGGGACGAAGTTCAGAAGTAGACTTCTAGTGGACAACGTGGTCATTATATTGAAGTCGAGTGTAAATGTACTTAAAGATAGCAGCTAGGAGTCGATTTTCTTTTTCCCGAAATAAATAACCTTTCCGCAATCTGAGATTGAAACCAATCGTAAGTAGATGCCTGTCTTGGTTTCAATAGTTCCTAAAGTTTTAATCTAAGGAACCGTTAGTTTGAAGCTTAGGTACCTACTTATTTCATTCCTTAATTCAAATTATAATCGGACTTCTTTAATTACTAAATAAGTAACTAAACTAAGGTATGTTACCTACATATTTATACTTATGTAGTTCTGGAAAGAAAATGCATAATCTTCACCTGGGCAAATAAAGTTATAGTATTATGTGCACTTAAGCAGTTACTTTGTAACGAGTTTGCCTTTGACCGGCTTAGGCTTAGTCCATAGGTGTATAACCTACATAATTTATTTACCAGTGCCTATTAAATTCTTCAGCAAAACTAAAACTAACTATGCCCATGTCGTAATGTTAGTTTTGTCTAATCTTAATTATATGTAGACAAAATTTTACCTAGTAGGTACTTTAATAGGGTACATTATGATAGTGTGGTGTTGTACCGGCCTAGAATAGTGCCACCCCTCCCCCTCTCATCTCATATCACAAGGAGTCGTATGAGTCAATGAAGAGAAATCCTACCGAATGATGGACAGCAGCGTCCTCCTGCGTACTGGCTTGAACTGCGAGCACTAGCCTCCGTGCCCAGAGCGTGTTGATTATAGGAAATTGTCCCAAAATAATGAATTATATTAGGTAGGCTAATGTTCAGCAGTGGACTTTATAAGGCTGATGTGATATAATAATAATGTTATTATTTTAATGGTATACCTATAGGTACCAACCTAGTTCTTAAATTGCTATATACAGTACATACATATACAGTTTCTTTATTAATAGCTGATATCCTTTAGTGATTTTCACCGCTTTTATAAATGACCGCGGTGAAATATTGAGACACGCTGAAACCCGTATTTATTTATTTCTAATAAAAGACTTAATACCAAAAGGTGACCGTTTGTGTAGCATTTATATAGAGCCTTTTCATGTTTCGGGAGGCATGATAAGCCGCTGGTCTTCAAGACAAGTTAGAGGTCCTACTGGGCGGTTGGATAATTCTAAAAGCGGAATGCCACACGCCTCTGCCAACTCGCACTGGCTCTGCGTGGTGAAGTAAACGAATCCCTTCCACCACAGTTCATACTAGGAGGCTCGAGTTCAGTAGGGGGACTTCTAATGGGCTATGATGATGAGAGGAGAGTAGTTTAACCTGTGTTTTAACAAGAAATTAATAAGGCTTGTGGGTAAGGCCGCGGGTGGGATAAATTAATTAATAAATAGAAAACAAATATTCGGTAACCACTTACGCATTTATTCATTTGTCTTTTCAAACTCACATTGACATCTATCAACTTAAAACATAATTAATTATTAAAAAATCATACAATATATTAATATTATATTTTATAATAATATATAAAATTTGCACCATAAAAAATAATTCTTAATAATACCAATAAACTGCAATTTTCGGCACGAATTTTAAACATATAAAAATTAACACTCATTTTGTTACAACAGCTTATTGGGATAACAAAAATAAGTACGAAATTTCCTGATTTCATAAATTTATAATAAAATAAGTACAGTATATTTGAGAAATTGTTTTCTTAAATCTTCTACAACATACCATACATTCCTCAAAAGTATACACACATCATCCACTCAAATTACCAGAAGAGTCTAGTTTATACAAATTTGTCCAATAACCAATTAACCCGTACCTACCAATTCATGCATTCTAACATTTTAACAACTACTACCATGGATGAATATCATGTTAATAGTGTCAAAATCGAGAAAACGACTTTAAAACTGTACTACGCCCACGAGATTAGATTTCTAAAGCAAGCTGGCTATTTGGCTATTGGATTCAAATTTGATATAATTTGAACTAACGTTGTATACGCTTTGAAAGCTCCTTCGGAAGCTTGAACGTATTTAGCTAGACAGCTCTTATTGTGACTTGTTCTTAACTCTGTCATCATATTATTGTCAAATTTTATTAAGCAACAAAGTATCAATATTATATGAGATTTATTAAGATTTAATATTTTGTGACGTAAATGAAAGAGATATATTTTATTTGCTAAGGTAATAAAAAAATATTTTACAAACGTTATCACATTCAAATGTCATTAACGACTTTTTACCACTTCATCTTTAGTTTTTCCAACCCCACTTTTGTACCTATAGTTGTAAAAGAAGGTACCAGATAAGTTTGTAAATATATATTTCTCTAAACATATTTTACAAAATTAACATTCAAGGAATTCACTATACAAAACAAGCGATAAAAATATAAGATAATCTGTAAGAAAATATTTAATTTCTCGCAAGTACTTTTTGTTACTTTCCTATTATTTGTACAACTGTAGGTACTTATTACATATATATTTCATCTGGTTTTAATTTCAAAATTATATCATAAAGATTAAATTTACCTAATACGTAAATTGTTATTAGATATTTATTTAACAACTGTCAAATCCTGATATGATAATTATGAACTAATTTATATCATAAAGTTACACATTTATATACATGCACCATGAAACGTCACCCTCGCTCTATGATATTTTTCTTTTTATTAAATATAATTTATAAAGTTAAAGTTCTAAAATGGATTCAGCTGCTACGACTTACTGGTCTCACAGTCTTGATTATTTTTTACCAAGTTAAAGGTCAGATATATTATAATTATTCATATACTATACTAAACCATATGAATAATAATAATATACTGTACGTACTTCTATAAAATTCGTATCCGTTTGGTAAAACATTTTTTAAATTGAAATTGCAAACACTTAAATGACTCTTTTCTCATGACAATAAGTACGTAAATTCAACAGATTATTATTTTAAAAACACTCCGTTGAGCGTTGAGCGCCAATATAAAATTTTACAAGGTACCTATTAGTACGATGGTACGGTTGCGAGCAATATACCTATACTTAACGTACTTTGTCACCAAACATTTATGAAAACTGTCAGAAAAATATGAAACATGGTTAGATGAGAAGAGTCTGAAACACATATTATTGCTCATGACTGTACTGAGCACGCGAAACTTTTAGCCGTAAAAAGTAAATAATCCATTGATTTCATATATACTATCTGCCATTATCTCATTCCTAACAACTATGCCAGAGCGAGTGATTTTATTTTCACATTACCTCGTTCTCTTTTATAGTAAATTTATTTAGAAATTCGTCTTTCATAGTTACCGTCAAACCGCGTAAGTAAATAGCTAAACTACGGGGCCAATACACCTAGTAAATTAAAAAAAATATACCTAAATACATCATATTTTTCTTATCAAAATAATAATTATAAGTAAGTAAGTAATGTATTTTTGTTAAAACAAGTATTTTATTATTATTTGGTAAAATTCATCACAAATTAATAAGCATGTAATGCAGTATTTATATAAAAGTAAGTACAGAAAAAATATTACATAATGCACCATACATTAAAAATCACCTACTATAAAAATAAAATATACTTGTAAAATATATTTAAAAGATTTAGAATTAAACTCGAAAAGTAATTATTATAAATCACCAATGTCTTAAATGGGCTGGTAAAACCAAATGTGTCAATAAAAATTAAGTCAAAAAAAACTTAGAAACCATTATTGTGACATAGAATTTGTACTTTTGCATTTTGCAAACAACACTTTTATTTGTCAAGTACTTATTTATTTGGAAATATATCATGTGCTTTTAAGTATCTTCCACCCGCAGTGTGTGGTATTCGGTCACTAATAGTTTAAGTGCGCGAACGTTTACGGCGCATCATTTCAATTGTTATTGGAACCCGTATAATCACTCCAGCAGTTTCCGAGATAAGTCACCACAGACATACATACAAACAAACGCGACGGGGTACTTAACATTTTTTTTCGAGTGACAAATAGGGACGAGACAATAAACAAGGCCACTAAAATTTTAATAAATTTTGCCACAAAAAAAATCGAACCTAGCAAAAATGTTTCATAACAAATAAAATACAGAAAATAAATTGAAAATTTGTTAGGAGCTTCAGTTTTTATACTTGTTATTGATTGATTGTACTTTATAACGTTCTTTAAACGGGTCCTGTTGATTTTTATTACTGTAAATATTTTTTTTCTTATATAAATTCTACTTTATCTACACTTATTATGTAGAGAATTTCAAATCTAAACTATACAAAAATATATAGGTGATGTAAATCAATATCAATGTGTTAGAGAATTGAATTATTGAATTTTACGTATCACATATTCTACATACATAATTACTTTAAAATTGATCTTTAAACTATAAACTCAGAAATGCTCTTTCTAAACAAATTTTGATATTGTAGACATTTTCCTAAAAATATTTACAAAAGATTTTTATTAATTTTTAACTTCATTGCTTGTATATGATACTATCTATGTATTTAAAGAAGTCTGATTTCTTTTCAAATTAATGAAGTAATTCATTTAAATTGATTCGTATAAGATAAAACACTGTCTATATAATAATATTACTGTCGTCTACAAATACACGCTTACGCTACAACTACAATAAACATTTGAAAACTACAAACAGCCATCTAAAAATATAATTATTACAAACAAGTTTTCTAAAAGTTACATTCTATACATACTACAGTCGTTAAGTGTTTAAAGTTAAAGAAAAAGTAATATAATATGTTTTTTTTATTAAGTTATGACATGGATATATGTTAAATAATACAAAATGCGTGGTTGAACTTGAGCTCAAAACTATGAAGATTTTTCATCCAATTGTTTTCAACGTAACTGCGAATATTACGTTAATGTTAAAGCCTTTATGTTAGAGCCAGGTTTATAAAACTGTTTATAAATCAATTATGTTCTAAACACGGTATCAAAATCGCGCGTTTAAGCGACTTTCTACTTTTACAATTAAACCGGCATGTCGTGCTTTACGTCTTTGTCGATACTGTATCGCGTTTTAGCGACTTGCAGCACAGATCAAATAATTAAAATAATACCAGTTAATGCGACTGGCATCGCTGTCAGCCGCTTAATCAAGTGACCAAAAAGCGTCTTAGTAGCGGCTATCGGAGTTCGTCGAGTCACTGCATAGAATTTCCGAAAAGCAACGTAAGTACTGGTTACCAAGTGTGTGTGCTAAAACCTTATGATCTAGCAACAGCTGAAACATGATTAGTCAATAAAGTTTAATATTTATCATCTCATCATGATAATATTGATGATGATCAATATTAACATATAGAACTATCAAAACTATATCCGATTCTAATAAGGACCAGGGATTTATATCCATAGTGATATCTTTACAAAAATGATATATAATTATATATAAATAAGATTTCAATGAATATTTTATATAAATATACAGTATATGCAACTATTGCGTAGAAAAAACGCGTTCTAATTCTATATTAGTACTAAACTGAAATAAACGATTTCACATACAAAATCAATCAAAATGTCATGATATAACAATATTCTGGCACTGTAGAGAGTAGAAGACATTTATTGGAAGTATCGTTATGTATTATCTAATAATACATTTATTATTTATATAAATATAAAGTCACTAGAGAGTAAGTTTTTTCATTTCAATTTCTAACAATTCATTAAAAGAAATATTTTTAACTGAACTATTTTATTAGCCCATAATCACTAACTATTAGGTATTACTCTGCTGCTTTGTCTACAGAGTAATGAGAGGAATTGTACACAAAAAATATTAATACTTATTATACGTATTTTATTGCTTCATACCGTTTTATTAGAAAGTCTCGTGGATTTTTAGCAAAATTATTTACTAGAAGCCGCTTTTCAATGAATGGAACAATTAGAGTTTTTAGAGGGAAGTATTGTTTTATTAAGTTCTATTCGACTACAATTGAATATATGTAAGTAAACAAGCAACATAATCTACCAGGCATTAAAATGCATGGACATCTCATACAGCGCAGTAAAGAAAGCTTGTATGAGTACTAGAGAACGTTTAATTTTTTTGTAATCACATGCATACATAATATTTATAATATATAGGAGAATAATCTTTTTTCAAATTCGGTTGCTAAAACATGTTACGGAGGCAATACTTTTATTAGACGTTCTTGTAAAATTTATGATGATAAGCTGCATGAACTTGAAATATTTAGCTTAAATTAAATAACATTTAAGAAAGAATCCCAAAAAATATTATACTTTTTTTATATACAGTGTTTTGTTATCTCACGTATTTGTATTTTTATAATTATGATTAGAGTATTTTAACTTAAACGCAATAAATAATTATTTATCTTATATATATGTAATAATCTATAGGTTTGTAAGTATCTCATGTGTTTTGTATTTTATATATGCAACTGTTTGTTCCTTAATAAATTAATAAAATAAAAAAATAGAAAATACCCAGACCAAAACAAATATTCATTTTCATGAACACAATTATTGGTTCAATGAAGTCGAGGTATATCTTTGCGCCATGTCAGTCGCCACATTCTCATTAATTTGATACGCATATATTCAAACGTAGTCGAGCCGAGTCATGCATATCGCAGTAATTTATTTGTTGACAAACGTTTTCAAGTATTATTCAGCAACATCCGACAATAAAGAGTTAATACATACAGTTTATAAGTTACAGTATGTTACCGATGTTATCGTGTTGCTCAACAAAAAGTAACAGCGGTTTGGATGCACCGATACAATCCAACAGTTTATCGTACATAGCTGTAACATTCAACCTTACACACTAATACAATTTCACGTACACTTCTCTCTTGCACGCAATGTACGTGCACATTAGAACGTACACATATAAGTTAGTGTAAAGAATATTAACTTGCCCCAAACAGCTTATTTGCGACATTATAACTAAATCCCGAGACTTCGTAAAAACACGGTGTAACCTAAATCTGCACGATTTTCCGCCGACGCGTAAAGGCGAGCGCGTATTCGATGCCCCATACGAGAACGCAAGACATTATCAATGCATTCTGAACATGAATACATACCGCGAAACTACCAGTGTAGTCTCGAACATAACCTGAAACAATACGCACATTGAATGGTAATGTAATCGGAAAATACTTTATATATAATTCTTGTTCGGAGCGGCGATAGCCATAAGCTCCAAAATCAGAGAGACCCTCTAAAATGGGTTGAAATCTTATGACTTTACGAAGTTATGTGCGTAATTATCGCTTGCTCCGTGTCTCGAATAGCATGTTTTTCCTGGCTGTCATGAACATATTTTATGGCAGTCTTTATTAGAAAGCCAGTGCCTTCCAACATCCTTACTGCTGGTTTTAACAAAAAATGATGGGTCCCTCTGGGTTGCGAAGCTCAGACGGCCGTCGCTCCATGCAGTGAGCAGACCCTGGGCCATAAGCTTAAGTCTAGGGCAACCGGAATAATACTACGTGATAATTATTATCTGGTATGTAGGAAATAGGCAATTGTGGCTCTGTATGTGAGTAGTAGTGAGAGTATGGGAGTTAAAGCATGCGCAGGCGGCGGGTGTACTGTTACACGCGGCTGCGCCAGTTAGCGCTGCTTAAGCTCATTTTATCTTTCAATTGAAACATCCGAGGCGCGCTTTACTCTGCGAACGCCCTGATTGTGTGTGTGCTTAAGTGTGTGTGTTCGTTAGTGTGCGTGTAAAACATTAGAACTACTTACCAATCAAAGGCCCAATGATCACAACGAACGCTCCCTTGCTGACCATGTGTAATCCAAAAGCAGCTGGCAGCTTCTCGAGAGGACAGTACTCCGAAATGGTGAGAGTGAAGTTACTTAGGCACATTCCACGGAAGAAACCGCATATCGACAGCCAGATCATTAAGGGAATCCACTCACTTTGCTCTGCCAAGACTGAAACAGTAAAGCTATTAAAGAACATATCTTAGTCAAGTGTACTTTTATTTTCTTGGGAAAAATTCGCCAATGAGCTCGTTCTGCAACCCAAGAGTACGCGTCAGAACCCCCCCCGACTGGTCTCCACCTTGTCGTGGTGGGGGTGCTGAGTACCTCCCGTTTGGGCGCAGAGGGCGCTAGGGAAAAGGTAACACCCAGAGATTGGCGACTCTGGGTGCCCTTAGTACTGACTACCGGGAGGGAAACTAAGAGGGACCTGTGGACGGCGCAGCGGGCGTGCTAGGAGGGCCCGTCAAGCAGCGCCAGGAGGGTCTAAAGCAGCGGGGGCAGAGGGCCCCTGCTATCTAACCATAGAGCCTCCGAGAATTCGGCCACATACGCTATGGTCGCACTCGGAGGTAGGAAGGGCGCGTCCACTGCGTCTCTCTAAGGAGGTCCTCCCGGTTTTGGTCCGGAGGACGTTTGCCGCAGACGGGGTGTCAGACGCTGCAACCTAGGCCCCCGCCTTTTTCTCAACAAGCGGGCGTCGTCGGAAGATTTTTAGTGGGTATTACAGCTGGCAGTCGCGTCTGCCGGTAGTGAGTCTCACACCCCCTTGCGGTCCCCCTTTGGCCGGAAGACAGTGCGTAAATGCATTATGTTACCGACGTAAAACAAAAAAAATGGGTACGCGTCAGAAAGTAGCACGTAACACATACCATTTTTTTATAGATGTGGGGGCAAATTCTCAGCTGTTGACGTGTGGTGCCATGATAGAAAGATTTCACCAATTTTCCCATTACACAAAAAAAAAATCTCCTTAGACTTAGGTGTTTAACACTGTTTGTAAGTCTGGGATCTTGGACTATTCTTATATCTCGTCTTTGAACCACGTCAAAAGATCCAGACGCTCCTGAAGATGACGGCAGCAGTGGGGCCTTAACTGCGATCATCATCAAGGTCATTGTATTAACTTTCTTCATAAAACCTCATAAAGTCCACTGCTTAACATTAGCCTCCCCAATAGACTACATTCTATTGGGAGTATTTGGTCATAATCACCACACAGTTTGTTATGGCAGTTCAAGCGAGTACGCAGAACGACGCTGATGCCCACCATCCGGTAGGATTTCTCCTCGTCTACTTTTACGACTCCCCGTGAGATAAGAGAGGATATTGTCTTTACTGATAGAATAATAACGTGCACGCTTCCATTTGGTATAGTATACTATATATATCTATATATGCTTACATGGTACGTGATGGTTCTTGCAGCTTATCAGCTGTTGTGGTATCCCACAACTTAAATTCTTTTAAGATTACTAACGGTCACTTAAATATTTGATTAAACAAAACAAAAATAATACTCACCAGAACGTGTCGCCGCCAAAAAGAAAGCAGATATGAAAAATATCATTTTCTTAGATATAGTAGTTCTATCAAATATAGGGGGTAGAATCAACCGCACCAATATATCAGTGATAGCAGTCATGGAGAGGCAAAAGGCCGTGTCTTTGCTGTTATACCCCAAGCTCCTTATAAAAAACGGTGTCAACATCCTAAATTGTAGTTCGCCACTCCAAAAAAGTGAGAGGCCAAGTAAAAGATTCAAAAACGACCAGTCTTTCAGTAAATCTAAGTCCATAAGTGCAATAAACTTTCTGACGAAACCTAGTTTCTTCTCCTTCTCTTCAGGCTCGGATTTTTTAAACGATTTCATTTGGATAGCATCTTCATCCGCTGTCTGTAAATAAAAGTGAATAGACCAGTGTTAATACCTGGATTTTTTACATAATACAGTGATTTAGTTTAATTGCCTATCACGAGAGATGAAGGAACAATTTGTCAGAATGCAGATTTACTTCATTGGTATGATGTTATAAATGGAGCGGTTCTTTACAATTTATATTTACATATATTAATAATATGGTTATGTGTACGGATATAATTAATAATGTTTTTTCATTACTAATAAGTGAAATATAACTATGTTAAAAGAGCAATACCTACATCTAGATATAGTTGAAAATAACTGCCGGTGAAGTCCATATTAGAAATATTGGAGATCACTGACACTTTCCTTTTCCTGGCAGCTTCGCTCATGCTGCCGCTAGATGTCACCCTTGGCATCGCCGCCACGGATGCTGCGGTCGTTAACCCTGACCCCAATTTGGCATTTCTTTCGAAGTCTTGCAGTGGTTTATCACAAGTTTTCGCTCTGGGAAGGCCGACCGTCCGGACTGAAGGATGATTCACGTTGCTGTGCGACCTCTGTGGTGTTAATTTTGGCTTTGGTCGTGTGACTAGTGGATTTATTTCAAACTTATCGTCTGCTTCTTCGTCGCTTTCAAAAATACACTCCATTTCCTGGAAAGATAAAAATAATAACTTAATGAAAAGTTTTATGAAACAACAGAAAGAGAAAATAATTATCTCCGCCTATTTCAATCCAATTTATCTTGAGTCTTTTTTACACAACTTGATGAGAAGGATTCAAGTCACGCCACAATGTCGTGAGTATGGCGCCTGCTGTTGCAAGTTTCCAAGCCGCCGAATGTGTAGCAGCCTTTATATCAAAAAAACCACAACCAACTTTTAAACAAGTCTTTTGAAGTGCAGAAATGCTCGATATGAAATGCCTAATAAGCAGTTACAAATTCAATGACTGCCTCATTGAATACTACTTAACTTCGGTGATCGTTTCAAACCGCTTAGTTTTGCAAAGACGCCACACGCGTAATAGACATTACAAAAATTTAAAACGTTGTACTAGTAGCGACCTTATTGCTTACTATTTTTTTGTAGGATAGACTGCAAAACAAGGGTAGATAGAAGCCTAAAAAGAAGCTGTTCGGTATTCGTTCGGATTCGGTAATCAGTAGTTTATACACGTGATAGGATGACTAAAGGAGTCAATCCTATATAGTCCTAGGATATGCGGTACGGACTCATACCTTTAAAAATAAAACCGTTCCTCCTAATCCTTCTAATATAATATTATTTAAATCTGAGGTGGCGAACGACAGCCTGGAGGCAGTATAGGTTGAAAGATTCAAAACGGACAAAGAAATGCATAAAGGCGACAATAAAAGTATTTTAGTACAACACATAATAATGCAACAATCGGAAATCCAATTATTTGTGCTCATTATTGTCTTTTGTTGAAGTTGAACAGTTGTGTTCCGCATTATTGTTTTATAATTGAATGCTTTTGTATGATTTTGTTTGTAACATATTGTAAGTATTGTAACTGTATGTATTTATTTAAATAAAAAGGATTATTTGTAAAAATTATTAATAAAAGTTTACTGACAAAATTCTTTACTTGGCTAAGTAACCTTTTCTGTGAAAATCTATAATCAAAAGAGACCAACATCAACGTCATTTTAAATGAACCATAAATTGAACCTTATTGAGTTAAGTTTTTCATGAAATTGTTTTACGTGTTCTGCCTGTTAAAGGGTTAAAACATAGTTAGTTAACTTTTTTATAATGATAACAATAATTCATGACCAAAATCATACAAAAAATATACCCGGACTGTCTTATTCTTTTTCAAATACTCAAACATACCTTAACAGCCTGCAGTTCACAATCAGCAGGCACTTCCTTCAAATGCCTCTTAACTGGTTGGAGAAGACAGGACCCCAACACGGCATGGAAAGCCAAAGCGCCAAGAATTACCACAGTCCACCTGAAGCCATACTCCCCCAGCAGAAGGTTCACTAATTGTGGCATGACCATCAACCCGAAGCCAGTTCCAGCCATTGACAGTCCCACGGCTTGACCACGTTTTTTCGAAAAATAATGGTTGAGGGAGACGAAAGAAGAGGAAGATGCTAAACCTACTCCAAACCCTGAAAACAATAAAAAACGTGATTTTTATTTTTCCATCGATCAGTGACACATTAACAAACATACACACGCTCGTACACTAGGTAATTTTTAAAGGTTTGTCAAGCCGAATCCAGAAAAATATTATACGTTTATTCCTAATAAATAAAATAAAATGGATAATAATAGTAATAACTTTATGACATTAGATATTAACATAGAGTAATGTTCTCACTTGACTTCTAAAATAGAAACTAAACTCTGTAACACAACTCTGGTCAACATCAAATTCCACCACAGACAGTCAGTGGTTAGTTGGCACCAGGCATAATCAGTATTTAGTTTGTTAGTTACAACAATTACATTTAGAAATTACTACAAATTTATTTACAATTTATTAACTTTTATTTGTTGTACAACATAAATGTGTAGTTATAAAATCACAAACTTGGTGAATGATCCATCCATTCAAGCAATTAAAGGCTAATTTCGGATTAAGTGACTTTTATTGCAATTATTATACAATATAGTGAAAATTACGTGTGGGAACGGCCTAGAATAGTGTGCTACCACCTCTTATCTCACGGGGAGATGATAAGAAAAGCTAGCAGATGATGGGCAGCAGCGTCATCCTGCGTCCTGGCTTGACCTGCGATCACCAACCCGCCTGCCCACGGTGGTGATTATGGGCAGAAACCCCCAAAATAATGTAATCTATTGGGGAGGCCAATGTTCAGGAGTGGAGTTTTTGATGACGAGAGTGAAGATTTATAGAAATAAAATTAGTTATCATTTTAATTTTGTCTATTGCAGTTGTCGAATGGACGGAGCTGAAGTGATTTTGCATAAATTGCATTACAAGGCGAACCATAGACGTCGCTTCACGGACTTCTACGGCAAATGTTTCCGAAACTAAAACACCTGTAGTTTAAAATTAAATAACACTGTGACTAATAGTAATACATGCATGCAAAAGGATATATCTAGGGTAATAATGACGTGATATTTCACGGATTCTATAGAATTTACTATAGATATTACGATACTTGGCACTTTCATAAATCTCTAGGTCTGTGATATATTCTTTTTAACTTTGTGAAAGCTTAAGTAAAGAAGTAAGGGCATGTTTAAAGTACCCTGAACCGACGGAAGTGTATGAGAAGGTTAATGAGCGCGAATGAAGCTGAGATTGTGTGCCAGGATAGTGGAAGAATGTATATATCTCTGTCGAGCGTGACAAGTAAGTGAGTGAGTGAGTGAGTGTGAATTAAGAATGCTGAACATAGGCCTTCCCCATAAGCTTCCAATCTGACCAATTGCATCCAACGTGATCCTGCAGGTCACGTCGTCCTGTCCAGTCGCCGGTACAGTTTGCATGCGGACTACTGAAGCTAAGTCCCCTTCGGTCGAGGTCTCCATTCCAGAATATTTTGCCCGTCAGATTTTCCTGCAGCAAGCTGAGGTGGCAGAGTGCTCTGCCCACTGCCATTTCAGCTTGCTGATTTCTGATTTGATCGCTTGGTGTGAAATTTATATATCCGAAACATAGTAAGAGACCATGTTTCGTATCTAGTTACACATTAATTAAACACTTTCGTGTTTAAAGAAGATATTACGAAGCTTCCCGACCTCTTTCTTAAAGTTTGACATGCGTATTTGTGTCAATGTTGGTTACTCAATAGTTCGAAGTTATGTTCAGCGCTGGTATTCGATATATAATTCCTAAGGACGGTAAGATTCTTGGCAAATACCATGTCTGTACTCTATTGTTTCCAACTTTCTGAATGTGTCTGACTATGCTAAGGTGATAATTATATGTTTATCCCTTGTCTATGGCACAAACTCAGTTTAGTTTGCCGCTAGATGGCTTGGTGTAAGATTTTATGAAAAATTATAATAAATTACAATATTGTAACTAAGTATTAGTAAAATGTCTAAAACCAATGTTGTTTATTCAAATCCTGACAGAACTTGTCCAGATATTTAAATGTGACATTGATACTCGTATATTTTGAGTTAAAGTTCGAAAATTGACCTTGAGTGATGCGCTCTTTATGTAGGCGAATATACCAAGACTTGACTTTAGGTAGAAGAATAAGTGTAACTTGTAAATAGGGGCCTTAAGATTCTATTTGAGGTTCACTTACCTCCTAAAGTACTGTATGTAGCCAGTATATGACCCATACTATTGGCTGGAGCGGTGAAGAGCAGTCCCATCGCGCATATCATGGACCCCACGAAGCAGACTTTTCTATATGAGAAGGTCTTGATCACTGGTCCCACAAAGAAGCCAGAGAAATTGACGACGGAGTCTAAGGTGCTGGCTATGACTGACGCGCCGGTGGTGTGGACGCCCAAGTCATCCAGCAGGTCCTTGAAGAGGAGACCGAAGGATGGCTCGAGGGAACGTGTTGAAAACTGCAAAGGATATTTTTGTATGTTAAGTGGCGTCACAATGGCATTATTATAGGTGTGTTGACCTAATAATTGTAGGTTGCTGAGTTGTATGTCAAAGTCCGGGTTTGGGTTTGCAAGGGAAGGCATGTGGCTGAGCTTATATTTATAAAGGAACTTTTATATACTTTAAAATAACTAATGTATTTTAAATTAATTTAAATCAATATATAGCTTCAAACAGCGAAGCATTGAAGCCTAGTCTACTTATTATTGGTTTTCCCATCGGAATCAGAATTTTCCTGAGTAAAAAACTGATGCGCGTCTATTTTATCCTTATAGTTATTAAACGAGATCATTGTTTATTATCAAGGTATCTAGACGATTGAACTTAGTTTTATTAATGTTTCTTAGTTTTTCTGTTTGTATATTTCTGTGTGTGTGCTAAATAAATAATTTTCCATGGAACTCTTGTGAATGTGTGAAAAATCATATGGCTCTATAGATATAAGTAATAAAGAATTGGACACTGTATATATTAATAGTTTAATAATCTAAATATTTTAATAATATAAAATAGTTTAGGAATGAAATCGAAAATTCAAAATATTGTATTTCATTCTTTAAAAATAATAACTTGATTACTTATGTCTTTAGTTAGTTACTTAGTTTACGTTTACACGCCTATAGGCACAGCGGTAGGAGTTAGGTACATAGAAAGATTTTAACATTAGGTTTTAGATTAAGAATGTTTAGTCCTATAATATCTAGTGCCTGTGTCAAGCCATAAGCTGTAGAACCGCTGGCGGAACCGTGGACTAGAACTAGTCAATAATTCTATAAATATAATTCAATTTCAATTAATTTATTTCATAGCAGTTTACTTATTCAATGTCGGAAGAAGGAAATTTAATTATTAATTAAATATCCTTCCCTGACATTGAATAAGACTATAACTATAACTTTTTTTTCTATGTTAAGAAATAATCTAAATTATATTAATTAATAAATGATTAACGGTTTAACGCGAAGAATACTAGTGCACTATTTTTACGCTTCAAAGGTCATCGTTTCGAAAAAAAATATACAACCTACATACATAAATACCCAGAAGGAAGTGGTACCCAAAGTAGCTTAATAGCGAGTACTTCTTAGTTTAGTGCTACATGGGGCTATTGTAAGGACTATAATTATAATTTCTAATAAAATATTCTATCGAAATTACTCAATACCGATTTCCTTAAGAATTGAGAACTGTAAACGACCCATCTTAACCTTGGACTTTGAAGCTATTCCCACGTAAACAGAATAAAGTACTGACTGTATAGTATAGGTTACAAAAACAAACTAGTGTAACTATTGGACCATTGCCATGACATCAAAGACTTCCTTATAATGTGTACCTTCATATCTCTTTTTGTTGGCATGGCGATTGAGACAAAAAAATATTTTTACAGTGATTCGTTATTCATTTATTTTTAAATGAGAAATACGCGGTCGATGACTTTATTTAATATAGTTTTACACTTTGGAATTGCCATAGAGTAAATTTTTGATATCCAATCGAAATACCCAAAAGATCTATTATCAATTCTCATTTCATTATTAATTTATTACACTCCATAAGTTTACATTAGTTGTTAAAAACAAATCTGTTTGAAAGAATCATCATTACGCGTTAGTGTTCTTTGAAACGCTAAAAAGGTACACTGAGCGTTCAGTTACATGATGTCCTTTTGCCGAAACGACCGTAATCAAGTTTAAAAACAGACGAAATCGGAATCTTTTCTGTTAATATTAATTTCCACATCAGTACACTACATGAACTGCATATTATCTTGTCTAAATTACGCGATTGCGAAATCGTGTTAATTAATAATGCATATTATTAGTATCTACAATGATATCAGAATAAGGTTACGTGTAATTTATACTTCGATCATATGATCGAAGAATTTATATTAACTTTATTTCTAGTTTCAAAAGTCATCAGAAGTATACAACAGAAACCGTTGCAACAGCACAAACAATTCTACATAATTGAATCGTTCATTCAAGATCATGTGACAGGCAATCATGTTGTGCCGCAAAGTACTCAACATAAGTCCAACAAAGTCCAATTATGGAAACAAATACATATTGTGTAAATACGATAGCCGTAACATTCGTATCACGTTTTGCAGATATGCACAAAAGTGTTCGATGTTAACGAAAATATGTATTGCAACGACTTCCGCTATACAAAATATGGTTCAATTTATGTGAAACGAAAATTGAATGTGATCATATTATTCATTTGCAACAATAGATAGCCTCCACCTGATTATGTTAACAGATGACTACCGAAATAAAAAGAGGAACGATCAGAAAACAATTTCACGGTTTCCTATCAAAATATCAAATCTAAAAAATGTTTACATTATTAGTATCATTAGTATCATTCGTATTAAGTGTCTCAGATTAGTCAGAGTTGAGTACCTACTGACCCAGATAAATCTGAATGCTCTTAAGGAATTTGTCGAGTAATGTTTGTATTTATCTTTGTGCTGAGTAGATAAAAGGGTAAGATAACTTACATTGACTAAACTAACACCTAAGCAGACCATCCACGCCCAACCGCCGTCCGGTGCGACCTTCTTCGTAGGTTGGGCCATCTTGATGGCTTGCCCTTTGGTCTTCTCCGCCGTCATTTTAGCTTTTGTCACCTATGCACCTGGAACAAAATATTAAACGTTTCAAAAACTGACACATGAAGTGCAAAACGAATCGATTTTGCTTGAATTTCATATTTTTATTGTTCTTAAGAAATATCTCGCTGCGTCCATGCAGACGGCTAGCGAAACTAGTAATTAATTAACTAGCTATTGCTAGTAACTTATCATAAGCCGTGTAGTATTTACTTTCGCAGCTTCCGTTGCCATACCGCAAAATTACACACTAATGCATTCGACCATATCTAACTGGCTGCCACTGCACAAAGTTAAGTGGCTGGCTGATAATTTTTCAGGAGTGTGACTGATGAGGTTTTAATTGGGAAACATCTGAACCCGACCTTTATATATATAACCTTCTTGGTAATCTATTTTGAACATGAGTTTTAAAACCTCTTTTTATTGTATACAAGAACCACCCTTGTTAAAAGATTTCGAACAAATTTAGATGGTTACAATTTGTTATTTGTTGCAGTCAAAGTTAGTCCAAACATTCCTGATGCTGTTTGAAATACAAATTAATAGTCCCGTTAACGAGCTAAACTTAACCGCTTACACCACGAGTACTCACTGCCAAAGCATATCGCGAAGTTTAAATTCGATATTTCTAAAATGTTTCGACCGCTTCAATTTTATTTATGACTGGTTGGCAACAAAAACAAAACAAACAATATTTTTTATTAGTGCTGTAATTTATCTAATCACTTACTGATAAGTAAGTTATAATAACAAAAACATTGCATGAAACTCTCTGCATTTTATCGATCAGTTAAAGCTAGTCTTCTATAGTAGTCTTTGTTCTGTAGTAAAAACCTTTGATTTGTCCTCACTTTGAAGACGACCTCCTCCTTGTGAGACGAGGCTCGTGTCCAGTATTGGGACGTGAATAGACTGATGATAAAAATCATCTACAATACTTGCAAACTTCAGCAGATACCAAAAACTGTAAAAAGGTAATAGTTTGTAACAATCATACTTATTATTGAAAACTAATGTAGAATTCATGATTAAAGAATATAAGGGACCGACATGCGTGTAACTTAAGCTTCTGTAACTTATCGCAAAAGTAATAGTACCTAGTGTTTATTGTTTTCAATAATACTACCAAACAATGCCATTAGTTAGGTATTCGTCAGATGCTTGTGTAATTGTATGGCTTTATCGGCGACGATGTTTTGACTTGATTGTCGGCCATTCGCGGCACTTTGACAACGTCTATTAATACAAACCGGGTTTTGTACGAGAGAGACAACGAATCATGTGTTGTGAGTGTGCAGTATTATAACCATGCCCATGCCACGTGCTGAGGACTACTAGCCTCATTTCAGGGCTAACCAACTAATGTATGGGTACCTACTAATTTTTTATCTTTCTACTTTTGACAAAATGCTTGTGGCTGTTGTTATATATTCGTGGCTACATGTAGCCATAATCCTAATCTATGGTTTAATCTTTCCTAGTACTTTGGTACTAATTATTTCATCGAATGTGGTTGAGCGTGAAAATGTAGGTACCAAATATAGAAAGTTACAATAGCATTTATAAAATTATTTGAATTCCGACAAGCTATGTTTTTAAAATATATAGAATGGCTTATACGTAGAAATGGAACGTATAAATTAGTTACTCACGAGTCACGACTAACAGGCGATTCAAGAATGTCAATTGTGGAGCTGAGGTTTTTGAGAAGAAGGTTGTAATGAATCACTGACGAAAATCTTGTAGCACAAATGCACTGGAGCGGAAAAAAAACATGACACTTTACAAGATTTTACTTCTCACCATTATAGATATCTCAAAAACTGTAGCTATTCTATGCGTTTCAGAGACAGGGTAAAAGTCAGTTTTATAACTTTAAATTAAGTTATTAAAAGCAGCAAAAAAAAACTGTTTTGCATGAGAGCTGGTTGCTGGTGTTCTTTTGCATTTTCCGTCACACAACATGCTTCTCAATTCTCACATCACAAAGCAATGTCGCGTAGTGTCATCTAAGGACGCTGACCCGTCAACTGATGCTTATTGTTTTTGTCATTACATTCATAAGATACCATGGAGTCAAAGGACACCATGAGATAAAGATATAAATGGTACCTTCTCAACAGATGGACCCCTCATTGCATAAGCGTAGTTTGCAACTGGAAAAACACTACCTGTGAATCTAGGGGCCTTACTCCCAAGCACATACTGCAAAACATAGGTATTATAGGACTTAAAGGTAAGCTGAAGTAAGTAAGTTTTCACAATGAATCAAAACTGGTATCCTAAAATGACATATATAGCCGCTCTCACCAATAAAAATACATAGAGCACAAATGTTTGTAACTTCAGAAAAAAATGTCTGTAGACGTCAGCTGACCTTTGATTTAATTACCTCAATTTCGTTTACTGAAAAATCCATTGTAACTTTAAGTTTCTTATGTCAACCGCTCATAATAAATTTGTATTCAAGTCACGCAATACCCTACTGAGTAAAAATTAAAGAAAAAAATGTATAAGCATTTGTTAGGTAAGATGTTTCTTAATGTCCGTCCATGCATATCATTCACCTATAACTTCATTTTGTTATGTAGATTCGAATTTGCTTTGTATGAATCGTATTCATGAATATGATGGTTATTCACCTCATGTTTCAAATTCAGATAATTGCACAGCTCCATCAGTGCTCATAACTGTGCGTGCCAAAAATGAAATGTGAGTGAGTTTTCTGAATACGTACGACACACTTTTTTTAAGAAGGTAATATGAAAAATAAACATTGTTTTGTTTATTCTAAAGTAAAGTAAAGTTATAGTAAAATCTGGAAAGAAAATAACAAAATTTTATTTACACTATTTCAAGGCACATGGTAACATGATATTTGATACGCCTACTTACAAATCTGTGCAGTGCCATTAAAAGCTAAAACTGATAGTTATAGCTTTGTATTCTTTTTATCCATATCCAGCAACCTTTAAACCGGAACACAATTTGTCACCATACAGCTGCTCATATTTGAGTGCTATTTACATAGTATTTACCTAGTTCAGGTATTGTTTTTTTATTATTTCCTTCTTTTCCCTTTTAATTGATAAACCCTCTTTGTGAGAGATTGAAAAGAGATCTGCTGGCTAGTCTCGTGAATAGATAATTTTTTTAATAATAAAATCATATAAGTATCCTCATCATCTCATAAGATAAAATAAGGGATAAGTGAGACGGATAAGTGGTGAGTAAATTAATTTGCGTAACTGTATATTTATTGCCCTGATGTTGTACATAAAGATCTTAATGTTATAAATAATGAACCCTACAAGGGTATGCAATACGCAACAAGATATTTAAAAACAAAATACTGCCTTCTAGATAGATATTTCGATGAAAATTAAGACACGTACCTACATCTATTTTAAAATAATGTAGCGTTTAAAGCAGATGAGAAGACACAGCTTCATTGTTTTATATCTCTACCTATCTAAAATTAGAATCAGCCGGAATGTCATGTCATTTTAGCTATAAATGAATTTAAATCAATATAAAATTTTGTGTCTTTGATTCTTAAATATAATATCAAGAATGACACTACGTTTTCAGAGTTGCCACAGTACCGTACCGTACAGAAATAGATGGATTTGATTCTAAACCATGGTATTGGGACATGGACGTTTCATAACTACGCAAGTACCAATTCACAAAACTAAGTCGGCCAGGCAGAATGGCCGGGCATAATATTAATGTATTCATTTTAACACGAAACTAACCAAAGCTACAAGCTAGAATAACAGATGCACAGATAATTTCATATGAAATAAGACAAGCTTTGACATTATTACTGATTAGCTAAGATTAACCCATATTAATACCGTACGGAGATTTTATCGATCTAATACCCTTATCTTTATTCCTCTCTCGAACTACTGATGGTTTTAGGCATCAGTCAGAAGAACTATAATATATATCGTCTGATTATCTGTTCTGCGACTGCGTTGGCCTTTCCACTCCTTTGCCGGTTACTCTCGTCGAAATGCCCTTACTAGTATGTTCCTACTTTCGGTACCGTGGATTTCCTATGCAAAGTGATGCTAAATACTACAGTTTAGCTTAGCAACGACACGCTCAAAAGTCGAAGGATGACATCTACTAATCCGTGTTAAAACCTTATATTGTTATATAGATCAGAATGGTAGGCCGTTTAAGTTAAAATCAGACAGCATGCAATAAAAATTAGATGCATCTAAGGAGTGATTAAAAGTATTAAAAAATAGCCTAGTAATAGAATCTGCGACTTAAAAATTAAAGGAAACCGTTTATGGTATCGGCGTGAGAAGAGACGACGAGCCTATAATATGGATTGAGTGTGTATGAACGAGATGGGGGGATGGGAGTTTGACTAATAACTTATGGTGAATAGAAGAAAATACATGCTGCGCCGATGCCGGTTAAACTAGGAACAGCGATCCAACTTTTAAGTGAATCGCTGTCAAAAAAACATGCTCAAACTGAGACGTTTATGAGATGTGGTAGTACGAATTAGCGATTCTATTCAGTTTAGGTCCTAAAATGAATCGCAATAAGAGATGGTAGTAAGGCTGCAGGGCAGGAGGATGGGCTTCATTCCCATATATTTCGAAACACGCCCGTTCGTTAGATCTTAACAATATGAACTTGAGTGGAATTTCGGTGCAACCAAATATTTGACACCTACTGTGCAAACTCTGTTAGAGGCACTGTGTAATGTGTACAAAAACATTTATAACACGTTTAAAGACAAAGACTTTTTATTTCACATGAAATATGGAACATAAGTGGTCTTTAAATTTAATACAGTCTGCATATTTCACCAGTAACTGGTCGTAGTTCGTATTATTATACTACATTGCAAAGTCAAACGACATTATTTTATTTCTGTAATCTGTCCCAGCAATCAAAAATATGTTTTCGTGACAATTCTCAGTCGAACAATGTTTTCGCACAAACTAATCTTTTTAGGTTGCAACTATAATCCATAAAAAATACGTTTTATACAAGTACAGTTTATCAACAACTTACTATCAAGTACCTAATAAGGCTTAATTTTGAACTGGCATGTTACACCTTTCACGAGTTCGACCGTACTTGTATAGAGGAAATCATAGAATCAATGATGTACTACTTTGAGTTTAGTATTCGATATTGTTTGCTGCCATTAAAACAGATAAGACAATCTTATTTTGTTTGAACCGTTATCAGCCGGTTCCCTATTAAGATTCTATTATCTCAATCATGTTATCGGTAAAATATGAATGCCTGATTTACATTTGCCATTATGTTATGCTATATTTGCAGTCCTTTTTTATTTTGTTTCACTCTTCATAATGACCACATCTTGCCAGATGGTAAGCAGCAGATGCAGTTAGAGAAATGAAAGCGCTCTGTGTCATGAAATAGTAAGTGCAGAACGGTCTTATAAAGAAACGCCTAATAATTATTTTTGGTTCGAGTGCTAATAGTCTAAAGTTTTAAAACAGTTAGAGAGTAACCCATATAAAGGTAATTGAGAAAAGGCCGGAATAAGATCGAAATAATTCTAAGAACACTCCATAATTATTCCAGAATAAGAATTTAGCGTTCCTACGCTTAACATTTTTTTCAGCATGTTATAAAATGCTTCATTGTTAAATGTTATCACACAGATCTGTACAATTTTACGAGACAAGCATTAATTTCCAGTTACATTTGTTGGGATTAAAAAATTCTTAACTAATACTCTATTCATTATTGCTGGGACAGATTATAGAAATAAAATGATGTCGTTTGACTTTGCAATTAATTATAATAATACAAACGTATTATGTGCGCCTCTAACAGAGTTTGTACAGTCGGTGGCAAATATTTGGTAGCACCTATAGCGCCACGAAATTCGGCTCAAGTCCCTATGGTCAAGACTGTTGGGGCGTGGGTTGAAATATACTAATAACGAAATGTATGGGAATCAAGCCCAACTGACCCCACGGCATAACTGTCGTCATATAAAATATAAGAATGAAATAATTTGTAAAACTTATAAAGCCGTGCTATTCCTATGGAATGGAGCACTCTTCTCTAGGCCGCATCTACGACTTGCGATCAGGCAGGTTGTAGTCATTATGATGGATGTGGTCATGATGAATATTCCCACTACAAATTAAAACTTATTACATAAAAATTTTAACTTATTACATATAAATTTGAACTTATCACATACAAATTTAAACGTATTACATAATAATTTAAAAAATTGAAAAGTAATAAAAAATTTACTCTCTGCTCTTGAGTTAAACTACTTTTCTCTGATAAAATAGCACAGGATCAACAGGTTAGATGCATAACCTCGAAAGAGATCATTATTAAAAATATTTTTTTAACAATCTAATGAGCCCTTGAGAAATTAAGTGGAATATAATTATTTTCTGGAAACCGGTGTATGATAGAAAAAATTGGCTAAAAATCTTAGATTTGTCAGCATTTAATCTAATTGTACATAGAATATTATCGAAAGATAATATAAATTCTAAATTCTTCGCGTATCAGTAACGTAGATAAGAACTTATAATATTTAGGTCATAATTTTTATCTAAGTATCTATCATTCACATCAAAAGGTTACGTAAAATTGTGTAGATAAGGCTATTAGTTTTGCAATTAGGAACTGCAAACCCGCATTGCGGATCTTGCGCAGGTCGAAATTTGGTGCCAAATATTAAGGTTGCATAGGGATCCTACCAAGATCTAGGGAAACTAACACCTGTAACTGCGGACAAGGCTCTGGCAAAAATAAAAGTTACCGGTAAGAGGCTTGCCACATTAAATGGGACCAACTATATAATTGGCGAAGTGTGGGCATATTATATGCCTCTGGCTAACCCTTCGGGGAAACAGGTGTGAATTTATGTATGTCATATTAAAAAAAGCCGTTTTACTGTTGGTGTTTCTAATTTCTAACTGTGTAATAATATGTAGGAGGAGGTAATTAAAACAAAATCTTAAAACCTCTTGCTAAGCTATAATCAGTCGTAGAGTAACCAAAAATCTGCTTGTTGGTGGCTGCTTCACTTATCTGTTTTCTTACATATTCTTATAAAGTTAGAAATTAGGAACATTATGTAAAAAACTATTTTTTTTTATTACAATGCCCTTCAATTGCACGGGAACCGCGGATTGGCGGGATTCCAATCCCTAATTGCAATAAAATGAGGGAATATTGATTTTATTACGCTTCTGTCGTAACGTAAAATTAAATGAGTATAAGCCGAGATCACGATAAAAGTAAAAGATGAAAAGCTTCGGCCCTCTGCCTCGTCAAGAAAAAACGTGTTGGCATCAACTTCGCGGACGATAACCCCAGTGATGTCAGATATAGCAAAAAACTGCATGCAGATACGTACGGTTTACTTCTTATAATATCAATCATGATGGCTCGAGACTCCGTACGCTTACGTATTAAACTGTTATTAGTATGACAATAACGGTAGATATACGCAAATAATAATTATACCTACATAATAGTTAAAAGTGTCCTTGCAACACTTGAGCAAATGGAAGAAAAATTGCTGAAGACAGCAACAGATATAGAATTTAAGTAGAATAGCACGAAGACGTCACAAACGAAAAGCAACTGATAAAAGGTCAGAAATATAAGAAAAAAGTTAAGTCGCAAACTTAAAGAATAATGTATTTTTCACTTTGAACCAATATACAATCGTTGCTTAATCTGAAATTGCTACTGTTTCCGTTTATTAAATATGTAGATTTCTTACTTTTGCAAATACAGATGTGTTAGATGAATGTCACTTTGTTGTTCTTTTTTTCTCTCAGATATGTACTTACTCGTTAAGAGTATTTGCCAGTGTCAAGTAATATAATGAATCAAGATTTGCAATAATGCAGCATTTTCGAAATTCAGTACAGTCAAAGTCAATAAAAGTTCGTCATAGTCGAGTTAAGTCAGAGTCAAATCGTACCCCAGTCAAATAGTCAAGACTTCAAGGCAAGGCTTCTAGGGAGTTTTGGAATCAACACGAAAATCACAATTCACCGCATTATGCCACTTTCCTATATTTTTGACGTTTTCAAGTACAATAGTTTATATATATAAAAACTCAAATTTACACTAGTTTTTGGAAATAAAATATTGCCGCGATTTGTCTTTTCCTGCGATGGCGCCACTCTTCTTCGTTCTTGCTTTTTCTTTTGCACGAAAACATTTTTTTGTTATAAGTTTTTGGCATTCTTTGATTATCGAGATATGATGTTATGTTGCGATACTTATGCAATTGTACACTCGTTATAACGCTGCACATTCACTGTTTACTGATAAGCCATTCCATTGTGGCTCACAGTGCAGGCTTAGTCCCGAACATTCATGACCTTTGTAACATAATTATCATATTTTAGGATTGTCATGAAAATAAAGTATAATAATAATCTTTAGAATTTTATTTTAATTGAAATTACTTTACCAATTCTTGAAGATAATATACTAAAAAACTTTTAAATATAACACATCGTCCATTTTTGAAGTCGCTCAATAATACTTATATTTAAATATGATCCTACAAGTAACAGTATTACTTAATTTGTGCACTTTTTTTCACCTTTCATAAGAGAGTTTTTTGACAATTGTAAGATTTGCTAAAAAAATATTTTACTATTCTAGAAAGTAAATGGAATTATTCTATAGTTACTTTAACACTTTTTATAGTTTACGATATTTATCAAGGATATACAAAGTAAAAATAACACCCTCACATATCATTGCTAAATGCTAACCTTTATTTGTCATTTAGCTAGAAGACTTGAGGCGAGGCGGCAGATTTTTTTATGCTCCGAACGAGTATGGTTTCTTAAGCCGACGACGACGTCATGCTTCTAATTGAACCTCTCGCGGGTTGGCATAGCGGTATAAGCCGTGCTGTGTAGCATCACACACCATGACATGTTCGTATGTGTTTAGTTCTAAGATCGGAACATAAATACAATATAATCACGCCTGTTATACCCCGAAGGGCTAGCCAGAGGTATTTATAACGCCCAGATTTGCCAATTATGTTTTTTGTCTCACGTTTTAGGTGGCGAGCTTTTTGCCGCTAACCGGGTACTTATACGTTCGCCAGGTGAGTTTAGTTTGGGTTGCTCTTTAGGTCTCGGTAGGATCCCCCCTTAGGATCAGAACAAGACGGTATATTCGGAATATTCTCTCAGTTACATAAACTTAGTCAGGCTAACTGTTCGCGCAGCATGCACAATCGATTTATGACAGAGCTGTTTTGACAACCTTCAGCAGAGCTCAAATTGTTTAAGAAAGGTCTAGCTGAAAGTAAAGGTCCATTCTATATTTCCTAACCAGATTTGATAAACTTAAAAATTTTGACAAAATATTTTTTTCTGCGACATTATTGAATTGAAAATGAAACCTGTTTTTAGACAGACAAACGATGATAAAAGTGTACTGCCTACTAAGACCTTGTCTGGCTTTTGAAGTCTAGACCTGATCTATGCTACAAAGCAGGATATGATGAGCTCGTTTTGAGATGATATAGATCTCACGATTGCAATGATTGTGATTTTGTGACGGTAGCATCAAATTTGTAACTTTAGCTATATAGACACCTGTCATGTCATACCAGTCTCTCTGTGGGCACGAATCGCTGTAACATATTTGAAACTGTCTCGGGATAAAAATAGTACCGCGACTCATATCCATAAATGTGTTTTATTAAGTAATATGTGTACATAAAAGAGCACCATTTAATTTTTTTGCATGTGAAATAATAACCAATATTACTCTGTTTCGTAATGACCAAGACACTTAAGTTATATTTATTTAGATATAAATTGTAGTCAAACGTCAAAGCAAATAAATACCTAATGAAGTACCGTGTAATCTTCAGCTGATAATTATTTCACAATACACACTGCTCCTTTATTAAGTCAAAGAACATATTGCATTTGCTGTATTATAATTCTGTACATAAACTAAGATTTCACTAACTAAAAGAAACACGTAATTACAACCTGTAATTTGTTTTCCAGGAATGAAAATGATTTGATACAGGAGTAATTAGTAATTACAGATGAAATATCCTTATTAGTTTTATTTAACCTATAAACTTCTACGAAACGTATGAGAGTTTAGAACTGACGTCATATCAGGGTGCAGTGTGTTTGAGCATTTCCCATAAATGGCACTGCACTGCTTATTATAGCATTTATCCTCTCCTCGTGGCATGTACCAGGTCATTGGTCTAAATCCACTTAGCACTGTGTTTTTTGCAGCAACACTTATCCGTTTCCATCGGTCAATATATTTTAAAGTATTCATTCTGCTACGAATATCCTCGGAATACGATAAATAGAGTAACAATGTAAGTATTTTGACTTACTTTTAATGGTGACCTTAATTGCTATGGTCATAATCATGATCTCAACATAAGTGTGTTAACTGTTCTCTCCGTAAATAGGACAAAGTTCTGTTGAAGAACTCTCCAACCTACAAACAGATAAGATATATTCTCTTGAAAACTCGCAGAGGATTTCTTACAGCGATATTAATTATGATGAGATAATCTAAACTTCATGCCGTGTTTTTTGAGACTGCAATTTTCACATTTCAAGAGCAGGGTTTAAGAGTACGTTATATGATTACAGTAAAAAAATGAGACACACCTAGGCTATTTCCGCAATAGTTAAACTAATCTATGCTTTTGTTATTTGGAGGTAACAACGACTGGTAGACCCAGCGAAAGTATTTGCTGCAGATATTTCTATCTACAACAAAGAACTAGCTTAAGAGACCCGGGATCATAGGAAACACATCAGCTGGCAGCGAATTCCAGAACTTAGTGGTCTTACTCAGAAACGACTTCCGACAACCCAAATTTCTTGGTTCGAGTGCTGATAGTCTGCACAGTCTAAAGATGGTTTCTAAGACCAAGAGCACGTGTTGTTCGTGAGAGGAAAGGAGAGGGCAGGACGAGTTCGAAAAGCTCCTCGGAACACTCGCCGTAGTAGAAGGGGTTGATTACTACATTCAACTAGAATTAGGTTTTGAACAGTTTGGCGCCAACTATGAGCACCATTTTATAATAGGCGTATTCAACACAGACCTTCTAAACAACACCGTCTTCTCTTCGAAACTTCTCTCTCTTATTTCTTCACAAAATTTTGTTAATCTGAAACTCAAACCCACTCATGATAATCTTCATTCTTCTGATACATCTGCTTGCGTCCAGCAGCTTTGCCGCATTCGCTATTAAACCAAGGCATTTGTTTACCAACACTGGCAAGATCTGTATACATACGGAATATAATATTCTATACCCAACAAGTTCTCGCCAGTGATGGCAGAGGCGCACTCCGACGGGTCCTTTCCAAGAAAGCAGCCCTGGCCCCATGAGACGAATGCAAATTAATCACGCATTCCGTCCCAGTCTGCTGACGAGAAGTGCCACAGACAACGCATGGTCTTCACCGTTCTCGGGTGGTCCAATGCAATTCGGTGCTGTGGCAACAACCAAGCAGTGGTCAGACGAGCCGAGAGGTGCAAGCACCGACACTCTGTAACCTGCTGGGCGACTCGTCAACAGTAAGTCCAAAAAGGAATGCGCGTGACCTGTGAAATCTGGTATCCTAGTAGGCTGGGCTACCAGTTGCGCTAAGTCTTGCGTCAGAGCAAAGGCATGAGCGACTCTATCAGCATCGTTAGTTTTAGAAGTGGTCGCCGGGTTCCACCATTTCCGGTCACCAACCGGCACGATGATCCGGGACTCCAAGATTATGCGAGATCTGGTAGGGCAGCCTTCTGAGGTGGTTAGCCCCGGTCGGGCCCCTGTACTATGCCGCGGGCGGCCAGCGGCACCACCGTTTCTACGAGTTTTCCTGGCCGGCGCGTCGAGTCTCGTCTCCCGCTCAATGGTTCCACGGCAGCACTCTCTGGTCCACTCTTTGCAACAATAGCCGCTCCCCTGGCTCCGGCAGTGCGGCGCTGTTCCCGGAACGCGACCTGCGACGCGCACAGATCACTTGGCGGGCGTAAACAACCGCACGGTGGTCAGTTACCGGGCGAGCAGAACTCTACCACTTATGGTCAATTAGCACCACCCAGGGGTCGCATGTAGGGTTTCTAAGGGTAATACACAACCAATGGGATGCGAGCAATGATGACCCCCAAACCCTATAGGTACAAATTTACTGGACTGATTGGACAAATTGGTATATATGACAATTGTAGGTACTACCTATAGTAAGTATGAAACCCCTAGAGCGAAATTCGTGGAATATGCTTTACCTGATAAATAAATCGGATTTCGGATCACAGTTTTACAATACTATTGAATTTCAACTAAATATCTGATTATTCGATGTTACAAACCCAATTAAACCACAATCTCCCGCGCAAAATTGTAAAACTGTGATTTCAATAGAAATGTAAATATCCCATTTATAAAAACAAAATTTCACAGAAAGTCTAATATATTACGGAAAGATACCTTCTTATATCTTTTCACAACATGCCATATAGAATTTAGTAGGTAGTAGCAAGAAGTACATGCATTTCTTATAAAATTTTGTACATATCAACACGAAAAATTTGACAATTTA
The DNA here is from genome assembly GCA_949126915.1 of Musotima nitidalis. Classification (NCBI taxonomy): domain Eukaryota; kingdom Metazoa; phylum Arthropoda; class Insecta; order Lepidoptera; family Crambidae; genus Musotima; species Musotima nitidalis. The sequence goes on along the minus strand of OX421418.1, from coordinate 6,916,024 downwards.
CAACATATTAGTTAAAGTATTAAATTGTTATATGAATACACATAATGACACAAGATAGAAACGCTGACAAATTAATTACCCTAGTAGATGCTGGATCGGTACTCCATATTGAAGTCGTGGTATCACACTGGACAATTACTTATTTCTGTATGTTGCATTAGTGTGAAAGATATTTCATTTTAAGTATTTAACAGGAGACAATTGCATTTTACCCTCTCACCCTAACCATACCATTCTTTAAGAAAAAATATTCCCTCAAAAAATCTAACGAATCGTCTCTATATAGGTCATGCTCGATATCTGTATCACGCACAGACCGCGTGCATTGAAACTGAATTGAGAGAAAAATACGGTTCAGTTCTACTAAACAACGATACGAAAACGTGCGGCTCATGAGGCAATGCAGTATTTGCTGACTATCTAAAACTCGTTTCTAGGCAACTTTCTTTTGCAGAATGTCACATACATACAACCTAGAGCAGCGCTTGGACCACAAGCAAACTTAGAGGCACTAGCATCTATAAGTAAAATCTTAATGTTAAATAGGAGATAATAAATTTGACCTTTCCATACGATTCTTGTCAAAAATATCTTGGACAAGTTTTACTATAATATTGACATAAGGATGACTTAGATGAAACAGGTTGGCTATAAATAAACTATTCGAAATCGAAATCAAAAAGGTATTCATTTCATGATCATGGTTATGTTGTGATGGTTTTTGATAATGAATAAGACTAAGTATAATTTATCGGAAAGTGTCATTGAATTCAATAAATCAATTATTAATCACGTGATATGTGTTATGTGCGCTATTCAAAATAGTTTTAAATAAATTTATTATTGCTTGATCTTCAGAGTTTTCATACTTTAGCTCCAAAATAGGTTTTGTATGCAACTTTAGTGGCGAAAATTCACATAATTCAATCTACTTTTAGCTTATACAAATGGGGAATCTTCATTTTCATGACCTTGAAATGGTACACATTAATACCAAAAGATAAGAAGATTTCGACGATAATTTGCATTTTGTGACAATATAAGGTGTTTCTAGCTGAGACTATAATTATAGCGAACGAAAAGCGCCTTCTTCAATATTCACAAGTACACCGAACGGCTCGAGCAGGACAAGCCGTCAGGAATACACCGACTGTTACCGCGCAATTATTACTTGCTTCATTCTCAAGCTGATTTGAATGAAATTGATATTGTGCCTTGTGAAGCAGAAGTGATCTTAGATTTTTAGTTTAGCTTAGATCAGTTGAATTTTACTTCACGAATTGAACTGATCTAAGCTAAACAATTGCTGCAGTTGAATACTGGCTAACTATTTAAGTCATCGTATGACCGGCTTAGGGTCTCACAATGTCTGAATGTATGCTTGATTGTGATATTGCTTGATTTTTTGTTACAATTACACACAATGTTTGGTAAACTTATATTGATTATGGATCATGAACTAATATTTATTTCCAGAGTAATAAGTATTATTTTACATATCTTATTTTATTTCATTTCAGGAGCTAAAATTTTTTTCAGTGATATATATCTCAATCTTATTTCAAAAGATCTGTTTCAAGTATACCTACGCAGATACATAGAAAACCTTTTGTTTCTCGGTAGTTTGACGGTTATATAGAGGTTACCTTATCGTTTGTTAGTTATAATAATGTATCTTCATCGTTATTATCTTCCCCATTTACAATGCTTAAAACAAGGATACCTACTAAATGGCGAGTTTTTAAGTGGAATGTTATTTTATATAGAAAGTATATTCGTAAAATGTCAAAGACAAAAAATAGACAAGTTGGTTTAGGTTTGTTTCTCGGGTTAAATTTTTACGCATGTCTTGTGACGCAATAAAAATTTACGAGTAGTTTTAAAAACTTTGAGTGTTCACAAAAATACTGTGTATTTACAACCATTTGTAGACAAGCTGATTTTAAATAGTCACCATAAAAACAATTATTGCAGTAATGAAATTTGCTGTTTTCCTCGTTGTTTGACATCAGCAAATAATTCAAGTACAAACGCAATAGTAAACAGTTTACTAAACAAAAACATTGCATTTTTCCCTACTATCAAATAACAAGGGCAATCAGCGCACTACAGTTACAGTGTTTCATCGTCGTAGTTATGAATAAAATATAATGCAAAGAAATGTTACATTCGACATCAAAACAGGCTTTATGCTGAAACTCGGGCAGCTTGGGCTAAGCTTAATATTTTCTTGATGGCAATAGAGGACTTGTTACAAATATCTCACCATCAACATGCGTAACCTAGCGAGATCTATTTGGCCAAATTAATTCTATTCAAATGATATTTCGGCACACTGACAATTAAGTTAATGACCTGACTGTTTAAACAAAATCATCAGTTATATTTGAAACAGTCTGAAACACATTGAGATAAAACAATTCACTGTAATAAAACTTTCATTAGTTTAATTACAATTTCCTTTTTATATTCAGCGAGCAGTAATGAAACTGTTGTTGCAACATTATTTAGGTACCTACAAAACTGCATTATTATAGGAGTGAATAACAAGAGTCATCATCACTCATCAGACATTTAAGCATTTCACATTTTAATTATGTTGTTTTGATGTTTCAATTTCGAGAATTAAAAGACTCAGACATTCATTGACTTATTGCATGAGTCTGGTCACCACAATACCGTCTTACAACAGGTTTTCCTTTGTGTCTGTTACAGATGACATTGTTTATTTAGAATGTTAAGATTTTTTCACATTTATCATATCATCGGATGTAACGGCCTCTACCTTGGTATTTCAAATTCAAAAATTCAATCCAAATTATATAAATTAACAATTTTTATTTAGAAATACTGTGCAAAATATTATTTTTCTTATCTTCTTGCATCTTCTTAACGCATGGGCAAATATATATCACCACATAGGAAATTATATATTAAAATATATATATATATATACGATGATGACATAAAACCCGCACTGTGCTGTCTGTCAGCACTCGAACAAGGAAACAATAGGTAGTAAGTTATTCCACAACTATAGTACAGGGTGTCTTCAGCAGGCATGGAATGGCATTTTAGCAGGCCATAATGAGTGGGTACCCTTGTTACCATGCGTACACTATGGTATGAAGTGCATTCATGTGTAAGAAACGCCATGAGTATTCACTTAATATTGTGCCTCTAAAACAGTTTGGAGCTTACTTACATAATTTGGACTGCATTGACTACTTACCATCAGGCAGTATGTGGTCACTATGAGGAGTCGCAATAAGATAAAAAAAATTATGTAACTCATAGTGTATATCAACAGTAACAAGACATAATATATTACTATTAACGAACCAATTAACTTCATGATGACTTTTCAGTCATTTTCTATATGAACAGACAGTTAATTTTATAAAATTACTCATTGTTAATGGTGAGAAAGATTTCTTGAAATGCAATACAATAAATTGTTCAATACTTAATGATGCATAACTTTTATAAACTTTAATTATTATGTATATATATTCATATAGTAATAATTATACAAAACTTTGTTTAGATTTTGGCCACTCTTTACTTTGTGTGTGTCCAGAGCTAATTGGTTGGGCAGATCATAACTGACTGGTGTTTTTAAAACAACTAATAGGGCCTCTAACTTAGCATAGTTATTACCAAATAAGCAAAAACTGGACTTAGACCGGCCAGCAGCATATCATATCTCCCAAAGAATGGAGCGCCAACAAACAGTCACCCATTGAAGATCAGACATAGATCTTTAAATCTAACTTCAAATAGCCAGCCTTAACTGGTAGCCCCACAAACATAACAGGATTAAATATTATAAGATTCAGAACTCAGTACTTCCTTACATATATATTTTTTTTAAATTTAAAAAGAAGAAGAAAATATAAAGTAATAACTCATTAACTCCCACTACTGAGCACAAGCCTCCTCGCAAGAGCCTCCTCTCACAAACCAACTTTAGAGGGTATATGGTAATACTCCACCACAGAGACCCAGTACAGATTGGTGGATATGACCTTGTGCATATGAGTGGTGTCGTGCCATTCGAATTTTTTAAGCTGCCCTACTAGGCCTAAGTCTTAATTCAAGAAAAGATGTCTGGTGTGATCACACAAATACACAATGTAAAAATTTATGATTGTGGATACAATTATATTATAAGTGTATCCTTAAAAAATTGTCATAATATGCTAAATAGATATTTAGATATAAGCAGGGTCATATTTATATATATAATAATACTATAGTATAAATATTGTTATTTATTGTTTTTATATTTGTGTATTAACTAATTAATTAGAGTTTATTAGTTTATAGAATAATTAAGAACATAGTTTTGTAATATGTTCAAGTTCCCTCTCAGGGTTTACTTGATGCAATAAAGATTTATGATTTATGATATTCTTCAGTTCTAAAGGACATATTTTAGTTCATTGAACTTTTGCAGAGGCAATTTATTATTTACAACCCATTTAATTATGTTGAACTACTGGGCCTCCTCTGGCACCTTTTCTATAATATTTATTAATTTAAAGCCCTTGTTTAATTTATTTGAGACATAGTATTTAAATTTTAGGTAATGTATGACATCTATTTTATATGTAATAATTTTGACAGCTGCTAATAATTGACGACTTTTGATTGATTTCATTATATTTTATATTTCTTTAATTTTCTGCAATAACAATAGTATGTACTTTCTGAGTTTAAGTTTTAGCTAGTACATATTATATTTAAGTTTCCAACACAATGTAAATTGCTATGAAATAAATGGTTCGTCATTTGAATTGTCACAAACCATGTTGAGAAGTTTTTAGTATGTCAATGAGCATTGAAATTAAATGTGGCAGCATTAGTAGCAGCATAGAACAAACTACAATTTAAATAAACTTTATAATTGTATGCCAAACTATATTGTGGGTCTAGATGTTATAACTAGTAATTATCAATTTTTGGCAATTTTGATCTGCAAAATTAGATTTTTATGCCGAAAGCTTCATAATAGTTTTCGGATGATAGATTGTGAGCATTAAAAATCATTTTGACAGCAAAAACATCTTTCAGTGACACTTTGTACTAAGCACCGGTACTAGTTTAATGACAATACTCTTGGCCAAGGATTTAGTCTTAATACAGCAGCTGCAGTAAAGAAAATTACTTAAAAGCTGGTAGATACTGATTATTCCCAAAAAAACCATATTTATATCAAAACTGCTGAAAAATCCTGGTGCCTTATTGCTTTTTTTTGAGCAATCCGAATCTATTTCTAGTAAACAGTCTTTGAGGTAATTTATAACAAATATTTTGATATGTTCTCAATTGAACATGAAGCTATAAACTGAATAAATATAATAGGGTAAATGTCAACAAGGGTTTGCCTTCATAGTTTAGCTAATATTATTAATATCTAAAGTAGTAGTAGTAGTTAATATATGAATACGAAAACCACTCGGTAACTTCGGATGAAAACTTTTAATGCCAAGTAGGTACCTAATTTCATAAAAGATATTTAAACAAATCATGATAACTCACCGTTTTGAAAGCGTTTTCCATAAATTGCAGGTTAAGTAGAAAATATTGTCATAATAGCAATATTTCAGCGAATCAAAACAATTAATATTAACACTGTATTCAAGTTTCAGTCACAAAGTAAATTATTTCTGACACTTCGTAGGTACATTGATTAAAAAATGTAAAAGTAAACTTTGTTAATTTATCGCTTATTGAGCTAACACTGGTCAAAATATTTAAAGAATATTTAACTGGTCATAACTTGTGGTATCAGTAGTTGGCACTTGAAAAATAATTAAAACAATTGCAAAACATGTGTGTGAGTAGTGCAATAAAAGTCGGTAGCTAAGTCCAACAAAACACACGTTCCAAACTCCGACTGCCTGCCTGAGTGATGCCTCAGCTGATGACAGTGACATTACGACAGTGACAGTTATGTTTTTTTTGAGACAGTTAGGAAGAGATTTTGCTCTGCCCAATACAGCCCAATCTTTAGATATTGTCATTGTTAAAATGTAATAATAGCACAATACTAAGGTTTAAATCACGTACTTATACGAGTGGGCTCAAGATGTCGCTTTTTTTGTTTATTTTTGAGCAGTTACAAGTGTTTCTTTATTTTCAATAATTATGAGGTTTAAGATAGAAGATCATGTATTGACCTTTACTCAAATTAACGGTGATGTTTCACCTACGTGTTACTCTTAAATTTTCATCAAGTTAGTACCTACTAGGTTACTTTGCCACGGTTAGCATGAGAAAATGATTATTTCATAATGTTTTCTTTAATTATCTTTTACTTATATTATATTTGTATTGGCACCAAACCAACAGGAGTATACCATAGGCAAAAGCTAAGTAAAGAAAAATCAATATTTATTTGGGAAAGTGTATTTGTGGGACTTCTTGGCGGGAAAGTGAAGCGTAATGTCTGCAGTTTTGTTTTATTTTCTAAAATTTGTGATATTTCTAACATTAATGTGTAATAACGGTGGATTATTAACCGTTAAGTGTTTGTAATACATGAGTGTTGGTAAATCAAACAAAGCAGTGCAACATCACTTTTTAAATTCTTCTCAAGGAGTCCTTGTGAGATCTCAGTATAGTCCCACATCTATACTGATGAGGACTCAAGGGGCTTAGGGCAGGGTATCTCATTTACCATTTATCATCTTTATCATCACTCATTTTCATTTACTATGAATTATATATTACTAATATATCACTTACTTGACACTGGCTAGATGTGCTAGACGCACGAAGTCATTATTTAAAAGAAAAAAAAAATGATTGGCTTACGTTATTTCCGTTGGCTTCTCTCACATACTATGCACATAATGTTTGTTATTAAACCGAAACTTCTTTTTCCTGAAAATATGTCTGACGTACCAGAACTCCAATAACAAATTAGCGCTTTTTCAAGTTAATAGACGCCGATGACATTTCGCACGACTTTTACGACTTCTTTCACGTATAAAACAAAAAAAATAAAGGTTGCGTCGGTATTTACTCTAGCTAGTACCACGGGGCAATAAATCGATTGCGACTGATAAGCCATTATTTAAATAAAACTTTGTATCGCTGATAAATTTAATTATTTACCCTGTTTTTGTCAATAAGGTGTCATATTTAATAAAATGTAGATGAACTTACGTTTTTTTTTGTAAGATATGACTTAAAATTGAGTATAAAAGAGCCTACAAATATATATATTATAATTAGAGCCAATTTACATCACACCAACCCAAGTACCTTTTTTTTTTTTTATCGTCTGTAAAAAAATGCTGCCTACGCACTGTCTCCCGGCCAAAAGGGGGAGACCGGGAGGGGGTGTGGGGCTCACTGCGGCCGATGAGACCACCGCAGTCCTACCCACTAAAAAACTTCAGACGACGCCCACCGCTGTTGAAAAGGAGCGAGGCACCAGTGCCCGGGTTTGTAGCTTCTGGTACCCCGCCCGCGGCCAACGTCCCCCGGATCAGAACCGGGGAGACCTCCTCAGGAAGGCGCAATTTGCAGCGCCCCCCCTACCTCTATGTGCGGCCATGGCGTAACTGGCCGACTTCGGGGGGGGTCTATGGCGAGACGGAAGGGGCCCCCTGCCCCCGCCGCCTAAAACCCCCCGGGCGCTGCCTGACGGGCCCTCCTGGCCCGCCCGCTGCGCCAACGACGTAGCCGGAGAGAGAGCGGATCCCGCTCCCTCTCCCGCTCCGCGGCCTCCTTCTGCGACATCACCACTTCGCAGAAGGAGGCCAACCAACCCAAGTACCTTTTTTTTTTTTTTTTTTGATTTACGTCGGTAACAAAATGCATTTACGCCCTGTCTCCCGGCCAAAGGGGGACCGAGAGAGGTGTGTGGGACTCACCACCGGCAGACACAACCGCCAGCAGTAATACCCACTAAAAATCTTCCGACGACGCCCACCGCTTGTTGAGAAAGAGGCGGGGCGCCAGTACCTGGGTTGCAGCTCTGACACCCCGCCCGCGGCCAACGGCCCCAGACCAAAACCGGGAGGACCTCCTCAGAGAGACGCAGTGGACGCGCCCCTCCTACCTCCCTGTGCGACCATAGCGTGTGTGGCCGACTTCTCGGAGGGTCCATGGTTAGACAGCAGGGGCCCCCTGCCCCGCTGCCTAAGACCCTCCCGGCGCTGCTTGACGGGCCCTCCTGGCCCGCCCGCTGCGCCCTCCACAGGTCCCTCTTAGTTTCCCCCCGGTAGTCAGTACTAAGGGCACCCAGAGTCGCCAATCTCTGGGTGTTACCTTTTCCCTTGCGCCTCCTGCGCCCTTTTCTTTTTTTTGTTTTACGTCGGTAACAAAATGCATTTACGCACTGCCTTCCGGCCAAAGGGGGACCGAAAGGGGGTGTGGGACTCACCACCGGCAGACACGACCGCCGGCAGCAATACCCACTAAAAATCTTCCGACGACGCCCGCCGCTTGTTGAGAAAGAGGCGGGGGCCAGTACCTGGGTTGCAGCTTCTGACACCCCGCCTGCGGCCAACGTCCCCCGGACCAAAACCGGGAGGACCTCCTCAGAGAGGCGCAGTGGACGCGCCCCTCCTACCTCCCCCTGCGACCATAGCGTGTGTGGCCGACTTCCCGGAGGGTACATGGTTAGACAGCAGGGGCCTCCTGCCCCCGCTGCCTAGACCCTCCTGGCGCTGCTGAGCGGGCCCTCCTGGCCTACCCGCAGCGCCCTCCATAGGTCCCTCTTAGTTTCCCCCCCGGTAGTCAGTACTAAGGGCACCCAGAGTCGTCGGTCTCTGGGTGTTACCTTTTCCCTAGCGCCTCCTGCGCCCTACCGGGAGGTACTCAGCCCCCCCACCACGACAAGGTGGAGACCAGTCGGGGGGGGCGCCTCCTGCGCCCTACCGGGAAGTACTCAGCCCCCCCACCACGACAAGGTGGAGACCAGTCGGGGGGGAACCAACCCAAGTACCTTTTTTTTTTTTTGATTTACGTCGGTAACAAAATGCATTTCCGCACTGTCTCCCGGCCAAAGGGGGACCGAGAGAGGTGTGTGGGACTCACCACCGGCAGACTCGACCGCCAGCAGTAATACCCACTAAAAATCTTCCGACGACGCCCGCCGCTTGTTGAGAAAGAGGCGGGGGGCCAGTACCTGGGTTGCAGCTCTGACACCCCGCCCGCGGCCAACGTCCCCCGGACCAAAACCGGGAGGACCTCCTCAGAGAGACGCAGTGGACGCGCCCCTCCTACCTCCTTGTGCGACCATAGCGTGTGTGGCCGACTTCTCGGAGGGTCCATGGTAAGACAGCAGGGGCCCCCTGCCCCCGCTGCCTAAGACCCTCCTGGCGCTGCTTCACGGGCCCTCCTGGCCCGCTCGCTGCGCCCTCCACAGGTCCCTCTCAGTTTCCCCCCCGGCAGTCAGTACTAAGGGCACCCAGAGTCGCCAATCTCTGGGTGTTACCGTTTCCCTAGCGCCTCCTGCGCCCTACCGGGAGGTACTCAGCCCCCCCACCACGACAAGGTGGAGACCAGTCGGGGGGGACCAACCCAAGTAACTTTTTTTTTTGTTTTACGTCGGTAACAAAATGCATTTACGCACTGCCTTCCGGCCAAAGGGGGACCGAAAGGGGGTGTGGGACTCACCACCGGCAGACACGACCGCCAGCAGCAATACCCACTAAAAATCTTCCGACGACGCCCGCCGCTTGTCGAGAAAGAGGCGGGGGCCAGTACCTGGGTTGCAGCTTCTGACACCCCGCCTGCGGCCAACGTCCCCCGGACCAAAACCGGGAGGACCTCCTCAGAGAGGCGCAGTGGACGCGCCCCTCCTACCTTCCCCTGCGACCATAGCGTGTGTGGCCGACTTCCCGGAGGGTCCATGGTTAGACAGCAGGGGCCCCCTGCCCCCGCTGCCTAGACCCTCCTGGCGCTGCTGAGCGGGCCCTCCTGGCCTACCCGCTGCGCCCCCCATAGGTCCCTCTTAGTTTCCCCCCCGGTAGTCAGTACTAAGGGCACCCAGAGTCGTCGGTCTCTGGGTGTTACCTTTTCCCTAGCGCCTCCTGCGCCCTACCGGGAGGTACTTAGCCCCCCCACCACGACAAGGTGGAGACCAGTCGGGGGGGCAACCCAAGTACCTTTTTTTTTTTTTTTTTTTATTTACGTCGGTAACAAAATGCATTTACGCACTGTCTCCCGGCCAAAGGGGGACCGAGAGAGGTGTGAGAGACTCACCACCAGCAGACACGACCGCCAGCAGTAATACCCACTAAAAATCTTCCGACGACGCCCGCCGCTTGTTGAGAAAGAGGCGGGGCACCAGTACCTGGGTTGCAGCTCTGACACCCCGCCCGCGGCCAACGTCCCCCGGACCAAAACCGGGAGGACCTCCTCAGAGAGACGCAGTGGACGCGCCCCTCCTACCTCCCTGTGCGACCATAGCGTGTGTGGCCGACTTCTCGGAGGGTCCATGGTTAGACAGCAGGGGCCCCCTGCCCCCGCTGCCTAAGACCCTCCCGGCGCTGCTAGACGGGCCCTTCTGGCCCGCCCGCTACGCCCTCCACAGGTCCCTCTTAGTTTCCCCCCCGGTAGTCAGTACTAAGGGCACCCAGAGTCGCCAATCTCTGGGTGTTACCTTTTCCCTAGCGCCTCCTGCGCCCTACCGGGAGGTACTCAGCCCCCCCACCACGACAAGGTGGAGACCAGTCGGGGGGGACGGCAACCCAAGTACCTTTTTTTTTTGTTTTACGTCGGTAACAAAATGCATTTACGCACTGCCTTCCGGCCAAAGGGGGACCGAAAGGGGGTGTGGGACTCACCACCGGCAGACACGACCGCCAGCAGCAATACCCACTAAAAATCTTCCGACGACGCCCGCCGCTTGTTGAGAAAGAGGCGGGGGCCAGTACCTGGGTTGCAGCTTCTGACACCCCGCCTGCGGCCAACGTCCCCCGGACCAAAACCGGGAAGACCTCCTCAGAAAGGCGCAGTGAACGCGCCCCTCCTACCTCCCCCTGCGACCATAGCGTGTGTGGCCGACTTCCCGGAGGGTCCATGGTTAGACAGCAGGGGCCCCCTGCCCCCGCTGCCTAGACCCTCCTGGCGCTGCTGAGCGGGCCCTCCTGGCCTACCCGCTGCGCCCCCCATAGGTCCCTCTTAGTTTCCCCCCCGGTAGTCAGTACTAGTATAGACTCACTGATCCCATATGGCCTGGTATGTTATGGTAACACATTCAAAACGTACTTAAACAGAATCAAAGCTTCATCAAAGTTTGCCAAAATTATGAAACTATTAGTGAACAAAAATACTAAAGAACGTTGCAATAAAAGTAATTACGAAGAACTATTTCTGGAGTGCCAGATACTGCTACTCCATGAGAGAACAGTGTCATTAATAGAGCTGGAACACTATGGTAAAAATGAATTTAAGATCAATAAATCATACGTCCATCTCCAAAGAATTATAAGTACGAAGTATCTTGAAGTTCCAGTTTGCAATAATTACTACGGACGTAGGTGTAGAAATTTTATAGTTCCTACAGTATATAATGGTTTCCCATGTGATATGGAAAGCAACAGTACCTATCACTAAAAAGAAAGTTAAAAGTAAGCTTAAAAAGTACTTATTGCAGGTGTTTTGTATAAACCTATTTAATAAGTAATATCTAAAATTAAAACCATTTAAGTCACTGTGTATAGTAACCCTTTTTTATTTAATTAGATCGATAAAGTTGTAAAATTGAAAAAGTAAAATCATCTTAGGTTATGTAACATTTTTATCAAGGGAGTTACATCTGCCAACAAACTGTTGTACAGTTTGGTAGACGTAGAATATTATGTAATCATTGTTAAGAAAACTAAATAAATACTTTTAATTTTTTTTAATTTTTCATTTTCATATATGTACCTACTTACTTCTAGTTTTATAGGAAGGGACAATGATAAGTGCTTGTTACTTATATAATTAAATAAATATATTTTTATGATTTATTACACAAAATATATGTCAACCTTTTTTAATTGAAAGATGGCAACGATAACGATAGCTTCCGTAGATTGTCTTAGGTTTCTAATACCTATATCTACTATCTGGTTCAAACATAAAATGATGTTTCCCTTAGGGTTGTGGCGGTCAGACGGCAGTCGCTCTGTGTTATGACTAAAAGTCAGCCAAAATCTGATTAAAAACTAAGCGTAAGCAGGGGTTGATGAATCGTCTCCACTTTGCAGGAAGTGGTGATGTCGCATAAGGAGGCCGCGGAGCGGGAGAGGGAGCGGGATCCGCTCTCTCTACGGCTACGCCGTTGGCGCAGCTGGCGGGCCAGGAGAGCACGTCCAACAGCGCCAGGGGGGTCTTAGGCGGCGGGGGCAGGGGGCCCTTAGGTACCGTCTAATTATAGACCCCCCGCGAGGAAGGCCACATATGCCGGTGGTCGCATAAGGAGGTAGGGAGGGCGCTACAAACTGCGCCTCTCTGATGGAGGTAAGGGAGGATCTGGGGGACGTTGGCCGCGGGCGAGGTGTCAGAAGCTTTATACTTTGGCACTGGCCCCCCGCCCCTTTTTTAACAGCGGTGGGCGTGGTCGGAATATTATTAGTGAGTAGAACTGCTGGCGGTCGCGTCTGCCGCAGTGAGCCCCACACTCCCCTTTCGGTCTCACTTTGGCCGGGGGTAGAAGGTAAAGACATTTTGTTATCGACGTAAAAAAAAAATTAAATAAAAGTATATAATGATATATTAATTTGAGCATTTGTTTCTTTTTTACTGTCCAATTTATCGTAAGTTCACATCTTCTTATAGTCACACACGGCGAAAATTTGAAAATCATTTTGCCAACATATATAATTTAAAGGGGGCACATAAACAAATCATGAAAATATTTAAGTAGCTAAAACGACGTGATAGGTTGATAGGTGATAAGGATGTTTTTTTTTTTCATTTAACACGGCAGTGAGCGGGAAACATAGGTAAATGTTCTCCAATTCTCCGCCTTGAACAGGGAAACGTAGAAGAGGACGACCCCCTACCCAGAAGACTGATTATTTGATCAGTGCGGCGGGAAGCCGGTGGGTGCGGCTCGAGATCATTTGACGTGAAAATCAATTGGGAGGGCCGGTTTGCAGCAGTGTGTTTCTAATGGCTGAGATAATACACGACAAATACTCACACAATTAATCCCACTTAATGACACAAATATTTTGACCGTTTTGGAATCGAACCCAAAACCCCAGATGCGAACTGCAGTTATGCTGACCTCCGCGACTTATCAGTTAGATATAAGCAATTATGTTCCCAGCAAATAATTTAATTGTTTTATGAGTTAATGACACATATCGAATGGAATTAGATAAAATAAATAACTTATCTTAAATTTACAAGGGCTCTATACTCGTTCGTTGTCAAGTGCCACGCGAGGTATGCGTGTTTCAGACAAGTTGCCTAAGATTTAATTGAGGTTTGATAACAATTTATGGGGCATTTAATGGAACGCGGTAATTTAACATTACGAAAATATTCACGAATGAAGATGAGTAATGTGAGATTATTACTTTATTCTTAGAAAAAAATATTTAGTTTGGTTAGTAAAGTCTTATCTCTCTTCAGTCTCAAGGAGAAATGTTGTTTATTTATAGAATGATACTTAAGAGTTTTAACCTAATTAACACGCGTTACAAGTCGGTTTGGCTAGTGATACATAAAAACCTCTACGAAATACGTTACCGCACTTACGTCTATCGTTCATTGGAATCGAACCAAAATTATTTTTGTGTAATAGTATTGATAAAAATGTCAACTCCTCTTTTTAGAAATTCAAACCAACATTTCAACAACGCTGTAGTTACTCATCATCTGTATGTAGATGTACAATATTACAACTAAAAAAATATATTTAGGTATACGAAAAATGTACGGAGAATCAGACCCCGCAGTTAAGCCGTACTCACGGTTTTGTGGGACTATGTTATAAATAAGTTGTTATAACCTGTACTTACTGAATAAATGAATAAATAAAATTAATAAGAGATAGCGCAAGTAGGTATCACTATTAGTATTGAAATCAAGCGAGCCAACTTTTGAACACTAATTGAGACGTCACTGCCGTTAATTAGTACCGGGAAAGCCATACATACTGATGGATCTACACTGATGCCGTTGATGAAAAATATTTTAATAAAGTCGTTCATATAATAGTACTTAAAAAAACAGACGCGCGCGGACTGTATGTAGCGGTGACCAACCCCGACAATTAGTCGGGGTTCCGACATGCGAATCACATGAAATGCGTTATATATTGTATAAACGGGTATCAAAGTAAATATAAAATTTAAAATTCAAAATTATTTATGTCATAAACAATTGTACAAAGTACCTACTTACTTGAAAACTTCAAAATTAAATATTAAAAAAAACAATCAAAATATTATTACACTGAAATCATGAAGCATAAATTCACTTATATGCAACAAAACAATTTAAAAACAACAAATAATTTTGTGTAAGTGAATCTAAGTGCCAGTTCCGAGCCACAGCTTTGTAAAAAGAACTGGCAAGAAACTCACAGGCTATGCTCTTTTAAATTTATCCATTGGTTTAGTACTTTAATTACAATCTTCAAAAACTCAATGAACTCATGATTTTTCGAATTTAAAAAAAATTACTAAATCTACTGGTATAACCAAAAAGTGATGTTTCCCTCTGGGTTGCGGAGGTCAGACGGCAGAGGCTTCGTGGAATAACTGAATTTCTGCTAAACTAGTGAGCAGACCCTGGGCCCTGAGCTTTAGGCCAGGGCACCCGGGATAATGTCAAAGTGATATTAGCTAATATGTATAATTTTGAAAGAAATATAAGTAAATGGGTAGGTTCTGAAATTATCTCATGAGCTTACGAGTCAAATCATACAATACTGATATTTCACATTTGGTTGGTTTTAATCCTGTTTATTGAATTAATTGAGTCTTATAACGACCGATATGGCGAGGATACTTGCACTCCGCTCCTGACGACGAACTCACGACGAGTTCGATTCCCACACAACAAAAATCTTTGTGCATAAACATAAATATTTTTTTTGTTTTGGGTGTTGTCTATGTATATTAAATATGTATTTAGAAAAAAGTATTTATGTTTATCTGTTATTTAGTATCCATAACACAAGTTCTTCATGAAACTTATTTGGAACTAAATAATTGGTGTGATTGTAAGAGAGTGTTCTTTATTTAATTAAATTTTCCTTGGAAATCTTATACTCCTACAGGGCCTTCTAGTCCCATACTAAGCAGAGCTTCACTATCACTACCTACATATTATAAAACCAAGTCGTTTTCCTGCCTTTGCCTATGTAGGTATGCTTAGGTCTTTAAAACTACGCAACGAATATTTGAGTGGTTTTTTATTAGTACATATAGTGGAATTTCTGCGTATAAAACGTCACGCAAACAATGTCGCAGGGGGCCGCTCGTATACTATAGAATAGAGAAGCTTAATTTAAATAGATATTCCTTTTTTTTCTACACATAAAATAGGCTAGTTTAGATATTCGTGTAGGTATATCATACACATACTTACTTAGATTGCTTAGTGGGAATCGAACCCACGATCCTAACAGTGGAGTACAATTAGACTGACTTCGTTGAACTACAATATTTTACAACTTCCTTTTTATCTTATCGCTCGAACTGCACTACGTATTTTAAAAGGTGTCTTAATCTAAAGGTGCACTTTTTCATTTTAAAATAAAAACAAGTATTTTATGACAGAGTTGTGATATTTTTATTGTATTGTAAAGAAGACATGTTCCGATTAAGTATGGAATAAAATATCCGTCAAATGACCTCAAATCAAATGGCTCCAATAAAAAGCCTTTTACTCTTTTCAAATTTTCCATGACTTTTGCACAGAGATGTGGCTGTATCTCACCGATGACGCGTCGGATATCCGATTTGAGCTCAGGAATTGTTTCGGGTTTATTCGCATAAGCCCGTGATTTCACAAAACCCTAAAGAAAAGGGTCGTGAGTCCCACACCCCCTTTGGCCGGTAGGCAGTGCGTAAATGCATTTTGTTGCCGACGTAAAACAAAAAAAAAAGAAAGCAGACTTAATATCAACTTTAATATTGTTAAATTCAAAGTACTTACATAATTATATACAGCAAAGGATGATAATTTTGAAACAAATTTCTTGAAAAATAGTCGAAAATGATTTGACTTTTTTTTAGAACTCTTGAACAACTGTGAATATATTTCAAATAAAGACTTTCATAATAAATATAAATCTTGTAACTCCAGACTCCTATCCTATCTTGAAGTAAATAAACGAGAGTAGATAAATACTTACACACTCTTGCAAATAGCGCAGCCAAAGTCAAGTTTGGCCTAGTTTACAATTCTTTTATTAAAATTGTATATTTTCTGACCACAAATAAAAAACTTAAGTATGTACTTAATGGGTTCTAATAGAAAATGGGTTCTCATACAAAAAGGGTTACACAACAGATGGAGAATCAATTTACATTTCTGCCTATTTAGCCAGTTAATATGGCCCGCGAAATACAAAATTATTAATAGAGTAAATTATAACTTTTTGGTACTACTTCAATAAAACTCGTTCCAGATTTCTGATGTTTCTTGGATACACTTCCTTGCCTTGTTTCTGGAGTAACCGCCCTTTCGTTCCTGGGCCATGGATTTTAATTCCTCATACGACAATACCCGTCATTCGCCGAAAAAGTTCTGCTTAGGGTCTTCTACCATAATCTAGACCCTGAGTTCCTAAGCTGGGTATTTCGAGGGGGTAATGAAGTGCTGACAGTAGAGATAGATCATAGGGGTAGCGAACTGTCAGGAACCACTGATCTAGATGGAAAAGGGATAGAATGGGTTTCTTCTCTCAACGTTACTTTATATGGTAGTTTTCTATAAAGTGGCCTTGTTATAAAAGATGAAAATCTTATAGATTTAAGCAGACTCTAATCCACTTTCTCCACAAACTCTACAGAAGTTGCCCAAACGATTTGTTATTAGAAAATATTTATTTAATTCTCCCCAAAAATATTTTTTATAACAAATAAATTTGACTTATTATTCTTATTAATTTCATATTTTTTACATAAACTTTATAAGAATTTCTTATTTCCTTTTGCCTATTAATGTGCGTACGCGGAATCAGGATTCGTCACACACATTCTGCATTTACCGTGAAGATCGCTATGTGATAAATACATTATAGGTTATTATCATACTATACCTGAGTACTTAGGTACAGCATAGTTACAATAGCTCTCAAGAATCATTGCATACATACAATTCAGTCTTAGCTTAGCGCTTCATAAAGCTTGACTAGATAAATGTTTACAAGCCATTTAATTATAGGTGACTAGTACTATAAATTATGACGAATACTTGTTATGAATGTTTGATTCATTTGCTGTAATATATACAAGCACTATAACAATCTTTATCAGTAATGTGAGTAACGTTCCCGAATGCAGTGGGTAACGCTCATTTTTTTACAAGTGTTTTCTTGTGTGATAAGGAAATATAGAAGTTAGTTAGATGGCCGGAGTTGTGATGAAGAAGTCCAAATTGAAGAAGGATGGAGAATTTATTCCACCAGACGGGGGTTGGGGTTGGATGATTATATTCGCCGCGGGTTTTTCAAATGTAAGTCCATTATTATTAATCAAGTATTATTTAATAAAAAACCAACGGACTGTCAAATAAATAAACTGATTATGAACAAATTGCCGTTTGCGGAACGTATTAAATATATTCCTGTTTATCTCGAGTGGTAAGTCACAAATACTTGAGTTATGGGTTATAAGAAGTAAAGGGTTTTGTACAGTAAACTACAAGTGAAGTCTGCCACTTTACCACTTCTTTGCACCCAAAGACATTTAACTATTACTTAAATCTCTTTGTTTGCACCATAACAGGTTGTAATAAGAATTAAATTTAAAATGAACTGTGTTCCCTGCCATCTAGCTGTCCATATCGGCAAGGTCTGTTTCCGTACCGACTGATATAGTCGGCAATAGTACAAGTGTTGTACATTGCCTTTTGAAATTAGAGTTTATTTTGAAGTTTTTTATTCCTGTGACGAAGTTGATGATAACATCAGTAAGACATATAAACAAGACAAAACAAACCTGGGAGGCTCTTTAAAATACTATATCCCTAGCGGCTGCGCCGGAGGGGCCTACTAAGAAATAATTTTTAGGGATTTTTAAAAAATAAATTTCAAAAATGAAATCGTTGTCGATAAATTCGGTATAATTTTTTAATTGAAATTCTTTATTCTACCGAATGATCTTTTTATGCAAAGTAGAATTGTTTCTTGTATTTTTCTCGTTATTTTAGATAACTGCAAATTTATCACCAAAAAACTTTACATTACCTGTATTAGTCCGTGCGGGCGTTGTGACAGTCTAATCTTATGAGCGTTTCCTCATCGGCAATCGAATTCATTATGTTGCTTTTTAGACCAAAAAAGGGTATTCTATAAGCAGATACTTTTAAAAAAACCGTCAACATAATTGAAGATGCAGTAAAAAGTTTTAAATCAGATTCACAAATAATGGCAGGACGTTTGGCGCTATGGCGGAAAAAGACACATCGAAGCTATATTTTATTTACTAAAACTAGTGTAACTTTGAGTTTTTCTTTGTGAATATGGTGGATTTTTAGATATACGTCTTCTGCAACGTACACAAATGTAGAGAAGTGGCATTATAGTGAATTGAGACTTTCCGCGCTTATTCCAAAACACCATAGACCTCTAGTAAAGTCTTTACTACTTTAATAGGATATGACTTTGACTTAGCTTGAACATACTGTATTGGACATGACTTTAACTGTGAGCAAATTACGAAAATGCTGCACATTGTTGCAAATATCTTGAATTATCAAATTACTTGACACTGGAAAATAATGTAATCTAGAGCCCATACTAATAAAAATAAAAATAAAATAATAATTAAAAAAAAAACCATTCTAATTGTGAATATTGCAAATATTGTACTGGACAATTAGTTATATGTACTTATTCGTGTCATATTTTCCTACTACTAACAAGTTAGCAACAACAACTATGTAATTATTAGCAATCGTCCTAGTCAATTCGCTATGTTTTACGCGCTGACGAATAGAGTGGATTTGCTTGTGCCTATCTATATTACTGCGTGTGGTACAAAGGTCTTCTATCATTTGATTTGGCAGCAATAGGCATTTTTTTAAATAATCGAACTAATTTTAATAGCATCCAAAAGAACCCCGGGTTTATTATTGAAAAAGAGCAAAACTGAAAAATATCATATGTTCACCAAAATTCCATCTAATTTTTTACTACAATCCATAAAAACTGAATTAGTGGTTTCGCAAAGCAAAATAAATAAATAAAAAACTATTCGTCATATATGTTGTTAGCTGGTTTAGGATTATTCTAAATCTTTTCGCATCAAATTAACAATAGTACTTAACGTACGTACTTAAACGCTAGACTAATTTTGATAAGATAAGATATTACATACAACTATTGCACTACCCTATAATCTGCCGCCAAACATTTTATACTAACAGGTTTATAGTGTTACTCAGTGGCTTTGAGGTTAGTCGAAATCCTAGCAATTGATACCATTAGCCCATGAGGGGACTAGTTCGACTTGTATGCTATTGAAATTTAAAATCGCTAATCTCGCTAGAATAGATGGTAAACCATTCCGCAAATTGAACGCAGCAAGCCAGAGTCAATGATAAAAATAGTCCCATTTCAAAGCAATTCAAATCAAAAACTTTTTAAGAAGCTTATTTAAAAATTACATAATTATGAACCTGTAAACAAAAACACAGACAGATTTCAGCAATCTTATCGTGTTAAATCATAATAATGTGTTTGAGTTTGGTTAAATAGCGCAGACATATTATATAGACATACAAATTAAATGTACCTTTATCGTTAGCACAATTTTGTCCACACAATTTAGATAAGTAGGTTTACGAAATTTAGTGATAACTTTGCTTCGAAATTATGTGCGACAGATTATTTTATTAGTCTCTTGTTTATAAGTACTTAGTTTACAAGTAAACTAAGGCTTACCTACCAAATTTTCAAGGAGATCAAAATTGTTATTACCTACCTACTTACCTAATTAACTTATCATCATTATTAATTAATTAACTAATAAATAAGTAAATTAATAATTATATTATAATTCATTAATTTATCATCATTATCATTGCATTGAAAGAAAGCAACCAAAACTTTATCATATCAGCAGAATGTATTGTATTTTATTATTGCATTAAGTAAAATTTATAGTATTTTATTGTTGTATGGATATTTATTATTTACTGATATTCTGACATGTTCAGTATAATTTGATTAAAAAATATATTTTGTTACCTATTCATAATCATCTTTGCATCAAGAATTCTACTGCTGAACATAGGCCTTCCCGTAGTTTTCCACTAAGATTGTTCGCGAGCCTGCCTGTAACAATTTATTTGATTAATACATAATTATAATCTTTACAAATACTGATTATTATACACATCGATTGTTCTTGAACCGCCTGTTTTTAACAATTCAGTAATCCCAAATGTTGCAGCTGGGCAATATTACTAAACCCGTTGGAGCTGTCTTAGAATGTATACACAATTTTTACATCATGTTTTACGCTAAGATAAATGTTTCCAGTTGTCGGCACTACCAATACTGCAGCAGTTCGGGCTGCTCTTCCGAGACAAGTTCGCCAGCCTCGGCATCACCAGCTCAGAGACGACCACCATCATCAACATGAACTCGGCCCTGACCTCTTGCGTCGGTGCGTGACGCGCTTCGCATGGTAACTCGTTATAATTAGATAATAAAAATCGAGATAGTTCCCACTGAACACGAAAAAAATGAGGAATGCAATGACAACGTCTCGTGATATTAAATTGTAGAAAACTATTAGTTGGGTACTTCTTTAAGGTTATCAATTAAGAATACACATAAAAAGGTAATCAATAAATAACATATCAACTTTTTCAATAGTTGAAGAAACTCGTCCTTAGATATCACGCACTCATTATGGAAATAACATATGGCAGGAAATAAGATGTAAATTCAAAGTTAACAATAACTTCAGTCAATCAGTAGATAAAGAGTAACTAAAATTATGAAGTTAAAATATCCATAGGGAGGTATTGAATTAAATACTTTACAATTCTAGAAGAAGATGCGCTAATAGCCTCTTTTACTTTTTATAAATCTGTAGAATTCTAGAAGCAATAGTTTGGACGTCTTCGAATCTGCAAATAACTGCTTTTAGTTTATAAAATTTGTATTCCTTTTCTTTTTCAGGCTTAGCAAACGGACCAATTTTCAAGACTTTCAGTTATCGGCAAGTGTCGCTTACTGGGGCCATTGTCGTTTTCGTGGCCTTAATGCTAACCACATTTTCCAATAATTTTTTGACATATCTCATATCATTCTCAATATTGTATGGTAATAAACTTCATATATCGATAAATTGTCTGTAATTTATCAACCTACACTTGAATAATTTGATTACTGTGTGATATCATTTCAGGTGCGGGATATGGTATCAGTAGTTCAGCCAACGCCCTTGCATTAAATACATATTGGAAGAAGAGGAGACGGTTGGCTACAAGTCTATCATGGACTACTACAGGTCTTGGCCCTATGTTATGGCCACATATTATTACAGCATTGTATGCCGTATTCGGAGAAACAGGAACAATTCTTATTATAAGTGGAATATCTTTACACGCCATTGCCTGTGCGTTGCTATTGCAGCCGGTTGAATGGCATTGCAAGCATCCAAACGAGAAGAAAACAGAAGAAGAGAATCTGTTAAAAGCAGAAATTAATGAAAAGAAAATTGAAAATGACGCGGACTACAAGGAAAGTGGATATTTCAGTAGGGTATCGAAGTTGAAAAATTTAAGTACATTTTCGAGTCAATATCTTTATAATGAGGACGACAATATGACACCTGGTTATGAAATAACTGACCCAGGTATTCCCATGATGATACGAGCAAATGATGGCTATTTTAGTAAATCGCGACAATCTAGAAGCAGACTGTCGTCAAGGGAAGGATCTAATAAAAATTCACGGCTAAACTCAAAGAAACCATCTATGACTAATTTGACCGAAAATAGGTCACGAAAGTCCTCATCATTATATTTGAACGAATCAAAGAAAAATTCATCTGCCAATCTTACTTCATTAGTACAGGAACGTGAAAATTTGAAACCAAAACGAAAAACATCTATTACTTTAGAAACACAGATTCCGGAATCAGAAATTGAAGATTGCCCGACACTTAAAGCTCCACAAGATTTAAAAGCAGATGAAAAAGAGGTTGTAGAAAATATAGACCCAGAGAAAGCTAAAATCATAGCTGATAGAGCAAGACAACATTTAGCCACAAGTAAAAGCATGAAATCTTTTAGAATGGATGGTAACTACGGTGAAAAATATTCCAAAGACAATCATAGTAATATTTCCCTAAAAGTTATCGACGATAGCGAAGAAAGAAAATATTTAAAAGACAATCATAGCAACCAGTCTTCTAAAGGAAGACACAGAAAAAAATCGAATAACTTTAACTATGAAAATGAAGTGTTAAAACTTGCTTCCTTAAAACTAGAGCAGTATATAAAAGATAGTGAAATGAAAAGTCAAGCCGATAAAATAAAGCTTTTAATCAATTCAGAAGACGAAGGAAGTGATAACGATGATGTATTTAAAAAAGAATATAAGGACGAAGAAACAGAGGAAGAAAAGTTAACGTTTTGCCAAAAAGTGGCAATCTTCTTCGACTTGGACTTGTTAAAAGATTTTACGTTTATCAATCTAATGTTGGGCATCACATTAGCGAACTTCAATGAGCTGAACTTTTCAATACTAACGCCATTTATTTTAGGTGATTATGGTATGACTAAATCTGAAGTGGCATTTTTTATGTCACTCCTAGCTGGAGTAGATCTATGTGTTAGATTCTGCATCCCATTTGTAGCTGGAAGAATAGGGTGGGACAATAATTCTTTCTTTCTCTTTGGAGTTCTCTCTATGGCAATGGGACGAGTAGGTAATGAAATAATATTCTGTAACTTATTTTATTGTGTTTCCGACATTTTGTTGTAATTGAAAGACAGAATTATTGTACTTAGAGAAATAACACGATAATAAATCATTCCCTATTTTGTTTTTAGTTCTTTCATTCTGTCAGACATATAAAGTGGTGCTACTGGTTGCTGTTATAATTGGATTTGGTAAAGGATTGAGAACAGTATTTATGGCTCTCGTAATACCAACCCATGTACCATTACACAAATTACCTGGTGCATCTGGTATACAACTAATAACTGCAGGAATGGTGTATCTTACATTAGGACCTATAGTGGGTAGGTATTTATTACTAACAATATTGATATTTCTTGTGACAATATGATTGATCATGAACTTCTGACTTAACAAACGTCTAGAACGTGTTTTCTGTTTAAACAAATTTATCCTTCTTACTGTTTAAGTAAAATTATGACTTGATTGTGTTTCAAGTTTATTTGTATAATAAATATGCTTTCGCCAACCAGCATTCGGTTCTCGTGGTAAAGTGTGACCTGATTTCCCCTCACCTTGGTTTGTAAGAAGAATCGCGTGCTCAGTAGTAAGGCTTCATAAGCTTAACAAATTATAACTAAACATTTGTTGATTGAATTACAGCAATTCATATGTATTTTTCTTTGTAGGATGGATAAAAGATAATGCTTCAACAGCAGTGACTCTTCATTGTCTCAATATTTTTACTTGGTTGACTGCCTTATCTTGGGGCCTGGAAAAATGTATCAGAGCAAGGAGGCCTCCAAATTCTAAAGAAGAAGGGACGAAGGCCTAACACCAATAGCCTTTTTTATTTTTAATCTTACGTACATAATAAGTTTTGCAGGGAATAACTTTTGATATAAGATGTCAAGTTAGAATACCTAGTATACTGAAAATACATTGGAATTTGAAGATTAATTTATAGTATTTATTTATGTAAAATTAAATATAATTAATACATTCACGCCTGTTACCCCGTAGGTGTAGGCAGAGGCATATTATATGCCCACACTTCGCCAATTGTAGAGTTTGTCCCACGTAATAGTTCGCGAGCCTATTGCCGCTTACCGGGCACTGTTATGTTCGTCAGAGCCTCGTCCATTGTTTGGCAGGTGGTCTTGGTAGGATCCCTATACACCCATAATACATATTTCACATACGTTTAATAATACATATTTCATGTATAAAATAGTATAAAAGAGACTGTGACCCACAGACAAACCAGTCAAACGGTTTTGTGGGATATGTTTTTATATAACTTGTATTATTAATAGTAAATAAACGTTTTATCTATCTATATACTTAAGATAAACAAAACAGGAAAAACAAGGTCAGCAAATCAAGTGCTACTATGTGTAATATACTCTCGACAACACAACTCCTAAATTTATTTTCAACAGAGAATAGCCTAAAGGCTAATAAACTAATCCTTAAAATCTGGCTCTTAGAAAAAGTATAAAATTAACAGCTATTTGAGTAGATAAGTCTAACAGAACTCGTAAGGACTGTATTGTCGGTCTACATGATACAGGAGCTATAGCTCGTACATGCAAACTGCCAAACTTGTCAGGAGAGACAAACAAGCTCTTTTAAGACTAGCGCCAGTGCTTGTGTGTGTCACCGAAAGTTGTTTTTGCCGTTAAAGTGTTTTTAAACGCGAGACATTTGCGAGCTTACGCTTTGAAACCTTGCGGCATGCAAATATCATTTTATCAAAAAATTTAGCAATCACATCAAGTTAAATTGATTACTACAATGACAGGATAAAATGGTGGGCAATAGCACTGCCGTGCGATTTTGCCTGCACATCGTTTCAGAGTTCGGTCACCATTAACCTATGATACTTTTGGATTGTGTTACAATGGATTACTGCCCGGTTTTTTATACAAGAGTGTTTTTACTCATGACAAACTTTGTCATTATGGCAATAGTCTGAGTAGCTAAGTACTAATTTTATAGACCTTTGCTCTTCAGTATTAAGGAAGAAAAAAGTTTAATATAAACATAATTACTTTAAGATATGCACAGAGAACTACGTAGATGAGTTATATAGTTTACGTGCCGGGGTCAAATCGTAAAACTGAACATATTATAAAATACAGTAGCCAGTAATTTAGTGGTTCATAATTATAAGTAAATATGTCAGTATACGATCAGAAATCAAATCCGTTATAAATAAAATATCTCTGTAATTGTCCAATAGGAGTTGCTCATTACGGACATTACGGCGATGGTAAATAAGGCAGATAGTATATGAAGTATTAGATATGTTACGATATTGAATAATCCCACTTTCTAAAGTAGGTATCACTATTTTTTGTTTTTTTTTTATAATAACAAAAGAAGTTCTCATAAA
This sequence comes from Musotima nitidalis, assembly GCA_949126915.1. Taxonomy (NCBI): domain Eukaryota; kingdom Metazoa; phylum Arthropoda; class Insecta; order Lepidoptera; family Crambidae; genus Musotima; species Musotima nitidalis. The sequence continues at coordinate 6,890,564 of OX421418.1, read as the reverse complement.
TTATAATTATAATGTTTGTAAGTATGTCTCTACCTTTGTGTGAGCTAATATAATTGCAATTTCTAATGTACAAAATTATTACCGTCTTTTATATATCCTCCAGCAGTTTTTACTCCAAGTCGCCAAAAAATTACATTTCATTGTGCTATAATAGTATTACACACATAAATACATCCCATAAGCATTTTATTTATGGATTACTATTTTTCTTCTTATTTAAATATTTATACGACTTCCTGGGAACTTTTGCAAATTTTAGGATCCCATTTCGCAAGGCAGAAAATAGCTCGCCAATTTGTAGTTGTATTTGTAAAAATGTCCAAAAATATTTCTTATAAATGTTTTGCTTGAAATACAACCAATTATTATAATATCTACGTCCAAGGAGTATAATCATCATAAGCATCCCAGTCCATTAACATCCCAATCCCAAAACTCTTGATAATTAATTTCTAAATTCATGATTTTATTGAATTAACTTATCTAAATCGAAAATTATTTTGCAATATAATTTAAGAAATTTTGCCAAAATTAGTTAGCATTCTTTTTGTTTGAAGTATACACAGATAGATTATTGAAATGATTGACGAAGGAACTCGTTTACCAAATTTTGTTAGGTACAGTCAGCCTTACAAATAGCTGATCATGAGTAAAACACTATGGAACTTTAGCTTTACTAAAACATACATATACACATACAAACATAATATCACGCCTGTTTTCCCGAAAGTGTAGGCAGAGGCTTATTATACGCCCACATTTCGCCCACTATATTGTTGGTCTCACGTAACAAGTGGCGAGCCTATTGCCGCTTACCGGGACCTTTTGTGTTCGCCAGAGCTCGTCCGTTGATCGGCAGGTGCACCACTTGCAGGTGAGGTTAGTATAGGATCCTCAAATACCGGTAGGATTCCTATACAACCTTCTTCATACGGATTATATTCCTGATTTATGACTATCACTCTTCGGAGGATAAAATTTGGCGATATTTAGAAAAAAATAATGTAATGGATGAGTGAAATGAAAACGCACATAATACGGATTAGTAAAATTAATAAAATTAAGATTCAAATGAGGAGACAGACACAAGGCATTAATATAATGTTCCAATCCTCACCTGCCAATCTGCCACCATTGTACTCAATAGCCTATTTTGTGTTAGGGATTTTACATAAAAGAAGATTAGTACGGTTTTAAATGTAATTAATAAAATAACTGGACAATAAGAAGATTATTTATTTAGTTCAAGAAAAACGAACAGATACACAAAAAAAAACTGCAACGGAAGGCTCCATATACGATATTACAGTACGACTTATAATTTTGCTATGTAATACATATTTATAAAAAAGAAGAATAAAATGTATAATTTCCACCGAGTGAGCCGCTTGCTAGAGTGCTATTTGTTGCCTATAAAATGTATTTTATTGTATTTTGATTTAACTGTAATAAAGATAAATACTCTCGATAGCTCCTTAGAATGATTTTCTCTTGATATTACAGTATGGGGCTCTTCAAAAGGGGCATATAACAGGTTTTTCATATGTTAGCAACGCCCTACTTAATAGATCGGCCGCACGCTAGAATGTAATCTCGTTTTTGTATAAAAACGTATTTTAATATTTTGTTTCAACTGTATCATTCCTTATGATAACAATAACTTTTTGTTTATTTTTATATTATTTATTATTTATAAACTATAAAATTTTTTGAAAAATCTTTATAATGTTTCTTATATTAAAAAATTTTTTTTTTGTATATTTAAAATTTAGGTAGGTATATAATTTTTTTTAAATCTGTATTTTGTTTCTTAAAATAAAATAAAAAATTTTTTGTACACTTATTTGGGTACACTATTTGATAAATGTAATAATAATAAATCAATACATATTTTAAAATTACATTGTTGATATTAGCTTAACGACTATACATACTTAATATAATATAGGTACGTCAAAATTTATGTAAATTACCAAACGAGAATTGTAAACACTGACTCGTTTTCTTACATTATGTAATATGGAATACTAATGTAATAATGCTGCATGCAACTACGCTAAGCACTATAGTTTTACTTAACATGTGTATTAATTTATTTTTTATAATAAAGACAGTTTTCTACACATTAACTTTTGTTTGTAATGAATATTTATAACAAGAGTGTAGCACAAAGGTCATACTTTAATTATATTCAATGTGATTTGAGGCTTAGTGTGTCATGTGTTGAGTTCAAGCGAACAGGAACCGGTGATCAAATTGTCAATTTACTTTTATGCTAACAGGGGCAAGCGGCCAAGAGTTTGACAGTGCGCCGCACCAGCGCGTGCGTCTAGTGAGCGATGTGTATTTGTAGCCAACAGATATCTACTTTGTTAACAGTGTGAAACTAAATTCTGTTGTGTTTGTGTCAGTTTTATAGGAAACGTGTGCTCTTTGTTTGTTTGATACTTTTTAATTGGAAATAACTACTTGTAATAGTGTGCAAGTAAGCAGAAAGCAGGTATTTTCGTTTACAAAACACAATAGGTTGGGCGTTATGTGAAATTTACGGAATTTGTCCATTCACTGTCATTGAATTCCGAAAGTTGGTATACGAGTATTGAATTTAATCAATGAAATTAATATATTTATAAAAAAGGCATTGTGAATATTATAAAAAGAGTTATATTCTAATAAATTAACGTTTTACTAAACTACTTGTTTCAAGTATCGTTTTTACTTAATAATATTATTAGTTATTTAGCGCCTGGCAAAAAATATTAGTAAGAATTCTGTCAAAAGAAGCTGCGGAAAAAAAAACATAGGCGTTCATTACTTTGCCTCAGAAATACTCATAATAATCTCATTTATTTTGGCTTTGTATAATTCTTATTAGTTAATTGTTCACTATCCTAGAAACAAAACGTGACTCTGGTTTTTAACTATAAGACATAGCTATGCTATGAAACATGCAAAGAAAGAAACTCAAAAACCTCAAGTCTATGAAAATAACTTTAATGTGAGATTTGTGTGTAACTTGTATTTGGAAAAATGCATAGACTCTACATTTCTATATTATAAATGTCTTATTTAGAAATATTTCTAAAGAATCAGTTCTGCATATTTTCACGCGTTTTAATATGGGTATGGAATACATGAAATATTTAAAAATACACCAAGCATATTAAGCTAATACGAATATATAAAGGAAAGTAATTAAGAACATATACATTCGTGGTTTTCTGGCAGACCATCATTTTTGAAATGGTTTTTTTACACATTATTTTGTATGAGCACTCTCTTCTAGTCAAGTAGCCATGAAAGACCAGTACTTATTATTTTTATTTCTACATGTGTTCGTGTAGTGAAAAGAAAATTGTTTTTACTACAAGCAAGCTCTTATTTCTTTGGTCTATTCAACCTTCTAACGCTAACCAGACACAAAACCGTTGAACTAAGGCCTTAAATTAAATTACTTAAAAAAACAAATTCAAATTATTTTTTACTAACGTCTTAAAAAGAGGAAGTTGTTACGTCTTCAATTGTACTCCAAACAAGTTCTTTAATTGAACATTAGGAAGTTATTATGACTTCGACTGTACCTAGATTTTTGACAGTTTTAGAAGGGCTCATATTTAATGTGTCATCAAAATTAATAAATTACCAACCTAACCTAACCTTTTTGTACATCAAAAAAATCTGATGGAGCACCTAATCCCCTATTAGATGCTAGATCAGTATTTTTGATGATCAAAAAAGTATTTTTTAGAGGTTCAGTTTATTATATTCCTTTTAGAAGTGCCTCTAAAGATCTCGTTAATATTTTCTGAGATTATCGAACAGATGTAAGTGATACACGGTCGATTGTTTATATTTATGTAAAGACACATTCTCTCACGGAGTGTTAAATGCACATTACATAAAAATGTCATGACATGAACTTTTTCGCTTGGCGGGAAAGTGAAGCGTCTGTAGTTTTGTTTTATTTTCTAAAATTTGGGATATTTCGAACATTAATGTGTACTAACAGTTGATTATTAACCGTTAAGTGTTTGTGAACGTACATGACTATGTTTGGTCTATGCTCACTCATCTCAACTGCTGCGATACAGGCCTGCGAGGTTGCAGAAGTTGCTGTTTATATAAAAAAATTAAGCTTAAATATGCCTATTAAGATTTATTTTCATTATTATAATCTAAGCTAATTTTCTAAAAATAATGTACCTACTAGAGGCAGGATTTGAGTTCGCGTCCACTTGGCTTGCTCTCGCTTCACTTTCGAGCATTTAATATTCCTTTATATTGTTTAGTAAGATATGTGTTAGTTTGGTACATACCTAAGACATTTCTTGCAAAATCTGAATTATTTATTGAACAATCCGTCCTCTTTGTAGTCAAGGCAAATTCATAATTCATGATCTAATAAAATTAATCATTTGAGTGCATGAAACTTTTTTGAGACATTTTCAGTTGGTTGATAGGTTATAATTATAATCCCTTAGAAGATATTTTAATGACTTAATCTTGATAATCGTTGCAGTTCCCTAGGTCTTAACTTATCATAAATCAAAGATAAAACACTTAATGCACGTACATAATTAATGATTTTGATTGTGTTTCAAGAACGGAATCGTTCAAAGCTAAATTGGTGTTTCATTTACTACAAAGTTGTGATAAAACCATAGATACATACACAATAGATGGCGCATAAATTACGATTTGTATTGAATTCAAGAGTGTCGACTTTTTAACACCTACTGTGACGTTACTGCTGATATTTAGTGAAGGGAAATCCGAACTAATTCATCGACACTGATGCCCCTGATGATAAATATAACATACGTGAAATCGTTCATGTTAAAGTATTTAAAAAACCACAACAGACGCGCGCAGACTGTAAGTAACGGCGGGCAACCTCGACGATTAGTCGGGTTTCGGACACGCAAAGAACATACATTTGCTTTATATATTGTATATTTATTTAGGTCTGTGGATAAAACTCTTTAAAGTAAAAAATAAAGTAAAAAATAATCTACTATTTGATTTTTTATGTTGCTGATAAATTAATATTGCTTATCTTTCCAACACACCGTTTCGTTTTCTACGAAAGACAAATTGGTTGTAAAACATGTTAACCTGTACGACCTGTTATCTAAATAGTAAATAAAATCAATAACGAGTTATACATGGAAATTACTCTTCTTTCTGTATAAAAACCTTAGATTTCTTACACATTATATGCTTCAACATAAGCCTATGTTTAGCATAGGCTAATGATCGTTTATTTCTCAATAGTTACTAATTAAAGAATGTCATGCCATGCATAGCTTATAAATGCATTTTTAATATTTCCATGAATTCACTTTTAGTGGAATCTCTATAACTTTCTTTTACTATTTAAGACATGTTTAAAATTACCCAAAGAAATTTTATGATAGTTTTCAGAAATATTATGTTTTCATGCAAATTAAAATAGGATCCGTTACCTAAATAAACCAAACACGTCTGCATGTTATTAATACTTGATAAGGGGATACAATATTTAAGTCACACTGATAACAATTTAGTATCCATGTTGGACGATATAAGCAATATCACTACAGTCAGAGACTGGAGTAGGTGATGTCGTTTGTTTAAATTTACTTGTGTAGTGATAATAATGTAAAAAACAGATCGACGAAAAGAGAAAAAATTGTGCAAACAACCTTAAGTTAATATGGTTAGAACTTTTACAGACAGTGATATACAGTTCTATGTGCATAAGTGATAAAGATTTTCATTTGAAACACAAATTGGAAGATGTGATTGTGATAACAAACTTAATGTTAATTAGTAATCAAGATGACAAATAAAGCAAGGAAAGTGCCCCCAGACGGCGGTTACGGATGGGTCGTGACTTTTGCGTATGCATTAAATAATGTAAGTATATACTTGTTTTATTTTTTTTTAATATGTATTATTTATTTATTGCTTGTGTGTCCACCCCATATGTCCCACTTGGGGTGGGCTGAAACTTTACTTGTGATAAGGGTTTTATTAACACAATTAGTAAGATTTGATTAAGTGATTCCGCCAATCTGCACTGTGTTCGCGTAGTGGAGTATGATCTCGAGCCCTCTGAAGTTCGTTCGTGAGAGATAGCTCATCTCGGTTTTGGGACGTTTTTTGGCTGAGATTATTGTAAAAGTAATAAGAATGAGGACAAGGAATAGTTTTCTATTCTTTGTTTACATGTCTTTTGGATTACCCTTGTTGCTAGATTACCGCTTCGTACATGTTGTTTATATTGTAACACAAAACACCTTTTATCTAAGTATATGTAAACCATACACTAAGAATAGGTACTGCAGCTTGATAACGCTTTGTAATGTTCAAGAAAACTTTATGATACTCACTACAACATTATTTAATTTATTAATTGTAAGCAATTTGATTAACAAATTTGAATAACTCGAATGATATTTCTTAGTCTCTGATGTGATTGCATTTGGTAACGTATATTTCAAATAAGATACGAATTTCTTATTATTATCAAGAGCAATAAGTATTAAGTAATATATTAATAAGTACAATAATTACTTTGTTGACTTTCCCTTTTTCCAAAATCAGCTGTACAGCGTATTTTACTTATAAAAATGCCAACGCCGTCGGTATTTATATACATACATACATTCACGCCTGTTTCCCGAAGGGATAGGCAGAGGCATATTATACGCTCACACTTCGCCAATTATATAGTAGGTCCCACGTAATAGGTGGCGAGCCTATTGCCGCTTACCGGGCACTGTGATGTTTTCCAGAGCCTCGTCCGTTGATCGGCAGGTGCACCACTTGCAGGTGAGGTTGACTTGGGCTCCTCAGGTCTTGGTAGGATCCCTATACACCTATATACATATTTAAACTGGAAATACATTTTTTTAACTACAATAAAGGGATATAAGCGGTACCATAATCAAGAAATAAAAGCGAAGTGGGAACTTTGAAAAAAATTATTAAGGTTTGTCAGTTAATCTAATTAGTGACTCTTTAATTGCCAAATTGCTTTTCTTTATAACAAAAGGTAGGTACATAAAAGTTTAATATAATACCTGAATCCTTTACTTTTCTTGATAAAGGAACAAATTGGTTTTTGAAATATGTAAGAAACCAACGAATATAGTCCCAAAGTTCACAGCAGAAGAAAGTATAAACCATACAATATTATAACTATTCAATTACCGTTGCTAATGAAAGCCAGATAAAATATTATAAATATCCTATCACCGTGTGTGAATGAATGACGATAAGCGCCTGCTGTTGAACTTTTTCTAGGACAAGTAAACAATAGTTGATGTTTATCAATTCACAAATTGTTGTACTGACAACAGATACCTACATCAATTATTACTTATTTGCAATTTGTTATATTACAATAGTACCTACAGTTCGACATTTGTATGCATCTTAATACCTTGGCTTAGAAGACAATTTTAAACTGACATGTAACAAGACGCGCTCGTAAAAGTCCTTGTAGCTCCGCAATACTTGGTAGTCGGGAACAATCACTCAAGCACAGCAGTGAGCAGAATTCAAAGACGTCAGTCCTTGTGACCATTTGTTTGGAACCCAAAATCGTGTGTATCGAACATAATTGTCGCGAATTCGCACTGGCCCCGCGTGGTAAAAAAAACCTGTCTATAGTTCTTATCAGAAGGCACATGCTAAGAAGTGGGATGATAATGAAGACCATTTTATATATTGTAAAGTGTCATTATATATACCTTTAACAGAACTGTATATGTTTGGCAACTATTTGATTTCATGAAATAAACATTTGCCTATAGCGCGCTAGGAGTTTTAAATATCTACAATGGTCGTACTTTACTACCTACACGGACTCAGTGTGGATTTTGCGCCCAATAGAGCCTGTAACTTGTCAAATTCATTGATTACCGTGTCAAACAGGTTAACGTCCCTTTTGTGGGTCATTTAATATCGCTTTCGATACGATCTCTCATCCAGGACTGATCTCGGACTTACCTCTCGGAACACTGCTTTTTGCCAGTTAGTTCTATTTGAACATGCAAAAAATTACTTTCTTCAAAGTTCTATAAAAGTTCATGAGATGGTGTTAACTTACTAATATAAAATGTATTTTAATGGTTAAACATAAAAAAAATGTTCAAAATTATTTAAAATTTTCCGATGAAAACTCTGTTGTTAAAACTCTGAAACAACAAATAATAGGTTTGGTGTATTCTTATTTAGCTACTGATAAAGTAGGGTCCATATTGACTCACCTAAAGTTCTTTATCCGAAATTGTTCTTCCTAACGATTTGTAATCCGAATGATCACTCCTCCTAAAATTTTTAATCCTAAAGTTTTTATTCATACTATTTGTAGTGCTACCGTCGATGTTCATAACACTCATGTTTCCGAAAATTGTTATCAATAAAATCGTTAACATACAATATTAAAGCTCCTACTGTTTTTTATCCTAACGTTTTTATCCCTAAACATAATTACCATAATATTTTCACTCATACTTAGAAATTTCACTGATTTTTTGGCTTAAATGAATGAAAATCATAAAATACGACTGATTTACGGTTATGTTTATGACTTTTTTCGTTTTCGATTCGTTTCTGGTACTTCGCCGGCCGCTACCGCGGCACGCTCGCTTCGCTCGCTCGGCTCGTACGTTGTGTGGTCACAGTTGTAACCTAACCTAAACCAAGAACTATAAATATGACCGATTTTTTTCTGGAACTTGGCTGAATGACCGCAGCGTAAATAATACTGATTATTATGAATAAAAATAAATCTAAACAAAAAAGGTATGACTTTCAATAATAGTTTAAAAGATGGTTATGTTGACAAAATATAGGAAAAGAAATAATAGTATAATAGATGTTTATTGCTACCGACATTATGAAGTTGAATGATTCGGAATTAAAACATTAGAGACAGAGTAGTTAGTAATTGTGATTGTTAGGATGAAAAATGTTAGGAAGAACATTTTCGGAGTTCCAATTTTCGGAGTTGAAAATTTAGGTGAACTTTGGCGCACCCGATAAAGTAACATAGATAGTACAAGATGCCAAATACCAAAAAAAAGTATCAAAGTTTTATATTATAATGTCTAAGGTATCACGTTTTATGTTATAATGTATAATTTACTGTTTATTTTAACAAGTAATTTCGTATGTTATGCTCTCTATCTTTATTCATAAAACCCTTGTATATTTCTATTTCAGGTAATGGTCCTGCCATTAATAGCTGGGTTTGGATTAGTATTTCAAGAAGCGTTTTACGAATCAAATCTGTCAGCTACACAAGGATCACTCATCATAACGTTAAATCATGGCATTGGTATGCTACTATCATTCTTTGGAGGGCCTGTACTCCGAAGGTTTGGATACAGAAAGGTGGCTGTGTTTGGAGCAGTACTTATCTCAACTGGTCTTATACTTACTGCAGCTTCAAACAGCTTCTGGGCTTTCATATTCTCGTATAGTATCATTAACTGTAAGTATTCTACTTCGTCTTCAGTTCATTGTATAAATATTGCTGTCTTTCAAATAACTTTATAATATTAACCTACTTATGTAAAAGAACTTTCCTCAACTTACTCTGATTTGATGAAAACCTTATTTACTCCTATGAACATGTATCAACAAAGTTATTTTTTATTTTACAGCCATGGGTATAGCCTCAGTGATGGCTGCATTCACATTAGCAATTAATTCATTTTTCAAAGAAAAGAGAGGTCGAGCTATTGGAGTTGGGATGTCTATCACAGGACTGGGCAGTATTTACATGCCTTTAGTAATGAGCAGCTTAATGTATGCTTTTGGATGGAGATATGCTGTCCTTATATTGGCTGGACTTTGCTTACATTCCTTAGTAGCAGCATGTTTGCTAAGACCTGCCAAATGGTATTTAAAAGATCCTGTGCTGACTGATGAAGAAATACCATTAAACGTTGAAGAAAGCACTGAACTAGTCAATGGAAGCATAACCACATCATCGAAGATGACAGGTAAATATTAGTATTTCAAATTGAATTTCATAAGTATGATCAGTTTATTATTATTTATTTTATTTATTATATAAACTAAAATTGAAATGCTTACAATTTCAGATCACTATTTTCCGAAAATGGATTCGTCTGTGGGAAACGGCATGCCAAAAAGCCTATCCATGAGATCTCTTTCTAGTAATACTAACGTAGATACAAGAAATGCAATATCGCATCCCGACTTAACGAAAAAGGCTTCCGAATCCCGCCTACAAGAGACCCGTCGAAAGTGGTGGGAATCTCAAGAAATCAATTTGGGGAGCTCTTTCAATATATTTAGTGAAACAACTCTAAGAAAACAAAATGTAAAACGTGCAGAACCTGAAGTCGAGGCGGTTTCAAACAAAAAAGGGATTTTACAAAGTGTTGTTACATTTTTTGACCTGACATTACTGAAGGATCCAATTTTTGTAAATATATTAGTCGGTTTATCGGTAGCTGCTTGTGTAGAGACAAATTTCACGTTACTGCTGCCGCTTATTCTCAAGGACATGTTGAAGTTTGAGACCAGTGATATTAGTAAAGTGATGGCTGTGATAGGATTCTCGGACACTTTGTTTAGGTTGGTGTCTCCTTTCATTGGAGAGTGGTGTCGCAAGCCTCCGCGAGTGATGTACATGATTGGGTTACTACTGATTGTGTTTACTAGGACAAGTAAGTTTTACAATATTACAAATATTTATTTCATAATCCAGAAATAAAGTACACTAAACAAGTATTTCGATTACAATTAATTTGTAATTTTACAAAGCATAACGTGCTTTATTTATTTTTGTTTAAGCACTAAAATTAGTGCTTTAAGCACTAAATGATAATAGCAGTTTTCACTTGCTAGGTACGTAATGTGTCACGCTGTCAAAAAACCTAGTCGCTTAGATACTTATTTTTAATCACCTATCGATTACAAGAAAGTCGTGGATAATTATTAATACATTAGGCTTAACAAATGAATTACTCATTTCTAAAGCCACGGATATCCAGATACAAATATTCCTGCCAATCGGCAGTCCTCCGCTTTTGTTATGTTATATATCCCCGTTGGAATAAAGTAGTTAAGGTCAGGAACAATCTCATTGTATTAAAGTTCCTTGCGTAAAAGAGTATCTAACGTTTTTAACTTCGCATTTATAATACTAAAAGTCTGTTTACAGACTGTTATTATCACAACGTTTAACGTTTTTAACTTCGAATTTATAATACTAAAAGTCTGTTTACAGACTGTTATCCTCATAAGGCTCCTTTTCTAATTAATCACTTCATCATCACGATCTTCTCGGCGCTCCCCATTAAATCCATCAGGATAATTTAACAGTAGTAATATCTTCGATTTCGCAGAATGTTTTAGGATTTTAAGCCATTACTTTACTAAAAGAATACAGTACGAGGTAATATGTTTACGGAAGTACTTCCACGCCATAATTTAGTTTCAGACTCAACCATTTGTCAAAATGTTGTCGGATGTTTCAAATAAAGGGAAATCCTTTTCAATCTTAATTAAATCAAATATTTATTGCATTCATGCATTTATTGCATACACTAAAATAATATTGCACAACTGCTTAATTACAGATATATAATATTGTGATATTTAAACAATCAATAGTAAGTGGAGGTCAATGGTTTTCTATTATAGTTGTTATTATTGTAATCAAGGCAAACGCTGTCAAGTAGCAATCGATCCTACAGATTTAAAAATACTTTATTATCAAAATATTTATTTTTTCCTTTAATTTTTTGTTTCGCATTTGAATGTCTATTGTAAACAATAAACTTGCTATTAGCTAAATGAGATTTTATTGAAAAGTATTTTTAAATCAAGAAAATCTATTGGTACCAAGTTGGTACCCTAACGCTTTGCCTACATTGCTTTTATATAACAAAAATAATTAAAAAACCAGTAACCTTCATTTATTAATTATTGTCATATATATTACATGAAAAAACTCACTCGGATAAGGTACTTAATATGAACTTCACTGTGAACAATTAGGTATATATATTTTTTTAATAATTTGTTTTTCAGTAATGTTGTTCACGACCTCGTTCGTCGGAATGATGGCTGTGGCACTAGGGATGGGCATCACCAAGGGATTGCGGACTGTTTACATGAACATTGTGATTCCAAGCTATGTCCCTATTGAACGATTGCCGTTTGCCTCTGGTATTCAGATGTTCGTCAATGGGATCATGATCATTGGACTTGGGTCTTTATTAGGTATGTTTCATATTATTGTTGACTTATTTTTTTAAAACTTATATTCATTGACTCACGTCTACACAACTCATGTGGGATTTATCATCATCATCATCATATCCTAGCATTATCCCGGTTGCCCTATACTTAAACTTAAGGCCCAGGGTCTACTTACTGGTTTAACTGGCTGAGTTTCAGTCCTGTGGGATTTATCAGGGGTTAGATCCCTGTATAGCTGTAGAAAAGTGCAAAGATTTAACACACAAATTACATTAAATAGATCTATTGTTAAATTAAAAACATAAAAATATATGAAACGTGTCCCTTCGCCAACATATACACCAGACGATATTCCATTCGCTTAGTCGCCAATGCCGATACCTTGGAGCCTAACATGGGAAGGTAGAATTCTTTGAAGGTACTCATTTTTTAAAATGGATTTTCCGTCGATGCATGAAAAGATAGCATTATTCCATTATTATTACTTAATCTCTCTGAGGCACACGTGATACCTAATCTTATCATATTGGCTGAACATTTATCCCCATTTTTGTATTCCTGTGTGATTGATATAAAAGGTGCTTGATTTTAGTACTACTACAGCGGCTTTGCCGGCGTGTATAAAGTTATCCACAGAAATTACAATGAAATATCAATCAATAAAAGCGTACACATGATATAAAATGTCTTTGTATATTAGTGAATTTATAAATAGGAAGCAACTGAAGATTAGTAAAATTTTAAAAGTTTTCTCTATAAATTATCATTCCTAACTTACAAAGAATATCATACAATGTTATAACCCATTTTTAGTAAGATGTCTGGATGTCTTTATAAGTGTGAAAAAGTAGAAGTCTTTATAATTTGTTTTTCCAAATGTTACTTCGCTTAATAATGGAATGATGGAGATTATGTAAAACTATTACTCTAGGATTTAAGTAATTTCTTAGACCATGTTCGTGGTATTAAAACGATAACTAAATTACAAATGCATTATCGCGCTATCAGTTAAGCCCCTACGTGAGATTAATTATAGGATTTAATAATTTACGTGATCGTATTATTAATTAGTTTTTAACGTTATTTAATATATAACGCTTATCATTTAAAATTAGTTAAGATACTACTCAATAAGTAAATAGCACTAAGGCCAGAGCGAGGCACTCCAACACAAGTATTTTCATTACTTTCTGGATTTGTCTCACCACATATGTAAAAGTTTATTGAGCAATAAAGAACATTTTCATTTTTTCATTTTATTAGTAATATTATTGGAAAGATTTATTTTTATGTTATTAATTTAACAAACGTTCTATTTAATGTAATTTGAGAGGAACCGCTTTGAAAGCTATATCTGATGCAGTAGAATAGTTTAATTAGTTTATTATTTTTTCTTAATAATTCAAGAACTCAGCAATTATTTAATATTAATAAGTGTATTAGAGTATGTCAGAAGTAGTATTAAACCGAAAGTGAGTTATCGCCCATTCCATTTTGGTTGTAATATTCCTTTTAAATATTAAAAATAACAATATTTTACTGATACAATATAATAATTAGACTGATACTATCCTAAACCTATTCTTATTCATGCTAAAATAATTTAAAATTTTAGTAGAAATTTTAAATGATTCTTTTACATAATTAATTGGCTTACTTGATGTGAAGCTAGAACAAACAATATGGATCTTTCTTTTAAATTTAAATAATGGCTTCGTGCAGTTAGCACATTTAGCCAGTGTCAAGTAAAAGATATATTCATATTACATAATTCATAGTAAATGATAATGAGTGGTGATAAAGATGATAAATGGTAAATGAAATGCCCTCCCCTTAAACCCCTTGAGTCCTTAGCACAGATGTAGGAATATACTGAGATTTCACATGGACTTCTTGAGAGGATTTGAAAAGTGATGTTGCACTGTTTTGTTTTGTACTCATGTACGTATACAAACACTTAACGATTAATAATCCACTGTTATTTTACATTAATGTTCGAAATATCAGGAGTTTTAGAAAATGAAAAAAACTACAGATATTGCGCTTCGCTTTCCCGCCAACAAGTCCCGGGCTTGGATTATATTTTAGTCCTTACATATTTTATGGTCAGTCGTCAACTCGTCACTGATTTTGATGACAAGGTGCCATTTAATTTATTCATATTTGTTTTTTTTTTCTGTTTTCAGGTCGAATACGCGAAATTTCGGGTACATATGAAGTACCTATCATAGTATTGAACTTATTTACACTGATCACAGTGTTTATATGGGGTGCTGAATTTTTATACTTCAAAATGAATAAAAAATCTAGCCCTGAAGAACTGACAACAGCGTAATTATACCAAAAATGTATAGACAAAGGGTCGTAGTTATCGTCTGCCTTGGAAGTATGTAAAGGCTTTAATACTATGTCGCGTCAATCACTGTCAAATAGTGAAGTTACAACTTACTGGACTACCCTTCTAGTCAGAGTGACAAAGTACTAAAATAATCAGCTAGTACAAAAGCAGACTGTAATTAAATGAAATTAGATCGAACAATTTTAAGTAAAACTAAGTTGAAAGTAACTTTAAAACATCTCTTTATTTACACTTATCAAAATATTATGTACATTTTGTATTCATAGATTATTGTAAATATTCGAATATAGAAAATACAATATTTTTGACATAATTTTTAATGTTATTTTACTGATCATAAAGCTAAGTACCTATGTCCTTAATAGTAAAAGAAAAATAAAACCTACTTTGGTTCACTTCTTAATTTTTTATATTGGAAAATTGAGAAGAGCTTAGTACTGGTTTTCTTCTCAATTTTACTTTACTATGCCTATTCTTTAAAATTAAAAGTCATACACTTCATTTAGTCACTCATTGTTTTATATACACTACTATTTATAAGTCACTATCTTTTTGTCACATTGTTCACGAAACATTAGCACACTGACTATATTTTCACAGTAAAGTTTTACACAAAATAGGTATTTTTGCATGTTTCATATTCACGAAGATTGGTCCTCTTTCTTTCTGAGATCTTCAAACACCGCATCGGACGCATACTGAAAAGAAAAATAAATAAGTTTGCATTTATCTATAACATGTATAACAATATTCCAATCACATACAAGAGAATTTCATAAATATGAGTAGGTATATCAAAATACAACATGAATATTTAGACACTCGGCATAATGAAGACTGATATTATGTAGGAAAAGAAAGCAGTCCTTAATAATTATATGTTATTTGCCTAAAACGTTATCTTATACCATGTTGTTGACAATAGTATGCAATTGTCATGTTTTGCATATTTAGGTCGTGGTCATTTAAATTTAGTTTAATTAGAAAAAACTTGAAACCTCGTTCAAATGAGAAGCGTGTTGATGTGTAGAACCTTCTAACCATGCCGTGTGGTTCTTTCCAAGTCCGTTCTCCAAGTCATTGACTGTAAAAATACATTAAAATATTATATACATTTAGCATAGTAACAAGTCTAATATTCTTATTGCATTGCTTAAAAATATTACTTACTACTCTGATACCAGCTTTTTGAAAATCCATACGATGAATCAGAATTCATAGAATCATTATCATCGGACGTGAATCCAAGAGCAGGTCTATTGACAAATCTAGGTGACTTAAATGGCATGATATCAGAGGGCTGTGCTTCGCTGTCCCCTCTTGTTTTTTTAGATTCAAAAGGATTAATTTGATACCAGTCTGTTGTCACATTATGCGACTCCCGCCACGGCTTTGAAGTAACAACATATATTTTCTCCTTGGTCAAGGGAGAAATAGATGTAAGTATCTTTTCCCATGGAGCTGGGGTTGTTGTGGACCTAAATGAAGATGCTGCAGTATAGATGTGCAACTTTTGTTTTTCTTTAGTGTCATCGTTACTAGAAGAGGTGCTTGGTTTTGGTCGCTCGATGCTATTGTAATCTTTGTAAGTCTTAATATTATGTAAACTATTATTTTGCTCTGTAATTGAATGTTGAATACTGCTCGAGCCTTCATGATCATAATCGTAATCAAAATTATTTGTAAGTGTTACGTATGAACTCGGTGTTGTTGTTGTAAAATAATCGTCAGGTATTTGTTTTGCATATTTTTCAAATCCTCTATTTTTTTGAGGACTTTTGTGTTGTTCAGAATATTCTTGTTCCGTCCAGTCGTCAATATTATGCTGAAGTTTGATGATATCAAACGGTGGTTCTTTTACATCATATAAATCATTAAGTATAGCTGCTGCATTTAATCGCTCTGAGTCGAAACTTTCTGTGTCAGTTTCGGTGGGATTCTCAGTTGTAGTTGTAGGAGTATTATAATTTTCAATATCGGTACTTGTATTCGGTTTTTCTGTATTCGAGGGAATTTTCCGTGGTTGATATTCCTCATCTTGTGTGTATATCCAATTAGCTAAATTTTGAGCATAGTTAAAATTACTTTTAGTTTTTTCATTGCCAGTTGTATATGGTACTATTATTTGAACAAATTTTGGGTTTTCTACACTCTCCTGAGCGGCTGTTGGTGGCGGTTGGCTATCAATGTAGTCGTTTCTGCTCTCATCCCACGG
Source organism: Musotima nitidalis (assembly GCA_949126915.1). Taxonomy (NCBI): domain Eukaryota; kingdom Metazoa; phylum Arthropoda; class Insecta; order Lepidoptera; family Crambidae; genus Musotima; species Musotima nitidalis. The sequence goes on along the minus strand of OX421418.1, from coordinate 6,873,756 downwards.
ATTTGTGTGTGTTGTAAGTTGGGGTGACACGGTAGTGGGTATCTCATCGTACATTTCGTACTCGTGGTCATTTGTGGGTGTTGATAGTGCAATCACAAAGTTTCCATATCCTTTATGTGGTGCACTTGGCTTAAGATATAAAAGAGGAGAATCTATAATCTGCAAATTATTATCAGTTCTAAATTTGTCAACATCTTCATCTTTTACTCCTCTTAAATCCGCAAATTCATTATTATTGTTCCGTGTCTTGTCTCGGGTCATAAACTCAGATGGCATATTTGAATCATAAATGTCATTACCAATATCAAGACCAGTGCTTTCAAAACTAGCATCTTGAATCGTTTTTGTTGCTGATAAGTGATCTTCAGATGCTTGAGAAGATATATCTCGTATTTCATTCACAATATATGCATTAGGGATGTTCCTATATGCTTTGGTTTGGTTCGCTTGCCTTGTATTATCGACATCTATAACTTGTGATTGAACTACAGTAGCTGGGTAATCGACAGAGTGTGTAAATTCTGCTAGAGCAACGCTTTGCTCTATCTGTACATTGTTAGGTGATTTTGGCAATGAATTTATCCCTTCCGCAATAGTTTTTAAAAAGTTAGGGGAAGTTGGACGGAAAGGACGGGCGTTAAATATTGGAGGTAAAGGCGACACACTAAGATTTGGCAAGGCAACTGGTTGTAAGGTATGAATGTTTCTTCCTCTGTTCAATGAAAATGGGGCTGGATTTGCTAACGCTAGGGAAGCATTTGGCTCTGGTAAACTCGAGTTTGGTAACACTTCAGTTTTGACTTTTGTTGATTCAGCAGCTGACGCTGATACTGAATAAGGGATATCTGATATGTAACTATTGGAAATTGCTTCGCCATAAGAATTTTTGAATGGGGTGGATGGAGTCACTTTTGGCAATTGCAATTCGAGATCAGGGCTTTCTAGAATATTTATATTATTATGTTGTGAAAACTGATCGTTATATAAATTTGATTCCTGATATGATGTGCTTGAGCCATATGAAGTAGACAATGGACTTGGTGAAAAGGGTGTAGATGGAGAAGGCGTCGTATAAGCAGGACTCGTAAAACCGTATGCTCCACTGGACAAACCTTGAGAAGAACTTGATACAGTATAGGTTGAAACCGGCTGTCCTATGGATGAGCTTGGAACGCCATAAGAAGAACTAGGGGCTGAGTACGATGAGCTAGAAGCTGAATAAGTGGAACTTATTGGACTAGGAGGTGGAAGAGATACAGTATGTGTTGGACTAGGTGGTCCATAAGTTGCAATAGGTGGCCCATAAGTGGAACTTGGAACACCAATAAAGTTTCCACTTTGAGATGTTTGAAGTGGTGGTCCATAAACAGCATGTGGGATCCCTGTTGAAATTTGTTGACTACGAAAAGCTTGTGGTTTGAACTGGTCAACATTTTGAGAATCTGCATAGGCTGTAGGACTGGGTGGTCCATAAGTTGGATTGGAAATGAGTTGGTTAGAAGTTGGTTGGAATGTGGTTTTACCTCCTAAGTCATATCTTATCACAGGAATCCATGGCACCAGATTGCAAGGATTGCAGTCTTTATTTAAACGCGCTGGGTTTTTCGGTGCTAGGTCATATCCATCGGTTTGTTGCGATGGAAAAAGCCACCCGGATACTTTTTGGAACAAAGATGGAGAGGGGGTGCTACTGAATGGCTGGGGCGGTGGAACAAAGTTAAAATTATACTGCTTATAAAATGGAGCTGGGAACTTAAATTCAGAAGAACCGGGAACTGATTGTTGTGGTGGCGGAGGAGGAGGTTGATAGTGGTAACCGACATCTAAGTTCTGTCGTTGCGACCTGCCTGGTCCTCCGTGGAATGGCACTGGTCTGATCGCTGACCTCGGCGGTAGAGGAGGCGGTTTTAATAGTTCCCCGAATCTCGACGCACCGTTACCGCTGTTGTAGCTGTTGAAACCATCTGCAGTACATTTTGTCACTGTCACGATGAATAGGATCGCCAGCATCTGTAACCAAAAAAATCGACGTTACCTCTAATAAAAAATTAAAAACAAACAACTATATCAATTAGAAAATTTTATTTTCACAATTTTTTATAAATAATATAGTTCATATTTTTTATAAGTGGCATATAAACTTAAAACCAAATTTTTTATGCACAGGTTGTAGGTAGTAATCTAAATTATATTTCAAGCAAAGTGAAAATACGCAATTATAATTGAATGCCCACGCATTAACATTTTTTATAAATACATATAAATATTTAGGGTCTATAGGTATCCTACCAAGACCTAAGGAGCCCAAGCCAACCTCACCTACAAATGGTGCACCTGCCGATCAACGGACGAGGCTAACATAACAGTGCCCGGTAAACGACAATAGGCTCGCCACCTACTACGTGGGACAAACTTTATAATTGTCGAAGTGTGGGCGTATAATAAGCCTCTGCCTTCCCCTTCTGGGAAATAGGCGTGAATGTATGTATATGTATATAAATAATTTATACACGATGAAAATTTAAAATAAATATGTACAATTTCAGAAACGGTGTCTTTTACACAAAACTAAACTTACGCAGAGATAAAATACAAAATAACTCATAGCTAATATTTCCAATGCGCGTTGTGTTGTGAATTGTTATTGAGAATCATTAAGAATGTAATTTCACGATATGAATTGAATTCAAAAACGTGGCATCTTCCGATCGCGACCATCAGCGGCTCATTATTATGAGAAAAGAGAAAAGTGCAAAGAATGGTCGTGAGAACCCGCCACAATGGCTCCGATATGTCACGTTTGCGTGTTTCTCTGGATTTTCTAAGTAATTACAAAATTAATACTAATTTACATGTTGCGATTAATTGGCAGGCTCGTATTTAGTTCCTTAGGCAATTCACACATTTACACATCCGGTTTGTGTTTAACCTAACCTAAAGCACTTTGTTTAAAAGTAAAAAGTTAATGTTCTAATCGCTTAATAGGGTTCCTACCAAGATCTAAGCAGCCCAAGCCAACCTCAGCTGCAAGTGGTGCAACTGCCGATCAATGGACGAGGCTCTGCTCTGGCCAATTTAAATTTTCCCGGTAAGCGGCAATAGGCTGGCCACCTATTAAGTAGGACAGCATTATAGCTGGCGGAGTGTGGGCGTGTAATATGCCTCGGCCTACAGCCACAGGCGTGATATTATATATGTATATATTATCAGTAAATTTTAATATAATTATGTTATCTAGTCTCTTGTTTTCGTACTTTTATTGGTAGAATTTCTGACCAAACCTATATAGGTTAAGTTTGAAATTTTTAACTCCAAAGTTAAAATCTATAATATGAAATGCATCAAAATCTATTAGCATTTGTTAAGATCAACTTAAGTCTGAATGGAACAATTGACTAAGACATTATACAGTTATGTAAAATGATTACAAATTGTACTTTACTGATCACGGATAGACAGTTTCGTAAACCAATTTGAAAGAGTACACAGACTCATTTGTAACATGGGCGCACATGACTTGGCACTCAGATACAACAAAATAGCCCATCACGAATTCAAAATGCGTTCAAAGGCAAAATTTTCGAAAGCTTCAGTGCAATCTACGTGCTTAAGTTGAATAAATACTTAAACGAAAGTGAGTTCGACAGATTTCGTAATTTATTCAGAATAGATACAAATTTTGAAATTATTGAGAGTATTCTCCAAACAGTTTTTTTTTTGGAAGCTCTATTCAGTGGTTTTGGTGGTAGTGGTATTTCCACACAATAGAAGGCCACAAGAATATAAGTAAGTTATTTTTTAGTTTTACAGTCGCTAAGTATCTAATTAATGATTCTAACTTAAATATAATTTACCATTAATGAAGGTACAAAAGTTGGCGTATTTTTATTGCTGTCAGTCACTCCAGCTCTTCTAAGGATTTCCTCAGCTCAGATTCTATCATATACGACCACTCTTATCATAGCTTTCTCCATTGCATTGCTAAGCAATAAAATTGATAATGGTCACTAAAGCTAACCGGAGTTTACATAGGGTAGTTCTCGAATGGGTGCCCGTTTATGTGGCAAATCAAGTGGAGCGCTTCCCACATAGAAATCTTAATAATATAAAATTAATGCACGCGTAAAATCGCTGGCGTACTGGTGTATCGTATGGCACCAGTGCATCCAGAACTATTAAATACATTGCCAATTACGTTCGTTATATCTGAATCGTACCTCACCACAAACAATCAATATACTGTGTTCAAAAATAACTTGTAGTCTGTAGTGAATAACAGAAACGTCAATTGCGAACTTAAATTAGCGACATGCGTTCCTTTTCAAATTGGCGACATCTGTTTCGATAGTTTTCCGCGGGACATACCATTTCTAGTGGCTTAGATTTCTTTGGCTTCTGTGCTATATCCTGGGTCTCACTACATTTCGTAGTCATTAATTAAATTTTAAGGCCCTAATGGGCAACTTGAAAAATGGTTGCAGACGTGTCCTACTTACTGCTTCTGCCAATCCACACCAATCCCACGTGCTGAAACATTTGTCTCACTATGTTTTGTGAGATAAGTCCTAAGCACAGTAGTAGGACATTAATAAGGTAATTTAATGAATCTATCTTAAATTGGTTAGAGTATCTTTTGGCCATATTATGTACCGTGTGTACCTCTGTGTGTAAACACATCATTTTTAGTACTTTGTTCACGGTATTTTTACAATTTCTGTATAACTATCGTATACACTATCGTATACAATTTCTGTATAAAAGCTTCAAACAAAAGGTTGACCACCGGTCACTGCTCGGCCTTGGTTCGCACGCCTCATCATAGCACTTTTACTTAATTGCTCTAAAAAACGCAATGCTTTCTTCGCACTATGATATAAGGCTCACCGATGCCATTCTTATGAAGAAAAGTCAGTAAAAGTGAAAACTAGGTTAAGAGATTCTACGTTACAAGATTTGGATTACACTTTAAGATAAAAGCTATAGAAACGAGCTTACAAGAAGAAATTCTCAGCCGTAAGTATATTTTGGGCGTTCCTGTGCGTAAACAGTAGGCACAGACGAAAGCGCGTGCAGTAGCTAGTTTAAATTATAGGTCCTGATTAAAATGTTATTTGTGAAGATTGATTGGAATCAAGTCGTGACTTCAATCTTCGATCGCTGGACAGTCGTGACAAAACATCTTTCTTACAATGATTATGACTTTTTAAATTGTATCAATTCTGTGTAATCACTCTATCAATAAGTTAGATAGTTTTAAAAATAATCTATTATGCAAATAGCTCTAACAACATAAAAAGTGTATCTTTATGATTTAACCTTTCTTCATGAAGTCTATGCTAACTTTTCAATTGTTAGAAATAAAATAAAGCATGGCATGGCATCTTAACTTAATTAAAACATGTATTCAGATGTCCACAGAAGCCGAAGTGGCATTAACCGCAAATAAGGCTAATACCAACATGTCAAAATAGCTAATACTAACATCTTTCGGTGACCAGCACCTTTAAATACGCTGTGGCGCCACCGTACAAGCGATGAATGAAACGTATAGATGAATTAAATCCTGAATATTACAAACATAATTCCTCAGGCTCGTCGCCATATAAACAACACACAACCGTCATCGGTTAGGCTCCTTCAATTTGAAAAACTGTTAGTATTTAATCTAGGTTTGAGGCCCTCAGTCTCGCCTTTCCCAAATCCATTTCGATTGCGCTGTATCGGCCATCAGAGGCAAGCAGCAATCAGACACATAGAGTTTAGCCGGTCGGCCCCTTATGGGTCATCCCGGCATAACCTACTTGCCGGCGAGAAGTATCTGAGAGTTAGCCGGCTAGTTTGGCCAACCGCCACGGCGGTGAACCAAGTTATCTAGCGTGAAGTATACGCATCTTCTTCAAAGATGCGCGTACTTTGCTCCGGAAGCGCACGAGTGGATTGCAGATTCTCCATGTATAAAAAAAATCGGGTGGGCCGCGACCCTTGGACACATTCATCCGCCCGGTGGAAGATCTTTCCTTTAGTGGGGAGCACGCCACCCGCTCCTTGCAAGGCGATCGTAGTCTATTTTTCAGACCATACCAGTGGGATTCAAGTTATACACGAAGGATTAACGGGAAAATGAATTAAGTTATTAACTACTACATTGTTCATAATTCAAAAACTATATATTGCTATTATTCTGCCAACCACACTTGTATGAAATTCGTTCTATGTAAGAAAATCTTATTTGTAATATGTTGTTTTCCCGTGGTAATCAGGGATTTTACAAAATAAAAAATATTTTTAGTTCAAATGTTATATCTGTTTAACCGTATCTGCGTGGTGATGATGAAGAAAACTTGTGCTTACTAGATTAAGCATATTGTCCTAGTACACGAAATCATTTCTGTAAAACAATTTTCACACCTCTTTTAATATGTACGTAAATATCTTTTACACAATTTTGTAAGTCACCACTTGTTTATCGTGACAATAACCTAATCTTTTATATAATCTTAAATCTAAATGAGCACATGAATAATTTTGCCGTTTTTGACGAAGTAAGGTTAGGCAAACATTTTATGGGGTCTTCTAGACACTCTATTTTCTTATATAAGTAAATGTTTGATGAAGATATCAAGGAATTATCTTATCAATGTCATGCATTCACAGCTGTCGTCGTGTTACATTTTGAATGCTTATAATATACTCGTATTTAAGTACCTACTAGGTATATTATTTCATCATATCAACGTCCCCCTACCTCTTCTTCCTCCTTCTCTTTTTCCTCCTCTCAAAATCCACGGTGTAATCAATATCGGCTCATATTCTATGATGCGAACCCAGTGCAGATTGGCAGAGGTAGAGGTAGGTAGGTATTTTGCGGCAGCTCTTTAGAAGTGCCAAAGTTGCTGTCGGTTCGAGGTGCCGTATCCTCAAGGCGGTCGGGCCTATCATCGGACGACGGGTCGGCCGTCGGTGGGGGTCGATGTCCTTTCGGCTCACGCAGGTGTTTTCCGGGCACGTGTGATTCGGGAAGTATCTGTGTGACGTCGCAGGGGAGGAATTGACCCGGTGCGGCCCTGGGTGGAGTCGCTCTCTCGCTGCAGACCATCATGCGAATGATGGTCGACAGCGGGACGGCGTGGGAGGCGATGGCCTCCTTCTGCAAAGGTGGTGATGTCGCAGAAGGAGGCCGCGGAGCGGGAGAGGAAGCGGGATCCGCAGGGTGGTCTTAGGCGGCAAGGGCAGTGGGCCCCTACTGTCTAACTATCGAATAATACTAGCGAAGTCGGCCACATACGCCGATGGTCGCGTAAGGGGGTAGGGGGGACGCGACACACTACGCCTCTCCGAGGAGGTCCTCCCGGTTCTGATCCGGGGGATGTTGGCCGCGGGCGGGGTGTCAGAAGCTTTATACTTTGGCAATTGCCCCCTGCCCCCTTTTCAACAGCGGGGGACGTCGTCGTAAGATTTTAGTGGGTTGGACTGCTGGCGGTCGCGTCTGCCGCAGTGAGCCCCACACTCCCCTCTCGGTCCCCCCTTTGGCCGAGAGGCAGTGCGTAAAGGGATTTTGTTACTGACCCAAATAAAAAAAAGGTAGGTGTCTGGCGTCCTCCTGATAGAATTTTCCAAGCCGCTTATAGGGCCTTTAACTAGGCTTAACGGCTATTACAGGATCTACATACCTTCCAAAGCACTCATGCACTTGCTGTGAAATGCCACACAAACGGTTTCGTACGGAAACAGCTAAGACTGTTGTAGGTATATGTTACCGGCAATCTGTATAATTTAGGTATTATAATACAATATCGATGTGCCGTGTAATACCGGCTTAGATTAGTGCCACACCCTCTCATCACACAGGGAGTCGTATAAGTCGACAAAATGAAACCCTACAGTATAATGGGCAGCAGCGTCATCCTGCGTACTAGCTGAAACTGCAATCACCAACTCGTCTGCCCAGCAGCGTGGTGATTAGAAGCAAGTATCCCCAATAGAATGTTATCTATTCAGGGAGGACAATGTTCAGCAGTGGTCTTATTAAATAAATAAATAATGAATAATAATAAATATTTCAGACACTTACACCAACTATTTAGTTCCAAGATAAGTATCATTAAGAACTTGTGTTATGGATACTAAATAACGGATAAACATACATCAATACTTTTTTTTTTTGTAAATACATACTTAATATACATAGAAAAACACCCAGACCAGAACAAATACTCATATTTATACACACAAATATTTGTTCTGTGTGGGAATCGAACCCACGACCTCAGGAGTTGAATGCGGGTATACTCGCCACCACGCCATATCGGTCGTCAAATTAGTCTTATTAGGCTGATATAATGATGATAAAATATCGTATACCTAAAATGTGCAGATAATGTATGGAATACAATATACAGATTGCCGGTAACATTTATTATCTTCTCAATAAAATTCTTTAATCCCAGAAATTATCTCACAAAAAGGAAAATTTTGTAAAGAATAAAAAATATCGGCGTGATAAACTGTAGAGCACCAAAAAAACAGCTGTCAAAACGAGACAAAGATAAAGACGGTCATTGAAAGATTTTCAGGACTTCTTGGCGGGAAAGTGAAGCGTCATGTCTGTAGTTTTGTTTCATTTTACAAAATTTGGGATTTTTTAAACATTAATGTGTAATAACGGTGGATTATTAACCGTTAAGTGTTTGTGAACGTATATGAGTGTTGGTAAATGAAACAAACCAGTGCAACATAACTTTTCAAATTCTCTCAAGAAGTCCATGTGAGATTTCATTGTAGTCCCACATCTTTACTGCGGACTCAAGTGGTTTAGGGGGAGGGCATCTCATTTACCATTTATCATCTTTATCATCACTCATTCTCATTGACTATAATTTATATGTTATTAATATATCTCTAACTTGACACTGGCAAAACGTGCTCAACGCACAAAGCCATTGCTTAAAAGAAAAAAACATTTTTTCAGCCGAAAAAAAAAGCCCATACTTTCGTCTAGTCTTTAAACAAATTTCAGTTCAATTTGTAAGTAAATTAAACATCATGAGAAATAGTTTAACTGCACAACTCCTCGAATTAATTTTACAAATCTATATAATAATCCTTTAGTAGGTAATACGAGTTCCACCAGTTAAGGGCAAAGGTTATGATGCCTTTCGCCGACGACACTAAGTAACGTTTGCAACAAGCAATACGATTCAAATGTCCTCTATTATGGACACGGATGCTTTCTAATTATGGCCATATTATACTGCAAATAATTTTGTTGAGATAATATGTTTGTTGACGACATTATTATTTCGTAGTAGAGTCTATGTACCCACTGGTTATTGAGTAAAGATACGTCATAGTTCTTTGAAACTTGAGGTTCTGTTTATTGATGCCTCTTTTTCTAATGCATGAATAACATTATATTGTCTTTTATTCAGATAAATAATATAACACCCTGAAGCAAAAAAATATTTAATAACGAGTCTAACGGAAAAGTTAAATATAATAATATAAGATTTCAAAAGAAAAAAGGAATCAAAAACAAATCAATAATATGTATCATAAGTTTCTATTTGCCAGATTTCCATACTACAACATTAAAAATCACAAATAACTAACAATAGAAAATTCATAATAATAGAAAAAGGACATGAACAGTTCATGGTCAAATGTCGAACGGAAATTTTAATTACAATGATTTACGATAATAATTAAATAACTAAAAATTTAATTATTTATTTATCTAGTTCTTTATGATACCAATATGATAAATCATACTAAGTATGACTCAATCAACTAAAAGTTGATTGAAACTAAAAGTTAAGATATATAAGACTTTTTTAAGGATAAATCTAAATTGGTGTTTATTTGTTTAATATTGTAAATTTCACAGGAACTCTTGGTAAATTAAACTAAATAAGCTTGCTGTATGTTGATATATTTTTATTGCACAATGTTGAAACATAATAAGTAGATCTTAAGCAATAACTTCACGTTTACAATTATGGAGATAAAGTGTGTTCGTATTATTTCCCAAGAAAGAGGAAAAAAAGAAACATTTGGATCTTTAGGAATAATTTATGCTATTATAGCAATTGGATTATTAGGATTTGTAGTATGAGCGCATCATATATAAATTTACTGTAGGAATAGATAGTTTATTTTACTTTGTGACCATTTAAAGGAGAAATCTTTTCTACCTGGATACACACCACGTTAACTTCTTTAAGTTATCTTTTTCTATTTCTACAAATAACTGATTTCTACTATGGAAATTACCTTATGTTGTCATTAACATCCTCCGTAAAATTATCATATATCCTAGGGATTAGATTTACGCAAAAACCGTTTTTATTATCAGTTCTTTTCGTTTAACTAAAACCCTATAGGCTGTTGGTAGTTGGTAAGCAGTTAGTCCTGCTATGTGTAATGAGGAAATCAAGTTAAAGGCCCTATTGAGCAGCTTAAATAATCTGCTGCACGCCTGCATAAATGATTCCGCGTGCTGCAGCTGCATCGCCTGAATTCATCTCTTCATGTTCCTCAGAGAAGAGAGGAGGCCCGTGTTTTTTCGTAGAAAGTAAATAGCCTGAATGTCATAGGTTTTATTTGAACTATTGTAAAAGGAAATTCAATTAACTATTTATTAAAAACTCTTTTTTTTGCCTTCTTTAATTATTGGCTCCGAATCATGGACAATGACTACACACCGTAGATACGATAATTACGTTGAAAATTACTCGCTCTACAATTACGTCGACTATTACAAAATTCACTCTCACTTTGACTAAAGTCGTTTAAGGAAGTCGTTAGTAAGAGACACTCATCAACTTACAACATTGTACTACAGTCATACCATACCTATAGTCTACCCAGTTAAAATTGGCGATGATCGATCTCGATCCAAATGTGAAACATTAACATTTAAAACAGTATGGGAAGCTGTAGAGAAAGTTAAATTCGTGACTATAAGCATTAGAGCACATGTCACACCTATTAATCTCTGATCTAAAGTACACACAATACTAGTTACGAATGCTACAATCGTCTAATAGTTTCTCTGAAGTATATTGGTTAAGGTAGACAATGTCTAAACAGCCATTGAAGGTACAAATGTTTCTTTGATGTTGACCATGACCACTAGAGAAGTTTCACGTTTCTGTCCACATATAGATGACAATAGACAAACAATTGTCAAGTATGGCGGTCGCGAGATTGATCAGCACAGGTTTAAAATATCCGTCTCACCTTGAGATCAGAGAGAATCAAGCCTAGCTGGTCTGTCTGATGGATTACTTAATGGTCATTGAGTTAAGTTATGTAAAATACTTAATATCATTATATTTTGTTGTATGCAAGGGAAAAATATTAAGCAATTTATTTGTAATTAACTATGTTACAAGAAAAATAAGACAAATCTCTGTTATTGCAAAGAAAATTTGGGATTTTTTTTGTAATTTTCGTGTAAATTATAAGAAGTTGCTTCCCTTTTTAAAATTATTAATTACTTCCCGATTTAAAAGAAGCTGGAATGTAGATGGTGGACATGGAAAAAATCTTATACCTGGGTAACACAAGCTTCAACTTCAAAACCGCTGTTTTTATGCTGGGAACCTACATTGCGTTTTATTCATAAAATAATACACAAAAAATAAACATATTTTTATGTGTATTCCTTTATGCGGCTTTAGCTTCTGCATTATAGCAGCGGTTTTGCTAAACCATTACATGGATTAACTTAATTTACATACCGCTTTTAATCTTTTATTTCTACGCAAAAACAGTCTATACAAATTCCTAGTGTGTTCCGCTGGCGGAAGACACGGCCACTAATTATACCTAATCAGCTCTGAGTCTCTAGATCAACACTGTCTTCAATTTAATCCTTGCCAATGTTAATAAACGCAAAACGATAAGTTAATAAACGATAAAAGCAAAGTATGTTTGTTTCCTTTGACGATTTCTCGCCTATATCTCTGGGCCCATTTATGATTAAATTTCGTATTGAGACTTTAGTAGAATGTTGGCTATTTTTTATCTCGAAATATACGGTTCCTGATGGACGTGATAAATACGTCACGTCGATGAACCTGGTAGCGAGAGTTATTATTATGGTAATTTTAATGATTACTGGAAGTCAGACAAGGCGAGTTTTGTACCTGAACTCTCTTATGCTAATGTGAATTATATTTTGCATTTATATGTGCTTCTTCACATTAAATAATTTCTTATTCTCATTAGTTAATAAATTATTGCCGATCCATGCAGAAATACGTAGAAACGCCACCTCAGTTCGATGCCGTAAAACGCTTGCGCTAAAACTATGTTGTATCCTAGACTTTAAAAAGAGAATCAATAATAATAAATGCAATGATTTCATTCCAGTAAGACTATTGCCACATACAAGAGACCACTACAAGCGTAAAGCCAAACAAGTATTAGTGTCGTAATACAATAAATAACTATCTGATTGCATAGTGAGAATGAAATGGAAGAAAATTGAGAGTGAACACAATCAGTGGGCTCGTTTAAAGAAGCGTCTTAGGACCGGTTGGACCTTTTGATGCTTTTTAAACGAACAATGTATTGTTACATTGATTTTGCGTCGTCTTCAATCATAGAAACTTGTTTCTTTTGACAGGTGATATGAATGCCTTTGTTGGTATCTGTCACTTTATGAAATTTATTGATGTTATATTGCGTGAGGTCTTGGCAAAGATTAAAAAGTTATACCTGCTGGGGAATCAAGTGAAACATAGCATTACCATTAAAGTAATTATAGATCAACAAATGAAATTACACGTTTTGAAATTGTCGTTTGTTATATATTTCTTTGTAATATGTAGTATGTATGTGTAATATTAAGAATTCTTATTCAAAAGATGTCACCAATGACACTACAACCTGCTTGGAAACCCATATTCCCCTTAAATTTTTAAAATATATTTTGTATATAGAGTCGCGCAAATTGAATAAATAGCAAAAATAAGGTGTTTAGATCTGCTTATTCCAACATAATCCTAGCAATATTCCGGTGTTGCCCTAGACTTAATTTTAGGGACTAAAGTCTGCTTACTGGTCTAACCAGATTAGGCTGCATATTACATGGAGCGAATCCGCCGTCTGAACTCCCCCACGCAGTGGAAAACATTATTCTGTGTTCCGACAAGCTGACAGGATATTAAAAGGCACAGACCTTTTAATAACGACTGAACATATAGAATTTCGAAAAGCCAAAAGTGCGCCTAGGACTTGAACCCGATGCCCCACCTGCCATGCCTGTTCCACTAGGCTGCTTGCATTGAATGTTTCAAACTGTTTATTAGATATTAGAAACACGATACAGGGGCAAAAAGACGACTAATCAATACGAGTTAGGAGAATAGGTCCCGTAATAGTGCCACCGGCTCTCACGGGGAGTCGTAAAAGTCGACGAAGAGAACTTCTTTGAGAAATTGGGCAGCTGCGTCATCCTGCTGGCTGGAACTGCGATCACTAAGCCGCTTGCCCAGCGTAGTGATTAAAGGCAAATACTAATAATATAATAATAAAGGGGAGACCAATGTTCAGCTGTGGACTTTATAACTTGACATAGTAACTTTTAATTAGTGCAATTATTGTATTTAATGTGATTTGATTTTAATTGTAACTATATTTTGATGGTAATTTTTGTTTTTCATATTGTGTGTAATGTTAATTTGTAATGTAGGATTTAATGATAATAATTGTAACTATTGTATAATGTTTTTTGCAATACCCTTGCAGGGTTCATGTTTTAAAACCATTATTAAATATGTAATTAATAACATTAAGATCTTACACAAGTACGAAGTAAGTATCTTGCCGAAGTACAGCAGAGTTTACAGAGGTCAGTCCGTGGATGGGTGACCGTTTGTGTGGCATTTGATATCGTGCTTCGGAAGGCACGTTAAGCCGTTGGTCCCGGTTATCACTAAATGTGGTAGTCGTTAAGCCATGTTAAAGGCCTAATGGGCGGCTTGAAAAATTCTAACAGCAAGACGCCACACACCTGCCTCCGCCAATCCGCACTGGGTCAGCGTGGTGGAGTATGTACCCAATACCCTCACACCTTGATATGTGAGAGGAGGCTCGTGCTCAGTAGTGGGACGTTAATGGGCTGTGATGATGATGATTAAGATCTTTATGTACAACATGACGCAAATAAAGAACTATGAACTAAGGCTGTCCTGATGATGGAGGGTAATACAAGCGGCAGTCAAATTTGATACTGGTACTTTAGAACTGTAAGTAAAGGGCTTGTTGGTATAAAATTTCAATATCTTCAATACTTTGCTGCATTGCATGTTACCTGCGCTTTTTTGAAAGATAAATCAGATTTCGTTTCCATTAATGGAGATTAGTCGATAGGATTTGTGCAATGTGATCATGTTAAAAACATATGTTATGGCAAAAAAGTATTACAGCCCCAAGATTAGAAAGAATATTACCTACTTCCTGAAGTAGTTACCAAATGTTTGAAAAAACTTTAGTAAAGAGTATGATCTGATACCCCTTACGTTGGTCGGTGAGATGAGGCCTGAGACCAGTAGTAGAAGATTAGAATTGTTATAAGCCATATCTTCATGTTATAAGCAGTAGTATTAAGGAGTAAATTAAGTACAGAAAGGATAGGTTATATAATAAGATTTATAAATAATACTATACTACACGCATAATCTTTTAGCTGTACCTGGTACAAACTATTTTACCACATTAAAATGATATCGGAATGTCACTTTCCATTAGTCACCTTATAAGATAAGGAGTATAAAATTAATGCTTTATTATGGAATCGTGCATGGAACATTTTGTAAACCATTATAATCTCACCTCGGGGTGAAAGGTCCAAAAATAATACAAAGTGTCGTTTGCTTAACGTAGTTATACGGTAATATTCATTAAGCTTCGAAAGCAGAAAATTTGTGTGTGCTAGGAACGAAATTCCGTAAGTAATCTTACGTGTCTATATTTATGAGTGTTTAAATAATTTATTGATTCAGGCGTTACTTTGCGGAAATCCATTGTAAGCAAGTGATGGATTAAAAATATCTTTGTAACAATTCCCGCGCTACTATAATTTCCCGAAAAATCGAGAAACTATTCAACACGACACGTGTTTCGCCCTTACACAGGGCATCTTCAGGTAAGATAGGAGCCTCAGAACAACGATGTCTTCACGACCAACGCTGAAACGAGATCTCTCGATTTTTCGGGAAATTATAGTAGCGCGGGAATTGTTACAAAGATATTTTTAATCCATCACTTGCTTATGAGTGTTTGATTGAACTTTTGGCGTATATTCAGCTTCTAAGAAAAAAAAAAATCTGAAATAATGTTGTACCTCTTTTAAATAAATTTATTTAAAACGTCCGTCTCGGTGTGATGGCTCGTTACTAAAATGCATACATACAAACATAATTTCCCCGAAGGGGTGGGCAGAGGAATATTATAAGCCCACATTTCGTCAATTAGACTGTATGTTGGTCCCACGAAATAAATGGCGAGCCTATTGCCGCTGTTCGGCAGGTGCACTACTTGCAGGTGAGGTTGGCTTGAGCTTCTCAGATCTTGGAAGGATCCTCTATGCACCCTTTCAATAACTTTAAATAGTAGTTCTCGTGATAGCTTGTAAATGTCTTGGGCATTCATATCAGCCTTATAAAGTCCACTACTAAACATTAGAGTCCCCAATAGATTATATTATTTGCCCATAATCATCACGCTGGGCAAACGGGCTTGTGATCGCAGTGTTAGCCAGTACATAGGATGACGCTGCTCTCCATCATCCGGTAGGATTTCTCTTCGGAGGCTCTTACGACTCCCACTAAGATGAGAGGGGGTGCACTATTCTAGGCCGGTACCCCACTTTATTGTCTATACTGTCTTTACTGTTTGTAGTTTAATAAAATGAAACTAAAAACAGTCTAGAATGGCATATAATAATTAAGACTATAACAGCATAATTTACTCAATGAATGTAATTACACAAAACTGAACAGAAATATTTGTATTCATAGTATTCGTTGTAATGTTTCTCATTATAATTGTAGGTACTAACATTTGATAATAAGTGTTACTGTTTTTTTTATTTTGCAATTTTTTTTTCTATTGTAGGTCCTAGTAGGTATTAGTGCTAGAGATTCTTTCTATTATTTGTTGTCTGAAGAATTGATTGACTGCGCCGCAGCCACCAATTGCACAATCTAGTTTTTTTCGCTATTTGTAATAATTACCTTTAATAGAGTTAATAAATAATACCCTTCTTCGTGTAAATAAGTAATTTCTCCCTGTAGGTATATAAAAACTTATCAGCAGTCTTGCATATTGTTACAAACTAAGCTACGCCATCGGTCACAGACACAATAGAAAATCTATTGTTTGTCGGGTCAGTACACTTCAAAGCCTTAAGCTAGCAATTACTAACTTCTTCATCTTTCAACAAGAACTTTGCACTATGTCGCCGCTCCAACAAAGAATATGCACGAATTTTTTACTCGTTTCATGTTTGCAATTAATACGCCAATATGTTATTAATGCACTATTATATTGTATGTAATTTCAGTTTACTTAGTTATTCAATGTTTATTTATCTTTTACATACATATATTACATCACGCCTGTTTTTTTCCGAAGGGGTAGGCAGAGGCATATTATATGCCCTCAATTCGCCAATTTTATTGTTTGTCCCACGTAATAGGGGGCATGCCTATTGCCGCTTGCCATGAACTTTTATGAGTGCCAGAGCCTCATCCATTGATGCACCGACAGGTGCACCACTTGCAGGTGAGGTTGGCTTGGACTCCTAAGATCTTGGTAGGATATATTCGACTACCTTATACATATTATATACAAGTAACTATGAATAACTTAACTAGTTAACGAGTGACTAATTCTGTTTTTTTTTTGACATTACCTTATTCTTATCGTGTCGATGTCGATTAAGGCCTAACTTACATTTAGTTTGCTCAACAATCGGCACTCAAAGTATTTGAAGAGACTACGAATATGATTTCCTGAATAAAAACTATCATAAATCCTTTTCAAGATGTAAAATTTTAATTAAAAATAATCCAAAGGACTAAACTTTTCGATTAAATTGGTGCGTTAGTTTTTCAGTTGACGTTCATAAGAACTGAGCCACCCTTATATAAAGTTCATGACTACAAATCTGGAATTCTTAAGATATCAACACACATACAAAAACTTTATCAGTTAAGCGTGTAAAGATTATAGACAGGTAGAGTAAATTACTTTTTTTTATTTTAACTTTTAAAATGATTATAGTCTTGTCAAGTAACCTGCGATCTCGTAATAATAAGTAAGACCCTACCTAATAACAACTATCTTAAGAAGAACACTGTCTTGTGGTTCCGATGTGGCGTCACTATCATTACACCAACCAGCGTATTGTGGGACTAGAGTACGAATTAAACAACATTACGAAGGTTATATTTGAAACTCACTACTTTTAAAACTGCCGGCTCTTCGCTGTTAAGTGGTATATCGTTTACTGCGCAATGGATGGGAAACGCGCTTTCACGGGCTTTGGCGATAGGTGCGGGTTCCCAGGGCAACAATTGGCGAGAACAATGATCCGACACTCGTTCAAGAGCACCGGAGATATTGTGTTCAAGCTATTTGTCGTATGCTGTGAGCTATGAACCAGTCGTCAATTGCAGTTATATTTGTTTGACTTGTGTTTCTATATAGGTAGTTAACAGTGTTTGCTCTAAAGGTTATTGTGACGGCGAGACGCATTAAAACTATGACTTTTTAGTGATTTTGTAGATAATATATGTACTGAGTATTTCGTATTTTTCATAAGGACAATTTTATTTATTTTATTTTATTTGGGGGGCTTCCAGCGAGTACTACTAAAACTTAACTTTTACAAGCCTCTACAAATAACAGTTGACTAACATTAACTAGAACTATATTTTTAAATTTAGATAATCAATCAATTTACTTAGTTAACATACAAATTCACCTATTTATACAAAGTGAAGTAGTCTGCAGACAGAATTTTATTAACTATGAAATGTCCTAATGTAATGTACTCACTATTCCCAAGTTTATAATGTTGTCAACAGGGTCACCGCGGTTCGGGGCGGGACATAGCAGTCTCAAGTAAGAACATGGATGGTTTTTAGTCAATAAAAGCCTGACACACCCTTCCACTTCACCCACGGTCATCGATAATTTTACATCGAAACAAAAAGGGTCACTCACTCTAATTGTTTTAGGCGGTTGCCATATTAAACAAAATTTAATTGGTCATGGATGTATGTTCTTAAGTGTTTAAAAATATAAAGAAAAAGTCAGACTATTAATTAATATTATTAGTTGCATGCATGCTTCCTCAGAAGAATTATTATTCTAATAACATAATAATTCGGTAAGGATATTTCCAACCTTTCCACTGTAAATAAATAGGCTTTTTTTTAATCCATCACATCTCTGTCTAGATGTGGTAGATAATTGAAAGGTTAATGACAAAAACGACATATGTGAATCAAATGCTATGTGACACGAAATAGAAAAAAAAAATCTTTCAAAATGTTTTCATTAACTGTTAATAGTAGACATATATCTTAGAAAGTAAACTATGTACATTACGCTATATAGATATTAATTAAATTAATTAGTGATCAATTGATGATAAAAAAATCTTTAAAAAGTTAGTTATGTCGTTTTTATATTTTTATAGGTAAATATTTCTTCAATTGTCTAATTAAATATTTAAGAGCCTTTTATCGTTAGTTCATAATTTATTATTCTCCGTAAAAGTCTCTATTAAAAATCTAAAACATTTATGTAACAGGTTCGGATCGTGTTTTCGGATAAGAATGGTTACAAAACTACATTAATGACTATCTAATAAAATTCTTTTCCATATAAAAGTAAGTAAGAAAGAACAAAGTGCTGTGGACTGTAAATCAAGACCATTACAAACCATTAACAAGACAAGGCATTAAATGAATGATACGACTTAATTAAATAAGTTTTTTCAACCGTAGTCGCATCATTTCCTTTTCTGCGTTAAATTCAATACAATTTACCAGGGATGTAACTAGTGTATCATATATAATATACATGAGAATAAAAGAGATAATGTAACTATTTCGTTATTTTATAAAACTGTCTTGTAACAGTTTTGATTAATAATAAAGCCTTAATGACTTAGCTCTTTAAAGTATGAAGATTACACCAGAGTGAGAACCGTTCGTTTTAGTGCAAATATTTATCTCCGATCAAATTTTATAATTGTTATGGTCCTTTATTCATTAAGACTTCTCTTTAGAATAGAGAGTATAAGAATATCGTTCACACTTTTTTGTAGTATATTTAAAACTTATTAACAAATCTAGAATACTAATCTACATAAAAATTATGTGTTTTTTATTCCCGTTCCTGTCTACTTTTATAATATTTATTAGTTAACTTCAATTCTGTGAGTCCGGCCCTGTGCGTGCGTGTGCCCACATCGGATATTATGCGGACGTTTTACTATCGCACGCGGTGCGCAGGAGTAATCACTTTCAATTTCCACGCGCCGTCCATTACCGCGGTACTATCGTTTCCATGCGATATAAACTGAATCTGCCGTTTGAATCGATGTCGTTTTAGATGAACTTTTACTTTTTGTTCGTCATCATCTTCTTCAGCATACTAATGTCCTACTACTGAGCACGGGCCTCATCTCGTGAGCCATGGTGTGAGTCTCATCTTGTTGATTTTACCAAAACTTAACCCTTGTAAATCCAGTCGATACATAAGTGCTATTGTTTCTTGTGCCCTGGCAGTCGTCCTCCTGTCCTGCAGACTACAAAAATGGAGTAATCACAAATAAACTGATTGTGCAGTTTTTAGCCGATGCACGATGTAATTGATGCACTAGATAAAGTAAAACTCTTTATTGTTTGCCCCAAAAGCCACGAGTTATTTTTGGCCCATTTTCGTCCCACTGCTGAGCACGGGCCTCAGCTGACAAACAAAGGTGATAGGGATAGGAGGATACCATGAATATAACACCAGTCGAAACTAGGACCTTCAACGAACCTTCGAACATCATGTATAATATGTAACCCGTAGTTTAAAACACTAGCGCGATTCAACTGAAGAGAGTGACATCTATTGACAGTATGCGGAATAATCATTCTGACCCAAAACAAACGTTTACAACTTAGACATTTCGCCCACCATGGACATATGAACGTTATTTCCGCCCACCATGAAAAAAAAAAAAATCGCAAATAAAGTGCTATGAAATCACGAAATGAAATCATAAAATTTTATTCATTAATCATTTTTAATTGTTTAGTTAAACCTATTATAGGTTCATTACAAATAAGATCTAAAGTTGAACCAGGTTTTAAACTAGTACCCCACCCGAACAGGGAACCATGACGTGACGGAGGGGCTGAGTATCTCCCGGAGGCCGGGATAAGGTAACACCCAGAGGTTGGCGACTCTGGGTGCCCTTAGTACTGACAATCGAGGGGGAAACTAAGAGGGACCTATGGAGGGCGCAGCGGGCGGGCCAGGGGAGCAGCGGATGGTCTTAGACAGCGGGAGCAGGGGGCCCCTGCTGTCTAACACCACACGCTATGATTGCACAAGGAGGTAGCAGGGGCGGGTCCACTGCACCTCTCTGAGGAGGTCCTCCCGTTTTTGGTCCAGGGGACGTAGGCCGCAGGCGGGGTGTCAGACGCTGCAATCCAGGTACTGGCCCCCGCCTCTTTCTCAACAAGCGACGGGCGTCGCGTCGTCGGAAGATTTTTAGTAAGTAGGTATTCCTGCAGGCAGTCGCGTCTGCCGGTGGTGTGTCCCACACCCTTTTTCGGTCTGACCAGAAAACAGTGCGTAAATGCATTTTGATACCGACTTAAAACAAAAAAAAAGTTTTAAACTAGTGTAGTCACTTTTATTTGATAAAATGGAGACAGTGTCAGCACTAGTTTGAAACCTTGTTTAACTTTAGATCTTGTTTTGTAATAAGCCCTGTGTTTTGATTCAGTTACTTCACAAAGGCAATAAGCATTATGTTGTGGTCTCCGGCTTTCACTGACCTTTATAATGAGAAAAAAACACTCGAGACGTAAATGTCAATTACAATTCTACAATCACAGACAATCATACATCATCCCAAGCAATTTCCTTCATTGCAATCTATTAATAATTTTTAAACAAGTTAGATACTTTCCCTCGTAATGCATAATTTGTCAACAAAATACTTTTCTTTGCAGCTTTATGCATAATTTTTTGGTAAAATTATGTGTCACTCGGTTACTTACTCTCTGAGAAAAAGTAAAATCTTTATCTTACCCTATTTTTTTAGGTGAAAATGTAGCCTAAGTTACTCCTTATAACATCAGCTAGTAAAAATCTCGTCAAGTCCCGAAAATTTGGTTTAGCTGTTTCGTAAATTAGCCATAGCAAACAGACAAAAAAATTTAAATTGGACCATTTGTTTCAGATTACCCGCATCAAATAGGTGGATAGACAGAAATACATACGTATTACAAACAAAGCTCTTCATTTGATATTACAAATAGACACTTCAATTTTACTGATAGATTTTTTTATTTCTTGCGTTTCGGTAAATTCGGTCATTTACACAGAATACAAGATAATATTTCAATTCTTCGAACAAAACATTCCTTCATGCAAGATTTCATCACGTTACACGGGGTTAAAGCGATTCCCGGGATAAATTGTAAGCTCGAAAACCGGCGCTTAAGCACGACGACGACGCTTTGTCTAAATAAACAGCGACAGAATGTACTGTCGGGACAAAATAATGTCATTAAAACGAGGCAATAGATAGATTCTTAAATCAAAAATTGTTTGCCGCCAATTTCAGTACTAAATGTGTGTAAATTTCATTCAATTCAGTGATTCAAAAAAAAGAAAGTGACAAAAAATGCTTAGTAGGGTCATTGGTCTCCAATGACGTCACAACAATCTAAACATTTTTTTAATGATGTAACAACCTTTTTTAATACTATCTAGTATTTATAATATAATATCAGAAATGACGGGTAAAAATGTATAATTATACATATTGAAAATGATTGATTAACTACTTTGGTATTATACAGGAGCCATGACACGTGAGTTAAAATTCGGTAATAACCTAAATGTTTCAAGTGACAGTTTTTAACACAACAATAATCTGATAAATCCTTCCGAAATTAGTTACCCTGACTATTAATCATAACTAATTTGTAAGCTTTACTGTATTATTATTTGCGGACAGTGATGGAAGTAATCTGCAAGTCTTATGTCGACTTCTTGGCGGGAAATCGAAGCGTCATGTCTGCAGTTTTGTTTTATTTTCTAAAATTTGTGATATTTCTAACATTAATGTGTAATAACGGTGGATTATTAACCGTTAAGTGTTGGTGAACATACATGAGTGTTGGTAAATCAAACAAAACAGTGCAACATCACTTTTCAAATTTTCTCTCAAGGAGTCCATGTGAGATCTCAGTATAGTCCCACATCTTTACTGAGGACTCAAGGGGCTTAGGGGAGGGTATCTCATTTACCATTTATCATCTTTATCACCACTCATTCTCATTTACTATGAATTATATATTACTAATATATCACTTACTTGACACTGGCTAAATGTGCTAGACGCACGAAGCCATTATTTAAAATAAAGAAAGAAAGTCTTATGTCAAGTATGCCAGGATCAATTATCTAATATGATTGTTAAGGACTAATTAAATACTCATCAAAATAAGTGATATTGAGCTTATATGTACAATAAAACCAATCGTAATACACACAAGCCCTTCTTTTAAAGTTTTAGTGAATATTAATCTAACGGATTATATAAATTCGAAATTCTGACTCGAGTAATAGTTATTTAGAGTTTTCAAATTTTAAACGTGAACTATTTACGCACATATATCACTGCAATTGTAAACTGCATTACTTAATTTCAAGATAACAGTTTTACATTCTACAATTATATTAGTAGAATACAATTCAGATTATGCGGATAGAATAATCAATTGATTTACTTTGTAGTCACTCAGAGTATGTCATGCAATGAGTCCGAAAGATAGCTAGAATCCATATGATATACAGAACAGTTCAATAACTAGTGAAATAGTGCAGCGATACATAGTTGATAAGTATGTAATATTATATGACCGCCCATATTAAAAAATATGGGCGGTCAGATAAGATTAAAATAACCAGTTACTTGTCAAAGGTACAAAAATAATCTAACATCATAACTTTAAATAACTCATCATTACAAAATCTATTCTGTATTAGTTTTCAAAATATTTTATGTTATATAAATTATGAGCGATCTGTGCCGAGTAAATATCGAGTTATGATGTCCAACAGTACAACCACTGAGTACATACTTGTTAAAAAAAATAACAACTAAATCAACATAATAATCTTTTGTCTTAACGTGACTTACGATCACGACAGTACCCACGGTTGATTTAGATCCGGTAAACGATCATAGTCCGTCTTGAAGAGCACAAGCAAACATAAACGTGTTCTCGAATTTCTAAAGTGATCAAACAAAAAAGTTTCAAGCGGCTGTTCTGTACAACTTTTATGTAGCAACTTGATCATTTGAATAAATTTTTATTTTTCTTAGAATAAGAGTCTAATAGACTCAGCTAATAATTATATAAGCTAGTATATAATAAATAAAACATTTAAAGAACCCTTAATTCTGACGGAATACACAGTATCATCTATATTAACCATATAAAACCGAATTTTGTATATGCCGTCCTAATAAGGTCTTTATTATCCCAGCTATAAGACATCTAATCCAATTCTAATCAAGCCTACGTTTTACACGACGTCGTACAAATCTCATAATTATTATACACTGGCCTGCAGAACTAAGAATCGCTACTTTTAAAATCTTTGTTTTTTAAATTTAAAATGTTACCAATTTATAGTTTACTAGTTTCAAAGAAAGCTCCTTTTACTTTAAATCTCTAACTTCTATTGTTTAGAAGAAAATAAAATTTCGTAAGTCTAGTACTTGGTTTTGCAGGTTTGTTTGAAAATATTCATAGAACATAATATTACCTAAACTTAAAGTTCTCACGTGAAAGTTGCGCGTCTTTTATACTTAATTTTAAATATCCGTATGTATTATGTACGTGTAGTATTTAAATTTATTTTGAAATATGAACTATTTATTTAGATACTTGGGTGTCAATTGTCAATATCATTGAAATGCATTAAACAGTAAAGGGAACGTGTAATTTGACTAATGCACGCTGTTTATAACCTTTTGTTATCACTCGCTCCTCGAATTCTTTGACGAAAAAGGGGTCTCAATGTTTACAGAGGGAAGTGACTCGTCACCTTAACTTTTTTTTTGTTGGACGTGATAATTTTCACAGCTTGCGACAAAATGCTGCTTATAAAAAAAAGTAAGTTAAAAATTTTCATTGGGTCTCTATCTTATCTTAACTCTAAAAAGTTCCACTTACCACAGCCTATTAGAGTTTAAAAGGTTAACCTTTTTTAATGTATTCCTAGCACTTTTACGATGTACCATTTCATCTTCTTGTCATCAGTACAAAAAATAGTGGCGTTTTGTGTTTAGGTCTTTTCCCTGGACGTTTATTTCGATATCTTTAAAACCATTTAAGTAAATGTGTTACATTTAAAACTGCTTTGCATAACATTAGGTAAAACTGTGTCTGTAGTGGTGTTTGGTCGTGTGTGTGCTGGTTTTATTAGGGTTGAACTTTTTTAAACTTTAAGCTCAACTTATCTATAATCTAATGCAAAACCATTTTTATTCCTTTTCTCAAACACTATATTTTTTGTTTAAGAGAAACTCTTTTAAAGTAAATTAGTTGGAAAAACACAGACTTTTCTTGGAAATCTTAATCCAAAAAAGTAAAAAATAAAAAACGGTTTATTCTATTTTGGGTTTCATGAAACTCTTAAAAACATCGAATCAACTTGATTAGCAGTTTATTAATGGAACCTAGCGGCTGCCCGCGACTTCGGCCGCGTGACCTATAAAATCATTTTCCCATGGGTTAATAAAAATTAGTCAAAGTTACTCCTTATTACATCAGCTATCAGCCAGTAAAAGTCCCGTCAAAATAGGCTCAGCTGTTTCAGAGAATAGCCGGAACAAACAGACAAACATAACAATTGTAATAATATTTTTTTTAGTATTAATAGTTAAAAAGCGGATATTTTGATATTAAAAAAGGCACACCTTTTTCATTTATCCATATAGAAAAAAAATATTACGAAGTTATTTACTTAGTACAAAAATTGGTAAAATAAACTAGTTAATAATTTAAACCCAAATATTTAAAAAAAAAGTTTCAATATTTAAATATATTATTCATCGGAGAAATAAAAGATTTAAAAATAGAAAACAAAACATCCTTATTATTTTTGTGATTTTTAAATTTCAAAAAACACATTACTTTAAATGCTTTGTAGTGTGTAATGAATGCTATACTTTACATAATATTATGCTCATATAAATTAGACTTCAATTTTGTCTCTATATTGGAAGAGAAAACATAAATTATTAAAAACATACTTGACTAACTGTGTTCAAAAGACATAAACAATACGGTTTTATAGTTATTCGCGGAAAGTGACTTAAATAATGTGCAAACTATTAACACAGAATAGCTATTTGTTTAAATGTAAAGCCTTGTGTTAAGTGTACCTCGATGACTTAACAATCATTGTTAGAAAAAATTATGATCGTCTTACACGCTTTCATCTTGTTCATCTGAATAAATGCTATCGAGCTTTTATTTATAATAGAATAACAGGTATGGAATAATCTCTACTTTAATAGTGTAAGTGAATATGATATGATAGGAATTTTATTTCTAATATAATGTTGTAGATGTTGCATAATATTATAAATGTTTATTTCATAAAACTTTATAAGAAGATTTCAGTAAAAGCTCTACAAATGGCTATTTCGTTGGCTATTGTAATAGTTTCACATTTAAAAATATAAAAATTACACAAAAGAATTGAAAAAAATAAAATTAACTTACCGGCTCGAAGGCCATGGTCTCCTCAATGTATGTGCGATCCCGAATCTACTGGATCATCACTCAACTTTCACCGGCGGAAGGTCACCTCGCGAGCCTTAATCCTTTCATATCACACGCGTTATCACTCTAAAGTTCACTGAGTCATCGCGACATGCGACCGCGGGTGCAGGTGTGAGAATGACGGCCGGGGTAAGCCGAAGAAGCGGTTCCCACGCAAGAGAAATGCGCGCGAACAATGGAGGCTGGTGGTGCGCGCGAGTCGAAAGGTGGGCAAAAAGCGAATGAGCACAGGCGCGGCGCGGGAGAGCCCCTACCTGCTGACCCATTTCGATCGACTATTTTGTGGAATTTTCAGACCTGGCCGGGATTGTCCCGCACACACTGAGTTTTTTTAGGTAACGCTAGGCCACAAAATCAATTGTTATTTTTTATAAAACAATTATTATATGAAGTTGCTGACGACTGCCAGAAGACAGCTAGACTAATAAACTTGGTTTATAAATTATAAATATCAATGCTTCTTTTTAAATTTATTTACAAATGACTAAAGCATAATATTTATTATTGTGAGAGTAAGGGTCGATATTTCTTTCTATCTTCAGTAAACTTTCATTCATGGGATATTTTAATATTTACATCCAAATTAAAAATGTGTTGTTATCTGTGATTCACGACTTTACTTGTGACATTTCTCTTTACTAGGCTAATAATTTATCAGACTGACATCTATTTATCTAACGATTGAAAAATCACCCGCTAAACCAACCAAACAAACCACCAAACACAATTATTAGTGCGTAGTGTTTGTTCTACGCAGACAAAAGGAACACACAACTTTTTTTTAAAATCACACCAATTATTTAGTTTTAAGAGTACCATTTATAACTTGTGCTGTGAAAATAAATAACAAATGACAGTCTAATTTCGATCACTGGACAGTCGCTAATTTTATTGGAACTATCAAAGCCGGAATCTCTACAACTAAGGTGAGTGAAACGGCTCACAAATTCATGTGAAAAATATAACTTTTACTACATAGAGATGCATCAAAACTACTACAATGTTCCGAGAAAGTGATAGTCACAGAAGGGTCAGATTATATCTTGTAACTCGGAATTACCACAACGTATTGGGATGGGTCCAAGCGGGTTCGTCTAACCCGCAATTACTGACTTTTGAAATTCCGCAGGCAAATGGCAAGGCCAACAACTACAAGTTTTAACATAAAATGTCTGTCCATATTTCATTAGCCCATTGGGTTCAAAAAAATATAAACAACAAAAAAAAGTGATTTTAATTTGAATATTTAATTTAATTTGAATGCAAGGGTTTTGTATAGAAAAGCATTCGCAGCTTAAGAATGTTTTGTTTTCTGTTTAGTAAAAACTCTCTTCCCTCCATCTTTGTAGAGAACGCTAAATTGTATTAAGTTCGCCTTTCGTACATAAAAATAAAAAACACCCATTTTTAAAATAAGATTAAAAACACGGGGAATCCTACCAAGACCTAAGGAGCCCAAGCCAACCTGCAAGTGGTGCACCTGCCGATTAACGGACGAAGCTCTGGCGAACATAACAGTGCCCAGTAAGCGGGAATAGGCTCGCCACCTATTACGTGGGGCCAACTATATAATTGTCGAAGTGTGTGCGTATAATAAGCCTCTGCCTACCCCTTCGGGGATACAGGCGTGAATGTATGTATGTATAAAAACACATATGGGACTGTATTATGGCCACAGGGCCGTAGGGGTGAGTAAAGAATGCACCAACGACCATTCAATATCCATGATATTGCCCGATCGTTACATTGGCTAGAACACCACGGGTCTTGGCATTTTATAAAATGTCGTTTAATATTCATCAATTCACAATAGTTTTAGGAAACAGGACCAATATTATTTAGGAAGTATTTTATAGATGAAAAAAAAATCACGTCTCCTAAATCTAGAAGCGCTACTTCACTACAGCGGGAACCTGCTTGGAGAAG
This sequence comes from Musotima nitidalis, assembly GCA_949126915.1. Classification (NCBI taxonomy): domain Eukaryota; kingdom Metazoa; phylum Arthropoda; class Insecta; order Lepidoptera; family Crambidae; genus Musotima; species Musotima nitidalis. The sequence continues at coordinate 6,845,713 of OX421418.1, read as the reverse complement.
ACGTTGGCAAGAAACTCAGCTAGGTTGAGACTAAACCAGAACCAGAAGACAGAACTAGAACCCACGAAAGTCAATTCAACAATCATTATCATCATCCCAGACTTAATGACGTCAACTGCTGAACATGTCCCTCCAATATATATATTTTTTTTATTTATTTTATTTTATCCAAACTTATATCTATCTTTATATATGTACATTGAGCGATCCTAAAACGCCCTGAACCTGAATTTAACGCTCGGGCATATATAATTCGTATGAATATAGGCGAATTAATAACAATGAGGAAAATAAAACATATACGGAACCCTATATTAAACATTGCCCGACATTGCTTTTTTCTATGACCACGAGTGACGTAAGGCCACAGGGCCGCAGGGTTGGGAAAGGAATGCGCCTGCGGCTTAGACAAACGACCGTTCAATATGTAGACTAATACGATTATCATGAATAATATTTATTAATAAAAAAAAATGTGTTTATTATAAGTTAAATTTATGCATTAAGAACATCTTATACTTTTTTATCCATCATAGTTACTACGTGAGTATAAGGTATTGGTATCCACCATGAAGATTTTATCCCATTCCCATGGTAAGAGAGACATTTCTCATGTATATTCAAATTTGAAGCTTTTACAAAAATAACTCCTAATTAATGTTAAATTTAAGTCTTAGGATGGCTGAATATGGAAAAGAATTTTTTTAGAAGCGGCGATAACCCAAAGGCGAAATCCATAGCCTTCAAATTCAGAGTTACAGAGGATTCGACAATACTTTTCGAAGTTATGTGCATAATTATTGCTTGCTCCGTGCCTCGGAAAGCACGTTAAGCCATTGGTTCTCTGCTGTCATAAATATCTATGGCAGTTGTTATTAGGAAGTCAGTGCTTTCTAACATCGTTACAGATGGTTTAAGCATAGAATGAAGTTTCCCTGGGTTGCGAAAGTCAGACGACATTGTATGCTTGCTCCGTATTATAACTCAAATTCAGCCAAATCTGGTTACACCCTGGCCGTAAGTTTTAGTTTATTGCAACCGGGATAATGCTAGGATATGATAATAAAACGTTCCTGTGTTACCAAAACCCTTGTGTATCCTAATTTTAATACGAAATTTTTTCGCAACTCTTTTTCGGCTCGTGCAGTACGCATGTGGAATAAGTTACCGTCCGACATTACCAATAGCCCATCAACCAACCCACTACCTGTTGCTTTTAGAACAGAGCTAACACTTATTTAGAATGTATTTATTTGATAATATATGTTATTTGTATATGTTTACATTATACTTGTATGTATATATTTTTTTCTTAGTTAAGTTGTTGTTATTATTTTTCCCCCAATATTGTTATATTAATTTCTTATTTTTTATTATGATCCCACACACTAATCTCTGACACTTCTGCTAGGGTTGGCTGAAAGAGATTTCTTATAGAAATAAGCTCACCTTTGTACATGTTTTTTGTTACTGTGTTTTTATGAATGTTGCACGGAAGCGCTTTGGAAGACACGTTGGTCTCGGAGACGTGTTACTTATGTTGTCCTGATTATTATGTGGTTGTCATTAAGCCATGTGAAAAGCCCTATTAGGAATATTGAAAAATTCTAATAGCAAGGTGCCACACACCTGACCCAGTAATTCGCAGCTGGTTCTTCGTCGTCGCCTAAGACCTGAACCCCTCATACCTTGGTTCATTACCCATCTGAAATAGATTTTATGATTTAAATCATTATCAAAAAATCATTAACAGATGCTGGAAATTATTTGTTATACTCGTCACATAAAATCTAATTAACATCGCATGTTTAGACAAAATGTTAAACTATTTTAATTGTTGAATAATAGGTTTCGATTTATTAATATCACCTAATAATTTACCGTAGCAAACGTAATGTAGAGGAAGTCATACTGTTAACAACGTAATTACTGAACTAGTAGGTATAAATAATTGTTTGTAGGAAATGCATACAAACAACATGAAAATATTACCGATGCATTTAATAGCTCGTGACCACGGTAACTGATATAATACAAATTTATAAGTTGTTATTTTTGTTTTACGTGAAATATAATACAACCATTACATTGAATGGAAACATACCTGACGCCGAAATTGTTATCATATTAATTATAATTGTGATATTACAATATTAGTGTCAACTAATATTTAAAAAATATTTAAAGTCGAAATTTTTTAATATATCTGAAAAAAATCATCATCACTCTACAACTATAAGCAATCGCGGAATATATATGGGGTATTTTCGAAAGAACAAAGGTGTAAAAAATATATTTGGACGTCATTATTTGGACCACCTGTATATTAAAATTTTCTTTTCTTCTCTAATGTTGGATACATATCTCTTCGTATATTAAAATGGTTTAGACCTCTGACAGACAGAAGAACAGAAGAAGATAGGAACAGCTGAGGCTCAGTAAAGTCCCATTGCCACACTTCTCCTACAAATAGAACCCTAAAAGAATTGTTATATGATCACAAACTATCTGTTACCGAATAGAGAAACTACAGAATTAGTATACACATGAACTAGACGCGATTTAGGGAAATTGTTAAAATATCGAGCAGACACGTGTGTTATTTACTAAGTAAATAGAGAATAATTGTTGACATTCGCACAACGCTCTCGCAATCACGTAAGTATTTTACAATTCGACAGCGAATACAGACGATACTTTCAAAAATGATAATATACTTGAACTGCTTCATATTAGTAGCCCATGCACGCGACTTCGCTTGCATCGTATGTCGTCAATAATAGAAAAGTAAACATTTTTTTTATCGGCGATAGTATAAGATCTAGAGTTTACAGTTACAAATGTTTTCTCGATCATTATTTGTAAACCATAGGCTTCATTATCCCTACGAAAACTCCAATAATATAACCAAAGTTCTGAAATATTTATGAAATAACACACCTAAGCGAAGCGTGGCGTTATATATAAGTAAGTCAAACATACAAAAGACATTATCATGCAATTTCATACAATACAGGTTGGCAAAACAAATCGCACCGTGGGCGACGTGACAAGTGCGGTCATCCGCATTCGGCAGCGTATTTGCATCATGCAACAGTCTCAGATGCAACATGCATTATAATGTAGTTTTCGCTCCATCAGAATTGTACTAGATCTAGTCTAGATTCTAGATATGGAATGTTTCCAAAGCGAATCTACATGTTACGCAAAATGAAAATATTGCAGATATTTATCTAGGGTTTTCTGCAGGATTCAACTCATATTTAATATGTTATTCAAGAGAAATAACAAACGTATCTACACCTCAATAGAATTAGATAAGGTAAGCAATTTTTTAATTTTGAGAACAAGAAAACAACGCATTTTAACTAGATACCTCAACTTATAACTACAAATAAAAGATGTCTTCCACCACATTTGGAAGACATCAGATGTTGACAGAAGATGTTTTCCAAATGGGTAAAGTATGAGGTAATACGGTTAAATCATTAAGAGCTAATTATGGGACACTAACTAGTGTCCAATAAGTAGATGTCAAGCTCGAATCGGGTAACAGACTAAGTCATATTAGTTATTAGAAAAAATATTTCTATTAATCTGAACTTGAATGCAGTTTTTAAACAATTTTCTTATTAGACCCGTTGTTTTTCTTAAGACTACATCAGTAGGCTCATGTACCCCTCTCTAGGGAGATTCTTTATTAATTTATTAATTAATCGATCAGCAGATTTGTTGCTTCTGCTTTTTTAGGGTTCCGTAGTAAACAAGGAACCCTTATAGTTTCGCCATGTCCGTCCGTCCGTCCGCGGGTTAGCGCAGAGACTATTAACATTAGACAGCTGAAAATTGGTGTGGGTATACATATTAATCACGTCGACAAACCTGTAGAATAAAATTTTTAAAAATATTGTTTTGTAACGTACCTCCCCTACACGTAAAGTAGGAATGATTTTTTTTTCTCGAGTCTATCTTATCATGTTGGGTATCGTTAGAAAGGTCTTTCAAAAGTAATACGAGTTTCTTAAAACCATTTTTCGATTTAGGGATCCGTTTTCGAAACATTAAGCTTTAAAGTGGAAAAAATTGATAGAGTTCAGTATCCGCCCCCCCCCCCCCCCCCCCACCAGGTAAACGGTACTTTCAGAGTGGCTGAAACAATTCACAATAGTAGTATATATAATGAAGTTAAAAGGAAAACTATCACGGCTAAGTAGGCTTTACTGGTTTTCGAGTAATGGACGACAATCAAATAAATTTTTGTATTAAATGTATTAAAATTTCATTCATACCGTAGTAGTGATATCTATCGGGGAATAGCTGAACCTGTTCATATAGCGACATTATGGCAAAGGGTGACTACGGAACCCTATATTGCGCGTGGCCCGACACGCACTTGGCCGGTTTTTTATTTATATAAAATACTTATTTACCTTGAATAAGTATTTATCTTTGAATTGTCATCAGCTCCAATGATGAAAGATTTTGTTTTTGTAATCACATCACGCGTTATTGGATATTGACTTAAATGCTGTGAACATTGTTATTCATAGTGCATAATTCGCCGAACGATACAAGTGTGTCGAACGAATCTTAGATGAGGACTCCTGTCGAAACTTCGGAGATTGTAAAATATTTTCAGTAGTACAGCTAAAAGTAATCGTGTCACACCTGTGAGATAAAACGTAATAGGCAATGCCGCGGTGGCATATCAAAAAGTACGCTGTGACAAAAATGTGTAAGAGGTATGCCTCCTATTATAAATAACATGATACCTGACAGCCTTACTATTCCATTTGTGATTCTATTAACGATAAATTTTAAAACATTAGCTTGTGTGTTTTGCAAATCTATTTTGATAAATTGCATTATCACATAAATAAACATAGTCTCTGTTACCTTCGTCATAGAAAATACATTACTTGATTTGTGTTTAAATCATCATCATATTTGATGCCAGATAATGATAAACTTAAACATTAGTTTCTGTCCTTGACTTTAGACTGCACCTGAAGAAAAATGATTAATATTATATGTTGATTTGTACCAAAACTACCATCCTGTAAAACACATTGTTGGAACGCAATAAAGTATTGAGTATTGGGTTTATTATCTATACGTCTATAATTACTTTTAAACTTAATTAAATTAAGATTATATAGGGAATGGGGTAAACCCTTATGGCATGGTCCGGGTTACCCAAAGAGTATGACAATCTAATATCTATAAAAACATGAAAAACATTTGCAAATTAAATTAAGATAACATAGGGAATGAGGTAACCCCTTATGGCATGGTCCGGATTAGCCAAAGAGTATGACAATCTAATATCTATAAAATTTCAGTTAATTTCGTCCAGCGTTTTATTAATGAAAAACATTTGCAAATTAAATTAAGATAATATAGGGAAGGTTACCCACCCGCCCGACTGGTCTCCACCTTGTAGTGGTGTGGGGGCTGAGTACCTCCCGGTAGGGCGCAGGAGGCGCAAGGGAAAAGGTAACACCTAGAGATTGGGCCCGCTCAGCAGCGCCAGGAGGGTCTAGGCAGTGGGGGCAGGGGGCCCTGCTGTCTCACCATGGACCCTCCGCGAAGTCGGCCACACACGCTATGGTCGCACAGGGAGGTAGGAGGGGCGCGTCCACTGCGTCTCTCTGAGGAGATCCTCCCGGTTTTGGTCCGGGGGAAGTTGGCCGCAGGCGGGGTGTCAGAAGCTGCAACCCAGGTACTGGCCCCCGCCTCTTTCTCAACAAGCGGCGGGCGTCGTCGGAAGATTTTTAGTGGGTATTACTGCTGGCAGTCGTGTTTGCCGGTAGTGTCCCACACCCCCCTTTCGGTCCCCCTTTGGCCGGAAGGCAGTGCGTAAATGCATTTTGTTACCGACGTAAAACAAAAATAAAAAAAGCGAAGGTTACCCAAAGAGTATGACAATCTAATATCTATAAAATTTCAGTTAATTTCGTCCAGCGTTATATTAATGAATACATTTGCATTATATAAACTTTCACATGTATAATAACTATTAATAAGATAAGAAAGGTCAACTTGTAATTAGCAAGTCAGAAGTATATGTATTTGCTAACTTACAAAGACTTAAAATCCATTAACACCATGAGAATTTTGTTCTATTCGGAAGTAGCAATTACGCAGCGTGTGCACAACATCGGAAATTGCCGGGACTCTTTCCCTGAGACTGACGCAAGAGTTCTCAGTGATACTAAAGAAAAACAGTACAAATATACATCCAGTTAAGATTCAGTCTCCAATAAATACTAAAGACACGAGATGTGCTCGTATTTTAATAATTTGCCAGACCAATTTGACCTTGATCCCATGCTATGAGAGCTGACTCTCGACGACTATTGTCTGATTTCATTCACTTTTTACTCCATGTCGCGATAACATCTCGCTTTTGACGTACACACTCTGTCTTTGTTCACATTTGTATCATTATAAAGCACTACTTGAAACGCCGAACAACACGAGTAAAAATAATATTATTTTCCATGCTATGTATTATTGATATATTATTGGAAGTCTATCAATAAATGATTGTGTACTAAATCTGATTAATATTAGTTAGGAATTCTACTTTGGCAGGTTTGTAATATGGAGATAATCAAAGGAAGAAGGAAATAAAGGTACATCTGAAATATAAAATAATACTACAAAGTATAATATGGTTTAATTAAGGTTCAAAACCCAAAAATCTAACAACATTTAGGAGGTAATTATAGAAGATTGTGTAGACATGAGTCTAAATCCACCAAATCTTTGCAAATACCCTTATGCATTAGTATTATTTCTATGCATTATTATTTGTAAACCAGAAAACATAATATAATAAAAATATAATCGACGTAGGTAATAAGTTATTGAAACTGTTTCGTGAATCGGGAGTGACGAGAAAATAATAGGCCATAGAGATTTTCCTCCCTCCTGCAATCTGTCACTCAGTACAGCAACTGAATTCAGTCAAAACCGAAGAATGTTCTGAAAATATTCATATAAGTTTTAATGAACGCAACTACTTACTTGGCTGTTTTAATTGAATGCGTGCTCATTGGTTTCTCTGTAATAATATTAAGTGCTAAAACGTATCAAGTGCGACGAGTGAATGAATCAACGTACATGGTGACTGGTTTGCCTGAGTTTGATTATGAAAAAGCTTTCCAATCTAATAACGAAACCACAACCGGTAATAACGAGTTATCACTACAAAAGTATAAACATACCTTTGATGACATCCCTAGATCTGATTACAAAGTGACAATAGTTAGGAAGCAATATGGTCATGAAGTTCCTGCTTTACTAATAAAACAGGCAAGAAATAATTATTTTAAGACTTTCTACGCGACTTTTAGGAAGTCAAATGAAAGCCTGGTTCCAGTAAAGTATCAAACCTCAACGACAATAACAGACATATCAAATTCCGATTCTAATAGCAATATTCGACAAAACTATTATGATAGCAACCTAATGTCAGCTAGAAGAATTTCAGCAGCGGTGAGACAAGAAATTGAACGTATGACTGACTACAGAAAAAGACTTCCCGAATACAAAAGCAAAGGAATCGTCAGTAATCATTCCATTCACACGTTATAAATTTAAAGAATTAGGTTTTCATAGCCATAGACATAGCGTCTCTAAAGGGCCTGACGCCTCAGGTACATGCTTGAAAACTAAGGTGAAGTGTGTAGCAGGATGGCAATGTTAAAGGATACTTTTTCACGAGGCCTAACCCTTTACTCATAGTAAAATGAAATAAATAACTAATACTTTTTTGTATATTTTATTTTCGGAAATTGAATTAGATTACGTTACTTAATATTACTTAAGCGATGCAACGCAACAAATAAATTATTTATGCTTTATTAGTATAATTTGTATTATTACCATTTTCAAACACTAAATATTAATAATACTTCTTTTATATTTGTTTTCAAAATTACATAATTTGACACAGCTTTACCTATACAAATTGTTATTTAGAAATTACCCTGCAACTGTAGGGCAGGTGTAGGAAGTGGTGCATAAACTGCTTGTTGGGCTAAATACAGAAGTGGTTGGGCAGGTATATTCATATTGTATATAAGTGCCGTTAGTCGGCAAAACACACAAGTAATAAGTTTGGCATGTGGTGTCTGCACTGTTGGCAAAACGGCCAGCGGCAGAGCATGTGAACGTAGTAGTACAGTTGTATGTAGTTTCACAAAGAGTCGTAGTTGGGTCGTAAAAAGTTCCCGTCGGGCAAGTAAATGTAGTTTCTACAAAAGCGTTATCGACCAGGACACATTGTATGTAACTGGAGCAATCTGTAACACTAGGATCAGCTATATATCCTTCCACAGTACAGACGCTACTCGTTAGGGTGACATTGCATACATAATTGGTGGTGCAAAGCTGCGAGCTGGGGTTGAAGAGTGAAGTGGTCGGGCACACGTAGTTATATGACAGATAGGTGTTAGTGTTGGAGTTCAATACGCAGTACGTGTAGTTCTTGCACGTCGTATCAGTAGGCTCGGCGAAACGTCCGGCTCCTGTATTGGTGCAGTTTACTTGGCTATGAACCTGCCAAGCTAGACATAGCACCTGAAATTAAAGTACATAAATATATTTACATGAATGGATATGACAGACGTGTTTCTGGGACACCTTTATTATTCTTGAAGAGTATTAAACCGTCAAAATAAATAAATAAAATAAATAAATAATAGTTTTCTGACAATTACACCAATTATTTAGTTCCAACATAAGTTTGTAAACTTGAGTTATGGATACTAAATAACGGATAACATACATAAAAACCTAATATACATAGGAAAGCACCCAGACTATAACAAATATTCATGTTTACGTACACAAAGATTTGCCCTGTGTGGTAATCGAACGCACGACCACAGGAGCGGACTCGCCACCAAGCCAAATCGGTCGTCAATTTAATAACATTATAATTAATTTACAATAAAATCTGTATCATATCGTTCGTCAATAACTGACACTGTGGTAAAACTAGCCATATAGTTCTTGGTAGGGTAAGGTCGAAAATTTACTAAGGAATGTCTAGTTACTACATTTGGTATTTTAGAGCTACGAGCTCGAATTTAGGCGTCTGAACACGATCACAGATATATTGTAGGAACGTGAAATATGTTATTAGTAGGATGCCACACACCGACTGAAACGGCACTTGTTCCGTGGATGGAGTAAGACTTCATCTCTCTCATCTTTGTTCATAACAGGAGGCCCATGCATAATAATGGACATTAATGGGCTCAGTTAACGATAATGATCCAAAATCCTTAAGCACGAGAATAATAAATAAATGATAACACTTACAATACTTGCAGTGAACCAAATTTGGTTCAACATCTTGAAGAGTCTGGATAATACAGACGAAATGCTAACCTTATATACTGTGGCAATAATCTGGCGATAATCAGTAATAAGCAATTGCAATGATAAGACACTTACGACTATATAAGCACGTTGTTATTTTAATCTGCCGCATTATAGTCATTAAGAACTTTGTTAATTCGCTTGAACACTCTTAACGACTCAATAGATGCACTAATGCACAACTGGGTACCTATCTATTTTAAATGTTCAAGTATTTTTAAGGTTAATATTATTAGAAATTAACCTAAAAAGGTGATATTTTCACGTATATCTTTTTATTAACAAAAAATTGTCCCAAGGGTTCAGCGCGTTCATCGGAGTCCCCGATCGCTTCGTGGTTAGAGCAGTGAACAGGTTATCCAAAGGTCGTAGGTTCGATTACGACTCTAATTTTTCTAGTAAAAATGGTGTCTCAAAATAAATTAGGATAAATAGTGACTTGACAGACATGAAGTTTACCTGATGATAAGTTCGGAAAATTTACCGGAATTAATATAAGTGCATTGTGCAAAGAATCCCTAGACATCAGTGCCCCGTTTTACGAACGCTACAACTACAAGTTACAAGTGGAAGCCAAGCAACAACTTCTCTTAATAAATTACTAGACAGGACATACAACCACCCCTGTTTCCCCAAAGGGGTAGGCCTACCCCTACCCTACAGAGGCATATTTTACGCCCACACTTCGCCTACTCTATTGTTAGTTCCACGTCATAGGTGGCGAACCTATAGTCGCTTACTGGGAACTTTTACATTTTCAGAGCCTCGTCCGTTGATCGGCAGGTGCACCACCTGCGGGTGAGGTTGATGCGGGCTGTGAAGATTATGGTAGGATCCCTATACACCCGGTGTGTGGATGTAGTACTCGACAGTAACAGATGTTATTTAAAAGATTTGTTGCCAGTTTAGGATGTTTACAGTTGTAATTTTTACTTGTCACTTTCTTGGAACGAGGCCCTGTTCAACATCTCACATAGTGTAATAAATCATTTTTTAATAAAAACATATGAAAGGAAATATTTTAATTATGATAATTAATTTATCTAAGGCTTGAGCCAACAACAAACTGCCTACAATTCTATGTAACTAATTTAATGGGTAATCTTCAAGAGTGACTCAGGGCAGAAATACTTCACATTCCTTCACCGGAAAGTTGGTTGCTTTAGCTGTTTGTTTAGTTTAATTTATAAACATTTTTTATTTGTTTATTTATGAAAATTGCAAAATACTATAATATATCTACCAGTTCAAATTATTGTTTGTAAAATTTGTCTATAAAATATCTTATCGTTGTGCAGTTTGTATCGAACCTGGTATGATGGTAAACTTGGCAGCATTTCGAATGTGTAATTTATATTGGGTGTACAGGGATCCTACCAAGACCTAAGAAGCCCAAGCCAACCTCACCTGCAAGTGGCGCACCTGCTGATCAACGGACGAGGCTCTGGCAAACATAACAGTGCCTGGTAAGCGGCATTATAGGCTTGCCACCTATTACGTGGGACCAGCTATATAATTGGCGAAGTGTGGGTGTATAATATGCCCCTGCCTAGCCCTTTGGGGAAACAGGCGTGAATGTATGTATGTATGAAATTTATACTAGCTTGACCTTAGATGACTTACAATTGATTTAACATTTACGATATACAACGTAAAAGAATTGGATATGGACAGAACACAGTCATAATAATATTATATTCCTTTTAAACCCAATAATAATACCGAGATGAGGCTAAAATTTACAATAGGAATGTGCAGGTCATTTGAAATTTTACCTGGCTAATAGAAATCCGAAAATGGATTATCCTAATCCGACACCAAATCAGCGATAGAATTAAAATTATGCGGTTTTATTAATATTAGCAGTTTCACCACCATCTCAGCCCATTAACGTCACACTACTGAGCACGAGCCTCCTCTCACATACCTAGGTGCGAGGGGTTATTGGGTCATACTCCACCACGCGTACCCAATGCGGATTGACGGAGGCAGGTGGATGGCGTCCTACTGTTATAATTTTTAAAGCCACCCAAATAGGCCTCTAAGATGGCTTAACGACTACCATATTTAGTGATAACCGGGACCGACGGCTTAACGTGCCTTCCGAAGCACGGATTCAATACGCTACAATGTTTATTAATATATTAATGAAAAGAAAAAGACTAGTTATTTGCAGAGCAACGCTAAAACAAATGAAACGCAATTTTATGACTATCAACAAATTAACGTCTATCAATAAAAGTTCGTTTATCAATTAAATATAAAGCTTCAAAAGGCATCGGTAAGCCTTTTAAATAGAGTTTTATATTATAGGTCCTGTGGTTTTTCCTTTGTCCAACGTGTTTGATACCGCATGACAATATTAACATGTTTTATTAAATGTAGGTACTTATATAAATATGCGACACGTTTTATACAAATAACTATACTGAATCTAGGTAAAGCAAAAGTCCTATACAAAGAGAGTTATCTCCTTTTATCTAAGACAGAGTTGTATCATAACGTTGTCGATTATAATTTTACACTTTTATAGCATCATTAACTCTGGTGACCACATTACTATTTTTTACAATTTCATCACTTCGAGTAACTCTTATTTGAGTCTCTTATAAAATCCATTTTTAAACCCAAGGACTATTTTGAAAGTTTGTATTTCAATATCCCTAATTAGTTTTTGGCGTTGTTTTGCACTTCAAGCTTTGTGAGGCTAAGCAGATAGATGCAATACTGACTGACTGATCTATCAACATCAGGTCAAAACATACATAAATATATATGAAGAAGAATTAGAATAGTTTGCATTATTACGTTATGAAAAGGTTGATGATAACATCATAATAAACTGTTTTTTGATCTGATTCAAAAGCTAAGTTTTTTTTAGAAACCATATTTATGTTATGCCCTTTACGCATTGTAGTATACTTTATCTAACTAAATATCGGCTGCAACATGAAAGCACTATTAGACAATAATATAAGGAGGGTAGTTAAGTACCCGACTTAGAATAGGACCAAACCTTTTTTTTTATTTACGTCTGTAACAAAATGTATTTACGCACTGTCTCCCGGCCAAAGGGGGACCGAGAGAGGTGTGTGGGACTCACCACCGGCAGACACGACCGCCAGCAGTAATACCCACTAAAAATCTTCCTACGACGCCCGCTGCTTGTTGAGAAAGAGGCGGGGGGCCGGTACCTGGATTGCAGCTCTGACACCACGCCCGCGGCCAACGTCTCCGGGACCAAAACCGGGAGGACCTCCTCAGAGAGGCGCAGTGGACGCGCCCCTCCTACCTCCTTGTGCGACCATAGCGTGTGTGGCCGACTTCTCGGAGGGTCTATGGAAATCAACGTGGCATTGTGACTTCCCTGAAGGGTTGTATCGCTTCAGATGTCACTAAAAGTAACAGTATTACAGGCGACCACAGTGAGATTGAGTGGTATGTATGTTCGTTATTTTATTACCCTTCTCACACGGTGGAGGGTAGTTTCAATTATTGATCGTCGTAACGCCAAAAAAATACAAATAAGTATTGAAACCGAATTCTATAGACGAAAACTATTTTTTACACGGGAATAAAAACTCATTAGGTATCCTATTAAACTTATAAACACAATTACCCTGAAGGAATCCGACTATTTTAGATCATAATGATTATAAGCTATTAAGCTTACAGTCCGGTACTTAAGAGACTATAATTAAATGACATTATGCAGAATCAGATTACACTTTTATTAATTTATGAGTTTTATTCGTCTTCATTTCAGAAACGCATTTGTCAGTTTCATTTGCTTGCTTCAGACTATTGTTGAACACATGTATCCTTTTCGGGTTATTGCGATATAACTATTTGGCCGTCCAGGACAAGCTAACAGGTATGCATGCTCTCAATGATACTAAAATCACATTATGATCATATCATAAAATCATCCGGAAGGATTTCTGTTCGTCGACTCTCGTCTCCCCGTGAAATGAGAGGGGGTGGCGCTATCCTAAGCCGGTAACACAAGGCACTATCGGGTTGACCATTACACTATATTTTATTTTTGAAAAAATAAGTAATATGTTGGGACCCTGGGGGACTATTAAGAGCTGCATCTCCAAGAGCTTCTATCAACGACATGAAAGACAACTCGACTTTATGAAAAAAAATTCACCTTAGTGAAGCTGCCTTTGAGTTTCGCACCAACATTTTGCCAGTCACGAGTACCTACCTACCTACCTTTAACTTTCAGAATAATTTCTGGTTCGAGTATTTTAATTACATATTGTTGGTGCCCATTAATCGATAAAATTTTATAACAACACTACAATAACAGCTGCCTCTTATTATATCCACTGCTATTTTACGCGTGTCTCCTTTAGTTTCCAAAAGTTGTTAAAGCATTACATTTGTTATCTCGTATTTAGATGAAAACACGTAGTGAGTGAACCACTTAGTTTATTAATAATCTTTATTAGCTAGAATTCGTTTAACACAAATTGGGAGACGTATACTGCATATCATAAAAACTGGTTATCCATATTTAAAATGATAAAATTTGTGATTTTTGCGATACTGATTGTAAGTACCTTTAACAATGAGACAAATGACTAACGAGTATTTTTCGAAACATGATTGTGTGTGTGTACAGTACCGTCTGTGTATTTAGTGCGTTAAGGCTTTCAAGGGTTTTAAGATATTTTTTTGGGTTTTCTGTGTAACGTACTACACATAGGAAATTTGATCACTATGAACCAGTGAGGAGACTGGGATATTAGGTTTGTATGTTCCTAGTGACAGACTAAACAAACTGGAGTGAAGGAATAACGCTGTGAAAATTGTTTTCCGGGGATCTTTAATTTACGTACTAAAAACTTTGACGAAAACTTCTTCTATGATTTATTCTACATAATATTTATTAAATCAGAACAAATATTTTACCGTTATTACTGAACTATTGATAGGTGACCCATCATTAAATATCTACTGATTAGTGAGTTGTTCTTGAGATATGAATACCCCTCACCTTGCTTTGTGAAAATCTTAGTGCCTAGGCCCCCATGCAGAGGCTGTAGTGCCTATGATGAAAACATTATTGAGATGCTACGGTAGCACATTTGTAAATCCTAATAGTTTTCTTAATGACAACAAATGATGGATTAAAATATCTTTGTAAGGATTCCCGCGCAATATGCCCTGTGTAAGTTACGCCCTTACACAGGGCATCTTCAGGTAAGATAGGAGCCTCAGAACAACGATGGCGGAGAAACACGTGTCGTGTTGAATTGTTTCTCGTTTTTTCAGGAAACTATAGTTGCGCGGGAATTGTTACAAATATATTTTTAATCCATCACTCATTGTCATAAAGAAAACTATTAGGATTTACAAAATCGTTCAATGGATATCCGCAAAGTTACGCCTGAATCAATAAATTATTCTTTATGACAGTTCACGTAGAGACTTAACTACTTGGGTCTCGGTAGAGCTGTTTTTCGGTTTTTATTAATTACGGGCAGGCGGCGTGATTAACTCAGCATCTCGTCACTATTTCATGTTTATCATTCCTCGATATAATTTAAAAATCCACTATACCATTGAAAACATTTAAAGTTTTATAAATTTTCTAATACGTATTCTTCTATCTTTTTCAGGCCTTAGATCATTCTACCGTAGCTGATATCTGCACAGCCCCGGGAAAGTTTCCAAATGACCAAGTCGGCAGCTGCGAGGGGTATACCCTGTGTCTTATGGCTGGAGCCGGAAACTTTGCACAGTACAACCTTACCTGCCCTGCTGGCTTTATCTACAACCACGTTTTTAGCCAGTGCACCAACGACACGAGTTACCAATGCGTCCCAGACTTCACCTGCACGGAAAGTGGAGCTTTCCCTCATCCCTTGGATGACAAATGTACAACATACATCGCCTGTGTCAAAGGCATGAA
The DNA here is from genome assembly GCA_949126915.1 of Musotima nitidalis. Lineage (NCBI taxonomy): Eukaryota > Metazoa > Arthropoda > Insecta > Lepidoptera > Crambidae > Musotima > Musotima nitidalis. The sequence continues at coordinate 6,830,391 of OX421418.1, read as the reverse complement.
TACAATAATGACTGCACGATCTATAGCGTGTCCAGTGAACCAAATATTCAGCCCAATAACGGACATGTGCGTGGACTACAATGAAAGCGTGTACAAATGCTATCGTGACGAAAAACAGTCTTCAAATGTAGCAGAAGTTTTAATAAATTTGCTTGAATCTACCGGATCCAAAAGTTCTAGCACATGTGTGCAGCTTCCTTTATTTATAATTACTTTGTTTATTATTGTTAATATTATGAAGTAAAAAAAAGATACTTAGTACATATGGACTATTTATTTTCTATTGGTTGGTAATTGATGTTTTTTCCTGCTTAATTAGTAATCAAACAAGTTGTGGGTTCGGTTCTCAAACAGTACCTATTTATGTATGTTTTTCCGTTTACTATTTCGAGCCCTTTGACTTAAAAATTATAGCTATTTCTTATAGTTCATGATTATCCTCTTAGAATTTTCTACCTTTCTATTTTGTTCTTTTATAATAAATAGTTCAACCATTTTTTTCCAATTACTCCTTTAATATAGGTCTTATATGTTTGTAAGTTTTTATTTCATATCATTAATTGATTTATGGTACAATAAAATTATATAGGACGCGAAGATATTCGTAGTATTATTCGACAATGTCTGCTAACTAAAGACTGTGATTATTTGGATTCCGGTGTAGATGTTACTCCGATAAAAGTAATGCATATTTATTGTTCTCTCAACTTTAGAAACATGTACTAGGATATCATTAAAAGTTTAAAAGTTGTCTTTGATGATTCGTTAAATTGTACCACTTAGTTTTAGTAAAAATGAAATCAGACCACAAAGGAATTACAGTGGCAGTATTGTAGGTAGTAGAAATCTTTAATCATTTTCTTATGAAATTAAAAAGAGAACTATTACAAAATATAATGGACTTCTTGACCTGGCAGTTTTTTTTATTGGAACAAGAATGACGCTTCGGTTTACCCATGTCTGCAGCTTTTTATTATGAAGAGGAGGAAAATTAAAATTAGTTATCTAAAATTGGTGATTAATTAAACATTAATAAGTAATAACGTGAATTTTTAACCGTTATGTGTATAAAAGAAAGGAAAACTTTTAATAATAACAATGTACAAAAATGAAAATAAAAATAATATAAAACTGAAGATATCTACATCTCTACATGATTATGAAAAGGAATTTACTCAGCATGTGCCATAGCATCTAAGTGATGCCTCAACGCTAGTTTTCCGTAAATACCTCAACTAAAATAATATATAATATCTAAACAAAAAAATTACAATAAAAAGACAGGTATTAATTGCTACTAAGTAAATTTAATTCAAACAAAACTGTGCAACATCACTTTTTAAATTCTCTCAGAGAGGCATTTCATTTGTCATCTTTCATCACTTTATTATTTACATTATATTTTATCTGACACTGGCTAAATGTGCTGAACGCAAGAAGCACGAAATATAAAAAAATATGAAAATACATACTGTCACTGTCAGCTGTCAAACAAATCTGAATTTCTGAATTGTTACTATTGTTAGGTTATGTTTGTTCGTAGGGTTATGTTGGTCTAAATAATATTAACTTTACAATAATAAATAGCAGTAAAAAGTTTGATTTTATTATATTTCATTAAAATACTCTAAAACGTGGCCTCCACTTTAAGTTAAATAATGTACTCTACATTATTACTGTCACGGTAATTAATAACTTTTATAAACAAAATTTTATGCAGTACACAATAACTACTGATTTTAACCTGTAATATTTCCAGGCAGTGGTCAAGATACTCCTGTTTATGTCGTTTTTTATCTGGAGTCGAGGGTCAAAAGCTCCCTAAAAGTAGTAAATCTAGTGATGGCATCTCTCCACCACTACGAATTCCAAGAGGCCCTACTGATATATTACAAGCTCTAGCAGCTACGGTTGGAGCTGATCCTACGGCAGCCCATTATAAGTGAGTATTCAGAAGCAATAGCCTTATCTTAAACTTTAAGAAAAATCGGAGTAGGGGAAAACTCGTCCCAAATCAAACTGGTCCCAAAATCTAAATTTTATTTACAAAGTCAACATAAATTAATATGTACCAAAATTTTTTTCCCGTAAATGCTATCAAAAATCTTCAGTGTGAAACTTATTGGGTAGATACGATTAAGACAGCGACCAACAAAATTAAATTAAAATTTAAGGTTAAATTTTATTTAGGACGGATTGCTCCCTAACTCTAAATAACACTGCTTGTTTTAAATTTATGACATGGAACAGTATCAATTATTACTTTACTACAGTTTATGACTACGTTTTCACTTAATACAATGTTCCTTTTGCAGATATCATGATGATCCATACCTTATACCATTATCAAACTATAGAAAAAGGGCTTATGCATTATCAAGTGAGGCAGGTAGGAAAGCTGCAGCGTGGGTCCGAGATGAGCATTCAGAGCTGTTCTCATCAAGGGAATGGGATCCTCCAACAAAAATGAAGACTCCTTACCATAACGCAGACCCTCAAATTGAGGCATTTATGCCTAAACCGGTATACAATGATGAGAGCCAGGTAATATATTTCCACTATTAATTTAAAATCAATGCAATAAGAGTGTAAGTAAGTAAGTATTTCTTTTCCATCTTCTTAATCTAGATTTTTTAATAATGGCCTTTTTATTATTTATAATTATTTTAAGATACAAATTTAATAACATTAGGACATTATACATAATATTTTTTATTTTGTACTCTTCAACTCGTAAGAAGACTTATATTAAAAAATAGCCTGTTAAGAAATCCACATTTAAACATAATATATGACATTATGTCACATAGCATAATTATATTGAAAATGTAATTTATTTCAAAGGTAACTGTGGATGATTTAAAATACACAATCCAGAATGCTCTTTTGGAAGATTCCATAAAAATATTTCAACTCCTTGGAGGAGCTAGCAACATAGATAATGATGTAAAGCTAAAATTTCTTCAACTGCTTTGTTTCTACAATGAGAAAGAACCAGATTCCATGGAATGGCTAGAAGAGAGATGGTTTTCAGCCAATACTAGAGAGCGGCAAAGTGCAACTTGGAGGTAATACTTATTTTATGCTATTACTTTCTAAGTTCCTTTATGTGAATAAACATTGACAAGAGGAATATGCATCCTGTGTGAATTAAACTCAAACTCAAAAATTATTTATTTCATAAACTATTACATAGTACTTGAAAACGTCAAAATATAAAAAAAACAATCAAAATATTATTACACTGAAATCACGAAGCTTAGATTCACTTTTATGCAAAAAAACAATTTAAAAATAATAAAGTGTAAGTGAATCTAAGTGTCAGTTCCGAGCCACCGCTCTGTAAGAAGAACTGTCAAGAAACTTACAGGCTATGTATGCTCTTTTAAATTTATCCATTGGTTTGGTACTTGAATTACAATCTTCATTTGTCTATGAAGCTATACAATTCAATATAATATTACATTAACAATATTCATGTTTTAAGTCATTCATATTAGAATAGCCTGTATGAAACTGCAGTTTAATCCCAAGCATTTTTTTATCTGCCATATAATCTTTGACAGAATAGTATCACTTTAAAAACAGCTTGCGTTTTATTGTTAATTTATATTTATTTAGGCTTAATTGCTGAATATTTCTTGGGATTTTATTATAGAATCGCACTCATTGACCTTTAAATGATTTGTTGAGACACTGATTCAACAACTATATTAACCAAACCTGTGATCTAAGTATCTTTGATGGCAATTGTGTACCTGCAAACTTAGTGAAGCACTGCTTCTATCTAATAGACCAATGATCTGGTCAAGGCAGGCAATCGTCATGGAAAACAATTGAGAAGACCTATCTTCGAGGATGTTTTAAATTACATTTGTTTGAAGAAAATAAAATCTCTTCCCAAGTATTAAATTAAAAATTAAAATTAAAAAAATTAAAATTAAAAATTAAAATTAAAAATTAAAATTAAAAAAAAATTAAAAAAAATTAAAAATTAAAAAAAAAAAAATTAAAATTAAAAATTCATTTATTCAAGTTTTGGCTCAATAGAGCTCTTATGAATGTCATACTTATAAACTAACGCGCCCATTCACTGCGGGCGGGAGCTTGATCGTAAAAGAACGGGCAAGAAAATCGTCAAGGTTGGTTTTTTCTCCCGCCAGTCACAATTAAAATATATAATATTAAAACAATTGTGTTCTGCAGTCACAAGATTTGAAAAAAAAAGGGAGACAGAACTAATACAATAGAGCTCTTATGAATGTCATACTTATAAACTAACGCGCCCATTCACTGCGGGCGGGAGCTTGATCGTAAAAGAACGGGCAAGAAAATCGTCAAGGTTGGTTTTTTCTCCCGCCAGTCACAATTAAAATATATAATATTAAAACAATTGTGTTCTGCAGTCACAAGATTTGAAAAAAAAAGGGAGACAGAACTAATACAATAGAGCTCTTATGAATGTCATACTTATAAACTAACGCGCCCATTCACTGCGGGCGGGAGCTTGATCGTAAAAGAACGGGCAAGAAAATCGTCAAGGTTGGTTTTTTCTCCCGCCAGTCACAATTAAAATATATAATATTAAAACAATTGTGTTCTGCAGTCACAAGATTTGAAAAAAAAAGGGAGACAGAACTAATAAAATTATAAAATTACATAGACAATGTATGTAAGTAATCGTTATATTGTAAAGAGGGCCGCAGAACACAACTTTTATCATTGTAAATGTTACATCCAAGCGTTTTTGTCATTAACGTAATCATTAACCGTGTAATACCCTTTCTTGGTAAGTGATGTCTTAACGGTTTGCTTAAACTTTTCAAAAGGCAAATCTAAAATATCTTTTGGAATTTTGTTATAATATTGTATACCCTATAGTGTCATTGTCCTTGCTTTTAGGTTAGGAGGTTTAGCTGATACAATATTTACATCGATGGACCCAAAGACACCTGAAGCATATTGTACAATGATTCAGGGAATGGCAAAGTATTTTCAGGTATATCCAATTTATTAAGATCATTGTCCCTGCTCTTGAAAGTCATAAAAATAAATATTATCATCATACTCATTTAGCTTTTAAAACGAAAAGCACTCTGTTTACAGCACTGCAATCTGTTGCTTAGTGTGGGTCAGGAGATTATATCTCATAGAAAAACTGAGTAGGAAAAGTCAGTGGGTTTTCTATACAAATAAGATACTTGTATAATACTGCAAAATCGGTGGCAAATAGCATTAAAGACTTATAATCACAGTAATATCCAAGCCCAAAAAGACTTTTTTAAAGTATGAACGCAATCTATATAATTCTTCATTTTTTACAATATTAATATCAAAGACATTTGTAATTTGATCAATATTCTTTAACTAGGAGTTGAATTGTCGGCAGCCGTAATATTTTTTTATATCATCGTTTCTTTTTGCAGGCTGAACGAGCTCATGCTTTATGCCAAGAAGCTTTAGAAAAAGGAGTACCTTTATCAACAAGTGTGTTTAATTCTCTGTTGGCATGCATTGGATTTTTGAAAGAAGGGACAGCTTTACGAATGGATGCCCTCAAAGCTACGCTTGTACAAATGAATGAACTGGTATAGTTTTATTTGAATTATGAACATTGTTCTTGAACTTAGACATGTATTAATGGGACCGCGTTATGCCAAAAACTAGCTGTCCACAACCAACTTAGTTCCGAGATATGAGTGATTAAAGTTTGACAAAATTAAGCTTTTTATGGTGTGGGTTGGCTCCCCACTTTATTTATTTTTCAATAACTTGGGTTTTTGATGTCAAATGCAAATCGCATACTATTACACCAGATCTAAATTTTGGCCAAGTTGTGGCTTGGTGTGATCTAACACAACATGATCCACTCACAAGAGTTAGTGCAAACTATATCCTATTAATTATTTTCTCAATGCCGAGTCCTTTCTTAATACTTTTAAATTTTATTTAAATTTTAAAAGGTTTTATTTTTTATGTCACTAACTAGTCCCTTATTATAAGTCAACTATAATGTATTCTACAGTAACATATTTCTTTATAGCAACATTTTCGATTTTTTTATATGCTTTTGAAAAACATGAGGTGACCATAACCGGTTATAAATTACAGGGCTTAACTCCTAATGATGGGACACTGATATCTTGCTTGAGATCAATATCCGCGTGGGGAGGTGGTAAGAATCTACAACAACTAGCTCTTTCGATCATCGCAGAGTTCAAAAATTTCGGCATACAGCCTGGACTATCTGCCTACTATTATCTACTATGTCTCTTCTGCAAGGAACGTGAGTATATTCAGTGTCATTTAATTTTAATTGTTACTTTAAGATCTAAATGTATCTTTCAGAATATACCCTTTATGTAGGTTACGACGTAACTTCAAACCATATTTTTAATAGTTTTGCATTAAAGGTTGGTTGCAAATATCTCATTAGCGGCGATAGCCCAGTAGCGAGACCCATACCCTTCAACATCAGAGGGTCTCGGGTTCAAACCCTGGCATACATGACTTTCGAAATGATGTACATAATTATCGCTTGCTCCGTGCCTCGGCAAGCACGTTAAGCCGTTTGTATCGGCTGTCAAGAATATCAATGGCGGTTGTTATTTGGAAGTCCAAGCATTCTAATGCTAGCTTTCTAACCAAAAAATTATCTAGGTCGCAAACATCAGACGGCGATCGCACCATGTGATAACTCAATGAGTCAAAGGGTAATTCTGTGAGAAATTCAGTGAGCAGACCCTGGGTCCTATGCTTAAGTCTAGGGTAATCGGGATAATGCTACGATATGATCATCATATCTATACCTTCTACGTATAATATGTTAACTAAGAAAATTACATTTTTGCTTTGTCCCATAAAAATACCTCTTTTTAAATATCATAAAAAAATGGTATTTTTTAAGAATATTTAAAGGAGGTATTTTTATGGTAAATAAGCAAAAATCCCATTTTCTTAGTTAACATATTATACGTAGGAGGTATTGATATATGTCATATATAAACATAAGCTTTATCATTTGTTAAATTATATTGTAATAATATTTATTTTAAGGTGGCCCTCGTTTTGATATAATGACTCCAATACTAGATGACTTAGAACAGAGACAGATATTAGATCCTATAGAAGCGAATGATACGAATTTCTTCCTCACTGCGATGGGAGTATGCAGTGACCATCTACAGGTAATTAAGTTTTATCTATGAAGCTGGGCAGGCGGGTTCGTCATTACAGTCGAAGATGCAGCCAGTGCAGGATGACGTTCCGGCCCATCATCAGGTAGGATTTCTCTTCGACTCTTACGACTCCTATAGAAATAAGAGGGGGGGGGACTATTCTGGGCCGGTATCACACTTAATTTATATCATCATCTCAGCCCATTATCGTCCCACTACTGAGCACGAGCCTCCTCTTACATACCAAGGTGTGAGGGGATTGGGTCTTACACCACCACGCTGACCCAGTGCCGCTTGGCAGAGGCAGGTGTATGGCGTACTGCTGTTAGAATTTTTCAAGCCGCCCATGAGGCCCCATACATGTCATAGCGACTACCACATTTTGTGATAACCGGGACCAACGGCTTAACGTGCCTTCCGAAGCACGGAAGCGCTCGATATCAAATGCCACACAAACGGTCACCCATCCAAGGACTGACCTCTGTAAACTCTGCTGTACTTCGGTAATCGTTTCCGACCAACGAGCACCGCAAAGCTACGAGCGCTTCATTTATAATTATTAACGCTTAATTTATATCGGTATCGACTAATTATTACAAAAATGTAATAATTAGTCTCATAGAAAATACGCGCGTCCGCTCGAGGAGTTTCCTCTCGTTTTGCGCTGACACATAATAATTATTTGTATAATTAATTTGAATCTTATGGTGGCAATCACTTTACGTTTAAATCAACATGATAAATAATATTACTCTTGTACAGGATATAAACATGGCAGAAAGACTACATAGACTTTTGATGAAAGATGACAACTACAAATTGGTTGGTGACGCGTATAAAGAAAGCATTTATTACAGGCATTTAGTCACAGCTGCATGCAGGTTAGTTTATGTTTTATTTATTTAGTTAACAATTTAAGCACTTAAGGAACAATTTTACACACAAGGAACATACACAAAGACAGAAGTTATGAAAGACATGTACAACGGCACTGTTTATCCCTAAAAGGAATTTCTTCCAGCAGACCGAAGAAGGAAAAAACATATACAAAGTAGACACGTGCACAAAATACGTTACAAAATAAAATAATATGTTCATGTTGTAAAAAGTCTTAGTTCAAAGCAGATAACTACATACTCTGACCAGCATTATTATAATTTGTTTTTCTAAGACGATACCTAGAAAATAAATAGCCTTAAGGTTAGTGAAGGTCAAAGTCACGAAAAATTGTTCATGGTTAATATGAAAAAAACGCTTTTCTTAAGTTTTCTCTTTTAAAACTGCGTCAGCGCTCGTGGTCCTAACGCACACAGAGACGCGGTCTGTTGCGCGCGTTTCATTGCGTGCACCAAAAAGAATAATCGTCTCCCAACAATATATTTCGGTTTGGCTTTTATTAGGGACTGTTTTTGTTTGAGAAATTTATGCAAAACTTTTAAGGCTTTTAAGAAGGCAAAAACTGAGCTGTGGAACATTAATATTAACTGATATCAAAATAACCGCTGTGTGAAAACCGTTCCAGAGCCCCGTTTATACTATTTTTAGTTATAATTTAATGTTTATATTTTATTTGTTCAACAGACATGCTCCATTTGAAAGGACCACTGAACTTTTAGATACCTTAGTTCCCAACGTATATGTTCCAGAACCATCTGTTATGGAAGAGGTAAAATCTTTTTAAAGTCATATGTAATTTAACGACCGATATTAAGTGTAGGTCAGTATATCGCACCCTTATTACGAAACCGTTACTTAACGAAATTATTACGAAAATAATTTAATAACTCGATCTTTTTAAATCAATAAATCGCGTCTCCTGTAAAATTTTATTTTTCGTTTAGGAACGGTGGGTGCGGATAAGGGTGCGATGCGATATCTTCACTCCACACTGAGGTCGTGGGTTTGATTCCCACACAACTAATCTTTATGTGCATGAACATGAATACTTGTTCTGGACTTGGTGTTTCTTAAGTATGTTATGTATGCAGTTTTTAAGTATCCATGTATGTGTATCTGTTATTAGTTCTTAATGATACTAAGCTTGGAACTAAATAATAGAAAATTATAAATGTAATATTTCTAATTCCAGATAATTAAAACATTAGAAGTAGCAGGCGCAGGAGATCGATTAGCCCAGGCGTGGTCGCAGCTCGTGGTGTTTGGCATAGCGAAGCGTACTAAACTCATAGAAAGACTATTAAATGCCATGTGCAGTTGTTATGAATATCAAGGTTTGTGCGTTTAATCACGATTTCTTTTGTATGCATCTTATGATGACAATAGGTTGTCAGAAGTGTTGGTATTTTTTTACTAAACCCTTAGTTCGGTAAGTTAAGAAAAACTTAAAATGTATGCAGAGAGGGTTCTAAATAGCTGTTGAATATAAAGCAATCCGAATTGGAGCAGCGATAGCCCAGTGGTAAGGCCCCTTGCCTTTAAATTCAGAGGGTCTCAGGTTCAAACCCTGGTGACGCACTTATGACTTTTCGAAGATATGTGCGTAATTATCGCTTGTTTCGTGCCTCGGAAAGCACGTTAAGCCGTTGGTCCCGGCTGTCATGAACATCTATGGCAGTCGTTATTAGGATCTCGGTGCCTTCTAACATCCTGACAGCTGGTTTAACCATAGAATTATATTTCCCTCTGGGTTGCGAAGGTCAGACGGCAGTAGCTCCACGTAATTACTGAAATTCAGTCAAATCTGGTTGAACCAGTGAGCAGACCCTGGGCCCTAAGCTTACGTCTAGGGCAACCGGGATAATGCTAGGATATGATGATAATATAAAGCATTCCGAATGAGACCTGACTGGTCATGTGTGGCTTAAATCATATGGGATATTCGAATCTTAAGTTATAGTAAGCGTTGCAGATATCCTACCCAGTATTCTAATTTATTCATTTATTTTAGCTGAGGACGTAAAAGCAAACATTCGAGCTGCAGCGGTTGACATTTTGAAATTCGGTCAAGACACTGAAGATATGGTGGATAACAAGGAAAAACGGATGCCGCAACAACAGTAAGCTGTGCATAATATTATAAAAATTGCTTAAAATCACCATTTTTTAGCGACCGATTTGGCCACCAGGCGAGAATACCCGCATTCTACCTCTAAAGTCGCGATTCCAACTCACACAGGACAAATCTTTGTGTATATAAACATGATTTTTTAATCTGGTCTGGGTGCTTTCCTATGTATATTAAGTATGTATGTACAAAAAAAAAGTACTTATATATGTTATCCGCTATTTAGTATCCATAACACAAGTTCTTAATGATACTTATCCTTGAACTAAAAAATTGACAGAAATATTTATTTTATTTATTACTTTTTTATTTAAATCATACATACATATATTCACGCCTGTTTCGCGTCGAAGTATTATACGCCCACACTTTGCCAATTATAAAGTTGATCCCACGTAATAGGTGGCGAGGCTATTGCCGCTTACCGGGCACTGTTATGTTCGCCAGAGCCTCGTCCGTTGATTGGCAGGTGCACCACTTGCAGGTGAGGTTTGCTTGGGCTCCTTAGGTCTTTGTAGGATCCCCATACACCCTGGTAGGATCCCCATACACCCCCATATTTTCATCATCTTAGCGCAATAATATCCTACTTCTAATCCCAGGTCTCACAAAATTAGGTGAGAGGGATTAGGTCATACTCCACCATGTAGACTTATTACGGATTACTGGATTCAGTTGTGCGACTTAGCTGATAGACTACCACATATAGTGACAACCTGGACCACCAATGTAACGTGCCTTCGGAAGCACGCCAGCGCTAGATATTAAATGCCATCGAGACAACCAAAGTACGACTACTTTTAGTTGACGACAACAAAAAATATTATCATGATATGTTTCAAGATTATTCGAGGCTAGGTTTTTAATAATTTACGATTTTGAATATTGACTGTGACCGCCAAATGACCGACAAACTTTTAGCATTTAAACTGTTAGCTCTAGAACCCTCTTTCATTTCTAACAGGTTATCAGCGAACGCGGTAGCAAACGCAATTGAGCTATGTTCAGACATAAAGGACAAGGCTGACCCCGCGTGGGAGAGCGTGTCCGCTGGAGTTCAGCGGTTGCGACGTGACGAAGCCGCTGGAGTTCCTGCAAAGCCTCAAGTATTGGCGGACATTGCGAACCGCGCCGCTCAGTGCGGAAAGCATGGCATCGCTGCTGTAAGTATTTGTGGTGTAGCTTTAGCAACCTAGAGTGTAGGAGTTGAAGGGTCAAGTAGGTAATGTGTGACCGGGGGTGAGAGGGGTGACCAAGCCGCTGGAGTGCCATCAAACCCTCAAGTATTAACTGATGTAACGAATTACGCTGCTCAATACGGAAAACATGGCATCGCTGCTGTATTTGTATATATTATCGCTTTAGGATGACTTTTAGTGTAAGAGACCTATTAGTTTATCTTAGAAATAAAAAAAAACTTTTAACGCTTTTCCCCTTTAGAGCACCACAAAAAACACGTTACCCACATTTGCAAGAACCTCTGTTCGTATAGGAAACCCGCTCGGTTCAACACACTAACAAAGCGAATTTCCTATACGAGCGGAGCGCGGTGCATTATTCAAACCGTCTTAATAATATATTAGAGGAAGCAATGATTATCGATTTAGGCTGTGTTTATCATACAAATTATTCATTAAAGGCTATCGTGCAATATCTCGCGGACTGCGGCTTTGAAGAGGCAACACCAGCTGCAGTCGAGACTTTGAGTGTAATGCTCAACCGGCCTGCTCAGGAAGTGGAGGCCTTGCTACAGCAGCCGCGTGGACCCTTGGAGACCAGTCTGCACCCTTCAGCTCTTGCCGTGCTAGACGCGTACCGCTCGTGAGTATAATAATTATATGTGTATTATTGAGCGTGATGCTCAACAGACCGGTTCAGAAAATGGAGGCATAGCTGCAGCAGTCACGTGAGTCCTTTTTTATTTTTTTTATTTTAAATAATGGCTTCGTGCGTTTAGCACATTCAGCCAGTGTCAAGTAAGTGATATATTAATAACGTATAAATCATAGTAAATGAGTGGTGATAAAGATGATAAATGAGATGCCCTCCCCCTAAACCCCTTGAGTCCTCAGTAAAGATGTGGGACTATACTGAGATCTCACATGGACTTCTTGAGAGAATTTGAAAAGTGATGTTGCACTTTTGTTTTATTTACCAACACTCATGTATGTTTACAACCACTCAATGGTTAATAATCCACCGTTATTACACATTAATGTTAAAAAATATCACAAAGATATGACGCTTAACTTTCCCGCCAAGAAGTCCCGCGTGGGTGGGTCCTTGGAGACCAGCCTGCACCCTTCAGCTCTCGCCGTGCTAGACTCGTACCGCTCGTGAGTATAATCATCACATGTGTATTATTGAGCACGATGCTCAACCGGCCGGTTTAGAAATGGAGGCCTAGCTGCACCAGCCACGTGTGTCCTTGGAGACCAGTCTTCACCCTTCGGCTCTCGCCGTGCTAGAGGCGTAGCGCTCGTGAGTTAAAACGTCACACAAGTGTTTTTACTAACCGAGGAACCGAGAATTGGCAGCGGCAAGTATGCTTCATCAAGCTGTTAGATTTTTCAAGCCAAGCGGCTTGATAAATAAGGCTTCTAACTTTGCATATCGGCTACCACTTATATATATTCTTTATTGCATATACAAACATAGTTTAACAGTACAAATGCAAAGGTGAACTTAATTGAAATAGGGATTACTTGCAGAAATAACCAAGACTAACTTATAACGGTACCTCTCGAACCACGGAAGCGCTCGACATGTCGCATGCTTAATGGAATAGTGACTTAACTTAAAAACTACGATTTTTGGGACATCAAAAAAAAAGATCTTCTAAAGAATACTTGTCCTACTTGTAAGCGCATTAAATTGATACTGATTTATTTATTTATTAGTAATTTTGCTTGTGTTTTGAACGTTTGATTAACATTGATTCGATCTCAGTAAGAAATAGAAAGACTGTGTAAAGTACGCAACTCAAACCTGACCTATCTACTAATGGGTTGATGTTCCTTTAAGCATGTCACCCAAGGCCTAAACTCTGTGTACTCTGGCTCACTTCTGGGATGGTTTGTAGCGTTTGAACCGAATTTAGTACAGGTCCTATTCAATCGATGTTTTTCTTTTAAAAAACTCGCTTGACGACCGATTTGGCGTGGAGGTCATAGGAGGTATACCTGCACTCCGCTCCTGAGATCGTGGATTTGATTCCCACACTGGACAAATCTTTGTGCGCATGAATATGAATATTTGTTCTGATCTGGGTGTATCCTATGTATGTATTCTTTCATAACACAAGTTCTTAATGATACTTACCTTGAAGCTAAATAATTGGTTTGATTGTGAGAGGATATTTATTTATTTATGATTATAATATAATCTGTTCCTTTACCAGATCAAGAAGTGGGCTCCGTCCGAAGGATTCAGAAAGCTCTACGAGTTCAGACAGTGACAGTGAATCATCCTCAGATGACGAGTGATTGCCATACCAGAGTATTAGTTAGTAGATTTTTATTATAAGACTTGTTATTAAAATTATTTTAGATCATTGCATTTACATGAAATTGTTTCATTTATTTCCTTCTAAAAACTATACACAATTATAAAATAAGATATAAACAATAAATGTTATTAGTGTGCCAATAGTGTTGTTGCGATAGCGATAGCTTCACTATCGATAGTTGACCTTGAAAAAACGTCGATAGCGCGACTATTCTATCCAAAAAATCGACATTTTGCAATACGATCGATAGTATCGATATTAAAAAACATGCAATATTATTGTATTTCGTCGATACTATCGAATCTATCGATACTATTGTACTCCAATAGTATCGATAGGTTCGATAGTATTACGTAAAAAAAATCGATATTATCAAACTATCAACGATATATCGTCGCGTGTCGATAGTTTTGTTTTAGTTACTATCGACACGTTTTCGAAACTATCGACTGGAAATAAAACGTAACCTGGTTGGTAACACCAGTGCACAATACATTTACAAGATGATGATTGTCGCGCCCAATAATATTTCAGTTACCCTCTTCATGTAAAATTTCACGGAAGTAGTTGAATTGAACGATTGTAGATGAGCTATCAAGTAATCTTTTTAATGCAAGTAATAGTATCGTGAAATGTGAGACTATCGATGGGGCAAAACTATCGATAGTATAGAAACTATTGAAACTATCAATAGTGTTTGTGCTAATACTATCGATAGTATCGAAACTATCGATAGCGTTTGTGTTGATACTATCGATAGAATCGATAGTATCTATGATTACGAAAAATATTACATATTTTTAACAATCGATAGTATCGATTGTTAAAATATTTTCGATAGGACTATCGATAGTACAACTGAATTTCGAGGTCACGATAGTATCACGATACTATCTATCGCTATCGCAACAACACTATGTGCCAAATTGGCGTCTAAATTTGCGGGAATCTTCCGAGTATGTGTCATTGAAATACTAAGAAGTCATTATAAATATGCAGTTTTCGTATGTTCTGTGTAAATGTAAAAGATATCGTTTCGTCTAGGCATATACTAAAAGAAATAGCTGTAATTTTCTTTAAAAAGCATAACTAACAGCAGTTTAATAATAAGGACATTTCGCACTGCGTCATCTAGCTGCAAACAAAAAAGAGGTTGCACTAAGGGTACCAGATAACTAATAAGAATACTTACTTCTTACATACTTAAATACTTACAAAAAAAGATATCACACGTTCACATTCACATAGCTTTGTCCTGACTTCATATCGAACCTACATATTTTACATCAAGATATAAAATATAAAGTTATTGTTTTGATTTGATCAAACGGATATTTTTTTTAATTGACAATTTTTGCAGATATAAAGAAAGTGTTTATGTTTTATTGTTGTTTTAAGCAGAAACTAATTTGTAATGTTCGATGTTGCAATACACTTTGTAACAGAAGTTTCTTTTTACACTACAATGTTAACGTGACTACTATGACCAAACTACGACCGTTATATTGAAAACAATGACTGCCTTCACAAACCAAATCTGTAAAAACATACAAAGAGGTTGACACATTGGTCCAGTGACCCGAATTCATTTCTCTAAGTACACTGTTCTACGGTCGTCTCACAACAAACTTAACTTGTCCCTTCGAAAGAAAATCTTATTACAATGCATTACGGTTGGTACAAATATCGGATCTACTATTTATCTGCGGACCATTGGACTCTGAGGTGTTAAAAATGTTAATTGTCCAAGAGTCAAAGAGTAAACATACTCCGAATTTCTTCGCCATTCAAACGTAAGACGTCTCGCGATAACCTTGACTGAGATAGTGGTGCATCGGAAACCATGTTAAACTTGAATTTTGTAATTTTATTATTGGTAAGTGATATCTTTACAAACCATTTTTGTATAAACATGTAAGAGCATAAATGGAGCGAACGCTTTTGTTTCGTTTTCAAAGAAAAATGAAAAATATGTCTTAATTAAATTTGAATACATTTTACGTTTACAACTACTAGTCTATATGACTATAAGTATACCAATCTGTCTTTTAACGAAGCGTATTTTAAAAAAGAGCGGGGATAAGGCTACTGGGCAGTGGCGAGACCTTCAAATTCAGAGGGTCTCGGGGTCAAACCCTGTTAGCGCCGAAGTCATGTTCGTAATAATCGCTTGCTCCGTGCCTCGGAAAGCACGTTAAGCTTGTTGGTTCCGGCTGTCATGAACATCTATTGCAGTCGTTATTAGAATATCTGTGCCTTCTAACATCCTGACAGCTGGTGTAAGCGTAGAATGATGTTTCCCTCTGGGTTACAGGTCAGACGGCAGTCGCTCCATGTAATAACTAAAATCTGGTTAGACCAATAAGCGGAGCCTGGGCCCTAAGGTCTAGGGCAACCGGGATAATGCTAGGATATGATGTATTTTAACAAGACCTGAGTATTATTAACTTTTCATTTAAAAAAAATTCTACTTCCCTTTCAGGCCATAACTTGTAGTAAAGTAGGTGCAGCTTATTTCCACACAAAGAGCTTTACATGCGGTCCATATGGGTTCATTTGTGATGGTTATTCCAAGCTGAGACTCTGTGATGAAGATAATTTACTTGGCCCTCCGTTTCTATGCCCTCCCAATACATTGTGCAATGAAGATTCCAGTGACGTGTGTGAGACCACCATGAATTACATTGATCCAGGCATACGAAAAACTGTCCGTTGTCATAGAAACGAGCGAATAGCTGATCCTAGCGTCCCGGACTGCAAAGGCTATATTCTATGCATACCAAACAAAAACCGCTTTCAAGGAATCAATTTCAAATGCGCTGGAAACACCGTTTTTAATGGAAACACTAGATCTTGCACCACTGCTGAGAAGTATAAGTGTCCAGTTAGTAATACCTCTAGAACCAACATAGAGCTTTACATCAATGATAATCGTAGTGTAGACAGTGTCAAAGATAGAACGGCGACCCGGGAAAGCAGACCAATTGAGTGCAAGAACTACAAGTTTAGTGTCACTAATGATGATGGCCCTGTGCGCGCTACCTACTTCTGCCCTTCAAGACCAGTTCAGGGAGAGACCTCAGTCAGATGCACTGTGTTCTCAAGCAAATATTGTCTTACGCTTGAACGAGACAACGAAGACCAGTATAGCCAAAATGTATTAGCCTATAGAAAACCACGCGGATCATAATGTCGTAAAAATGTACTAAAAACTTAAAAGTTGATTATGATGAGTAAACACAGGGCTGAGTAATTAGATCTTTATTAAAACTTTACTATTTATATTAAACACAAACATATAAAGTTTTGTTTTATTACTTATAATACCTTAATCTCTCTGAGGCTCTTGCGAATATTACAGATCTCAGTAAGCGGCAATAGGCTCGCCATTTATTACGTGGGCCCAATAATAAAATCGGTGAAATGTGGGCGTTAATTATATGTCTCTGCCTACCCCTTCGGGTAAACAGGCGCGATAGTATGCATGTATTTATTCCTTAATCTATTATTATACCTACTTAAATTCAAATTTATGAATGAGTACAAATACAATGTTTAATTGAAAGAATGAGCTGATTCAGTGCGCAGTGATAAAAGTTTTACTTACAAAATTAAAAAGAAATTTTTGCTTATATACAGTTGAATTTAATACTAAAGTTGTTATTAATTGATTGTTTACTATAAAAACCAATTATAACACACTTTCTAAATTCAGAACAGTTAATCGTATAACTTTTCGTTCTTAGTTCTTATGTCTTAAACCTTTGTACACTTAAATACAAATTAGCACTCATAGCTCTCGGCGCTCACACATTTCTTTTTTTCTTTGTGAAATACTTCATCGCTGTCACATTTCTTCTTTCTTCTTCGATATTCGGATTTCTTGTTTTTCTTGCATACATAATACTTTCTACATTGACCTGGAATTGCAAACTTTCCTTCTTCTGTACATTCAAATTCTTCGGCAGATTTATTTTTATCTTTTTTATCACTTTTTTGTTTGTCGTCTCTATCATCATGAGCACTTTTCTCACTCTTACTTTCAAAAGACACTGACGATTGGTTGCTGGCCTCAAGTTTTCTTGAAACACATCCAATCGACGTCTTGTTTAAGAAGTAACCTTTCTGACATTGAAATTGAAATCTAACAAAACCATTACCACTACTGACGCATATGTAATAAGAATTTTTA
The DNA here is from genome assembly GCA_949126915.1 of Musotima nitidalis. Lineage (NCBI taxonomy): Eukaryota > Metazoa > Arthropoda > Insecta > Lepidoptera > Crambidae > Musotima > Musotima nitidalis. Next base: position 6,812,488 of record OX421418.1, on the reverse strand, counting down.
TTTAGGTTGTCAATAAATCTATCAGCTGAATTGCATTTCAATTCATTATTTCTAACACATTGCGAAGCGTTCTTAGTGCATTGTTTTTTGAGGTCACTAAATACAGTATCTTTGGGACACCTACCGACAATAGTGTTATTTTTACTAATACAAATGTAAAATGTGTTACAATCTTGAGAGTTTGAATACCTGCCTCTATTTTTATTCTGACAGAAGTGTCCTAATGGGTTTGTGTTATTTATTGAAGAAATATTCAAATTCAAAAAATATGACGAAGTTTGGTTTTCTTTAAATGACAACGTGTTATTTAAACTTAATTTCTTGATGACGTCGAATGGCGTACTTGTATTTTCATTTACAATATTAATATCATTCTTGTATATAAATCTTACTCTATCCGACATTACTTTTGGTGAATCTGTGTATTTTTGTTTATTCGTTTTGCTTAAATACTGATGATCTGTGATTTTAGAAGCATTCGTATTTTCATTAGGTAAGTCACTCTGCTGATTATGAATGTAAGTTGAGTTGTTTCTTGACAACTTATCGTCTGTTGTAACTTTATGTTCATTATCTGACGGTATATCAGTGGTTCGGACGCTATTTTGTCCTATATGCTGGATGAAGTTGCCTGTCCAATTATTGTAACTTGTAATCACCCTTATTGGCATCCCAGATTCATCTAAACTTAAATTCTTGCTATCAGTATTTTTTAAGTTATCAGCAGTTTTCCTCAGACTCCATTGGTTTACATACTCTCCCTGGGATTTATCACTAACATTCTCTAACTTTCCAAAAGCGGTAACATGCTTCGATTCATTGAAATTTAGTTTATTGTTTTTATTTGGATCAGCGGTAGTATTCGAAGGCACATTTTGAACATAAACAGATTTCAACACATTTTTAGGAGGTTCCAAAACAGATATTTTCTGTACCGGTGTTGTGATATTTGATAATATATAAATAAAGCTCTCAGATGTATTTCCTTCTGAAATCTTAGGTTCGTTGTTTTTTGCAGTTGGTATATTCGATATGGAGTTTGTATTAAACTGCACTTGTGATATTGTTATGTTGTGCATATCCTCATTAGACGATACTAATGGTATATCTACCAATGAAGTAACGTTTTGAGAACCTGATGAAGAAGTTTTATACGATTCGTCAATACTTGTTCCTCTAACAAATTGGTCATCATTTTGGGTATACATTAGTGACTTAGCCATTGTTTTATTCATAAAATCAGTTTTCATTTCATTTTTGTGTTGAGTCTTTGTTATATCCGTTACAGTTTCAGTAGCTGTTTCTTTGGTACTAATTGATTTTATTTTTGGTGCAGATGCAAAAGTTAATTCAGTATAATTTTTATTAACAACAACGTCATCTGGTATATGAACAACATCATTCGACCGCATTTTCTTGTTCATCAAATTAGTGCTGTCATCATTATTTATAGTAGCAACGAAAGATAATGGTGTTGTTACACCTTTATCATTCATGTTAATATTTTGATCAAAAACTTGCTGTTGTTTATTAAAAATTTTCGTAACTTGTGTAGAGGAATCTGTAAAAGTTATTGTTCTTTCTTTGTTTAATATATCAACGTGCATATCGAAAGATGAGTTGTTTATATTTTCAATAATTGGGAGCACTAGAGTTGAATCATTTTTTTCAGCAATACTGGCTGATGCTTTTGGATTATGTGAAGTCTTTTCACTCTCCATAGTGTCGATCTTCATATCGCCTGTATTCATATTAACTCTAACTGTAATATTATTTATTTCTGTCGTAACTTTATCAATAAAGTTTGTAACATGGTTATTGTTTATGATATCTCTAGTTTGATTAGCCTTAATTCTAGATGTAACGTTTTGCAAATATTTTGCACTATCAGTGTTTTTGTCAATTGGCTTTTCGTTATCTTTAGTAAATACTGCGGTAGTAGTAGTAGTGAAATTATCTTCACTTAGAATTGCACCACTTGGTAAGGATTCAACTTTTTCTATTTGTATTTGCAAAATTTTAATTACAGGTTGGCTCTCTTTATTGCTAGTACCGGGATATTTGGGAACAAGGTCTTCGTTTTCTTCAGTAAATAATGGCGTCGTAGTGGTGAAACTAACTCCACTTAGAATTGCACTACTTGGCAATGATTCAACCTTTTCTGTTTGGGATTGCAAAGTTTCAGTTAGGGGTTGGCTTTTTCTATAAAAGTTTTCACTTACTATGGTTTGAGGATGCTCTAATGTAGCATGTTGCAGTTCTGCCGCGTTTACTTCTCTGGCAACAAAATTGTGTGAAATTAGTACATTATTATTCAAAGCATTATCTAATATATTTTCATGATTGATAATGTTCGGTAGTGTAATCCCTTTTTGACTTTTATCTACAGTATTATTTTCTATGGGGAATTGGTCTGTCGTCAGATATGTCACCGTAAATTCTGCACGCGCTGTTGTTTGAGAATAAGCTGTATCTAAGTTATTATTTTGAACGGTTGTAGTGCTTGATATTTTGGTAATCACATCGTTAGGAGTTTCATCCATTTTGTTAAAGACAGAAGAATTTAAACCTTGTGATGATTTATTTACAGCCACATTGCTCAAAAAAGGCAAGTCCGTAGTCAATTGTATGTATTCAATCGGACTTTGTTCTTCAGTGACATCCTTTATTGACGTGATTTGAATGTTAGTTGCATCATCAATTATCAATAAGGTGTTTTCCACAGCTGGTGTTTTCTTGATCTTATTTTTAGAGATATCAGTCGTTGTGTTTGTTGCAGAGGTTAATTGAACGTTCATTGGTTTGGATGCACCAGAAATCACTAGCGTATCCGTACCAAGTGCTATAGTGCTCAAAGTAGGTAAATCAGTTGTTGACATAATAACTATAGTGGAACTAGAATATTCTGTTCCTGACGTAATTTCAGGATATTTTTTATCAAATGCTGTTGTCACCGAAGTATGATCCTGGATATGACTTAAATCAAGTACATCTGTGATTGCACTTTGAAAAATTACAGTCGTTTCATTGGTTTTAAAATTAAAAGATTTTGTTGGCACGTCTTTTGTGTTAGTTGCACTGTTACTTGCTGGGGGGCCAATACCGAATATTAATTCATTTTCTGTCAGGTTCACAGAAGGTATATTTGTCGCAAAGTCAATAGGTTGAGTCGCTTTAAAATTATATATTTTCATGTCTTCTATAAATAATTTAGTTTGAGGTTGGTCTTTCGAAAATAATGTTTTATTTGTAATGTCAGGTAAACTGTGGATTTTAGTGATCTCACCCTTTGAAGTTTCAGTGGTTATGTCAATTACAGAGCTCACAAAATTATCTTGATCGCTAATTAAATTTGATGAACTGATATGACCTGGTTCGTCGTTACTGACCACCAAATTGTTCGCCGCCGTTATGTTTAGAATAGGTAACTCTGTAGTTATTTGTGTGGCTGTCAGTTCATATGCAGTATCCGTTCGTAATGTTAAAGGAGGGCCAGTCATGGTTGTTAGAAAAGTGTCATCTTGACTGCCTGTTGAAACGATTGCCTTATCGATCACATTTGCACTGTTTCTTTCTGTAATTTCGTTGGTTTGAAAAGTTCCTAAAATTTGCTGGATGTCCAAGTTTGGTGTATTTGTATTAACAGCAAGTGTCCCTATGGTGTTCGCCACTGTGTTACTCAAAAAAGGCAACTCCGTAATCAATTGTATGTATACAATCGGACTTTGTTCTTCAGTGACATCCTTTATTGACGTGCTTTGAATGTTAGTTGCATCATCAATTATCAATAAGGTGTTTTCCACAGCTGGTGTTTTCTTGATCTTATTTTTAGAGATATCAGTCGTTGTGTTTGTTGCAGAGGTTAATTGAACGTTCATTGGTTTGGATGCACCAGCAATCACTAGCGTATCCGTACCAAGTGCTATAGTGCTCAAAGTAGGTAAATCAGTTGTTGACATAATAACTATAGTGGAACTAGAATCTTCTGTTCCTGGCGTAATTTTAGGATATTTTTTATCAAATGCTGTTGTCACCGAAGTTTGATCCTGGATATGGCTTAAATCAAGTACATCTGTGATTGCACTTTGAAAAATTACAGTCGTTTCATTGGTTTTAAAATTAAAAGATTTTGTTGGCACGTCTTTTGTGTTAGTTGCACTGTTACTTGCTGGGGGGCCAATACCGAATATTAATTCATTTTCTGTCAGGTTCACAGAAGGTATATTTGTCGCAAAGTCAATAGGTTGAGTCGCTTTAGAATTATATATTTTCATGTCTTCTATAAATAATTTAGTTTGAGGTTGGTCTTTCGAAAATAATGTTTTATTTGTAATGTCAGGTAAACTGTGGATTTTAGTGATCTCACCCTTTGAAGTTTCAGTGGTTATGTCAATTACAGAGCTCACAAAATTATCTTGATCGCTAATTAAATTTGATGAACTGATATGACCTGGTTCGTCGTTACTGACCACCAAACTGTTCGCCGCCGTTATGTTTAGAATAGGTAACTCTGTAGTTATTTGTGTGGCTGTCAGTTCATATGCAGTATCCGTTCGTAATGTTAAAGGAGGGCCAGTCATGGTTGTCAGAAAAGTGTCATCTTGACTGCCTGTTGAAACGATTGCCTTATCGATCACATTTGCACTGTTTTTTTCTGTCATTTCGTTGGTTTGAAAAGTTCCGAAAATTTGCTGAATGTCCAAGTTTGGTGTATTTGTATTAACATCAAGTGTCCCTATGGTGTTCGCCACTGTGTTACTCAAAAAAGGTAACTCTGTACTTGATCGTATTACTTTGTTATCTCCCGGTATCAGTGTACTCGTAATGATATTATCTTCAGATGTAGGTGTTGTAATATTTTGTTGTGTATTATTTGGAAAATTATTTGTATCATGCACAGTTGTTAATAATATATTATTTTCGGGGGCTGCTGTCTCGTAAATCACTTTCTTGGAAGAATCAGCCATAACGTAAGTAGCAGAGGTCATTGTAATTTCTTGAGGGTCAATTGAATTTGAAAGACTTAGATATTCCGATGCTTCTGTAACTGGTGCTATGGTTTTTGTAGTCGTCATAACTGACGTTGTTTTAACCATTGATGTGCTTTTTCGGTCTTCGGCAGTCGTTGTTTCTAGAGTATTATAGCTTGTAGTTAGTTGTGAAACTTCAGCCTCTTTCGGGTCAGGTGTTGTTGAGATATCCGTGCGTGACGTGGTAATTTCTTTATCGTAAAAAGTTGTCCCTATGTCTTTAGAGCTCGGTGTCTGAGTAATATTTTTTTTATTAGAATACAGAGTGTCATTTGTTGCAAAGGTTGTAGATATTTCTTGAATATCTATTGAATATATTGGTTTAGTAATAATCGGTGCTTCGATACCTTGTGCTATGATGCTCAAAGTAGGTATATATGTCGTAGATTCAAAAACTGATGTTGCTCTCAGATCCTCTGTCGTTGTTAGTTCTATAGTTGATATAACTTCGTTCGCACCAGAGTCAAGTGTTGTCGTCGTTTCCGTAAAAGTCGTTATTGGAAGAATATTAGTCTCATTAATACCTAACACTATAGTACTATTTTTAACGTCGGTCGATCCCATCGGCATATCATTTCTTAATTCTGTTGCGATCGTTGTAGAAGCCATAGTGACTTCTTGATATTCAATTAAACTTGGAGCCGTGGTATTAATGGGTGCGTCCGTGCTTAATGTAGTAATTTTAGTTGATGTTGTTAATGTTGGTTTCTCTGTAATTGGTTCCATATCTTCTATTGCTTTCGTGCTATTTTCTACTGTGGCTTTTAACTGCGTGCGTGATGTTGTTTGAGAATCATTTGAATGAAGCATAGCAATGAAATTATTATCTTGAACATCAGTTAAACTCAATGTGTCATTACTTGTAGTTTGATAGATATCAACCGTGTTGGTTGGTGATGTTTCATTAACTTCCATTAAATATAAAGTAGTACTAACCGGTATATCTGTACTGGGCATTGTAGAATTTGTGTTGATAGCAAGATTTGATGAAACTGTTGTCAATACATAATTTTCAGTCCCTTCTTCCGCGTGCACCGTTGTCACTTGAATAAATTCTGTAGCATTATTTAAAATTGTTTTGGTTTTTGGTGCCGTGGCTTGTTGTTTTTCAAATTCGTGTGGCCCTTTTGTATTATTTAAGACTTCTATTACACTTATATCAGTAGATGGCACGAAATAATCTGTTATAGCTCCATTGTCAATCGCTGTTGGAAAGTTATCCAAATAAGATGCACTAGTACTTTGCAATCTTTCTGTCGTTTGTATACTCGTGTCAGGGGTAGGTTCCTGAGCGTTTGGCGATGAAAGTTCACATTCAAAATGGTTCGTGCTTCGACATGCTGTTGTAGGCGGACATTGTATAATGAAATCGTCAATCGTACTCGACACACCACTACCTAAGTCGACACAAATCATAAAGTGTGTTGAATTGACACAATGGAAAGCTTTTCCACCGCAGTCGATATTCGCATATGTTGTCCATGTCACAGCAAAAATAATCTGAAAATAAAGAGAGTTGTTAGTTGGGTGCCGTCGTTTCAAATCCATTAATAATTTATTGTAATAAAAATTACCAAAAATATCGATCGTCCCAATAAGTTCATTTTATTTTTATAAATCTCTGTTGCTTGACAGCATTGGGTCGTTTCGAAGCGTCGTCTATCGTTTAATTTTTTTCACAAATGAGAGCCTTTCGTGTTTTTCTCGGTATGTATAGTGAAACCGTTGTTAGTAATGGTATTATTAGCATTAGACCAACGCATTCATATCACACATAGATTACAGTGACAGTGAACAAATATGGTTGACACCCTGATTTCCCTCGGCCTTACCTTGTTTTTCCCTGTCAGTCACTATAATTTCTCACAAACAATTTGACGCAGTTTATTAATATAGCCTACATATTTCATAGATACTGCGATTACTCTTTTAATCTACACAAAGTAAAGCAGTTGTAATAACTTTTGAGTTTATTTCGAGATAAACGTTTTTCCCAGATCTTGCACTCATGTAGAATAACAAAATTATGATCTGGTTTACCTACATACTTATCTTAACGGATGTTTGTAATATAAACATTAAATAAGAAGATGAGTGTGTGTTCACCTGAGTTTAATTAGTATAGGTAGATTCTTTATAGAGTGCCGTACAAATTAGATGCCTAGGTAAGTATTTTTTTCTTAAACTCTTTGCTTTTCATATCGTCAATAGATACGAGTCATGAATGTCATGATGAATACTCAATCAATTTTACTTTTAAAAGAATAACTAATTTTTATATTAAATTTTATTTTTAATGAGTAATGAGACATATATGAGATAAACGGCAACGGCATTAGTTCAATTTTTAAGTCTACCTTTGCGATCATTCCAGTTAGTAATTTGTCCTATTATCTAATTCATACTATCATCATATCATTCAAATGCACACATTAATGAAAGAAAAGAAATAATTTAAAAACACTGCAAAAATAATTAAGTTTTGGTGCAGACTGCAAAGCATCTTTAGATAAGACATCGTCCACACCAAACGTGCTGTCCGTCACCTATAAACAAAAAAACATAGAATCATTTCTACAGCAAAATTTTTGCACCACGAAATCTGAGCTAGCGTAGGCGGGGCATAAAAAATTAATACGGCAAGCGGATCAGTCTGTTGCTACGAGAGAGGGACGGTAAGTTTTTAGGGTTGCGGTGTCTTTTTTTTAATGTGTCACTTCTTTGTGACTACATCCTGCCTGATGGAAAGCAGTCGATGCAGTCCAAAAAAATTAAGGCGCTTCATACCGTGAATTAAGCACAGTATAAAGCGCTCCCACTCATGTCGGTCTACTAAAATGCCGTTTAACGCCCCGCTTAAAAGACCCGGAATTTTTGGAACTAGGAAACACACGAACCGGCTGCGAATTCCAGAGCTTAGTGGTCTTGCTCAGAAACGACTTCCCAAATTTCTTGGTTCGAGTGCTAACGAGTGATAACACATGGATGGTTTCTTAGACCAGCACATGTTGTACGGGCGGGATGAGATCTAATAGCTCCTCATAACACTCGCCATAGTAGTTTCGGTTGAAGACACTGAAGGATACAATGTCTCTAAGTAGTTGGAGATCCACGAGATGTGGATCCTCGAGAGAGGCTGTTATCTCAGCATACCCTAGACAATACGTGTGCACGTTTGGTCTGATCAATGCCTTTAAAACAGCAATCCCGTGAAAATAAAATCAGCCCATTCAAATTCAACGTCTTTTCGGCTCGTATATTCTCGCTTTTGTAAGGAGTATACCTATACGGTAGTTTTCATCTCTAGCAAACACGCTCTAAGTGTCACCCATCATTAATGCTAATTTACGAGCCCCGATGCAAACTAGTTCGTCTAGTACGTAAAATGTAAAGAAAGATTTTTTGAAACTTAGCTATTTTTGTCTACTTACTTAAACAGAAAAACTATTCTACAATATCACGGTCGGTGAAGCAATCAACTATTTCAGCATTTTAAATCAGGAGATATCCTGCTTTTAAGTCGAGCAAATGGTAAGAGTTCGTCTATTGAGTTAAATACTTTTCTTCTCTTGTTTAAATTTATTTTTAAAATGTATGCTGAAAAATTCTGTAAATTTTTTAGTTTCCAAGAAAAAATAGGTCAGGGCAAACCAGTGGGTGATGAAATTTGAAATGTAAGCAAATAATTTGTGGGATTGAGGCGGGCAAATCAAGTTACCAAATCCCGAAAGACTTGACACTGCCTATATCTACAGGGCAACCTATCATCTTTCAGCACTATAAAAATAATAAAAATACTTTTTGCCTGAAGAAAACTGGCCGACCCCGTATCTAGTAAAGCAGAATACAGAATCCTTAAGAAAATTTATCAAAAAAAAACGTTGTGCTTGAGCTGGAGAACTCACGGTGCAGTGGACAGACATGATTAACGAAGATGTCTCAGTTGATACCTGCAAAAGAGTGAAAGAATGGGCTACGGATTTAACACAGCTAAGGAGAAATCACTATTGACTGCCTTACAAAAGAAAAAGAGATTGAAGTTTGCGCGTGATCACTTATATTGGACTTCTGATCAGTGGCGTAGTATCATATGAAGTGACGAGTCCAAATTTGAAGTCACAGTGGGCGATGAAAGAAAAAAGTAGTTCGAAATAAACATGAAGCGTTTTATAATAGTGATTGCATTAAACGAAAAGTTAAGTTTCCAGCGTCTCTTATGATATGAGGCTGTATGTCTGCACAAGGTGTTGGTGGAATGCAGTTTGTGGATGGTTCCATCAATGCAACAAGATATCAAACTATTTTGAAAAAAGTCTACTGCTCTCCATTCCGTCACTCAAACATCAAGATTCTTTAATTTTTCACAAGACGGTGCTTCCTGCCATACTGCATGAATAACAAAGTCATGGCTGCAGTCAAAGAGCATTCCAACGATCGAATGACCATCTTACAGCCCGTAATTATCGCCGATTCAGACCCTGTGGTGGAAAACGAAAAAAGTCCGCAAAAACCCATCAAGATCGAAGAGCGAATTGAAGGCTTAACTCTTGGCTGTGTGGGTGTCAATTACGACCGACGAGTGTGCAGCGTTGGTTGCGACCATGCCTTTTGGCATTAAAGCTGCAATTGAAAGTAAAGGCGACACAACTAAGTGGCAGACGAATTATTTTGCGTGAGAGCCAATGGTAGACGAAAACTTTTGCGACATGTGTTTTAGATTTTTTTTTATTTTACGTAAGGTCTTAAAAAGTTTTTAAGATACGTTTAAATAAACTTTGGAATGATACTCAAATTGTAGTTCACTTTCTTCTTAACTTTCTTAATTACTATACCTAAAAATTAAAAAATATGAAGTGCACATTATTTAATATTATTTCATTTTTCGATATTTCTTTGAAATGTAGGTGTTCACATACTTCTTTTTCTAAATTGACGTCTCAATCTTGGGTTTTTACTGACCCAGAATCTAATTAAAAAAACCACTGTTATAATCTTATTCAAACACAGGTTGAACTTAAATTCACTCGCCCATTCATGCTATCTTTCACGTGGTGTCGCTTTTTCGTAATATTTTATTTTGACTTAAATTAACATAATAAGATAATGTCAGTTTAGGGTTAAATGTCGGAAATGGCTTGTTTATGATTATAATATTTAACTGTACATACTGATGCGGATTAAAAACATTTCTCTTTTATCTTTTAAGTCACGCAAAAACATTGTTGGTTACAGAATGCATTTTTTGTTACCAACCGAGACGTCTGGAAACTTCAATAGTGATATAATTCTTTTCTAATCTTCAAGCTGTCATTTGGGTATGAAACGGGGGTTCAACAAAGAAATTTAAATAATAAAACAATAAGTTTTATATGGGGTTGAATGTCCGCCATCATAAAGCAACGCCTCTATTGAATTAAGTGCAATACTTTATCGCGTTCTTGCTAGCCCTTTCATTTGTACAGTTGATTCATGAGTATATAAAAAAGTGTTATTAAGGTGGCCACTTTTTATCAATTGAAGACTTCTTTGCGTATATTATTCCCAAAAGTAAAACATACTGAAAACTAGGTCGTGCAAGATTACTATGAAAAAGGTTAAAATGAAATGATTGTTAGGTAGTTTCCATACAGTAAATATCTATTTATTTTGTACATGGACTGCGACTTTGTCCGCGTGACCTACAGAAAGTGTATTATATTATTATGATCAGAAGTAGGTAGAGCTATTTGGGGTCATTGACCGCAAACGTTGATGTTAATATGGACATTCCCCGGATTTTAAACTGACTTCTCCAGGATTTGACTAAATTATAATGATATTTATTAAAAAGTAGCTATAATAGGAAGCTTGTTTTACGTATTCGTAGTAATCGCACGATCACGATGTCGAGCGGCAAAATCCCAGTGGCGAGATCCATTGCCTTATAATGCCTGCTGGGTAGGACTGCTGGCGGCCGTGTCTGCCACAGTGAGCCCCACACTCCCTTCTCTCGGTCCCCCTTTGGCCGGGAGGGTGTGCGTGGAGGCATTAAAATATTGATACCGACGTAAAAAAAATAGTTAGCAGACCTTGAGCCCTAAACTTAAATCTAGGACAACCATGATAATGCTAGGATATGATGAGTAATCGCACGATTTTGCGGAACTTAGATCAGCGAATCTTCAAGAAAGGTGTAAAGGGATCCTACCAAGACCTAAGGAGCCCAAGCCAACCTCACCTGCAAGTGGTGCACCTGCCGATCAACGGACGAGGCTCTGGCGAACATAACAGTGCCCGGTAAGCGGCAATGGGCTCGCCACCTATTACGTGGGACTATATAATTAGCGAAGCGTGGACGTATAATATGCCTCTGCCTACCCCTTCAAAGAAACTAGCGTGAATGTATGTGTGTAATCTTCAAGAAACTTCCAGGAATATACACACTAATATAAAGTATCGCAAGAACATAAAATAGCTCTAACACATAGATAAACTTTGACCTAACATCTGTTTTAGGGATAATAATATAAATTATGCTTTAAAGACCATTTTTTTACAACTGTAAAGATTGTTATAAACTATCTAATCAATTTTACATGGATAATGTTATTGTTTTAAGTAAGGAACTTACAATATTTCAGTCAACAACCTCGGTTATCGTTGTACATTTTTGTATTATTTATTTACCTAAATGGAATTTTTTGTAATTACGCAAAATCTTTATCAGCGTACGCGTATTTGCTACCTCTCCCAGAGCAAATAGTTTACTATACATACAAGATAAAAATAAAACTACCACATTCTGATACAATATTTTTATATATACAATTTGTTACAGCGTGAGTTGTGAACGGTATCAGCAAACGACAGATTTCATCGGTCAGTTATGCAAATTGGTTCATAGAAAACAGGTATATCAGCAGTAGCAGTAGGTCTTTTCTTATTATTAGTTTACTATAATCAAAACGTGCAATAGTTTTCAGTATTATGTAAAACATCTGCTTACTCGGAGAGATTTCATTTTGGTCTGATATAATGACACCATAGCTATTAAACACCAAACAAACGACACTACAGATAAGATGATGCTCACAGTAAACATTGTAATTTGCAGACCACCATCTTTCTGTACTACAAAACTGATGCCGAAAACAAATGCGCCAAGCATAGCTGAAGACAGCGTCTCCAATGTGCTGTGGACTTTGGCCCACTTACGAGCCCCCACGAAGTCCTGGACTGAAGTTTCCCAGCACGAAGTAATCGCTCCGTAGCCCACTCCTGCCACCACACAGCCAATTGAGAAGAGGTCATGATTGTTGGACTTCGCCAAAACTATAAAGAAGAGAAATTCATTTATACCCAATTTTTTCAGAATAATAACTGCAGATATTACAGAAAAAATAACCTAGAAGTAGGTGAAATATGTATATAAAGAAAATAAATACGTTGTGGTATATAATTAAACACACTTTGATTTACATCTAGTTCCCGGGCGCCACGTTAACAGTATTTTGTAGTTCTTTTTCGGGACAGAAAATACAATTAGGGAATGCTCGAGCTTCTTTGTGCCCAGTTTTCTGGGTTTTCTGGCTCGGATGCTATCATTACTACTATTTGAAAATATTGATATATCCAATGAAATTAACGTACCGAATGATGCTGCTGTAGATATTAGCAACCCAATCACAGCCACGTATTTGAAATTCCGCTTCGGAGTTTGCGCTAGCCATGGAGTGCTCAGCAAAAAACATAACCACGTAAAGCCGTGTAATGACATCAGGAAATTGGTTTCTGTCTGAGAAATTTTAGGCTTGACTTGTGATGCAATTATTGGTAATAGCACCAGGGTGACTGAAGACAACATAAGTTTTGAGAAGCAAAGTATCAACGCAGGATAAAATCTCCAGCACGATAATGACCTCGTCAGTGGTTTCACAAATGTATCATTAATGTTATACAGCACATAGATCAGTCTTCGCCTTATTCTATACATTCTATAATTTGGCATCCGCATCCTTCTTCGCATACTGGCATAAGCCGATTGACAACGAAAACTAAACGAGCTAAATATTTTCTCCCTCTCAATATCTGTTACTGGAGAAACATTGTCATAAGTTACTTCTACCTCAGAATATTCTTTACTATTATTATCTGCCTGTTCAGAGTCTCTCCTAACCTGTCTGGTAATATATTCATCGAAGCTATCGCCTATGTTACTTAATCTTTTAATTGCCATACTAAATCGCTTTATGTGCTTATGTTTTTCAAAATCTCTGTCGTTACTATCATTTTCATCTTCGCTATCTTCACTTTCTTCTGGTATTTCAGGCAATATTTCTACCCCAAATATATTTCGTCTCTTTTCCTCCGGGCTCGGAGGCGGTGTTATAGTAACATTTGTGTCACGGTTTTCATCAAATTCATCATCAACGTAATCTCGATGTAAATTATCATCTGACGGACTTTTCCAGCATTTCTTACTCAAATCGTGCAACTGTAGTTCGTTAGTGTAACCATTAAGCCTTTCATTATTAAATAAAGCATAAGTTTTATCGCTATATCTTGAAAATGAAATTGGCCTTTTGATATTTTCATCGACTCTTAGGAACATAATTGCTGGTAAAGTTTGAAGCATTATTCCAGATAAAACCAAATATGAGTATGAGTATTCAAAGTATTCTATTAAAAAGCTTATAATGTGTGGAAACAAAGCCTGTCCTATTGCTTGTCCTGCAAAACACAGTCCTCGTATCACTCCCAATTGGTAATCATAATTTTCAAAAATAACAGCATCAACTTGTGCCGATATTAATGACGAACCGAAACCTGTAAATGAAAATATATGATAATGTAGTGATTTAACATTTACATTAAAAAAACTTAAATTTTAACCTTTAAAATTGTGGTACACACCTCCTAAGACTCCATATACAACTGGTTGCACCGCGTAAGGAACGAAGACGCAAATAAGAAGACTTGACACCACCAGCAATAAACCAATCACTGCTATGATACGATAACCCACGTTGCCACCCCAAGAATCTGCAGCATCTCTGCACCAACATTCTGTGGAAATTTCCTAAATTATGTTTGAACCAAAACACAGAATTAGAAGAAAACATTATGTCAGTAGGTACTGCCCTATCAGGTTTGCATCTGATTTAAGAAATGCAAATAGGCGATAACGATACTTACGTGAGAAACCATAACTTAATATGAAAATTGCTGGTGTGTACAAGCCCAACCATAAAGGAGTACCGTTTTCTATTGAATGCAATAAAATAACTCCATATGAAAGCACCAAACACGGTAGACAAATCTGAAACCAAATAATAAGTTCTGTACAGAAGTATCATAAATGAAAAATTAAATTAAATTAAATATTCTTTATTTCAGACCATATATCCATATTTCAGATTTATATCCAGATTTTTTGGTATGTTTGACCCACAGATTTACCGTGTACAGGTTTTAACAGTATGCTTTAAAGAGCGTCACCTTTACGTCCTCTGTACATCGAGAGAATCTGCGAGCCAACATGTTACCCCTAACCGCTAAAGCCCTCCGCTCTCTTTCAATACCCTCATCATCTTTGAGGTCGCTCGAAAAAAAATGTCCCAAATATTTAAATTTCTTCACACGTGTTATGTTCATGCCATTTAGGGTAATATTAGTTTTGTTGTCGGGACATTTACCAGCGGAGAGGACAAGCCCCCTTGTTTCACTTGGTTATGTGACACCATTTTGGACGATACTTAAAATATTTTCTACTATTATCCATGTTATAACAAATTTTTTTAGGCGTCGGATCGTCGTAAAGTACCCAGATTTTGGAATCAAGCCTGGCCTGCCTATGAGCATCACCAACATGTTTGTTCCAGCCACAAAGATTTCTGTTTTTATTTGGCTTAGCACAAAGGCCACTTCTTAGTTTTCATAGCGGCGTGACATAGGGCACCTACAAACCATCATACAGCTTATTCAGAATCATCTTATGCTCCTCCAAACTGCACAACCCACGACTACATCATATCATCATAATTATGGTGATGATTATCTATTATCATCATAATATGGTCGCTACATCTGAGAATCTTCTAATAAAGTAAACTTGAATCATTCGATTAAATAAACTTATCTATCGTAGTTAATTCTTAATACAAACATTTAGTTACCTATTTAAGAGGTATCTACGTCATGAACATTAATCACTCACAAACAGTTGCTGCTGCGTGATAACGAAACGAATGGCACTTTACAAACGTAATCTAAGTACTATGATCAATTGATCATATATCTAATAGTTTATCAGACAATCAAAACTTTCTTATATCTACTAGATTTGATTCTTATGTATTCTGTATATTTAACCGCGTGACTGGGTTTTTGGTGTTTCAAACACAAGCGAGCAAAATCTGGATGAAAAGAGGACTTAATTTTTGTTTCTGTTGGTTTATTTTGAACCTGATATGCCTATGGAATACTTTTTAAGAGCCTACTGCAGACGATCTGTTGTCATATGTCACGCATTTAAGAAATAGTAATTAGTACTTATAAGTATCTTGTGTTTCTTTTTAAATTGATCCCTATTGTGCCCGTTTCCTATAGCATGGCATACGTTATTGATAGAAATCTCTCGCTCCTCGAATGTCAGAATTTAATTATACCAGTGAAAACGGCTCCTCATATGCAATCCCGACGAACGACTAATAAAATATCCTTTATATATCGGACTAACTGTACACTGCGGTTTAGGTCTGACGTAAATCCAAAAATGTAATGTGATTTTTTTACAGACTACACATGTTTTAAAAAAATTGCAACTTAAATCGACACACTTCCGAAAATTTTTTACATTTACGTCAGTCCATTCCAGCTTTAGAACTTATTTCATTGCTTCTCGATAAAGACTGTGATTCCTATCTATAGGAAAATACTTGAAATATTTTTATAAACTCGCTGTCAGGTAAAATAAGTGTTACTATGGTTCTGTTATTACATGCGACTGAATTACGTTTTTTACGTATTCTGAAATTGTTGATAAGATAATAAGAACGATAGAACCTTGAAGGAAACGTAGCCAAGTGTACGAATAGGTTATGTTATATATTAAAATGTGTAATAAAAGACACTATTCAAGTGATATGGTAAACCTAGAAGAAAAACATTGACATGTCTGAATCGAAATTTAAACACAAAAATTTTGTTGAACAATTTTGTTAATGGACCTGAAATTGTTCTTAAGTAATAATAAAACCAAATACTACAAAAATGGCACACCTACCTGTTTAGTTTCATCATCATCATCATCTCAGCCATATGAAATCTACTGCTGAACATAGGCCCTCCCAATAAATTTCCACATTGAGCGATCCTGGGTCGCCTGCATTTATCGTCTTCCCATCGCCTAGATCAGATCAGCGGTCCATAGCGTGGGAGGCCGTCCTCTACTACAAACGTTTGCCGGTCCGCGGTCGCCATTGAAGAACCTTAACGCCCAATCGGTCGTCGGATCTTCGAGTTTTGTGCCCACTGCCACTTCTGCTTGCAAACTAACGTCGCTAAGTCGGCCAACTGTATATTAACCTCATCCTTTAACCTTATGTAGATTTTAACCTTTTTTCGAATTTTATAACAATGTCAATAAAATAAAGTGAAAAATGTTAAGCCCGCAGCCTTATTGAGGACAGAAAGTTCATTCATCCCATTCTCTTCATTTCTTGTCTCCAAACTCCTAACTTAATCTCTGAATTTCATATTAGTAAAGAAAAGCTTTATTTTTCAATTACGCTTATACAATTTTAAATTCATCTATTCTTCTTTCACATCTGTGAACGTTAATTAAATCTAGGAGTTTCACTAGGGCGGGAACTTGCCCCGAGAATAAGTTGGCAAGAGGCTTTTTGGCAAAGTTCGGTCTCCTGACGAAATTTAAAATAATAATTTTAAGTTTTCCTTGATAAATCACCATCAAAACTTTTTGTATCAAAATGTTGTATTTTATTTGTGATCATCCTTAAGGATTTATCTTCTTTTATACAGGATACATCCATAATATCACGCCTATTTCTTCGAAGGGGTAGGCAGAGTTACATTATATGCCAACATTTCGCCTCTTATATTGCTGGTCCCACGTGATAGGTCGCGAGCCTATTGCCGCATACCGGGAACTTTTATATTCGCCAGAGCCTCGTCCGTTGTTGGGCAGGTGCACTACTTGCAGGTGAGGTTGGCTTGTGTCTATCCTGTGTAAAATATAGGTTAGAAACAGAGGTGTAAGATCCCTTTACACCTATTAAAATATATACACAGGATACTTTTATGTAACTAAAACATAAATGATGCACGACTTTAAATCTTTCTTGCTCTCTTTTCTTCTTTCTCTTTTACAAGTATCAACCCAACCTAATTAAAATGTAATCTTTGTTTACATATCCGCATAGCATTTCAATAACACTGTTGTGATTGATCCAGAGTTCTGCTAAAGTGCTAAACGTTACTCATTTTTTTTAACATTCTACACTCATGTTTGCTAATGAGTAATAAATGTCCATAAGACCAAATTAATGCAAGAGCACAGGTAGGTACTATAAATAAATATTTGCGGACAATTACTTACACCAATTATGTCCTTCCATTTTGGAACAAAATTAAAAACAAATAATATTAAGAACTTGTGTAACGTGTACTAAATAACGGATATACATACATACATACATAAATATATATGTATATATTATATACTTATTATACATAGGAAAACAGCCAGACCAGAACAAATGTTCATGTTTGTGTACACAAAGATTTGTTCTGTGTGGGAATCGAACCTCCGACCTCAGGAGCGGAGTGCTGGGATACTCTACGCCATTTCGGTCGTCGAACAATTTTGCAAAGGTTACCAGTATTATTTGTAATACCTGGACTACGCACCTAAGGAAATGAGGAACTTGTGGGAATCGAACCCACGACAGGTTCGATTCCCACACAAGACCATCACCACCACACGTGTGCATAAACACGAATAGTTTTACCGGTTTGGATGTTTCCTTGCATGTATTGTATGTACAAAAAATGTATGGCTTGTGTTTATGTCTATCTTTTATTTTGTATTCATAACACAAGTTCTGAATGAGTATCTTGGAACTAAATTATTGATGTGTTGAATTATTATTATGTATATCAGACCCCCTCGCCAGGACAAAGATTAGTAGCACCGCACCAGCAGTCCCTTAAGCCAAGTTTCATTCTGCACTGATCTGCGATCTGTATAGATTAGATTTGTCGAATGCAACTAGGATAAAGGGGCAGTCATCATTAGTGATGTGTCCTTACAGGAAGCTGCTGCCCGTAAACTAATAATTCATACAGTGAGAAAGAGTGGTGCCCCGCAGTTTATTGCTTCTGCATTTGTTTAAACCTGGACTTGTCCACTATGGATCTTATAAATGACAACTCATACCTACCAGGCAAGACAGTTCTGTTTTGCAACAGAAAAAAACTAAAGGCAAACAATAAAATTATAATATATATTATAACAATATAATTAATTATTATCCAAAAATCAGAAAAATAGTAAAATCTAATCTCTTAATTTCTCTTAGTAGAGTTATAATAGTCATTCAAAATACTACAGTGGCACACAACACTTGTTTGTAAAATTATCTATAGATAAGGTACTTAAAACCTCAAATTAGAACACAGAGCGCCCTAATTCTTTTATAAATGACCACTCTCACGACAACCACTGCTTGGGTAAAGAGTTAGACTTGGAACTGTTTATAAATTTAAATAATTTTGATTGATTGATTAATTTTGAGATATTGACAGAACATATGCGTAAGGAGAGTGACCTCATTTTCAGTTTTAATAATCACCGGGTTGGTAGTGCATTCTGCAGGGTTTACGCAACGCGGCCCCCCTCGATGATTTTATTAAATAATAGCTTAAAATGTAAAAAAACGGAAAGACGCTGTGTCTCTCTCTGTAGAGTGTACAGTCGAATTGTTATGCGTAGAAATGGAGCAATTCATTATTTTACGTGTTTATAAACCTGATTTTTAACCCTTTAGGGAATTTAAGGAAGTTATGGACAAAATCCTATACAAAATTAGAAAATGTAGATAATAAATCTTTCTTACAGTTAGACATCTCACACTGTTTCCTGAAGGAGCAGGCTCTACAGTCGGTCACAGCTCAAATGTTACACTTTAACATTTGCACTAACCTTATTCCTTTTTAAGTGTTGCTTGCTTTTCACTTCATTTAATTAATAAACTATATGAAATATGAGAATATTTATAACTTAGTTTGTATTCGTAAGAGTTAGTTGTAGATACCTAAATTAAATGCCATTCACATCTTACAAATTGCCTATAAACAAAATAAATGTGTATCTACAACTACTTCAAATTATATGTAGAAACTTGGAGACTACCTACTTATTTTTTTTATATATTAACTAATATCAGAAATTCGAAAGGTTTTCGTTCTCTTCCTCGCAAAAACTTATCGTATGTATAGATCGTATTGATTAAATTAGTGCTGAAGTAAGTGTCGGTGGGGAAAGTGTAGGTCCGCGAATCTATCATACGTAAAATCCTCGTATCTGCAATAGAGCTTGTTTTACAAGGGAAGGTTAAAACTTCATAAGTTTCTTATTGCAACTCGTTTTGGGCTCATTTTTACACATTAAGTAATTAATTATGTGTTCTATCTCTTGTTATAGAAAACTTTCCTGAAAGTACATAATTTAGGACGTATTGCCTGCGAAAACTTAAATTAGCAAAATTTTTCAGATACGCGGAATTATCCAATGCTACTTACGCGGATTTGCCTTATCTCCGACAATATTACTCGTGTTCTTCATAACAACAGATACATACAGAATACCTATAATTTACAACCAAAACATTAATTTTGTGTGGAATGTCACTCTTCTCAATCAGTTTTTTATTTTACCTTATAATCGACTAATAATATAACACATATTTTATCTACGATTGTGGAAAAGGTGTATTAACTATATTCAAGAAATGTACTTTTTGCAAACAGCACCTACCGTCAGACTTGCGTCATAGGTCGAGGGGCACTTTTAAGTTTTGCTGCTTGTATTGTAAATCACATATAAATACAAAGTACCTACCTACTTATTTACTTTATTAAATATGTAGCCTGCTACATAAAGTATTAATTGGCCGCTACTAATAAAATAAAGATTAAATAATCAGATCGTATATGTACATTACGGTATTTTTGCAATATGTAGGTATGTAAGAAGCTAATTTAATGTCAGGGGTAATATAGATCATGAACAATGAACATACATACGTTTAAAACGACTACAGAGAAGACGAGTGACCAATTCCATGTAGATTTACGCACTCTTGAATGGACTTCCATTTTATTCTTGTATCAGCCTGCATTTTCTATAACTTATTAACATTTTAACGTCCACATAAACTTATATTTGTTGTATATTATTACACAATGTACACAGACACAACACCGCACAATATTATTTTCCTTATTTATTTTATTCACTTGTATTCGTAGACAGAGAGCATTATTTAATTTTAATCATCTTTTATTGACAGCGCTGCTACATCGACCGTGTTATCGAAAGGCCCCAACTCATAGCTACTTTGTCTTATCTTATCGGGTTAGTGAAAGAAGTCAATACCTAATTGAAATATCTTGGCATCAATTAAGATTCTAGTCGATTTTTGATAATTTGGAAAATATATTTCTTAATTACCAACAGTCCTAATATATTAATTATTATTGGAAACAGTTTGTTATTTTTATTGTTATTATGACTATTTAAGGAAGCATTGATAACTAGCACTTCGTAATAATAAAGTAGTTAAGGGTGTTTTAAACTTACAAGTTGCGCATAATGCTCAGCGTTTGCTTAGCGACTGCCACATTTGACTGAGTTTCAGGTAAGTATTACGCAAAGCGACTGCCATCTGACCTCCGCAACCCAAAGGGAAATATATACCAGCTGCCAGGATGTTATAAGGCGCTGACTTCCTATTAACGACTACTATGACTTCGAAAAGTCATAGGGTCAGATTTAACCTCGGGGACCTCAGGAATCATTCGCTGAATTGTGCCACAGTGCTCTTGTCAGGGGTAGAGCTTTTATATTTAATTATGACGTTTTCAAGTACTATGTAATAGTTTATGGAATAAAAAGTTTTTGAAGTTTGAAGTCCCATCCATTCGATATTTTCTGTAATAATTTATCATCATCTCAGCCTATTAACGTCCCACTACTGAGCACGGCCTCCACGCTCGAACCAAGGTGAGAGGGTAAAATAAACCGGGACCAATGCATTTATTTGAAATTGACGATTGACGTGCCTCGAATCGTAAATTTCAAATAAATTTCATACTATTAAATAAAAATAGATAGGTGCGCGTAAGTCTTGACATCACGCGCGTCGTGACATCTCTGAGATATCCGACAATATGCTGAGTGGGCACCATTTCAATACCAGTTAAGTTCTTCTATAAGTTATTATATTCTTGATTTGTGATAATTATTTTATATTATTATATTCTTCGTTGGTTAAATTTTTATTGAATAAATATTTTAAATGCCACATAAAGGGTCACCCATCCAAAGGCTGACCTCTGTTTCTACTTTACACCTTCAAAGTTCTGAGTCAATAGATAAAGAAAAGAACAAAAGGCATCTACAAAGTAAAAATAAAATATACTTCATTTTCTTTAAGATCAACAGGATCATTTAGATTTTCAATTTACACTTTATATAGTTTTTAAATTAATTATTTATAGATAAATTTGCCACATCTGCTGGCAGAATTTGTACATAATAAAGGAATTTGTAAACTTTATTTCTTAAATTATGTCGATCATAATTTTAACATATTTTACTTTTATTTTTATGAGTATAGTCGAACAATTGTTAGTGACATATAGGTAGTTTTAATTAAACAAAACATTGGAATGTACAAAACAGTATTTTATTAGATAACATAAATATTAAATAAAATTTGCTAAAAACCCGACTAAAAGGAATACTTATTATTCAAACTTCTTCTTTAGTTTTTCTTTCAATAACACTGGTATGAGAGAGATTAATGCAAAAATGCTGAGAACTGTGACTGAAGTCCACGACCACGCATCACTTGTAGATGACAAGGTGTGCAAGGTTTGACCGGCTTGAATCGCCACAAAAGATGGTGGTGCGACACCTGGAAACAAGATACCATTTACTCATACTAGTTGATGAGCATAGCGCATTATACAATCTGTCTCTAGAATATAGGAAGAGGCACTACGAAATTTAAGTCTTAAAAGGTATTGGTATTATTATTATTGAACAGAAACTACTTTATATGGTTTTGAAAAAAGTCTAAAGCCTAATCCATAAACAAAAAAATATATGAACTTCTTCCTGTTTGTTATAATTTTACCGGAACTATTTTGTTTGGCAGTTTACATTAGTAACAAATTTTAAAAAAAAAAATTTAATAGGTAACAATTATAACTAAAAATTTTACCCGAAAGAATAATGCGTATTACTCGCATTTGCAGCCAAACACAGCCTTTGCTTTTCAGTCTACATAAAAAATAATTGCTTTTATACAACGCAACAAAAAACCAGGACTTCTTGGCGGGAAAGTGAAGCGTCATGCCTGCAGTTTTGTTTAATATTCTAAGATTTGTGATATTTCTTACATTAATGTGTAATAACGGTGGATTATTGACCGTCAAGTGTTTGTGAATATACATGAGTGTTGGTAAATAAAACAAAACAGTGCAACATCACTTTTCAAATTTTCTAAGTATGCACTATAGGCTATAGTGCATACTTAGCACAGCTTGCTAGAAGACGCAGAGATTAAATAGAATATTTATTTATTTATTTTAAACTAAGAATGTTAGCTTCCTAAGTAAAGAATATTAATTTTCAACTAAAACTATAAGGTAAAAATTGAAATACGTACCAATAAAAGTTCCTAACGCAAATGGAACTAGCGGAACCCCGATCACAGGCGCACTCATGTTAATGAACCAATTTGGCAAAAATGGGGTCACTCTCAAAAATATAATATAGTTGAGCAGATTATTCTTGTGCTTTGTGACAGCTTTGGCCCATTGTGCTGCTTTGTTGGGGAAGAATTTCTTTACCAGCCTCTTTCCCAACAAGTTGGACAAAAAGAAACAGAGGCTTGCCCCTATTGCTGAGCAACAGCAAACTAAAAATAATGCTAAATAAAATGGAAATAAAAAACCTGCAAGAATGCTAAGAAATATAGATCCTGGTATTGCAAATGTTTGCAAACTGTAGGAAGATGTAAGGAAAATTAATTTAATGTGGTAAATTCATAACTAAACTACAACTGGAAACCATCACCAGAGAGGTTTCATTTATATGAACTACAAAAAAACCACTGTAAAAACCTAATCAAGTTATAAAATAGAATCAAGTCTTTAAACACAAAATAACCAACAAACAATATATTTTCTATAGTGTCTAAGACCACAACCAATATGTAAACTGACTCTGTTGAATTAACTTTTATTATGAATTGTTTATTAAATGACACTGTCTAATCTTTTTTTTAATTGTTTATTAACTGATACAATTCAATTATTAAATAACCAACTATCTCCTATGGTTTTTAATTCTAAATTGTTACCATCTATGGTTATTTTTTTGTAATATTGTAGCATAATGCATTCAAAGAGGCCCAGGTAAATAATTAGGACTAGGATACTAATGTTGTCCAACATGCTGCCTCTCTCTGTGTCTTGGTCAAACTTATAGACTTATTGTTGAACCTCCATATGCATTATTGTGATAGAAAGACATAAGCACTGTCATAGTCCCACCATTTATTACAGCCAGTGTTTGGCGTTGGTACAGAAATACATAGCACAGACTGAGTTGTAAAATTTTGAAAAGGATACAATATATAAACTAATAATACTCCATATAATACTTCATAAAAATATTTCTCCTTGTATCGGTCTAATACAAGACCCAACTGCTTCGCATCTTCTATTTCCCATGGCAGTTTTATATATTTTTTCTCATGTCTGCAAAGAAGTTAAATTGTTTTATTATCATATTACATTTATAATATTACATAGTATTAGAGAATCCAATAAAACTCACTCTTCTAAATTTGGAAACTGTCTGTAGAGTAATCCCAGTGCTAATAAAGAACATGAAAAAATTATAAAAACTAGAAATAAAGCTTTGGATGTTGATAAACTGCTTCCAGATGTCGATATTGTTGTATTTGAACCTGAAACTATTAATATACCTTTTTTATAAAGCTGGGAGTACAGGGAGTAGTATGTTTTTATATTTTAGGTCGTTTAAATGTTGGATAAAAGGACAGGAAAGCGTTACTTGATAAAGGAAGAGGACGGAACAATCCGATACAGTCACTTCTGATGTGGTGTCCTCTTGGTATAATGACTGTAGGGTGAGGTGTAAGGACGGTAGAGGAAACAATAGGGTCTTGAATGTCACCTTGAACCTCCTGAGTACGAGATCGTCTTCTCCGTTCAATTCTGCTCATTTCTGTAGCCTATTAATATTTAAGAAGAATATTTCAAACAATTAATGATCGATCGATTAAAGTACTATAAGTTAATTTAGGGCATTACTCAAGAGAAAATACTTCAATATATTTATGAGTTTAATATGTAAAAAAAAAATATATATAAATTGAATGGTTTTCAGAATTTTTTATAAAATAATTAAATAATCCCCAGTGTTTTTGTCAGAATCAGAAGTAATGACGTTTGACAAGTGACATACTGTTTTCAAAATTAGTTAAATAATTTTGACGTGTCTGGATTCTTAGGTTTATTTTACAATCTATCCACGTAAATCTTCATGTATGTTCACAACTTCACATATATACATACTATCACGCCTGTTTCCGCGAAGAGGTAGGCAGAAGCAATAATGGGATACCTAAAAACCAACAACAACTAAATCCAATTTGTTAAAAATTATCTCCCTATGAATGCAGTGAAAGCACTTCATGGCGGGATAGTGAAGCAGTTTACTGCAGTTTTGTTTTTATTTTTGATATTTTGAACATTAATGTGTAATAACGGTGGATTACCGTTAAGTGTTTGTAAACGTACATGTATGAGTGTTGGTAAATGAAACAAAACAGTGCAACATCACTTTCCAAATGAGAATTTGAATACACATTTGATCTCACATGGACTGGCTTGATCTTTTAATACTGTCAGATCTTAGTAAAGTCCCACATATTTACTGAGGACTCAAGGGGTTTTGGGGAGGCCATCTCATTAACCATTTATCATCTTTAATCTTTATTACCACTCATTCCCAATTACTATGATTTGTATATTATCAAACTATAAGTTACTTGACAGTGGCTAAATGTGCTAAACGCAGGAAGCCATTAGTTAAAAAAAGTCTACTGTTACAAATTATTTACTTCACTTTTTGATTTTTTAACAAATTTCACCTGTAATATAAATTATAACTTTGTTTTTTCTGAACCATTTGTTTTTTTCACCCTGAGCCTAAGAAATATATTGCAAACATTGCTGCAGGAATCGCTCTCTCAGCTCTACATTACGTTATGTTTAACGTGAAGATGAGTTGAAATACTTTGCAGATCATTACAGCTCGTTCTACATAAATCTAACATTGAGCTAGTTGGGGGTCACAGTCGAGACGTAGTCGGATCACCTTACGTAATCGGGCAAAGTCTGCGAGCTCTTTGTACTCTACCGGGGACTACTTACAAATACAGGCGACGACCGAGTAGACCTAGACACGTTTTGATTATTTTTGTATTATCTAATTTAGATACAAAGAAGGCTTTGCATTGCGAGGATTAGGATATCGATAGACTACATGAAATATTCATTATTAGTAAACCAAGAAACCACTCCCCTATAGATTAAATCTGAGCAATTATGCTTGCCAGGCATTCATGCTCGATTGCTTACTTTACCGCTTTTTGATTGTTAGACATTAATATAGAGCCATTGTCGGCAGTATTTCAATTAGTGATAATATTTTTAAATTACTTGACGAGTTCTAGTTAATTTAATAATAAGCGCTTTGTCGCAAATTAAGTGATCGAAGTGTTGTAAATCTCTACGCACATTTTTTTTATCTGTATATATAAACCTTGCTGTAAGCCAATTAGAAATTATACTGTTTTTGTAGAAACTTCCAAAGAGAAAATAATTACAAAGTAAATAAGTAATAACACACTGTTTATCGGCTGTTGTTCGGCGAAGACAAGGGTTCTTCGCGGAATAATCAATTAAGCTTCAATAGGAATAACATTCCTACTGAAGCATAATTAACTCTGACTTCAATCCAGTTAGAGCTAATACTTTTTATTTCTAACTATTACAACAATTATTTATTTTCTAGATAAGTATCATTAAGAACTTGTGCTATGGATACTAAATAACGGATAAACAAACATATATCCTATTTTTATAAATACATACCTAAGATATAAAGGAAAAACATCCAGACCAGAACAAATATTCATGTTTATGCACACAAAGATCATTTGTCCTTTGTGGGAATCGAATCCACGACTTCAGGAGTGGGGTGCTGGTATACTCGCCTCCACGCCATATCGGTCCTCAAAATAGTATATTGATTTGAGCTGTTAAGACGACTCTGCGAACACACGATTAAGTGTGTTTTATGCTAGTTTTAAGGGGTATCAGCCATATATGTTCTGCTTATGACACCTATAATACTCTCTAATCTGCTATAATTTTGTACTTCACGCATTTATTTTCTAACAATAAATGACTTCTTTCGCACCTAAACTGTAACTTTTGACATATTGGCTTTCAAATAGTTCAATGAGAACGCTGTAAGTTGGGAGTACAACTCAGTTACTCAGGCTTGATATTAATTATGCCGCATGTCCAAGCAGATTGTTAGGAAGCCTTGTTGTATGCGCTAGCCAGACTCAGTTCAATGAGATGCCAATAAAACAGAGAGATGTGTTGTGTATATTCCCGCGCCCGCCGCGCCTCTGCCTGCGCCCGCGCCGGTCGCCCGCCCGTCGCCGCTCACAGACCGGGTCGAGACCGAATTAGATACGCCTGTGCGCCGGCGCACCACTGTCGTCAGTCACTCTACACACAAACATCGACAAAATATACCATAAAAACGCGACTTCATCCTTAGTTCATGCTATAAAAAACAGAAATATGATCAGTGAACTGGAAACATTTTGTGCGCTTAATAATGTGAACAAAGGTGAAAGTGAACTTTCTATTAAATGTTAGGAGTGCATGTTGTGATGTGGATCTTTAAGTTTACTTCAGAACTTAATGTATGAATTCAAGTTGTGAAGAAAGTGGATTTACTTTTGGGTGAGTTCTAATTCCTTTTGACTTTTTGTACCTAATTCCTATATCAGTAGTGAAACGTAAAGAGGACCTCCCACCAGAAGTAACTTATAAAAGCATTGGTGAAAATTAATTTCTAGGACTCTGTTTTTTCCATTACGTATTAGAATTTAGTCAAATAACGTACAGATTGTTTTTTTAGTTCATAATCTAAGATAGATTGGGAGGCCAAGTCCAAATTGAAATCGACTTAAGTAGATTATGATAGGACATTATGGGTGATAGATAAGGAGTAGACACGTTAGGGATCCCTATTTGTCCCTAGGACTACAGAACATTCCCACTTAAAATCTGTATAATATCAGGAAAATCTTATAGTGCCTTGTTCTTTGAATGCAAAACTTAGCACACACTGCGCTAGTTATTCTGTAACAGTTGTCCTAAACCTAAATTGTGAAAGATTATTTATGTACAAAAAAATAATATTTATATCTTTCTTTCTAGGTAATGCGAGGGAACACTAGTCAACTGTGTTTACTGGTAGTGACGCTAGCAGTAGGACATGTGTGGGGTGAGAGCGTATGCAAGCGAGGAGTTAGCTGGTGGGACCGCGAGCGCGGCGAGTGCGCCCCCTGCACGCGGTGCGACCCCGCGCGCCGCCTCGCCGTCATGTACCCTTGCGAGCTCCACAGGGACACTGTATGCCAGTCCCTCCACCAAATACAACTCTTCCCCTTCCATAAACTCAAAAGAAACATTACCAATAAAAGTGCTCCCAGTGACGATGATTACGAATATGTAGATTACGAAAGTGAAGTGACTATTGATAGTGAGGATGATGAAAGATGGGACCTCCAGGCGTCCAGTGTAATTTTAGCTGCTAGTGGATGTGTTGTTTTCTTTTTAGTGGTGCTCTACTTTTCACTTACTCATGCCAAGCAATGGAGAGTATTGAAGCATACGCTGCAGTCGGGTGAGATTTTTTTTTTAAATTTCAATATTTATCTGTCAGAGCCATGATAATTATGTCAGCTGTTCTTTCTCGTCTTCTCTATTCGCTATATATGTTATGTGGTCTATAGGACGTCTGAAGACACAAGGATATCATGACAAACGCTTTACAAAGATGATCGCAGTAATTTTATTGCTCCCACTGATGTATTCGTCCCTTATTTTGTCAAGGCGGGTGACGCCCGCTGTCCAGCATAACATGCGCATCCTTAACGTTTGTATAAATGTATTTAAGTTGTGTTATTGGGGCATGTGGGACAATTTAGTTGACATTTGATACAAAAAGCTAGATCTACCTAAATTGACATAAGTTTATATAAAAGAATCGTAGGACATCTCAGCCTAGACATCATATATATACATCACAACCTCATAAGAATAATTCAGCTAAGAACAACAAACTAAGAGAAGAAGAAAAAGATAAAAATACTTTCTGTACATATTAGGTCGGGGAAAAAGTCTTTTCGCATAACGTAGGTATAAACTTATTATAATTTTTTTTTGACTGTACTATTTGTGTCTGGCTGGTTTTGGTAACATTAAAAAGGTTCCATTATAAAGAAAAGAAAAAAAAAAAAGTTGTTTCCCGCTATTTTTCATTTGTTTTTCTCTCCGTAAAAATGAGTGAATCTAATGAAGAAATTCGATACATTTTAAAATTTTATTATAAAAAAGGCAAAAATGCAACTCAAGCAGTGAAAAAAATTTGTGATGTTTATGGACCTGATGCAGTGTCAGTAAGAGTAGCACAAATTTGGTTCAAACGTTTTCAGTCCGGAAATTTTGATGTTAAAGATGCACCTCGCTCTGGTCGCCCTGTTACGAATAAAATGGACGCCATTTTTGAAAGAGTGGAGCAAGATCGGCATATTAGTAGTTACGATGTAGCTGAAGAACTGGGAATTGACCACAAAACAGTTTTGACCCATTTGAAGAAAGCTGGTTATACAAAAAAGCTCGATATTTGGGTGCCACACGAGCTCACTCAAAGAAACTTAATGAACCGTGTACTCATTTGCGATTCATTATTGAGACGTAATGAAACCGAGCCGTTTTTGAAGAGATTGATAACTGGCGATGAAAAGTGGATCACGTACGACAAGAACGTGCGAAAAAGGTCGTGGTCGAAAGTTGGCCAGGCTTCACAGACTGTGGCCAAACCTGGCCTAACACGAAATAAGGTGATGCTGTGTGTATGGTGGGATTGGAAGGGCATTGTTTATTATGAGCTTTTACCGCCCGGCAAAACCATCGATTCTGATCTTTACTGCCAGCAACTGATGAGATTAAAGGAAGCAGTCGAGAGAAAACGGCCGGAATTGATCAACAGGAAGGGTGTGGTCTTTCATCACGATAACGCTAGACCACACACATCTTTAGCCACTCAGCAAAAATTAAGAGAGTTCGACTGGGAGGTCCTAGTGCATCCACCATATAGCCCTGACCTTGCGCCTTCAGATTTTCACCTGTTTCGGTCTCTGCAGAATTCTTTAGGTTCTGTAAGGTTGACCTCAAGAGAGGACTGCTAAAACTATTTGTCCCGTTTTTTTGATCAGAAGTCCCAAAGTTTCTACAGTAACGGGATAATGTCTCTGCCCACAAAATGGCAGAAAGTTATTCAACAAAACGGTACAATATATTGTAAATAAATGTAAATAAACTTTGAAAAAAATGTCTTGACTTTTCATACAAAAATACGAAAAGACTTATTCCCCAACCTATTACATACTTAGAATTTATTAGGACTCCAGCCAGAAGAAATATTTATATTCATGTCCTTGTAAGAATCAAACCCTTATAAGACCTTATAAGAAGCAGGCAGGTATTGTGCTACTTTTCATGTTTAAAAATTGCGTTGTTCTTAACGAAACCCGCGAAACGAAGAGGCGGATGTTCCATGGAGTTTGCGCCATAAGGCGGCCGATAGTCGAAACAAAAGTGTTACTGTCGAAACCTCGAAACATTCAACTGCACATACCATCAAAGGTGCTTAATCTGTGGTTACAACAGCGTTACACTGATGACGATGATGACCTAAAGACTTTCTGATGGCACATTTTAGGGCAAATAAGACATATGTATAGTTTATTTTAAAAAGTTCATCATGTGTGTTCGTTTTTAATGTCCTTAGGTATTTCACTATTTCTCTCATATTGTGCTTGTGGATAAAATAGTTTCTGAATTCCTTTAATGTACGAGCCAAACCTAACTATTTATTTCAACTTATTACAAACATAACAAGCATATGGATTATGAATTTTAAGTAAAAGATTCTTATAATATTTATATATTACAATATACCCAATAATACCTCCCGCATAATCGAGAATCCACTCACAAGCTCAAGTAGAATGCAGTTAATATCAAGGTGTATATTCACTTATTAATAATTAAAAACTTAAACCACAAATTGCTGTTGTCAGTCGTTATGCACAATAAAGTCGTATGTAATCTAACAGGTAGTCGTATAAACATTAACGTGGTCACAAGAAACGGTTTATTTATTCAGGACTGGTAACGATAAACACGACACGATCACGAATCTCCCAACGTTTTTACTTACCGAAGGTACATTATAGGAATATTTTAAATTGCAGATTGCTGAGACGAAATAATTTATTATGCAGTGGCCTCCTAGAATGAAATAATAAACTTTTTACTGTTTTTAACAAATGATTGCTGTTCGATTATATTTTTTCGTGGATGTTCTTTTAAATTTATACGTTCATTATATTTCCTAACGAATTTGGTTTGAACTCCAGAGTAAATAACGTAGGCACAGGCACTTTTATGCTTATAAATATGACACAAAACTAAATGTAGAGGACGCTCTCTCATTAAGTCGAATTGATTTAAACTAAAATAAAACACATGGTATCTCCGAATTTCACTCACGGTTAACTGTATTTTAAGCTCGTTGTTTTGAATACTTTACAGTGATTTGTGGTCACGGGGAGACTTCGATGACCGGTGTCTCCGTATACAAATTTAAACTACAGTCACTTATACGTAATTATTGCACACGTTCGGACTGAAACGAGAAAAGTGAGCTTACTAAATCTAGAGATCTTGTAATTCGAGGAAAAAAACCAAAATTAAAACCTTTTTGAAATTGTGAGCAAAACAACATCTGTCAGGGCTCGGTTTTTAAATAAAGTAACAACGGATATAAGAAGATCAGTAAACAGTTACTTACATTAATTTCGAGAAATTATAAACATAGCACTCGGCACGTCTAGACAGTGAATTTTCACAATATAAACTGTTGAAGTTATTAACCAACACTCTTGCATTCAGACATGATATTTAGCAAAGTCGTAGCGAATGCTTTTAATATCATGGTTATAGCAGAATGATAATCTTTTCAAAATAAATATTCTACTCAGAAACTAAGAACCATGGTGAAAGCCGTAAACATAGAGATAAACATAATTTACTTTTATTCGAGAATATATGTGTTGATCATTCGGGGGACGCAGCTGGCAAAGGTTAGTGTATTTAAAAAGATT
Source organism: Musotima nitidalis (assembly GCA_949126915.1). Classification (NCBI taxonomy): domain Eukaryota; kingdom Metazoa; phylum Arthropoda; class Insecta; order Lepidoptera; family Crambidae; genus Musotima; species Musotima nitidalis. Next base: position 6,780,594 of record OX421418.1, on the reverse strand, counting down.
AACTAACATTAATTTTGGCAACCTAAAAATAAGCCTAAAATTTGTCCAGTTTAGTAGCCAAGACAAGACTCTTTAAAGAAACATCTCTTGATCTTTCTTAGAAATCCGTTTCGTTAAAAATAATTTCAAAAACATATGGCGATATAATATTAGAAGATCACACTAGATTATTTATTAGAATATTAACAGTAGCTGTAGAGAACATCAACCGAAAAATTTCAGATAAAAGCCAATTTGCAACGGGACCCCAAACGGAAAACGGATCCACACATCACTCAACTTTTCAACGCTTACATTTTGAAATCAGGTTGATTTTATTTTTAACTTTTTAGTCAACCGCGGTAATTTCGGCGTATGGTGCGATTTTAGTAAAATGTGCGTTTGCTCTGAAGTTTTGGCATTTATTATTTCCGAAAGTTTTTTACATATTTTAAAGCTAATTTAAAATTACGTTCATTAGATCATCATAAATACCTCCGCAGTTTTTTTTTTTTCCTACAAAGATAAATTAAGAGCTAACGTTAAAATCAAATAACATGTAGTATTTATTTCAGATACATTCTTAATAAATGATATGATGATGATAAGTTTTAAGTAAACCTTTTCTTACACATAATCTGCTTATTTATACAGTACTATGTTTGTACTGTTGATTAAAATGCATTGCTCGGTCGGCACACGATCTGCCGAACTCGGGTAAACAATCGGGTTTTGTTTGAACATGTGCGCTACTAAATTTGACCTGTGTAGCGGACCGCACGCTCAACAATAGCTAACGGCTATTTTACCGCCCACTCCAAAATTAGAACGAAGATAATCTCTTTTTAATATACCATAAGAAGCAGTATAAAATTTTGTCCTATTCTTTTTAACGAAAACATTCTTCTTAAAGTACTTGAACCGGAAAATTTAGTTGAGTCTAGGTATATGATTACCACTTTATTACCATCCTCTTTTCGTTTCTCTCGATTTATTATATGGTATGGTTTTCTTAACGAACCATTATGTTGATAATGAAAACACTAAAATAGATATATTGGAAATGGTAATTGGTATAGGCGATCGAAAATCTAAACGAAGTGCCATAAAAAAGAGATAGTCCAAAATTTACGTTCGTGAGATTGACCTAAATTAATGTATCTAGTGATTTATTTTCAATGGACTATAATATAAAAATTATAAGAAAATTATTGTTATCAATGAAGTTACATCAGCGACCTTAAGTGGATCTTGACCTAATAAATACCACGATAATACTTATAAGTTAAACTTAACCTGATTGCTAAGAATAAATTATTAAACATTGAAAAACTTTTCAATTAACTTTTCACTGAAGTGACGTGATAATAATTAGCGTACTGTTTCCAAAGGGCTACAACACGAAACGCGGCTATAGCTCGCTCGCATTTCGAACAGGTTCTTGATGATTACATATTTCTAGCAGCATTTCTCTCGAGAAGCTTTCCCACGTATGACGTATTCTTTCCCTCATAATCTATATACTACGCATACCAATGTTGCGTCACCTTCTCGCTGTGCTTCCCTCCATCCTTTAAGCTGTCTTCCTATTGGTGCTTCTGCTATGAAGCAAGTCTTTAAACATGTTCACCAATACCATTTTTTTTTTTTTTGACGTGACAACGTCTTAAATTAGGTTGCGGCTGGGAGTCACTTATGAAAAAGTGTAACGCTCGGTAACGTTACGATGAGTCACCGAACGAGAGAGAGGCCCGGCGAATGCCTTGCGTCTCTCTCCCACTCAACTATGATCGGTCTGCCGCGCGCGCAGCACTAGTGTACAATGTTTTAGTAAACAAAATATATTTCTATAGTTAAAATTTGTGCAATTCTTATTTTCATTCAATTCCTTGTTCCTATTGTGCAATTTAATTATATTCATATCAATAAATATTCTACCGAGAAAAAGACGTTGTCACGTAAAATCTTCGCCCGTAAAAACGACTTTACAGGCAACCATTTTTTTTTTGTTTTACGTCGGTAACAAAATGCATTTACGCACTGCCTTCCGGCCAAAGGGGGACCGAAAGGGGGGTGTGGGACTCACCACCGGCAGACACGACTTCCAGCAGTAATACCCACTAAAAATCTTCCGACGACGCCCGCCGCTTGTTGAGAAAGAGGCGGGGGCCAGTACCTGGGTTGCAGCTTCTGACACCCCGCCTGCGGCCAACGTCCCCCGGACCAAAACCGGAAGGACCTCCTCAGAGAGGCGCAGTGGACGCGCCCCTCCTACCTCCCCGTGCGACCATAGCGTGTGTGGCCGACTTCCCGGAGGGTCCAACGTGAGACAGCAGGGGCCCCCTGCCCCCACTGCCTAGACCCTCCTGGCGCTGCTGAGCGGGCCCTCCTGGCCCGCCCGCTACGCCCTCCACAGGTCCCTCTTAGTTTCCCCCCCAGTAGTCAGTACTAAGGGCACCCAGAGTCGCCAATCTCTGGGTGTTACCTTTTCCCTTGCGCCTCCTGCGCCCTACCGGGAGGTACTCAGCCCCCCCACCACGACAAGGTGGAGACCAGTCGGGGGGGATGTTCACCAATACCAGACCCAACCCGATAGAGCTAAAGCCGTTTGCTGATCCAAGAGTGCACCTTATTACGCCATCTATTGACTTCCCAACACTCAGTCATAAAAAAAATTGTTGACTATGTTCTTAGAGTATATTAAACAAATTCCATTCTAGATAAACTAAGCACCGCAGGGCCTCAATTGCTTGCGTTACCTAACATTTGACGGGATACCTATTATAAATCATTTCATATACAGCTAATGGAATCTTTTCTTGTCGATTTCTCTAAATAGATAAAACAACTAATAAAGCCCTGATATATTGGTGATATTTCCAAAAAGGCATCTAGCAGAACAGCACGAAAAACTCGGCTCATTAAATTGATTTTAAAATTTTGAGAAATAATTTCAGCTTTTCAAGAAGGCTAAAGGCCACTAAGGTTACCTGCTAGACTTCTAAGTATAGACATGCTTTACGAATGTTTTGATAATATTACAGATATGCAAGATCTGACTGCGAAGATGAAGCTGATGGAGTCCGGAGTGGAATCGGCCAGCGAGCCAGTCGTCGCGGTGGTCGACCACCACATCTACTGCAACGTGCACGTCACCAAAGATGCTCTATTAGGTAAGAAACTTATGATTTGCAGGCTAAAGGGTAATTGGCGAGGATCATAGCTCGAAGAACCAACGATGGGGCGACTAAGAATGGAGTAGTAGATGGCCTCCCACGCGATAGACTGATATTCTAGCCAAGACGGCGAGTAGTCGATGGATTAAGGAGACTCGAGATTGAGAACGATTGAAAAACCCTATGATGACCAGCAGTGGACTTCTATGTTGATTATAGATTTACTCCTTTTGCATTATCACTTCAGTTTTCTTTTTCGTTTAGGTAATCTTCTTTTATCGCTGTGTCTCAATTTCGAAACGCCCTTACTATTTATTGTTAATGGTATATGCACCTGGAGATGTTTTTTTTTTAACGCGGATTGTGTACATGTAAAACCTTACAGAAGTTATTTAAACAATGCTGCCTTTCTAGATTTTACATTTTAATCAATGATAATTAATTCTGAACTCTATTAAGAACTCCGCGCAACTGTAATAGATGATTGTGAAACAGCATAGGTAGTTGCATTTTAATTTAAATAGATGCTTAATTAGGTAGTAGGTGGGGTAGGTAGTAAGGATGTAGTGTGCATGCATCTTGTTGGGTAAGGTGAAAGTGGCATGTGTAGATTGTAATGATGAATGTTTGGAAATAAAAAATAACTAAGGATCAGAAAATCCTTTTTTGATAGGCGTTTTAGTTAGGTTATTCCGGTCAGTGGTGTTTATGGAAACGTCACTTACCGAATTAAGTTTTGGATAACGAATTCTAGTCAAGAAGGATCTTATTTTATCTATTCTAATGACTATATTAGATCTTACTTTCTTGTTAGTAACACGAAAAAACAAGTAACATCATACTAATATTATAAAGAGAAAAGATAATATCTTTATCCCTACATGTAATTTACAACCAGTCAGTTAATATTTACTTGTGGATGTATGGGACAAATTGCAAAATTATTTCTGACAAAGATCTCAAGTAACAGAGAATTAAATTTTAAGGATATTTGCTAAAAAAATCTCTTAAATAGCTGTTCAAATTCAAAAGTTATAACGAATTTATAACATCCATACAATTGTCTCCGACAATTGAATTTCTTACCGTTCGCGTCGAAATGTAGATATGCTGTTATATAATTAATAAACTCAAGAACTACTTGATCGGTATCGAAAATTCTTTTACCATTACAATTCTACATACATTGAAGGGGTAGGCAGAGGCATATCATACGCCCACATTTCGCCAATTATATTATTGGTTCCACGTAAAAGGTGGCGAGCATATTGCCGCTTACCGGAAACTTATATGTTTGCCAGAGCCTCGTTCTATCTGCAGGTGCACCACTTGCAAGTGAGGTTGGCTTGGGCTCCTCATCTTGGTTTGTACCTTAGATACACAATTCTATATTATTCCTTTGGAAAATAAATCTATAGGTATTTTTTCTTAGATAAAATTTGGGATCCTTAGGAAAACTTCAATAATGTAACTGAAATCAAGGTGTTAAGCGAAACGCGTGCCTATACCACTAGTAGGTTCCGACATAATTATGTATAACAGAAATGAAATACGTCATTGCTTCTCTTGCCAAGTTGTATGAATTATGACCAACTAATGTTAGATTGCGCATTTCGAATAAACTGATGATATAAAACGGAAACTGCCGTTTTTACAACAACTTTTATTTTAGACTTTTATGTTTGAACTAGTTTTTTTATCTCAGATTCCATAAAACCGACCTATAATATTACTTTTCTCCAAAATATTATAAATAACTAAATTATTTAATACTTTGGAGTCGGTTTGATCAATGCAAGTTTGTCAGAGTTTTGCTGGGAACACTATATTTTTTCGTATGGGATTATATTTAATCTAACTCAGCTAGTTGCTTGTGGTTGACAATGTCAATGACGAGAGAAAATGTCTATCAGCTAGTTTTGATGTAATTTGAATGATGAATTTTGTCAGAGAAATAGATGAATGCCGCTAACGAAGTGACGGGTGGTCGATAGTTCACTATTAAATTAAATTTATTTCTTTTACATTACCTACAACACTCAAGTTTATATGTGTTATACTTACTATGAATACCAACCAAACCGGCCTGAATAGCTTCAATGTTAAAAAATGCCGATTAAAATGCGAGTTGTTTAGTATTGTGCTTTATCGAGGTCACGGATTCCATCACGCCAGAACGATGCCGATCAAATTTTAATGATGTTAACATGTCCTTAAAATGATTATTTTGCAGTCCTTACGTGCAGTGCACGTGTATATAACAAACAACAGTTTTGTTGCGCCGACTCTATTTGAGAATTAAAGCCACCAATTAATTCTAATAAAAACGCCAAATTAAAAAAAACATTTGTAGAAAAGTGCTCGGAGCTCATAGGTGGACTGAAACAATCACCAAAGTTAAGCAGAGTTCATACGATCCTTGGATAGGTTACAACCACAAAATAGAGATGATCTGTTCTCTGGTTACAACAGGTTGACGTACCTTCCTAGCACGGAAACACTTAATGTAATGTGCAACACAAAACAAACGGCCACGGTGGAAACTGTGCAAAATAGGATAAAATGCTATCAAAACTATTTGAACAGTTTAATAGTGAACAGCTCTCGCACTCGTAATATACGGATTAGAACATTTATTTATCATGGTCTTCAATTGCCTGGCAACACGACAGGTAATCGACCCTGGCTTGCCCACGACTCGTACCTCGTAGAGCACGCTTAGGTTACGACTATAATAATGCACACGTGCGTTGATTAGCTGGGTATTTGTAATGCAAGTTGGTCGCCGGGACGCGCTTCCGGCCGCCCATCACTCGGGCCGACCGGGAAGCCCGCTGCTTCCTGCTGATGCCGATATTTGACAACTATCACCGATAAACAATACCTACACGCCCGTGATTTATTTGGCTGATGTACCAACGACCTCGTTCGGTGTAACTAGTCAATTCAACATTTATTATAGGGTTAAGGTACCGTCATAGTGTTACGATTAACCTGTGGATTACTGTACCTACCGACTGTCAACGTATACATGATTGTGTACCTATTATAAAAAGTAATTTATGAGTGAATAAATAAATGAAAAGTCTGTAAAGATACCTTTCATGTGTGTTTGTGAAAAAAATAATGTAAAAGAGCATAATAGCCTGTGAGTTTCTTGTCAGTTCTTCTCACAGAGCGGGGGCTCGGAACTGGCACTAAGATTCACTTACACCTAATTTTTATTCATTTGCATGTAAGTGAATCTAAGCTTCGTGATTTCAGGGTATTAATATTTAATTTTTTTTATGTATTTTTTGTTTTGATGTTTTTCAAATGCTATGTAAGTAATAGTTTATGAAATAAAGAACTTTTTACTTTTACTCTTTTACTTTTCATAACAACGCTCAACACATTGCACAGCATAAGAGCAATGTTATAGAAACTATTATTATTATCTCGAGTATAAGGGATTTTCTTGCTGATACTTTTAAGTGCTACTGCTTTAGATTTAGTTATAATTTTTTTATTGAATTTATAAGTACCTAGGTACTATTACTAAATGAATTCATAAAATTCTTACGTAGATAAGAATTTATAAGTGAAATACAGTGCTAAACGAAAATTCTTCTGTTTCTACTTGGAGAATTCATCCGTAGAGCTCAATGCTCACATAAACTTATTACCTTAGTTGGAATAAATGTAGAAATCTTAGTAAGAGCAATTACTTTTAACAACGCTGATTCGTGAGCACCGAGCACGCCTAACGTGACTGGACTTGAAAATAAAAGCAAAGCAAATAAGTAAATACAGTATGCAGTAAAGCGAGAGTTGACATTTGTAAACAGCCAAGTGCACTGTCTCCACGCGCACATACGTTTTACAACTTTTAGACCTCCCGTATACCACGAACTCCCATGGCGTGAACAATCTGCTTGGTTCGGAATGATACAATGCAATCTTTCAGTGGAATTCGATTTTATAGTGTATAAAATGTTTTTCAGACATAAAATACATATGTGGACAAGACATATTCTATGATAAAGTAGATCTTGGTAGATACATGTGATGTAGTATATGATCTGAAACTATCACCGAAGAAAGGCAGAGTTTACGCATCCATTGATGGGTGATCGTTTGTGTGGCATTTAATATCGAGCGCTTCCGTGCTTCAGAAGGAACGTTTCCGAAGTCGTTGGTACCGGTTACCAAAAAAAAGCAGGACGCCACTCTCCTCCTCTGTTAACACGATGGTCTGCGTGGTTGAGTATGATTAGGGCTTGATGATAAATACATATTCTCATGATTTATTCCCATAGAGGTAGGCAGAGACCATATTCCTCCAATTGCTACGAAACTGGCACTTTTAGCTTCATTCCTGCTCATTAACCTTAGCACTCTCGTCGGTTTGGGTAACTTCTAACCTGCGCGTTCTGCAAAACCTTCTGAATGATGATGATGATAAAATAGTATAAAAAACAATCGTCCAATGTTGTAAGACTGGATAGAATGGAAACAAGTCATTTACGCCGAAATCGTTCAATCTCTCCACGACTCCGGCCGATGCCGCGTCAACAATCGCCTGGCTTCGGTCGGTCGACACCGCGGCTGTCGGCGGACGGGACCACCTGATGCCTTTGTCTTTATCCCTTATCCCACGCTTCACATACACCATTGGAATAGTAATTATATTGACTCGTAGGTATCTTATGTAGTTGGTACCTTTACACTTAGGTACACAAGTTTGTTTACTTCAACGCATTATGAAACTATCTACGAGTATCTACTAAGCTATCAAATCAATATTTAATAAGCTGTTTAAGTTTTTCTAATATTAGGTACCTACTCATATTTAGTGGCTACTTCGTTCATTAAGAAACAGCCGTCCATTCCATCAAATCAATCGCTATAATTTTGTTTCGGTTACGAGTATATAGTTGATAATATAAAAACTCATAATTTAATTAATATTAATTGTATACACCTACGTATTCAATACGTAACCCATTTTATAGTTCTTAACTGAATTCCTACAGAATATGGGAGTAAATATTTGTGTGACTTAACAAAAAACTTAAGCTTTCACCTTATCTATTATAATTATTTTAAAATTAACAAATCGACACTGCTTCATTTGGTATTGTCGGAGTAACGTAGTGTCAGAAAAGTGATTTTTCAGACCAAATGCATTTTAAACTAACTTGTAGGTGAGTTCAGAATGTATTGTGGGTGACTTCGAGTATTAAAAAAAATATTATGTCAATTCTATCTAGGGTTACCACCCGTAGTTTATTATAAAGTATTGTACTTTATTTCAAGTAATTGTACTTTATACTTTATGAAAACAATAAAGTACACGAAAATACTCTTTTTTAGCATGTTTTGGGATTTGGGATTGGACTTTAATTTAAATATAGACTGTAAAGAACCTTTGCAATTGTTTAGTAGAGATACTAATTTGATAGAAACCGCAAAAAGCAATAAAAAATATGTTTTTAAACAAAATAATAAAGAAAAATAAATACCTAGTACTTTATTTTTTACTGTTAGCTTTTTTTCTTACCTCTAGTTACCAATGTGCTTTCAAAAAAAAGATGGCGACCCTAATTCTATCCTACACGGGACACACAACCATATTTTTAATAAACATATATTTATTGTTATGTTCGTTTAAGAGTTTCTATGACTATAGTTAAGTTAGACAACAAGTTACAAATTGAATTCGAATCTTGCTTCAAGTTGGTAGGTAGCGAGATAGATCTATTTAAAATAAAAGGATCTTACATCACAAAAATCATCTCATAAGAGCGGATGTAGAGGTAAAAACGTGCGTCACGGACGGCCCCATTCCGTCCGCCTCCAGGAAATGATCCAAAAGCTTCCTTTCACCCGATGTTTGCGCAGTCAATAATAGAAATCATCGAATATCTTCGTTATTACTTCTCTCCATTTTGATATTAACTATCCGCGAATAGAGTAGAATAACTGACGTGCATGATCACGAAACGTTTTATTTATTTTATAAATGGACTTTAATAAAACGGTCTACGCTTCACGTATACCTATATAAAAAAGTTGCGCACAACTAGAGATCGTTATCGTCACAGGTGAATACATTTAGGTTTCCTTCTCTAAAGAAATTTCATTGTGTATGTCAATTACAATAGGAGTGTTTAGTATTGTCATACATTGTATACATTGTATCCTTTTTTTAGAATGGAAAATCGTAGAATGACTATCTCCCGCTGTGGGATCTTCTACGTTTCTTCCTTCTTGTAACTGCAACTTTTGGGGGAAACACAGACGATTTTCTTGCCCTTTCCTTTACGATCAAGCTACCGCCCGCAGTAAATGGTCGCGTTAGTTTTTAAGTTAACTTTCATAAGAGCTCTATTGAGCCGAACTTGAATAAATGATATTGACTTTGAGCCTGTTCTAGGGCCGCGGTAACATTGTAAGTAGGTACTCCTGCTACACTTTTAGTTATGATAGCTCCCCAGCAGAGGCTGTAGTAGAGACTCTAGCCAAGCTGTCGAACATTTTCATAATCGATAGCAATTGTTAAATGCAATTGATTGGACGATGGCAAATGCAGTCTTATGTGACGGCAAGCTATTATATTTATGATTCTGAGAAACGTCAGTGCCTGTCGATAAATGTACTGGCCAAATTTGGTTAGGCACACATGAAATTTACATTTGATAACAAACATGATCCTGAGGGCTGGGAAATAATAACGCGAGTGGAATTATAATATTGCGAATGTATTTTTTTACATTGGAAGCTCCGGAAGTAGCTACGGCACTGGCGGTGATCGCTGAATGTTGATAACAATACGTCAATAACATTTGTTACCATACCGTGGTGTTCATTATTCCGCACCTCGCACATCTAATAAAATGTTCCTGTCCAAAATAGATGTGATGTAGCCAGAAATTCGTTTCTAAGCTATAAAGCTGTAATATACTGTTGAGTTGTTTATAATATCGACTCTCTTGGCTAAATCAAAACAAAACTGTATAATTAGGTGCTGATGTGCTTTTTGTTAAACTTTCCACAATAGTTTCTGTTATAAAGGTAGTTCGGGTGAATACGGATTGCTGTGATGATTGTTTTTTTGGGAAAATATGAAAAAATGTTTTTGTAATAGATAGTATCGTATTGTATTATCTGTGGTAATAGGTACAGCTCAACACACACATATGCGAACTATTAAAAAATAAAGGTAAATATTGCCAAATGCACCAAAGGGGGTCTTGTTCATGGTGTGGTGGTGGTGGCTGGATTTAGTCAGTGCTTTTATCTAACTTCTTTTTTACAAAAGACACTTGGAAGGCAAATCAGTTTTATTATGTAGTCAATGATATTGAATAAGCATACGTTATCGGCACAGAAAACTTCAAAGGTGTTTCGCGCGCTGAGGTTGCAAAGTAAACTTTTCTGATTCACTTTACTCACATTTCCTGAAGTAAATTGCTTCATGCTTATTATATAAAAAAAAGATGACACGATTATCATAGCACGAGTTAGTTCCTAACCTTAAACAATTTCTTTTGACTACTCTCAAGTGCTCAGAGTTTATATACCTAATCCAGATTTGTGGTATGGTTATCGTAGTCTAACTCCGGCGTAAACTATTTGGCTGTAATAAAATGTATACCTTATAAAACTTTACAAATATTTATATTACCTAGACCGACATATCTATTAAAGCTTCAAACAGAACATGGCTATATCTGGCACGTGTCTAGCCGAACGAATAAAATATTGAAACGCGACATGGACATCTCACAGAGGAAGCCATTCCGCGTTATGTTATGGTGGAATAGACTAGTGGAATGTCAACCACGTTGCCAATAAAATAATAAATAAGTACGAGTAACACATTTGAATGTCATAACTTTACGATATATTACTTAATCCATATTAATGAGAATCAGTAACTGTATAATAATATAGCTTTGACTTCCGGTCACAAGGTATATAGCATAAATTAGACAAAAGTCATAACAATATTACCTACCTTACGTAAATACTTAATTCTTATATGCCTGCGAGTACAACGGTTACAAAATTATTCACTTCGGTGTCCAAGAATACAAAGAGTAGGTACTATGTTAAATATTATATTAATAGATTTCGTTAATATTTTTGTCTTACTCTTTCTATTGAATTTTTCCCTTTAGAAAATATTCTCTTTTTTTATAACCGGCGGAAGAACTTGGTTGGTAGGTATAATCTTCGATGAGACAATATTTCGCCAACGCTAGCGTAGCTACATATAGAACCTCGTGCAACCAGAACCTGTTCTAAAAGTGATGCTTCTAACTTTTATGTGGATGAATGATTTCCTGAATCGCGGAAACAGAATTTCTCACACACACCCGACCATCATCGGTTAGGCCACGGACCCCGGGCACATCTATCCGCCCGGTAGAAGATCTTCCCTTTGATGGTAAGTCCCATCAGCTCCCTATATCTATATGAAATGAGGTTCAGTTTATTGCTGCACTTATAAAAAGTTCCCTTAACCAGTAATCGTTAAAGTTCTTGTTTCAAAAAGCTAATACTCGTGAACAAGGTTATTCTTATTGTTTATCGTCTCGACGTAGCCGTAGCAGACGGGAAGAATTGGCAACGGTTTCAAGGTCAAACCTGGCTGATAAACATATGAAGTACGAAAGTTCAACAGGTTTCTTGGCAACCTTATGAGACATCAGACTGTTTTCACATGTTGTGTTACAATTTCGTTAAAATAATTTGTAATTTTCTATACTGAAGTTTTCGTGGAAAAGTCAGTGTTTATAGCGGTTATTTCGTAATTATTGACCAGTACTACCAGTAGGCTTACTGACCGTTATGACCTTTGCACCTTGGTTTGTTGGTTCCATTGAGGTAGATATGGAGAAGTGATTTGAGAAATAAGAGAATGTAAGTACCTAACTAAGAAAATTGCGATCTTTATGGCGCCAAGTTATCTAGCTCAGACTAGCTCTATATCCACTCGTCTTAGGGTCCAATGCAAGGAATTACATTATTTTATAGCTCTTAAAAAGGTTTGGTTTGGTTTTCACTAGGTTCAAAGATTTTTTATATGCGTACTACAAATCCTGACATACCTATTATATAACCTACATATATTATTGTTTGTATCTTAGATGTTAAATAAACTACCTAAACTAATTATGCTTAAAGGAAGTCGGCAGGATATAAATAAAAACACCTCAAACAAAATTGTTATTAAAAAATGTGCCCTAGGTTGTGCGTGGTGGTAACACATACCTACACTGAGAAAGTTTTAATTTCCGCAGCGTTTTACGACATGTAGTGTAGACGCGAATAGTATCGGCAGCTGGAGACCATTTACAATTCCATGCGCACGCGCGCAGCCCATAACTTCAAATATGGACGCTACAAACCGCAATTAGCATGCAACTGTACCGATACTGCGAACTTTTATGACAAACGAAGAAACGACAACTATTATACCCAATGCCTTTGTAGTTCTGATTTTTAAACACTATTTCAACAATAATTTTACATTGTTACAGGTACTGCTAAGAAAGGCAACGTGTATACTCAGGATAAACACCCTACTTGATCGCGATCTCAGTCAAGAAAACTAATTAACAGCGGTCACCTGTGGAAAGTACAAACGAAATCGAATACAACCTCGCAACGAAGATATACATTTATTTTCTTACAAATAAAGTCATTAAAGTACCGACAGAAAGTTATCTTTTATTAAGTAATTAACCTTTCCGTTTGCAGAGTCACGCCACGCTTTCTTTTTAGGCGAACAGCAGGAATCGATCCATTTAAAGCCTAGAATAGAATTGAAGACCCCTAATACCCTTATTACAATTTTTTTCTTGTCTTCAATTACTCTTCTTATTAAATTGACAAGATTATTTTTATGTTGGTTGTGCCTGTGGCCAGGACCAACCTACTGGCGAAAACACCACTTATCCGCGCGTTCCATATTATAAACACGGTTCATGACACGGTGGATATATATTTTCATGCACTTTTAGTGAATTCGCCAGAACTGCGTTAAATATAATAAGTTATCAGGTACGTTAGATTTAGAACTTATTTTGTAAATATAGGATGTAATAATAAAGTTATACATCAGGTAGGCTAGTTTATGTTATATTTAAACAATATTGTAGATTGATAATAAAAAAAAGATAGAATATTGTATTAATTATAAGAATTGCTATGCTATCGCATTAGGTTAAGACACCTGAGCATAAAGTTATAAATAAATAAATAAATGTTTGCAAGGTGTTTTTAGACGTTTGTGTCTAAGGACGAACTTGTAATGGCGAGACAGGTGATACTTTTGGTACAGTCAGGGTCAAATATTTGGTAGCACTTAAAGGCTTACTTAAAAGCGCCAACTGTATACAAAGGGTGTGTGAATACCTACGTTCTTGCTTCGGGGTGCACACAAACGTATTACTTTTGACATTAAAATTAAGCCTGAAGCAGTAAACAAACTATATACTTAATTCCGGCAGTCGCTCTGACGCTTCAAATTTGCACAAGAAATAGTGTCCCAGAAATGAGCAGGGATTTTACAATAGTCCCGGCACAGCATCAGCAGGCAGGCGCGGTCCGCAGGAGGGGGTCACAGAGGACATGACCCTCCAAAATCGTACACTTCAAATTGAAAAAACTTCTAATAATGCCCTTAGCCGCTATGCATTTTATGGTTTGCTAGCATATAGCGGGAAAACAGACTTCTAAAATAGGATAAAGTTTCTCAATTTGACTATTTATTATTAGTGACCTCTTCCAAAATGCCAGGTTGTGACGGCGCTTGTCAGCGGGCGGATAATTAATCTACTTCCAGCAGTTGTTGGCACCATTTGCTGAAAGACATAATTTCTTTGGTTTTGTTTCACTCACTTTCCTTCATGTACCTACGACCTACTTAAGCACAGTGATGAAGAGCTCAAAAATTATTACAATTGTCACAACAAGAATAATGAAATGAGTAATGAAGTGCATGAGCGGAATGACATCACATTTTTTTTTCTTTTAAATAATGGCTTCGTGCGTCTAGCACATCTAGCCAGTGTCAAGTAAGTGATATATTAATAATATATAATTCATAGTAAATGAGAATGAGTGATGATAAATGGTAAATGAGATACCTTGCCCTAAGCCTCTTGAGTCCTCGGTAAAGATGTGGGACTATACTGAGATCTCACATGGACTCCTTGAGAGAATATAAAAAGTGATGTTGCACTGCTTTGTTTGATTTACCAACACTCATGTATATTCACAAACACTTAACGGTTAATAATCCACCGTTATTACGCATTAAAGTTAGAAATATCACAAATTTTTGAAAATAAAACAAAACTGCAGACATGACGCTTCACTTTCCCGCCAAGAAGTCCTATTTAACATTATATCAATGGAAATTGTGATAAAACGCTGTGTAAAAAATATATAAGTTGGAACAGAACCTAACTTTGACATGTTTATAATTTTATTGTTTAAGTTGCGCCAAACTTTGATAATCTTTAGCTGGCTAACCGAATTAGACGCCAAAAGATTAAAATTGGTAGAATTACTGGTGCCCTAGTTGTTACTTGACTGTTAGACGCGGAGTTCCAGAAATAGAATGTCATATTCCAGAACTAGTTCTAGATTATATTTTCATAAATTCACGGAGCTGCTACAAGTAAGTAACTACACCATTTTAAAAACAGATATGCTTTTTGTTATTCTAAATAGCATAACATTGCATGCCATTGTTAATCTGTTTATTAAGCAAGCCATTGAGTGTTTTCTACCGTCATATTATAAAACTCAATGGTAACAGTCTTTGCAAATTGACTACGGTGAATGTAAGTGCCAAGGAGCAAATACAGAGCGTCTGTAATACACAATATATTACATATAAAAAAGTCAGTATAAAATATTAATGACAACTCAACGTACCTAAGTAAAGAGCACGTGGGCCAATGTTCAAACTGAAACAAAATTTAACGTATTCGTTTAATGCTTGTAGTAGGCGGCAGAATTTCACGGATTATACGTGATTGTTAAGATGGTGACACCCCGGCTTATATTTTGCTCACACTGTGCTCAATATTTAGTTCTATTTTGTGCCTTTATTTCGAATATTGTGCTCCAGTGGATTAAAAAAAAGCAGGACCAGAAGCACTTGCCATCTTGATGTTCACGATTATAGGCATTTCATCAGAATCGCAGGTCGTCAGATGCATGTTTTGTGTTAGAAAAAGCTTAAGCCTCAATCCTAGCCTAATCACGAGACAAATATCGCATGCAGTGATTTTTGTTAAATAAAAGTAATTTTATTGTTTTATAATATATTACCAAAACAGGTATTCGTACTTGCCTCAAGTTACAAAACTAGAGAAAAATATCGATTAAATTATATTAAATTACATTAAAAACTACTAACCAACATTAAAAAACATACCTTATACATAGTTATCTCAAAAATAATAATTTACTAACAAACATCATTGAAAATGGAACAGGTAAAGTCGTAGAACAAGACGCTATCAGTATATAGCTATTATGAATATAATTCAAGCATTTTAACTTTTATAAAACCACATAGTTAAAAAAACTATCTTAACTTCGAATTTTACTTTAAATTTGGTCCACCGTTTAATCACATTTTATTTTATATTATCACTAAAATGCACTAATAAGATCTGGAAAAGATTAATAAACAAATACATGAACAAGAATAAGGTTATTTATTACTTATGTCTGTATGGCGATGATATCATTTACCTAACAAACATCAAGAAGAAGACATTAAGAACTTACCATATAGACGAAATATTTAAAAAACCTTCTAAAATATTTCAATCAAGTTAATTCAATGTGGACCAAGGTTAACTGTATGAAAGTGAAAAGGACAACAATACTATAGAAAAAGATGCAATGACAGCTTTTAAGTGCACAATGCACTAATATGTTAACAGATATAAAATATCTATAAGACAAGGCTCTAAAAGGTATGTGCTCAATGTCTTAAAAAAATGGAGATTTGGGAAATAAAAGTTTTGCCCTATTGTACCTCATTAAATATATGGTTACTTAGTTTATCAATCAAGATAAATGTAAACAGGAGAGCTATTAATATCAGTCACAGTAATTCCGTGTTATATCATGAGAATAATGCTTAGCACGGAATAAAGCTTGATTACACACGTCATAGAAGCTGCAGTTTGTAGTATGCAGACTTCAAAATTGTCACAAGAAACATAATAGATTGTTAATAGGCCCCTGTATACATGTATCGTTATTGACTAATGCCGGCTATTTTCAAAATATTCTTTGGTTGGATATGCGTAAAGTTTATAATCCTTTGTTTACATATATGGAACTGAACATTGCTAGAAAAAGAAACATTACATTTTTATTTCCATTGGAAACTGTTATTATTGTAAAAAATAAAACTGACATAAAACTCACACAAACTTATTACACAACATTAAATTTAATTAGCAAAAATATAGTACTTACCACTCTGCTATGTACCGAACATTTATTAGTAAGTACATGAGAAATTTCATTCTCATTAAGATTGTTGTTATAACTACAGAATGGTCGTAATGTCTTATTTTATTAAATTGCTACAATTAATGTGCGACACTTAAATGAATTAAAATATTAAAGTAAGCGTTAAACCTTTTATAAAACATTTGCCACTGCAATAATTAAACATAGTTATGCAAAATAAATACAAAACGTTTTTTGAGATACTGTCATAAATGTCTAACTTATTAAAACAATACAAGATAGGAAGTAGATAACAATACCCAGTATTTAACAAGAATTCGAAAACAAACTACAGTTTTCATATTAGCTATATCAAATTTACTAAAACTCTTATTTTCTCACAAGTAAGTTTATGTGGCTGGATCTATTTTGCATAACTACGTCCAATTATTGTCATTCGAGTAGAGTGTCGTGTACGACGTACGTTACCACGTTGCAGTACCTCACTATTCGTGATTTCTCGAAATTTAGATTGAAACCTTTTTTAAAGTGGTATACAAACACTTAGGAAATTACAAATAGTGTTTAGTGTATAATATACATTCCACTGGGCGCGATCAAGGTCAAACCTTTGACGCTTAAATCTGGTATATTTTCATACGTCGAGCCTTAATAGCAGATCTACCTTATCCATAAAAGAGTTCTTTAGCTTAAATATGTTTTGTACTTCTTTTACGAACACGTTAAAATGAGACAAAATATACTTTAGCATAAGCACTGAATAAGGCAAGTAGTCCTTTAAATTGTACTAGAAGGTCCAGGGGTGGTATTGGTTGTTACTAGCTGGCTCTAGCTGCTTCGGTGCCGGCGCGGGCGTTGCTGGCTGAGGCCGGGGCTGGTGGCTGGTACTCGCCCACTGGGTACATGGGACGAGGTTCAATCGTTGATACGCTTTCATATCTGAAAATTTTAATAGGCGTGAGTATTAATTATTAACTATGGGCTTCTTGCTGGGCTGTCCTAAGAATTATGACATGACTTTTTGGAGATATGAAGTAAAAAGTAAAAAAAATATTTATTTCATAAACTATTATACATAGTACTTGAAAACGTCATGATTACAAATAAAAAAAAAAAAACAATCGAAATAATATTACACTAAATCACGAAGCTTAGATTCACTTACATGCAGCAAAACAATTTAAAAACAAAAAATAATAAAGTGTAAGTGAATCTAAGTGCCAGTTCCGAGCCACCGCTCTGTAAGAAGAACTGGCAAGAAACTCACAGGCTATGCTCTTTTAAATATGTCCATTAGTTTGGTACTAGAATTACAATCTTCATTTGTCTGTGAAGATATACAAT
Source organism: Musotima nitidalis (assembly GCA_949126915.1). Classification (NCBI taxonomy): domain Eukaryota; kingdom Metazoa; phylum Arthropoda; class Insecta; order Lepidoptera; family Crambidae; genus Musotima; species Musotima nitidalis. Next base: position 6,762,595 of record OX421418.1, on the reverse strand, counting down.
GCAATATAACATAACCTTAACAATATTTATGTTTTCAAGTCATTCATATTAGAATAGCCTGTATGAAACGGCAGTTTAATCCCAAGCATTTTTATCTGCCATATAGTCTTTAATAGAATAGTATCCCTTTGAAGACAGCTTGTGTTTTATTGTTAATTTAAATTTATTTAGGCTCAATTGCTGTATGTTGCTTGGGATTTTATTGTAGAATCGTACACATTGACCTTTAAAAGATTTGTTTATCTTTTGGAGCCTAGTGGCAGGTACAACTAATTTATGCTTATTCCTTGTGTTTAGGTTATGTATATAGCTTTTCTTACTAAATTGATCAGTATTCTTATGTACATAAACCAGGTTATCATAAATGAATTGACCGGCCACTGTCAAAATACCAATTTCAAGTGAAAGGCAAAGGGTTGCACAATCTCAGCCCATTAACGCCCCACTACTGAGCACGGGCCTTCTTTCAAGAACCAAGGCGAGAGATATTAGTACATGCTCCACCAAGCAGACTCAGTGCGAATTAACAAATTTTTAATATATTTTTTTATTACTATTTCTTCTACGCTACTCAACCTCAAAAGGGTGGTGCAGGAACACCAGCGTTGCTGTATTATTAGATGCAGCATTATGCTGATGTATCACCCTTTTGACAGATAACATTACCTAAGTTTTTGTTATTATTATTGTTATTTTTTTTACATATTTTTGTTTTGTTTTTGTGTATGTGAATAAAGATATTCGTCTAGTGCCAATTTAGGCGAAAGGTCTACTGTCACTATTTGACAGGGAAACCTGGTATTACGAGGGGGTAATGAATGGTTGTTGTCTGAAACGCTAAATTTCCTGGGCTTAATAAAAAATCCTCTTATCATTTCAGCCAACAACTTCTGGGTGAGACGTAACGGAACTAAAAAGGTTAGGTACCAACGACCTAGAGATCTGTGCTAAAAGTTTTTTAGCTACAACTCTATATATCCCTTTTGAATAGTTGTTCAATTCAACTGCCAATCCCAAATAGGATAGGGCGTGAGATAATGTTTGCATATTAAAATATATACGAACTTGTTTCCGCGGTACTTGTCGGGGATGGCCTGATGCGGCTGGCGGCGCGCGTGCGCGTGAGAGCGGGCCAGGTGCCGCAGACACGGCTGCAGCTCATCCACCGTCAGACCCGCCGCAGCGCTCAGGGAACTTGGCCACGCAACTGATAGGCACGCTGAAAGCGGCCCACACTCCTTTTCTGTCTCGTCATCTGTAACATTACGTACATGTCATTGATATTTCTTGTTACTAAAGACTAATGTGATTGCGAACACAACTTATTACATTACTGACTTGTCAAACTTTTCTTTGACAAACAACCATTGGGCTGAGGTTTGGCGCAACAACACGGAAAAAGACACATCGCAGCAGTTTTTTTTATCTAGTCTTTATGTATAAATTTAGAGGATTTATAGACATAACTTCATCAGCTACGTTCATTTCAGTGTAGGAAAGTGGCATATATAGTGCATTGTTATTTTCTGTAATGATTCTAAACTCCATAGAACCTCTAGTAAAGTATCCACTTGACTGGGATAAGACTTTGACTTGACTCGATGACTGACTTTACTTGACTTTGACTGTGGCGACATGACGAAAACGTTAAATAACTTGATTTATTTATTTTCTTGACACTGAATATTCTAAAGGAGTGAGTCCATACCTAAGACATAAAATAATCAATAGGCTGTTTGCCCATTTGACTGCGTTTCGTCGCGTTGCGCGGGTCTGCAGATTTTAACGCTGTAGGCAAGTGTATCAGTTCGTATGAAATATCCGCACTGACAAAGCTGGTTTTCTACACACAGCCACCACGAATACTAAGAATACAAGCTAATTGGTTCGGCAATGGCAGCTTGAAAATGTTGTCATCTATTTTACACAATAGTCAAAAAAGTAAGAAGAACATGAATCCTTACTTCTTTGTGTTTACATTTGTGAAGTTATGACAATAGTTCATCAGATCACTAACAATTATTTATAGTTGAATGTAGTAGTAGCATAAATTTTTTGCTAGCTATTATGGCTAGTCCCGAACATACAAATGTTTCAGTTGCGATAGCAATGAAGGTTATTAATGCTCATAATCATTTTTTTAATTTATGGTTTTCTAAATATTTAAAAAATACAAAATGCATTAACAACTGACTTTATTATGCATCAGATAACAAGCCCATTAGATAATTATTTCAAAAACAAATTATCAAGACTTTAGTTTTGGTTATTTCTAAGAATTAAATTATTTTACTAAATTACGGAAATGTATATTAAAAATTATATCAAAACACTTGATTGTTTTTGGAGCTGCAAGAAGGTATAAGCACTAAACAGCACAAATATAAAACAACCCATAATAAACTTTCCAGGTTCAACAAACGAAGTCAAGCTGAGCTAATATTCTCTTCTCCTAAAATGGCAAGAATACTTGCTCCTCACAATAGTTATCCATTACAGCCTGTAGGAGGCCAATACTTTTACTTACCTTTTTCATCAGTGTGTTTATCAGAGTCACAAAGCAGACAATGACGCGCCGTGGCTAGCGCTGAAGCAGCGATTATTGAAGGCTTGAACTGCAGGTAAGGGTCTGCTTCTAGTAGGCTCAGCTCAGCAATGTACTGCCAAAGTCAAGTGCATATTTAAACATAGCTATCAACGCGCTTTGCCCGCGTGAAGTCAAAAACTAATCAATATAAGAAAACAGTCATACTAACTAAAGCGAGTGAAGATTGTCAGGATCATAGCAAGTGGAAGGATTTAATCCCTGCCTTCCCCACGGCATAATATTATATGTGTATGTATGTAAAACTAACATCACAACACAATTTTAAGATTTTGCAGATCGAATTTGATAAAATAAACTAGAAATATTACTCACAGATATTATTTTTATGAACTATTAATTTAGTAGTTAGATCAGCGCACAAGTAAACAAACTAGCTAACTTATAAAAAAACTCGTAATTATTTGTAAATAATAAGTACAATAATTACAGTATTGGTTCTTAGGATCATTGTAATTAACTTAATGATTTTCTTACAAAACACCTAAATCATATTTAGCGATGAAGATCATGTGACATTAAAAAAAGGTGATGAAACTCTACCAATCTTAGTATGCATTGGGTAACATTTTTATATCACAGGACTTTTCAATCCAGCATATTAAATTGAGGGGCGAGAAAACCAAATTGCCTCATATCATTTGCTGAGTGGAAACTCAATTATTTTTTTACTTTTAAAAATCCTTCTTGTATAATAAATTTTTGATATATATAAAATTATTTTGAATGAATTTTCTTAACATAAAGTGGGTAGTGTAATTTTCATTATAGTATAAAATCTATACAGTGTTTAAAAAAATGAAATTCTTGAGAATGTATTTTCTCAACATAAAGTGGGTAGTGTAATTTTTTTTAGGGTATAAAATTATAATACCAACCAAATAAATTGTTACCAAAAAAAGTCTGAAATGTTACTTCATTTAACCCTATTTGATTTAGTCTTATCTCCCCATCATCTCAACCCAGTAACTTGACACAAGGATATGTGGGTTTAGTACCTGTCTGACTCTTGCGTTCAAAGAATTTTCTAGGGAAACAATCTTGATTTTCAAACAGTGGCATATTTAAAACAATACTTAATATTTAATTAAACAATTTGTAAATTAAAAGTTATGTAATTAATACTTACTGCTGCCAAGTGGAATGTTTTTTTCGAGATTCCATTAGAGATGCAATAGTGCGACAAGAAAGCCAAGGAAGTGGGTGTTGACAGGTCGAATGACAGAACTTTCAATATGAGATGCTCCATCCGAAGCACTTCCCGCTTAGTGTAAGTATCGTCCGTGATGTATACAAACTCTGACACTTCAGGAGGATATACTTCTTCATATTTACTGTCGAATAAATATGGCATATTGTTAAAATATGTTTTGTGCATGCAAAATTAGTTCAAATATTTTAAAAAAGGAAAAGTCATCAGAAATCAGCATGCATAATTTGTTATAACCTTAATATGTGGGACTTGCAATAAATTATATTATTTCATTTATTTGTAATGAACTATAATGTGACCTGTAAGTACTTAATACTAATAATATAATTATTTTTACTAATAGACATTTTTAAAATTCTGTGAACCATCTTTGAATGTATATAAAACAATATTAAATTGTCAAAATATGATTTCAAGGATTATAAATTGGTATAACAAAAATTACAATGGTAAGCAAAGATAGATTAACCTATACCAGAAAGAAAATACACTTACGCAGCTATATAAGTGGCGGCGGTGCCTACAAGTTGTAGCTTGGTCCTCACCACACTCATATAACTTAAGAATCGATCCACATATGAGACAGCAAGGTGCAATGTCTCACTCTGCTGGCCATATTCATCACAAACTTCTACCAGCCAATCAATCAGGATAGAGCGCATTGTGTGTGTGATGTCTGGTTGTTTGTTCATGTAGCGAGGACTTGGTCTATTTTTTACCTATAAAAATAAAATACAAATTTGGAAACCAATTTATTGACTTGTTATTCTCTCAACAAGCCAGTTTTCAAACATTATTTGAGACACACAACAACCAATTCACTTGCTGAAATAAATTCAGATTCTCAAAATGTTACATCAACGGAATAGCTATATAATAAATGTATATAAATAAAATCTATATAATAAATGTAAATTTTTGTATTACCATTACACATACTATATGTAATGTATAACATTACATTTAAGTACATGGTTCAAATATCTACAGTAAGGATATAAGATAACATATCATTCATATAGAATGGACTGACCTCAATTTCCCTCATGTATTCGTAGATGTCTTGGCGATACTCTTCAACATGGAAAAACATCTCACGATCTGTCTGAGCCTTAGTAACATCGTCCTCCTCTTCAAGACTCGCCAAGATTTGGCTCTCATTCTTAGATATAGACATGGAGAGAATACTTGTATCGACCACAGACATTGGCGACTCCACATCTTTTTTCTCTTGTAAGGGAAGTCTGTAAGGTGATGGAAGGTCTAAAGTCTTCATATTCAAAAATTGAACAACTACTTATTATGTTGATCAGTCTAATTAACTAATACAATTGGAGTTGTCTAATAATCGTTTTTAAGAAATACAATAGATTCTCACCTACTTATAAAATTGCAGATTTAACAATCTTGCTCAACTCTCAACCCAATTGTAATTGTTGATATTTAAACAAAAACTGCTGCAGTAATGGAAATCTAACATTCCATCTACTATTTTTTAAAACCAGTCAGCATTTGCCTCATAATATTTCAATCTACCTACTTTAGGAAACTAAAAATTATCACTGTTAATTTAAATGGTTACCTGGTTGATGCAGCATTGTTTTGCCATGTGGATTGCTTCTCGACTTGGGCACACAATGCCTTAACATTTTCACCTTCATTTTTAAAGAAACTGTCCTTGGTAGTCTCCTTGGCCACAAATGGTTTGAATGTGGGTTCGCGTTTTTTTACCTCCACCTCACTCGGTTTGTCCTCGTACACGCTGAACGCGCGAAATTGTGCCACGGGAGGGACCACATTCTTCTCGTTTTTGATCTGGCGGACTGTCCTAACTTCATCTTGAACTTTACAAGGTCCATTCGTCAAGCTGGCCTGCTGAATGATTATAACGTATTTTTTTAAATTCATGAAAAATTGTGCTCTAGATAAAGAGAATTGGACATTCGGGAAAATGGATAACTTACATAAATCGACATAGATTTACATATTGAATGAATAGGGAAATAACCAAAGTAACTTACAAGTTTGTTGGTCCGATTCTGGTTGCATGCAAAGTGGCTAAGGTCGCCCAACGCACGTCTTTGGTTAACCGCCGCGAACACATCCGCATCTTTCCTTAATCCTAGGGCTGAATTTTCCTGGTCCTCGTGAATTCTAAATGCCATAGCCCCCGCGTCTTCCGTAAACAACCACAAAATAACAGACACTACGGCCAAAACGCGAACTGTCGAATGCTGTTAATGGCGACCTAGGCGCAAATATGACTATACAAGGATCACTCGATACATATTAAATTAAAATAATATAGTGTACTTCATAAAATATAGTACAATATTTCTAAAACCACCTCCAGTAACTGGTAAAGCGTCAACGGACTGAACGGACAAAAGACATTTTGGAGGCTTTCAGCTGTTGCAGTTTGCATCTATCTTTTGTCTATGTGTATTTAAATCTGACCAATAGTTAAATAGCAATTGTCTATGGCTAATTTTATTGCTGTTTTTTTAAAATAAAATGATTAAGCGATACAGTCTTCTGTTTTAAAGAGAGTTTTCAATTTAGATGTTACCTAAAAACTAACGCACTCGTTCCATCTAGTGTGTCCCTCTCGTTGGAACAACAATTACTGTTTTTTTATATTTTAAAACACCATAAGGTGTAAGTTGCGAGTCTATAAGAAGTTGTAACTTTCAGATTTAAACAAGATGAATAATCCGTTTTTTACCTTCAAATGCAAAATTTGTGTTACATTTGTGAGGAAATTTGTGAATATACGTAGTAAAACTAACTTTTAATAATTTTGTAGTTGGTGTGGTAGTAAACGACACGGGTTCTTTACCATAATCAATATTCTAAAATTTAAACACTTATTCGTTGTAGCTCCAAAAAAATTCCAAAAGTTGTCAAGTTCAATACAACAAATCACGTAATGAAACCATTGTCTAAAATGTTATTAATTGTACCGCTACTGATACTAAAAGCTGTGATAACGGCATTAAGTAATTAACACGTAAGTGAAATATCCTTTGAATGAGATAACTTCCGTCACGCGTACAGAAACCGTTTTAAATTTTATAAAATAATGGGTTTGCTTAAAGCCCTTTTTCACTATTTGATAACTAAGAGAAAGTACCTTTTATAACAGTTGTCATAATAAAAGTCTGTTATTGTGAAGATTTAAATATTTTTTTTAAAATCTAAATTAAATAATTTTGAAGAAAGTTTGAACCAACGAAGTTACGAATAGGATAAACCGTCTTTATTATTGCATTGCCTATTATAAAAATAAAAAGTCAAATTTTGACATTTGTTTCAAAACGTATCACATTCACAACACAACATTTTGGTTATTTCAGTAATATTACCTACTGATAAATTTTGATGATTTTATTTTTAAATGTTTGTTCAAATAATTCTATTCAAATTAATGAGCACTACGATTTGTTAACTTCAGACTGATGGAATAAAAAAATATGACTGTTATGATATGGCCAAAGTTTTCATTTTACGTTATTTTAATTTACTGCTGTGCAACATGTATTTCTATCCGAGAATACAGCAAAGAAGATATTTTACGTCTTCGGTGAGATCATAATTATAAATTTAACACAGCACACTTTATGCGGTAAAACTACACTCTGTCATAAACATTATCATCATCTCATCCATTATAATATAAGTCATACACAGACTTGGCCTGACCATTCTCCTGCCTTCAATTGTTTTCTATATCGATAAATCTCGAGCCGCCTGCATTCACCGGTTTCCCGCCCCATTACTATTTATTGGCCCTTCAGGTGTGAGGCCAAAAGTATGAAAATATTAATTTTTATTGTAACTTTTATTTGTTATTAACATAACAGTAATTAAAAAAGCTATTATTCCATGTATGAAGATCTCTATCTATGAGTGCAGTAACTTAGTGTTTATATTTTACACTTGTGGTACTACAATAAAAAAATTATGCACTAATAATATAATTTTCATGATATTTTTAAGTTTTCATAATTTAAGGAAACACCACTTGAATAGACAATAGTATTATAGGTGAAATTTGACGACAGATATGGCGTTGAGATCAGTATACCTGCACTTCACTCCAGAGGTTGTGGGTTCGATTCCCACACAGGACAAATCTTTGTGTGCATGAAAATGATTATTTGTTCTTGTCTGGGTGTTTTCCTATGTATATGAAGTATGCATTTAATAAAAATAAAGTATTTAAGTATGTTTATCTGTTGTTTAGTATCCATAACACAAGTTCTCAATGATACTTATCTTGAAACTAAATAATTGGTGTAATTGTCTGAAAATATATATAAAAAAAAATTTGATGAGAAGCTATAGTGTATTAATTAATTAAATTTAAGTAATATAAAAATAATTGATACTGGATAGTTAAGAAAAAGCCTTAAAAACAAGAGATTTTTATCATTATTTATTTATTTTTTAAACAAAAGAGAACCCTATACACATACTTCTTCTCATGTCCTGTCCATCCCAAGGTTGTCTGGAAGAAATTGCTAAAAGCAATAAGGCCACCCATTGTACAATACATTTTAATGTAATTTTTCAATTGCTGTATTTCTCTTTATATTGGTGTACAATAAGGTGTTCATTCATTTCTTTATTCATTCCCTTAAAATTTAATTGTTTTTGATCTCCCAGCAGTGATTCACCATTTCATACATTAAATAATAAAGTTATGATATTTATTATAAATGTGACTTGATTGCTTTTACATTATGCAGAAGCTAAGTTATATTAGTTAATATGTACCTAACTAACCTCACTGAATTATGATTCATGTTATACCATATATTTTATTAAAGCAGGGATAAATCATTTATTGTTTTACAGGGAGGAAGTTCGTGATATGTTCCAACATGCCTATGATAGTTACCTTCATTATGCTTACCCTTATGATGAACTTCGGCCACTCAGCTGTGACGGTGTGGATACATGGGGCAGCTACTCACTCACACTCATTGATGCACTTGATACTTTAGCTATTATGGGAAATTATACTGAGTTCAATCGAGTAGTGGATATTGTGCTTCACAAACAGAATTTTGACACAGACATCAATGTTTCAGTGTTTGAGACCAATATTAGGATAATTGGTGGTCTCCTCAGCGCTCATTTGCTTTCCTTTAAGTAAGTATATCTTTTTACCCTGGGCTCTCAAGACCATAACTGGGATAAAGATTGAATGATGATGATCTTCTTATAAAAATTTTGTACCTACATTACCATGCAAAAATACTTTGTTTTTTTACTTTTGTTTTCTTTCGATCAATAGCCTTTTGATTTAATATAATGCAGAAAATGTTATTATTTTTTTTATTTTGGCGTGCAACTGAAAAGTTTGATAATAAAAAAGTTATCATATAGCAACTATATTACTATAGATATAGTTTCATCAACTTTTTGGAACTTGCAGATTTGGTACTAAAAGTTTATCTATGTTATTACATCCTTAGAACTGGCATTAAGTTGGAACCTGGATGGCCATGTAATGGCCCTCTGTTGCATTTGGCTGAGGATGTAGCTCAACGACTTATAGCAGCATTTGATACTACGACTGGAATGCCATATGGAACTATAAACTTACGTTCTGGTGTGCCTCACGGGGAGACCAGTGTCACGTGTACTGCAGGTGTGGGTACATTTATTATTGAATTTGGCACACTCAGTCGGCTTACTGGAGATCCCTTGTATGAAGAGGTAAGTAAGAAAACTATTATATAAGTAGGAAGACCAATTGGGCATTGGCTTCCTAATAAATATAAACCCAGGCGTACAATACGCTTCTGGGAGATATATAAACTCCTGTTTGTAAAATAAGTAAATATTTTTTTTAAAAAAATCTGTAATGTTGGATCATGAAATTAACAAGTTCAAACTACCAAAATCTATCTCTGTATGTATGCTGATGAGAGACCGAGGGCAGGTGGGTGGGCTGAAAAGTTTTGCAGGAGCCCCACATAACCCTTGTTTGGTCGGTCCGGACTGCATGGGTAAAAGCATTTTTCTGACATTAAAAAAGAGATAATATTATATACATCTCTGCTCGAATTTTTTACAGGTAGCCTATAATGCTTTGAAAGCCTTATACCATCACAAGTCCCCTATCGGTCTGCTTGGGAACCACATTGATGTGATGACTGGACGATGGACTGCTCAAGATGCTGGAATTGGAGGCGGAGTTGATTCATATTACGAGTACTTGGTAAAAGGTAATTTGATATATAAATTTATACATCAACAACACTACGTCATATTAATGGATCAACACAACATTCCCAGTCAAAATTGGTGAAGGTCACAAAAACGCTTTGGTCAGCATTGCAACCTCAAAAATTAATGAATCCCCATTCATTCATTGAAGAAATAAATTATAAAACACAATTTACTTCCTTAGGCCTAGTATTGGTAGTGGATCAGAATATAAGTTCTTTAAAATTAACTTTACAATTTCCAGGTGCTATTCTCCTTGAGAAGCCCGAGCTGATGTCAATGTTCTCTGAAGCAAGAAAAGCGATAGACCGATACCTGAGGAAGGACGACTGGTTTGTGTGGGCCACCATGCTGCGAGGGCACGTGACGCTGCCTGTGTTCCAGTCGCTGGAGTCCTACTGGCCGGGAGTACTTAGTCTTATAGGTAATACAATGTATTCAATTTAACATCTACTTTGTTTTTTTTATTGATATATAGAATAATAATTCACTTGCTACGATTCTGAAACACACTTTTAGCTTTCAATAGAAATATAGTTTTTTTTATTGACTAAGTAAAACAAAAAGTTTAAAATATTTAATAATAAATTAATAAAGTAAAATCACAAATGAATATGTTACTTGTCAAAAGGGCGAGACATCAACGTAATGCTGCTGCATCTGCTGATACAGCAGCGCTGGTGTTCTTGTAGCGTCTTTTTGATGTACAGTGGCGTAATAAATAAAAATATTTTTTTTTTAAACAAAACCTTATTAGTGTATAATAAAAAAAAAAATTGCTTATACAAGACCTGATTGAATTGAAATGATGCCAACCGACTTTTTATTGCACCTTAAAGATGACGGGTACGCGTAAGGTACGTTGTAAAAGCATTTTTTTGCCGCATTGTGGAATAAGCAATCAATAAGGTTTTTAATGGTTCGGCAACGCGCTAGTGATGCCCCTGGTGATGCAGGCGTCCATTGGCTGCGATGACCACTTTCCATCAGGTGGGAATGCTTGGGTGCCTAGTGTTATAAAAAAGAAACCTTCTGTATACCCTGAAAACACCTTATGAAAAAGTATACAAGAATATGACCTGCCAGGTTGCATTGCTTGTTGTAATTGCGTTAGAGTTACATTTTGATTCTTATAATTTTAAGTGACTAGCCACTAGGTCACAATTTATGATAATAAAATAAATATTCTCTTACAATCACACCAATTATTTAGCTCCAAGATAAGTATCATTAAGAACTTGTGTCATGGATACAAAAGAACGGATAAACATACTTATATATATATATATATTTTTTTGTAAATAGAAAACACCCAGACCAAAACAAATAGTCATATTCATGCACACAAAGATTTGTCCTGTGTGGGAATCTAACCCACGACCTCAGGAGCGGAGTGCAGGTATACTGACCTCCACGCCATATCGGTCGTCAAGATATAAAGAAACATTTATACTTACGCCTATGGGTTAGTGAAATTATAATGACATCTATAAATATATATTTTTTTTAATAGGCGAAAGCGACACAGCGATGCGTATAATACACAACTATCACAGCATTTGGAAGCAGTACGGTTTCACGCCAGAAGTGTATAACCTTGGGACGGGTGAAGCATCGGCCTCTAGGGAGAGCTACCCACTCAGACCGGAGCTTATTGAGTCTATAATGTACCTGTACCGGGAAACAAGGGACCCTATATTGCTTCAGATGGGCGAAGACATACTCAGGAGCATACAACATAGTGCAAAAACACAATGTGGATACGCCACGGTAAATATTTATTTTGTTTATTACACCTTTAACTTATCTTCATCTTTAGGACTCCTTAGAAAATAGCAAAAACTGTCTGAAAGTACTAAAGCTACTAAATTGTATTGCCAAAGTCAAAGTTGAACACGGAATGTGTAAACCAGTTGAGAAGGCCTTCCGTAAATGTTTTATTTCCAAAACAAACATAATCTAGATATATTTGGAGTACCCACTCTTCCAAAAAGCTTTCTTGACGACCAATCTAATCGTGTTCTCTTTCTTAATTAAAAAAGGTATGTAACTCAGAATGAATCATCTAATCCACAGAAAATCCTATAGACTTATAAACTATGAAAATGGAACTATATGTATATGTCTATAAGTACCTACTACAAATAGCTGATAGTAATGACAATATTAAAGTGTAACGTACCTACTCTTATATTTTCAGATCAAAGACGTCCGTGACCATCGAAAAGAAGATCGCATGGAATCTTTCTTTCTGGCGGAGACCACGAAGTACTTATACCTTTTGTTTGACCCGGACAATTTCATCCACAACCCTGGCAGCACCGGAACCGTCATTCAGACGCCCAATGGGGAATGCGTCGTAGATGTGGGAGGGTACATATTTAATACTGAAGCGCATCCTATTGATCCAACGATGCTGTATTGCTGTCACGAGGCAAGACAGGGGTAAGAAATATTCTATTAATATTGTTAAAATTTTTGTATAAATATTAGATGGAAGGCGGTGGACATATTAAGGGTGTAAAGATTCTTTTTGTGACTCATCATGGTTGCCACTTCCTGCTTGCCTATCATAAAAAGGAAGGATAAGAACATGATTGAGGCAGAGGTGGATGAGTCGATGACGAATGACCAAGATGAATGGAAGGAGAAAACATGTTGCAAGGCAGGAGGGTCAGCTGACGATTAATTAAATTTGTGTAGTGTAATTACATAGCAATTTCACAGATATGTTTATTATATATTTTATATTTTTTCAATTTTTATTTTAGAATAAACATAAGCGAAGTTCACCATGTGTACCAAATTCTCGAAGAAGAAGACAATATTAAACTCATGACATTGATTGATGCAAACACAGTTAAAAATGTAACCAATGAATCTAAAAATCAACAAGATAAATTACACGATGAAACAAATAAAGTTATCAGTGAAGATGTACAAATTAAAAGCAAATTGGATCAAAATCAAGTGTTAATTAAGACAGAAACGAGAACTGGGTATGTGAATTTGGATGGCACGGAAAGGGAAAAAATCAAAAATAACGAATCAGTTTTAAGAGATATAGTGAAAGAACGTATTACAAGTTATTATAATAACACACCAAAAGACTCAGAGAGTGAAGAAGAATCTGAAGTTATTACAACTGGCAGTGTAGAAGAAGTAACTACGGAAAAATCAGACGCCAGTATTGAAGTCGACGATATAATAGTTGCTGAGAAACCAGAAGAGACAGTACAACCGCCTAGTGTTACTAAAGCGAAAGAGACTTTTAAACTATTACCTAAAGTTATACAAGATTTCTTGAATAACGATTGGAAAGCGAAACAAAAATGTGAACCCCAACGTATGTTAGAAAGAATCCGTAAAGAAAACAAATATCCCAACCACCCTGACGTAGGAAAATATGAACTGTTGCTCACGCCTGCCCCGTCATTCCTGCAAAGAATATCTTTAGCCGGGGAATTTTTAAGCAAAAAACAATTAGAGCCATGATTAAAAAGTTTCTGGTGGCGCATTGTAGTTAAAAACTAGTGATTTGCTTCATAAATGTTATGTGCAATTCGTATTGGTACAAGTGAATGTAAAATATTTGTTATTTAAGTTTTAATTTGATATTTTTGTTAAATAAAGACTGAATATAATTTTTTTTTTTTTTTAGAACTTTTGCTGCTCTTTCTAGTCTTTCACCCCCGAGAAAGACTTCCTTTAGTATGTGTCCGACCTCCAATATAAAAGTACTTTTAGTATGAACCAACTTTTAATTGAAATCGAAGAGCGAAGATGCTAAATACTATACTACATTAAATACTTTTTTAAAGCAAACCATGTATAGAGAAAATGAGTCAGCAATAATTCCTTCTTTTACGTAAAGCTAAGTCTAGAATTTTGTAAAAAGTTATTGTCTACGCAACATGACTCTGTCATAGTTAAACCTGTCAGGCTTAAATATTGAGAAAAGCATTGTCAGAATGTAGTAGAGCCAAAAATTTTAGTGACCGTATCTTAAAAATAAGCGTAAAAATGCTGCCGGGTTTCTATCTCGGTGACAGTGTAGGTCCAGCAGATGCAGTAGTATTTGAGACCACTATCTGTGGGGCTAAGTGCTCAGTTCTTGTTCCTTTGTGCATATCATGACCGATTTGAAAACTACGCCATCTGAAGAAAATACTTTATCTTCCAAAGGTTATAAACTCTCCAAATTTGTAGGTGAAGGGGCGTACGCTAAGGTACCTAGGTAATTTTAAGCTATTCAATGAAACTGTAATTTGTTTTTTTTATTATTAAATATTAAACACTTCTAGAACTTGTCACTGCTCACACAGGTATACCTAGCCGAATATTCAGGAAAAGACGAATCTCAGAAATCCATTCTCGCATGCAAAATAATAGAGACGTCGAAAGCTCCGAAGGACTTCGTTGTGAAGTTCTTACCGCGCGAAATAGACGTTTTAGTACGCCTTAATCATCCTCATCTTGTGCACACACACAGTATATTCCAAAGAAAAACGAAGTACTACATTTTTATGCGTTATACTGAAAATGGGGATCTTCTAGGATATATTTTAAAAAATGGTTGTGTGTCAGAAAATCAGTCTAGAGTGTGGCTTCGCCAGCTAGCTTTGGGTTTGCAGTACCTTCACGAGTTAGAATTAACTCATAGGGATATAAAGTGTGAAAACATTCTGTTAACTGCCAATTTTAACGTGAAATTATCAGATTTTGGGTTTACGAGATCATGTATAGATGAAAACGATCAACCAATTTGGAGTGAAACGTACTGCGGTTCTATGTCGTATGCTGCACCCGAAATCTTGAGAGGTAAACCGTACTTGCCGAAGCCGACGGACTTGTGGTCTTTAGGAGTGGTTTTATTTGTTATGCTAAATAAATCCATGCCATTTGACGATACGCGTATGCGCAAGTTGTACGAGCAGCAGATGGGCAAAAAGTACCGATTCAGATCGCGAGTTGCGAGTATTATATCCTTGGAGTGCAAAACAGCAGTGAAACATTTGTTGGAGCCTGATGTCGGTCTGCGGTACACTGCTACACAAGTCTTAAGCTCCGATTGGATTGCTATGGACAGTAGGCTTACAAGTGAGTGACAATACTATCATTATACCTACGTACGGTCATAGTTGTAGCAACTGAATATTGTGACGAGCTTATGGAATCTTTGTTTAAAATAGAAGCTTTAGAAAACAGATAGAAGAAGTAAACTGAGTTAGATGGAGTTCATGCCGAAAAATAAAAATAATGTTGCATGCATTGTACATTATTTCCTTTACTACGCCGAGAACTTTTCAATCCATTCTCGTACTTTTAGGCGTTTTTATAGGAAATGTGTACTACTACTTAAATTAATCAATAGCGGCAATAGGCCACCTATTACGTGGGACCATATAATTGGCGAAGTGTAGGCGTATTATATGCCTCTGCTTACCCTTTTGGGGAAACAGGAGTGAATGTATGTATATACTACTGTATTGCATGTACTACTTTAATTCATAATTATTAAACAAAATAGGTTTAAACGCAGTAGAGGCAGCAGCATTGAAAAAAGCAAAAGAGGAACGATCAAGGTTATCTGACGCACACCGAAATCCGCCAAAGAGGCAAGGTGACATACTTGATAACAACATCGAGGGCGCAAGCAAGGTAGACCTTTATTATCTTATAATATCAATAAAAATCTATACATTTATTAATAAACCTTTTCTTTTTGCAGCCCAGTGAAATGTTAAAATCTTTAGCTAATGTGGTCACTAAACAAAAAAGAGTTGATTAATAAATGGAGGGTAAATGTAAGGTTAGTACTTAAAGCACATAGAAAGTGTTATATTTACCCATATTTACATATTGAATATATACGAACACAGAAATTTAAAATATTGATTAGTTACAGTTTCACATCGACGATGATTTAAAACTCACCGGTTCTGAACAATTAACACTGGTTACTCGTGGTTATAAAATGATCAAGAAAATTAATGAAGGATCTTATGCTAAGGTAAAGTAACTCTGACTAATATATTTTTGAAACTAAGGACAGTATGTCTTTTGATATAATATCATTTTACACAAAAAGTTTTTCTTTATGGGGTCGAAGATCAAGTTTTCCTTGTCGTACATGCCTATTGGCCTAGATGATGATGATGGCCTGCATTAGTATTAAGTACATAGCTTGTTTGGGGTTTCCAAAAATAAAACCATTTGATTCATTTCATACTCTTTTTCTAGGTATATCTCGCAGAATACCGGAATCCGAATAAAAATGATAAATTGTCTATATTAGCTTGTAAAGTGATCGACACTAATACTGCACCAAAAGATTTCGTAAAGAAGTTCTTACCAAGAGAAATAGAAATGTTGATTAAACTAAACCACCCACATTTGGTACACACGCACAGTATATTTCAGAGGCGATACAAATATTTTATATTTATGCGATTTATGGAGCATGGCGATCTTTTGGAACATATTCTACAGAAAGGTGCTGTTCAAGAAGACCAAGCGAGGATCTGGACAAGACAACTTGCGTTGGCAATACAATACATGCACGAACTTGAAATAGCTCACAGAGATATTAAATGTGAAAATGTTCTTTTAACTGCCAATCAGAATGCAAAATTATCCGATTTTGGATTTTCCCGTTATTGTGTAGACAAGAAAATGAAAGATGTTCATAGTGAAACATTTTGTGGTTCCTTGTCCTACACGGCTCCGGAGATATTACAGGGAACACCGTATTTTCCGAAGCCTACAGATGTGTGGTCCCTTGGAATAGTTCTGTACGTCATGGTTAATAGAGCAATGCCTTTCGAAGACAAACACATAAAGCAACTGTATCAAGCGCAGATCAATAGAAGTTGGAAGTTTCGTTCTAGATATTTAGACACTATCTCTGAAAATTGTAAACGAATTGTAACCTCGATGTTAGAGCCGAACCACCAAATTAGAATGAAGATTGATCAAATAATAAACAGTGAATGGATAGCTATGGACTCTAGGCTATTAGGTAGACCAATTCATATTTGATGATTGATATGGCGTATTTATTTATGTTTATCCATTGTCTAGTACTCCTAGTATCAGTTCTGCTTATTTTGGGTCTAGAATACATGTGTACATATTTAAACGATAATTATAAGATTTATATTTTTCAGAATGGACTCCACAAGAGACGGTGGCTTATAAGAAAGCTAAAGAAGAAAAATGCCAACTTCAGAAAAAGAGCGAGATCCCTGAACCGGCCAAACCCGAAAAAGAACAAACAGTTGGCGCGTTGCCAGACACGTCCTTGATGAAAACCACTCCGGCACTAAACAACACTTCAACTACTTCACGGTGAGGGCCATTTCAGAAATTTTAGGCAATAGAATTTCTAGCTGCACAGTAGGACCATCATTTAGGAAAGTACTGCATGATCTTTAATTACAAAAATATATTGTAACGATACATTACGTTAAACCTAGAATAATATCAATAAAATTAAAATCCTGATGTTAGACTAAAGCATAAATCCTCTTTCAACAAAGAAGAATGTCAACTTAACATAAAACTACAATATCTCTGGAAGTGTCAAAGAATTGGAAAAAGAAAAATGACATAGCGTCAAACAATTTCTGAAAAATGTTCAACGGAAAATAAACAGAAAAATTAAAACAAAATGATGATAATACAAAAATGAATCTGCAACTTCATGTCAACACATACAACTTACAAACACAATAGATATTTATCATAATTATGTTGCCAACGAAAGTGAAAATGAAATGATCCGCAATTAAGCGTAACAAATGAGTCCAAACGAGAAAGTAGACCTTAGCACAACACAGTCAGATATTACGGTTTTACATGAAAAAGGCTTCATATTAGAGAAAATGATTGGAGAAGGATCTTATGCTAAGGTTAGTAATAAGATTTTTAACAGAAAAGTCTCAAAATAATTTACATTTCATTAAAGCTTTCGTCTATCAAATTAATTATTAACGTTTCCAGGTTTATAAAGCAACTCAGATGATTGATGAGACACGTTATTCAGTACTGGCGTGCAAAGTGATCGACACAGCCCAAGCTCCGCGTGATTACCTCACGAAGTTCCTTCCCCGCGAGCTGGACGTGCTCATTCGCATCAACCACCCCCATGTCGTGCATGTGTCCAATATCTTTCAACGGCGAGCCAAATACTTTATATTCCTCCGGTTTGCTGAAAACGGCGATTTATTGGACTTTTTAACACAGAATGGTCCAGTGCCTGAAAACCAGAGCAGATTATGGATGCGGCAGATTATATCTGGGATACATTACATTCATACGCTGAACATTGCGCACAGAGATTTGAAGTGTGAAAATGTATTGATTACAGCTAACTTTAACGTAAAGATAACTGATTTTGGATTTGCGCGCATCGTTCGGCAGCGGGATCGCGACGTACTCAGTGAGACGTACTGCGGGTCCCTTTCGTACGCCGCGCCTGAGGTGCTCAAAGGCGTGCCTTATTTGCCCAAGATGGCCGACATGTGGTCCATCGGCATTATTCTTTACACCATGCTTAATAAAGCTTTACCTTTCAATGAGACCTCGGTTAAGAAACTTTATGAGAAGCAGGTGATTAACTTATGAGTTGCAACATTTAAAAAATATTTGTAACTGTGTATTGCCTCTAAATTTTAAGATTTTTATCAGCGCATGAAATATTTTACGGTTTTGATGATTTATTGGAAAGTTTACCTGCACTGTACTGTTTTTAATACATAACACAGTTTAATGTGCCATTTAGTATTTTATATGGTACACTCATTCATTTAATTACGCCTAATTCACGGGAATTAGGCGCAGACAGGACGGACAGGTAGGATCACAAAACAGAGATCACATACTTTTACTTGCTACGATACGATAATTTATTTTATTCGTAATCTTCTCCGCCCATTAACGTTCTCCTACTGAGCATGAGGCACAAACCAAGGTGAGAAAGGTTCAGGTCAAACTCCTCCACCACGCGGACCTAGGGCGGATTGGCGGAGTGTTGCGTCTTGCTGTTAGAATTTTTATAGCCGCACAATAGTTTCATTTAGGATAGTACTGTGAACGATCTTTGAAAAGGTAAATCACGGAGAAGCGTTTTGGCGGAGTCGGAAGATTATATGGAAATGTATTATTGAATTCAGGTGATGCGTAAATGGCGTTTCCGCACGACAGTTGTGAACCAGTTGTCGACTGAGTGCAAGTCCCAAGTGACCCAGCTAATGGAGCCCGAGGCGCGAGCGCGGCCCACTGCGGGGGCCATTTTCAACGGGCCCTGGATCAGCATGGATCCCCGTATTACCAGTCAGTTTATTTGGTTATAATTTACAACATAATGGTGTACCTATAGTAGATTAAATGAGACCATAAAATATTGCAGTTGTTATGCAGACATATTTTTTCCAAAGATTTCTTTAAATAAATATTCTCTGACAATCACACCAATTATTTAGTTCCAATATAAGTATCACTAAGAACTTGTGTTATGGATACTAAAGAACGGATAAACATACTTAAATACTTTTTTTTTGTAAATACATCCTTAATTTACATATTAAAACACCCAGACCGGAACAAATATTCATATTCATGCACACAAAGATTTGTCCTGTGTGAGAATCGAACCCACGACCTCTGGAGTGAAGTGCAGGTATACTGACCTCCACGCCATATCGATCGTCAAAAAGTAAAGTAACCATCATCTTATCAGGCAATTGATGGTTGGGTAAGTTTTTCT
This sequence comes from Musotima nitidalis, assembly GCA_949126915.1. Lineage (NCBI taxonomy): Eukaryota > Metazoa > Arthropoda > Insecta > Lepidoptera > Crambidae > Musotima > Musotima nitidalis. The sequence continues at coordinate 6,742,768 of OX421418.1, read as the reverse complement.
AAGTTTTTGGTAAGGTAACAATTCTGCAAGCAGATTCCAATGACTTCTTTTGCATTTTATGTTGTGAAATAAAAATGGCCTTATACCAAATTTCTTATAAAAAATATTCAAAGATGATACTTTTTACATTGCCTTATATTTGCAGAACTTACGTTCCTAGAAGATTCGCTGTTGAAACAGGCTCAAGAAGATAGCCACAGGAAAGAAGGAGATTGTGAAGAAGAAACTGAAGTAGAAAGAATTGCAGAACTTCGAAGAAAAGGTCGCGGAAAGGGTTAGATTTCTCTTTTAAAACCCAATGACAAATACATTTTATTGGAATATAATAAACTGAACCTCTAAAAAATACTTTTTTGATCATCAAAAATACTGATCTAGCATCTAATAGGGGATTAGGTGCTCCATCAGAATTTTTTGATGTACAAAAAGGTTAGGTTAGGTTGGTAATTTATTAATTTTGATGACACATTAAATATGAGCCCATTTTATTTAGTTAGAGTAATTGTATTATAATTCAATAGATTATTCCGTCAATAATATCATGTGACTATATCATAATATCAGGCTTAAAAAAGTCTACTGCTGAACATTGACATTCCCAATAGATTTCATTCTATTAATAATAATAATAACTTTAAATATGTGTGTATAGTTTATTATCTATTTATCTTATTACTCTTCTCGTGTGTTATTCTCAAGCTCCATGGTCTTCTTCGTTATAGTATACGAACCCGCCTTCCTATTTTCTAAATCTTGGTTCAGCGCTAGTTTTTAAGTTTTGACCATCTATTGAGCCAAACTTGAATAAACGATTTTGACTTTATCTCAAAACTTAGCCATTTGTATCTTCGATTCAGTTTTATTAACTAGACTAGACAGCACTCCATTCTCTTCGACTTAGCTGTTCAACTCTTTAATAACTATTACGTTGTAATTTTCAGTTGTAAAACTATTGCATTTGTTTTAAAATCTTGCTTTAGTGATAAGCCAGATTACATTACGAAATTGGTAACATGAAAATAACTTCGTAATGCATTACATTAATTTCGTAATCTAAATTCTGCTTTAAGCTAGCAATATTTTGAATGATATGGCTGTCTATAGTACATTTGTCAATTAACATCTAGGTTTAATGAAATATTTTTCCTTTCCCAGAGGGATTGAAAGTCCTCAAAAATGTTGATGCAATGGGTCCTCGCTCTCAGCAGTTGTTTGAAAATAAAGATTGAAACAATCATGTCAACTCAGTGTTTATTAACTTATTGTAAAAACTATTTAAATACATTTTATTGTACAAATGATTTGTTGTTCTTTTATGTAATTCAACGGCGATGAGAAACACGTTGCTTGAATTATTTTCCCTTATACAAAGGTGTTACAAAAGTCTAAATATTGTATAATTATTTCTTCATAGAAATACTACGTATTATTTATAAAAAGTTATGGAAGACGAGGGAATATACCGGGTATATGTTTACAAACATTTGGCACAGCGTGTAAGGAACAGGGTTGAGTTCTAAGTCTGATAAGCACAATGTTCACTTATAAATAGAATTGGGCTACAATTGCGATTTGTTTATGTTTTAAAATACTGTTTTAAGGACTTAACTCCTTGAATCTGGATATGTCGATATAAATTAGTTGTATTATTCTCATATGTTTGGTATAATCACAGATATAAATATACAATAGAATAACGAAAGTGCAAGTACTTCGCATGTCCGAACCCCGACCAATTGTGAGAATGGCCGCCGCTACTTAGTCCGTGCTCGTCTGTTGTTTTTTAACAACTGTAACAAACTATTTCACGGATGAAATATTTATCAAAAACGGCATCAGTGTCGATGAAACAGTTTGAATATCCCGTTACTAAATATCGGCAGTAACGTCATATTAGATGTTTAAAAGTCGGCACGCTTGATTTCAATACAAGTCGTTATACTTGCGTTATCTATTGTATATCTCTACCAGTGCGTAAAACTTACAGACTAATAAAATACAAAACGTCTTCTATTTATATTTGTAAAACAATGAGACGCAGAATTCACGCCGATTACGCGAATTTAGTTAACCAACTGCGTCACATACGACGACCGAATTCAGAAAGGGCGACATTGATTTAATTTGGGCTATAAACGTCCCACATTTGGGCTATGAAGGGCCCAAATTTGAGCTCCCACCTCTTACAAACCAAGAAACTTTATTTTCAAGTTAATTTTATACTAAAGCCCAAATTAAATATGAACGCTAATCGAACTTCCAAAAATCGGCTATTAATGCAAAATGTTACATTAGTTTTTACTTTTTCAATAATAGAATTCATTTCAACATCTTATATAATTAAAAAAACGACTCAATGTTGTGCGATATTTGTTTTTAGCTTATATTATTATAATAGTCATTATTATTTCTGATATAAATACATTCTCAAAACACTAACAGTTTCATTATAAACACGAACAACAATTCGTATTACTGTGATTTCTACATATTCTAGTAGATATTATATTACTGTAACATTTTAATAATAATACAAACGCTATGATTAAAAAAATTGCAGCAAATTGAAACGAGACCACGTCAATATTGTCAGCTTTCAGTCGATTTTATCATAAGTTTCTTAATTATTTATAATAAAATGCTCTAAGTACAAATTGATAGTTATTAAAACTTTATATGTGATTCACAGTATCTGATAAAACTCAGTGACACCGTAAGTTAAAAAGAGATTTACAGAACATTAATTGTGTAATGTGATGATAATATTGGAATGTCTATTGATAGCATGATTGTTGTATACCTTCTTCACTTATCGTTTAATAAATAAGAGTATATAATTTAAAATACCACTAATTAAATTATTAATAACGCTTCTTTTAGATTTATTATTAGAACCGAAACACATTAATCGAAGGTATGCCTAATATAAAAGAGAAAATGAATAGCAGTAGGTTACTATCAATACAAAAAATTACTCAATTTTTGGCACGGTGCTGAAAAAGAGACAAATTCGTATAATGGTGTATTTTACCGATAAAACGGACGGGTATTATCGTCGTCTTGTGTGCGACAGGCTCGAATCACTTAAAACTGTAAACGGTAAAACAATGTCAAATAATCGCAATTACGGTATGATAGCGTTAATTTTGAAGCGGAGTGAATACCGCTGCTGTACCGTCTGCACGGGCTCTTAAATATCCGCGTTGATATTCGGAAGAATACTTCTTTACTAGCTTGCACGAACGGTGCATTAGATATTTGATTCTATTTGAAGCATTTGGAAGAATATTATTTTTTTACTGGAAAACCTGTATGTATGTATGTTTTTAATACGATCGATTTTGGAGACGATTCATACATTAAATTTTTTTAACTTACTGGGTAACGGAACACCAATTGAGCATCGTCTGTTTAATTCCATTCGATTTTGGACAGGTTAAGGTTTGCGTTAATAAAGATAGGGATAGTATTAAGTAATATTTTAAACGAAGTAAGGAATAAATCAGGTATTCAGAAGGATGTGTCCAGACAACGTCGCGTCCTTATAATGTCCACGACACTACGCAATTTTATGAATATTGCAATCGATTAATGTATTTCGACCATTTTAAACCTTTATCAACTACTAACAATTTTTTTGGTAGTTAGACTCGAAATCATTATAAATTATAAAAATATGCTTATCTATTACATAATTGTAGTTTAGTCGCCAATAATATTAATAAGCCCGTTCTTATTTCTCAATAGTTAGCCACTTGACAATTCGGTATCGGTTTTTTCAAAACTTATTACTTTATAACATTTCAGAAGAGACCAACTTTTTTATAATCATTATCAACAATGAGATAAATAAGGACTCCTAATAAACCCTCGTGGTAAGCTACCATCGTTTTATGTTATGAAACGTGTGTAGCATATCAGGCAAGTTTGGACTCTAAATCCTACTGACTTTAAGTCGAACGCTTAGCCATCATACTACGGTTTTTGGAACGAAATCCCATACAAATACTTTATGGAATGTGAGCATCATAGAAGACAGTTACTTCTTGTGTTCATAACAATTTGATTTCATTTTAATATGTTGGCTCTATGAAATTATACACAATATTTGTTACAAAATAATCAATACACATAAAAATGTAGATATTTCAAGAATGGAAAAGATCATAATAAGTTTTGAAATACAATGAAACGTAATAAAAATATGCCTTTTCCTTGACACAATTATAAATACAAACGTGTTTACTTTTGTGGCAATGTTTTGTGTCATTGAAAAAATATTGTTTCTCTCTATCAAGAGAATGAATTAACGTTTGTGCGTGGCCTACCTATTTGATGAACGATGTGAAAGGTCGACGCTATGTGATGGACGCGTCACGCGGGCGACAGGCAGCCGACGCGGCGAACGCTGTTGCTGATTTTACTCTCATCGTCTGAAAACAATAATTTTGTTTACAAACAGGAACAATTCGGTATGTCCTAGGCTTTTTGCACACCTGACGTAGACATTGCCCATTCTAACGAACTAAGAACTTCTTTTAAACAAAACTCGTCTCAAAAATGTATCTCATTGTGTTACACGGCTTATCCATTATAATTAAAATTATGGTAATTAACGTACTTTACATACCCAAAATAAATTACATGCAAAAACCGGACTATGTCGAACACTGGACTTCTTGCGGCTCAGATGATAATGACATGCAACAACGTTTAAAAACTTCCCAAAATATTGCATTTTATTGAATCCAAAACCTTAGTTAGTGCAAATCTTTTGTTAGTTGTTAGGTACACAAGCTCTATCTATTGTGCTAATTAAATTATTCAAATTAAGTAAATACATAATAGGCAACGGAGCCCTAAAAACTGTTGTATTGTAATAAATGAGCAGTGCTGTATTAGGATTAATCTTGCGCCTCATTAAAATAAAAAACAATACCAATTTTTATTCATTTTGACCTGAGAATAAGAAATACCCACCTTGCAAGTATATAGTTAGTATATTGTATTATGTTAGTTGTGTTAGTAGAAGCGACTTACTGGCGATGTGGGATTGTCACCTGAGCAGTCGTCGTGCAGTGGACACACCAGCTCCGCCAGGTCTAGCTCGTCTTTGCTCTTCTTACGTTTCAGGGAGAACTGATTCTTCTTTGGTACCTGTAACGAACAGATCAATAGAATCTTTAATTTACTATATAGTATAATGAATAACAAATCGTAATTACTATTTGGTGTAGACCACTGGTAACGAGACACAATTGAAATTTTATAGTTTCATGTTTCTCAGCAGTTGTTTGTCATCTTACGGATTAATAGTAATAAAAGATGAATGCTGTGCCCACCGTGAAAAGTGTGGCATTAAAAATCAAATCTGGTTTACCAGCATCACGATTAACACAAAGAACGTAGATTTATATATTAAAGCCAGGTAGCTTCAGGTAGTTCCAAATTTTAGCTAATTCCATTCAACAGAAAGAGTGTAATGGGTAAAAAATCTAAATGGCATGGAGATTTGTATGTGCATGTGCGTATAATGCGAATATTGGTCTTAGTCGTTTAGTTGTTTCTTATTTACTTTCAAAAGTAAGTGTTTATGTATGTTTATCCAATATCTAGTACCCATAATATCATTACAAACAAGTTCTGCATAGTTTGGGACTAGAAGCAGTTTGTGAGATGATATTTATTGTTGTTATTATTATTTAAAAAATTATAATATAGTCTTTCGAAAAAAATAGTTTGAGTACTGAAACGGTTATTTTTAATATCATAATAAAATAATATAAAACAATTATGTAGTATTACCTTATATTTGGTAGTTGCCGTCAAAGGCTGGTAGCCGAGCGTTTGTTCCGCGTTGCGTTTCTGCTGAATTACATCTCGTCCAAGAAGATCATTGAATCTAAAACAGACAATGTTTATTTTAATTTAAAAAAAACCGTGACCGTTTGTGTGGCATTTAATATCAGACGCTTTTATGTTGCGGAATGCACCGTTATCACTATTTTTATAGTCATTCATGTTATAGGCATAATTGAGCAGCTTGAAAAATTCTAGCAGCAGGACACCACACACCTGCTTTCACTAAGCCGCACTGGGGTCTCGTGGTGGTTTAGTTTGTGAGAGAAGGCTCGTGCTCTCTAGTGGGACATTAATGGGCTGAGATGATGATGATAACATAGGTAGTAAATAAAACGTACCTTTGAGTGAGATGCCGCCGAAGCAGAGTCTTGCTTGCGGGGATATTCAGGAGGGCTGCAAGGAGTTCCGCCGTGAACCTTGGCTCCAGTAGCATCAGGCCTCCGTGGACACCTAGTATAAAGTTAAACATTATAATTTATTTACTTTTTTATTGTACACCATTATAAAGATTCCAAAAAACGTAGAAAGTAAAAACAGATACATACAATGGCGGCCTTAAAGCAATTTTTTTCAGGCAATTATATGTCATAAAATGTTAGTCAACAAATTTATAGATAAAAGCCAGCAAAAAATGTCAAGCTGCATAGGTCAGAACATCAAGCTATGTGCTCCGCCCACTGACAGTTCAGCGTTCAAATCCGTTTCTGTGTCGGTAACTCGAGTTCTCCGTCAGATTCCGTTATATCTGATTTTATCACTTAGAACATTGCTCTTCTTGATATTATTTTACAGGCCCATAATTATGCACCACGTTTCTGATAATAAGCAAGGAGAAGATAGAAATCTCACTGAGTACGGAAATTATTATTTTATTACGTAGGGCACTTGGAGCTTAGTTTTCCAATGTACACTGGGCGACAAATTTTTCTTAGCAGGAACTACATATGTTTATGGTAAGTGAGGAATAAATGAAATAGAAATTACCCGCTCCTCTCAAATTAGGCGCATACTCAGCCAAGTCGATCTCCTTGAGCCATTGCATGACTCGGTGCGAAGACCAGCGCGCTAACTCGCTCGCGGGCGCGGCCGGCTCTCCGTTTTCCGCTTCGCCCAGCACCATGGTCTCGCCCTCTGCCGCTCGTCGGATCATTGTCTCCGGGTTAAATTTGTTATCTCGCAGCACTTGGATTCCTGTAAAGTATGATATAAAGATAAAGCACTGACTGTCATAAAAAAACATGCTGTATACAATAGCTTACCGCAATAACTTAACCTCAGACGAGATCCGTGGCCCTTATTATTTACAAGAAATTAAAAGGTGATATAGTGAATAAAATGAAAGCTATTTGGTGTTAGTATTGCAGGCTTAGTTGGTGTTGGTATTGTTAGTAATAATTTATCCTTCAATAATTTGAGTTGTCTAATCATTAAAAGTTGGGCTACCATTTTAAAAGTTGGGCTACCATTTGAACATTACTCACTTGTTTTTTTTGCGCACGACGACGTGCAGATTACTGTCTGTTGTCGTTGGCTCGTTCGGCTTCCCATCGTTATACACACATACATACATACATTCACGCCTGTTTCCCGAAGGGGTAGGCGTGAATATTATCCGCCCACACCTCGCCAAATATTTTTGGATCCCACGTAATAGATGGCGAGCCGCCTATTGCCGCTTACCGGGCACTGTTATGTTACGGCCATCGTTATTGGAGCCCCAATTACTAAAAAGCGTCGAGTGTCCCTCCCCCCGCGCTTACCTCGTCGCACGCATAGCGCGTGCAGGGCGTGCGAGACGCGCAGCTGGGCGTGCAGCTCGTGGTGCGCCAGGCGGTGCAGCAGGCGCCCGTCCAGCGCCGCGTCTCCGGCCGCGCCGCGCGCCCCACACATTCCAATGTCCTCCAGCCACCGCAGCGTCCACGCAGTATCGAGCTGACCAGCCGCTGTCAGCATCGGGTCTCCGTGCCCACCCTGAATTACAAGTGTTACATACACACTAAAGCCTAGTTCAGACTAGGCTAGTATGATATGTTAGACGAGTGGCGAGTAATTTAGTAATTAAACGTGTCTGAACAACGAATATTTAGTCGAGTAATTTTGCAGTTTAGTTATTTAGTCGTTCCATTTTATTCTATTTTATCGGGCAAGTAGCGCCTTCCACCACGCGTTCACTTCCCATTGTCTCATCGGCTAAACAAGTCTGAACTTGTTGCTTTGGTCGAGTTCATTAGTTGCCGGCATAAAAAAATTTCATTTTGTTGGAGCGAAGAAACAACATTAAAATTTGTGTCTAAGTGTGTAGAACATGAGTGCTTGTGGAATGTTAAGTGCGAAACTTATAAAAACAAGCAAATAAAGCAATCTGCTTATATGCATTAAGAAAATTGCACTCTGTTCATGTTACAAACCAACCTTCTCTTGTGTACTGCACACGGCCATAGTGCGAACGGTTTTTGGGCAGTAGCGTTAATTTTAGTTACTAAATTACTCGCCACTTGACTAAAATACTAGCCTAGTCCGAACTAGGCTTAAGGGCTATACTACACGGGCGGTTCACCCGTTGTGGGTATACGCTCGACAAAGCTCCCGCAAACCAGCAAACTACACGGGACGCGGTTTATCGCTGTGTTTTGTGTTCATTCCAACATGGATCCGCCAATGATAACTGAGCTTGCAACTCTTATATTATTAAAAAATAAAGTAAACCGCAATGTTTGGGTGGAACCAGTGTTAAGGAGAATGACGCAATAGCGGATAACCACCCGTGTAGTTTTAAACGGCGGTTAACAGAATGACGCTGCATGCGGCGGTCGAATTTCTCCCGCCTGCAAACCGCGGCGGGAAACCGCGCAGTGTAGTTTGTAGCATAAAATGTCCATTTATAATTGAGTCCAGTGCGGTTTAGAAGCGGATTCCCGCGGCGGGAGAACCGCCCGTGTAGTATAGCCCTTAGGCGTTTTGTAAAAGGCAGGACGTAATCTTTTAGAACGCAAAGCAGAAAAGACCGTGTCTGCCCGTCGATGCCCGCAGCTGCCCTCAACTGCGCAAATAGTATGGTGTGATACATGGCGGGTAGCCACGGATATGCCGAGCCGCCGATGGGCACCTGCGGCACGGTCTTCCTGCCCTTTATATGCGTTAGTAATATAGGATTCCCATAGCGCTATCGCTTGCAATAAAATTTACCGGCCCGGCCCGTCCCGCCGTTTGCAAAATGCCTTACTATTCATATTTAATACGCAATATCCTAGTACAATCCAGCAATTATTTTTTATGTAACCCAATTGTCGTCAAACTAACACCCTTACATGTTATGGCTGCTTAATGCGGCACAAAATCAAGTGGGCGTAAAAAGCACAACCACATTTCACAGCCTACCGCTTAACATTAGTCTAACTGGAACTACAGGTTAACAATTCGCAAAAGAAGTCACCCATCGGAAAATAATTTCAAAGGCGGTGCGTTATATAAAGAAAGAATTTATTTGATGGTTCGAGTGATAGTCTGCACAATATAATGACTAGTGGTTTGACAATAAAGACAAGACAAGAAGAAAAAGGTCAAGAGAACAAGCATGAGTATTTTCTAATCACCTACGTACCAGTAAATCCGTTAGAGCTAGGACAATCTTCTTCTTATGTAAAGGATGTTTGATAGCGAGTTCTCGCTCCAAAGCCTGCGAAGAGGCGGCCGCGAGCACCCCGCGCCCCGAACTGAGCCAGGCACGGCCCGCCGTCGCGCAAGTCTCCAGTCCCATCCATTCCAGCCAAGCACAACTGGTGTCACCGTCCCAATCGCGCACATCTACCGTTTGCCTAATGAAACATCATACTTATTTAGCTTGCATATAGACAAAAAAACAAAATATTAAGGCTTGTACTAAGCATTCCAATATATATTGATTACGCTTACAGGTGAATTACAAAATAACTAAGCGTTGTGTACGCGTACACAATGCTTAGGTCGTAAAAGACTTAAGATTTCTTTGAACGTTTTATTTTGAACTTAATCTTAATTGACGACTTGTGTGACAACGAGGATATTGAGAGGGAGCGCAGGTTGCTGTCTGTGCGGTGTAACATGCTCGCTCGTAGGTTTGCACGCTGTACTGAACCAGTCAAAGTTACATTATTCAAAGCGTACTGTCAGTCGTTCTACACATGCAGCCTCTGGAGTCGATACACGGTGCGTGCATACAGCGACCTGCGTGTCCAGTACAACAATGCGTTCAGGGCGTTGATGGGTCTCCACGGTTCTGCAGCGCATCTGCAATGTTCGCGCAGGCGCATATAGATGATTTTTACCCCATTATCAGAAAAAGAAGCGCATCGCTGCTGAACCGCTTTCGGAGTAGTTCTAACGGCATCCTGAGCGTATTGGCTGAACGGTGGGACTCCCCTATAGTGCAGAGGTGGAGCCTACATTCTAGCTCATCACCTTTTATAAAGAAGTATTAAATTTTAAATAAAATTTTCAATTTTAATTTTATTTATTTGATTATTCTCTTTCACTTTTTATTATTAATTTGTATTATTTTGTGTAATTTGTAATTTAATTTAATGTAATGTAATTTCTTTTTAATGTGTTATTATGGACTAAGTCTGAAATAAATGATTTATTATTATTATTATTATTAATGTCTTATTTATTTTCAGAACATTAACAAGAGCCTCATTTTACGTCATGGGTTCAAGTCATACTCCACCACGCGGACACAGTGAAGTTTGGCGGAGGAAATCAAAAATACTTGCTTTCCCAAAATTAGATACAGTTCAATTCAATATTTTTTATTATAGTTCAAACAATTTGTATTATAGCCTGATACAATAATAATTATATAATCTACAATAGTTTATGAATTAAGAAATTAAAACAAGAATAAAAATCATATTAAAAAAGCCCATCGTCTTTATTCTAAACCTCAAGATAGTCCTATATATTAGGTCGGGGAAAAAGTCTTTTCGCATAACGTAGGTATAAACTTATTATAAAATTTTTTTGACTGTACTATTTGTGTCTGGCTGGTTTTGGTAACATTAAAAAGGTTCCATTATAAAGAAAAGAAAAAAATAAAAAAAAGTTGTTTCCCCTATTTTTCATTTGTTTTTCTCTCCGTAAAAATGAGTGAATCTAATGAAGAAATTCGATACATTTTAAAATTTTATTATAAAAAAGGCAAAAATGCAACTCAAGCAGTGAAAAAAATTTGTGATGTTTATGGACCTGATGCAGTGTCAGTAAGAGTAGCACAAATTTGGTTCAAACGTTTTCAGTCCGGAAATTTTGATGTTAAAGATGCACCTCGCTCTGGTCGCCCTGTTACGAATAAAATGGACGCCATTTTTGAAAGAGTGGAGCAAGATCGGCATATTAGTAGTTACGATGTAGCTGAAGAACAGGGAATTGACCACAAAACAGTTTTGACCCATTTGAAGAAAGCTGGTTATACAAAAAAGCTCGATATTTGGGTGCCACACGAGCTCACTCAAAGAAACTTAATGAACCGTGTACTCATTTGCGATTCATTATTGAGACGTAATGAAACCGAGCCGTTTTTGAAGAGATTGATAACTGGCGATGAAAAGTGGATCACGTACGACAAGAACGTGCGAAAAAGGTCGTGGTCGAAAGTTGGCCAGGCTTCACAGACTGTGGCCAAACCTGGCCTAACACGAAATAAGGTGATGCTGTGTGTATGGTGGGATTGGAAGGGCATTGTTTATTATGAGCTTTTACCGCCCGGCAAAACCATCGATTCTGATCTTTACTGCCAGCAACTGATGAGATTAAAGGAAGCAGTCGAGAGAAAACGGCCGGAATCGATCAACAGGAAGGGTGTGGTCTTTCATCACGATAACGCTAGACCACACACATCTTTAGCCACTCAGCAAAAATTAAGAGAGTTCGACTGGGAGGTCCTAGTGCATCCACCATATAGCCCTGACCTTGCGCCTTCAGATTTTCACCTGTTTCGGTCTCTGCAGAATTCTTTAGGTTCTGTAAGGTTGACCTCAAGAGAGGACTGCCAAAACTATTTGTCCCGTTTTTTTGATCAGAAGTCCCAAAGTTTCTACAGTAACGGGATAATGTCTCTGCCCACAAAATGGCAGAAAGTTATTCAACAAAACGGTACATATATATTGTAAATAAATGTAAATAAACTTTGAAAAAAATGTCTTGACTTTTCATACAAAAATACGAAAAGACTTTTTCCCCAACCTATTACATACCAAGGTGTAGGAAGCACTCGTCCTGTGGTGGCCGGAATTCTCAAAGAAGCTCTAGGTTCTAACTGGTTATCCCCTTCTAGCCTAACTCCGCCCCCACTCCCGAGACGATTCCGAACTTCTCGCAACGACGGAGAGGGGCTGCCGCGGGGTATCGCCTCTTCTTTCTCTGCTGTAACGTTTATTTAGATATTTTTTTAAAGATACATACATACACACATTCACGCCTGTTTCAGAGACATATTCTACGCCCACACTTCCCCAATTATATAGTCGGTCCCACGTATAAGGTGGCGAGCCTATTGCCGCTTACCGGGCACTATTATATTCGCCAGAGCCTCGTCTGTTGATCGGCAGGTGCACCACTTATAGGTGAGGCTGGCTTGGGCTCCTCAGGTCTTGGTAGGATCCCTATACACCCTTTTTTAATAATGTGTAAAGATATCCCCTTATTCTCTAGCGATGTATTCTAGAATGGGGCTTTTAAAAAGGGCGTGAATGTGATTTTGACATCGAATGCTTAAAGGAACATCGACCCATTAAAAGATAGGTCAGACCAGGTTTGAGTTACGTACTTATACAGTCTTTCTATTTCTTACTGAGATCAAATTTATGTTAATCAAACGTTCAAAACACAGGCAGAATTACTAACTAATAAATCAGTATCAATTTAATTCGCTTACAAGTAGGACAAGTATTCTTTAGGAGATTTTCTTTTGTGATGTCCCAAAAATCGTCTTTTTTGAGTTAAGTCACTATTCCATTAAGCATGCGACATGTCGGCAACGCGCTACTAATGCCCCTGGTCCACTTGCGATCAGTCGGCCCGCAAGCTTAAATGCCACACAGGAATGTAAAAAAAAATACACAATGTGTAGCTTTTTAATATTTTTTATGTCACAAAGCAAGCGGCCTGTCTGTTAGAAAGTGTTTACCGCAGCCTAAGCACTCTCGCAAAATCAGCGTCATCACTGGCACGTTGCTGACCCTTTACAAACTGTTAGCATATGTCATACACCAGTTTATAAATCAGTGCCATTTACACGAAATTCTTTTTGATAGCTACAGCACTGCGGTTGACTTTGTAAAACCTCAGTTGATAAGTCTACTTACTTAAAGTATTGCATAATACTTTACTATTTAATAAAAGAACATTTAGCAATTCTTTGGTGTAAGTAGTGCTAGCCGTCTATATTTTTCATAGAAACACATAAACAGCAAAATAAAAACTAAGCGGGCATTCTGTGGTATACCTATGTAAAACAAAATAGGACTAAAATGGCTCTGCATTATTATTAATGCAGAACTAACAATTATGCATAAGCTAATGTTAAAATGATATGACAAGAAATTGTTAACTACTTTAAAATGAGAACGAGGCGCTATTTCATATCTTAGTCTTGCTTATCATTTTTGTTAACTTAAGGGAAGACAGAGAAGTTGAGATAAAATTAATGAGTTTCATGGTTGTTTAACACATTACCTACATGCAACAAACAAAGCTGAGTGAGATAAAGTAAAATAATTAAAAATAACTTGTAGAAGAAATATTATAGAAAAGAGATTTTTAATAAGGTGTTTTAGTAAGGATCATTTAATTATTGATATTTCTCTTTTCTACAGTATTTACCTTAAGTAATTATTTCAAGAGCTACATGACAACATTAGATTTTTCAATATAAGTCTTGAAGTAAATACTAGTTTGAAATTATATTAAAAAAACTCAATTGGGTCACGCATGCGGGATCACTCGTTAGCCACACAACATCTAGCCAGGGTTGTCAATCGATGCGCAAACATATAGGGCTGCCACAAACTTAGAATTTTGCTATTTAAATAAAAATGCACACATAATTATAATTATACGTATTGATCCGTTGCATGCGTTTCTACATTCATCGCGATGCTTAATGAAACATTTCGAAACGAATAAGTTAAATTGCAGGTATGTGGATAATGTGTACCATCAGCTGACGTGATGTGCTTGGTTGGCCAATGCGGGAACACACCCGCACTCATTACAACGTCGTAGCAGCGCGAACAGCAACATTACCGAGGGCAAAAGAACAGGCAATGGGTGCGTTCAACATCACCTGATCACATCCGAGGCGTACTTTGGTAGTACCGTCGGCTCCAAAGAAGCTAAACTAGAAATATGTTTGCAACTTACTAAACTAGTCTACTTCTTCTGGGTAGAATTACACAATACTATTAATAATCTATTTCTGCCTAGCGTTCACACTAAGCCGTTCAATACTAAAGCGAGATTCGGCAGCGTCTTTCGTCTTCTTGCTGTGTATGACAGGGTCCTTTCCTTATTGTATTTGGACCTTTATATAACACCTTGTAACATTTATAGTATGGAATAAAGATTGAGCTATAAATAAGTGGCAGCACTATATTAGCGATTAAGAATCATGCGCGAAGCCTGAGCAGTGGTAATCAGACCCAAGTTCGGCACCGAGTGTCCGCGACCGCGCGCGCCCACGCCGTTCACGGCCACTTTACCGAACGCCACGCGCTCCGCAGCGAGCAGCGACGAGCGCGGCAGCGAAGAATACGCGTGCGTGTTGCGCTCTATCTGACGACCGTAGTTCGCTGGCGGCGTCTGTAACAAACATCGCCTTTAACTTCCTTATCATGCTAATACTAATGACTACCGACAGGCAGTTATGTCGAGACAGTATTGCCAAGACATTTTTGGTGGGATATTACTTATTTTGGTAAGTTGCTTACGAAACATTTTTTTGAGTGTATTTCTTGCAAATCGGATAGGTCTTCTTATAGTTGCAATTTGCGGAAGTCTAAAACAAACTTCCATTCCAAAGTTATGATTGTTCAAAAAACGACGAAGCGCTACGAGAACAGGTAGGTAGTGCTCTTGCGCGTCGCTTGCCTCGTCTTAGAGGGTATATCGACTTGACCCGATCGTCAAATTGGCTAGATAGATCGTATGATATGCCTAATAAAGTCGCGAAAAATCATCGAGTATTTAAGGTTCTTTACCCATAACATACTATTATCTTCATTCAGTACCAAGTATCCTATGGGTTAACATGATCAGAATTTGTCGATTGATCTGTGAGCTATATAATCCAACATTTTGTATAAGGCATGATCTGGCAGATGAAACGATCGGACAATGACTAAGTATGAATTATGGCATTAACTTCGGGCTTTGTAATACGCTGTAAAGATTAAAATAAATAATAAAATTAAGTAGGTGCGACTGTTGATGTTTAATTTTTTGAACTTACTCTCGGTGGTGCTGGGCGTATTAGAGGCGAAGGTGCGTTTTCTGGCGGTGGAGAACGCTCGAGCAAGCCTCGTTCAGCAACCCTCAAGCGGACCTCGCTCAACTTTGACAGGAGCTCTAGTTTTTGCGTCTCCAGAGACGAACGTTGCAGCATTTCCTGCAATTTTATAATACATTTGAAACATTGGTTTTGAAACTACTACTATGTCTAAAGTGCCTGATGATGATTATATCTGCTTCAGGTTACTGCAAGAACTATCAAGATCATGTTATATATAAAAAGTTAAATATTCTATTGCCTTATAAGTCGTAAAATAATAAGATCTGTCATAATTGTCTGATTCGTAGAGCAAGGTAAATTAGCGCTATTTTATAAGTTAATCACATCAAATCAAAATAATTATGATCGTACTTATAGGTATAAGTATACAACTGCAAAGTAGGTAAATTTACTTTTTACATTGATTAATGTGAAATGAATCAGACATAAACTATTTATTTTTCTCAAATCTTCCCAAACCATGAAGTAATTTAAAACAGAATGAAATATTTTATAAGGATTCCATTTAAACAGAAAGAAGATCAAACATTAACTATAGAGATAGCGAAAAAATCGATGACTCAAACGTTAAAGAATTAAATTCAAAACAGCTCGCTCTAAATGTATGTGTTTTAGCGTTCTGCTTCTGTTTGCCAAACAACGTTAACAGAATCGACCCATTTGAAATTAATTTCATCAATGACGGAGTATATCGTTCATGTTTCGTATCAGAGGCGTTTAATAAAAAGCGCATCTGGCATTAAATGGACGCGCGCTACGCTAATAGAGTACACATTTAGAATTGTTTTCACAGGCCTGCTCAGATTTAAGCCTTTATGTTTAACTCACTCTGTTTACTCTATGAGTTTATTTTTAAAGAAATAAACTTGTACTTTTTAACGGAACACGTGGTATTAAATGTTGCCATATTTATAGATTGTTCCAACAACACCATCTCTGCCACAAGAAGTCCAATGCTGAACATAGGCCTCGCCAATAAAAAAAAAAACCTATTATGTTATCTTTTTTTTATGATCATAAAATTATGATGAGCTAATTGAATACGTTAGAGTTTTATTTATCAAAACAGCTAATGTAAGCGAGCTAAATTACAAAACTGACATTCACTTTTACTTTAAGTAGATTCCCTGTTTCAAAGCAATTATCATTAAACACTACTTATTAATTACAGCTCCACTCTTGCGTGTTCTTGTATGTCATTTAATTTACATTTAGAAATTGCATTACTTTGTAGTGTCCCATTTACTAAAATTAATAACATGTCATGTCTTGTTTGTCTCAGTTAAATGAACAAATACAATCCATTATACAAAAAATATCGAGTATATACTACTGCGATCACCAACCAACTTGCCCAGCGTAGTGATAGAATGTCTATTCTATTGGGTATATCTATTGGGGAGGCCAATTTTCAGCAGTGGACTTTATAAGGCTGATATTATGATGATGATAAAATAGTTCAATTAGAAGCGTCAAATATTAATTAACCATTCTTCAGTAGTTTATATTCTCTGTACATTCTTAGGAAACACTGTAGACAAGTCTGCAGGTACGCGAATGATTGCAAAATCATTGTTAGAGCATATATACGTGACACATTTGCAACAATGAATAGATGAATAGCAAGCGGTATCGCGAACACGAAGATTGTTCGGCCCACACCGATCATGATTATTCAATAGCCTCATTCCAGCGGGATCCCGTCATCTAGGCAGTTCTGAATGCTAATAAGACACCTTGCTGTAATAGGTTGCCGTGGGATCATCGTCGCTTATATTTATTCAGGACTTAAGCACTTGCCACTAACAATCTTTTATTAAGGTTCCTTGCTGAATATATTATAATTTAGTCGGTAGCATGTTTTAAGACAAATTTGAACTATATGTACAGTTATTGTGTAATCATTTTTAAAAGCACCTTGCTATGGTCTAACTGACAGAAAATATGAATTTATTAAGCGCTGTATGTATATGAAAATTGTGAGTATTAAATATGCTTCGTCTTAATCCCTTGAATCTGAACAAAAGCGTGTTATAAAGGACAAAAAAATATGCAGTGAAACAATGGTTATAAAAAGTTAAGCTATAATTTTACTAAGCAGACCCAGGCCGTAAGAATTAAAGTAGTAATAAGTAAGTAATTGACCTATTCTGTCCCTATCATAGCTATTTATTTATTATTTTTAATTGACAAGTCGGGATGATATTATGTTAAAGAGACGTGTCCCAAGAAATAGGAGGTCAAATATAAGCTGTCGATAAGTAAAATCTAATATATACCTTCTGCAACCTCTGCTCAGCGTCGTCAAGCCGCTGTCGCGCGTCCGCTAGCGAGCGCTCCAGGTCGTTCATCTTCTCACTCTGAGCCGCGACCTGCTCCGACAGCACCTGCACTTGGAGCTGGAGGCTCTCTTTGTCCGCTTCTAATCTCCGCACTCGCTCCTCAGCATCATTCTGTAAGGCACAGTCACTTTATAGTTTGTTTTTGTCTTACCAACTATTTGACCCAATAAGCGTCGAATAGTTGGTAAGATCCAAAGCGCCATATATATCGGAACATGCTCTAACTCTTTAGACAATAAAGACGTGGGTCGATCTTTATTGCGCTTTGGATGTAACCAATTATATGATCCTGATTGTACACCAACAGCGTCTATGATTTACACTCACAAAAGTAGACATAAATGGTCCTAACATAAATGTCATAATGCTTTTAATTAAAAACACTACAGTCAAACAGGGTTAAAACTGTTAAAAGAGACAAACATAGACAATCAGGGAACAGATTTAAAATGTTATACCTATACCTGATTTTGCTAATGATTATTTCCAAGTATAAGTACTACAAATTTTGTATTTTAAACTTTAAATGAAAGTTTAGATTAAAACAAACCAAATTTGTAATTGGCGCTACAAACGATTTTCATAGTCAAACTCTTAAATATCCATTTTATATTCCAATCCTTTCCTCACTGAAATAATGGTGGCAATACTAGATATTTCTAACATGCTGATTAGAATGAATGAAAAAGTACCACAAAAATTTCATATTAATGTGTCAGTTAGCCGCAATGAAAGGAAATTGTTTTAATAAAAGTAATAAGAATTATTGGTATCGAATCGAAGGCGCAATGGGCATAAATTAATTTGCTTTTAAGATACTAGACTAGAAAATGAAGTTCCTAAAGTCCGGAATGCATTCATTCAACCGTACCTTGTAAGGTCGCGTAGGCGTTTGTGGAAGTGAAGGGTGTGAGGGCCAAGTGCGGTCATGCATGCAGCATGGCGGCGGTGCCGGGGGCCCGTGGCACCAACACATTGGCGGCCACCACCCGCCTTCTGGCCAGCGGAAATGTTCGTAGGAGTTCCATCTCCTCTGAAGCTCGGGTGGCGTCTCCTCGTTGCAAGGGCGACGTGGACGCGGAGAAGCACGCACACTTGAAGGATGTTGAGGCGGTTTGCCAGATAACGATGACCTACTCTTACGGTCGCGGTCACTTCGGTCACCTGGAGTACGCCGCCGCCGCCTCTCTAAGCTTGCCGCTGAATAATCTTCATCTTTTAAATCTGTCTGCTCCATATGTTCGTCTATTTCAACAGTTGGCATCCACTTGAAATTATCGTCACGCCTGGTGGAACTGTCCAACCTCTTGCTAGGTGTCAACGTTCTGTAATCTGCTTCGCTTCTCCGAGTTTCATAATCTTCGGAGTCATCTCCACTACTTGAACTTGATTCCGTGTCAGAAGATTCCGCACGCGCGGCAATTGCGCCTTCAGGCCATGCAGTACACTTCACAGTCGCCTCATCGGGGCTGTCCGAATCACCGCCTGTCACGAGATAATCAATCAATATCTCTACTACAATACAAATATAAAACAAATAGGAGCCTCAAGAACGACGCGTTCTTACCCATAGGCGAGTACATGTAGGAGCGAACGGCAGGGTGCACATAGCCCGCTGCCGCGCGCTCCTCATCCTCATCAAGGGGTTCAGTCAAGTACTCGCGGTCGGACATGAGGCTCTGCACAAGCGACACTGCGCGACAAGCTCTCAGTACGAGTCACCGACGATACTCTATTTAGGGTTTGGCCACGTTCCAGTCATATAGCTACGTCAGTGACTCGTCCGCTGATTTAGAATTACGTACTCTCTTGTGGGGGCGGCTCCTCACTTGACTGCACCGACGCAGAATCACGTTCTGAGGCCTCTGACGCGGTAGATAAAGGTCGTTCACTGCAGTCGGAAGCACGTCGAGTTGAACTCTCTTGGAGACTTTCTTCAGTTACAGGAAGCAAAACATTCCTGCTTTCAGAATGAACGCGTGCCTTTACTGGGCGAGGTTTCGTGTCCACGGAACCGCGATTGTGTAACGCGGCTATGGTGGCTGCGACTAGTGAGCCCCCACGGCCGAACTCGCGCATGTTTTGGTATAAAATGAACGCCGGCGCCTACGCATATGCGATCAACACGCGCCCGGAAATAGACCGTGGTATATGCGTCTGATGCATTCCGGACTCCCTTCCCGCTTTGATCCAGATGGTATTATACACAGCACAAAAAAAGCTTTTAACACAAAAATGTTTTACATATTACGTTTACTTTAAAAACAACAAAGTTATAAGTGTTGTTTTAATAGAGAACGAAAACACTGGGTAACATTTTAGTCTCGTTACATATGAATGCGTAAGCCCACTACGTACGGCGGCGGCGGGGCGTGCGGCTCAATAGATAGGTACACTAAAACAACACCAAGTATCACAATAAGTTAGAGCACTCACCGGCCAGTTGACGCCTTCATACAGAGACTGGCGCTCCCTCCCGCCTAACTTATCATCACAATATCGTAACACGCAATCGTCCTCCATAATATCATGCGGAGTTCCACTTAACTCGCACGTTATAATGTCTTCGTTCAAAAATCCAGATTCAGTTAAAAAGTCAGGATTATAGGGTGGTTGCGTCGAATAGCCAATTGATGAAATTTGGTCCGATTCAAATGAATATCTCCCACTGCGATATCTCAAGCAGTCCATAGCATTTGTTATTGGGCAGCGTAATCTGTTTTACAAGCAAAAACTGATATTTGTACCTAATAATTGCACCTTAACATTTACGGCTTTTTATAGAGGTACATAATTATATTTAGTATGGTATAAGATATTATTAAACTTATCAGAAAAATTAAAATAAAACTACTTAAAAATAAATTTACATTAAAAAGTTTGAAATTCGAGTATGTTTTCATGTGGACCTAAATAAAGTTTCATTGATATGATAGAAAAAAATGTCAAATTTTACAATCGATATCATTTAACAATTATCATTTTACCTAACTAATAAGCATTCAGACTGTATTATATTAAAACCTTTTAGTATAAGAAACTTAGTTAATTAAGTTTTTTCTCATTTTTAGTTGAAGGTATGTCGAATTCTATCGAAAAGCTTTATAACCGTTAATAAATGAACCCAAATAGAAACAACAGCTGTATCCTCTGTAATATCCACAAACGAACAATTTTAGTGTTCATCTGGGTCGGCGAGAGGGCGGGCACACGTGTTTAAAATCTAAAAATAAGTAATAATGCGTTTGAATGGTTTTCGCATCTAGAACGGTATGTTTACTTAACGCACGCCAGTATTTATACGTTTGTCGATTGATTAGGTACCAACTACTGGTTTGGTGGAATTGCCATCGACAGATGTTAACATAACATTAATTTATAAAACCATGGAATAGTGTCGTAATTCGTTATTGTTTTTTAAAGGCAAATGTGACGTTTCGGTACTGACTACTGGTTTAGTGGTATATCCTTCGAAAGATGTTTACATGAATTATTTTATAACACCAGGCAATAATGTCGTAATTATTTAGTGATAAGCCTGTCCATAATCATCCTATTTAGACGACCGATATGACCTGCAGTCTGCTTCTAGGTTCGTGGATTTAATTTACCACACTACATAAGAATGAATGAGAATAATTTTTAGTCTGGGTTACAAAAAGTGTAAGTAAAAAAAAATTAAAGCATGTTTATCCGTTCTCTAGTACCCATATTATAAATTTTGCTTTGTTTGGGGCTAGGTATCGCTGTGTTAGATGTCCGAGAATATTAACATAATTTTCGTAGTAACTTTCTTTGTGTTTGATGAGTTGTATACACGTACTAAATTAGAAGTTTAACCTTAGAGATGATCGTAAGTTATATCGCATGTTCTGGTAACCTTTATCATTAAAATTAACATTTTACTTTTTCCGCTGCAATACTCAATTTCACCGATCGACTAGTCATCGATATAAAAATGGAAAATTTATAAAATGAAGGGAAACATGAAACACAATTGCAAGTTAAGCCTGAAGTTGACAAGAAGAGACTGCCTCAGTGCCTCGCCGTGGTCTAGACGTCTAAACTTTTATAAAATGCCTTTCTTACACAGGCAACGAGCAACAAGATGCCATCAATACCTACATGAAACCATCTCAGTGAATCTTTTCGATTATTGTGTTAGGGTTTGAATATTATAACAATGGTTAGTTTTTGTAAATTAATAATGGTTTTAGAAACTACCTACATCTACTATGCATGAAGAAATTAATAAAATAAGCCTCCCTTTTATTTATTATTTGACAGTTGTAGTATCTTTTTGTAATAGCAAAACAAGAGCTTTTTAAGGGATTTTATTTCTTAAGGATTCACTGTAAAAGTAAAACGGAACATCAACAAAAAATAAAAATCGGTTTGTTGTAATCATCTCCAAAACCGCTGGCGGGCGTTAGTCTAAAATAACTTACAACACTAACAAAACAATTCATACCGTCAGAATTTCCTTTACCGTTGCTTCGTGTTTGATGCGTTTGTGGTATACCTTTTAAACAAAATAATGTAAAAAGGAAAGCCTGAAGAAATATCAACGTTTCACAAAAACTCCGATGGCACCGAAAGATTGTCGCTAACTGGTGCTAAAAATCGTGAGAACTGTAAATTAGGTCGATTATTAAAGAGAAAGAAACACACTTGCCAAGTGGATACGATTCTTTGGCTGCTGACACTTCATTCATTATCATTACACACATTTAGTCAGAATATATTTTTACATATTTTTTTTATAAATAGACATTATTTCCAAGCGACTGACCTAATATACATTTTTTTATTGTGTTATTGCCGGATCCTTGTTTACGCGAAGGAATTGTTAGAGATAATATCGAATTTCAACCAAACTATCAAATCTAAATAGTGCATATTTTCCGAATTTGAAATACTGCAGATATATCAATTTGGTTTTGAGTAACTGCTTTAAAACACGGTTAAGAACCCACTTAACAAATGATTATCGTGAATATTAACAATGTTTAATAATCATTAATAAAGTAATGTATGAGCAATGAGTTAATAATTTAATGTATTATGAAGATCGTTTCAAGGCTGAAAGAGTTCTCCGGCAAGTATAAAATTCCTCTCTAAAGATTTAATGCAGAATACAAATCTGCATTATAAATAGGACAGGCATCTAATGAGAGAATTTGGAGTAAGTACCCAGCCCCTTCACATCAAGGACCTGAGTAGCTCTGAATTTTAAATGACTCTTTGCTGAGGCGAATTTGCTGAGCTAGCTCGTAAACAAGGTATAAGGTATGCAACATCGATAAATGCTCCGACCTAACTACTAAAGCATGTGCTGCATAGTCCCATTCAAATTGCAAATTTCTGGAGCGTTTCTCTACCCATTTGCTGACATTGTACAGTCGTGATATTATTTTATAATAATAATGTAATATTATAAACTCTAGGTAACTCTCTCTTTTGTATGTCTTTAATATTTTATGACATTTGGTATAAAGAAAACTCGGATATTTGAGGACATAAACTACTTTTTAATTTATATTACTAGTGGCGAGCTAGTCGAGCTCAACAAATAAAAGTAAGGGCAGACCTTACAAAAACCTTTAAAAATCTTTATTTATTTATTTAATCTTTATCGCACACTTGAAAGTATTACAAAAGGCGAACTTAATGCCATAAGGCATTCTCTGCCAGTTAACCTTAGGGTTATCAGAAAACATTAAAGGCGGTGCGGTTTATTGGAGAATTAAAAGTAACTAATATTTCGAATAACTGCCGAACGAAAACTCATCCTAAAAAATGTAAAAAAAATTAGAATTATAGAAGATAAGAATAATATGCAGATAACTTGATGAATTCCTAAAACATTTTTTCCGAGGCCCATTTAATGAGGCGAAAGTTTCTCAAGCACGTAGCACAACTTCGCAGACACTGTGCTGTTGCTAGCTTGTTTTAAGTGCGCCATTAGAACCCAGTTTACCCTCGGAAAACTCTGTCCAGTACCAGTCAGTTTAGATGAAAAGTACACTGATGTACTAACAAATATTACCATCGCGGATTGTGTCTTATCAGTATTTGGAGAAACATCTGGTAGTTATGTGTTTTTTTCCCAGGTATTTACAATTTATCGCTAAATAGTGTCAGTTTACGCAATTTTGGATTTCCATTGAATTTGAAGGTTTAGCAGTAAGGCCAGTAAGCGAAATTACAGGGCCATTGACATACTCAAAAATCCCAAATGATCATGTTCAAAATTAACTCAAAAAGAAATAAATTTTCTTTTAGCAATCATTTTGAGGCTGTTATCAGTGTTATCACATCTCTCAGTATAAGGAGAAATTGCTTAAGAAGGTCGATGTAAGTTTTTTCTTTCAAGAGAATAGAAGATTGATGACATTTTGTTTCATTTCGATGGTTAAAAATAACTTTGTGACAATTCCTGCGTAATCAAAAACGTCAAATAAGTCCCAAATAAGATCAAGTCTGGTAAAAAACGCTTCGTGAATATTTCTAAACGGAAACGGGTGGGGTCCGGAAGCGCGGGGCCTACTTCCAGCCGTTCGCCGTTGATGAGCCCGAGGGGCGACTCTTCAAGAGACGAGGCCCTTACAGGCCCAAGAGAAGTAGCCGTACAAAGTTAAATAGGTATTCTGATTGAATTTTACTAAAACTCTTTATTAATTTTATTATCCTTACCTTGCGTATCTACATTTCTAAAACTTGTCGTGTACAATAAAATGTACCCAATTATTTTCCTATTTGATGTTTGGTCGAGTTTAAAATCTACTGCTAACAATGATTATTTATGATGCAACGGTAAGGTACTTTCGCAATTTAAACCTTTGTGGGGAAAAAAATTAAAGTACCTTTAGTCATTCACATTTTTTTGCATAAGTAGATCGTGGTTAAACGTCAAAGACGACCTCAATAACAAACATTTCAATAATTTCGTCAAAGAGAAAATGGGTCTAAAAAAGGGAACCAGATATAAGTGATGAAGAAAACAGAAACATGTTCTAATCATATTATTTCAAAGCGTATATTTCATTAAACAGTGGTAAATGTCGAAAACTGTCTTGGTCGCGGCCCGAATCCGGCGATCGGAAGCCATCAACTGCCACAAATAGTATACAAGGGAACGAGATGAAAATACTCCCTCTACAATCAATATTATTTGTTATGACATTCGTTTCAATAACATTATCAATACCTATCATAATAATTTATG
The DNA here is from genome assembly GCA_949126915.1 of Musotima nitidalis. Lineage (NCBI taxonomy): Eukaryota > Metazoa > Arthropoda > Insecta > Lepidoptera > Crambidae > Musotima > Musotima nitidalis. The sequence continues at coordinate 6,717,792 of OX421418.1, read as the reverse complement.
AAGTTTTAATTAAAAATTATTGGAAATATGTCAAGCAATTTAAAATATATATTTTCTTTTAAGATATAATGTATTTCTTTACATAAAATAACTTTCCTAATTCACTAATAAATGCTGAATATTGAGGAAAAATCCTAGAAAGCTCGGTTCCAACGGGCTGAAGAATTTAGGATTTGGAGCTGACTAAAAGAACCGAGACCTCTAACACTCATATCGGTACTTTCGGGACTAAGTCAACAAAATGCTTTTAAAATAAACAAATTCAACGTTGTGTGAACTTAAACATTTTTAATTACTTAGTTACTCCTAGATATTGATTGATCTGCCACAAATGTGAACTATTCTAATATCAGACACCAACATAACACAGTGCGGGATGACTACACCGTTATAACAAAGTATTAAATCAATAACTTGGCGTCCTGGCCATAATCAAACAGTATTCATTTTGTACATTTTAAGAGATAGCAGCATGTATTTATTCAGTAATACTTCAGTGCCTGTCGTATTTATATAGATAAAATAACAGAGAGTAACATTGCTAAGAATTTAATAAAGGCGCAGCAAAACAACACGAGTAACGAGAACTGAGTGGAAATACATTTTACATGTAACAAAAGAATAGCTTTAGTAAATTGTTATCGAAAGACAACATATAATTTTTCTCAATTATAACAGTCAGGAGACAGAAATCTTGAGAATTCCAATTGCGTTGCAAGATAACGCAGATTTGACCCATACAACATTTACCTCATGTACTTGATGTACTTTTGAATACATAATTATGTATGTGAGAAGGTACTTATTCCTGTAGTAAGGTAGATCAAATCCTTCCACATCGGTATTGATAGAAAGTGTCATATTTTGACAAACTAACTCAAACAAGGCAAAATCCGCCAATCTTGAAATTCAAGCATAAAATCATGACCCAGATAGTAGAACTTAGTTGTGGAATATTATTTATTGAACAATATAATCATAATTATCACCATAATGGTATAACATTACAACGCTATCAAGCTGTGCAGCCAGAGTACGAGCTCTGGAAACCACTAGCCAGGTCAACCCCGCAGCGTGGCACGGAGAAATACTAATTAACCCTAATGGAACGAGCTCACCTCATTAAAACAAAGTATGGATATCCTATATACTAAAAACAAAGAGGTTTGACTTCCTATTTGCATTAATATTTTATTTATTTATTTAATAGGTAATATACTATTGTAGTACCTTTGTAATAAGCTCATTGGAACCAAAGTTTGAGTCACACCGATACATCAATAAGAAAAATAATAAAATCTGTAAAGTGGTTCTACAAATTGTTTGTCACGAAATCATAGCCACATAATTATTTTTTATATAAAAAGTAAGTTTATAAACTTAACATATACATACTGAAAAAGCAAGCTCTAAATGCTCTTATATGCATAATTATTATGTAATTCTATTATTTACACAAATTACTTTTTATAACTTATTTATTATTTATTTTTAATTATTTAAATAGATACTATTAGTAGGCAGTAGTTTAGGTGTCCTCGAAAGACCAGCGTCGTGACATCCTGTGGTGTCCGACAGTGTGCAGAGGGGAGAGCGTTTCTATTCTTAGTATATGGTTTAATGTTGTTTTTACATGTGTAAATTTAATCACTTCTTTTCTGAGTACTTTTTTTTTCTTTGAAATAATGACTTTGCGGTTTGCACATTTGGCCAGTGTCAAGTATGAGATATATGAATAATATATAAACCATAGTAAATGAGAAAGGGTGGTGATAAAGATAAATGGTAAATGAGATGCCCTACCGCAAAACCCCTTGAGTCCTCAGTAAAGAAGTGGGACTATATTGAGATCTCACATGGACTTTTTCAGAGAATTTGAAAAGTGATGTTGCACTGTTTTGTTTTATTTATCAACACTCATGTACGTTCACAAACACTTAACGGGTAATAATTCACCGTTATTACATATTAATGTTGGGAATATCACAAATTTTAGAAAATCAAACAAAAATGGAGACATGACGCTTCACTTTCTCGCCAGGAACTTCTGTGTACTTATGTTTAATTGTACTAAATAAATTTATTTTCTTTCTTTCTTTCTAAAAAAGTATAAAACAAGAAAATATTCTTATGTGTCATTATTTTTTACGTAAACTATGTAGTATTTTACATCACAGTCCAGTACAGTAAGTCAGTAACTCACGAGCAAAGAATCGGAATGTGGACCAATGGGTCTAATGATATAATATTACGTTACCGTTGTGACAAATTGTATTCTGCAACACTTGAGCCATTCTCAATAGTCGTTCGTGGTCTATTGGTTAGTTAGAGACGTTTCCTTTAAAAATCCAAATAAAACTACCGAATTATCGAATGAGTTCATAGTAATGTAAGTATTGAATATAAGTAAACGTTTATTTTTTTATGTGATTAATTTACAAATAATATTGTGAGCAATAAAGTTACTAGTCAATAGAACATGACCCATAGATAATAAATAACAGTTTATTACAAATACGGTAGCTGCCAAACACATTTTATCTTGTAAAAAATAGGTGTGTAAAGGCCCTATTGTAAATTTTTTTCAAGTTGCCACAAAGGCATCTAATTTCACGTAAAGATTACCACATAATATACTATTTTATAGTTGTATCTCTGTTCTGTGGTTGTAACCGAGGCCACCAACCTAACATGCCTTCCAAAGTTTTAATTTTCAAACATAACAAACCATCGCATGATAATATGATAACCATTCGTTTGTTCAATTATTCTTCTAAGCCAACTCTACTTAAATAGTACCTTTAAAATTTGCATGCTCCTTAATACTTGTTCCTTTACTAAAGTCGTGCGACATCGTAAAGCGATTATAAGCTTTGGGCCTTAGCGCAACCGTCTATCCTTTGAACATCATTGAGAGCCTGTACAACAAAATATATGAAGTTCAAGTTGGCATTGAAAACTAAACGACGTTAAATATTGAATAAATCTTGAATTAAAAAAAATATCTGGGGTATATTACTCTAGCCTCTAACTGTGCAGTGCTTTTAGTATTTCACAACGGATAAACGTACATAGTACTTTTTTTACTACATAGGAAACACCCAGCCTAAAACAAATATTCGTATTCATGCACACAAATATTTGTCCTGAGAGGGAATCAAAACCCTGTTAAGATGGGAGTGCAGGTATAGTGGCCTTAAGCTCGTATCTGTCGCCACATAGTAATAATTTATACAAATTTTTTTTGACTAATACTATTTAAAGCGTAATTTTCGGTAGTCGGTGTATAGTTTCGAACTTACTTTTTTTCCTAACGTAGGTACATTAATTTCACGTGTGGCTTCACAACCCTCGCAGTGCGGGTGTGCGGGTACGGGCCTACATCTACATCCAACGAGTACAACTTCAATTAACGCAGCGCATGACCTACTTCGGCATCTGGAAAATTGCGAACTGAATACAAAACGCCTGCCAAATTTTCCTTATTTTTCATAGCACGCCTAGTGACCCATCAAACCTATTAACCGATCTATACGAATAAATACAATTTAAGTGTCTGTTATTTGTTGTCGAAATGAGAGCTTTTTATTAAATGCTCATGGAAAATTTACATAATCATGCATTGAAACGTCTTAAAAGCTGGTCAGTGAGTCGGTCTGTTTGTCATGGCTGATTTCAGCTAGACCAATTATAACGGGATTTTCACTGGCAGATTTCTGATGTTATAATGAGTAATTTAGGCTTAATAACCAAAAAATAACTAAGTACCTGTAGCGGGCGAAGTACAAGCCGCTAGAATTCTTTCACGACAGTGTGCCCATCAATAGCCGATCTTCGAAGAATTTTAATTAATTTTTTGAATATTTACCACCCATAGTGACCACCACTTAGGTAAGTTTACATTAACTCTTACACACACACACACGGGCACAGTAGGTTGGAATTTTTCATTAGCTATTATTATTATTATTTTATATGGTTAATTTGATAGTGGCAATAATTAAGTTATTGCCCTAAAAAAGCTTATCATGGGGCACCGGGCAAAACCGCGGCGTACTTAAACCCTAACTTAGAGGTTAAAAAGAAAAAATATAGCGTAAAGCTCTTATTGAAATCCGTAGCCTAAACATAGTATAGAATCGTTCAGAAACTTGGTTATTGCAACAGGAAACTATTTGTGAAACGCCAGATAATATACGTCGAACTGTTCAGCATTTCAGCGAAGGCGAGGTTAGTCACCCCTAACTGTGGGGGAGGCAAGGCAACCTCCAATGAATGCCTAAGTGGTGCATACTGACTCCATTCAAACTGAGCTCAATGCTGGCCAGTAAACAAAGCGGCTTCATCGCATACGTGTCACCTTACCACTCACCTGGTTCCCCAGTGCACATACGAATTTTAAATTGCATTCATTAAGCCTCTATCTCTATAGGCACAATGCATTCCACTGCATTCCACAGCCGATCAAACTTTAATAAATTCTGATAAACACTTGCATGCTTATATCAGTAATTAGTTATACCAATTTTATATAAACTACAAATAATTGTGTTAAGTTACCACGAAATACCCATCATTATTTAACACTATACTTGCAGATTTAACACTTTCTACCTTTTTTGCCTAACTTCACTATGTCCAAGAGCCCATTTTAAACAACCTCGTGCAGGGAAGTATATTACGCTAATTTACGCCTTTCAGATTTTTATTTAGTGCATTTTGTCTTGTTTAAGAAATTAATGTATAAAATACAAATTCTTTCAGGAACAAGTAGATCCTTACGGAATTGCGCTTACTGTTTTTTAGTAATTTAATTATTTGGTTGTGTAATTAGGATAAAATAATTTATATCATATCCTAGCACTATCCCGGTTGCCCCAGACTTAAGTCCAGGGCCCAGGGTCAGCCATCTAACCTCCACAACTCAAAGGGAAACATCATGTTATGATTAAACTAGTTGTCAGAATATTAGAAGGCACTGACTTCCTAATAACGACTGTCATTAATGTTTATGACAGCCGGGATCAACGGCTTGAAGTGCTTTCCGAGGCACAGGGCAAGCAATAATTACTCAAATAACTAAGAAAAGTTATAGATGCGCCACGAGGGTTTGAACCCTATAGACCCTCTGAATTAGACGATTAGATTTGATAGAGTAAAATGAATAATTAAGAACAATAAACGAAAAAAAAATCAATTGGTGTATTCTATTCACGGTCAATGCTCAATAGAGTAGTAATATGTATAGTTGAGAATGACGCAAGTTATTGTCCTAAGTCGCTATGTAGGTGAAACACCAGGCTCCGACAAACAGCGTCCTCACTGACTGACACATCCGCTGCTCGACATTGAGAAAAGGCAAGATCGATGAGCTTGTAACTAAGGATGAAGTGAAACGTTTGAGACTATTGTTCTTGATCATTATAAGCTCCATAAATTCTGAGGAGATGTATTATGCTCGAATTAGCATCACGCAGTTAAAGCAACATGATCAGTTGTTTAATTTATCGCTTTAAAGGACTACTTATTAAAGGACTTTCAGCTACAAGGAAGTAGGTACAGAGAAAACATACAAACATAATTTATGTCAAAATTACTTCTAAAAGTATACCCAACATTAATTAGGTTAAACACTTCGCAGCAAAGTTTGTACAATCTAATCTTAAATTCAACCGCAGCAACCACCTTTCTGTATTAGATATTATCATTTTGTCGTTAACTAAGTTTGTTTGAGTTAGACTCCTGTCCCGGAATTTGCTTAGAATGCTCGACTCTGGTTTGTTAAATGACTATTGTGTATCAACAACCGAAATGCATTCTTGTCCAAATATTGAAAGCAAGAAAGAATTACCAACTAGGCCAAGTTTAAATTCCCCAGAGGTATGCGTATTCATTTCTCTATATTTTTCAATTTTCCATTTATGACACGGAAACAAGCATATAGGGAAAATTTTCAGTAAGAAGGAGGGCACATTAAACGTTTATTGCGGGTGGATTCACCTCGACGAGCAAAGGTTGGAGTGTGTGCAATTAGTTCCCTTCTGCGCCTGAGCTTTAAAGGTTTTTGCGAGCGTTGAAGCTTACCAACATGGCAGCGAGCACCTGAGTCATGCTTACGCTTCACAATATTGACATGACACCGAAGAAAAGGCGAGAAAGACCAATACAATGCAAATATACGTATGCGGACAATATCGTTGATGACTTGCTAGATTTCTTTTGTATGTTTACATACATACAATCACGCCTGTTTCCTCGAAGTAGTAGGCACAGGCAGATTATAAGCCCACATTTTGTCAATTTTATTGTTGGTCCTACTTAATAAGTGGCAAGCCTTTTATCGCTTACCGGGAACTGTAATGTTTTACAAAGCCTCGTCCGTTAATCGGCAGGTGAACCGCTTACAGTTGAGGTTGGCTTGGACTCTACGATGTTGGTAGGATCCTTATTCACCTGTACCTGTATTGTATGTTTAAACTACGTAATATCTGTTAAGTATTCCTAAGAAAAATGTTTTAGTTTTTCTTAGAAGACGGAAATAAAACCATTATTAGGTACCCCACCTAGATTCATGTTGCAATAGCACCAGTAAATCCTGTAAGCTGCCCGTGTCGTACCGCGTGCCCGTAATACGGGTAAGTTATTATCCAAGACGTTCAGATTTTCCTTCAAGTTACATTATTTCGATTCTATGTTAATAATATAAAATACAATGTATGAAAGAGAACTTCTATCGAAAATTAATAGTTAGAATATTATGCTACTTGTCCTTGACGGGTAGTTTAATGGCTAATTAAATCTATTAGGTCGGGGAAAAAGTCTTTTCGCATAACGTAGGTATAAACTTATTATAAAAATTTTTTGACTGTACTATTTGTGTCTGGCTTATCATTAAAAAGGTTCCATTATAAAGAAAAGAAAAAAATAAAATAAAGTTGTTTCCCGCTATTTTTCATTTGTTTTTCTCTCCGTAAAAATGAGTGAATCTAATGAAGAAATTCGATACATTTTAAAATTTTATTATAAAAAAGGCAAAAATGCAACTCAAGCAGTGAAAAAAATTTGTGATGTTTATGGACCTGATGCAGTGTCAGAAAGAGTAGCACAAATTTGGTTCAAACGTTTTCAGTCCGGAAATTTTGATGTTAAAGATGCACCTCGCTCTGGTCGCCCTGTTACGAATAAAATGGACGCCATTTTTGAAAGAGTGGAGCAAGATCGGCATATTAGTAGTTACGATGCAGCTGAAGAACTGGGAATTGACCACAAAACAGTTTTGACCCATTTGAAGAAAGCTGGTTATACAAAAAAGCTCGATATTTGGGTGCCACACGAGCTCACTCAAAGAAACTTAATGAACCGTGTACTCATTTGCGATTCATTATTGAGACGTAATGAAACCGAGCCGTTTTTGAAGAGATTGATAACTGGCGATGAAAAGTGGATCACGTACGACAAGAACGTGCGAAAAAGGTCGTGGTCGAAAGTTGGCCAGGCTTCACAGACTGTGGCCAAACCTGGCCTAACACGAAATAAGGTGATGCTGTGTGTATGGTGGGATTGGAAGGGCATTGTTTATTATGAGCTTTTACCGCCCGGCAAAACCATCGATTCTGATCTTTACTGCCAGCAACTGATGAGATTAAAGGAAGCAGTCGAGAGAAAACGGCCGGAATTGATCAACAGGAAGGGTGTGGTCTTTCATCACGATAACGCTAGACCACACACATCTTTAGCCACTCAGCAAAAATTAAGAGAGTTCGACTGGGAGGTCCTAGTGCATCCACCATATAGCCCTGACCTTGCGCCTTCAGATTTTCACCTGTTTCGGTCTCTGCAGAATTCTTTAGGTTCTGTAAGGTTGACCTCAAGAGAGGACTGCCAAAACTATTTGTCCCGTTTTTTTGATCAGAAGTCCCAAAGTTTCTACAGTAACGGGATAATGTCTCTGCCCACAAAATGGCAGAAAGTTATTCAACAAAACGGTACATATATATTGTAAATAAATGTAAATAAACTTTGAAAAAAATGTCTTGACTTTTCATACAAAAATACGAAAAGACTTTTTCCCCAACCTATTATTTTACGTTGTATTACTGTTGTGAAACTATATGAATAAAAGTACTGTTAAAATACTTGATATGCACGAAGTATATTGTCTAAGATCGTTGAGCACAATAGTCAAGCAACAAATATATAATTTCAATGGTTCATATAATTTTCGGACTCTTCTTTAAAACAGTGTCCGTTAATGGTTTTTCTGCAGGTATGGCCAAGTTGTCTTCTGTCAAGTTTGTTCGAGAAATAAGGAGAGTAATATTTTTCTAAAAATAATCAATTCAAATTAATTTCCTTTTTATGTCGCAGACTCATTTGCTATAAATTAGTTAACAGTAAATCCAAATATTAATTGAATAACGTACTCCGAAGTAATTTAGTACAAATAATTTTGTGTCGTTTTACGTGCATAGGCTCTAAACTCAGAAGCAACTTATTTTATAACAACGAATCCACTGAAATGTCTGCCGTATGTATATATTAATTCTAGAACAAATAACTAGGCAAAGAAGCTGTTCTGCAGCAACCAATACAAAATGTACTTGCTGAGATAAACGATAGGGATGTACAGCATTGCATTCTGTAGGAATCGGCCAAATGCAATGTCAAAAGTGAATACTCACTAAAGCAACGGAGTTGTTGTTCTGCTGCAGCCACCTGAGAATAGCACTGGCTGTGGTGAAGTCCGGCCGAGGAGGTGGTGGCATAGCATGCTGAAGGGAGCTGGCCAGTTGCTGCGCCAACTCCAAGGCGCGCGCTCGGGCTGCGCGGCCTGGCCCGCCGCCACCCGTGCTGACGCCGCCTCCGCCCGCTTCTGTATAAAGATATTTACATTATATCTACTCATATTATCCAATATCCAAACCCCGTGCTCAATCACTATTGAGCACAGGGTCTCCTGTCACGACGGTCACGTCCCACTGGACGTTAATGAGCTGAGACGATGATGATGCTGATGCCTGCCATTATCTATTTTGGCATATATGGAACAATAATGAATATAAATTAAAAGAAGATTATTTTTTTCTAAGGAATTCTACACGAGTAGATGATGTAGCAACTTCATGGGATCGAACAGTAGCTACTGATATGTATTCCGTTAAGTATTATTACTCGACGCATAGCCTTCTGTAGAAAATTGTGAACCTAAGTAACCAGCTCCGTCATAGTAGTGTCCTGCAACGAATGGTCGGTAAAACCCCAGTAAAGTATAAAAGGAAACATCCTATTATCAACTTTTCCTTGCCCTCTTGACGCATTTTTGCGTTGTTGACGCTATGAAAAAATCGGGGAAGAATATGAGTGTAATGATAATGATAATCTTTTCAAAATCAGCCAAGCCGACTCGACTACAAAAGATTACAATGAAACGAATATCCGTACGTAACCTCTTTCATAATATCTAGATAACCGTATATTCAAAAACCTTCGTGCTTTATACTCAGATACATGCGCCGAAATAAAATTACCCTTCTTCTGATAAAGCAATATCTGTTAATACAGCATTCTTGATTTTACTTATAACTCAACTCAAAAGCTAAGTATGTTGTAACGTTTAATTTCAAATGATTACAAAAGGCCTGAACTCGATAACATTATCAACAACCGGAGCGAAGCAAAACTTAATTCGTTTAAGTTTGCCAGAGAACTGTGTTAAACTGATTAAGTTAGCCAGTACATCAGCTCTTAAGACGCAGCCCACGCCTACATAATTTTCTGTTTCTTTTATAAAATTTTATAACTTTACATAAATTGAAGAAAATTATTACGACATAATTATGTTTGGCAAAGGGGCTTGGGCACGGTATGGCAAAGGATTTTCTAAGCGGGATTGAATCTTAACACTCAATAAGCAGTAACTTTTATGCCACCCACATTTATGATTTTATTCGCTGTCTCTTCTTGGAGATATTACTATCTCTAAACGAAGGGTCAAAAATTGAAAGCGATGAAAATATATCCAAAATCCATTTTGTTTACAAAACCCCGCGCATGTAACAATAACTGGGTGAATAAGGAATTTATGTACGAAGTGCCTCAGAAACGTTTACTCACTAGACATGAAACGGTGCTTCATTCAGCCATGGCAATATTCTCAGGCACACAGAGGACCCTTAGAACCTTTAGTAACGTTTTTAACCACACAGTTTAGTAAAAAAACAATCCAGTTCATAGAACAACGCAACCAAGTGAACTGACATCGTAAGTGTGCGAGGTGCGATTAATAATAAAACTCAGATATCAATTACAGGTCAGTGTTGTCTTACGGAAGCGAATGTTCTTGCTGGTGTTACTTGATATTTTGAGAATGTTTATTGTACCTATATAATATATTAATTATCAGGAGGCCATTCGACAGACGAGAATATCGCGCGACGAAGCAAACACAGTGTGGACATGAGGGTAAATTTCGTTTAAAACTTTTGGTGCGTATTTGGTCGTCGATTGGTGGAAAATTATTTTCTACAATTACAAATTCTCTATGATCCATATATTTATTAAGTGTAATCTAGTATTTCGTGAAATAAATGGAATGAAGTGTTGGTTCTCACACATAATATTAATGTCATATTATCATAAAAACATGTTCGAAAGATTGTGCGAATAGAAATTTCAGTATTTTCAATATTTCTTGAGCATTTTTCTAGAGTAAGATATTTATTCACTGGCGAGGGGCTGGGCGCGACAATGCGGATTAGCTAAAGACGTGGATTCTTACTCAGTCGTAGTGAATGATAGGATGAGTCGCATAACCACAATGGTAAAAAGGAAAAATATACATTTAAACACGCTTGATTAGTAGGATCTATTTCATATTCATTTATAGGTATATATTTCATATTATTTATTACATGTTACATGTTCAGATTGAATACCTTAGAACTATGTGAGTTACACACAAGCGACACCCCGTAAGGATGTAGCAAAATGGGTTCAATAGAAGTAGTGTCCTATTTTTCTCTTTGGTCTTCTAATTCAAATCAATTATGTTTATTTTTGTGGCTTAAAATACAATTTTCATTTAATATTGACAAACAGCCAGCGCAAGCCCGATTCGAGGCTTGAATCTCTTCGAAATTACACCACTCGCACAAATTGCGCGGGGACCGAGTGAATTGCATCCGTCTAGGAACAATGACGCTTTTGCGACGGGCACAAAAGCGAAAAATCCTCATCATTTTACCCTTCGTTATAAATCCGTATCACGTAGCGCTCGCAATATCATACAGCTCCACCACCAAAATAAACCTACATTAATGTATGAAATATTACAATAACTATACAGATCATTTTTGAAAGGAAGGATATGTTTACAAAACGTGCTAAGTAGGACTACAGTCTGCTTAGTCATTTGACCATACTTCGATGACCATACAGAGTCTCCCCAGTCTAATTGATATTAATTCCCCTGCAGAAGTCCGAAGGACCATATCCCAAACATCAACAACTATTCTGTGCAACTAGTTGTACTAAGGGTCTCACTATAAACTACATAATTAAAAATATATTATATCCTATTACTGCCACTATCTGAGGTCCGGCTATCCAACTACTTTTCCAGAAAAGTTAGAGCACGAGTTTTCCGACTGTGTAAGCTATATTCGTGTGGATAAATTTGAGCCCTACTGCTAAGAAAATGATGTACCTACTGCTAAGAAAATGATGTACCTACTGCTATAAAAAATTAAGGGGACCAAGTTTGTTTGAGTACGTACGCTGCGGTATCTGCGAGTCGGTAGCTTCGACATCTCGGAACAGGCGCTGGCTGCAGACGTCCAGCAACCACCAGCGGGTCACGTGCTCGGGCAAGTGCCAGCACCCCGGCATAGTAACCTATCACCTAACGCCTATTAAACTGATCCTCGTCAGACTAAAAGTTAAACGATTCACATCACATCACATTTTTTTTAGATTGATTATGTTTACTTGATATTATCTAAAAACTCGAAGCACACAATTTTTATGCACAGAACTTCTACTTATTTGCTGCAACGTATTCTCCGATTACGATTTTATATAGAAATGGTAATTTTGTGTTACTTTTCATCAATAGAACATCCAATTGAAATCAATGAAACTTGGCCATACCCTATTATAATATAGTGCTATAACATAATAGAATGCTCTTCGGGAATATTCAAGATCGGAATAAGAAAGGGGAGGTGGGAGGGCTAAGGTTGAATCAAAGGGAGGCACCTACCCTGTGAATAGAATGCCGCGTGAAAGTATGAACCTGTTGAACGAATAACAAAGATTAAGGGTAGATAATGATCACCGAAAGAAGTGGGTAGTCATTACCGTCTCATCTGATCTCAGAAAGAAAATAAATGAGGTGTCTGGTTGTCAAGTTAATTGTACCCTCATTTTCTATACAATAGCGGCAGCTGTACATATAATGAACTATGTTAGCTGAAGATATTTTGTGAATTCTGTAAATAGACCCATTACAAATGTTCCCTATTTGAATAAGTGATGATGATAATTTATCTGAAAACGCAGATACTAATGGAGATAACACAAAGAAATGAAAATCAGCAGACTGGCAGAATGTCGGCAAAAAGGATATAGAAATATTAGCTTACGATATTGAAAGATTAAAAGATCCACGATAAGAGAAGTAGATAAAGCAAGGCATTGCGTGGATAGATATTACGTCTATTTTAAAGTTTAGCCTTAATATTTTCGTAACATTTGTGTTATTACTTTATCTTTTGTTGTTCTTTCTCCCATCACACTCATTAGATATATGCAAGCAGACGAGAGAGCTCTATGTTAAAATATGTGATATTTTTACAGTATTCAATATCCCTTAGTGGTAATACTTGTGAGAAAAAATATTAACTCATAAATTGATACTGCCGCTACCAGTAACTGTTGGGTTGTTGATACTGGAATTGCAATTACATTAAGCCTACAAAACGAGATTATTAAGTATTTTTGTAGCTGTCTACAAAAATGCAATCCCACATTTCAAAACAAAAGACAATTAATTATAATAACTGCTTGGTCGGTTGCGACGTAAAATTCCGATCAATTTATTATTAATATCGTTATAATTAACAATGAAGCAAAAAGTAAGAGTTTCTGTTTAGCACTTATTACCAATACAAGCGGGCGTGATATACTATTTCATAGTTTAGGTAAATTGAACCGTATTGCAAAGCGTGAAGGCGTTTACCGCGGGCCTCCGAGTGTTTTCGGAAGGGGCGACACGCGGCCTCCCGACTGAGGGCGGCGGCCGACTGGCGCCGAGACCCTCTGCTCAACAGATTGCACCCTCTCAGAAAACACCCCTTGCCCCCTACGCCATGTGGCTACTGGCGACCTTGTTTTCTTCAGTAAAGTGTATACTAATCTCTATATTTATGTGTCCCATATTTTTCTTTAATGGGTTTTATATAACCACGAGCTGACCCGGCGAACTTTGTTCCGCCTTAATCACAATAAATAAGCAGATTGTGTTTTTATTTTATTGGAAAAATTACGAAAAAATTAAATACCTACATTAATCAATCATTCATTATTATTTCTGTATTTTAGTACAAAGTTGCTCTTCACTTAAGTACTTTGTTATACACTACATTTTTTGTTTTATTATTATTTATTGAGAAGCACGAAGTCGAGCCATACTATTGCGGCGATGTTCACGTGCAATTTCTTGTTCTTCTTCAATCCTTTCATTTCCAGTATTTCGTATTCTTCTTGCATTACGGCTTTGTCGGTAAAGATTCGATAGTCTTGTTCGCGGCATTATTAATTAAACTTCACTTCACTTTAATTACCCTAAAAAATTATTTCAAAACACATAATATTCACATTCCCGCCAAGAAGTCAGAAATAGTTTGAATATTGATTTCTTACAAATTGTCATCCATACGTCATTACATAGCTGTCATTTGCTTTTTGTTATTCCAAGTCTGATTCTTTTTTGTTATATCACGTTTTATAGTGACTGACGTTTCATGTCAAGTCACACGGGAACGCTGTCGAACGGGATAAAAAGTATCCTATGTCCGTCTCCTGGCTCTAAGCTACTTCCCTACCAATTTTCATCCAAATCTGTTCTGCCGTTCTTGAGTTATAAGTGCTGTAACTAACACGACTTTCTTTTATATATATAGATTTAGAAGAAACTGGTAGTTCATATAACAATTTGAGTTTATTTGTTGAATTTGTTTATATAAATCTATTTTTACTGGATTTCCTACCACGCATACCTTATTAATTGTAACTAGCACCTTACTCTGCCTCTATTGAAATCCGTATGAATTTCCGTTTAGTAGTTTTTCAGTTTATCGCGCTCAAAGAGACAGACGCGGCGGGATTTCGTTTTATAGTATAAAGTAATGTAGAAGTATCGTGGGTACTATGGGTGGTCCATTGTCGTCTAGGCGGGCGCGAAGATTTATAATACTCTCAAGAATATTGCATTGAACCCTTTGTCCTACCGTCACTATGAAATGAGGGTATCTAGATGATACAATTCTTAGGGCCTGTCTAGACGCCAATGCGGCCAAGTTCCGATCAGACGACGCCGTCAACTGTTCATTTTATACCCTCGAAATGTAATGTAAAAATTATTACAGTTTTATAATTATAATGTTCTGTCATGTTTGGAAATACTAGAGGAGGCCTGGTATGTTTTACTTGGAAATCCTAGTGGAGGCCTCTGTTATACATTGATCATGATAGGAAAAACATACCATAAAGAAGGCCGTCTTTATTTGTTATTTTTAAAATTGAAAATTTGCAAATGACAACTTGCTGTTGTGGGTGGAGATGAAGGGTGTGTCAGAGTTTTACTGACTAGAAACCCAGCTCGTTATGTTCTTGGGCCAGGCCTATGCAGTACTATAACATGTTTTATATTCATTTGAATTCAGTGTGTAATCTGAAGATTGATTATAGATTGATCTTAGTTTTACTGTAGGAGTAAGAAGGATCACATACTTTTACTTATGTCTTAAATTATTCAAAAATGTGACTGGTGGTTTACTTCTCTCTCCTATTGTTATAAAGACATGTGATGCTCCCAATAACATAATTGATAATCCTACAAAAAATATGACCTAGTAATCAAAGTATTAAACATAGTGACAACATATTGACGTAAAGAGAAACAGCATTATTTTTCACAAGCAAATTGCAGCTTAAATAATAATATATCTCCCTGACCCATTGAAAGGAAGTTATGCGTAATTGCTATCTACC
The DNA here is from genome assembly GCA_949126915.1 of Musotima nitidalis. Classification (NCBI taxonomy): domain Eukaryota; kingdom Metazoa; phylum Arthropoda; class Insecta; order Lepidoptera; family Crambidae; genus Musotima; species Musotima nitidalis. The sequence continues at coordinate 6,702,522 of OX421418.1, read as the reverse complement.
ATTGGAATTGTTTATAACAATGATTTTGGTAACTGATGTTTTATACAATTGTCATCAGAAAGGGTCCTAGAATTAATGTGCTTACTAAATGCAACACATACATTCCTCAAAAATCAAAAAGATGCAGCAAGAATCAATTCTGTTTCAAATTTAGTCATCCTGCAATAAAGCAATAACAAATTATTTTAAGCTAGCCAGCATAACACTTTTATTTTAATATTGGGAAATTTTATAGTGCTGTTTTGAAACTTATTGGCATCAGAATTTTATTTTGTTATTAGTCCCTATAATCTATGTAGGTATAAAGTACCACATACTGTGCTAGGTAATAAATATAGAAAAAACAATATATTCTTTTTATGAACACAGTAGAAAAGTCATATATTATTTTGCAGAATAACTTTAAAACATAACATTAGAAAACTGAATTCAAAATAAAGAGAGTATTCTTGCACTCTAAAGTTTGTGGGTTCAATTGATTTTGTGCATGTATTTGTCTTGGCCTAGAGTATTCTATGTACTTGTACTACCCCTAGTAAAATATTTATGTTTATATTGAATTGTAGCAATTTTCTTTACTTGTTCGATCCTCGAGTTCCTTGTGAGGTTCTCTAATATATGACAAATTTACTTACCTATGATATTTGATCATTAATGCGTGACCAATCAAATGTTATAATGAAACGTTGGTCAATCTATTAATCTGAAAAGCTTTGGTTATTGATAAAAGTAAATAACCATGACTTTATAGTATTAACAGTCAAGACATAATGAAGCACAGCGAATATTTACCGGCAATAATTCCGTCCATCTGAAGCAACGCAGCTTCAAGCAATTTTGTTGGATCTGGTTCGGGTGATGCAGTGAGATTGTTATCGCCATCGACTTCAGTAGATTTACCCATCACACTAAATTAATACTTTTTAAATGATTGCTGAGAATTACTCTATTTAAATAAAATGTATAATATCAAAACAGTAAAAACAAAAAAGTTAACTTTACGCAGGAAAGTGACTACAAAACTTTTGTATTGCAAGTAAGCTGTCAAATTTAACTGACACTGACATTTTTTTTATACTTATTTAATATAGACACAGCAAATGTATGATAACCGTACAGCCCAAACACCAGAGTAATATTTATTTTACCCTCCATTGCTCCATTGCCATAATCATAACTGTTGATTCACCCGGCTTTTGAAATGGCAAACTAAAGTAACACTTTTCTAATTTCTTCTTCGCGGGCACCGAATGTTTTAGCAGGTCGAATGCAGCGTTGGGTTGAGCAGAATGTGTTTACTGCAGACCTGCTGCTGAAGGCAATGCGATATATATTGCCAGTTTGAGAGGGTACAGTGACAAGTGATGCTTACTTACTACATTTTCACGCTAGTGGCGATTCAAAAAGGTCTGAATGTAATCTGAAATTCTCCTTACGTTACTAGGGAACGGGAGTGAAGGTATCCCGGTAGGTGTTGGTATGCGACTAACATAATATTTAGGCAATGTACAAATTGGCTTAACTGCTTAATATTTCACAGAACAGTACTTAATAATTCTTATCTAAAAATGTCCAAATCTGAGTTGCACATACTAAATACGGACTTCTCATACCTTCCAACAGAGAGCCTACAGAAATTTTAGAACTGAAGTGATCTTTAAATTCAATTATGTACTTTTCATTCAAATTCCTTTCTACTAAGGTCTTTTACACACGAGCAGCTGTTTGCTGTCGACGTATGTAACTGCAGTCGACTTTAGGAGGTAGTGGCTAGAAGTCGACTTTAGGAGGTAGTGGGTAGCTGTCGACAGGCCTGCGACGTGCTGTCGACACATTAACTGCTAAATGGCACTACTACATTGGGCAGCTGGCAACATCTAGCCGCCCTTTCAGCAAGCTGTCGACACGTAGACGTCTACCGTTGCCTTGTCGACAGCCTACTGCAGGCAGGCGACGTCTGCCGTCACCGTATCGACAGCCTGCTGCAGGCAAGTCGACAGCTAGCTGCCGACAGGTGACGGCGACTGCAGTCGCCTCTAATGTCGACAATGTGCTGCTCGTGTGTAAGAGCCCTTACTTGCTCAGGTTCAAACAAAAATGTTCGGTGTCGCTTGAATCCAGTTGTATCATGAAAACTCTAAACATAGATCTGAAAGCGGTAGGCGTTAAATGCGAAGGAGTAGCGTCGCCGTACTTTGGCGTTCTGTCTCCTTTCTCTTTTATTTCGGTTCGCTGTACCTAATTCGACGCCCCCGCTTCGGTTCATTGTCTTTATAACAAGGACTTGAATACAAAATAAACAATAAAATCATTTCAGCTTGTGACAAAGGATAAAATATACAAAAAAATGTTACATCTCATAGTTTATTAATATTTTATTAGACCCTTTACCAAATTAATATAATAGTAAATAAATAGAACTACATACTTGGGTAGTAAATACCACTTTTAAATTATAAACATTTTATAATACCAACAGTAAATTAATGTACCTAGGTACCAAATGATAATTTTGTTTCAACTGCAAATAAAATCTTGATTTAAAATATTTGTATATAAATATAGTCTATAACTGTCATTAAATAAAGAAAAGAATTTAGATGCACATTTACATCGAAATATATTTTTATTCAACATTAATAATTTTTAAAATTTTGTTTACATAACATTTGTTAATTTTCTTCTATCAATATATTATCTTTCTAAGGCACAATCTGCTAAATTTGATATATTTAACTATCACTCGTATGTTGAGAACTGGTTCCCCAAAATTATACTTTTAATATTAGTAAATGATATTTTTAATATTTAATAATAATAACGTAATATAATGTAACAGCAAAATATCAACGACACTTTCAACCCACTTATACAAATAATTGCGTTCAACCATGTTAATTTATCTATATTACACATTACATACATAACAACTTAAAAATTTAAATGTTGGTAAGCTGTGATTTGGTATTAAGGTGAGGATTGCTACACTAAAAACAGTTGATTGATATATTAAAGTGGCTTTTTCCTGTGAATATAATTATATTTAAATTTTTAAACAAATAAAATATAATTATCTTTACTATTACAATGAACAATTTAGATCCAATTATCACATCAAAAACATGGTGATCTTCAATAAATTTCAGGTTAGAACATATTACAAAAACTATTGTTTATAAGTATTACAATAATAACGGCATTTTATTTATATATAATTAAACGAACGTTTCAACAGAATTTTAATATATTATACCACATAAAAATAAAATATTAAATTTGAATTGCAACAACTATTAACAATATTACCCTGAATTACAAAATAACCCAAGTACAGACATGTACTGACGCTATTTAATCATTTCTCTAAGCTTGATTTATTTTGTAGCACAGATGTATAATATAAGATAAAATAAATAATTATATCATTAAACCTCTGCAATTCTGTAAACATTTTATACTTAAAACCTGCACTTAATTACGTCTAAATTCTATAAAATATATTACTCTATTAAATATTAAAGGCAATTTTATCATTAGATATGGACGGATTAAGTAAAGGCGCCCAACGGGGTTACCAATTAGTTATATTACTAGCTCTTATTAATTCTATATTCCTTATCTTAATTGCAGCGGCTGCGGTAGAAATAAATATTTCAATATATATAAATATATATAATTAAGTATCCGAGTTTATACATAACCAACAACGAAACAGCATAAAAGAATCTCTTTATAATAAATAATGTGTTGCATGTTTCAGGTAACTCACTAGGTCCACGTAACGCCGGACGGTCCTACCACAGGCCGCTCCGCTTATCAATACCAATGACGTAATAACAAAACAAAACATAACTTCGTTGGTAAACAATTTCAGTTCCATCTAAGTCAATTTCGTAAACTTAACAGGCAAGACCACAACCGATATTAAGTACTTATTACCTAAAGGAATGTAAATCTCATGACATACCTAAAAGGAAAATTGGACCGGATAACCAAATATAAGGTACAAGGAATGTTTTAACGATTATGTTAATTAATTATTAAGCCTAATGTTTCTAGGTTCAAATTTACGTCAATAGAATTTTGTGGCCGAAAATAATTGGCATACTTTCTACTGTAATGGTACGTTATGATATGCAGTTTTTTTTACATATTAATTGATTTATACCTATGTCGTTCACCACAAGGTTGAGCACTTTTTTACATGGTGTAAACAACAGTAACTAAAATTAGTTACTTGAAAAAGAGATCTTCTAGATTACTTATTAAGTTTATACTTAGTCAGTAATATGTCACTTGCCAATATAAATTTGCGAGTTCAATAAGTAAATTACGCATTAATAATATTTACAGGCACCAATTTAAGCACGAGCGACTTTCTGTAAAAGAGTTCTCCTCAGAAGTTTGCAGTATGGGCTACGAATACTATTATGCCTTTGTGCGTAGTAAACAGTATCTCCCATACTTGAGCTACGCATATTGAGCAAGTACTTAAATCATTTTTGAGTGATAAAGAATTCTAACACCTCACTTGGACACAATCTCTAACAGAAAGCGCTTCATTTAAGAAATTAATATACTTAAGTACATAATTGATTAAAAATAAAGAAGACATGCCTAAAGGCACTATTAAGAAAAGTAATAACAACATAATATTAATAATTGTACATTAAGTATTAGTCGTGGACTTGCATCACATGCACTTTAAAAAAGAAAACATAAATAAAAATGGAATGTAGAATTTTAAATTCACTTCTGTACACAATCACAATAATCATAAACAATCACGGAAATATAGGCTATGCCTTTTATAACATCTTGTCAACAGTGAAATGTAAAAATATATTAATTTGTACAATCTAAACATTTGTAAAATTCACTATCGCACCAAAAATACTCTCAAATTTTGTTTTAAATCACCGTATAGCACAGTTTAGCACTGTAAAGAAAATAAAAAAAACAATATGGTAAGGTAATTAAAGGTAAAACAGTAGTCACTTCCCCTCCAAAGACTTAATCAAACTCACTTTACGTGGAATGCATACGTCATAATTTGGAATGTTAAATTTTTATTTCAGGTGAGATGTCATTAAACCTGGTTTATCAAACTAGCTATCTGTGTTTCAAAATAGCAGTAAATAAGTAAATCCGTGCGTATCGTAATTTTAAATACGAATTAGTACACATAAAATTGCATACTTTATAAAAATATCTATAATTCGTATTGAGGAGTTAATGACAATTTTTATAACAATTTATTAATTAAAGTTATCCGTGTCTATCATAACTCATTTAAGTACTAAAATATCCGTATAAATATCCTCGCTCATTTAACTATTAATAATAACCACTAAATAAACCTCGACGTAATTTGCACTTTTTAAAATTAAACAGCTCCGGGGGGACGTTCAGTGTACAGCATACTCGAAGCACTTCAATCCAACTGTGCTTTGACAAAGTCAGGTGCCGTCGGACACGATAAGTAAATTATCTATAAATAAGTTACGAAAGTCTGAAAACAGGAGCAGGGGTGATAAATTTGAAGTGCTTACGTACAATGCACACTAATAAACGAGAAGTGCATGATCGGACAAAGAGTCAGTGATCGAACGGCCCCCCTGCAAGCAGTCATTGATGGCTCTTGCTGAGGAGGTGAGAGTTGAACTCGTAGACGTTGCAACATTGCTCACCGCAGATGTTACACTTCCAGGGGTTAGAGTCGCAATGGCAGCCCTTGTGCAAGAAGTACAGCGTGGAATCAGGGAATGTGATGGAGCAGAACGCGCACACCAAAGACGCGGGAGTTAGCGCTGACTCGCCGTGGGTCGATGTTGTCACTCCGCCCTCCGATGGTGAAGCCCGGGATGCCTATAAATTATTTGCTATTTACTATATGTATGAGTAGAAAACGCAATATATACCAAAAAGAATAAAGACCTGTTCTACATTTAGGCCTTGAATCAAAGCACGATTTTGTGGCAGCTTAGATCAAGGTCGTTTCACATAATTTCCAACGTTGTACAATATCACGTGACACTTTTGCACCACGTCAAATGTACCGAATCTTTGAGATTTGGCAAAAACCGGACTAAGGATCATGTGCGTAGAATATGTAAAGCTTTATGCGAAGAACACTTTTCGCTCTCGCCTTCTGTGCGTTAATAGCGGACTAAATGTAGAGCGGTCATAACAATGGCCGCATTCAGTAAAACACTTCGATGACTGAATGCACACAATAATTCTATGACTGACAGCAACACAAGCTTTTCTATACAATTTTCGACATTCTGCCATGTCAGTGTGACAATGTGCTGACGCGATTTAGCCTATTAATGTTCCATGAGCTTTGATGTTCTTTAAATAATATCTAAGTAGATTTGACATTGGTTCTGTATATTTATGACATGGAGGTAAATACTTTATGCCACGTAGTCAATGAAGGGAAAATACTGTAGTTGAACTGGTACAGCTGTACACAACCAATATATTTACTAGTGAAGCTTTGATGCATATCATCGTGGTTCAACCCAGTCAGAGAGCACAAAGGCGTGTCAGAATATTAGACTAGTGGGCTTCGTCCAGTGTTTTGCATCATCGAGTGTGGTTCTGAATACTTAGTAAGAAAGAGCTATATCAGTCACGACACGAGATAATTTTGAAAATAAAAATATGAAAGCCAAAACGAGAATGTTGAACCAACACGTTGTGTGTGAGTGATACGCACATTTGAGGCGCGTGCGCGGCCGCGCGCGGATATGCGTCGGCGCAGATCCTCACGCAGCAAGCTCTTGAGCGGCGATACCTTGATCAGTGAGGACGACACGCAGCGTTTGTCATTCGCTTCGCCATCACGCGATTCGCCCATCCCTCCGTCATCGTGATTGTTTGGTTCCTACCAATACATTGTTAATGTTAGAAACTACCAACTTAATTCTACATTTTCGCTTTCAAATAAAAATGAATAGTTGGCACTGCTGCGATTTATATCTCAAAAGATGTATTTTATAGATGGTCTGTTTAACATTAATGTTAATAACATGGTAGGGCTGACATATTCATATACATATTGCAATTATTTGATGCTTCATCGACAACTTATTATCAATGAAAAAAATATTATTTGCAGTAATGTAATTTAAAGTGTATAGGGTTCCTAAGAAGCCCAAGCCAACCTCACATGAAGGTAGTGCACCTGCTGAACAACGGAAAAGGCTCTGGAAACCATAAAAGTTCCTGGTAAGCGGAAATAGGCTCGCCAGCTGTTACGTGGCTATACCTTCGGGAAACCAGGCGTGATATTATATATGTATGTAATAATAAATATAAGCTTAATAATTTACATTGATGACAATTTTACCTGTTTGATGGGTATGAGCGTGATGGAGGGAGTAATGTTGGTTGGAAGTCCAGTGGAGAGGGAGCTGCTAGCGACAGCACTGTCTCCGGACTGCGGGGAGTTGGAGCCTTCGCCGTTCATACGCAATTCTGTCAAGATATTGTAATACTTTATTATAGTCATCAGCACGTAAGTTAAACAAAAATGGCGGTAGTCTCGGCATGTATAGTCGTAGACAAAAGAAATGAACAGAAAGTGACTAATCGCATTCGCGAAAGTAGCGTCGTCGCGTTGCTATAGATACGCGCCACCCGCCATACCGCACGTCAACTAAGATTCGATATAATGTGTTACTGCGCATCCAAGGCCATTGTACAACTTATGCGCCGCTGACTGTACTTACTTACATTTAAGTTTTACATACATTCTTATATTCAAGTAACGTTTTAATTTTGTAAGCTAATTACTTTTAATCATTACCATAAATATAGTATATTAGAAGGTTAGGAGGACTGATTGATAAATTTACATTGCAAATGCTTATAATACTTCATATGTACTAGTTTTCTTACAACTTACTTTACATTAGTAGGTATTTTAATATCCTGAGAAAAAAACCGGCATCAAACACAGTAAGACATACCTGAATGATTTGTCTGGCCAGGCGAGAATGTTTCATTGTTATCAGCCATAGAAATTTCCACATGAGGCGTCAGATAATGCATGGGAGGTGTTGCGTTGTCAACTGAACGGGCGCCGTTGCTATCGCCGCTGTCGGAGTATGCGGCCGCTACGGATACTGAGAGACCAGAGCCCAGTGCGTTGAGAGCGCTCATAGCCGCCGGGTCCATAGTGCCGTCTGCGTAGGCCGCATTGGCAATACCCGCCGCCAACAGGGAAACAGAGTTGTTACCGGGACCTGGGTTATCCAAGTCTATACCGTGTCTGTAAAATAATATGGTATATGACATATTTTTAGCATCATGATTGTAAATTAAGATTAAGAAAAAAATTATCGGTAGGAATTTCAGGCTATATGACTATCATGCCACACAATTAACATTGGGCTACTAAACTTGTATGCAAAAATTAAGTTCAGTAACTAACAAATTAAATAATGGGTTGTTATCTTTTGATAAATGAAAAATTTTCTCTGACTTACTGATCACAAATGTTTACTAAATATTTTTTTTGATTTAATGTCTTTTACTTTTACAATTGATTAAATGGAAAGACAAAACATCATGCAAGGGATTATGTCAGAAAAAAAATAAAAAGAAATGCTGACATACCTGTTAAAGAAGTGAACTCGTAAGCTCTTCATGGTGGGAGCGCGGTAGCTACAGAGTGGGCAAGTTTTTACGAGATCGTGTTGACCAACGTGTTCATTCTGGAAATGTGCACGCATGGCGATCTGGCGTTGGAACCCTCGGTTACAAATTGGGCAATGATAGGGCAAGCTCTTTGTGTGTGTCGTAAAGTGTTCAGCCAAGTGATCCTTTCTGAAAAATCGTTTTTGGCATACACGGCATTCGTAAGGTTTGACGCCGGTGTGCCGCATTTTATGTCGACGCATGTTTGCGCCATTTGAAAACTTCATGTTACACACATCACATTCGAAGAGCTTTCTGTGTGGCCGGGTGTCGGATGTCTGCGCAGCCGCCACATTGTTGTTGTCTGGCGAGCACTGCGCCATGTGTGTGGTTAAGGCACGACTACTTAGTGTACTAAAACTGTTGCATGTGGTACATTTTAACAATGTACTGCCCCTCTTCTGAGTCTCTTTCCCACTTGCTGTAGCTATCTGGAATAGAATAAGGTATTGAAAATTAAAATGTGCAAAAAAAGCATGATTTGAAGCACTTATGGTTCATAGTGGGATGTTAATGTGCTGAGAATGGAATAAACAAATATATTCACACAGAACTATTTAAGTCCACACTAAGCAGAACTTCAACTATGAGCATAAAATTGTGTACTCAAATACTTTTTGTTTTGTAACATACATATAATCACGTTATTCTCCCCACTATTTCTATTCTAGAAGGGGTAGGCAGAGGCATAAAATATGCTCACATTTCGCCAATTATACTGCTATCCAATATGGCAATCGGATATTGCTATCCTCCAGGAACTTTTATGTTCGCCAGAGCCTTGTTCAGGTGGACCACTTGCAGGTGAGGTCAGCATGGGTTGCTAAGGTGTTGGAATACTATACATCAAATAATTATATTCTTCTTTGAATTTGGTCTCCGGTAGAACAGTCAAGATAATTTAATAGGCTATTTGACAACAAAGACAAAGACTTTTTATTTCACATAAAATATGGTACATGAGTGGTCTTAAAATTTAATACAGTCCGCATATTTCACCAGTAACTGGTATGCAAAAGATAATTAGATGATTCTAATAAAACAAACATAAATTTATTGTTCAAAATATTCACTCAGTGAATAAAAACATTTATCAACAAGCCATTTTTTTAAATGTACTTTGAATTTATTCAATGGCATCAGCTTAAGGTTATTGTCGAGCCTATTATAGACTTTAATAGACATGACATAGCTGTTCTTCGCATAAGATGCAGTAGACATAATTGGCAGAGTCAGTTTATTTGGATACCTACTTGTATCTCTATGCTCTTTTTGATACAATTCGGGATGTGACCGAACAAAAACACAAATCTCGTATATATATAAGGATGCAACAGTTAATATTTTAAGGTTTTTAAACAAAGGCCTACAGGATGTCATGATGTCAACATTACAGATTGCTCTTATACAGGCTTTTTGGGAAATAAATGCTCGCTTTATATGACAGGAATTACCCAAAATAATAATTCCATATCTAAGTAACGATCCTACATAGCCATGATACGCTTGTATAGCAGATGCTAAATTGCTGACTTTAACTAGTCGCCATAAGGCATAAGTAAATAAGTGCATTTTATTACAAATCCCGTTTATATGTTTTTCCCAGTTTTTAACATTCAAAATATACAACAAATTGTGGTCATCCTAAAAGATTATATTATAAAGAAATATATTCCACTTTAATTTGATGTAAATCATGTGTATTTTTAACAAACTAAGCAAATTAAATATAATATTTTTTAAATTTTTATCTCGAACATGAACGGCCTGTGATTGGTTGACATTCCGGTGACGTCACTCACAGGCAAACAGTTGTCTCGGTAGTTCTATGAGAGCCGATAACAGCAACCTCTACCTAAGATTGATGCCTTCATGGTTGCACATTTCTTCAAGAATAACGCAGATTACTATGCTGCGGAGCTCAAAAATGTAAAACAGCTATGTAAGTAACATGAAGAAATGATTTATCTACCTACTTTATATTTGATCTATTTCAAAATAAGATAAAAATAATTTTGAGGTTATGTTATTGAGTAGGTTACACAATATATATATCGTTAGATTATCACATATTATTAACTACAATCTACAAACATATTTGATTGTAGTTATTTATTACTTACATCAAAGTGATCTTCGCACAAAAAAAACATTTGTATGAGATAAAATGCTATTCGGGTCTCTTCGAGCTAATTGTAACCATTTTTTTCGTCTCTTGGGATTGTTTGGCACAGAAACAAACAATTTTTGAGGATTCCTTATACTTGTACTCGTACAATGTGGAACTACACACCATTTGTATCCCATTTTAGGGCATAAATATCAATTAACAATTAAAAATACTCTAACTGCTCTAATCAAAACAGTTTACTATCGTGTGACGTGCGTGTCACGTGACCAGCATCATTACAGAAACAGTGTTTTACGCCGGTTTTATTAAATTTAAACTTCAACATTGATTTTTCATCATTAAAACATTAAATATTTCGGAAATATCAATGTAGGGTAATTATTATCATATAAACAATAATATAAAACTGTTTTCCAAAATTTGTCAAATAGCCTATTCTAACACAACTATTCTTTACCAATCGAAGCTTTGGTGGAGAAGAATATGGTATAAAAATTGATACAAGCTTTCATGCTGATTCTAACACAATATAACTGTTTAAAATTATGGAATCTTGTAAATATATAGAGGAAATTCATATGTCCATTGCACCATACTTTCCCTATAATGTTACTCCCATGTCATGCATACCTATATTCATAATATTTCAACATTTTATTACACCATGCAACTGGTGTAGCATGCATGGGGCACAAACTATGATTGCTTTATAATATTATCGAATAATAATATTTTAATTATAAATAAAAAGATTGTAACATAATATTAATGCATTTATGGCTTATAAAAGTTGTACTTTTCTATATCCCACAATTAATGATCCATCAATGATAAATTAAATACGCTTGTTGTACAAAACTTATCAATTACACTTAACTTATAAATTACAATTTATCAGGTAAATAAACTGAATTTACCTGATAAATTATACTCATTGTTTCGTGTCATTTTGTCCAGATATTATGTATTAATAGAAACACGAGCCACATATTCTAAGCAAGGTCATATATAATTTTAATGCAAATAATCAAAGTGGAAAAAAAAACCATTTAGAAGGATTTTGTGATTATACAAATTAAAATGACATTCTATAATATAAAACAATACTTATTATTCATGAACTATGTGATATATGTGTCAAGGCTGCAGCACTCTTTGAAATTTATGTTTTCTCATATTTCAATACTTACTATATTGTATACCGGTTTAACTATTCCTAATAGATTTCATTTCTATATAGTGCCCAGCATTATTACAACATAACCAGTTCTATTAATTGACAGTCAAAATCATGGTAATCCCAGTTAATTGCTATTTAATTACCAGGGAACATTTTTGTAATTATATCAAAGGTATTTAGTATATCTTGATAAATTAATTCATATATTTATGTGAACATTTCATGAAGTTACTTACTATTTGAAAATATGTCTTCAGAAAATTATTTAACAAAAAGAAACAAATAAAATAAGCTAATCAAAAGTAACTATAACAGACATTGTGTTACTCATCACTTATAAATAATACATAGAATTTCAATTCTGTAGAAAAAGCGATAGATATTAGAAAAATAAAAAACTACATAACAGAAACTATTATAAAAAGACCATAAATAAAAAAAATAAGTGTATTACCGGTTCATTCTTTACGACTGCAGGTAAATGCGGCGACACGGTGCCAGAATCGGCCTCTGTTTCCCCTTTTGATGACATCACATTACCAGGTCGCGGCCTCACTGAACATCACTCAATCTCCCGCCTTCGAGAACTACGAAAACAAACACTACCTTTACTTAAAATGATTACAACACAAACTAACAAGTCTTCATTATCGCACAGTAAGAAAATTATCTCGCAAACCAATAATCACGAAACCAATTTGATTCTCCTCAGAATGGCGAGCTGACCCATTTACGAAAACATACAAATTATCGACTCGACTTGCGATTTACTATTTACTAACGATATCAAAATCCAGTATTCCTATCTTACTATTCACATTTTTTTAATGATAGTGGACGGATAAATCTTCATTAGAAAAACTCACGTTAGCTTCATACGTCGACAGGCTGAACAGCGGTATTTTAGGGAGAGATCGCTATGTGGCCTAATTCAATGCTAAACTTGATGCACAAAATACGTGTTACGCGTATAACTGTAAATGCACCAAATAGTGAATCCCACGCTTAGAATACATTAATTAGGTTATAAACTATGATATCACATATTAGAAATAAGTAAAATTAAAATATTTTCACGATATTCACGATATTTTGACCAAACCCATTTTGATAAATCCACACACCTGTGACGATTTTTTTCTTGGCAATTTTTTTTAGGATAGCAACCCTAACTTATATGTATTGCTATAATAATAAATTCATTTTAAATTTATTTGCTGCTGTAATAATTTGAAGGAGTGCAAAAAATTACAAACATAAATTGTTAAAATAAGTATGTTTTCAAATTTATAACACTGTTTTTTTATCAGATATATTATTTAATATGCGTTCAACGCAATCAATCGTGCTCTACCATCCTAGAATGTCAGTAATTTCCAGTTGTTTACGAACGAATGAATGATATTTATAACCTGTCATTGTCAGCCGTTTTTAATCTAATTTTAGCCGTCAAACAAATTTGTATTGATACGAAATTGTCAAACAATTTATAATTTTCTTTGAAAGACTTTTACATGAGTTATCCTCGAAATCGTTCATGATATTATCAAATAATATGTTATGTACATATTATAATGAGCATTTATATCGTGTAACATCATAAGACAAAAATAAATATGTGTACTGTTTCGTTTTTTGGTCAATGGAGATTATGGATTAGACCTTTCTTAATTGCAACATATATTCTCTTCATTGTTATCCTTACACCAATACTTGTAGCATATTCAATTAATAACGAGTTTAGTGAGAATGTTGAGGCTGTGTTGGTGGGTGGAGGATTTGTACTACTGGCACTGCCAATATCTATTTGGCAAATAACGCAACACGTAGTGCATTACACGAAACCTTACTTACAAAAACATATAATCAGGTGAGGACAAGATAAGATTATTGTTTATACAAACACTATCAATTTGAATAAATTGCATCACCAAATTGTATAATAGGTTAATATCAGTTTTTTGTTTCAGAATACTATGGATGGTACCTATATATGCATTAAACGCATGGATTGGCTTACAATTTCCGGAGCAGTCCATTTACGTTGACTCTTTAAGAGAGTGTTATGAGGCCTATGTTATTTACAACTTTATGAAATACCTTCTTAATTATTTGAATGAGGGTCAAGATTTAGAAGCTATATTGGAAACTAAAAGTCAAGTGTATCATATTTTTCCACTATGCTGCCTGACTCCGTGGGAAATGGGAAGGTTAGCAAAATGATACCTACTTAAAGATAGAGAATAAAATATCTTAAGATAATTGTTTGTTAAGACCTTATTCATAACGAAACTATTAAATGGAAGTATAATAATATAAATAAAAATTGATCTATCACTGAGACAATCTAAACACTTTGGGGCTTATTACAAAATGAGATCTAAAGTTTGACCAAGTTTTATAACATGTGCTGATATTTTCATTTGATAAGATGAAGACAGTGACAGCACTAGTTTTAAACCTGGTTTCACTTTAGAACTTGTTTTGTCATAAGCCCCTATATGTCATACTACCATATTTAACTATTTTTCTGCAAAATATAGAGATGCCTGTTCCTGCTAAAAATAAACATAAATATTTAAACTTTAGAATAATAACCTGAATATTTTTATTACTATAATGTGTGATTTGGTGGTAAACCTTTATAGTTAATGTTAATCTGTGTATTAAAACTAATCTCTGTGTATTAAGAGTAATCAAATCAAATCATTTATTGAATGTCACATTATGTAGTACATAAAATGGTCATACAAAATAGGTTCATTGTCATATTATTTATAAAGCTACAATTCAATGAAAAGCTAAAGAAAATCTAAATGTTTTACTAACTATTGTGTAACTTTACTTTATATATATTTACAATAGATAGGATAAAAAAATATATACTTAATTTAACTGAATTTAAGATAGTGTTAAAGTCAATATTCTTTAGATTTTTTATAACAAATAATAACTACAATCCTTACCAACAATATTTTTTGAAAAACCAGTTCAGCAAAGTTAATTTTTTTATGTTTCAGAGAGTTTGTACATAACTGCAAACATGGAATTCTGCAATACACTGTTGTGAGGCCTATTACTACAGTTATTTCTATGATTTGTGAGTTAAGCGGTGTTTATGGGGAAAGTGACTTCAGTCCTAAAGTGGCCTTTCCATATATGGTTGCCATTAACAATTTATCACAATTTGTAGCTATGTATTGTCTAGTACTGTTTTATAAAGCCAATAGAGCAGAGTTGAAGCCTATGAAACCTATTGGCAAGTTTCTGTGCATCAAAGCTGTGGTTTTCTTCTCATTTTTGTAAGTAATTATAATTATGACTTGCTTGAAAAATCTTTCTAATAGATGGTGATATTTTAAATAAAAATTATAAATTTTTCAGCCAAGGTGTACTTATTAATATTTTAGTATATTGTGGTGTCATTTCAACAATATTTGGAATATCAGATTCTGGACAAGTCAAAATAATATCTTCAAAACTACAGGTTAGTTATTTTTTTTATATCACAAGATGGCATTAAAGCATACCTGATAGAAAGTCTCTAGCTTTCTTTTCATCTTGAGATCATTGAGCTAAAAGTAAACTTTTTTAATTACAGGATTTCTTGATTTGCATTGAGATGTTTTTGGCGGCGATCGCACATCATTACAGTTTTTCATACAAACCGTATGTGTCGCCGGAAAACCCATCTTCATCATGTCTTGGCTCATTCCTTGCTATGTGGGATGTTTCCGACGTAAAGCGAGATATATCTGAGCATCTAGGTGTAGTAGGTTAGAAAACTTTTGTACATTATTAAAACTTTTTTTTCATCATTCAGTCATAGTCATAGAAATAGAACAATTCTAGCTGAATAGAATTGATAAATTTAAATTATTTGGCTACTAATATTTAATCAATGTAATGTATGGGAATTTTAAAGGCATTTATTACAGTAACACACTTTTCTGATAAATATAATTATAAAATATATTATGTAAATTTGTGACATTTAGTTTGCTTAGAAATATTCAAACGATTTATTATTATTTTACAGGGAGTTCATTCAGCAGACGACTGAGAGGTAAATCGATGTATCATTTGACACGAGGTTACGACGAAAGTTCTCGTTTAGTTAGTGCCAGCGAGCCGGTGGCATCCAGCTCGGCGCCCAACCTCACTACTGAGACTGAACCACCTGTTGTAGATACCAGGCCCACCACCTATGGCTCCATAGACGCCACGATAAACGGCTCAACAAACGAAATCGAACCTCTAATAAGTCGCGATCAGGATCAAATTACTAATGATCCTATAGTGTAATTTCATAATCTATTTAAAGAGATAGAAGTCCAAAGCAGATGGTATTAATTCACTTAAATAAATATGGGATGGAATACAATGAATGAACTCACTGCATAACAAGTGATTTCTTGTACACTTATATTTATAGACTACATTAACGATAGACCCAAGTAATTGCATTGAACAATTATTAAACAGAACAATCGTTAAGAAGGCTTGCATCGTGCCCGATCCGGATTGTGAAGGGTCGTCAACGCACTAGTGATGCCCCTAGTATTCAAGCAAGCAAGCATCCATAAACTGTGGTGACCACTTTTTACCAGGTCATGTGAAAAAAAAGCCGAAAATGCACCAAATTTGCCCATAACCGAAATTAAATTTAGAGTTTTTCTTAAATTCTATTAAGTTTGAACAGCTGTTGGTGCAAGCTTCTATTGTTTAGAGACAAGAAACAACCTTGGAATGGTATATGAATTTTCCCTTTGCATTTAAAGAGTGGCTTACAATATTTTTTGATGTCCGTTTAGTTAGGTCAGTAGCAAAATGAATATTCAACCGGTCCCCCGGCTGTGATTGTGATTACTTCATAAATCTTGCAGAATCTTTGCAAAAGTTATTATGAAATTGAAATCAATTTTTCTTGTGCAATAGTTGGTGTAAATATTTTAGTTTCAAGAACGTACAAATTGTCGTTCTCAAATTTATTCCTAACCTATGATAGGTTAAATGTAAAGAGCCGTACATTTTTATTACTTAATTTTTTTTACTAAAGTGGCAAAATAATTGTGGTTATTTAATCGCTACCATAAGTTCTGTGGAAAGTGGGTATATAATAATAACATACTTCTGTAATTAGTTCCATGATTCAGTTGAAACCAGTTTTGACCATTTAACCCAGTCTTCGGGCAGAATTAGTGCCTATTAAATAAATGCATTATTCAATAATACCTTTATAAGAAACTTTATTTAGATAGATTGACTACAGCTACGGTTATTGATAATTATTGTAAGATACACAGTGCTTCACTTATTAAGAGTTTTAAGTATTTGTGTAAGTGGTTTAGTGAGTAACTTCACAAAAAACCTTAAAATACAGAAAAAAATTATGAATAAATTCGATTAAAAGTTACTATGATTAATGCCTCAGGGGCCCCTATGCTATGTATTACTATTCTAACTTTTATGCAATTTATGCTAATAGTACTAAAATATTGTCATGTTTCATAAAATTACGAAACAGCGATATCCCAGTGCAGAGGCGGCTCGTTCTAAAGAGCGCTGGTGCAGTGCACTCCCACAAAAATTATCTACTTAATTTATTTCTTTATTAACCCTATCAATGCATACCTACATTAAATATTACTATGCCTATACAATACACTACGCGTTAAATGTAACGAACATTTAATTTTATTCTAAGATAATATTTGGTGTCATGTAGCGAGTGGAGCGCCAGTGATTGCGCTCCTATGAAACAAAGTTTAGTACAATGCCTAGCCCTGCATCCAATGAGTGCGAAAGAGAAACATCGACACAGTCCGGCGCGTGAAACAAAAGATTTCCTATGAAAAATTAACCAAATTTGGAGCGCAGCTCTTGTACGCGACGTTGCCAATTGGGATCGAACTAGGTGTTTCTATGCGTAGTTGTCGCTCTTGTGTAAACAAACAAACGTCGTCGCCCGGTAACTTTATGCTTCGCGGATTTTCTTTTAAATAAAATGCAACAATACGGTGTATCTTTTATAAAAAGTAGTGAGAAGACTCTCGAAATGCGTCTCAAATCGAAAAGTAAGGGTCCACCAAGGCCTGATATTACACTTACTCAAATGTGTAGTACGAAAACTAGAAAAACAGTTTATTAATTAATTATCTGATTTTTACAAGAAAGTGACAGATGTGTTTGCTCGCCAAAAAGACCCGCGAATGGATCCTCAACCTGTACCAATAAATAAAAGTAAACAAAAGTAAAAACGTCACGAGCCGCCTCTGCCCCAGTGCTAGACCATTAGACTGCAATTGAGAGTGTCTCGGGTTCAAACCCTACTTTTTGTAGTAATGTACGTAATTATCACTTGGTCCGTGCTATTCATGGTATAACCAAAGAATTTGTTCCCTTCTGGGTTGTTGAGGTCAGACGACAACCGCACCATGTAATTACTGAAATTCAGCCAAAGCCGACCCAGTTCGTTCACCAGAGTGAGCCGATCCTGGGCCCTAAGTGTAACTCTATGGCACAACCAGGATAATGCTAGGATGAGGACCCTTTCCTGGGCAGTATCAAAATATGAACCTTATGCAGTTAACTTAAGGAAAAAAACTTAATGAAAAATTCTGCTCGGTAAAGGGTTAAAAAGATTTCTCCGCCCGAGTACCTAGCGGTCAAAATATTAAATAACATTTATTTGAACACATCGCCATCTAACTCCGAACTAAGACGAACAATTGAAACATATTGATAGCTAGTACATAGATCAACTAATGTGTGCATTCTGCAACATACAGTTATCTAAAGAAAACAATAAGAATTCAAAAGTATAGCCTATCTATATTTTTTTATAATGAGTTGATTTACTTCGTATCTTCATCTTTTCCCATTATCGAATCAAACAAATTAGTAATATTTTAAGTAAATACCAGTGTCAAAGTGCTAATAAATTTTAAATATATTTAAGAATTTCTACTAAATGAGTTTTTGAGTGGTTAAACAGATTTTTTTTTCACCAAATACACAATTAAAATATACTATTTGGAAAGCGAATAAATACATAATTTTGACTACAAGGAATTATGCACTGTTTATCTTTAGGATTTTTTATCGAATCTCAGAAACCAAAGATGAAGGTTAATTTAGAAAAGATTATTTATTTAGTAAACATAGGTGACAGAATATGGATATGTGTTATTATCACTTTGAACGAAACATCTAATTCAATATTTTCAAAGTATATACGAGTATGTTGCACATATTGTTAAATATGACTTGTTACTTTTATAAATACATAATATTTCTAATGTAAAAATGTTTCTCTACAGGATTTGAAAAAAAATAAATAAATTATTCGTTTTCTAATAAGTATGAATTTGACTGTGTCATTTAAAATTATTTTTTGAACTAATTCGGTAATAAGCATTTGCACTATAAAACTATTTTTTAGATCGATTTTATATTTTACCGGCCGCTTAATTTCGATCCCTTAATTATGGGTTTGTGTAGTTAATTATTTGTAATGGTATAGCGAGTAACCCTGTTTATAAAGAAGATATTACTGTTTATAATTTTGTCGTCGTTTACTTTAGAATATAATATATATATTGGATCTTGTATGAGCTGTAATTAATTTATATATTTAGGATATTAATATTACATATTTATATCTAACTTAATAGGATAATATTTATACCTATAACAATTAATCATTGTTCTCTATAATAAAATTGTGATATTATTACATACAACCCGTATTGTAAATACATACTTGTTAAATTTAGAAATAAAATATTTCTGTACATTTCAGTGTCTTATTTTCTAATTTATACATACCACACTTATTAGGGATCATTTACACATTAATCTTGTAACGATTTAACGTTTGGTTCTGGCTGGGTCCGCGATTAGCTGGGGTAATGTGGTCACAGCAGGTTATAAGTTTTTCAAATTGAACCAAGTACACGACATATTTGCAATTCATATAGAACTGATGAGATCAGATACTTACATTCCAAAGGTAGTGGGTTCAATTTAAGCGCAAAGATTTGTGTGCATGAACATAGCTATTTGTTTTGGACATTAGAGTTTAAGATTGTATGACAATCGGCATTTTAACGGGCGCTTTGCGCCTAAATTTATTATCATTTGACATTCCCTTAATACTAACTGCAGCGCAGCTGAGAAGTAACGTGCAATTTAAATTGCAAAATGTTTAAAAATTAGTAACTTTCTGCAATAAAATTTCAACAGTGATAGGAGATTAGGTTAATAGGGTCAATTTGAAATCAATAATTATGAACTTGGGTTCAGTGTTTCTGAAAGCATGTATGTAGATGTATGATATCACATTAGGGCAAGAAAAACACATACTAAGTTACATAATTATATATTTTTTATTAAAATATAACAGATTTAAAATTCTTATTATCACATATTCATACATCAAGAATAATATACACGGATATGGTGTTTCCAAACAATCTTCATAAAGTAAGGTACGTAACTACTCAATTAAATTAAATTAACTTTAAGTTGTAGCAGAACAGATTGCGTCAATGCATTTGACAAATAATTTGACTATGGTCCCAAACTGGGCAATCTTAAGTTAATATTATACATTTTTTCTTTATAAATTGGCTATTTGAAAGTTGTTACAATTAAGTATGTCGGATTACAGCAGGTTCTATTTAAAAACAAAAGATTATATATATAAAAGCAAAAACTTTAAAAAAAAAAATTATCTGAAAACTGTTAAGCACAAATCATGTAAAAAAACCTTGTTACTTGATCTGAACTGTTAAGTCAAATCTAAAGATCTGCTGCTTCTTCATTCTCAGTGCAAATAGATAAGCACGAAATGAATGCGCCGCTCCTCATCAAATAATGGTCGCTATATAATTTACTTACTATTATTTATAATAATTGTATGTATGGAATATATATCATTTATTATTGTTAAAATAAATAGCAACCCTAGCATTTAAATGCACACAGTGGCTCATAATTGTGTAGGTGGGTAAGTAAGTGTATATGAAAAGTATAATTATAAATATTTAAATAAACTTTAGGAATAACGCAATGGTATAATGTGTAAATATTTAAACAGTAATTAGACAAGATGATGCATCAAGTATCATTTAAAAATGTTTATTACATTCTAAGTTCTTAAAATTTGGCCTAGATGTTTGAATCCGGCTAAAGTAATCTTAAAAAACACTGTCAAAAACAATTAATTAGAAAATACTGTTGAATGTACCATATGGGTTACTGTTTACTTTTAGATGATTTTATCTCTAATTGTATTTCACAAAAGCGCAAATTGTGCGACTATTTGACGAAAAGCTAATTCAAAACTTTCTACAACATATTAGTTCTAATTATTACAGTTATCATTCCATTATAGCATATTTAATAAATTTTCCCCGCAACATTAAGGGCACATAATTCCGGTCACAAAAATTTTATTATAAAACTATTTTGAATGAATAACCGAAACGAATGTCGACCCCTAATTCTTAGCAGTATTGAGCAGCGGAAACTGACGAAAACAAACGATTCATAAAGTGAGTCGTCCGGTGCTTAGTGGGATTAATCCTATTAACTTAATACGATTTGAACTAAAATGGGAGTAAATATGTACTAGCATATTTAATTCACCATTTGCCTACATCACTAGTCTAGTAGTTGTAGCAAGAGCTACAAAGCAAAACCAGCTTTATGTATACAAATTTCCCCATAATGTCTATTACAATTACTACATTGATGCTCTGATAGTGAACTATTTATATAAGTATTTAATAGATTATTCTTTTAAGTCTTTTTGTGCTCAACTTGCCGCGTTGACGGTTCTACATAAAATAATGGTTAAGAAGTCATTTTGTATGAAAATGATTTAATTGAATAATTTTTGAATTATGTTTACAAACCCAAAAGTTTCTTTACCACGCCAAAATAAAGCTGTCTTTTTAATTTTTCATATAAATATTTTTGGAAGAATACAAGTGGATATTTCATATCCAATACAGCAGGAAACATGAGCAAACAAATTACTTATCACATTGCTTATTGAATATTATAAGAATATTTTTGTTAGTTCTATAAGTATATCATAGCCTCTTTTGAATCTCGGGGTATTTAAGCTAAAACTTATTTATTACTAGCACTTTCTACGAATTCTTAATATATATATAAAGATAAATGGTCCCATTATTATCAGCTTAACATAATAATAAGAATATGGTACTTACATATTGCAAAGTCTAGTTTACCAGACTAGTATGTATTCCAACTTTAAAGATGGTATTAGACGGTTCACGTCAGAATTAATCTAATACTAATATGGGTATTATTGTAACCTGTGTAATACATACGATTGTATAATATGAATATAGAATACCTTTTTAAAAAAGAATTTGTTTGAGAATGTTCTGAAAGAGAACTCCTTAGTGATATCTTTCAACAAAAACACGACTAATAAACCTTTGCTGAGTTCTGATAGTAAAAGTAGTTTTGTTCGTTTTCGTAAAGCGGATATTAAACTCATTAAACCTTCTAATACCACCTTAAATCTTATTCTGATACATCGTGATTAAGTTCCAGCTTTTTACATCAATATTTACAATCAATACTGTTGTCCCATATATAGATTAATTTTTATACTGTTAAAGGCAGAATCTTACAAACATCATATACAAAGATTGATGTGGAAAAAAAGCTGTGTATTAAAAAATGGTATCATCGCAATTATTTTTGTTTAGGACTTATTTGCTTTAATATTATATAGAAATTTTAAGTGAAACTTAGGTTTAAGAAGAAACCGATATGCCGAATTGCTAGAAATATTTAGTCCACATCTTTCACTTCCATTGGTGTGTCTTTAATAACCTCAGTTCTTGTTTTACTAAAGTTTCGCAAAGCATTAAGACCTGCTTTAAGGCTATTCATTTCAATTTTGTTCCATAGCGACCCCATCAAAATATAGTATAGGCAAAATGCAGTCATAATTATTTTTATTACGTCGTAAATCATTCTGTTTGGCCAAAATCCAACAGTGCCCAGTAGAAACATGAACAAGAGTCCTCCAGTGGTAAGGAATAGCTTCTTGGACTTAGCTATGGTGGCAGTAGCTTCCTCACAAACTTTAATAGCTTGCGCTACAGTCACGTCGAAAGAGCTGTCCTTGCTTTTCTGGCCCTGGTAGTCTTTCTTATCTACAGGCTTTAACGAGAGTTCCAGAGAAACTGCATTGTGATCAGAATAAGAAAACTCTTGATCAGGTACTCGGTCCTCTAATGGATTACCAAAATTTATAACTTCAGCCTGCAACAATTTATTAAATCGTCAATCAACATGATAAAACATAAGACTCAGTTATATACAATTACATTGAATTAAAACTTTATTTTTAACGTTTTTATTTAAGAATAAAAATCTACTGCTACTGTCGAAAAGTGATTTAAAAGATTCGCCTAAATTCAAATCTTTGACATAGTTTTTATTTTCGACATTAACAGCACATAATATATTTATGTGTGGTAACTTTGTACAGTTAGCTTTCATAATAACACAACGGTAAAATAAATTCATAGCATTTTCGAAAGGTAACTTTTCCTTACCTCCCATGATGAACTGACTTTAAATAAAATGTGATCAATCCGTTTCCCCTCAGGATTAGACTTAGCTAGTTTGGAATCACTGTAGCTGTTGTTGGCATTGTCGCAAGTGCCTGAAGCCTCTCTCACATTTGGGTTGCTTTTTTTACATTTTAAATCAAATGGATCTATTAATGATGGTAATTGCGTAATGATTCTGCAACATATAATAAGAATAATAACAAAATATGTATATAGAATAAATTCAGGAAATGGTCAAACACCCCTAAGCTAAATAATCATAATAAACAAGCACACTGTTAAAGCTGCTATCATCATCATCATCACTGCCCATTAACGTCCCACTACTGAGCACGAGCCTCCTCTCACATATCAAGGTGTGAGGGTATTGGGTCATATTCCACCACGCGGACCCAGTGCAGATTGGCGGAGGCAGGTGTGTGGCGTCCTGCTGTTAGAATTTTTCAAGCCGCCCATTAGGCCTCTAACATGGCTTAACGACTACCACATTTAGTGATAACCGGGACCAACTGCTTAACGTGCCTTCCGAAGCACGGAAACGCTCGATATCAAATGCCACACAAACGGTCACCCATCCAAGGACTGAACCACCGAGCACCGCAGAGCTATGAGTGCTTCTGCTAAAGCTGGCATATTCAGTAGTAAAATAAGACTGTTACTGGGTTGTCAGCAGTCAGTGTATGTTTGTTCATGTAAGTGAAATTCGTCCAATTCTCAATGATGTAGACTATGTAGAGTAATGAATGTGATATATGTTACCGGGGCATATGTAGTGTAGTGTGTGTAGAATGATATGATCGGTTAGGGCGGAATTGAGTGACAAAGGATAGACGCGAATGAAAGGAAAATACATGCAGCACCATCTATAGATAAACTAGGAGCAGGGTAGGCCAATGATAATACAGTATATAGTTAATACACCCTTTGATTAGTTGATTACTAAAACATTGTTTCATCATCATCATCTCAGCCATTTGACGTCCACTGCTGAACATAGGCCTCCCCAATAGATTTCCACATTGAGTGATCCTGAGTCGCCTGCATCCATCGGCTTCCCGCCGCCTTGACTAGATCATCGGTCTATCGCGTGGAAGGCGGTCCTCTACTACGTTTGCCGGTTCGCGGTCGCCATTGAAGAACCCTAACGCCCCATCGGTTGTCGGTTCTTCGAGCTATGTGCCCCGTCCATTGCCACTTCAGCCTGCAAACTCGCCTCGCTATGTCGGTATGTATATAAAACATTGTTTACCAAATTAAATAATATATAAATATTCGGCATAATTATTATTAATTTTATTTATCTATTATAAGTGTTTACTGTGGATATTTGAGTGATTGAATGCATACATTTTTTATCTTATTTTCAGCAAAAATAAATTGGAATGAATTTTCTGATATAACATTACCTGTAGGACAAATCCCCTGGACCGGTGTTAAGGTCTCCTGCCAAAATAGACACATCTGCTGGGCATGTTGTAAGGTTGACTAGCTCTGCAGTAGAGTAGGCCTGCAGTACTCTGTGTGCTAAATACATATCATCTTTGTGGTATTCCGCATGTAACTGAAAATAAATATATGGCTAAGAATAACAATATAAAGCTACATTGAATTTTAGACATACCCAGCCTGTATAAATTTTTTATTAACATTATTTGTTTTTTATTCTGTTATCTGTACTAAACATACAGTACAACTAACTGCTATTCACAAGAAGTTACGTACATCCAATTAAAACAAGAATTAAAAAATATTGGGAATCTTAAACACGAATTTACAATTATGAATATATCAAAATTTACTTACATGGGTACAGTAAATGTTAATCAAACGTTGGCCACACTTAATGCGACACAGGCCCACACCTTTCCCTCCAAACCAATCACCATGATGAATTTTGTGTATATATCCATTCAAGGGCCATTGATGAAAGAATACATCCTGTATTACCCATTTTGAGAATACACATAACCCAGATCCAAGCACTCCACTAAAATTTTTTATTTTTTAATAATGAGAAAATATTATTAAAATATGTGTACAGTCCTACTAATATTAAAACTTTCTTATTATTATATTTATTTCTTTCCTAATATTTTATGTGTTGTGGATAATGTCAATGGTTACAATGAACAACATTTAGTTTAAGCCTTTTTAACATTATATACTGAGTAACTGATTGTTGTTGTTACTACAATAAAATAAAAATATGGAAAATAAATATGTATTTACAAAAAAAAGCATTTAAGTGTGTTTATTGTAGTTTATCTATTGCCCATATTCATGGTAAAATCTTTGCTTGTTTTGGGAGACTTAGACCTTTAGCTGTTTTAACACTAGGTTTTTATTTTCTTCACAATTTTCTCTTTCATGATAATATTTTCAACTTTAATGTAAAACACTTTTCGCTAATTTCCTGAATATCATTTTATTCAGTAAAATAATTTTATACCGTTAATTAATTAACTTCATTTTATTATGTTATATCTCTTTTAAAATTACATTACCCTTTAAAAATAAACTTTTTAATTATTTATCTATATTTAATTAATAGAATTAGGTTGATGTTTATATTATTATCAAACTAAGGAAAGCATATTATTACTAGCTAGCCAGCCTAATGTATAAAACTGCATTATAATGACCTACTTATAACAGCTGTTTATATTAGAATAGAATTAGAAATAAACAAATACCTGTAAAAATAATAAGAATATGGTAAAACCTCCGTCAACTTATTTTTTATAAGTAAATAATCATTCTCACTCCAGATCTCTTGCAGGCAAACAATTGTATGATGGCTTGTAAGCAAGTACTTGATAAGTGCATCTATTCTTTCTTTTCTATTTTTGGACACAACTGGAATACCCCTGGAATCAGAAATGTATAAACATGTTTACAAAGTTAAATTTACTGTGAGTCACCGTTTATGTAGATACCTATTTTTAATAGTGGTAGGAATAAACTCACATGAGTTAATTATCAAAATTAAGAAACAAAGTTTTGATAATACATACTTACATTCACTCATAATATTGGTCCCTCATAATAGATGGCGAGCCTATTGCTGTTTACCAGCAACTTTTATGTTTGCCAAATATTACCAAGTAATAAAAATAATGCCAAGTAAAAAATAATAGTATAGTAATATTTTAGATGAAGTAAATAAATTAACAAGAAACTACATTAGGCTTAGTGTTCATTGCATGCATATTGTATTTTTAAATGAAAAAAATAAAAGAAATTGAGAAGATTAAGTGTGGCATGCATTCATATGATAGACCTACTATTATTATTTATTTCACTACATTTAAATTGGAATAAATTTTAGTATTTCTATATAACGAGTGCGTCAGAAACATATCTTCTCTATTATGCTCCTAAGATTTTTATGAATATATTAAAACATTAAAATATTTTTTTGAACTGTTTTACATATTTAAACTATAATTACTGGTTCCTAAGCCAAATTTCGTAAAACAAATTCATTATTGTACACAAAGTATTTTGTAAAGTCTGATAAACTTGTCAGAATCATAAAAAGTTTATTGATTTAATCAAGACAGTTCAAGGCAATGGCAAAAAGATAATTATATACTAACCAACAATTTAAAGTGAATACATTTAGCTGGAATTCCATACTTAAAAGGGCAATAAAAACCCAGAATTGTTAAAGCCTCTCTTTTTGTTAAAACACAAATTAGTCAAAAGAGAGGATTATTCAACTATCACGACTAAACACATCACAAAGAAAACACTAGTTCTTTTCTTCTTCCTCTTTTTTAAATTAAGCACTGTTATCAAGGGTAGCGTTGACAATTCAGCCAAAACACAAGTTGAAGTGTCACACACAACATATAATTTGACGTATACTATACTATTAAGAATAAGGCTAAATATGGGTACCATACTGCCTTATCTTTAGTTGCATTTTATTTATAATCCAACTACAAATTGAAGTATATCACGTACTACTTTAATTACATTGACATGTTTAGATGTTTCTCGCGAATTCCAGAAGGAATGTCCACATTAATAATAATAATAAAAACGTTTATTTGTTATTATTGTTATAATGACTACATATAAACAAACTAAAAATAATAAGATATTGCGTTACTTCAATTCCACCTTAACATATAGCATCATTATATAAAATCTAATTTATTTATTTAACTAAAGCAGACTTTTGCAGGCTCAATAGATGCATCCTATATTTATATTTAAAACACTGAACACTAGACAGCTTTCTTATTGGTGGAGGAATGTTGTTCCAGCACTTCGAGGCACAGTATACCACGAAATGACGCTGAGTGGTGTGCAGGGACTATAAACTGATCCAAAGAACGAAGTCGTTGTGTAAATTTTAGTTTACTGTATAAATATTCTGGCCGTTTACTTTTAATCTCACTATATAGCAAACCAGCAAAGTGTAGTACACGCCTTGATTCCATATTCAACAGATTGCCCTTATTTAAGTATGGTGTTATATGTGCTCTTTTAGGTATATAGAAACAAAACCGAGCACAAGAATTTTGAACACATTGTATTAGCTTTTTACTACGTTTCAAAAGGCAGCCTCCCATCACAGCATCAGCATAATTTAATTTTGATAAAATTAAGGCTTCGCAGAGCTGGATGCGTATGTCTATACTCAGAAATTGTCGAACACGGTATAATACCTTAAGTCTAAAGTAGCACTGCCTGACCACCTCTTGCATATGTCCCTCAAACCTCAATCAAACAAAACACCCAGATTTAGTGCTTTCTTCACTTCTTCTATAAAATCATCCTCTACTTTCAAATTTAGATTCATACCTTTTATTTTAGTAATTTGGGTTTTTGTACCTAGCACAATAAATTTTGTTTATGATGGATTCAATATAAGGCCATTTTCTTCTGACCATTTAGCTATGTTTAATAAGTCTTCATTTATTTCGCTAATAGCAGACTTTGTTTCTTCAGGTCTGAATGTCTTGTAGATTTGAAGGTCATCTGCGTATAGGTGATGTTCACTGTGAATAATAGATTTAGGCAGTTCAGAACCAAATATATTAAAAAGAACTGGTCCCAAAACTGAGCCTTGTGGTACTCCCTGTTTCAAAACAGATGTAGCTGAAACCTTTTTCAAACCTGAGCTACATGTAAGCTCTACTCTCTGTGTACGCCCTACCAGATAGCTCGAAAACCAGTTGCAGACATTACTATCAAAACCATAATACTTTAGCTCGCGCGCGTGTAATCGAGTAAAGCTAATATGGTCCCCTTTCCTTGGTCCATGCCCGCCAGAACATCATCAACAACTCCCAGGAGAGCAGTTGTAGTGCTCCTGCCGACTATGAACCCGGATTGCTTTTCAGGTAGGACTTTATTTGCACGTAGGTATTCCGTCACTTGTGTTGACACAATCTTTTCCAAAACCTTAGAAAGGCAAGGTAACAAGCTGATTGGTCTGAGGTCTTTGTATTTAGTGGGATGGCTGACCTTGGGTATCGGCTTGACTAAACCTTGCTTCCACAGCTCAGGATACGTACCTGTATTAATGGAAATATTGATTATTTCTTGAAAAACCTTTATTGTTCGCGGCAATGTCAGGACAATCATGTTGATAGTAATACCGTCAATACCCTGCGCACTCGTCTTAATACTTTTCAGTATCTTAAATATAGTGTTCCCATCAACTGGTACCAAATGTAGCTCTGCAGGGCTAAAACGATTATTCTGAAAATATGCCTTCTGTGTTGTACCTGTGTCAGGGGGCAGGTTCAGAAAATTGCTGTTAATACGGTCTACATTAGTCAAGTTCTCAGGCAAATCAATGTGCTTTTGGTTAAAGTCAGCCACAC
This sequence comes from Musotima nitidalis, assembly GCA_949126915.1. Taxonomy (NCBI): domain Eukaryota; kingdom Metazoa; phylum Arthropoda; class Insecta; order Lepidoptera; family Crambidae; genus Musotima; species Musotima nitidalis. The sequence continues at coordinate 6,673,029 of OX421418.1, read as the reverse complement.
TACTTTTGAAATTTGACCACAAAAGCTTTGGATTCTTGGAATTTTTATTTATACAGTGTTAGATTCATATGCTTTCTTCTCATTATATATAGCGGCAATTACCAAGCCTTTAAGTTCCTTATAATATTTCAAGTCCTTTTCCAGTTTTGTCTTTCGACTTTTCCTATGCGCTGAATCTCTAAGTTTTATCATTTCTCTAATAGTCCATGTTATCCACGGATAACCTCTTTCCTTTACGCGTTAGGTTTTTAGGGGTGCGTGCTTGTCAAATAATGTATTCAGAAGCAAATTAAATAGAGTAACATTATAACACAGTCTTGTTCTTCTATAAACCACTTTTCGTCTGTCTTATAAGATACATCATGGAGACACATTGTATAAACCTGTACCAACTTAATTAACCTGTGGTGACGAATAAAGTTATTATTATTATTATTATTATTAACATCATTGATCTCCTTAACTTAAAAATATCGCATTATAATTTTTGTGTTTAACGTTTTTTTACATAACAGTATACGACATAATGATGAGCTCCGCTAAACCAGGCTATTGTCGGAAACAATATCTGAAATAAAGCAGAATTCAAAAAGGGCAGTTCTTGGATGTATAACCATTTGTGACCGCTTCGGAAGCGACGCTGTCTTTGATCCCGGTTATTACTAAATATGGGGTCGTTAAGCGGAGGCTATAAAATTATTTTAAGTGGGAGCCTCTCCCGCACCTGCTAATCCGCACTGGGTACACGGTGTATGACTAAATACCTTCTGATCTTGATTCCCTTGGGTCCGTGCCCAGTAGTGGGACGTTAATGGTGATATGACGCAAACTCATACTAAGTTTTGTCAAATGTAAGGTTTGCTGACATATTAAAATGTTTGTGTATATTCGTAAATTGAAATGACGCATGATTTTTACATGAAAAGGGATTCTAATTAAAATTTTAGTATTAGGTACACATAGTTTTATTGAATAATTACATCCTCGTAATAAACATTTATTGCTTAGTAATCAACCATATTAATGTTATAATCTATACCTATTCTATAAATATTATATAAAGAGAGAATTTGTCTGACTCATCAACACAGAGACAGCTGAATATAGAACAATGGAATTTGGACAGAAGGTAGGTTTTTTTATAAGCTAACCAATTAATGTGTTAATTATAGGTTGATAGTTAGCATGGAGACGGTTTAATTATTGAAGTAATCAAATTAAAATTATGATATCACCGTAAATAAATAATAAATCACATGTTTCAGGATTTTCTCAGCTTCTGGAGTGAAAGATAAGTGTGAAAGTTTGTATAAAGTGGGCTTTATTATGGGTTATACGCACTCGCACTTCATCTCGCGTCTTCTCTTGTCTTTGTAGTATTAGACGGATTGATCTTTAATAACCAGTTTATAAATGCTTGGTAAAAAAAATACCTAATGCAAAATATCTATCGCATTTTGATCATGTCTTAAGAGTTAAATTAGTACAATGGTTCGTACCGAATTCTTAGACTATTGTTAAGTTGTACGAACTGACAAGCCACTAAATGTAAGAAGCCGCAAAGAGAATTTTATTTCTGTCATGGTTTTATTCAGATAGAAATAAACACTGGTAAGTCGTACCTAAATTAGAGTGCTCTAACTTTATACCACTCGACCATGATCAACATCAACATAGAACTAAATACATTCTTTTCATTTATAAAAGCCATGATAATATAATATTTTGACTACTCCTACCATGTAAAACAGTTTTACATAGTTTTTTTTTGCAATAACAGTATAACTAATTGCCACGGAACAAATACCGCTTAAACATAACAAAACTAAGTGATTACTCACTTTCACTTTAAAAAAATATAAACTAAAATTACCGCAGGCTCTAACCTTAATGGTTTTTTGTAACTATTATTTAATTGAGTTTTTTAATATACTATTATCGATAAATAATAAATAAAATAAATTTATAATATCACCAAGGATATGGAGTCAGATTCGATTTTAGGTTTAGGCTGTTTAGGTCTTTGTTGTCTTTTCTTTGATATTAATTCTTACATTATGTGCACAACACTAATAGGACATATAACATTCTAGTAATTTAAATAGTTTACATAAAATAGATCGTTTTGGGCAGTAAAGTCACCTTCAGTTACAGTAATTTAAAGAATAGTTTATTTAAAAATTAACTCCTGCGAATTTGCCAGTGTGCCAACAGTTTCCTGGTAGCATTTGTGTATTCGAAGATCCAGTCCTTGGCGTGAAAGTCACTTTTGCAATTACGAAATCATGTAAGGAATTCTTTTATATCGTGAGCATTAAGTTCTCCCATGTATTATTAGCCTCCACCAATTCGCACCGAGTCCACGTAGTGAAGTATGATCTGAATTCTTATCACCTTGATTCGTGTACGCCCGTGGGCCGTTAAAGTGTCGAGATGTTAATTTTGCTTAATAGCCAGCTTTAGCAAATTACCATCATAATAACTACAAAGAAGCAATTTAGTTCTAACACGTAATTTGTTGACTTATAGAAAATGGAGTTGCATCAATTTAAACTTAAGTATGACAGAGATCTTAACTCACGTAATATGGCACACAAAACAGTGCACAGAAGTTCTAAATTAAACAGCACATCAGGTAACACACTTAAGAGTGCACTAACCTTTGAAAACAATACCGGCCTAAGGAATGAGTTTCTTGTATCAAGAAAAGTATTTACTATTCTATGTATATAGTTTTACTTATGATACATATTATTATATAGTAGCAGATAGTTTTACATACTTAGTTTGACTTCCTACAATAGTTTAGCCAAAGCATTTCTCTAATTAAAAACAATTATAGGTGAAAAGTTATTTGAATAAAATATATATATATTTTCTACGTAATTAATTAGGTACTAAATAATGTACAACTTTAAAAAGTAAGGTGCTGATCCTCGTCTACTTCGAGGATCACGGTGCATCCAGCTAGTTTGAGGGCGGTCGATGACTTCGGTATTCCTTTGTCCTTTCTTTCTTTGCGGCCAGTTTCTCGTGTTTTTGGCTTCTTCTTCTCCTTAGGTGGTTCAGTGTGGATTCTCATATGCTTATTTAAAACAGCCTGAAAAGTTGTTCATTAATTAAGATAAAACACAAATTGTAACTGGCGGGAGAAAAAACCAAACTTGACAAATTTCTTCCCCGTTCTTTTACGAACAAGTTCCCGCCCGCAGTGAATAGGCGCGTTAGTTTTAAAAGTTTGATATTCCTAAGAGCTCTATTAAGCCAAACCAAAAAACATGAATAAATAATTTTGACTTTTAAAAATAAAAAATTACACGTCAAATATTTCTACTAATATAAGCCCCTCTGTATAATACTCCTTTTCGCTACGCAGTACTGAAGCGCTCACAAATACCGAATAATGTTATGTATGTTCTGTTATCTATAATAATAATGAGACTTATAAAGTTATGTGATAAAAGATAGTACAGAAACTATTAGGTACATTGAAAATATAAATACCTTGGAAGAGAGTAGTGCTTTACACACTTCACATTCATGTCTCAGTACCACATGCTTTACTAAGATGTGTTGCTTCAGATTACTGTTTCTGGTGTAAAACCTGCAAATTAAATTAATATTGTTACAACTACTAAAAAGCAACTGACATTTTTTAAGTTTATATGTAGAAAGTATGTTGCATTATAAGGAAGCATAATGCAATGAAAATTTTGTAGTTATTCAGTTAGGTTAGTTAGGTTATTAATATAACAAATTTAATTCTTTATAATTTCAGCAATTTGATGTCCACTGCTAAACTTAGGCCATAGGCATAGGGGTATTTGCTTATAACCATCACGCTGGGCAAACGGGTTGGTAATTGCAGTTAAAACCAGTACACAGGATGACGCTGCTGCCAATCAGCTAGTAAGATCTTCATCGACTCTTACGACTCCTTATTAGTTGAGAGTAGATAACGCTATTCTATGCCGGTGATGGAATCCTTACCTTTGACAATTTTCATAGGGACATTTGTACAACGGGGTTATTTGAGTGTCAAAGTGAAGTTTGCAATGACGAATTATATGCGTTCTTTGTTTAAAGCTTCTATTACATTCATTGCATATGAATTCTGAAATGTAAAAAAAAAGTAAATTAATTATGATACTCTGAATAGGACATACTCCAATAAAGATAAGTATACATAGAATGCTCAACCGCCAGTGTCATTGCAGTGATAGAGTTGCTGTACATCGATTCCAGAGGTTGCGGGCTCAATCCCTGCAGAAAACAAATATTTGTTTACCTTTTCATATTCATTTTCTTCTTATAATTAACATAAAGGTACTTATGTATATTTATCCGATGTTAATCTAACCATTGTGTGATAAACCATGGCATTTCAAGTTCAAGGTATATATTGTTTTATTTATAACATGTGACATATGATAAAATTTGATGTCAATGTCACTAGAGTAAAAAAATATCCTAAAAATTTATTTCAGAGAATTATAGCTAAATTGATTGTAAAATAAGTACCAACACATACATGTTGGAAAGTATTTGATTTATTTAGCTATACTTATAAGATTCTTAAGTCTAGCCATAACTAAATCTGCTACTAAATATGAAGAAAGGATTTTAAGGACTATAAGGGGGAAATTGGTATGAGAAACTTCATAAGAAAGCTAGTATTTGTCTTTTTCTCTCACTTTAAAACAGGTAATAATAATATTACCTTATTTAAAATTTCGACATGATTTTTTATTGAAATTGTTTTATTTAAATAAATAATCTCAGGTTTCTGATCTTCCTTCACCTCAGGGTATTAATAGCTTTTGTTTATGCAATTAACATGTGATCTACATTTATTTCCACCTTGAAAATGGAAAATTCTTTCTACACAAGCAAAAATAAATATAAATAAACTTTAAACTAAAAGAGACTTAAAACACCTTTCCTTTTTAACTATCAACACTTTTGCTATGTACAATAGGGTCCATGATAAATAAAACCTTACTATAAATTCATGCATTTGAAAAAATTTTAATGCATGACTAAAAGGTTAAAAGAATAACATACCTCGAACTGTATGTACACTTTTATTGTGCTTTTGAAACTTAGACCAAGCATCAAAAGTCAGATTGCATGCGTGACATTCATAAGTCTTGTGCCATTTCATGTGCCTTTTCTTATCATATAAAGTAACAAACTGTTTCTCAGGACACAAATCACAACTGTAACAAGAAAAATATTTTTTAATCCTAATCAAGTTGGCAGACCCATAGGGCATAGCCCATTTAATGGTATGCAATAACTGATGTCTATTCCAGAGGGTTCACCCTACTGATAGTGGCCGTAGCACACCATAGATGTGAATAAGATTACTGAATGCCTACTTAAAAATTATAATACCTACTTTAGCCTGACCACCTGATCTCATGGAGCTACAATCAGAACACACTGGATACCTTACCCAAAAATCTGTGTGCACACTCTGCCCACTGATAACATGTGGTACACCCAAAATAAAGTTGGCTCAATGTGGGGTCATACTTTGGGATCCCTGTTACAGGCAGTACACCTTGAGTTGACTAAAGGAATATTATATTTAGGGCTCTAATTTTCTTTTTCTAAAACAATTGTGCTGTGGAACAACCCTAAGTGGAAATTGATTCACTTCCAAAATGTCGTCCAAAATGTGGAGCTATCTAATTATTTTATCTAACTGATTACCATGCAGGATGTGGTCAATATAGCATGTCACAATATAAATTATTCATTATTATCATTTCAGCTATTACAAATCGACTCCTGAATATGTTCATCCCGTCAATAAAATATTCAATGCAAGTTATTAATTATGTTTTAAACTAAAAATTACATGTTATGGCAGTCTACACACAGAAAGGTTTGTACATGTTATTCATAATGGTGGGGTCTGAGAAGGGGCAAAAAATCAAATTAAATTTTTGGCTATACTGTGTGTTGAAAAAGTTATTAACCATGTAGAAATATTTTAGGCAGCTTGATTCAAAATGGCCTTACCGAAATGATTTAATTCCAGTGTGCTGGAACATGTGTGCTTTGATTTGAGTTTTTTTCTTGAAATCAACTTTACAAAAATCACAAGAAAAATATTTTTTAGAAAGATGTTTCGCATTCATGTGTTTTTTCAAATTCTGACGATTAACAAAACTCTTGAGGCATATTGTGCAGCTGCAAAGGGAAATAAACATTAATTAATCTAGGTATAAAAAAGTAATTCTAGAATTTACATGCAATAACTTATTATATACCTGTAAAGCACATCACTTTGTATTTTTTTATGTGTGACATTGATATGGCGAATAAGATGGCTTTTATTGGAATAAGACTTATCACATCCTTCTTCTTTACATGCATAAGCTTTCTGTAATTAATAGTAAGTTAAATATCAAATTATCATAAACAGTATCACAAATTGAAGTGTTTTTTTAGATACACATCAACACAAGTAAATATTGTTGTATTGTGACATTTGTAAACAGTGTTAAATTAAAACACTAAAACTTTAATCTCATGTTCTGAAAACACACTTACAACTTTAGTGTGAACAGAATATAAATGATCAGTAACTCTGTATGGTCTACTAAATGTAGCACCACATCCTTCATGGGGGCATATATGAACCTTTTTTTGCTGTTCTTCCATGGTTGATCATACAAAAAGATTGCTAGTGATCGTTAGAGAAAGGAAAGTCCTCGTCCGGAAACGTCCTGAATGGCATGCCTTCTATTCTAATAATATATTTCCTGTGCTTTTGTAGTTCTAAAAAAATTTTAAAATCCTAGAGACAAATCCCTATTCAGGAACTATTATTAAAGTAAAAACGTAGGTAACGTAACAAAGTATGTATCACATCATATTTTCGCTAAAATCTTCTTATTGCTGTTATTTTTAATTATTGTTACACTTGTCATCGAAGGTTGTGACGATTATTCTGCCAAGTTGTTCTGAACAAGAAAATTCCATAAATCAGTTTTGTCTGGCGCCAACGAGAGAACAAACACCTCGAGGCATTGTTTTAAGTTGAAATATCAAAATTGGTGTCAAATGTGTAAAAAGATGGATTTTAGAAATGACTTCTTTGACAACGTACAAAAAGAAATATTATCGTGAATTGTGATTTTCCGCGTTGTATTTAGGACTCTACCGAAGCCTTCTGTAGTCTCCACCACTTTACTGGGGTACGTTATGTATTTTGCATGGCGGATTATGACTATATGACGAAAACGCTGCTTAGATTTAATTCCGATGTGTAAAAGTATCAAAACAAAGCGTAGTTGTATAAACGTGAGGACTCATAGCTCCGCGGTGCTCGGTCGTTAGAAACGATCACCGCAGTAAATAAGAGTTTATAGATGGCTATCCTTGGATGGAATTACCCACGAAGAAACAAGCACTACCTGCCTCTGAATATACATGTAACATGCTTTCTTAACTATTTAGAATTTACTTATAAAATAAACAAAATATAATTATTTCTTTCGGTAAAGTAAAGAACAAAATTCCACCGATGTATCGTTATTTAATTATCTTCTTAGTACATAGGCATAAGCACAAGCCGTTTAAGCCATTTATAGGGGAAAAAACTAGTTGACAGCTTTGTTTTGACATTGACATGTTTCTATCCAGTTAATAGCTCAGGACGGGAGCCATTATATTTTTTAGTTATTCTTATTTACGAGACAATTATTGCAACAAACAGATGAATAGAAACAATATTACAACCTTTGTAATTACATTACTTGATACGTAATTGATCAAAATTGGTTGGTAGGGTTTTAGAAGTCAGCTGACGAACGTAAACAAAGGGACAAGTCCTTCTATGAAGTTGTGACACGAAGTGTTTAGTGATTTAAGTGTTTTATTATTTTTCACGATGGATATTGATGGCTCCTCATTTTCGGGAGAGATCGACCAAAACTTGCTGCTACAGTTTAGTTGTATGAACACGACAGATAGGGAAGAGTTGATAAGTCAGATGCAGAGATTGTTGGGGCCTAGCTTAAACTACAATACTGCAAGTTTTTTCTTAGATATGAGTAATTGGTATTACCATTTTCCGTTTATATTCAAATATATAATACAACTCGTTCACTGTTTAATATTTAATTATCGTTTATTTTAGGAATTTACAAGTTGCAATTTGTTGCTATTTAGATTACACTTTGCCTGCAAAGCTCCCTTCTATGTCATTGAAAGCTGCTCAAGGACAAGATACTGCTGTGGGCCCCGGAACTTGGTAATTTTGTTTCTATATAGTACCTACCTATTATAAATATTTAATTTTTTTTACACTATAACTCAATAGACTTCTTGTGTTTTTTAGTTTTGATCAAAATTGGAGTATTGCAAACACTGGTACAGAAACTTGGCCTGGAAGCTGTAGGATTATCCAGGCTGGTGGTGAGCAGCTAGGAGCTACACCTTACTATGTGCCACCCCTTCCTCCTGGTCATTCCACCACAGTTACCATGAAATTAGTAGCTCCAAATTCACCCGGCACTCATAGAGGGTTTTTCCATTTAGTTACTGACAAGGGGGATCAAGTTGGAGGTAAAAATTGGAACACTAATATAAAATGTTTACATTGAATGTCAATAAAATATTATATTTACTTACAAATTTTATTAACAATTTAATATTTTTTTTTATTTCAGATACTCTGTGGGTAGAAATAATAGTTGAGTCAGAAATGACGATGGCTTTAGTACATCAACTTGCAGCTCTACCAGTTCCCAGTAGTAGACAAGAGGATTCAGTAAGTCAGGCAAGTGAATAACTCATTCCTATTTTCAAGTGTCATTATAAGGATAAGTTCTATTTGTCCTGTGTGAAAATAAAAAGTGTTTTATAACTTTTAAATATGGTTTAACCTTAGAATTATGTTTTCCTCTGGGTTGCGGAGGTCAGACGGTAATAGCTCCATGTAATAACCGAAGTTCAGCCAAAGTTGATTAAATTTTTGAGCACACTGTGGGCCTTATATAATATAATTATATAAATTTTAAATAAAATTTCTTGATAAGAAAAAAATTTTTTGTCCTGCTGTAAATCATATGAAAGCAAAATGTTTTTCTGTATTAGAATAAAAAAAGATTTAGTTAAGTAGAAGACTGAATGACTTTATTTTAAATTCCAGATGCCATCACAAGACGACCATATGTGTTGATGTTGGCTCCAAATACGTTCTACCAATCAAACAATTCAATAAATCAGAAATGCCCTATTGCATCATTGAAGAATATCACAAATAAATGCATGTAAAATAATAATAATTACCTACTGTTGTGCACAGGCAGTGGTTAAAGCATCATTAATTTTATTCAAATGTAAGTCCCAAACCAAACCACAATGGTAACCCCTGGTGTTCTATGGACATTTGTATTTCTATTGTTTTCATCTATTTACACTATTATATAAAGTAAATAAAACACATTTTACATATTAAAATTGCTGATTAATAATTATTTTTATTTATTACATTGTTGCAAATACATTATAACATTACAGTGATTCATGATTATGGGGAGGGGAGAATGTGAAGACAGGTGTCGTCATATAAAACTACCATCACTATAAAATAATTAATCATAACATGTTTGGATTCAAAGACTTCTTTCAAAGAATCTTAAATTAGTTGCTCTAGCTTTAAACTTTAAAAACTGTAATATCGGGAATGTGTATAATGTTTAAGTGATGGTAGTTTTAAATTAGTAACACCTGTGATCTTGTTCCTCCTGTGACCACGAATCACTGTAAAGTATTTCCATTTAAAAAGATAAAAATGGTTAATAAGCCTAAATTCATAAAATGTGTTTAATTCAATTTGTTATTATTGCTGCTATTTGTACTGTTTATCAGAAATAAGCCAAGTAGTGAATACATTACATGTTACTTTGCTCTTATTCCTAAGATTCTTTCTACAGTTCACCACAATATTCTATGTATGCACTAACCTCTTACCTATTTAAGAGTTCTATTATTTCTATGAAATCAGTTTTTTTATTTATTTAAATACTTTCATGAGTTCACTTTTTTATCTGTATCCTATTGTTATTTCCAGATAGGTCTATATATTTTGAGTAAATTGTAAACATTTCTAAAACAACTTTGCTTTTAAGGTTGTGGTTATTGTCTTTGTAACTCAAAAATAGTTTTTCCTTATTTTCTTCTTTCTGTCCACTGTTAGATGAAAGCCTCCCCTAACTGTCTCTGGGTCTAGGCCCTCACAGTTCCTGACATCATCAGGCTATCTGGTAAGTGGTTACCAACACTCCGTCTTCAAGCACGAGGTCGCCAGTTTAAAACCCAGCCCCACGACCATTTCAATGTCGGGGTGATGCCGAGAATACTGCGTTCCATATTTTTTTGAGAGACCTTGAGCTGATGGTCAGGTCAGGTGCTTTTCCAAATTAGCAGTTTTGGCTCCAAAAAGTAATGTTATCACAAGACAATTTCTATCCCAATAGAATGTTCCCGTGGGATAATCAAACACAGCTTGGGCAAATTTTTTTATTTATATGCCACAGACCTTTGCCTTTTTTGACGAACTATCGTAACCATTATTTTCGTATAAGTTCGAATTTAAAGTCAGTTCTCTTATATATATTGGTTTGCATTAAGAGATTGTAGCAATAAGTAGTAATTCGTTTAAAAAACAAATGATTCATATAAACAACAACAATATCATAGGTATTGATTAATTTAAACTTGCAGAATAGTATAAAATTAAAGGTGAAGACTAATTTGTAATGAACAATGTACAAACTTCAATATAATATAGGTATAATTAAATTGTTGATTGTAAACCTAAGGTAGAAGTAAGTTTGTTAGATATTGTTGAATTTTTACAAATTATTAAGTAGTGTGGTTTTATAATTCTAGCAAGTAGATTATATGATTTTATTACATCAATGCCATTTCGGTTTTATATAATCTTAATTTAATGAGAAGCATAAATATAAAATAATTAGTGCTATTAGTGTTTTTTTCTCATATTAAGAACTGATTTTACTTTATTGGTATGGTTTGTAAAAAAACCTATGTACTTTTATATTTTTAACTTTTAAGTATTCCTAATTAACTTGGTCAATCTATTATAAGTGAAATAAACAAAATGGTGCATATTTTTAATTCTATTTTATTTTTTAAAATATAGTTATAATACAATGCTAATTTAATTATAATACAATTTTTTAAAATTATTTAATTTGTGATGGATAATTGACACATTAATTTCTTTTTGTTTTTTTATAATACTGTTATTCTAAACCGCCATCGCCATGTCAATTTTGGGATATGGGTCATATCCTTCAACAATTATATCTTCAAACTTGAAATCATCAATAGACTGAATTTTCCTGGCGAACTTAATCTTTGGGAATTCCCGAGGTTCTCTTGCAAGTTGCACTTTGAGTGGCTCTATGTGGTTTAAGTACACATGTGTATCTCCAGTCGTGTGAACGAATTCTCCAGCCTGCAATTTTATAATTATAACAGTTGTTTAATGGTGATAGCTAGGTTTTTTTAAAGAATATATAGTCAATGTGATTTATGCAATTTTAGGGATTACATAGTTGTAAGTTCAAAATACTAAACTCCTGAACTAAATTTCCTATCTCGATCCAAAATCGGCTATCTGCGATAGACAAATAAAACCTTTTCTCAAGTAAAGCGTCTCTCTTAATCGGCGGCGGCGACCTCTCGCTTTCGGCCCTGGTGAAAGCCATGGTCAGAAGCGAGAGGGAATGGGGTGCTATCCCTTCCCTCCTTTTGCGAAGCAGTCATGCTAGAAAAGGAGGCGGCGGAACGAGAGAGGAAGAGTGCCTCTCGCCCAGCCGTCTCAGCCGCCGCGGTGGACGCCTGAGACGTCAGGACCCACGAGAAGACTCACGGCCACCGTAGGCGGTGAGTAATGGGTAACTCGCCGCCCGTTAGCCTCTTATAGGCGATGGCGTCGACGATGCGTTCGTGTTTCATGCGCGCCTCAAAGAGACGTAAGCACAGTATGGGGCCCCCGGGGAAGGGGTCAAGCCTGCCGGGTCTGCGGGAATATTCGATAGGGTTACCGCGGGCTTGGAACGTAGATAAAGAAGGAGAAGAAGGAAGAAGTTTTTAGTCAGTAAAAGTCTAACATACCATCCCGCTCCACTCTCAGCAAGAGAAGGGCATCACCAATCCTTGGATTGAAAATTTAGAAACTATTGGACCAAGATAGGCGTCTATCTAAGATTGGTTTCTCGGATAGTGGAAAGGTTATTAAATTCATGCAAGGGTACATGTGAAACAGGTCAGGCACCACTAAAGGTGTTGGATTTGGGCAATTAGTTTTATCTACATACACCTGAATTTTGCTTAATCGCCTAGCAGATTCACGTATTCAAACAACATGTACATTACCTGGCGGTAAATATCACACATTGGCAATGATCGCATTACAGAATATAAGCAAATTTTGATGTCATTCAATTATTAGTTTTGTTCAGGACTAGAACTACTTTCTATATTAAAGGGCATGCAATGTTTACCACCCGGTATTCTAACTTTTTTTCTTTGTTTCAACTCTAGTTACAGGGGTCCTGTCATCTAAGATTCTTGCAGGCAATTAAAATTTGTGGAACATATGATGTTGTACCTGTAAATCAGTGATGTGCGCTATCACGTGTGTCAACAAAGCATAACTAGCTATGTTGAATGGTACTCCCAGTCCCATATCTGCGCTTCTTTGATACAGCAAACATGACAGTTTTCCATTGGCCACATAAAACTGTGCCAAACAATGGCAGGGTGGCAACGCCATTTTGCTTAAGTCTGATGGGTTCCATGCACACATAAGCATTCTTCTATCAGCAGGGTTTTTCCTGTACAATAAACAAATTTTTGGATAGAATTGTTGAAGTAGACAGACATTACAGGCTTATCATAAAATGTCTCTTTATAATAATAATAATTTTTATAACAATAATTTATTTCAAAACTTTGGTTTACATTCTCTGAACAGTGACCGAAGTCACCTTTTAAGCAAAAATGCCTGACAGGTGACTCCACTCTTCCATAGCTACTACATATACATTTTATTTATAATACTTATAATAATAGGAATCAACAGAAATAGCAAACATGATGCTAATATATATGTGTTTGTGTGTGTGTGCGTGTGTTTGTGTGTGTGTGTGTGTGCGTGTGTGTGTGCGTGCGTGTGTGTGTTGATAATACAAGTTATTTTATGCGTTTGAGTAACATCTCCGTTTCCTCATAGTCTAAAGGCATTAAGAAATTGGTAATAGTATTTTTGAGTTCATATGATGACTTGTTGTATATTTTTAAAATTGTGTTTAATTCATTGTATAAATAGGTAGAGCGGCTATAAAATTGTTTTGTTGCAAAAGTTGTTCTAATACGAATAGGAGGAAAAATATCTTTTCTTCTAACTCTTATTTTGCTTGGGTCGTAAGGGGTGAGCTTCTTACTAATACCGTGTTGAGAATGTACAATCTCCTCACTGACATGACTTGACTGAGAGTGTATAAAGATTTTGTTGGGAATCTTCTAGGTTTAAAAAAATTCAATAAGGAACGTTGTGCACATTCAACCACTATCATTTTTGTTTTATCTGTTCCTCCCCAGATCGGTATGCAGTAAGCTAAAATTGACTGAGCCAACGAAATATAAATTTCCTTTAGGACATTTCTCGAAGAGCCTTGATCAACCAACCACTGTCCAGGCAACAGGTGTCTCAGGGTTTTAAAGATCCAGATCAGTTTCCTGACTCTGGTGGAGACTAGTTCAATGTGAGAGTGCCAGGACAGCCGCTGATCAACCAGAACTCCAAGATATTTTATTTTGTCAATTTTATTAATTGCAGGACAGTCACAATTAGGATTAAGATTGCAAGAGTGGATGATAACTTTAAAATCAGTGTTAGGTTGAGTGCGGTTTTGAAGGCTATAACATATTTAACGTATTTAAAGTCAGCAAATGATCCTCTAACCAGTTGTTGACTAGATACAGGCCCCTCTCTGCATACTCCTTTACATTAACCCAGTCTTTTCCAGTAAAAACTAAAACTGTATCATCGGCATAGGAGAAGATTTGAGCATTGTTGAGTTTCAGATAATATTTCTTAATAGATTCAGTTCATATTAACCCTAAGTACATTTATTTTGGTAGTATTTTATGGGTTCCGAAAAAATACTAGTGGGTTCGTCGCAACTTAAGTTATCAATAATATAATACAAAAATCAAAGTCAACTGATGACGTCTTAAAACACAAGTCATAACATCAGAAATTTTAGGGAGGCCTATGTCCACAAATTGTTTTCTTCAGCATTAATTATTATAATGAATGTTTTAAGAACCACTTCTATGAATTATTTTAGATTTCTTCAATTGTATTATTTATGTGTAAAATAATATATTTACCTCAATGTATCAATAATATTTTTGATTTGATCTATACCCTGACCAGTGTAGTCCGTGTTAGCATCTACATATTGTGCACCACTGTGTCTCCATTGAAAGCCATAAACTGGACCTAAATCACCTAAAAATATCAAGCACAGATTATAGTTAATACCTAAAAGTAAGTTCTCTCCTTTCTTACAATGACATTGGTTCAGGTTGACACACAAGTACACATCTAACAAGCACATAAATCATTGTTGAAACACACCTTAATGTAATATTATGATTATGCCACTGAGTGTGTAATTAAATGAGAGTGTTGATTAAGAACTATGGTGTCTGCACTTAGTGGATTTATTTTAACCCACATTAACTCAGAACCAGGACTGGAAATGGAACTCACTAATTGTACTTTTTATATTGTTTTTAATTGCACTGCAGCTGCATTGCCGCAGGATCAGTACAAATAAGGATATAAGAAAAAGTTTGTATGTAAATAAAAGTTTGAGTTCATTCAAAAAGGGCCTGATGATTGTTAGATGAAGTTTTACCTAGATGGTGATTGAGTTTAATACAGTAAGAAATAAATATTACTGAGTACCTTCTTCACGATCATGGAAGCCCAAGTTATCCAGAAAAGCACGGGATCCATTGGCATCCCAAATGTGAACACCCTTGGCTGCAAGTGCTTTAGCATCAGTAGAGCCAGAAAGCATCCAAAGTAATTCTTGAAGGACACCCTTCAAGAAAACTCTTTTTGTAGTAAGTAATGGCAAAGTGTCATCAGCTAAAGAATATCTTTGCATGGCACCAAAAATAGAGAGAGTGCCCACACCTGTTCTGTCAACACGCTTGTCTCCTGCAACAATTCATAACATAGTTAATCTGCAAGTTAAATAAATTTCAGTCTTTAGTTTCTAGAACAAGTTTTAAGTGTTTTGGAGGTTCGAAAAATTAACATAGACCAAGTGGTACATCGCAAAAACATACCATTTTCTAATACTTTTTTAATAATGTCGAGGTATTGATATTCCTCATGTCTTGAGTCTTCTTTTCTTTCACCAACCATAGTTCAAATGTATAGAAAGAAATATTTGACTTATACAACTAATTCACATTTAACTATTTTAAACGGTAAACAATTCAAGTTGTTAGTCAAATTTATTTTCTCTTGCGTTAAACAGGTAATTTTTGCATTTGCAATATTTACTTAAATTAAATTTCTATGAAGCTGGAAAAACACATTTTAGGCGCGTAAATCGTATAGCAGTTGACGTTAAGAAAAAGACTATACCATACTGCCTAGTCTTTGGATTTCCTGTATTGAAGTTAATTAATATTTAATGCAGTCAAATTATTAAAAATTTAACGAATTTTTTTTAAATATGTAGTTGGCTGCAATGCTAGATGCAGCCATCACTAAGCAGAAGCCCCTGGATATCAACTTTGATCTTTTGTCGCGGATAAAGACGAGCTATGAGAATTGACGAGGATCTACCCCTTGTAGTAAAAGTTTTAAATTTTTTAAATTTAATGATGCGAACGGCCTCATTCTATGATCGCACCGCTCATTATCGATAGGGAGTTCATCCTGACACCGCGGAATTAACAGGTGCGCAAATTCATATTAAATTTTCAATCGCGTCCTGGCGAGTTTTTTTAAAAGAGATTATAGTATAGGGCTCTTCACAGAGAGCGTGAAACGTGAATATATATATAGGCATGCGAGGCCCACCTTATATATTCCGTTAAACGGCTAATGTGTTGGCTGGGATTGTTGTTAAAAGTCGTAGGGTGTTCCGCCCTTGAAATTTTGGGATGGGATTTACAGACTAAGTGGTCAGATTCAACTTTGGAAACTCGTCGACTCCAGCTCGATTGTCAAGTTCCTCCAAGTATCAAAACTTCGGACTGTGTATGTTGCCAGGGATGACGTACGGTAACAGTATTAAGACGTGATACTTGGCTGATTATTGCCTAATAAGAAGCTCAAGTCTTGTAATGGAGAGGTATGCTTTGAATGCTTCTTCATGATAAAATGAGAAATGCAAAATTACGTAGGAAAACTGTAGTAATTGATAAAACAAGACGGATTTGCAAGCTAAAGTAGCTGTGGGCGAGGAAGAACTGACCACCGATAGGGTTCTTCAATAGCGCAGTAAAGCGCAACCTCCTTTTCGATGGTGATGTGTTCAAGGCGGCGATAGGCCGATGGAATCAGGCTCTGTCAGCCTATTAGGCAACCACAGCAAGACAAACAAAAACAATTTATTATTATTATTTGCGTTGGGGTTAAATTTCTGTCTGCTTCTTTGTAAGTAAACCAATTACATAACCATAGACTCGTTGATGGTTGCCACTAGCAATTTGTAAATAAAAATGTCAATACAAACATCTATTATTTTGTTGCTAATCTGTAATTTTACAACTGCTTGATTATATTGACTTACTTATTTATAAAAAAATTAAAGAAATAGTGCTCTATAGTGGCACTCACAATTACCCAGCCCGTAAGTATCTTTTCAATTCCTTGCAACCAAAGAGATAAAGTTTAAAGAGACAAAGAGTAATAGTTAAATGTCTTTGCTTGCAACAAACGCAACGAACGTTTTATTCGTATACGTCGAACTTTGGACCTGTCCCCAATGATATTGTAACTAAATGAGGTTGATGTCGCACTAGTCCCTAATAATTAAGGCTTTCTAATTAAGACAATAATTGTCATAATTTTATTAAGCGCTATCCTTTCCTATATGTTGTACTATCTGTTCCATTTATTGTTGCTACCATGAATACGTCAGAGGTAAAGAAGCATAATAATAATATGTTGTAGTAGAGGAACTAAATCTGATTACGGTGGAGTATAAATATAATTATCTAATATTTTAGTAAAGCATCATTGCCTGCTCCTAATAAATGTTTTCATCTTATTTCACACATACGTTAACGGTCAACAAATATAACTGTATATTATATTTTTACCATTATACTGTGGCCAGTTGATTGTATTGGCGAGGTGACAACTGTAGAAAGCGCTCCTCGTCGCGAGGCGTCGATCAATCGAGTAACTTAGATAAAGATTTGCAAAACAGGTATCTATCAGTCGGGAAAATAGAAACCTTCAATATAATTACAGACGTTATTCATCATCATCATCATCATTTCAGCCATCTGAAGTCCACTGCTGAACATAGGCCTTCCCAATTGCTTTCCACGTAGATCGATTCTTTGCCGCCTGCATCCACCGGCTCCCCGCCGCCCTGACCAGATCATCGGTCCATCGCGTTGGGGGCCGCCCTCTACTACGTTTGCTGATTCGTGGTCGCCATTCAAGAACCTTAACGCCCCATCGGTCGTCGGTTCTTCGAGCTATGTGCCCCGCCCACTGCCACTTTAGCCTGCAAACGCGCTTCGCTATGTCGGTCACTCTGGTTCTCCTACGGATTTCCTCATTTCTGATTCTATCACGTAGGGACACTCCGAGCATAGCTCTCTCCATTGCACGCTGAGCGACTTTGAGCTTCCTTATGAGGCTCATAGTCAGGCACCACGTCTCAGTCCCACACGTCATCGCTGGCAACACACACTGGTCGAAGACTTTCGTCTTGAGACACTGAGGTACTTTGGACGAGAAGATTTTGCGTAGTTTCCCGAACGCTATTGGTTTATTCTTATTACTTACATTTAGCCAAGCCAAGCATTTCAGCTGGTTGACGTTGGGTCGTATAGGGAAGATAAATTGGCAAAGAACAGGTGCCAATGGCAGTACCAGTTGTTGCGCTCCTAGATTTAAGTGACGTTCACAAGAGCTCCGGAACGAAGCCAAGCTTGAATAAATTAATTTGAATTGGCTAGTTGTAGAGTCAGATAGACAAAGCAGAAATAATAATTCAGGAAAAGGTTATTTTCGGCGGCTAATAACATTTTACAGTTGACAATTTATTTGGCGCGATGGACAATAGGCACCTTCCTTTGCTCCCAAGAGTCGTAGGTTCAATTCCCACTCAAGACAGATAGGTCTGGTCAAATCATTAATTTATTCTTTGGTCTCCTGGGCGTAGGTATGTTTATTTTGTATTGTAAGTAGGTTCTTTTTGTACCTACTTATATCTGTTTACAAAAAGGAAGGATTCACTAAATACAACAAATTGTACGGATTAAAATCGCGGTTTAACAAATATTCATTATTGCAATGTGTTAGTGTAGGTAAATTCAATTTTCCGGCCGCGCCTGGGGGTCTTAGGCGGCGGGGGCAGGGGGCCCCTTCCGTCTAGCTATAGACCCCCCAGAAATCGGCCAGTCACGTCATGGCCGCAAAAAGAGGTAGGATGGGCGCGACACACTGCGCCTCTCTGATGAGGTCCTCCCGATTCTGATCCGGGGGACGTTGGCCGCGGGCGGGGTGCCAGAAACTACAAAATCCCTGGTGCTGGCCCCCCGCCCCTTCTTCAACAGCGGTGGGCGTCGTCGGGAGATATTTAGTGGGTAGGACTGCGGCGGTCGCGTCTGCCGCAGTGAGCCCCACACCCCCTCCCGGTCTCCCCCTTTTTGCCGGGAGACAGTGCGTAAATGCATTTTGTTACCGACGTAAATAAAAAAAAAAAAAAAAGAAGGTAAATTCAATTTGTAACTTCTTCCTGAAGAGCATCTCCATACGCACTTCCTGTTCCTTTCTTTATTTTGTCTAAGATTGTACCTGTTAGACAACGGCCATTTTTGTTGCAACTTACGTGCCACGGACAATTCTGCGCGTGATCCGGTAAAAAAATATTTAGAAGTTAATTTAATCTAATTTACAGCTAAAAAGGTGCGGTGGGAAAATCAGGCGTGTCATAATTGAGATGTTCGACAATACATAAATAATACTTTAATCTTGTATTGACAATACATAGTACTTTTTTTATTGAATAAATATTTTTCTTTATCTCAGCCCATTAACGTCCCACTATTGAGCACGAGCCTCCTCTCACATACCAAGGTGCGAGGGTATTGGGTCATACTCCACCACGCTGACCCAGTGCGGATTGGCAGAGGCAGGTGTATCCTGTTGTTAGAATTTTTTTCAAGCCGCCTAGTTAGGCCTCTAACATGGCTTAACGACTACCACATTTAGTGATAACCGGGACCAACGAATTAATGTGCCTTCCGAAGCGCGGAAGTGCTTGATATCAAATGCCAGTCAAACGGTCACCCATCGCTCACCCATCGCGCTTCTCATAAGAAAGTAAGAAAAATATACGAGAAATTTTTTCTTACTTTCTTATAAATAAGAGCTTACTTGCTCAGATGATGGGCTGGCTAATGGAATACCTAAACGTCCAGATATCGGTTCTGTTGAATTTGGTGACAAGATTGTATACAATTTTCAAGGTGTGGATATTGGCATATAATTAGGTTGGTAGTTAGTAGGGCTACTAGGGCAGGTGGAGGGAAGAGGTGCCTGGTGGGTGAGGTGATGCAGGAGGCTCGAGATCGCCCGCTTATTGGGGAGGTAAATGTTCAGTAATGGACTTCTAAAAGCTGAGATGATGACGATTATATATATTTTAATAATATCTTATATTTTCTTATATAAAAAAATGAAAATGGCAGAAAATACTACTTTGTCATAAACTAATTACATTCAATGTTTTTTTTTATTTAGACGGTTAATTACTTAGATAGACACGCGGAAGATCACTAGTCATAATTAAGATCACGTAACATACCTAAGACTACGTTCGTCTACTAGATAAGAAGATACTTGGTTTTTCAGCGGTCATATTTTAAATACAAATAGTAGATGGATGGATAAATAATGGAGGACATAAACCCTTCGTATTAGTAATTTAGGTAGTATTTTCAGTTAAAAAAAAACTAGTTGACTTGTTGCTATTTTATTGCACATGTCATACTATTAGTACCTACATTGAGACTAATACTATAGACTAGACTATAATATATTTTGAAGCGCTTGTTGCTTTGCGGTGCACGGAAACGATCATCAAAGTACAGGGTTTACAGAGGTCAGTCCTTGGATGGGTGAACGTTTGTGTGGCATTTGATATCAAGCGCTTCCGTGCTTCGGAAGGCACGTTAATTCGTTGGTCCCGGTTATCATTAAATAATTTATAATAAATAGAATATTATTTTAATATTAATGAACCAATAAAATGTTAACCCAGTCAGACCTTCAGTCCCACAACTAGAATCTGGTCTCTTACATACGAATGTGAGAAAGATAGGGGGTAAACTCCACCACGAGGCCCCAGTGCCGATTGTTAAAGGCAGGCGTCCTAACGGTTGAAACTTTTCAAGCCGCCCAATAAGGCTTCCTTGCTTCGGAAGGCACGTTAAGCCGTTGGTCCCGGTTATCACTAAATGTGGTAGTCGTTAAGCCATGTTAGAGGCCTAATGGGTGGCTTGAAAAATTCTAACAGCAGGACGCCATACACCTGCCTCCGCCAATCCGCACTGGGTCAGCGTGGTAGAGTATGACCCAATACCCTCACACCTTGATATGTGAGAGGAGGCTCGTACTCAGTAGTGGGACGTAAATGGGCTGTGATGAAGATGATAATATATTTCTCTTTACAGAAATAATAGCACAACAATGCCTGCCCACGAAGCGCCTTGTGTAGAGTTGGGAAGCGTTCCCCATACTCCAACCTTCGCTGACTCTCCATCACTTTCTGAAATATCTAGCGCAAGCTCTCCGGAGCCTCAGAATGTCATAGCTTCTCCACTATTCAGGTACCTTTTTTATTTCGGATGGAAAATCATCAAATCACTGTCTCCCACTTTAGGTGGAGCGGAAGAGTGTATAGTAGGCGGCACGAAAGTCTAGCGCTGACCGTTTATGCGCAGTAGTCGAAAATAAGGAATCGCAAGGGAGAGAAAGGGTGTGCGTAAGCGCTCATTGGCTCTCCAGTCGTACTCTCTCACTCACTCTATGCGCAGCTATTCCTTCCAAATTTTGTTTATCGCTAGACTTACGTACCGCTACCTATAACAGACTTCCTTCATCGAGGCCGCCGTAACCCTTATACCTGATATACCCTTATACCCTTAAACAGTCCTGTAACACTATTGTTAGCTGCTCTAATTTATTCATTGTTTTGCTCAGCTTTGATCTACTAATTAGTGATTGAAACGAAAGTAGTTAGTACCGGTAATTATAATTACCGTTATTTATGCGGCGTGCGGCTAGGGCGATTATTTCGTATTTAATATGAGTCTTATTCGCAATTAAGTTTAATGAGACCCTCATTATTATCATCTGAGTTATTTTAATTTTGAAAATATTTGTACTAAACAAATCTACGAATTTTTATAGTAATGTAGTGGGTACTTAATAGTGCAGGTACCACGTTGTCGTAGTTATCGTACATCGCATTTTATTTTATTTTATTGGGGAGAGCACAATTATTACACAACCTCTCTTGAGGACCTTACTTACTTACTTTTACTTTACTTTTTACTTTACTTTTTATTTTACTTTTTATTTTACTTTTTACTTTACTTTTTACTTTACTTTTTACTTTACTTTTTACTTTACTTTTTACTTTACTTTTTTACTTTACTTTACTTTTTACTTTACTATATATACCTACTAGATACTATTGCTATTGACATATTTATTCTTTCTGTAGAGCTCTAGCAATGCCGCCGCCAGAGCCCGAACAGCCACCAGGCCAAGAAGAGCTGGAACGTCGCCTGCCAGGGTACAGGCGCATCGTGATACCCAGGGAATTAACTCTTATTGAATTATTGGTGAGTAGATTTTCGCTAGCTTTGTTTCTCGGAAAGCACGTTAAGCCGTTGGTCCAGGCAGTCACGATCATCTATGGCAGTCGTTATTAGGAAGTCAGTGCAATCTAATATTCTGACAACTGGTTTAACCAAAGAATGATGTTTCCCTTTGGGTTGTTGAGGCCAGATGGCAGTCGCTCCGTGTAATAACAGAAGTTCATCCAAATCTGGTTAGACCAGTGAGCAGACCCTGAGCTCTGAGCTTAAGTCTGGGGCAACTTGGTTAATGCTAGGATAAAAAGAATTATTGGTTAGTAGGTTTTCAGAACCAATTTTCCTCTTAAACTTGTGAGGGAATCACCGTGCTCAGTTGTATGACGGAAATGGGCTGAGATGCAAATAACCTACTTAATCGTAGATTGTTAGTTAAAATGAAGCCTAAAGCTTATTCGATTCGCAAAGAGCACGAAATAGCCATAGTCCATAGCCGTCGTCCATAGGCTACTTTCCATTAGGTGGGCCTCAAAAATACACAGAAATACATGCAAATGCACATGACAATTCAATATTACTCATGGGTACATGGCTCAGCTAATTTAATTACTTTTTTTATTAGGCATAAAAATTTTGCATAGGTACATTGACCTAAAATTGACTTAGGTGTTATAAGATGGTAACAAAAAAGCTTCCGCTTGGCTTAATGTCGCAGTCGCAACGATTCATGATTCATTCTTTGGTTTTTTATTTAGCTAAGATAATTGTAATATTACAACCATTATCTTAGCTTATTGTTAAAAACCTTGCAAACCACTTACGTGGTTGACTACTTAAATCTTGCTTAAGTAATCATAAAGAACTGCAATTACGTATCACAATACCTTATTTGCTTCCTCCTTAAATGCAAGATCTGATAAGGACTACTATATAAAATAGTTCTTATTATTACGGTTTAGTCATTCGTTGGGGCGTTGATTACGTAAAGCAGTAGTTTTTTTAGTATTCTATAATAGTTTTGAACTTTGGATAGCTATAAGAATTATACCGCTTCAAGAATGGTGATGAGGTGTCTATGCTATAGGTGGTCTATGGTATACACCCCTAGGTGTAAAAGAGTTGTGAGAACGCATCCGGCACTTCACTCATGATTATATTTGTTTGGTTCCTATTGCCTTCACAAAAAAAAACATTTAGTAGTCGGCGGCACGTAGTTTGAACAAACATGGCGCTAGGCTGCGCAGGTACAATCATAGACAAAAGAATTGACATTGATTTAATTTATATCGACATTGTGTAATAAGATTTTTTTTAATATTGTTTATTGAAATTTTGTTACCTACAGTATAGTAGTCCTTAAAAAATATAGTTTTTCTATATTCATTTTTTCGTTTGTCCTATAAGACACATCATGGAGACACATTGTATAAACCTGTGCAATTTAATTAACCTGTACCATGTGACGAATAAACTATATTACTACTATTAAGAAAACAATATAATGTAACGAACCGCATGAGCGAATATAGCCAATAGTCACGTGTCACCCACCCGATAATTTGTTACTCGCGGTAATTATTCAAGTTATGTGCCGCGAATGTAATAATGGAATGTTTAATTTGCTGTGTATGTACCTTAGAAACAATGCAGTGGCGTCCGCACAGACGAGGAAGTGCTCCGTATCCGAGAAGCCAAGCTCAGGGTGGTGGCGGAGCGCGTGGGCCTAAGAAGGCTGCATGTGCTGGCACCGCGGCTGCGCTCCTTAACCCTGGACGGGAGTGCGCTGTCATCCTTACGGGACTTAGGAATTGGATTAGTTCATTTAAAAGTAAGGATGCCTTTAAAATCATATAAAATGTTAATATTTAAACTTTCATCATCTCAGCCATTAGAAATACACTGCTGAACATGGGCCTCTCTAATTGAATTCCACACCGATACGGGGTCACAATTCAAGAACCCTAACGACCCATTGATCTTCGGTTCCAGTTCAGACTAGAAAATTGTATTATCATTTTTATTTTAAACAAATACCAAAAAATAATAAGGCATCTGTTATTTGCCACCTGCAGTTTCGGTAAAAAGGACACCTTTCTGGCAGACAGAGTCACATATAAATCTCGCGTTGCCGAAATTCGTTGCTGCATTCAAAACTGTTACTACTGTTCTTTCATACATCACACATAGCTCCTACAGATAGCTGAGTAAGACAGTGATAAAACCCTGTATATTGGTGGATAACATGTCACTCTATTTTCAAATGAATAATTTATTAAATTTCAAGGTATTGAGTGTTAATCGATGTGGCCTGACGTGTCTGGACGGTGTTTGGGGTCTAGGAGCGTTGTGCGAACTTCACGCAGCTGGAAATCGTCTTCACGACTTGCAGCCGTTAGCAGCACTGCAAAAGCTGCATACTCTTAATTTGGCCGAGTAAGTCAATATCTACTTTATTTTAATTTTAACCTAACATAGGCACGGATGCGCATTTACCGCTTCTAAAGTCCCATTTGCTATTGGTCTTCGATGTACACTTATGATCACCAATTGGGACTTTTGGCTCATTCCAAGTCTTTATAATGTCGACCCCAATCGGAGAGTTTTGCAAGAGCGCTTTCAATTTTGAACATACTTTTCATGTAGGATTATAATAAAGGGATCCCCTACAAAAGTCCTGATTCCCCACCAAAAAATACTACTCGTGTATCAAATACTAATGAACTTAACAAGAATTAATTAAAAAGAAACATTAAATACAACCCACTACTATATGCCATTAAGTCTGGTCTAACGTTTATTTTGATAGCAATCCAATACAAGACACCAACCGCATTTGGACACTGGGCGTGTGTGGTTCCCTCCGCCGGCTCGTATTGGGTGGAACTCCAGCGGCTGATACAGGACATTACCGCGCTCGAGTCGCTGCTTCATTGCCAATGCTTATTTATCTTGACGATCTTCCATTGCACGTGGATATTGAATGTAAGTTCATTACTTGTGAATATAACTAGGTCATATTTTAGCATTATCCCGGTTGCCCTAGACTTCAACTTAGGGCCCAGGGTCTGCTCACTGGCTAAATTTCAGTTATTCCATGGAGCGACTGCCACCTGACCTCCTCGACCTAAAGGGGAACATCATTCTATGGTGAAACCAGCTGTCAGGATGTTAGAAGGTACTTACTTCCTAATAACGACTGCCATACATGTTCATGACAGCCGGGACCAACGGCTTAACGTGCTTTACGAGGCACGGAGCAAGTGGTAGTTACGCATATAACTTCGAGAAGTCATGGGTGCCCCACGGGTTTGGACTTTGGACACTAGTCTCTCTGAATTAGAAGTCTATGTATCTCGCCACTGGGCTACCGTCGCTGTATGATTAAACTCGTTATTTAATTTAATTATATCTGAAAATGCTCCGTGTTGTTGAGTATGACCTAACTAAATCCCTGTCAACTTAATTCGTGAAAGCACGCCCATGCACAGGTTGAGACTTGAGGTACAGATAAGGAGTCTTAGTTTAATGCAAAACAACTACGAGTTTCACTATCACACACCAGTCACACCACTACTTTTATCTTTTGTTTTCAAGTGCTCTTAAAGTACTCAGGACGAAATAAAAAAAAAATTAGATTAAGAATTTTATTAGCGCCCAATGGTGTACTAATTGTTTTACAATAGATTTTTCTCTATATATTCTTTGTCGTTCAAGAGGAATATTTTTATACCATTCTATTGCTGTCACATCAATTGTTACAGATGACACCGATGAGTTTTCTGCCTACAATTCTGACTCAGAAGGTGACGAGGAGTCGGCGCAGCTAACCTTATCTTCTTTGGAGAATCGACCAGCTGAACCAGAACCAGGCCCTTCGGATCAGTTTCCGGTATGGTGTATTCATTATTCTAGAAAAAAAACAAAAAAACAAATCAATGCTCATACATGGAACGTAAATTCCGTAGCAAATCCTATTTAAATTGTGAAGTGAAACTTTTTTGTCATTATATTTGCCCCGACATTCGATACTATACAGTGAGTCGTGTATTTTGTAGTCACGGGGAGACTGACAGGTGTCTCCGTAAACGAAGCTGCAGATTTTAAATATATATTTAATTATTACACTATCAACTATTGCAAACGTCTGTAGTCACACAAAACAAGCTTACTACGTCATAAGATCTTGCAATGATTGTATAGCTTTGGATTAACAAAGCCACAGCATACAAAAACCAAAAGCTTTTTAGAAAGAAGTCTTTGTAACTTTTGTGACCTACATACTTATTTTTGTTTCAGACAACGTCATCAAGTGGTGCAGACGGGGAAGGTCATGGGGACACCTGTAGAGTGCCACTAGCTTCGCTCAGTCGGTCAAGAAGACCAGCGACTACAGAGGGTGCTGGATCGAGGCCACCCAGGCCGGATATGCCCCACAGACCGCGAACTGCACAAGAGCGACCGACGATTGGCGCTCCATCCCGTTTGCAGATATTAAATACGCTGATGGGTATGCCCCATATTTTTTATATTTAAATTTAAAATCTGCTGAGTTGGTACAGTTCTTAAGGTTCATGAATTAAGTTGATAGAGAACTGTAAATCTATATTCATATTATTTCACTGCTTCGCATAATCCAGTTTGACATAGTTCCTGTTAGTCACGCAGACGAAGCAGCAGGACGGTTCTAGTATATTGCTGATGAAATGACAATATTACAAACTTACGCTTAACCTCAACACCGTTGAGAACGTGTCACATGTCCCTAGTGGCCATGGTAGATTCTTTTAAACCCCAATAGTCTTGCAACTCTTCAGCAATGGGTTATTACGAAACATTTTTGATGAGCATCGGAAAGGACCCATAGTTCGCATAAACCTTAGACAAAATTTTATCTCAAAGGCAACATATTGGGTTCTTCTCTTCGCTTGTCTTTCTAATGTTCAAGTCTGCATTCGAGTCCGCAATCCGAGATTTTCTGCTTAATTTTTTTTTGTTCCGCCTCCATTATAAAAATCCGATGATGTGGCATATTTCCTGTTATTAGATGAGGAGTGGCGATGCAGTGGCAGTGGGTTGACTTCTGGAGGAGCGGTGTGCGGGAACTTAGCGCGCGCTCTGCGGCGACCAATCTCTGCGCGCAAAAATGCTGGTACGTCATAACGTAACGAGAGTAAAGCCATAGCTTTACCTACTTGCAAAAAATCAGCTGACTGCTTCATTGTAAATAGAATTTAATTCGGTTTCCTAATTGCAATATAAAGGAGCATTATGTTCTATTCTAATTGTTACAGTCAGCGTCCAATATCGGTACATGCCCTAACGCTTCTGGTGCTTTGGAAATGTCTCAGTAAGAGTGCACTTTTTCTTTTTAAACAAATTTTTTTTTATGACAGAGTTGTGATATTTTTATTGTATTGTAAAGAAAACATGTTCCGATTAAGTATGGAATAAAATATCCGTCAAATGATCCTCACGGCTCCGGTGACAGGCCATTATCCTTTTCATGACTTTTTCTCAGAGATGTATCTCACCGATGACGCGTGGATTTCCGATTTCTCGGGAATTTGTTCGTTTTTATCGTGTTATTTGTTTTTATTTTTAAGTGCTCTCTTACTGAGACACCCTTTATATGGCTATATGAATAGAATATATGTGTCAACACCCCTACTCTTCCCTTGGGTGTCGGCTGATTAATTTAACTATATGACGCTGAATCTACCTACTGCTAAATCAAGACAATACTCTCCTCACAATACCATTTGAGAAATCCAATACTTATCTTAATATAAGCAAAATGAAAAATTGTTTAAACATAGTGGAAGTTGCACAACAAAAAGAAAAATAGGAATGGCATCTACATACGTGGCGAAATGTATTGTCCCCATCAAACATATTGCGAAAGCAGAAGGCTTTGACGTGTTTATTCAAACTCAAGATGCGTGCTGGCTAATTTAAATTTTTGTCTCGTTAATCACGTAATACTAGCTTACCCGAGGTCAGAAAAATTTAAAAAGGTCTTATGGGAGCTCAGCTGTGTCAGAGCTAAGAACAAAGGTATTTGTGTGCAAGTTTTAGGGACCCAAAATAATTACCACCATCGTCTTCCAAGCGTTATTCCGGTATTCCGACTTGCGATAAAAATATATTATAAAGTTGCTATTAAGAAATATATTTCTTCTCATAAGCTTTGATTATAATGGCAAATCAATTAAATCTCCTTGACAAATATAGAGGCTTTTCTTTAGGTATAATGTTACGATTTTGACATGATACGAGCTATCATACGTTTTATATAACGAATACAACTGTAACTTCCTCATGGACATTATATATTTTTTTCATAATAAAAAAAAGATACATTATTGCACTATTACACGTTTTGTATTTTGGTATATTTTCAAAATATATTTTTATTATTCCTAGGCGTCGTTACACTGTGATGACAATTAATTATTTAGTTCACAATGTCCAATTAAGTTTCCATTAGTTGACACCTACATTCAAGTATTTGTAGTCCAAAGCAGTCATTGTAAATGTGGCCCTTAAATTTATGTTCCTAATATCATAAGTCTTGCGGCGGGCGAAGACGATATGTACCTTTGAAATATCACAGAATTGGAGACGGAGAAAGAGCTGGTGACTCAAGCCATGGAAGAGGCAGCTCGAGCATTGGCTGATGAAATCCCCAGGGCGCCGAGACTAGAAGACTGGGCTCGTTTTAGAGAGGAAACTGGGTGAGAGATTTGTCTACCCTTCATGAGTTCAAAATTTAGTAAATCGTTTCTCTTTTAGACCATTTGGCTTTAGAATTATTTGTAGGCCCATGGGATTTTCAAAGTCGCGGGTCTTTTAAGTGGGTCGTGAAAAGGCCTGAATGCAGGCCGTCAGTATGAAGCGCTCATTGTCACCTTCACATGAAGTACAAATTCCAAATAGCAAAAACGGATATACCATAGTACCTATACATTATTTAGGATAATAAATCTTTATTTTACATAAAGATGAGCTCTTAATGTGTTTGTTTTTAATGTTGCTTTCACCATCCAAATTTTTTATTTTGTTGGCTCATATAGTATTTCTGAATTGTTTTCTCTTCCAAAGGAAAAACGTTAATGTCTAAACCATGTTTTCTACATCAAATAACTCAAAAAAAGAACGTGGGCTCACACAACATATTTAAAATTAAAAGGGAAACTCGAAGACCTAATATTATATGGACTTCTTGAGAGAATTTGAAAAGAGATGTTGCAATGTTTTGTTACATTTACCAGCAAGTGATGGAATTAAAAATATATTTGTAACAATTCCCGCGCAACTATAGATAAGATATTTTTAATCCATCACTTGCTTACAATGAATTTCCGCAAAGTACCTAACGCCAGAGTCAATAAATTATTTATTTACCAACACTCATATACGTTCACCAACAATGAAATAATCCACCGTTATTACATATAAATGTTCAAGATATCACAAATTTTAGAAATAAAAGAAAACTGCAGACATTAAGCCTACATTTCCCGGCTTGAAGGCTCTTCCTGGCCCTGGTCCCACATCTTTACTTAGGATTCAATCTCAAGGGGTTAAGGGGAGGGCATCTCATTTACCATTTATCATCGTTATCACCACTCAATTTCATTAACTATGATTTAAATATAATTAATACATTTATAACTTGACACTGGCTAAATGTGCTTAAACACACGAAACAATTATTTAAAAGAAAAAAACCTTTGTCGTTTATGTGGTGTCTTAGATCTTAGCAAACATATAATATAGGTACTTATTTTAAAATTAGTAAAATATTAAAAAAACTAGTGGTTTTTAAAATAATTGCTCCAAAGTTTATTTCATAATCATTATTATCCTTTGGTACGAAATCCTGAAATGATGTTTATCCAACTCACACTTGCCCGTTTTTTCGTAGACTTTATTCAGTTGGGTGATTTTGAAATATAAAATCAACGCCAGCTTGTTAGTAAACTGCCTAAGAGTATGTTTCTTAATTTTTTTTTTGCTTATGAGTGATCTAACGGCCTTAACGGGCCTACCGTTAATAAACGAGTTTTGAGGTCAAGATTTTGGTTTCGAAATTTTGCAAGAATTGCGATAGTGCCTTTTTCAAAATGTTGCTATACTACCTACTGATTTATTTATTTCTTTTCAAGGATTGAAATCAACATTGATTTTGATGAACGGCCAAGAGACGCTGATCCCACAAAAGTACTGGAAAAGTTAGAGAGAATAGAGAGAGAAACAATGGAGCGGTTTAAACAGGAAGAAAGTGGTCGTGAGAACCCTGAACTTCTTAATCATGCTGGTAACGTGATGCCCATCGAGAATGAGTTCGATTTATGGAGAACAATGCGATTGGAGCAGTTGACACAACCGAGTGTCGATTTAGATGTAGAATCGTTGTTCAACGGCATCGGTGACGTGCGTCCGTTGTCAAGGGATACGTTTAGAGGCAACGCTGAATATCAGCCAGAGTAGGTTATATCAGCCGTTTATTTTGGGTTTATAATGGTGAAATGGCGATTTGAATGTAGAAAGTCGGCATTAGAATGTAATGCATGAGAATCAGATATCATAATAAATGTTCTAGGACATCTTAAACAGCGTGTTCTAGCTCAAAAACAAAGCAAAACATGTATTATGAGTACTTCTAGACAAGTGTATACTTACACACATTGATATCACCAAGAACATTAGATTGCAGAAATATCGTCACAACAGTGACGCCAGAAAGCAAACTTATTAGGCGTTAGGAATTAATGACTGATGTCTCAAGGTACTAGGTGCAAAAGCTATCTGAATTTGCTTAAAATGGTACGGTTTAATTAGGTATGGAAAAGCATCAGTTTCTCGTCAGATGACGTCTCTTTCGGTTTTTTACTTAGTGAAATGACAAAAAACAAGAACCTCATTAGTTCAAGTTCAAGTAACAGAATACTCATTACACACAAATATTCGAATCCAAAACATAAAAAGCTTAGCTTACGGAGTAACTTAAGGTCTTTTCTATAAATATCTGTGTGTGGTAAACAGTCTTTTTTTTTATGCGTGCAAGCGTATAGGTGCCCGTTTAGCTAAAATGTTTTTTGTAGCGACTAGTTCTAGACTAGACTAAATATTTAGGTCCCTATTTATAAATTACTTTACCTTATCTGATACCTTTAATGGTAGTAATAGATCTTTATTGCTCAAAATGAGATAACATTTGATCCTACATATTAAATAACGAAGTGGGTTAGTTTGGTTACGTCTTTGCTTACTTCGACCATTAAACTTCCGCAAGCAAAAGTAAAGAGATTGCGAAACAAAGAACATATTATTTTCTATATTATGATGAATGATTGTTGATTATTGGATGTGGGCACAAGTTTTACGTGCCTTTGAATGACGACACACCGTTATGAGTTGTGAAACGCAGAATTGTCTTGTGCCAACTAGTTGTCTTGTTCTCAAACAATAAAAAGCAAAATCTAATAGCTATGCACGTTGCACATAAACTTATAGCACATAGACTTTCCAATAGGAGAGAGTTGTTATTTTTATTAGAGAAATGTTTTACTATTTTCAAATCTATATAATAGTTTTTATCTAATTGCTTGTTCTTATTACTCATTATAAATTATATTATTAAAAAGATATATTATTATATATTTGTCATTAAAATATCAGAATGTATTGAGTATTGAATAAATAGGTCAATGGTAAATGGAAATTATAAAAGGAATTTGTGGTGTAACTTGTGTAATAATTTTGTTGTATGACGGATCAGCCCCCTAGATGATCTTATTTAATAAAAAATATTTTATTTATTTAAATAAATTTAGCTATAGATATATTTTTAGTAACTTTTTCTAAATGTGTATGTTTGCTCCTGGGGTTCAGTTAGACGAAACAATTTATAAAGTGAGAGCGGTACAGGTATGTAATGATGCAGCCTGTATAAATGACGGGGATATAGTTCAAACTTAATACCTTGTAATAATGTTAAAATAAAGGTTCAATACACATGAACTGAACCAGATATTACTTATAAAGAAAAATTTTGGTGGAAAAATAATAATAATAGGTATTCGGATAGAAGTAAAAAACTATCATTTAGTTCGTTTGGGTGTAAAATAGAAAATTTATAGTACTTATATACAAGTGTCTGTACTATGCTATCGAATAGGAAATGAAAGAGAAATAACTTCAATAGGGTCCTGGAAACAAAAGCAAATGTTAAACAGCAGCAGGCTTTAATATTATGTTAATTATATTGTACAAAAAAAGAACTTATTTTTATTGTTATTTTGTGACAAACTTATCGGAACCGAAACGATACCACCGGGGCTTGTCACTTAGTCTATTACGATCGCTTAGACTTTGATAATCGTTTCTGGTTTTATTGAAGATACTAAATTTGTATTGTGTAATAACGGATAGATGGTGGATAAACAACAGTCAAATTGAAGGCGGTCGTTAGATATTTTCAATTACCTGATAAGTCGTTTATTTTATACCTTCCAACGTCAAAAAATAATTTGTAACAATACACCTATGTCAATCGAGTTATTTAGTTATGTGTGCGATGAAATCTATAATCAAAATATAATCGTTTCATTTTATTATCTTATCGTTTTATTTTTAATGCTAAGTGAGTGTAAGACACCGACTGACTAAGTTTTGGGTATTATTTTCCTTCCATCAAAATTCTACGGAGATAATGATATTTAAATTCCTTCTAATAATATTCTTACCATAACAACATTAGATTTCAATTAAATAAATATTTTTAGACATCTCACAAATCACGCACAGCGCTTTTAAACTAAGACAATTGTACTATATATGAATCAACGGGTAAACAAACCTACATAAAAACTTTTTGTTTTAAATACTCATAAGAAATAGTATATAATTAGAGAAATAGATTAGAGAAATAGATTAGAGAAATAGTATAGTATTATATGGATTCGTAATGCGCGGTTGTCAGAATTTCAAGAAAGTTTCATCTTATTTGACACTCTACAAGTCTCTGGTTAGGTCACAGTTATAATATGCCACAGTGTTGTGGAATCCACTATATAAGAAATATAACTACCAATTAGACATGGTACAGAAAAAAATTCTACGCACTGTAAATTATAAATGTTTTCGAGCCAGAGCATCTTATGCACATCTTTTAAAGAAATTTTCATTCTTGACTTTGAAATCTAGAAGGCTATTTCTTGATCAACTTTGTTTGTATAAAATAATCAGCAATAAATTTGACTGCAACAATTTGTTAAATAATATATACATATACCTTCTCATCGTCAATCACATCGTATTCGCAACATTTATGCACAAAAACTTTTTGTACCTAAGGTATGCAGGACTAGGGCTGGTGAACGGGCTCCATTACGTCGTATTATGCACTCGTATAATACCAATTTTCTAGACATTGATCTATTCTTAATATCTGAAAATAAATTTAGGGACAGGGTATTTCTGCAGCTTAAAGGTATGGATAGAAATGTGTAGTTGATAAATGTAAACTTAATTCGCCTATTTTGTAAATTTATTTCATCTATTGCATCTGTATTGTTATTTTTTATGTATTTTTTGTTTAATAATGTTATTTTTCTTTTTTAATGGACAGTTAAAATAATTATTTTGTTAATTAACGCTATTGGTTACATGTAAAATTAACTGTAAGTGTGTGATTTATATGTAAGCTTTATAGTGTAATTGTTTGTTGTTCCAAAAAAAAAAAAATATACAAATACAAATCTTTTATTGCATGTCACATGGAAGTAGGTTGTAACGATAAATATAACAACAAAAGATAGATACAATGTGACGCCCTGTAAGGGCATAGCAACATAACAAAGGACCTACTAAGTGCCTGCGTCCTAGATGACTTACAAAAATTTAAGACATTAAAGAATAACAATATACTTATTTATTTATATAGAAACACGTAGCCCAAACCAAATTAAAAACTGTATCGAATACAACAAATGAATACAAACGTAATTATGCGCACATATGTGCAATTATGTCTGTATCACGAATAATAGTAGGTATAAAATGAATGAATGAATGAACACTTTATTGTACACTAAATATAAAAAAGTAATCAAATCACATAAACAAATATATGGTACAATAGGCTGCCTTATTGCTAACAGCAATTTCTTCCAGGCAACCTTCTATACTACTATTTCGATTCGGTATAGGTATTATTTCGATTGTTAAAATCTTTCACTAGTACCTAAGTTATGGAAAAGTAAAAGTAAATAGTATCATTAGTCAAACTTTAATCAATACTCAAATCTTTCTTGAATAAGCAAGTGATGGATGATGACAATTCCCGCGCGAACATAATTTTCCGATAAGTCCAGAAACAATTCAACACGATACGTGTTTTGCCCTTGTACAAGGCATCTTCAGGTAAGATATCAGACAGCCTCCGATTATCGTTAAGGATCCATTTTTCATCACAATTAATGATACGATTAAAAATCCCCTCGTTATTGTGACTATTTTTGATTAACGTCATCGTGACGCAGCAGTCGATGCGTGTTTACTTTACTTAATTCATATGGTAACAATCTTTCAAGCATCTTCACTTTTCCAATTTGTTTTTAAATGATCCAAGACGGTTTTATCATTAACACTGAAGCCTGCAGCCAACTATGACGTAGATTGAGATGGAGCCTCTTCCACAATCATTATCTATTCCTCAGGGTCTCCGGCCGTCTACGAGGTTTGTTCTGAATGCCAAAATTTTCCAGCACAAAAGCGTTGGAATCAAAATCGGACCGTGTTTTCTTTTGCAGTATATGTGAACTTCCGAGTTCACATCATCATCCTTCGAGCTGTTTCTGCAGCGCTCGTGCTACTCGTATTTTAAATAATGCGGTATTTTAAATGTTTCATATTGAGCACATGACAGATATCATGATGTGAAAACAAAATTAAATGACGCGAAAACAAAATTAAATGACGCGAAAACAAATGAATTGTCACATTAAGAACACGAATAGATTTGACAAGCTTTAAATTGAAACAAATTTAAATTTGGAATTTCTAGCCAAACGCTGAAGTTTTGAGATCAAATTTGGATAAAATGACAATTTCATATGTAAGGACCTAAGAAATACGGAACCTAACCAATTTAAAATTTGTAATTACTGCATAGAGTGGTCTCCTGCAGTAATTACAATAGTCACTAAGTACTTTGTGCAAGTGTCGAAGTGATTAAACTTTTTTGTTTATAGTAAGCTTAGCAAAATAATTTTACTATTGTTTACGAAAAAAGCAATAATAAATAAGCTAAGTGTTTTTTTTTATTAATATAGTTTGGAAAAGTAAAATTCTACTACAAAAAACAAGCAATGTAAAATGAACTGAGGTTCATGAGGTTAGTGAGCTAACAAATCAGATTTTGGCTTCAAATGAC
Source organism: Musotima nitidalis (assembly GCA_949126915.1). NCBI lineage: Eukaryota > Metazoa > Arthropoda > Insecta > Lepidoptera > Crambidae > Musotima > Musotima nitidalis. The sequence goes on along the minus strand of OX421418.1, from coordinate 6,637,430 downwards.
AAAGTTCTCTATAAGCCAACTTTTACAAAAGTCTTTACAAAAAATACGTAAGCAGCCATAAAACTTTTTTATTTAAAAAACAGACGATGACGCCAACAAAGTGTTAGTAATTTTCGGGGAGTCAAAAAAGAAAAATTTCGCCTAAACTACGTTTATGTGGGATAGTTCCATTTTGCATAATGACGTCAAATTATGTTTCGAAAACAACAATCATCTAATTTAATTGAGGAGAATAAATAACCTGACCGGTGATGTAATTAATATACATAAAAAACAATTGACAGATCTTAGCTGGCAGCAGTGGGAAACCAGTTCATAGAAAAGACTTACGTCTTAAAATAAAAAAAATCAACAACAATATTAGAGTGCAGTCTATTATAGGAACCTTAGTTTAAAGTTTGGCAGGTCTTGCTAACGAGGACACATAAATCTAAATTCAAGGGTTAATTGTGCATCTATAACAGTATTACTTTGGTATTTTTCATTCAGATGTTCAAGAAAACCTAAGGTTTTTCAATATTATATAAACTTGTATGATAAACGAATTGAAACGAAAATCATAATTCCAAATCAACATTAGCGGCAAACGTTTAGTTTTTTTACCATTTTTATGTTAGATATTAGATTAGGTGGTACCATTTGGCGGCAAATTGACAGTAGAAGTCGTAGTAATAGAAGTTTTGTGTATTTTTTGGAATTTGAACCGTCTGTCACACACACTGTTGAATTAAAATTAATTCATTTATAAACCAGTCACGATTCGCGAGCGGCGAGTTACTCGTTAGTCAGCATCCTGCTGCCGACTCACGTGCGCGTGTAGCTAGCGAAAACTAAAAAAAAACATCGCAATGTCCACCACTGTAATATACAGATTTTTAGTAGTGAATTTACTTACTGCATTCTACAGTTCTTTGGCCTTATTGCTGTTAGCCCTTAATTATGTGAAAAGTTTCTTCGTGGGTTCATCTAATCAACTAAAGCTAGTGCCTCCGGCTAGTCTCACAGATCCTAAGTATGGAGTCCACAAGTATATCAAAGTAAACGTAAGTAAACTAGACAACTTTTCTGTTAATTTACCTACAAACAGTGAATTATTCACAAGTACTCGTTGTTTTATTTCAAGAAAAATTATCGAGAGTATTAAAATATGACTTAAAGTATTGTCTAATACCTAACTTAGTAGCTTAATCATTTTTGATCTGTAATATTTTCACCTATTCCGTTTAGAACTTTTGTAGACATAAGTATATCTACTATTCTAAAATTCTAACCGGTTTTTTTTTTATATAAAAACGATTTTAAAATTACGATTATATAATTCATATACTTTATAATTTATAAAATTAAGAGAGTACTCTATAATTTATAAAATTATATTATATCGATAAATTGAACTTCCTCGTTATAAGTGTATCATGCAAAACGAAATATTGATTGGTTACGCGTTTGGATTTTATGAAAGAAACAATAAAGTTTCACATTATTTCAACGCGCATTGATTGAAATCACTTAATAAAATTAAGAGATCTAATAGACGTGGTTAATTTAATTTAAATCTGCATACAAAGATCGGTTCTGGTTTTATTTGTCATTATGTTCAAAAATATGTAAGCGGCAAGACTTTTCAAATCAACGACAAAATATTAAGCATATTCAAAGGGGCTTAAATGTATGATCTTCTCAATATTAATTTTATGTAGGTTGGTTCCATTTTGAATAACTTCAGGTGATGGTGTCCACTTAAATTAATTGTAAAAGATTAAAGAAATCTCTAACACAAAAAATGGTTTCGTCATTTTCAGCGTGTTTAATTTGACTTACGTAGTACACTGGGTGAATATAATAAATTAGTATCGAAATATTACTTAGCGTGATTAAAATAAGTATTTAAATAGAGACTATAGAAATAAGTATACTTATTGCGTGTATATCTATGTTTTTCCTAATCAACCGCGTCCTTCTTAAAGAAACGCATTTTAGCTTGTGTATAATTATACTATAAAATTAACATCAAATATTTTTATATATTATGATGCCTTCTACAAAATTTATCAAGGTGATTCAACACCAGTCAATCTGTGGACTTCTACCTTAGAAGGTCCTCCACCTTACTTTTAATTTACAATGATTGTTTATGATTTAATCAATGCAGAGAGCAGACATGCGAAGTCAAGCTGTTCGCATCAATACATTTTCCCACAATTTTTCTTTTTTCCGCTGACCTAGATATTAGCTTGCCCTGTTTTATTGAAAACTTATAGCTGCTTGCTTGCAATAGTTGCAATTTGTCTGTACAGCATACGAAAGAGTATATTAAAACTTGGTGTAATAGAGTAGGGTAAAATAGGATAACATAGAAATCGATATTTATGTCCCTTAGAATAATAACACTATAATAATAATAATAATTATTCTAAGTTATGTCCTAAAAAAAGTATAATTGTGATAAGTTTTGTCACCATCCTTTTCACTATCCTAAATAGAATATCATAAAAATAAGTTAAATAAAAAAACTTGTAGGTATAGTTTGCCTGGTTTTTATATCTGTAGTTATTTATCTGACTTCTTTTATGTGTTTGTAATAGGATAAAGGTTTTATGAACATCTTCCTCAGCGTTATTCAGTACAAAAAACAAACACTAAGTATACCAAGGAGATTGAATATAACAATAATATGTTTAATTAGATATTTTTATTTACACATTTTTTTTGTAATATATAAAACTCCTAGGTCATATCTAACAATAACTACATAAATACATGTAAATGTTAATTTCGTGTCGTTATTGTTTCTACTTTAAAGCTTTAGGAGGTTAGCCTTCTTTGAGAAAGAGGCATACAAACATGTAAATATTTATGTTGCGTGCGTGGGTTTTGAATCCACTTTATATTCTTTAGAAGGTGTACACTGTACAGACCGGCTTACGCGCCATTTTGATTGACGTAAGAATATCTTTTATTTGTAATTTTGTGGGTTGCTAGTCGTTTTATCTATACAAATAAAAATGAATCGCTCATTATCCAAACGACTGTAGATACTACATTGAAAAACTGTAGATACAATAAAGTATTGAGTATTGTTTTTTTATTCTGTTTAGGACAAGGTTTGTATTAAAAAAAAAGATATATTGATCTTCCACCAAGCGGATGGCTGTGCTCTGGGGCCGCGGCCCAGCCGATGATGGCTGGGTGTTGTATTATAGATAGTTTTAGTCTTAAATTCATAAAAATCTTTATTAAAATGACGTACAACTTGCCAACTTTTTTTTGCCTTCCAAACAACTTACTGAGATTTTTGGCACCAACGCGAAAATTACACTCAAGGCATTGTTTAATTTTCTGAAACTGGTGTAAATTCGAGTATTTTTTTTAGCCATAACGTCTTTGACAACATAATTATACAGGTGTTTAACGAGGTATAATATCGTGAATAAGGATTTTCCGTTTTGATTCTTTCTATGGAGTTTTGGAATCAAAACCGAAAATTATTCCAAAGTAAAGTCTCCATTACTTTATTGGGATAGGACTTTGACATGGCTTTATATTATATTATAATAATAATAATAATAAATCTTTATTGTAACCATTGAGTTTTTGCAAGAACAACGTAACGTTATGTGACGTCTTAATTTGACTTTGAGTATCGAATTCTTAAGCAAATAACTTGATTCTGGCAAATACCTACTCTAAACGAGTGAGTTCAGTACCAAGAAAAAAAACTTTAATTGACACAATCAATAGACGGGTATTATTTTTAGTGGACATTTCGTTTTATTATTTATATTACAATTTAAAATCGTTATAAGTAAAACATATTTATCCTTCCTGTGCTCCATAATGAAATCTCTGCTTAGTTTGGAGCTATATGAGGACGTAGATGAAAGTGGCCCCGGGCTCTTAAAAAGGAACATGGGGATGGTTTTCAGTCTGTAAAGGTCTGACACACCCTCCCGCTTCACCTACAGCGGGCGTTCATTTGATGATTTTCAATCGGAATAAAAAAGGTGGAAATGAAATTGTCAAAGTTACTTATCTAAGTTTATCTCTCTCTCTCAATTAATAAATAAAGCAATATATAAGTATACATAGTATTTGTCAATTGAAATAGAGCGAAGTGTGTGGACCGAGGTCTTTGGTTGAAAGTGCCAACCAATTGCACCAATTCAATCGATCGATCATTATGTGAGAAGAAGTGCCTTATGGCCGTACCCATGTTGATAATAAATGACAAAATATGTTGACATACTCGTAATTCAGCGTCATTTACGCTTCTAGTGGATGTGAGTATGCCTAATACGTGTAGCAATTTCTTAAGAGTATGAGTATTTATGGCAGTTAGTTGCGACATTGCGTTTCTTCATTGTGATCATTCTATAAAAGATATGTTACTTTCAAGTGTTCACTTACACAACTTAAAATTTTGTATTCAATAATATGTCCACCTTTTTGTTCATAAAGTAAAGTTAGGCATATCTACAACGCTTAAGTATATAAAAAAAATTGCGTTTACCCAGTTACAAGTAAGAGATATATTAATAATACATAAATCATAGTAAATAAGAATGAGTGGTGGCAACGATGATAAATGATAAATGAGATGCCCTCTCTAAACCCCTTGAGTCCTCAATAAAGATGTGGGACTATACTAAGATCTGACATGGAAATCTTGAGAGAATTTTCAAAGTTATATTGCACTGGTTTTGTTTCATTTACCAATACTCGTGTACGTTCACAAACCTTTAACGGTTAATAATTTACCGTTATTACAACTTAATGTTGAAAATATCACATATCTTAGAAATGAATAGATCTGCAGATATGTTGCATCACTTTCCCGCCAAGAAGTCCTAAATAACCGTAAAACCCAATTTTTTCTTTTTTTTTAATTTTGCTTCAAGGTCAGCACGTGACATCTATATCATTGTGACAATTCTTGCTCACCTATAATTTACCGTAAAATCGAGAAGCAATTCAACACGACACATATCTTCAGGTATGATATGAGCCTCAGAACAACGATATCTTCACGACCAACGCTGAAACGAATGAACAAATTATGTAATAAATTTTTAGTTTCAGGGTATTTGTTGGATCCTAACTAAAGGCGAGGTACATTGACTTGACTTGCCTGGAAGGGTAAATCGGAATTGGATGGTTTGCTTTAAAGAGCTTAAAACTTTGAGGCTTATAAATCCTTGTAAGGAATAGAAAATAACTATTTATTTATCTATAAAGAAGCATTTATTTCAAACAAGGTATAATAGTAACCATTATCAATAACCTTAAAATAATAGTGGGTAGGAAAAATACCATAATACTTACATATTGTTTACTTAACTCTATAACAAGCTCCATTCAATGTCCATGTCCATGATTGAGGACAACTTTAGATCATCATTAAGTCTAAGCTTCGTGATTTTAGTGTAATCATATTTTTATTGTTTTTATACTAAGTTTGACGTTTTCAAGTACTACTCGTATGTAATAGTTTATGAAATAAAAATACTGTGAATTTCATATTTATATCGTAGTCATGATTGCAATATCTTTGCAATATTGAAGCATCAAAATAAAAAAAATATATATTTCATAAACATCATAACATAGTACTTGTAAACGTCAAAATTAAATATAAATATAAAAAAATAATCGAAATATTATTACACTGAAATCACGAAGCTAAGATTCACTTACATGCAACAAAACAATTAAAAAACAAAAAATAATTAAGTGCAAGTGAATCTAAGTGCCAGTTCCGAGCCACCGCTCAGTAAGAAGAACTGGCAAAAAACTCACAGGCTACGCTCTTTTAAATTTATCTATTGGTTTGGTACTTGAATTTACAATCTTCATGCAGCATGTTTGTCTGCAGCAGAGACGTTGCTTTTTTAGGCAGAACTTTAGGCGTGTTTATGACGGACTATAGCGCCTTGTCAGACCTAACAAACCCTTGGTACCCAGATATCAGATTAATGTATACGTAGAGCGTCGTAATCCTGATGCAATTAAGACACATAGGTAACTTGAGTAGGACGAATAGCATAACGCTTTTCATATGTCTTCAGTTCGTGAAGTCCTATAAAAAATATTGTAAAAATGAAAACCTTTTGTCATCTGTGTGTTTAAAGTAGATTTATTATTATTTTTTTTTAATTCAATTCAGTCCAAGATAGGTTTTACTAAAAACTTGTGTTATGGATACTAAATAACGGATAAACATACATAAATACTTTTTTTGTAAAAAATTACTTAATGTACATACAATCAGCACGTGTAAAGCGTCTGCCGACTATACTGCATATCGTAATGTTTCAATGACTAGAGCCTCTGATAAGATAAACATTATCATTTGCCTAAAGAGTCTATGTTATTAATCAATTGACTCGTGTCATGCTGTGTCTGTCTTCTGACATAACTGATATAATTGTATACCATTAGTGTTAGCGGCTGACTGGCGGTAGGTAATAGAAAACGACGTATTCTCAGAATACATGATAATAACAGGGGCCCGAATTTGGACGAACTCTACAATTTACATTGTTAGCCCTATTACACACGCGCCGAAATTTCTAGCCAAAATAATTCGGACGGTGTACATTTCTTACAATTTATATTTAATATGTCAAAAAATTGTTATGCATCTAGAAAACCAGCGAATAATGTTGCGGCGATAAATATTGTTATTAAACCTATTATTTTTCCTACCCTAGATTACATTACCCATAACAACATACTTTTCAAAAATACTTTTATATGCTGATGATATGAAAATTTTAAAACATATATGTGAGCCTCAGGACTCTCAGGCACTCCAAGAGGATCTTGTTAGATTTGAGAGCTATTGTCTTGAAAATAAATTGGATCTGAATGTTGCTAAATGCCTCTTTTACCTGCATCTTTTACCAGAAAACCAAACGTCATCGATCATAGCTATCAACTCAAAAACGAAAACATTTCTCGAGTGTCTTTCGTCAGGGATCTTGGGGTCACACTTGATCAGAAACTTATATTTGATAGGCATATAGACAGCGCGGTCGCTAAGGCCTCTAAGCCTTTAGGTTTTGTTTTGCGTACAGCTTCAGTCTTCAAATCGGTCAAAATTTTGTATTGTGCTTATGTTAGACCTCACCTAGAGTAAGCGTCCCAGGTATGGAGCCCGCAATATAATGTTTATATATCTCGTATTGAAAACGTTCAAAAAAAGTTTCTTCGGTACCTCGACTATAAGTGTCATGTAGGATCAGAGGGCTATGAATATCGTTGTCGGCGTTACCACTTTTTACCCTAAACATATAGGCGTGATGTCAGTGATGTGTGCACCCTGTTGAGTATAACGAACGGTTCCGTGGATTGTCCAGAGCTTCTGTCAAAAATCAATTTTAAAGTGCCAAGCAAAAAGTTATTGAGAAATTTCGTTCCAATTAACGTGTTAAGCGCAAATACTAAGTACAGACGTAACGCATATATACTGCGTGCCGGCCGTCAATTGAATAAGCTAACTCCAGATATCGAACTATTTAGTGCGACCACTAATTCAGTACGGCGATTTATGGCTCAGCAATTTTTTAATAACATTTAAAATTTTAAAAATAGCATAAGTGTGTGAGTAGTGTTACTTTTGTTTAAGTCTTTCATAAGTGGAAATTTGTAATTAGCGTTAAGTTGTTTTATACTGTGTATTATAAATATAATAAGCTGTAAATTTTCCTACAATAAATAAAATAAAAATAAATAAATAAACATGGACCATTGTAAGCTTATCTAGAAATTATGGATACTGGTTCAATGTAAATGATTGCGAATTGTGTTCTTCTTAGAGAAAAAGATACTCTAATCGGGTTGATGTTTCACTTACCTTATCTAGTCACGAGCTTGCAGCGCTCTTTGACCCTGTAGTCGGATAAATTTTGCAACCCCATGCCTTTCACTCCATGTTTCACTCCGTTCGTAAGCTGTCTAGGTATTTATCTCAAATAATGATTTCGTGAAAAAAATAATATTATTTTACTTCAAAATCATTTATCGCCTTATGTAATGTGTGTTTAGACTGAGATGCCACTTTTTGTATCCTTAATAATTTTATTCAGTTATTTTGTAGTAGTTTAGAAAGTTAATAGGTCGGTTATTTTAGTCGGAGCTATTGGCGACTGGCTAAGGCCGTGCAACTTCTGCTCTCCCTTGCTGAAACAAATAGATAGATCGTTGGCTAACCAGCCGCTAGAGAAGGCTAACTTATTGGCTGACCTCTTCGCGGCTAACTCGCGGGTTGTCGATTGTGATGCCGCTCCACCTAATTTATATAATTGTGGGTCCACCATGCCTGATATTCGTATCAGGCATGGTGGACAGTGTGATGTACGTGCCGTACGTGCAGATAGCTAGCGGACCGGACGGTGTTCCGGCAATTGTGCTGCTCAAATGCGCGGCTGAGTTGTCTCCTGTGTTGACACGATTGTTTAGAATTTTACGATACCGGTGTTGTGCCGGTGTCTTGGAAGGAGGAGAACATACAACCCATCCCCAAGCAAGGCCAACTATCGAACCATCGCTGTCACTTCTGTGCTGTGCAAGGTGTTTGAGCGTGTGATAAATGCTCAGCTCATCCGTTACCTGGAAGATCACTCTCTACTTCACGATGGCCAGTATGGGTTTAAACCTAAAAGATCAAACCGTGATCTTCTAGCGTTCGTTACTAACGCATGGGGTGAAACGATAGACAAGCGTGGCGAATCTTTGTCCGTAAGCCTGGATGTTGCCAAAGCTTTCGATAGAGTATGGCATCGTTTCCTTCTTTCCAAGTTGCCGGCCTTCGGGGTACCGCCCCGTTTGTGCGCCTGGGTTGATTGGAGGATTCGTGTCTTGCGTGAGGGCAGTTCCTCCAAGTTCTACAAAGTCAATGCCGGAGTGCCGCTAGGGTCGGTGCTCTCGCCTACATTATTTCATCTGCATATTAATGACATGTTGCCCATGGGCAATATTTATTTGACGACCGATATGGCGTGGTGGCGAGTTTACCTGCATTCCACGCCTGAGATCGTGGATTCGATTCCCACACAGGACAAATCTTTGTGTATATAAATATGAATATTTGTTCTGGTCTGGGTGTTTTCCTATGTACTTATCTACTTATCTTGGAACTAAATAATTGGTGTAAGTGTTAGAAAATATTTATTTATTTATTGTTATGCAGAGAACAGTACGGTACATGAGCGGTATTTGGGACATCCTGTGGCAAAGCAAGCCGATATCCTAGTGCAAAGGCAAGACGTGGTTGCCTAAGTGATCCAGACTCATGATCGTGTATCTCAGTGGGGATTTGAAAACCTGGTCGAGTTTAATGCTAGGTTTTGGACCCAGCTTTGTACATTTTCGTCCAAGGTACTCCCCTTACTCCTCCCTCTCTTCACGCTCCGTTTCCCATTTCAGCGGATCTTATAATTCTTGACATGTATATCTGCCAGGACCTAATCCTGAGATAACAGCCTCTCTCTACGATCTACAGCTACGTAGAGACATTGCATCTCTCAGTGTCTTCTACCGGAACTACTACTACTAGTGTACTGAGGAGCTTTTCGATCTCATCCCGTCTTCGCCTTTCCTCTCCCGAACAACACGTGCTGGTCTTAGAAACCATCCATATACTGTGCAGACTATCAGCACTCGAACCAAGAAATCGTTTCTGGCCATGACCACTAAGCTCTGAAATTCGCTACGGCTCATGTGTTTCTTATTTCCTATGATCTCGGGTCTTTTAAGCGGAGCGTAAAACGGCATTTTAGCAGGCCGTCATGAGTGGGTGCGCTATATCGTGCTTATTTCACTATATGAAGCGCCTTATTTTTTTCGGACTGCATCGACTGCTTACATCAGGCATGATGTAGTCATTACGACATGTAAAATAAAAATTGTGTCAACGCCTTTGTGAACACGCATAATTATAATTTGCACCGTCCGAAATTACCTAGAACAAAAAAAGTTAGACTGACACGCGTTATTTAAGTAATTTAGTTGATGGAATTTTTTTTAAATAGTAAGTTAGACTTTAAGTAACGTTTGTAAAACATAAAAAAACATTTATATTTCTGTCTATTCGTGATGCTACGCGATTCCTGCAAATTTGGAGATTGAAAAAAACTGATTGTATTAATTGTATTTAGATTGTATTAAATAGTTACTAATTATATATAACCAGTATCTATGTCCACTTAAATAACTAGGATAATATAAAAAAATAAGTGTATTGATAAGATGACCGTCTCTTCTTCGTCTCTTCTGACTCATTAAAATTTACTATCCAGTGTAGCGTAGTGAAACTCATTAGCGATTCGCTATCATCATCTATGGTCGAAAGTCCAGTAAACGTACAATTACCAACATTGTACGTTTATGGTTTTATTGGCAGACATCGGGATAAGGGTACTTAGAGACTACTGACTCTATAAGTTTATTCAGTTAACGGAAAATCCTTAGGTTGACTTGAACAAAGTCCTTAGATATTTATGACATTGACAGTTGTCTCTATGAAAAAATGTGTGCATTTTATTTGAGTATCACGACAGGTATGCATATAATATATCTAAGTCTTTCATATCGATAAGGCTTAAATGCATGGTTAAAGATATTTATTTTGACTAAAACTTGATTTTTAAACGCATTTTCAACATCTGATTAACTCTTTTGTAATAACACTGATTGTTTTTCGTTAACACAATGGTTGGCTTTCTTTTTAGAGCACTCTTGATTAACTTTTGGTGAGCTTCACTATTAGGATTGACTAATAGTGAAGCTCATTTTTAGTACTATTGATATTATATATGGGTATTATTGTGAGAAAATATATATTTACTATTTCATCCACATTTTATCCACAATTGGTACTCTCTGAGAGTACTCCTTTTACTAGATAGTTCGCTTTACTCTATATACCGTTGGAATTGCTCATTTTAATTAAGGTTTATTATGAGATCAACCTCATTATGAGAAAACGTACGAAGCGAGCAAAATACAGTAAAGGCAGAATGGTTGTTTCATATCGCCAAGGGTTGTTTAATTAACTACGTGTTAGGTAACACAACGTGAGCAGGTGACCAACGAGTTAGACCAATGAGGTAACAAAAGTTTCAAGTAGCAAATGGATCAGCGATTCAGGACTTCACATCTGTCTGTCTGTCTTGGTGGGACAAGCCAGCCATCATTTATAAGTATTATCACTGCTATTAATGTCGTTCATTAGTATTAATACTAGTATTATCATCATTTCAGCAGTTTCATCAGAGAAACATAAAGTCAAAAGTGACAGAGTTTTCCTCTATTCTGTCAGAAACGGTTTGAATGCCCTTCTTTATTTGGTTTTATTCGCTTTTAACTATGTGACGGTAGTAAAATTAATCCCACGCGAGCATCAACACGTGCTGCCAATAACCAGTTCAAATGCCAAGAAGTTCAAAAAATTTGTAACTGCAATAAAAACATTACCAACATTGTCAGTACTGAGTTACAATTTATAGCATCTTACCCAGGAACAATACATTTTTCAGGGACATGATTTTTATTACTCCATTCTCGAGATGATAGCCCAAAAAATGTATTAAAAATCTACATATATACGTATGTTACGTATCATACGTACGTTCTTAGTTCTGCTTTATAAGAATCTATAAAAAAGCAATATGTAAAGGATAACTTTATATCACGCGTTTACTCAACTCCACGGAAGAGATTCGGCCCAGCAAGCGGAACGGTGTTCGTGTGCTGTATTCTACCGATAATGCATAATGCCGTCATTGGTTTACTACTGAGTCTCATTAGCAGCTAGAAAATGACGAGATTGCGTCTTTGTGGCACTATCGCTTCGCATATCTTACAACAAGACAACCAAGGTATGGTTGCAATGAGTTCATTGCAGCATAATAAATTGCACTTATGCAGTTAACTAACTGCAATTTGTTATCATACTACATAGTGATATAATGTATCATTATTAAGAAGTAACGAAAAAGTCAAAGCAAGCCAAAATTTAGCTACTGCTTTGCTATAATCGATATTAAATTGACATAACACACTTAATTATATCCATCAAAAGTTGTGAATAATTGGCGTGTTTCATATATTGAGTAAGCACAATTCTTGTTTGGTGTTAGCACGTCCTGGACAAGCCGTGAATATTTCCAAATTGTCTTACATTATTTATGAAGTTTTATTTGTTATTTGGTAAAATATGTTACTATTAGGACTTAGGATTTTTTGTAATGTTGACAACTGTAGTAAATTTTCAAGTCTTCAGTTCATCATAGGAATGATCAAAAGCATGAGTATGATCCAAGTCGTAAACTGTAATTAGTCAGTTAATATAACTTTATCTTCTACAAAAATAAATAATTCGAAAAAAAAACAGACAAAGGCGTGAAAAATTAATTTTGTGGGATCAAAGGTAGAATACCACATACATACCTCTGCTTTTTTGTCCAAAATATTTTACTACGGATATTACGCGCCAATAGTTTAATGGTTTTACAGTTAGCTATGTAATCGTTTACAGTTAGCTATGTAATCGTTTACAGTTAGCTATGTAATCGTTAACTAATTGCTTCGACGAAGTTCACAAATTTCGAAGATGTATCGATATATTATAATAATCTGGTCCGAATGTGACATAGGAGTTGCTCAGGGATCCATCTTGGGGCCATTTTCTTTTTATTAGATATTTGCATAAGTGAACATTATTTGTTATATTAAAAACTGAAAATGTTTTAAATATGTACGCCGATATTTTGAATAAATGTTGATGGTAAATATTTTTTTTGTTTCCCAGAAACCATCAATAAAATTAATAAAGAGGCTGTATGGACAAGAGATATATAGTAACATTTTGATTCCCACGTAATTAACGCTGTGTGCTAAATCTAAAGTTACTCCATTGCAAACGCAATTATATCAGAGCTTGGTCTCAGACCATTAGAATCTAAAACGTTTAAGAGATATTGCAACAATATTCCACCTAGAATTCACTCACATTCTACTACATACTTTCATTTCCCTATCCTTCTCTTAATTCAAACTCTAAGAACCTATTGAAAAAGGTTAATTGGAGATCTCATGTACGTTTAAGTAATCTTAAATTGTAGGGACATAGGGAAGCCGCTTTCAAAGGAAGTTTTAAATATTCCGCCGTTAAGATATGGAATTATGTCCCACCACTTCAATTCAATGTATGATGTAAAAAATATGTTCTAGTTTGGAAAACAGAGGGTGCAATGATGTTTAAAGATTATGCATTTGTTTGTTTAGCAAGGCAGTATATTTGGCAAGTCAGATACTTTTTAAAAATGTCGTTTCGAAATTAAAATAGCGGCAACAGCCCAGCGGTGACTCCCATAGACTTTAAATTCAAAGGAGTCTCGGGTTCAAACCCTGGTCGTGAACCTATGACTTTACGAAGTTATGTGCGTAAATATCGCTTGCTTCGTGCCTGGTGCGTTGGTTCCAGCTGTCATGAACATCTATGGCACTGTGTTCTGATTAATTAGTTTTATTTGGATCCGATGACAGATAATAATTCCTATCTTTATGTTTCTTAACTTCTACACAATAATGCACACAAATGTAAAAAGAGGTATATTGCCGTGAATAGTGATTTTTCGTGGTGATTCTCATACCCTCTAGAAGCCTCATAGTAAAGTCTTCACTATTTAACTGGGATAGGACTTGACTCTGACTTAACTCGACCATGACGAACTTTACTTGACGTCGACTGTGCTGAATGACGAAAATGCAGCATTAATGCAAATAACTTGATTAATTATAATACTTGGCACTGGTAAATACTCTAAACAAGTAAGTCCATATAAAAAACGTGTGAGGCACGAAGCAACCGATAGTTAAGCACATAACTTCGAAAAGTCATCAGTTCGCGACCAGGGTTTGAACCCAAGACAGAAGACAGACCCTCTGAATTTGAAAGCTATGGATATCGCCGCTTCTAACTGGCCTCCCGCCGATCCATAAACAAATGACATTAAAGTGTAAAGAATAGAACTCTTCTTTGTAGAGAGATATAATTTTTCTTCTTAACTTTTCCATATATTTTTTTAATCTTTCAGAACACAGTCCTCCATTATGTGGAGAGCGGCGACCCATCGAAACCATTAATGATTATGCATCATGGATTCCCGGAGTTCTGGTACTCTTGGAGGCATCAAATTGTGGACTTCAATAAAAATTATTGGTAAACTATTAAACTACTAAATTTTTATCATACATTAACGTTACACTACTCAGCACGGGCCTCTTCTCACAAAACATGGTAAAGAGGGTATTGTCTCATTCCACCACTCGTCCTCGGTGTGGGAACACTCCACCAAATTATAGAAAATAAAAAAGATTGGTACTTATACACTTTTTTTTAAATAAATGATACTTATGAACTAAATTTACATATTATTACTACATCATAAAACTAAAATTTATTTTTGAAATGTTTTTGATTTACTCACATACTCTTATTTCGTATTTAAATTAGATAGAAATATATTTAAATATAATTCGTGGGATGAGGCCCGTGTTCAGTAGATGGTTAAAAGACTGAGATGATGATGATCTTTTCTTTATATAGAGATGTTTCCCTAACAAGGTTTCCGTTTAAGGTAAATTTTGCATATATGAGAATAAATGTCTGGATCCTACCAAGACCTAAAGAGCCCAAGCGGTCACCTGCAAGTGGTGCACCTGCCGTTCAAAAAACAAGACTCTGGCGAACATATAAGTTCCCGGTAAGCGGCAACATGGTACTAACCATGAAATATGTTTTAATATTTAGAGAATTTTTTATGTTCATATGTAACCGATTTATAAGGTTTTTATACTTTTGGTTCAATTGTGGAAATTCTTAAGCTTGCATTCCAAACTACAAAGTGACTACTAATAATTACCGTTCTGTTTTTAGGTGTATAGCGATCGATTCGCGTGGCTATGGGGACTCTGAGCGACCGGAAGACGTTAACTCCTACTATATTGATGTTTTGATAGACGATATAAGAGATCTCATTCGTCAGCTGGGTGCGTTATTATATTTACAATATTCCGACAACATCGTTAATTCTGGTATGATAGAAAATCTTCGTGCAGGGCGAGAGTGTGCCTTGGCCTAAAACTGAACGGATATATAACATGTTTTTTTGTTGCGTTGTATAGAAGCAATTATTTTTTTATGTAGACTGAAAAGCAAAGGCTGTTTGGCTGCAAATGCAAGTAATACGCATTATTCTTTCGGGTTAAATTTTTTTTTGGCTCTTAAGGGGGTCTTGAAAAGGCACAGTTATGCAGGCCGGCCGTCGGTAGTTGGTGCGCTCGTTATCATGCTTATTTCATAGTATAAAGCGATCTCATTTTTCTAGATTGCTTACTATCAGGCAGAATGTGATCATCATGATGAGTCACGAGGAATATACTCTATTTTAAAAAGTAGAACAGATATCTACTAGAGAGACAAATTTACAGGACCTCTTTTTGGTTCGACAAGTGCTATGAATTGATGACTCTGGATCTGAAAGTCTCTATTTGGGTAGATATTAGTATTTATATCTACCTCATCCTGAGGTAGATTTATAACCCTGTAGCGACACCGTACAAGCGATGAACGGAACGTAAAAAGATGAATGAAAATACTGAATCGCGCAAACGAAATTCCTCAAGCTCGTAACTATATATGCAGCACCCAACCATCATCGGTTGGGCCGCGGCCCCCGGGCACATCCATCCGCCCGGTGGAAGATCTTCCCTTTAGTCGGGAGCACGTCATCCGCCCCCTACAGTGGTGACCCCAGTAGAACATCAGCAGTCTTCAACCCCGTCGCATCTCTCATCGCTCTCTCGCCTCTCATCCGTCAGCAGTCTCAACGCCCACAGCAGCCAGCATTCAGCCTTAAAGGACTTCCACGTGCAGCGCAACCCCACGCTACCTGGTTTCCTCGGCAGCCTCTGACGGCTTCTCGTTCTCCTGGTCCCGCAGCCCACGCCGAAAGCATCATAGTCGTCGGCACTCACTCCAGCGTGGCAGTTTCTGCACTCCAGCAGCTCGAACGATGTCGCAACCCGACGCAGCCCTACCGTCACTCAACTCCAACACGTCTCGACTCACCGCAGACACGGAGCTCCCTTCCTGCATCTCGACTCACCGCAGACCGCAGCAGACAACCCACTTGCATCGCATGCTTGCTGCACACGCACAGATTGCTGAGCTTCAAAGGATCGACCTTCGGTCTAGGGGGGGAGTGATGTAGCGACACCGTACAAGCGATGAACGGAACGTAAAAAGATGAATGAAAATACTGAATCGCGCAAACGAAATTCCTCAAGCTCGTAACTATATATGCAGCACCCAACCATCATCGGTTGGGCCGCGGCCCCCGGGCACATCCATCCGCCCGGTGGAAGATCTTCCCTTTAGTCGGGAGCACGTCATCCGCCCCCTACAACCCTTTCTGCTTAGAATTTCGGACTAGATACATATTTCATTGTACATTTTTGGAAATTCATACTTCGTGCTGATGTCATGCATTAACATTGTTTGAAACAACACCTGCTATATTTTTATAGCAATAGAGCTTCTACCGTGTCTTAATGACTACCATCTATAGTGATAATTGGAGGACCAATATCCTTACATGCCTCCGAAGCACGAAAGCGGTAGATATTAAATGCCCCACAAATAATCACCCATTCAAACCCTGTAAACTCTGTTTTACTTCGGTTATCGTTCCGACAACCTAATACCGCAGAATTTCAAGCGCTTAGCAACATAATTCAATTGACATTCTACAGGTCGTGAAAAGTGCATATTAGTGGCGCACGACTGGGGTGGCATCATCGCCTGCAGGTTCCGAGACGTATACCCTGAAGCTCTAGATGCTCTCGTGATGCTGGCCAGCATGTCCAGGGAATCTTGGTGGGAGGAGATTTGGGTCAACAGTGAACAGAGAAAGAAGTCTTGGTAATTATTCCCGTTTACACTCACGAAGTTTTTACATAGCCGTCAAAAAAGAAGTGTAACATTTTCAGGGTCCATAAAGGTTAGCATGGAAATTTTTTAATCGTAGCCCTTCTCTCGCATTGAGAAAAAAAAATTACTGCGGATCACTCTCCGCCTTCTATTCGATGCAGGGGTATCGTTAAATTAATATGGTGCCGTCTTGCAGTGCACCCTTGGGTTGTGGAATGAGCTTCCTGGCGAGGTTTTTCCAAAAGATTACATCATGGGCCTCTTCAAGGTGTATAGGGATCCTATCAATACCTAAGGAGCCCAAGCTAACCTCACCTGCAAGTGGTGCACCTGCCGATCAACGGACGAGGCTCTGGCGAACCTAACAGTGCCCAGCAAGCAGCAATAGGCTCGCCACCTATTACGTGGGACCAACTATATAATTGGCGAAGTTTGGGCGTATAATATGCCTCTGTCTACCCTTTCGGAGAAACATGCGTGAATGTTTGTAAGGATGGGCCTCTACAAAAAGGACGTGAGAAGGTTTTTAAACAGTCAGCAACGCGCTGGTATTTCCCATACTGTTTCAAGCTTCCGCAGGCTGCGGGGAAAACTTTCCATTACCTAATTACATAATAAGTCATTTTAATAGGAACATCGTACAAAGCGACCGAAGCCCTAGATAATTATAGGTTTATTTATATAAGGATGCGATGGGATCAGGTCGCTTCCCATAGCAACCTGTTAGATGCACTAAAACCGGTCTGGGTGTTGTAGATCTGCCTCTATTCCTTTAAGGTAACAATTACGAGCTACGAACGACTAGTTGCTTTTGGAAAATATCTTAAGATATATATTCAGCAAAGAAAGGGGAAACCTTTACTTTATATAAAAGGAGTAGTAAGAAAATGTAGTACTTATCTACATAATTATATAATAAAAAAATTGCTTTGATTAATATACACTGAATGTCTGTCGGTTTGTTGCATCTAGTCCTATCTAAAACGGCCGAACACGATGTACCTTCTTAAACTTAATGGTTATGACTTCTTGGGATATATTCGTATATTTATTCGCTCTCTGTCGAATAAAAACCATAACATCTTAGTACCCTTCAGCATTGAATCAGTCAAGCTGTTTTGGAAATAAAAGTGTCTTATTTGACCTACCAAACAATATTTAGGTTCACCTTTCCACCGCGTGCAAAACTAGATGTTTCGAGGGAAATTTAGTTTTTTTTGTTATTACCTCGAATGAATGTTCTCGTTTATAAACAGTTACACGTAAAATGATGCTGTAACTATTTTGCGTAGGATCTTATGTAAACACGTATGGAACGGCATGTAACGAATAAATATTTATGTAGAGTGGGTACTTTATTATTTTTAAAATTCACTTTATAACTAGATCTTTATATAGTAACAGAATTGTTGAAAATGCACTATTTTTAGTGGAAATTTGTGCTGTAAACAAGGGATAAACGAATGATATATCATCGTCATAAGGTTTATTTTTACACCTCGGATACATAGACGAGACGTGTAGCTGTTCAGAATAAATAATTATAAATTATTATTAATAAATAATTTTATTATTATTAACTTGTAATATTATAATTTAAGTATTTGTACGCAAGTCAACTTTTTAAAGAATAAATGCTATAAAATTTCGCAATAATTTTATATAAAGTAGTAAAATTTTACTTATCTAATTTATAATTATTAATTTAGATTATAGTATGTTATTTATAAAGAAGAAAAAGTTTTTGATGAAATACACATTTTTATGCTTGTTTAGAGCACACAGCTGACTAACTACATTAATTAGCAAATTAAATATTATTTTTTAATTTATAATTATTACAAAATATTATAACATTACTAATGCCAGTGTCCACAAAAACTAACATTTTTTTTTACTGGACACTGCTAATTTCGTTTCGTTAAAGCATTACATTAATCTGAAAATAAATAACTATATTAACCAACAGTGTTAAGGTTACTTCGCTTTTCAATAAATGAATAAAAGACAATTTTATCCCCTATTTTAGAAAATAATTTAATATGTTGTAACTGTTAGACAATAAAAAACCTCTAGAAGTTATACTAAATGAGATTACTTACTGTGTTTTCACCCTGAGATATTAGTTTTTAAATATCTACATTTCGGCTATATAGAATAACACATCCAGACTAATAAAGAGAAAAACAAAAGCTTTTTATAGATATTGTTGCTTTGTTACTTTATAATGATGTAAAAAATTTATTATATTTTTCAGGTACGTGTTCATGTATCGATGCCCAAGCGTGCCGGAATGGTTGTTGCAGTTGGACAATCTTAAATTCCTCGAAAAAGCCATGTTGGTGCCCGGGAAAGACACCATTACGGCAGAAGACATTGAATGCTACAAATTTTGGTTTAGAAAACAATGTGAGTCTATGCGATAGTGGATATTTTGTACGGTAGTCTGATACACACACACATACATTCACGCCCGTTTCTCCAAAGGGATAGCCGAAGCTTATCATACGCCCACACTTCGACAGTTACATTGTTGGTCCCACGCAATAGGTGGCGAGCATATTGCCGCTTACTGGGATCTGTTACTTTCGCCTATGAAGTAAAATGGCAGTGGGGAGAGCATTTATCCAAGATCTCTCAGATCGTCCAACCGCTGATCGCCCTCTATCGGTCTTGTTGGAAGCCTATGTGATTCAGCAGTGAATGTCTTTCGACTGATGATGATGCTATATATACCCTAATAAGATACTGGATCTAAATCGTCGGGTCGTCTTTTAGTAGAAATCACAACAAAAGTATCGCAAAATTATTTATGTAGTGTAATTTTATATTCCTCCATTAGAAGGAAAGGCATACTTTATAAGATACGCCCAATATGTAAATTAGTCTAGTAATATCTTGTCCAGTTTCATAACATAAAAGTTTACATGGATTGTAAGCATCTGTCGAGAATTAATTTATAAAAACGCTTAGGCCTGTCAGATTTACACAATTATAGTCATATTTTAATCTACTAATATATTTGGGCTACTAATATATATATCTTTTGGGCTTGTTGTTAACCCTTCCAAGTCGCAGGCGATGGTGATAGGCAGTACTAGAATCCGTAGCAAACTTTCATATTACTCTTTGCCTAAGGTGGTTTACGGTACATCGCATATTGAGTTCGCTGCTCAGGCTAAGAATCTTGGTCTTACACTTGACTGTGACCTTTCCTGGGGTGCACATATTAATGAAGTTAGTCGCCGTATGCACTTCTCCTATCATTCTCTCAAGCGACTGCAATATTTCCTACCATTCAAAACGAAAATTATGTTGGCTCAAACTCTGCTGCTGCCTGTTCTGGACTATGCTGACGTTTGTTACCTGGACGCTACAGAGGTGCTACTTAACAAATTGGAACGACTCCAGAACCTGGCAATTCGATTTATTTTTGGGCTTAGAAAATTTGATCATGTCTCGGAATATCGCGCTAAGCTAAAATGGCTCCCCATTCGGCTTCGCAGAGATATGCATGTCCTTTGTCTCGTTTATAAAATTCTGAATTTTCCTCAATTCCCCCCTTATTTACGATCTCGGTTTACATACCTGTCTCCCACATCCCGTCCCAAGCGCTCCTGTGTTACTAAAACACTTGAGTATCCTTCCTTTAATACTAAATTCTTCCGAAATTCATTCACTGCCCGTGGTGCACAGTTGTGGAATAAGTTGCCAAGTGATGTCCGGGACAGTCCGTCAATTGTGTCTTTTAAGACAAACTTAAAGAAGCACTTGCTATCGAGCTAGTCATTTTGATTTTTGTTTATTTTTTATTTTTCTTTGTATTTATTTATATATATATAAGTAGGATTATATATCTGATATGTATCTTATATCATATTTTTGTATATGTATATGTGTAATATTATCATATTGTAGTGTGTTATTAATGCCCGCTAACTATCTCTCCCACTTCAGTTAAGGTTGACTGGAAGAGATTTCTTTTAGAAATAAGTCCACCTTTGTACATCGTCTTTTTCACATAAGGCTTTTTTTGTAATTGTTTGTTTTTTGTGCAATAAAGAATATATATATATATATATATATATTTGATAAAAAGTGAGTGTTGGAGAGAGAGAATCTTCTCACCATCACTTCGATATCCGTTTTCTTTAAAGTATCCTAAAATGTAAAGCGAGTATTTTAACGTGTTCTAATAACAATATATTTTTCTTTGCAGCCGCTTTCACACCTCCTGTGAACTACTATCGTGCAAATATCAAATTCCAGTTGCCAGAGAAAGAATGCAAGGGCAACGTCCCGATGTTAGTGGCGTTCGCTGAAAACGACTTGTATATAGCCAAGACGATCTTAGATCGCATGAAAAAAGAATATTCTAACATAGAAACTGCTATCGTGGACGGCTGCGGACATTTTCTACAACAAGAAGAACCGGCTAAAGTAAACAAGCTTATAAGAGGCTTTCTCTCGAAACACCATCTTTAAACTGTCTGTGTTTCAAGCTTGTAGGTAGATCATTGATTTTTGACATACCTACCACATAAAAGCAAAAAAAGCGTAAATAAAAAAAACCAAATGTAATATTTTAGTAGGTATGTAAGAAGGTATTTAAATGTGAAAGTTAGGTTATTAAAGGAAAGTTTTTAATATATTTGATTGGAATATTTATACAAATTTTGTGCATATACTGTATTTGTAACTAGACTTAATTAATTCTATTATTAAAATTTTTTTTACTCTATCAACACTTTGTTAATTTCTTACATTTACCTGAAATCCGTAGTATTTGTTTGAATAAAACTATAAAAATTCAAAATCGGTTCTACACGTTTTAGCCGATTTTAATTAAAAAATTCACTTATCATTCACTTTTCCTTTCGAAAACCCAGGACCTATGGGTTTGAACCTAAAACCTTCTGAATTAAATTGCAGCCTAGTGGCCTCACCACGTGGCTGCTATATATTCGCTGCAGAGATGGTTCGTGGTGAAAACTACTTTAAAGACGTGGCGCAGTAGGGGGTCTTACATAAATTACGTCACACGAAATCCGTTATTTTTTGACCCTCCTCTCCGTCTTGGTGACTGCTGGTCACACTTGTGAGACTCCCTCCTCTTTAGTGTGATGTCACATATATTGCAATTGTACAGTAAGAAATAATTACATCAAATGTGACGTCTCGAATATTTAGATCCCTCCCATCCCCTTGGCAAACTTTGTCAACCCCTCACCTCCCCCTTAACGTGTGACGTAATTTATGGATAGCCCCTAGCGTGATTGGTCTTCATTCATTCTTCAAAAGTTGTTGATCACCTTTCGAGACGAAACTGACAATCGCACCACTCTGGTGAAATATTATAAATAAAGGTTCTTTAAAAGCGCAGCTTGGTCTAGGCACAAATGGATTCAAAGTACAACAGGTACCCCTGTACTACTATTATTGAATAGTAAAAAAATAGCTCTTTTTTTCCAAGTTCCGATTTTCATAACTTCAGAACTAAGCACAGGAACTAAGTCCCGCAACGATAGTAAGATTTTTCATGGCATCTGTGTTGCCAGGTATGGTTCGTTTCTACCTTGTAGCGTAGGTCACAACCAGGGGGAGTCGACTTAGTATGGAATTGTGACTATACCTACGGAGGATAGAAAAGTATTGCCATAAATGCTATTTATTATGTAAGACCCAATATTTATTTTGGTCAGATTCGGTCCCTCATAATGTTTTATTTTTTGGGCAGGCAACATTGATAAATCAAAATGGTACCAGAAGTTTCATTAACTACCATTTTAGTAGTTTTCGTATATACTTTTAACCTTTAACTTTTATAGTCTTGATGAAGAAAATTATTTTAATTTGGTTTATAAAAACGAAAAATATTTTTTTATAGTAAGCCATACATATTTTTATCTTTTGCCTTTGTAAAAGATATACAAATCTTAAAAACTGATTGCAATTCATATTTTTAGTAAATATTTTCGATACGCGATCTGGCAGCATAGTGGTAGTTACTGTTTCTTAGAGAAACTTTATGGTTGTTGTTGTGCGCGCACGCTTTCCTATTCTTTCTTGTGAATACTATTCCAAATTGTGCAATCGTTTAGTTATTCTTGCCTTTCGTTGAGTTGAGTCAATGGATTCCTCCTTAATTATCTGAATACGTACGAGTGTTGAGTCATACGTACGAAATCACAGCGTGAGAATTGTTCACGTTCAAAAATCGCCCTCTGGTAGTGAGCCTTAAAGTTTTGATAATTTTGCTACTTTACCACTACTTAAACCACTTTAAAGTTTTATGTAATAACAGTGATAATAAAAGTATTATGTAGTTCTTGTTCGGTTCATTAATTGCTTAACCCATAATTTATTTATGTGTACCATGATGTATTCAATCAAATAAAAGTAAAATCAGTTTTTTCCTCTTGAAGTTATTTAAATAAGATGTATAATGTACCTCCTATGTTTTTAATTATTATTATTTATGATATGAATACTCTTTACAGTGCCTGTCTAAAACACTGCGTGTTTATAGACCCAATTATTTTATAGTGACTAATTTTTGTAACTACTTTGAAAATAAATGTTATTTTTTTAAACATGTTGAATGGGGCACTTCACGCCTTTGTAAGCAGTCAGAAAGTGTCTGAAAAGGCACGTCTGGCTGTTCATAGAGGTGTGTTGGTACCTACACTAATGTATGGAAGCGAATGTTGGTTATGGCAGAAGAAACATGAGAGTAAGATTAATGCAGTAGAGATGAGAGCACTTAGAAATATTCTTGGTGTGAAATTGAGTGATAGGATAAGGAATGAAGTGATAAGGGTTAAAGCTGGTGTAAAAGAAGATATAGTGACAAGAATTGAGAAAGGTATGCTTAGATGGTTTGGTCATGTTGAGAGGATGAATGAAAGTAGATTAACGAAAGTGATTTATGATGGACAAGTGGATGGAAGTGTTGGGAGGGGAAGACCACGTAAGACCTTCCATGACCAAATACAAAAAATGTTAGAGAAAGGGCAGGTCAAAAGTACCCTAAACCGACGGGCGTGTATGAGGAGGTTAATGAGTGTGAATGAAGCTAAAAATGTGTGCCAAGATCGTAGCAAGTGGAAGGATGTGATCTCTGCCTACCCCTACGGGAAAGAGGCGTGACATTATGTATGTATGTATGTACATGTTTTTTTCTTAATCCAATATATTATGCATGTATTACAGAACTAAACACAAGTCTACTGGGCTTGTGTTTAGTTCTGTAATACAGGCTTTTTCCCATAAAAATAAAATTAAAAGAAGAAATTCGAATTTCCCGCTCGAGGAAGAAATTTAAATTTCCCGCAAATTTATTGTTACCCGGGGGCAGCCAAGAGAGCACGCTTTTTTTTAGGCGTTTTTTTTGTATGGAGTCGACCTTCTTCTTCAGTAATTGTTTTCTATGGTCACAACGCAACAATGCCATAAAGTAAATTGTACCTACATATAGATAGATAGATAGATAGATAATACGTTTATTTCGTTTAAATAGTACAAGTTATATAAAAACATATCCCACAAAACCGTTTGACTGGTTTGTCTGTGGGTCACAGTCTCTTTTATACTACTTTATACATTACAACTAATTTTATATATAAATAACTTACAATTTTTCACTTAAACCAATATAATGCTTTTTTAAATTTGTTTTGTACTTATTTTTGTTTGTTTCCATTCTAATGGCTTCAGGTATACTATTTAATAGGTACGGAAGCCGTTTTTTTATAGTTCTGTCACCATAATTATTATTTATCACCATTAAACTCTGGGTACATTGAGTTTACCGGCAGTCATTGTACATTGTACGTCACGTACGTGTGTACGTTCTACAGAAAACATATAAAAAAGCGACTTCTCTCTGTTCGACAGCTTTCCCTATTAACTATCATATTAAATTTCCATAACACTTTTCCTTTTAATCCTTCTAAATTTAGTAAAAGAAAAATCACAATGTGGCTCCGGTTATTGCAGTTAAAACTGTCTACGCAAAAAAGGCAGAACAGCTCGCGGTCTGCTCACATTAACAATAAAATTAACAAAATTGTTAACATCTACCCTATGAGTAAACATACATGCAAATTAACATTGACAGCACTGTTATAATCTTGGAGCTACGACGAACGACGAACATGAGAGATTTATAGAATCCTACATATTGCGTAACTGGACGGTGAAATGTGAGATGTTCTATCTAATTACCAGCTCTAATCATAATTATTAATTTAATCATAATGGAAGAAAAAAAATGGTGTATATACACCTGCTGTCGTAAAAATAACTTTTGTCTTTCATTTATCAAGTAAGAATAAACCATCAAATGTTATGAAAGATAGCAGCATGAACATTAATTTTGACCTCCAAAGAATAAATTTTTAGCTTTTCTGTAATGATTTTTGGTTGATTAATAAGCGATTCCCATTATTAACTTTAAAAAAATATTATTATTTAGATGTCGAATTTATTGAAATTTTCACCTCTCTGTCTTTGATGGCCGATTTATGCCAAAGAAGCCCTATTAAGTACCTACTTCTTGTTTTAAATTATTATGAAAGCGGATAGTTTAGAGAAGTTTTTAAACATACTTAGACACCATAAATTCGCCTGTTTAGATTTTTTATTTTAAGTTGAATTTTTAACAAATTTTCACTAACGGTAAAATTTTGACTTTACCCTAATATTTTCTTAACTGCCACTAAAATTTCAAAGCTGATTATTATGGACATTAAAGTACCTTTTACAGTGATTCAGTAGCAAAAAGAAAAACACTAAAATGTGTTCTACTTTTTTTATTTTAATTTTTGAAATATTTAGACTGATATCTGTAAAAAAATCAGAAAAAAAATTAAAACTCGAAAACTACGCATAATCGCAGAACATACATGGGGGTGATTCGGATACTCCAATAGGTGCTCTAGCTCTGGACTTTCGCTTGACACTATTTTTTGGGACAGTCTGTATATTTATAATATTTTTCATACTATAATATATTATTGGATAATCCACATCAAAAAAAAAACGTTGATTCTCTTCAATTTATGGTAAATCCATAGTCAAAAACAAAAAGCGAACCTTCTGTGAATAAACTGTCAAGGTCAAATATTCCCTTGCAAAATTTAGTTGTCGCATGTCGACATATATTTATCTCCCTTTAATTTACTAGTTGATAACAAGATATGAGCAGGCAGTCCTAATCGTGTTAGTACATCTGAATTTGGTAGAGTGCTGCCCCGTTCGAAAAGAAAGCTTAGCTATCTAGCTAATGGCCGCACAGCTCTAATCCGAAAACAGCTGATGTAGTCGTTTTATTCAATGAAAACTTGTGATTTGTTCAATAAATTGTCTGAATTAACTTAGATGATACTACACTTAATAAACAAATTCTTGTGAAAGCAGGGTATGTTGATTTCTATGTGAAGTGTGTTTGTTGTTTCGATTTGAATGTTTTCTACATTGCAAGGTTTTTCAGATGTCACTGACTATACAGCAAATTATTTTGGATGCAAAAAAACTCGCAGGTCGTCTCAAAGAAAGAGAGACGGAAGCTGATACTTTACTGACCGAGACTCAAACAGCATACAGACAAATACATACTATGAAACAGGTAAAATATAAATCTATAATATGTTTCTTGTCTGGAGCCTGCTGTTCGTGTTCAATTATCACAAGCTTTATAGAGTGGTACTCACAAGTACTCATAATGCTTAAGATTGAGTGATTGAATCTCCTTTGCCATGAAGACTGGAAGACATCTCTTTCATTTCTCTTTTTGGCACAATAGATATTCATCATAATGCCTTTTGTACTCTCAGTGTTTAATTAAATATAGATTGAAGTATGTAATGTAGTTGCGTTGTACTGCCTTTTTTATTCCCAACAAATTGTTAGAGATTCAATAAACATTTTTCAAACAAATTTTTATCACTGATTTTAGTACAAAGAGGAAGTTGATACATTAAATGAAGCATCAAGGGAAAGACCAAGGGGAGCACTCATTGCTAGTATAGAAAGAGAATCTCGACTCATGAGAGATGTACAACGAGAAAATGGTGAACTGCGTGCAGCTCTGGAGGACTACCGACGGGCATTGGAACTCATTATGTCAAAGTATCGCCAGCATACTGAAAAAAGAATATGGGAATCTCGGATAGATTTTACAGCTGCAATGAATGAAAAGCAACAAGATGTAAGTCTCTATGTTACCTTTCTGATTTCTTGTTAAACAGATAAACACATTTCTAAACAATACCTATCATTATAAAAATAAAGGGTAGAAGCATATTTCTATAAAATAACTAAAAAAAGAGTTATTTTCTTCTTTTATTTCAAATCTTGTGACTGCAAAACACAGGTTTTTGTAGATATGTCAAATTGTTTTACTACTAAGTACATTTTCTTGCAACTGGCGTTAGAAAAACTAACCTATACACCCTACTAAATTATAGTTTTTATGTATATATTAGGGCAACTTACTTATTCTTATAATTTTCGCATTGATTCCAAAAATATTATATCTTTTAAAATAAGATCAAAAAAAAAATGTTGGTTTTCATATTTTTTTCATAACATATTTTCCTGCCTGTTCTTTTACAATCAAGCTTCCCTGCCTGCCTGCTGTGAATGGCCACACTAGTTTTTAAGTTTCAACCTTCATAAGGGCTCTATTGAGCCAAACTTGAATAAATGATTTTGACTCTCTTGCAACTGTTGCAGTTTGAATATTGATTTTTGTGAACATATCATTACAATTGATGCTATTTTAAGACTTATGGACGCTGATTAGTTAGTAGTGATAAGTGTTATTATAATTCTAACTATTGCATTTACAATTTTTTTTTTAAATATCCCCTCATATGTGAAACACCGGCTCCCGGTATAAACATATCTTCGCCTAATCGGTTGACGTACCGGGAGCCGGTATGGCAAACTGTGTTCTCATATTCGCTCTACAAAACTTCATTGTATATACCCTATCCTTTCTAACACGTTACAAATGCATAAAGAAGAAACAGGCTGACTAGTAAAGCCAAAATCTCGGCCAACTTTAGCAGAAAAAATTTAAACAAATGTCAAATGAGAAAATCCAGTTACAGTAAGAGTCTATCTCAAAAATGGGCCGTCTGTTGACCATACCGGCTCCCGGCACAACAGATAACGGAAAGTGGGCTAATGTCATTCAACATAAGAGAGGTTATGGCCATTCTCTTTAGGCTTACTTTAAGGCTCAGCAATTATTTTCTTAGATACTCATAAATATTTATTAATAAAATAATTGCTTTTCCCTTATTATTCCATAAATTTTTAATTTTTTGTATCCAGTTCAACAAAAATATGTTGCATGTTTATCAGAAAAATCTCATTGTAGTATGGAAATGAAAATAGTTAATTAATTTGTCTTTTGTTCAAACATAACATATGATACTATATTCTTCACAAACTTATTTCTTTCTACCTGTTAATTTATGTTTTTTTACTTTTCTTAGCACAATTTCAAATAATTCGTTTAATTCTATAAAATATAGAACACTAATAAAATGTTATCCAAAAATGATTTCAGTTGATTCGTCAACAAGCAGAGCGCATTAATGAAATGACTAGCATAATGTATAAAGCAGTCAACATGGATGACAATGGAGATTCCAGAAAAGAGGAGGAACTCTACCAAAGGCTCATCACTGAAAACAAGGTATTGCTGTTTTTTTATAATAAAGCAATTGCTAATGTCAAACATTTCAGATGAAATATTTCCTGAATTGAGTACTTGAGTTGTTTTGTTTTTAAGTTATCAAAGATCAACATCATATTGGTCCATATTATATTGATTGCGTGAGAACTTTTTTCTGAAGCTATATTAAATGTTGCGTTCAATAAAATGGTTAATGGTTCGTTCATAAAAGTTGTTAAGTGTATAAGAAGTTTTCTAATTGTAATTTTCTTTTAAAATTTATTCTATACTTTTGTAATTTACTTGCTCATCTAACTTTAAAGGACTCGTGAATCAAACAATTTCAATTATGATTTCACAAATATATACGATTTTAATGATTCTTCTGATCAGTAATTTTTTATTAACATATGAAACACTGTTAAACGCTCAATTATTCTTGTTGGACCATATTGTGACCGAGTTCAGTAATAATCCAAAAATTAAAAATTATTATTAAGGATTTTTGGATAACACTTAAAAGGTTGATAATTAATCTTTGGTTGAAACCAAGCTGTGGTGAAGATATTTA
Organism: Musotima nitidalis; assembly: GCA_949126915.1. Taxonomy (NCBI): domain Eukaryota; kingdom Metazoa; phylum Arthropoda; class Insecta; order Lepidoptera; family Crambidae; genus Musotima; species Musotima nitidalis. Next base: position 6,608,174 of record OX421418.1, on the reverse strand, counting down.
ATTCCTATTAAACTAAATTGCACCCACAGATAATGCTAATTGAGTTTTTTACTATGCTATAATAATTTGTAACGAATTTCAGGGATTAAGGGAGATGTTAGATCTATCGAGGCGGTACGGATCGGACCGCACGTCACCGCCCACGGCTGACAAAGATGTCCAAACGGATTCTGCGTGACAGCCGCGCTGCTCCACCGCCCCTGCGTCTCCTATCGCGAAACCCTCACGCCACTGACTCTGAAGCACTTCATGCTCACGATACCTTTCAGAGTCTGGCAATTCACAGTATAAAACGAATTGTCTGCAGAAGAATAAAATATGACGTATTGTTGTCACTAATTGAACAGTGTAAAGTATCCTAATATAAATCTGATCTATTTTCTGTAGACAACACACAACTAAATATTACATTGACTATGGGCTACGGTCAGACCAGTAGTTAGTACCTGTCCCGGCCACTGTTCCACTATACAAAAACTTTACTCCCAGTATTTGGATGAATGTTCTTTTGACATTGTAACTTTCACATGTAACAAATAAGAACTTTTCTAAACATATTTGAATTGTGACAAATACAGCGAACAATTGCAATGTATCTATAAAAAAAATTATCGATTTCACTGTTGGTCGTAGGAAATTGATTATTAAATTATAAAATAAAATAATTATGTAAAACTAATAATTAATAATCTGACATTTCATATTAGTGCTGTTGTTATCTTCTAATATAATTATAGTAATGTAACATTTATTCAAGACGTAATTAATCTCCTAGTAATGAAATATGTAATACCATTACATAGCAGAAACTGTGATCTGTATTATGAGCTGATAAGGTGTTCAAATGCTTGTGAGGTATTCATATTTGTAGAGAAATATTTCTACTATAGGCAAGTCTTTCATTGCCTTTGTAATTACGTGTTTAAGTTCGTATTTTCCTGTAGGCAGGAATTTAATTTCAAACATTTACTTATACTGTCATTGTCCTTGTTATACCATTTTGTTATGTTAGAATAGTATAGATTTAACACATTATTACTCATTAATAGATTATGTACTTGAATTTGATCTTATATTAATTCAAATTGTTGCTTTGTAAGTGCAGTACTTGATCAGTATAATTTACTGATAACAATTTCAGTAAGAATCATAATTTTCTCAATTTAAAAAGAATAGTTTTTTGACTGTGAATTTGTGGGCTTATTTCATTTAAACCCATTGAATATTTAAAGACATAATAATGGCAATGAATTACAAAGTTTCAATAATAGGTCAGTTACATATTGTTGATAAATATTGAAAGGCCACCAGCTATAATCGTATATGTATAAAATATTATTATTGAATTCTCAATGCAAGAAACCTATGTCTAATTATTTTGTTATCCTAACTATTGAAGTACGTTGGTAATTTACAGGTAAATGGGTTAGAATGAATTAAGCTGAGCCTCCTGATCACAAAAGTACTAGTCAATTTACAACAACAAGGTAGTTTTCAGTACTGTATTAGTTTAATTTATAATTAAACTAATCTAGTATGTATTGTTAATCAGTAGAAGATATAGATTTAATTGCTATGGTATGTAATGTGGGTGTATGTTCCAAGCACCATGAGGGCTAGCCCAAGGGATAAGATGGGTGCAACTTAGGCAAAGGGGCTGTCAGTGTCAGAGTATTTAAGTGTGCTATATATTGCTTTTGTTTGCCACATTTCTTCAATTATAAATACATATATTATGATATATCATTTAACATCATCTGGTCCTCAATTAAACAGAACTGAACTATGGCTTGAGCAATGGATAAACCAGACATTTATATATTTTTTGTAAATGGCCATGTATGTAAATGCGCATATAAGGTAACTAAAAGGAAAACACGTTATATAAAAGAACAGTCTTCAATTTGTATTCATTTTTAATTACACCAACACGTAAGATACCTACTCTGTTTAAAATAAAATCAAAGTCTAATAGTATTCGAGAGACCAAATGGTAAGAAATTACTAATATAGCTACTAGGAGTACAGAACAAACCAACATAAAAAAACCAGGCGACCAACAATTCTGACGTTAAGACTAGCATCATAGTACCCCTTGACACTCCCTTTTCCAGCCCTAAACACCACATTAACATACTCGGCATCTTAAAAAATATAGTAAAATAATGAAACTTAATAATTAATGGCAACAGACATCTTTCATTTTCGTCTGTAAAAATACTGTGGGTCCGATTGGGTTATCTGAGACTCCTGCGGCGGCTTGAAAAACCCCAAAAGACTACCCACTGAAAATTAGACGAATCCGGCTTGTACAAGAAGGGCGAGACCGTGGTAACTCATAAGGTACTCGCCCGCGGCAACAGACATTTTCATGTCATTTCTCTGGTCATAAAAGTAAAAGTAAAAGTAAATCATTATGCCAGGTAAAGTGTCATCCATCTTCCCTCATATCGTGTAGGCAGTTTTTGCTGTTTGCTGCAATTTATTCTCCTGTAATCATAACTGAGAAAATCTTCATGGCTCTTACGCATAAACTCTGTATGACATCGTGAAAATATACGAGCTTTATACAAAACACGTGATATTAACAGTTTTACTATGGACACCCTCTGGTCTTGCCATGGTAAAACTCTGTACCATAGTAACTGTAGCAACTCTTTCCTGGGTTGAACTTGATGCTTTGTATTTAGGAGTCCTGTCCACTTTATGTAATTTAATGGCTGTTGACTTGAGGTGGTGTGGCCACCGCACCGCGTCATGTTGCATACTACGAGGCGGCAGATTTTAGCGTATATGGATTAACCGATATGGCCAGTGTGCGTATTTTCTATATGATGTGAGGTACACTTATGAAGTTGCATACAACTATAAAATCCGAGGCACCGCGCTACGCGACAAAGAGCAGGTAACCCGCCTAAAGGTCTTAAACAGTATTTCCGGTTCAATTGTACTATAAATATTAGCAAGATTTCTGCACTTGGACCTGTAGCCTTGTGGCTTTTAGGTGAAAACTAATATTAAATGAGGTTCGATTATTGTGGCGCCGAGTGTATTACAAATATGCGCAATATTTTTCCATGCGTTCTGATGGAGTGAGCTTTGGATGTTTAGAATTGAATGTAGTGTGGTGGTTTGTAGCTGGGCTTGTAGTGTATATTATAATGTACTTCTTATGCCAAAGGCATTCAAGCAATACGATATTGTTATGTGTAAGAAAACAACTGTAATCATTTTAATTAATATTTTGTCATAAGACCGTCCCGGGATCTATACAATTGTCAATAAAGAAATATAAACTCTTTGACTGAAGGGATGAAATCTCCTCTTGGTCTTTGAGCGTAACAAATCTTTTTTTAACATTATTGATATTTGTATAGTTCTAATGAGATTACAAAAAAATATTGTTGTGTTTTGCATAATATTATATTAAAAAATTGTATAATAAAGAGAGTAATTCACCTCTTGTGTTGTAGAGTAAATTTAATGCAGAGTGATAGTAAATTTCATAATCAAACAGTAGATAAATTCATTGGCTATGAGCACCGCATACGTTTTATCTGAAATTAATTAGTTAAAGTACACTTTTCTTTTGTAATTAAAGTCTTGTGTTAGTAAGTTAATACCCATATTTCATTACTTTTAATATTAATTAAGATTTATTACGTAGTTAAATTACATATTTCTTTATATTAGGTTTAGATAACTTTCTAAATTTAAGTTTTGTTCAATGCTACTACGAAAATGACATGTATTTAATACCCTTACCTCATTATTATGTATAGATATTAAAGCGTATGAGAATTAATATTAAAGTTTGAAAAATTGTTAGCTTCTGTACTTTAGATGCATTTATGTAGACAAGAACATGGTGATGCAGTATTTGACGCACAATCATAGCTTCAATTATTTAAATCATTATTGAGTGCTATGGTTATTCGCTAAATTGTGTGTTTACAAAAATCGTGAGGGAAATTACAGTTATTATATTTTATACATAACAATCCTCTGTAGATATTGATAGATTAAATTTTCTTTTGCTGTAGAACAAACACATGTAGAGCAAAATATGTTTAACATGTAATTGATAAATATACAATTCCACAATTATTTCCTTTTATGTTGTCTCTGCAAACATTTCATACCCAATTTTATATTTGAAAATAACAACTAGCACATCAGTCGTATTGCTTTGAACTTTTTATTGAATAAAAGGAGTATCTATCCAAAATCCATAATATATTGTATGACCGATGTGGCGTTAAGTACACTGTTATTGTATACAAATTACACAGATGACCACTAGTTTAAAAAATAACAAATGTAGTTTAATGATATCCCTGCCGCCGTGTGGCACCAGCCTAGAACAGTGCGACCGTCTCATCTCACGGGGAGTCGTAATAATCGACGAAACATACCGGATGATGGGCAGCAGCGTAATCCTGCGTACTGGCTGGAACTGCTATCACCAACCCGCCAGCCCAGCGTTATAATAATATATTGAGGAGGTCTCATTCAGCAATGGACTTTATTCGGCTGAAATTGATAATGAATATCCTTGCACTTTTACCCTAAATCGCGCAATATAAATATCTTTATCTTGTACCTTTTTTTAAAAATTCAAGTACCTCCATAATTTTCAAGACTTTATTTTCTATATTTGTATAGAAGTATAGATATTATATGAAGAAAACTTTGTTTGTTTGTAATGAATAGGCTCAAAAACTACAGGACCGATTTTAAAAATTCTTTCACCATTTGAAAGATACATTATCCATTAGAAACATAGGCTAAATTTTATTTTGGAAAAAAATAGGGTTCCGTAAGATATTTGGGTTTTTCGGGCACAACTTGTAAAAAATCAACTAGAAAAGTTACTGATTTTGAGTACGCTGTCTAAACTATAAAAGATAGAACCACAAAATGTGCTATTTAATTATTGTAGATCTTATAAAATTTAAAATTTATTCACTATATTAATTTATCTACAAAAATTTAAATATTTTCATCATTAAAAACTTTAACATCCACTTAGAGACAATCTATGCAGCCTGCGGATAATGACTGCGTCGTCGATGTTAGTGTAGGTGTCTGTGAATTGACCTGGAAATCATTTTGCTGACCGTGTCTTTCCTGGGTAGGCATTTTGCAGCGGTAACCGATATCTACACGGGCGGAGCCGTAGGCGACCGCTAGTTCATAATAAATGCGATTTTCTTGCCCGTTCTTGTACGATCAAGATCCCGCCCGCAATGAATGGGCACGCTAGTTTTTAGGTTTTGACTTTCATAAGAGCTCTATTGAGCCAAACTTGAATAAATGACTGACTTTAAATATACCATTGGTTTCATCGACTGTTTGAGCGCAAGGCAATGGGTGACACCACCGAAAAAATATAGAGTAGATGCCATAAGCAAGTGCGCACAGGTATTTTTCAAGTACACCCTGACGTCATCAATATGAGCATATTAATAAGCACAGGGATGAGATGAGAGAACGTCTTTCTAACCTCATCTCGTCTTGACTCTTGTGCTTATGGGATATCATAGATCCCACCACCTTTACTGTTGACACTTAGCATATATTCCGTATTTGATCCATGGGCGGTGGTTTTCTATAATACCTGGCGGTAAGTATTGCACATTGGCAATCATGGCATTTCCAAATAAACGATTGCTAATTTTTAAGCCCATCAATCATTAAATTTATTGTGTATAATATTTTGTATTTAGAACTTCCCATATAAAGCTGTAAAACTATTTAAATTTTTACGGCCGTTTAGTTTGACGGTCGATATGGCGTGGTGGCAAGTATACCCGCACTTCACTCCTGAGGTCGTGGTTTCGATTCCCACACAGGACACATATTTGTGTGTATAAATATGAATATAAATTTTGGTCTGGGTGTTTTACTATGTATATTAAGTATATATTAACAAAAAAAAGTATTTATGTATGTTTATCCGTTATTTAGTATCCATAACACAAGTTCTTAATGATACTTATCTTGGAACTAAATAATTGGTGTAAGTGTCAGAAATATTTATTTTACTTTCATTTATTTTAAATGTTGATGTGCATAATTTCTGTTCACTCTTTCAGTTACTGTACTTACCTTATCATCTCAGCCCACGAACGTCCCACTACTGAGTAAGAGCCTCCTCTCTCAAGGTGAGAAGGTATTGGGTCATACTCCATCACACGGACCCAGTGCGGATTGGCGGAGGCAGGTGTGTGGTTCCTGCTGTTGGAATTTTTCCGAGCTATCCAATAGGGTTTTTAGCATGGCTTAGCGTCTTAACTAACCAACTATCGCCCTCAGCTGCTTAACTTGCCTTGTGAAACAGGGAAGCGGCATCAAAAGACTGACTTCTGTCAAGTCTGCCAAGTCTGTGTTTGCTTCCGACCACCTAGTACATTTAAGTGCTGATCCTGCAGTCTTCTGCAACTTTTATCAAGTCATCAGTCCACTTTGTAGGGGTCTGGCGGCTCAAGCTCCGATATGTGTTCATTATTGAAGAACCGTTTTTGGCTAGAAGCAATCTTTTTTACCCAAAGGTGAATTAATGCGGTATGAAAATGGTCCAGATAAACAAGTCAAACTTTTTCAAGTGTCTGTCTTAGGAGTGGCGGTGGACCAATACAAATACTGTATGATGTGATTCAACATGTAAACTTTTGCCTTAGCATAAGAGCGGATTGAAGTTTGCTTGCATTTGAACCACAATTATTTACCTTGGACCAGGCTGAGCATTAATTCGTAAGCTTAATAAAATATTACGCATTGGTCAATGTATCAAATATTCTGTTCACACAAATAAGTTTCTACATTACACCCATCATAATTGCTTCGAAACCACAATTGGTTATCTATTGTCTATGATTGATGGTATTCAATAATGTGTTATGAGAATCCACACTTTAAGGAACACTATTATTATAAATAGGAATATAATAAACTGAACCTCTAAAAAATACTTTTTTGATCATCAAAAATACTGAGTGAGCATCTAATGAGGTGATTAGGTGCTCAATCAGTATTTTTGATGCACAAAAAGGTTAGGTTAGGTTGGCAATTTATTAATTTTGAAGACACGTTAAATAACACCCTTATAAATATAGATCTCAGCTACTTTCCTTACACATTTTGTTTGGACTTGGGTAATGGCTATCTTAGGTTAGTTAGAGGCACATTTAGAATATAATAAAGTAGGGATAAAAAGTTAAGTTTTTTGTGAATAAATCAGTAAAATTTTAAACCTCACTTCTAATCACAATTATCATGACTGTATTAGATAGTCACAACAGTAGATCCTCTTGGATCATACTTTTACCTGAGGTACACTGCTGCTGGGGGAACTGCTATAGGGGAGAGGTGGCTTGGAGACTGTGTATTCAAGGCAACTTGAACATTTAATGACAATGGGTAGGTAAGGTGTACAGGGATCCTACCATCATTTTTGGAGCCCAAGCCAACCTCACCTGCAAGTGGTGCACCTGCCGATTAACGGACGAGGCTCTGGCAAACATAACAGTGCCCAGTAAACGGCAATAGGCTCGCCACCTGTTACGTGGGACGGCGAAGTGTGGGCGTATAATATGCCTCTGCCTAGCCCTTCGGGGAAACAAGCGTGATTTTATGTATGTATGCATGGACTTGGATTATATAACAAGTAACCTGAGTATAGAATTAACCTTAAGCATAACTATTTTATAGGGATAATAAAATGTAAAGTCTTTGATGTGAATAAATCAGTATAATTTCAAACCTTACTCCTAATCACGATCATCATAACTAAATCAGATAGTCATAATGGTAGATCCTCTTGGATCATACCTTCGTCTGTGTATAATCCGTTGGGAACTTAAAGGAGTGCTGGCCGAGAGACTGAATATTTGGCAGCAATCCAGCATTAGGAATGATGTTCCATGATAGGGTCAATGTTACGTTACTGTGGCCTCTGAAAAAATAATTTATAACAAGTTTTAAGAAATAGTAATACTTTCATTTTTGCCTATCTTATTTCAGCTAGTATAAGTTATGATATTAAAGGCCTCTGCCAAAGAAAACAAATATTTATGGAACATCTGATAAAAAACCTATAATTGTTGTAAATTGTTTTAAGCAAGTATAAGTTATTTTGAATCTCATCTTAGCCTATAAACATTTTGCAACTGAGCACAGGCCTCCTTAAAAACTAAGGTAACAGAGAGCCATATGATACTTCACACCAGGGATGTTACGGAGCTGTCGACTCCGGTTCTGTTAAGTCGGAACTTCCGATTATTATTACAACTTCGGTTCCGACACTTTTAAATCTAAGGTCTTAATCGGAGGTTTAAGCATAACATAGCGGCGGTGGCGGTTTGTGTCGACTGTTATGAATCCCGACTCCGATAAAGCAAATTTAAAAACTCCGACTCTGCCTTCAGTTCCAATAAAACTACCTCCGTTACATCCCTACTCCACACCATGTTTGAGTTCAGTATGGTTCATATCTGATGGATATTTCTTGAATAGTTGTATTGTTCCTAATACAGAGATAAAATGAATGCTTCCGCATACATACACAATGATCTGTCATTATAAATATACTTACTTCAAACCATTTCCATCATCCCAGAAGTAGTATTTTGTGTTCATATTTTTGAAATCTAAAAGTGCATTCTCTCCTCGAAGTATAATTTTATCCCATAATACAACTTGATTTAATTCATTATTAGGAGTAATGTATTCTGCAGTAAGATACAAGAATAACTGTTTGACATTCCAGTTAAACAGATGAGTTAGATCAGTCTTCAAATCAAAAGTAAGGAACCCAAGATCATTTCGTTCACGGGACGCTCCATAGTCTGGAACGTTTTTACTGAAATATAAATGGATCAATAGTTAAGCTGGGTAGACAATTCTGATAATGTTGTGATTTTCTACCATAGTTTTTGCAATAAATACTCACACAACTACTTTAACTGTGTTCATTTGTGCCGCCGTTCGGTAATCCACTGTTAGTGTGGACAAAAAGCATAAAAATGTGAGACATGCTAGTACACTTAACGTGTAAGTTAATATAGCGTTTCCTCTTGTTAACACTGAATACATTTTGACTGAATTTTATAAAATCTGGCAGGTAGTATAAATTTGGATTTTCCACCGTGGCAAAAGCTCCATCGAACCAAACCACCACTACAACCGAAACGTCATCCGATTGACAGCGTAAATATCTGACAGATAATAACACGTCATGTCAATAATGCTTTTTTTTTCTATGTGAAAAAAGTTACTTGCTTGTATGCCTAGTCACTTCATTTCAGGTTTGTTTCCTTGGAAACTCCGTCACCAATGTTTATCCTTTATTGTAATATAATGTAATTTAAGTAAAAAAAATTTTTAATTATAAATTTTAATTTACGAAAGTCATTAAATTGAATTACATTGAAATATTATTATTTCATTATTTAGCCGTTGGTCCGTTGGTTGGTCATATGGTAGTCGAAATCAGTGCCTTATAATATTCTGAAAACTGGTTTAAACTAGTGGTTAACCATACAATGATGTTCCCTTTGGGTTGTAGAGGTAAGATGGCAGTCGTTTTATGTAATAACTGAAGTTCAGCCAAATCTGGTCAGACTAGTAAGCAAAACCTGGGCCCTGGGCTTAAGTCTTGCAAAGACAAAGGGGGACAGAAAGGTGGTGTGAAACTCACTATCGGCAGACGCGACTGCCAGCACTAATACTCCCTAAAAATCTTCCGACGACGCCCGCCGCTTGTTGAGAAAAAGGCGGGGCGCCGGTACCTGTATTGCAGCATCTGACACCTCGCCTGCGTCCAACGTCGAACGGAATGAAACCGGGAGGATCTCCTCAGAGAGGAGAAGTGGACCCGCCCCTCCCATCTCCTTGTGCGACCATAGCGTGTGTAGCCGACTTCCCGGAGGGTCCATGGTTAGACAGCAGGGGCCCCCTGTCCCCGCTGTCTAAGACCCTCCTGGCGCAGCTTGGCGGGTCCTCCTTGCCTACCCGCTGCGCCCTCCATAGGTCTCTCTCTCTTAGTTTACCCCCCGGTAGTCAGTACTTAGGGCACCAAGAGTCGCCGACCTCTGGATGATATCTTATCCCGGCCGACGACAAGGTGGAGACCTGTTCGGAGGGGCTGGGCTTAAGTTTGGGGCAACCGGGATAATGCTAGAATATGATAATGAATTGAATAAACCGTTTGTCTAGTTATCGAATGACTTAATAAATTAATACTTGTATTATTTAATGTTTTAATTCCCAACAAGGTCGGATTCGTCCATATCGCTGCCCTACGTCACTGTTAAAATCGCAGCCCCATTTCATACACATTACCCATAGCCGATAGAAAAAAAATAAGGGCTTTCAATACTTTTTAGGTTTTCCTATAGAAATTAATGATTAACAAACACAAATTTTTCCGCCTTTAGAAAATTGCCACGCTGGGCAACTGCCCTTGGTTCAAATCCAGGGTTCAGATAAAAAGAGAGAAAGAGTTGTTACAGATCGACCCACAATATATTTCTGATAATAACTTTTTTGTATGTTTTTTTTTAAATTGGAGTTCTTATTCAATAGTTTTTGGTATTTTTACCCATTCTATTCGACCATAGAATCTTTCATTTGTAGTATTGGCTTCTCTCCGAAGCGGATGATGAAGACGATGCCATGACGAGCCATAATATTAAGCTTAGGTTTCTTTAAAAGAGTAAATATTTAGTTGAATATTTTTAATCGATACTGGACACCTAATATAAAGCTCTTACTTTCTTGTTAATTGGCATAAAATACTATCAACATCCCAATGAGGAAGCTGGTATACATTGTCGCGTGGTGTTTGCCAGCACTATTGCAGGGCATTCCCCCCTGGATGGATCTGCATAAGCAGACCTTCTTGACGTAACTTCCTTGTATTTCTTCATAGCAGCCCCTAGTAATGGCCTGACCGTCACCATCTATTGCTCGAGTGCACATGAACGTCGAGTTTTCAACTGAAATTAATAATGAGAATTCTTTATTGACTTAATAATTTTAAATTAATTTCTATGAAATCTCTGACACGCTCACAAAAATGCCCAGGTCTTCGGAGTCAACAAAGCTTAAGTAAACATAAAGATCGAAATCATAGTTATTTTTATATATGCTGCAGTGTATGTGTATTTTCTAAGACAACAATAGGTACTATTTTTTATATATAAGGGTAGTAAATATTTATCTGCCTAAAGCAGTGTGCCAACTGTGTGTGTGTGTGATTCACTAATCAGCATACATTTTAGAATTACTAACAGAATTTCAGCTTCCACTACTTGACACCGGTCTGTCCCCAATTTATCCACAAGAAGCTATAAGCCCTGACCTAGAACCTACATTGGCTATTCACCTGCGGGCCTGTCTATGCAGTGTTATCTAGCTGGTGGTCGCCATTAAAGATGTAGAACATTTCCACCTCAACGCCATCTGTATGTGCCCCGCTCACTGCCGTTTCAACTGTGAAATGTGCTACACGTGTGATGTATGTGAACATAGCTAATGTTGACGATTTTATTTCAGCTGCCAGTACCGTCTCAATTCTGGGGTTTGACCTAAGGAAAAGGCCAAAGCGCAGTAACTAGCAGCGTTTCGACCACGCGTATCCGACCTTCAAAGCATGGAAGCTGTTCGATTTTAAAAGCTAAGTATATAGTAAGCACAAGTACCGCTGCCAGGCTAGTAGGTCGGAAACGGGCACCGAATTTTCAAAGATCAGTTCTTGGATGGGTTACCGTTTGTTTAGCCTAAACAACTAGATACGCGAAAGTAAAAGCTTATAATTATGACCGTATTATAATAACATAGTTGATAATGGCTTATGGTACCTAAGTAAGGATAATGAGCGAAAATCCACGTTGTTACCTCTGTTATTGAAGTAATATGTAAATTGAGCGCAAACATCGTTTTCGGCTAATATGCAGGTGGCATGTTCTTCATGGTTCGTCCAAATATAATCCATATCCGGCCAGGAGCCGTCGTCTGAAATATATATATATGATCAGTAATAACGAATCAAATTTTTGTACACAGTAGGTACAAGATATTAAGGTGTTAAGAATTAGTCAGTTTCAACCTAGCATGCACGCACAGTTAAAAAAGCCCCATATGCCGTTGCTCCTTGGTTCCTCGACACACCCCTTACTATCACCAATAGCATTGGGATCTTTGGTATGGCAATATCTAGCGACGTTTAGTTCCACAGTCATCTACAGAACAAAGTCGATCTGGCATCCAAAAAGTTCGGCCTCAACAAGGCAAAGTACTTCACATCGTGGCAACTACGTCTGCTATTAAGTCGCATATAAGGCTCCACTTGGAGAGTTGGCTTGGACTTTTTGACGCGGCTTAAAGACGAGCTATGAGAAGTGTCCAATATCTCAGGCTGACAAGCGGTATTGAAAGTGTTTGAAATGATGTCAACAGCTTTTGATGTCCAGCAAACTTTTAATGAAGCATCTAAATTATGTACTTACTAACAAGAAAAAACTAGTGGCTCCATGCAAGGTATCTCGTTTACATGACGGCGTCCTGAAACGTGGCATTCATGAACACGCTCATTTTGTGGAATAAGAAGAGTCAGGTGACTAGCACACTGCCACTGAAACGCTTAAATTCTGTACTTACTTACAAGAAACAACCAGCGGCTCCATACAAGGTATTCCACTCGCAAGCTTGGTGGCGTCCTGACAAGTAGCGTTCATGAACACGCTATCGTTGTGGAATTGCGGACCGAGCCAGGTGAACTGGTAACATCTGGATCTCAGCGTCTGGCTCACTGTTACGGTGACTCCTATAGATATTATTGGATACATTAATACACTTATCTGAGGCTCATTTCTGTGCCTAAGTTTTTTGAAGATAAAACTTCTTCAGGCGCGTGAAGCATTAGAAGAATCATTTGTTTGTAATAAATGAGAATGAGTGGTGACAAAGATGATAAATTGTAAATGAGATGCTCTCTCTAAGCCCATTGAGTACTCAGTAAAGATGTGGGACTATACTGAGATCTGACATAGAAATCTTGAGAGAATTTTCAAAGTTATATTGCATGCACTGTTTTGTTTCATTTACCAACACTCGTGTACGTTCACAGACCCTTAACGGTAAATAATTCACCGTTATTACACATTAATGTTGAAATATCACATATTTTAGAAAAAAATTGAATCGCAGACATGGTGCTTCACTTTTCCGCCAAGAAGTCCTATATTTATAATACTATATCCTACACAATATTTTTATAGTTTCTGTCCATTATCATAATGTTTATGCAGTCAAACATGATAGCTTAGCGTTCATTGTCATCATTAAATAACAATAACAGATTTTTCAGTAGTACTTGTAACTTTGGATGTACAATAACACTTAATAAATGAAAGTATGTAAGCTCAAATTACTTTTAGCCGTAATGTTCAAATCAATCTGAATTGTAACTGAATCATAAAATAACAATTATATTTTATTGTTTTTTAAATGGTGCAGTATCATCGTGTCTTATTAATTATTTTCTTAGTCCAGGACTTTCTGTCTGTTTAGAAAGTCCTGTGAAGTCCAATCTAGAGTTACGCTTATTTGCTTATTTAATCAGAGTCTTAAGTCTTCTTGTAAAATTTTGGAAGTCAATTAAAGTTTCTTGCACATTATATTGTACCCATTAATATTTTTATTGACGACGTGGAGGTCAGTCATCTGCACTCCTATCCCGAGGTCGTGGGTTCGATTCCCATACAAGACAGATCATTGTGTGCATATATATTTTTATATATTTATTAGAAATATGCCAAATTATTAATGTTAATGATTTATAAGACAATTATTTATTTGTATTATATTACTGTCATAGTCTGTATTAACTACCATGACGGTGACGGGATGACGGATGAGGTTATAACCTAACTATGAAGAAGTTGTTTGTTGTTGTTTTAAAATAGGTAGTTGTACTGAAAATTAGGTACCCAAACCATATTTAAGTAACGTTATGTCTTTTATTTATTCCATAACTAATTAAAAGCTGATCAATGGTTTCAAATCACGATCAACTTTTAATTAAAATTACTTCTGGAAAATAAAACCATTGCAAAAAATCATTTTATTTTGAAGGCTTTAGTGCAGTTTTTTTAGATTGTCTGTCTATTGTAGCGGAGCTGTGCAAATATTGATAACCATCATCCAAAAGAGTGGAAATGAAAAATGCTATATTTAGTTTGGTCTCCAACTAGAGGTGAAACCTCGGGAATGTTTTCGAAGCTTTGGAATATTTCAGAAATGCTTTCGGAAGTATTCTTATTAACTTCCAAAATTACCAGCTACTTTAGAAGTTTACAAAATACATTACGGACCTAATAAAACTGGGAATACTTTATAATCTACGTACGTTATGTTATTGCGTTATTGTATGTTATTGCGTGCACGCACAATTTCGCAAAAGCGCGGTGCGCGGTGCGAGGCGCGGGGCGGGGAAAGTGGCTCCAGCCGCGCGTATCTTTATATAAATCGTCGTATTTTCAACTTTTCCAGTGCTTAACTAAATGTTATGAAGTTATTGGACTTAATTTTAAGTAAAAGATATATTTAAAGTTTTCGGCATTTTTTGAAGTTTTGGGGAAATATTCCTTAGACATAGACGTTTTCACCTCTATCTCCAATGCCCTTAAGAGGATCAGCGCGTAATAAAACACGATAGAGCAAAACCAACTGTCTCAGTGACGCAATATTGTGCATAGGAAAACTCAAATGTACTAAACACTACGTTTGTTCATGGCACAACATACGCTCGCTTCCGACATAACCGTGAAAAGAAATAAAGCTTAAAGCCAAATTAATATGACGAAATTGTTGTAAAGCATGATAAAATTAATTTTATGAATCTCGTTGCAGTACTTGTGACATCACCAGTATCATTGAAAATGTTACTTAATCAACACCGAAGCTTTATGCTATGGTAGTGCACAATGATGTCACACTAATGTATGTCCACACCGAATGGTTTGGTTTCGTACCTATCGAGATACGATTCATCATTATTATCATTAGCCCATCTTCATCCACTGCTGGACATAGGCCTCTCCAATAGCACCCACTGAGATCGATATTCAGCCCTTCGCCTCCAACCGCTACCAGCCATTTTGCATATGTCTTCGCTCCATCTAGCTGGATTATTAAGTTACAATTGAATTTCTGTTGTTACCTATCTCCCGGAAGTTGTATGTCATTTTTCGATTAAAAGTAATAAATGATGCACTCATTACCAGCTAAGAACATTACTATACCAGCAACGAAAAGTATTATTTAACTAGACAGTCACAAACAGACATATAAATGAACAGGTTACACGATTCTATTGGTATTTGGATAAAAAACTATACAAAAGCAGTATTTGCGCAGATTTGTAATTTCTAATGCCTATTTGTAATGATAAGTCAACAAGTCCTTAATAGTATAACGCTTACCAACTATAAGAACTACAGCAACACAAAGCCAATTTATTGATCGATGCATTTTACACACAAAATTATTCTTTATTCCATTGCCAACACTCAATGATATATTTTATAAAATAATTATTTTTTTCTTATCACTGGAGGTGTTTTGTTTAGCACTGCGGTCGATTCTTTGTAATGCAGATTAAGACTGCGCTATCAGTTAATTTGTCGTCACTTCTTATCACTTCAGTATTATGATGGTATTTGTTTGATTAGATTTTAATATCTCATAGTAAATCACAATTATTAATAAAGTTGAATTTTAGGATTTGTGGAGATAGCTAATCGTTGTATTTAATTAAGATCCTAAAATGTTTATGTGTGGGATCCATTTTAAAACACATCACTGTGTTGTTTGCGTAACTTAAGTGATCCTGCCCAGCTAGACACGCTTCGACAAGTTAATTAAAAAAAAGAACACTTTGTGAGTGTTGAGTTGTCAATTAGTGTTAAAATTTTCGCGTGGTAAAAAGTGTTCAGTGTATTGACAAATATCGAATTTAGCTTACATATTATGATCAAATTTAATTTAAATCCGATTAGTAATTGTTATGTAATTCATGCCCCTTATGCATATTTAGAATTTTACTTTTTAAGCAAGAAGGATAGTGTTTAATTAAAGTCCATTATGGATTAGTACGACAGCAGCCCAGGTGCACGAGTGGGATGCATACTCCGATGAAATTATTCCCCATTCGCCATCAGACGATAAGCCGATTTCGTCTAACCTCGTTCAATCAGCGGGCCGGTGGCCGGGCAGCACTCGCGCAGATTTGTGGCCTTACAGATATGTCCAGAAGCATATTTGGAAAGCGTATATAACTTTTGAATTCCATCAAAAAGTGGAATGAGTTTAGAAATGTATTAAAAAATTGTGTAATTTTGTAAAATAATAACTATGGAAATATATTACATTTTATAAATGAGGTCACGCGTTCAATGTAGATTTCATATAGGGGCTGTTTGACAAAACATCACAAGCTTCAATGTAACAAAAGACTATTGTGGCAACAATTTTATATTACAAATCTTTTGACAGTGAAAGATGTGGATAAAAAAAATTAATGGTCAATTCTGTTTTTATAGTGCTAGTTTGTAGATGTGGTTATGATTCTTACCCAATATCGCTATCAGCAGCTTTTGTTAATGTTTCAAGTAAACATATATTATCTTATAGATTGCAGAATGGCGGCCTGAAATCATATATATTTTTTATTAATTCAGGGTAGGTTTTTTTTATTCTACGTTGGTAACGAAATGCATTTTCGCACTGCCTTCCGGCCAAAGGGTACCGAGACGAGGAGTGTGGGGCTCACTGCGGTTGACGCGACCGCCAACATACTACCCTCTAAAAATGTTCCGACGACGCCCACTGCTGTTAAAAAGAGGCGGAGGGCCAATGCCTGGGTTGTAGCGTCTAGCACCCCGCCCGCGGTCTACGCCCCCCGTAACAAAACCTAGAGGACCTCCTCACACTTGTCCTTGTGCGACCATGCCGTACGTGGCCGTAATCGCGGAGGGTTTATAGTCAGACAGCAAGGGCCCCCTGACCCCACCGCCTAACATCCCCCTGGCGCTTCTTGACGCGCGTCTTGACTCCTGGCCCGCCTGCTGCGACAACGGAGTAGCCAGAGAAAGAGCGGATCCCGAGAGCAGTTTCCCACCTAAACTGATTTGCCCTGTTTAACTTCGGTAATCGTTTCCTACCACCCAGCCTCCAGGCACCACGAGCGAATAAATATATAGAGAACAAATTTCTTTAATTATCGATTAGATTTAGATTTATTGCAATTTCCAATTATCTATGTGGTCGGTCCAATTACTTTATTGAAATCATACAAAAGTCCATCATCCATTAACCTGATTAATACAGATTTGTACGAGCAAAAATATGGCATGATGTAATTAATAGCTAAAACGAGTAAAAAACGTAATGAAAACTGACCAAATATTGGAATAAAAGCTTTGGATAATCTTAGGTCTATGTTCCGATATCCGAATGCCAGGAGATCTAAAACGAAGAAAAGGCTGCAATGGGTCTGTCGATGATATCAATACGATTCCGAGGCTGGCTTCATCCCAGTTTTTTTGATTGGTTTACTCGTCTCGTCGCAAAAATCTCTGATTGGAGTGGTTCTGAGCATTACATACTTACTATGCGGTGCGGTTGCCGGATTAGAGTAGGAGCTATCTTCTAAGTACGCATGGTACCTGTGGTGTGACTAGCTGTTGTAAAGCCATGAAGATGTCAGAAGTACACTTATATCAAGTGCTCAATACGAGGCTAGGTGTTGTCATATCGATGAGTCACAATTTTTTCATATTGCGGACGGTTTTCATACTTACTTCACAAATCGTAAGACAGACAAATAATGGACTTACGATTTTTATTTGGGCGGCAGTTCGAATTCGAGTAGATATAAAAAAAGTATATAAAATGCGAATTCTCGTTTTTCTCCCGGAATCCAAATAACTGGTTAAATATCTCTTTGTCATAAGAGATATTTCTCTTATGCCTTTAAATGTATAGCAAGTTTATTGTAAACTGTACCTATCTGTCTTACCTTTGGGTTAATTTAAACAATATTTTAAATTTTAAAGTGTTTAATAAATTCATAGCAAGAGTGCGTGTTGTTTAAAATAGAATATGCCGAATCACGGCTAAGATTCATTGTTTAATTACGAAGTTCCAGTTTTATCATCAGATAAGTTTCCTGATAACCTAACCATTGCTATCGGAATAATTATTGGAATCGAATTAGTTTTAAATAGTACAGTCATAGTATTTTACAATTAGCTCGGGCTGATTCTTGGCCATGAACGTAGTAACCCAGTCCATTTAGCGGCCTGAAAAATGTTAACACCAATGACGACATACACCTGCCTCCGCCAATCGGCACTGGTTTCGCGTAAAGTGTGTCCTGAATCCTTGGTTTGTAAGAGGAAACTTCAGGAATCTTATGTCAATAATGCAAAATTATTAACATACTGAGATCATAAATTATTTTCTTAAGTAAGCATACTTCTTAGCATATACTTACTCACAAAATGTAATACTTTCAAAACAACCGCTATTTATCACGCTAAGTTTTTAGTGTGAAAAATGTAAGAGTGGCAATAAAACGCTGGGAAAATGTAGCAAGTTCCATGAGCTGAGCCCGTCTGCCTCCTGTTTGTCCGCGTCTCCATTCCTTGTTTGTTGCATGTTTCGCTGAGTACTTTAGCTTTCGCAATAACGCCGGAGCGAGTACTTCCATCTCATTTTATTTTGGCCATTTGTATCGTGTTGTGGTATACTGTGTACACCCAAAGAGCAGTTATACTGAAAAGAGTCGAGATGTACATTTTATATGTATTTAGTCGATTAAGACATCAATAAGGAACCCCCACCTCGAATGTCGTATCGTGTTAGTCATCAATGTGTGCATGATGACATGGTAGATATTTGATATTTATTTACAAGAGACTGTGAAGATATAAAACTGTATATGTGCATATGCGATAAACTCTCCTTAGACTCCTCAGAAAATAACAGACTTTATTATCTTTTTAATGTCTCTATAGGGTACTCAAGCAAGGTCTTTTTGGGCTTTTTTGCTTATCTCATCATATATCGTTTTCCAACCCCAGAAGCGTGAAACACATAAAGTATTTTCGTGGAAAACCAAATTATAACCGGAGGTTTGGAGTGGAGGAATACTGTTCTCCGCGCCGTATCACCTGCAGATTGCGAGATAGTTGCATTCTGACTTATCATAAATAGAAAATAAAATTTCAGGTAAGATGCTATTTTAGGATCTCGATCCTACGAAAATAAACAGTTTCCACGTAAATGCAGTCGTTGACTGAGGTGCATGGAAATGCTAGTATGCACCGAATTGGTATTTCAAATTCAGAAAGACGTACCTACAATTTTACAGTTGTCTGCAGCTACGCTACTCTTCGCCAAATTTTTCCCCTACTACAGATAATTTACCGCTCAAACAGCTCGCTCGTTTGAGCATTGATCTCTACGCAACGGCAACTCAATTATGGGTAACGTGAGCTCTTGGTAATTATATCAGATGATAAATCAAATTCTTTTGTGACATGAAAAATAAACTGTTTATATTAAATCTAGTGACGAGGTGGTGGTTTTTACAGAGTCCGTGTATACGTGGGAGGGGGCAAATGGCTCCGACCAAGACCTAAGGAGCCCAAGCCAACCTCACCTGCAAGTGGTGCACCTGCCGATCAACGGACGAAGCTCTGGCGAACATAACAGTGCTCGGTAAGCGGCGATAGGCTCACCATCTATTACGTGGGACCAACTATATAATTGGCGAAGCGTGGGCGTATAATATGCCTCTGCCTACACCTTCGGGGAAACAGGCGTGAATGTATGTATGAAATAAATGATTTTTGATTGATTTATCTCAGGAAGGCAGACCCTTTACTTTCTCCTTAACAAAAACAATTTGATATTTTTTGTTTAGCTGTAAATAAGTAAAAAGTTAATATATAAAATGTAAATAGTTTTGTTTAGCTGTAAATAAGTATATAGTCATAGTTTAGGTTAACTGACAACTTGATAATAATACCCATACATTTTTTATTGAGTTTAATATACTGTCACTCTGACTCAGCAGACGCACTAAAATCCGTATTTATAGAACTGTAATTCCACCAATACGTACGGCTGCGAGGCTCGGACCCTGACTCTCAAGGAAAAGAATACACTTTTGGTGGCGGAAAGAAAGATCTGGGAAGAGGATTCTGGGGCCAATACGAACACAGGAGGGAACGCGGAGGAGAAGAAAGAATAGTGAACTGGAAGAGCAAGTAGGCGCGACGAATACCATAGACGAGATAAAAGCACACAAGCTCCGCTGGCTCTGCCACCTTGAGAGGATAGGAGACGATTGCACGTTGAAGAAGGACGAGGACGAATTCCATCTTCTTCTTCGTTACTGTCACCGAAATCTAATTCTAAGTGAAGTTCAGACCCTGCTTCATCAAGACGACTGTTGAATTCCTTTAATGTTTTGCTCGGTGTAAACTGGAAGAAGTCCATAGGGGGCAATGTTTTGGTAGCAGTGACAAACCTTGTAACTTGATATGTTTGTATAAAAGTCATACTGCTTGTTATATTAGAGTCTTTTACAACTGGTAATTATGTGTCTTTAACATGTTAGGTGGGACTTGTGCAAGCTCCACGCGGAAGACAACACCAGACCACCACCACCAGGAGAGAATCACTTTGGGTCGCTGCGCCTAGATAGTTAATTATATCATTTAATATACATTGAAGCTTTATCCAAGTACCTACATAGTCATTACTTTAAAATTAATTCTTTATTAAAGAAATATGTTTACAAAAATATGCTGATCCCGTTATTTTACACAGATAAAACAAATATTTGTAATTCTCACTGCAATCGTTATTTGTACGATTGAAATCGCGGAATGGAGGCAATTATCAAAATGAATTCATATTTTTCTTGCAGTATATTTAGCTAAAGCTGTTGTTAAGTAGTTTTAAACCTATTTTAATTCCTAGAAAAATATTTAGCATCGACTGCTCGCCACTTATTTAGAAGAAAAAGGATTTTATAAGATTAACGTTTACTTATTAAGTTTACAAAACAGCTTCCATTAATCTTAGTTTCATAACTGGAGGCCTCTTTGTTTCTTTCAGCGCCCTGTTCAGTATGAAATGGCTTTAATTAAGATATCATGGGATATAAACCTCTCAACTTTGTGAAATATTACGCGCAGGATCTGGACTAAATTGGATATTTTTCTTTGCCCCGCGGTAAAAATTAAATTTGGTTTCTTGTTCCGGTGCAGGTTATAGCGGTTCTGGTTTTCCACTTTTAAATTATCATTTTGACATTGGTTATTATTCATTTGAAATTGTATCACCAAAATTGTGATTCCCTGGAGGAGTTGGTTAATGTAAAAATATTTTTCCTACATGAATGTGAAAAAATAGGGTGTAAATATTTTTACGTAAGTCAGAAAAAATATACAAGTGTATGCGCACAAAGCATTGTCCTGTGTGGGAATCGAACCCACGACCTAAAGAGCGGCATACTCGCCACCACGCCTTATCGGTCGTATATACGATTATACAAACGCTGAAAGACTTGGATAATGTGCCAGAAATAAAAGTAACGATATTGTTCGCAGTTTTTATATTTAAAAAGTATAAAACCCAGATTTATCTTACCATCGATGAAAGTGAAAAATTACTTCGAGTATAATACATTAAAAATAGGTCGATCATTATAATTTTTACAAAATTAATATTATTATTAAATTCTATCTAATTATTAAACATCTTTCTTCTACAATATTTATACCATTTATATACAACATACTATTTATAAATAACGTTATGTACAAAGCTTTATTTTTTTATACTTATAGAAGAGAATGGCTGAAAAATGATAGGTACTACACTTATTTGCCGCCAGAAAGCATTTCACTTCATGCGGCTTTAGAAACACGACCAACTCGCTAAAGTTTAGAAGAAATATAACTTTTTAGTTTTCGCATTCTCTACAAAGGGTTATAAATCCTAACATTTGCTGCTTCGCACAGTTTACAGCTCACCCACTCGCAGTAGTTATAGTTTATCACGTACACTCCTATGACGCATTCGCTTTCAACAGTTTCAGTTCTAGCGATACACTTAGGAGTCACATTTATCACTCACTACACTATTTTTCATTTCACTGTATATAAAGTTCTAACTCATTACTTTAAGTTACACTTATCCTACATAAGGGAACGGAGCGAATGGCGCCGGGAAATATCCCGGATAACCAGCACTGGCTTGCACTGGTATTGAGGAAGTAACGTAGGATGTAACAACTGTTGGTACTACTTTAGTTGAGAATAATGTGGTGTAAACCGTTTTTGCGCCGAAAGTCAGTTTGAGCACATGACTATTCGTTGCGGTAACTTCTGTATTCACAACCACTGGAGTTGAAGTGACAGTAAACTGCTGTTGAGGGTAAAGTGGATTAATAGGTTGCAGAGGTAAAGCTGGCAGGCTGCTCGTTCCAATTTCATATTCTGTTTTTGTAATAGTCGCCACTGGTCTAGAAATCGTACTTTGAATCGTATTTTTGCCGTCGAAAACTGGTATCACATGTGACTCATAAATTGTTTCATATTTCAACACTGGTTTTGATGTGGTCACAACATTGGGAATTTGAGCCGCTGCAGCAGGATTCAACAGTCTTAACAATGCAAGTTGTTGCGCTTGTTCTGGGGTAAGGGCTGGAGTTGCTGGTGCAGGAGGTTCAGTGACTTGATTATTTTTACTTTGTCCGTGAGCTTTCTTAAGTCTTAAATGGTTGTCCGGTACACCGTACTTATCTACTTCGGTTAAATCGAAATCGGAACCGACGTTGGCTAAATCTAGGTCTGGAGGGAACACCCGACGGAGAATTCCATCTTCTTCTTCGTTACTGTCACCGAAATCTAATTCTAAGTGAAGTTCAGACCCTGCTTCATCAAGACGACTGTTGAATTCCTTTAATGTTTTGCTCGGTGTAAACTGGAAGAAGTCCATAGGGGGCAATGTTTTGGTAGCAGTGACAAACCTTGTAACTTGATATGTTTGTATAAAAGTCATACTGCTTGTTATATTAGAGTCTCTTACAACTGGTAATATATGTGTTTTTAACATATGTTGGGTTGTACTAAATGTTTCAGTCACCGTTTCTAAAGGCGGAGTTTCCATATCTGAAGATAATGTTATTGGGGGTAATGTTGCTATACTTGAATCTAAATTATGATCTTTTCCATAAGGCGATGCTGTTGCTAATATGTTTTCTGTCAACGGTTCATTGAGAGAACTTTGCGCATTAGGAATTAAAGTTGGTTCTATACGTTTCTCTATAGTTGAAGTCACTGTTATAATACGAGTGTTCTTTACACGTCCCACCTGAAAATAAGATTTTTTTTGTAAGAAATATGCATATCAAATTTTATTTATTTACGGAAAATTTAATATAAAATATATTAATACCTGGAAAGTGTACGGAGATTTGATGGTAGCGATTTCATAATAAACATCTCGGAAGTCAGCCGGGGTAGATATTTGAACCTTAAGAGTTTCTACTGGAGGCGGTTTTTCGATAGAATTGTCTTCTGGGTCGTTATCAAGGAGTGTGCCGGGTCCACTTTGAGAGCTTGACAGCTCGAGGTCATTATCAGATCTAGCTTGTAAAGAAACATCATTAGACTGATTATCGTCGAGAAGAGGATTAGGATTGGGCGTTGTTTGTTGTTCATCATCGGCTCCATTCATCTTTCTTATAGTAACTTTAGGTTTGGGACTGGTTTTGTACTGCCAACGGCCTGAACCGGGTGTGCGATTTAGTTTAAATTTGTATACACTCGTAGACGCTGCTGGGGTCACTTGCTCGACGGGAGTAGCTTGCACGCGAGGTTTGAACCCGCGTCGTGATTGGTTATCATTACTGGAAGGAGTAACTACTGTTTTATGCCCAGAGTTACGATTGCTTTTTCTTCGATTGGAGAATGGTGGTGCCGGAGATTCACTGAAAACAGAGATGGTTTCCAGTTGATGTACCGGTCGACCAAAACGAACACTATAAATAAAGTTAGCCGTTATTATTGTCGACAATCTACTCAATGATTTTTTTATTATTTATGTACCACTTGAAAGCATTAAAATTGTACGTTGTCGGCAATAAATATTAACAGTACAACCTATGATAAACGAAAGAACTTTACCTTTGAGTTCGCTGAGAGTGGGCGGAATTTCGATTCTTGAACTTTTTACTTGGACTGGGTTGAATGTTTTCATGGTTGTCGTTTTCAGATACACTTTGCGGTCTGTGACGGTTTTTGAAAGAACTGCCGGTTATGGTTTGCCTTCTTGTGGTTTTGCTATAGCTGTCGTCATCATTTATTGAAGGAGTTAGTTCTAAGTTATGTCTATGATTCTTTAAGCCAGGAGCTGCTGTCTTTAAAATTCTGTGTGCAGGTGTTGGTGAAATTTTCGCTCGGTGGCCTGGCTGAAGAATCTTAGAGTTGCTATTAAGTACTTGGGCATATTTTCCGGAAATAAAAGTTCCAATAACACTAGTTTCATGTACTGTTGTAAGTCCGTCCTTGACAATAGTGCCTCCAAGAGTAGTAACCAGCCCAAGGGGGTGGTCAGCATCGTCAGGTTGAGGCGTAGGTGGATGCACTCTGTTTTTGTGGCCATGTTTTGGTTTTTGTGGATGAGCCTTGGAAGGTCTAATGTTGATAACTTTGTAAGTTTCTTCAACAAACTCCGAAGGTTGTCGTGACAGAAAATCATATTCTGGTTCTCCAATGTTATTGTTAGTTATTAAAACTGCAGGTTCATCGTCTTCTTGGCTGGATTTTATTTGAACTACGCTGCTGATTTTACTATTAATGATAGAAGGTGGTGAGGCGTGTTTTACTTCAACCTTACTACTGACAATAGTCGTGATGCTTTTAACATTTTCTATTGGTTTTTTGTTCAGTTTTGGTTGTGGCAGTTTAGATGAGCCGATTTCTGTTGTCTTAGATGGTCCGGCAATTACTTCAACTTTCGTTAAAATTTGTTTTTGTTCTTTGATGACGGATTTTGGACTGTTATGAACTTTTTCGTCTTTTTTAGGTGGTGATGAATGAACCGACACAGCACTCGAGACGACAGCTGGATTAGAGGGTTTATTCGTTTTATCTTTCTCTGATATTTTGCTAGGTTTTATCGTTTCTGGCTTTATACTCGCTACGATCGGTGGTGGTGGTTTAGTTTCAATAATGTTTTCTTGAACAGATTTCTCAGTCTTCGGCGGTTCTGCAAATGTCAAATAAAACTGGTTAGCACTGTACTGTAATTACGTAATGACTAAAGCAATTGAAAAAAATAAAAAATATCAGTGTTGACCTGGCGGGGGGGCTGAGTGTGGAGAGAAGACCATAACGGTGTTGCCCAAAGTAGTGGTGAAGTCCAGGAATCCGTAGACTGTCTGAGTAATGAAGTTGTTGGCTGGTTGGCTGGGCGCGAGCGGCTGTCCTCCATCGTACACGGGACCTTCTGCAGACGTGATCCCACCTGAAAAAGTAAGATTAAAAATGGAAATTAATTAATGTAATAGTTAATTTACAAAGGAATGTTATTATATATAACTATTTAAATGTAGCAGGTTGTAATCCTGCATGGGTTTGAAGTAGCGTTGATCGGACCAGTAGCTTTGGTACACACAAGATGCCCTAAATTTGTACCGTCAATTGAAAAAGTCTACGATTAACTGGAACCCATGTTGCTTTAGCTTCCATGCTTCAAATTTAATCAAAACATGTTATAGATCTGAACTGATTAAATTTCATGTTTATTTTTTCGGAATTTCTTATATTAAGTTATTACTATAGTTATTGTCGTACATTAAATTATATTTTGTCCAAATAAGTATAACTGTTTTATTAATTATTCATATTGCAAAGGTGTTCAATAAAACCATAATAATCCCAAAAAAATTATGGACCATTTTATAAGAGATTAATATGTTGCTAACATTGATATTACTTCTATTAATCCCTCGGTAAGCTAATAGCGATTATTTATTTTAGTTTTATTTTATTTATTTTATTATTGTTCATTTTAGACAAACAGTCATATCTTATGAGTGGTTTCACATTCGTAGTAAATAGGCGAGTTTTTAACTTCTAACCGATATGCTATGACCACTTCCACTAAAATGTTATTCAGATTTATAGAAGTTACAATAAAGAAATTCAAAATATCTATACTCCACACCGAAATTCATAAGAGAATTTTACCTACAAACTAGTTGGAAGAAATATAAAAATTTGCATTGCCCTATCGCATTGGAAAGTGGGCTACAAATTCTGACGCGTCGTGTCCCGATATCCCGGTTACTTCCAGACCATTTGCCAGCAAGTGGTCCGGGATAGTCCACCTTAGATGGTTATCACACCTCAGACCCTCTCTCGATCCGAACTTGGGACTGCCAATTGCTTTGCGAGAAAGTTTTCCTTCTATAAGTATTTTTGGAGTTATATGTAACATTGAAAAGTGTTTTCCTATATTTTCTATAGTAGTAAGAAGAATTAGACGTACTAACCCAAAAAGAAATAATCTTGATCAAAACATAGAGATGATCAAACAATACAAATACATTCGTAATTGTTTAAGAACTGCATGTTGTACAACAATTGAACAAAACAATATCTCCGAAGCTAACTCATTACTTCCTACCTGAGCAACAACTTACTTAAAGTACTTTCACTTGATTTTTTTGTAATTTCTCATTTAAATGGAAATATAAGAAGTTAGTGGATATATCAATTTATAGACTCGCTACAAAGTCTTGTTGGCTTGTTGCTCTTGTCTTGTTCGTGTATAAAGTTACAACTTGCCCCGCGGTATGTTTTTATTTGAGATAAATTTTCCATACATTTATTTTGTACTAATATTTTATTTTAAAGATGGAATATTTTCAATCTTAAGTCTATAAATACCATAATAGTTAATTGAGTTTTTTCTAAGGGTCTTTACAAAGGTCTAATCTTGTTGGAATATTTAAACATATATTTTTTGTCAATTACACCAATTATTTAGTTCCACGAATAGTATTATTATAAACTTGTGCTATGGATACTCAATAACTAAAAAATATAAATAGATACCTTTTTTTGTAAATACATACATACATACACATACATATATACACATACATACATACACATATACACATACATACACAAACACACATACATACATACACATAAATACGTACATACATACAAATAGTTCCACGAATAGTATTATTATGAACTTGTGCTATGGATACTAAATAACTAAAAAACATAAATTGATACTTTTTTTGTAAATACATACATACATATACATACATATACATATATACATACATATATACACATACATACATACACATACATGCATACACATAAATACGTACATACATACACATACGTACATACATTAAAGCCTATTTTCCCGAAGGGGTAGGCAGAGGCATATTATACGCCCACACATAGTCGGTTTCACGTATTAGATGGTGAGCCTATGGCCGCTTACCGGGCAGTAGCCATGTTCGCCAGAGCCTCGTCCGTTGATCGGCAGGTGCACTACTTGCAGATGAGGTTGGCTTGGGCTCCTTAGGCCTTCGTAGGACCCCTATTTGCCCGATTTTGTAAATACATAGGTACATAAAATACGAATACAAAGATTTAGCCTATGTGGGAATCGAACCTTAGGAGCGAAGTGCGGGTTTACTCGCCTCCAAGCCATATCGGTTGTCATATTTAAGGCGATAAAGCTTAGGGCCCTGGGTCTGCTCACTGGTTTAACCAGATTTGGTCTCCGCAACCCAGAGGGAAATATTATTCTATGGTTAAACCAGCTGTAAAATTGCACTGAATTCCTAATAACGACTGCCATAGATGTTCATGACGGCCGGGACCAACCGCTTTACGTGCTTTCCGAAGCACGGAGCAACCGATAATTACGCACATAACTTCGAAAAGTCATTATTGCGGTTTGAACACGAGACCCCCTGAATTTGAAGGCAATGGGTATCGCCACTGGTCTATCGCCGCTGTAGTTAAAAGCAATTAAGTATTTGATAATAAATATCTAACTTATTTCTTTAGTTTTTGTTAAGTAGATAAGAAAACGCACGACCAAAATGGCATTGTGTTAATAGGAACGTGTGCTATAATTAGTGTTTTAGTAACGGTAGGTTCAATTAGACTTTGTGTATAGAGATGATAGCCATCTCTTTTCCAGAATTTCGAGACGCCGCCGAGACAAAAAGTATAAGAAACGATTGAAATCTAAAAGCGTTGTATTAAGTAGGTACATAATAAGAGTGAGAAGCTTTTTTCAACACAACCATAAATAATGACTAACGATAAATGGGTACTTACAGAAATAAGCGGCGACCGCTAGTAGCACGAGTCTGTGGTCCATGGCTACGTGTCTATGGCACAATTTTCACTTGTCAACAGCAAATCGAGTGTGAGGGACACACTCGCATTTTGTTCAGTCCGGTCACGATGAACACCAGCTGAAACAATACACAGAGAACCTTAGAGTATCAGTTATCAGAAACATCACGCTTGTTACATTTATAAGTCGAGGTCATTAAGTCCTTTGTTATCAGAAAAGTTTTCAATGAGTCGATTGGCAAGGAGGTTTTTTTGTACGATAATTCAAAAACAATAAAATTGTATAAGATATGGTTACAAATTTTTAAGTGGCCACACAGGGCTGTTTACTACTTTTTATGTAAGCAGTATAACCTTAATCTATGTACACAAACATGACATGCAATAAATTATTTGAATTTGAATTAGGTCACAAGCGTCACTTCTGAGGCAATGATAATCCGAATTCGGACCTGCCTTAGTTTGTAGGTATCGAAAATGCAACTTAATGCATAATAACTGCTTAGCATAATTCCGCAGATTTTGTTAGTATTGAAAATAACGAGAATCAATTTAAATCAAGTTTGCATAGTGTTCGCATCGTTTCAGTCGATATATTCAACCCGCCGCGCTTGTTTCATCAAAATTTCTATCGGAGATTCGTGAGTTATCAATTTTGAAACGGGTGAGTGAAGCAAATCCAGTGCTGTATAGATAAAACAACATTATTATGTTAATCTCTACACAAATGAATATACAATCAGGGCGCAGCACTGCTGGCAGCGCCGGTGTTCCAAATAATCACTCGATATGCGAAATGGCGGCAGACGGCGGTTTCGGTTCTCATTTCGGTGGTCGACCAATTCATCGCCCACAACTCCCACAACCAATGCAGTTACAATATGACCTTGTTTATCAGATTGTTTGTTGTCTTTTATAAATTTAAATCGCATCACAAAAGATTATTAAAAGCTATCTAGAATTTAATTTAAACAGACAATATACAGATATAATATTATTAAATTGTGTGCTAGCAGCCCGAACGTACATACTGATGGGTTCAAATTAGGTTCGCTGTGGACATGGCGAGACTCAATGGAATTCACACGTGAGCTGTAAAATCTGACTCGCATGTTGATCAGGTGAATTTGTTTGCGAATGAAAAGTGGTTTTCAATGCTCTTTTTTTACAAGTATACATAATCTTGCGGCCATAAATTCAATTTGGTGTTTGCAGAAACCTTGGTACAATAATTTCAAAGGGATGACGAACTAAGTTGACTTTTAACACAGATCTCCCAATGAAAGGTGCCGAGATGAGAGCGGGCTAGTCGAGAGACTGTGGGTGAGAACCCACATTGACACAAAACGATATCCCATTCCCTTAGTTATCTTCTACGACACCCTCGACCAAGACTGGCAGTGGTAGATTTCTTTGGAGGTCTGCACCAAACGGCATTATCTCTTATTTGTTCTATTATTTCTTTTATAGCTCCCGAATAATAATCATAGATTGTTGGTTCTAAATAATGAGAGATTAAGCTCTAGTCTGGTGGCTGTATACACTTCTCGATGTAATTTGCGATTTCCCCACAGATTGCACCTGGCAATTCACGATTGGCATCCTTTGTAAGACTGACATTTAGGAATGGTATAGGCATGTTTATTGATTTAGCATTACCTTAAAATTTATATAGGTAAGGAACTACATATTAGAACGCAATCGCTGACATTAAACTTTAATTTTTAGTCGAATTATATTCATAATCATAATCTTATAAAATTATTTATTTTTAATTATTTATGATTATGATTTAGTAAATGTTGTTTTATTCCGTTTGTTCATGTGTAATAAAGTAATTATGATTATAATATCACGTGGGACTTCTTGGCGGGAAAGTGAAGCGTCATGTCTGCAGTTTTGTTTTATTTTCAAAAATTTGTGATATTTCTAACATTAATGTGTAATAACGGTGGATTATTAACCGTCAAGTGTTTGTGAATATACACGAGTGTTGGTAAATCAAACAAAACGGTGCAACATCACTTTTAAAATTTTCTCTCAAGGAGTCCATGTGAGATCTCAGTATAGTCCCACATCTTTACTGAGGACTCAAGGGGCTTAGGGGAGGGTATCTCATTTACCATTTATCATTTTTATCACCACTCATTCTCATTTACTATGAATTATATATTATTAATATATCACATACTTGACACTGGCTAAATGTGCTAGACGCACGAAGCCATAATTTAAAAGGAAGAAGAATATCACGTGAGATTTATAAACCATCTTACCATTACCTATAGCTCATTTGGAAACAGATATAAGTATGTTATTCACTTTGTTTAAAAATAAACTGTACATTTAGTTTTCTCTAGTGGCTCATCCATTTGTTTAGTGTCGCTGAGATAATTAGTTAGGGAATTATAACAACTGCTTTTATAATTAAATAAACTTATCCTATGAGTATAACATATCAAAGATTTTATATTTATTGAGGCTAATGGACTTTATTAGGCTGATATGATGAAATAAATCTCATATTATCTCATAAATTATAGAATCCTATTTTATAATACAAATTAGTATAGAACACAATATAATTTACTCAAATTAACGTTTCAGTGGTAAAGGGTTTGCTTGGTACCGTCTCAAGATTCAGTCGGCGTATAGTTGCAGACGTCAAGGCATCTCAGACGGATGCCTGCATAGATTGGCGCGTATTGTGCGCCTTGGTCCGCCGTCGAAGTACTCGAGCATTTCAATACCTACTGCGACGAGCTAGGATTATCGAATGCATTGCTTAGATTAGCATTGGTTTACTTAAATAACTTACTTATTACCTTAATTATTTTTTTTAGTACAATGAAACAATTTTTTTTACCTTGTGATAATCAAAGGAAACCAATACAACCTTATTTCTGACTAGCGGCCGCTCGCGACATCGTCTGCGTGATTTACTTATTCCTCTTTAATCTAATCTATTAAAAAACCGCATCAAAATCCGTTACGTAGTTTTAAAGATCTAAGCATACAGGGACAGTTAGAGGAAAGCGACTTTGTTTTATACTATGTAGTGATGTACCTTACCTTAATTGTTAACTTACGATTGGTTTGCGAAATGCATTTTTAAATCTGTATTTTTCTTTTCAGTGTATTTGTAATTGGTAATAAAAAAATAATAAAAATACTTAATGCTCCGTCCAGATTGTAATTTCAGCTCAATTTTACAGAACGATAATAAGACCATCAATCTACATAAACGTTACTTAGCTTCACCCCGGGTGGAAATTGGATTTGTTTATTTCGTGTTTTTCTTGGAAAATTAGGGATTTCTCTGCAATAACAAATAGTCTATAGGTAGAAGGTACTCTCTGTAAGTCTCTAAAGGTGTTTTCGCATGGTGGATTTAATTACTTTAAAATTTATATTAATGCAGGGTACGTATCATAATATATAATTTCATAATACATATGGGTGGAATGTATAAAGTTAAAATACCGAAAATCAAAATGCATAATGCATCAAAATATATAAAATTATTTGACATAAGTTCAAAATTTCTAAGTTTGAATGCCATAATGGTCGAAATATATAAAAAACACAATTCATAATGGTTCCTAGGGCTACGTTTTATAATATATATTTTCAAAATACGTACGGTTGGAATATATGAAGTTAAAATACCGAAAATCAAAATTTTTTCAGGGCCGCATATGTGTCATGGTCATAATTGAAAACAATTATGTACAGTTTCATAAACATAACATAATGAAAATGTACTTACGTACGCAGCTTAATTTACTGATGATTAGGTTTTTTTTTTCTCCTCTCATGCTACTCTTTTATGTTTGCGCAGTTTCGGGGATAATTTCAGAAAGTTGAAAGAAAAAAAAAAAAAACCTCGAACCTAACGTTTAAACTATAAATTATATTATTATTATTTACTTACTTACTTACTTCCCTTTTTGGGTTAGGTTGAGGTTATTTTTTTTTCTTACCATTAAAAAGTACTTCTGCAAGAAAGGTCATTAACTTCTTCGTACTTAATAAAATCACCCTTTTGTCAGATCCGAAAATTTTGTCTTTAATAACAAAATTATTTCCGCCCTCCAACATAGTGGCATCTTGACTATTATAATTTTTGATTTTATATATTTTGAACTTATACATTGTAAACTTATAGATTTTAAACTTATGCATTATGATATTTATATATAACGTAAGTTATGCATATTGATGATTATTTCTTCTGACTATTATATTTTTTTATTTTATATATTTTGAACTTACACATTGTAAACTTATAGATTTTAAACTTATGCATTATGATACGTACCCATTAATGCAATGGTGAGATAAAAAGATATGAACTATCCATGAGAATGCATAATTTTAGCTAAGTTTGTCAAAGCGTATTGGCATAATCGATGATCAATAACTTTAAAATTTATGAATATGGTGAGATAAAACGAAACCCAAAGAGGTGAGTCTATTTCGATTCCCAATGCACGAGTATAGTCAAACGTCTAGGCATCCCAACCGGATTCCTCTGTAGATAGGCATGTACTGTGCGTGTCGTAGCTCGCCATCAGCATAGGAAGTGCATCTGAAGCATTCCAATGCTCTCTAAGGATTGTCGAGGGCATATCAATGATATGCTTACGCTTACAGCTGTTAGGATTTGTATCTAATGAACTAAAAAACTAAAAAACTTCTGAACAACTTCAGCGCACATTATGGGTTAAAAGAAATTACTTGCCGAATTCATGTTATTTTTCTTTAGGTAGTTGACCATGATCATCTTCATAATCTCGGTCTTTTACCACTAGGCGGCCTTATGAACCTAGTTCAGAGGGAATCGACTAAGTACGATTACTCGGAATGAATAACATAGATTAAATTAAATTTGGAACAGAGATGACACATTTCTTGTAGGAATATCCCTAACAATCATGACAAAATTTAGAACAAAAGACTACTAAACTAGAGAAAGTCCATATACTAGTAACAATGTTAATCGTAAAGCAGCATGTACATATTGTAAATATGTTTGTCATTCACCTGTGTTTGTTCGCGAGATCATAACTGCTACTACTGCGTGAGACCTTTTTTATCACGCAGGAAAATCTCTAAAACTCATGAGATAGTACAGTAGCAAGAAAACTACTACTAAACTAGTGTAAGGCCATTTGATATTAGTAACAACATTAATCTTAATGCAGCGCAATCTCAAATCTGCCTGCGACATATACATATTGTAGATATGTCTGTGTGAATGACAGTGTTTGTTCGCGAGATGGCGCGCGTTGATGGAGCGACAGTGTTTGTGGCGGAGGGCTTGCCTCCAACTATTCAGCCCTATTCAGCCGATGCTCGTATTACATACGGGTACCGTTGGAAAATAAAAATAAATAATTCTCAGAATCAGATAGGACCTACTCATAAAACTGTGTCTACTGCGCTCCTCTGAACGGTGTCTGGCCCCGGGGATGTTGGCCGGGAGCGGGGTCCCAGTCGCTACAAAATAGTATCTTATATTGTAATTTAAAGTAGTAAAGTATGTTATTTAAGCAGTTAAGTCGAACTAACTAAACTCTAGTCTCCATTGTATGAGATTTGCTTAGTTTTGGGGCCATGTGAGAATTCTAACAATATTTGTGTTTGTTTGTTATGTAAAAATCTTTTAATCAGTATTTTTTATAAGTCGAGTAATTCTTAGCTCATTTGGCAAGTTTTCTGTAAGGGGCTTATCTTTTTTGCGGTCTGTACAGGCCTGTCCAAGTACCTAGTAGTTCATCCCTCTATTCAAACAAAATTTAATGAGGCGGACGGCCGTACAGAAGCGAGATCCCACACGGCTTATACTGGTTCCGCCATCGTTTGCTAGTGGCACTTGAGATGCCAAATAAAGTGTTCATTTCATAAAATAAGCTTCATAATTTTTGTATGCATTTAATACCAAAATGCTACGTAAAGGTCTTGGTCAAATGTGTATAAACTTAAATTCTATTAATATTATTTTATTTTATTGACGAGATTATACTGAATAAGATATACTCGTATTGTACAGATTTAAATTCCGATTTATATATTATTTTATTCCGCAACGTTCGAATTTCAAATATTCCTGATATAATTACTATACTATAACACACAAATAAAGTGAGCTTGCTTCGTGCCTCGGAAAGCACGTTAAGTCGTTGGTCCCGGCTGTCATGAACATCTATCTATGGCAGTTGTTATTAGAAAGTTAGTGCCTTCCAACATCCTGACAGCTGGTTTAACCATAGAATGATGTTTCTCTCTAGGTTGCGGAGGTCAGACGGCAGTCGCTCCATGTCATAACTAAAATTCAGCCAAATTTGATTAAACCAGTGAGAAGAGCTGACCCTGGGCCCTAAGCTTAAGTATAGGGCAACCGTGATAATACTAGGATATGATGATAACAAACAAATAGGAGCTATATATGTGTTCACTGTTTGTAAAGAATAAACCCTTTGTACGATCATACTAAAATAGAAAAGTGCAGCTCAGCGGTAAATACATTCGTCCCGAAGTGCGGTGTGAAGGCCCCCATTGAATAGTGGGACGTAAGCCTCTTGCAGTGTCCCGTCTCCTCAGGGCGATAATCCCGGCACCACCGCTGCACCATTTCTTCGGACCAGACAACGGAAATAATTCCCCGACCAAGCTGCTTTTGTCATATTTAAAGTTTTAAAAAGCCTGTGCAGTCTTTTATGTTTAAATATCTTCGACAACGTTCAGCGTCCATGAATGAGTTGGAAGATTATCTTTTCTGTTGTTTACCTAATAATATTATCTGAGTTTATTTATAATAAGTGGTTGCTTTTTAGCAAGAATAAGATAATTTTATACAGTTTATCCTTTGGTCTCAAAATGGGTTTGTTTGTGATATTTAAGTTTGGGGCTAAATGGGGCATAGGATATGAATGTAAGCTATCTTTGATCCCGATAAAAATCGTTGTTCCACTGGGACATGATGAACCAGAATGTACTTAAATATTATTTAGATTTTAAAATAAATAAATGTTTCTCCTATTCTGGCTTTGCTACAGTGCAACTAGGAATTTCAATTTAATATTCCAATTTAAAACATAGTTTATATTTTACAAGGCCCTAAGGAAAAACAAGTTCCCATTTTTGTGTTCCCGCCGTTTAATACTCACTTCTTATTAGTTTATTTTTGAAGTAACATAGACCAAATCGCTATTAGAAGCTAGTAATCCATAAATAAACAGCCGTATCTATTCTGTCGCAGTCTACAATAATAAGTTTCCATAGAGCTAACAGCTATACAGTTGCTATTGTTGTACTCGTATGTAATCATACGCTGTGTATCCAAACTTATGAAGCAATAACATGTACATCTAAACATAGCAAATCAAGTAAATCCCTGTAGATGTGTCCCCAACAGCCTGGCACACATTTATCAATGTCTTGTTGCGTTACTATGTAAATATTCGACGATAGTTGGTGAACTCAAGACGAATGTTGTCCGATAATTTATGTTGGCGAGCGCCTATTGTCGACAAACAACGGCCTGTGCCAAATTTATATTCCAAGTTGGACCCACAGTCCCCGAGATCCCTTCGACACAAACCCATAAAAACTAACTGTGAGATAGAACTGATATAAAATGTAAGGGATGCGATTGAAATATTTGTATAGTGCCTTTTGGCGTATTTGCATTGCTTACGTAATTCAAAATTTCTACGATCATTATCACGCACATCTAGTTCTTAAAAGACGTAAATGTAATTCTGCAAAATTTACAGTAGAACGGTTTAAAGATTTTTTGTCATAACTATGATACCATACTCGATTTGGTGTTTGGCGCTCTCTGTTGTCGGACAGTTGTTGAATTACAGCACTCAATGCATCTTTATTAAAGGAAACTTGTAGCATAGTTAACTTAATTTTGGATTTTTTGACATTTATGTCTTTTAGGAATGTGCGATCATGTAGTGGCGTTTAGCTGCCTGAATGCTAATTAGAATTTCTAGTGTCTGTTGGCGTAGCTACTTTTCAGCAGCTGGAGTCAGAAGATGAAGATGATTATAATAATACAATTCAAATTATGCGATAATGGCAGGAGACTTGATATCATTGAAGTTCAGCTATTTTCACAGATTAAGGAAGCACGTTAAGTCGTTGACCTATTGTGTTTGGCAGTCATTTATGAAAAGTTTGGGTCGGAACTGAGAAACGGGAGAATAGGACTGTCTTTAAAGACAGGAGCTTTCATAGAGGGCAGTCTTTCTCGTGCTGCGGGGGTAAATTAAGTCATTGGTATAACTGCATGTGATAGTTCTCATAATCTATATGTGTTAGCGGAGAGGTGTTTTGCAAACTGCCTCTGTTTCTTAATTCTGGCTTAAACTTTTCATTAGAACTACCAAATTAAGAAAAATGTGGCTTAAAAAACTCATCGCTAATCCTCTCTTTCCTAAAATACTTGTATTCTAACCTCTATTTATCTTTTAAATTATATTTATATCTACGATAAAAATAACCTTAAAATTTTATACAAGTTCTAGAAAATCTAAAAGAATGCAAAGCTTTGAGATAAGTATAGCCCTGATATAGCATTGTGCTGTAACAACACAGTGCTCTCTATCAGAAAAGCCTGTTTGCGATTCTTTTGTTTGTTGTGCATGGCTGTTTACGCTACGGGTACGCTTTTCGATATACTTTAGTCTGATGCATATGAAGTGAGGATTTTATTCAATAATACGCAAG
This sequence comes from Musotima nitidalis, assembly GCA_949126915.1. Taxonomy (NCBI): domain Eukaryota; kingdom Metazoa; phylum Arthropoda; class Insecta; order Lepidoptera; family Crambidae; genus Musotima; species Musotima nitidalis. The sequence goes on along the minus strand of OX421418.1, from coordinate 6,570,933 downwards.
GATACGAGTGAATTCGTAGTGCGCACAGAATATTATGTTAAGTAAACAAGCTCTCGAGAACGGCCACTCACTAAGTCTGTTCTCCTTTGGTTAGATAATGTTTGGGAACCACTGAAAATATATTATGTTTAAAAAAAATATTATTAATAATCATCAGACGTAAAGAGCCAGATATTTGAAAGATATTAGACCGCAATGCAATTGCTATTTCCTTTGCAACCCAACAAATTTAATTTCCGTTGAGTTGTTAAAGTAATTATTAAAATAACAGTACGGCTGTAAATTTAATTTAATCTATGACTTTACAAATTAAGTGATTGTATAAATAAGAATTTCCAGCGTTGTGCAATGTAGAGCAGTTGTTAGATATCGTTAAAATACAATTTATTAGCTAAGCCTACGTAGATTGATTAGACCGTTTCTCCTCGGCAATTGGGTTACCGAAATAAGGGTAATAATTTAGGTATTATCTCGCATCAAATCGGTGTCAAGCCGCACCCAATAGGCGCATTCCGAATCGGTGATTTTTCAAGCGGGAGCGTGCCGCGGCGCCCTGGGCCCGCCGAGCCGTTTTGGCTGCATCCCAGACACGTTTTGCATTTTATTCAAAACGTTGACGTGAAGGATAAAGTTTTATTATTTTACTACTTTCACGTGATCTGACTGCACCTGACTCACGTGTCCGCGAGGTAACTCTGACCTCTTTTATGGTGTAACTCAATTCGATCTGCCGACCGAACGTCGTGGTGAAATTTTCTTTTTACGAGGAGTGGAAATTGAATCGTTTGAGATTATTGCGGCCAAAGTGGATGGGGCGGCGGCGTATGAAATGTAATATCGTTTAATTTCGTAATCATAATAAATTTGCACGTGTCGACATTGAAAATTGGCCGTTTGGCATGATGAACGCGGCCGCGTGCGCGAACGTATTGCTTGTCACTCGATTTGGATTCAAAGCCCGTGGCTTTACCACTCCGGGATGACTAGAAGAATTTTAAACAGCGAACGTTGATGTCAAAAACGAGTTTTTCATTTTGTTTTCGGCCTTATCTGGCTTGAATGTAAATATGCGAGTCGAAAGGTTCATCCCACGGACCCATTTTACATGCGTGACGAATATTCGTATTAAAAATGTATAAAAATCACGTAACGAGTTTATGAAGGTGTTCGATCGAATGTATGTACATTTTTTCCCTGTTAGCGTTTCGGTCCAGTGCCGTTTCAAATCAAATTGGGAGCTTGAATTATTTATGGTTTTATATATTGTTTTAACTGAATGTGAATGTTAGAATATTTTTTGGCGGGCATTTATAGGCATGTATTAAATTAATTGGAGAATGTATGGGGACAAATTTAATTGCATAATATTTGCTTGATATTAATTACATTAAAAATAATACATGTTAGGTTTATTATCTAAAACGATTTTTAAAGGATTTACAGAGTCATCAACATGTATAAATTGAAAATATTCAGATAGTGCATCTGAAAAATATTAACTCAGAACCCAAAGTCTTCATTAGGTGCTTTGTAAGTATGTTTGATGGCCATTATTTTTTTAAATATATGTATTCTTTTATTGGCTATTTTTTTGTATTGAAATAATCATTGATTAGGTAGCTTATGGTCAGCAGTAGACTTCATAAAGCTGTAACAGTAGACATTTCCTCTCCCGAACAACAAGTGCTGGTCTTAGGAACCATCCACATACTGTGCAGACTATCAGTACTCGAACCAAGAAATTTGGTGAGTCGTTCCTGTGCTCCTGTTCCGCAGTCGGCTATTGTGTTTCCTAGTCTTTTAAGCAGAGCGTGAATCGGCATTTTAGCAGGCCGTCATAAGCACTTTGTGCGGTGCTTGTTCCACGGTGTAAAGCGCTTTATATTTATTGGCCTGCATCGACTGCTTACCATCTGGCAGGATGCAGTCATAATGACGTGTAACATAAAAAAATATATATTTGAGAATAAGATCGGATACACCGACCTCCCCACAAAATTGGCCATCAATAAAAGTTAACCAATATCTAACTTGGTCGGCCCTTTAGGCGAAAGCTTTCTTATAGTATGCCTACGAGAACCTAGCACACACAACTTTCTCATAATAAGGTTCAAAGGGTTATATGAGTTCATTTAAGATTACACAAAGATGCAACTCCTCGTGATAGTTTACTTAAATACCAAATGCTCGATGTTGTCTACGCTTATTAGAGTTATATATTATTGTTAGGTATTTAAACATAGACGAAGCGTATTAGCTTAGGATTAAGGGATTAAGAATGATCACCTAAGTTAAGGAAAGTTTACAGAGGTCGATTCTTGGCTTGAGGGTTTCCGTGCTTTGGATGGAACGCCCCGCCGTCGGTCCCGGTACTCTGTGAGCTTTGCTATACTACTAAACGATAACTGCAGAACTCTGCTCATTTAGCTTAATAGAAACACATTGACGACCGATATAGCGTGGTGGCCAGTATATCAGCAATCCGCTCCTAAGGTCGTGGGTTCGATTCACACACAGCACAAATATTTGTAAGCTTAAACGGTATTTGTTTTGGTAAAGGTAAAGTAAAAGTAAAGTAAAAAGTTCTTTATTTCATAAACTATTACATAGCACTTGAAAACGTCAAAACAAAATATACATGAAAAAAAAAATTTATATCAACCCTGAAATCACGAAGCTTAGATTCACTTACATGCAAATAAATAAAAATTTGGTGTAAGTGAATCTAAGTGCCAGTTCCGAGCCTCCGCTCTGTGAGAAGAACTGACAAGAAACTCACAGGCTATGCTCTTTTAAATTATTTTTGTTACATGACACACACAGAGTAAATTTGATGATACTGAAAGGGTCCCCCGAAGCTGTAACCAATAAAGTAGCACTAAGGGAACCTTCCATCACAGTCAAGTAAGTATGTATTGTGAAACTGAGCTGAGCCTGTACAATAAGGGATGGTCACGACAATGATCTGGTTGACTTTTTATTCTAACATACACATACAAGTTGAAAATGTTAAGCCCAAGCTTGTTTATCCGATAAGTAATCATTAACAGCATAATACCCCTTTTGAAGAAACTGCTTTTTAACTACAGTTTTAAAAGTTGCCAATGGTAGATTAATTATTTCCTGCGGAATTTTATTAAAAAATCTGATACTATGACCCAAAAATGAATTTTTAGTTTTGTGAAGTCGACAATTTGGCAGAGAGAGCTTATTTCTATTCCTAGTATTAAAGTTATGTACTTTTGAATTTTTATCAAATGTATTAATGTTTTTGCGAACATACATTATATTATCAAATATATACTGAGATGCAACCGTTAATATGTTAATTCTTTTAAACATCTCTCTAAGAGAATCTCTGGACTTAAGATTATAGATAGCTCTTATGGCGCGCTTTTGTAGTACAAATATATTATGTATATCCGCAGCAGATCCCCACAATAACATACCATATGACATAATGCTATGAAAATAGCTAAAATAAACTAATCTAGCTGTTTCTTCGTCTGTTATGAGTCTTATCTTTTTGATGGCATAGCATGCTGAGCTAAGCCTTCCGGACAAATCCATTATATGGGGGTTCCACTGCAATTTAAAATCAATATTGATGCCTAAGAACTTTGTGTCATTTAATAACTCGATATTCTTGCCATTCATTTTCAAGTTAGTTGAGACTTTTGTAACATTAGGCAATGAGAACTTTATACATTTAGTTTTACTTGCGTTAAGAGATAGATTGTTAACCGTAAACCAATGTAAAACCTTCGCAAGAGCATTATTTATCACGTCAGAATGATCCTTGCCTCTGTTCACTTTAAATATCAGAGATGTATCGTCAGCAAACAAAACTGTTTCGCACAGATCTCTAGTATAGAAAGGTAGATCGTTAATATAAATTAGAAACAATAAAGGGCCTAAAATCGAACCTTGTGGAACTCCAACTTCGTGTTTTCACCGTTCGATTTAATAAAAAAAAATTGATGTATCATCATCATCATCTTAGCCATACTTCTGTGATCGTTTCCGACCAACCAGTACCGCGGAGCTACGAGCGTTCCTAATCTAGCTTTTAAAGAACATATTGCACTACTATGATATAGCTTCTAAACTCTGCTTATGTAGCTTTATAATAAGATATTGTACTAAGTACAGTGAGTCAGAACCTGCGCAAGCGTGGGTGTGCCGAATCGCTACAAACAATAGGCGCCGTTGTTAAATACCATACAGCTGGTTGGGCGGTGACGAGTGAAACCTTCAAATACTATTTTGAAAAGGCTAATTCTTTATACTCACGAAACTATTTCGCAATATTACTTAATATTCTTTTAGTTTAGGCACTTTAAAATAACACTAACACTTTGAAACTGTATAAATTTTGTCTCTATTGTCTCTTTTTAAACTATTGACTTGTTTAATAAATTATTACAAATTCTTAGATTTCTGAAAGAGCTCTGTCTAAAACTATAAATAAAACTACTTAAATAGAGGTTACATTTCAAATTAGTAGTAAGTAGTTCAGTGCCATGGTACAGGTCTATAACAGTGCCACCACCTCTCATCTCACGGGGAGTCGTAAGAATCGATGAATGAAACAGGTACAGGTACGGTCCTGTGTACTGGTTTGAATTGCAATCATCAACCCGCCTGCCCAGCGTGGTGATTATAGGCAAATTAATCCAATAGAATGTAATCTATTGTGGAGGCCAATGTTCAGCAGTAGACTTCATAAGGCTAATATGATGAGTAAGTAGTTCTAGGTACGCGATAGGAGAGACATACCAAAGTATATCCACTTTTACATACATACATTCACGCCTGTTTCCCCGAAGGGGTGGCAGAAGCATATTATACGCCAACACTTCGCTTATTATATCACGTTCACTGTGCAGCTAAGACTACCCACCCCACTTCTTAAGTGCAACCGTAAAAGGGGGGTTACGTCATGTGCTAGGTATTAAAATGCTATCTATTGTTATTATTTATTATTTTCTACCCCCCCTTGTAATTAAAAATAAATAAAAATTAAATGACCCATCCGTGGGTCATACACGTATGACCTCTTTACAGCATGCCCCTATTATGTGTCATACACGTATAAGTTCTAAAAGTAGTTAAATCTGTAAAGTGATTTTCTATTATTTACTTTCTAGTGTCTCTAACAAGTTTTTTCAATCAGTCAAGGTGATATTCGGGACGTTAGAAAAATTTTCGTAACGATAAAACTTGAATTAGTGGCTGGTTTTGGATTTATCATGAATGTACGCGGAATGTTATCAGATGAGAAGTTATGTCGTATTTTAGAAAAGAGTGACAAAAAACATAATATTGTGGAGAGTTTATACTATATTTTAAATTAATACTAGTAATTATACTAAATTATAAAAATAAATACTTTCAGTAATTACAGTTACATAAATAAATACACATCTTTTGAATAGTGGGTGTTGGCAACCCTTACAATAAAAGTTACCCGGTTTTGACGTAACTTTTATTTATTGCTCATTACTCTGACGTGTACGACTGTAAAAGTAAATAAACTCAAACGTGTAAAGGGTTATAAGCCTATACAGTCGCAAGGAACCCATGCCCCACCCGTGGGTCATTCACGTACGGTGAATAACTCATAATGCCCCACCGGTGGGGCATGCACAGTGAACGTGATATAGTTGGTCCCACGTAATAGGTAATATGTGGCGAGTCTACTTATATATATAGAATGCGCATTATTTACTTTTAAATGCTTCATTCATTCATTCATTCATAGCAAACATCCAGAGCTAGACGTATAACTCATACATTTACATACACAACAATATGTATTCTGTATGATGCTGAAATACACAACCATTAAGTTAAACGGACCTCTATGGCATATCTTTTTGTGAATATTATAAAAAAAGCATTGTTTTTTCTATTACTATAAGATCATACGTTTTACTAATATTAAGGAAAAATCTAGTAACAAATATTGCGAGTATTCTTTGTAATTTTTCGAGTAGGGAAAACAAACATAAAAAAGTGTTTTTTTATCATAGCCTTTGACTTTGTGTGACTTCATAGTCCTTTATTTTCCTGTGTACTTGATCTTTCAACATTTGTAACAAAGACCGCTAATATTCATTCGGCTCGGTACAAAGGCCCCACTCTGTTTTCGTGGCCTTTTTGTACGAAAGGTCAACCGAACTAGGATTAGCCACTCAGTTGTTATTTACGGATATTTATTTGGGAACTTATACGGTATTGTGTGTTGGTAAAGTATGTTGCCCAAAAAAATTGCCCGTTGATGATTTGGTCCGTTAAAGGTTCGTTATTTATATTTATAATAATATAACGAAAGCAGAGGCTTTGGCATAAGAAATAACGTTTTTAAATTGTACGAAGTTATCTTAAATTCAATTAACCTACATACATAAATTCACGCCTGTTTCCCCGAATTACATGTTTCGCTAATTACATGGTTGGTCCCACATAATAAGTGGTGAGCCTATCGCCGGTTACCGGGAGATTTATATGTTCGCCAGAGCCTCGTCTGTTGATCGGCAGGTGCACCACTTGCATGCGAGGTTGTCTTGAGCTCCTTAGATCTTGGTAGGATTCCTATTCACCTAACCTAAAAATCTGCTTCATCTGTCTTAATTTAGCCTTTACAAATATCCAATCCACAAGACAATGTGCAATAACAAGCACAGGTATTAATGACGCCAACGAAAATTTTAAACTCAAACATTTATTACATGGGAATAAATTACTACAATAACTGCTTCCGTATATTAATTTATTTGTGATATATTTATTTTTTGTGTTGGTAGTTAATTTTTATTTTATATTTAGTTTTTATAAAAACTGTAATAAAACGAATAACGTTCCATTTCTTTCTTTGCTTTCACAAACATATGATTCTACTGGTTCATAAATAATATTCCTTATTCTTATTAGTTGCCTATATATCTGCCCTACCATTACTGCTCAGTCTGTAGTCATTAATTTTGGGAATTGTAAGGTATACTTACATAATTAATTGGGAGGTATACGTGTACCTTCGCCGTTGGTTCCCATGCGTAGTACATTCGACAATCAATCAGCGAGGCTAATATCGATTGACTCACGTGCTATTGTGTGTCAGTCAGAACTCGGTAAAGCAATTATGTTTCGAAGCTTAGACAAATAAATCTCGATGTCGTTGAATAGGCCGCCGGTGGCACCTGCGCTATGTTATGGTTCCGATCGTCCGCGGCAGACAAAGCCGCGGGAATATTGTTTGTCACTAAATTTATTATAGCGGCAGACAGCGGACTGCCGGCGTACACAATATATCAGCTGCCAGATTCTACCCCCTTACAGACAACTTATTGGACAGTATGTTCGGGTGGAATTGTTGGAATTATTTTGACGACCGATACTTATAGCGTGTAGGTTAGTACAGCTGCACTTCACTCCAGTGGTCGTGGGTTCGATTACCACACAAGACAAATCTTTGTGTGCATGAACATGAATATTTGTTCTGGACTGGGTTTTTCCTATGTATATTAAGTATGTATTTAAAAAAAAGTATTTAAGTATGTTTATGCGTTGCTTAGTATCCATAACACAAGTTCTTAGTGATACTTATCTTGGAACTAAATAATTGGTGTAATTGTAAGAGAATATTTATAAGAGGGTAAGTACAGTTGTTTAGAGGTTACAAGGGTAAGTTTGACATTTGTAAGTATTTGTAATAAGAGTAAACTTTGATCTAATGTTTTACACGTGAGACGAGGCCTCATTTCTCTTTTTATTTCTTTTTTGATATAGACTCATTCCATTAAGAGTAGGTATTTTTCAGTGTCAAGTCATTTGATATATCAATTTGTTTGCATATCGCTAAGCAGTGTTTTCTTCATTTAGTCACAGTCGAGTCAAAGTCCTACCACAGTTATAAATAAATAAATATTCTCTTACAATCACACTAGTTATTCAGTTCCAAGATAAGTATCACTAAGAACTTGTGTAATGGATACTAAAGAACGGATAAACATACTTAAATACCCTTTTTTTTTGTTAATGCATACATAATATACATAGGAATACATCCAGACCAGCACAGATATTCACTCATGCACACAAAGATTTGTTCTGTGTGGGAATCGAACACTCGACCTTAAGTCATCAAGTTATATAGTGCAGACTTGGAATATGTCATACTAAAAGGTATGGAAATTTAGAATCAACACGGAAAATTCACATTAATATTCGACTATACCCTTGCGTATGTTGTCGTTGACGTTATGTTAGAAAGTCTAAAATTAAAAATTATGTTCACTATAAAGTACGAAAAAAACCTCAGAAAAAAATCAGATTTAAATAAATTTTACAATTTGGTTTAGTTTGGAAGTACGCAACCTACATTTTATTTATACCTAAAATAAACGTCTTATACAAATCTAAAAAAAGGTACCATACTGCTCTGTTGCTGCGTTGGAAACGCGCACAAACATATTTTCGTCCAGCTCACCTTGATGCGGGAGTGGCGTCCGAATGTCAGTGAAATCTCCACTTGCGCGGCCGCTAGTTGGGGAAAAATTGGCTACAGTTTATCGCACTGTTTTCGTTAGTCCGAATCGCGATGGATGTTTGTACAGCTTGGAAGCCTTGTAAATAGGTTTTTCCTGTCGTTCGAATTTTTACCTTGTACTGACAAAAGGCTTAAAAATGCTTAGGTTTGCTAAATTGGGATATGATTTAGTGTTTAGGATTAACGAGAGCTCGTAAAGCTTTTCTATGTTAGTGGTGAAAGTTAACTGTCAAACGATACAGACAACTAATGACAGGCAGGTTTATAATATGTAATTTCAAGTCGAGGAGCAGTTACTTTGCATACATTTTAAAACACCAACATTAGGCAGTAGTCCTATTAAAACTTTCGTGCCGAAGCCATGCGCATGTTACGTCTAGTTTTATAACTGTGGTACAACGGCGAGTTTTGATTCCTTTTCCTAGTTAACTTATTGATCGGGGTGCTCCACCGATGAGCTAGCTGCGGCTACCTAAAATGTAATTCTACCTGCCTAAATTATCTAAATCTCACATTAAGTAAATAATAACAAAATCCATAAAAGTATAATAGCAAATTCCTCATTTGCAAAAAATCACTGGGAATTTAGAAAGTTTACTTACTTATACGGTCGACTAGGCGTATAGACTATTTATGTATTTAAAAAGTTATGTCTTATTTTTTAAGGAATATACAAAATGGCACAGAATTAACGCACACCCTCAGACACCCCAATTAGAATATTTAATTATAATTAAAAAACATGCAAAATAATTTTACTTTTATTTAATTAAATATGGTTTATTTAAGTTACTAGTTATACTCACCGAGGGAAAATCGTATGGGCATATTAGCGCTTTAGCCTACCGACCTACACACACAGAGAGACACGCACGCACACATCGCTTAGCACCGAAAAGTGCCGCAAAAAAAAAACAAAAAAAAAAATTTTTTTTTTTTAAAAAATACCTATTTTTTTTATATATTTTTAAACGATTGAGTAGCCGATTTATAACAAACTACTTTCTTGGTGTAACCCTTATTCTGTTACATGTTGTATAGTGGGAAAATTAATTCAAAACTTTTCACCTTTTACTGAAAGAAAATTCTCTCATCACGTGTCTGTACGTTTAGTGTTACCAAAATTCGATAGATGGCGGTAGGAGTACCATTTTACATTGCACCTTTTACCGAATTGTATCGAATCATGTGGATAAATTAATCTAGAAGATTAATAAAGTTTTATGCGATACTATACGTAATACACTTGTAATAAAACTTAGGTGAATATGTATAAAAAACAAGAATCGGTGATAATATTAGATTCTGCTTGCAAAGCGTGAAGGCACTACTGGGTCCATTTTTATGTAAAATTCTACAAAGAAGCTTAGTCATGTCACTTATACATATATTCCCAAAAAAACGATCTGTTCCCAAAAAACGCAATAAACTGCAGTTCTAGTGGATAAAGCCGCAGGTAAATTCTGCTTTAAAATTTTATTTTATTTATTAAACTACGTAAGGTTAAAGAACGAAAAGCAGCTTTATGAACTAATTCAAATTAACTGAACATTTATAGTGTATCGCGGTTGCTGTGCTGTTTATTTTTCTTTGAGAGTTCAATGTCTGTAAGTTCAAAAGAGCGTTCCTTTCATTTGGCGTGTTACCGACCGACAATGTTGAGCTGGGACCCTTTTAGTGAAATGAAAGCATTTTCATAGGAGTTTATGTGGGGAACCCTGACTCGTTGTTATGGTTAGCGCTTGTCCTTCTGTTTCTTTATGACGCTCTCAGCAGAGGTGGTGTAGTTTTTTTTTATTTTCTGTTAAATATCAATGTTAAAATCCTTACTGCTTACTGTTTTGGGGATTTCGTTAGAAATTCTGGATGTTTGTTGTGGAAATAGAGTAAATAAATGTTCTTTGATTTCTCACTTAATGTTTTAGTTCATTACTAAGTAGAGCTTGTACTATGGGTACTAAACAACGGGTACTAGGTAAACAAACATAATACTTTTATTTTTTGTAAATGCATAACTGTATTACATAGATAACACTCAAAATAAATCATATTCACGCCAAAAACTTATTGTTATATATGGGCATCAAACCCACGAGTTGCTTCTAAGGTCGTGGGTTCGATTTAATGCAGGTGTACAGACATCCATGCCCTATCTAATACTGAACATAAGAAGAATTATTTTTTACTTATGTGTAAATTACAAAACCCACGTAAAGAAGCGCTTGTGTGGCGGCACGAGGCCTTTGCTATGTAGGTGTATATTATTTTTACGCCTCTGATATAGTCTAAAGAAGGCACAAATTATCACTGAAATCAAACAGCGTTTAAAATTGTCACTACTCAAATACGACTAGTGAGAAACAAGATAGTGTAGACTTTTTTTGTTGCGTTGTTTTATTTATTAGAACTAACAAACTAGCAATCCACAAATTTTCTATTCAAATCATTTTTTATGACTCCGTTTTATTTATATAATTACAAAACCAATACCTGAAAGCGTAAATCCTAACTTAACTACAAGCAAATAAGAACAAAATAACGTAAGAGAACTTCGAAACAAACAATACATACCGTAATAAAACGATAAGTACCTAACATTATTCAGCTGTTCAGTTGAAAACGGCGCTTTTAACCGGGCGCTCACCCCACGATCAGGTCGTGTGCTTTAGAAGTCAATTCTGCAAACATTTGTTTAAGTAATGCGCGACTTGTATGCACTTGTATGCGCGTCACTGTCTCCGCTTTAAACTGGGCTTTTGAAGCAGTATTTTTCAGTTTAGATAGAGTTACATTAGCTTTGTCTTGCATGCGTAGGTGGCAAAAACATGCCTTTTATGTTGCGAGTGGCGTTCAAGAGAAGATTTACCCTTTATAACTGTACATTGTGTAATATTTAATGCCTGTATTTTAAGTTGTTAATTAAGTTTTATTTTATGTTGTAAATGAAGTTGTATTTTTAGTTTAAGTCAGTTAATTGGTAACTGTGATCGCGGCTCTCTAGGTTGTAGCTGAAAATCAACGTTTTGCTCGCGGAGCAATACTACGTTGAGCTATGACCTTTTCGCATGAACACATCACACGTACAAATAATTAATTAGTTATTGTAAGTTTTTTATATATTTTTTTTTCTCATATTGTTTTATGTTAATATTTTTATGTTTGTTTGACAATAGACGTAACCCCTCATTCCATACACTTTTTACGACTCCCTCTAGACTCTAGTAGGACATGAGGTGGTAGAATTCCTGTAAGGTTCCGCTTCCTAATAACTACAAACCAGGCGCTCACTCCGCGATCAGGTCATGTGCTTTAGAAGTCAATTCTGCAAAAACTTGTTAAGGTAATGCGTTAATTGTATGCACTTGTATGCGAGCCACTGTGTCCGCTTTGAACTGGGCTTTTAAAGCAGTATTCTTCAGTTTACATAGAGTTACATTAGCTTTGTATCTTACATACATAATCTCACGACATTATACTCCATTGGGGCAGAATCTCTGCTTGGAATCTATTAAGTTGTAGCATCGCGTCCACAGCGCCTCTCTGAGGAGCTTCTTCCGAATTTGGATTGGGGGACGTTGGCCGCGGGCGGGGTGTCAGACGCTGTAACCCAGGTACTAGCCCCCGCCTCTTTCTTAACAAGCGGCGGGCGTTGTCGAAAGATTTTTAGTGGGTATTACTGCTGGCGGTCGTGTCTATCGGTGGTGAGTCCCACACACCCATCTCGGTCCCTCTTTGGCCGGGAGGCAGTGCGTAAATGTATTTTGTTACCGACGTAAATGAAAAACAAAAAAGGGTGGACTTTAATACGGACATGAGGCTACTTATTATAAATAGGCACACTTTTTTTAGATCGAGCGGACGAAGTCGCGGCTGGCGGTTAGTTTTCTCCAACTATTGTATGCTAATAAAAAGACAACTTTTTAATTAGGTAAGTAAGAATTTTAAAGAAAAGTAACGTTAGTAGGTAAATATGTTAGAGTAAAAGAGTTTTAGTTGACGATTAATTATATGTCCAGAGTTCTTGGCAAAGAGGCGGGCATCTTCGGGAATTAACATACTTTCCCTGAATTATTCATTTGCATTTAATTGAATTACATTTAAATTCATTAGAGATAGGTATATACTTAGACGACCCAGCAATGATTTAGATTATTGGGGTTCAGGCAGATTATAGGCAAAAGGAAAAAGGGAGCCTTTATGGTCCTCTAGCAGTTAACTTTTCGATGGATAAAACGGAGGGCAATGCTATAAAGTTAATTAAAATGTGTATATTTTAAATTCTAAATCAACTTTGACTAAAGTCGTCGGTCAAAACGAATTGAACTGAAAGACTTTTTAACAGTCAGCAATGAAATTGTTGAATCAATCTGTTATAAGAGGGTTCGCTTAAATGTTTATTTATTACTTAAATTTATTAGATTACCATCGAAAAGATATTTCAGTTTAATAATTGATTTTGAACGACGTCTTCATGCAAAACTAGTTCAGACCTGAAGTTTTGACTGTAACATACATTTTAAATGTCATGCACGTTATTGACTTTGAAGTTAAATCATAAAATTTGTTTAAAACTGCATGCTATGTAGTATTGTAGTAAGCAGTGCTAAGAATTATGATCCGATATCTTTATAGTTCAAAAGTAATTAGAACAGAAATATAATAAACAAAATTATATACAGCTTATTTCAAAATAAAATATCTTCCAACAGACCTGCAGTTACTTAGTTTAAACATCAATTTCCATGATTTTTGAAATTCAGATCTGAGCCATTTGAAGCCTTCCTCCCGGAGCGCGTCCGCCATTACCGCGGAAATAATACCACAGATTATACAGATTCTAGACTTCATAGCATAGAGGCCGTAATGGACTGGGAGTACGTTCTCGAAGGCCATGACAGGCGGCGCGGTTGGCGGGCTTTCGTAAAATAAATAAATATCTGTGTTGAGTTTTGTCATCAACGCAGAAAAAGCCACAGCGCTGCAGTATTTTATTTTCCAAAACTAGTGTACATTCGAGATTTTATGTTTAAATATAGTAGATTTTTAGAAAAAGCTTCTTCGGTTACGTACACAAGTGTAGGACAGTGGAATATTACAATGAATTGTGTTTGTTCCGTGTTGACTCCAAAACCTCATAATCACTCATAGTAAAATCTCTACTACTTTACTGGGGAATGACTTTGACTTGACTCGACTATGGCAGAATTTACTTGACTATTATTGACTAATTAACGAAAACGCTGCATGCAAATAACTCGAGTTATCAAAATTACTAAACGAGTGAGTCCATATAGAAAAAAATCTGTGGACTTATCACATAGCGTCGTCTAGACCTAAACTGAGCAGAACGTCTATCTTTATAGTAAATGCTTTAAATATAGAAAACGTCCAGACAAGAACAAATATTCGTACCCATGCGTGTTTGTCCTTACCAATTACAATTAATGTGTTAGAAAAGAACAAATACTCAGATACAGTGATCAGAATTTAGGACTACAGTACCTAAATGTCTACGAGAACACAACAACAACACATCAATTTGTTTTTGTATAGTTCCGTACTGTGTGTGTATTTGTTCATAGATAAAATAATTATCCCCTTATAATTACTCTCTATAGTCGGTCCCTCATGTCTGAGGATCGTGTTTAGTATCGGAGTAACATCTGGAGAGGATGATCTGCTTCCACCGGTTCCGATCCAGCGCGTGTTTCACGGCCGCGTAGAATTTGGAGGACGATGAGTCTTTCACTTGATCGTTCCATCTGGTTGGTGCACGACCACGTCATTATTTGCCTTCTGTGTTTCCAACGACAATCAGTATTTCCAGGCTTTCATCGCCCCTGCGCGCTATGTGGCCAAAGTATAAAAGAATACGTTGTAATAGGAAGTGTTTAACTGTAAAAGCAAGACTCACCTTCATTAAAACGCCCCTTTTTAGCAGCCACTTCTTTTGTACTTTTGGTAAAGGCACCAAAGGTAGACTTCCCAACGTATGTAAGGTCTTTAAAGATAATCTTGCTAACTGCAGTGAAAGTACACCTACACTGAACAAACTAGTGTTATAGATGTTATAACCTTAAATTTTTATGAAAATATTTCGAAATTGGCTTCAAAGTTTTTATGCCCTAATGAAAACGATAAATAAAGCCGTTAATTATGCGAACGGCTCTGAATAAATCACTTTTAAGACCGTGTAGTAAATAATTATATTGAACTTTTTGGCATCAGTAGCCTATTTTATTTTCACTAAGTGCCAATTTAATTGACGATGTATCAGTTGCTGTATCATATCTCATGAACTTAATATTTTATAATAAATAGAATATTATTTTAATATTAATGAACCAATAAAATCTTAACCCAGTCAGACCTTCAGTCCCACAACTAGAATCTGGTGTCTTACATACGAATGTGAGAAAGATAGGGGGTATACTCCACCACGAGGCCCCAGTGCCGATTGTTAAAGGCAGGCGTCCTAACGGTTGAAACTTTTCAAGCCGCCCAATAAGGCTTCCTTGCTTCGGAAGGCACGTTAAGCCGTTGGTCCCGGTTATCACTAAATGTTGTAGTCGTTAAGCCATGTTAGAGGCCTCATGGGCGGCTTGATAAATTCCAACAGCAGGACGCCATACACCTGCCTCCGCCTATCCGCACTGGGTCAGCGTGGTGGAGTATGACCCAATACCCTCACACCTTAATAAGTGAGGTGAGGCTCGTGCTCAGTAGTGGGAAGTTAGGTTGAAATGATGATGATGATGAATAAGACTTATAATTTCTCTTAACAACTACAATATGTAAAGGGGATCCCTTTACACATTGCGCAGTATGGTATGTGTTATTATATAAAATATTTTAGACGTACGAAGTCCACAGCTACGTTTATTGGTGCTTAAATCAACAGTTAATAGTTTGCTGCATATTATCTAAATAATCCCTTATTAATATCCTTATTAATATTATTAATAGTGTCCTTCAAAATGTGACCTACAGTAAAAAAAATCTATGCAACCACCTACTGATTTAAAGAGGTTCTTTAAATCAGTAGGTTTTTTTTCTATGTGTGTCCTATACTTTATCCAGGTAATGGTCTACCTGGTGCCTATTGCTTTCAATTGAAGCCTGATTGAGGTACCAATATATATATAGATATACAAAACTCTAACGTATTTTAATGTGTTCAGTTAAATAATAAATATGAATATAATTGAAAAAAATTATCACATAATGCAAACTTAAAAGTTTTTATTATAAATACGTCCCTATGGCTTTCAGTGTTAGTTCGGCTTAGTGTGAACTCGTACTACGACAAATTGAAGATATGCTTATTATAAATTGAAATGCAATTTAGCACTTTTTACATCCATAAAGTAGCACTTTAGTGTAAGCTATATAACTTCGAAAAAGATTATTCGATTCGAGATGATTTTAGCAAGAAACACGTCAAGGCTTCCTCCTACCATAACATTAAATTAGGTGAGATTAGATACATAATGCATTATGTTAATGCATAAGAAATTATAGCCTTTTCCGACTTTAATTTAGGGTCAAGAGGCAAACTTAATGCATAGATATTAGTTGTGATTTACGTAGATAATGATAGCAAAACACTCAATTTTCAAGAATATTATGCAACTTCAATCAAAGTATAATGTTTATTTTTTTAGATTTTGCTAATAAAGACTTTTAGAAGCCTTGAGCGGGTCATATGGAATATCATCATCATCACAACACTTTGCCGTCTCACTACTGAGCACTAGTGAGAACAGGCCACCTTTTACAAACCAAGGTAATAAGGTATTGGGGTATACTCTACGCGGATTAGCGGAGGCAACTTTGTTGAGTTCTGCTGTTCTAATTTTTCAAGCTGCTCAATTAGGCCTTTGACATGGCTTAGCGACTATCACATATAGTAAAAACCGGGACCAACGGCTTAACGTACACGAATGGAAGCGCTCAAAATTAAGTGCCACACAAACAGACATGGGTGTCTGTTTGTGTGGCACTTAATTGCCAAGGACTGATCCGTAAACTCTGCTTCGATGATCGTTTCCACCTAGCAGCGCGGAGCTACGAGCGCTTCGCCAATATCACCAGTGTCCAATGTTTAATGCATGCACCGTGTATTTGGCCACATTAACATAGGGGCCGAGATTACAATTGGACATGCTAATGCGAGCTAACCCGCCGACCCGCGCATTACTCGGCCTCGCCATCTGCGAATTAATACTAACAAATAACTAGCTACAACGCCCGGTAATTCGTTGTGTTAATATGCTAAGTACATTAATTTGGGCAGACTTAATTAATGTTGGTAACAGAACACAATCGATGCCATACGTGTTTTGGCATGCGTATAGGATTAATATTTAATGGGATTTAATATGTATGGTTCAGTTTTATGTTGTTGATTTTAACCTTTCGAGCCTAGAGTATCGAGATTAAATTTAAATCCTATGGGATTGCCATTCAATCCAGATACTTCAGTCGGAGTATAGACTCTTGGCAGCCGACTGTCATCTTACAGAGTAAGGCAGTTGGATCTGTAAAAACAACAGTTTAATATTATAATTCCTTACTGGTGCATTAAGTTTATGTAGGTTATGACATAACCTGGGCCGATAGCACTGAGTTCTAACCTCCTTAGTAAAAACACGAAAAAACATAAGCCATCTTAGTTTTACATAAGAAATATTTTTCAGTGCTTACTTCGAGGGATTAATGGGAATAAAATAATATCTATATATAAAACTGTTTGGTGCCGTATGGTACCGGCCTAGAATAGTGCCACCCCCCTCCTATCTCTTGGAGAGTCGTAAGAGTCGATGAAGAGGAATCCAACCGGATAATGGGTAGTCCTGCTTACTGGCTACATAAACGATCACCACTTGCCCAGTGTGGTGATTATGGGAAAATATCTTCAATATAATAAACTGCTGGGAAGGCCAACGTTCAGCAGAAGACTTTCTATTGCTGAAATGATGACATAAAGGAAACTTTATAGTCGCGAATTTGGTACTGTATTAAGTGTTGCAATCTTTTTGGAGTAAAACATAAGCTTTAGTACTCCTATCGTTAATGAAGTAGCATTACACTGTGAAAACCTGTATATATTAATGCAATAACTCATGCTTTAAAACGGAAAAGGAAATCATTTATCATCTAACTTGTTGGTTGCATTTCAACATACTATTGAAATGAAGCTTCAACTTTATAGGATACATCGGAAGAGTTTTAATCAACCGTGAATCAAAAAGCCGGGCCGGTAAGAGCTGAAAGTGAGCTGCGCTTACAAACTACCCGCCATATCGGAATAAAGTACTACTACCCCCGCACTACCTACTGAGCTCATTTGAATGAGTGGCGTTCGTACCGCAGCTTGCAGGCACTGAATACCTATATGCGGGAGGACAGCTCCGGCTTGATTTGGTTTTTATTCCTCAAAGGGACTAGCTGTTCCACGCGGCTTCGCTAACGTGTCAGGGATAAGTGTGGCTTACCATAGGTTTCAAATTCGTTTAAGTGGTTTCAGATTGCAGATGGTATGTTTTTTTTACGGGTTTTGCGTTGACATTTGTAAATGTAATTTTGGTGCAACGTATTTTCATCTTTTGAAGTTATACTACCGTTAAAGAATTAGAGGACTCATCAACTAATTACTCAAGTGTAGGGGCTTATAAAAATATTGGGCTATATTATAGGAACCAAAAAGTTTTCAGAAGACTAACTACTTACAAGAATATGACTTGTGATTGTTGAGCAACGCAACTTATATAATAGAAATACAAATTCATCGGAATCACTAAAAGCATTTACTAAACTTGAAGCCAACCTTCTGCACCATCTATTTAATGTCGCAGATCGGTAGCTCTTCGGGTCGGGAATCGAACCGGCTGCCGACCACAAATAAGCGCCCGCCAGCTCTGTTTTGTGTTGGACCTGTGATTGCAGCTAGTAGCTCTTGACGTTCCTACGGTTTTCCACTCTACGTACTATGAATACATGTCCCTTTAAAGTTTTATTTTTATAATAAATGTATTCTGTTTTCGTTCCATTGGCAGGTAATTTACTATTCTTTAATAAATAGTTTTTTTAATATAATGTACATTAGCAGAAATATTATTGACATACATAATAGTCACAGAAAATACATAAACGTACTGCATAGACATTTATTTAAAAAAAGTAAAGTAAAAAGTTCTTTGTTTCATAAATTATTATACCTATAGCGCTAGAAGCGCTCGTTGCTCTGTTGCGGTGGTCGGTGGTCGGAAACGATCACCAAAGTATAGCAGAGTTTACTGAGGTCCTTGGATGGGTGACCGTTTGTGTGGCATTTGATATCGAGCGCTTCCGTGCTTCGGAAGACACTTTAAGACGGTTATCACTAAATGTGGTAGTCGTTAGGCCATGTTAGAGGCCTAATGGGCGGCTTGACAAAATCTAACAGCAGGACGCCATACACCTGCCTCCGCCAATCCGCAGTGGGTCAGCGTGGTGGAGTATGACCCAATACCCTCACACCTTGATATGTGAGAGGAGGCTCGTGCTCAGTAGTGGAAAGTTAATGGGCTGAGATGATTATAGCACTAAAAAACGTCAAATAAAGTGAATATAAAGTACTTAGTTGATGCGATTGTTGATGAAATTTTCATTTTAATCCGTTACTTTCGAATGTGGTTTCGAACCAAAAACTTTGTTTATGGTTTAAAAAACTACTCGCCTATGATAGGATCGCCGATACAATATCTGTAAACCTTTTATTTCGACTGACAAGTGTGTTCTCAAAACAGGTCGTTTTGCAGGCCGTGACTCCATCGCGCATAGGCCCGCCCCTCGTTAAGAGAATTCCGCTTAGATTATAATCAAATGGAAACGTAAACAAACTTTTCACGCCACGTGACGAGCGTCCAAAATGGTGGGGCCATTCTAATTTCACGACGCGAAGAAGCCTCCTCATTTTCCTGACGGTTGCGGATATTTTCAATTTTCCCCACGGTGCCTCCTTTTTATTAGTTGTTGTTGCGTCTTGAATACTAATCGGGGGGAATTAACATTCACGTGACATCTCCCTTTGGTTGTAGCAAGGGCCCTTGTTTGATATTTTCGAGAAAACAAAATTACTCTCGTAATGCCAGCTTTTATCATGTGCCAAGTGCCTATAAATTTTTCTCTGCGTAATTCAAGTGTGTTGGAGTTTCGGGAGTAACTTATTAAAATATCAAGATATATGAAGTACTTAGTCGCCATTAAGGAGATTGAAGGAAAAAAGGTTACGCGCGCCTACATTATTTCAACGTCAAATAATGAGGTCGTCTACTTATTTTTAGTGTTCTAAGTAAAGCAAAAAAGGTTTTACTTAGAGCACCAAAACCTTTTTGAAATATCTTGAATATTTAATACATTCACATATATGAAATATTTTTGAATTAGAAATGTGTGAGCTCAAAATCGAATACTCAACCGATACATCATGTCAGCCTTATAAAGTCCACTCCCCAGAAGATTATATTCTATTGGGGGTATTTTTATATTTTTAAGGCGGGTTGTTGATCGCAGTTCAACCCGTATGCAGAATGACGCTGCTGCCCAACATCCGGTAGGACTTTCCCTCGTCGACTCCTACGACTCCCCGTGAGATGAGATGAGGTGGCACCATTTTAGGCCGGCACCACAAGGCGTTGTGCCAAGCGATACTATTGACTGTATAATCTCATACCTGAACGCTATTCGATTAACAGATGACATGACATTTCTAATTAGATCGTGTTTGACCTTATTGGAGAGACAACATACTGTCAAACAACAAATCAGAGTTCACAGTATTCATTTCATGCTTGACTATTTGTCATTGATCTTAGACAAATTAATGTAAACATTTTGACCTTGACACAATGATTTATCAGTCATAAAGTATACCTAGTTGTAAAATGTATAGTAATAAATCGTAATATGTCAGGTAAAATAATAATACTTATTTAAGACAATTGTTCAGTTTATCGCAATAGAAACTTTTTAAGACATAATTTGAACTGATAGAATCATTATTAACACGATTTTAAAGCGCCACTGTCGTGATAGGTGGCAAAACCATTTATAACCGTCTGAGCTTCCAGTAAATTGGATTTTATAGTATCGGTGATTTATTTGGTGCATTAAATGTCATAATACGTCTCGATCGTGACTGCTATCCAACTGCGATGCCACGATTCAAATTACAGACATACATACAGTCACGCCTGTTTCGCCGAAGGGGTAGGCAGAGGCATATTATAGCCCACATTTCGCAAATTTTATTGTTGGTCCCACGAAATAGGCTCTATTGGCACTTACTGGGAATATTTATGTATGCCAGTGCTTCGTCCGTTGATTGGCAGGTGTACCACTTGCAGATGGGGTTGGCTTGGGGTCCCAAGAAGTTTTGTAAGATAGGAGGATATATATGAATTAATTTAAAAATACTAATAAAAAATTACTTTTTGCTTTGAAACACTATCGAGCTACCAAAGAGGTTAGTTGTGGTAAATTAATAATCATTATCATCTCAGGCTCTGGCGAACGTAACAGTGCCCGGTAAGCGGCAATAGGCTCGCCACCTATGACGTGGGACCAACTATATTACTGGCAAAGTGTGGGCGTATAATATGCCTCTGCCTACCTCTTTGGGGAAACAGGCGTGTATGTATTTTAGTCATTTGAAGTCCACTCCTGAACATAGGCCTCCCTAATTGTTTTCTACCACCGAGTATCTGCTGTCTTGATCAGCTCATCACCATTATCCTAAGAGATAAGATTGCGATACACTATTAAAAATTAAACTAGAAAAATTACAATTATTAGATTTAATACTTCCCTATCCATTACGGATGGGTAAATAACACCATTTTGAAATATGTTTCTAATATTCGGACCAATTAATTAAACGTAGTAATATATCTAATTAAAATGTATTTTATATATGGCATACCATAGAACAAATAATTTAAGTTTTAATATTTTTCCCCCGTATGAAAGGACTGTTATGTTCTGTAAAAGTAAAGTATGGGAATTGAAGCCTAGACCGAAGAAGCGGAGTGCAGAGTTCTACGGTATACTGACCTCCACACTATATCGGATATACATACATCTTTAAACACCTGCTCTAAACATCATAATTAATAAATAATCATTAATATATATCATTTATTTAAAACTTTAATTGCGCAAGTGCTTAAAGGTTTACATATTCATCATCACAGCCTATTAACATCCCACTATTGAGCACGAGCCTACTCTTACATACCAAGGTGCGAGGGTATTGGGTCATACTCCACTATGCGTCCGCATAGTGGAGGACGCCAGTGCGGATTAGCGAAGGAAGGTCTATGGCGTCCTGCTGCTAAAAATTTTCAAGCCTAATTAGGCCTTTAACATGGCTTAACGATTACCGCATTTAGTGATAATCAGCACCAATGGCTTAACGTCCCTTCCGAAGCACGGAAGCGGTCGATATCAAATGCCACACAAATGGTCACCCATCCAAGGTCTCTGTAAAATCTGCTTTACTTCGGTGATCGTTTCCAACCACCGAGCACCGCGGACCTATGAGCGCTTAAATATTCATGTTTGCATTTAATTAAACTAATTCCCTGCCTTTCTTTACCCCCTAATGCTCTTTGAAAGCTGAGAAACCATCTTATTAAGCGAACATCGAACAATATTGACGTTTTTATTAACATAACGAGCGCAATAATCAACCCCGGCATAATACCGGGACTAATTTACAAAGTAATTTATTTTCATTTCTTCAGTTGCTTTAATTTAAAGCTTTTATTAAAGGGTAAAAATATATATTGGATGCGTTGAACATGTAAACTGGTAACTTATTTATACATGTAACTTACTAAATATGCTGATATTTACTAACAAAACGTATGTGATCTATGTAGAGCTGTGAAAATGAAAATGAAAAAATGTTTGCTGTATAACTACTTTCGTTTTAAAGTAAATAATGTGCATTATTAACTGCCAGATAATTAATATTATTTTTATTAATGTATATGTGAAGTGGTAGACTGCCGGGACATAGGAAACAATCATTTAATTTTGTCGTATTGAGGGGTTGTTGTGTGATAGGCACAGGACATGAACTGTTAATTATAGGTTCAAAATTCAAAAATTATTTATTTCATAAACTATTAAACATAGTACTTGAAAACGTCAAAATTAAATATAAATATAGAAAAACAATCGAAATATTATTACACTGAAATCACGAAGCTTAGATTCACTTCTATGCAACAAAACAATTTAAAAACAAAAAGAAATTAAGTGTAAGTGATTCTAAGTGCCAGTTGCTAGCCACCGCTCTGTACGAAGAACTGAGGTATATGTATAAAATAATAACAATTACTTAAAGAAAGAAAAAGACAAATGAAAATCAAAAGTTGCCGTCAGATCATGATAGAACATCAGATCATGATATATTGTGACAGAACAGAAGGGATCGTGATTTTTCTGACTCACAAGCCTCTTGTCTTATATTAAGTAAATTGTTTAAGAAAGGACAATGTAATCATTATTGTTTTGTAATAGTTAAATCCAAATAAATTGATTTTATTATTATTTTAGTTGTTATAGGCCTCGGCGTTTCATAAAATGTCGCTTTCCACATATCGAATCTAGACAGATTCTTCCCCTTGAGCCATTATTAAACAGGATCAGATATTATTTAAATATACTTTATTTGCCGCGACTAGTTATTTGCCGCGATTTTATTAGGCATAGGTCTCATACGAATTGGCCAATTATGGCGTGATGGCGAGTATACCCACACTTCGCTCTAGAGGTCGTGGGCTCGATTCCCACACTGTACAAATCTTTGTGTGCATAATCATGAATATTTATTCTGGTCTGGGTGTTTTCCTAAGTAGACATTTTTTTAGTATCCATAAAAATACTTATGATACTTATCTTAAAACTAAATAATTGATGTAGTAGTCAGAAAATATTTATTCATATCTTAATCCGGGTAACGACACAGACTACTATGAACATACATCTTTATCGCTATCGGTACTGAAAAAGTTCATGGAAATACGAGGACTCAATGCAATGCTTCTGGTACTCGCAGCCATAAAACAAGCTCATAAGTTCGTCGGATCGACGGAGCGTGTAACGGCGTGGCACTCGGCCAATTAAAGAGAAGAAATATCACGTCCCATCCAAGATACCCTGTATTTATGGATACTGCCAAGCAATGCATATAATGGGTAGGTACCCGTTGACTGCGCTGAACATTAAAGCTCAAGCTTCGCAAGTAACACGAGAGTTCATCAAATCTTTTTAATGTAATTTTATATGTTGCAGTAATAGTTAAAAGTAATGTCATTCTAGTCTCTAAAGTTGTTTTTTTTACTTAACAGAGATACATACAGAGAAGACTTTCACTTGATATAGAAAAAGGCGAGTAACTTTAACAGAATATTTAGAAAGTAACTATCAGTTTAGTAATTACGTAACTACTGATTGTATTACGTAGATTACTAGAAATATATCCTTGGACAGTGCGAAAAAGCAAAAGCAGTGATTGGCGTCCTGCTATTAAATTTTATGCAGCCTTGCAATAGTCTCTAACTAGGCTTGGCTTTAACTGTAACGACCACCACATGTAACCGGGACAAACGACATATCGTCTTCAGAAACGCAAAAAAGTTTTATATTAAATGCCTCACAAACCCGGACTGATTTCGGTGGACTCAGCTTAAACTAGAGGATCGCTTCCTAGTAGGTAGAAGAAAATAGTACTTCACACACACACACAACTAAATAAACACCTAGTTAATTTAGTACAGGTAAATTATCATCATATTCTAGCATTATCCCAGTAGAGTTAAAAGCAAGAGAGCAACATGGAGCGACTGTCGTCTGACCTCCGTTACCTAGAGGGAAACATCATTTTGTGGTTAAACCAGCTGCCAAGATATTTCGTTACATATTAATTTAGTTTAGTTAAGCACCTGGTAATCCATCGATTTATTTAAAATTAACGATAGAACACTGTCAGTTTAATTACGCTGAAGTGATTCAAAATGGAAGGCTTAAATATGAGCCTAAAACTATTTAGCGCGATGGCACTGACACATAATGAAATTGGACATTAACCGGCATCATTGAAGCTTAGCGCGCTCGACACGCTCTAGCACAAAATCTGATTTATAATACAATTTCGAGCGTGAATTGATTATACAGCAATTTTTATATGAGAGAACCTCGTAAACGTACTTAAGCATTAGAGCGGAATATTGCTGATATAGCGTCGTCTAGCGCTCGACGGACGAAAAGATATTCTTATAAAACTATCTCATAAATCAAATGTTTGCAGAGGAGATGATAATAAGGTTTTATATGGGAAAATAAAATTTCACTATGAAGTTGGAGAAATACTAGCATAGTTTACTTAAGCTAGCAGAGGCGCTATTGGAGCTGGTAAGACTTGGTGTTCTAAATATAATATTAAAATTAAGCAGGGTTCACAGTAATTAATCCTTTAATAGGTGACTGTTTGTATGTCATGTAGTATATAGCACTTCCATTAAAAATCCATTTAGTCTTCTTGCTTTCCGTGACGAACCGACAGTTACTTTGAAATTTCACCAATGAATGTGACTGTGTGTGTATATTTGCTTTCCTTGACTAATAATTAAAAGAAAAACGAAAGCCCACGCGAAGCCACAGGGCCTTGTTTTATATATATGGTAGATAATCCAATCTGCAGCTATACAAATAAGAAAAACCAGACAAACGGTTTCGTGGGATATGTTTTGATGTAACTTGCATTATTTAAAGGAAATAACCGTTTTATCTATCTATATATGTATCAAGAAGTATGAAATGAGCTAAAACATAGCTTTTGAATAAAGCTCATTTGATGAGAACATCAAACTACTAATAGTTATTACTGTCATACTATCATAGTAGTAGAAACTACTATGGTAGTATTACAGTAATAGCTATTAGTAGTTGTATATACCATATATAACTACGTGAACCATAAAACAAGCTCCAATAAAATATAAACAGCAGTTTTCTGAATTCAATTATCTAATTTAATTTGACAAAAGAGCATACTCCCAGAGGGCGAATGGCGTGGAGCTAGTAAAATAGAAACTATACCGGTAATAGTGAGCCGTAATTAAAGTTGAAGTTAATCTCCCGTCACCGGTTCACGGGCGGAGCATCGCAACGACCAACTTAATTAGCTTTTTGATGAATTGTTCCCGGTTTATATTAAACGATGCACCAGATATTCTGACTACGGTACTGTAATACTCACCTACCCAGCCAGTTCGAATGAAGCTTCAAAGAGGTTTTTATTGCTTTTTATATTATCAAGATTCTACTTTATAGTGGATTGAGAGAATTCTAGAATTCTGAATTCTCAAAGCATTTTTATGAGAAGCCAAGTAAATGAAGAAAATCACATTTCATTGTGTTTTCGACGAACGATAAGACATAAAAAAATACTGTTATTATTTTTAGAAATAAAATTATATTTTTTACATTATACGTAATTTATTAGTGTTCTTAAATCAGAAACGTAGTTGAAAAATAGGCAAAGGAAAGACAATTAACTTCTATCATAATAATATGTTTCATAAATAACGGGAATATTTTTTACCTAGTTTAGATGAGCATCGAACTCTTACCTACACTACACCTACCAACACTAAACCACCTCACGCATTTTACATTTTTTTTTTGCGAATAAAAGGGTAACTGCATATATAGGTACCTAGTAACTAAACTAGTTATCTTTTTTAACAGCTCATGTACTAAAATCATAACCACAAAAAAAACAGACTTGTTTTATTTATATTAAAACCAAAAATATACCGGAGGCGTAGATTGTAATATACATTACCACGGGGTTTAGGTACGCTCTAAGACACTTTTTCATTTAAAGCCACAGTACACCAAAAAGAAAACACAGAATGAAAAAGTGCTTTCTCGCTTTAATAAAACCTCTTGTAGGATAAGATCCTCTTTTTATAGGTGATAACGTGAAGCGGTGACTCAACGAAAATTAATAATACGGCCAAATAAAGAAGGCTTTGGGCAGGTAGCCGGGAAGATTAAATCGAGCTGATGTAAGCAGCCGACTGACATGATTTGACCGACCGTGACTCCGTAGGTATTCCGAGCCAGTTAAGTGATTCGAGTACCTTTAAGTACGGCTCCGGCACAATCGAAATCATCCGACGCTTCAGTTAACCTTTGGCCCAATATTTTGATTGAAACGATATAACAAGGTCGTAGTTATTGTGTGCCATTGTGCGCTTGCGATCCTTCGGCTCATCCAATTACGCTAAACCGAATTTTGTAAGCTATCAATCAACCCTACAACAAATATAGGCGGAATACTCTCATTCTAATGAATCGTTGGCTAAGCCTGTAATACTTGTGGCATAATAATAGAAGCGCTATTGATTGCCGCATCGCCTGACTAGTGATCAGAGACTTTAAGTAGTAGATAGAGGTCATTCCCTTGATGGGTGATCGTATAGGATCACTTTCGTGCATACATAGCATTTAAGAAATCCATCAGGCGATTTGAAAAATATCTAACAACAGAACGTTATATCTTTTGGTATGTCATCCTGATATAATTGAACGATCGGACTATAACATGTCCATAACGATTTGAGTACCTACTCGTAGAACTAGAAAGTCTATTGGTACTCAGCTCCTTAGGCTACTTAGTGCTTACTTAATATCGTATAAATGATTGTCTTATCTGCATAGTGTTCGTAAAATAATGTAATTAGGCTATTCAGTAGTTGTTATATAGAAATAAATTATTATTATTATTTATTACACTCCTTCGTGTGTTAAATTTGTCGATTCAACAAACGCTTAATTGCTCTTCACGATTATAAAAGATTGACCGTCCTGAATCCGCTAGAGATTCACGGTCTCAAAATTTGGCCTTAAGACTCAGTTGAACTGAAGTGAAACACAAATTTTCTCGTGAAAGTTGAACAAATGGATGAATGGAAACAAATTATATAACAGTTTGATCCTCTAAAAATGTATTTATTTATGATCAAAAATACTGATTGAGCATCTAATAGGGGATTCGGCGGCTCAGTTAGTATTTCTGATGTGCAATAAGGTAAGGGAAGGCTGGTAATTTATTAATTCTGATAACAAGTTCCCTTCCCAACATCCCTTCTTATAATTTCACCCTCTTAATAAATGTCTGGACTTACGTCAGTCCTAAACATCAGTTTTATGCCAGTCTATAGCCGTTTTACATAAAAATAGACAGATGAAGCTGACTGCACCAGCATAGATAAATATTTCTTAGAAAATTTTATACCGTACTTAATTTCTTGTGTTCTCCGCTTCTCCAAGTAGATAGATAAGGACTGTTTCTTTCTCGAGCCTGAATACAGCTCCGGGCGGCAGTCAGAAGCCTTATCACGCCGCGAATTACAATGTCAAGGAGTCGAAATAAATTATTTATGAAACGCTAAATTAGCTACAGCGTATATTTTTGGGCGCACTGTGTAGCGGTTATTAAATCGTGGTCCCGCTGTGACATTTTTATATCCCACTGTTGAATTATGAAGTGTGTTTCAAGAATATTATTAAATTCAAGAAAGGTTATACTTACTTATTCGAAAATAAAATTTATGATTCTATTTACATTATTACACACAGGTAATGAACATTCATTGCACATTGTAAGATTGTAATTGAATTTAATGAGGCAGAGTGTTCTAACCTAATTAAAGATAGTTTTAAATGTAACTTCTAGTGACTCTTTGAAAATGCATAAGATAGTATTTTACATACCTAGTAAACTGGGAAAGGAAGGATCCAGGCTAGACTCCAAGGTTACCATTGTCCGGGGACATAGCAGGTTCAAAATGAAATGGTTTTTAGTCAGTAAAATACGACACACAGGGGGGTTTATTTGAAAAAATCTCCAAGAGTAGGCAAAGACAGGTGTGTGGCGTCACAGGCCTCTAACTTCATTAAGCGACTACCACATAATTTTATTTTGTAAACAGGGTTTAGAGCTAACGTTGCTTCCGAAGAACGGGATATTAAATTCGACACAAACGATCACCCATCCAAAAACAGACCTAAATGAACACTGTTTTACAATGGTGATCGTTTCGAACACTGTAAATCATACAATTGCAATATGAATTTGTTTAAAGTTATTTTAACTGACATTTCTGTTTATATTTTGACAGTAATCACGATTAAACGTGGGTGTCGGATGGATACACAATTTGACTATCAACCTACAGTTAATTAGCTGTATTATTCATAGTAAAAACAATGTGAACTATGAGTCACGTCAAGAAGGCCTTCAATGACACGTCAAAGGTCGTACGTTTGCACTTAAACAATGACATGTAAGTCAAAGTACTTCGCAATTGCTTAATGGGAATATTACATCGATATTATTGATAATAATAATATTTTTACCATTCTTCAACATTTACTGAAACGACACACTTCTTTATGTGACACGGCATAATGGCCACATCCTGCCTGATGGTAAACAGTCGGTGGATTCCAAAACAATTAAGGCGCTTCATACCGTGGAGTAAACACGATACGAAGCGTACCCACTCATGACATACATAGGTACATAAATTCACACCTGTTTCCCCAAAGGGGTAGGCAGAGGCATACTATACGCCCACACTTCGCCAATTATATAATTGATCCCACGTAATATGTGGCGGGCCTATTGCCTTGCCGCTTACCGGGCACTGTTATGTTAGCCAGAGCCTCTTCCGTTGATCGGCAGGTGCACCACTTGCAGGTGAGGTTGGCTTGGGCTCCTTTGGTCTTGGTAGGATCCCTATAAACTAATGGCGGCCTGCTAAAATGCTGATTCACGTTCGTTTAAAAGACCTGGAATTATTGGAACTAAAAAACACATGAGCCGGCAGCGAATTCTAGAGCTTAATGTTCTTACACAGGAACAAGTTACCAAAACGACTTACCAGACTGTGCTGATAGTCTAAACAGTTTGTGAATGGTTCCTGACCAAGACGTGTTGTTCGGGAAAAGAAAGGGGAGGGCGGAGTGAGTTCGAAAATGCCCGATACTTCTTCACTAAACTTCTTGTTTTGAATGGCCGCGTCAGTATTCAGCTATATCGACATTCAATCCGAGTCTAAATTGAATAAAGCATTCTTCATTTGATGACATCCCGAAGTTTGTAATGGAATCCCAAAATAATGATTATCATCAAAAGCTGATAGGTTATTATTCATTACTATTTTATGAAGGAATATAATATATTGGTCCTCTAAAAATGTCTTGTTTGCATAATAAAAATACTGCTTGAGTATCTAACTAGGGGATTCTGATGTCTTGCAAAAGAATGATTTGAAAAGAAAATTTTCCCGACAGCCCCGAGAAATGAAATTTAAAAAAGTATAATAATTTTGTGTGTTAAATTATTTGTGATACAATCCACAAGAAAGTTTGTTACTAGGTTTTTAAAGTAAATTTTATTGTATTAACTTATATTGTTGAGTCAGCTGAACAAAGTAAGCACCCTAAAAGGCATCTATCATCTTGCACATCCACTTCAGTTCCCAAAGCTATTGAAAACCGTTTATCCACGTCACTGATCTGTTTGAATAACATTCAAACAGCCTGACGACTGACGTTTGCTAACGAACGCGTAAATATTTAGTAATGAGTGCACGAGACATCATCGCCATGAATGGCCAGCGGACAGCAAAGGACGCCCGTCAATTACTCTAACTACCCGCTATGTTTAATTACTATAGCAATTTGACTTGTCAAAGCATACGTGAGACGTAATCCATGTGTGGATCTTCACACGAGTGACCTTTCATTTGTAACAAACGATGAGAGATCTACGGTAAAGATTAATAGATCAGTTTGTTTGTTTTGTAATATTTTTGTAATGTGCAATCAGTTGTTCTCATTTTTTTCGCGTCACTTGAAAATACATTAATGTTTGAGCAGTGATTTTTAAAATAAAGAGTTGCGAACGACTAAATTTACGTCCTTACCGTAAAAAGATTTTCTTTGGCAAAATAAATCAAATCAAATATTTTATTTGCCTTCATATGTAATGTCGTAGTATCTTGAGAAACTGTTGACAATCAGAGAAGTTTTTTATTAAATGCGCCTATGTAAAGTGCATATTTAGCGCCGATTATAGCCGACCATAATCTCTTCCTCGTCGCCCATTTAAATTTATTATAATAAATCTATTATTGCGTTGACCTCATACGTTTATATTTTGATAAAGTCAAGGGCGCAAGTACCTATGGTTTATTGTTTACTAAACATTTAAGACGCAAGCGCAGACTATTACTCAGCTTAAGATTTGAACGCAGCTATCGATCATTTTAAAAGGCATTAATTGGGAGCTTGTGTGAGCTATTAAGGCGGCGTGGGCTGGATTGAATTTTTGTATAATATCGTTTTGTTGAGCAGTCATCAGCAAGGTTGTGAAGTTTCGTGACGATTGAATCATCTCAGACCATTAACGTCCTACAGTTGGTTGTAAGCCTATTTTTTTATTATAACAGACTACAGATGAGAGGATTGCGGGTGCCTTTTAAACCCAATGTAATGTCTTTTCATTCGAAAGCTGTATCATTTTTATTTTAATGTGACGTGCTAGGTGACCACTTTCATAAAGATTTAATTAGCGACCCACCCACTGTTATTGTACCACGGACAATGTCGAAATGTGTATCGTGTGCGCCTTAGCATCAAGAAAAAGTCCCGCCATTTCAAATTTAAAATAAAATTGCCTCCATGCAAGGAGGTTCTATTTCTAAATTTCAATCTACATTTAAAAAGGAACCATCTAAATTCCAACCTAATAGATTTTCCAGAAGTAGTTGCCGTTGAACTCGGGCTTTACTCGCGTTAACATTTACATAAAAGAAATTTCCTATTTAAACAGTTAATAAGCAAATTCGACCCAAGAGTCGCTTTACCTTTCAGCTTCAAGAGCACATTAGTTGGAGCGGAAACGGGTCAAATTAGTACGAATAGTTCTTACACGTATAAGTTAATTAACACTTACGGTTATCTCCCGCTGTTAAACTCCAAATGAAGAAATTACCTGAAATTAAGAATTTTCGTTTATATCATTTTATTTTTTGTTATTTCTTGTATTAAATATGAAGTCTTTTATAACGTTTTTTTATGAAAAAATATATTTTTTTAAATATAAAGCTAGCTATTGTATGGATTGACTTACAGTTTATTTATCGAATTTCAATGGTAGTTGCTCATTATCATAACGAAATAAGCAAGTGTGTTGGTTTTAGCAGTTCAAGCCTGTTTACAGGCGACAACCCTGAGGATGGACTGGAACAGACCCGAATGATGGACATGTCATCCGGGTTTGTCTTAGTCTCTTCTTACTATTACTACTAGTCTACTATTGTGTTGTGTAATATAGATGGCTAAACATCTGGAATCACTTCTTGCTTAAAAGTAGTAATTAGTATACTATTGTACTAGATAATAATAATAATACCCAATACTTTAAATTCCTTAGCAGCATCAAATAATCTTGACCACTTGGCTTAGGCCCTTGCCTAGATTAAGAACGCCGGTGTCAAAACCGAGACTTATAAATATATAAAAATAAATAATAATTATAACATCAATTTATTTGTCTTTAATTATTCAACATAATAATGGTAACTTTGTACACTTCTTAAACAATATACTTGCTTTCAGACTAAGCGGCTAGTGACTCAGAAGTCGCAGAAACACGTCGACCCCTGCTATTCTGCCACAACCTTTTCTATACTTAGGATTCCTATAAATAATGACATCGTGCAGCAATACAACATAAAAAAACTAATAATTGCTTTCCAAAGAATAATAGACAGGAATTAAGAAAAAAATATATAACCGTGCATATTTGACTTTGAGACACATGTACAAATTTAAATAAATTCTGTACAGAGTTGTAACATATTTTTTGATTCATTTGATTGGAAAAAATATGAATGGATACATAACTACTTTATTTTAAAATTACATCAGTATAATATAATAAAGTATGCAAGCAAATACTCAGAAAAAGACAAATATTTATAATATTTATTTATTTAACAATTTATGCACATAAGGATCATACACAAAGGATATTTGCTCTAGGTGGGAATGGAATCTACGATATTTTGAATATTGACCTGCACGCCATGATGGTAGTTGTAGCCGGCTTTATATTAAAGACCTAAACTCCTTGAACCATATTAAAACTTATTTTTATACGCAAACAAGACACGAGGCGGTTTACTGGTAATGTGCCTAAATTTGTCACTCCCGACAAAAGTATCTACAACACTTAGAATTCCATCTCTCGGCTCGGATCCTGCATTCCCTGGGCACTGCGTATCTCCATATTAGTATTCACATCAGGCGCACTAAGGAAAGTATAAACAAAGTGTATTCTTTGTGGCAAAGGGTTGAAATTCAATTCCAAGATACTTTTTACTGCCAATAAGTAGATACATTTACTATGTGATATTGTATGAATTATGTATAAAGCATCAACGCAATTTGATATGTTTATAGTGGCTATTGGTTCCGATAGATATAATGTATACAAGATCTAATATTAAACAACACTACTTCCAGTAACATAACTTGAGATTGCAAATGAAATACAATTTTGAATTTAGAAGATATTTGCAAAGATGTTGTTTCTCCAATGTTGACTTCATTAATAAGAAAATGTAATTGTAAATTATATAGACAGAATCTTTTGAATATGATAGAAAGTTGTCCTAAAAAGGTTCTTCCACCATGTGTATTATACATACCTAATAGTTTAATATTATTTTATTTATTATAGACATTTTAAATTTATTGTAAACTATGATCGAAGGACATAAGGTGAGACATTGCGCTTATGAAACACTGGATTACCGTCATAATAACCCAAAACAAATTTAATTAATTATTACTATAATGTTAGGAGGACTGGAGTGACCGACATAGCGAGGCGAGTTTGCAGGCTGAAGTGGCAATGAGCGGGGCACATAGCTCGAAGAACCGACGACCGATGGGGCGTCAAGGTTCTGCAATGGCGACCGCGAACCGGTAAACGTAGTAGAGGACGGCCTCCCACGCGATGGACCGATGATCTGGTCAAGGCGGCGGGAAGCCGATGGATGCAGGCGACTCAGGATCGCTCAATGTGGAATTCTATTGGGGAGGCCTATGTTCAGCAGTGGACGTTAGATGGCTGAGATGATGATGATGATGATTACTATAATTGTTGCATACCGCGTAGTCAGTAAGTTAAAGTATAGTTAAATAGTAGTATTTGTCCAGTAAAGCAGCTACAGACAAAAGTAATAGTCGATTACACCATCGATGAGCTATGATTTGAGCTTGCTCCTGATATTGTAGCAGATGGTCGATAAGTGGCCATTGAGGTAGTTAAGCGATTCATATAATATTTTACAATATTTAATCGTTCGATAAAATTGTTATTTTCGAAACTGTTGCGAAATTGTAAGAGATACACTTCATTAGCACTGCTGTAAATTGGAGTGGTTTATGGGAAATGTTTCCCAACTGTAAAGCTTTTGGATTACTTGTAATAACTCTTTGTCAATGCAACTACAGTTACTTTCGTCGAAATAAGGAAGAAGTTTTCATGGTTTTGCGGTTGGAAGATCGTCTTTGAAAGTGCATAGTCACCTTTGTCTATGTTTTTTTGTTACTGTTTTTTTTTTTATAAATGTTTATGTGCGATATAGGATATATATATATATATAGTGATGGCCACTAGTAGCTAACAACTGGTTGTTACACCTAAAAGGTAATTGCCACAGAATTAGGCCGCATGATGAAGTAAAATACATTTAAATTTCATTGTAAACTTGTAATCACATGTTTTGTATAATGTTGAGAATACGTTTTCTATAAGACGGCTTATGATTAATCCGAAATTTCATTAGAACAATTTTAAAGACACAACGGAAAAAAGTAAAATAATGTTCAACAAAAGGATGCAGTTTTAGCGTAGCGACATTTTCATTGTAGCGACTTCGTTCCATGTTTACAGTCCACGCCCAACAACAATTATTGACGTGGGACGTTCAACCTCCGAATATGAACGCGTTTACGGCTGTATCGTATATATCCTTTAATCGCGAATATCCTTTCATGAATTATTTATTCGCAGCCCCGTGGTGTTTTGCTCGATGTAATTATGTAGGAGTCGTTCGGGTAATCACGGCGTCGATATAGCGAAGACGTCTTAGTGCCGATATTTGATATCCCTTGTCGAAAACATGTAAATTAAAGGATCTACTGCTCCCCTCGTTCGGTTAGCAAACGATTCGACTCATATAGCTGTGAATAAATCATTATTTTAAGCTCTCACAATTCATGCAATGTGAAAGTACTTTAGGTAATGGCTTTTAATGCATAAGCATTATTGTATGCTTTCGATGTGTTTCAGGTATTTAGAAATAACAATTTAAATTATCTCAATATAAATCTCACTCAATACGAAACTTCTTTCGTAACAAAAATATTTGCTCCTCAATCTCAATATTTTTTCCTCGAAATCCTACTTTTAGACAACTCATCGCAACAAAAGAGGCGAGATTTTCTTTAGTATTTTGTCAGGTTGGCCTACAAACTGAATCATTCAAGCAAAAGAATAAACCTATTGTTAGAATAAACCTGAATACAGAAGTAATATCAAACGCTCTCTTCAGTTTTATTTCGCTTATGTATTAGTACGTTTCAAGTATATCTGAAGCGCTGAGTTGGAAGCGTACGTGAATATTTCCAAGCATTTAAATAACCATAAACTATAAGTGATAGTACAGCGGATCAAGGACGGGTGCCGTACAATAATATGAGCGTTTATTCGCAATCACGCGTGTTGGTTCACTGCCATTATTCATAGACATGCGCTAGGAGACATTTTACATGCGCAGGCTGTGCGCTGTGCCCACGAGAGCCCTTGTGCGCTCGCAATTTGCGTATGGCGCATTCTGTGGCACCGCCATTTTAAACCTCCCCATGCAACCGCATTTCCTAGTTGCGTGCTTTGAAAATGAAGGGTACATCTCGAGCATTGTTTACGCGCCAACCGTTCTCTTTGCACTAGACTTTTTTCCTACAGTTTTTCGTCACTACTTTTAGTGTTTTCTTCTATTATTTCCTTTTGAAAGTGCGATTTCATAGGACGTAAGCTTTTTAGAAAAAGAGGGCTATCCTCTAAATCCGAATAATGGGTAAGTGGATGATTTCTGACTTGGCATCGAATATAAAGGGCTCGGTGGCGTGTGTCGAATGAATAACGACGACCTAGATTCCGATACGGCTGTCGGGAAACACAATCAAAACTCAATTGGAGAACACTTCCAACTCATCCGCGTCACGCAATTCCAAATCGTAACTTCGACAATGCGAAAATAACACCCAACAGTCGTATCAAAAGCAAATAGATCTGTCTCTGTTCGCCTCGGAGTTTACTCGCGTGATGGAATTTGCAATGAGTGTCTTATAATGCCGGTAGTTTGAGTTTATATAACTTCATTAATAATAGAGGGCTTTGTATGAACTCAGAAACTAAACATTCTCGTCTATTATTACTGATGTATATTATACTGGTTAAACTTGGCATGCCATTTAGTTTTACTCCTTCTTTTATCCAGTATTAAAAACAGCCACAAAATTCAGCAATTTACGTGGTACGTTCCCAAAACAAAAATCGATAAATTTTATATATCGTAGAATGATTATAGCGGTAACAACATCCATCTTAATTGAACTTGGCAAAGGATGTACCTTCGATGACAGTTTAATGCATAGAACCTGGATTTACATTCGCGATAGGGTAATCCAAATTAATAGTGTACCGATAACACGGATTCTCACATGGTTGATCTTCGTCAATTGACAATCTACATCAAAGGCGGGAAATAGCTCACTAATCTGAGTAATTGGTACATCTGTTGAAGTGTGCCTTCCTTTACCGAGCTACGCGTGCACGGCTTAGGAATCAACTCTGCACTGTGGCCAGCCAAAACTTTGGTAAATCGTTACTTTGATAAATCGTCCATTGTCAGACGAGCCAACTGTGGAACTCTCTACCGACTCACGTGTTTCTCTGCCAGTTTCTATAATCCTGTATATGTGTTGCGATCGTCTCTATACGACCCGAAACGTCAGCTTAACATTAAACAAGATGTCGTATTTTGTCCCATCAATAAAATGTGAGCTTTCTCATTGTTTTATTTTTATTTTAGAACAGCAGCCACAGAAATGATTAACATAGCTTACAGGGTATTTAGATATTAAATCTATAAATTAAGTCCTATTTATTTAACGGGAGATAAAACGTTATTTGGGTTTAGTGACGTTTACATGTGCTTCGAAATGTAACGAAAGTTTGAATAAATGAATTTGAATTTTTAATTGTGAAGGGAAGGCGAATCACTAACTACTAGGTAAACGTACAAGCTACACGTGCCCGATATATTTTATTATTCTTTGACATATAATACCAACTGTATTGTATAAAAAAATTAAACCTGTGCACCTGACGAGCTAACAGCAAAAACTTAATGTTACAACTTTCAAAGGGTTTATTGCCAGTTGGCTAAATTGTTTCTGATACATACGTAATACTTGTTTAAAGTTAAGCACCAAGGTGGGCTTAGTAACAAAGTAAAACTAATATAATGCGACTTATCTGGGGCATGAGATAGTGCTTGCGTTTAATGTGAGCTGTTTCTTGATCCTCGAGATTTGTTAGAAAAAAAAAATTACTTTGACACTTGACAGCTAACAAACCTTTTTGCCGGTAATAATAAATTCAGTTCAAATTAATAGGTTTTTAATTTGTATTTGGTTGACAAGGACCTACTGCCAATCTGCACTGAGATGGTTAATGAGCTGAGATGGTGGTGATGAAATATACATACATACAAGACTATGGAGCGTAAGCTAATGCAATTTCACGTCACAGAAAACGGAAAGTTGCTAAATCTATAATTTGCTTAAAGTGAAATTAAGCAATCAAAAATATACAACCACAGCTAAAGGAATCCAATGTCTGGCTTTCTGAATAAGCTGTAAAGCTACCTCGTTTTGAAGCAAAATAAACTTTTCGATTTAAAGTAATTGCAGTCAAAGGTAAAATGCTCCTATGCAGTTTGCTTGCATTAAAGTTGCTTTCAATTATCCGATTCATTGTAATTTCCCAGCAGAAAACTTTTCGACAGACATTTAACTACGAAAAGTGATGGGACAGCTATTCGATTGGAAATGTACGTTGATTTTGCCGAATAAGCTTGGGCAATTCCATCTGTAGGACACATTGCGATTCTCGTCAGCGGGGCTTCATTTGCTGGTCATTATTCTGTGGCACGTCGCCGCGTCACTCTGATGGCCAGCCACTTGGGCCAGGACATCGACCATAGCGCAACATAGAGACGAAATGGATTTTGATTTTGCTCAAAACCTTTTTTTTTCACAAACCCACATGCCCAGCGTGGTGATTATGGGTCCCCCTATATATAATCTATTAAAGAGGCCATGTTAAGCAGTGGACTCATAAGTCTGATATGATGAAACCTTTTTTATGCAAAAAACTACACTAACGTAATCTCAGTACATAGAAGCAGTATTGTTCAGTTTTATTATATCAGCCTTGTCAAGTCTACTATAGCACATTAGGCTCCCCAATCAATTACATTCTTTTAGGACTATTTGCTCATAATCACCACGCTGGGCAGGCGGGTTGGTGATCGCTGTTCAAGCCAGTACGCAGGATGACGCTTCTGCCCATCACCCGACAGGATTTCTCCTCGTCGACTCTTACGACTCCCCGTAATATTAGAGTGGATGACACTATTGTAGGCCAGTACCACATGGCGGTACTATTTTTAGTTAAGGTCAAGTTAAATTATCTTTTAATCTCACTGCCACATATCTCATTTTAGTAGGGCCAAAACCCTACTACAGCTAAGTAAAGCTAAGGAGTAACACTACTTAAAAGGGATCTATTTAACTTAAGCAAAGTTTACTTTTAACAATAATAATGTCCCTTACAATCACACTAATTATTTAGATTCAAGACAAGTTTAATTAGGAACTTGTGTTATGGATACTAAATAACGTATAAAGCGTGGGAATCGAACCCACGATCTCAGGCATCTTATGGCTTGAATTACTCCTTAGTTGCTGTTTAGATTATGTTTATATTATGCAAAGGAAAGAGATCGCATTACAGGCATTTCACCATTAATTGCACTGATATATTGCCATAATTTGTTTCAGTTTCTATATATTACGCCTCAATGAGGTATATACTCGATGGGCCAGGCATAACAGAAATGCAGCCACGTTTGTGACCCTCGTAAAGCATAGTTTGCCTAAAAGCTAAACCTTGTACCTATTTAGAAGAATCTTCTTTTCACAATGTTTTTGTGAAAGTTTATGTTCAAACTATGCTCTTAAACTGAGTAAAGTCTATTTATTTATGGTTAAATATATATTTTATGTAAAGTAACATATTATATAACCTCTTATACATTGTGTTGTAAACATAGTTACGATACATAGGAATAATCCAGACCAAGTGAAAAGCAAATTCGTACTTAAACACATTCATATTACATATTTCGTTCTGTCTGTGTTCTTTTGGTTATTTTATTTTTTATTTTATTATTCGAAGACTTAGTTAAATGATCCAAGTTTCAGTTCAGGCTAGTTAATATCTTCCAGGTTATGATAAGGGCTACCTTCTAGGTGACAGTTAAATGCGCTGTAGTCTAAAATATCATTTTGCAAAATATTTTAATGTTACATAATAAATAAATAAATAAATAAAATAAATATTTTCTAACAATTACACCAATTAATTAGTTCCAAGATAAGTATCATTAAGAACTTGTGTTATGGATACTAAATAACGGATAAACATACATAAATACTATTTTTTTGTAAATAAATACTTAATATACATAGGGAAACACCCAGACCAGAACAAATATTCATGTTCATGCACACAAATTTGTCCTGGGTGGGAATCGAACCCACGACCTTGGAGCGGAGAGCGGGTATACTCGCCACCACGCCATATCGGTCGTCAAATAATACTGTATTCTAGTTAGTTACAGCTAGTGAAACTTCTACGAGACTTAATTGGTATCTCTGCAAGTTGTATTTGTACTTATTAAAGGCATATTAATCACTTACTAAAGGTTATACGCCTTGTTGGTCTTGTCACACAGCCTTACAACACGAAAACAATAGTCAGACATATGCAGATTGACAAAAGAGCATCTTCAGTGTACATTCCCACCTGAGCTTGTTGTTCACAAATGAACGCAACAATGGAATGCTCCCAAAGGCAGCTCGCTCCGCGTGGCCGGGCTTTGTGGATCGTGGCTAATCGGCGCGGATCAGCCGAGCACCACTCACTGCGGACATTGACGCTCAGTTATACAGCCTCAACATGCCACCATACTGAATTATGGCTTATTAATGGCAGCTCGGCTTAAATTCTTTAGAACTGTTATAAATAGACAAACTTGTGGTTTTTAAGTAAATCACTAGCGAAGTAGCAACACTACATGATATTAAATTACATATCATTGAATCTTTTCAGATGTAAAATTTGTAAAACAGTTATCGAATATATGCAGCGGATTGACGAAGACCAAGTTCGTCCTCGAGGGATTCGTAAAAGAGACATAGGGAGAGTGCATAACTGCATATATTTATAATGCATAGTAATTAATATTTTAATATGTAATATTTTCAGACAATTAAACCAATTATTTTGCGCCAAGATAAGTATCATTAAGAACTTATATACTTACTATATAACGGATAAACATATATAAATACGTTCTTTTGTAAATAAAGACTTGATATACATAGGAAGACAGCCAGACCAGAACAAATAATCATGTTTATGCACAGAAAGAATTGTCCTGTGTGGGAATCGAACCCACGACCTCAGGGAGATACATTACCCTCCATGCCATATCAGTTGTGTTATAAATTAACTGTGTCTCATATCACATATCTCTGATCATATCATATCTGACCACTACATATAAATATAAAAATAATTTTGACAGTTTTGTATGAATGAACCAGATAATCTGATGTTAACGTATTTTAAAAATATAGCAGGGAATAAACAAATGTATGTCGTTATTATGAAATTAGGAACAGTTATAAAACTAAAATCCAAGTTCAAAATACCATTGTACACAGTAAATGCAAGCACCATTTTTTTAAAATTAACATTTATAAAGAGAAAAGTATTATTATAATAGTGTGTAAAAAAAGCATACAAGAATATCGCATAGCATACTAAATGGGGGCGAATAAGAAGCATTATCGTAGCATAAGCTTTATTTCAGAAAACTCAGCTATTTTATCGTTTGACAATGACACATGTGCAGGTACACTAGAGTATAATACCAGTATTCCGAACACAATACTCCGACCAGAGGCGGACAACAGTGCAGCTGGTTACACTTACGTTAATTGTGCTAATAAACTAAATGTAAACATGATTATGATTTCGGATCCGCCGGGAAATAGGACGCGTCGAACGCGCGGTGTGCTCGCCCAGAAAATACAAACGAATACGTCGATGTTGCTTATAGATTACCACCTGCATATTGTCGAAGTTCATTACTGAGATATCTGGGGAATCGTAGAATTGGTTGTTATGTTGGACTAATAATGTCATTGTCCCCTCTGACATTTTCGATTTGGTACGACTTTTATCGCATGTTACACTTACGTTAATTGTGCTTATAAACTTAATTAAAACATGATTATTATTTCGGATACGCCTTGAGATCGAACGTGTCGAGTTCGTGAGGTGCTCGCTTCGCAAATATAAACGGAATCATCGATGTTGTTTATCGATTACTACCTGCTTATTGTCGGAGTTCATTACTAAGACTTATGGCGATTCGTAGAACTGGTTGCTGTATTTGGCCAAATATGACAAAGTCTCCACTATTCTGAAACTTTCGATCTGGCACAACGTTTATCACAGTTTCACTTACGTTAATTGTGCTAACGAACTAAATGTAACCATGATTATAATTTCGGATCCGCCGGGAAATAGGTCGCATCGAACGCTCGGTGGGTTCGCCTAGCAAGTACAAACGAAAACATCGATGTTGCTTATCGATTACTACCTGCATATTGCCGGAGTTCACTACTGAGATTTTTGGCGAATCGTAGGATTGGTTATTGGAATATGACACTGTGTACACATTCTAGCATTTTCGTACTGGCACAACATTTATCATAAGTTACACTTACGTTAATTGTGCTAATAAATTAAATCTATACCATCACTTGGTTGGTTGGTTTCAAATCTATTGTCTTTTATATTCTGATTGGATATTTAATATTTACTTGACATTATATATAAATATTCACCAGTACACAGTAGGTACACCATTTGCTGTCCATCTTATCCATATTGAATTCTGTAGTGCAGTTTTAGAATCGCACCGTAATTAACATTAATATAGCCTCACAGGATTATCGATGCTATAATCACAAGACTTGCAATTGAATAACACTGATGACATAAGTGTTAAGTGGACATCAAAGCGTTAGTATACTGTTGAATACCTATATCTATCTGATTTAACAATTTCAATCACATATGGAAAAATCTTTGAGAAAAAAATATTTTCATTGGTAAATAGTTATCGTTTTCAAAGATATGTACGATAAAGTAACAAGTGAGAAAAACATATGACTTTAATTTTAAGTAAAAATAAAATAAAATATACTTTATTGTCTTTAAGATCAACAGGATCATTTAGATTCGTGAAATTTTTATACACAAAATGGAATTTCCATATTTTTATTTCTTAACAACAATGAAAGAGATATGAGCGGTACCATAATCAAAAAATAAAAGCAAATGGATTCTTTAGAATTTATCTGTGAGAATTTATCAAGGTTTGTCAGTTTATCTGTCAGTTGTGGTTTTTTTCTCAAGATTTGTCAGTCTGTCGGTTACTCTTATAGGGGGGATCTGTCAGTCAGCTTGTCGTGATTCTAAAGGGGAGGGGATTGTCCATCAGTCAGTCAGTCTGTCGGTGACTCTAACGAGGCTTCCAAAAAGGCAACGAGATTGAGAAGAACGACTTAAGTAACTCATTTCGGCTTTTTTAAAATTATGTCCTAAAATCATATAAAATTAAAGGCACATAAGTTTTTATACAGTTATTCGGAGACTGTCTAAAAAATAAATTTATAAAATCAGTCTTTTATTTTTTTTCAACAACATTTATTTATTTTTAAAGTATTATTTATAATAATAGAACTATGAATATGACATTGGTCAACAAAAAAAAACCTTCTGAAGACTGAAGTCATAAAGCTACTAACTCAAAAACTGCAACAAAAAAAAAGTTAAATTTTTCATAATTTTGCTAAATAACCTATTTAAATAAACTTATACTGTAAACTAGGAACAATTAATATTGACTCAAGCCCCGTAGCACCACGAGTGGTAATTTGCATGTGTCCATCAATAGGCACGCGCTCTATAATTACAGGCGTTCCTAAACCGCTGTTAGATTAGTTAATTGCAAGTGGTTATTAACGTACGTGTGAGCCGGCTCTTCACAATTAACGAGTGATTAAAAAAATACACTGAGATTAACTACTATATTTCCGTGTTATTTTTTTAAAA
This sequence comes from Musotima nitidalis, assembly GCA_949126915.1. Classification (NCBI taxonomy): domain Eukaryota; kingdom Metazoa; phylum Arthropoda; class Insecta; order Lepidoptera; family Crambidae; genus Musotima; species Musotima nitidalis. Next base: position 6,527,632 of record OX421418.1, on the reverse strand, counting down.
CTATTTTTAAGAATATGTTAGGGGTCTGTTGATTAACAAAGGAATCTTTATTCGTTTGTCATAGGTGCGCTCTGATTTTTGACAGATGTTATTTTGTACTTATTGTTTTACATTAACTTAATGCTATTAACATATAGTTTCCTTCTATAATGAAGAGGTCTTCCAAGATTAAAGTGACGATTTTAAAAGTTTCAGAATAAAGACAAGCTTGAATAAATAAATTTCAATTTTAAATGGATACTTCTCGGACCTTGATAGAGGAGCCTATTCCCAGTGCCGAACAACGGAGGAGGCACTGGCGAACATAAAAGTTTCCGGTAAGCGGCAATAGGCTTGCCACCTATTACGTATATATGTAATAAACATTGTCTGATGTAGTAGCATTAAGTTTTATAGATAGATAGATAGATAGAAAATTCTTTATTGTACACCAAATTAAAATAAAACAAGAAAACAATTGCATAAAAAAAGGGATACAATTGGCGGCCTTATCGCTTACAGCGATTTCTTCCAGGCAACCTTAGGATGGAGAGTGATTAAAATTAAAAGAAAACCGGGGGTGTAAAAAAGAATAACAAATATATAATTTGTATATATATATTTTAATATATATACAAATAAATACTATTACTTAAATAACATAAAAATAGACCTACATATATAAATATGTACATGGCATAGGAACATTGAGCAGCAGGACATTACGTCTGTGAAAGGAAAAGCTTCTTTACTTCAATTTTGAAAATATTTAAAGATTGCGCTTGTCTAATAGTGACTGGAAGAGAATTCCAGAGACGAGCAGCTTGTACAGTGAACGACGAGTCGTAAAAAGAAGTGACATGCGACGGAATCTCAAGGCTCAGGCTCTCTGATGACCGCAAAGAACGCGAATGTGAGCAGTGAAGGAACTTAAAGTTTTCTTTAAGATAGTGAGGGTATGCGGGATTGTGCAATATGTTATAAAGAAGAGATAGAATGTGAGTATTCCGGCGAAGGCGAATAGGAAGCCACTTGAGTACAGAACGGTAATGAGACACATGATCATATTTGCGCAAGCCAAATATGAATCTTACACAAAAATTTTGAAGACGCTCAAGTTTATTTAGCTGGTCCTCCGTGAGGTCAAGATAGCAGGCGTCGGCGTAATCAAGAACGGGAAGGAGCAGAGACTGCGCTAGCGCTACTTTAGTGGTAGTAGGTAAAAAGTTTCGTAATCTTCTTAATGATGCAGCGGAAGCGTATAACTTACGGCTGACAGCCTGAAGTTGCGGACTCCAACAAAGAGTATTGTCCATAATTACCCCCAAATTCTTGGCCGTCTTTGAATAAGGTATATCGACACCACTAAAATTTACTTTGGGAAGTGAATTAAAATCAACCCTCGATAGCAATCGGGAGCTACCTACTATAATTACTTGTGTTTTCATAGGATTGATCTTAAGGCCAAAAGCTTTGCTCCATTCTGCGATGCGACACAGGTTGATATTAGTAGCAATTACAGCCTCAGCCAACTTCGGAAGCGGTGCCTGACTGTAAATCTGAAGGTCGTCTGCGTATAAGTGGTAGGAACAGGAAAGGTTATAAGAAATAGAATTAATGAAAATTGCAAACAGAAGAGGGGATAACACGCCGCCCTGCGGAACGCCAGCTGTAGTGTCACACCATGAGGAGAAGTTCTCATCAATGCGAACTCGTTGCTTGCGCCCGTACAGATAACAGTGAAACCAATCAATTACCGTCGGAGATATGTTGAGAGTGCGCAGCATGGCAAGGAGCACATCAAAATCGACCGTGTTGAATGCGTTGCTAAAGTCCAATAATGTTAGCACAGTAAGGTGTCCATTTTCCATCCCATGACGAATATCGTCAGTAATTTTCACTAAAGTAGTGACAGTGCTATGACCGGGACGGAAACCAGATTGGAGAGGATTAAAAAGACAATATCGGGAAAGGAACTTACTCATTTGCTGATGAACAAGACGCTCCAGGACTTTTGATAAGAAAGGAAGAATGGATATGGGGCGATATTCACTAGGAGTTTTAGGATCGGAGACTTTGGGTAAAGGTATAATTTGGGCGTATTTCCAACAAGAAGGAAACATGGCATTGGAAATTGAACTGTTAAAAAGAAACGTAAGGATAGGAAGGATGATGCTAAGGATAGGCACTAACATATTGCGACTGATACCATCGATACCAACAGCGTTAGAAGTGATTGACATAACGCATTTCTCAACATCACAATCCGATAATTGCTCGAGAAAAAACGGAGAATAGCCTGGGATCGGTTGAGAAGATAGATGGATTAAAGTATTGGTTTTATCAGCGTCATTCATATAAGACGAAGAAGAAAAATGAATACTCAGGAGATCAATATTAATACTACTATTACTAATATTACTAATATTTAAACAATACTACATAATACGTTCATTTATTACCTAAATTAAATTAATACCCTTACTCTGAAATTGTAACTGCCAACCACCGCACTAACCGCATTTTAAATACGATTAGCCTGCTTCTGTGTAACATGATATATTTGTTATAAGTCCAGATAAATAGGTACGGAATCCAGCGTATAATGATCCTACCCGCACTTTAAAGATTTTTCTTGGATTTTAATAATTCTGTATAGTTTGATAGGTTCTGCCAACAATACAATAAACGCAACTTGTTTCTCTTATTAAATTATGTATAATAATCGCAATCATCGTTAATAAAAGAAATGAAATCAGTATAACCTTAGTGCCGTGTGGTACCGGCCTAGAATAACAGCGCCCCCTCTCATCTCACGGGGAGTCGTAAAAGTCGACGAAGACGATGATGGACGATCCTGCGTACTGGCTTGAATTGCGATCATGAACCCAAATCAACCAACAGAGTGTAATCATTATAAGGCTGATATGCCAAAAAACTATCCTAATTTCAACTATTGCATCAGTTTTCAATTTGTTATGACAGGAATATGGACATATTGAGCTACAAATATATTAATATTCTTAGACTTACATGTAAAAATGCCATGCCATGCTCAGTGCAGTCTTGAATGGGTTAAGTGAAGAAAGTGTGCTATTCGTACCAAACAACGAGTAAATATATGTAAATACATAATTTTGTTTTAAATATATACTTTTATTTTAAATATATACATACTTATATTACCTAGAATATATCTATGCACAGACTAAGTAGTCATCCAGAAATACATGTGCCAGATGGGAATTTAACTATAGACCTTAAGAACGAAAAGCAAAAATATAGACCTCCAAGCCACAATCAAAATAATGTATTGTTTCCTTTCACTTTACTTGACCTGGAATCGTACTTTATCTGGAGTAAATCACAAAAAACCTAAGTACATACGTTTTGGTGGCCAAAAAACTGTAGCTTGCACTTATTCCCATATATGGTTTTAGCGCGCGTATTTATCTACATGTGATTCAACATTGAAAAAGTAAAATATTTTAAAATAATATCCAAATACCCTTAACTAAATTTGTAGTAATTCTGTGTGCAGTTTCATTTTCCGTTTTAGTAGGTAATTTAGTTTTTAAAAGCGCAACCCGCGGCGAGTCACGAATAGGCTTTGTCGGTCGGCTTAAGGCTATTAAGACCATATCTTTACTGTTACTTGGGGTTCTATAACTAAAATGGATGTTTTAGTTTAATTTAAAATAGTAAAACAGCTGTTGGTTTGCTTAGATTCCAATCAAATTTGTTATAAGTTACACAACAAAACTTTAGTTACAAACTTATTTCGTTGATACGTTCTAGTATTTCAAGATTCTTACTTATAGATGTATTCTTTGAAGCTATAATAATGAACGGACTGTGGTGCGCTATTCTGCTTATAAATGAGTTCGCGGGAATGAATGTGATAAAATAAATACTCAATTAAGAATACAAGAACAGAACCATTTCTGTCAATGAGTTGTTTATTTCGAATCACTCATTATTTTGTATTCCTTAATTTTTCCTCTACAGAACCACTCTCTGTTACATTATATTATATGCATTTAACATTTATATATGATAATTTAACATTTAATTTGTATACACTCAAATAACTGATCTCTCAGATCGAGATCATTTTGTTATATGGTATTCTAATGAAGACGGGCGTGTAACATAAGTTCGAGATCAAACGAAACGTAATATTTCGTCATTGTTTCAAACAATAATATAATTCTAAATTCCTTAGTAAAGTAATAAAAGCCCAGAAGACCCTAAGAAGCAGGAGCACGTTTCGCACTTGACCACTCCACAATCATACCGTCAGATCAAAGCGTGGGGTTGGAAAATTTCCGAATTTACAACCACATAAAAGTTGCTTGGAGAACCAGCAGCGCGCTCGCTCGCTCATAAATCTACGTTAAGAACTAATCAGAGATATAAAAAGCGCAGCTGGAGTTAGTGATAAAGACAGCAGCAGCAAACGGCAAGCTTTACCAGATAAGAAAAACGCGACTGAAAAAGGAGAAATACTGCAACGAAGGCAAGCTATATCGGACTGCAGAAATAATTGTGTGTACTTTAAGGAATGTTTAATGCAGATTAAAAAAAAAGTTAACTGTATGGTTTTATGTGGGGTTAATTTAATAGCTTGGTTCTTATCGGATGGAGGAGTCACGGTTCCTATATTGTTCGGAATTATTTCATGTGTATTTTTAGTTTTAATAAATATGTGAAGATTCATGCTATAATTATGATGGTGATTGGCACTGGTCTTATTTTACATATCAAAGTGATTTTAAAACCAACCATACCAACAATCGGGTGGTGGGACTTTAAAAAACCTTTGACATAAATAAACACTATAAAATATTTGATAGGATCTTTTTACATTAGTGTATAATAAATAAGCTTTGTCTTGAGATAATTATGTCAAACAAAAAAGCTGGTTGAAGATAATCTCCTCAATATTTTTACATTTGCTATATGTAACGTATTTGAAAGGTCTTATAATTCAATTTAGTTCTTAGAGTAAATTAAAAAAAAGAGATATAAAGTGCCTTCGCAGTATTTTAGATGTACTTAAAGCAACAAAAATATCAATAAAATTGCATAACCTGAATATGAGGCCGGCCGGGTTCCCAAAATACGATTTACCCAGCGTACATTCTACCGGGGCATGTGACAAAGATCCACTTACGGCAGCTAAAGCGTTCGGATTTGCATCCGTAAACGAATTTGTGCACAAAAACACAGCGGGTGTATTAAAATGGAGTAAAACTGTGGGAACGTTATAATCGCTAATTGGGTTTTGTGCGCGGAGTGCGCTGTCGCGAATGTGGGCCACGTTTTGTTCGCCGACTAGCGGACATGGGGAAACTTATTATTTTATCTGTGTCACAGTTGATTTCATTACACTCAGTTGTGCTTTTAGGAAACTAATATAACCAACGGTAAGGATATCCTGATTGAAAAGAAAACGGTGCTTTATCTCCCGATTGTTATCGTTTGTTATTTAAGTGTAACGGAATTAGTCTAAGTCTGTATGGTGCATTTATGGGCTATCATTAAAACAGTTCATTACATAAAGACAGACAGGTTATTGATGTTTTTGTATAATTAAACAACACATGAGTTTCCTCAGACGATAAATAAAATAAATAATTTTTTTACTTAATTAAATGGACATACATGTACCGATAAATATTAAGTTGCGAACACACAACGCGCAAAAAGTAACATCGATGCTATTATTTTTTGGTTTTTTATGGTGTATATCTAACAACTGGCACTTAATAACTTAGAATCGACATAGATGTCGCTACTAAACTAGTCCATATAAGCACGCTCTTCTTTATCTCCGTACATTTACACTTACTGGACTTTTTAATTAGCCACTCGGAATTTATATGATCATTCACATACTGTGTGGGAAACTAACCAACGCACAAACAAGAACTTCTTCTAGAAATAAGACGCGAAGATCTTATTCTAGAAATTACGAGCTGAGAGTTTATCTCCACATGTACCTAAGTCTTGTATGTTATAAAATAACTAAGATAAGTATTTTTGGAAGTGCTGAATAAATGTATTTCTTTGCTTACAAGGTATGTAGTTTCACTAGGTGAGGTATATTCACTTGAAACTAATTGAATTATTCAGAAAATTAATTTCAAGTTGCTTGGCATAGTACTATCGAATCAGTTTTGTACAAAAGCTTTATTACATCCCAAGCTTGTCAGATTTCCCTTCGAAAAATGTTTGTATGCCCATTTCAAATTATATTTTTACCTGTGCAGCTGGTTTATAACAGATAGAGTATAATTTGGCGGGGTTAATCAGTTTATAGGATTTTTGGGGAGCGGTGATGGCTGGCTTTGTAGACCATGACAGGTTGTAAAACGGAACCACAAATTAGTGCCGTATCACAAGGCACAAAAGCTTGCCTCCATTACGTGTGCATACGGCGATAAACTTTGATTGATTGGTAAAATAACCCGGCACGATGGGTGGGTGTTTGATTTTCAAGGCTATCCTTTGATTTACATACGTTTTATTAATGCTGGGTTTTATGGAGTACGAAGAAGTTTTCTGAACAATTTTCTTTAGGATCGTAAAAGAGGCATAACTTCTTCGTGGCAGAGATTTTAATGATGGTAACAGATTTTTTTTATTTGTCATTAAGAATAGAGAAAACTTTGTTTATTTTTCGATTTAATAAATAAACCCTTTATCTATCAACTTCCACGTACCTTTCACTATTAAGAGAACTTTTTTTTTTAAATTACGGCTTCGTGCGTTGCCGTTGTAGTGTCAAGTAAAAGATATATTAATATTATATAATTCATTATAAATGAGAATGAGTTCTGATAAAGTAATGAATGGTACATAAAAATGCTCTCCCCCTAAACACCTTGAGTCGTCAGTAAAGATGTGGGACTATGATGAGATCTCACATGGACTTATTGAGAGAATTTGAAAAGTAATGTTTTACTGTTTTGTTTGATTTACCAACACTCATGTACGTTTACAAACACCTAACGGTTAATAATCCACCGTAATTACACAATAATGTTCGACATATCACACATTTTAGAAAGAAAGTAAAACAAAACTGCAAACATCACGCTTCACTTTCCCGCCAAGAAGTCCTCACTTATACTAGTTCTTTATTAAACTCAAATTATTTTAAATAGCATATCAAAAATCATTCAGTTTTAAAATAATATACATAGTTACATTAATAGAGTCGATTCATCAGTAACTTATTGTAAGATTTTTATAAAACCAACCATCTTAATCACTGTCAGCAATTTCTTAGAGAACATGCAATCAGCGTCTATAGGCAAGCATGAAGCCAAAGAATTGACTTGGAACGTCAGCACGCCTTTGATCGCTTTCAAAGCGCAGTGCCCGGCACATTTCCAAAGGACCATTGCGTTGTTAACTAAACATTTCGCTGCATTCGAGCGACTGAACACGTAATTCTGGAACTAAATTATTCGAATTCCCTTTAGGGAATCATAACTTAGCTTAGCGGTTTTAACAGTTATGATGTATGACCTTTAAAGGTTTTCTGCTAACCCTAAGGTTAACTGGCAGAGAATTCTTATGGCATTAAGTTCGCCTTTTGTTATACAAAAAGTGTGCAATAAGATTAAATAAATAAAAAAATGTTTCTGCTAAATTTTCATTTAAATTTATCGTTTTTAATATTTGTATCATAATAACCACTTCTTCAAGTCCTAATTCTGAGGAAAGGCCTACTTACACAAACCAAGTTGAGATTCGGGTCATACTTTACCACTATGACAGAGCGAAATGCCTCAGACAGGGCGTCCTGCTGTTAGAACCTTAGTTAAGTAGTAGATTATGAGAATTTTTTTTATAACTATTTTGTTAATAAACTGTTATATTTTCTCTCTCTAAACTTTTTGCCTATCCATAAACCATCGCATTTGTTTTTAAACAAATGCCTACCTCTTTTCTACTTCTTAATATTGGCTTACATAGAGGTAAAATATCGTCGGTCTAGAAGATGTGATAGGTCGTACACGCAAACTATCAAACTTTACAGTAGAGACAAAAAAGTTATTTTAAAACTAAAACCAGTGCTTATTACAAGGTGTCATTGAAAGTTGATTTTGCTGCCTTTTTATGCTCAAGACACTTGCTAGCTATCACAGAAAATACTATTTAAAGCATTCAGCAATAATGCCGTATTAAACCAAAAATTATTAGTGACAAGCTATCCGACCAAATTTGCTGACAAAAAGTATTTAACTATTTTATTTGGGGACAGAAGCACTTTTCCCACATGCTGGTATGCGAGCCATACGTAATGATGTTATGGTGACAGTGGTGCCTGACCACGGCATAATTGCGTATTGTAAAGCCGCTTCGCGCAGCCTAGGTAAAACAATGATCCAATTAAAATTCATCATAGCTCATTTACGCGCTAATTACTTGTGGATTACGGAATGAAATATTAAGCGATTGCCGCAGATATTGGGACCTTCGGATGAAACACTTAAGTCTAATGTGGATTTCATATAATATTAAGGTGGGCTTGTTTTTTTTATATCTATACTAATATTATTTAGGCCTAAATTTCTATCGCCATTTTTGAGATTTGTGGAGAAGGCCTAAACCTAGTTGTAAGACGGTATTGGGCTAGGTAGTGACTACCGGGGAGAAAACTAAGAGGGAACTGTGGAGGGCGCAGCAGGCGGGCTAGGAGGGCCCGTCAAACAACGCCAGGAGGGTCTTAGGCAGCGGGGGCAGGGATGCTGTCTAGCCACAGACCTTCCGGGAGGTCGGCCACACACGCCATGGTCGCACTAGGAGGTAGGAGGGGCGCGTCCACTGCGCCTTTCTGAGGAGGTTCTCTCGGTTTTGGTCTAGGGGACGTTGGCTGTAGGCGGGGTGTCAGACGCTGCAACCCAGGTACTGGCCCCCGCCTCTTTCTCAACAAGCGGCGGGCGTCGTCGGAAGATTGTTAGTGGGTATAACTGCTGGCAGTCGCGTCTGCCGGTGGTTGGTCCCACAACCCTATTCGGCCCCCCTTTGGCCGGAAGGCAGTGCGTAAATGCATTTGAACGACGTAAAACGAAAATAAGAAGATAGTGACTATGCCATGCTTATCACTTATTGTCATTCGTTTTTAAGCCACAATATGAAATATGATTATACTATCCTATACTACTTCGATGATTATAAAAATAAAACGCGCCTTGTTGCGCGAACATTTATTTTTGCTTAGTAAGCAAGCGAACACATATTCATAATTACTGCGAATCCTTTGTCAATTATTTATTGCCTTCATTGTATCGTCTGTTCAGTGTTTGCCTAACTCTTATTTGTTAATAGAATTGCTTTGATGCGCACTATACAGTCTAAGCCTAGCGTGGAGTCATAGCCGAATAGAAATTAAGGCAAATTATATTTTTGGAAATAAATATAAATGTTTTTACGAAATCCGACATTTTTCATATTTCTTTGGATTCTTTTACACATTTTTTCATTTAAAGTCGCTAGATGGCGTTAGGTGTCGCTTTATACTTCACTGCTTAATCGAAATCCAATCAGCGTCCATAGTTACAAAAAAAATTAAGAGTACGAAACATTTTGTTTCTCATGGTTCGACGCAACTGAGCACAGCTGTAGTTATTACACAGAGGCGGCAGTGGCTGAGTTAATACGATTTATGCGAAAAACAACGCCCGCAGAATACAGATGTGAAATTGAAAACTGGCAGACTCCGTACAATTAACCACGAGATTAACTAAATTACACAATCAAGGGTCCATTCATAATGTTCGCCCGACGGAGCGTCTCTCGCATATCTGTGCAAACAAATGTGGTCAGGGATGCTCCACGCATACTTTAGTGCCCGCTCATAAAACATCCGATGCATACCTATATGGAAATTTGCGCCATAGAGTTGTGATACTTATTTCCATAAAGAGCCAGTTGATATCTCGTTGGTATATCCAATATTAACAGGAACTGTTACTAGCTGGTCTTTAGTACAGTTACCGCGGCCTTGAATCATAATGGGCTTAAAAGGAGCATGGATTTATGATTTTCCATCCTGAGTGAAAAAAGGTCCATAATAATCGTAGAAATCACAGTAGTAGTCGCACATAAAACTTTCAAATCAACAATTTCTTAAAATAACAACCATACGTAAATTTCCATTTCTTTATAAGTAGATCAAGATTTTATATAAATATATATTATCATGCCTGTTTTCCCAAAGGGGTAGGCAGAGGCATATTATACGCCCCCATTTCGACATTTAAATTGGTCCCACGTAATAGGTGGCGAGCCTATTGCCGCTTGCCGGGAACTTTTGTCTTACGCCAGAGCCTCGTCGCGTCTACCGGTGGTGAGTCCCACACCCCCTTTCGGTGCCTCTTTGGCCGGATATTCATCCAAATGTATTTTAAAAAGAGATTGGTTCGCACACAGCTTGGAATAATAGCCCCTGTCAATTATCATGAAAAACTGAACCCTATCGCCGTTCCTGGCTCAGATCACCCAGTGGACACGTCCCACTGTTAAATAAACAGAACCCATACCGTACAGATTCCGTTCATACGATGCCGTATGCAACAACATTATACAGCACATTTTCCAAACAAATTGTTTTATCGCTACTTCTAAAGTGGATATGCTCGGTCGCGCGCGTAATTCTTCCCAGACCGCATACAAACAGCCCCTAAGGAGGCGACAATCCTCACCGCAAACAATAAAAATATACATAAAAATAAATTTGGTACTCGGGGACTGTGTGACATAGAGATATGCAATACATAAACCTGTTCATTCGAGAACTCGTAGTTTTCTATTCGATGAGCGAATTGCTGTAAGGCCGGTGCTGACTAGTTGCAGGGCATAGGGTAATATATATATTTTTATACTTCCTTTTTAATATTTTATTATATATATGGGTGTATAAGAATTCTTCCCATATCTAAGGAGCCCAAGTCAACATCGCCTGCAAGTGGTGCACCTGCTGATCAACAGACGAGGCTCTGGCGAACGTAACAGAGCAAGCGGCTATAGACTCGCCACTTATAACGTGGGACAAACTATGTAGTTGGCAAAGTGTGGGCGTATAATATTTCTCGGCTTACCCCTTCGGGAAAACAGGCTTGAATGTAGGAATATATGTTGATATTGAATACAAGTCAGTTGTGTCATGATAATGCTAACTTGGTAGGTAAATATGAATTACACAAACATTATTTGTTGCTTTATAAAATACACACATTGTTTGCTGGACACTGATGGAAAGATCTTTTAGTAAATGATCGTTTAAGGATTCTTGAAAACACTTTAACCCTTTAACGAGTAGAGAATGTTGAAAATTTTATATGATATACGACTTTAACTTAGTTCAATAAGATACGTTTTATGATGAAAATACCTTAGACCTACTACAGATCAATCATAATATGGTGAGAAGCAGAACTTTTTTTTAATTCTTTTCGTAGGTAAACTACTGTGGTAGTCAAAATGGCGCTTAAAGTTGTAAGTTACAATCATATGCTTCATAGAGAAATATGATTTTTGATCTACATAGTATAATTGTAATGGAAATATTAGTAAAAATAATTACCGCTTATAAATCAAAATCTCTTGCAGACTGACTCGTGCCGCAAGTGAGCTCCGGCCTTAACTCGATTGTTAATACAGCTCGACAAATGCAAGCCCGTCCCGTCATGGGGGCATCAGAGAATAGCATCGAAGATGAAAATAGGCCTGTTTGGAAATATGTGTGCAAACGTTGAATGGCGAATTGCATTGTGCTGCGTAAGCACATGAAATTGGATTGCGTATGTTCTATCCAGTAATTCCAATCGTGATTCCGATGATTACATTCGTGACAGTTCTTCGAGACTATATTTTGGTTTTGCATGGATCTCATGGAAGAAAGACTGAATACGGACTTTATGGGCCGCTTGATATAAAAGTGGTTATAGTTTGATTGGTTGAGCGTTTGATCTGAAGAATCAGTAGGCAAATTATACAATACGTAAAACTAACGCATTACGTTTATAATGAGGTGTTAAAGAGACCGATTACTACGCTGTTTTAAAATTATTTATATATTTTTTTTTAATTACGAAGTAGCGTTTTTTATGTCGCATTCATTTGCATTTTTGTATGTGTACTCATAGTGCTACTTAATTACTAAGTGGTTTGCTCAATTACTTCATGCCTTTACTTATAAAAATAGATAAAATATTAGAGACAAACGCTAAACCTATTCCGAAAATTATATCTCGTAAATTTACGCCGCAATAAACACAAACATTATAGATATTAGTTGTACTAGTTCTTTAAAACATTTCATTGTATTTTCACTAAAATCTAACCAAAGCCAACGCGACATATCAACATAAATTATTCCCTTCTACACAGTGTTCAATCTCAATATAATGCAATAACTGTTATAAAACGGTCTATAAATTTGATTAAACCAAAATGTAGCCTTAATAAATTATTTATGTGTCTGGTTAATAATACATATACAGTATTTAACGCACACATCGTCAAATAAATATTAATAAGGCTTTATAAACGCCCTAAATACAGACTAAGGCACGCATATATAATGACATGAATAAGATTAGGGGCAGAGTAAGTGAGAGACAATGGTAAGTAACAGGTATTCATTAGAAATTGATACCAACCGAGTTGTGTTGACAAATTGAGTCGTTCAACAGCTGCTTTAATAGCGAATATGTCTCACTTTGAATTATTACGGTGAGGTGATAAATTATAAAGCGTATTATGAACTGTATTTCAACTCATGTTAATTCGGGACCTCTGTTCTGTTGGAAATCATTTGTTCGAAGAGACAATAGTTTATTTATTAGTTTTTACATATTACTCAATAGGAATAATTTTATTAATATTTTTATATTTTCTTTAGATAAGTGTCAATATTTCTAATACTTTGCAGTGTTGACGAGAAGACAACTTAATAGAAAAAAACTGCTTAGTTCGGAACCGTGGTATCAGATTATAATTATTTAAAATATAGCATTTACATAGCATTAAAAGTAAAAGTCAAAATTAAAAACTAGACTGATCGTAAAAAACGGGCAAAAAAATCCTCAAGGTTAGTATTTTCCCACCAATTACAAGAAATAGTACTTAATATTGAAACAATTTGACAAGTCTACAAAAACTTGAATTCTGCAGTTACTGATTTAAAAGAAAGGTAGAAATAAAAGTAAAATGATTTTTAAAATTTAAACAATTATTATTTTCACACAGGAACATCTGGCGTGCATTGTAGTTATAGATGAGATCATTACAGAACCTATTGAGCACGGTAATGATAATAGCAATATCATTATGTGTTATGAAAGTTCTCCTACATCGAAGAGAACTAGTACCAAACTTCCTAATATAGAATGGCTCATATTTAATGTGTCATCAAAATTAATAAATTACCAACCTAACCTAACCTTTTTGTACATCAAAAAATTCTGATGGAGCACCTAATCCCCTATTAGATGCTAGATCAGTATTTTTGATGATCAAAAAAGTATTTTTTAGAGGTTCAGTTTATTATATTCCATATAGAATTGACTAAAAGTAGTTTTAATTCTTATATGTTTCCATTTCTAAAGCTTAATTTTTTTGGTATCCTCAAATGATTTTTCATAAAATTTCATATTGAAAATATATATTGCCAAGAATAGTAATGTCTTTGATTATGATTGAACCAGAAAATAAAACAATAAGCTAAACTACGGCATTTCGCAAAAGCCATTTAATGAAATGAAAAAATATGGATATATCATTAGCAGTACAAATCTTATCCATAAATTGTAATGAAAAAAAAATAAAAGTTTTAAATGCAATTTTCCTATTTCTTAAATAAAAATCTCAAGCATTTAGTAAAAATATTTTGTAATCTTATTTTATTATATCTTAAACATTAGTAAAAAGCCGATACACACAACTCTCTACTATTTATAAACTTTTTACGACTATAAGAAAATGCCGATCACGTCCTCAACTTAGTTGAAAGTGAGCGATTGGTTAATTATAAGTCTGGAGCTAAATCTTCGGTGGGACAAGGCGTAAATTGTTGGTTAACGAGTAATTACGTCTCGTGAGAAGCTCCCACGGGCCCACCGCCCGCGATCGGCTGCACTTCCAACAGATAACACATTCAAAAGCGAGTTTTGCAAACTCAAACAATAGCCCATCGCATTATTTCACCTACTTTGAGCGCGCTTCTAAACACCCTTTGATTAATCGCACCGTGACGTGGTACTTTGTATTAAGTTTAATACATGTCAGTTAACACAACTCCCTTATAAAGCCGTTGCCTCACTGTTAGGCAAAGACTACGCCCTGTGAAAATGAAATAGAAATCTCAAGGTGAATCGCGTCACAGCTCTGTGCGCACCAATTTTGCGATTAGTATTACGATTAACGGTTATCTGCTTCATTTCCTGTAATGTTTGTGTAACAATTAATGTAACTATTCAAAGTAGGGTGGAAGCCATCTTTTGTTCTTGGTGTAATCGTTTGGAGTTATCTTTGGTGCTTACCTAACTATGAGACTCTACTAGGAAAAAAAGAGTATTTACTTCCGGAAGCGTCCTTGAAGTAATTACCCAGTGATCAATAAGCTAGCACTTGCTAGGTTTGGCTCTCTTCTGATGGATATTTATTTTAATGTATCTAATAATAATAATAAATATTTTCTAGCAATTACGCCAATTATTAAGTTCCAAGATAAGTATCATTAAGAACTTGTGTTATGGATTAAACAACAAATAAACATACTTAAATACTTTTTTTTTTCTAAATACTTACTTAATATACATAGGAAAATACCCAGACCAGAAAAAATATTCATGTTCATGCACACAAAGATTAGTTCTGTGTGGGAATCGAACCCACGACCTCTGGAGTGAAGTATAAGTAAAGGAGGTCACTCCACGCCATATCGGTCGTCTAATGTACTATAAGTACTTATGACCAGTTTGCTGTCTGTTGGTAAACAGTCGATGCGTTTAATTAAAACGACTACGATGATATTGAAGGTGACTTCGAGCTATAATCACGTAATGTAAATGCACTAAAGCGTCCCGCACTGTTTTTTAACAATTCATACTGCTGAGTACTGAAGTACCTATGTTCCAACACATAAGGATAAAAACCACTAATACAGTAAGTAATACTGCTTTTTTATTTTTCCTTTGGCTGAGCAATCGTGTTTCTTGCACTGTTTGCAACAAATAAACTTACCCATTTAAGAAATCACGCTACTTATTTTCTATACAAAGTTTAAGATAAAAAGTATGTCTGGCAATTCCAGGTGAGTAATGTTTTTAAACGAAGCGTGTTTCTTTGACCTACCGATGTTACCGCAGGGAAATTACAAAAACTATAGAAAAAAGTTCATCACTGGAATAACACTGTTTTATTAGTATTACTCGTAGTGGTAGTGTTTCCCTGGTTTATTATGTAAACTGTAATTTATAAATGTTGTTAATTTTATCTAATTGAGGGTAGTCATGAGATTTCTCGTTTGAAGCTTTTAGTTTTATAATAAAATGGTATTAGTTTAGTTAATGGTTAATTACGTGTAGTGTAATTTATTAATAATAGTGTTTTAATAAAGTGACAAGACTGTAGTCTTTATTTTTTTTGTGTTAATAAATACTTTTATATTATTAGTGTTCTTTCTGGCTCATTACGTGTAGTGTTATTTATAAATGTTTTTATAACGACTCCAAAAAGGATTAGGTTATCAATTCGACTATAAGCCCCTTTTTTTGTTTTAATCTATTGACTTGGTTTAAATTGTAGATTTTTGCTGTGTTGAAAAGTTA
The DNA here is from genome assembly GCA_949126915.1 of Musotima nitidalis. Lineage (NCBI taxonomy): Eukaryota > Metazoa > Arthropoda > Insecta > Lepidoptera > Crambidae > Musotima > Musotima nitidalis. Next base: position 6,511,802 of record OX421418.1, on the reverse strand, counting down.
ATATTATCTTCAACAACAGACCACGGCTAGATTCACTAAAGTCCTACATATTGCAGCCCTATTATTAATTTTGCACCTGATATTACAGGGTATGTTCTCAGCATCGCGCCACGAGCTCCCAGCCATTATAATTTCATCAAGTCACGTAGGTAGAAGATATTATGGCTGACATTGAGGCTTTAATTAGTATCTAAACATAGTTTGATGTCAAAATACTTAACACGACTTCTGCATATTTTTTATTAAAGCATGAATATGTTTCAAATTCAAGTCTAATTACAGTGTACCTAATACCTTTTGTGATGACATATTAATGTCTTATTTTTATCGATGACATGATGTTATGTAAAGCTTGATTTCTAGCAAATTGCGCATTAGGGCATTCAAATAAAGTAAATCAATTGAGTCAGACACGTGGATTCTTATTTTAAGAAACCAGTAAGCACTAACTTTTAAAATATATGAGTTATAATCCGTTGAGTTTTGCTACGCACCGGCTTATCTGTAGTGGAAATCCGTTTTGTAGGACAAGCACCCATAACGGTGTAACAATATAGATAAAAAATGTCCCTGAATACCTTACAAGGCCACGGCCAAGGCCTGGATGGATGTATGAATGGATAACAGATAAGTACTAAATGAATGGAAAAACTGTATAAAACCTGTTAAAAAGGTTATTCTATAAATACTCGTGACTGAATGCCCTTTTCTATGTATATACTCAATATACCATCTGTTAATAATAAATTGAAGCCTATAAAATGTTTGTTATATACAATATATAAACACGTTCACGGATAATATGAAAAGAGTATAAGGGAGTAAAAAGGATTTTTTGAATAGATCGTTTGCGTTGATCCAGAAATTTCAATATTCGTTTGTTGAATAAAAAGAATTGCCGTTTTTGCGTTTCCATTTGCATACAAACGTTCGAGGACTTAGTGTTGAATAAAATTGAGCCTCTTTTACGATGTACATGCCTTTTGGTTCAATTTATAATGAAATATATTACATGTTTAGTTAATATTAATGTAACTAAAGTAGCCGATTATTCTAGTAATAGAGAGTCCACAGTTACTCATCAAAATACTTACTTCAAAGCTTTTAGAAACTTTTTCTCCGAATAAAAGATTTTTAGCACCCTTTAAACATGGAAAAAAGTATGTCATAAAGCGTTACTACCGCGGTGGTCTCTACCAGAATCTAGCTATATCCTCCACTGTCACACTAGATAACTTACTGAAGTCAAGGCAGAAACGTTCGGAAACAAAACTAAGCATAATTGAGTAAATTATAGTCACAAATGCAGCGTTTTCACAACCGTCCTTGGTGTGAGTCGGAGACAAATGTCGAACGCTCCCAGCTTGCATCCATGCACAATAAACAATGGGAGGTTGCGAAACCCTCAACGAACACGATTAGCTTATTTATGCCCGCAGACAGCAAGGATCCTCGCCAATAAAGTTATAGGTGCAGAAACCTAGCTGTCTACTAAGATAACATATCTTGACACAGCCAGATAAAACTCGTAATAAAAAAATAATATAACCTATCGCTCCCATTTACCGAGGACAAGACACTCGTCAAGTTTATTCTACCGTCAGTACTAATTTCATTATTAAAAGTAAGAAATGGAGATGGCAGGTGACATTGAATCAATGGAACAAGGGAATAGATCAATATCTATACTATCACTATTACCAGACTATATCCAGATACTACTAAGGTAAGATGTTACTACAATAAGTTATAGTATCGTTGGAAACTTGTCATGGCTTATGATTCATTTCAATGTTTCTATACTGTGTGATACAAGATCTGTAAGTTTCTTAACAAAAATACGTAACATTACAATCAGACAAAAGAGATTTACTCTGTCGGTTTGACTATAACTTTAACATACACAAACGGTTTAACCACAATACGGTTTTACAGTTGGTATAATTTAATGTTATTTCTTATGTAAAAAGATCAGTGGATTTCGTGCTTTCGGCTTCACCCGTACAGTCATTCTAATCTGTTGAGTGTTTATAGTTAGAATCTAATATATATTCTAACAGCAGGACGCCTTACGCTTGTCTCCGCCATCACACTGGGTCCGCATAGTGAAGTATGACATAGAATCCTTCTCAACATGGTTTGTGAGATGAGATGATGCACGCAACAATAACTCCTGTGTAATCCTTTTTTTTTAATAAAAAATATTTAGCACCCTTTGAACATAGAAAAAAGTATCTCATGAAGCGTTACTACTGTGGTGGTCTCTACCAGAAAATAGCTATCTCCTCCACTGTCACACTAGATGACTTACTGAAGTCAAGGCAGAAACGTTGGGAAGCAAAACTAAGCATAATTTAGTAAAAATCTATTTTCTAATAGCAGAACGCCATACACCTGCCTCTGCCATGTGTCGTTGTGTAGTCGTTGTGGTTGTCGTTGTGTAGTATGACATAGAATCCTTCTCACCATGGTTTGTGAGAGAAGGCTGACGTACTGACGATGATGCACGCAACAATAAGTCCTGTGTGATCCTTTTTTTTTTTGTTTTCAGGTGCAAAATCATTAAATGACCGTCTTACGCCGTGGGTGGAGCAGGAGGGTGTGTCAGACTTCTCCTGACTGAAAACCATCCATTTTAATATTTGAACCTGCTATCCCGGGCCGCGGTAACCCTTGTGTGATCCACTAACTTATAAAGCAAAGAACAGGTATATCGACTCCTGCACCATATCCTTCGTACAATTGTGTGCATATACTGCGCCGGTCCCTAACTCAGACTTCTGCACCTACCTATATCAGTTTGTTGACATAACTAACACCCATAGTAACCCATAATTTAATTTAACACAATGAAGCCGGGATGCACATAGCAAATTCCGTCGCCCTCTTAGAAGAAGCTATTTGTTAATTTTAAAACAAAGGAAAGCGTTCTCGTGCTCAGCGGTCTGTTGTGCAACGTCTGATAAGAATCTCCAAAGACAAGGCTGCACTTTGCTTAATTAACGTTATTACGAATATAATATACATTCGTGGGATGGGAGCAAAGTGCACATACTGTCATAGACTATTTTATGACAATTAAGTCTGTTTTGATCTAAATAGACTGTGTCATAACCAAGTTACTGCTTACTTATTTATTCCGTTTGTGAATACTGGTCTTAAAATCCTATTATATTCTTATATGGGGTGTTAGTTTTATTACGACAGAAGATGTTTAGCTAAGTTTGTACTTTTTCAATAGAAAATATGCATTTTTATAATTTAAAATAAGGGCTTTTATTAAGAGTACTTAATAAATAAATATTTATGGATTATATTCAAAGGAAAATATTTTGACACATTTTTAGATTGTATATTATATGTTATCTAAGAACTAAGCAGAGCTTCGTTAAGAAGATATGTACGTAAATACTTATTATATATCGAATAAACCCGAACGTAGTATACCAGCGAGATTTGAAATTATACCGTAACTATTTAAAAATTAAACTTCTGTATATGCCTGGCAGGTTCTTTTAAAATATCTATCAGTGGCAAAGCTAACGAGATCTAACTAGTGAACTAAAGAAAACTAATTTTTACAGTCTTCAAAGGAGCTACAAATGCTTCTGCTGTACGGAATGGAAATCCGTGTATTCATTTGGTCGCAAACTGCTACTCAGCCCCTCAGAAAGCCATCGGCAGCCCGTCTAATCAAGGGTCCAACATCCTTTGGCCACAAACTCGGCCGATGTGCAAGTTATATATTTGTTATCTCGATGCAACGCAAAAGAGAATCTGCATTTTCTGTAGCACTGCAGTATTAAAGCTCAATACTTTTCATTTGCCAATAATCATTAGTTACTTTGCAAAAAAATTATCACATACTCAACAAAATACATCTAACTAGTCTTTAAGCCATGTTTGAAGCCTTATTGAGAGGCTAGTAAATCCAGAAATCTGCGTTCGCCAATCTGCACTGTTTGAGTAAAAGAAGGCTCGTGCTCAGTCGTTATTGGCCCGTGATTAAAATAAAAAAAGTAATACCCTCAGAAATCTTATAGTGATCCATTTTTCTTCACACTATGCAGCGCTTTTATTGTGTTAAATAAAATATTCGCCTTGTGTGGAAATAGGTATCTATAAGTGGGATAATCATGATCTTTGATAGCGCAAACTGGCATACCGTTTTATCTGTTATAAAGTCCCATTGGGAATTACTGCGGTTTCATCATATTTTAGGTTTAAACCTGTCAAGCACGTCCATAGATGGTGGATTTTCCGGCACTCATAATTCTTGCAGTAGCAATAATAAGGTTTAAATAACCATCCATTATATTTGGCATTATAAGACTGGCTATACCACGCACACATAATGCCTGCAGGCGCTGACACATGGATTTATTGATATGCATAATGCGTATTGAGTCGAATGAAGTAAGGAAACTAAAACTTACTGAAAGATACTCGTTAGAATATTACTGTAAGAAATTGACCGCTTGAACAACAGTGCACTGTGTTTTTTCTAAGCAATACATGAATTTTGCAATCGTGTACTAACGTACTGTTAGACAGGGTATAAAAATATTGTATGTTATTAAATTATGCGAAGAGGCGGCGTAGACAGAGGCATATTATACGCCCACACTTCGCCAATTATATAGTTGGTCCCACGTAATCAGAGGCAGCCTATTGCCGCTTACCGGGCACTGATTAGTTCGCCAGAGCCTCGTCCGTTGATCGGCAGGTGCACCACTTGCAGGTGAGCTTGGCTTGGGCTCCTTAGGTCTTGGTAGGATCCCTATACACTTGAGATACACCACACTTTAGAAAAAAGAGTTACCATATTATATATTAAAAAATTTGATTAGATTGTAAATAGAACATTACAGTATAATTCTCCTTTTTCATTAATTCTTTAAGAGATTTTGTTAAAGATTGAATGTGAATATAAATATCATTGACAAACAATACGAAAAATCTTCATTCATTCGATTTAGATTGACAGAATGATTTACATTCCCCAATGAGAACGTCTTTCTAACAAGACGTTCAAATTTCCAATTCGGAATGGAACCATTTATTTTCAAAGAATACTTCCCTGTCGTTTCATGGCCGTATTATAAATTATGATTACTTTTGAAGAACCTTTACCGGAAAAACTGATCATAATCCACAATTTTAGGTAAAATAATGGCTTTCTAATCTATCAATTTAATTATCTTGAGACTATTTACGATAGAGCCAGGTTTGGACTTTAAGATCATCCCAACCTTTGATACCTTGATCTGTGATCCCAAAAGTTGTACTTTTTTGAACAAATGACGGTCACCATCGATGATGATATTACAATTTAAATAATAAAGGTACAAAACCAAAAAAATAATATTTTGATTTTGACATGTAAAACCACAACGATAGAAAAAGAACTAACAGTCAGTTAATCATTTATTATGTAACTCCACAAATTCGCGGCATCACATTTTGGGCTGTAGGGTTATAAAATATAATTAATGAAACGACCTTATTTGTGTACAAACCAAGAGAATAATTTATTATTTTTTCTGTTATCACCCTACTACTAACAAGCTTCTTTTCTCACAAACCATAATGTGAAGGTCAGGTCATACTCCATCACGCAGCAAGACAAAATTAACAAGCCGTCCAATTGTAGGTCAACGACGACAAGCAAATCAACCATATTTACTACAGAATCAGAAATCGCATTAAAGTTAACGAATATCTTTAAGTCTAGAGTTATCCTACATATTTTAGATTGGAAGGTAAGCTTCAGAGATTTTCCGAAGCAAATTCAAAGTTAATTAATAATCGTGTGGTAGGAGCGAGCAGGCCTCTATCGGAGCGGCAGCAGCCGGCAGATCGCGTGCGTGTCAACCGTACGGTGAATAATGACGTCGGGTGACGTTTAATTTCGGATACAAAAGGCTCTTTATGCTATTTACCCTAATCCATTTAGCTATCCCACGATTCCCGCTAACCCGCCTGCGGATGATATTGACAGGGAACCTTTTAACATCGGGACGCTTAATAATATTAACGTTTCGTTTCATGGCGACGACGACGTGACGTATTGTTTGCGTAGTAGGCTGGTTTTCAGAAGACATTAAAGATGTATTCGGGGTCTATATATATCTTACTCCTGGTATCTGGAGATGCAATATTATTCAACAAAGACTGATTGGTTAGATTTGTACTGTATTAAATGAATTCATAGTACATAGCATGTAAACTTTTTTGTAGTTTAGTAGGTAAATTATAGTTAGTCAGAATTCTCTGAGTTGTAAAGTTATTTGTGGCCAAAAAAACATAACTAGCTATTGGATTCACGTAGTTACGACGTTTGAATACCGAATATGTTTGCTAAACAAACGGTCCTTCATATTATCAACAATTTATTGTTAATGCAAAGGTCGAGGCATGGGCGTATTGACTGTTCCAACAACAATGCACTGTGTTTATTTCAAAACAATAAAATGTTCATAAATTTTACAATCGCATACAAACATACTGTTTGGCAGGGTGTGAAATATTGTATTTTATTCTATTATATATGATATTTTGAAGTTTTTCAATAGATCGTAAATAAAATATTATTCAAGAAGTAAAAATATTGCTGTTGTTATAGTGATGTGCAATAATCGCACATATATTTTTAATAACTCATAATCCACAAAGTGTGTACAGAGTGAATCATAAGTCTTTAAAAGGATGGTGTCTACCTTTAAAGACTATTTTAATTTTAAAATATGTTTCTTGATTTTTTCAAACATTTATTTAAAAGCTTTAATATATGTAATATAATGTAACTTTCGAGGCACGGTACCGCTCGATGCCAAATGCCACACAAACGATGATTGAACTAAGCTGACTGCTAAGCTCTGGTTATGTAACTTAATAATAACATAATGTACTACTATCTCTTAGCAATTAGATAAAAGTGTTAATCTTGAAAAAAACTTTTTCTCTTAAAACTGTTTCTAAAGATATTTAAGAAGAAAACGTCTGAAAATAACTATTGTCTTTAGTTAACTATTGAAAATTACGTTAAAGATCTTGAAATCTTAATTAAATTTGTAAAATAATTTGATTGACTTACTTCGCTGAAGCGCACTTGAGACGACACTCGGTGTTTTAGGTACCTGCAAGCAAAATTAAGTTTTATGAACAAGAGCACTGAAATAAGTTAAGGATACTTATTACGTACACGAATTTATGAACCTGTCTTCAGCAGTTATTACTTTTAGCTACTATTTCCATACTACTATATTAGTTACTGTGACAGTTAGTAAGAATTTGGTACATATTTATAGTTTTTATGCTGGACAATAATTCCTACATATTCCTACATGGGAAACCACCCAATCACCCAGACCAGTACAAATATTCAAGTTTGTGCACACAAAGATTGTGGGAATCGAAGTGGACTCGCCTCCACGCCATATCGGTCGTCTGTACATAAGCTGTCCTACCCCTATAGTAGGAGCATATCTCAAAAAAAATATTAATTTAGTTATGATCAATTTTGTGAAAATAAAGGGGCTCAAAAATCTTTCAACGCGTTTTCCCAAAAATCATGATTTTTAGAATTGGGCCCCTATAGTATGAATGATGCGATATAACAATTTGTCGATGCGAAAGTTGCATCATTCATTCGATACACCGGCGCGGCGTGTCGATAGCGACGCGTCGGCGGCTAATGTCACATAATGTCACAACTCGAATAATTCATGAGTCTCTCCAGAGGGCGTCTTGAGGCGTGCTGCTCGTTTTGTAATGTCGATCCCGGCAATTGTGCTATTATGATGCAAAACAATGTCACTGCAGCTGAAAAGTGACTATCGACGAAATGTTATTTGAATGTTGCTCCGATTGTAACCTGTTCGTGAAGGTTGAAGTTCTGGAATAAGTAAGTTTAATTGGTTCGTGATAATATGAAGTAGTGAGATATTACTGAGACATAACTTTCAGATTTTCTTTAAAAGCAACGAAGTTGGAATCTGTGGTTTAACCAGAAAGGCCTTTTTTCTGCTATATTTAATGATTCTTTAATCCTTTCGTCAGCATAATACTTTAACCGTAAAACCTTATTTTTTATGTTTGTTTCCTTAGAAATTATTCATTTGTGAACCGATACAATATATTTTTTTCCTTTTATAAAAATCAGTTTAAATGATTCCATCCAAGATGAATTAATGATACGATTTACACGGCATAATACAACATTTTTACAACCGCGTAAAAATTACGTACTCTTGAATGAAACAATTTAGAACATATTATTTTAAGTTAATTTCAACTGGTACATATTATTAATTTTATTGAACAACTAAAAATATATAAACACATATAAAGTTTTGACTTAACCATTGCACCAATTTATAAACAAAATTAATCAACAATATTTCCCACTGTTTCGTCGCGTATTGTACTTTACCGTAACACCATGTTATGAAAGTGTATCCATTGTAGAAACCGAAATGTGAGTCTCATGTGCCGTGACCATTATACTTTTTAATTACCTCTGACATTACTTCACTTGACATTGAAACAATCCCTTATTACGTATTTCGTAATAACATAGATTTGAACCTGAATATCGAGTTTCTATTGTTGCTATTGCTATCAATGTATTGTGCATAAACAATTACTTTGTTACACATTTTCAATCAGTATTGACCTTTCTGATTTATGCAATGAGAGTTGAAGAAATTCGAACGAATTTATTGTTTTGCAATAATAATTATTACAGAGTGATACAGTATCACCAGATCTCACAGACATGTGGCCTAAGAATTTGATCAACGCACAGGCACATTGTATAGTACAAAATATATTAGATGTCATTTCATATTGCGCTATTTAACCACTTAGAGGAGCTGTAAGTTTTTGAGCAGGGAGGTAGTTAATATTTTCTTTACGTGTACATTTATTTTTGTCCAATGATTACAGGACAAAAAGATTAAGAAACAAGTACGAAAATAGTTCCTGTACGAGTATTTATTGCTTTATATACCTTGCTTATACACTACACAGAAGTAAAATCAAATAATAAAATGTTGCACAACAACTTTACAAAATCGTGAAAAAAAATTCTCCTATTTACCGAAAAGGTCTTAAACTTTATAAAAAAGGTACTACAGTAATATTGCTGTACATACTAGTAATAGCTTTTACTATCACGTGGGCCATGTGTCTGTGTGTTCAAATAATTAACGGCAAGAAAAACATATTATTCTTGAGCCAGAAGTTAATGAATCTTCTCATTGAATTTTATACAATATTCATTTGTATTTTCCCATACATGAGCGGTAAGATTGATAGCGTCGTATCGCTTAGGGCGCTTAATCAGTATAAGTCATTATACGCAACACTACCTACTCTTTGTTTAGTCATTAATAAGCCCGAATATTTCATGTGTGAATCAAATTAGAACGCAATACTGTAGGAAACTTCAGTGAGATGCTACCAGAACGCGAATTAGTTGCTTCATGGGGACTATTATTACATATTTATATAATTCATTAATTATATGAGTCGATATTGTAAAGGCTCATTTAAGGGAAACAATGACCACAAAATTTATGTGTATAGGGTAGGATACCAACACGTAAAGAGCCTAAGTCAACTTCACCTGTAAGTGGTGCACCTTGATGATGGGCATCAGCGGACGAGGCTTTGGCAAACATAACAAATTATAACGTGGGATCATCAATAGCATTGGCGAAGTGTGGGCTTATATTTTGTCTACCCCTTCGGGGAAACAGGCGTGATTATATGTATGTATGTAATGACCACAAAATATATTTGTATGAAATTTTTCACTGTTCAATCAATTCATCAAGACCTGTTAGGATTCTGCGAAATTAATAACGAAGTGATGTTTGAATTTCTCAATAATAATGAAATAGGTTTTCACAAGAGATCATTAATGACATGCGATCACTCTCTTAAAACCTAATAATACAGACATAATGCAATACAACATACATAAGAACCTGAAATAACGCAAGGTATTTATTCAGCGGGAAAATTCTTAATTCGTATAACAAAACTCGATGTACGCAATACCGAATTCCATATTGGCGAAAGCTAGTCTTATATTTTAAGTAACAATTATTCCAAGCGATAACTTACCTTTATTAATACTTACTTTATCGTAGCAACACTGTGGCCAAGCAACCGCTTTCAATGTTTAATTAATTTTAATGAAGGGATTTGGACTAACGGCACATCGAGTGCATGGTATAATTATTCTTGAGGGTTCATTAATATTATTGTTCTGAATAGACTTGATGTATCGCAGAATCGTGTGGACCTTCATGTCAAGGCGCTGTCAAATGTCACTGTATTGGGTTTGCAATGTCAATGTTCACTACATGTACCGTTATCGCATCATATATCAGCATTGTTGCGTGCCGTGTAACATTTTATTAAATCGCAGTTAAGTGCTAATAGGCTTTCATAATATTAAATCAAATGTATTATCACATTTTATTAACGTTCGAATGTTAATTCAATACAATGAATAGACTGATGGATAAACGTTGTTGATTCTATTTAAAGATTAGTAGGATGTTCTATGAATAAACCAACTTTTTATTTAAATTATTACATATTCAGTATTTCTATTTAGCGCGAAACATTTGAAATGGTTATATAATATAACTTTTGTATTATTATCTAAAGTACTACTTAGTTAGCTCTGTTTCGTTTGGATCTACCTCCAAGTAATATTGTCGCTAAGTATAATTTCCAATAAATACATAATAATTAAAAAAAAAATGTGTTTGTTCCGACGACGCCTGCCGCTTGTTGAGAAAAAGGCGGGGGCCAGTACCTGGGTTGCAGCGTCTGACACCCCGCCTGCGGCCAATGTCTCCCGGACCAAAACCGTGAGGACCTCCTCAGAGATATGTTGGACGGGCCCTCCTGGCAAGCCCGCTGCGCCCTCCACAGATCCCTCTTAGTATCCCACCCGGCAGTCAGTATTAAGGGCACCGAGAGTCGCCCATCTCTGGGTGTTACCTTTTCCCGGCCTCCGGGAGGTACTCAAGCCCCCATCTCGACAAGGTGGAGACCAATCGGGGGGGGTGTAACAATAACCTACGTTAACCCTTTGTAGTACGCAACTCGTGAGCGTATAAAAAATATGTATTTGGAACGTAGATTTGTGATAACGAAACGAAATGTGAGCATTCAGGCGTCAAGAGTGCTCCAGTCGGCTCTCGAGAATTCTGCACACATAATGGTGCTTGAATATTTCCATGCGTAATGAAGGGACTTTCTTCAAATCAGAAAACATGCTTTTGAAAGATTTTATTAGAATTTGTAGTGGGTTAAGCTCCATTTCATTGCTCTTTTGATTAAAAGGGCTTGATGGGTTTTCATATGATTTATTTCGCAGTTAATGTACCTTCAGTATGAATCGACACTGAAACTAAAAATAAAAAATTATAAGTAAATATTGAAATGTTTTTCAACTACAGTGTAACATTTTTTTGAACAGGTTTGTATATAAATGTTGAATTAAAAAAATGACATGACAGTGGGTTTTGCTATAAATATTTATTCTATCAAAATTTGATAAAGAACATCGTACGGAAAGTGTGCTTCAGTCGGGCATCGAGAATTCGGCACACATAATGGTGCTTGAATATTTCCATGCGTCCCTTCAGGGCTTTCTTCAATTTAAAAAACATGCTTTTCAAAGATTTTATTAGAATTTGTAGTGGGTTTAGCTCCATTTCACTGCCCTTTTTAGTAAAAAGATACTAAAAAAGGCTTGATAGGTTTCAATAAGATTTATTTCGCAGTTAATATAGCTTCAGTACGCATCTTCGATGGTAGTACAAACAAATAGTCACATTTTTCAATTTTTTTTTAGTTACGTTGGCTGTTGAATTTTATCAGAGAACATGTTTTGCATGTAAAATCGTATATAATTTAATCAAATATTTTACACTCGCACAACATAAAACATCAATACCAAAATTTGAGGTTAGACATTTTAAAGTTCGTGCACTAATTTCAAATGTTGAATGAGTATTGTTGCTGTTTTTTTTTTTAGAAAAAAGCTTATCGACATCATAAATTCGAATAAAAGTTCATTCGTGTGTTATATAATAGTAACTAATTTCGCTGACATGTCATTATAATCAGTTTCAACGCGATGTCTGTTTTATCAAGAATATTATATGTTACTTACTTCTATGATTTTTATTATTTCGACCGTTAAATTCTTACTATTAGAACGTAAGGCTATGAAGAAGTTTCGATCTCAGCTGGAACGACAGTTATGAACGATTGTGATGACTAAGAGCTCTTGAATAGTGAACGTAAAATACTTCACTTGATCTTCACGGATAAGCTGTTCGCTTTAATACATTACCCTATTATAGTAGCAGTTACTTAAATTTGTGTCAATGTTTCGTATTTAAGATTTTTTTAGTATTTTTTAAATGACGGGCGTGACTACCTATTGTTACGAATCACTGCTAAGATATTCGAAACTACATTACTACGACAAGAGGTTAACTTTTTATATAGAAGAATATGAATAGGCAGATATTTGTGAAAAGAGGTGACAATAACTTGTAACAAATAAGGTGACAATGTGTACATTATTTTTATATTATCGGTTATTCATAAATCTATACAAAATTTATAATGTACGTAGGTGTTTTCCTATGTATATTAAGGATGTATTTACAAAAAAAAATTATTTATGTATGTTTATCCGTTATTTAGTATCCATAACACAAGATCTTAATGATACTTATCTTGGAACTAAATAATTTGTGTAGGTGTCAGAAATATTAATATTTATTTAATTCTAAAGTCTTTAAATTTTGATAAAGTTACGTTGAACAGCTTTAATCAGGCAGCCCATATTACTTATACAATAAAATATATCCGCTAAGTATCGTATACGTAGAGGTTTTATTCTGTTGACATTAGATCATACATAAAGATTAAAAACTATTTTCTTGTAAATACTAAATGTGGTATCAATGTCCCAAAAAAAATGACTGCGAACTTACTATTATTATTGCGTTATTATCTAAATTAAATTCATATATCAATTGTCAATTTGACAGCTCATTAAATATTTCAATGCCCCGTTTGTTTATTATTCTAGCGATAATTACTAATGAGATTTTACATCGACCTAAATTCTTACCAGTCACAAATAGCCTAGGGTCAGACATTGACAATGAACTCAAAATGTCTATTTTACTGACCGAATCACTGTCATCGGTCATAAGGGGCCTATTGTTTAGTTCTATATCAAGATCAAGTGGGTACCGATGAAAATGATCGGCAAAGGTTAAGCAAAGCGTGATGGAAATACCAAGGTGATGAGCAGTGACATTTCAAACAAAGTACATAGTAGGTATTGAACTTGACGTGCCAAACGAGATCTCTATCGTATAATAAAACAAATCAATGAGATAACGTTAAACATTTCGCTGCGGGTAGCTGATTTTATCTTTCGTTTTCACACCAGTACTCAGTTACTTTGAGAATTTAATTGAAATTGATTTTGTTCTCTTCAATTTGATGACAGAATGCTGTTTGTTGAGTTTTGAATAAATCACAATCTTATCTTCTTTATTTTAACATCAAATATCAAATGGTTGTAAATCCTGTGCATGGAAGTTCCTATGGATATGTCATTATAGTGTGGTCCATATTGTTGAGCCTTTTATTCAGTATATGAATTATTGTTTATTACCTAAAAATATATCTAAACTCTTATATTAAGTTTAGTCAGTACTTTCACCATAAAACAGAATAATAAAAATCTCGCGATGTGATAACAATTTCTCTAACATTTATTGTATCAGATATTTTAGAATAAGGGTTTTATCTTAAGCCTGACGCATGATAAAAATCGGGAATAAAAGGAATGAATCTTCTTATTTTCAATCAAACAAAGTTTTTTTTTCCTCTATACATGAACGAGGCCCATATGCGTACAATTGAATACACTAGCTGCAAAATAAGACAGATTGCTGTGTTTTTGAGCTTTAAATTTTTCCCCACACACCCACACACGCTCTCACAAACTCATTTAACACACGCGCACAAAACACGCGAACGCAAAAAGACATTTAAGTACACAAAGATATTGCCATAAATGTCTATAATATAAAATTCGTTATATAGTATAACATACAGAATAAAGTATAATATATATAATTTAATATAAAAAAATAATAAATAAATAATATATGTATGTACGTTTTATATTTGCAACGCTGATAATGTCTATTTTATGCAAATCTCGAGTTCTGGTCACCAAGAGATATTAGATTAACTAGTTTGGGGACTAGTGGTTGTTTTTATTATTTATTGTTACGTTTTTGTGTTGCATACTTTGTAACGAAATATTTCTGTGTCTATGTCAATTTTTTTTACTATAAGTGGATCGTATAAAAGGTATGTGAAACACTCTTTAACTACCTTTGTGTAATTTAAAACCTTAGACACAACTTGAAAATATCAAGGGATATTTCCTAACAATAATTATAATTTTCTACAAATATGACCAACAAATCAATAAACTAAATCCGCCACCAACGTATCCGATACATAGACATTCATTAATTCATATCTGTCAGTCTCGATCGAAAGGCGATCGATCAAGAGGTGTCCGCGAACAATGCGTAACAGTGGTCGATAACAATGATTGTGGCGAGATATTTGTAGTGTTATGTAAGGAGACCTTGGCGCTTGACCCCAATCGTGAGAGGCGGTGACCGCGAGTGGTACAAGGCACTAGCGCTGCGAGTTTTGACTAGTATAATTAGAATGCATTCCAAGTAAGTTCCCATTGGCGTTTCATCATCATCATATCAGCCTTATAGATGTTACCGGCCAAACCAAAAAATTTAGGACAGAGAGAGAAGAGAACAAGAAGTTAGAGAAGTACAAGTATCTCTTTTTGGGTTAGGTTGAGGTTTTTTTTTCTTACCATTAAAAATCATTTTATTATAATAGTTGCAGTCGACCTAAATTAGTTTGGACTAGGCCATACTAGTTTGTTCTACAATCGGGTTTGGCCGGTAACATAGAGACCACTGCTGAGCATTGGCCTCATCAAAAGAATACGTTCTATTGAGGGTATTTGCCCATAATGACCACGCTGGGTAGGCGGGTTGGTGATCGCAGTTTATACCAGTACGCATGATGACGCTGATGCCCATTATCCGGTAGGTCTTTTCTTCGTCGACTATTACTACTCCTTTTGAGGTGAGAGGGGGTGGTGTTATTTTAAGCCGGTAGCACACGGCTTCATTCGACATATAATTAATACAAATCTGTTACTTTTGCTGCCATTTGTCGCCGATACAATGAGACATTATAAAACAAACCCTAAATACCTAAAAGCGTCATTATTTTATCGTCGGGGAGACAAACAGACTATAAGAAACAAAAGAATTTACATTGTATGTCAACAAGTGACTTCAAAACAAATGAGGTACGCTTAACGAAAATAAATATGTTTGAAAACCTGGGTATAGCGCCTAGTCCCATTTAACCATTCAACTATTAACCCATTTGGTTTCTATAAGTTATTTTAAAAAACCAAACCCATACTATGTTTTAAGAGTATGTATAGATATCCGAGTTATCCTCATACATGTAAATCTGTAACGAAGTCGACGGCGTCTTTCTATCATCATTCTTACACCTTAGGAATGAACGGACAATATTTATAGCCAATGTTAGACTGACGACAATTTCAAATAAAAAATAACCAGTAGTTGGTTAAAATATTTCGTTTAAAGACCATATTGTTTGGTAAAATGATGATGCACTCACACCTTGGACCACAATCCCAAATATTACGAATACTATTACAATTCATTCAATCGTTGTCAACTCCCATGCCAGACAGTAAGAAACTGCCTAAAAGCTTGCGAAGGACGGAAACTTGCCCGTAATTTCCAAAGCCTACATCATACATACATAACAAATGGTTATGCGTTACGGAAATCGTGTGATATCACCTTGAAAGATTGTTCTTGTTACATTGATAAATTGTTCCAATAGGGCGAAACAAATAAGCTCGTTTCTCTATTGAAACTTTTAGATTTTGACACGTGCCCATAAATTTTATGTTAGGCTACATGTTTCCTCATTATTAACTAACTAAATGTAAATATCTTGTTATATGATACGGTTATTTGCATGAACAAATAAATGGAAGGTTTATGCCGTTTTCTCTCTGACATGAAATATTTGAGAAAAATATCAAGGAAGGCCTTTTTTGTGGCCACATTTTTACATCGTTAAAGTTCTACTTTAATCAATCAATCAAGTAGAACGCTGCGATAACAGTGGATAAAGATTGAAAGAAACGCAACAAAAACCTTGCGTTTTTTTCACAATCAGTGTTTTACGTTCATTATATTTATTAGGGAAATCAGAAACTTTACTGAAAACCTAAGTGAGGTGAATGATTTGCAACATTTAATTCGTTTTGTGGTTTTTCCACTAATTCAATTATGTCTTTTCTATTTTAAGTTTCAAGGACGTCTCGGAATCTGTGTTCATGGATTTATCTTATTAGTCTTATTTATTTAACGCAGTTTCTCCAGTTCCAGTTTCCTGCCTCCATGCAGCCGTTTCGTAGTTTATTTACATATCTTTAAGAAATTAGGTAACCTGTAAGAATGAATAAATTGCCTAGTCATTGTACCTAATTCCTAAATATTTTTCATTTAAATTATCACGTGTAGGAAAAAATCAATCCTTTTTTTTCTAATTTCAAAATATCACAACGTAATAGAGTTATAACGTATTCTCAGTAAGATAATAAGGCTATCCTACGAAATTATACCTATGATATGTCGCGAAATTTACTAGATAACCTAGGACGTGAGGGATGTGCAGTTCTGGCTTCCATTTTCGTATCGTTTTGCCTTAATAGTTCTCCTAAATCCACTAAACATGTTCATATGTGATAATGTGTATTGTGATGAATCATGTTCCATAACAGTTTTGTCCTTAATATTTCACAAACAATAAGTTCAAAACAATATCGTGAGTAATACGATGTTCTTAGACAAACTTCTTGCTTGGAATGAGGTCACTTCATGCAATGGAAAACAAATGAGTCGTGATCTTACATTTCCATAGGTTTAGAGGTCAACTTGTGTCTAGTCGTGGTCAAGTGGAATTATGCGCTCTTATTTTATATACTATTATATTTTCTTATCCATATCATTATCCTTTGCGAATTTATCATAAAATTTATCGGAATTCCGCGGATTCAGTAGTCGTGAAACAAAAACCTTATTAATCACTCGCTTATTAATGAATAACGAGAGCAAACTTTACTTGAACCCAATTTTGTTTAATATTAAATGTAAGTAAGTAATTAAAGTCAGGTAAAAGGCCTCACTTTAATTACTATGTCACGTGTGTAAAGGAATCAGAACCAAACTAGGCGAATTTCCTGTCTTTTCTTTATTAAGGCTTCCGTCCGCAGTGAATTAGTGCGTTCATATTTTAGTTCATACGTACGAGTATAACATAGTTCATTAGTTGACGTTCTGCTTTGTTTAGCCATATTTGAATAAACTATTTAGACTTTGACTTAAGATATTCACTTTATTGATGCAAGTACCATAATATTAATTATCGCTGCAAATGAAGCGCATGGTTTGAGGCATAATATGCTTTGGCTTTCAGTCAGCAAACACTGCAACATGCTCTTACGGTTCGATAAATCTGCTTAATATTTGGTAACCAATAACAATTAATTAACATAAAACAGGCTCTCAAGATATGTGATAATGATAATATTTGTGAAGAAAACGCCAGTTTGGTTTTTTTATACATTGTGATGTTTCTCCGACAAAAGGTGAACCTACAAAAACTTAAACAGGATTATATCTTATTTTTGTGCAGCTTTATATATTTTACATGTAGGGGGACTACAGGTAAAATTTTACAATGATTCTTTCTCGGCGGGTGTTTACATTGTAAAATACATATACACAATGCCAAATTTCTCAATTTTTCTAGATTAAAATATCTTTGGCTGCTAATAGTCAGTACAAATGATATAGAGAATATACAAACAGTTATTTTCCTTACAAGAAAACACAGAATATTTATAGCAGTGTCGACTAATACCTTCTAGTGTTCTGTATCTTTTGTTGAATTAAAGTATTTGTTGCTCGCTCCCTCGGCTTTAGCCGGCTGATACGGAGCTGACTGCAATAAGATCACGCTTAGCTCGCACATTGTTGCGAACCAGCATTCTGTTGCCCAGACATGTTCTGTTGTTCCTCCACGAAGCTCAGAAATAATATAAAGCTTAACCGCCGTGAAGATGAAAACATAATTGCTTTCATGAACATTGCTAGTTATTAGGCGAGCTTGGTCCTTGGTTTATGAACTGGCTTACCGAAAGTAGGTATTATATGTAATTGCAAGGGTTTACAGACGTTATTGCAAAGGATTTTCTAATATATTAATTTAAAGTTTTGATATACAATTTTTAGGACTGCGTTTGTTTATATAAAGATTTCATGAATTAATCGATGTAGTTAATTATTTCCGTTGCAGAGTTTTGAGAAAATATTCGTGGATTGCTTCAAACTATAACATTTTCATATGTTACTTTAAGATTGCGTTCGTCATTATAAAATCTTATAAAGACGACTCCATTAATTTATAGTTATGAATAATTATTGACACACTTTTTTGCATTCAACAATTTGTTGGTTGGTTGAAAGCAAGAGTTATTCACTTAGTTTTTACTTTACTAAACTACTACATAATGTTCTTTCTGGGATATGAAAAAAAAAACGATTATAATCTTATTCAGAAATTTTAATAATGGTTGCGACCGGTTTTTCTGTTAACATCCTTCTTTTATTGTTAAAAACAACAAAAAAAAGGAAAAAAAAACCTTATAAAACAATTATCACTGATTTAGGATATGTCTTTCATTGTTATTAATTCTACACCGGTGATCCGCCATGTCAATTAATTTTTCATCTCTATGATAGATATTATCTTCGCCGTGAAGGTCAAATGTATAATTATCGGCTGGTATATCAATATGGCCGTCAATTAATCATCGTGTTCAATTAGTGGAATGTCTTGTTTGATTTCTATTTATATTTAGTGCTCTATGTTATTAACAGGTATCTGTGTTAGTGGGTGACCATTGTTCAAAAGCTACACAAATGGTGTTTGGTAAAATGTATTTTTACGATTTCAGATTTATGTTGAGGCAACTAATAATTCACGGTTTGGACATATCTGGACGTCTTTGCTATGATTTATACTAAATAACCGTGGTAGAGTATGATTGTAAAAATATTCACTGTGTGTGTTCCGTATTGTCATATTTGATTGACAATTTAAAAGAGCATAGCCTGTGAGTTTCTTGTCAGTTCTTCTCATAGAGCGGGGGCTCGGAACTGGCACTTAGATTCACTTATATAAATTTTTATTTATTTGCATGTAAGTAAATCTAAACTTCGTGATTTCAGAGTAGTAATATTTAGTTATTTTAAAAATAATATTTTGTTTTGACGTTTTCAAGTGCTATATAATAGTTTATGAAATAAAGATCTTTTTACTTTTAACATTACTTTACTTGAATGTGTGAAACCCAGGTTTGTGAGAGAAGTCTTGGCCCAGTATTGGGGACGATTTGACCAAAAGTCTGCTGAGATGATGCATAGTACAAACTATTGGATGCATGTTTTATGTATCGGACTTTTAAATTATAGACCTTACACTTTTGAAGTTTGTTAACATGCTTAGAAGCAGATGTCACCTACAGTTTATTACTCAGCTAAAAATAATTTTTGCTTTTATTGCGATGAAAGTCGTACTTTTTAATATTAACCTCACATTTTATAAAAAAAACCGCTTTAGCTGTGATATGAATGGAATCTTTAATGGAACAAAATAGCAATTCCAGCTAAAAATAATTTTTGCTTTTACTACGATTAAAGTCGTACTTTTTAATATTAACCTCACATTTTATAAAATAAACCGCTTTACCATGATATGGAAACTTTAACTATTTAATGGAACAAAATAGACAATTCAATACCACCAAGATCAATTTAAGATGCGAATTTCTTAAAACTACTAAAGTTGCGTGTCTAACCGTCAACTCCATCGAAAGTGGCGAAAGTCGGTCTTATTCTGGTATAAACGTTTATTTTTAAAGAGACATTCATTAAAGGCGTTAGATAACTCTAGTCGAGTGATTTTCAAGTTTTAAATTTTATGTAACCGATGACAATGCTGTAATTAGTTTTAGATTTTTGTAAATTTATAGTATTTTTAAATAGTCGTCATGAGAGAACATTTAAGTTGGATAACACTACAAATGTTTTTGGTAGTACCAACTTTGATCACAGTCAGACAACCGAAATGGTGCGAAGCTCAATATATCTGCACTCTGGTATATTGAGCTTCGCACCATATCGCAAGGTCGCTAGATCGATTCCCGCACTCAGGTAAAATTTTTGTGTGCTATGTTACAAGTACATATTTACGAAAAATGGTTTTTAAATATTGCCTAAGCGCAAGCTCTGTTCAAATATGGCTTTGTACTGAAAACAACAAATTTTATAAATGAACAATTTAACTATGATATAAACATGGTAAGATAATTCAATCACAAGCCTCTATGTTCACTATCATAAATATATTTGTCGTATAATGGAATGGAAGCGCTCGTAGCTCTGCGGTGCTCGGTGGTCGGAAACGATCACCGAAGTACAGCAGAGTTTACAGAGGTCAGTCCTTGGATGGGTGACCGTTTGTGTGGCGTTTGATATCGAGCGCTTCCGTGCTTCGGAGGGCACGTTAAGCCGTTGGTCCCGGTTATCACTAAATGTGGTAGTCGTTAAGCCATGTTAGAGGCCTAATGGGTGACTTGATAAATTCTAACAGCAGGACGCCATACACCTGCCTCCGCCAATACGCACTGGGTACGCGTGGTGGAGTATGACCCAATACCATCGCACCTTGGTACGTGAGAGGAGGCTCGTAGTGGGACGTTTATGGGCTGAGATGATGGAATTGTATCAACGTCTTTGAATGGAGATCACGACCACAATGCTGTCATAATCTAATTTTACAGAGTTACTAAATAAATTTGTAAAATTTTAATAATTTTGCAGACAATGAGTATGTAACCACATAACAATTATAATTATAAAATAAAATGATCGTCGATTGTATTGCACGTTAGATAAATAGAAACAGCGATAAAAATCAAACGTTATTGCCAACATTCGGCGAAAGTTTATGTAGGTAAAGATAGGAAGAAAGTTGGATTCTCATATTTTTTATTTGCAATAACTGTGCTTATAACTCTTTGGGCCGCTTTTACGCGATTACAATGCGACTTTTGATTATTACGTCGTCGTTAGGCCGGCCGCAGTCTTGGCCGTGACTCGGAATGCATCGGAAAGTTATTGACTTTTGATAATGAAACCTGTTTGCGGCGCGCTGACCGAGCGACGACGGCCTCGTTCAATACCAGCTGTGATTACTTCGAAATCACACAAAATCCACTATTACAATAAAGCAATCGTCCATTGCCACTTTCGCTTACACTCTACTGTCCCCAACCGCTGTCCACTAAGCAATGTACACCGCTCTAGTATTCTCGGCGAAAAATTATGTGACCACAACACGTAATATAGTAGGCAGCCTGGCTTATATTCAACGACAGCTCTTAAGTTCACCGGCAAATTTACTCCGACTTTTTCACCGCACGATCTTATTAAAATTTTGCAAAAAAACGTATTATAACGTCGTCGTCGACGTAATTGCATAGTCATTCCGTTGAAAACTTAATGGCAGCGCGGAGATGTAAACACAAAACTTGATAGTAGATTCATACTTGGATCCATTTATAAACATTTATACAACGTTAAATACCAAAAAGACGTGTGATTAACTATGATTGATTAATTGTTAAGACTTAATAATTATACCTACATGTAACGTACATTGATTTAATAAAATACAAGCTCCCAAAGCTTAAAGTTGAATGGAATCGCATGTCGAATCGTGAATCTTTTATTGTTGGGTGCTGTTAGAAAGTGGCCCATGATGGTAATGTCGCAAATATCCGTGCTCATGCTCGCCTCGTATCGCGCGGGCGATCGTCACGTGTCCCTTGTAATATTTAATAACATTTGAAATATTATTAAGTGGGCGCGGATAATAAAATTGCTAGACGCGGAAAAGCTGTGGTTTGCGATCACGAAGAATTTCGCAGTCACTTGTTTCTGGCAACATCGGCTTAGTGTCTTTCGCAACACGTTTAGAAATAGTTCGCTAGTGGTTCAAAGATTTTTTTCATAATTTTCCATTGTCCTTGTATTGCAGACACAGTTCAAAGTGAACTAGAGAAAGAAAAGATAATCAACGCAATAGCCATGTTTGTATTTCAACTTACTTCTGTGAAGAAAGAACTGGGCAATACACTTTAATACAGAGTACTTATCCGTCATTACCTCTCATTGTCAAAACCTGAAAATGGTTGTCACATTATTGCTTTTATTATTGATAGTCATAAGTCTTAATAGGAATATTCTTTTTATTCAGGGTTTCATACTTACACACCCTGCATATTTAAGACAAAAAGTGTGATCAGATTTTACACAACACTCTTTTGCAACACTCCTGCCTTCCCATACTTTAAAATTACGTGTGATCGATCACAGACAATATGTAATAGGTGAATTTCTACCATACAACTAAGGATATACGCGATATAGTATGAGTTGCTTTCTAATCGAGATTAATGTCACAACGACTAATAGGCGTCATTAGAGTATGCGCATATAAAGAGACAAGATGATGCCGCAAGATTGTGTTATTTATTTTGTGACGGAACGTTAAAATAATAGCTTGCTACTTTCTCGGAGGGAAGCAATTGTTCTGTCTGACAAAGGTGTCCGGTTCGGTCCAGGGAAGTGTAATGTGCTAATCGTGTATGGGAAGCGAGAACAGGAAAACTAACATTTGCTTAGAGGTGGCGCGGTGAAAGGTTTTTGTTATTAGACATGTTTGTGTATTCAATTTTGTTTCGCTTGTAATGTGTTGCTATTAATACCTTTATGTTTTAATTGTTTTTTGCTGATATTTTGTAAAGATAGCTGTAGATAAATAAATAATGCCTATGCTACGTTGGTCCCACATGTACGAAATATTGATATTCGGTCGTGAATTTTATAAAGCGCTCCTATGTATACTTAATATACCTATATGTTAGAAGTATGACGTCTTGCAACGAGTATATAAGGAGAAGAGAGGATGGACATATGCAAGAAGAGTAATTAATATGAATTCCACTGGATGGAGGGGAATAGTATAATTGAAAAAGAGATAGATTGAGTGTATAAAGAATGATATTATTGAGAAAAGGATGAATTAATCTATGGCGAATGACCTGGGTTGAATCGAGAAAAAGACATACTTTTTTAAACCACGGTAGAATTGACACCCTATCACCTAAACCGAAAGACAGAAATGCCAACTCACGACCATTAGTCCAACGGACGTTTTAGGTAAAGAAGGATCTGAACTAGATGCTGATCATGAAATAGGTAGCACTTTACACGATAGAGTGATACTAAATTACTAGGCATGTCAGACACGTCATGTCTTGAGGTGCCGAAGGCGGTGCGGTGTCAATCATTGTGGTTTATGGTAATTTGTTGACAAACGTATGACTTGCCACGAGGTGAAAGTTTGTCCCTATGTCACTAAAGATAAAAAAAACGATGTAAAATCTATTCAAATTTAAACTGTATTTACACAAACTTGGTAGTTGCGGCTTGACCTAATTTTACTTGCGTACAATAAATATTCTCTTGAAATGGAATAAATTTTGACCACAAAACTCTAGAATACATTTAGATATCTCTTTTAATTACTCAGCATTCATTACGAGATAGCAATAAAGACAGCCGAAAGCGCGCTGTAGCCAGCGAACAATGTATTCGCGCCATATCTCCTTAATGAGAAGCAGCGCTGTTACCTCCGAGTGTAATTTTCTTCCGCCGGACAGGTAGAAAATAGTCTAGTTTAGTTGAAAACGGAATTTCTCGTCTACAGAATATCTCGTCTAGCAATAAACTGTTACTTGTTTAACGCGAGGGAAATGAGACGCGCTAAGGAGCTGAGTTTTCTTAAAGTTGGTTAGGCCGACCGGGCGCCGCGCGTTGCATTAGTAAAGGCTATGAACTCCGGCCAAGCAATCTAGTCTGGCCCCGGGCGTCATAAAACGTCTCTCTGAATGCTTAACTAGAAAAAAATTTTCATGATAAATTCTATGAAGTAAATACGGGTAAAATTAAAAAGGAGCAAAAGAATAGCTACATTCGCTGCATTGTTCTCTAAAAGGTATTTTGAGGGCTGGGGCTTTAATTTGTCAGACTTGCATTGAATAGGCAATCGATTTACATACGATTTATTGTTTGAGGAGGCAGATGGCAATAGAAAAAAGAATCAACTTATAAAATTTACAAGTAAATTTCTTATAAAAAATAAATAAAAAAATTAATACTCTACTGATCTTAAGGCATACTGCAACCCTTTCAATAAGACATAAAAGTTTAGGTTTCGCATCACTCACAGGATATGCTATATTTAAAGAAAGATTAATAGAGGATAATAACAGCATCTTATATGCAATAATGAAATCTTAATTGATGTGCAAAGGTAATATAGTAATTATATAGCTATTTTTAGTTTCCCCAAGATAGAGCAGGTCACACGAATAACTAGACCGTGTAATAAAACTTCCTGTGTTAAGGGGAATCACACACGATGATAGCACGACGCAACAAACATCCGCCGGAGCAAAGTAGTCGGAACGAGCGATGTTCCGGCGCCTCGGCTCATCCTTCAACTAAATCAGACAATTGGTTTTGCAGTGAAATCGTCCCTGCTAACGTCACCTTGGCTTGATAATATATTCAACCTCCGTAGGGTTTCACTGAAGCACGGCCAGTGTTCTAATCGTTCAATTCGTAATTCACACATTTATTTGGGGTAATTTAAAATGTTAACACTAAGAGCGATTTAAACGCTCAAATCGAAATTTAAAAATAAATTCCGATTGTATTCCTATTTTATTGGTTTTAAAAAGATTATTATTAATCCAACCACTGTATTAAACAGTCAATTCAAAATTTGAATTTAAATTAGGAGACTACATGTATTTTTTTTTATAAAAGTTTGCAACGTGTATTAAGAAACCTGGGTTAAGGAAAACATATATTTACCGCCAGGCATACGATTATATGCAAAGCTTAGGTTAGACACCTTTTTGTTTATTTGTGCTGATTACACATTTTAATGTAGGTACACAATACACAGAGACAACTTAAATATTTCAGATTAAAATTATTTTTCTGTTAATATTCAAAAGTATTCTTTCAGTTAATGAGAATGCTGTCAATCAAATAATTTGAAACTCCGAAGAGATAGTACAATAGCAAGACGTATAACAAAAGATCAAAAATATACAGGGCTACGTATTTCTCAGAACGATTCCTTTAACTTACAGACTTTTCTTAACAAAAATATCAGCTGTCCAGTCAACTGTGAAGGGCTATTTTTTAATATTCACCTCGCTTGCGATTAAAAGTGCCTACTTCTCAATATTATATTTTGAAAGGCCTGATTGGGAGTCGGGCGCCGAGAGGAAATGCTTTCGACTCCTGAATAGATTCAGCATGAAAAGGAAATCGAAGGGTCGTTACGTACGCCCGCCTTTGAGCCTCATAAATTTACAAATGGATGCGTGATTGCTATATAGGCTTATTCATGTTTAGTCAAAGTCGAAGTCAAAATAGTTTAAGTTAGGCTCAATTAACTTCTTATAAACGTTAAATTAAAAAGAAACGAATTTCAGTCTTATTAGTTTTCAAGTGAATGCGTGATTCCTTATACAGTCTAATTGATGTTTAGTCAAATTCAGTTTTTTTTTTAAATATGGCTCAGTCAACATCTTAAGAACGTCAAATTCCTATCAGCGTCATATATTTTCAAATGGATGCGTGATTGCTCGTAAAGGCTTATTAATGTAATAACGCTTAGTAAAGCGCTTTCGGACTTCAATTCCAAACACTATTCAACACAATTCTTTTGCGTTTATAAGTGTATGTTTTGTTTTATTGTCTTTCTTCCAAAGTCTTAATTGTGGCTTCAAAAATATTCTACGATACCACTGATATTATTTAATTGCCGGAGAAATCTTAAATTTTTATTGGAACAAAAACAAACAATAGAAATGAAAAAAGCTTTTATTGAAATCGGATCATTATTATATTTATTGAATGATAACAATAAATACTTAAAAGACAATAAGTAAGATGCTTGATTTACAATTCTTTAAATACCGAGGACCCTCTCTCTCTCTTGTCTCTTCTCTCTTCTCTCTTGTGCGGCATTTATGAGAGCCGCTGGGATAACACCTATTTATCTTCTCAAGCGATGTTTGCAGGAGACATTTAGCACAATCCTTTTCTGTTCTCAAAGACTTGGCAGTTGTATATTATTCTTTTAATAATTTACAAGTAATAATTTTAGAAATACTGGAAGAAGTTTGATGTTGTTATTTAGGAATGTTCTGTAGTAAAATAGTTTACTAATAAATAAACGATAAGATGAATGAAACTGGAATGAAACCTATTTTCATAAACTACGTTACTTAATTGCAAGTTACTCACTCAACAACTCAACTCATTTTATCATCCTTCACGTTTTACCTTTGTATTAAAATTTTATTCTAATAATATAGATTTTAAGTGGTATGTCAAATTGACATAACTTTTTGTGGTGTCCTACAATTTTCTGTATGGTTACCATTTCAGCACTTGTTACATTTGTTGTCTTTTTTATGTGCTGAATAAATATAGGTATTTCTTTCTTTATATACTCTTCTTATAAAAGTTTATGTAATATAGTATTTAAATAGTTCTTATACCAGATGTAATGTAATAAAAGTTCTCGATAAGATGTAAACTAGATAATTGTAGCACCAAAAACGGCGCTTTCCTTCAATGGCATTGAAATTTCGTTATCTTTTGCAATTGGTATAGTTTATAGCTCAATTTAAGGTGAGCAAATTGCTTACTTGAGTCACGGAAGCATGAAATATACGAAAGGTTTTAGGTAATTGTTTAGTAACGTTCAATATTTATTACGCGCGAGAACTTGCGTTGTTCCATGGTGACCATGCCCGCTTTGTTTAATGGAGTTAGAGCACAAGGTCGATGTTTTGGGGTTAACTGTGTGAGAAAGTGTTAGCTTTTCATTGATGTTTTGCGTGTTTATGACTTTTTCTTTTATTGATACGCCATGAGTTTGTAAACACTATGGGTGTATTGCTGTTACTAATAGCTAGTAATGAAGTTATTTTACAATTTAGGCTATGAAACCTACTACCGCATTTTAATAAATATTTCATCACTGGTGTTATTGAAATTCTAATTAGTATATATGAGTCGGATGTAAACATTACTTTTGTATACCACAAGATGGCTCTTAAACATACTGCCAATTTATTTGGAAGTGGTCATCGCAGCTTATTGTCGCTTACAATCGTTAGCACGTTGCCGACGCTTTAGAAATCGTTTTACGCCTTTTTTGAAGAGCCCCATACTGTGTAATCTCCCTGGGAAATTGTCGCTAGAGAGCTTATTTCACGACCTAGAGGTATTGTACTATTTTATCCCGCCGTATCCAATCCTTTACAGTTAATCAGGAAGATTAAATGAGAGTACAACAAGGTTCCTACCAAGATCTAACAAACCCAAGCTAACTTCATCTGCAAGTGGTGCACCTGCCGACCAACGGACAAGGCTCTGGCGAACATAAAAGTCAATGGCCTTTTCACCTATTACATGGGACCAACAATATTACTAGCAAAATGTGGCGTTTAATAATCTTTTGCCTAACCCTTCGGGGAGAAAGGCGTGATATTATGAATGTATGTATGAGAGCACAATAAAACGCGTACAAAAATCCGTCAAATATATTTAATTTATTATAAGCAAAGATCAAACAGAATAAATGGACCAAAAGTCCTTAAGAGTAACGAAGTCTATTTACTTAACTGATACCATAAAATATATCATTCAATTGGAATTTTGAAATTAAAGCAAATACAGGATTGCATTTATGTGGAATCGTGGAAATGTGGTTTCAGACCGCCCCGCAATTTATTTGCTTCAGCGCAAATTGAGTTGAAGTGATTCGACTTCATTCGATTTGTTTATAGAAAGCTTTTCCTTTCATTCTACATGAAATCAAGTGGAAGGCTGATCAGGTTGAATAGAAGTTACCTAATGACTATAATGAGAGTATTCAGTACTGATAGAATAGATTTTTTATATCGTACACCAAAAAATTGTGATATAAGAGAACATTTACAAAAAAAGCGATACAATTGATTGATTGTTTTTAATGGTGATTTTCGTCATTATTTACTGAGATAACTACGGTTTTACTACGGGAGTAAGGTAAAAAGTAACTTTGCGCGGAGGTCTGCACTAGAGATCTCTAATATTGTGATAAATTGAATATAATTAGAAGTACCTACTATCCACGCGTCTTATAATAAAATAATGTAATTCTTTTCAAGACCAATCATCATTGCGTATTAACACTAGCGCCTCCTCCGCCTTTCTTTTTATTTTGGGTTCAAAAGTAGGTTGAAGATTCCACTGAATTAGGTGCTGCTACTTGGGACATTAGGGAACAGGCAAATAAAAACTTTTTTCTTTTAAAATTGTAAGTACCTTACGTTCATAAACATATAAAAATGGTCTTTATACTGTACTGAATTTTACTTGTTAACATTTATACAATATAGAATATTAATTACGGTGCTACCTTAGTCTTAGCTAAAAGATACTCGTTAGCAAAACGTGCAGCCGTTTTCAGAAGAAAATATTTACGGTCTTAATCCTAGCCAGCAAAATGTGTCCCGGCTTAGGCGTTAGTTGCGCCTTAATTGATTCTAGTTTTCATTAACAAGAGCTTTCGCGCGCTTACTCGGCGCTAGAACTGATTTAAGATAGCGGATTAGAGATAGATAACATTAAACTATTTAACTCTGTGCGCTACAGGAGAAGATTAACGCAAATCTCATTTAGAAATATGGGGATGTGACTCCCCTCCTTTTTTGATGTAGGTACAGAAACGTCGTGTAGCTAAATGTGAATAAATAAATAACCCAATGAATGATTTATTAATAGTCAACTATTATTCTATTTACCATAGGAAGATAAGGAAATACATTGTTAAATAAGCAGAATTAGTGCTCTGTATTTATTCATGTCATAAGCAGCCATATAATTTAAACGGTATTTTAGGGATTTAAAAAGTTCAAATCAAATCATTTATTGCATGTCACATTACAAAATAAATAAAATAAAATATACTTTATTGTGTTTAAAATCAACATGATCATTTAGATTCGTCAAATATTCAAACACAAAATGGAAATTAGCGGTACGATAATAAAAAAATAAAAGCAAATGGGTCCTTTGTCAGAATTTGTCAAGGTTTGTTAGTTTATCTGTCTGTTGTAGTTTTTCTCAAGATTTGTCAGTCTGTCGGTGACTCTTATAGGGGGATCTGTCAGTCAGCCTGTCGTGATTCTATAGGGGGGAGAGGATTGTCCGTCAGTCAATCTGTCAGTCTGTCGGTGACTCTAACGAGGCTTCGAAAAAGACAACGAGATTGAGAAGCATGCCGAAAAAAACTCATCTCGGCTTTTTTAAAATTATATCTTAAAATCTAATACAATTAATGAAATAAAATATTAACCGCTGTTGTTCTTAAAACTCCAATATCTAATATCTAAAGATCATATCTCATCTAATATCTTAAGAAAGAACAAGTTACTTAGATGATACAAATAGTAGGTCTACATGTGACTTACAGACTTCTCAACAAAATTATTTTCTAGTAAGTATTTTTTCAGGCTCACGAAATATAAACAGGTAATTCTATGCTAATATGTTCGATGATTGCCTTTCACCTTATGAACGAACACTTTTTCCCTGACATGTACCTAATAGTCATATAAAATTTATTGTAAAAAGCATAATAATAATGCATTAAAATTGCGTTATAATTATAGAACTTATATTTAAACTAATTAACAAACGCTAAGTATTTTAGATATAGGGAAGTGGAAGTAATAATAATTTTTATTGTTAATTACGTTAGCCTTCGCATATTTTCAAGTTATAGTTTATCATTGAACCAGGACAAAGAAAACTTGGTTCAACTATTCTAGACAATTATAACAACTCAAAAGTATTTCCACTCATCACATAAATACGTACGAATGCCTTGATATTTTGATAGCATACGTCACTTCCTTTCATGATAAACATAGTTATAAAGACTTCAATAACGATAAAAATTGGTAAGCATGAAGGCCGAGTATTTTTTTAGGTTAGAATGTAACAATTATAATATTATTTTGCTTCTCTGGCATGAATGGCCACGCCCACTATGCATACAAAACGTTATACCTTGTTTTGTAACGTAAGCAATTTGTATAAAATTTGTAATTTTTTATTATTTTGTTGCTAAATGCGTTACAAAGATATTTAACAGAATTTTTAAGGTATAACTAGGCATTTAACTTCTTTGTGTTGCATTTATGAGTGGGAGCTTAGTAAACCCAATTATAATGCGTTTTAATAGAAGAAGACAATTGAATGTTCGATTTTTATAATTAAAGGTCAGATAAAACTATACGCAAATAATTACGTACATACATATGGCTAGCCTAACGTAATGTAATATATTTATGCTATATGTTATATATTGGTTTAATAAATAAACAATAATAAACTTTTTAAAGAAATAATATCCTTTTTGTTATAAGCTATTTTACAATATCATTCCACATAATTATTAAGACACAGAACACAAGTACAAAAACTTCAGTAGTGTATTAAAATTATTGGAAGTTTCATATCTGCAGTCATCTAAAACTTTTAATAATTTTCTTTCATACATATCCATTACTCTCTCCATCATATCCTAGTATTATCCCGGTTGTTTTTGACTTAAGCTTAGGGCCCACGGTCTGCTCACTTGCCTTAATTTGGATAGTTTTGGCTTAATTTAGTTATTACATAGAACGACGGCCGTCTGACTTCCACAACCCAGAGGGAAACATTATTTAATGGTTAAATCATCTGTCAGTATGATTGAAGGCACTGACTTCCAAATATCGGCTGCATTTGATTTTCATGACAGCCGGTACTAACGGCTCCGTGTGCTTTCCGAGGCACGGCCCAAACGATAATTACGCACATAACTTCGAAAAATCATGCGCACCTATTTCCAGGGTTAGAACCCTAGACCCTCTGAATTTGAAGGCGATGGGGCTATCGCTGCTCCTATTACATCCCTTACTCTATTTTCTATATCCCTATGGTTGTTACGTGTATTGACACATAGTTTATATTGCACTGCTGTCAATTACATCACACGGAGCAGTCGTTAGACACATTTATTATAATGCACACGTACGACCATAAACATTACTATTTCACATTTGAGTAATTGTATCTTTGCTACTAGTTAATATGTTAACTAGAGTTTCATAACAATTTATAATGTAAAGTTAAATGATTTATAGCACAACATGTGTAACTTACATAAAACAACATATTTCTTTACATTATTACGCAAAGTGAGGCGTCAATAATATCCAAGCCTATTGTTTTAGTTTTATCTGGTAAGCAAATGAAACCCATTCTAGGTGATGTTAAGTGGAGATCTCAAGCAGTCAGTAAGAAAGAGCCTTAGGAACATGTCATGCTAGCCTAAAAGGTGTGTGCTTCCTTTTAAAGACTCCAGGTGACAGAAAGGCGTTAACACATTATAAAGAATTCAATACCGTATAACATCAAAATTTGAAAATGTTATCATTAAAAGCAGCTAACATAAGCTAAAGCTAACAAAAACATAAACCCCTCCGTTAATCCGCACGGGGATTAATGATCCGAATTCCTGTCAGTTTGGGTAGTGAGGAGAAACCCATGGTATTGCCTTTATAGTAGATAATCCATTCTAAAAGTATTTTATTTGGAATATTTTATTTTTAAAAAAACCAAACTCATTTGTAAGGATGTTTTATCAAAAGACCTTATTCTGTAAATTAAAATATTTTTGGACATAAATCAATATTAATTATATCAAGTAAATAGCATGCTACACGCTGTAATGCGTAATACATTGGAATGGTAAGCGATGCGCGGCGCCCGCAGCGCCTCGCTTAGTTAGACATTGACCTAGAATTCTCCTAGAATCCTAATTAGAATTTTGCAAGAGGAAACTCCGACCAACCAAGGGCCACGAAATGATTCTGCATAAACAGCTACAGTGATTAATAGCCCAGAACTCAGGCAAGTACATATTTATTAAAATCAACACTATAAATTACTTATAACTTGTAACTTTATTTGTTATCTAATAAGTTTTTAATATATTAGCTTTCAACCATTTACCCAAAGACGCAAAGACTTGAACAATTCGCCATAGATAACTTAATCTACAGAGGAAGATGACAAAGCGGTTGCGTTTGGTTACGTGTCACTTATCTACGCACATCTGGTTCTCGTTCTAATGATTCGTTACAAAAACACCAGTTTGAGTGCCAGTTTCATAATATACTTTTCTTTTTTAAAGTGTTGGTGCTTGTGAATAGTCGAAAGTGAAAGTGTCGCGAACGTTTTGTTCGATGCCTAGTCGCATTTCACAATAATGACATTTGCGTATGAATTGTGTCACATTCGTAACGAGCACCAAGTGATTTTCGCTTTCGTCGAGATTTGTGTTGTCTTAACTCTCAAACACGTGTTAAGATTAAATCAAACACGTTAATCACAAGTTGTCGATACCAATTATGTACGGTGACAGACGGAAGTATGCTGATCATTATCAAACTAGTTCCCATGGTTTTTTGATCGTAATAAATTATCTAAAGTGTTATTGGAAAACCGCATTGCACATCAATTTGAAAACACAACTTACCTTTTCATGCCTAAGATGGATAACATACCTGTCGTACATTACGCATACATACATTATTTCTACGAAGACATGAATATAAGATACTTTTTGTTATACTGAAAAAATCGGCGATACACATGGAGTAGCGAGCGAGCGCGTGTATAAAATACTTATCGTTTTATTGCCGCTGTTTGTCCTCGGCGGCTTACCAATAACTTCTAACAGAGTTGCAGCAATGTGTCATTGTGACATTCGTTCTTTTCTCTGTATGCAACAGTTATCTGTGTTAACTATGTGAAAGCATACAATATTGTTATTATTGGAATTGTGTAAGTGTCGTTTGTCATTTTGCTTTATATGTCTTGTTAAACTGTCAATTTATTTGCTGAAAGTTGCAGACTCATTTCACAGCAAAAAAAAATATATTGAAAGAAACTGAAATCTTACAGTTTTCCCAAAGCATTCAAAACTTAAAGCCTCGCAGATCCGTGAGACTAGATGCTTGGAAACGTTTACGGAGGTCAATCCCTGAATTGGTGACCGTTTGTGGCATAGAGTGCCATGTAGAGTAGCTTAAAAAATATAACAAAAAGAAAGGAAACGTAAAGAAATTGCGATAATTTGTTCAGATTTGGAATAGAAACCACAACCTCAGAAGCAGGCTGCAGGTATGCTGTTCTTCGCGCCATAGTGTCATAGTTACATTCGATTTAGTTTTGATACACATACGGTACATACATACAACAACGCCTGTTTCTCTGAAGGAATAGGCAAAGGCATATTATCAATTTTACATATACGATGTATTAATTTAACATATATTTTATTTGCATACCCATCCATATAAATTACGTTACTCCTAATGAGGTTGGCTGGAAGAGATCTATTATGGAGATAAGTTTTCCTTTGTATATTGAATGGTTTTGTGCAATAAATAGTTTAATAAATATAAAGTGTTGTTAACATCACGCATTACTGAAGTAACATGTTAACAAAACCAAAGACGCTCTACAGTGGTCACACTCTACTTGCTGGTAAAACTGCATGCCTCCACTATTAACCGGTTAATTGGATCTTGAATAACCAGCACATGCGTTCTTCTTCGAAATAATGCAACTTTTGTGTAATACTAATTGACTGTAATTGCTAGTGTGGAGTTAGGAAGGAATTTTTGTGCATTTTAATGCTTGACGTTAATATAACTTGATATTTCATAGCAGTGTGTACGGGTCATCATATCCTAGCATTATCTCGGTTGCCTTAGACTTAAGCTTAGGGCCCAGGGTCTGCTCCCTGGTTCATTCAGATTTGACTGAATTTCAGTTATTACGAGGAGCGACTGCCGTCTGACCTCCGTAACCCAGAGGGAAACATCATTCTATGGTTAAACCAGCTATCAGTCTGTTAGAAGGCACTGACTTCCTGATAACGACTGCCATAGATGTTGCCACTGGGCTATCGCCGCTTAGCAGTGTGTACGGTTGCTGCAAAGTAAATTAAAAGCTGATGACCGTTTTAATGTAGTCGTTGCTCAGATTTCACTGCCGCTATTCCCAGCGCCCGACTAGTCCCAGGGCGGGATTTTAACTATCTAGATCGTCTAAAAGTCGCCATCACGGACAATAAAACTTACAATGGCAAGAAAAAAGTATTAAAACAATTTAATTACTTTCAATTAGCTGGGTGTTATGTGTCAGTATTTACATAACAAACACATCGTTAACGAACCTCAAAATGT
This sequence comes from Musotima nitidalis, assembly GCA_949126915.1. NCBI lineage: Eukaryota > Metazoa > Arthropoda > Insecta > Lepidoptera > Crambidae > Musotima > Musotima nitidalis. Next base: position 6,476,998 of record OX421418.1, on the reverse strand, counting down.
TTACAGACCTATAATTCTAAATCAGTCAAGCCGTGTTGGATATAATTTAATAATAAAAACAATTTAATAATTGATTTATTTTAATAACTTAAAACATATTTGACATTATTGTTTGAAACTTCCCTTTAAGCATAGAGATTGAGAGCTTGTGTTGGGAAACTTCGCTTCTCCCATGACACACCAATTTTTAATCTACTGAACACAAAAAATAAAAAAGTGAAAAATAATAGTACAGAAGCAATAATAATAAATAATCTAAAAATATAAATCAAGTTATGAGATCAATAAATTTCAGTATTACAATTAATTTAATTACATTTTCAACAAAAGTGCGTGTTGCTGATTATGTTGTGTGTGTATGTGTAGTAAACTTGATGCTCTGTATGTTAATTGTCTTTATTGAATATTAATGCAAAGATTCAAAGTACCGATGCATAAACAAACAACCTCTCACTCTACCTACCTACATTCTCTTGTCCATGGTGGCTATTAAAACAAAACACGACACCAGCGAATCACCTTCAGTTTCCAAATTTAGCAAAATAATTAACTTAGCTCGGTGAACATTTTTACTGCCTTCTAAGTAGTTTATTAAACAAGCGACGACGTAAGACGCTGCAATGTCGGACACAAATATTTTTCTACACATCATTTACATTTGTAAATCATGGTAGGTAAATCTAAAACGGTCTTTAGTTTGTCCTATAATATTACGTCAACACTTCTAAGAATCTCCTAACTAAGTAACACAAATTTTATGTATTTAAATAGCTGTTTGTTATTTTTTTTTAATACCGACATTTCTATTACTTTGCTGTGGTTTGTGGTTCTTTTAGATTTTTAGTTTACTTTTAAGCTTTCGCTAGCGCCGCTCACGACCTACCTACCTTACATACGTGATCGTCGCCAAAAGTGCAAAAAAGCCTATATCCATTTCTAAGATCATATTCATAACAACTATCTAGGCTAGAGATAAAGAGAATAATTTTACTTTCGGTCTAACATTAAATATAAATAGAATTACATTTCAATAAACGTATGGAAAACTAACGGAAGATAAAAAGAGTAACAGTACACGTTTACCAGCTCAAAACAAATATACGACGTCATCACTTCAGAAAACAGTTTGTAACTCTATAGTAGAAGTACACAAGCCAACGCGTAATTTCATCGCGATAAGGTTTCGACCTCCTTCGCCGGTTGGGAACGTCTGAGGCTGGCTTTTCACTACGGGATATAATGTAATTTATATTACATCTCTGGATATAAGTTGTTATAGTTCAACATTTAATAACTTTTGAATGGAACCGTATATATCCCAAGCTCCAAATATTTTTCCGAACGACTGAATGTCTTTTTTTTGTCTATCAACATCTTTGGAGCACAAGCCAACCTCACCTGCAAGTAATGCTCTTGCCGAAAAACGGACAACAGACGAGGCGTTGTCCTTGGCTTTTGTAGCTTTCGAGTTATAAATTATTTTCAATGTTGGAGAACTTTTGACGTGAACTACCCAAACATATTAAAAAATAAGCAAAATATACATTAGATGTTTTTGCATAATCCAAATGAAACTTTATTTCTGTGTATCTCCGTGTAACATATATTACATCCCGTAGTGAGAAGCCAGCTTGAGGCCCGATTCTATCTTGTCAATGTGAAGTCTGCCACTGGATTCAGTCTCGTCTGGAAGATTCAATTATGTCTGCGAGGGATTTTTATTTAGCTCCACAGATGCTATGAGATTCTGAGATGTCTGCCTTGCCAGTTGCTTTATTGGGAAACTATTTTTGCTCTTTCAATCGATATTTTTACATCGTTTGTTATAAACTGTATATTTCAGACACAATTGTTTGTGCTTTTTCAAAGCCAATATTTTAAACTGTCCGAAGATCAATTTTCAGTTAAGCCTACTTACTGATGCAGAATAAAATAAAATTTGAATGTATTTTTGTTCGAAGATTGAAAAAAAATCTATATGAATCCGTTTTCATCCAAAATGACAGTTGCAAATTTGGCACCAAGTTCAAACCTTACCGTTAAACTACAGTCGTTCAGCACTAAAAAAGTATTCTTTTAAAGCGGAAAAGTTTAAAATTCTATTGTTTCCTAATTCTTGGCAGTAATGTGCCACCTTACAGATTAGTCATTAGAGTCACTATTAATTTTTTTGAAGTATCCTTACTCACTGACCTTTATTTACAACCATTCGTCATTCTAAAAATTGTGGGTGTACATTTCTGTACCATAAAGTACGAGTATAATGGGTCACAAAAGTGACCTAGCGTATAACGGGCGAAACATCATTTCGCTTTAGTTTATACAAATGCGCGACTTTATTATAAGAACAAAAAGTGTGCCGCATCAACTTTGGCGCGGCTGTTGAAAAAGTTGCACCTCAGAGTATAAAAACAGAACTATTATAATGACGTGAGCTAAAAAGGCATTTGCTGTGGAAATGGAACACAGTGTTTTGTTTACTATTCGAATTCGAAACGGAAACCTTCAAGTTTTGAAAAACGATGTGAATGATGTTACCTATACAGGGATCCTACAAGATTCTACAAGATCTTAAGCCAACCTCACCTGCAAGTGGTGCACCTGCCGATCAACGGACGAGGCTCTGGCAAATATAAAACTTACGGGTAAGCGGTGATAAACTCGCCACCTATATCGAGGGAGCAACAACGTGAATTTTGCAAAATATGGGGGGGGGGGTATAATATGCCTCTGGGAAATAGTATAAATATAGTTTTATTCAACTTTATATTAATTACTTATTATTCCAGTAATTATTTTATAGAAGTTAGAACAATTAACAAGATAATAAATCAACGAGTAAAGCTGGTAAATTACTAGTTACCTGTACTTATAATGGATTTATATTTCACATATTAATGCAAGCACGTTTATTCATGAAACAGCACTTCGTGACTCATGTGGGATCACTTCCAACTCTAAACTTATTGTAAATTATGTTTATAGCTTCTAATAGTTTACCTTGATGCTGAATAGCTAAATCATTAACCCAGTACATTGTATCTCTTGCCTTCCCTTTCACATTTCTGTATTTTTCCTTATCAAGTAATTTTTTTAAAACTTTTTTTACATAGACACTATATTAGCCAAATCGTTTTTATATTTTATTATTATTATTTATTATTATATGTAAAAATAGAGTTTATTAAGTAGGTAGAAGCGGATTGATTGTCTGTGGCTTGATTGCTGTTTCTAAAAACAATAAAGTCTATATTATCATATTTGAAAATCGATATAATAGTTAAATATCTATCTGTCCTTAATATTAGTTTTCATCAAATTTATTTCCTTGTATTTAACGTAGTATTTTCAGTGTCAGAAATTCTGTTAAAAATGTGATTAAGAACACTGACTGACCACACTGTATTGCGTTTATAAAATTTAATTGTAAGACCAAAAAGGATATACACTTGGCAAATAGAGATTTTTTAATCTATTTAACCTATTTAGGTTCTATATATATCGAATATTATGCGCGACACCATAAAACATACATGTCTAGAAAAGTTATTCAAACTGTTTTTGATAGAACGACATACTTCAGGAGTTTGTTCCGACAATTAGCTATCAGACAAATCTCCCGGGATTTATGAAGTTCCTCTAACAAGTATTTACAAGTCAATTCTGATAGTATGTAATCGGTGGCTCCAGAGCTCATGTTGATGCGGCGATTCAAAGTCAAAGTCGTTTACTCTTCATCAATAGAGTTCTTATAAAAAACAAAACTTTCCATTCGCCTTTTTCCATACCCTGGGCCGACACATTGTGTGGTCGAATTCTTTCGAGATGCGCTACCACAGTGTTACTATATTTATATTGCATTGGGGTGCAAAGGGGATTCCCTGATCACTAAAGACCAAAAGGGGGTGAGATCACCAAGACCTTAGAGACCAAGCCCACATCACTTGCAAGTGGTGCACCTGCCGATCAACGGACGAGGCTCTGGCGAATATGAATGTTTCCGATAAGCGGTAATAGGCTCGGCACCTATTAAGTGGGACTAAAAAAGCATACAATATGCCTCTGCCTACCCTTTCTGGAAAACAGGTACAAAACAATTATGTTCTTTACTCCCTAATTAAAACGGCAAAAAATATTGTTACGGTAAATAGGATTCTTGTCGCCGAGCATTATATTCTCATTAGTGTTTTCTATAAACACCTGGATTTAGTATGGAGGGTAACGTGGTCCTGCTTAGAAACATTTTCATAGAATCAGAACATTTATTCTACATATTACTTTTTTTTTACATTTACTTTTATTTATTGCCGTCTAAAACCACTTGTAATTGAAATTTAAGACTTACACACGACTTAATGTACGTCGATAAGTAAAGTGGAAAATTATCTAATATTTCATGCTAAAATAAGATATTGTTTTACATTATTTTTTCAATTGATTCTTTTGTAGGTAAAAATTAAATTAGAATTTAAATTGTACTGTGTTTTTATACATAAATCGATACTCTTACCATTCCATTACCATACATCTAGCTAGTAAATACCAAAAATAAATACTCATATATCAGAGAAATTTTACAAGGCAATAATTCAGCCCAAGAAAATCTTGACTTTTCGTTAAAAAAAACCGTAACTAACACGCTATTCAAACTATAATAGAAGTAAAAGAAATATTCCTACTTGGCAATGTTTCAGAGTATTTGCATAAAATATTCTTAGCATTATTAAAGCATAAATCGTTCAATGCTATAAAAAGTCGCATTGAGGTAAAATTTGTCAGCATACGGGAGCAAATATAAAAACCCGACATTACAGTTGGGGTATATGTAAGGAAAATATTATTAAAACGAAGAAAGAGGCCTCGTATACCTGCAGGCGAGAGGGGGAGCCCTTCCCCTCCAGCCGTCGACTCGCGAAGGGCCCGGACTTGCCGAACAACATTAATTTATGAACGCCAGACGAAACGGTGAGTATGCGCTTTCTTTGATTGTTGAATGTTCCTGTGATTTTATGTCACATTTTCCTTGTTCGTTTTTATTATTCTTTCCGTAATTTGATGCCTCGGATAAGGATTTGTTTGTATTTTCGCTGTATATTACAAATTATGGCGACGTGAAATAATTGCGTTGTCTATTGGATGTTACAAGAGACAGATTCAGTATGTCATAAGTAACAGGCATTATATTGTCTAAAATATGCAAAATTTTAGTATCAGTCCCTAATCTATTAGTTTCTCATCGGTTGTATTTTTTTTCTTTTAAATAATAACCAGTGTCAAGTAAAAGATATATTTATATTATATAAATCACAGTTAGTGAGAATGAGTGGTGATAAATGGAAAATGAGATGCCCTCTCCCTAAGCCCCTTGAGTCCTCAGTAAAGATGTGGGAATATACTAAGATCTCACATGGACTTCTTGAGAGAATTTGAAAAGTGATGTTGCACTGTTTTGTTTCACAAACACTTAACGGTTAATAATCCATCGATATTACACATTTCTTTTCGAAATATCACAAATTTTAGAAAATAAAACAAAACTGCAAACATGACGCTGCACTTTCCCGCCAAGATGTCTTGTATTTTCTTTGTAAGATAAGTGTTGATTACTTATGTCAATAAAAGTCTATAATAGACTTGACAAAAACCTTAAAGTGTTGCCATTAAACAAACACAAAGTATATTTCAGAAATGGCTTTTAGATAAATGTTTTTATTTACTAAGTGAATACTTTGAATTGTAAGTTTGTTAGCGTACATTACATTTTTGCGTACCAGCTACTGGTGAAATATCATATGTTCTGTGAAACAAAATATCTTTTTCCAACTCGTACGAGTATATGCAAGAATACAGTTAATTAGTGTCATCATGAAAGAGAACCAGTCTAATATAGAACTGACTACAATACCGATGCGATACAACTTGAAACCACATATTCTTGAAAGAGGTAAAAAAAACTAAAGCACTATTCTGTTTGACATAATTTCTTATAACTCCACTGAATGTAAATCTGAGTGCGTAAATAGTGTTTTTATTGTCCTAACTGTCTAAGTAAACGGGATGGATATGAAAGCATATATGAAAAATGTCAAAGCGAAATACTATATTAGCAAAGCGTCAAAGTCATGCTTCCTTTATCGTGCAGTACTGAGAAAGCAATAAACATTATATACCAACGTACAAAATGCTACATATCCATGCTACCATCTCTTTGTAAATATTTTTATACATTTGAGTTTATACTTTCAAAACCTTCGCTTAGAAGTCCATATGGAAAAGAGAATATAATATTTTCGTTACATATTCCTAAGAATTAGGTTTCGTGGAATAATGATGTTAGAAACGAAAGTATGCTTCTTATTTTGAATTTAATAACACAAATAATTCGGTAAAAGGGTAGTAGGCGTACGCGGCGTACTGTTTGGTGAAATGTTCATGTTTTGGTTACGCAAATTTGATGACGACCTTACATACCTACATTCACGCCTGTTTTCCCGAAAGGGTAGACAGAAGCTTATTCTATGCCCACACGTCGCCAATTATATAGTTGGTCCTACGAAATAGGTGGCGAGCCTTTTGCCGCTTACCGGGCACTGTTCTGTTCGCCAGAGCCTCGTTCGTTGATAGGCAGGTGCACTACTTGCAGGTGAGGCTGGCTTGGGCTCCTCAGGTCTTGGTAGGATCCCTATACACCCACTATATATGACAACCTTAAACTAAATAATTCATTATAAAGAGGTCTCTCCATATCACATGATAAAATATGAGTTTTCTTTTATTTCACTATAAATAATGCAAATGACTTTAGTTTATTTAATTCAAATCTAGTTATTCATTACTTATTGTGACTCAGTCAAAAATTTTACTCTTTTTTTAATTAGGAATTTTCTTCTTTATTGTTTAGTGATTTCAGAAATTTTTACCTATCATTGTGATGACATTGAGCTAAATGTTGCTATAATTAAGTCCATAATGTTGTAAACAAAAAATGTTTATAATATAAATAAGTCAATACATGATAATTGTAAGTTATAAGCGTGTAAAAGAACAAAACAGTTATTAAAGGAAGGTCTTAAATTAGAACTATTTCTATGTAATGCTGAGTAGACAGCCGGGTATGAGCGCAGGCGGCGAAGCGATCGGAACGTGATCAGAAAGAAGGATTTATTCACAATATTATTTCAATTTCCAATAAAAACACCACTAGTAATAGCCGGAACGTAATAGCACTTTATCCTGTCAGCCATATTAAGTCAACTGCAGGACGTTTGTCTCCCCAATAGTTAATTATATAGGGGATATTTGCCCATAATCCCTGGACAGGCGGGTTGGTAATCGCAAAATCAGCCAGTGCGCAGGATGACACTTCTGCCCATCATCCGGTTCGATTTCTCTTCGTCGACTCTTACGACTCCCCTTGAGATGAGAGGGGATTGCACTAATCTAGGCCGGTTCCGAGTTTCCTACGCTTTTGAGGATTGTAGGCATTTGATGGAAAGTTTAATGTAGTCGGTTTACATAGTGAATGATTGAAGTAGATTGAAATAAATGTAAAAAAGCAATAATATTTTTGTACACATACATTTGTAGCTGTTTTTAGAGTAAATAGAAAGGTTATGTAATGTCTTTTGGAGAATAAAATTCCTGTACTGCTTACATTAGACTATCCTACAAATGTTTATATGATAATAATTTAAATTCACTTCCTTAAATATTTTGAAAGTAAAACGAATTCCTTGTTTCTCGTTATAGCTTTTGAATAAAACTTTTTTGTACAAATTTTCTTTATGCCGTAATGATGCAAAATTTTGCTAATTAAGATAAAATTTTCCTTTAAAACAAAGAAAGCGTACAATGTTTCGGTACATTCGCCCCAGGCTTACGTTTTTTATCTTGATTTCTTCGCAATTTTAGGGGTCTTTAGGTAAATGGTCTCATTGTGCCTCTAAATTGATGCTTGAAAGCGAAAAATTTTACGTAAATGGTGAAAATATACTCTTACATGGCTCAAACGTAGCACTGAAGGGCTTATCATCCGATTGCCCAATGATCTAGTGAAGGAATCGGAACGCCTGTGAATGCAGGCGGCTCAAGTTGAATAGACCAGTTACACAGTAGACTTCTTCTAACTATAATTATATAGATGATAACACATGGCATCCTTACGTTTGACGATTTGCAGTCATATATAGCGAGCCTTTTAAGGAAGACCTGAATAATGATTGAACATCTCACAGCTCTCTTAAACAGGCCGACATTTGTAAGTTCTAATATTGAGAGGCAATGCATTCCACTGTCTAACTGCATGAACACAAAAGGAATAGGAGAAGAAATCGGAATTGTGCCTGGGGAATTCAAGAAGATAAAGCACATTTGATGATTTGACGCGTTCCTGAAGGTAGGAAGGGAAAGAAGGGTTAAATAAGGAGTTAAACAACAAAAACAGGATACGGAAATCTCTAAGACGACGTATTGCAAGCTAATTATGCGTCTTGCGAAAGGTAGACACGGGATCGTAGTTTCTTAAGCCAAATACGAAACGAATATTCGCATTTTGCAAACGCTCAAGTCTACTAAGAAACTCCTCGGTAACATGCAGAAAGCACACATCAGCATAGTCTTAGATGGGAAAAACAAGTGACTGTACAAGCTAAATCTTAAGAGCCTTTTTTTTTTTTATTATTGTCTGTAAAAAAATGCTGCTTACGCACTGTCTCCCGGCCAAAAGGGGGAGACCGGGAGGGGGTGGGGGGCTCACTGCGGCAGACGCGACCACCGCAGTCCTACCCACTAAAAAACTTCAGACGACGCCCACCGCTGTTGAAAAGGGGCGAGGTACCAGTGCCTGGGTTTGTAGCTTCTGGTACCCCGCCCGCAAATCTTCCTATAAGTTCCTTGCAAACATTTAAAACAATGCAAATACACTTTACGGCTCATTTTATTTACTTGCGTACTCCAGATCAGGACAGTTAGATGTCATTAAACAGTAATGACTAATCTGTATTTTATTAAAAAGTTGACATACTAAAATGAAATAAAACAGAATATTTCACAAGTTACGGAACCCAAAATGTATGAGACCCTACACATACCTACTTGGTTTTCATATTTTTCTGGGATTGCTCGTGGGCTAGAGTGTTATGTTACACATGCACAGGCATTATAATAAAGACTTAATTTATCTGAATAATTTTATAACTTTTCTACGAAGAAGACTATTTTGTATGCAGAAATATTCACTTATTAGCTAAGTCCGTACTTGTATTTACTGTTTAAAAGATAACACTTTTCAAACTAATTTTAAAATGTTATTTTAAATTAAATATGCTATTTATAATTCAAAATTGCATCTGTGAAAATGTGTTTCAGTTAAAATATAAGGCAGACCACATTTTGTCACGTAATGAAAGTATCCATATGTTTTATAACTAAAATTGCGTTTCGGAATTCAGTGATATACATCACTGATTTCCATGAAAGATCTTGACTTGTGAAGGTTTCCTGTTTTTCAAACGAAGAAAGTTACTAACAAAGAAATAAACAAAAGAAAAAGAGACGTTAAGGAAACAGTCATATTTCTTTTCAATCGCGAACATGTTTCATATGAAACTCTAGAGGCCGAGAATTCATTTCTACGCCTTGTCACTCAGCCTTATAGCCCGAGATAGATTTAGACGTAGCAAGTAGTCGATGGGCGACGTGGTCAGCGGTATCTCGGTCCCTAATTTCCCTCGGGAACCCCGCGTCCGTCTGTGGACAAATCGAACTGTGTACATACGCGTCATGTGACAAGCACTCCACTCCGTATCAGATTACTTTCATAAACAACATTAGTGACCACTACATTATAGTCCGCCAGTATTTTGTCATTTGGGTGGAAATTGTTATGTGTGCTGAATGGAGACTAGAAGGAAATCAGTGGCGTATGGGTAAAAACAGTAACGAATGATCTGGGTAATAAGGGTTCGTTTTTTTATTCAGACATATGGAGCCCTTAAAGTCTAAAATCATATTCTTATGATTGCAAGCGTTCGTCGTGTGGACCATATGTTCACAATGAGGGCCCATAGTCTTGAGAGCCACTAAGCGGTTTTCAGCATAAGAATAAATGTGGTACTAATTTGGTTTATACATTTGTTACTTTATTAACTTTACTGACATATCATAAGTATAGTTACAAGGAAAATGTAGTTTCGTTATAGTGAAAAACTCAATTTGCCATTGCTTGACAAAAAAATCCCGAGCGAGCATTCTTTGAACATGAAAGGGGAGAAAATTTTTGCTTTAGTTAAGGAAAGTTCTTTGTAATGTTATATTTTTATTTAGAACGCGCAGAGAAATGTCGGTCGCTTATTATACTCAGTTGCTTCCTTTGAAGTAAGTAGGTACTTGTACCAGGTTAATGTATCTTGGTGAAATTTCAGCTGTAATACAGTACTACTGTTTTGGTGATAGAAAGTAAAAGGCCAATGGTAATAAACCAGTGTAAAACCAATTAACACTTAATCCTAGTGTGTATTCAAATTTACAATAGACTAGCCTGGATGTAGTGTAAATTTAAATAAAGATTATGATCTAAAATTTGATAGAACAAATTTAAATTTCGTTCTTACATCCCCAAATCCTCCAAAATCCTCAAACCGAAGGGTTAGTATTAAAAATTTACAGTCGGGGTTCGACTGGGAACACGTGTCGTGCTTAGCCGTTTAATCTGCCATCAACGGCGACTCTCAAAGGATTTAATTTCCTGTCTGCGAAATGAAAATCGATTAGTTTCATTTCCGCGGCCGACGGGCGTCGATAGTTTCCGATGTTCTGCTCCCAAATTGAATAAGACACGCCCGTTAATCTAAGTGGGTCGGCAGGTTGGTTTTGTTCAGAGCCTAGCTTCGCCCAGGGTCCTTTTATGCAAATCACATTTGTGAAAACATCGTTTGGAGACATTTTTGGTATCCACAAAATGATTAGGAACAATCGATGCCAAAGCGAACAGATTATTCGATTTTGTGGTCGAGCGATTAACGCGTTTCCCGTAGATTTCGTTTTTGTAATCTGGGTAGGTACTGTGCTATTTATATTTTTATAATTCAAACTAATATTATCATTACAAAACTAACTCTGTCTGTACGTCTATTATTCTCTTTAACGCTTAATCAATATGGCCAATTTAGATAAATTTTGACCTTTAGGAACTTTTTATTTTTATGCCGAAAAAGCGGCTGCGATTGGGATATAATTATGATGTAGGTCACGTGCAGAGACTGGAATAAAATAATTTTAGATTTATTTATAGGCACTCAGTCAGTCAGAGAGAGTCAGTGCTTATTGGCAGATGCAGGTGTGTGGCATGCTATTGTTATACATTTAGAGCCATCCAACAGGTCATCTATCTTGTATCAACCGTGACTAACGATATATTACCTTCTGAAAAGAGCTCGATATTAAGTTCTACACAACAATCCTGCTTGGGGTCTATCGTAATAAACAATTTGCAGTTCACACATAGCCCGGATCGCGTTAATAGTATTATTAAGACAGTGTTCCTAAATTGGTAATAAAACAATAACTCCCCCCCGCTTTACTACCCATATTTAACTTTAAACATGGCTGAGTCAGAAAATATTCAGTTTATGAGTCGTAAACAAATGCAGTTAATTTTGACGCCATAAAAATATACCACACGGCCTAGCAATGTTTTCTATATTTATTAATTTAAATAATGCTCTTTTTTAAATCAATAAAGATGCTGTCTTTGTTTCTATATTACATAGATATAAATATTTTTATTTAGTTTCACTAATTTACACAAACAATATTGCACAAATGTTGAGTTGGATTATAAAACATATATGATCTAAAAAAAACGATTTGAAATCGAAATTTCAATTGTTATGTCAACACTTGACATAACAATTGAAATTTAGTATATATTATTATTTGATAAAACATAATCGTTATTCGATATGTCAGGCCAAGTTTGTGATAATATATAAAAATAGCAATAAAAAAAACGACATGTCGAAATATATACGACATTTATTTCAATAAATGGTAGGTCAAACGTCTGCAGACTATCAGAAACTTTTGATGCTATCTTATGCAGTTGAACCTTGTTGTTTCGAAACAGTAACGTATATAGAGTTTACCTACGGGTAAAGAGATGAACGCTTTTGTCTATCGATATTAGCTTCAAAGCTCACGCCGGAAATTAACTATCATGCTTCAAAAACACAGTCATGTTGTATGATCTTTTCAATCTATATGCAATATGAAAATACCGACGAGTGAGGAATGAAGTAACTGAATGTTTTGTCTTGTTTAAAGTTTTACTTTGACAATCAGTTTTGACATAACTTTCGGAATACGTGTTAAAAGTTGATATCGTTATTACTTTCTAGGCTTATTATTGGCCCTAGCCCCAGCCCAAACTGAGCTGTGGAGCAGAGGCTCTAGCTCTAGCCCTAACTGAGCTGTGGAGCAGAGGCCCTAGCACCAGCCTTAACTGAGCTGTGGAGCAGAGGCCCTAGCTCCAGCCCTAACTGAGCCGTGAGCAGAGGCCCTAGCCCCAGCCCTAACTGAGCCTCTAGCCAAGGCCCCAGCCCTAACTGAGTACTGGCCTCTACTCACGAACCAAGAGGACAAGGATTCAAATAATACACCACCAGGCGGACCTAGTGCGGATTGACGTGAATCAAAACATTCAAATAACGTTTACATACACATTATTTTAAAGAGTAATCATCATAACACTCTGATTCCTTTACAAATCAAACTTCTAATATTGTAACAGTAATTTACTTACCAAACAATAAAGAGCTCCGCCAACGAAGTCCTGCTGTAACAAACAAATGGAAAACTTTTAATTAAAATCCTTCGTTTCAAACTTTATGATTGTTCTTAATAATGAATCGAGGTGGTCTCTTGTCTGCCTTTTAGGCTTCCGGAGACGCCGCTGTATAATTAGGTAGAAGACTTTGGTGCTTGAGGGCTTAAGTTCTTTTCACACGATACCAGGCGATTGTATTATACGCGGTGACTGTGTCCTTATTTGGACTTGAATAAATAGAATGTAAAAATGTCTGTAATAATATTAGAGGGGCATGAAACGTCCATTATTGAAACCGCCATGAGAGGCGCTTGTTACCATGCGTACTCCACAAAATGGTGCGTTCGTATTTTGTAATTATAGCCTCGACTGCTTAACCTGAGGCAGTCACATTAAATTAAAACCTACTAGTGCACATTTAGTACATACTTATCTATAATATATTTCAAGAACAGCCATAAAACGTTCTGGTACATATTCGCATAGTGTGTAGGCAATTTCAGGAGCATCTTTTGACGACCGTTTTGGCGTGGTGGCGAGTTTGCACCCGCACTCCGCTCTAGAGGTCGTGGGTTTGATTCCCACACAGAACAAATCTTTGTGTGCATAGACATGAATATTTTTTCTGGTCTGGGTATGTATTATTAAAATATAGAAGTATTTATGTATATTTATCACTTATTTCGTATTCATAACACAAGTTCTTAATGATACTTTTCTTGGAACTAAAAATTGTAGTAGTCAAGAAAAAAAAATCTTAAAATAACACTTCTTCAATTTAAGTTGTACTCACAACATGAAAAAGGTAGAAATGAATTCTTTATATCTGTAATACCGACCCTTTCGAAAACTCGGCATCAACTTTCTTCTTTTCAGTTCATAATTGGATATACACGACGATTACGAGCTTACGTTAAGAGTTTTCTTTTAAAAGGTCGTAGCAGATTTATCTGCTGTTAAGTTTTGGAAAATCTCGTCTCACCCGTTAAAAGGATCTCCGCCCTATGAAAGTAAAGCTGCTCCTTTATTGGTTTATCCATTAATCACTTTAGAACAGATTATGTAGAAATTTTCATAGACAGCCTCTAAAACGCTCTTAACAGCGCGATAAGATTTAGTGATAACAAATGACTTCAGGATCGAGGCTCGCCGAGATTAATTAATTGTATATTTAACAACGAGTGAAAATATTTTAGGCTTTATGAAATATCACTATAAATTTTCATATTATATATCACTAGCTGGTGTCCGCGACTTCGTCTGCGCAGGTTTAATACTTCACTCGATATATTTCTACATTAAAGCTTATGTGCTTTTCTTATGTATACTTATGTGATTGTAAAGTTTCATTACAATCCATTCAATAGTTATTCTTATCAACGTAAATTTGTAAACGAATAAAAAACATTTACACAAATTTTCGCGTGTATAATATAAGTCAAATTATAAATTTGTTTGAATTAGTTATTAATTTAATTATTTATTATATAAAAGTTACAATACAGAAAGATAAACTTAATGTGTGTATTGTATATGTGGCTTTATGTAAATTTATTTGGGAATAAAATCTTTACCTCAAAGTAAATTTAACTTCTAAAAGCCTTTCTATATGACCATTATACAAGCAAAAACTATTTTAAAATTAAATTACGTTGCAAACAGAACTAAAGCAATTAGTCTGCAGCTATGGTGCTATTGATATTGGAAAGGCAAGACAAATATATGCAGAGAATCTGAGTACCACTGGTTATTACAAGCTTAATTAAATATTGTAATATTTGATAGGAGTTACATACTGTATGGATAATGATCATTTCAGTCACGTGAAGTCCACTGCTATAGGCTTCACCACTAGATTTCCCCTTTGATCGATCTTGAACCAATGCCCACCGTCTTATCCCTTTTATTTTCGGAATATCATCTAATGATCTTCTCCCGCTGTGGGTGGAGCAGGAGGGTGTGTCAGACTTTTACTAACTAAAAACCATCCATGTTCCTTCTTGTGCCTGCAACGTCCGGAGGCCGCAGTAACCCTTTCGGACAGTCCCGCAGCCTTACTGACCGTCTTACCCCTGCTTTGACCAGATTACAGTCCATCAAGTACTATTACAATCCATCAAGTATTATTATAGTATCAGCCTTTTAACGTCTTACTACTGAGCACGGGCTTCTTAAATACTCAATTTTAAATAATTTATTGCATTCCATAGTGTCACAATAAATGGTGACATAAATAATATGGTATCAATTACGGACCCTGTCGGGCACAACATAGTTCAGGAGGAGAGAGGAGGGAACTTAACCTCTTACTAGTTTAGTGTTATATTATCTGTGCTCTCATAAATCAGGATAAGAAAGTATGAATATCATTGATCAAATAATTGTGTATTATTTACTAATCTACTACTATGTACTGCTTTGTAATTTAATATATGTATATGTAATTGAATATACTTGGTTCTGCTAAATACCTCCTCGACGCTTGATAGATTGCTAAGGTAACAGCCTCTCTCTCGAGGTCCTACAGCTACTTAAGGGCATGGCCTCTCTCAGTGTCTTTTACCGGAACTACTATGGTGAGTGTTTTAAGGAGCTTTTCGATCTTATCCCGCCCTCTCCTTTGGTCTTCCGAACAAGACGTGCTGGGCTTAGAAACCATCCGCATACTGTGCAGACTATTAGCACTCGAAACAAAAAAATTGGGAAGTCGTTCCTTTGCAATACCATTAAGCTCTGAAATTCGCTCCCGGCTCATGTGTTTCCTAGTTCTTTTAATCCCAGGTCTTTGAAGTGAGGTATTTAAGCAGGCCGTCATGTGTGGGTGCGATCTGCTTGTTCCACGGTATGAAGCCTCTTATATTTTTTGCGCTGCATCGTCTGCTTACATTCAAGCAGGGTGCAAAGAGCCGATCAACGAACGAGGCTCTGGCGAACAAAACAGTGCCCTATAAGCGGCTATAGGCTCGCCACCTATTACGTGGGACCAACTCTATAATTGGCGAAGTGTGGGCGTATTAATATGCCTTTGCCTACCCCTTCGGGAAAACAGGTGTGAATGTATGTATGTAGTCATTATTACGTGTCATATTAAAAAAAACAGTTATTTGTTTTTCTATGTTAACGAGTTTCTTTAATGTATTTTCCATGTCTACATTTTAACTCTGCCAGTAATGCGAAGAAAATGCCAACGAATTGCCCCCAACTATAAATAGTACGGGAATTATTGTAATTACCATATGACAAGAACGATTTTCCAGTCTTTCAATGTATATTCTGAAACTCAATTATCACGTCAGTTTGAAATCAGTTAGTGTATACTTACTCAGTTTTATAAGTCGTATAATTACTTAAAGCAGTAAGTATAAGTAGGCTATTTAAGTTTAAAAGGTTGCGCTACTTAGTAGGAAAATAACTTATAATTTAGGCGTTTTGTGTGGTACGTACGCTTAACCACTTTACACTCCGTAATTATATAATTATATACTATGTACATGAAAAAAATACTATGTTGTCATATAAAATAGCTATTTTAAAGTTAGTTCATGAAAAATGAGCTCATGTTCAAAATAACATTATTAGTAAGCTTTTGCCATATGTCACATATGTGTACGGTGGTCCGCTTATGTTGTAAGCCGCCGTTCGCCCCTCGTACAATAAGAGGAAGGAAGGATAAGATGTGCTGTACCAGGGGATACCCCGTCCGACAGTAGGAGATGTAGAGAGAGGAATGAGATCCAACACAAACGGTTGAAATCTATTTATTGCTGATAATTTTTAGGTTCATTTATTAATTACATGTTATGTACACATACAAAGGTATCAAGAAGTGTAAAGTCTGTGTAAAGTGTCGACGCTGCACGTAGATGTTGCAACTAGGCCGAGTCGCCGCTGACCACGCTGACGCCAAGTCCAACGTACAAGATAGACTTGTACACCGTGATTTATGTTTTTGCAGCCCTTTTTATTAATAAGCCACAATAACTTTTGGTAGCCGATGCTTTCCAAACAACTTATTAAACACTAGCTTCTGTCCGCGGTTCTACCGTTTTGACATAAAGCTTAAAGCGTCGTAATATTTTTTATTTTTAGCGTAAGAATATAAATATGAAATTATAGATATACACATAAGATGATCCCAAGTACCTTTAATGTTATCTAAATTGTTTTAGCGGTTTTATATTGCCGAGGTAACTTACAGACTACTTTAACATTTGTATTCATAGTATGGAAGTTTATAAAAAAATAAACTGGATTTGCCTGTTTGTTATAACCGAATATTTTGGACTGACTAACAGCTTCAATATTAGGTTAATTACACACAAGCTATTTTATGTTGTGAATAGCACACACAACATTTTCTGTGAATAATAGAACAAAAAGCGGAATCCACAATATCAATCTTCGTAGTCGTAAAGATAATTATGTGCTAGGCGATTACTATTATTTTGAAAATTAATTAATTTGAGACATCGGTAATATTCATTTTTTTACCATACTACGGCGAAGTAAAAAGGTGGGTAATGATTTTGACCGATATATATTATTTACCTACATTCATATTGATGCATATTTGTTACTTGGTCTAAGAAAAAAATATATGAAAGCATCGACTGAAACTCGACACAGTACCAAACATTATCTGAGCACCAGACAGTCATTGATTGGCTAATTTACTGGGGTCACAATCAAGTGAATTTCCGGTTGTATATTGTTATAAAATGCAAAGCTTCCACTTAATAGTGGATTACATCATCGAAGACGGTCAGAAAGGTCACGGAGAGAGTTTGTGTCGCAACCTGAGTAACCCTACATTCTTGGCCAGTGTATCTTAACTTTACAGCTATTGACTTGCCTGACGTCAATTGTTGTTAACGCATCTTTGTATGACTTCAATCTAAGCTTAAATTGGTTCAGTTAGGGATTACGTATCGTTTTATGTCTGTTTGACGACTTTCTCAATTATTGCATGACTAGCTACCACAACCAAAGCTGTACTTTACCAATAAAAATAATGAGAGAAAACTTATGAGTTCAGTACCAATTGCATGACTAGAGAAGCCTAAAGGCAGCTCTTTAAGTTTTCTAAATGTAACAGCCGTGTAATAAAAACTTAAAACTTATTGTGCACATGTCTTCTTTTACTAAAAACTGATTACAAGAAGAATAAAAAGTCGTTAGTCGCAGAATGCACCATTCCAAAAATATTCACGATAAAAATTAGAACCTTAAATTTTAATAATTAGTTTGACTTGATTAAAATAACTAAACTAGGCTCTCAGAATATTTTTAGAATAAGCTAAATTTTGCTGGTTAATAGAGTTAATCGTAA
Organism: Musotima nitidalis; assembly: GCA_949126915.1. NCBI lineage: Eukaryota > Metazoa > Arthropoda > Insecta > Lepidoptera > Crambidae > Musotima > Musotima nitidalis. The sequence goes on along the minus strand of OX421418.1, from coordinate 6,458,846 downwards.
AACATTCATACATATGAACTTTTGGACAAACCCGATCAATCATAGGACTAAACGATTCGTAATAAAAATAATATACCTACATTCTGTAACTTGTACTAGTTTCATACAAAAGTAGTCTAACTAAGTATTTAAGTATTTTCCCGTTAGTATTTAATTGTTAGATAAAAGCATTTAAAAACCTCCTCTTTTACAGTCGGTTAAAAACCAAAGAACATAACAAAATTTCTCAGTTATTACTCTCCAAGTAACATTGAGGTGCTCCGTTTCAAATACCAACCTTGTAAATCACATTGTATTATTATTTATACCGTTTAGCATCGATTAGAAAGGGTTATTTGACTAAAGTGTAATCTGTCACTCGACATACAATGACGTTTGGTCCATTGTTGTTTAGTTTTGATAAGATAGTGCTGAGTGGACGCGAAGCAATATTTAGTTAATTTATTAGTGCTATTTATCAATCTGTTAACGCATAAAAGTTAAATTGATTTATTGCGACAGAGAAAATTATAATTGTTGCCTGTTGAACCTGGAAGGCGCCTGCCTGCAAGAAGCATTTTTAGAAATGAATTTTGGATAGTCCCAGATTGGGCTACATAAAGAGTGAAAGAGCGTCGTTCTAATATTCTTAAGTTCTGATCAAGGCTTTAAATTCCAATGTAGGTGTGATAAAATGTGTTGTCTTGTCCACGCCCAATTCCTTCCCATTCAAGGTCCTGCTTGTAATAGTAAGCGCGTAAGTATTAAGTTTGCTGCTGTTTCTATATGCCTGTGTGTCCCTTGTTGCAAAAAGTAATTTATCTATATATCTATCAAGTTAAGTGAAGCATTTCTCATTTACCTTTTACTTTTTGTTCAGCCGTACTCTGTAACCTACGGATATAACCTTTAACACGTTTTATATCTCCAAACTTCTAAAGTTTAAAAAACCCAAGAGGTTTACATGAATCATAGTATTATATAAATATACGGCGAATACGAACCTTATGTCACGACTTTTATTTAATAAGAATAACTAATTTTAAAGCACGAGAGTCTGATTGTCTCAACTAAAAAGGCCTATAGTCTATACAGTCACCGAAAGGTATTTAATAACTTTAACTGAACGAATCTCAAGTTAATTAAACGTGTTTCATCTAATGATATCGAGATGACTTACCAAAGTTGGCAAGTAATTATTTGAATAAGTACAGTAAAAGTTGCTAAAGACGGGACCCAAAGAAATTACATTTGATTTTGTCCTGAAACTGAGGACTCGTTTAGCATAATACAAGGTGAGATGGAAGCAAAGTTGGTATCCTCGCGCCGCTTGGTCACTCGGAAAGTTATGACGTAACTTGTTTATGTAGAAAACTCATTTTCTCTAAGAAATTCAACACCATAGTCGAAGTTAACTTGTAATCTTCAGCGCTTGTTGATGTTCGTTACTAGTTGTAAAGCTATGTTAGTTAGTAGTTCGTGATTTGAGCGATGATTGATTTCCTTTTAAGATTTTACTAAGGTTGTTTTTATACGCCGAGTTGTTCTAAAAATAATAAACTAACGTGCAATATCTATGTACTGAGATATGTTGATATTGACTAACGACTTGGAGTTAAGATCGGTATATTCTTACGTATTCGTATACAAGAAAAAAGATCCGTGAAATCAAATGTGTAGCTTTCTATTGTTAAAAAAAATCTTATCACCCTAAGGCTGATGAGTACCGCATATAGTATAGAAGCACAGAAGGGCTAGTTTTGAAATGCCACACGAACGGTCACTTATACAAGAACTGTCCTCTGTTAAAAAAACACTGCATAACATCGGAGATCGTTTCCGACCTCCTTGTACCGCGGAGCTACCAATACTTATCTCGGATTACCTAAAGCTTAATTAAAGGCACAATGGATATCACCAAATCTATCTGATGTTCACATAATTGCAGATTTCGTTATATGTTCTCTGTGCAGACGTAATGTAAAGTGACTGCTTCAATCGGTTCCGTATTATGGCTTCCTAATATAACATTACACATTGGAAGAGGTCACGACTTATAAATAACTATACGCTAACTGAAAAGTAGTTACTTAACTTTGATGGGCGACGTCCGGGCGAATGGTAAATATGTTTACCTTAGCAAAGGTCAACCGTAATTTTTTTGTAGGTAAAAATATCAAACAGTTGTATAGACTTTTGTTATGTTTAAAATGTGTTTTATTAAGATGCTAATAATAATATTTATCGTACGGATAGAGAAAAAAACTGATTCAATTCTTGAAGCGTAATTCGGCCCAAAGGTTGTGGGTTCCATTATGACACAGATCAAACATTGGTGTGCTTGATAATGAGTTTAAGTATGTTTTTACAAAAAAAATACTTCATCCGTTGCTATTATTAAGTTCTGCTTAGATGGTTCTGGATGATGATATATACTGTATCCAACAAACCTTAATGTGTAAAAATAATTAGCAATTTTCGTAGTTTAACTTCTTCTTTTTTCTATATACTATGCGCTATGTCATCTCCTTCTAACCCACAAATACAATAATATCGCTCTAATTCATGGTGTCTCTAGAAAATGTACTCTGGTTTTTCACAACTGAGGCGTAATAGAAGGGTTTTAAGACATAAAAAATACGTGTTTTATGGTCTTCTCCGGAGACAATTAAGTTAGATATTATAAAAAAGCAAGTGTGCAATTGCCATAAAGGTGTTACGTTCAGAATACCTTAAATTATAATATATTATATGAATTGTTCAAGTCAATAGGAAAACTTTATCGAGGGCACTTTAAAGTGTTCAGCTCAATTATTGGACAATGAGCAACCAATTTTTACATTCAATGCTTTATTGTCGAAGTGATTCATTAAAACTTGTGATTCAGTTTCAAAAGGCGGAATTGAATGGAGCACCGGGACTCTCCGTCTCTTACTCCAGAAATGTTAATGAGAATTTCTTATCTCATTGCTTTAGAAACAGCGGACTGCCGCTCTCTGGTGTCAATTTATTTCAGCGCCCGTCTTCAACACGTTAGGCGTCTTCTTCAGAAATAGATAACACATATCGATCCAAAATTGGCTACCTGCGATAGACAAAACAATTCTTTTTTTAAATAAAGCTTCTTAATAACCAATCCTTGGATTGCAACTGTAGTCTTTGGTCTTTCAAGCGGGGTGTGAAACGACATGTATGTCATGAGTGGGTGCGCTTGTGACCGTACTTGTTACACGGTACGGAATGCTTCTACTTTTCTGGACTGCATCGACTGCTTTCCATCAAGCAGGATATAGTTTAGATAAAAACTTTAGATGCTATTGAAGCCAGAGCTATCTAACACTGGTATCTTACAATCTCGGATTGCGGATAAGATAATAAATTTGGGCGTTATTTGTCTACTCGGTTAAAATTATAAGATAATGTGATGAAGTTTAGCCGTTTGGAAGTTTAGATGGCGTTGCAGATTGGAGTTATTACCTGGCTGGCGAGCGGCGGACGGACCGCGCTAATGTTGAAACTCCAAGATTTATGCCGGCCAGATGCTGACAACAGGCGATATGACAAATTACTTCTGTGCGTGAGTTTAAATTTTCACAATTCCACTTACAATTTTGATTTTATAAGTTTTTGAAGTGGTCTTCAGTCCGTCTGTGCTTTTATTTTTTTAAATTAAACTTTACCTCAAAAGGGCGCTGCAGGATTATCAATGCTACTGTATCTGATACAACAGCATTGCGATGATGTATTGCACTTTTGATAAGTAACATGAAATATTACTAATAATTTATAATAAGGCACTTTGTTTAAATTTTTTGTTATTTCTGTGATAATGAAAAATTATTATTATTATTATTAGTCCAAATTCTACGCGGTCGTGAAAGACGTGCTGAATCGGAATCCGCTCGAGATGTAACTGTTACTCCGATGCTAACCACGATCCTCAGCCATGAGGGATAGAGAAAGAGTGTGTGATAGTGTCTAATTTTGTTTATGTGTTGTATTAGTTAGTCCCTCACACCTTGGTATGTGAGAGGAGGCTCGTGCTCAGTAGTGGGACGTTTATGGGCTGAGATGATGAAGCCACGTAAATACGTTAATTATCAACACAATAATAATTAACGTATAAATAGCGTCCTGTGGTACACTGTATGAAATGTTTCAGACTATTGATTACTCTATTTGCATATCTTAATTAAGTTTACAAATATCACTAGCAATTACCGTTTAGATTTTCCTAAGTTAGTTTTCCTTATATCAAACTTAAGCCTTATAACGTTTCACTAATGGGTTTGGGGCCTCTTTTTACTAATAAATTTGGATATTTTGAAGACCTTCAAAGAATATCTATGCTGTAAGCAATGTAAAAAGTTTTTAGGTGTTAAATAAAAATCCAAAATCTAACGGTCCAAACAATGTTAAAAAGTGTCGGTCTGTTTCTGACATAATAATATGAGAAAACATTGGTATAATGTTTGATATATCACACGATCTGAGCCCACGGCTGCAATCACGTCACTTTCAATGACGTGACATGACCCCACGAGTTCGGGACTTGATATTTTTTATCGATGTTGTTCTGTATTTGTCTTACTGGTTTTATCAAAACAGATTGAATATGCTTATTGGTTTATAATAACACGCAACATACTAAGGTGTCAGTCATTGCCTTAAAAGCATTTAAGCCAGAAACGTTTTTATGAGAATAAGTTTGGAAGCTAGGTTAGGTTAGGTTAAACCGACGACTGGTCCCCACCTTGTCGTGGTGTTTTTTTTAAATTATAAAATTATTATATTTATTAACATTTATCACACCTCAGTTCTTCGTGAGAAAATAATAAATTGAGCAAGGTGCACCTGCTAAACAACGGATGAGGCTCTAGCGAAAGGTAGGCATGACCAACAATGTAAATGTGGGCGTATAATATGCCTCTGCCTACCCCTTCGGGCAAACAGGCGTATAACTTGCCTGGCATTTTTAGCACAAGTTCATGTTTATTGCGCTAGATTGCCAAATGTACAAAAAATATTATGATTTTTTATAAAATGAGAAAATGATTAATTAAGTATTTTAATCTAGCCGGCCACGTGTAAAGGTAAAAGTTGAGACACAATCAACTTGCATTATGCACCGAGGAATACTTGAAGTTGGAATTAGATGTACTTCAATCTTAGCTCGGTCTCACTTTAGACTGTGCAATCAAAACTTACTTTAATTATTTAAGTTTTTATGGAATGAACATTCTAAACTGAAAGTAGGAAATGAAATATGTTTTACGAATTTAAAAATATTACATCACGATGTTCCGATTATGGTTGGTAGATCTGTAAAATGTAATTTATTTCGTTTTAATAATAGGTCATGATATTATCAGCCTATTTCTTAGATAAAAAGTAGCATGAATTACTATTAATAACGGCGCCTATCCATACTTCCATTATAGTATTATAAATGCGAAAGTAACTCCGTCTGTCTGGTTTGCTTCTACACTAAAACCACTGAAACAATTTAAATAAAATTGAGTACACAGATAGTCTAGAACCTGAGAAAGGACATAGGCTACTTTTTTAAGAAAAAAAATTCAATTCAATTCAATTCATTTATTGCCATCTAAGTGTACATAATGGTCTTAAAACGTTGTAAGGGGCTGAAATTGGTAATAAAATTTTGTATAGAAAGTCTTCATTTTTGATTTTCTGTGATTGATGATTTTCTTTGATATAGTTATCTGCGTAAATATTATATTTAAAGTTACTTAAGCAAGATGCGCGATATAAACAAATTTTACGCAAACAAAGTCGCGAGCGAACCATTAGTCTACCAATGAAAATCCTTTCGACAACGGAAGACCCAAAAAATTTATTTTAGTTGTTAGTAATATGTTCATTATAGTTATGAAACTTTTACGTTTGTGTCAGATTCATATATTTTCTAGCCACCAACTCATATATAAAGAATACTAACCGAAAACGATCGAAGGAGTGTTTAATGGTCGACCACCAGCTAGATGGTCTGACGATGTAGCCAAAGCAGCGGGGAAGACCTGAAGAAGGAAATCCCCACACCGATGGAAGTGGCGCAACATCGAGGAGACTATATCCAGCAATAGGTGAATACGAGTTGAAAAAAGTAATAGTAAAAATTAATGCATTATCCATCACTGTAAGTACTACTATTTCTATATACGGTACAGTTTTTATTGCTCCAAATAAGACTATTACAAAATATGGTGGCATACCGATATGGCTCGTAATATATAGTCGATGCAGGAAACGCGAGGTTCTCGAGTGGATCGATAAAACGTGATGCGAGGAAGAAAGCGGACAAACCTGTCGTGTCGTATGTACGAATGATCACTCGTGGGGCTAGGGCTGTGAAAACCACAAAACGTATAAGTAAAATCAAAAATCACGTATTTGAATGAGTATTTCAATACGTAAATATGTACTGAAAAAAAAAGTTAAATTATCTAGCTTCAATATTACAATTTTCATAATAATTTCAAGCCATATACGTCCTGCTACTGAGAACGGGCCTCTCACGAACCAAAGTGCACGAGCACTAAACTGCACAACACAGGTAATTAACTGTTTTTTTAAGGGACCTACGGTACACTTATGCATTTTGTGGGAAGTTCCTACGCATTTATTTTTGGTTAAAAGCATCCTATTAATTATTTCTTCTTATATTATATGTGATTTTTTTAGATTTTGAATATGACATTTTAAATTAAATCTTTCTTATTCTAATTTTTTTATAATTTACTTACCTTAAGCGTGAAACGAACTTTCTGATTACAATGGTAGGGTATTTTTAAAGGCAAATATTCTAATATCTCTCTCTATACTCTTAAATATTCACGTATCTGTATCAATTGTAGTTCATGCCACAAAAACTGAATTTTAAATGATCTTTCAAATTAATTTGATGCTGGTCCGCGTGAAATTTGATGACATGGCGCATCTTGTTTAAGTAACTTACAATCTTTTTTTGACATTAAAAAGTGGCCTTTGTCCTTCCTTAGTCTTTTGAATATGTGTGTTCCAAATTTCATTTTAATTGGCGGGAAAGCGAGACAGGTAGAGTTACTTTTGCATTTACAATATTAAAATGGATTAGCTGCCAACCCTAAGTCAGAGGAGAGAGTTAAGTTACATGCTTGTGATTATGAATAATTTGTTTTATTTTAAGGTCGAATAAAATGGTTTGTGAACTAGATTCATTAATCTTTATTATTTTGACAGGACGGTGGCTAAGTAATAGAGTACGGTAATAACTCATCGTTGGGTGTCAAATTAGTCAATTTGGAACAATTTTACGGTTCATCAGTTGTCAGATTTTAATATAGTAATAATTTAACTAGTTCTCAAATGATGAATGTGATTGTCGTTGGTGTATAGGTACCTAGTTTTGATATAGTTAAATTTAGCAACTGATATTTTTTTAAATCTTAGAATTAAAAACAGTAGCTCCTTTCGCGAGCTTATCCGAAAGGTAAAAATTTATAAAAGATATGCCACTGGAATCTTACGTTATATGTAACAGCGGAAACAGCATATTTTTACGATATAGTATGTAAAACTCTTCTAATCCGTCTAGCGATTTTAGGATGTACACAATTTTCTTCAAATTTACTTCACTTACAATTACACTTACAATTTTCTTCGAACTATTGGGCCGATTGTGATGAAATTTCATGTGAAGAATACAAAAATCTTATTTTGTTCTCTAATAGTAATACTTATATCTGTGGATCGTGACCACCATGGGCATGTCGTCAAGGTTTCATTTATGTTGATCTCCAAGTGATTTTCTGAGTGGAAACCCAAGCCCTTTCAACACAGTTTTTAAAGAAGTTTGTAGACTGCATGGTATCGCTTCCTGTGCACTAGGTGTCAAGATATTTATTTCCTGTAGTGTATGATTTAAAAGTCTCATCTTTCACTTTTTGAAGTTCATTTGGTCTCCAAAAGCAACTCCTTCGTTGCATACTAATAATACTTACTCCGAGGCTAAAGGCGCTGAATGCTGAAATACGGGACTAACATTTAGTTCGGCAGCAGATGCTACAATTTGTAATCTATATCATTAGTAGGCTTCCAGTTGTACTTCTTCATTTTAAAAACTTTTAATAAATGATAATAATAATATTAATTATATACAAAATTATAGGATCTTAATACCAAGAACATACATTGACGACCGATATGGCGTGGAGGTCAGTATACCGGCACTTCACTCGAGAGGTCGTGGGTTCGATTCCCACACAGGACAAATCTTTGTGTACATGAACATGAATATTTGTTCTGGTCTGGGTGTTCTCCTATGTATCTTAAGTATGTATTTACAAAAAAAAAAAGTATTTATGTATGTTTATCCGTTATTTAGTATCCATAACACAAGTTCTTAATGATACTTATCTTGGAACTAAATAATTGGTGTGATTGTAAGAGAATATTTATTTATTTATATTTATTTATACAGTTCTTGGTTTTAAGTTACTTCTCCGATAGTTCAACACTAGTCTCATCCCCCATCAACTCTATTCCAGCTCCTGCCAGCCGAACCTAGATTGTCGCCCCTTATTATCTCATATAATAAGTTAATAGAAAATGAATTACAGCTAAATCTCCACATGAGATTTCATATGTTTAGTGTGATATAACAAGAGGTTTTAGTTCCTGTCTTTGTGACATAACGTTGCACGCATGAAGGTGTGGTTAGACATGATATATAGTTTGTCATTATGTTGTGGACGCTAGTATAACAGCATGAAGTCCTAAAGTCGTGGGCTCAAGTCCCTTAGGGAAGGTTGATAGAACATTTCACACTACTGAACTGAACACTGTACTAAAAGCTTCAAACTAAGAAAAGCTTGTAATATGGCTACTAAATAATGAATAAAAATACCTAAACATTTCTTTTAAAAACTTACATATATAGAAAACATGAAACTAACTTATAATAAATAGTTTTTATGCATACTGTTAATATAAGTAATGTGTGTTCTATGTGGGAATCGAACCCACGACTTTAAGAAGTAAAATGTAGATAAATACATCAGCGCCATACTGGTTTCATTGTTTTTTGTAAAGGCATTACTACCAAATAGAATACATAGAACATTACGTAAATATTTATTTATTTTATAGCATGTGTTTTGTGTATTAAAACGCAATAAAAACCAGTTAAGCATTTCAACATGTTTTAAAGGGATAACTAATATCATAATAATCACTGCGCATGGCATGATGCAACATTATTACGATAAAACGTAACCACGTTCATTGTTATTTCATATCTATTATAAAAGCAATAAGTATCTAACTCATATAATTAATGTGTTGCATCGATTATAAATTAGGTTTGTAGCACATGAGAATAAATTAGCCGATATGCGCACGCGCATTAGACGCGCGTTGATCTCTTTTCCTAGAGTGATATATCGATATCATACGCTTATATTAGTAATAGATTATGTTTAATAATGAAAATATTGCATTTTTTTAAACAGGAAACTACAATTTTAAATGAGAGAATTTAATTAGACTCAAATAAATTGATTAATTTTTATGTCAAGAAGTAATATTTTTTATAATTTTACATAAAACATTGTATGCGATTAACATTTTTTGGCCCCTGTGCATTTTTTTAACTTTTTTGAAAATAGTTAATTTTCTCATCGATTTTAAATTAGGTTTGTGGCACATAAGCATAAATTAGCCGAATGCACATAAGTATGCGCACGCGCATTTGAAGCGCGTTGAACTCTTTTTCAAGAGCTAACGATATATCAATATCGCGCTGCGTAACACCATGTTATAAAGAAGTGAAGCTATCCAAAATAGATATTACTAACATTAACTTATTTTGGGATTAAACTACAATGTCAGTTTTTTTAAATGCTTAAATTTTTGAATTAATTTCGTAATTAAATGCATTTATTAATTATAAAGTTTGTTTTTTAGTTTGTATGCGTTTTTGCATAGGCTACATTTTCCGTACAGACAGTTTGAAGACAAATAGAGCCAAAAAACTATTTGTGAGTTGACTTCATTTTGCATAACAACGTGGAATTAACTGCATAAATGGAGATGTTGTGACAGGGGCTTACATCAATAATATAATTAAGTTTATATTGCAGATTATTTTGGAATCGAAAAATTTTGATTTATTGTTCAATGTGGTGCATAAAACATAACCTAAGCAATAAATATAGTTATTGTAAAATATCGATTATAAATTTGGCTTATGGCGCATGAGAATAAATCAGCCGAACGCACACGAGAATGCGCGCGCGCATTTGAAGCGCGTTGAACTCTTTTCCAAGAGCCCGTGTTGTATTGATATCACGCTGCGTAATGTGGTTTACCATTTTGGAATTCGCTGCGCAAACGCAGATATCGTGATATAGGATTATGTAATTGTGTACTTCTCTTTATATAAACAAATATAATTTAAGTATGCGTTGGTAATGTCAAAATAAGAGCATTTCATTAAATGCACAAGGGAGTAACACAAAAATATTTTTTAGAAATTTTGTTTGTACAGACAGGTGAATAATTCCCGTAAAAGCTGAGTTGTTTTGACGGGGCTTATACTGCCAAATAGCTGATGTTATAACATGTACCTTGGATTCTAAGTGAAGTTTATGCCGATGATGTCATGTGTAACTGCTAGTAAAGAATAAAATACATATGTGGCTTTTTAAAATATCTGCAAAGACATTATTTTTACAAGGATACTTAAGAGAATGAATATTTTATGAAATATTCATACAGTGGTGTTTAAGCTTTATTTAAATTTAAATATGATAAAGTAACCAATCAGCGAATGGCCATTACACTATCCTGTGAAAATAATTTCTTATGTGGTCTTATTGCAAAATCTAATAAATCATAGTAGAATAAAACCGATGATCTGTTCAAGATGGCGGGTAGTCCGTAAATGCAGGTAGCTCGAGATTTCTCGACGAGGAAAACTAATAGAGAGGGTGTGTTGCAATGGACTTCTTATGGCTAAGGTGGTGATTATGATGATAATATATACTTTCTATCAATTCTGTGTGCCTGTTTTGGGTAATTTCCGAATAAGTTGGACCGATTTTAAGTAACTGATGTTATAAGAAATGATTGGTGGTGTTCGACCAGCAAATCTTATACTGTGCCTACAGAGGGCCCAAAACTGCATCCTAAGGGTTCTGTCTGCTGTACCCTTGAATTTTAAAATATCTTGAAATTTCAACTATCATTGAGGAAGCTATACGTTGCTCAGCGAGCTACAAATAAAGATTGGCCATTCAACCAAATCGTTAATCCCACGCACTCTTATCAGTGAATACAGTTGAAAGACTCACGGCGTGCTGCCTAATTATCTGGGCAGTGGTCCCGACTTACCATAACATAATACCTCTTACAAATATATCTGATTATAGTCTGGGACGACTGACAGCAAAAAAAGAAGACAGAAAAAAAAGTAACTTCGGTTACTTTTATTTCAATAGATAACAAAGAATGAATAAATAACAATTCAAACGAATAAAATCGCGGGGGGCAACTAGTTACTAAAATAATTATTTAAATATTGCTGGTTATTACATATTACGATATGCCTGCAGATGCAATATTTTTCATAAGAGTTTCTTAAGAAAATGATATTTAATTAAATATTTATAAAGCTTCAAGCTATTTATTAAGTTATTCAAATTTAATGGTGATAAATCTACTAGTTACTAGCTGTAATGCGTATTAACCATCCTGTGAAAAACATTTATTATTTGGTCTTATTGCACAAAATATTGTAAATTATAAAACATTCATGAGGGCGCAACTTCTTATTTTCCTATTCCATCGAGTCGAGTCTAATTACCACGAGGCAGTAAATAATAAAATAAAATATTTAATATTCAATAGAAAACAATTTAAGAAAAATTCTGGCTACTTGTAGCATCTGCGCAGCACCTTATTCAAAACATCAGTTGCCAGCTTTTTTTCCAGTATTTTTTTCTAAAATGCCGAAATGGGTATAAATTATGAGCATAGAGTATATTGCTTAAAACGGTACTATTTTTAAGCAGAAAATCTTGCACTTCAATTGTAATAAACAATCGAATTAATTTAATTAATTATTGAAAAAAAACGATGACTTTTTATGTGTATATACTATCTCAATAAATAAGTATTTTTTCAAACAATTACACCAATTATTTAGTTTCTAAATATGTATCATTAAGAACTTGTGTTTTGGATACTAAATCACGGATAAACATACTTAAATACTTGTTTTTGTAAATACATACTTTATATAGGTAATACCCAGACCAGAACAAATATTTATATTCATAAACACAAAGATTTGTCCTGAGTAGGAATCGAACCCACGATCTCAGGATCGAAATGCAGATATACTGACCACCACGCCATATCGGACGTCATGATAGATTCTACTTATGTGATTGTTTATGTCACGGTTTTAATAGCAAAAATTTTAATTGTCATACTTATATTTTTCTAACGCATTAATATCCATCATTAATTGTGACTGTTATTGGCATGAAACTGTGCTAATGTATGTGCATCCTAAAAAAAATTGGCAAAAAAACCTTTTAATGTCTTTTAAGACTGCAAGATTCCCAAGAATTACAACGTCACCGTACAATGAACTCTTCGCCAGCAGAGCGAGTGATCTAGATCAATACGGTGACGATAGCCGGGTACACTATGGCGCTAACTATTGGGCAATTGCGCAACAGTCATTTGCATCAGCGGCGACAGGCGCGACGTTGTATAACTTATAGCTCCATCATTAGATAGATAGATGGTTCTATTTCTGCTAAGAGCTCCGTGGTTGTAGAAAGCGATCACAAAGTTTTGCATAGTTTATAAATAGAATAGCGACCGTGTAGTATGCTATGGTGTTAACTACATGAGAATTGCACCAGACGTCAAATAACAGTAAAATAACTTATTGCTCTTTAATGTGGTTTTATAGTGATGCGTTCCGTCCGCGCGGGTGGTAAGCGAGGCCCGCTAGCAAACATAAAACGATCAAGCGTGTTGGTTAAACTATGAAACGGCTCAAGAGATTAAAGTAAGTGACCCCCAACGCTTTCCTTCCGCGCTGACGAAAGCGTCAATGTAAAATCACGCTTAATTCGTAGCTACGAGGTTGTTTTCAGCGATATATACATACAAAGACATACGCCAGTTTCCTCGAAAGGGAAAACAGATGGATATTAAACGCCCACATTTCGCTAATAATATTTTCGGTCACACGTAATAAGAGGCGAGCCTATTGGCCCTTACGTGGTTATTTTATTATCAGAACTGCACCACTTGCAAATGAGGTTGGTTTGGCGTCCTAAGATTTTTGGTAGGATGCCTAAACACCTATACCCAGGTCTATAGGGATCACTAAAGTAGGAAGAGTTCACAGTGGTTAGTTTTAAAATCGCCGATTGTTTGTAGCAATTGAATTCTCACATAGCTCCGCTACTACGTAACATTTAGGACCTTACTTATAAACGCTATGTAAGCACTATTTTAAAATAATCACATGGCAAAATTTACAAATTACTTAACGAGTAATAACTACTTGCAGTGCATATTACAAATATGTAGAGCTGGCAGTTTTTATCTTTTTACAAAAATGGAAAACCTCTTTGATTTTTATCTGGAACAAAAAAGTTCTATAATTATATAGAACTTCTTGGTTCAATTAAAATACTAAAAATTTAGTAGATTACTACTACGTACTTGAATGATTTAGATAAAGCGACTTTTTTGGAACCAATAAATTTGAATTGAGTTTATAATAAAATTATATGGTACTGGCTCTAAAAAGACTGAATATTGTGATTAGTATAAGAAGTATTTTATAGCCAACTTTTTAGTGCTTGTGCATTTTTGGAGTCCTTTTTTGTTCAAAGCGAATTTTATAATATAACTAGCTTAGTTTTAAAAGGCAATATTTTTACATAAAAGATAAGTAAGTACCTAGTAGGCTGATAAATTAACAAATTTTCATATTAAAAATAGAGTAGCAGCATACGCTGCGGGACTGTCCGAAAGGGTTACCGCGGCTTCCGGACGTAGCAGGCATAAGAAGGAACATGGATGGTTTTTAGTCAGTAAAAGTCTGACACACCCTTCCGCTCCACCCACAGCGGGAGAAAGTCATTAGATGATTTTCCATCCGAAAAAAAAGAAAAGAAAAGAGTAGCAACATACATTGTCATCAAATTGCAGTTTGTGTATTTTAATGCAATACCTTCAATGTAATATCTTCAAAGTTCGAAATTTGTTTTTTATGGGGGACAAAAGAGGGTTGATCTTTGCTTACACACCTTTTAAAGCATTTTGTGTAATCGTCACCGATGAAAATTTTTAAATCAAAAACTACGATATCAATATTCTGGCCTACATTTCTATCTGACAATTCTGTTAAAACACAACTAGAAAATTTAAAAATAATACAATATAGTTACATATTTAACTGTAGAATTCGTTTGAAATCAAACAAGTTAATTCAGACACAAAGTTGTACATTTTCTTATCTGATAAACTAAGAGTCGAGCATTAATTCGAACAATGACAACCTATCTTGATTATATAATTTTAACTGTATTATGTAAAGCATTGTTTAAAGATAAAACATCTAGGTTAGTTTTTTGGTAAGAGGAACAAGTTAATTTCCTTAGTTAATTAATCAATCTTACATTTCGTGTCATAAGTAAAATATCTTAATTGTGCTGTAATATAATACATTTCAAGCAGCAAAAGTGAATGCCTAGTTATGCACTATGAAATTCTCTTTGGGCGTATGTGTTCTTAGCTCCTATAGTTTAGGAATCAGGATTTCTGAAGATTTTTATGAGTGTTTGCGCATTTTAACGGTCCTATGATATGAAGCGCTCTTTCAGACTGCATCGACTTCTTACCAGCAGGTAGTACCTATGTGATAATTACGACAAATATTATGTTACTTACGTTCTGCCTGTTACTCAGAAGCTTCAATTAATTTTTGAGTGATGGTATCTGAAACAGATAAAAACATATATTTGTAAACATGTCTTGATGTCTTATAATATTAATCCTTTTCATATTATAAATATGAAGCTTTGGCTAATATTATACAATTTTAAAAGCTGGTGAAAACAGTGTCATTCTGTACTTGTTGCCCAATCGTAAAATTTGATTGATCATATGCTATGCTAAATTAAGTCGCGGCAAATTAAACAAACAAACGGTATATACATGAAAAATACGAAATACACAAAACAGCAGCGGTCAAAGCAAGCTGACAGTTCACATCTTAAAGGTGTGGCTTTTATAGTTCCTTATTTGACAAAAGACGTTGGCCTCAGAAGCAACTGATCGTTTTAGTACTTTGTCACTTTGACGCAGGTATTGGCGCGGCATAGTACTGAGGAGTTTAGCTACTTCCAAGGCGGATCGTACTATCGCATTTCTGCCACCAGATAGCAGAATTGTACGTAAAGTTGTGTTAAGGCTTAAAAGAATAAAAAGACATGAGTATATTTCTTAACAACGGATCACGTCTAATTGCCAATCAGGAATTTACTAATTATTCGAACGTCTCAATTTGTCCTACAAAAAACGTAGAGGATAGATCGTTCGTAAAAAGAAACTGGCGTAACTAACAACTTGAGGCCGTGGCTTTAACTAATTTAATATTTCAAGTAAGGTTCATACCTTGCAATAAGAACAAGTTCAATCGATTTCTTATGCCTTTGCAAAATTGTAATGAACGTTCTGTGGTTCAGTTTTAGACCTACTTACATATTTCGATTCCATAATAGTGAACTTAAATATTTAAGTACATCGATTTGTATTTTAGATATAATATAAATTTTACATTTGTTTAATGTAGAGTAGTTTCCGGGTATTTATGGATAATTTAATTGATAGGTAGTTGATAGTGTTGAAATGGTTTACTTATTATAATTTTATAAATAAAATTTCCATGAACATAGCTTAATGAGCAATGTCTGTGTGTTAATTAGTTTATTGCATATGCTCTTGAACTTTACATAATTCTAATTTTCCGTCGGCAAAAATCTTAAACTGCTTTACAGAACTAATTGCCAGCAAGATTTCAAATTGTTCGCGAAATGGCTTACTCAACTAAACTCTTTGTGTGTGCTTAAAACTAAGGCGAAAATCACGAAATATGCAGCTAATACTGCAGCGAGAGCCATAACTGGCATCTTGGACACAGAATAAGGGGCAGCTAGCACGTTCCAAGTTTTAATCAACTTGGTTACGGGAGAAACATCGCTGAGAGCCCGTATGGACGCCGAGTGCACTTAAACCTGGTTGATTATATCTCGCGACGACGATACGACGTCCCGAACTTGGCTTTGTTTTCAGAATGTTCTTCGACAAATGCAGCCAACGTTTGCCAAAGAAACTCGACTCAGATGCATTGTGTTAAAGCCCTATTGCTGATGCGAAACTAGAAAGCTATCAGATCTTGCCTGTCACTGATATTGTGGAAATAAGGTTATGTGGAGATACGCGCTGCATGAAACGTAGACTATCGAAGCAATCCGTACCCCTTTATATTATCAAAGCAAACATGAAAAACATAAATTAGAGAATTTCAGTATTTGTTTGTTTTACAGGAAAATTTCTGCCACGTAACCAAAAATTTATGTGTCTTAAATTTACTCATAAAACGGTTGAAAACATGATAATTATGTGTAGTGATATATTTTCATATTGCAGTTCGTATACAATAACTCTCAAAAGTCTTCTCTACATACGCAGATTGGACATGTATCAATCGCTGCTGTGCCGTATCAAGTGGCATGGCAGGTAAATATTTAGTATATATAGATTTTATATATAGTGTGTAATACCAACATAGTTTGTAAGCAGAATTATTGCTAACAAACATGTGCAAAAAAAATATTCATTCATTTATGGCCTTCTTTTCTCAAAGCATTAAGCAAATTTAAAAATAAACAGACGTCAGACACAAGCCAGTTTAAGTGTCAAGCTAAGAATATTAATTAAAACATTCAGTAAGGAGATGTCCAGAGCAAGTATGGACGAACTGTTACTAGACTCGCTGTAGAAAGTTTGACATATTTTATGTATGAAATATGCGAAACTTTTCTCTTAACTTGGTGAGCTTCGAATCTTAATGTGAATCCTTAAGTTGTGCAGCGTTCTTTCTTTAACTTGCTTTGTTTTGAAGTTGACCGGCTTGAAATGTGCAATCTGGTGACTATTTTACGGCCGATGGGAGCAATATCTTATTTTTCTAGTTTGTTTTTAATATTTATAACACTGTGTTTACAATACGATTCTTAAACACTTTGTGGTGAAGCTCTATAAGCTTTGCAAGACCAAGTGGAGACAAAAAAATCAACATACTTATATTATTTTAAAATCTCTAAATAACACGAATGTTCATCCTAGTGTAAGATTGTACTCGCAGTCAAACCTATAAGTAAAACTTACCGAGACCATTTTCATTTTTGTAACGCATGTACATGTATCGAACTCTTTGGCCGTGTGTACCCACAAAATAAATAAATAATAATAATAGGTGAACGCATAGTTCACAGAGGTCAGCGTTTGGACTGGTCACGGTTTATTTGGTATTTAATATTTAGCTATGTCGGGCTTCGGAAAGAACGTTAAGCCACGTTAAGCCTACTTTTTGACGTGTAACATTACTTTTTTTTAATATTTTTGTGTATGTAATATTTTTTTATTTTATTTTTCGTTAAATGTTATTTTTGTCAATTCAAAATATTCATTTTATTATTAGCCTACAGATTTGCTAGGTTCTCTTGACAGGTGCAGGTTTACTATTCTGTTGTATTAAAGTCTTAAAACGCAAACAATATTAATTAGTTTTGTTGTGTGTGTTTTTTTAATTATATAGTAATTGCTCCATTTATAGACTTAAATAAATAAATTACTATTATTATTAAATATAAATTTGAAATCTAGCTACTTGACAGGTGCAGGTTTACTATTCTGTTATATTAAAGTCTTAAAATGCAAACAAGCATTAATTAGTTTTATTGGGTGTGTGTTTTTTAATTATATAGTAATTGCTCCATTTATAGACTTAAATAAATTAATTACTATTATTATTAAATATAAATTTGAAATCTAGCTTATACATTACAAGCTACCTAAATTTTGCAGTTGAACGCCTCGACGCCAATTGCTCATAATAGGCTCGTAGTAGTTGCGCATGCGCAGCTAAATAAAAACTAGTATTATTTATGTAAATGTAACATTAAGTGGGCTAACAAAATACCCTAAAGGCGCGGGCCGTGAAGCAAGGTCGTTGTCGCTTTCATTGGAAAGTGCCGACGGAACTGCTAAGATTGCCGCTGCGAGTTTGACTCGTAATGTGATTAGTGTGATATAGTTTATTAGATCTCGTCCGGAGTTTATTCTCCCATACGAACCAAACAAGTCTTCGTGATATTCCAAAAACTGAACATGTTTTCCTAAGCTTTTAAAATGTAAATTTGGTTAAATTCCTTTATTAAAAAGCATGGTTAGTACTGAACATTCAATAAATTACCCTATGATGTAGAAGTTTCCGGAGTTAAGTTAGTAAATAGTTAAGTAAGAGTAAAATGTATATAAAATTATATTTGAAACTTTAAACGAACACAAACAAATGAATTTTTTTAATGCTCTATACAGATTAAGGAGAGATAATAAAATCTACATCAGGATCTCAAAATAGTTTACAGTACAACACAAAAATATGTTAAAAAAAACCGTATATCATTTTAAATCTGACATACCATATATCTGACAGTGACAAGCGAAACTAACTGCCAAACATGTATCCTATTCAAGCTTTTAATAGTTTGCGACCACCTAGTCTCACGGTGCCTATTTTAAATATCCAAGAATACTATTTTCTAGAAACAACACCATAAGAAACTTTTTTATACAAACTCATTTGAATTAAAATATGAAAACAAAATGAATTTCGCGTCCCAGTTAACAGCAAAGGTAATTGTTGTTTTAAAATGTTTCATCAGCCCAACAATATCAAGTTAATACCTTTAATAATACTGAATGACAATTACTTGGCCGTAGCGTGTAGAATTTAATTTCATCCTGATATTAATAATAAATTGATAGCCCACTGTATAGATTTTACGAAATAATTGTAGGCACAAACATTACAATGGTCTGCAATTGTAAGACAATTGAAATGGTAATCATTTAAGATTGGAAATGGATGGACGGAAAGTTTGGAAGATAATAATTTGTAATCCATTAATTGCGCTTTCTCTTCCACAAATTGTAATTGACTTTCATGGAATTGCGCCATAACTGTTATTTTAAGCGGTTCTGTCTTGATTTAGATGTTTGCTTTGTATAATAAGTAGTGACCGCGACTTTTAATGCCAGAATTAATAATAACTTTTTTTGCGGGTATTTTGTAAGTGTGGATTCAAACGTATTTAAGAAACCCAAGCCAACCTCACCTGCAAGTGTAGCACGATAGTCTGGCAAATGTATAAGATCCCGGTTAGCGACAATAGGCTTGCCAACTGTTACGTGGGACCAACAATAGATTTCGCGAAGTGTGGGCGTATAATATGCCTCTGCCTACCCATTCGGGGAAACAGGCGAAAAAGCATATTTATATTTTGTATGTGGTCTCACTAAAGATATCGTACTGTATTCTCTTTGATGATTAATCCATTAGAACGGGTATTATTATATGGTATGAATTCTTTTTCTTATAAAACATTTTCCAAATACAGTACACGTTACTGAAATGCTAAGACGGTATGATTATGTTGAGAGGATGGATGAAGCAGAATAACGAAAGCAAGTTTTGATGGGCTAGTGAATGGAAATATTATAAAGGGATGACCGCGTATGACCTTCCATGACCAAATTCATAAGGTTATGTTGACAGAGCACGTCAAAAAGTACTTTTGTATTGCCTTAAACCGACAGGAGTGTATGAGAAGGTTAATGAGTGGGAAGGAAGCTAGAAGTGTATGCAAGGATCGTAGTAAAGAGAAAAATGTGATTTCTGTCTACTTCTACAGGAATAATGCGTGACATTATGTAGGTATATAGTTTTTGTTACTATTCGGATTTATATAGTAGAAACAACTAAATGATTATGTGCTCATAATTAATGGATCATGAATGATAAAAAGAATAATCTATGGATCTTTGGTCTGAAAATAAATGAATTTTATTTTTTTATTTATAATTATGTTCACAAAATGTGATAGAAATTCGACAGGAAGATATACCTAGATAGTACTTTGAAAACATTTAAATCAGAATCATATAATATACATACAATAACTAAAATTAAATAACAGTCAAGTCCATTAATAATAAAAATCCAGTACATATCATTTTACTGAAATGCATAAAATCAAATACATACGTTAACTAATGATTCGCAATGGGATGTTGCCATTATTCATTAATTAATAACAAATAATTATATGATTACTAGTTTGGTCGGGTGTTTTAGGTGGTATTTAGCTAAAAAACAAATAGACCCTGTATTATTTTTCACCTGATTCGATATAATTACTACCTTCAGTTTGATTTAAACAGGCGATGCAGTCCAAATAAATTAAAGGGTTTATACCTTGGTATATCAAGTTTACCCAATAATGAATATTATTTGCATAAATGTCTCTTCTCGTCCTGTTTTAAATACCAGGGGGCTATAGCGCTATAACAAATGCGCTATAAGAGAAAATTATTATCACTTTTTTGTAGTATTTTTATAGATGATTCCTAAGACTATATATATTTAGTTATTTATTATGACTATATATATTTAGTTAGCTATTTAGTAGCATATGTAGTTTAAATTAAGAAATAAGAGGGCGGGATTAAATCATTCAAAAGTTAATTTAAATGATCTATGTAACAATTTTTTTGTAGAATATAAGAGATGCTATGTCATATAAAATTCATTGAAATATTCTATGTAACAATTTTTTGTAGAATATAAGAGATGCTATGTCACTACGTAGTTAGAGGTCATCAAGAGAGGCGGTATCCTCAGCATCCCAAATAAATAGTATCGTTACCTTTGCTATCTAACAAGTGGTATTTTCTTAGTCTCAACTATACATAACAATTCATTTAAAGGGCAATTTTATAACATGTGAAATCATTCCTGTAAATATTACTATTTCTGTTAAAATTTAAGAGGATTCATTGAATATGAATATGGCATAGATAGATAATTGATTAATTTTTTGTCACAAATCACACTTGTAAATTAGCAGAAAAAAAAACAGTCAGAATATTTCACAATACAATACAGAACATTTGATTGACACATTTAAATAACGCAAACAAACATATGTGTACCAGTGACGTAAAAAAAGACAAAGGGTAAACACTGATTTTCAGTTTTCCATGGAATTGTTTCCACAGTGATCGCCCGACAAAGACACCGTTATTTAATATTAAAATAAACAATTCCGCTAAAAAGTTAAATGCAATAGAGATTAAAATTATGCATAGTTATTACAATTGTATTAGGTATCTAATAGATATAAGAATATTTTTAAATATTACCTATAAATATGTTTGTTTAGCTTGGAAGGCCGGTGGTGTGGAATGCGATCTTTGAGATACCGTGGCTCCCTCGCATGTACGCGCGACATCCCTTCGTGTCGGGGCTGCTGATATGAAAGTCGCAAACGGAACAAATACGCGAACCTAGCAACTAATTATTTATTTGATCCGTTTGCGGTGGAGACAAGGAGTCCACGGGGGCCGGAGGCAAAGCAGCTTGTCCTTTGTTTATTTTGTATGAGATCGTAGTTATGAAAAATAAAAACCCACAACATCTATAACACACCTGCGACCGAATATTTAGCATACATTGCTAGTTTTACACTGGCTGTAGATTAAAATTGTTTATTTATAAGTATATATTTTATTGGATTCTTTCAGCCTCTCCCAATCCGTAAACCTTACCTAGACGTGTCGCGGCTAGACGGCGGATTAGACCAATATGCAAAGTGGCTTGATGCTTTGAGCATTATTATGCTTTCAGATAGGGCTTTCATATACTTAAGAGGATCTGAGCGGGAAATATAAATGATTTAATGTTTAATTATTTCCTATGAAATTGTATTTTATTTAAGATAAAAAAAATTGCATATCTTAACTTAACTACGAGTACAATAAACAATTTTTCTTAAACTTTAGATTTTTTAAATATTAGTAAAGATAAAAGTTACTTGTTGCGAAAAGAAATAAGTCAGCATCTTTGAAATAAACTCTTTAACTTAATTAAAAATACATGATCTAATGTAAAGTAATAATTGTATCGGCCAAGACTTACATAAGGTTAATTCGTAATCATAATTGAGACTCTGTATGTAATTTTCAGATTGTTTTCTCTTGGCTGAAAATTTAGCTAAACCCAGCAGACATTATTTGTTATCAGCTCTATAGTTACCATTTACAAGCGAACTCCATAAAATTGGAAGCCAAGCTCCGGGTCAAGACCTCAAGTAATGAACAGAAGTACCGCTCCCCCACACCCATTACGCCTGAACTGCATCGACTACACGAGAGTCATTATTTTGTGTTTGCTAGTACTTCGCCTCTGAACTTTAAACTTAAACTTATTTGGAGATAACTCCTGGATTTATTTAAGTTAAGAATGTCCAAACTGGATATTGATAGGGGTTTTTGTTTAAGTAAAAAAATTATGCGTTATAATGCCCACCTCACCTGCGAGTGGTGCACCTGCCGATTAACGGACGAGGCTCTGGCAACCTTAAAAAATCCGGTAAGCGGCAATAGGCTCGCCACCTATTACGTGGGACCAACAAAATAACTGGTTAAATATGGGCGTATAATATGCCTTATGTATGTATAGTGCGATAAAAAGTCAATGTAATTTTTATTACTGACATAAATTGCGTGCATATACTGTGCATTCCAAAAGTATTTTTCAGCCGCGTACAAATGGTTTGTGAAAATTAAATAAAAGTGGTGAAGTATTTTCAAAAGACACAGCATGGAGCTCTTCAGAAAGCGCATGAAACAGTTGTTGCAAGTGTTTATAGGCCACCTTCCATCAGATGGGCTGCATTATTATTATTATTTATTTATTCAGTAAGTACGGGTTATAACAACTTATTTATAACATAGTCCCACAAAACCGTGCGTACGCATATTTGAGTACCGCATTGTTGTATAAATAAAAGTTTATTTTTAGTATGAGGGGTTATTAGACCAGGTGACAACAATGTGTTCCTGACATTGATTGTTTACAATTGCTTTTATACAGAAACCAAGACATTATCTTGAATTAATGTATAGAAAGACCGCGCCACCAGCGCCATCCCGACTTAGATTAAGTCCCAAACTTACTGCATCGACTACGCGAGAGCTATTATTTTGTGTTTGCTACCTCTCGCCTTTGAACTTTAAACTTGAATTCTGATTCAACATACTTGTACAAGTTTCACAATATATTTATTTAGTAACCGAAACACGAGGCATTCAAATTTGAGTTCATTTTATTATGATACATAATTATTATATAAATATAAATTAAGTTAAATTTGGAGGCCATTAAGAGCAATCGTGTGCTTAAAAAAGTGTGTTGCTTTTAAAGTCGACCTTATTTTGGTATCACTCCTTATTTCAGTAAGTTGCGTGAAAAATGTCGCCTCACTTACTCGCATACTTGTACTGCCAAAATAAGTACTTAGTGATAAAACTTAACGTTATTCGCTCAATTTGCTCACATTGAAGTAAGATTTAAATTTAAAACAGATAAATTTATGATCAACTCTCTTATTTATAGTCTTTACTATTAGAGAAGGTAAATTACATAAAATATACTCTATTGTCTTTAAGATCAACAGGATCGATCATATACATTCGTCAATTTTTTCCAAACAAAATGGAAATTCGACAGTGTTTTAGAGAAGAGATCCAGAAACAAAAGCAAATGAATTATTTTTAAGTCTATTACTAATAGACTCCTATCGATGTTAAATTATGTATTCAATAATAGAATGTAATCTAAAATAGAAACCAATCTCTGAACTGCCCTGCCTCTAAGTTGCTGGCGTCCTCGTCCCATTGTTAAAACTTTAGAGCCGGCTGATAATGTCTGGAAGTTGAATTAGAAACGGCTAAAGGTTTCAGGTAGGAAACCCTAAAAAAATTAAACAACCTTAATTCATTTGTTAAGACTTATAGTTTATGTACTTTCAATTATTAAGTTGTACTGTTATATCAGTTTGAGTACATTTGTTTCTAAAGCCTAACACGTGCAAATCCCAAAAATAAAAATATCTAAACACATACATTTTTCAACAATTTAAATTTGTAGCCAAATGTCGCTCCCACCTAGCATTAAACTGGATTAAGCAGACAAAATTTTGATCCACTTTTTATGAGGGGATTAACGTTTTTGCCAAACTTGGGACGAGGCACGCTGGAAAAATCGAGGATTCAGCTGCAAAATTAGTATGCCATCCTAACACCGTTTGTATAATCAGAATTCGTTTTAAGGGTCATTTTGGTTTGTGGAATCATAAACTTTGTTTAGGCGGCTTATTCTTAATATGCATTTATTTTCCTAGCGGGCGGTAATTTGCGGTTTTTTTCTTATAAAAATTGGTGGCGTAATAATAATAATATTCTTTATTCAAGTGACCAGGACTCAAAATGTTGGTACAACTTATGGACTATGTTAATAAACTTATATACTAATTGTCAACTAACTTCTAATAAAACAGTTTACCTGTGCGTCAGCGAACATCCCCGATGCGCTACAGAAACAATGGTAATTAATTACTGGGCGTATTAACATATGTCTCGGGGATGGAATCCAGATTTTTCTTAATTGTATCAACTTTTTTTCAACTGAGTCTGTGATATTGACACTGATGTACAAAATGTTTGTCAGCTTCGGCAGTCATATTCGAAAGTATTCAATACAGTTCGTAATATTTATGGGAAGAGGTCTCACTATTCAAAAGTACACGTCATTGTCTTAGCCCACTTAAGTCCCAACGGGATTCAGGATATTAGATCCACGCGAATCTAAAAGGAAATGGCGGAGGCCAGTCGATTGCTGTTTAAATTTATCCTTACAAGAGCCCTACTACACAGCAAATATCATCGCGATAGGCCTCTGTAAACACTGCTGAACTGCAATAACCGTTTTGAGCTACTTAGTCTTCAAGAGCGCTTCAAAGAAGTGATAGATAAACAAGTTCAACTCCTTGATCTTGACATAGATTCAGTGTGAAATAAGTCCTTAGAGCTCAACCAGTTTGAGTGCGCCCATTAGCACCGAGTTATAGAAACGGATGAATTGAGCTTAGTGTATGTAGATAGTACTTAGCAGCTAAGGATAACTTTAGCTAGATGAATGTGCCTAATATGCAATTCTTCTGTTTATGAGAGTATTCACTGCCCGTGGTGCACAGTTGTGGAATAAGTTGCCAAGTGATATCCGGGACACTCCTTCAATTGCTAGTCATTATGATTGTTGTTTAATTTTTTATTCCCTTTATTTATTCATTTATATAAGTAGGTTTATATATCTGATATGTATCTTATATCATATTCTAGTGTCATATTAATGCCTGCTAACTTTATTTTCTTCTTCATTTAAGGTTGACTGCAAGATATTTCTTTTAGAAATAAGTCCACCTTCGTACTTCGTCAGTTGTGTTCTTTAACCATAGAATGATGTTTCGCATTGTGTTGCGGAAGTCAGATTGCTGAAATATGATGATGATTATCAAGGATTAAACTTACAATCAGAAATCAACATATGCTTGAAAAACTGATATGGTTGGTACATCTAGGCATGCAACAATCCCAATAAACATTGTAACAAAACATACCAATCTACGACAACTATCCCATATAATTTTCCATAAAAAAATCTCTATACTAAAAGTTATCAAATCGGTTAAGCCGTTTAGGTGTGAAAGCGAAAAAGCTAACTCACTTTCGCATTTATAACAATAGTTAAGATTATCCATCCAGATGATTCATCCATCCATTTTCGGTGATATATCAGATGAGATGTATGGAGATACTTATTTTCCTATGATTAATTCTTATTATAGCTAGAACCCTATAAGGTGCTCTTATTAAACCTTCACTCACCTTTTTGGGAAGTTATGTGATGATAACATTATACATTTTATTGAAGCTAGCATTGCCAACACATCAAAGGCAGTCTATGAATAATGTATTTTATTAGAATACCACTTACATCGCACTATCAATTAAGGGCCAACTGTATCACTCAGAGCCTATCCATTAGTTGTATAAACTTATTACTGTACTGGAGATGGACCATGACTTCGTTCGCGTTATCCTCAGGTATCGGATCAAACCTGCCATTAAATATATGTCTTACGAACTTTATGCTTTTTCATAATGCCAAATAACATATTTATTATTTTGCTTTTAAAATATTATGCGTTTTTTAAATTATGCCCCAAAAAAGGAACGCTTTTTGTTAGTAATGATTCGACCTCCCATACGATACGATGTTTGAGATTAAAGTCTTGATTTGTTGCATTACTTCTTATATAGAATGTTTTCAAGTAGCCGAATAGTTGATGCATCAAACATGCCCTAGTGACTGTACACATTGACAAACGGAACTAACAAAGGGTTAACAAGCACGGAAGCGCTCAATATCGAATGCCACATTAAATCGGAAACAGAAAACATATAACAACAATCAGACCCAAAGCGGGATTTGAATTCGTGACTTCCTGTCTTTAAATGCTGTAACCACTACACTAGGCGGTTGATTTGCAGAGTCATGAAAATTAAGTATAATAAGTTATATTCAGTTAAAAGTAATATTTTGTGTATTTTGTAGCTATGCCATTTATCACGAATTGATTGACAAAATGATAATTAAATGTGAAGTTTAATTTCTTATCCGCAGAAAAATTCCATTTATCCTCAGTCATATCTTTTAATCGTACTTGTTTAGTGTAAGATCCGCATCACATTACAGGTTTTTAAAACGTAAAAAGTGGCTTGACATATACTAGTATTAACCCGCCTTGCGTATAAACCAGAGTCATTAAGTTTTTCAAGTCATATAAATTTGTATGAAAATAACCATATTTACAACTAAGAACGTAACCAAGTCTCACATTACAAAAGCAACTGTCCACATTTTAAAGCACTTTACTGGACATTGGAATGTTTTATTTTCATAAAAGGTTAATGTTCATCCTCCTAGTATTAAAAGCATAATAAATACTGCACGGCTAAACAACATTATGCTCTTTATTGGTGTTTATACCTGGGCATAATTTTTGCATAATTCGGTGTTTGCGTAACGTAATGTTGCACACGATACGCTGTAGCTCTATTTATTACTTCCATACTTGTACGAAATGTTTGGAGATAAGAGAATAAAAGTGCATGTCTCCGGCCATTTAACTTGTAGATTCTGTGTGAAATAGCATAAATGTATATTTATGCAAATGTGACTGAAAAACTGGCCGTAGAAGGTTGCAGTGAGTTCACTTCATTTGCCATTTATTATTCTTATTTGGTTTAAAATTTCGAAATGAGCGAGTTTTTATTTGGGGAAAGATATTATGTAATCATAATAGTTTATCTTTTTAAAAATATAAGTAGTTATGGGTACCAAAATGTTTCAGGTTTGCCATTTACAGTTTAAGTTTGTGTTCTTGAAATAATATGCTGCTTATTTTAATAATATATAAGTGAAGATGATTGCAAAAAAGTGTAACAACGAACGCGTACGAACGTTAAGTTGATAATATCAACACAGCAAAACAGTGATTTAAACCCGCCAAGTGTGTTTTGTTTATAGGTGTATAACGCTGTCCCTTACAAGCAGATAGGACCTATTTCCTACGTTCTCTATTTAACTATTAAAAAGATAATTCTACATAAATTTTGTTAATTGGAAACCAGAATGCAAACTAGCTGGTTCTCAGTGCTCATCCTTTTTAGGAGTTTGCATCGCACTGTTAACCAGTAACTATCCTCGAAATCTTTCTGTCCGCAACAGTAATATAAATACGCTGTCACAACATTAAGTATTTATTGCTGTGTTTGGTTGCATTCTTTTAAATAAAAATGTCCACCTACAAGGTTCGAGGCTTTTGTTTGACAGAGGTCACTGCCCTTGAGTTAGGGCATGACGAAAAAAGGTTTGAAGTTTCTTCCCGTCTGCCTCTTTTTTTAATGCTGGCTCTGAAATTCTAAATCTTGCTTTAGTACTGATCCCTTGTTGAATTTTTTTTTATGTCCGACTGTTTAGCGATCAATTACCTATAGCTGGACCTGACTTAAATCTGATACACACCATTGTAGCTGAATGATGGTCATTTGGCGACGGCTAATGTCGAGTACATAAGCCGGCGCCATACATTTTATACTTGTCGAGCTTCGCATTCAATTCTCAAATGTTACTTTGTCTAAGCACACAAGCGGTTTTGAGCTTTCAGAATGATCCGCCAGGCAATCAAACAACATAAATTGTTTTATTTGCTGTGCATAGGGAAGATACATTGGATGTCTTCCTAGTTTGTACTTAAGCCTATTTATCCATTTGAAATTGCAAAAAAAATTAACTAATTAAAATACATTATAATGAGTATATCCGTCCTAATTTTACATCGAGAGGCTGTTTGTTGCTGAGTTCAAATTAGCTATATTTTCTGTGTACGACTGGAAGAGTACTACATTTATGCTTAAGTCTGTCGCCCTAACAGTAATATTAAAGGACTTTGATAATAGCCTAAAATTCTAAGACGTACTGAGTAAATATTTGTAATTTTCGGCAAGCGGTTATTGAGCCTGCAACCTCTAGACGAAATCAAAGTTCTTAACAGAGACCTAGGTTTTGCGTTACGCTTTCAGTTTTCAAGTCACGTCTGCACTTTCGTTCGACCTTGACATATACATAGATAGATAGATAAGTATACTCTTTATTAAAATAAAATCAAAAAAGAACTTATAACTACAGGTACAAATAATTATTTAAATAACAATTTTCAATCTAGGCGGTCCTATCGCTGAAAGCAATCTCTTACAGACAACCCGACGCAAAGGAGATAACAGGAAAAAAAGAAGGTGTTACAACAACGTTAGTTATAAAAAAAATACCGATACACACATAGACATATTACCATGTAAGATATAGCTTGGAAAGGACTTATATTGATAAAAATTACATGTTTGGGTATCTTTTTAGTTATTATTATAAAAATAAACCAAAAAGCGCAATTGTGACTTTATATTGTAAAAAATATTATTTATATGAACACTTACTTTTTAGACAAGTAATTGCACATTTGCAACTATATGCAAATAATGTGTAACTTCACTATATATCTAAGATAACTAATCTTGTTAGACCTACTTTAATTGAACTGTTTAAAATTCTAATTTCAAAAAATATTTTTCCTTTTTTTTAAAAAAAACCGGTCCTTCATCACTTCACTACTAATTTCACTTGTCTTTGCAAATGCGATGATTTTCTCAAGAAAGTTACAAACCGGCCTTTTAACGTGAATATGTTAACGTCTTACTTAGAGAGTAAGTAGAAAGTGTTTTTACAATGTTATGAGGGAATTAATTGTACTCTAAGTTCTCTTACATAGATTGTAAACATACAATGATTTGCATTAAAAGCTGAAGTTGTTCATGTCACGATGATATAACAAATGATAAATACTACTCATAAAAAGTGTGTATATGGATCGTATCAACATGTTAAGAGCCCAAGCCGACCTCACCTGCAAGTGGTGCACCTACCGATCATCGGACGAGAGTCTGGTGAACATGAAAGATCCTGGTAAGCGGCAATAGGCTTGCCACACATTACGTTGGATCAACCATATAATTGGCGAAGTGTGGGCGTATAATATGCGTCTGCCTACCGATTCAGAGAAACAGGCGTGATTGTATGTATGTATATAAAAAGGTGTACTAGTCTTAGTTCCAAGTTACGTACCAAAAAAGGAAAAATTGAATGGTATAGGTTCACATGGTTGTCTATCGGTTTGTCTGTCAAGATCCTTTTATTCGGAATCACATGGACGTATCAAGTTGAAATTGATATCTGATAGGTATACCAATGTCTGCCGTCTCTTCAACCTATGAAAATTTAAGTAGTATATTAGCTTAAATTTTCTAAGATTTTTTGTCATATAGCTTCCAATATAAAGATACGTCTATAAAAGTCCCATTTTCGACCATTTCGCAGCGTATTTCCAATTAAGATATTTTTGTTGTATATACTTTATTAATGTAATATCCACTTACTACCAAGTTTGATCAAGTTAGGTCTTATAAACGTTATCTTAAAACTATCGATTACGTTCTGTTCCATTTCCTCTCAGTTTTACAAGATTTTTATGAATATTCAAATAAATTGAATGAAAATGATTTTCAATGCCACGGTCAGAAAATCACCCATATAATTTTCGAAAATCAGACGACCGCCAGAGCCATATTAATATATTCTACATTAAATAAAATGGCTTTACTTACCGAGAAATCATAATTAATAATGCACATTATAATACCCAGTTGATGTTTACAAGTGCTAATGATTTTGATCGAAGCGCCATATTATTTAAAGTCCAATTTGATGTTTGGGCCACATTATTTATATTAGTTCGACACAAACATTAAAACGTACTTTGTTTGAATTACCTACGCAAATACATTTCGCTGTTCGCCAATAACGACCGCAATTGTCTGCGGTTCCCAAAACCATTGCTGAAATCATTTAATCGATTTGTAAACGATATGTTATGATTGACTTTTTTGTGACGGACTTTTTTGTGAGAAAAAATCAACATTACTTGTACATACTGTTTATTTATTTTTTTATTAAGCTTTGAATGTCACGTTTTGGATTTTTGTATAAAAAAACTAAAAAAATAGACATAATTAATTCCGTTGGCCCAAGAACTCTTTGTGGGGCCTGGGATGATAGATGAAGACCTCCCCAATCCACCATTTCAATTTGGCAAACGATGCACAAAACACCCTGTATATCCTCATCGTCATTACTATATAATGTATATCGGAATACTCATTTAACTCAAGGAGATGCTTTTTGGGATATCATCATAAGAGAATATTTGTTAACGCATAACGCGCAAAAGCGGTATATTATTTAATCATGCTTCTTGTCTTTTAAGCGTTTGATTAATATTGATGAGATCTCAGTGAAAAATAAAAATAATGTCTTTACGTAACTTAAATCTGACCTGTCTAGTAGTGTGTTTATGTCCCATTAAAGCAGCGATATATTATTTATTGCACATAAATTATAATAAATAAGAGATAAAGGAACCCAATGAAAGTATATTTGACTACCATAAAAAATACTATGGTTTCATGCAAACAATTAAGTTTTTGACGAACGCTATAATGGTGGTATTTTTAATCAACTTCTAACTATGGTTCATTCACAAGACGTAAAAATTTGATCCATTAATAAAAACTGACATCAGTACCGAAGATATGGATGTTATTAACCTTTAATATGATAAGATAGCTCGATACCTACACCATTATACTAAGTGAGTAAATCGAGAATACTTTTATATGTAAGTGATGACTATGGAGCGTGTTCGGAATGTCAGCCAGGAGCACTAAACCCGGCAGGGTGCAATGACTCCCTTGGTCACTAAATCCAGTATATCCTCTTTCTAAGACCTTAAAGTCACTACTTACATACAGAATGTGAGTCGTCATGACTTATAATTACGACTCTTTTCTTATTGTGACTCGTTATAAGCTTTATGGTTCGTTTGGCAACCAACGAGGTTCTTACACTGTTATTTGTGTACTTAAATAATATGTAAATATGTATTAACTCCCTTGGCCACAAAATCCAACACAATATGATGTCATCTCTAAAAGCCTTATAATTACGACTCACATTTCTTATTGTGACTCGTCATAAGCTTTATGTTGTGGTTTACAACTGATAGAGTTTCTACACTGAGTGGATATTTATGTACTTAAATAATGTGAATTTGTAAAGAATACGATAGTCACAAAATCCACTAAACACTATGATGTCTTCTCTAGACGATTATTTCGACTCACATTTCTTACCTACAATAGGTGGTTCTTTGTGTACTTTAATAATATGAATATATATAAACTCCTTTGGCCACTAAACCCAATAAAGTAAGATATCTTCCCTAAAAGCCATATTAAGTAATCATAATCATATCGATCGATATCGTTCATACACTGGGTGCGATAAACTCTAGATGGGTATGCGCACACTATGATATGCATATTTACTGTTGACCTCTAAGTACAAGTAGGTAAGTCAGTGTGTCTTTGGATGTATAAAAAACAAACGGTCTATATCAGCTATAATGTGTGTGATGAAACCTTGATAACCTGCACAAATGCCGTGCGCACCCATAATATTTTCCAGGCACAATTAAATATCTATAGTTTCATTTTCTGCAGCGAGCGGGCGTTTGCATGTCACCAGAGAAGGACTAAGCCATTGACTCAGGACAAAACAATTAGCTTTTTTTAGTCCTCAGCCGAGGCCTACTTTTAGTCTGCCCAATGCTCTAATAAGAAAATATTTTAACCGGAGAGTCTGACTATAAAACCGATTAGAATATCATTTCATTTCAGTGCCGATAATCTTTACAGCAATATAACAATTACATAAATAACATAATTCTAAAGTGTAAAACAAAATTGCCCTTGAAATTTTCGAAAGAGCAAATTTAAAGTAACATTATTATGTGAGGTCTAGTTAGAATTCATCTCTTCTCATAATGTGTCATGTGAGATTGGTCAGAAAATAAAAGACAGACACTTTTTTGCTACTGCGTAACTTGCTAAGTGCACGGTTTATTACTGAAGCCATTGCAGTAATAGGTATCGAGGTTTCGTCAAATTAACACTTGAGTCATTCTTTTCTTTGCCCCAATAAGGTACTTTTTTATGTTTACGCCTGTCAGAAGGTAAATATTATAAACTTCATGGTTGGTTAATTTTAGTATAATTTGAATTGTTCCCGTCTGTTGCAATATTTTTTACAACCAATATTGTCATTGTATTTTATTTTAAATGCTATAGTACCTCTGTCTGTCTGTTACAGTTGATACTGTTATAGTTTAGGAACCTAGAAAGAATATTTCATAGAATTATGTTCTCGGAATCTTACATACATCATTCATATCGTCAGATTTCAAACAGCGTGACTCGAAAAATACAAAATTTGACTTTTAATGCTATCTAGTGTAAACTTTCGAGATCTATCGGTTGGAATATCTCTAAAATCCTATAAATGTATATGTAATTAGTGGTATTCCAACACCTATATTTTTTTTAACTAAAAAAAATAACAGTTTTCCGATAAAGTTTGCTTAAAAGGACATAAGCAGTATGAATATTAGGCTGGCGATGTACAGAATCACACCTCTTTCCCCGAAACGGTAGGCCGAGGCATAATATACGCCCACATTTCGCCAATTATATTTTTTATCCCAGGATAGCTAGCTTTTTGCCGCTTATCGGGAACTTTTATGTTCGCCAGAGCCTTTTCCGTTGATGGGCAGGGGCACCCGGCACTTGCAGGTGAGGTTGACCTGGGCTTCTAAGGTTTTGGTAGGATCCCTAAGAGGCATGGTAGAGGGGTGCATGGTTTCTATGTCTACTGTTTTTATTGTGTACATAAAAATACTAGACAAGATTTTTTGAAATCTTAACTCAATATATAATTTACATTGAACTTACTCTTACTTTAAATACGTACAAGTATTTTAACTTTAAGTATAAGTTATAAAATGAACGAGGGTAATTCATTTGTGAAACGAGCTTTATAATTTACTATTATCTTAGTGCGAGTACAAACTCGACACGCTTCATTCGAGACTGAGTCAAGACTTAATTCGTACTGACAGCTCTCAGATTTATTGACGTAATTGTAACGAATTCTAATTAGCGAAACGAATAATTTTACAATCTATGTAACTAGAGTATTAGAATATTATTACGCAGTTATTATCGTAATTTTATGTATTTTGGAGGAAAAACACTCCAACTTGTAATAAACAATTTCATCAAATATTTTAAGACAATAAACTTATTTATATTTATTTGATAGGTTTGTGTACCGTTACGTGTGCACGTGAGTGTATAATATTTTTAGGCTAAAATAGTTATTAATACCACCACTATAACTCTGATGAGATCCCCATCTCAGACCCCATAGGGACAGTGGAGCTCTTCAAAGGCTGCACAGAAATAAACAACTGAGATGACCTCACCTTTATTCTCACAGGTGGGGGTCACCAATAAATCTTCTGCAAAAAAATGGCTGCTTAAGGCGGTATTTAAACGGTATTACGTGAGACTTTCGCTTCGGTCTTTTGACCATTACCTCTATTGGGACTATAGAGCGTTATGTATAATTAGTTGCGTCAGAGTACCGCTACGTGTGCCGTGTGCCTTACCGGGCACATAGATTCGGTCGCGTGCGTGGAATAACTTACGAGTGGCCGGCCACTTTCACGACTCGCTCCGTCGCAAATCTTCGAATGTTTAACGCATGACGAGTGTGCTTCTCTGCACCCCGCTATATGTTTCGTCGTATGTACCATACATTTCTTCCCAGCAAACTGAATCTAGTAAAGTTCATCTTATGTAACAACAATTTTTATTATGTGTTTTTTGTTTGTTAGGTGTTGGTTTAAAGTTCACGACCGAAGTCATCAACAAAATTAATGACAGATGCTGATAACTATGATATTTAACAATTTAACAGTAATTGAACTTTCTGGTTTGTTTTAAATGTGTTAGGTAGCAGCAATATCCTTATCTGCTTACATGTAGACGTCGCATAAAATTGTGTGATAGTAGTAAGTGAAATTGTAAAAAGTTTTTAACCTCATAATCTTATGTAAGGCTGTAACGTCACGGTTTGTTAGATGCAATTAAATCGTAAGACAGTAATGTATGTAATTCTAATTTACTTACTTTTATTTTTGGTAACTTACATATTCATAAAATGATTTAAAAAGTATGCAATTAAATTATGAATGTGGTTGTCTATATTATTTAATAAGAACATACTGGTAACTGGATCAAAATAAACTTTTACGGTTTGTTTACAATTTTTTTAACTTGAATAAGCACACTAACACTCTTATGCCATTTAAATGAGGCGATAAAATATAACGGCTCTAATTTGATGTATTGTTCATAGGCCGACTTTATCTTTTTATTGACCTAGGAATTTGTTGAGCAACAAGTACTTACCGT
Source organism: Musotima nitidalis (assembly GCA_949126915.1). Lineage (NCBI taxonomy): Eukaryota > Metazoa > Arthropoda > Insecta > Lepidoptera > Crambidae > Musotima > Musotima nitidalis. The sequence continues at coordinate 6,423,536 of OX421418.1, read as the reverse complement.
TACCGTACGAACAACAAAATCACGTTTTTCGCGTCCATAAAATTTACGGAATAATTACAATTTTTACCTTCATCACTGGCCTTTGTTGTAACTCGTGTATGAAATATTCATAGAGTGTAATTAAACAATTTGCAATGCCGTACTGGTTTTAAAAATTTAGCCGTCGTCGGTGATTTTTCCCTATGTTTTTTAAAAAATTACATTGAATTTAAAATTTGGAAAACTGGCATGTAATTGTTGTGTTAGGAGTCTGGCAGGTTGGCTATTAGAGGCGATGGAATGTACAGTTTTGCATCAAAATTAAAACGATTAATAACAGCCATAATTATAGATAGTGTAATGTTGATTGTAAAGTAAGAATGTAAATTCTTTAAGTGCTGCCTTGGTTCCATATTTATATAAATTTTGTAATTGTTTAAATTCGGCATGGTTGCATAACGCTATTCTTGGCTTGTGACAGTGAGAGTATTTCCTTTGTAGGTCGAGATGGCGTTAGATGGCCTCAGTCGTGGGACCATCAAGTGAAAACTGGCCATTTGACGCGTACATATCTACAGCTGTCGGAATAGGATCCCATTGTAGACAATGATGGTATAATTGATACTGACAAATATGTTATGTGGCTCATAAAGTGACAATGGACAATTATTATGTGTTAATTGAGCCTCCAAATTAAGTATGATTAGTAGTTACCGAGTGTATTATGTCAAACTTTTAACACATTATGTGATTAATTTTTGACGCTTCGACATTATTAGGATGGGATAAACTTAACCGTTTTAAATATCTTACACAGTTTTCATAACATTTCATATGTTTTTTAAATAAAATAATATAGGTCAATATTTTATAAAAAGAGATCGAACTTTTTTCTTTCATCACTTATTTTTATGATCAATAGACAAAAACAAAAGTACTCAGTAAGTACCTCTACCTTTAAATAAATTACAGTCAATTCGCTACCATAATTTGAGTTTATATTTTTGCAGCCCTAACTGAAAGTGTTTAGGCATTAGCTATTTAGCAATTTAGGCTACAACCTTAAGTATGACACAATACTCTTTTATAAAATTTAATCTAATAAAACAAGCAGAATGTTTTCGTGAAAAATTTATCAATAACAAATGAGAACAAAATTGTATTCATAATGCAATTTTTTTTATTAATAATTGCTATAACCTATTAAGTTTTAGTACAAAAAGGTATCAGCAGGAGTGTTACGCCGCAGCGTCCGGCTTTTTGCCAATACTTGTCAAAACATCGCCACTAGCCAAACTAATTTCATCGCCTTTGGAGTACTAATTTGGAGACTAAAAAGCATTTTAATAAATTTTACTTATATTCATGGCCATTCAGGAAATTCACTGTTCATTTGAAGGTTTTTTTATTTGGAGTGACGGCACCGAATATTTTGTTACATGATGGTGATACTGATCATATAAACTATAGCTCTGTTAAGAAAAGATTTCCACTTCGTTATGTCATTCCAAAAAAAGTACCCGGATTTTCAAAAATCATTATACAAATATTTGTTCTAAATGGGTTTTGAAGCTAAAAAGTGGATTGGACTACGTACCACTATAACAATATCATAGATCCTATGCACGACAGTAAACATTTCGAATTAGTTTCTTTAATTTTTAAATTAAACCTCATTACTATTTAGAATATATAAATATATAGTATAGGGTGTATAGGGATCTTAACATGGCCTAAGGAGCCCAAGTCAACCCCGCCTGTAAGTGGTGCACCTGCCGATCATCAGATGAGGCTCTGGCGAACATAACAGTGCCCGATAAGCGGCAATAGGCTTAACACCTATTACGTGGGACCAACTATATAATTCGCGAAGTGTGAACGTTTAATATGCCTCTGCGGGAAAACGGGCGTGAATGTATGTATATACTATTTAAAATATTCTATTATAGCATACGGACGCAATCAAATTAAAAGCGGACGCTAACTGGCAGCAATCAAACAAATATCAAAACATAAAACGACGTTCACGCAAGGATATTGCGATGGAAGCCTCATGAATTATTCACTGCGATCATTTTTTAAACAATATTTTTTTTGTTTTCGCGCGAAACAGATACATAAAACGGTTTTCTCCTCAAAGCTTTACGAAGATGGATGGTCGAGGCTTTCTAAAGTTGTCTCCTTTTGGATTTCACCCGTACTTCGTTTGTTTTTGCCATTATCAAGTATTTTTGGCTCAAGTATTCGGCTGTGATTGGTTTTGCCTTAACTAAAAAAGTTTTTAGATAACCACGAAAGACTTTACAGTTTTTTCCTATTATTTATTTCTTCTATTACACCGCGAATTAAATAAATTTACGGGCTTAAAACGCGGTTTGATGAACTTGTTTTATCGAGACGACGACGTTTTAAAAGTTTTATTGCGATTCGTGGTCACGGCCACTTTACATGATTTAAATCCGTATAAAATATGTTATATCTTCTAAATCCATTACACAAAGTGTTTTTATTAAGTTTTCTAGCGAAATTATCTAAACTGACAAAATATGACAGATATATGATTAAATGTTCTGTTATTGCTAAACTATATAATAAACAATGCCAGTTTGAATAAAAGATTTAAAAAATTCCACATAAAATATTTAGACCTATTGATTAAAGCGGACTTTTTGGATACATACCTTATTAAACTTTTTCAGATATCTAAAAATAATTGGCCTAAACCTGTTATCCATTAGATTATCCCAATATCTAAAAGGCTATTGTTCTTTGAAAAGTTACACTAATTTTTTTTAAAGACATGCATTCTTGTCACTAAACCTGTCAAACAAACTTAAAAAATAGCAATATTGTCCAACCAAAATCATAAAATTCCTCTTTGAATTTTAAAACTGAAATCCTTTTTAAAACTTTGCAAAGGGATGTGCCCTCAGGTTTCCTACTTGAGTTTGTAATTTCTCGTCCGTTATGTCCCAACGGTGTTATACATTTGCCGAACCGTATCGAAATTACAACACGGATTCCTATGAAAAAAGAACGATACCGATCGATGTGTTATGAGCATTTTAAATAGATTCGCAGTGCATGCAATTGCTAATTTGTTTCTTAAAATTTCTTTTTAATTCATTTAATTAACCGGATTATGATTGCATCGATATCCATTTACACTATTTATGTTTTTTTTATTCCTCAAACCACCTTCTTTATTTTTTTCTTATTTTATTAAAACACAAAATAATGTGAATAATTAAGTATGAAGTTGTTACATGACGTGAATATTTTATAACTCTCTAAACGTAAAATAAAATAATCAATACAAAAAACACTTCCACTAATTGATAATAATTTTCCTTGAAGAATATTTTAGTTTCAAAAATAATTATTTGCAACAGATGTACATTTTCTTTAATTCTTTATTATTGCAACATACTTATTATTTTTTTAAAATATTAAATAATCTAGTTTTAAATTTTAAACCATTAGAAATAGAAACGTAAACAAACACCACATCATTTCCATATGAAAAAATATTTTCCTCCATATAATGACTAAATATTTACCGTACGTACTAATTAATTCCAGGCAAAATATAAACCACTCAAGGACAAAAAAAAATAGCATTAATTTCCTACAAAATTCAAAAAAATTCAACAACCGGTAATCTCACTCAATTATCTATACTTTCGCCGGCGAGAGTAGAAACCGTATTCGAGTTTCTAAATGTCAACCGTTGATATTATTGTTTGTTTAAAAACTTACCACGTGAATGATACAACTAGACACAGATACACAAATCACTCGCGTGAGTTCACAGTTCACCAAACGCGTTAGTCAGTTCGAGGGCTCGAGTTCGTTCTCGACCAGTGTCGTGGTAACACTGCGCGCACTTCGGAACACTTATGCGACTCTGCGTCGGCGCACTCTCCACAACAGAAACTCAGTCGCGCGCGCCGCTCAACTAAGACACCTCAAATCTAACGCCTAACACAATGCGTTCGCATGCGCACCCACTTATTAAGGTTAAGGATAAGAAAAGTAAGCTGTTTTATTGGCATTTTTCGCCAATCACTTTATCGGTTGCGTGATATTCAATTTGTTGTGATTGGAATGGTATGCAATTAATTCGTGATGTGAAGATAATGGGGACATGTGTTCTAATTAAAATAATTTTTTTTTTTAAGTAAATTTGAAAATTAGGGCACAAATGAGTTTATAAATTTAGATATTAAACCTTACAGAAAACATGTATATGTGGATAGAGCCTATATTATCAAATATAATTAATCAAGCAGAAAGTTGTCATAATAACGAGTAAAATTATTAAAAAATTGCACGCTTTGTGTGTGATACTGTAGTAAAGCAAATAAATTAGCTGAGTGGCCGGGAATTTTAATCAGTGATATCTAATTTATAACATATATAATTGTGTTAAACCTTCTTCACACATTGTATTGAACTTGGTACCATCATTTGATTTTAAAGGGCAAGTTATGTAAAATAAGTGATTTTGGAACACCTTCACGGGCAGAGATCTATCTGGACTGAATGTAAGTAATATCGTATTTTGTAAGGTCCAAAACATAAATGAGAACTTGGGACATTTTATTTTAATTTTGAATAGTGTTTAAAGTGATTTTGCAAAAATTATAGAAGCAGAGAATTTGGACTACTTGTAAGTAATATCATTAGAAAATTTATAAAATCTTGCGACATTTTTCGTTTTTATTTAAAAAGAGATATGCTCACTGATATTAAGTTAAAACTAATGTTTAAGAACAAGAAAATATCCAGATCGTGAGCCCTTTGTGTATTATTTAAATGATAAGTAAATATATAAGTATATAAAGCTTAAAGTTGCCCTTAAGAATTTATGACGAGCTTAACGTTTGCTGTCTTTGCGGGAAACAGAGGCTTGTCAAATTTCATGCCAATTGAAAAAGTGCTTCTAAATTTAAATTACGTTTTTATATGTTTCGAAAGCACAATTTTATTTTAAATTTTATTTTGGTTTTTTTTCATAACCGTATATTTTTACAGTTTTAGATATATTCTAGTTTATAAGTTTATCAGAATTGTTTGAAATACAAATGTCACACACATTTGTTTCATATTAGAATTACATTAGATTGTTCGTAATGTTATTTGCTGTTATTACGTTCTTAGGCAAATGTGAGCGCATTATGTTTACTTCAAACTACGATTCCAAACAGTGTTTATGTTAGATACCAGGTCAAAGCGTCTTGTTAAATTAGTGTTTAATGAGGTTACAAAAGCTGGTTTTCGGTTGGTTGTGGAACACCACTTTAAGGACATATGTAGTGAAAGTAATTTAGACAAAAAAACATACTTTATTATATTTAGGTAATGTCTAGGCTTTTTCTTTTCTTAGACAATTTAGTGATAGTTAATAATTTAGTAGGTGATTTAGTAAGTTATGTTAAGTTTTATAATATTTTCTTAGAAATATCTTTTGGTTACAATAGTTTTCAACCTAGTTATGTTATACTTCGTCAACCGATATGGCGTGGAGGTCATTATACCTCCACTCCACTTCTGAGGTTTTAGGTTTCGTTCCCACACAGGACAAATATTTGTCCTGGTCTGGGTGTTTCCTATGTATAATATTCACAAAAAAAAAAAGTTTGTATTTCTGTTATTTAGTATCCATAATATAAGTTCTTACTGATACTTATCTTGGCATGAAATAATTGGTGTAATTGTAAAATAATACTTCTTATAGTTTCTATAAAAAGTTATTTGTTAAGCTATAATGTTATTACGAAAAAGTGAATGTGTAGTTTTGTCTTCACTGACTAAAAGGCCTGGTTATAACGATATTTTAGTATAGTGGTAGATATGACCGCGAAGGCTACCTTTTTGTTAATGTGGGACGAATGAAATAATAAGTCACGCAAGCAAAGCCGTGGGTGTGTGCTAACTAATAACAATAAAAAAAACTGTGAAACTATGTCTTACATAAAACCCGTGCCACTTTAGTTTGCAAGTCGGGAATATGCGCCTGAACAAAATAATCCCCTTTTTTGTTTTCTTTTTCGAATGGAAAATTATTAAACGACCGTCTTCCGCTGCGGATTGAGCAAGTGGGTGTATACGACTTTTACTGACTAAAAACTATATTCCTTCTTGAGCCTGCTATGTCCCGAGGCCGCGGTAACCCGTTAGAACAGTCCCTTAACAACATTAACCCTGAAATCTTCTTAGATCTTTGAGTATATCCTACTTATCGGCCGACGCTGTGACGCTGCGATGCTCTCATATTCTCTTTATGTGACCAAATCTTTCAATTGCACAATAATTTGAGGATTGGCAACGAACTATAGTAGTAGGGATCCTGTGGGGGATCTGATAACCTGGATATAGGAGTAGGTAACTAGTAGGGATCTGAAAACCTGGTCGAGTTCAATGCCACCAAAACCCAGGTTTGTTTCCCTTCCTTACTCCTCCCTCTCTTCAGAACGCTCAGTTACCCATTTCGGCAGATCTCAGCATTCTCGGTATGGACATCGGCTAAGACCTAAATCCGAAATGCTACATCAAGGGCGTAATTTAAACTGCCTCCCGTAAGTTGGGTATACTCAATAAGGTAAAGCTGTTTTTCACTCCCGAGCAGCGCTGTTTGTTGTACAAGACTCAAGTGCGATCGAGTGTAGAGTATTGTTCCCATCTGTGGGACGGTTCTGCTAAGTACCTCCTCCACGCACTTGACAGACTGCAACGGCGAGCGGTTCGCATTATAGGGGATGCTGAGGTAACAGCCTCACTCGAGGATCTACAGCTGCGTAGAGACATTGCATCTCTCAGTGTCTTCTACCGGAACTACTAAGGCGAGTGTTCTGAGGAGCTTTTCGATACCATCCTGCCCTCTCCTTTCCTCTCCCGAACAACACGTGCTGGTTTTAGAAACCATCCTCATACTGTGCAGACTATCAGCACTCGAACCAAGAAATTTGGTGATTCGTTCCTGTGTAAGATCATTAAGCTCTGAAATTCGCTCCTGGCTCATGTGTTTCTTAGTTCATATAATCCCAGGTCTTTTAAGTGGGGCATTTAAGCAGGCCATCATGGATGCGCTCTGTACCGTGTTTGTTTCACAGTATGAAGCACTTTCATTTTTTTTGGACTGCATCGAATGCTTACCATCAGGCAGGATGTAGTCATTATGACGTGTCACATTTAAAAAAAAACTTGTTTCCGTCCGTCACTAAGTCTTTCAGGTATTAGTCCAAATTTAATCTGGGAATATTCTGGACAGCCTTTCCTAGAGTAACCAGAAAGCTTTTTTCTTTTATAAGTGTCAGTGATTGTACCTCATTTTACTATAGGACTTTATTACAGTTTTTAGATACGGTTTAGTGTTACTTAACATTATGTTATCCCAGTGTTAAATCAGCATTGATTTGCTAAGTAAGTTTGTAAGTGTCTTTAATCGCTCGCATTTGGATACGCGAGAGTATTGACATTAGTTTGATATCGACATGATTTGGACTCGATGCAAAATAGTTAAAAACGAACGCTTAACAGGCCACGAGAGCAGTGGTTATGTCAACTTTAAACGTATTGTCAATGCATGTCTGAAGTTTACTTGCGAAAGGCTCTTTGTCAACGAATCTGTGAGACAACTAGCTATACTAAAGATGTAGGTACTTCGCCTTTTTTCCTAGTAAACAGTAATATTAGCAACGCTAGAGCAAGGCTCACGCAATACGTCCTTCGGTTTATTGGTAGACGGAGAAAAAAGAAATACACTTTTTGTTTTACGTCGACTTTTGTGAAATCGTTAAGATTTAGAATTTATGTCTTGACATTTATGATTTAGTTTCAAACTAAACTGAACGTGAGTTCAGTGTACTAGACAATTCATAAGTATACTTAATTACTAATACAGATTTAAACAAATGTTTGCCTTATAAGAGACGTGGGATGTAATGTGAGAACAACAGGGAAAATGTTTGAACAAAAACACAGAATTTATCTTTCCGTCTAAAGTAGGAAGGTTCTATTATTGAATGCGAACTATACACGAGTCTCCGCGAAAGAGGCGTGACAAGTATATATGTAAGAACTTTATATGATATATATGTGCCAGTAGATCTACAGTGCCCTTCTCCTAGTAGAGACCATTAAAGTATTTTTTCTATGTATGCAAATCACCTATAAGATTGCTAATGACTCCCGGTAGACAGTAAGCAATATAGAAATCTACACTTTTTCTTATTTATATTATTACTAATTTAGTTGTTTGCAAATTGCTACAGTACTTTTATAACTGTTAGTTAACGTAAACTTAAAAAAATAATATGCATTCAAATCACATCTGCGAATGCGGTTTAAGCGTAACAGGTCGCTGTAACCCCATTGCAAGTTAAACCAGTTCAAAATGAGTAATGTTGTTGTTATTGATGATCTTCTTAGCTTGTCGACAGTTACTCGTAACTCTGGGTTCTAGCGATCGAAGCGCCAAATTGACACGCCCTATATGACGCAGTAATTTTATTTTTTTATAATTTTTTTTGACTATATTTTTTTAAAGTTTAAAAATCTTGTTTTCGTGAAAAAAATATAATGACAAACGTTATTCAGATTCAGGCCACTTGAAAAATAAAATAATTGGTAAATTTATGACTCCATCGAATGTAAATGTTTTTTCAATACGAAACCAATAAGCGCCAGTCGAATGAGGATCCTCATTTACACCAATCATTGCTTATAGATAAATAAATTATTATCCATTCGTTTATATAACATTTTGTGCGCGTTCCTGTGTGCTGCAGAATAAGCTCTCTGGCGAGGTTTTCGCAGGAGATTACAGCATGGGTGATTATAAAGAGAAACAAACGGCTTTTCACAAAATATTTTTGATAATCAATTATAAAATGTTACAACCTAATATGGCACTACTATGGCGAGTGTTCTGAAGAGCTTTTCATCTCATCCCGCCCTCTCCTTTCATCTCCCGACCAACACGTGCTGGTCTTAGAAACCATCCTCTTATTGTGCAGACTATCAGCACTCGAACCAAGAAATTCGGGAAGTCGTTTAATAAATAATTAAAGAAGTAAACTCACCTCAGGCACACTGAAATCCTTAATTCATTCACATTAAAATAGCAATGGTACTGCCAACTACTGTTGTATCAAAAATTCATCAATTGATAAGGATAAATACCCCGGAGCAAGAAATTTGGTCCAGTTGTTAATTATATTCACGACCGTCCGGTCCAATGAATACCTGTAAATTCAGCATATAACAGCAGATCGCCACAGGCCACAATGGTGGTCTGTGGCATCTCATGGTCTTTCATAAAACGGCCCAATTCGACTGTTGCTATATTAATTGCACTCGAAATCTGTAGATCTTTGTAATGTTCCTAATCCTTGACTATCAAAATAAGTGAAACCGTCTTGCCGGTTTTGTGGGCTCTGACTTAACTAAAGTAATAAAAACTTAACAATACACTCAAGCTTTTAAAACTGAGTCGCAGCTCCGGCTTAGGTAAAGTATAAATTCCCATAATCATCCCAGCCTAAAGCAGTTCCCGCCTGCAGTTCCCTGCTTAACTTTCCAAATGCTTTCTACATCGATCGATTCTTAACTGACTGCATCTAAATACTTCCCGCTGCCATAACCAGATCATTGGTCTAGTAATATTAATTGTAATCAAACTTGCCTTATATTCTTTCTGAATGCCGAGAGATGGCGTTAGTAGTAACAAGCAAGGTTTCATTAAGGTTGATAGAAATAAACACGTTTTTTTTTAATTGTAACTAATTTCATTAATAGTCTATGTTCTCATAACAATATAGAGTAGGTATAAAATTCTTGATTAGATCAGGCTAAGATTTAAAACTCGTTCACAGTATCCGTAATTTATTGGCGCATAATAATAATCATATAAAAATAACAGTAAATTGGGAACTGTCTTTTAAAGTTAAGACAGTTTGGATTTGCTTTAATCCCGGCAAGGAATAATTTATAATATATAATAATATTTTACTATCCGTTTTGAGGAGAGCAGTTGGTCGGAAATCATCACTGAAATTTCGAACATCCTGAGATGGATGACTGTTTGTTTTTGCCATTTGAATTCGAACGAACCAGTTCTTAAGACGTTGGGCTTCGTTATCATTAAATGTGATAGTCATTAATCCAAGCCAGTGGTCTTTTGAGGCGGTTTCAAATTCTCCAAATAGCAGGACACCATAGCCGCTTTTGCCTATCCACTCTTAGTCCGCGTAGTGAAGTACAGATGTGACACATTAATTTCATCCGGTTATTTACAAAGATAAAGAGTTTACAAAGTTATCATCATCATGTGTAAGTTTAAGCAATCCTGCCTAATTTTGACGTTCAATACTCGTTTAACACCATACATCTAGTTTGGCGAAAAGAGATCTCGCACTCTTACACCTTGTTATGTTAATGACATTGTTGCGAAACGACTCAAAATTAACAATCGAACTAGTTAATAGTGACCATGTATTGTGTGATATTCAACTGAAAGTTTTCATTCGACCGTGTACATTCACATTTGATAGTGCAATAATTTGATTAGGTTTCATTAGATCATGCAGTATATTTCAGACTTGATGTAAAGCCTAGCAAATTTGCACAATTAAATTTCGTAACGAGAAATCACATGAATCAGGAATGTTAGTTGTATGTTTATAAGAGCTACTATGGAGTCCAGCGAATAAAGTGTTATTTGATTTTAGTTCCCGTTTACTACTATTTCGGCTAGATTGGATTACAAGTCGTTGACAAATATGTTTAAAAAAATTATAAAAGTAGAGACATTCAAATTTGTCTACGTAGGTTTAAAAGTTTAACGTTACTAACACATAAATTATATGGGTCTCTCCTAAAATAAATGATTATCAATAATATTTAGAGTAGTGCATAGGTGCAAACGGGTTTTAGTTGGACGAGTAGCTCATGTATCCAGTGTGGGAAGATATTGCAGATTGAAAACTTTGCAAAGTGAAAAAAAATCCGTTATGTTAATAGTTCTAGACTAGGTAGATATGATTTATTCTGAAAGATATGATAGCAATGACAATTGTAAGATATTATCTTTTTGAGCTTCATATCATATGACTGAATATTGTATGTCATCATTATTTGAGCAATATGAAGTCCACTGCACATAGGCCTCCTCAATAGTCATCCACGCTGATCGATCTTGTCCCGCTTGCATCCACCGGCTTCCCGCCGCCTAGACCAGATCATCGGTCCATCGCGTAAGGAGCCCACCAGGAGGTTTTATATCAACACAATTTTATTTCAGAACCTAGAACAATCCTGAACAAGGAACAATGAATGCCTACGTAAATCAAACTTAGTCTGACAGTGACTTTCAAACCGCAATTTTTTTTTAACAAATTATTTGTGTGTACCTTGAAATGTTCATTAAATTTAAATAATGTTTAATCAACAAAGAACCCATTGTGGCCGGCTCAATAACATTCGCCGGAGACTGACAACCTTCTAACGTTTAGTATAGAAATAATAATTGATGATCGATATATTTGTATTTAAGTACTTCTATTTTCTTTAACTTGAAATTTATCGCATTGCAACCCTATATTGGGTTAATTTTAAGTTCGAAATGGTGTGAATGAATATATTTTTGTGTGTACGAGTATGGACACATCCGCAACCTATTGTTACTCTCTTTCTCTGTGCAAGATGGCCGCGGTTACCCTTTCAAACAGTCCCGCAGCATATAGGTACAATAATGGCTGTACACATTTAGACGTAATGATTGATTCTAGAACTAGGCCGTCTCGCTGTTGACTGCGCTGGCGCCGACGGTGCATTTTCCGGTATATGTAATTATAACATACGGTTTCTATGTGTACACACTTACAAACGAAAGTCTCCATGTAAGTATAATCGATATCTGGTACCCATAGTACAAGTAATACATTTTGTTCGGCTTATTTGCGAAATTTTAGAAAAATATATTAATTTAATAACTAGTGTCCGCGATAGGCTTTACAGTTTAAGGAAGCCTTGAGGAACTTAAGAATATAATATTGAGTAAAAATATAAGAAAAAGAAACGCTCGAAGCTACATTGTATTGTGTGTTAGGTGGTCGAAAACATTCACTGCAGTAAAGCAGTGTTCACACAGGTCAGTATTCGGATCACCGGACACTGTGGTGCGGTGGCGGAGAGACGCTCAGAGGCAGGCTCTAGGCGTATGGCGGGCGGCAGCTTTTTCGGAGCGCCGAGTTTCGTGCCGAAGGATCGAGGCGCCGTATCCTCGAGGCGGTCGGGCCCATCTTAGAGCGATGGGTCGGCCGTCGATGGGGGTCGATGACCTTCCGGCTCACGCAGGTACTTTTCGGGCACGGGTGCTTCGGGAAGTATCTGTGTGACGTCGCCGGGGGGGAGTCGACCCGGTGCTGCCACCATTGTGACTGCGCGGAAGACAATGCGCAGCACACTTTGGTGGCGTGCCCTGCGTGGGCGGGGCCGCGGTCGACGTTGGCCTCGGCCCTGGGTGGAGTGGCTCTTTCGGCATGGGAGGCGATGGCCTCCTTCTGCGAAGTGGTGATGTCGTAAAAGGAGGCCGCGGAGCGGGAGAGGGACCCGTTCTCTCTCCGGCTACGCCGTTGGCGCAGCGGGCGGGCCAGGAGGGCCCGTCCGGCCGCGCCCGGGAGGTCTTAAGGTCTTAGGCGGCGGGGGCAGGGGGCCCCTTCCGTCTACCTATAGACCCCCCCAGAAGTCGGCCAGTCAGAAGGGGACGTTGGCCGCGGGCGGGGTGCCAGAAACTACAAATCCCCTGGTGCTGGCCCCCCGCCCCTTCTTCAACAGCGGCGGGAGTCGTCGGAAGATTTTTAGTGGGTAGGATTGCGGCGGTCGCGGCTGCCGCAGTGAGCCCCACACCCCTTTCCGACTTCCCCCTTTTGGCCGGGAGACAGTGCGCAAATGCATTTAGTTACCGACGTAAATAAAAAAAAAAAAGTTAGTATTCGGGTGGGTGACCGTGTGGCGTTATGCAAGGCAGTATACATAAAAATATTGTGCGCTTCCATGCTTTGGAAAGCACCTTAAAGCGATAGTTTCAGTTGTCAATACGTTGTTAGTATAGTTGAGGTATGTTTGAGGCTTTATTCTTTTAATATTTTTTTTTAATGTGACACGTCATATTGACTACATCCTGCCTGATGGTAAGCAGTCGATGCAGTCCAAAACAAAATGCCGTTTCACGCCCCGCTTAAAAGACCTGGGATCATAGGAAAAACATGAGCCGGCAGCGAAGTCCAGAGCTTAGTGGTCTTGCTCAGAAACGAACACCATAGTAAATTTCTAAAATAAATTAAATGAATTAAACAGAAAGACCTTAGTTATGAAACACTCAATGACCATTTATGGTGACACAAGCAATCACTATTTTATGAAACAGATAACTTGAATATTGACATCTCTAAAATACAGCTTATAAATAATATTACAGCCCAGGATTGATATTTCAGAAGCTCGGTTAAAATTAAAATAAAATATGTCCTCGCTAGTAAGCAAAACAAAAAGCGGATTAAGAGGAGTGCCGACTATTTATTGAACAATTCAGACATTCGCTTTTTTATTATCATGGAAAAGAACGCACATAAAATAAAACTACTCGTATGTAAAAAGCATTCGACGACCGATATGGCGTGGCGGTCAATATATCTGCACTTCGCTCCTGAGGTCGTGGGTTCGATTCCCATACATGACAAATCTTTGCGTGCATGAATGTGAATGTTTGTTCTGGTCTGGGTGTTTTCTATGTAAAGTAGGTATGTATTTACAAGAGAAAAGCATATAAGTATGTTTATTCCATATTGTTTTAGTTTGGTTTTAGTAAGGTTTTATTTACGTTTTAATTTGGTTTTAGTTTGGTTCTAGTTTGGTTTTAGTATGGCTTTAGTTTGGGACCAGGAGCGCTGAAATGTGTTAGTATATTTGTACAATTGCTGCATTTTTCGATTAAATTGTATTAGTACAATCGCAATAAATACGTAGACTAAATAAAAATCTATACCTCAACGTCGGAAAATCACCCCTGTTAAGTACATTATCATATAAATAACTTAATTGGACTTCTTGGAATGTGTATTTGATCCAATTTATTTATCAAAGACAGTAACGTGATGCGTCAATATGGTGCTGTCTTGATTAGCTCCGTGCGTAGGAGAAAAATCGTGACACACACAGTCACGAAGGCCGCGTAGCTAACTAACTAATGCTTTATCAATCAAAGACGGTGATGAAGTTGTCAATAAATTAAAGCTCATTTGAAAGTGACGTCTGTTGAAAATGTGATGCATTGAATAATCGTGAATTACTGTTAGGCTACTTAATTAAAACAAATAGTACCATAACTATGGAGGTGATATTTTATCTATACTGAGATGAGACGTAACTTCTTACCGGGTCAAGTGTAAACTCATAGCAGATATGTGTGTGGTCGGCGTTATAGATAAGTTAAAAAAAATATTTATATGCAGGTCACCAAACTAAAGGGGAAAAGCTGATTCCAAAAAGATTTAAATAGAAGTAGTATTTTATTCATTATTTCATCATTTCAGCCATTCGAAGTCCACTGCTGAACATAGGCCTCCCCAATTGCTTTCCACGTAGATCGATTCTTTGCCGCCTGCATCCACCGGCTCCCCGCCGCCCTGACCAGATCGTCGGTCCATCGCGTTGGGGGCCGCCCTCTACTACGTTTGCTGATTCGTGGTCGCCATTCAAGAACCTTAACGCCCCATCGGTCGTCGGTTCTTCGAGCTATGTGCCCCGCCCATTGCCACTTCAGCCTGCAAACGCGCTTCGCTATGTCGGTCACTCTGGTTCTCCTACGGATTTCCTCATTTCTGATTCTATCACGTAGGGACACTCCGAGCATAGCTCTCTCCATTGCACGCTGAGCGACTTTGAGCTTCCTTATGAGGCCCATAGTCAGGCACCACGTCTCAGTCCCATACGTCATCGCTGGCAACACACACTGGTCGAAGACTTTCGTCTTGAGACACTGAGGTACTTTGGACGAGAAGATTTTGCGTAGTTTCCCGAACGCAGCCCAACCGAGCTGGATTCGACGATTGACCTCTTTCTCGAAGTTGGACTAATTTGACTTTTTGTCCCAGGTATACGTACTCGTCGACAACTTCGAGGGCCGAGCTTCCCACTATTACTGGGGTAGGCACAACATGGATATTTGACATGATTTTGGTCTTATCCATGTTCATTTTAAGACCTACCCTTCGGGAAGCTCTGTCGAGGTCTCCGAGCATTGTGCCCAGATCCACAAGCGACTCCGCTATGACCACTATGTCGTCGGCAAATCGAAGGTGAGTCATATACTCGCCATTAATGTTTTAACGCCAGTATTTTATTGCCTATACCAAAATACTTGAGTAATTTGGTCTCAAGTATTTTGGTACATTAATTATTATATATAAAAAGCTAAAAATTAATAGCTTAGCAATTCAAAAAGAACAATAGTTTTTTTCTCCATTGTCTTCAACAGTGACATAAAGAATAAGCTTATTAGTCCTTGCAATCGTTTATAAAATTTTTAAAAAAACGTGTTAGCCTCTCTCTCTGTGCAAGATGAGGAAGGAAAGAGAGAGATGCAGTACGAAGATGTTGCCCTGGCCGCTAGCGGAAGGGGAAGTGCTTTACCAGGGGGTCGCCTTCACCACCAGCGGGATCAGAAAGTATTGGTAGCCATGACCGCCAGTAGGAAAGGAAAAGAAAAGTAGACGCAACACAGACAGTTATAACGTGAACAGTTCAATGATTTTAAGATCTATTCCCTTCTTGGAATATGACATAAAATCTAATTTCTTCGGTTCGCCAGACGCTACTACCGTGTGCCCCGGGGTAAAGACATCATTAGACGATTTCCTCTTTGTGCCAATTAAAACAATTTCGGTACGATAGTCACGCTCGGCGTCGTTAACGCGACTCTTTACCTTTTTCATCCGATAAACACGTATTTCATTCTAAATCGTTACTTTTTTTATTTGTCTGTCTCTTTTCTAATTCAAGTTTTCTTCTGCTTAGCTTCTTTAGAGAAAGGTGACCTAGTGAAACGCGCGCTTTTGTTTTAATTTTTACGTGAAGTAATTTTTAGAAAATGTTATTCGATATTTGGTTTTATTTAATTTAGTCTGCCTATTTGGGTCACTGTTTTTTGGAACTTTGGCATATAATTAACCAAGAAAGTACCCATAAAATATAAAATATTTTTATTTACGAGGAGAGAACCAAGTTCCCACGCAAAATTAAACTTGCTTAGTAAATAGACTTTTACAGGCCTTAGATTTGATTTCTGTGTTTCGTTTTTAAGTTATGTGTTTTTTTTGTACCATAAGGCGGCACTCAAGCATGCAACCCAACTGATGGACAGTGGTGACCGCAGCCTGTGGTCGCTTGCACTGCCAGACTGGACTGACCAAATCAAACCTTTTAAACACCTGCAGTAATCTCTTGGGAAAACCACAGGGAGCTGATTTCACAACCCAATAGTATAGGGCTTTTAGCAGACTTAAGAATGAGCTATAATAGAATAAATTAGGTAAAAAGTCTAAGTTTCTCAATAAAACTCTGATAAACGTCGACTCTCAAATTATGTAATTAAAGTATATTACCTAGGGTACTGTTATACGGGATTCGGCGATTAGGTTTTTAAAAAAGAAACTAATTATAACACAGTTAATTATATTAGTTAGAAACAGTGGAAATAGTAAAATGCAGAGGAAATAGTAAAATACAGAGGATTTGGTAGATTAGTACCGACCCGTACCGAGATTTAGACAGACTAACTGGAGCGCCGTCTTGCACTCGTATATATGCTATTGCATAGTGATGACTTAGTAAATAAGGGGTGATAGTCAGCCCTTTAGCGTGTATGGGTAGGGTATAACAACCCCCCGCGGAAGACTGAACTTCAGGGTTTAAAACCCGGAGTTCGGAAAATTATACGACCTCTCTTAGTCGTGGTTGCGGTAAAGGTGAATTTTCACCTTGAACGTTATTTACGTCATCTTCGCTAAGGGTCGGTCTTACAGGAGAAATTACTTTAGTCTTATATCTAAAAATCTGGTATAACTTAAAACCAATAAAAAGTATAACAATAAAAGAAATAAAAGAGGTAAATGCAAAATAATGTGTCCCGTACTTTTCTAAGACAGGTTTTTCTTCAATAATTTTATCTAAATTCGCAAACAATTTATCATTCTGTTTATTTGTTGTTAAATCATCTAAATCAATGTTCTGAAGTAAAACAGGGGACTTACTTAAGTAATTCGACTTATTATCTAGTTTACAACAGGAGTCATTTATAATACTAAAATCTAGGCTAGGTACAGGTATGCTTATATTGATAACATTGTTCGACGATATGAGTCTTATGTTCTTTGTGTACACTATACATTGTTCAGGGGTGTGTAAAATACCGGTTCCGGACACTATGATTTCACGTAATTCAGAGTTATTACAATCAATAGATATCTTATTCGGACTTGATTGCACGAAAATCCACCGATTGTTCATTAATGGTTTCCAAATGTCTAGTTCACCGAAGATTGTTTTTGTAATACACTGAACGGGAATAGCATTGATTGTTTTTGTTAACAGTTCACTTTCACACGTAGGGCTGCCACTTGTTAATAACACCGCAGGTATTCGACACAGATAGAACTCAGAGTTTACCGTTTTACATATACTTAAACTATCTAAATTGAAGAAACTAATCTTATCGTTAGAAATAGCAACATAAGAACTAGAAGGTAAAATCAAACTAAAAGTAGTAAGGTTAACTAACTTATGTGGTATGGGTAATGCTAAGTTATGGTACAAATTAAAATCATTTAAAGTGACAAGTGGAATTTGCAATACAAACACAAGCTTATTTCTATAATAATAACATGCTACATTGGATATACTTAAAATAGAATGAATATTATCTAAAGATAATTCGAGGGGAACCCTAGAATCTCTTGGAAGGTGCCTATCGTTATCAACGAGTTCGCGGTATAGCTGCGACGGAGTCAGTATGCGTGGGTGTAGTATGTTTTGGCTAGACAGAATGATAGCGTTGATCAAGTCTTCGAGTTGGAATGACAAAGTAAGTAACGAGCTTTCGAGGTTGGTAAATATGGAATGAACTTTTGTTTCAGTAACTAAATTATTAGTAATATTTATTAAATTATTAGATTGATGAACTAGTTTATTAACAGCGATATTGAGGGATTCTTCGTTGACTTTTAATTTATTTATAGTTTGTTTATATGAGTCTAATGTGGAAGTAGTAATTATAATATTTTCTTTTACGAGTTGTGCTAACTTCTTTTCGTCATTTTGGACAGATTCTATAGCGGAATCGTATTTTAATGCGTCATCCTCATCCAAAGTACCAATGATTTGTTTAAATGCAGTACCTATTCCACCAAACCAGGCTGAACGTTTACTGCGCCTTGAAATTAAATGAGAGATAGAGTCATGATAACGTTTAATATCGTAATAACGGACTGACAATGGGGATAGTATATTTTCACATTGATCACTATTCGATTGTTGACACACGAATCTAACATTGCTTAGGACTTCATTAAGATTGGCAAGGTGTGTGTCTATAAAAGAAATATCTACATAGGTAATTAAATTTAATTGACCCTTTATTATCTTAAGTCTACCTATCCTATCGAAGTATATGCCGGAACTAGAAGGAAGAGGCTCGACATAATCCGGATGCGCTTCGACTGAGGCGCTGAAAATAGAACAATTTAAAGTTAATAACTAAATTAAGGTACTTGAACTAATATCTATGGGTTTGTGCTTACAATATTTGCTGGCTTAAATTGGTCAAAATGGTGAGTCACATGACGTCGGTTGATAATAAGAGTGGCGGTGTGATTACCATGAACTTTGATAATTTTATACGGCCCTTTCCAAATAGGAGACAGAGCCTTCCTGAGTCTTAAATGATTTTTGAGGTAAACATGGTCACCGATTTTGTAACGTGGGGGAGCTTTGGCACGAGAGTCATAGTAGGACTTAGAATTTTCTTTAGATTTGAGTATATTTTCGTGAGCTTTTCCACGTGTGTACTTAAATTTGTGTTGAAGCATTTGAATGTAGTCAGAGTATGTAGTACCTGGTCCACATTCATATACGGAGTTTGGAATGTAAGGTTTGTGCCCAAAAACTAACTCGTAAGGAGTGAATTTCGTTGTTGAATGTACAGTCGTATTGTAGGTTAATATAGCAGTATACACGTAAGTTGGCCAATTGTCTTGATTTTCGTTAGTAAATGATTTTAAATATTCTTTAAGGGTCGAGTGGCTACGTTCTAACGCACCTTGAGTTTGAGGATGATAAGGGGATGACCATAGCTGTTTAATCTTAAGGAATTGGCATGTAGTTTTGAAAAGATCAGATGTGAAATTAGTTCCTTGGTCAGTTAATATTGATTTGGGTATACCAAAGAGGGATATGAAGTGTATGAGACAATCACTGGTTTCTTCAGCCGTTGTACTGCGTAAAGGGTAAGCTACAGAGTATTTTGTAAGGTCGTCTTGTAAAGTTAGTATGTATTTGAGTTTAGCACTACCAGACTCGGGCAGAGGACCAACAATATCTAATGCTACTCGCTGAAATGGGGACGTAGATGTAGTAGTAATTTCCATCGGAGCTCTGTTTATTTTCCTTAAGGCTTTATTTTCTTGGCATGCTTTGCATTTCCTAACATAGTCTTCTATATCGCTTCTCATGCCTTTCCAATAAAACTGTTCTTGTATTCTATTATACATCCTAGTTGATCCTAAATGTCCAGCTATTGGGATGTCGTGATTATCGCGGAGAATTTTAGGCCTTTCGCTTAAGGTCGGGTAAATGATTTTATTTAAGTAAACATGTATGGAAATGTTGGTGTCATGGAAAAGGTAAGTAATGATATTATAAATTTTGGTATATGAATGTTGGTCAAATGGATTTTTAAAGTCTGATATAGCTACATCTGTGATTTCATTAATTTTCAGAATTTCATTTCGAGTTTGTTTTAGGGTATTGTAGATTTCAGGGTATGAAGATTCGTCAAAGTAGTGAACCTTTGTAAAAATTAGGAAAATTATTTTATCTTTATAATTAAATTTGATATAGGAATATAATTCTTTTTCACATTCAAGTATTTCGTTCTTATTTTCAGCATTTGATAGTATTTCAGCGACATAGGGATTTGATTCGTCTAAATCTATGGATGTAGGAATTATTATCAATTTATGAGGAGATTTTACGAGAGTTTCGGCATGTTCATTTAGTATAGTGTTTGAGGTAAATTGTTTGTCATTAATTGATTTTAAAAATTTAGAATAGTCGATAGTAGTAGATTGGGTTAGTTTCTGAATTTGAGTCTGAATGTGAAGGGATTTCCAGATTTTCGAAATCAAGGTTAAGGTCAGTACTTTTAGGGCTTGTGTCAAAAGGTCCTAGGTTTGTAGCATCTGGTTCAGAAATGGGTGGTTGGTCTGACATAGGAGAACGATTTGGTATTGTAGATGGATTGACAATTGGAGTTTGAAGTATCTCTTCATGATCAAAAGAAAATGGGATAGGAGAAGGTAATTCTAGGAGTGGATCGTCTAACGGATTGTCAAAATTGTCATCTATATTTGGTAATAATGTGCTAGGAGAAGTTTCAGGGTTTGCTTCAATTGGATTAACTGGAAATCGGGACAGAGCATCGGCATTAGTATTGTTTTTTCCTTTTTTGTGCACAATATTGTATTCAAATTCTTCTAACTTAAGACGCCATCTAACTAGTCTCGATCCGGGATCTTTACAATCGAACAACCATTTCAGAGGTTTGTGGTCAGTGACTATTGTAAACAAGTGCCCATAAAGATAGGGGCGAAAAGCTTTAGTGCCATACACAATGGCTAGGCATTCTTTTTCCGTGACACTATAGTTGCATTCAGCTTTGTTTAATGTACGGGAGGCATATGCAATAGGGCGATCTTTGCCAATTTGGTCTTGAGATAGAATTGCTGATATAGCATAGTTGGAAGCATCACATGTGAGAACGAAGGGTTTAGAGAAGTCAGGGTATGCTAAAATAGGTGTAGTGATAAGTTTATTTCGTAAATTCTCAAAAGCGAGTTGTTGTTCATTTTTCCAATTGAAAATGGTATCTTTCTTAAGGAGTGAAGTCAATGGTTTAGCGAGTTTCGAGAAGTCAGGGATAAAACGTCTGTAGTAAGATACAAGTCCAAGGAAAGATTTAATGTCTTTTGCAGTTTTGGGTATAGGAAATTCAATGACGGCCTTAATTTTTTCTGGATTTGGTTTTACTCCATCAGCGTTAATAATGTGACCGAGATATGCAACTTCTTTGCATAAAAATTCACACTTGTCAGGTTGGAGTTTTAGGTTATAATCTCGTAATCTATCAAAAACAGCGGATAAGTTTTTAACGTGGGATTGCAAATCTGGGGAATAAACGACTATATCATCAAGATATACGAAGCATCGCGAGCCCTGAAGGCCGGATAGACATGTGTTCATTAATTTTTGGAATGTGGAAGGCGCATTTTTAAGACCAAATGGCATCCTAGTAAATTGAAAATGACCTTGCGGTATAGAAAAGGCAGTTTTAGGTGCATCTTCTGCGGAAACTTTTATTTGATGGAACCCTGATGCTAAATCCAGGGTTGTAAAATATTGACTCTTACCTAACTGATCTAATATTTCAGTTATTTGTGGGATCGGGTATGTCTCGCCAATGGTTACGTCGTTGAGTTTTCTGTAGTCAATTACGACTCTCCATTTTCGTTGTCCTGAGGCATCCAATTTTTTAGGTACAACCCAAATGGGTGAAGACCAAGGTGAATTTGAAGGTATAACTATGTTTTGATCTATCATCTTATTGATTTGGTTTTCAACTTCCTTTTTATTACATTCTGGGAATCTATAGGACTTAGTTTGTATAGGAATATCAGTGTTTGTTTTAATTTTGTGTTCGATAGCTGAAGTGTATGAAAGTTGATCATCTGGGAGGTAGAATATGTCGGAATAATTTGTGCATATGTCTAAAAGGGTTTTTTCTTCTTCGTCATTGAGATGGGAAGTTCTAAGTTGTTTTAAGACGTCACTCGTTCTTCTAGAAGTGTTAGAGTTTGTAGTTTTTGGAAGAGTCATGCAAGATTCAAGAGGTTCTAGTTTTAGTTGAAGGTTCGGGTGGATTATTGCAGGTTTATCAGAAGTGTTAACGACTGTTATATTGACACGTTTATTTTCTTTTACCTTTACGAGGCAATTTGCGACCAATAAAGACTCGGAGATATGTTGATCTAAAATGACACCCTCCATAATATCTGGGTTACTTACTGTGCATTCTATTATAGTTTCTGTACGAGAGTCAATAGTATATACTGGTTCTGAGAATTTTAAATTGATATTATCATTATTAATAGAAAGAACTTTTCGGCTGTAGTCAATTTGACAGTTGGCACTTTTCATGAGATCGTTACCAATAATACCATCGTGACAAAGATTCATGTTTTCTATAACATGAAATTCATGACTAAACGGTTCTTTTGATGATAAGGATATCTGCATTTGAAAGCTACCTAGGGTTGGCGTTGTTGCATCGCCAGGGTCTATTCCCTTGAGTGCTATTATTTGATTATTTAGATTTGGTATTATTGACATGGAACTCAATTTCAGTAAGCTTATGGAGGAGCCGGTGTCAACCAAGAAAGATAATGGCTTTTTGGCCACGGAGGTTTGGATCGTGACGTGAGGTAAGTACCTTTTTTCTGAGTTATTATTTATTTTAAAGATTTTATTTTCTTTTTCTGATTTCAGGTTTTGCAGGGAATGGGAGGCTATGGCAGAAGAAGAAATTGTAGCAGATTCATTTGGATTTGGAATAACGTTAAAAGATTTAGAATTTAAATGTTTGTTGGATTCAGTGTGAAATCTTTTAGATTTGTTTAAGTTGGTAGATTTAGTAATTTCTTGACTCATTGATTTTGTAGATTTAGTAAAATTAGTAGATTTAGTATATTCTTGATTCAGTGATTTATTAGAATTAGTAGATTTAGTAGAATTAGTAGATTTAGTAGAATTAGTAGATAAAGTAGAATTAGTAGATTTAGCTTGATTCAGTGATTTATTAGAATTAGTAGATTTAGCTTGATTCAGTGATTTATTAGAATTAGTAGATTTAGCTTGATTCAGTGATTTATTAGAATTAGTAGATTTAGTACGAGATCCAACTATAGTGCTATAAAGTTGGGGCTGGTTACCCTGATTGTCAGCATCTACATTGGTTGATACAGTGGATACAGTGCGAATTGTAGTACCGACTTTGCAATGATTAGGGAAATTTCCCGCGCGATACTTATCGGGAAATTTTACTCGTTTAAATTGCTGTAATCGACTTCGTCTACTCCTTGATCGTTTACCTGGTCAACAGCAAAGACTCTGCGTGGTGAGGCTGGAATAAAATTTGATTGTGGGTTGGTTTGGCCCTTATTAGAGGATGATGCATTAAATGTAGTTCTGTTGTTGTTGAATTGCCGCTTTCGGCAGTTCTCTATTGTATGCCCTATATTCTTGCAGTAACGGCAGACCACATCATTTGTATTGAAGTTCCTAAGGTGGTTTGGACGCTGAGACTGAAAATGGTTAAGTCGTGGTGGAAAATCACGACGAGGTGAGGATCTAAATCTCTCAGTATTACTAAATTGTGGCTGTGGTCTCTTGTTGAGGCTCGAAAGTATCTTCTCCTCAGCTACAGCGAAGTTTACTGCTGCATTTAAGGAGTCAGGGTCGCGACATCTTACAATTTGTGATAGCCGTGGATGGAGTCCTATTGTAAAGGTATGGAGGGCTAGGTCCTCCATTGCTGCTATGCGACCTGTTAACTCCGTTTTACGTTTTGTTGGGATCGAGATATTTATCTCTGTTAATAGTTTGGCAAGGCACGTTTCTATTTTTAGAGCGAATTGATTGGCGGACTCGTTAGAGGTTTGCCTGCACTCTTGCAGTTCAGAAAGTAAATGTGCATAATGTTTCCGTTCACCAAACTGTTGTTTTAAAAATTCTAAAAACTGTTCGAGACTTTCAAAATCCTTAATGCTACAAATGGTTTCGGCTCTGCCCTCGAGTTGACTTAGAATGTATTTAAATAGTAGGGGTTTGAGAGCTTTGCTTGCTAGGCTATTTGCATTTTGACAATTATTAATAAAAGGGTTAAGCTTTTCGCGTGACCCGTCAAAAGGTTTTATAAACTTGAGTAATATGTTAAATTCAATTTTGTCATCGGCCTCGCCACGAACAGGCAAGGTCTTAGAAGTACTAGCGTTTTCTTCTTTAGTAGTCATGATGGAATTGGTATACTAAAATTAACAATATCTAGAAGCCGTCTCTATAGTTAGTGCGCACTGAGCCCTTTCGACACACAACAATTACATGGACTTATCAGTAGTCCACGGATGTAACATAAACAAGATGTACAATGTAACGCTTATAAATAAAATTAATTAATCTACTCTGAGTTCTATTCGCACACTTTTAATGTTTTTTGGTATTATCACTTACAGGAATGTTGTCACGAAGAACACAGGTATCAACATAGTAATAAATACTGTGATATCAGGATACACGGAAAGTGTCCGTGGATGATCAGGAACAGTGGTAATCCAGGAATCGCACTTTAGTAGTATGAACTTTCCGCACTTTTCACTTTTCACATGAACACACAAAGAAATCCGTAGTAGAGTCTATCGGAGACGTATTCGGGTAGATGGGGATAATCGTATCCCACCGCTGCCACCAAATGTTATACGGGATTCGGCGATTAGGTTTTTAAAAAAGAAACTAATTATAACACAGTTAATTATATTAGTTAGAAACAGTGGAAATAGTAAAATGCAGAGGAAATAGTAAAATACAGAGGATTTGGTAGATTAGTACCGACCCGTACCGAGATTTAGACAGACTAACTGGAGCGCCGTCTTGCACTCGTATATATGCTATTGCATAGTGATGACTTAGTAAATAAGGGGTGATAGTCAGCCCTTTAGCGTGTATGGGTAGGGTATAACAGTACGCCTATAACTTCTTCCGCGTGAGAAATATTTTCATTACCAGAATAAATATAGCAGAAACATTAATCTTGCCGTGTGGTTCCGGCCTAGCATAGTGCCCTATGATCTCACGGGGAGTTGTAAAAGTAAACAGAGAAATCAAAAATCAATGATGTGCAGCAGCGTCGTCCTGCGTACTGGCTTGAACTGCGACCAACCCGCCTGCCAAGCGTGGTGATTATGGGCAAATACACCCCATATAATGTAATCTATTGGGGAGGCTAATGTTCAGTGGACTTTATAAGGCTGATATGATGATGATTAATAGAAAACAAGGTATATATGTCGCCCAATCTTAGTTAATTTTATTTAGCTGTCAAAGTGTAGTAAAGGGACCGACATAAAACAATATTTATAATGTAAGTCATATTAATGACCAACTCTATATATCACTGTTGTTCGACCAACATAAAGTGTCCGTCAACTTATGTAGTTAATTATATGTTGTAAGTACGTACTGTGATTTTAAGTTCATACATGTAACAAACACATGAAAACTATTTCCTATTCGGGAACTTCCGTCAGTATGTTTGATTTATACTGTTTAAAAGATCTTTATCTTAGCTAATGGAGTATTATATTGTTGTTGTCAATTATATAAATTGCTGCAATCATAGAACTAATTGTTATTTTTTTTTTCTTAAACAATTAGCAGTCGAAATTGATGTTTAAATAATTTCCTTATTTGATTTTATACTTTTGTTAAATGTTAATGCTTTGTACGAATAACATGCATTTGTATAAAATATTACTTATTTTAACATCGATTATACTTTAAATGGTTACCCTTTATTTAAGAACATATTTAATTACTACAAATAATATTTATATAGTGTGAATATTCGTTGTTCCATACTTTCTATTTAAGTTGTATGAAAGTTTATAATGTGTCAAAATCTCCATGTCCTTCCAAACAAATATTAAAAAAAAACCTTTTACAGAGGTTCTGTGTAAAATACAGGAGAATAATTATTTAATTTTCTTTTAAATAATGGATTCGTGCGGTTTGCACATTTAGCCAGTGTCAAGTAAGAGATATATTAATTACATATAAATTATAGTAAATGAGAATAAGTGGTGATAAAGATGATAAATGGGAAATAAAATGCCCTCCCACTAAACCCGTTGAGTCTTCAGTAAAGATGTAGGATTATACTAAGATCTCACATGATGTTGCACTGTTTTGTTTCATTTACCAACACTCATATACGTTCACAAACACTTAACGGTTATTAACCACCGTTATTACACATTTCTTTTCGAGATATCACAAATTTTAGAAAATAAAACAAAACTGCAGATATGACGCTTCAGTTTCCCGCTAAGAAGACCAAATTATTTAATTATGACTATCAATTGTGTGCTCAAACATAGATATATGCACAGGTTTGGGTGTTTTCTATTTATATTAATAATTTTAAAAAACTTTATTTTTACTTATACTTATGCTTTGCTTAGTCTGCTGTTAGGTGGCGCTGTATTTTATAATCATTTATACTTCTTCTTCTAACTTCTTAGTGTTATCATTGATGCTCTCACGGGAAGTCGTAAGAGTCGACGAGTAGGAGTTTTACCGAGTTATGGGCAGCAGCGTCATCCTGTGTACTGACTAAAACTACGATCACCAACCCGCATAACTAGCGTGGTTATTATAGACTAATACAACCATTATAACGTAAGCATTGGACTCATAGCTTGTATGATAAAGATGACTCATTTTCATTTAAGATAGTAACTAAAATAAATAACAAATCAGAGCAAGAACACCGTGTTACACTACTCGCACTTGGCATTGAACATTATCAAAAATTATAATGTGCGTTCAATTTGAACACAATTTGTTAAGTGATTATTAGTGGTGTATGCATTAATTATTAGCTTCTCTTAATTGCTTACAAGAAGCGGAATTAGATACTGACAAGTTAATGATTGATGAAGTATTAGGTTTCAATCAATCAGTCAGCCAGTCAGGCATACTTCTCATTGTACGGGAACGATGACCTAGTACTAAGTGGAGCTCGTTTTAAAGTCTATTTGTTATAACATTTCTGGCTATTAAACTTTGGCTCAATGAAAATTTTTTTTTTTTTCAATTGGAACAAATTAACACGTGTCCCTGAATTTCATTGTATGCCATACTAGATGTATGGAGTCCTACCGAGACCTAAAGAACCCAAGCTTACCTCACCTGCTAGTGGTGCACCTGCCGATCAACAGACGAGGCTCTGGTAAACATAAAAGTAAGCGGCAATAGGCTCGCGACTTTATACGTGAGACTAACAATGTATTCGGCGAAATTTGAGCGTTTCATATGCCTACCGCTCCGGGGAAACAGGCGTGGTATGATGTATGTATCTTGCTGACCCGTCAAATATTGTTCTGCCATTCTACCAGGATTAAAAAATTAAGGGCACGAGGTTGAAAATTACCTATCATCAATTCTCGTATAAATATATAGAAAAAATATTAAATTAATCGAGCTATTTCGGAAAAGTGCGGCATATAGAGATAATCACCAGTTGGTATTAACCAATCTTAGCTAGCTTTAGATTGACTAATGGTTTCCAAATATCCATATCACAATTGGCATAAGAAGTGAAGTCAAATTAAAACATAAAATGTTTTCTCCCCGCTCCTTACGATATCAGTAATAAGAGAAACGAACGTCAGTAATGATTAGGGAAATAATGATAATAAGGCATCCCATATGATTATAAATTACCAGCATGAATATTTCAAATTCAAAAGTCTATTTATTCTATAATCTATTACATAATACTTAAAAACATCTGATAAAAAATAAATAAATCATAGTACTTGAATAAATAAATAAATAAAACATCAAAATTAAATATAAATATAAAAAACAATCTAAATATTAGAACACTGAAATAACGAAGCTTAGATTCACTTATATGCACCAAAACAATTAAAAAACAAAAAATGTTTATGTGTCAGTGAATCTTAGTGCCAGTTCCTAGTTACCGCTCTATAAGACGAACTAGCAAGAAACTCACAGGCTGTGTATGCTCTTTTAAATTATCTGTCCTTTCATTTATCTGTGAAGCTATAAAATGCAATTTAATAAAACATCAACAATATTAATGTTCTAAGTCATTCCTATTAGAATAGCCTATATGAAACGGCAGCTTAATCCCAAGCATTTTTATCTGCCGTATTTATATCATTAAACAGCACACATAACGCTAACTAAAAAAAGATTTATATTAGATTGAGCCCTTACTTCCTTTTGTAATTACACACTTATAACATAAAGGAAACACACAGATAGAAACAAATATTCGTGATTAAACACATACATTTTTGCCTTTTGTGGTAATCGACGTTACGATAACTTAACAATGGAATGCCAGTACACCAATATCCTCGCCACATCCAACGTTGAATCTATTGTAGCATTATAAATAGTTAAAAGTTGTTTGTTTGTTTGTACAGGGATGACCCTAAACCGGCTTTGGAGTTCTCTTTCGGCTCATGCGTTTACCAGCCCCACTTAAAAGACCCGGGACTATAGGCATAGTCCTGGTTTCGTAAGGGGGGCGTGAAATGGTGATTTTGCATAGCGTAATAAGTAGGCTTTTTCTACCGTCTTTAACTCATGATTCAGAATCCAAAACATTCAAATGGAAAGCTCTCTGTTTATGACTTTCTTAACATGACTACATCCTAAGTAAATGAATTGTATAAAAAGTCACAGCAGAAATTAATATTTCTTTTGTCGATTAGTTCATAAATTTTTAACACTATGTGTGAATTCAAGCCATAACCGAGGTATCTAACTGCAGCTGCTATGTAATAATTATTATGGCCAAAGATGCACGAAATATCTTGTTCCGACTTATTGTAATGACTTACCATCAAATATTGAAACAAACTCGTTCTCGAGGAAAGGATTTAAAGGGAACCTGACTAATTGTCTCCTGGATAGGTTCAGGGAGGATGTAGTTGCAAAGTTTTTCTAATGTTTATTGTTGTGGAATAACGTTTGAACGAAAACTTAAATTCAGGACTTATATTAAATTGAATGAAGTTTTTCTTATTGATACCATTAATAATTGATGAAATAAGTATATGTAATGGATTTGTGATTTTGAAATGTATTTATAGAATTTATTCATTTACTCATGAATGATGTGGAATGCACAACATACGTAACTATTGCATTTGTGAACTTTTAAAACTGACTTTTAATTAACTTTTAATTTTGAGATTTTTATGAATTTTTTTTCTGTTCTCTCATAATGTTTATGATTTTTAATTTCATTCTTAATTTATTTGTAATGATTTTTGTACGAATAAATTTTATCTTTTTTTTATGTTATATGAATTGAATTAAATTTTATAACATACTTTTAGAAATTATTTACTTATTATAGTAAATAAATATTAATGAACTATTTATTTATTTATTGTTTTATGTTTTTAATGTATTTCTTGTGGAAGAATTGAATCCAACGACCCTAGGAGCGGTTGCAGGTATACTGACATCAACGACTTATCGGTCGACAATATATGGCTCCTCCTTTTTCTACGAAAACGATAAGACTGATTTTCAAGGGAAAGGTTAGTGATTTAATTGCAGAAGGAAATGACACCACATACCGATTGCCTTGTAATGATGCCTTATCTTCAGCATGTCAACAATTACAATAATTATGACAATCTGCATGTGACATTCTCGATACATTTCTGACATGTATTTAAACATGCGCTTCTGAAAAATCATCGTAATGTTGTCTACAGCATCTAACATGAACAAAGGGTTCTAT
Organism: Musotima nitidalis; assembly: GCA_949126915.1. Classification (NCBI taxonomy): domain Eukaryota; kingdom Metazoa; phylum Arthropoda; class Insecta; order Lepidoptera; family Crambidae; genus Musotima; species Musotima nitidalis. The sequence continues at coordinate 6,393,598 of OX421418.1, read as the reverse complement.
TTTATTTCTGGTTTAATTGTGTGCCTAGCTGCTAATAATGGTAAATATATCTTTTTATATTTTATTTTTTCTATAACACAAACTTTCGGCCCACCTGGGCCCACCTTGTGAAAATTTATCACCGAAGCCTATAGACGCCTGTAACACCAATCGCGCATTGCATACTGTATTTGATAAAAGCCACGAAATACTAGTAATTTGGTTAAAAATATAGATGTGACAAGTTTATGTACTTATTTATTACATTTAGGGTGACTAACAAAACATACACCAAAAATAACATAACAAATGCAGGTGGTACTTAAAAGCTAAGTGCTGTTTTACTTACAAGTCACCACAGCATGCATTGACACAAAAATAGGAAGATACATACTAATAATTTTACTTATAAAAAAATAAAAAAACCACAACTAGTATTAACGACATAACCGAGTGACCTCATATCTTATTAGTAAAGGAGTCAATGATGGTTTTCCAAAATCTTGGCAAGCCATCAGAGAAAAAATCAATGTTCAAGTTATTTCACAAACTAACAAAATGATAATTCAGATATTGCACTTAATGTGGTAGAGAACTATTTGATAGAAAACTAAAAATGTTGGTCTTATATGACTCGGCATAATTACCGTAAAAGCTCGATACCGTGAAATAGAACATGTAACCTTTTCATATAAATATTCTTGTAAATGTTCCACAAATTGTCTAATTGTCTCCATAGACAATAGTGGTGTCGACACCATTAAATTAACATGACATCACAGTTGGGCGTTGGTGGTATGATCTCAAGAGTTATCATAAAATTGACATTACACATTGGTATATAAATATATATTTATACATATAAAGTACCCTACTTAAACCATATTCTGAATAACCAAATAAAGTACATCATTAACAAGAATATCTGAGTTTGAAAAAAACTTTCTTCCAGGAGTAATAGGTAAAAAACATGGAAGACATTCAAAGGATGATGGTGGGAAAATTGTAGGCGGCTACAACACCACCATACAAGATGTGCCATATCAAGTGTACCTGCTGCTGATGAAGGGAACTGACTACTACCAGTGTGGTGGATCCATCATAGGCCCTAAATCTGTTCTTACTGCTGCACATTGTTTGACTGGGTATGATCATCTTTATCACCATACTGGCATTATCCCGGTTGTGCCATAGAGTTAAGCTAGAAATCCAACCAGATTTGGCAAGGTCCAACCAGATTTGGCAAGGTCCAACCCGATTTGGCAAGGTCCAACCAGATTTGGCAAGTTCCAACCAGATTTGGCAAGGTCCAACCCGATTTGGCAAGGTCCAACCCGATTTGGCAAGGCCCAACCAGATTTGGCAAGGTCCAACCAGATTTGACAAGGTCCAACCAGATTTGGCTGAATTTCAGTTAATACACGGAGCGACTCCGTCTGACCTCCGCAACCTAGAGGGAAACATCATTTAATTGTTAAATCAACTGTCAGAATATTAAAACATACTGACTTTCAAATTAATAACGGCTGCTATAGATGTTTATTATAGCAGGGACCAACGGCTTATCGTCCTTTACTAGGCACGAATCGAGCTTAATTACGCAAATAACTTCGAAAAGTCATAAGTTTTGAACCAGGGTTTGAACTCGATACTCAGAAATTGCAGTATTATGGTCGCACCTCAGTGATATCGCTGCTCTGGGTCGCATAGCATCAACTAAGTATTTACAATATTTTAAAGCTTTTATCAGGCATCATCTTCATTCAGCTTAGACAACCGTATTCGACATAAAGATAGTTCGCTTGTAATGCAATAGGTTCCATTCCTAAACAGGTGACATTTTTATGTGAATGGACACGATTATTTTTCATGGGTGTCTTTTACCTATACAATTATAAAAAATATTTTAGTATGTTTATCCTTTCGTACGTATGTACATATAGTAAATGATTTGCTTAAATAAATAAATCCCCCTAATATATAAAATTCTAAAACATATTTTTACGCTCGTTTACGCTCAGTATTTAAAAGTTCAAAAAATAATAAAAAGGGATTCTTTCGAGCATTACTCTGCCAGGGTGCAACAGTTTTAATGTATATGATTCTGACTGAATATTTTTGTTGTTTTCGCCTATGAAATAATGCTTTTATTTGTTTGGATTCTGATAAAGCATTGATGTATATTAAGATAACTTTATCTAACATTCACCTATTAAATATGGGAGAAACCTGAGTGCAGAAGAAATTTGCAAGAAACTGTTTGTTTTTCTACCAAAACTGCTACAATTTGTCAAAAATTCCTTAAAATATATATTTTAGTGTCTCCCGAGTCTACATCAGGGCTGGCAGTACCGATGCACAGAGCGGTGGCACACAGTACCCATCATCTCGCTTCACGTACCACCCGTTGTACAACCCTTCCACTTACGATTATGACGTAGGGATTGTGAGAACTCGTCGCACGATCAAGCTAGATGGAACTAATACTAAGGCTATTGGTCTACCAGATTCCGACACTGATGTACCAGCAGGGACTGAGCTGCTAGTGTCAGGTTGGGGTGATACATCGGTAAGTAAATCTCGATTTTCATTAGCAGCTAGGTTTATGGCGTAGGCATCGAGAGAACTCGTCACACAATCAAACTAGATGGAACTAGTACTAAGGTTTTCGGTCTATCAGATTCTGACACTGATATACCGGCAGGGACTGAGCTGCTTGTGACCGATAAGTAAGCTGGATTACAATTAGTAGCTAGGATTACTATATAGGCATTAGAGAACTCGTCGCACAATCACACTAGATGGAACTAATGCTAAAGTTATCGGGCTTCGAGATTTTAACACTAATATACCAGCATTATTTATTTGTAGTGGTGTTTGCGTAGAACAAGATGACTCTAAAGCAGAAAAGAAACAAGCTATACAACTAACAGGTAGTGGCAGTATAATTTTTTTGCAATGGAAGGTAAACTTAGTATTTTTTTTTAAATTGTCTGTAGGAAAACGGGGATGTCAGTGATACTTTGATGGCAGTAAAGATTCCAACGGTTTCTATTGAAGATTGTCGCAGTACATATGGACAAAATTCGATCACTGAGCGCATGGTGTGCGCCGGCGTCCCTGAAGGTGGAAAGGACTCATGTCAGGTTTGTTGCTATTACATACATTAGTATGTATGTATGTTTGTGGCTATGACTAAATGTTAATCTTATCATAAACAGTGTTTATTTACTATTCGATATTATATTGTGTCCTATCACCTAACAAACGTACATACAATCACGCCATACAATCATGCTAAGTCTTACATTGAAGGTAATCTAATAAGTAGGGTTATATTGTACTGTATTTGATACATACATACATACATTCACAAGTTATTAATGATCACATCAAAATTATTTAAATGCACATGTCGCTTCTTTGCCAGTATAGCGTACAATGTTTTACACATACAATGTGTAAAAAAAAATGTCAAACAGTCTACTTAACTATTATAATAGTCCTAAAATGTATTCGAGATTATTATATAGACTTATATTTATAGAGAGCAATTGTGAAGCCAACCATTTATGAAGATTTTTTTTATAATAAGACCAAATTGAGGTTTTTTATCCTTTCAGGAATGTGATTATATTTTGATATTATATTATGATCTTGACTGCCATAAAGTGCGCATTGTTTTAAAGAGACAGACTACACTTAGGTGTATCAAAAAACGATTGTCAGTCCTACTCCAAAGGCTTTTTACTCTAACGACTTCGTGGGTTTCAAAATATTCAAAATATTTGACGACCAATATGGCGTGGTGGCGAGAATACCCGCTCTCCGCTCCTAAGGTCGTAGGTTCAATTCCCACACAGGACGAACAAATTATTGTGTGCCTGAATATGAATATTTGTTCTGGTCTGGGTGTTTTCCTATGTATGTATTTACAAAAAAAAAAGTATTTCAGTATGTTTATCCGTTCTTTAGTATGCATAACACAAGTTCTTAGTGATACTTATCTTGGAACTAAATAATTGGTGTGATTGTAAAAGAATATTTATTAATTTATTAATTCGTTGTGCTGTTTCACAAACAATTATACTTAATTCGGAACTAAATATTTGATATTAACAAATAATTATTTATCCAACAGGGCGACTCTGGAGGTCCAGCTGTGAATACCGAAACAGGACTACAAGTGGCCATAGTATCCTTCGGCACAGGCTGCGCTCGGCCTGGGATCCCAGGAGTCTACACCAACGTGTCCAGTGTCAGGGACTGGATCAAGGCCAACTCAGGAGTTTGATGAAACTTAGCATTACGATATAAAGATTAATTAATATATTATTATTGTTGTAAATATAGGCATTGTCAAACTCAGAACTAGTTTTATTTAACATTCTTTGCTTATTCACGGATCCACGAATCAGCAAACGTAGTAGAGGGCGGCCTCCCACGCGATGGACTGATGATCTGGTCAGGGCGTCGGGGAGCCGATGGATGCAGGCGGCACAGGATCGATCAACGTGGAAAGCAATTGGGGAGGCCTATGTTCAGCAGTTGACTTCAAATGGCTGAAATGACGATGATAATGTTTTTTTGTTAATTGAAAAACTTATTTATCACTTCTCTAGTACCTTTAATTTTGTAAATACTTACAAAACTTTGGCGACGATGAACTGGCAATCGTAGTAGATAACGGCCGATAAACCGATGACCTGGTCAAAACGGCGGGCGGCTAGAGAATGCTCGTCATGGAAAACAATTGGGAAGGCCTACGTTCAGCAGTGAAGTTCTAATAGTTGAGATGATCACGATAAGGATACATTAAAATGGATAGAAAACACCCAGACCGAAAACAAAAATCGTAAGCTTGTATACAATGACTTGTTATAGGAGTGTACGTACACCATTGTCTCTGGTGCAAGAGAGTGAAGAGAGCAGTGAATCTCTGACGGTTGAGACAATGATGATGAGGATACATTAAAATGGATAGGACACACCCGACCTCATGGGTTGGTCGTGTCCTCCGTAAAAGAATCGTATTCGCATACATACAAAGATCTGTTATCCCGGGAGTGTACCTACACCAATGTCTCAGATGTAAGAGATTGAATCAGTTTGACCATTAGATAAAATGAAACCTTGAATTATAATATCATCTCAGCCCATATACGTCCCACTACTGAGCACGAACGTCCTCTCACATATCAAGGTGTGAGGGTATTGGGTCATACTCCACCACGCTGACCTAGTGCGGATTGGTGGAGGAAGGTGTATGGCGTCCTGCTGTTAGAATTTATCAAGCCGCCCGTTAGGCCTCTAACATGGCTTAACGACTACCATATTTAGTGATAACCGGGACCAACGGCTTAACGTGCCTTCCGTAGTATTAATTATTAGTATCCGTAGTAGTAGATATTATTAGCAAGAATTTGTCTTGCCTCGTCAAAGAATGCCATACAATCCTAAACGAAGTAGGGCATGTCAATCAATTAATCCTCAGGTGGATTAAAGGACATAGAAATAAAGGAATAGGGGTAACGACATTGCGGATATTTTGGCAAAAAGAGGGTCCAACATCAAGCCATACGGCCCGGAACCAATCTTGCCACTACCCATAAACTGGCTTAAAAGCAGAATAAATGAACATACTTCGTACTTTCACAATATTCTCTGGGCAGGCCTGGAGGAATGCAGGCAAGCTAGACACGCACTACCGCGGATCGAACCACGGTTCTCCAAAATTTTGATGCAGCTTAAAAAACCTCATATGCGCCTGGTCACAAGCGCACTTACGGGTCATGGAAGTTTTAACAGACATCTTTTTAACATAGGTATAACAAACAGTCCTCTGTGCAGAGCATGCATGGAGACTGAGGAGACAGCCGCACACGTCTTGCTGGAATGCAGGGTGGTGGCTGATTGCCGGGCGAGGTTCCTGAAGACACCAGGCAGCCTTCCGGAAGCCTTCAGCGACGTTAAGGCGCTGATAGGATTCCTGGGGGAACTGGGATGGCTGGAGTAATCCAGCTCTCACCCTCCTACGCAAAATGGACGCAATGACGTCTGATTGCGGAAAAAGCCTGCACGACGAAGAAGAAGAAGAAGAACGTGCCTTCCGAAGCACGGAAACGTTCGATATCAATGTAAAAATGAATAATATAATTTTGTTATAAATATAATAAAAAAATATTGAAATAAAACTTTTTATGGAACATTGTTTGTTTGTGTGTCGTAAAAACCTATTTTTTAATTGTCTAATATCCATACTGTACTGTCCGGTACTGTTTTAATTAAGTTTAAATGATTCTATGTGAAATGATAGAAGATATTAGAAGATTTTGGTCTGGTTTCAATTACGCAAAACGAGCTTACTTCGTGTTAAGATCTTGCACTAAAATGTTTAGCTTCGGACTTTACCAAACAACATACAATATGTGCACTGTGTATACGTGGTACACATAAGATAAACCCAACCCCTATAATAGATTGGATAAATCTCAAATTCAATATGTTCCTAGTATGATACGTTAATATTAAAATAAAAAAGCTATGCTAATTTCAAAGCTCAACCAACACCAGTACGTAGTAATTTTGGTAAACATGAATTGAAACTTGTCTTATAAATGGTACCTATTTTACTGACGTCACTGAAAATCTCATTTTTTGTAAAGGAATTGTTTAAGAGTGCCATAATAACATCTAGAACCTTGCACTAGGGTACCGTTAAGATAAATCAATTAAGATAGCTAATCTATTGTCATAACGGAAATTTAAATACATGAAACATACATATACACAATCTTAAGCCAAAGTACTCCAGACTTGCTAGAATTATTTAATAGTGATCTATTTAGTTCCGCGGTGCTTGGTGCTCAGAAACAATCACCGAAGTAAAGTATAGTTAAAGAGGTAAGCCCTTGAATAACTGATCAGTCATCTGATACCGAGATGCCTTTTTAAGCGGCCTGAAAAACTTTAACAGCAGGATGCCACAACATCTGCCTCTGCCTATTCGAAGAGTAGAGTATGAATTAAATACCTCTTACTCATCAAACTATGAGGAACTCGTGCTTAGTAGTTAGACGTTATTGGACTGAAATGATAATGATCGAATACGAACGAAGAGTAGGGAAATTCTTGAATAGTTCTACTGTTATAATATCTAGATCTTCCTTTGTGGGAAGTCCAGCATAAGGAACGCTCACTGCTAGAGAAAATAACTTATTCTTTGGAAAATCACTATGTACTTACACATACCCAAAATGCACAAGGTAAAGTGACCGCTGAAACGTAACTAAACTAACCGTCAAAAAACGTCATAAAACGTCACTAAACTAAATCACCTAAAAATCATCAGTGTTTTAGGTGATTTGAGTACTTCAACGCCTGCTCTGCGCTAACTATGACTATAGCAGGTAATATGATTTATTTTTAGTAAACTGTATAAGAAAATAATTAACACATATTATTTACAATACAAGGGGCAGGCCCTTCAAAAGACATTTCTTCCGCAGCTCCGCGATAGAAAAATTCAAAGAAACGATTTTGTGCTCGACTTGGTCAAAGCACTGAGAAAATAACAGAAAATTGTTATGCTTATAAATAAAGGTTCACTATGGGACAAAAGATATTGTTAGGCGGCCGAATTAAAAAGAACGGTGAATTTTTAGTTTCTAGTAGTTTCAGTGGTTTATGTAGAAAGAAAATGCTCCGTCCATCCTACATTCGAATCATTAAGTTCTAGCACCCAGTTTAAGTTTTATATATAGGAAATAAGTGCTCTTTTCATTCTACATTCTTAAAAGAGAAGCGTAAACTATATTTACCGTCCGAACTGTCGTCCACCGAACATTCTGACATTATTCCGCGACTTTTAAACAAACTACCCACCACTTTATACATTTTTTTTATAGAAATAACATAAAAAGTATTCTAAAAGTGTTTTTTCTAGAAAATAACTTATGATTGTAAAATTATACTTCTGTTCTTTTTTTATTTAAGTTTTAGGAGTAGTGACTATGTTTGCAAAATTGTTTGTTTTATATTTTAGTTTTAGTTATATAGTCGACTTGAGTTACGCCATTACAAACCGTAGTGGTTTAAGTATGCGACTCTTTAACATACTATGTTATATTTTATAATGTGGTACCTAATAAATAAAAAAAATAAAAAAGTATTTTGTGTGTGAAGAAAGGTGTAGAATGTAAAGGTGTCACATCAATTCGACGAACGATTTCAGACAATAGTCGACATACTCGTCCTTCTGCTCCAAAAGTCGTGGTTTCAATCCTACTTATGAGTTTTTGTGTTTTTGAACGTCTTTATTTGTCTTGATCTGGATGTATTAAATTTTTTAAACATTATTGCACAAATATAAAAAATACGTACGCAAGGCGAAAATAAATGTATTAAAAAAATATGTGCATCCGTTGGTCACCCGTATTGCAAGCTCTGCTTAGTTTGGGAAATGTTATGTCCGTAGTTTATTAAAAGTAAAAAAAATGCGTATCGAATTATTACTTATATACAAAAATGTCTGAAGAATGATTATTATTAAAATACTCATCTATACCGCAGATAATCAGTCTAACATTGAATAACACAATGGCAATGAGAAGGTTCACAGTAATGACATTCTTATCACCCACAGGGGAATAATAGCGATAATTATTCAGATTTTCTCCGATGACACTATCACTGCTTCTAATGTGAGTATTTAAACTAGAAATATTGAAAAATATTCATATTTCTAGTGTCGCCGCCTAACATGAACAAACTGTTCTCCTGTCTTTGTGTCGGTTTGATTCTGTGCGTGGCTTCCAATAATGGTGAGTGCAAATTTTTGTTACTCGGCAGAATTGGCAGTTTTTTTTAAAAATAATTTGTTGTATCGTATAGTATTAGTGATAATACATTTGAAACTAGAAGGCAGTAGTAGATTTTAGACCTAACATAGACTAATTCTAAAAACGATGGTAAAGTTTTTGAAGTCGATAACCAGATATAAAAATGCAGGACAAAAAGGCAGGCAGCAAAAAAATATTTGACAGAAGTAGTTGTGGTTTTATATTTTTTCTTAAATATAAGACACCTCTTTGCTGCGTTGCCTATAGTTGTAGGCAAATGGTAGCAGTCATCAAATGGCCATTTGGAATAACGAACATAGGTAATTAAAAAAGTGAGCATAGTTATAAACAAAAAAATAAAGCTCAACAAAAATTGCAGATGTCTTAGGTAAGAGACATGGCCGGCATTCGAGGCCATCCGGTGGGAAAATCGTTGGTGGCTATAACGTGACCATCGAAGAAGTACCTCATCAAGTCTACTTGCTGCTGATGAAAGGCGTCCTGTTCTTCCAATGCGGAGGATCACTGATCAGCTCGAAGGCAGTGCTGACTGCTGCTCATTGCCTTACAGGGTATGTAACCGCTATCTGACCTAACAAAACGTTTACTAATAAACATAAATATTTGAAATGTCTTTTCGTCAGCCTAGTTTTCGAACTGCTCATGTTCTTTTAAGCAAACTTTATAGGAGGAAGTACAAACTGTTTATTTTTCATAGTTATGACACAAATTAAATGTAGGTGTTATTGCAATTCGTTCATATCTAATTATATATTAATTTATAGGACTGAAAAGATCGCCCAATCAATAGATCTCGAATTTTTACACTAATAGTCAAATTATACGTTTAAAAACTGACGTTTAGTGAATTGATAAAGTAAAAACGTAATAAAACTATCGATAGTTAAAATAAGCCTTAACTTTACTTTTAAACAATAAGCATTTCAACAACTTGCAGAAATGTATTTTATTATTACGTAGATATTATCCAATATATTTTTTACATAATTTGACCACTGAGCACGACCCTCCACTTACGAACGGTACCGCGTTATTCTCCACCAACCCAGTGAGGATTGGCGGAGACAGGTGAGTGGCGTCTTGTTGTTAAAATTAATGTTGTTATAATTGTCAAGTCAGCTGATTAAACCTCATTGTTTAACGACTACCACATATAATGATTTGACGACGTATCGTGACTACCGAAGCACTCTATATTAAAAGCCACATAAACTGTCACCCATCCAAGGACTGAACTCTGCAACTCTTCTTTATTTCGGTTTTTGCTTACGACCGCCTTTGCCGCTGAGCTAAAAGCGCTTCCATTTTTTTACATAATACTCACACAAATGAAGTCATATTTTTATTACACGGGAAATTGCCTTCTTGTTCTCTCCTAAGATTTATTAGGCTTGATTACTGGCTTTTACGTTATAAAAAATAAAATTTCACAGGGTTATGCGAGTTTTCATAAGAGCAGGCAGTGCGGACTCCCAGAGCGGCGGCACCCAGTACTCAACCTCTCTTTACTCAACCCACCCTAAATACAACCCTGCAACCAATGACTATGACGTCGGAGTAATTAGGACCTTGAGGGAAATGACTTTAGACGGTGTCACTACCAAAGCTATAGCTTTACCTGAAATGGGCCAGGAAGTACCTAGTGGACTTGAGCTTTTAGTATCTGGTTGGGGTACCACTTCGGTGAGTATCATTTTAATTGAAATATGATTGTCATAATGACCACATTCTGCTTTTCTATCCTATCTTTTTCATCGTACCTCTTCCATCCTACCTCTTCCATCCTACCTCTTCCATCCTACCTCTTCCATCCTACCTCTTCCATCCTACCTCTTCCATCCTACCTCTTCCATCTTACCTCTTCCATCCTACCTCTTCCATCCTACCTCTACCATCCTACCTCTTCCATCCTACCTTTTCCATTCTACCTCTTTCATCCTACCTTTTCCATCCTTCCCCTTCCATCCTACCTCTTTCATCCTATCTCTTCCATTCTTCTCCTTTCATCCTACCTCTTCCATCTTACCATCCATACAGTTATCATTCCTATCATTGGAATAAGTACGTATTATGACTTCTTGGCGGGAAAGTGTGGCGTCATGTCTGCAGTTTTGTTTTATTTTCTGAAATTTGAGTTCTTTCGAACATTAATGTGTATAACGGTGGATTATTAACCGATGATGGGAAATGAAACAAAATAGTGCAACGTGATTTTTAAAATTCTCTCAAGAAGTTCATTTGAGATCTCAGTATTGTCCCACATCTTTACTGAGAACTCAAGGGATTAATGGGTTAGGGCATCTCATTTACCATTTATTATCTTTATCACCACTCATTCGGATTTATATATTATTAATATATCTTTTTCTTGGCATTCGCTAAATATGTAAACAGCACGAAGCCATTAGAAGAAAAAAAGAAAAGAATACGTATTATCCTTTCAGCTCTCGGGTAAATTTATCGCTCAAGTAATTAGTGATCGTTGGCAGACAAGAACAATGCCAAAGTAAGATATTATTTGATATAATAATATGACATTTTACGAATATAGTTTGGTTGTACAAATAATAGGCTTCTATCTAAACCTATACTTAGTAGTGGAATTCTATGAGCTTGTGAATGAAGTAGAACGCTGGATAGTTGTCGATTAAATCCTGCAGTTATTTTCAATTCCTATCGGAACCAGGGAATATTGTAGTGCTGTATAGGACCACCATCCTAGGAGTGATTTTCAACCTATCGATTACTTTTTTGTGAATTAAATTAACTAAGTAGTTGCAAAAGGGATTTGGTCCACTGCTGAGTATTGATCTTCCCATGTCGATTGATCTTGAGTCACCAACATCCATGGGTTTTGCCATCTTGACCAGGATATCGGTCCATCGCCCAATTTGCTGACTCTCGGTCGCCATTGAAAATTTTAATAAGTGATGAGGCATGGTTTTTGGATTCTTACATTTATTCATTATCTATGTCTTACTTATTAATTTCATAGTTATTAACATTTGACCTCTTATAATGAATTTGTTGTTGAAAATTTCAAAATATAAACATTTAAAAGTAAAGTTTGACTTCTTTTATGGTTGGATATGGCTTGGAGGCGAATATCACGCATGACCCACGAACTCAGGAGCGAAATAAACCGCACTCCTCTCCTGAGGTCGTGGGTTCGATTCTCACAAAGAACAAAACAAACATGAATATTTGTTCTAGTTTGATATTTTCCTATGTATATTAAGTACGTATTTACAAAAAAAGGGTTTGTATACGTTTATCCGTTATTTAGTATCCATAACACATGTTCTTAATGATTCAAGAACTAAATAATTGGTGTAATCGTCAGAAAATATTTATTAAGTAGTCAACCATCTATTAATATGAGTAAAAACAGCTGTTTTGTGGAGCCACAAGCTATCTCACTAAACGAATGCTGTTATTTAGGAAAATGGGCAGACAAGCAGGTATTTAATGGCAGTGAAAGTACCAGTTGTTTCCTATGAAGACTGTCGTACCGCTTATGGAGAGAACGCTATCACAGAACGGATGGTGTGCGCTGGTCTGCTGGGGGAAGGTGGAAAGGATTCATGTCAGGTAAGTCAAGCTACATGATGTTATAGAAGACACTAGATAAATATTGTATGATCAACTTAAATGAGAGTTAAATTGGGTTTCTTTATTCTGTAAGGTAGCAGTTGACTGTATCATCAGCTCATTAATATCTCAGTACTGAGGACGAGCCACCTCTCACGAAAAAAGGTGAGAGGGATGAACTGAATATTGAAAAGAAATGAAAAAATATTTATTTTGCTTTAATACAAACACGTACAAAGACATAACAAAAACAGATAAAAAGGCAATATATAAGACTCTGGCGAACATGACAGTTTCCGGTAAGCGACAATAGGCTCGCCACCTATCACGTGGGAATAAAATACGTATACGTAGCCCAGGGACGAGAGGCGAAAATTGAGAGGCGACTTCTAATTCAGAGGATCTATGGTTCAACTCTGGTGGCGCACATATGACTTTTTGTAATTATGAGCGTAATTATCGCTTGCTCTGTGCCTCGGAAAGCACGTTAAGCTGTTGGTTCCGGCTGTCATGAACATCTAAGGCAATCGTTATAACGAAGTCAATATCTTCTTATATTCTGACAACTAGTTTAACCTTAGAGTGATATTTCCTTTTGGGTTGTGGAGGTCAGATGGCAGTCGCTCCATGTAATAACTGAAGTTCAGCTAAGTCTGGTTAGACTAGTGAGCAGAATCTGGGCACTGGGCTTAAGTCTTGGTCAACCGGGATAATGCTAGTTAATAAACTTCTGTACACTTCATTATTTAGTTAGATACTCGTACTATAATTATTTTATTAAATGAAATTCAACTTTCAGGGTGATTCAGGTGGCCCCGCAATAGATGAATCTTCGGGGCTTTTGATTGGTGTAGTTTCATTTGGAAGAGGCTGTGCTCGTCCTGATTACCCTGGAGTCTATAGCAATGTCTCCAGCTTTAGAGACTGGATCGAAACAGCTGCTGGAGTATAAACTTCTAGTTTCCTACTCATGCCGGCGCTGAATAACCTACGCTTAAATTATTACCATATAAATTGTCATACTTACAAAAAAATATATGAAAAACAAATCCTAAAAACATTGATATGAAATAAGATTATTTTGTAACTTCAACTGTTATATTTTAATTAGAACAGACTAAGAAACAAGTAAATGTTTAAAGTATAAATTAATACGAAAACGCATCAAGGGTAAGATTTCTGACGGATAAACTGAGTCTTTATGCAAGGCAGGTTCAACCCAAGGTTAAACTTGCACAGTTAAAGTGTTATTTAGCGCTGTGAAGTTACGTTTAAGAAATTATTGTTTGTAGGTATTTATATCAAGATATGCATTTGATAATAAAGGCAATGTAAACTCATGTAATCTTTTTGTTTAACTATCGTTTCGGTCAATTTACATACGAGTATTTCTGACTGCATTCATCCTCTTAGCTTATTAATATCCCACTACTGGGTTCAAGCTACCTCTTCCTAAACAAGGTAAGAGGGTATAACTATTATTGGTTATAAAACTAATTTACTAAACCGTTTAAACATCGCAAGGTATGTTAATCACTTTGAAATTAAAAGGTCGTAGCTTCAAACTTAGGACTGGCGTGTTTGGTGTCCGAGAGACCAACCCAAAAGGCTATCGATATAATTGACGAACGATATGGCGTGGAGGTCAGTATACCCGCACTTCACTTCAGAGGTCGTGGGTTCGATTCCCACACAGGACAAATCTTTATGTGCAGAAATAGAAATGGTTTGAGTGTATCATATGTATATATTTACAAAAAAAAGTCTTTAAGTATGTTTATCCGTATCCATAATACAAGTTCTTAATGATATTTATCTTGGAACTACATAATTGGTGTGATTGTAGGAGAATATTATTTATTTTATATTTATAATGGTTCGGTCAGATCCAACAGTAAAAAGTTACTTACGAGTAAAACATAAGTTTTAATTTGGGCTGTGACATCAGAGGAGACGAAAGGTTGGCAGCACATTCAAGCGTACTTAAGTTGGGCTACGTGCTATGTTAATCAAATAAGATAAGATAACATCAATTGTTTATTTACTTTGCAAACATAAGAAGAAAAACAAAATCTTGATATGTAAAAAACGCTAATAGGCAGCAAAACTTCTGATAGTCATCGCAGTAAAAATGGAAATACAAAATCTAATCCACAAGCAACTGTTGAAAAACGAAACTTTTCTATAAATGACAAAACTCACAATTAATACTAACGCAGAATCCCTTAGCATTTAAATGAACGAGACCTGCAAAGTTGTGGAACTTTTTTAATTTCGTCGAGGAAGCCAGGTGCCCCGTCACCTTCAATTCGACAGACAATGTCTCCCCACCTGGACTTTGCGATAACGCAGCCCTCGCCAAGGAAATGTAATCATCCTTTTTAATTGAGTTCCATCTGATTACTGGGAATGATTTATTAAATGTACCCGTAAGGCCGTAATTTCATTTTCATCTTTGATCAAATCCATTTTGGTTTTTACTACATAACTCACAATTTTCTTTTTAATTGGCTGTTGATTTATTTGGAGGCGATGTGTTATGTTTCTCATGTTCCTAGTATTCTTGGTAATGATTTTATCATATCATATATATATATATATATGCGATTATATTATCATAAAAGAGTTTTTAACTGTTTGCATACTTTCTTGACCAATTCTTTTGAACTCAAGCTTCTGCTCACAGTAAATTGGAGCATTAGTTTTACGGCTAACATCCTTTTGAGTTTTATTGTGTCAGACTTGATTAAACTATTATTCGATTTGAATTTTGTTTCTGCTTCTCTTGTTTTATACACGCTATTAATTAAAAGGTTTTATTTAATGCCAATGACCCGACACTGAAAATTTACACAGTAAATGATCCAGTTAAAGAACGTAGCTAATTAGATATTTAACTTGGTTATAAAAAATGCGGTTAGCAATTAAGAAATAAAACATTATATCGTACACCATGTTTTGTAAATCGCAACAGATTCAGCACGGCTGGACGGATGAAAGAGAAGGCACAAGAAAAAGTTTTAAGAGAGCATTAAAAAGTTTCTTCCCCCGACAAAGTATTTACTCTATTTCTGATGTAATCTGGTTGTTTGCCTCTGTTTATTTTTAATCTGTTATTATATGAGAAACATAGTTTTATATCGATGACACATTGTTACAATCGTAATTATATGAGAAGCCTAGTTTTATATCGATGACACATTATTACAATAGTAATAGAATGGATTGTTCAATCATCTGATATGATTTCCTTCCAAATTCATATTCGACCTATTTGGAAATGTAATTATTTATGTAAAAACATTTGTTGTGCCATCTAATTTCATTTTTATATGAAATAGGTGACCTGTTCCAATAACAACATAGGTGCAATTACGTTGAAAACCAAATCCGCATGAACAAGGAAAAGGTGGGACCTAATTGCGAAATTACAGTGTTATTAGGAAACCCGAGAGGGTGCGAATAAAGTCCCGTCGCTGATCCAACAACCCTTCTTTATTTACAGTTTAATGCCTACCGTCGCATTACCATGTCACAAGATAAGACCTTTTTTGAAGATTGGAGCCGCGATTGCTTTTATTTCCAAAGCATTTTTCTTCTTTGGTCACCCTTCGGAAACTTCTGGAAAAAATCAGCAATGCTTTTTGTATATAATATGAGTAATAAAGAAGGGGATACTGGCACTATTTTTGATCAAATCATGTTTTTTTATTTTCCATTTTGTTTTTATGTGACAACATCGTTTTTAATCACACGGAAAAGGGTTCACCGCAATCTATGAACGCATGTATCACGGAACTATATAGATATCTTCATTTCAGCCAATTATCATCGTTGGTTAAACATTTTTGGAGTACGGTTGGTACTAGGCTCGGTCGTCCTTGGTTTCTCGGACCCATTCCTTATAGGGGGTAGAAGTATAGCGTCATATTGTTACGAGTTACCAATACTCCCAATAGGCGCTCTAAATAAAATAGCTCTTTTGATTGTTAAAGAAGTGAACGTGGTTTTCGTAATAGATAAGCGCTCGATATCAGCTGCTACTTAGATGATCACATTTTCAATCACTAACGTTTATGATCACTGCTTAACTTCTGTAATTGATTTCGACAATTCACACCGCAACTTTTTAAGATAATGTCAATTTACTTTTTGCAATGGAACCTAATGTACTTAAAATTTTTATTTAAAAAAAAAAACATACCTATAGCTTTTGTATTTCCGTACAAATTGTGATCAACTGACAGTATGAATACTGTAGCCACTTTATTTTGTAAACAGTTTTCGTGCGTATCTCTTAGCTGTATCGGAGTTTTCCTCATTCAGTCGCGAGGTAAAAGGCCGCTAAAAATATGATGGACTTTATCTCGTGATAAGCGATTTAATTTCCTTTCCAAAGAAACAAATGACGCGAGCAATGGCAGCCACTTTCTTGTGAAATTTAATCAGATGTTGTTCAGAACTGGAGTCTTTCGTGGCACCGCTTTTTGAATTGTATAGAAACTGTTTTGGTTTATCATGATTGTATAGGAAGGTAGCTTATTGTTTGTAATTCTGATGATTCTTATTTATTAAGTACACCTATAGAATCAGAGTTAGGAAATTTTTGTAACAGAAAAAGTTTGTAAGTTTGACTACAGAGCTTATTCCACAAAAAAAGTACTTTAGACAGAGATTCTTAATAAAAGTAGGTTGGGAATTCAACCGTTTTTTATAATTTATGTAAGAAAGTATTTAAAACACAATTGTGTGGAATACACTTTTTTTTTCTTTAAGTATGAACTCATTTGATTAAAGTATTTGCCAGTGTCAAGTAATTAGATAATTCAAGTTGTTTGCAACAATGTGCAACGTTTTTGTCATTTAGTTCAAAAGAGAATACTATCAATTTTTTTGTCATAATATCCAAGACTGTAATATACCGACCATTAAATAACTTATCATGCCAAAGTATGATAAAGTTATATCTGCATCTGTTACTGTTATTGCAATCATATATATTATCTTTATTTATATAATTCTTCTGTACGGGTGTATGACACTGAACTCCGCCTAAACGGCTGTATCGATTCGAATAATTTTATTGTATGCGTTTGGGTGGCGCCCTGGATGGTTAAGGTTCACAAACCAGCTCGGCAGATGGCTCTTTTGCAACATGACAACGCCATTCAAACCAATGAGAACATTGTTGTGTGAAAAAATGCTGATTTATCCGACAGTTTTATAGACATTCTTTAAATGTATAATTCCTATACAATAATTCAAAGAGCATTTATATATAATGATAACAAAAACGATAACACAAAATTTTCTCTGAAAGCATTGTGTTATCGTTTTTATTATCATTATAAATGAATGCTCTTTTAATTATTGTATAGGAATTATAAATTTTCAGATTTTTTTTTTTATAATTTTAGAATTTTTTATAAGACCCTCACTCTATATGCAAGCTCACTGGGTCATGAATATCGCGTGCTCCGTGCCTCTGCATGAACATCTATAGCAGTTGTTGTTAGAAAGTCAGTGCCTTCTATCATGTCATTATATTCTGACAGCTGGTTTGATAGAATTATGTTTCTGTCGGGGTGGCGGAGGCAGAAGGCATAATAACTGAATTTCAGCCAAATATGGTTAGACCAGATCCTGGTCCCAAAGCTTAAGTCTAGAGCATCCAGGACTATACCAGAATAATGACCACCAGTCATGATATGACTTTGGCATAAGGCAGCGCTGGTGGGATCCCGACTAGGAGCGACAAATAAAAGATGTTATGCGTAACAGAATTGGCTTATTATTTATACTTTCAAAATTTACCTACATAAGGTAAATTCTTAATAGTGTTCTCTCTTGTACAGTATCGTGCTGTTATACGAAAATCCTTATTTGGTTTCAAGATATGTTACTAAAGGTCTTATTAATGGAAGTTTTATACTTCAAGTAATATTTTTAATTAAAGCTTGCTTCAAGTCGAAACACGCAATACAACGAGAAACCATTGTCTTTTGGCTGAATGATACAAAATCAATTACTGAACAATTTTACTTCCTTAAAGCAGTCTTTTTAGAAAGAGGATTGAATGTTAAGATACTAAAAATCATTAATTTACACACCCAACATATTTAAACTTAAGTTTTATTGATTTGATAACGTCACTTTTCGAAATTAATTGAATATACCGCAAACTCTGATGCACATCATAAAATATAAAATCATTTTGTATTTGCTCCGTGTAAGGCTTTGCACTATAAAAACGTTAGTTATATTTTATTTCTCTTTTCTAGGTTCAATTGATTATATCATAGTAAATAGTAATATGACTTCGCCCAGACAGTTCTATATAAAACCTCCTGAAAAGATTCAAGAATGAGTGGAGAGCATACTCCGACGGGGAGATGCAATTTGCATTACAATAAATTTTATTGAAAGCCTTACAGCGTTTTGTGATCGGTTCGAAAAGCTCCATTTTCAATGGAGATGGAAATTTTCTATTCTTAGAAAGTCTTATGTGCCAACCTATGACATTGCATCTTTTGAATTGTACTTTGTATGAAATATGACGTTCATAAAACGACTGTAGGGCGACGTTATGCGACCGATTCTTAAGCTCATATTGAAAAATAAATAACAGATATATTTTGATTATGTACATACTAGTTTTTGAGCATAAAATAACTAACTTGACTTGAACTTGAATCAATTCAATGTATGAAAAATGTTTAAGCTTTTTCGACTTTCTTGAAATACTAATAAGTGATAATAATATATGTGCCATGGCTTTACAAAGTAAGTAGTCATGACTAGTAGTATCTGGCCACTCATTGACTACAATAATGTATCTGTCTCGCTGGACACGCACGAAGCAGTCTTTAGTAAGAATATTCAACTGTAACTCACAGTCCTGAGAGGTGTTATTTATATTCATTTTCGTTACAATTTAATTAACACTTCGGTCGGTCATCTATCGTTTAATTTTAATTATCGTGTGCACAATGTCGGCTTAAATATTTTCCTACGAGCAGGTATTTATGAATGGCGAGCACGAAATGCTGCCTAAAAGTCACATTACGAATGAAAAACCGCCGGATTGCCGTAATTGAAAATTCCCTGTGTAATATACGACTTGCAATTTCTGGGGGGCGAAGTCCCGTGGAGAGGGCCCATTTTTCTTAACGTTTAACAATATTATTTAACGCCACAAATTTTGCATTTTTTTTCTTTGCACCCTGTCTGGCGTAGACCGTGGACCCGAGGACCCGTCGCCATTTTCCATTAAGAAAAGGAACGTGGATGGCCTCGGTTAGTTCGGCATTTCATAGTGTTTTAAATACCTTTCAGAAACACATGTTATTCTTTTCCAATTTCAGCGAAGAAGAGGAAGGCTTAAACGATTTTTATGGTTCCGTTTATGAAGCTTGTTTTTATAGGAATTGTAATCCTAAAGAATCCAGCATTTTTTTGCTATAAAATAACACTGGTCTCCTATCAAACGACTTTTTGGAAAATATTTTATTTACGTTACCTAACTTAAGATTCAGATAGAAGATATTTGAACCATCCCGCTAAATTATAATTTTGTGCCGAATGTTAAGATGACTATGCACTTTTCGGTTTATATATAAGGAGAACCCTAAAAAGTAGTATATAGGTATAAAAAAGTGTACTAGTACACCAAATACTATAATAAATGAAGATTTTGAAAAACTAAAATATCTACCTCTCCAAAAACCCTGAAAAAACATCTTAAAATTTGATCGGATATATTCAGCTCTGTAAGGTAGCAGAGACCAGAAAAACTTTTGTATACCAGTGGTTTACCTGGAAAACTATGCATAAGTGCCATAAATGACTCCTGGACCTATCCAGGAGGGAAGAGGAGATACCTTTTTCATGGCGACTACATAATAAAACTACCTTACTTTAAACTCATTTACTTACTAATTCATTAGACTCGCGTATGTCTTATGTAAACAACTTATATAAGAATATGACAAAATCAGTGTAGTGTATAACACAGTTCATACGGATCACTTTAAATGACAATGAACTAATTATGGATAAGCTCTTTATAACTATCTCACAACTAAATATACATAACGAAAAATGTACGGAGAATCAGACCCCGCAGTTAAACCGTACTCACGGTTTTGTGGGACTATGTTATTAATAAGTCGTTATAACCTGTACTTACTGAATAAATAAATAAAAATAATAACTTTAGTTGAACGTCTTCTTTGTTTCGATAATAGTAAACGGAGTTATCAATCATCATTATAATCATTAGTCCATGAATGTCCATGCTGATCATAGTCCCCTCTCATAAACTTACGAAGTGATCGATTATAGACGGCCTGCTTCCAATACTATGCCCAGACTTTTAACAGGTCGTTAGTCCATCATGCAAGTGGACACGCTTGGTTTCATATCAAATGGTGTCTTCCAGAAATTTATGCCGCAACGGCCGACAGTTCTTTGTCCTATGTGCCCTGCCCTGTCAGTGACAATCCGTGAATCAAAGTGTGAATCTAAAATAAAATTGTTATCTTAATCAAATAACATAATATACAATAAAAATCAAAGAAACTGCTCAAGAAACCATTTAATATAAAAGTTTCAGAGAAATAGTTCTAAAGTAAAAGTTTACGGAGACTTTGAAATAATTTATCAATGCGGAACAAAAATGGTTATCGTCACCAGAACTTTCTTAGCTTTGAAGTTAGCGCTTCTTGTAAAAGAATAGCGCAAGTAATTACATTGCTGGTTGGAAACCATGAAACTTCATTATTTCATTCCCGTCTCCGCTCATTTACCGTCACTTTTGTTGGGAAATATTACCGTTTTCAATAAAAGCTTGAAGTTCTAGCTTCTCCAGACGGGAAGTTATTTGTTAATTTTTAAACTATACTTTTCTTAATTATGAACAGATATAATTATTCGATTGATATCAATGAAGCATATGATGTGGTTAGTCGATGAAGAAAATTTAGTTAATTGAGAGAATGTTTGATATTTCCCGCATATTGATTACTTAACAGTACAGAAATATTTCCATGCACATAACCAAATGCGATACGTAAAAATATATCAATTGAGGTAAACACATTTTAAAATTAATGAGAATGAATTTCGTAATAATTTCTGTATTGCATTATGCTACAGACCAAAAGATCCATGAGAACATTATACTCACTCAATTCTCGAAACAGAAAATATTATAATATTTTATATTTCGAAGGAGTCAACTGCAAATATAGGAGTTTATCACAATGTCAATGGAATCCCAAGATTATTGCTTATAATTATCAGATTACAAACTGGAGTGGCAGTGGGCGGGACACATAGCTCGAAGGACCGACGACGTGATGTGGCGTTAAGGTTTCTCAAAGGCGGCCGCAAACCAGCAAAGCTAGTAGAAGACGGCCTCTCATTCGATGGTCAAATGATCTGCTGAAGGTGGCGGGTTGCAGGTGGATACAGTCGTCTCACGATCGATCGAAGTGGAAACCTATTGGGAAGGCATCTGATCCGCAGTAGACTTTATTTGGCCGAGATTATTTTTATACCACTGTTGGCAGACTGATTAGGCCCACTATTAGCCTCTAATAGACCTACTGTGTTCATTGTGAGCGACCAGCTAGCCGTTTCGTTTAAGACCTACTGGGACCATAACGAGTCTGTTATTGACTTCTTGGGTCTACCGAAAACCTTTGCGAAGTAATCTTGACTGTCTCTGTGAAAGACGGTAGACAAAATCACTACACATTAGTGAGCCTGTCAGACGTATTCGGCCCCTTGTGAGACTGTGAAAGTTATATCATTTTCATCACGATGGAAAGTGGTCACCTCGGTCTGTAAACGCTTGCAAAACCAGGAGCATAATAAGAGCGTTGCCGACTCATTAAAAACTGTTTCACGTCCTTCTTAAGAGCCCCATGCATAATATTTTGGGAAATCCTCACAATACAAGGGAAAGCGGCAGAAATTGAAGATAACGAAACTCCAGATGTCGATGTGATATTAGTTGCACGAGTATATACGAGGAAAGCAATAGCAAATCTGTTCGTCAAATCTTTTGAACTCAAGACGTACCAGCGGGTATTAAATTAAACATGTCTTTCGCCATTCAAACTAATCATTAGAAAGCTAATTGCAAAAGCGAGCTGCTGCAACGTCTGGAATGAAATTGATGACAGGATGAAACAGAGTTCACTGTAATTAAGGCGAACGAAACTCTTTTCTTTATGTACTCGTATTTCTTCGCTACAAATGAAAATGCACGTTTGAGCGGCTTTTGTTAATTTCAATACAGGGATTAAAATTTGATTGTGTTTTTTGCATATATCACATACTGAATTACTAAAGGAATTAATGTACGTAAACATAATATAATGAAGATGCATATATACTAATATTCATTATTATTTCCCTAAAATTCCCCCCGGTTAAACCCAAGGTGTGCTTTCTGGTCTGACCAGATAATACGTAAATAATATGTAAATATATTATGGAGTCATCAGCACTGTATAGCAACTTTTAAGTTGCTGCTCTCTTTAAGTTTTAATGTCAATTGTTTTGCTATATAATATGCTGTTGGTTTTCTCAATAAATAAATAAAATACTTTTTACGGATTTAAATCGCTATATATTTCACTATTTCATCTCGTTCTAGATGTAAGAAGTAACTGAAACCTAATCACATAGGTACTAATAGAGCAGATTTCGTAGGATTGTGTGTCCAATAAAAGTTTGGCCAAGTTGCGGATTGATGCTGTGACACTATACGATTTAATTGACCTTGAGTCGACTGCATCCACCAAATATATTTCTTCATTTATTCTATGCCTGATAAACACTCCATTGATAGCTGTTTTAATACTATTAGAAATAAACAGTAAATGAAAAGCATATGAACGGTCCTCTAGCTACGTCATATAAATTTTTAAATGTCGAGGAGAATAGCCATCGAGATAAAGTCGTGTTGGACAATATTGGCTTTCTCGCGATCGACATAAATTTAAATTTTCCAAAGGCCCGAAATCCCATATGAATATCGGTTTTATTCGCCGGACATTGACTGATAGGTTGCTGAAAACCTGCCGTTCAAAAATAATTTGTCTGGAAAAATAGCATTTCTTTTAAAATCGTAAAGGACAAGGGCTTTATAGAGTTTTTCAAAATAATTCCACTGGGTCCGCGTGATGCAGTCACCGAATCCCTTTCATCTTGGTTCGGCAGAGGGTACCTGTGCTCAGTAGTGGAACTTTAATGGACTTTTTTTTAAAAAAAAAATTTTTAATGTGACACGTCATAATGACTATACCCTGCCTGATGGTAAGCAGTCCAAATAAAAGCGTTTTATAACGTGAAATAAGCACGGTATAAAGCGCATCCACTGGCCTGCACATCACCTGCTAAAATGCCGTTTCACGCCCTACTTAAAAGACTCGGGATCATAGGAAATAGGAAACACATGAGCCGGTAGCGAATTCCAGAGCTTAGTGGTCTTGCTCAGAAACGACTTCCCAAATTTCTTGGTTCGAGTGCTGATGTCATAATGATTCTGTGGCATTTTCTTGCTCGATAGTGGCGTGATGGGGGGGGGGGGCTGTGTACCTCCCGATAAGAGGCCGGGAAAAGGTAATACCTAGAGGTTGGCGACTTTGGGTGCCCTTAGAACTGACTTCCGGGGGGAAACTAAGAGGGAACTATGGAGGGCGCAGCGGTAAGGTAGCGGGGACAGGGAGCCCCTGCTGTCTAACTGTGTACCCTCCGGAAAGTCTGCTATGGTCGCACAAGGAGGGGCGTGCGCCTCTCTGAGAAAGTCTTCCCGGTTTTGGTCCACCTTGCCGTGGTGGGGGGGCTCAGTACCTCCCGCAGGCCGGGAAAAGGTAACACCCAGAGACCGACGACTCTGGGTGCCCTTAGTACTGACTACCGGGGGGGAAACTAAGAGGGACCTGTGGAGGGCGCAGCGGGCGGGCCAGAAGGGCCCGCTCAGCAGCGCCAGGAGGGTTTAGGCAGCGGGGGCAGGGGGCCCCTGCTGTCTAACCATGGACCCTCCGGGAAGTCGGCCACACACGCTATGGTCGCACGGGGAGGTAGGAGGGGCGCGTCCACTGCGCCTCTCTGAGGAGGTCCTCCTGGTTTTGGTCCAGGGGACGTTGGCCGCAGGCGGGGTGTCAGAAGCTGCAACCCAGGTACTGGCCCCCGCCTCTTTCTCAACAAGCGGCGGGCGTCGTCGGAAGATTTTTAGTGGGTATTGCTGCTGGCAGTCGTGTCTGCCGGTGGTGAGTCCCACACCCCCTTTCGGTCCCCCTTTGGCCGGAAGGCAGTGCGTAAATGCATTTTGTTACCGACGTAAACAGAAAATAAAAATTTAAGGTCTATATAATTATGCTGCCCAATAGTAGTGTCCGTCATTATTATACACTCGCGAACCACCAAATCGGCTCAACCGCTAACTACATCTAAACAACAAAATCTCGAGACTTGAACGGTTAAGTTTCAAGCTTTGAAATGAAATTTTTTTTTTAATGTTCTATACTTTTACTTAAAACAATGTTTGAATTTGGAGTTAGCGGTTGAGTCGATTTAGTTGCTTGCGAATGAGTTTCATATTACTGATCTTTATGGAACTAAAGGGCTTGTGGCGCCGAGAAACAAAGCAGTCTGAAATGCTTCCGGGTTTGGAAAGGCACTTTAAGCCGTAGGTCCCGGTTGTCACAAGAATAAGGCTTTAATTCAGAATATTTATTCCTTGCCTAAACAATTTACAGGAAACCACAAGCCACCGCCAATCTGCTCAGAGTCCGCATAGTGAAGGGTATTATGAATCCCTCTTATATTGGTTTGTGATAAGAGGCCCGAGGAGTAGTCGATAACTGGGCTGAGATGATAAATGATATATTTACAAGACCAGTTGTATAGAGATCAGAGCACAATCAATCAGAAGTACAACGCATTACAATAAGGGCAGCTGTTCAGTTTAGGCAGCAACTTAACTGAACAGGGGCTCCTGTTGCCCTGGGGCAGTGCTAAAGCACAATCAAATGTTACAATACTTTTCCAGTCACATGAACACAATAAAACAATGTATATTATAACTATTGATATGAATAACAGACTCAAAAAAGTTTTAGATTATGATTTAAGAGATATGTCTTCAGTCATAAAATAGAAAACAATATTAACATTGGACACCTCTTTTTTTTATTTCGCTATAACAAATAAAATTAAAAACCAACTTTTCAAAAACTGTACATGATTCCCAAAATTCACCATAGTTATCACATAAAATTTTAAATGTAAGTTAGTTCCTTTATATCCCCATTTCCATAGTAGTTTCTCTTTTATATCAAACAAAGTGAAAAATACCTCCTTGACATACAAGGAAAGCGTTTTCACGTTTAATAATAAACACCCTTTGAAGGCAGTCCCGAGTGAAGTTTTGATATCTCACTGAGCCTTCCCCCACAGTCTTCCGATTTCAATTTACTCTGCGGTGCCACCTTTTCCTTGTCTTCTCTAAAACAGAATCCTTTAACCCTTTCAAAAGTACTATCTAATATGCACAGAGGTCGCTCAAAACTAAGTTAAACCTTTTATTGAGATTCACTTTTGAGGGCAATTTCTCTCATCTCCTTTATTACTTTTTTTTGTAGGAAATTGTTCATCGACGCCGAAGTGGAAGGCGCTTTGAGTTTTCTTCAATGCGAAGTCTTAGATGTTTGAATGTTTTTATTTCGATTTAAAAGCTTTCGCCTATGAGGTCACGTTGTTTTAATATTTAGAATTTTATTTGAAGCGTTCGTAGCTCTGCGGTGCTAGGTGGTCGGAAACGATCACCGAAGTATAGCAGAGTTTACAGAGGTCAGTCCTTGAATGGATGGCCGTTTGTGTGGCATTTGATATCGACCGCTTCCGTGCTTCGGAAGGCACGTTAAGCCGTTGGTCCCGGTTATCACTAAATGTGGTAGTCGTTGAGCCATTGGCTTGATAAATTCTAAAAGCAGGACGCCATACACCTGCCTCCGCCAATCCGCACTGGATCAGCGTGGTGGAGTATTACCCTATTGGGTCACCTTAATATGTGAGAGGAGGCTCGTGCTCAGTAGTGAGACGGTAATGGGGTGAGATGATGATTTTATTTTTAATATAGAAACCTTCGTTTTACAAAATAATCAACAGATGTCACTATGCCATTTTCAGTAGAGTTATTTTTTATACAATGTCAATTTGTCATTATACGAACTTTATTATAGCAGGAACTCAGTATTTATTTTATATACACACCATTTTTGCTACAGAACACACGTGGTAGACGTTAGTCACAAATAGGGTGAGGAGTTTTATTTATACGTGAAATAGCTTCCTATTTTCGTCTTGCTAGTAGAATTTTATAAAATTAACCAAGAAGGTAGTTTAATTAAGTAATGTTTATTTTATTAGTTTTAATTACTGGTTTCTTGACGGGAAGTTCTACTAATTCAATAAATAAACAAGTAGGTAATTAATGACAAGCTGATTATTATTCATGAATGTTGTGAAAAGATTTTTTGCAAATTAACTCATTTGTACATAATATTAAATATTAAACTAACAGAATTTGTCAATAGTTAATATATAAATATACTTTTTCTGACTCAATCAGTGTCCTTAGCTCAATCCCTTCTCCTTCCTATCCTCGACTATGCAGACACCTGTTATTTGGACCTTACTGAGGAACTTTTGGACAAGCTCGAACGCCTGCAAAACAACTGCATTCGATTTATTTACCGGTCTTCGGAAGTATGACCATGTGTCGGTCTTCCGTAAGCAATTGTGTTGGCTCCCAATCAGGTTACGCAGGAATACTCGGATCCTTTGCCTCCTCAATAATGTTCTCTTTAATACTTCCTACCCTTCATATCTGCATGAGCGGTTCTCTTTTCTCCACACTTGCGATGCTCCTTGTAGACCTCATCTTCGTTACCTCCTTAAATTCCGTCCTCACAAGTCTAATTTCTTTTCATATTCCTTCTCAGTGCATGCAGTCAGGTTATGGAATGATCTGCCCTTGCACGTTCAGAATTGCCCCAGCGTTGCTTCTTTTAAAAAACATGTAAAAGTTAACTTTTTGTCATGTTGTTAGGTTTTTGTTCTTTGTTTACACTTTATATTACTATTGTTGTTGTTATTTTGTTTGTATCTGTCTTCGTTAGTATATGTATTTTGTATTTTTTGTTCTCTGTGTTTAATATATTACAACGCACAGACTAGCCTGTTTTATCTTAAGTTTTTCCTATCGCGGAACAGCTGGAAGATATTTCTATTTGGAATAAGCTGTGCCCTGTACCCAATGTTTCTTAGTATTTTTAGTATTTCTGTAAATATATTTCTGTGTGTGTACTAAATAAAAAAAATAAAAATAAATAAATCAAATAGATTTGAAATACAGTAACGATTTCGAATATCGAGTGGAAATAATTATCATAATGTTAAATCACATACAGAATTATTTACGTATTTTTATTTAATATTTGTCCTAAAAGGTTTTTACCCCACTTTCTGAGTTTAGTCTAAATAACAATACTAAATCTATGTACAAATTCCAAATGCATAAATTATCTTACATTTAACAAATTCAAATTGAAATCACAACTATCGGCTTAGTAATATATTAACCCGTAAAGCAAATTCATCAGATCGCATAAAGTCAATTGTAAAACACCTGTCAATTACTAAAGGGCGCTTATTGAGGCCGATACACGTGAAATGAATGCAATTAAATATAAGTGCCACCCATGCGGCACACGAGTGAGGGCTTTATGAGGACCAGTTACAAAACTATTCCACTAAATATTGGGTGGGTGACTGAAACAAGTATGTCGAATTCGTCGCGGCTAGCAAAAAGGCCAGTAATTTATGGCTGAAAGTTTTTAGCGTGTGTTTTCCGTGAGCTCATACAGGTCGCCACAGAGTTTATTGAAAGTCGTAAATAATCATAGGATATTGTTGTATATAACTAACTTGCTACACGTTGCGAAAGGTGTTCTTCAAACATAAGTTTTACCTTCTAGACTCTGGGTATGAACTACGTTGTGAATCTTACATACTCATATGAAATATCAGTTTAATGAAAAGTATATATTTGCATTTGTTTGTTAGCTGAATGATTTTTCATGTCGTTATGTCCTCATCATCTTGGCCTTACAAAGTCCACTGCTGAACATTGGCCTCCCCAATAGATTACATTCTATAGGAATATAGGGGTATTTGCCCATAATCAGCACGATGGGCAGGCAGATTGGTGATCGCAGTTCAAGCCAGTACGCAGATTGTGGCTGCTGCCCATCATCCCGTAGGATTTCTTTTCGTCGTCTCTTCTCTCTTTCGACTACCCGTAAGATGAGAGGAGGTGGCACTATTCTTGGGCGGCAGCACAAGGCGCCCATGTCTGTCAGACAGGAATTAGTTGATGCAGTTCTAAAATGAGAGCTATTAATATCGTGAGAAAAGCATGGGAACAAACGCATTGGAATAAGACATAAATGCCGATTCACGCTCAGTGTTTTGTAATTTTGTACTGTTCTGCTTTTTTAGTTTTGTATAACTTTTCTATGAAATAAAAATAAAAAATATGCTGGCTGATATACACTAAATCAGTGGTCCTGTGGTGGAGCATTGTGTACGGGGGTGGGCCGTCTTATTTATACATATATGAAATAATAAATATATTTGGATTCTACTAACATCTAAGGAGCCCAAGCCAACCTCACTTGCAAGTGGTGCACCTGCTGAAAAATCCAATCCCGGCAATCGGCAATAGACTGGCGAAGTGTGGACGTATAATATGCCTATGCCTACCCCTTAGCGGAAACAGGCGTGAATGTATGTATGTAAATAATTAATAAATGTCAGAAAGTCTCGTAATCATTACGATTAGAAAGGCGAGCATTTTTATTAAGGGTTGCTAAAAATTGTACTTGATTTGCAAGGGGTCCGCGTACTGAAAAAGGAAAGGAAACGCTGCATTGGATAAGTTGTAGCGGTCATGAGATATCGCAAATTTTTATTCAGCAAAACCGCGAGGTACGCATTCGTGGCACCTAGTGAGTTAGTCGTCTACGGAACACTGTCTCGCGAAGGCACTTTGTAATCAAAAGATTGTGGCTGCTGCCCATCATCCCAAAGGATTTCTTTTCGTCGACTCTTACGGGGAGTCGTACACTTTTCTAGGGCGGCAGCACACTGCGCCTATGTCCTGACAGGTGGGAATTAGTTGATGCAGTTCTAAAAATGAGAGCTATAAATATCGTATATTGAGCTAAAAAACACTAGACTAGTTAAGGTTTTAATTATTTTCTGTTATTTGTTTTTGTCGTAACAACACATATTTTGTTTCTATGTCCTTAAACACGTCAGCTTGATAACTACGATACAGGCTGCGCCTAGTGTGGTTGTCACCGAAATGTGTAAATAGATATAAGTAGACTTTGAATAAACTTATAATAATTATTATTAATTAGTGCTTAATACTAAAAAGTAAAAGAAAACAGATAAATTTATACTTTTGAAGCAGCTTTGTGGCGGTCTCCGGTGAGTCCCTTAATAGCCGCTCGAAAAGTGGTAAATTCCAAAGGTCCATATTTTGGAACGCAACAATCCAGCGAAAATAACTCCCTGTGTAGTTCTCGTACACGTGGACCGATATCGGAGTATTTTGCATTTTATTACTAGAAAAAACAGGCTCATTTGTTTCTTCAATGGCGTAATTAAAACGATCTTCGACTTGACTCTGGAATGCAGATAATAAGGCAGTTTCTGAAGACACCATGATGAACGTTAATTACTCGAAGTTTTTTACTGACTTTAATAAATATACATATTTTTATATCAAAACAGCTGTAACGTCTAGTTTCCTGATGATAAGTGCAACGTGGGTTCATATTCATACCAGTGTAATTAAGAAACCCATTGGCTACGCGATCCAGAAAAGTTATGAAAAAAATATATTTATTTCTTTACCACGATAAAAATATAAAAGAACCAAGGTTGACTCCTTCTTTCAAGTGATAAGCCCACCTGCCTATTCAAGTGCCAGACGAAGCCTTTCGTCCATAACATGCAAGAATTAACAAAAACACGAGCATTTATATATATTATTTAAATGCTTAAGATAAAATTGAGTGTAAGACTTAAACATAATAGTATATGTTGGTCTCCGTTTTCCACAGGAGACACAATGGGGGCTATATTGGTTTCATATCCATTATTTTAACATTATTCCATTTCTCGTTTAAGCGTTGGTTGTGAAGAAATCGTTGTTCTGAGCCTCCTTTTTTACCTGAAGATGCCCTGTGTAAGGGCGAAACACGTGTCGTGTTGAATAGTTTCTCGATTTTTCGGGAAATTATAGTAGCGCGGGAATTGTAACAAATATATTTTTAATCCATCACTTGCTTATTCCATAGCCATTTCATTAACATTATTCCATAGCCTCTATTACATTGTTATTTAATTTGTATATTAGTGTTATAACAGTTTCATGTTCTTTAATTACCACATAACTGCCAGAATTACCAGGAGTTATTAGCACTACACAGCAACTGCCTCTTTTATATTTTATTACTTGTAATAGTTTCTTTGCTTACCACTCACATTGTTTGTTATATTAGGGAAACCTGTTATTGGCCATACTAGCTTTAAGTACTTATATTAATTGTTTTACTGTATACGCTGTTGGTTTTCTCAATAAATACATAATTAAATATGGGTTATGTTACCCAATGGGACCCCTTTCATGGGTGGAAAAGAAGCCCATAATATATCTTCTTTAGCAGAAAGTTAGATGGACCTATTAAAATTTCAAAAATGTCCTAAATATATTTGAAGTAAAAGTATAAACAATTTATGATTTTGAAATATAATTAATATCTGATTTTGTTGCATTTACAATGCTATATTTTAGTTCTAAGATAAAAAAAATTACTCGAATAACGCGTCCTCGTAACACTAGTCACAAAGTTCAAGAAAAATCTGCATATCCTTCGGAGTCCCAGTAGCTCAGTGTTTAGAGCAGTGGACCAGTTGTACAGAGGTCATGAGTTAGATTCTCACCTGGGCCACTGCGGGCGGGTTGACATTTTCTATTAAAAAAAATATGTTACAATTATAACTATTTAGTTTATTGTACTATTTTTGAAGTGGTCATGGAGATTCATACGACATGTTCCGTATTGTACAAATTTCTATGAAAAAACGCCCTTACTTAATTGGTGCATTACTAAATATGTACATAGCGCTCTTGTCTATTTTGCTCAAATTTAAAACGCATATCTAAACAAAACACTGCCAAGTAAAAAAATCATTAAAAAATGTTTACACGGCCGTGTTTATTGCATCAGCTTGCTATGTCTTGAAATCCTGCACTTGCGGATTAGGGTTTGGGCTAAGTGTAAGAGAGTTTAATTGAATTATTTGCTGAATAAAACCCTCACTAAGGAGTTCTGTGCCTGTTTACAATGTGCCTAAGGACCAACAGTCATGGAAATATTTTTATATATAGGGTCTTAATTACATTTGGATTATTATTGATTTATAGACTACGGTTTCTAAACTGCAAATACGATTGACAGTTACGATTGACTAAGAAAGAAGCAAAATACATAAAAATACTTTGACATTTACCTTGACTTGCTTTGGCGGTAATCCTTTATCAAATCATCAAGTTATTGCATTAAAATTATGTCAGTTTCTCTGTGCAAGGTTTTTTTGTCTTCAACGAAAAATGTTTTGACGACCGATATGGCGTGGTGGCAAATACTCGCAATCCACTCCTGAGGTCGTGGGTTCGATTCCCATACAGGACAAATCTTTGTGTGTATAAATCTTTATTTATCTTTATTACATCTTTATTCATTATTTAGTATCCATAACACAAGTTCTCAATGATACTTATCTTGGAACTAAATAATTGGTTTAAGTGAAATATTTATTAATTTATTATTCCATTGTGATCTTGGAAGTATATAGAATTTAGGTCCTAACGGCCTAACCTAGTCCTAACTAAAAAAACGGCATCAAAATCTGTTGCGTAGTTTTTAAAATCTAAACATACATCGGGACAGACAGACTTTGTTTTATACTATGTAGCTTATGTGAGTAACGCGAGACAAGTGACGGGCAGTAGCTAAGTGAGAATTTGTGTCTCAAAATTTTTTACCTGCAAACGCTAATTAAACTAACTTAAATAAAATAGTTTAGCTAGTTAATAGTGAAACTAAATTATCTCTAAGAATTTAAAGTGCAAAGTCATGTAGTTGTTTTTGTATCTAGACTTTGTTCAGACAAACGCTAAAAATAAAAATGGTTCATTCCTTTATAGTAGAGTTAGTAAATATTATTTGTTTGTCTTTTTGTAAATTAAAGCTAGCTTAGCATAGAAAAGCTGTTATTTACTTGTTTCTGCCAGACTTTATACCTGTGACTTTAGCCAACCTGAGGTTAACATTTTCTTACGAATTTCCATTATAATTCTAATTATATAGAGACTGAAGGTTAGGGTACGACGTAAAAAATAAACAGATTTACGTTCACATTTTCTTTGAAATAAGTCCTCATTTAAATAAGGATTAGGAGTATACTAGTTTACAAAAAAAAAAAAAAAATATATATGTTTATCCGTTATTTAGTATACATACCACAAGTTCTTAATGAAACTTATCTTGGGACTAAATAATTGGTGTGATTGTAAGAGAATATTTATTATTATTATTTATTATCTTTACAAGTTATTCTCTAATGAAATTAAAATATGTATCTACAGTTACTTTATTCTTTAGTCATCACCATATCAGCCCAATAAAGTTGCACTACTGGGCACGAGCCTCTTCTCACCAACTAAGGTGAGAGGGTATATCTATACGAGTAGTTCATATATACATAATGTCACGCCTCTTTCTCGTAGGTAGGCAGAGATCACATCCTTCCACATGCTACGATCTTGGCTCACTTGGCACACTCTTCGCTTCATTCACACTCATTAACCTTCTCATACACGCCAGTCGGTTTTGACCTGCCCTTTCTTCAAAATCTACTGGATTTGGTAATGGAAGGTATTACGTGGTCTTCCCCATGTAAGACCTTCCATGACTATATCTCTAGTAACTCGACAATAAAGTTTGACTTTTTTAATACATGAAATTTGAACTACCCTTAATGTTATTACGAGTATATACTCGTAATAACATTAAGAATCTGAATATAAAAAACCATTGCATCCAGCTCGCTAGAGATACTAAAATATCGTATAATCATTTTTATTTACTATTATAGTTTCAATATTTTTTTACTTATTCTTAAAACCCATTTTATTGCTACATAATACAAAAATAAATTAAATTTTTGTCAATGTATTATATACTAATATCTAAATACGAATATGTATTCCGGTCTGTTTGTTTCCTGTGTATATTAAGGTTTCATAGTTTGTTTGTACTAACAGAAATGTTATTTTATTAATAATACTTAAAACAATCGAAAGTCAAAAATTATTTATTAGAATTTGGCTCAATAAAGCTTTTCGAATTAACGTTAAATATTTTGGAAATAAAAAATGTTGAGATTGTAAGCGAATTATTTATTTAAATCTTATTAATCTAAGCAGAAAGCAAGTGTTTAATCAAGCTTCAAAGATCAAAGCAAATCAATTTAGACCGCACATGCATCGGTATGTGGTATACGGGTAATTACGACCACTGTGGGTAATGCACATTTCGTGTAGAGGGGACAATGACAGCTGATCCTAGTTCATCAAGTAAGCACAGGCTTACTGGCTGCTTGTCGCCAACTCGCCACCATTACTGGTATAAGTATCGTGCTATTAATGGTTATGTGATATTGTCAATAAGCTACCTAACTTCTGCTATTTATTATTTATTTATTTATTTCATATAAAAAGTATATATAATTTTATGCAGTAAGATACCAACATAAACTCTTTCAAGTTTTACCGGGCATCAGTGTTGTCGACTTAATTACAATACCAATACTAGCCGATGAGTATACAACTGTTGCAATTTTATAGTTGCAAGTTTCGTAAAAAACTAACAAAAAAAAGTAACAAATTAAAAATTTTAAAAAAATGCTATATGTGAAATGCTATTTTTGAATTTGCTATGAAAGGCTATATTTAAGAAAAAAGTGCTAATAGCTCTGCGTGGTGCTGGGCTTTCGAAACCGATTACAGAGCAGATAATTCAGCCAGTCAGTGAGAGGTCAGTCCTTAGACCCATCTTTTTGTGTAGCATTTAATATCGAGGGAGGATATCGTTTCGGAAGCCGTAGTGGTAACACAGCTGTTGGTAGGATTCTACAATCAGGACGCCACGCACCTGGCTGGTCCAACCCGCACTGGGTCCGAATGGTATGTCCTGAATCTCTCCTTTCACCATAGATTGTGAAAGGGCACCCCTACTCAGTAGAAGGGTAATATTAGCTAAAACCAGCGTCAATTAATGTCATACCCATTTATATATAATATTTTACTCTTGTGAAAAACTTTAATTGCTCCCTTTTCAATCCAAAAGTATCAAAAATAAAGTTGAAGTAAAAAACCTATGGGTATCAGTATCTGTACCTACAAACTGCATGTAACTGCACAACTTTTCCTGTGCACTCCGCAGCCCTTCGTTCTTTCCCACAGAAACAACGGTAATACCAAACTTTGTCGTCACATACACGTTGCAAAGTAGGTTTGCGAATGAGGCTTTGTTACACATTTCCCCAGTGCAGAACAACAACTACCCTCACGTATAATAGCCTAACAATGTAGCTTATTCTGGTATAATCCATAGCTCCTGTACAAAGGTGTCGAAGTCCACGGAAACTTATAATATTTCTCTACAACTTGAGTGGTTTATTTTAAGTTTTGAGTGCAAAGATAACAAAAGTACGGGTTATTTTGAATAATGCATATAGTTTGGCCATGCGGTGAAGTGAGAAGGTGTTGGAGTGAAGTTTGCTCTGTACTCGGTAAGAGCTTGTATTCATAATTTAGTGAACACGTTGTAAGAACGGCACGGATATTTTCTTGCTTAACTATGCGGTAATATTGTAATAGGATTATTTTAATACTTATTAAGTCTTTGAACGCCAAATTACTCATAAATAGTAGTATATTTCTGTTATACTGTTTGTGAGTCATACCTGCGACTTGCGTTCTTACAAGGACTTATTTATAAAAAAAAATTATGTGTGGATTTGCAAAAATTTGCTTTCATATAAATTAACACTTATAAAAAATACAGCGTCGCCCTATTTATGTTTACTGTTTTAACTCTTCTTCACTTAGAACAGATAAAATAAATAGGGCGAAGTATATTCAAGGTTTTTGAGAACATTGTTTTCTTTGTTGTTTTTATAATGGTCATTGTCTAAAATTGAGTAATATTCATTATGTCATTATTTTATTTTGTTTTTTTTTTAACAAACTCACTAAAACAGACTAAAAGCTTTACTAAAGTGAGATATCTACTCTACCTGCCGCACAATCCTGCTTTACGAACGGACATAAAAATGAATGCCAATAAAAAAGTGGAAAGCGGTAGTCTACTAAATTTTAGTTTATGGCACTGAACTGGTAAGGCCACCATAAACACTGATATCCCCTGCTCTAGAGATATATCAATAGGAGCAACATGAGTATTTAAAGGGTATTCACCCTATCGATGATAGTATAAATTGAAGTATAGCAAAGTCTTTTAGCCGTAGCTAGTAATATAGCAACGCTTAATAAATGTTATACATATTAGGTCGGGGAAAAAGTCTTTTCGCATAACGTAGGTATAAACTTATTATAAAATTTTTTTGACTGTACTATTTGTGTCTGGCTGGTTTTGGTAACATTAAAAAGGTTCCATTATAAAGTAACAAAAAAAATAAAAAAAAGTTGTTTCCCGCTATTTTTCATTTGTTTTTCTCTCCGTAAAAATGAGTGAATCTAATGAAGAAATTCGATACATTTTAAAATTTTATTATAAAAAAGGCAAAAATGCAACTCAAGCAGTGAAAAAAATTTGTGATGTTTATGGACCTGATGCAGTGTCAGTAAGAGTAGCACAAATTTGGTTCAAACGTTTTCAGTCCGGAAATTTTGATGTTAAAGATGCACCTCGCTCTGGTCGCCCTGTTACGAATAAAATGGACGCCATTTTTGAAAGAGTGGAGCAAGATTGGCATATTAGTAGTTACGATGTAGCTGAAGAACTGGGAATTGACCACAAAACAGTTTTGACCCATTTGAAGAAAGCTGGTTATACAAAAAAGCTCGATATTTGGGTGCCACACGAGCTCACTCAAAGAAACTTAATGAACCGTGTACTCATTTGCGATTCATTATTGAGACGTAATGAAACCGAGCCGTTTTTGAAGAGATTGATAACTGGCGATGAAAAGTGAATCACGTACGACAAGAACGTGCGAAAAAGGTCGTGGTCGAAAGTTGGCCAGGCTTCACAGACTGTGGCCAAACCTGGCCTAACACGAAATAAGGTGATGCTGTGTGTATGGTGGGATTGGAAGGGCATTGTTTATTATGAGCTTTTACCGCCCGGCAAAACCATCGATTCTGATCTTTACTGCCAGCAACTGATGAGATTAAAGGAAGCAGTCGAGAGAAAACGGCCGGAATTGATCAACAGGAAGGGTGTGGTCTTTCATCACGATAACGCTAGACCACACACATCTTTAGCCACTCAGCAAAAATTAAGAGAGTTCGACTGGGAGGTCCTAGTGCATCCACCATGTAGCCCTGACCTTGCGCCTTCAGATTTTCACCTGTTTCGGTCTCTGCAGAATTCTTTAGGTTCTGTAAGGTTGACCTCAAGAGAGGACTGCCAAAACTATTTGTCCCGTTTTTTTGATCAGAAGTCCCAAAGTTTCTACAGTAACGGGATAATGTCTCTGCCCACAAAATGGCAGAAAGTTATTCAACAAAACGGTACATATATATTGTAAATAAATGTAAATAAACTTTGAAAAAAATGTCTTGACTTTTCATACAAAAATACGAAAAGACTTTTTCCCCAACCTATTAGTTATAATTTTATTAATTAATTGTAAGGGCTGCAGAGGACAGACGGTAAACAAATTATAAAATGTTTTTTGCGTTCAAAAGGATTTTAATATCAAACGTCCGACAAAGTCGGCACTTCACTACTATACAATAATATTGTTTATTTTTCTAATCATCAACATTAACAATGAGAAGATGTTATATTTTTATTATATTATAATCAAAGTAAACTGACAGTTTGTTTGTGTGTGAATGATGCCTAAGATTGACATGCGTACATACCTGTTTTACAGGTCATCAGGTTCCCAAACACCTCGGATTGCTCTTTTTAACAAGAACTACTACTTCGAGTAACTAGCACAGTTATTATACTAAGTACCACAATTGCGGATGCAGCATTGAATAACAATAAAAATAACATTACAATGATAATAAAAAAGCTACTCTATGAGTTTTCCCACATCGGACTAATATTTGTAAGTACAAATTAATCGAGTGTATAGGGTTCCTACCAAGACCTAAGGAGCCCAAACCATCCTCACCTGCAAGTGGTGCACCTGCCGATCAACGAACGAGGCTCTGGCGAAAATAACAGTGCCCGGTAAGCGGCAATAGGCTCGCCACCTATTACGTGGGACCAACTTTATAATTGGTAAAGTGTGGGCGTATAATATCCCTCTGCCTACCCTACTAATGTATCTCTGAATGTACAAAGTAATAGCGTGGTACTGTTAAGTCGTGCTAAAGCACACATTAGAGCACGCTCCCAACAGTTGGTGGTCGTAGTATCAAATCAAAATTGCTTAATTAAATTCCATTAAACGTCAACTAAACAACTAACGCAAATATTCGCTATGGACAGAAGCTTGAGTAGCCGAGAATTGCTCAAGGAACTCATCATCGTTTTATTTCAACAGCTATATCAATCGCTACAAATATTCAAACTATTTGATTTATTATTATTTCCTAGGTGACATAAACCTATGTTCTAGAAAGCATGTTTTATAAAACAGCTGCAGTTTTAAAAACAACCTCCCTTAGGTCGCAATCAGGCAAACAGCGAAGCACAACGAAAATGGATCAATGAACAAATCATAAAGCAGTGGGAATAAAATATCACGTAATATTGCATACACAATGGCGAGAAACAATGAGTACACACAAAAAAGAAATAATGAAAATTGCATTGTTTGAAATTATTAATAAAAACAATACCATTGGGCCAATAGCACCTATTCAATGGGATTCCATTTTGATGATTATGACAAAAACTTCTTCATTATTTCGTTGAAGAGTATGTAGACTAATTATTTTTTAAATGGCAAACTTTTGTCATTATTTTTGCCAGTTTTCGTC
Source organism: Musotima nitidalis (assembly GCA_949126915.1). Lineage (NCBI taxonomy): Eukaryota > Metazoa > Arthropoda > Insecta > Lepidoptera > Crambidae > Musotima > Musotima nitidalis. The sequence goes on along the minus strand of OX421418.1, from coordinate 6,354,760 downwards.
GCACTACTGAGAAAATTGGAAACAGGCTTCTTATCACAGGGGATAGGGATGTAGTTTATTCCCCACGACGCGACTCGGGCCTAATGCGTGTATTAGACAGCTATTAGAACGTTCAAGCTGTACAAAATGGACTATGACATAAATCGACAACTACTACATACTGCGATGAAGTGAATCAACAGTTTCGATGCACGAAAGAGCAAAAATCCTACACAACCAGTTGCTTATCTAAGAAACTGCTTAATTTTTGGTATTAGTTGTCGTACTAGGTGAACTAGGCAGTATAGCGGAGAAACGAGATTGTATTTTTATGAATTACTAGCGGCTGGGGCGGCCTTGTCCACGCGACCTATATAATAGTCCTTCCTCTTCAAAATTCAAACATATTTAATTATAAACAGTTACATAGCACTTGAAAACATCATAATTAAACATAAAAAACAGTCAAAATATGATATCGAAGCTTAGATTCACTCACATGCAACAAAATAATTAGAGTTTCTAATTACGATATATTCGAATTTCATTTCATGAGGAACACAATCAAAAGCTTTGGACAGATCGCAAAAAATACCTAAAGCGTCGAAAGAATCTTCCCAACCATGAAATGTTTGTTTTAAAAGCTTAAGGTTGAGATGTTGACACCTGCATCGGTTGTAGACAGAGAAATCACCCTATCTATTAAAAAACCGCATTTAAATAAATTGCGTATTTTAAAATATCTAAGCATATACAGGGACAGACAGAGGAAAGGGACTTTGTTTTATACTATGTAGTGATGGTTTATGCAGTGCTAAAGTTAAATCAGTTCAAATGGCATAAAAATGATCACGAGACGATCGTGGGACCTGGGACGGTGATCTCAATAGCACATACCATCTACTTTCTTAATGTTCAAGAATCACAAATTTTCGTGGTAGTTAAATTACATTAGAAAGCTATCGTGAACATTAAAATCGTAATTAAACATAATACAATTATAAGTGAAAAAATGTTGAAACACACGTCACGTTGTCAAAAGCAAGTAATTAATATACCTTATCTAAATTTCAATCTTCATTGCCATAAAAAGAAGTGTTTTATACTCTGTCATAATCTATCATCGGATAAGGTCACACTTTGTGGCGTCCGGCACAGGTGGCGGTTGTCACCAGGGTATAACTTTAGTCCGTTTTATTAAATTTATTGCGAAAAATTACATAGAAGTTGATGGAGAAGTATTGGAAGAGTCTTAAGATATTCTTCCTAAACTTGTAATGAGATTATGGGTACCTTAGGTGCCACAAGCACTTGCCTATAAAATATATTATGTGAGTATAACTTTCGCCCATTTTATTACATTTACCAATTACCTTTACAATGGGAAAAATATTTTAGCTTGCATAGAGATTATTGTTACCTAGGGTGCTTCATACATGGCTCGTCGCTTGATTGTAGAATATGCCGTCATTATACTGCATCCCGTGCGAGAAAGTGTAGAACTCATATAAGTATGTTATAAACAATTGGCACACAACTTATAATTATCGCGGTGAACTAGCTATAAAAGCATGCCAAAATGTCGGTATAATTATTATCATTATATATCCTTTATTGCACATAAACATTCATAAAAAAAACACAGTAACAAAAAAAAATTACAAAGGTGAGCTTATTTCTATAAGAAATCTCTTCCAGCCAACCCTAGCAGAAGTGTCGGAGATTAGTGTGTGGGATCATAATAAAAAAATAATAAATTAATATAATGTAATAAAATTGGGGGGTAAAATAATAATAACAACTAAATTAAGAAAAAAACATATACATACAATTATAATGTAAACATATACAAATAACATATTATATTAACAAATAAATACATTCTTCGTGTTAGCTCTATTCTAAAAGCAACAGGTAGTGATTCTTTAGTTTCTGTTTGAAAGTCGCTACAGATGGGCTATTGGTAATGTCGGGCGGTAACTAATTCCACATGCGTACTGCACGAGCCGAAAAAGAGTAGCGAAAAAATTATAATTACGAATATCAATAAAATCATAGTCTTTGTGATGCCCCAATCACAGGCAATGGAGTTATTATGACGAGTAATGTTCATTATGTCCGCGTAAATAAAAATTATGTAAAGCGTTACTGTTTCGTGCTTTATAAGGTACTTCAAGTCGTTTGTCACAGTATTTTCCTTCTTAGGCGGCTTTACATATCCTAATAACATGACATATATATTGCGCACCTTTACCATTTTTTGTAGGGCTGTTGCATAAGTCTGATGCATTAACGGCCTTAGTAGAATATTCCATCACGAACTAATTAAGTAAAAGTAAAATCTCGTAATACTTGAGAAGAATTGTATGTGTAAGTTATCTGAATTACAGAAGTGCAGACAGACGTGAGGCTATAACTCGTGTAACGGAGCTAGTTCGGTATATGCACGGGGACGGGTTATCACGGACTTCGAAAATATCACGAGGAAGTTCGCCGGCTCCTTTGTTGGTGAACGGAGTTCAAAGCTCCAGGTGTGCTGTAGTCTAAGTAACAAGCTCTTACCACTTATCCTGAGAATATTTATACATATTCGTAAAAATATAAGTTTTAAATTACTTCATATGAAGCGCTTTAATTTTTTTTTGGACTGCATCGACTGCTTACCATCAGGCAGGATGTAGTCATTATGACGTGTCCACATTAAAAAAACCTCATAAAATGCAAATATTAATATAATCAGCAACTTAGAACAAGTATATATTTTAATAAATATTACTTAAATGATGTAAGCGGATTTGACAATGCAAGAATTTGCAAGACGGAATAGAAGACAGTAAAAGTTGTTGCGAATTTTAGGGAAAAATATCTGTATGAAAAGCGTTGTCAATGTTCTTATTCAACGTTAAGACCTAAGGACCAGAGGTAAAAAATGGAAAGGCAGAAATAAATATCAAGGGATCAAGAATATGAACGGTATATGAATAAATTGACTTGACGCGATGCGCAATTTAAATGTTTTGACTTTGAAGTCGTTGCAAATGTGGATAGATAGAACAAAACATAAGATCGAACAAAAGACGATTGGAAATATTTTTATTTTATACAAGATATTACAATTAAATCTATCACGGGTACATCATTGTATACCTAACGCAGATATACAACGCACAACAACAAAAGAAAGTAGATAAAGAGAGCATAAAGCTTAAAGATTTTCAAACATACATAATTTCACGCCTGTTTCCCGGAAGGGGCAGGCAGAGGCATTTTATACTCCCACACTTCGCCAATTATATTGTTGGTCCCACGTAATAGCTAGCGAGCCTATTGCCGCTAACCGAGATCTGTAACGTTCGCCAGAGTTATAGATTTTCTAAGGGACCAAATTCGCAGTGATGATATTGGTGGAAAACTAAATATATCGATATTATTACGCAAGCTGCAAGCCATGCTCTGTATTCTAATGTAAGGTGTAAATTTACTCCTGATAGCGAAAATTATCACCAAACCACACAATAAGCCGGTTGACATGCTCCAACCGCAAACACATGGTCCGATCATTATTACACTGATACTAATGTCACAAATTGGTTGAAACTACGCAACTGCCATAACGCCTCTGCGGTTTTCTCGAGGTGTCCCAGTTTAGGTCCTTATAGCGAAAAATTATTAGAATTTCGTTTAATTCAGATCTCCACCTGATGTAAAGTTTTAAGTATGCCCCTTTTCAGTACAGTTACAATTGAGATAAATACTGATTGCAGTGTGCTTTGTTTGTTACAACAAGACATCATTTTATTATGTCTTATATTCCCAGTTATTTTGCCAGCACTCAGTAAACCACATCTTGAAACTTGTGTAATAATTCTCTTATCACAACAATTATTTAGCTCCAAGATAAGTATCATTAAGAACTTGTGTTATGAATACTAAGAAACGGATGAACATACTTCTATTTCTTATAAATTAGGAACACACAGACCAGAATATTCATGCAGCAGAGTATTTATGTTCATGCACACAAAGATTTGTCCTGTGTGAGAATCGAACTTACCTCCACGCCATATCGGTCGACATCAACACACCAGACACAATTATCTATCAATTACCGACGGATGCTTTGCATACCACCGCTTTGGTGTTCTATGTCACAAATAGTTGCACAATAGTGGTTCAAAATAATTACAGAAACACATTTTCAGTACCTTGGGATATCTTTATATGCCGCATGCTTAAAGGAACATCGACCCATTAATAGATGGGTCAGGTTTGAGTTAGGTACTAATACAGTCTTTCTATTTTTTACTGAGTTTGAATCAATTAAACGTTCAAAACACAAGCAATATAACTAATTAATAAAACAGTATAAATTTAATGGGCTTACAAGTAGGACAAGTATTCTTTAGAAGATCTTCTTTTCTGATGTCCAAAAAATTGTCTTTTTTGAGTTAAGTCACTATTCCATTAAGCATGCGATGTATTTTAAAAAACTAATAGCAAATAATACTCCTTAAGTTTCTCCACTAACCGCATTTTAGAGATATTTGAAGTTTCTTTGTACCCTGGCGTTAACTTTTGAAGAAATTGAAAGTGCAATAGCTAACGCTACATTTTCTTGTTCAGACCAGACACAAAGATACAAAGGTCCGATAGCATGCGCCCTTTGAACTTTATTCCTCGAGGGGAATGCAGCGTCGTGACGCGCGGACAATTACAGTTTTCAAGCCTCAAGCACGTAGCGAGTACTCGACTAAATCACTGTCTATTATCCAAAGAGCGTTTTATTTAGCAACACCAATAATCGGTCTCATCTTTGCCAATACATCGGAGAGAAAATCGAAATTGAGCAATTAATGTAGCCAGTCCGAAAGGTTTCTATAGTGAAATAATTCTCCATTTGTGGTTAACTACAAAATACATTATTCGATTTGAATTCTCATCTCTCGCTACATCAGCAATATTTTCATTTCTGAGCATTGTAATTGTTACATTGACGGATTTGTCATATTGCTCAGGAAAATATTAAATAAAGAGTAGACGCCCATATTTTGCAGAAATTGTTGATTTAAATTGAATTTCATTAAACCGATAAAACTTTACTTTATTAGCACAAAATAATTCGAAATGTTTTGTTACAAACGCCCGTAGCTATGTGATATCTATTCATCATCTCAGCCATCTGACATCTACTGCTGAATAGGCCTCCCCAATAGATTTTTACATTGAGCGATCCTGGGTCGCCTGCATCCATCGGCTTCCCGCCGCCTTGACCAGATCATCAGTTCATAGCGTGGGAGGCCATCATTGATGAAACCTATTAGAAAGTCGGAATTAATACGTTGAATGTGGTAGTCGTTAAGCCAAGTTAGAGCCTATATTATATTTAGATTTTCGTCATGTGCTAAATATGCATAATGAATAGCAATAATCTTTCATCTATCATTTCGTAAAACCCAAACTGATCTATCATTTTATTCTAATTACTTACTTAGAGCTTATTATTGCAGCAAGCCTAATATCAAAACTATATCAGGTATTCAATAGGTAGGTATGCAAATTCTACTGTATGCTTAGTAAAATTATGATAGAATAAGTGTTTATTCTAATGATGCCTTTTAACTATAAAGCATTGTAATGTATATCTATCTCTCTTCATATGTTTTATCAAAAATATTATGTTTTCCGATTTTTACGGCCTATGATGTATGCCAACAAAACAAAACGCCTTACACAGTGTCACCACTGAACCCATCTTACCTCAGTTTGTAAGAAGAAGCCCGTTCAAAGCACAATAGTATGCGCGAGACAATAATTTTCAGTATTTAACTTCATAAATTGAACTATGTGTGTTCAGGGATCCTACCAAGATCTGAGAAGGCGAATCTAACCTCACCTGCACCTGCACCTCACGTGCACCTGCCGAAAACTCGACGAGGCACTGGCAAACATAAAAGTTCCCGATAAACGGCGATAAAGTGAAGTAAAAGTAAAGTAAAACGTTCTTTATTTCATAAACTCTTACATAGCACTTGAAAACGTCAAAACAAAATATAAACAAAAAAACAAACGAAATATTACTATACTGAAATCACGAACCTTAGATTCACTTACATGCAAATTAATAAAAATTAAGTGTAAGTGAATCTAAGTGCCAGTTCCGAGCCCCTGCTCTGTGAGAAGAACTGACAAGAAACTCACAGGCTATGCTCTTTTAAATAATCAATCAAATATAACAATACAGAACACGCACAGTGAATATTTAAAGATATCGATAGGCTCTCCACCTATTACATGGGATCAACAACATAATTGACGAAATGTAGGCATATCATATGCCTTTGCCTACCCCTTCGGAGAAACAGGCGCAATATTCTGTACGTACATTCGAAAATTTAACTCCAACACTACGGCTTACCATTGACATTAATTCTGAGAACAGTGAAACAATCCAAAATATGTCTATATTTTTTAACTTTAAGATAGCATAAAGCAAACAAATATAAATTTACATCAAAGTAATTCAACGTACTGTTTAATCAAAACACGTCATAAATAAGATGGGAAAAAAGCAATTCCCCGTGGCTGTTTGCCAATAAGAAAATTAATGTAAACGGTGGAATTGGTTTGTTTGAATCCATTACGTGTTCTGAATATCCCGAGATCATAACTACGAATATAACTCTCTTCATACATGTACCCCCATAAGTATCGCGTTCCCATCAAACTTTGCTGTGTGCCGACCAGTGGTTCTCAATAGGAACATTTAGTTCGGCACTCATTGCATTTGTTTAAACCATTTTAAAGTTTGTTTATCATAAGTGTCAGTTTGTAAGTTTTGTGTCATTGATGCTACAATGCATCTTGCACATAGCGTGGCAGCTCAGTTTTAGCATTTAACCCAATGTTACAAAGTAATAACTATGCATATTACATAAATACATTTTCTCTTACAATCACACCAATGATTTAGTTCCAAGATACATATCATTAAAAACTTGTGTTATATATACTAAAGAACGGATAAACATACTGAAATATCGCTATTTTTGTAAATACATAAGAACAACATAGGAAAACACCCAGACCAGAACAAATATTCATGTTCATGCACACAAAGATTAGTCCTGTGTGGGAATCGAACCCACGGCCTCTGGGTTGAAGTGCAGGTTTACTGACCTCCCCGCCATATCGATCGTCATATTTTTATTAGTTAATAACCACTTGATAGAAATCAGTATTTCCTACTTGGTTCTGACTTGCTTTCTTAAAGTCAGAACCTAGCAGAAAGAAAGGAAGGCTAGGTTACTTCTTAGTAAAGCAAGTAACCAAAACCTGATACACTCTGGTTCCATTCCATTATTGGCACGATAAGGAAAACAGCACTCATTTATTTCTTTTTCTATTATAAAATTTACCTTTCTTTTTTATTTATTTATAAAATATACCTATAATGTGCTGAACGTGGAAACCACATAGTTTCACAGTGACTTGCCATTTTTCACTAAACAGTGAACAAAAGTATGATGCATGCATTCACAAAACCAGACAATACCCAATAATACTATTCAGAGTTTCAAGCGTAACTTTACCGTGTCAGTTACACTATGGCAACCGACAAGCCCCTAGGGGCTCACTCACCTTACAGTTTGGCAACCCCTGACTGCAGTAGACAATCCAATCGACGGAGTTCTGCAGCGACTTTTGCATACAAACTTTGCCTACAGATTGTTCGTATGTCAAAGCGATCTGGACAATTGAACCAATTAATCGGCTTAGGAGTTTGCATTGATTTAGTGGCCGACCCCTCAGGCGTTAATAGTTTTGCTGAACTCCGAACTGTGATCGATGCGATTTGGTAAATTATTATAACCCCTGTGTGAACTTACACATATACAACTTGCAATTGTGAACTTTTAAAATTGACTTTTAATTAACTTTTAAATTTGAGATTTTTTTTATTTTTTTTTGTTCTCTCATAATGTTTATGATTTTTTAATCTCATTCCTAATTTTTTTATTATGAGTATTGTACGAATTAATTTTATCTTATAATGTTATTTTTATTTTATGTGATATGAATTATATTGAATTTTTATTACATACTTTTAGAAATTATTTATTATCTCTCAGGTAATTAGTAATTAAATATTAATGAACTATTCATTTATTGTTTTATGTTTCTAATGCATTTGTTGATTAATTTAATTTGTTTAGAATGTATGTTTCAAACTTTGTAATATGTCAGTAAATAAGCATGAGCCTACATCTGCCAACAAACTGCGATGCAGTTTGGCAGAATTTGTAAATAGTGAACACAAGTTTGTAGAAAAAGGAATAAACATTTATTATTATTATTATTATGACACTGATATGCAGTCCTTGCTTAAGATTGTAAATAATAGCAAGAAAATATTAAAGATGTATAAGGGTGTGTAGGGATCCTACCAAGATCTTAGGATTCCAAGCCAACCTCACCTACAAGTGGTGCACCTGCCGATCAACGGACGAGTCTCTGGCAATCACAAATGTTCCCGATAAGCGGCAATAGGCTCGCCACCTGCGACCAACATTAAAAATTGCTTATAAGAAAGCTAAGGGTCGTATGAGCACTTCCAATTATTTAGAAAAGAACGTAACTGACAAAGTAACGACTTCATTGTTTGTGTCGTAAATCCCCAAATTATATCAAACTCTGTTCAGGTTACGAGCAAAATGTCAGTTTTATGTTAGTGTCGTATAAGAGCTGAAGCTTTATTTCCTAGATAGCTGAAATATAGTTGCACAAACCTACACTATGGTATTTTCATAAGGGTACGCAGAAACTCTGGCGCGTCCAGTTCAACATTAGCTATTAGTAGGTAGCCAAATCGTCAAATACAAATAAATAGCGATTTGGTTAAGTGGCTTAAAGTACTATTTAAAACATTAGGTTACATTAGAAGTGATATTTAATCACCTACAATTAGGTAGTACGTGTGACCTACTGGCTTGGTACATGACAAAAATGGCGAAATTTCCGACTAAAATCTAGGAAAATATGGTCCACAGCACCAGAGCCCCGCATGAAGGGGCTACATAGTATTAACATAGTAAAATATTGTTGCACAAATGGCATCATCAGTGTTTCAGCTCATTAGGTCTTCGTACTAAACAAAGGAACACATCCTTTATTTAACCCCTTTTTTCCTCGTATATTTTACGAATGGGTCTACGTCTGCAGCAAGGTTTGATTTTTGTGCAAACCGCTAAACTTCAATAAATATAATCTTACTTATGAACCACTCTGGCCGTTAGTAAACACCTTATAAATATAGATAAGTTTTTTTAAGCTTATCTATATTCCTAAGGTGTTTTCTAACTATGTAGTTAATACTTAACAAGATAACCCACACTTCAATCGTCACGTAATAGATATTATACATACAATTTAAACACTTGATTAGTTCATAAACTTATGTCCAACCCTAATATCAAACCTAATCAGATTCAATTACATTTCAATGCAACTGTGATTAACCATTGACTTCGGCCGTGGCAGTGATTAAATCGACCCAGTAGTGTATGCAATGGCCCTATGTTTAGTTAACGTGCTCCTTATCAAAGGATGCAGGGGACATATCGGCAAATGGACAAACAGGAAGATTGTGATTACGTTAAGGGACATAAATGTGTTTCTTAGTAAACATGGCATGTACAAACATAACAAGGCAATATTAATATAGGCCATAAGGTTCAAATCACTACTTTGTTTATGGATTCATACAAATTTGTGAAATTAATTTCATGTTTCACTCTAAACTCGCTTAGCTATCGTGCAAGTGAAGTATTTATATAAAATTTTAAAAAAATCGCACAAACCAATAATACTTTTGTTTTTGTAAACACATACATAGGAAAACCCGCAATAGAACAATATTTATATTTATGCACACATAGATTTGTCATCATCATATCCGAGCATTATCCCGGTTGCCCCAGACTTCAGCCCAGGGTCTGCTCACTGGTGTAACCAGATTTGGCTGAACTTCAGTTATTACATAGAGCGACTGCCTTCTGACCTTCACAGCCCAATGTAAAACATCATTCCATGGTTAAACCAGTTGTCAGAATATTAGAAGGCACTGACTTCCTAATAACGACTGCCATAGATGTTTATGACAGCCGGGACCATCGGCTTAACGTGCTTTCACAAAGCAAGTGATAATTATGCACATAACTTCGAAAAGTCATAGGGTTTGAACCCTTGACTTGCAGCAACAGCATGAACCTTTTTTTATGGATGGAAAATCATCAATCAAATCAAATCAATTTTTGAGTAGATTTACTTGTCTTTGGCTAACATAGTAAGCGTTAGTTATTTAAACTATATTTTGAACTTTTGACGAACATACATTGTTTCCGAAATGTTCGTAACAAAGTCGTTGTCCCGGTAAAATTAATTTGCTCTATAACTTTCTGCATGGCGCTATGAAAACGTTTAAGTACCCATTACATATAAATGTCATTTAAATGGACACCTCTGTCTACATCTGATATCGCAGGATAAACATATGACATTGCTATAAACTATAACGCTAAAGGTACAAACGCAAAAAAGGGAGTTCCTGTATTTTGTTTATTTCGCGTCCATATAATAATAATAATAATAAGTCAGGAGGTTTCTCTCTCTGCAGCCCTAGCCGCCAGTCGTTTGGGTGTTACCTCGCGACCGGCGGTCTCCGTTTTTTATATTTTTTACAGTATTGTATTATTTATTTTTTTGTTATATAATAATTGTAAAAAATATAAATTATGTGTAAATTAAATAAATATATGTGAATAATAATTTCTTTATTCCATATATAGTACACAAATTTGTTACAAAATCCATGGCTTCCACACTAGTTATATAACTGTATTTCAGCAGTCATATTTATATATTATATGTTAAGTATGCATTTACAAAGAAAAAAAAGTATTTATGTATGTTTGTCCTTCATTTATTTATTTAACAATTTATGTACAATCAAAATATATAAAGGAAACAAAAATTATACAACAATGTACAATAGAGCTGCTTATTTCAAAAGGAATCTCTTCCAGCAGTCCGTAACACAAGTTCTCCATGATACTTATCTTGAAACTACATAATTGGTGTGATTGTAAGATCTTTATTTATTATCTACTTATTCTAAATGGGTTCAACCGATAAAGACAAATAAAGCAAACAAGGAGTCATCTTATCTGTGTTGAAATAAGTAAGAAAAAATGATACGCCCTTTGTATAAATTGTTGATTTACTTAGATGCTCATGTTGACTGCCGAGAGAAGATATTTAAATCAGACATTGTAAAACAGGCCCTTTAAAATATTTTTGGTACCATCAATCGTTGGTAGACTTTACTAAATATATAAACAGTACATTTCGCGTGGCCCTGCACGCACATTTTGATCGGTTTATAGATACCTACTTATACATAATTTATCGTAAACCATATAATTTCTTCCTATTTCCGTGTACTAGTTCTGTTAACAGTTAATCTAGTATTATTTAGAAATAGTTATTCTATTACTTTTACAAGGTTACATTTCTCGTGACGAGATCGCCTTGCATTTGCTATGAATGATAATCACAGTAAGGGCAACAATGCGGGAACGAGAAAATGGATACACTTTGTAGTGAGTTTTATAAAACATTGTGGGGCTTATTATAAAACAATATTTAAGTGAAACCAGATTTAAAACTAGTGCTGTCACTATCTTCATTTTATCAAATCAAAGTGACAGCAAAAACCTGGTGACAACCTGATTTAACTTTAGCCTCTATATGTTATTATGTATGTAAATGTCTATTAGTTATTCAACATATATTGACAGCGATTATATCTGTTAAGACAAGTTATTGGACCAATTGGGGGGCTTGAAACATCCTAACAGCAGGACGCGCACTGATTCCTGTGCCAATCCCCACTAGGTAGCGTGGTGGAGTATGGTTTGAGTCGTTTACACCTCGGTCTGCGAAAGGAGGTCCGTGCTAAGCAGATGTACATTTATAGGCACTATTGTGAGATGGAAAAATCATCAAATTACGGCCTTCCGCTGTGGGTGAAGCGGAAGGGTGCGTCAGACTTTTACTGACTAAAAACCATCCATGTTCCTTCTTGAGCCTGCTTTGTTCCGAGGCCGCGATAACCCTTTCGAGAAACCTGCAACACGAGATGATGTTAGTTATGATGATAGAGGCGGTTAAAATAGAAAAGCCCACACAATTACCAAACTTTTATTTAGAGATATCCTTAATGGAAAAGTCTAGTTAGCGCTATATGGCATGTTGCCTAATTTTATTGAAATTTAGAATTCTAATCCATTCTGCAGGTGCTTAGTCGTGATTGGCAAGTTTGCGACTATCGTCTATAGCTCTATAGTTACATATCTCAGGGCTTGAACAAAGTAAACATTTGACCAACGGAACGAAGACCAAGTAAAGTAAGTAAGACTTTACTCACATACAACTTTTTGTACACTAATAAGATTTCAAATTACTTTACAGTATTTAATATAAAGTTTTTTTGCACTGGCGGCAGAATAAGACTATTTTTGAATTGAATGATTTTCATGCCTGTTTGTTCCTTAGTAGACATATTCATATGAGCTTTATAGAACAAAATTGAATAACTAGACTGTTTTAACTTTTGCTACAGTTATTCGATTAGGTATTCTCTTTGAAAATATGTCTTTTCAATTATTGTAGAGTTGGTATGTCAATGCCGACTTATGGTAGAATAACATAGCTCTAAAGACAAAAACGAGGTAGGTACAACTTTAGTTAAATAAACGAACTTTAGTGAAATATTAGTTTCGCATGTATGTTTGTGGGTGACATGGATAACTAAAGTTTAAAAAAACTATCTTTTTTAACATAATATTTTACAAATGTTTTTATTATAAATATTACTGTGTGGATACCAATGCGGTGACGATGAAAAATAAAATACAACAAAATTAGCACTCCAGCTGCATTTCATGAGAGGTTTTTACGTCAGAACGGCAGTAGGCTGAAATAGGTGAATAATTTTTATTTACCACTGATCTATTGTGTTATATTTTTTTTAGACTGCAGCATTACATTACCATTGTCTACTATAACATAGTAATAAGTACATCCTATTATTCAAGTGGTACCAAAAATATAATTGGCATATAATAACACCTCCCTCTTTGGAGGAACAGCCGTTTAATGATGAATTAATTGAACGTACATACAGTACGTTCAATTAATTCATCATCTCAGCCCATTAACGTCCCACTACTGAGCACGAGCCTCCTTTCACATACCAAGGTGCGAGGGTATTGGGTCATAGTCCACAACGCTGACCCAATGCGGATTGGCGGAGGCAGGTGTATGGCGTCCTGCTGTTAGAATTTTTCAAGCCGCCCAATTAGGCCTCTAACATGGCTTAACGACTACCACATTTTAGTGATAACCGGGACCAACGGTTTAACGTGCCTTTCGAAGCACGGAAGCGCTCGATATCAAATGCCACACAACGGTCACCCATCCAAGGACTGACCTCTGTAAACTCTGCTTTACATCGGTGATCGTTTCCGACCACCGAGCAACGCGGAGCTACGAGCGCTTCTAATTCATTCATAATTCATCGTTTAATTAATTCATATTATATTAGTAATATACTATCAATTTCTTAATCCTCTCTATTGATAAGCAAACATCTAAGTGAAACTTAATAGATACTTAGTATATGAAACTTTACTCATGAATTTTAAAATAAATTAAAAACTGCAAAAACTCGATGTTAGCACGTGTTAATAAGATTATATCAATACAAGTGTCCCATTTGTACATTCGTCATACATTCTCTCTCACATGCGAGCGGTAAAATATTCACTCTATGACATTTTAACAGCACTCGCGCAGCAAATGCATTCTGAGGCGCAATTATATAATTATTATTACTTAGAAGGTGTATGAATTTGTAACACATAAGGTGGAAGTCGATTGAATGCAGAACTAACCGTGAATGATATTTTCATATACAGTGTGTTCGGTCATGGACTAGCGCTATTTTAGGGGCGTCAAATGTAACTAATATTATCGTCAAAAACACTGATAAGGGTGGTCAACCCCCTCTCTTTTTGGAATAGCGGCCATTTTTATTTTTTTCTGTTACGTCTTTCTAAAGAATATCGATTTCTCTGGACATAAAGTTACTACAGCCATTTAAAAAAATGTTTTAGTGAGGTAATAATACCGTCTTTTATTTATATTTTAAATAAATATTTTAAATATAAAATTTTAAATTTAAAGTGTGTAATAAATGTTTAACGCTGTTTTTAAGCATAAAAAAATATTGCTTTTACAATTATGCTTGCACACCACTTATATAAGTCCTACTATTATTGGTTGCCTACAACACAGGGATAAAAAGTATTATTGATATTTGACGATTCATTTATTTATTTAGTACACACACAGAAATATACACACAGAAAAATTTAAAACTATGAAACATTGGGTACGGTTGTTTGAGGAATCAAACAATATAATTCTTGCTTATTACTGTTCTTTGTTTTCCTCTGCTACTTCTTTCATTATATTCAAATTGTTAATCATATAGGTCCGCTTTATTCTTCATGGTTTAATTTGTGATAAAACTGAAGAATTGGTGTGTAAAATGTCCTTTAAATGACTGATGATAATCAGTCGATGCAGTCCAAAATATGAAAAGGCTCCATACCATGAAATAGGCACGGTGAAAGGTGCACCTACTAACGAATGCCATTACCAGCTAAAAAGACCCGGGACTTATCCCCCAGCAAAGAATTCAAAAAGTCGATTGATATTACAGAGAAACGACTTGTGGCATCTAAGACCGCCAAGCTAAAATGTAACAGGGCCGGCCCAGTCGGCACGTCTGCCGTACGAAGCCAAATATATGGGCCATAGTTTTTACCTACTGAATTCATGATGGCTGCACGCAAAGAAACCTAGTTTAGCTTGCTTGATTAATAAAAGACTACTTTAGATCTGATCACAGCTCCTTCGAGCTATCATAAATGGAAGAAAATAATATTCAGCCGTAAAATAAGTAAAGTATCTGTTTGAGTCCATTCTTGATCACACAGCCCTTCTAAGGTTTTCACGTACTATCAAAAACCAACAATCTAGGTCAAGTGGCAGACCCGCTTCACATTAATCAAAGATACAATTATCTGTATTTCTTTAGCCATTTTTAGGGCACAATAATACCTTAATAAAGAAAATGCGGCAACCGATATCGGGCTCATGTGCCAGAATAGTCTAATAAATAATTCATACACACCGGCATTATACCAGAACACACGTTTTGTCCTAACGTTTAACTAGCCTTTGACAGCCAGAACTCATAAATTAATCGCGAATATGTCTTTAGCACTAATAAAATTAACAGATAAATATTTTACGAATAAAAAATATAACAAGCACATAAAACTTTGAGTTGAAAGATATTTGAACAGCGTCCATTAAGGATTAGAAATATTATTTGTATTTTTAAAACATATGTCGGTACAATTTTTTTTTAATTATAGTGTTTGAAGATGTGAATGAGCTTTGAGTAGAGTTAGACATACGAAAAAATTTGCGTTAATACAATACATTTTAATGAACTTTTGATACAATAAAAATATGAACCATACTTCTAATGCAAAAAAATTAGGTTATGTCTCGAGATAGTTCTATGTATGTATGGACCCTAGTGTCAGAATGGAGATCGCGTTTGGGCAAAAGTAATGTGAACCTGAAGTAAGACAGACCAATGATTTGAGTTGCGTTCTGTAGAGGACCCGGATGGTATGCACTCTTCGGACGAGGTCCATAGACGGCAATTGACTGATTGATTCTATAAAAATCTAATTGAGATTGCAATCACACACCGAGATATCGGTTATTATCTCTCATATTTTACAAGCAAGAGCACCCTGCAAACGATATTCTTTAAAGCGCATATGTTCCTACAACATATTTATTATTCTTTATTATAAAGAAAACTATTATGTAGTTATTGATATATTCAGTGACAATATGAACCAGCTTTGCTTCTAACCATAGATTATACAAATGCTGCCAGTAATGCCGTCAAACATCGAACTAATTCCTCATTCGCGCCCGAGGCAGTTCCATGATTTACAATCGGATACGCCACGGTCTCATAAACATGTGCCTAACAATAAAATAAGCAAGCAGTTTGTCGTTCCTAATTGATTTATGCCCGTATGTGTCGGGGGCGGGGCTCAATATGCATTTGCAGTCGTAAAAGCGATCGTACGGCGAGCCGCAGTACGATACGACTTATATTTTGAGATCTAGAACTTTTACTGCTCTGATTTCCTCGAGTGCTCTGCGACATCATGTCTCTGGTGCAGTTTCAACATTTTTGCAAAATATTTTCTGGAAAATATGTTTATTCTAGACTTAATAATTTTTACTTCAATGAAACCTCTGACACCTAGAAGGCTAATGTATATGTCACCGTAAAATTGTAAATAACGTTAAATTATAATCTATCCCGCGATATTGTAATCTGTCGAAAAATTGTGATCCGTAACAAACCGCTCACAATTTAACGCATTATTTTTCGATAGATTATAATCTGTCGAAGACAAACCGTCAGATTGTAAAATGGCATGCGACAGAACGCACCTCGCGCTCTGATTGGTTAAACTTCATGTTCCCCTACCTAAACCTAAAGAAGTGCAGTTAAATAATAAATGTGAGTTAGTCACAGGTCCGTTAACACTTCCTACAACTTATTATAATACAATGCGTTATTATTATTAACACGAAATGTGTTTTAAATCACCAAAACACTGTTTGTTTACATTTCACAACAAATGAATTTGACTAATAACAACCGAAGATGGCGACGACGGGCGGCTGAGCGGGGAACATGAAGTTCAACCAATCAGAGCGCGAGGTGCGTTCTGTCGCATGCCATTTTACAATCTGACGGTTTGTCTTCGATAGATTATAATCTATCGAAAAATAATGCGTTAAATTGTAAGCAGCGTAATCACAATTTTTTGACAGATTACAATATCGCGGGATAGATTATAATTTAACGTTATTTACAATTTTACGGTGACATATACATCTAATCAAGGAATTTTCTATGAAAACCGGTGAGCGCATTATTGATTGGCACTTTATTTTAAAGCCTTATTGCTTTTACTTCCTTTCGGAAGTATGTTAAGGAGGTATTACCTTATAGGCTCGCCCACATAGCCGGTGTTTCCGATAGACGTAATTGATCTGGTTCAAGAACTCAAGCCCTTTAGCCGCTAGCTTCAAGACCTAATTGAGTAATAGATATTACCATAAAAAAACAATCTTCTATTTTTTACGCTATGACGTCGTCACAAGGTCGATTTCTATAAAATTTTATATCAGGACAGCTGCAATTTTGGACAAAGCGCAAGCTATGTGTTTATTTTAAAATTTGTGGCTTTGTCAAATTGTAGTAAAATAAAAATGAAAAATTCTTCTTCATTTAGTTT
The DNA here is from genome assembly GCA_949126915.1 of Musotima nitidalis. Classification (NCBI taxonomy): domain Eukaryota; kingdom Metazoa; phylum Arthropoda; class Insecta; order Lepidoptera; family Crambidae; genus Musotima; species Musotima nitidalis. The sequence goes on along the minus strand of OX421418.1, from coordinate 6,337,250 downwards.
CATTCAGCCTTATTAGCGAGTTCTTTTATATTTGTAAATTTATCAGAACTTTTTTTAATATGACTCATTACAATAACCACCTGATGGTACGTAGCAAAAATAAATAATTTAATTCACCATTATCCAAAAAAAAACAATACATATATGTGAAGTTTCGCTTTTCTGTACTTTATCCAGCAGCACTTTATTTAATCAATTAACGATAATAACTCTTAATATAATTCAGACGAGTCATAATTGTAAATTAACTGTCATATGAACAGGACGCAACAGTTGTGTTTTAAAACTTTTATGAGACAAATAAAAGCAGATACATAATTAATTGAATATGCAGTACACTGCGCTATTGTTTTCGAATTGAATATTAACGTTTAATTTTGTATCGATGTGAAAAAATCTCTTTGCATGCTACTTCCTAATCAAATTATTATATTTTGAACTTTCGTTAACTGACTTGGTGTTTGGTTAGGAAGACTTAAAAAAACAATAAGGAAGTACAAGCGTTTAACGTTCCGTTTCTCACAATAATTGTATTATTTTCAGATAACTTTGATTGCATACTTAATTTATTGTAAGCTATTTATTTGTGTTGTGGATTGACCGTGACAGTGCACTTAGGCCCTTTCGGAATACCAGCGCTATGGTTTCATAACCACAGCTTCGAGCTGAGAAGGGGAACTTTTACTGGTCTACGTATTTTATTTAGGATTTTCTTTTTTTTTTTGTTTTGTTTTCTTTGTTTTCTGTTGGCATTACTATGCCTTGAAATGTAAGTACCTAATTGTGTGGACCAAATAAATAATTTTATTCTTTATTCTATTTCTTCTTATTCTTAAGCTCTTAAGCAGACAAAAAGTGGTGAATCGAAAGTGGCAGTGAGCTCGATGTATGGTTTCCAATAATTATAATAGGTCATTTAATCTCCCCCACGTACAATAATACATATTTATTTATTGGATCACCATCATAAGTAACAGTGTATAACACAAAGAATAAATTAATTTAAAAATAATTAGTTCTCACTGCACTTATAATTGAAGTGACCACATCATGCATTAAATACAAAACTATATAACAAAAAAATCCTCTATATACATAATTGACATATAACTTTATTAAATTGCTGTATTCTAAATTAGGGAAAAGTCAGCCAGTGTCTTAGTTCAACAGTCCCTCACCTGCGGATTAGAATAAGAATATTGTACTATATAGAAAAATATAGTGAAGTACAATTGGAAAGACTAGCGGATAGAGAGCGAATAAAGAGTTTTAATATTGTTTTATATTATGTGCCAATTCGCTAGACAGGCAATATCCGCTGAACTTTCGATATTGGGCTACACGAGACTTGAAGTCCACCTGTGGGCTAGGAACCGATACGTTGGCTGAAGATTTTCACGCACAAGATGATGCCAAACAATACCAATCCTTGAGGATAGCCACACATGGTCGAGTATTATATTAAACTTCAACATCGTCATCATGCCAGAATTTGAAGTCCACAGCGGAACATAGGCCTCCACAAATGTTCCACGTTGATCGATCTTGTGCCGCTTGCATCCACCGGCATCCCGCCGCCTTGACCAAATCATCGGTTTATCGGGTGGAAGGCTCTCAAATCTATAAAAGAACTCATCAGAAAATAGTATATCTGAGATACCATTAGTAATGATATTGATATCATGACATTCTATCATCATATAACTATCCGCGAAATATCTGATTGAATATGCATCAGATATAATTAAGTTATTGAATTTCGGACATATACATATTTTTTAGTAAACGTAAAGGAATAATTTCAAAAATAACAATAGAAAATAATTTTCTTACTAAACACTTGTACGCTTTTACGTTGCAATTTAGTCTAACCTGTATATCAGTAATTTTGGGTGGGACCTGTTGCGAGTGGCCGTCACCTCCACGCGAGCCGAACTCCCACAGTCTTCGAGTTCAACCGTTTCGCAATATAATTACCATTGCGGTATGGCACTGAACCCAATACGGGATAGCCTATTATAATATTTACAATATTATCAGCCATTTAAGATAAATTGAAAACGGCGTAAAGCGCCCTGTAGATAGGTACTGACAATTATTTCGAGTAACGAATGGCCGATGTCGAAACTATATTGGCGTGATTTTAGGATTTAAATCTCTAGATTGCGTTAAACAGATAGACATGCTTTAGGTACCATGGCGCTGTTATTTTGCATGATTTGAATAATTTTAAAACTATTTCACTGCTACAGCTGCCTGTCGACTGTAATTGTTAAAGACAACGTCATGTGTAGACAGTTTGACGAAAGGTTTCGCAAACCCTATCAAAGTTTCGCTGTGTTGTTACTGTAACTGTAATAAAATGTTTAATAATCTCATTTTAGTATTTCTGTCCATGTATTTGTGTAGAATGTCAATTGGTGTTGGCTTATTCGTGTATTCCCGCAGGCACCTGTTGCATTTTGTTGCGCAAGCGCCGCACGCCACAAAGCTCTCGATTAAAATCTATTCAATGGGCCTTTCAGAAATATTGCTTCTCGGACTATGCCCTATGCTAAGAAAATAAGATTCTTTTAGCTTTGACAAAGTTGGTATTTGAATACTCAATGTATTTTAATTATAATTTCAAATTTAAAGGCGGGTTGAATGGGCTGACAGTGATCCACGGTAACGTTGAGTTTTTGCCACAAATTTCGACTATACTGCCAGTCACTCACTTTCTATACACGCCAAATTAATGTTAGACATTACTACTGTCACATTGTGTAAAGCTGGCGATCGAATAAATTGTTAATATATTGACTATTAGTATTAAAATAGACAGTCAAATAAATCAAGTTAAATCGAAACTAAGGGCCGGGTTGCGATTTACTATTATAGTGTATATACCACTTACGGACCCTAATGTCAGAAAAAAAGTGATAAGTAGAGTCTCAAGTTAAGACCAACTACATAGTATTAATACTTAAAACTTGTAAGCGTGATTGCAAATTTATATAGAAACTTATTACATGTGATTTTTTGACGATCGATATGGTGAGGTGGTGAGTATACCTGCACTCCACTTCTGAAGTCGTAGGTTCGATTCCCACACAGGACAAATGTTTGTGTATAGAAATATGAATATTTGTTCTAGTCTGGGTGTTTTCCTATGTATATTAAGTAAGTATTTACAAAAAAAAAGCATATATACATGTTCACACACGAACAAAAGTAAACACAAGTTTTTAATTATACTTAACTTGGAACTAAATAATTGGTGTAATTGTCAGAAATTTTTTTCTTATGCTATTTATGAAAATGATGACTCTTTACAGCAGCAAGTATTTTTCAAAACAAAGCATATCTGACAAGTATAATATTGTTTAAAATATTATACGACTTACATTGCGTGAAATTTGTGTCTTACACATAAGAATTGAAACTGAACACATACTATACATACAAATAATTTCTAAATATTATACCAATGATTTAGTTTCGAGATAAGTATCTGTAAGAACTTTTGTTATAGATACTAAATAACAGATAAACATAAAAAAAAAATATTTTGTGTTTTCTAGGAACGTAACAAAAAATCTAATCTACTTTCTAAGCTGTTTTATTTAAGCTCATTTTGTAGTATAAAATCCATAAAATGTGTTTTGTTAAGTATGTGTCATCGCGAAAACAAGATGTTATAAACAATAATATTAAGTTCAACAAAGGTGCAATACAAGAAGGTTTAATAGGCGCATACCAATAGTATTCCTACTATGTAGTGCTCGTTAAGACTAAAGACCGCACCGATAGAAATTCCTTAGCGCCCGCGTATTAGTAGATCAATATTATGACGGCGTGACACACAAGTCCTAAATAATTTGTACTATGACTTTAAGCTTTAGCAACTGGAACAACTGAGTGTTGCGAAACAGCACCGCTATTAGGGTACCCACTAGAACCCGTATAGCCTTGATTTAGTGCCTGTTACTTAATTATTATGCTAGCCGAATTTAATACAGATATTATTTTTGTGGAGCCGCATTTCAAAGGACTAGGTTTGTTTGAAAGTCGCGCTATATAACCTTGTGATACTGTAATAAATATTTAATGATTATTGCGCACGAGTTTTCCACTTAGGTTTTTGGTTATGGTTTATTAGTTCTGCATATTTCGAATTATGTAGTTAATACCACTTCCGATCTGATAGCTAGATAATAAATAATTGAGCTTACCTACTATAATGATATTTCAATTTGTGCATAAGTACCGAAATAAAAGCTTATTGAGTTATGTAAACGCAAACTTTAATAAGTGAAGGTATCATTTCTATCGAATAATAAATTTAGAACATATTCTTTTACTAGCGAACCAATAAGTCAGATCACATTAAAAAAACTATATCACTGATTAATTGAAAACTTTTGATATGCAGCTTTCATAGTCTCTGGGATTTTTTAAATGCAAGAATGATTATAAACTTTTTGAACAGAGAAGGATTTAACTTTTCTTAACAGATCTCGGCAAGCGGCAATAGGCTCGCCACCTATTACGTGGGACCGACAATGTAATTGGCGAGGTGGGCGTGTAATATGCCTTTGCCTACCCCTTCGGGGGAAACAGGCGTGAATGTATGTTTGTAATTTTCAAGGTTCTGCATACTCAAACAAAGCAACTAAGTAAAGTTACAGTTGAAAATTTTCTAAGAACTTTAAAGCTATCCATACAGAATCACTAAACACATAATTCTGTTCTCTGCTTCCATAAACATGTTCTATTACTTGAGAAGACTTGGAATCACGTGATATCGTATTGTATGCCATCCAAGCTGATGGAATAACAAAATTAGATGCAACATCTCTCTAAATTCATGTTGTTATGTTAGCTCTTACGTGGAACCAGCGTTCACCGAAATGGCATCTCGTAAATATTTCGGTATCGGGATGCACAAATCGTGTCATATTCCTTTGAGACTGAATGACAGATCGTAACTGAAGTGCTGGGCTGCCACTGGTAGGTAAATGTAAAATCTTGGAACGTGGACACGGAGCCAATAAAATCAGTAACTTGTCTTAGTAAACAAGTGACAAATGAAGTTTAGGGATTAATAAAAAAAGGTTTTTGTTTCCAAATAAAATAAGATTTATCATTAGGATGCGAAATTTAAATGTTGTAAGTGATGAAAAATATAAACATGTCCCACAGTTATTTAAATTCGATGTAATCAAAATAAACGCATTAAGAGCGCTAAAACTATTAAATACCTCAATATCTTATTGCGAACTCTTTCCTGTATTTTAATTATTTATTGTACTTTGTAGATAGTTTTTTGTAGATAGGTCATATCGTATTCACGCTCACCAGTACTCAAAATATTATACAAACATATTGAATAAATTTCAAAAAAAATTTTTATAAAAATTTTACAGTTACGTAATTTTTCATAAACCTGCAAGAGATAGGTAATATTGCAGTTACGCTCACCACTAGGTGACATTTATGAGTAAGGTCCTATCAGTTCCATTAGTTTGCGACCCTTCATTTACCTCTAATAGGTAAAGGCAAACTATTGACAGCGTCTCTGATTACATCTCCTTTTATTGTATAATATATCGCACCTCTAACTAGAATTCAAGTGTCTTGGCTCTAAATGAATTATCTTTGATTATCCTGTCTATCTATACTATAATATTATATATAAATATTATAAAGAGGAAAGATTTGTTTGTTTGTTTGTTTGTTTGTAATGAATAGGCTCCGAAATTACTGGACCGATTTCAAAAATTCTTTCACCTTTGGAAAGTTACATTATCCCCGAGTAACATAGGCTATATTATATTTTTTTAAAAATTAGGGATCTTTACTAAAAATCAAATAATGTAACCCAAGGTGTAAAAAAATGACCTGAAAAATTCCTTACATAGCGTGCGCAGCAAAAACTATTGATGATAGAACAAAATTATGTACTACGCCTTTGCAGTACTCATCATTATCTACAAAAAGTGTCGCGACAGCATATGTCTAAATATTATAGTAACGTCACAGTAAGCGGTTTTTTATTCTAAAAATTTAGTTTATATGCCGCCGCTTGAAAAGGCTCTATATTTGTACTTTGGTATTAATCCTTATAAAAAAAATTACTTTGGCTTCAATACCTTTTTATAACTTTTTGAATTATTCAATTCGGACATTTCATTAGGAAGATATCACGAGTTTAAAAATGCAAGTATTAGAAAAATGTCGCGTGGTGCCGCTCACCGCGCTCAGCTAGCCAGCATGCGATGTAGGCTCCATGTAAGCGTCACTGGGGTGGTGCGGGGGGGGGGAGTCAATGTAATCTATACTAATATAATAACGAAAAAACTTAAAAATTACTGGACCGATATTAATAATTCTTTTTTCAATAGAAAGCTACATTATCACTGAGTAACATAGGCTATATTATAATTTCGAAAAAAATAGGGTTTCGTAAAATATTTGGGTTTTTCGGACACAAAGTGTAAAAATCAACCAGAACAGTTGCGTACGCTGCCTAAACTATAAAAGATAGAACCACAAAATGTATGAATGAATTAAAGATCTTATACCACCTACTAAAAAGTCCGCGACACACTATACCTATATATGGCGAGTGAGGCACAACAACCCTTTTTTTTATTTAAAAATCTTGATTTATTTTTTGTTCTATACTTATACGCATTTATTTTACTTATGCTATTAATCCCTATCAAAATTAATTATTTCATCACTAAGTGCAGTTTATGTAGATAATATTTGGTCTTGGAATGATCAAAATTGGACGTTTGTTTTTGAAGTTATGGCGAACTTAAATTATTACGATTTCTGCTGCACAGCGCCCTATCACGGGTCGGGGCTCCCGACCATCAGTTTATTTTGTCACCTAAAAATAATTTAATGTCAAATGTTGTTTATGGGGAAGATTTACAATAATCGCTTTAGTTATCTATCCCAAAACAACAGGTTGCTCTCCGGGACTGCCGGTAAGAGTAAAAACTAAGTATTAATTAGATTTAAATATTTTCATCATTAACAACTTCAACATCCACATAAAGACAATCTATGCAGCCTGCGGATAATGACTGCGTCGTCGATGTTAGTGTCCGTGTCTGTGAATTGATCTGGAAATCATTTTGCTGACCGTGTCTTTTCTGGGTAGGCATTTTACAGCGGTAGCCGACAACCACGCGGGCGGAGCCGCGGGCGACTGCTAGTGTAATATAAACATTCTCGGAATTATTGATGGAATACAACAGATAACGTGTAGTTGGCGTGTCCGACCAATCGTGTAGGTTAGGGGCGTCAGTGTCAATGAATCAGCTTGGATTTCTCGTCACTAAATATCGTCAGTGACGCCACAGTGAGTGTTAAAAAGTCAGCACGCATGATTTCAATACGATATCTTTGTACTTGCGGTATCTATTGTATATCTATATCTGTGATTATAACCCAAAGGAACTATAGATCCTAATATTCGTGATAACAACTTTTTGTACATTTGTTACAAAAATGAGACCTGATAGAGATTGAGAGAATGGACAGATGGATGAGGAAATGGAGAGGTCAAGGCGGTCTGCAGGTTTAAGATCAATCGAAATGGTTAGCAAGGTAGTAAAAGGTTTATGTGCAGCAGTGGACTTTATGACTGAGATAAGATAAATAATGACCATTACAATTCTGTCGTCTTTTGTTAATGTGAGCGAAGAGATTGCCATATGAAGATCCCCTAGAATGGTTGTAGCGAGATTTCTATTTCTACATACACATAAGCGTGAGATTATGTACTTATGTGTATGTGTGTAGTATTCGTGTAGAGTAAACCGAGATTTATTGTCAAGTCACTGTAAGTTCCCTGATAGCAAGACGTTATTGCAAGCCTCAATAAATACCATCGATCGCGGCTCTCGTGTGAATAAAGCAACCAGTTCTTGCCGCTCCATGAATATTTACACGTTCACCAAAAGCAGTATCAAGATATCGAATTTTCCGACAAAAGCCCCGCTCGATGCTCTCAAGCTGGCCAGGTGTTGTTCGGTGACAGGCATCACTGTAGTGTAGGTAACGAGAACACTAAATAAACAGCTTTAGAAGGGTGACTGCGACTTACAACAAGCAAGTACACTGGCCTACAAAACTATGGACTATACTTTTAAAATTTAAATTTGTTCTAAGCTATAAATAAATATTCTCTTACAATCACACCAATTATTTAGTTCCAAGATAAGTATCATTAAGAACTTGTGTTATGGATACTAAATAACGGATATACATACATACTTAAATACTTTTTTTTTTAAATACATACTTAAGATATATAGGAGAACACCCAGACCAGAACAAATATTCATGTTCATGCACACAAAGATTTGTCCTGTGTGGGAATCGAACCCATGACCTCTCGAGTGAAGTGCAGGTATACTGACCTCTACGCTATATCGGTCGTCTAGCTATAGAAGTTATAGATTTAGTATGGCTTTACAGGGACGTTGGAAGCGCTGTTGAAAAGAGCTTCTTGAATCGTTATATAGTTTAATCGTAATGCGTGATCATTTTATCTTATATTAAGAGCCGCGCTTACCACCAGCGTTTACGAAGAGCGTCACATTAAACCGAAATTGAAGTAAACAATTTTGAGCAAAAATGCTATTTACTTTCTCTGATCTATAATTTCATATTTTAATTTCAAAGGTTTGATACTCAATTTTGGAGGCCATTGTATACGCGAACGAATGATATCCATTCGTATTTACAATAGACTTTTGAAATCCGCAATTTAATTATTATAAGCAGCGTGATTTTTATATCGTATTACATCTCAGGCGGTCATTGCTCATGACTTGAATATCTGGTAAATACACGTTTGACATAGAGTTAATAAGTTCATTCGTTCAAGCTCGCTCATTATATTTCGCTAAAACAAGTGATATATTCGAGCTTGTAAAAATTTCGCTAGAACAAGGCATATTTACTTTCACTAACGACTAAATCACACAAAAAATTAATGACTACCTAAAAGTATTAGGTCTTATTACAAAGCGATATCTAAAGTTAGACCAGGCTTAAAACTAGCGCTGTCACTTTCTAGTCTAACTTTAGGTCACATATATTTTGTATTTAGTGGCTGTCATGAAGGAAATTAACTGTTAATTATGTATTATTTCACATTAAGAATAATAGTATGTCGTTGCAGTGCATATAATCTCGACTTAATTGCGCTTGATTATGTGCTTATAAATGAAAATTTATTTATGAACAGAATAGAATAGAATAGAATTCATTTATTTGTGAAATACAGATAAAATTAGAGTATCACTATATTTCCACCTTTTACAAGGTACAGAAATGTCATATTGGGGTATTAGGTATATAAAATTATTCATAATGGATTAAGTCAAAAATAAAAATAGAAAATATTATTAGTCACTATATGGTACAACTGAGTCTGGAAAAACAATGCAAATAAAATATTGATTCTTAGATATTAGGATTAACGATAACTTAATTTGTAAAATTATTATAAGTATATCTAAATAAATTACGAAAAAAAAAATTACAATAACATGTCAATAATTTAAAAAAAAATTGATTAGTGATTTGTGCAATAACAAGTATGGGATATTAAAGTGATCAGGCCATTATTTATTCTTAGAGAGGAGCTTGAACTTTAGGTCAACACGGTTACGATTTAAAGGTAATCAAGCAACAGGTAAAAAAAAACGAAAGTGTGCAATTTATTTTCTTTGAAAACCTTTCGAGCAATGACATCGAATATATAATTAAAATTACATCTAACCGGCATTCTATACTCGTCAATTTCGTAGTGTGAAGCCGCGTGTAGTCTCATGAATATTTAAACGCTCATCAATGTTCAGGCTCAAGATATCGGATTTTCCGCCCGAGCAGTTATATTAAGGGATACGGAGGATACGTACGCCATTCTTCGATATGGGAGCGTGGAGCGATATCGAACATTCTACATTGTGTGAGATTTCAAAAAGCCTTTGTGGGCGATAAAATATGCGAAGATGTGCGTAATTAAAAAGACAAATATTGCCTACTAATATGTCAAAATATTCAATTAATTATAATAATCATTTTTGCGCGTTAGTTTTTAAGTTGTCATAAAAGCTCTATTGAGCCAAACTTGAATAAATTATTTTGACTTTGTATGCACTTTGAATATTGGGTATCGGATTCATACATTTTGAAAAAAAACCATCTTTTAATAACAAAAGTAAATTGCGACACAGAATTATAAAATATATAATAGTTATTTATTTCGTTTTAATGATTCATTCATGATTGAAGTCTACTGCTGGGGGCCTACCGCCGAACTTGCTGGTAATCGATTACTAGGCAAAATCGCTTTCGAATTGATTCTATCGTAAAGCCGAACACATGGAACTCGATACAAGATGGCGGTCTCTATTAAGACACACATTTTAAAGGATTGACTTAATATTTGACAGTCTCTATCTGTGTTTTTTTAAAAATTATATTGCAAATTATTAATTTTTAGGTAAAAATATGTCATCGAAACGCAATCAATAATCATTTAACTAATTAGTCGCTTCAGTATTCTGCCAAGGTCATGATTAATCTACGGCTTTCGGCAGATTCCCCGGTACGGATTGATGAACCTCAGAAAATTTTGATCTAGATGAAATCCGGCGCCAGGGCCCTTGAACATAGGCCTCCCCAATTGCTTTCCACGTTGATCAATACTGTATCCACTGCCTTCCCGCCGCCTTGATCAGATCATCGGTCCATAGGGTGGGAGGCCGCCTTGTTTTAAATTTGCTGGTTCGTGGTCGCCATTGAAGAACCTTAACGCTCCAAAGGTTGTCGATTCTTTGAGCTATGTGTCGCATTGTGTAGCGTTGATTAAATCAATGAATGCAATTAAATTATAACGAATATGAGGTACTAAAACTGTGAAACTAACCTCAAGTAAATAAAGTACAACTTAAACAATAAAATAACAATTTAATTCAAAAATAAATAAATCATAGTTTACTTACCTGCTAAATATTTCTGATTATAGTTGATAACATTTTATCTTTTATGCAGTTTAGAACGTAAAGCCAGTACAGTAGCAACGCTACGTAATCTTTTTATTTATTTTGTCTCTTTTTCATTAATATTTAAAAACAAGATACGTACATACATAGAATCAGGCCTATTTCCCCGAAGGTGTAGGCGAGTCATAATATACGCACCACTCCTCGCCAATTGTGTTGTTGGCCCCACGTAATAGGTGGCAAGCCTATTGCCGCTTATTGGAAATTTCTACGTTTGCCAGAACAGTGATCATTCATCGGCAGGTGCACCACTTGCAGGTGAGGTTGGCTTGGGCTCCAAAGATGATGTTAGGATGTAAAATTAGAAGACAGAAGCTATTAAACAAAATTTCTACTTTGTTATCCTTTTTTTTTTAGTTTTGACACTCGGGTATGGCATGTTAGATATATCAGAAAAAAACTGAATGCAATATGAAAGCTTAAGAGGTATTGTTATGAAAAAATTGAGAAGTTGAGTTTAGTAGTTCAGTTGCCGGTCCCGGTGATCACTATTTTGTGGTTGTCGTTAAGCTTTGTTAGAGGTCCTAGCACGAAGATGGTTCTTAAAACGTAAGATTTAAAAGGGCTCTAAGATAATGAAGGTGATGTTTTTACTTAAACGTTATTGAGCATTTCATAGAGATAATAAGTGTGAGTGTGTGCGTGTGCGTGTGAGTGTGTGGGTGTGAGTGTTATATGCAAAACGTTCGGCTTCTTACTGTGCAGGTTTTAGTAGCTGTTCTACTTCGTTGAAAGTTAAGTCATTTAAATATTTAGAAGCTTTTGTTTGAATTACGCGCGCAGTCTCCTCTTTAGATTCACAAATTTTACAGATTTTGTTGTATAAATAAGGAAATAAAAAAATTTGAAAATCTTTAAAGTAGTTCTCGAAACTTTCGTTTATAAATTTACATATATACAATCACACCTGTTTCCCCGAAGGGTTAGGCAGGGGCATATAATACGCCCACATTTCGCCCGTTGCCCATTGCCCCAACGCGAGTCCATTGCCGCTAACCGGGATCTTTATGTTTTTAAATTTTTCATGTATGTCAATTTAACGTTAATAAACATTTCAAAATATTGTCCTCAAAACTTTTGTTTTTAAAATTACATACCGTCTAAAATACCATAATCACGCCTGTTTCCCCGAATGGGTAGGCAGAGGAAGGGATGGTTGGTATGTATTCAAATAAGAACCATTTAGTATACATCTATAATTTATCGAATCGTTCTCTGTGACAAAGATATTTTTAGGGTGGTTGGCATTATAAGATGAAACGCCCACATAATTTCCGCCGTAGCCACTGTGCCAGCGTAAAGCTCTCAACTCGGGGTCAATACCACTATAATAATTATTATTTAGTTAGACAAAGGAGCACGTGCAGGTCAAAATCTCGTTTGGTTAACTTGGTCGTTTAAAACTGACAGCTGCATTAGATTTAGGCGCTTATCAGCAAGAAAATTACAAGCATTTAATTCGCGCATAACTTTATACACCACTCTAATCTTGGTCGGAGTGGTTTTTGTTTTATGCCTTGACTAATTTATATAGGTCAACTACTTCAATTGGTTTTGTTGATAACTTCAGTTATCAGTTATGTTAAGTAAAAAGAAAATTATGCCCAATAAAATAACCAGTTTTATTCTAGATATAGTAATTACATGACATACTGAGATTAAAGACTTTTTCGTTGCTACTTATGTACGACACTTTTGTCGAAATCGATTACGGAAGTTAAGTCAATTTCACTATGTGTTTGTTTTGGATGGGTTTCCGTTATGTGGGATTTGACAATGAGTGCTAGAAATGTACGTTAAGCCATTGGTTTCGGCTATCACTATTTATGTCTTAATCGTTGAGCCTAACAGGATGCTTCACACCTGTCTCCGCACATCAGCAAAGGTTTCACGGTTTGAAGCTGAGACCCTCTTGCCTTGATATAAGTACATTCAATGAAGTTTAGGATCTGGAAACTCTACCAGAGTTACATTTGCTATGCACTTGTTTTTATGACACTCTATTGTTTTTTTGTATGCAACAAATACAAACAAATTCTACGATTACATTAAAAAGACATACTCAAAAGATGTAAAGGCTTTACTCAGTTTTAAAAAGTTTAATTAGCCCCTACATGTTTCCTTTTCGCATAAAACCAACCCACGAAGGCTTTTATGCAACACGTCAAACTACATGAAGTTAAACAGTGCAACTTGTGTAAAATGAGCGCGATAATCAACCGACAGTAATTAAGAGTCAAACTTTTGCTACCATTTTCTTTAGTGTGGGGGAAGTTTGAAATTGCTTCACCTTGGTTGTTGCGGGTAACCGCGGCGTTTTGGCTGGTCTTCACTAGATGGCGTTGGTAACAATGCGACATTAGGACGTAATTATGAACAGTGGTAAACGTAGCACAGGGATTCCGTGAGGGTAATTGGTACTTACCTACAAGTTAATGGCGTTGGTGATTTGAACAAAAATTATATATCACATTTTTTTATACATATTTGGCATACCTATGAAAAATACTTTTATGCCGTTATCTGTTACAGTTGAATTCGAAAACGATTTATTTTACAGTTTGATGAAGTCATCAAGTAATTTCTTATTGAAAATAAAGTTTTTTATTTTTATTTTTTAAACTTTAAAGCACAAATAAAAAAAACTTACCAACGGAGAACTTAATTCTTATTATATCATAATTATTCTTCAGCAATTTTCACCTTTACAACCTATGTACGTCTCTGTACTGTACTTGGGACACTCTCTCACGAGTTAGTAGGGAGTCGCTAAACACAGTCAATTTAATAAAAAATTGGATTGACTTGCTTTTAATGAAGGCTTACGATGCCTTCGCTTGGTGTCGAATATCACACAAACGGGGGTGACGGTAGTCCTCTTTGAACTTAGCTTTACTTCGTCGTAAGCTTTAAGTTTTTACACCACCCCTTAGACCGCTAATTCAGGTACAATTCATCATTCCAGGCCTATGAAGTCAACTGCGGAACATTAGCCTCCCCAATAGATTACATTCTATTGGGGATATCTGCCCATAATCAACATGCTGGGCAGGCGGGTTGGTGATCGCAGGATGATGCTGCTGCTCATCATCCTGTAGGAATTCTCTTCGTCGACTCCTACGACTCCCCGTGAGATGAGCATGTGGCACTATTCTAGGCCGGTATCACACAGCACTAACACCTTGTGCAATTAACCCGGCTTAAATTAGTTAGAGTAGTATGCACGTCCCTTCCCCCCTTGAACAGGTCTGGTGAGGCGTGGTGAGGGGGCTGAGTACCTACCGGAGGCTGGGAAAAAGGTAACACCCAGAAGTTGGCGATTCTGGGTGCCTTTAGTACTGATCACCGGGGGAAACTAAGAGGGACCTGCAGAGGGCGCAGCGGGCAGGCCAGGAGGGTCTTAGGCAGCGGGGGTAGGTGGCCCCTACTGTCTAACCATAGACCCTCCGAGGAGTCGCCACACACGCTATGGTCGCACGGGGAGGTAGGAGAGGCGCGTCCACTGCGCCTCTCTGAGGAGTTCCTCCCGGTTTTGATCCGGGGTACGTTGGCCGCAGGCGGGGTGTCAGAAACTGCAACCCAGGTACTGGCCCCCGCCTCTTTCTCAACAAGCGGCGGGCGTCGTCGGAAGATTTTTAGTGGGTATTACTGCGGGCAGTCGTATCTGCCGGTGGTGAGTCCCACACCCCTCTTTCGGTCCCCCTTTGGCCGGAAGGCAGTGCGTAAATGCATTTTGTTACCGAAGTAAAACAAAAAAAAAAGGATGCACGTCCCTTATCAATTCACAATATTGATTCTTACAACATACATGAGACAAATGCAATTGACCGCAACTGTTGGAGGACACATCGGGCCCATTTTGGCTGCCCGCCACACGAACGTGACCTCTGCTAGTATTACTTAACTACAATCGTTACTAGGTTGTTTTGTGCTTAGAATAATAAGCAACAGGATTTACATACACGACCTAGACTATTGTCAACCTATTTGGCATTTTGTTATTTTCTAGTATTTACGTATTAATTTGTTTGGACTTGTATAGTACTGTAGAATAGCGCCTTGAAAACCTAAACTTAAAAGACATAACTAGAAGTATTATAAACTATTTACAAAATTGGTTCCATATTAAACCTATTTATTATCAGGCTATTAAATTCAAATAACCAGATTTAGGCCATTTCTCAAATATATATAATATATATGAGAAGGATTCTTCGCCACAAGGGTTTGAAGATAAAGTGTAGTAGCATGTTTAGAGCCCTAGGAGGATTTATCATTACAAAAGAAAGTCCCCAGAAGCCGTAACCAATAAAGTAGCACTATGGGAACCTTCCACCACAGTCAAGAAGTATGTATTGTGAAACTGAGCTGAGCCTGTACAATAGGGGATGGTCACGACAATGATTTGATTGACTTTTTATTCCAATTTACACAAGTACAAATTTAAAATGTTAAACCCAAGCCCATTTATCTGGCAAGTAATCATTTACAGCATAGTACCCGAACCCATTTACACACACAAAAATAAAAATACTAGTATTTCAGAGAGTGGTTGCAGTTGAACACAGAAAAAGACCATGCGACTTCTTACTTCTTACGGCAAAAAACGCCCACTACTGCCTTATCCTACACCTAAATTTAATTATACATACATTTACGCCTGTTTCCCCGAAAGGGTAGGCAGAGGCAGATTACACGCCCACACTACGCCAATTATATGGTTGGTCCCACGTTTTAGGTGGCGAGCCTACTGCCGCTTACCGGGCACTGTTATGTTCACCTCAGCATCGTCCGTTGATCGGCAGGTGCACCGCTTGCAGGTGAGATTGGCTTGGGATCCTTACGTATTGGTAGGATCCCTATACAAATTTAATAATCACCTCACTATATTGGTCCCAAGGGTTGAATCGCCCGAAATAAGCACAATCACGATG
Source organism: Musotima nitidalis (assembly GCA_949126915.1). Taxonomy (NCBI): domain Eukaryota; kingdom Metazoa; phylum Arthropoda; class Insecta; order Lepidoptera; family Crambidae; genus Musotima; species Musotima nitidalis. The sequence goes on along the minus strand of OX421418.1, from coordinate 6,321,238 downwards.
AATAATATCAATATTTTTCTAAAGCTTCTCTAGTAAAATGGTCTACTTTAAAACTCCCGAACAATTTACTTTAATCAATGACATTGTTTATCTTGTTCGCTAGACGCAAACAATTTTCTTTGACAAATTCAATGAGTGGCAACAGGCGGGGTACATAAAAGCTATTGAAAGTAAACGGCATATTTTAACGAGAGGGAACGAATAGCCCCGTTTAAACTCAAATTATTTTCGATTTAATTTAGTGACGTTGAGTGATAGTTATCGATTTTTAGATAGTATAATAATTTGCTTTAATTGTCGATCATGATTTGCCATATGTTGACCGAAGTAGGGGTCTAAATGAAATACGATAACTAGTATAAATAAGCGAATTAATACACAATAATAAGTGTTTTCTAGTTAATCGGTAATTATTTATTTCATGTTTAACCTAAACTTAAAGAACTAACAATACGCCTGCATAGTTTTTAGTTCCTTAAGTTTTCCAAAATAGAATAATCAAAAAAACTACGGTGAGTAGTGTTTTTTATGGCAGTAACCGGACGCTCACATGACACTCACCGGAGTTCAAATCATCCTATCGAATTCACAAATTTTATAAAGACAAAAAAAAGTCAGAAACGATTATATAACAGTACTAAAGACATATGAAAAAATACTTGAAGAGATTTGGGTATCATTACATAAATATCCTTAAAAAAAATGGTGAAAGAGCGCTATTGATGCATTCATACATTACGTTTATAAATTTTTAATTTTAATTTTAATATTGCTGTGTTTAATAAAACCTATTTTACTTAATACTAGATATTAAAAAGGATAGATAAGAAATGATGTTATGAAAAGTATCTTAATTTATTTAAGCCGACACTGAAAACTTATATTTTAATTAAAAATGAAAATGACTCAACTGAAATCACGACACGACTCGTACATACCAATTAGTCCAAGGCATAAATTGAAATAATTGAAACTCGATATTTTATCGATACTTTTAAAAGCTCCGCTTTTCGCACTAGTGTTCTGCGCTGAGCCGATTCGCAGCAGATAACGAGCATATGATTAATATTAAAGGCATCGGGCGCAATGGCTGTGATTAACGACGCCCAATCAACGAGACGACACATTTTATTACAGTATGTTACTATGTATGGTTATTTCATTAAAGAAAAATCTATTTTATTAAATATATGTCAATTGGGATATTGGGATTTGATTTAAACAATACTTTGTGATTTGTAGCTAACGATAATCTTAGCTTTAGTTTGTTACCTGGAATTGTTATTGAAAAGGTTGAATAAATTAAATTTGCCTTGCTCTGTATTTATATTCTGAGTAATTTTAGAAAGGGAAATTCTAAATAAATATTCTTAAATATTTTTATTCATTGTCTAGTGCAAGCTCTGTTTGTTCTGGAAGTGTTGAGTGAAATATTCAAGAATATTGTAATTTTAATAGGTTTAAACATACTGACGACAAATTCATCATTGGCATTGATATATTCAATGTTCTCTGATTTTAAATGTATCATGAATACTACAAAAATAATGCGCTTAAATGAATCACTATTTCTTTCAAAAGTTGGGTATATGGACTGTAAAATAAAGATCGATATCATAATTTGTACAATGTTTATTCAATTATTATCTTTATTTTATTTTATTCAGGATATAAAATGTATAAATATGTGATATTTATTTCCAATAAGAAATGTGAAAGTACATTTAAGTGGGAATACACATATTTTATTTACAAAAAATATCGGAAAGCGGTACAGATGCTGATGACTAAGACTTTTCTACTGAACACTTTTTGATGAACTTTGGTAGAGATCTTAGAAAATTAAACACCTACATATTTTTGATCAGTTTTTTTGCAGCTCTGGTTGGTCAATTGATACAGTAAAGATGAGATTACTCAGAGGTTTGCTAGGTTTGAAATTGGGTGATAGGATTAGAAATTAGGATGAAGTGTAATGGCCAATGCTGGTGTAAAAAAAGATAAAGTGACAAGAATTAATTGAGAAAGGTATGCTTAAATGGTTTAGTCTTGTTGAGAGTATGAATGAAAGTAACTAACGAAAGTGATGATGGACGAGTGAATGGAATTGTCGGTAGGGGAAGACCACGTAAGACCTTCCATGACCATATCTAGAAATTTAGGAGAAAAGGCAGGTCAAAAGTATCCTAGGCCGACGGGCGTGTATGTAAAGCAAGTGAAAGGATTTGACCTATGCCTACCCCTACGGGAAAGAGGCGTGAGTAATTGTATTTGTAAGTAATTTTTTGGTTGGTCAAGTAAACATTATAATGAAAAATATTTCCACAATACAATACTATAGAAGAAGATAAAATAAAAACAAAGTCGTTCAATTTGAAACCAAGAAAACAAGTGAATTAATCTTGTTTCTTCAAAATAGGTTTATCGGAGACATATCAAAGGCAGTAAATATTTGAAAAATTTGAAAGCGTTATCGTAACTCCATTCCGAGCGACCACGATTTATTATGGATTTTTTTTGTAATTGTAAGATAATTTATGGGTATAGAACTTAATAATAAATAAAGAATTTTTTTATGAATGAATGTATGAGATACTACCAAAATCTAAGGAGCGGTGCACCTGCCAATCAATGGACGAGGCCCTCGCGAACAGAAAAGTTCCCAGTAAGCGACAATAGGGTCGCTACCTATTACGTGGGACCAACGATATAATTGGCGAAATGTGGACATATAATATGCCTCTGCATACCTTTTCGGCGAAACAGGCGTAATTGTATCTATGACAACTTTTAGTTTATTTATTTAGTATCTCGATCATCGCCTGAGTGTTATCAAATTTGACTATCTAAAACAAGATCTCAAGACGTAGTAAGCTTACTTTGTGTGAATCCAATCCTATTTAATAATTAAAGTATAAGTGACGGTAATTCCTATTTTTTATGGGTGTTTTGAACACTTGTTAGCTTAGTCTCCACGTAACCACAACCGACTATATAGTATTTGAAACGTCAGGATAAAATGTGTTTATAAAACTGCGATTAGTTTATTAAAACGCGACTACAATCCATAAAAAAGTATTTTATTTACGTAATATAGCGTAAATATATACGGAAGAGTCAGGTTAAATTCGAAATTTTGCAAGAGAAATTAACCGATGTCATCACAGCCGCATTGGTAAAAGCGAAATGTGGCATTTATCTTTTTACCCTCACCACTCCAATCGAAACGTGTTTGGGATGCTTAGAATTATACAGGATGGAAAAAAATTGATTTTTATCTTTACATAGAAAAGTAATTTATTAAGCTAACGACTTTTAAAGTCAAATTATGTCAATGTTATCAAAAGTGGTACCAGTTTAAAAATTACTGGTGATGAAGTAATTTTTACTTCAGGGAGCTGAAATCACGCCTGGGAAGAGCCCCGAACGCACGCCCATTCCAGAAGGGAGTGCGCTTCACACCTGTAGACGCCGACGAATACCGCGTAGTACAGCGGTATTTGTCGGATCTTTCGAACACCACCAACCTGGCGTGGTTTTCTTATTCGCTCCCTGCGGACAGGAGCGTCAAGATCGCCATCAGGGGTATTCCAGTGGACACCGACCCCCTGGAAATACAGGAGGAGCTCACTTCCCTCGGCTACAGCCCGGAATTTGTGCGGCCTATCCGGGCTAGACAAGGACGACCGGGCTGCATATACTTCGCGCAGCTCAAAAGGACCGAGGGAATCGCGAACATATTCAACATCACCGAGCTTCTCTGTATGCCAGGGGTGAAGATCGACGCCTGGCGCAGCAAACGCGGGCCGGCGCAGTGTCACCGGTGCCAGCAGTTCAGGCACTCGTCACACTGCTGCCACCGCCAGCAGGCCTGCGTCCGGTGTGGAGAGGAACACCGGGCTAAGGACTGCCCACGACCGCTCACCGAACCCGCTACCTGTGCGAACTGCGGGGGCTCCCACCCGGCCAGCTCCATTAGATGCCCGGCCTTCAAACAGGAGGCGAAGCTGAAACGCGCCGGCACCGTGGCCCTAGCGGGCAGACCGCTCACCGAAAAATCCACGGTGCCCGCGGACGCAGGAGTGCCTCACCTGATGGCCGAAGCCAACCAGAAGCCCCCGCCCCCTCGCAGAGGGAAGAGGAAGAACAAGAAGAAGGGGAAGGGGAAGAAGGGAGCACCCCCACCCGAAGCAGCCGTCGCCATCTCGTCCGAGGGGGAGAAACGCGACGGGAAGGTGGACGCACAGACTGCTCCCACCGTTAGGGCCGCACAGATACAGATCCTCACTGAGGTTCTGACGGCCCTACAACAGGACAGGGACCCGGTCCCTATCCTCCTTGGACGAATGGCGACCCTTATCCAGACCAATGGCTAGTCTAAAGATTGTCCATTGGAACGCCCATGGACTGACGGGGAAGATCGGTCAATTGAAGATCTTGTTACAAGACTTCAACGTGGACGTGTGTCTGATCTCAGAGACACTCCTACGACCTACCGACACCCTCAGGAAGATTAGCCACTACTTGGTCTACCGGCAGGATCAGGTCTCGTCCTCGAACAGAGCATATCGCGGGCTGGCGGTCCTAGTCAAGAGAAGGGTCGTGCACCAGTTGATTCCGCCACGGCAAGAGCCACCTACTTCTCTATACTCGCTCGGTATAGAGTTGTACTTCAAAGGGAGACCACTGCGTGTGTTTGCAGTCTACAAGCCGCCTAATGATCCCATCGACGTGGGGGACATCCACGATCTGATCGACGCTCCGTACCCCACCATCGCTGCAGGAGATTTCAACTGCAAACACACAGCATGGAACTCGATGATCAACAACAGCAATGGTCGCCGACTCTTCAACGATGCAGAGGCCAGAGGCTACTATGTCCAGGGCCCAGAAACACCCACCCACTACCCGCACAACGCGGAGCACACACCAGACGTCCTGGACATAGCCATCTTTAACCAAATTGACTGCCAGCCGACGCAGGAAGTCCTCCTAGAGGACCTCCAATCAGACCACCTGCCGGTACTTTTAACACTACCGGATCGACCTATATCAGCGAAGCCGCCACCTCCAAGGCGCTGCGTTGACTGGGGAAGATTCAGTGAGCTGATGCACAAGGACACGCCGTCGTACCCCGTCACGAAGCCAGAAGAGGTAGACTGTTTAGCTGCCGACTTAACGTCTTGCATCCAAGGCGCCTTCTCCACATCATCGCACACCATGCCTGCGCTCAGGGGACGCCCCCCGCTACCCGCAGGCATCCGGGACCTACTCGCGACCAAGAGGCGCCTCAGGAAGGATTGGCAGCGCACACGCTGCCCAACCATCAAGACGCAGCTAAACAGAACAGCCGAAAAATTGAAGACAGCCATTAGCTCACTGGAATCCGAACAGTGGGAAAGACACCTGGAGGGCGTGAGCGAGGACTGGAACAAGATCCATCGCCTCTGCCGCCAAGTCTCCAAGGCCCCACCCCCAGTCAGACCGCTGAAGGGATCCGACGGGATGCCACGCTATCGTGCGGCAGACAGAGCGGAGATCTTCGCGGAGTACCTCGAAGAGCAGTTTCGACCGAACGCGACATCCAATCTAGAACACGAGCGGACTATTAAAGAAGAGCTCGAAAGATACCTCTCTGCACCTACGGCAATCGAGGAGGACCCAATTGTCTTCTCCCCCGGCCAGGTGCAGAGACAGATCGCGAAGACGAAGCCCAGAAAGGCCCCAGGCTACGACGGAATCACCAACGTCGCATTGAGGCACCTACCGCCGAGAACCGTAGCCGCCCTTACACGCCTCTTTAATGGCATCATGCGGACGGGACACTTCCCAGGCTTATGGAAGTCAGGAAGGGTGATCATGCTCCCGAAGCCTGGGAAGAACATACAGGACCCCGCCAGTTACCGTCCTATAACGCTACTGCCTACAATGTCGAAACTGTTCGAGAGGCTCCTGCTCGGACACCTGATCCCGCACATCGAACCGCGTCAAGAGCAGTTCGGTTTCCGTGCCGAACACTCGACCACGCTACAGCTAACGAGAGTACTGCACCACTTCACGGTGGCCACGAACAAGAAAGAGTACACTGCTGCAGTACTCTTGGACATGGAGAAAGCTTTTGATCGTGTTTGGCACGAAGGTCTGCTGCACAAGATCTCGCAGTCCAGCGCACCCAGACGCATCACGCAGGTGATTGCTTCATTTTTGGAGGATCGAAGCATCAGAGTGGTGGTGGAGGATGCCCTCTCCTCGGAGAAGAGAGTGAGAGCCGGAGTCCCACAGGGGAGCTGCCTCTCGCCGTCCCTGTACGCGAAGTATACGGATGACATGCCCACCTCTGAGAGAGTTCACCTGGCACTATTCGCCGACGACGCCGCCTACTATACTTCGTCGTACAGGAGACACCTGGCGGCGAGAAGAATTCAAGAGACGATGGAGCTTCTGCCAGAATGGCTAGACAGGTGGCGGCTATCGGTCAACGTCAAGAAGACACAGGCCATAGTCGTCCCCTACACGATACTGCTCCCACCGCCACTCCGCCTGCATGGGCAAGAGATCGCGTGGCATCCACATGTCAAGTACCTGGGTATCACGATCGATCGTAAGCTCAACATGAATTCCCACGTAGCGTCGACAGTCGCCAAAGCCAAGACGGCGCGGCACCTGCTCCGTCCAGTGCTGGGCGCGTCGCTACCGATAAGAGTGAAACTCGGAGTGTACAAGATGTACCTCCGCCCCATCCTCACCTACGCAGCCCCAGCCTGGTACGCGCTTACAGGAAAGCAGGCAAGGAAGAAAATGGAGGTTTTCCAGAACCAGACCCTACGCCAGATCGTCAAGGCCCCTCGCTACGTGAGGAACGCTACGATCGCAAGGGATTTGAGGCTTGAGAGTGTGGAAGCCTTCGTGGGTCGACTGGCGGGACCGATGTTCGCGCGTGCGGACGCGTCAGGCCACGAACACATCCGGGGCCTGGCGCCGCTTCATGCGCGTCCACCGGAGGCCAGGGCCTACGCCCGCAGCCTCATCCCTCAGGATACCCAGGACTGACGAAGCCTACTGGACAAGACTCCCGCGCCGCTGATCGCCCCAGGGCGCTGATCGCCCAGGGCTGGATCGCGGCGCCCCACCGGATTTGACACCGGATCTAACACTGGCTACACAGCCACCCCAACGCCGCGTCCGTAGTTACGGACGCAGAAGGACACCGCGGCCAGGGGGCCCAGCCCCGATTCCGCGCCGTGTTCCCCCAACAGGGGAACACGTAGATGAAAGGTTAGATGTTCAGCAGTGGATTTCAAATGGCAGAAATAATAGCGTGACTATTTTACATAAGTTTTATTATACTTTTCAAAAATTTCAATGCTATTTTAAAGATAGTTTGGCCATCTCCGTCTCAAGTAAATTTGTCTTTTTTTTTTTTAATAATTCTTTGTTTCTGATAAAACATAGCACTAATTTTCCAAACATTTATGACTCTTAATAACCTACTTACTTACATAATTATTAAAAATCAAAAACTATAGATAAAAGATATCTTCCAACTGTGGGCCCATTGGTACGGTGCCAAGAATGCTGGCAACATTTCTTCTTTAGATTGCCAGGCCAATACGCTGGTAGAAGAAGCTGCCAGCCTTCTTGTTCCCGGAAGCATCAATGAGGCGAGCACTTAACTCTTTCACTCTTTTTTTATGAATTCGTAATAATTGAATCGTTAAATTAATTAAAGAATTTCTTCTATCAAAACTCTTTTTTGCTGCCACTAACACTGGCACTTTTCATTGCAACTGCGGTTATTCCCCCTGTATATTGAATGAATGCGTCGCAACTGTAATTACCTTCTTTAAGAATTTCCCCGCTATTCAACCACATCCTTCATAGAACCTTTTCACATTCAATAATCACCCTAGATCGCTAGTAATTTTCTCGAAGTAAAATCTTAAATTTCTTTTTATTGAGTTCGACATATATTGGTTTACTGTTATTTTTAATTACATGCAAATAATATGTCCTGAGACATATAAAACACTAATCAGACCATGGTGACATTTGAAACTGCGCCCCCGTCGTTATAAAGCAAGGGCTCGGACCATTACTCACGGAGGTTATCACTGACATATTATTGAGGGTACTCCATAACAAGAAGCGCTCGTAGCTCTGTGCTAACAACTCCATGTGCTGCTCTGCTTTGTTTCCTTGTAAAGCCTAACCGAAGATAATAGTAGCTACTAAGCACTTAAGTATGCTGGTGATGCACTATCCAGTTGCAGGCAGAAACACTTCTAGGACACACCAGAATCAAATTGAATACGCCGTGTAGAATAGTGACTCCCCCTCTCATCTCATGGGGTCATAAGAGTCAACGAATATAAATTTTACCAGATGATGGGCAGTTGCGTCATCCTGCGTACTGACTGGAATTGCGGTCACCAACCCGCCTGCCCAGCGCGCAGCGTGGTGATTAAGGGCGTATAGTATAGAATGTAATCTATTAGGAAGGCTAATGTTCAGTGGACTTTATAAGGCTGATACGATGATGATGATGTACTTAACCTGGCGGCAAAAAGATATGGTAACGGACAGCGGTCGCCAAAGAAAACAAAAAAACGTGTTTGCAAACAACGGACAATATTCTAGAAAACAGCCTTAAATACTTGCATAAGAGATTTCAAGCTAGAAGCAACAGTTACTTGTAGCGCAGCTTCAAAGGCCCTCGAGCGAAGGGCACTACAGAGCCTAGCCCGTAAAAAACTCAGGATTTAATTGGATTGCCTTTTATTAGCGTCATAAAATTGGATTTACTCATTCGAGGTAGGGACCGACGCCATTGTTTTCCTATCCGAGCCTTTGTGGGGTTCATCAACGACCTAGTAGTAAATAACAATATTGTTACAGTGAATCGTAATCGAAATCGAACAGTATAATCGATTCTGTTAACAGTATTATCTTCGTTTCTGATATTAATGGCTTCAGTTAGGGCCCTTCTTTGTTATTTTGTCTTTTCGCAACAATACATAATAATTGAAATTATATTTAGACATACTTAGATGGCACTAAATTAATTGGTATTTATTAACTCTTTTGTAACTTTGTTATTATTCTTTTAGCTTATTTAAAATACAATTAGGTCGACTTTTCATTTTTATATTGCACAAAATGTATTTAAATTAACTGTATTGTACTATTTTTTTTTGATGTTTTAATTTTTCAGTGCATGGGTATAATTAACCTACATAAAGAACTTATGATTATTATTAAACATATTAGCTGTTATTTTTAAGCATATTACTAAAGAACCATTTAAAAACAATTTAAGTTTGTGTTGCACACTAAAAACATTTGTTAACTTGTATTTTTGTACCAAATAAATAATAAATAAAAATAACATTGCAAGAGGAGAAAAAAATTACAAACAAAAACATTGTTAATTGAATGCTCTTTTAAATTAATCAGACTACAATTTTTTCTAGACTATACAATGGAATTCCTGACTTTGTGTACAGTATAATTGATTTTATAAAATTCATGACCATTCGTCTGATTTAAATTCGTGATAAACACACATTTTTTATATTATCACCCGCTATTACTGTTTCATAGAAATTATTTTAGTCTACCTACTAGCTCTTACTATATTTATTAGATATTGTTACGAAGTCGAAATTTATATCGAAATAGAAAATAGAGTAAGAATGCAGTTTGTAATCAAATCATTGATTTATAAAGAGAACGTTTACGTATTTGTTTCAAAAAAAAAAAATTTATATTATTATTCTAAAGAATACTTTACAGTGATTCGTGGTCAAATGGAGACTGAGACGCACTAGCAACTATATCAGACATTTAAAACTGTGATCAAAAATAATTGTGCACATTTCGCTTGAATGAAAGCTTACCAAAAACTTGGATCGGTTGGTAAACCATTAGCTTGGTTGGCTTTGAGCATCACTTTATCAGGTGGTAAATGCCATTCCCTGATTGGGCTCCGCCTTGACGTTGTGGGGGGCCTGAGTACCTCTCGGCAGGGTGGATTAGCCACTGGGAAAAAGGTGACAACCAGAGACCGGTCATTTCGGGTGCCCTTAGTACTGACTACCGGGGGGGAAATAACAAAGACCTTTGTAGAGCGCAGTGGGCGAAGTAGGAGGGCCCATGAGGGTCATAGGCGGCGGGGCACCTGCTGTCTAACCATAGGCCCTCAGAGAACTCGGCCATAAACTATGGTCGCACACGGAGGTAGGAGAGGCGCATCTATTGCGCCTCACTGAGGAGGTCCGGGAGAGGAGAACCGGGAGGTTCTAACCCGGGGACGTTAGCCGCGGGCGGGGTGTCATACACTGCAACCCAGGTACTGACCCCCGTCTCTTTCTGATCTGGCGGTCGTGTCCGACAGTAGCCTCACAGGTCATTGATTTGTTTCAAGAGTAATTAGAGATGTCGTGTAAATATAATATAATGTATTTCTCCATCCACTCTCTCAAATGCCTCCGGGGTTTTCTTCCATTAGCTACAAAAGTGTCCTTAGCTCAATCCCTTCTCCTTCCTATCCTCGACTATGCAGACACCTGTTATTTGGACCTTACTGAGGAACTTTTGGACAAGCTCGAACGCCTGCAAAACAACTGCATTCGATTTATCTTCGGTCTTCGGAAGTATGACCATGTGTCGGTCTTCCGTAAGCGATTGTGTTGGCTCCCAATCAGGTTACGCAGGAATACTCGGATCCTTTGCCTCCTCTATAATGTTCTCTTTAATCCTACCTACCCTTCATATCTGCGTGAGCGGTTCTCTTTTCTCCATACTCGCGATGCTCCTTGTAGACCTCATCTTCGTTACCTCCTTAAATTCCCTCCTCACAAGTCTAATTTCTTTTCATATTCCTTCTCAGTGCATGCAGTCAGGTTATGGAATGATCTGCCCTTGCACGTTCAGAATTGCCCCAGCGTTGCTTCTTTTAAAAAACATTTAAAAGTTCACTTTTTGTCATGTTGTTAGGTTTTTGTTCTTTGTTTACACTTTGTATTACTATTGTTGTTGTTATTTTATTTGTATCTGTCTTCGTTAGTATATGTATTTTGTATTTTTTTTTTTTTGTTCTCTGTGTTTAGTATATTACAACGCACAGACTAGCCTGTTTTATCTTAAGTTTTTCCTATCGCGGGTCAGCTGGAAGATATTTCTATTTGGAATAAGCTGTGCCCTGTACCCAATGTTTCTTAGTTTTTAGTATTTCTGTATATATATTTCTGTGTGTGTACTAAATAAATAAATAATAAATAAATAAAATATAATCGATTTTTCAAGTAAATATAATGTAATTATTTAGAAAATTAAAATATTTGAATGTAGCCTTTAGTACAAACAAACAAAGCATTATGAAGCGGCAATAGGCTCGCCACCTATTACGTGGGACCAACTATATAATTGGCGAAGTGCGGGCGTATAATATGCCTCTGCCTACCCCTTCGGGGAATCAGGCGTAAATGTATGTATGTATGTATAAAGCATTATCATGTTGCAAGAAATAAAAGTCTGCGTTTTATTGCATCGCTAATCAGAGCGCTAATGATTAAGAAATTAACCTTCTAATGTATGGAGGCGTTTTAGAGTGAAACAGAAGCTTAACAAGTGACATAGATGTTTCGTAAAAAGCACTAAAAGCCATCGAACCGATACCTCGCATTCAGACGAATATTCACTGCCATGTTGAGGCCCAATGTGTCTATTTGGCAGAAAAAATATAATTGGATTGTTCCTGACTCCTGACGAAATAAATTGGTGTCCCGATATTTATGTTCTGACGAACGAACGAGGGGACACTGTTGCGGTGTTGGACACGTTATGGTGACTTTTTTATAGCCGATTTGTCATTTTTTTATCAATAAAAGATAATCTTATCGCTTGTATTGTTTGTATGATAGTTTAAAAAGTATACTTTAAATTACTATTATTTCAGGGTTTCGAAGTCAATGAAGAGTTCTTGTAGTTTAGCCATGTCTGTCTATCAGAATTGGATTGTTTCTAAAAAAATCCAAATTGGTGTCCTCTTGTCTGTCAAGTAAATAAATAGTATGATTAAAAATGTTTATTCTGTTTTAATTTCACTTCCTTTCAACTATTGTGCATCATTTCTCATTATGTCTTTGAAGATTTCGGAATAATTAAGTAACCCTTACGGTTTTGCAACGTCTGTCTCTTTGTCTGTCATAATTAGACGGTTGGTGTCCAGATATTTATTTTGTGACGAACGAACGAGGGGCACTGTTTCGGTGTTGGACATGTTATGATAATTTATTATTTTTCTACTACTCTATAAAAGGTAATCTTGTTCAGTTCTATGTTAATAATAATAATAAATTTATTTATTTCATAAACACAGAAGTATTTTAACAAACAACAAGTTGATGAAGTCACCTTTTAAGCAAATTATGCCTGTGCTAGATGAACTTCACTCTTCACTGACCGCTGACAATGAACTTTATTATATGAACAAAAGAATATAATATAAAATCAACATAGGAGCTAACTAAAAGTACTACAATCTGTGTCTGTGTCTGTATGTGTGAGTATATTTGTGGGTGTGTGTGTGTGTGTGTACGTATGTGGGTGGTTGTGTGTATATGTTGAGGCATTAATGCTCATAGGTTTTGTAACATGTTACATAGGTTTAAAAGAGATTTTCAATATCATCATAAGTATTTAGTTTAAGCCACTCTATCAGCGACTCTTTGCATTTATAGTTCGTTAATTTATTCATATTTAGGTATTTGTTAACTTCATCGTATAACAGTGCTGACCGATAAGCGAAGTGTCTTTTCGCGAAAGTAGATTTTGTCGAGACTACCGGCGCCACACGGAGTCTTCTTCTTTTCTTAGAAGGGTGTGGATCATCGTCGTCGTCAAAATAGACTCCGCTAAAGTGGGCGAACAATTTAAAGCTTTTTGTGTGTTGTCTGTATTAAAGACGCAATGATACTTTGAGTACCGCTCGTTATGCACGTTCTGGTGTAATTATTTAAGTTATCACTGAGACATTTAAAACCTTGTCGGTTTCTCTTTTAAGTTTGTTTATTACATATATATTTTCACGACTTAATCCCGTCATTGCGGGTAGCGATCCATTTCTACTTTTAGTTCCAAAATCATTGACTCAATTTTTTTAAATGAAGTCGAAAAAGAAAAAACTGTACAGGGCTCTGTTAGGAGACTTTGAACAATATTAAATGATGTTTCCATTTCGTTAAGGTACAAAGAATACATGAAAACAAAAATTAAAAAAAACATATGATGAATAATAGCTGCATTTAATTTTATTGGGTATAGCATAATCTTATAGCTTAAGAACTTTACTATCTGCCTATTAGTTTGCAAGCTCCCAAGTCACTTTGTATAGTTGAAGGCTACGTAATTGGTACTGCCTCAAAATCTGTTATAACGTGCAATTTGACACCAAATAACAACATGAATTGACAAGATATCGATAGGAAATTGGGTCATTCTAGCTCAGAACTTTCGATGGACAGCTGACTGACGTAATTAATGATTTTACTCTAAAATAGTGCATATAATTTAGTACCGCTTAGCTCTAGACTTGACTCTTTTATCTTAATTAAGTTTAGTGTAGTATTTGTTCTTTCACTGCATTATTCTTCAAAACTGTATATTAATATTAGTTCGTAAATATGTCAAAATATGTCAGAGAACGCATTTAGATCGTGAAAGCGTTATTTGTTTTCCAGACCTATATAAGCCCAGCAGTTGCTTCTGAATTTCTTTTTAATTCATTATAGGTTAAATCCTTCCTGGCCTTTGTAGTTCATACAAATACAGGTACTCTTCACACGCAATATTGTGAAAACTGCTTCAATCTGGCAGTGCTGTCGCACCCGGTCTATCTGGTGACTGAAGAATATAACATTTTGCCAACCTATCAAATAACATATCCTTGCAGTCATTTACGTAAGGACAAAACTCAAAGAGCTGTTTACTCATTCTTCGTTAGTTTCTCAATTGCTGATCGTAATAGCTTTAAAGTCAATATTAAATAAAATACTTTTAAATTGACTCTGACCCACTTAGGCCTCTTCTGCCTTAAAAATAAATACGACTACCAGATACCCCATGTATTGTATTAAAAAACTTGGCATTATTTAATACTCATACAACCACTCGACGTAAAGTAAGTAATATTTACATAGTTTACTAAACGACTTCGAAACGTAACATCTTGATTAGTTAGACTACTATACAAGGTGAGGTCATGGAGACTGCACCTGGATAGAAACAGCTCAATTTGCGTTCGCAGTGCGCATTGCGCAGTATTAATTAAACTATTTAGTTAACGCATGCAATCATATATCTTATGGGCAAAGGTTACGCAGATTAAATACCTACATACCTATAATGACAGCCTATAAATACCTATTAGATGCCACTATAGTACGGCCACGTTTTATGAAAACCAGCAATCTACATGGGGAACAAATGTCTGGCCATGGCACCGCCGCCCGGCCAAGGTAGGCCCTGGCAGGCCCAGGAAAGGCTGACTTGACGTCGTAAGGGATGACATGCGTGCCAATAACATATCGACCAAGGATGCTGAAGACGGTGCGAAGTGGAGGAGAAGTTGTAGGAAAACGGTCCCCGGGTCCGTAAAGCAGCAACCGACCGATATGGCGTGGTGGCGATACCTGCTCTCCGCTCCTAAGGTCGTGGGTACGATTCCCACGCAGGACAAATCTTTGTGTGCATGAACATGAATATTTGTTCTGGTCTGAGTGTTTTCCTATCTAAATTAATTATATATATACAAAAAAAATATTATTTATGTTTATCCGTATTTATCCGTATTTAGTATCCATAACACAATTTTTTTATGATACTTATCATGAAACTAAGTAATTGGTGTAATTGTCTAAATAATGGTATTTATTATTATTAACCGGGATAACGTTAAGTTGAAGAAGAAATACCTATTAGATCACAGCGACTTTGACTATTTTACGTATCTATGAAGTAAATGTCGATGTCATTACGTCGCTAAAAAGTTATTTTATTTGTAAACGTAAGTCATGTAAGTAACAGTGACCCTCCACTACCAGCCTTCATTTTATTACATAAAGTATTTATTTAACGTATGCAACCGCATATGTTACGGGGAAAGGTTACGCTTATAAAATTATTACCTATATCTACTTCAAAAATTCAAAAACTATTAGATTGTACTTAAAAACATCAAAATGAAATGTTAATATAAAAAAAACAATCGAAATAATACCTAATATGTTTCTATCTATTATTATATCTTTCTTATCATAATTTCATACTTCTTCTCCCACGCCTATCACCTATATATTTGTGCTGTGCTATTAGTTTCTTTCTCTGCCTTCTGTGACTATTTTATGTATTAGATCGGATGGTGTGTATAAAGGACTTTAAAACCGTAAGTTGGACTATTTACTTATTCACACCTACACATCCCCATCTACAATTACACTGAAATCACAAAGATTAGATTCACTTGCATGCAACAAAACAATAAAAAAAATTAAGTGCCAGTTCCGAGCCACCGCTCTGTAAGAAGAACTGGCAGATGTAAGCCCACGGGCAATCTTTTAAATTTATCAATAGGTTTGGTACTTTACTACATATAGGAGCCTGTTTTTCCGTGAGTGACAATATTTTTGTTTTGTAGACTTGGAATTTTCATATCACTGGAGCTGGGGAGTTGTGACCGTAGTAAATATACCCAGGAGGATTTACATATATTTGATAACCCAATTGAACTTTAACATCATAAATATCAGCAAAATGGATTTTGCTAATTTAAAGATCTTTAAACTTTTTATTTCATTTAATAAAAACAATGATTGTGTAAACAATATAAAATCATGCATATCACGTTTCAGACTCTAGCTACTACATAGCTACATGACATAGTACATGACAGAGCTCTTCTTTGAAGCATATCCAACGTATTTCAATGGGACTTAAGCCTGACGACTGAGCTTGGATACGACGCCAGTTCTGGCTTCACTGTGTGTGTATTAGTAACGTCAGCGAAGTGATTGATTTCGAAGTGTGGGAGAATAGACCTGACTTTAAAAAGACCCGTTGCAAGATTATTTTGGAACATTTGAAACTAGCGACAGATCTCAACTCCGTTTCCGCAATACTTAGACAATTTATACGTAATAGGTTAAATTTATGATAAGAAGAAAGACGACAAATAATGAATATGACGAATAATGGAGGAAATAACTTTATATGAGGACTTCACCGCGGGAAAGTGGAGCATCATGTTTGCAGTTTTGTTTTTTTTTACAAAAATTGTGTTATTTCGAACATTAATGTGTAACGGTGGATTATTAACCGTTAAGTGTTTGTGAACGTATATGAGTGAAACAAAACAATGCAACATCACATTTAAAATTCTCTCAAGAATTCCATGTGAGATCTCAGTGTAGTCCTACTTGTTTACTGGGAACTCAAGGGATTCACGGAAGGGAATCTCATTTATCACAATTATCACCACATATTCTCATTGACTACGTTTTAAATACTATTAATAAGTCTAAAACTTGAAACTGGCTTAATGTGCTAAGCCCACGAAGCCAGAAGAAAATAAAATTTAAAAAAATACTTTAACTTAAACTGATGGCTGATGCTAATCAGGATTTCAATAGAACTTACACAAATTAACTACAGTAATATAGTAATAACGTTAACTACAATAATAGAGCTCTTCCGAGAAGCATATCCCATGTAGATCTGTTAGAGGAGAGGATGGTATATTATCATAACTTCAGCCAAGGCCACTGCTGAACAGAGATCGCCCACGTTTTTCAATAAAAAATTAAATTAATGTTAATATTTGCACCCAACAGCGTTTGTAAATTATCTAACATCACTTATTATGTATTATTAAACCTGTTTCAAACAACATACGCATAATTTAAGTTTCCATTCGAATTCACAGGTCAATTCTATTATTACGTACAAAAGTGCACGTTCGTGACATGACGTAAACTGCAAGTATGTAATAATTATATCGATAAGTACCGGTTGTAGCTATTTATGTAGGTAACTAGATAAAACTCTACGCGTTGGTTGCCCTCAGCCACATCCTGCTAGCCTCGGTACTTTTTTCTTTCTCTGCCTGTTTTTCCGCTACAACCTGTTATGTTATATAGGTAGCTGTCAGGAAATCATAGTTGGTTGATAGTGTCATGTGTTATGGCAAAACACAAGGCCAAGTACAGGACATTATATGGGATCTATTGGGTCCAATTTTTATGAAACTTTAAACCAATATTTATTGCAAAATGCGGTGACCGCTTTCCATCTGCGTGATTTGTATGATGTTCCAGATCTCCAATCCACTAGACTATAAAGACAAAATTTTAAACCTCTATACAATAAGGGAGTGATATTTACACTTACAAGCGAGCTCACACTTATGACGGCCCAGTTTTGCGCTCAGCTTAAGAAATCCAAGCCTAAAGGAAGTGGGGAACGTATGCGCCGAGAGAGAATTGCCGGCTCGTCGAACAAAGGAATAATTTACAAAATTTTTTACCGATCTCTTTTTGACAAGCGAATTTTAGTTGAGCTCCTCATAGACTTCACAGAGTGAAGGCGATTCCACACATCAGCACGGACATAAAAAATTCGTTATAGCATCTTATTTTTAACATAGAAATACCGTAACATAAAATTCTTTAATAAATAATTTGGACAACTAACACAGCGCCATTTAGCCCCAAACTTTATAATAATATGTCAGGCGTCCTAAAAGCGGTTTATCTTTTTTGTAAATACAATACCAGTAGAAATATTTTGTTTTGTATTTTAACCCGACCTTCGGAGTAGAGTGCCGGTATTTGAACTCCAGGCCATACGGATCGATAGTTACAGGTCTAATGTTACTGTATCTGCCCTTCCTGCATTCATCCTACCGTCTGACAGGCGGTAAAATGTTTATCAAAAGAGTGCAACAAATTATTGTTGCTGTGGTTCTAGCTTTTACTTCTATCCTAGAAAGAACAAAGGGAAAATCACAAACCGAATAACTGACTATCAATCAACTTCCTAATTCGACGATTTGTGCTGGCGAGTATGGCCGCACTCCGAGATTGTGGGTTCGATTCTCACACGGGACAAAACTTTGTGAGCATAAACATGAATATCTGTTCTGGTTTGGGTGTTTTCTTATGTATATTAAAAAAATATATATATGTACAAAAAAAAGTATGCATGTATATTTATCCGTTATTTAGTATCCATAACACAAGTTCTTAATGATACTTATGTCGGAACTAAACAATTGGTGTAATTGTTTAAAAAAATATATTTATTAAACTATAACGCCATAACCGCTTGCGATAATATATTTTGGGGATAATTTCAACTCCAATATACTTTTAGATGACACTGTAACATAAGGAGGGTTTTTGCGTATCTTCGAATAGATATACTGAATGTTCGTTTACTTTAAGGTACAAACAAAAATTCACTTAATTATTTATTCGACAACATTACTGTAGAGCAAATCACGAATACTTGTTAAAAAAATATGCGTGATCAAGACAAGGTGTCATTTTGCAACCGAATTACTCAATCGTCAATCGTGAGTACTTTTATGTAATTAGTTTACTTTTAACTAAACGTTTATGTTCTTGATAACTGTTATTGTTGCAAATTAGCTATCGTTTTTTTTATTAATAACAAATCATTTCTAGTTTTATTTTCTCGTTGCAAAAATTGTATTCTTATATAGTGCACAAATTCATATTCTTATATATAGGCCCTGTATCGAAACCCATAGCATTAAAAATCAGAGGGTCTCGGGTTCAAACCTTGGTGGCGCGCTTAAGACTTTTCGAAGTTATCTGCGTATTTATGAATTGCTCTGTGTCTCGAAAAGCAGTTTAAGCCGTTAGCTATCATGAACATCTATGGCATATATGGCATCGTTCTTAGGAAGTCCATGTCTTCGAACATATATCCTGACAGCTGATATAACCATTTCATGATGTTTCCTTCTGGATTGTGGTCAGATGGCATCCACTCTATGTAATAACTTATATTTAGCCAAATTTGGTTAAAGTTTAGGGCTACCGGGATAATGCTTGGATATGATGATGACAAATGAAAATCAATGATAAGTGAAATACGCAATATTATCCATAAATTGAAATATTATTTTCAATGTTATCAATTATTGCAAAAAACCAGAAGTTAGGCAGACGTTGTGTGGGCGACCGAAAAGTGAAAGCGGTTGTAATAGAAACATCCTAAGGCTAGTTTAGACCCTTGTTGGCCAGTATTAATTTCGCTTTTTTTTTTAATACTCAAGACAATACAAATACAAGAGTGCTTATAAATATACTACAAGGTGACACTCAAGCCTGCGGCCCACCTGATACTCTGATAGAAAGTGGTAACGTGGTCAAAACACATGCAGCCTATGAACGCTCACAATGCGAGAGGCTTCATTTGCGAGTTGCGGACCTTTAAAACCGCTTAACACCTCTTTTGAGAATACACATGCGGTAATCTCTTTGGAAATCCTTGCCAGGCATCTCATTCTATAGCCCAAGGGTACGCGACAGAAACTTTCTTTTGAAACGTACACACCATACGCGCAACTGTGATTTCTAAAGTGTGAGAACTGACTTCCTTCCAATAGCGGGCAAGATAGCAATTCATTATTCGCACATATATTTAAAATTATAATGAATTTATAATCTGCCAATATATAAAAGATCTCGCACTAATTATACCATAACAATTGTAAGAACAGCTTTGTAGTCATACGATTACAAATCAGGTTCCTGTGATATTTGCTTCATATATTTCTCAAACCCGTAATAACTGTCACAAGTTCCGATTTTATAGCATTAATAAACATTGCTTTGGCCGATACAATTAACACCTATCACCAATGAATTATCGGTTACACAAGTAGAAATACGATTATTTTATGATAGTTAGTGTGAGGTTACACCGGTGAATAATATAAATTAATATGACAGCGTAATATTAGAAAATATTGTGACTTGAATAAAATACAGATTTACTTCTGGCAGACGTAAACTATAGAATTTTTCATACAGTCGCTTTAGATATGTGCAATATTTTACTACACCCGCTTGTCTAAATAACGAGGTTGCATCATAAATAGTGTAGTTATAAGGAGTGTGACACCTGTTAGTGGGAAGGGTTTGTGCCCAGTAGAAGGACGCTTATAGACTTAATAATGAAGTAACACTGATCAGTGTAATAGATCTATTGCAAAAAAAAGCTTTTTAATGTTTTTTTTAATGTGATACGTTATAATTACTAGATATAATCCTGCCAGACGGTAAGCAGTAGATGCAGTTCAAATAAATGAAGGCGTTTTATATCGTGTAATAAGCACGGTACAAAGCGCACCCACTTATGACGGCCTGCTAAAATGCCGTTTCACGCCCTGCTTACAAGACCCAGGATTTAAGGTACTAGGAAACATATGAGACGGCAGCGAATTCCAGAGCTTAATGGTCTTACACAGGAACGACTGAACAAACTTCTTGGTTCAATTGCTGATAGTCTGCACGGTATGAGGATGGATCCTAAGACCAGTAATTTGGGTGATCCAGTAAATTTGTAATTGCGGATCACATCATAACTATGTGAGATGATAGTATAGTGATGATGCCCAGCTACCCGCAAAGTATTGATCTAGCCCGAGGCTAAAGCTTTATTTACTACAAAATAAATGTATTTCATAATACAAACTCTTGATTAAATCTTCGTTCAGTATTACTATTGGTAATTCATGTAATTTTTTAGAAAAAATATACGGGGTAATAATAGTAATCTTTTTTTTTATGTTGCAATTCATTTGACATATTTGGTAAATCGCCCTGTTAGAATAACTTTATTCTTTCAGTACTTTAAAAAATCTGGTAATAAGTGAGTGAAAAACAGTGACCAAAGTGTTCTTCTAATAAGTTCTTAAGTAAAAGGTAGTTAAAAATACAAAAAAATCTTGGTTTGCATCAATATTAAGGTCAGTGTTATTTTAAAAAAGTGAAACATGACAAACTAAGATCAAGACAACTATAAATTAAAAAATGATTTTTTACGACTTTCATGGAATTCAACCGGATTCATCAGTTGACATTTAAGGTGTATTGTTTTATTTATGTATTCAATTTGGGTCGGTGACCTATCACGTTGAAGTTAGACGTGGCCGTGACATCTCATCAAAAAGTTATGTTTTGTGACCCTAGCACAGTTTTAAATGACTTAAAAATCAAGGATCTCAATTCGGACACATACAATTCGAATAGTGTAATACCTTTTTACTTATAAAAATTAAAAGACGGTGTTACGAGACTTCGTCCTGTTTGTTTGTAATTTTCTTTACCATACAGCTAAACAAGGTTTTAAAACTTTGGCGGATGATAATTTGCACCCAGTTGAAGACCATTTATTAATATTTATCCAGACTAAATGCACAGATCCCGTTAGTGTAACAATTAATGTGACAAACGTTTTAAAAAAGGCAGGTAGTTGTAGTAAGTTAGGCTTTATTTTTGATAGATTTCGTTAGGATGTTAAAACTCGAACGTATTTTTAAACCTTAATTATGTATCAACTAATTGAACAAAAACGTTTATTTGATAAAATGAAGACAATGACAACACCAGCTTTAAACCTGGTTTTACGTTAGATCTTGTTTTGTAATAAGCTCCTAATTGTCTATATTAGTTAGAGTAATTATTATAATTAACTGTCATTGCAGCATTCACATTATGAAAAAAGGTTAATCAGCAATAGACGTATAGCTTAACTCATTGACGTTAAACTAGACAACCACGACAAAAACCGTTCCTAAAAATAGCTAAACCTTTT
The DNA here is from genome assembly GCA_949126915.1 of Musotima nitidalis. Lineage (NCBI taxonomy): Eukaryota > Metazoa > Arthropoda > Insecta > Lepidoptera > Crambidae > Musotima > Musotima nitidalis. The sequence continues at coordinate 6,299,335 of OX421418.1, read as the reverse complement.
AAAAATAGGTATCCGTCTCCTCTGCGAGATTCAGTGAACACAAAAACAATACACCTTTAATGATACTCGCAGCGCAGCTAAATAAAAGAAATAAAGAAAGAAATCACCAAAACAATGCTCTCATACAAACCATTTTGAAAAGCTAACCAAGTTACATCACAGCAAACGCAACTTCGTCGACAGAATTAAAAAACTGCGCAGTGAAAATTGTTAAATTAAGATGGCCTCGCGATATTTTTAAAAAGTGCTAGCAAATATGAGACGTGTGGTGCGGAGTGAATTGCGGGCCTAAAGAGGGATGCGCTTAGTCAAAAGGTTTCCTGCACTAATGAGGACGGGAGAGTGAAAATTTTCCCTCTTGAAAAGAAAATTTCATTCCAACTATCTCTCCACTAAACTCGGGTACATTTTGAAACGCGTCCATTACGTTATATTTTTTCCCACAAACTATTTATGGTTGGCGTTAAGTCTGATGAGCGTTTTAATTCATGATACAATTTCGTTGAATGCCTAAACGAGCATGTAATTAAAAAACGTCATTTTATTATTGAAATGTTTTTTTTTGTTGAAAATTATGCTAAAAGGTATGTACGTCAATGGAGTAATATTCTAAGTAGTAGATGTAGGTATTTGGAAAAAGATAGTAACAAAAATTTGTTAAATTTAAATTAAATTATCATTTGTATTTAAATAAATTATAAAATACTTTATACATTCATAAATGTTTTTAATTTAATTTTTTTGCTACAACATATTTTGTGAATGTATATCTATTTTATTTTTATTTCTTGATTATGATACCGCCCATATCACTTTGATTGTTGATAAAAAAAAATTGAATTTCCAATTTTTTAGTAACATAATGACGAATCTATGTGATCCTGTTGATTTAAAACACAATAAAGAATATATTCTATTATTTTTATTTCGTACACACGTCTACTATAAAATTTATATTTTACTTCTTTGGTATCCAACAATTACTTGCTTTAGTTAGGCACCACCGTTACACCTTGTAGTAGTACCATATGTTAATTTTTTTTGTGAGTTATGTTTTTATTATTCCTTAAGTGGCTATTGTATAGGGGTGTATAGGGTTTCGACGAAGATCTGAGGAGCCCAAGCCAACCTCACCTGCAAGTGGTGCCTGTCGATCAACAGACGACGCTCTGATTAAAAAAAAATTTCCACCTTCGGCACAGGCGTGATACTATGTATGTAAGTGGCTATTAGCTGTTATATACATAAATTTCAATAACAATATATGTTAAAACTGAAACCACATATCTACCACGTAATTTACCCATTCTGTTTCGCTATAAACTTGAATTAAACTTATAAACTTGAACTTATTTGAAACAAAATATTTTCACTATTACCTATATGTTATTTAAATATTTTCGACCGCGAACCGGTAAACGTAGTAGAGGACGGCCTCCCACGCGATGGACCGATGATCTGGTCAGGGCGGCGGGAAGCCGATGGATGCAGGCGACTCAGGATCGCTCAATGTGGAAATCTATTGGGGAGGCCTATGTTCAGCAGTGGACGTCGGATGGCTGAGATGATGATGATGATGATTTTCACTTAGCTACCTTTACATATTATGCTGTAAATGTATCTATGTAATTTGACGTAAAGTGAATATGATCAGAAGGAAGTAGAAAAAAACACATCAGCATTTCAAATACAGAATATAAAATTTATATCCGTAATTTTTCAGCTCCTCTTGCATCAAATAAGTTATTCGCTGCAGAGATTTGCTGAGTGCCTACCCGTGACGTATCCAGGCCGCTAATTCAATGAGCCGACGTTGCTTCTCAGAATGATATGTCTGATTGCAAAAATGTATGCGAAGTAATTTAATAATGCGACCGCCGGGATCTGCAAAAAGGGAATTTCTACCTTCGTTCATTCATGGCGGTCATTTGCCTTTGCAATAAAGTCACTGTTCAAATAACTTTTGATTTTAAGCAGGACATTTTTGCCACTTCTGTTTTTGCATTTTAGGTAAATAAGATCAAACTGTGAGATCGAGTTGTAATTGTTTTATTTTATGATTATGTAGATTCAGACATATAAAAATACATACCTTTTATGAGTTTATTCGTAGAATCATTTCAACAATATAATGTTAATATTATAGTTATAGTTTTGTTTTTAGTTTTAGGCGCCATTTGAAGAATTTTATTTTTTATAAAGGAATGTTTTTTTATGATTATGTAGATTCAGACACACAATAACAAATCGTTTTATAAATTTATCTAATGTGAGTTTATGTCTAAGAATCATTAAAATAAGACCACAGCATGATGTTCATATCTTATAATTTGTTAGTAGTCTTAAGCGCCATTTTCAGAATAAAATTTTAATTTGTAAAGGAATTAACGAATGTTTGAAACATATTATGTCATTACTTTTAGAGATTCTTTAAATATATGACTGGTCGATATCTAGTCAGACTCGCGCACAGAGGGTTCCATACTCACAGAACAGTAGGTTCACATGTAAGTAGTTTTAAAAATACTTTAAATCAAATTTAACTTTGTAGTTCATTTCATTATTTGTGTATAGACTCAACCGCAAATATAAGTTAGTAGAAACATTAGTAATCATGATTTATGGCGAAAAGCAAGCTCTTAAAGGGATAATTACGAAAATTAAAAAAAGTTCAAACTTTAAGTCTAGTTTTTGACGCGTTGACCTTAAAGAACTTTATTATATCATACAATTTTCAACATTTTATCCCTTCCCGATCCTGAGAGAAAGGGCTATGACACACTGTCAGATAGCCAGACGGAAATTCAAATAATTCTTTAAGGATTTGTTTTTTTCCTTTTGAGATACGATAACCAAAAAATTTTTAAAAAATATATATTTTTTTAAATAGAATAGACATTATCATGTAATTTTAGTTGCGTAATTTAGTTGCTTCAATAGGAAATTTCTAAAATTTACTTATCAAATTATACCAACACCAAAAACAAAACGTATAAATATCAAAATCCATGTTACATCTTATTTTTTATTCTACTATTATCTTTCTCCCAGCAGTCGTCTACATCACATAGATTAAGTAATCTGAAATGCGTATTAGACATAATATTAACAGCACTTTCATATGTAAAACCAATCAGTTAAATGCCTTTTATCGATACCACTTTGAGCCAAACTATAACGATACTTACATTAAACAATAACACTTTGTGCCAAACGCACAATGATCCATTTGCAAAATACGAGTTTATTAAAAAAAAAGTAAGTGATTGTTTTCCGACAGACTTTTTTATTATGTTCAAATCAGAATAAAAAATACAGTTTCAGTATAAAATATTGAATTGTATTTTGGACGTATTATTGTTCTTTCCGGACGTATTATTGATTATTATTGTTTCCGAAAAGTGTTCTTATTAAGACTTGTATTATTGAAATGAAACGTGACCTAAAAGAGTTTAAAATATAACAATAATACATAACCGTTGTACATGTCTTTCATAACTTCTGTCTTTGTGTCCTTAGTGCATACATTGTTAAATTAATTAATAAATTTAAGCGCTTTTGATGTTTTCTGAAGGGTTCACAGAAGTCAATTCTTACATACACACATCCCCATCTGTTTCCCCGTAAGAGTAGGCAGAAGCATGTTATACGCCCACACTTCGCCAAATATATAGTTGGTCCCACGGAATAGCTGGCGAGCCTTTTGCCCCTTACCGAGCACTAATATGTTCGCCAGAATCTCGTCCGTTGATCGGCAGGTGCACCACTTGCAGGTGAGGTTGGATTGGGCTCCTTGGGTCTTATACCTAATACCATAAATAATCTACATTAAACTAACGTAATCTACATTAAATTAACGTACATTAAACTATTCGAAGTGGGCAGAAACCCAACAATGCTAAACGTGACGAACCGTTCTAAATCGTGAACTTAATTTGTAGAAATCACAAATAAAAGTATTTGATTTGATTGATTGATGTATATTACAACTATAATTTTTATAGCAACAAAAAGTAGAACAGAAGAAATTAAAAATGTAAGTCACTTCATACACGCCAGTACATCACCGCGTCCATCCAATTTTGCGGGCTTATGTAAAACACGGCGGATTGTTCGCGTTTGTTTCATAATAACACGACACGTCGTCGTAATAATCTCATAAATGTTTCATGAACGCATTGGGAAGTCGCTTCCCTATTAAAATTTCTTTATTTGGGAGTAGCGAACAATTTTATCATCGGATTATTGCGTGTGGTACCCAGACTTACTCAGATGATTATGCGTAGAAATTTATATTTTTATTTATGGATGGCAATATATAATTTTCAAAACAGACTACTATAGTCGATTTTCGGAGGACGTGTATATTTATAAGAATATACTTTTTTTCTTCCTTTTTGCGGTTGGAAAATCATCAAATGACCGTCTCCTGCTGTGAGTGAAGAGGGAGGGTGTGTCAGACTTATATTGACTAAAAACCACCCATGTTCCATCTTGAGCCTGCTTTTTCCTGGGCCCGCGGCCCCTTTCGAACAGTTCCGCAACAGATCTATGGCACCCTGCTGCAAAGGGTTCAACCACCGTCATGCTGCACAATACGGCATAACTTGTCTTAACAACTACCATAAAAACATCTTTGCAAGAAAGTAAAGCGTCATGTCTGCAGTTTTGTTTTATTTTCTTAAATTTATAATATTTTAAACATTAATATGTATTTATCGGATCGGATTAACGACGAATTATCAACTGTTAAGTATTTTTGAACGTACACGAGTGTTGCTAAATGAAACAGATCAGTGCAATATCACTTTTTATCTCAAGAAGTCCATATGAGATTTAGTAAACTCCCACATCTTTATTGGGTCTCAAAGGGTTTATTACGTATATATTTTTTGTATTCTTTATTTACTGGTAGTACTTACGCGTGTATTGATAAATTATTCAATATCTTTGTTTCGTTTGCACAATATTCTTAAAGAACTCGTTTACTCAGAAACAGAAAAAAGAACTTCCGCGTCATAAGAACTAAACTTTTTGCGCAATTCAAAGAAAAACTATTTCAAAACTATTAAACTTAGCCGAGAATTGCCGCTCGAAAATTGCCAGTAATTCTAAATGAAAATGAACTTTGAAATTTCGTATGGAAGGAACTTGCTAGTAGTTTAGCCTAATATTATCATAATAATTACCTGCGACTTCGCGTAGTGCTAAAACTCGTGCACACGGCTTAATGTAAACCGACGATTGTAGTTTAATTTTCGTGGCTTCAATAATTAACTTTTGCAATTGTTTTATTACCTTTGAATAAACGCCAACAAATAAATTGTGGTAAATGGTTTTATGTGTTTTCCCTTTTGAATGTGTAACTTAATTCTGTCAAAGCATTAGTCATGTAGATTTTGCATTTTTGTACGTTAATTTGTAATAATTTTCTGTGCTGCTAAGAACATAATTCACATATATTTATTTAATTTACACATCATTTATATTTTCCACAATAATTCTAAAACAAAGACAAGGTGTATATAGATCCTACCAAGACCTAAGAAGCCCAAGTCAACTTCACCTGCAAGTAGTGCACCTGCTGATCAACGGACGAGGCTCTAGCGAACATAACAGTGCCCGGTAAGCGGCAACAGGCCCTCTATCAACGTGGGACCAACTATATAATTGGCGAAGTGTGTGGCCGTATAATATACCTAATGATATATAAAGATATGTAATATGCCTAAGAGGTAGGCTCTTCGGGGAAACAGGCGGGAATGTACGAGTATGTATGGACTTCTTCAATAGTTTTAATCTGTGATTATCACAATATAATCTTACACTAATAACCAACTTGAAAAAGTAGTCAATTTATGTTGTGTATGAATAAGACATTATTTTTGAAAAGGTGATGATATCCTGATGGAAAATTGACACTATAGTATATTCTCTCTCCAATAGATCTCTCAGTGTCTTCTACCAGAACTACTATGGCGAGTGTACTAAGGAGCTTTTCGATCTTATCCCGCCCTCTCGTTTCTTCTCTAGAACAATACGTGCTGGCTTTAGAAACCATCTACACACTGTGCAGACTATCGGCACTTGAGCGAAATGACCAAGAAATTTAGTTTGTCGTGTCTGAGAAAGACCGAGAGAATTCGCTGCCGGCTTATGAAGCCTAGTTCCTATAATACCGGGTCTTAAAGCGGGGCTGAAACGGCATCATAGCAGGCCGCCACGAGCGGGTGCGCTGTGTACCGTGCATATTTCACGGTATGCAGGGCCTTAATTTTTTTGGACTGCATCGACTGCTTACCATCTGGCAAGATGGCATGTCATTGCGGCGTGTCACATAAAAAGAAAAATTTTGCTTAGTGTCATAAGATTTAAGTGTGGCTATATGTGTTAATTCTCGGCCCACGAATCGAAGGATAACTTCTTTTCGTGAATCTATTCAGTATTCTGATGATATACCAAAAAAAAGACTTTTCAGTATTTGACAGAAGACTGTTTAGTATTCTGTCTATTCAGTATTATGGTGATATACCAAAACGAAAAGACTTTGTAGAGAAACGATGCTTCTTTCGAGTGGAATCGTTTTGGTCTTAATAATTAAATAATTTATTGATTCAGGCGTTACTTTGCGGAAATCCATTGTAAGCAAATGATGGATTAAAAATATCTTAGTGAGCGAGTTGACTCTCGTTTCAGTGTTGGTCGTGAAGACATCGTTGTTCTTAGGCTCCTATCTTACCTGAAGATGCCCTGTGTAAGGGCGAAACACGTGTCGTGTTGAATAGTTTCTCAATTTTTCGGAAAATTATAGTAGCGCGGAAATTGTTACAAAGATATTTTTAATCCATCACTTACTTAATAATTATTTTCTCCCTGTTTCGTCTAAGCCGATAACAATCATGAAGTTTTTAGAGGAACTAACATCTGCATGATTACATTCTAATGTAAATAAAATAAGTTCGCTGAAAATATTCAGCGTCGTTTAAAAACCCATTGATGCTGCAAACATAATTATTATAATAATTGAATATTGGTTCTAAATATACTAGTGTAAAGCCCGAACACATCTGGTGTAGTTGCGCCATATCTATTATATGACCACTTGACAAGTAAGTCATATATATTATGTATATGTCAAAACACTATTTAGTACAGATAATTAATGTAGCAGGTGCTAATTATGAAGCTTTCGCAATTGAATAGCATACAATTAACTTAGTTATATTATAGATAATGATCTATAAATGATAATTTTATCTTACGTAGATAACATAAAAAACAAAATTATAACTAATGTCATAATAATTAGACATGTTTTTGAGACAATTTAAATCACACAGTATATACATAAACCGTGGTTGAATAAACTATTTTCATCTCGAATACATTATGAATACTTTATAGCGATTCGTCACAGGGGTGTCTGGGATTACTGAAATGACACAACGTGTCAAATCTAAAACTACCGTCACTAAAACATAAATTATTGCTTGCCAACAATACCGATTGATATAGAAAAAATATTTAAACGCATTTTAAATGCGTAAAATATACTTTATTAAGGAAACAATTTAAAAACTTAAGGACAAAAAATCAAACGATTGAAAGTTGTCGCTAACTATCATCTCAGCTCATTAACGTCCCACTACTGAGCACGAGCCTCCTCTCACATATCAAGCTGTGAGGGTATTGGGTCATACTCCACCACGCTGACCCAATGCGGATTGGCGGAGGCAGGTGTATTATTGTCTTGCCGTTAGAATTTATCAAGCCGCCCATTAGGCCTCTAACATGGCATAACGACTACAACATTTAGTGATAACCGGGACCAACGGCTTAACGTGCCTTCCGAAGCACGGAAGCGGTCGATATCAAATGCTACACAAACGGTCACCCATCCAAGGACTGACCTCTGTAAACTCTGCTGTACTTCGGTGATCGTTTCCGACCTCCGAGCACCGCAGAGCTACGAGCGCTAACTATAGTCTGAGTTATAAGAGTTAATTATTGTGCACTATTACAACACGGGAAGCGAAAATATAGAATTATTAAGTTCGCACGTCGACTAATGAACACTACCAAAACAGCAACCCTGTTTGCAAGTGTTTGCGCTCGCTGAAATCATAATTTGCTCGCTATTCAAACCAAAACTTCGGTAAGCTAATCAAAACGAACTGCATTTAGATTACATAATAACCTTTAATGTGACCACTATTCAGTTAGTTAATATTTAATTACTTTTAGTGGTAAAAGTTTATTTTAAATGAGGAAATTACGTATACAATTTTCAAGCAGTAAGTTTTATGCATAATGAGTAGAAAAATCAGATACGGATTGTTTCGCACTTATAGCATGACAAATAAAGGTAGTGTTTTTCTTTAGACTTAAAAAAATTCTCCCATTAATCGTTTCCAATTATTAGCGTGGCTCTATATTAATTTATCACGCCTGTTTCCCTGAAGGGGTAGGCAGAGGTATTATATACGCCCAAACTTCGCTATTTACTTTTTTGGTCCCACGTAATAGGTGGCGAGCCTATTGCCGCTTTCCGGGCACCAGTCATGTTCGCTAGAGCCTCGTCCGTTGATCGGCAGGTGCACCACTTGCAGGTGAGGTTGGCTTGGGCTCCTTAGGTATTAGTAGGATTAATTTTTTTTAGCATAAGTATTAACCTTTATATTTATAAGTTGCAATAAACTTTACAAGTGGCAGTAGGACTTTGTTTCAATTTTGTCGATCTAAATATCTTCTACCCCACATGGTTCTTCATCTCAGCCATATTACGTCTACTGTTGAACAAAGGACTCTTCAATAGTTTTCTTCTTGGAGCGATTTTGAGTAGCATTTATCGACTTCCTTCGTAAGCACCTTGACGCCCCATCTGTCGTTGGATCTTCGTGCTTTGTTCCCACTGCCACTCCAGCTTGCAAATTCACCTTGCTAGTTATCATTGCTATAGCCGCTACCCTTGTGATTTAATTACTAGCATATTTTTGACATTTGGGTACTCCTAATACTTATATTAGGAGTATCAAAGCTGATCCCTTAGAAAACTTTACTCAGTATGACTTCCTAGACAGAATACTTACAGGTATGCTAAGCCATTCTGAATGCATTGCTGTCAAGGCTGGTCACATCGAATCGCTGCGCTCCTTCGGCATGTGTGTCACGTCCCGGATTATAAAAGCCTTTTCCAATTCTCCCTAGTAGAAGTTCTTCGGTTCGAGGCGGCCACGTATGCGCTATATCTTACACTCCCTGTACGCTTTTATTTTAACGAAATTCACCCTCTCCATCGTCGATTACATTCCATTGTCCTCGCCAAACCTAATGCCGTATCAAATTGGGAAATATTGAAAGAGTACGTGGTGAATGCTGGCAGTCCAAGTGCATGTTATTTATTGCTTTATGTTCAATGAGGTTGGGGGAAATAAGAGCATTATTACGTATTAGTAAGAATATCACGTACACTATAGTATCACCAGTGGTGGTACCACCCTGAAAGATGGCGAGTATTCCAATGATTACAAATTTTATCACAGTTGTTAAGTGTAACAGTAAATGTGATTACAAAAAAATCGGCGGCATGACAATGGAACGTGGCTTGTTCGATACTTGTTTGTTGAAATGCGGAAAAATAAAAGTGTCATTAGTCGTCCTTAGCCGAGTGGGACTATTGTAATAAGTTTATAGCTTATGAAGTCTTAAGTTTTTCTTATAATGTTTATTATACTCAAGAGTGTACGAATTAAAAGAATGTAAAACGTTAGTAATAAAATAAGAGTAAAGTAAGTATGAAAAAATGTTATGACTTTCAAAATGGCGGCATGACAATGGAACGTGGCTTGTTCGATGCTCGTTTGTTCAAATCCGGAAAAATAAAAGTGACATTAGTCGTCTCCAGCCGAGTGTCCCGCCCCGCACATTACTGTCCCCGAAAATGTCCCATTCTTATTCAAATATTTCCGGTAATTTGTTTGTGCTATCGTTCACAATCGTATGGAATCAGCTAAGGGAAGGGTACTTTCCCTTCCGCCGTAAATCATTTACAATGGCTCATGTATCGTAGGTTGGGCAATGAATACATTTGTTTTTTGTTATATGATTTAGTGTTAATAGTTCTGAATATCTTACTTACAAAATACTATTAAGATAAGGAAAACACACAAGCAAAACCGAGACTGGCTTGAACTACGATCTTCAACCCGCCTGCCCAGGGGGGTGACTATAAGCAAAAACCCCTCAAATAATGCTATTTATTGGGGACGCTAATCTTCAGTAGTGGACTTTATTAGGCGAATATGATGAAGCGAAGTTAAAATGCGAAGTTAAAACGCGAAGTTTAAATTCGAAGTTAAAATGCGAAGTTAAAACGCGAAGTTAAAATTCGAAGTTAAAATGCGAAGTAAAATCGAATTTATATGAAGTAGTATAATTATGTACTCGTAGTATAAGCAATAATTTCAATATTCCTTATAGAAGTTCAAGTAAGTTATTATCACAATAAAATTTATTGTGCAGGACGTCACACACCTTGCTCGACACTACGCCTACACCCGCTTACTGGAGAATGACGGGATCCATCCCACCTTGCTTTGTGAAAGGAGGCCTGTATGCAATGGAACGTTAAGAGGTAAAAAAATAAATAAATCAATTAGTGGGACAGGACGACTGCAACCTCATAAGTTTAATTAAAACAATCGAGCGATGCTATATTAATTGATAAACCACCAAATATAAAAGTATGTGGCACTATATTTATATATGACAAGTGGTTTGCTCGCCACTTCGTCTGTGAGTCCGATTATATCGCTCATCTTGTTTAAATAACTTTAAATACCTATCATACATGTATCAGCTAATAATTAACCTAACAATATATTTATTTATTTATAATCTTATGCTACCATTACAGGTGTCTTAACCTAATGCGATAGCATAGCAATTTTTATAATAAATACAATATTCTATCTTTTTAATTATCAATGTACAATATTATTTAAATATAATATAATATAACATAACCTAGCATAGTAAAAAAAAAACATAAACATAGTTTTACACAAACTTATTTTTTCGCCCCAAAATTTTAACCCCTTCTTTTTTTTGTGGTAAATGCATTTACGCACTGCCTTCCGGCCAAAGGGGGACCGAAAAGGGGCGTGGGACTCACCACCAGCAGACGCGACTGCCAGCAGTAATACCCACTAATAATTTTCCGACGACGCCCACCGCAAGTAACTGGGTTGCAGCGTCTGATATCCCGCCTGCAGCCAACGTCCCTCGGACCAAAACCGGGAGGACCTCCCCAGAGAGGCGCAGTGGACGCGCCCCTCCTATATCCTTGTGTGACCGTAGCGTGTGTGACCGACTTCTCGGAGGGTTCACGGTTAGACCGCTGGGGCCCCCTGCCCCCGCTGCCTAATCAGTACTAAGGGCACCCAGAGTCGCAAATCTCTGGGTGTTACCTTTTCCCGGCCTCCGGTAGGTACTCAGCCCCCCCCCCCCACCACGCCAAGGTGGAGACCTGTTCGGGGGGGAAACTTATAACCCCTATTTCAATACATCACAACCTGCTTACACCAAACAAACCAGTACCAAATTTCATTTAAATTGGTTCAATAGTTTTGGCGTAAAAGCGAGACAGACAGGCAGAGGTCCTTGTACATTAATGATATTAGATTATATAGTAAATATTATAGTATAGATAGTATATATAGATAGTATATATAGATAGTATATAGATAGTAGTATATAGTAATTATTAGATAGTAAATAAATGAATTGGTGAACCCCCAACTAAAAAGTATTCGACTTTAAATGTATATACTTTTTACTGTATAGTTACAATAAAAATACAGTATTAACTTCGATGGGTCAACAAACGCACTGGCAGCAATGCCAAAAAACTTCAGTAAGTTTATTAATTTAGTCCGACTGTGTTACTCACGCTAAACCGATTCCTTTGTTCGTGGGCTCTTGTTTTAAAATGCAAAAGTAAATCTTCCATAGAGAACAGTAAATTGCATAGAAAGTTCGCCGGCTGACAACGATCTAGACGAAGTTTCTTCCATAAAACTAGAAAGATCGACTGCGAACCGATACTGGAGATCGTTACTTCAATTTCTTGGTGTAAATTTTGTATATTGTAATAATTATGAATAAGGTCTTAACTCACTTTACACTTTTCAGAATTTTTTTGCGTAATGGTGTGGAATAGCAATGCTTTTATCGTATACATAGTATAAATATACTAGCTAGTCTTTAGATTCAGGTGTTTGTGCAGATTCTGTATTTCTGTATTTTCAGAGAATACAACAAGTCGAGACAATTAAAATATCTGATATATAAAAGGTACATAGAAACAAGCGAGGCTCGAAAATCAACTTTATACTTTAAAAGAAACAACATACATACTTTCGCGCCTGTTTCCGCAAAAGGGTAAACACTTAGCCATTATATTGTTGGTCCCACGTAATTGAAGGTGAGCCTATTGCCGCTTACCTGGAAATGTTATGTTTGCGAGAGCCTCGCCTGTTGCTGCCGATCAACAGACGAGGCTCTGGCAAGGTGCAACACTACTAATTTAAAAGAAATAAACGCAACACAAATTAAAAAACGAACGGTATAACGTGGTACTCCTTCTACGCACACAGAGTGCATACATATAAGCGTGTATTGAAAAAAAAAATAGGTTTAGAAGTCGCAGTATGAGGTCTTCAGTAGGTGAATCAAAAGTAGGTGCTCATATTAACATATGTGATATGCTCATATATGTTGTGATGTGGTATATAGCAACGTACCTATTCGAATGATATTTTCTCTCGGGTCATAAAATTTAGTTTCTGTAGCTGCACGACACGACAGCTTAGTAAATGTGCGAAATATTTCATGAAATAACTGTTTCTACACGGTATGCGGCATGTATTCAGTTGGCACCTGACTTTGGGTTTGCTGCAATTTAACACGCCTGTAGTTGAATCATTTCTCAAAATAAATGCTATACCATCAAGTCAAAAATTAAGTTTAAAGAAAATGTAGTACGTGTGACGTAAATATGAAAGCGGAACATCATTAAGCAATGTTAAACAGAACACTAGTTTTGCAGCCATATCAAAACACTTGCAGAAGAATGAAACTGAACCAGTTTATTGCGCAACTCTTCTTTATTCAAGCTCCTGTCTGCAGTGAACGGTGCGTAAATCTTTAAGTTAAGGTAATAAGCAAGCGCGTAATACATCAAAGCTTTAATAGACTATTCTGATATAGAGCGAAGAAATATTTTGCAGTAATTTATAACATACATTTATTTTTGCTTTTTCCCACTAAACGCAAATTGACTATGTGTATCAATAACTCCTTTAGTATGTCTGTATCTCTGTTACCTTCTTACTTTTAAGCTCAGACGTCGTTTTGTCTAATTAAATAATTGAGATACTGAGATCGTAGAAAAGGATGCAAGACAGAAGTATATTTTCGTTTATCGTTTCTGTGTCAAGTGTAAGAACGTATAAGAAGAACGTAGAAGACTTTTACGAAATATTTGGGTGGTAATGAAAAGCATACAAAATAAGTTATCGGACAGTTGTATATGAGTGATCGACACCATAGTCTACGAGCGAAATATCAAATGGTTTTTTATAGAAAAGCTTTGCTTTAAAAGCCTTTGCTCTTTATTTGTAAACCTATAATAAAAATTTTTTTTTTTGTTTAAAAAACGTTAAGGTTACATTTTGCTCTAGTAGTATTTTATTTACAATTTCTGAAGTAATCATATTAGTCAGTGTAATATTCGTAAAAAGATTAGCTAAGCGCCAGCAATTGCAAAAGATTTTCCCACATAAATCACCACTTAAAACATTGTAAATTTGTGATACATTTAAGAAATTCTAGGTCGATTCGATTTAAATGACCACTAATTTAGGGCTTGTTTGCTCCTACCGCATTTTGCATTCAACCTGGTTCTCTGTCATTTAGCTAATGACAATTTGGTTTAACCTTTAGCATTAATCGGAGTACTTATAGATAATACCGCAAAACCACACCTTCGTAAAAGCTGCGAATTCAAATTTTGCGGAACAACAGATAACATAGTGATTTAAGCTATGATAGATTTAAAAGATAAGTGAGAAATGATTAGGCAAACCGGGCTAGCAATATTAAACTTTAACACTAAAGATAGTAGTAAAATATAAGTTATACCGAAGCTGTAAAATTGTAATTATCAGCCATTAGTTTTCGCCCAGATTGCAAAATAACTACAAAACCCAGTATTTTACAAACTAGTTCCTAACGAATGATCTATTAATGAATTAAATTATAACTGTTATGATTTATCATTGCTATTGATTTAATCGAGTTGGTGGGATAGGGATTGATAGATCTGGATTGAGAACTTTGTTTTTGTAACCAAATACTTATGAAATTTTGAAAATATGAACGATTCATGAGATTTTGTGAATGAATTGATAAATTAACAATATAATTCCGGAGATGTTCCGTATTTTTTTTAAATCTATACAAAATAAGCTGAATAAATCTTAGAAGGCGCTATCTTTTCTTTAACTACGTACTACCTACTGATAGTGTGGGATAGTAAATTAATATGCTTGTTTTTAAACGCGTACATATTATTATAGTATGTATAAACCTACATTCCAAATTTAGGCTTTCGTTTTACCAATTTTAAGTGTCAGTGTATGATTCCACTAATTACTAGTGGCAGAAGTTGGGTAGAAAAGACCTTGGCACGAAATCTTTCAAGTTTGTCTCACGTCAATATAGAATTATAAAGAAAAAGTGAAATTAGTTATACATCGAATCCCCTAGGATTTAGCGAACCTTTCATTTTTCTCTAAATTAGTCTTAGATTCAAATAGTTTGGTAATGTTTGGTTAAGTTATGGTTTATAATGAATTTTGGTCCGAAATAAACGTTTTTTTTTTATTTATTATATTTTGCAACCATCTATATATCCTCTACCACAAATGGCTACAATCTTCTTTGTGTTCAAATATAAGACTTCTAATATAAAATATCTATCATACCTCTTTTCGCAATACTTCACCCCTGACTCTATCCATTCACAATTTTATTACAGACCAACAATAGCAATAAGAGCAGTTGTATCCCTATTCCAACAAAGATAACATTTTCAAATCCGAAGTCTTTAAACAAATACGCACATTTAAATGGATAGTGGCAGTGCCAGTCGTAAACTAAATAAAACATGGCTCGAGTGCATGTAGTGCATGAATTCCTTTAGTCCGCAAAGAGGGTGGCAATAGGTACAAATTGAGTATCTATCCGAGGAGACGCGGAGTGTTTGCTAAGCGACACGCGACCAAGTCACGCTCGACGACGATCGAGAGTAATGGCTGCCTGTGTGACTAGGTTTTAGCTCTATTTATGTTGTCAATGTGCTGGGAAAACGCATTTAACGTTTCAGCTGCATTTCGCTTTGGTGTCCGATAAATGTTTTGGTTATCGGTTTTGGATTTGAGTTTCAGATTGAGAACAACTCCAATTACATTAGTAACAATAAAAAATACTGCGAGCGTTACAATATTTTATAAAATTTTATCTCTGTTCATAATCTAAATACTAGTCGTTTCTTAATTTTGAGTAAATGAAAAATTTCAGTTCTTTACAGACAAGGTAAGAAAACTTAGGGTCGGGCAGCGTCCAATGGAGAGAAGAGATCTGTATTCAGAGAGAAAAGAACTTGACTGACTAGTATAGAAAGACGGAAGACTGATGATGTGTTCCGATTTTCCAATGGAAGCCGGAAATGGAAGTGGAGCGTATCTGTAAACATGGTAGACAATAAACTTCCACCTGATATACCGATGCAGGCGGCTCAAGTTTGATCGATGAGAAAAATAACTGGGGAAGCTTATGTGTTCAGCAGAGGATATCTTTTTGGATGTGATGCTGATGACTATATTTTATGTAGACGTTATAATTTTAATAGTTAAACTCTTAGAGCACGAAATTGCCTTCCACTAGTTCGCCGGTTGCATAAAGTAATAAAGGGGCTTAAACTAACGAAATCTTGGCGCTGTAAACAGTGCTATCGGATGGAGGATTTATTCGCGTCTCAAAATTCCGAGTCGCAATATGTTCCGTTTGCATAGCAGACAAATTAGTTGTCTCAGTGGCGCGTGATGGATGAGCGGAAGCCGCGGCATGCAACTGACTCTCGATTTGTTTCGCGATTCCGCTCAGCAGAATTTAGTGGCCCGCCTTGTTAAGTTAGGCACGGTAACATAGATTTATATGCAAAAAAAGATCATGTTTTCTAATAAAAATTGGTGCAACTTTCGTGAGTTTTTTTTAATGGTTTCGCTAAGACTTTTGACGTCCCCCTGCTGTTTTCAGCCCCCTTCTTACAAACAAAGTGAGAGCGGTTCAGAGGGCCTTTTCTAATTCAACGAAAACGAAAATTCGTTACACCCATCCCTTTTACTCGATCGTGACATACCTAGAGAGTGAAAGAGATAGGTATAACGAAGTATGCCCTCTGGTCATACCTCCATTTAAAGAAGGCAGTGTGCATCGTGTCCTATGGAAGTGTTTAAACCTATAAGCCTATTGTTACATTGGTAGTCTATTTAATAAGTACTTCAACAAAGGTTCACTTTTGTTTAGTGGAAAACAGTGAAGTGTTTAAGTAATTTTTCGCACTTTAGTCAATTAAGTACTCGTCTGAGTATGACAGAGACATGCTTTGATAGATTTTAGATAGATAGGGAGTTATCAACTATACAATACAATGTAGGTGGAAGTCTATCGTAAAGCTACCAAGTTTTCTCTTCAAATTTATTCGCTTATTTCAACACTTAAAATACTTAAGTCCATTTGGCCGAAAATTTTCATATAACTTTCATTAGTTACATAATCCCGCGCTAAACGTCCCTTTCAACAAATTTTAATTATTCTCGTCAGGTCTAATAGCCACATGTTAACAATTCACTGCATTTCATATAAATTTCCACCCGAACTGAATGGATATTATTTCTGTGCCAACATATTAATATTAAAGGGAGAACAATGAAAATATCCCCTTTAAAATGTCAGCCACCAGAACAATGGACCTTAAACGTTTGCTAAGTGTTGCAGAAAAGTCACGGAGACGGAAAACAAAAGCCATAACTTCCCTAGGGGGCACACGTGGAAATATTCTCGCCCTTAACTCAGGTAGGCTTAGGGTTGATAGTAGGAAACCAAATTATGTTACATCGTAAGTTGTTGAATTAAAAAGGTGTTCTAGCATCGTTTTCTTTTCCTATGTACCTAGGGAAGGTGCTAAAGTAATGATAAGAATTTTTCCTTTCTCTTCAGTATACATTTGACATGGAGCTCTTAGGTAGACTAGAGTAGAATTCAGACCTTGTCCAGATTTCATTTCATTTATTTATTATACTTAATACTCGTATAAAAATACAAATCTACAATAGTCTTTTAATCCTGCACTCTAGCTCCGATATCTATATTGAAATAGTGTCATAACAATGCTAAGTACACTTTTAATCCGATCCGCGGATTAAATATATATATTTTATGATTTTACTTAAACGACAGGAGTCATGTTGTAACACACAAATGTCTGAACTGGATGTTCAAGTCAAGTGAAGTCTATTTTTATACACGAGCTCGATAATAAACGCCCCGTGTCATATTTAATCATCAGATAGAGTTTGAGGTTTATGACAATTTTTATCCCTTTAATGCCTATGGGGTGTATAGGGCTCCTACCAAGACCTCAGGAAACTAATTCGACCTCACCTGCAGTAGTGCACCTGCCGATCAATGGACAAAGCTCTGGCAAACATAAAAGTTCCCGGTAAGCGGTAATAGGCTGGCCTCATATTACGTGCGAATAAAAATATTATTGGCGCAATGTGTCCTCTGTCTACTCTTTTGGGGAAACAATGGTGATTGTATGTATAAATGTATGTTATTTCCTTTGCAAATTTTCAAGTTAATGTCGGAACCAACGCTATGTATCAATTAAAGTTTGAATAATACAAAGAAATTTTAAATTTATTTTGAGGGTAAAGTACCTAGTTTGTGCTAGATTAAAGGCTTACGGTCATTAAATAAATTAAAATATCAAGCAAATTGGGCGACAATTCAGAGGTGGATGTATAACTTGTTTCGGCACGACTGGGCCCAGCTGCGCTCGGGGCATTTGAATTTAAATAGGTTCAATTGTCTGGTCATGGTATGCGGTCTGCGAAATAGATAAACAGTACATTATGCGTTGAAATTAATGGAAAATTAAGATAAGATATTAAATTTGATTGAAATCGGTTTCAAAACTATCTTGCGCTTGTCAACGCATCACTACATAGTATAAAACAAAGTCGCCTCTTCTGTCCCTATATCCCTATGTGCGCTTAAATCTTTAAAACTACGCAACGGTTTTTGATGCGGTTTTTTCCAATAGATATAGTGATTCAAGAGAAAGGTTTATATGTATAATACATGCATAATATAGTAGTGAAACACTGTCAATTTGTGAGATTTGTGATGTGATGTCGTAATTCAACTCACTTTTTTGCGTTTATATTGCAAACGCTGGCCAAACCCTACGAGATTAGTCAAAATAATGTACTACAATATTGTACAACTTATAAAATTCTTTAAAAAAGTCTGCGATGATATATGTCTATCTCTCAAGAATACCCCACAATAACCAATTTTATCTTTTACTTTTTACTAAAAATAATGGCTTATTAACGAAGCCATTTTAAGTATGTATGACATTAATTCTTATCTAAATAAACATGTTAGTAAGCTTGGACATTAAACATAGATTAAATTTGTCTTTTACATCATGTAATTTCGATCAGTACTTTACAAGATATCAAACGAATAAACTTACGCTAAATCGAAAAATTATGGTTGCGGCGGTGGTCGGTATTCGCGGCCTATATAGAGACATTCTGTAATTATGTATTATACGTCACTATTCATATTAGCATACCACCCGTGCGAAGCTGGGGCGGGTCGTTAGTTTATAATATAAAAGCTAGTCTGACCCTTAAAAATGGGCAACTTACAAACAGATTACGTTATTCATAAAAAAGTAATATGAAGGGACGTTCAAGTTTTAAAAAATGCCAAGTTTTAAAACGATATAACACGATTGCTTACATAATAAGATATAAGTTTGATGGTAATTTTTGGAGTCAATACCATCAATGTAAGTATAATTCATTTTATCATCATGAGACAAAAAAAATCTAATCAATGTTATACTACTTTTTTTTCTGAACCAATGAAAAAAATATGTTATCATCATATTCTAGCATGTAGCCCCAGATTAAAGTCCAGGACTTAAAGTCTGCTCACTGGTCTATCCAGACTTGGCTGAACTTCAGTTATTACATAGAGCGACTGTCATAATAATATAATGTCCGTACTCACGTATAATGGCTACAAAGCTTAGAATTAAAAAAACAAGGAAATAAGCTGTTTAAATTATTTATTAAATGTTATTACATTATATAGATCTTTTATTATTGCTTGCAGCACCATCTGCTAGTTGCTACGTTAATACGTATAAGGATTGTTAGTCAATATATGATATATGTATAATATATGGATATATAATCATAATACTGATTTTGATCTGTTTACTATGAGAGTCAACTTAGAAATGATACTTCTCGACCTTTCCATGAATCATACCTACGTAAGTATTACCTACGATCTATGGACTGACAATGGAAATAAGGCTCGGGAAATGATAAATGCGTATGTCAAGGTTGAGTCGATAATTTGCGCTGGCTGACAACTTATTACGGGAACTTGCCGCATTTACATATACAATGAACTGGATATATTAGGTCGGGGAAAAAGTCTTTTCGCATAACGTAGGTATAAACTTATTATAATTTTTTTTTGACTGTACTATTTGTGTCTGGCTGGTTTTGGTAACATTAAAAAGGTTCCATTATAAAGAGAAGAAAAAAAGAAAAAAAAGTTGTTTCCCGCTATTTTTCATTTGTTTTTCTCTCCGTAAAAATGAGTGAATCTAATGAAGAAATTCGATACATTTTAAAATTTTATTATAAAAAAGGCAAAAATGCAACTCAAGCAGTGAAAAAAATTTGTGATGTTTATGGACCTGATGCAGTGTCAGTAAGAGTAGCACAAATTTGGTTCAAACGTTTTCAGTCCGGAAATTTTGATGTTAAAGATGCACCTCGCTCTGGTCGCCCTGTTACGAATAAAATGGACGCCATTTTTGAAAGAGTGGAGCAAGATCGGCATATTAGTAGTTACGATGTAGCTGAAGAACTGGGAATTGACCACAAAACAGTTTTGACCCATTTGAAGAAAGCTGGTTATACAAAAAAGCTCGATATTTGGGTGCCACACGAGCTCACTCAAAGAAACTTAATGAACCGTGTACTCATTTGCGATTCATTATTGAGACGTAATGAAACCGAGCCGTTTTTGAAGAGATTGATAACTGGCGATGAAAAGTGGATCACGTACGACAAGAACGTGCGAAAAAGGTCGTGGTCGAAAGTTGGCCAGGCTTCACAGACTGTGGCCAAACCTGGCCTAACACGAAATAAGGTGATGCTGTGTGTATGGTGGGGTTGGAAGGGTATTGTTTATTATGAGCTTTTACCGCCCGGCTAAACCATCGATTCTGATCTTTACTGCCAGCAACTGATGAGATTAAAGGAAGCAGTCGAAAGAAAACGGCCGGAATTGATCAACAGGAAGGGTGTGGTCTTTCATCACGATAACGCTAGACCACACACATCTTTAGCCACTCAGCAAAAATTAAGAGAGTTCGACTGGGAGGTCCTAGTGCATCCACCATATAGCCCTGACCTTGCGCCTTCAGATTTTCACCTGTTTCGGTCTCTGCAGAATTCTTTAGGTTCTGTAAGGTTGACCTCAAGAGAGGACTGCCAAAACTATTTGTCCCGTTTTTTTGATCAGAAGTCCCAAAGTTTCTACAGTAACGGGATAATGTCTCTGCCCACAAAATGGCAGAAAGTTATTCAACAAAACGGTACATATATATTGTAAATAAATGTAAATAAATTTTGAAAAAAATGTCTTGACTTTTCATACAAAAATACGAAAAGACTTTTTCCCCAACCTATTATTTCAATGGGTATTTTCTATATATCAAAAGAGTATCATCATCATCTTTCATTTCCTTGTCAATGTAAAGGCTTTGCTTAACATCGGTGATCGTTTTTTTTTTGCCGTCTAGGCTTGCGCTCGTCGGAAGTGCTTCAGCTCCCATCAGCTCTTCCGACGAAACAAGCCTGAGGCTGTGTTATGTCGGAAAAGATCATCAAAGTTGACTGTAACCGTATTTATAGGTGTTTAAAGTTAAAGATACAATATTTTTTGTTTTTAAATTGTTTTGTTGCATGTAAGTGAATCTAAGCTTCGTGATTTCAGTGTTATCATATGTCGATTGTTTTTTTATATTTATGTTTAATTTCGACGTTTTCAAGTACTATGTTATAGTTTATGGAATAAAAAGATTTTAAATTGAATTGTATTTGTAAACTAACAGCAAGATGTCACACATTAAATGCTTTGCTATGCTATAGCCAATCATAAATAGGCTCCCGACGCGGTGTCGGTGCAGAAAAATGGCTTTTGAAATAGAAAAATTTCATCCGTAATTGAATATATATTTTTGATATCTCAGTATTGTAGTAGCGTTTAAAATATAGCAAAACTTCTTCTTGCAAATATAAATTATTGTGTATAAGGATCCTGATACGGAGCCCAAGTCAACCACACCTGCAAGTGGGGCACCTGCCGATCAACGGACGAGGCGCTGGCGATCATAAAAGTTCCCGGCAATAGGCTCTCCACCTGTTACATGGGACCAACTATATAATTGGCGAAGTGTGGGCGTATAACATGCTTCTGCCTACTCTTACGGGGAAACAGACGGGTATGTGTGTATGTAAATAAATCAAAATAAAAACTTTTTTGTTTGGTAAAAGACACAGGACATTATAATTAACATAAATTGAAAACAAACAGTAAGCTAAAACAATAATCACTGAAGTACTTTATATCTGGTCAAGTGTCTCTTCATTCTTACAAAACGAAACATATTTGAAAAGTCAAAAACTAAAACATGGCTTTATGCTCTGTACCACAAAGCTAGACGTGAAATATAACTGAATCTCATCAAAATCATACAACCAGGTGCCACAGGGGTGAATGTAGTGGAAATCGGCTTTCAAGGGCTGAGATACATTTATAGAATTTTTCTATCCAACTCTATTCAAATATTCATAACTGAACTCTTGATGTTGTAAAACGTTTTGCATGAAACTAGCTTAGTTCCATAACATTTGGAAACTTGCATTGGTGAGTTTTCGGTGAAAATATCTGCGTTGAAATCTGAAAACACTGTCCATTTTAGTTTAGGATTCGGCTCGAGGAAATGGAATATCCATTATTCTGGTAACAATATTACCAAGAGGAGTCTGTTGAGATTAAGCTGTTGAATAAGATAAATGGATTTTAGTATAGAAATTGACCAAATTTACAATATTTAAGTTATTTATTTCTTATTATAATTTGGATATCGAGAGAATGTTACAATAATATAAACATGTAAATATGCTTTACCTAAAATGTATGTCATAAAAATTTCATTAAATTTATTATGTTACATAGAATGATATTTTTATGATGACTTATTGAGTTTCGTAGTAAACAAGAAACTTTTACAGTTATACAACTGTCATGTATGTTTGTCTGTCTATATCCATTGTATTGGAATACAATTCAATAAAATATTGGGCATGTGATGTACCCAGGTTTTTTACACATAGCCTTTTGTCTCATCTATCGTGTAGGATTTCAATGCATCGTTCAAATATATGGCAAATGTGTGGTGTTTCTGAATACAGACACTTTTCTGTTCAATAAAATTCGAATTTTTAAAGTAGATATTTCTGAAATTAAAATTCACGATCACAATATATTTTAATTTGCAACTAACAAACAAACATATATGGTATAAATTGTGAGCGCAGATAATTGAACATTAATCTTAGTCCGGGGTAAAGTGTAGAACCTAAATCATATTAAGTATTTTATCAAAAATGGTATGTTACACTTACGCAGAAAATACTCGTAGACATGATAATTATATTAAGAAAGAACTATGACTTATGAAATAAAATACTTACCATCTCTTGTCTATCTTCTGAATGTATGATTTTCAAACATGGCAAATGGTGGAATTAGGCACTCCATTATAATCATAATAATTAAGTGTTAACTAGCTCGCTCGAATAGGATAATCATTTAATAGGGTTCAGGACTTGTATGGGGTGTATTGTGTTTATATCCTACCAAGACCTAAGGAGCCCAAGCCAACCTCACCTGCAAGTGGTGCATTTCATCAACAGCATCAACAGACGAGGCTCTGGTGAACGTAACAGTACCCGTTAAGCGGCAATAGGCACGCCACCTATTACGTGGGAGACCAACTATATAATTGGCGATCTATATGATGGGCGTATAATATGCCTCTGCCTACCCCTTCGGAAATAGGCGTGAATGTATATATGTAGGAATTTAAAATATTCCAAATATCTCATACTATACATATCTCATACATCAAATCTATAATCATCATAGCATGCAGACGAAGCTTTAAACTCTAAAAGTGTTTTCAATAACATTATTGTTTTCCAAAACGAAGCTTTCTGTTGATACTGTATTATTAATTTCTTAATCCAACTTGATTACAAAAAAACACATAAAGAGGTAAGTTTTGAATTTCCAGTTACAAGGGGAATGTGTACAAGTTAGTTGCATATCAATTAAGCTCAAGGAATGTGCACAATGAAGGGAATGGTGAATGATTTCATTAGCCGTCCACGCAAACGTGCATCACGTGTAGCTACTGACAGTAACCTTGGATTGCATAGAGAAGAGACAATCGCTACCATAGAGTTGGGATTTTCTAATGGATCTTGACATAGCGACGAAGATAATTTTTTAAGTAAGTAAATGTGTTTAAATTACTACGTCCTGTAAATAAACACAATCGAAATCATTACGTTGGTAATTGAGATATTGTTCCTAATTGCATTCGAATTGAAATTTCAAATAATAATGTTTTGAAATCAATTGTTAAAAAAGCTTTTATTATTTTCAAACTTTTGATAGATTTAATATAATTTTCGATTTTTGATTCACTATCGATAGCGTTTTGTCATTTTTGAGTTTCTTTTGTCAAGTGCCAGTTGTGTTCGTCCATAACCCACACTAAAATTATATAAGGTCTATGATAGCCACTGAGTGGACGCACCCATAACACGGTGTGAATTATAGAAGGAGTAAACAACTAAGGTCGACTCGTCACGTCTTGGGTTAAGGACAGTAGGGCTGCCATCGGCCCTCCTACACACAAAGATACAAGATTGCGCGATAACTCCGGAGCTTAGGACTGTGGCGACGTCTTATCTGTCAGAGGTACAATTGCAAGAACATTTTGTGGGACAAGTTAATCGGGATCTAAACGTGCAACCAATCTTTACTTTGACTGCGAATACCTAGAGTTCGTTTCGGAATAAATAGGTCTAATGTAGGTATTGAAATTTATATTTGTCTTAATGTTATTTCATACTAAATAAATGTAAAGAAGAAAACTCAAAGGCTTATTTGTCTAAATAATAAATAAAGAATCTATGTTTGATAAACTACACTGAAAACTGCTAAAAATAACTTATGACAGATATATGTTTAATTTGTTTAAACAAAAAAAATTACTCTGGGTATTGACTGGACATAGCTTTAAGCTTAGCACAATCTTTATAAAAGTAGCAATTAGT
Source organism: Musotima nitidalis (assembly GCA_949126915.1). Lineage (NCBI taxonomy): Eukaryota > Metazoa > Arthropoda > Insecta > Lepidoptera > Crambidae > Musotima > Musotima nitidalis. Next base: position 6,274,475 of record OX421418.1, on the reverse strand, counting down.
TAGCTATTGCACAAGCAGGAGCCATTTGCTATTATAATTAATGAATTCAGAGGTTCCCAAGTAAACTTCTTAAGTTAAATATATCAATAGATTTACTAAGCAACGATTTTTCAATCAACTGAAACGATTTATCTTTGTAATTAATTCCAATGTGACTTGGTAAAGTTATTCTCTGTACTCCATATTGATATTAAGCTTACTATGTACTTTATTCAGACATAATATCATTCAGACATTGTGTAATATTTTTTTTTTAACTTTAATACAATTTTATTGATTGCTATAGGACAATTTTATAATGACATTATTTTATATTTTGAAATCTTACATGTAGGATACTATAAATACAAATATACACGAAATGGTTACTACAAAAAACCAATCCTTCCACGGTACCGGTATTCGGCTACCGCATACGCATACCGCGAACGGGTTGATTTTTTCAAGTAAAAAAATACGTTTCGTCACTTAAAATAATTTTGAAGAAGTGAAATCCTTTTTTTTTATTTTGAAAAGCCATTTCTGTAGCTAAAAATATTAACTTCTAAATTTAGAGATTCTTTCACAAGTCATGGTTATTGGGATTTAGGTGATTCCCTGCTACGCGGACACAGTGTGCATTGACGGAGGTGTATGGCGTCCTGTTGTAACAAATTTTCAATTCATGGCAACGCAGTAAGGCTTTGAATTTAAGGCATAACGCATACAATTAATAACCGAGACCAATTCCTTGTTGTGCATTTGGCCCAGCATATAGCGAAACCATAGATGTTAGTCAATCATTTAGGAATAATCGGTCATTGGAGTAAAACATGGCAATTTTAGCGCGCCTTTTAGTCGTGAAATTTAAGTTTGTATAGTCATCAATCAGACCGGAGCTAAGGCTTTTTGGTTTCAGAGCAAGCTTAAGTACAGTCAGCGTCAAATAATCAAAAGCATCAAAAAGGCCGGATTAAAATCACACGACGACACACGTCTCTATTGTCATTCTTCATTCGTCAACTATTTGACGCTACCTTATCCACTTCATCACTAAACGGTCTAACATTATTAAACAAATTATGAAACACAAATTTGTTGCGCGAAATGTACAGGGACATCTATTCTTCAGAAGCTGAGATTAACTAACACTTACCTGCCGTAACGTATGACAGTGCCATTAATTTAGAAAAGAAGAAGACGCGTGATTTTAAAATTGTAAACACTTTAAAAAACATGCTGAGGTACCTTTATTGTTATATTTAATAACAATTTGGAATTATATTTCTTTTTTTTTTTTTTTTTAATGTGAGATTAAATTTTTTTTTCATACCGTTTATCATACGTTACGTTTCTCATACTAATACTATACACTAAACCAGCAAGTAATTATTAGGATTCTCCGTCATGTAATATTAAGAAAATATCAACAACATTGTTGTATTCTAAAACACATAAATGGGGTCCCATCTGCAAGACATTCGAAGCGGTAACAAGAAGGGCAAAATTGTATTACCACCCTAAGTAGGCGACGATATAAAATATAGCGTATAGATAAGTTGCAATGCAGTGGGGCCCCGACATTACTTGACATTACCCACCCCAGCCAAATGTGCTAAAGTGATAAATTTGTCAGGTAACTCTGCGTGTTCAGAATTCGCAGCAGAGTGCAAATCGCCCGAAATATTGTATGAGATTGAATCGCCCGCTCTACGGAAATTACCCATGTCGCACCATGCCGACAAAAGTGGCATAACGCATAAAATTACTAGATTGATCATATTTGTACATGCGGCATGGAAAATGGTAATATTTGTTGTAATTACAGTGTAAATTTATGTTTTACAAATTAAGCGTTAACTTGTTTTAGGTTTGTTTTATCTTAAAAGACAACGAAATTGTCATAGATATTATACCAACCAAATTAGTTGGTATAATATCTATGATTTTTTAGTTTATTTTAGTATTGATGTACTATAATTTACTAAATATGATTTAACATTGTTTTATTAATATTTATATTTGTAATGAAGTATCACGTTAAAATCACAGAATATAAATATTTTGCATAATTGATAACACTTAATTACATATTGTTATATTTTGCAGCAACGCACATTATGAAAATCATTCTTGTTTTTAGTACCTATAGTAGTATAAAAATTAATTGGAAACAGTAATTTTATTTTTAATGTTAAGTAAATATGATAAATAATTATTATTTATAATTATATATTTTACATAGTTCATATCCCAACATCAAATATTATTTATTTTTATTCTCTAAAACGTAACATTGTGTGTTATGCCACTTTTTCGCCTGAGTGCGATGTTGTCACTGGCGATATCCATGGGTCGTAACACTCGCAACCCTAATTTTCCGTTACAAATAACCAACTATAAATAATACCAGTTGTTATGTGACGACGGTTCGTGAATAATTCGGGAGTGTAGCAGTTGTGGTTCCTGGGAGGGAATGGAACGAGCGGTCGGATCGATTTGTTATTATATTGTGTTCATATGGGTGTTTCTGTTTTTGCTAAATGGCTTGCAAATGATATACAACTAGATTTTGTGAAAAAATATAATAGAGGGCTTTTTGTTTAAGGTTTATTTGCGATTTGTGGGAATTTACAAGCGAACTCGTGATATACTTAGATGTTATGTAACTTTACTTGACTGCTCCTTGGCCACTATAACGAAGTTGCTCTTTAGCCACTTCCCCGAGACCCTGCTCCGAGAACACTATTATAAAGCTGTTTTTCAGCTAATTCTGCGAACCTGCTCCTCGTTCACTTCTTCGAGCCTGCTTCACGGTCTCTTCTGCGTGGCTGCTTTACAGCCATTACTCAAAGTCTGCTCGTCGACCACTTCTGCGAGGCTGCTTTTCAGCCACTTCTCTAAACCAGTTCCATGGACACTTCTGCGTGGCTGCTTTACAGCCATTACTCTAAAGTCTGCTCGTCGACCACTAGTACGAGGCTGCAATTGGTACCTACTTCAAAGTCTGTTCGTCGACCACTAGTCCGGGGCTGCTTTTCGGCCACTACTCCGAGGCTATTCCTCGGTTTCTACTACATGACTGACATGGATGACACCTTCTATGCTGCATCCCGACCAGACATCAGAGGCTGCTCCTTAGCTCCTATTGATAGACTCCAGAGTACTTCAGGGGTCCCACAGGTAGTCAACCAACATAATATTAGGTCGGGGAAAAAGTCTTTTCGCATAACGTAGGTATAAACTTATTATACAATTTTTTTTAAAGTACTATTTGTGTCTGGCTGGTTTTGGTAACATTAAAAAGGTTCCATTATAAAGAAAAGAAAAAAATAAAAAAAAGTTGTTTCCCGCTATTTTTCATTTGTTTTTCTCTCCGTTAAAATGAGTGAATCTAATGAAGAAATTCGATACATTTTAAAATTTTATTATAAAAAAGGCAAAAATGCAACTCAAGCAGTGAAAAAAATTTGTGATGTTTATGGACCTGATGCAGTGTCAGTAAGAGTAGCACAAATTTGGTTCAAACGTTTTCAGTCCGGAAATTTTGATGTTAAAGATGCACCTCGCTCTGGTCGCCCTGTTACGAATAAAATGGACGCCATTTTTGAAAGAGTGGAGCAAGATCGGCATATTAGTAGTTACGATGTAGCTGAAGAACTGGGAATTGACCACAAAACAGTTTTGACCCATTTGAAGAAAGCTGGTTATACAAAAAAGCTCGATATTTGGGTGCCACACGAGCTCACTCAAAGAAACTTAATGAACCGTGTACTCATTTGCGATTCATTATTGATACGTAATGAAACCGAGCCGTTTTTGAAGAGATTGATAACTGGCGATGAAAAGTGGATCACGTACGACAAGAACGTGCGAAAAAGGTCGTGGTCGAAAGTTGGCCAGGCTTCACAGACTGTGGCCAAACCTGGCCTAACACGAAATAAGGTGATGCTGTGTGTATGGTGGGATTGGAAGGGCATTGTTTATTATGAGCTTTTACCGCCCGGCAAAACCATCGATTCTGATCTTCACTGCCAGCAACTGATGAGATTAAAGGAAGCAGTCGAGAGAAAACGGCCGGAATTGATCAACAGGAAGGGTGTGGTCTTTCATCACGATAACGCTAGACCACACACATCTTTAGCCACTCAGCAAAAATTAAGAGAGTTCGACTGGGAGGTCCTAGTGCATCCACCATATAGCCCTGACCTTGCGCCTTCAGATTTTCACCTGTTTCGGTCTCTGCAGAATTCTTTAGGTTCTGTAAGGTTGACCTCAAGAGAGGACTGCCAAAACTATTTGTCCCGTTTTTTTGATCAGAAGTCCCAAAGTTTCTACAGTAACGGGATAATGTCTCTGCCCACAAAATGGCAGAAAGTTATTCAACAAAACGGTACATATATATTGTAAATAAATGTAAATAAACTTTGAAAAAAATGTCTTGACTTTTCATACAAAAATACGAAAAGACTTTTTCCCCAACCTATTATGTTGGTTGAAATTAGAAATTTATTTTTAAGAGAAGTAACATATTATGTTACTTCTCTTAAAAATAAATTTCTTATTTCTTTATGCTATTTTGATTAATTTTACAGGGGGCCTATCGCCGAACTTGCTTGTAATTGATTACTAGGCAAAATCAATTTAGAATTGATTCTGTCGTACCGCCGAACACGTGAAACTCTATACAAGATGGCGTTATCCATTTAAACACATTTTGTTTTTTTTTTTAACTATATTAAAAATTATTAATATGTAGGTAAAAATGTGTCATCGAAACGCAAATAATAATCATTTATTTAATTAGTCGCTGCAGTTGTCTGCCAAGGTCATGAATAATCTAAGGCGTTCGGCAGATTTCCCGGTGCCAGATGAACCTCATAAAATGTAGATCTAGATGAAATAGCTGAAATAACGGTGGCTGCACCGTGGTCTGGAATGAACTTTATTTTACGCCTATCTAGGTAACGCCGAATTAAATTACTGCAAAAATAGTAGACATTTACTTTCTGTTGCTGTGTTGGTGCTATATAAAGACTGCTGTCGCTAGTGAAATTTCGAGGCGTGGTTCATGACAACTAAGTCTTGGAGTGACGGTCATTGCAATTCGTGTCGTGTGTTTCCATAAACGGTACTGTATTCATTATCAACAGGCGTGTCGCTTACATAAGGTCACTATGTGAAATAAATAAAAAAAAATACACACGGTAGGTACATGCATTAAAACAGAAAATTAATTAGAAGTTACACAACATGGGTCCACAGAGTTATTCATAAGAGCTTGTCTGCAGGGCGTGTGAGATAATGAAGCGGTAGTGAGATTATTCAACTTTAAAGTGTAGTATGTTAAACGGCCATGGCAGTTTGTGCACCTTAGCTTAACGCGGTAAGCTGCGCATGCGACTTTGACTTAAATACTCTGATAACAAAAGACTCAACAGAGTCGAAAAAGTCTCTTTAAAATTTTTACTTTAGTGATGTTTGCAATCTTTTTTTATTTTTTTTATTTTGGCTACATCTTTAATTAACTGCTGTGGTTTTGACGGTTTATTTACGACAGTTTTATGCATAAAAATTATCTGAAGGATAAAGAACAAAGGGTTTTATTACTTACTAGCTGTTACCCGCGACTTCGTCCGCGTGGAATAGTATCTTTGGGTAGCATTTTTATTATTTAATAAGAATCATTAGTAGGTATAGTAGATATCAGCGGCGGCGATGCAGAGAATTCGTTAAAAGGAACTATAACTTCAAAAGCCAAAATATTTTTTAACTTGATACACCCAAAATTTTTAAATATCATGTTCCTAGAATAGTTTGGCTTCGTAGTTCCCGTGCCGAATCCGTTCCGTTCCGCTCGAATTTCGAGAATTCCGTTTGTAGAAAATCTCTGCACATCCTAAGAGACCTACGTACCAAGTTTCATGATTTATTCTTCAAAAATGAAGAACACCCATAAAAACATTCAACCCCTATTTCACCCCCATATTGGTAAAAATTTCAAAATGCTAGAACAAACGATTTTTTGTTTATTATTTAGTGCCTAAATACAAAATGTTATATTTTTATTTTCAAAAATTTCGAACTTCATACAAACTTGAGGGGTTGAAACCCCTATTTCATCTCTCACAGGACGAAATTTCAAAAACGCTAGAACAAATGTTTATTTATTTCCTATCAAGTGCTTAAATATTAAGTTTCATGGTTTTATCTTTTAAAATTAAGAAATCCCATACAACTTTTCACTCCCTCCCCTTTTTAACCCTTTACAACCCCCTTTTCGAAATAAAAAGTAGCCTATGTTCTTTCTCAGGGTCTAGACCATCTGTATGCCAAATTTCATTCAAATCCGTTCAGTAGTTTTGGCGTGAAAGAGTAACAGACAGACAGACAGACAGACAGAGTTACTTTCGCATTTATAATATTAGTAAGGATTTTTCATACCACAAGAACACCTGTAGTAGCTATATTACTTAAAACGGTTTCACGCTCTTCTGGGAAATATAATGCTGATTTTTTTAAGAACAAACACAGAGAGAGAGAGCTTATGTTACAAACCATAATTTATGTATACCGACGTAAAAACATCGCAGACTTTATTAATAAAATTTGTAAACATATTTCTATTCTTTGTCACAGAGCAATTAGAGCTACAAAACAATTTAAAATGAAAATACGACGAAAATGAGAGCTTCAAATTACTACAAAAACACGCTCAATTGTCTAGTATGTAATGAGAAGCGTGTCTGTGCAAAGCGAGCGTGTTTTGAGTTAAAACACGTCTAAACTGCAGAGTCCGCTCTATTAAAAGGCGCTCCGTGTCGGCCAAACAAATCTATTTCTAGTGGACAGTCCGAGCAAAATTAGGCAATCACACCTGCGTACTTCATTAGAATCCATAATGCCTTTCAATCTCAATAAAAGTGCTATTATTAGTTTTGGAACTTGCAATTTTAACGACTTTGTCTTTATAGAGGTGACCAATTTCAAATGGCGTAGCTTTTCGAACACCATTATTCACTTATCGAATTGTACGCGACATTTAAATGAAAGCTAAAACAATGAGCTAATTGTGTTGATAGTAAATATTATTTTCAGATCTAGTTTCAAATTCAAGTAATTGGGAATGGACAGGAGCCGGTATTTTCGTACTGGAAATAAAATCAGAGACGTCGTATATCCGTAGTTGTTATGAATTCAAATTATTAAATGAGAACAATCTGTCTTCATATTTAAAAAAAATATCTTAGAAGGTTTAAAAATGGTTGTGCATATGGCTGCTTCTTATATTTAAAGTTATAAATTTATCCTCAAGTTAGTGGTAACATACTTTACCTAAATACCCTTATTTCTGAAAGTATGGCTATATTTCACCTTAAATAGTGTACCTTTTACTTATAAGCGAGATTTAGCATTTTAATTAATAACGTACAGTTTCAGCATACGATTTGATACTAAAAGTCTATCACAGTTTAAAAGAATATTGAAAATATAGTAAATCGGGGTGAATTGACACGCAGTCCGGTGGTGGCCGTGCATATACACTGCGATACGCAGTGAAATAGAATCAGTAAAATAAATCCTTTCCATTCGCAACCAACCAACCCTTTTTTTTTTTTTTTTTTACTTCGGTAACAAAATGCATTTACGCACTGCCTTCCGGCCAATGGGGGACCGAAAGGGGGTGTGGGACTCACCACCGGCAGACACGACCGCCAAGTAATACCCACTAAAAATCTTCCGACGACGCCCGCCGCTTGTTGAGAAAGAGGCGAGGGCCAGTACCTGGGTTGCAGCTTCTGACACCCCGCCTGCGGCCAACGTCCCCCGGATCAAAACCGGGAGGACCTCCTCAGAGAGGACCGCAGTGGACGCGCCCCTCCTACCTCCCCTTGCGACCATAGCGTGTGTGGCCGACTTCCCGGAGGGTCCATGGTTAGACAGCAGGGGCCCCCTGCCCCCACTGCCTAGACCCTCCTGGCGCTGCTGAGCGGGCCCTCCTGGCCCGCCCACTGCGCCCTCCACAGGTCCCTCTTAGTTTCCCCCCCGGTAGTCAGTACTAAGGGCACCCAGAGTCGTCGGTCTCTGGGGGTTGCCTTTTCCCTAGCGCCTCCTGCGCCCTACCGGGAGGTACTCAGCCCCCCCACCACGACAAGGTGAAGACCAGTCGGGGGGGAACCAACCAACCCTAAACTAAACCAGTTATATCAAATTATAGCTCTCGGTTATCGTTCGGTTTTAAAAGTAGATTTTTTTTTAAACAATTAATAATGTTAGCTTAATCCTGCCGAATTTAGCAAAAAATCTATACAATCATTTTTAAATTTAGACTTCTTATGACTGGTTTTAAAGTGTTTACGTATCTTAAATACCTTATCTATATATCTAAATCATAGTACAAGCTTAGGGCTAGATTACTCAGTATGACATGGTCAATAAAATGTATCTACCTTTTTTATACATATAAACCTTGTCTTTATATCCCTACCGTACGACAATACACTGTATTCGATGGATACAATGCAAGTTGCACAGTACGCCGAATGCACTCGGAGCATCTTGCTGACCACCGCGCGGCGTGCATAGCCAACTAGCCAGGAGCCAGTCTGCCAGAATAAATGTTACAACCAATCTTGCGACTAAACTGTGCTCTCACAACTAGAATTTTGTATGAAAAGATTTTATTTCAAGTCAAGTGAATTTAGTAAGTTTCCTGCAATTCTATATGCAAGTTTGTACTTTTCAAGTAAGACTTCTGATAAGGTAGCTTACAAGTTTTCATGTATTATTTTATTATATTGTCTAGTCAGTATATACATATATATATAGTACGCCTAATGCCCTCTAAGCATCTTGCTGACCAATAATAGGCGAGCATAGCCAACTAGCCAGAAGCCAGTCTGCCAGAATAAATGTTACAACTGATCTGTGTTAAACTATGTTCTCACAACAAGTATAAAAGATTTTAGCTCAAAGTTCAAATATTCTGTTTAAGTTTTGACTTCTAATTATTGGTTTCGTATTATAGATAGGACTTAAGATAATTTACACTAATTTGGGTTTTTTATATGCAAGCACACATTTTGTGCAAATATTTTCCTTCTATTTTTGTGCAAATATATTTATTTATTTGATACATTGAAGTAATTTTATAATGCAATGATATAAAATTTATTTAAGTTAATTAATTATATTCACGATTTAACTTTTTGATTTGCCGCTTTTGTCTTTGTCTTATTTGTGACAAGACTAAACGTGTACGGATATTATTAACTCAAGTCTACTTTTATAATTAGATCTATAGAATTTTACGCGTTTAGAAGCATTATATAGGTACACAAAGTGCAGATCGGCATAAGTAGACTATTGTGAAGGGCCACTAACTTGGCTTATTGTCCAAACGTACTTAAAGTACTACTAAATCAGCTGATAACCCCACAAGGGCTGACCTTAGTGAAAATTGCTTATACTTGATGATCATGTCTTGCTACGATAATAAAAAATACTGTCCGTCACACGTTATTTCATACAAATCATTTCGTCTTCGAAACATTATGCAACCTAATGCCAAAGCCAGATTAATTGATTTTATTGCTTTAACCATGGTTTTAATAGCTAACTACCAAATCCATAACACCCTACGAGTTGGTGCCTTGGTAAACATAAGAAACAAAGCCAACAATTTAATTTATATAATATGGCAGACGAATTTGCTCCCAGCGCAAATCAAACCCGAAAACATCCAGCGCTAAACGCTGTTCAGTAAAATTTTTACAGAACCTAACCGTAACTTCGTGAACATCCCAAAGCGCTTAACTAAGCGCTAAGCGCTAACAGCTGGAGATGTGTGGAGCAGCTATTAAACTCCAACAATGGCCCCATTCGCACTGTCGGTCGATTTGTGCCCCTAAGCCCCCGAACATTTTAGGCCGATGCATATTTTATCTGAATGAATAGTGCATTTGCTTGTGGGTTGTATTGATTTACTGCCTCTTGCTGGTGATTTCATTTGCATAGAATGGAAAATGTTTCGGTCTTTTCGTAATAGGTATTGAATTTATGTCTAGAAAATTAGAAAAAATAAAAACTCCTTACTTTAGATTATAAAACATTTCAAATTGTTAAATTTATTCATTCTGTTACCTCTGTGAATTTAGATAACACAAACATAGGGGTGTTTCGATTCGATATTATAATACGAATGAAATTAAAAAGAATGCATGAAACCTTCCAAATTTGTTTGTATATCTTAAAGTGTCATATATCACGTCCCACCATGGATACAGAACCTAAACTGTGTTAGGATATCTTATACATTGCTTTGTTGATGAATATTTATTAATATTCTTTGGATTCATTTAGCCGTATTAGGTATACAGATTCGACAGCTAAATGCATCAATATTTATCCTGTGTGAGAATTGAATCTCTACCGATTTACTTACTGTTATCATATCAAGTTTTTGTTTATATAGACATTGTCTTACTTCAAAAATGTATTAGCTAAGGGTAAAACTGGGTGCTTTTTATTAAAGGTAAGAGAATACTTTTGACGCGTTTATCATGTACCCTAAAGGGATCGTAAAGAGAGGCATTATTTTTACGACTTAAGACTTTCTGAGAAGACAAGCAAACTTTATTAGATATTATACTTTGTGGGGACTTATTTATGTCTCACTTCTGTTTCCCTTTTAGCTCTCTATTATAATAAACTAACGGCCGCCCGCGACTTCGACCACGGGACAAACTCTGAATGCCATATAAGAGCCTATAATTCAAGATTTATGCTTATAGTACTGAGAATGACAAAACTTTTACATAACATTACTTCCCCCATTTCAACTCTTTGCAACACTATTTTGCTAATAAAAAGCTATTCCTATGTGCTTTCTTAGGCTCTAGACTATCTTGTGTACCAGAATTTCATTTAAATTGATTCACCACTCTTTGCGTGAAAGCGAGACACTTTATCACTATCACATTTATAATACTATGGATTAAAGACGGTAAAAATTACTCCGGCAAGAAAAAATGGGCAGCGTAAAACGATTTAGTGAAGTTATTTTGTATGTTGTGACTCGACAGAAGGACCTGAATACGAAGCATGCATGTGTCATGAGACAAGCAGAAAATGAATATCAAAAAGTGATAGCAATTCATGTCACGATACCGTTTGTACAAAAGCCGTTTAAGCCAATGGTTAGAAGGGAAATACCAGTTATTTAATTATTTACTTACTTCAGTGCCTTTTCAAACCGGAAAACAGTCTAAATTAAGAGCCTCTACAAATAAGGGTAAATATAAATAAATACTATCATCAAATCTCATAATTATAAATGAATCACTAAACCATAACATTGCTACGTACTATTAATTGTCTTCTCTACAGTTCATCTGAGAAATCATCATCATAGCTCATTGACATCAGACTACTGAGCACAGACCTCCTTTCACAAACGAAAGGTGAGGAGTCGGGACACATCATCAAGTAGACAAAATGCTAATTAATAGCGTGGGCAGGTGAGTACTAGTGAATAGCGTCCTGTTGTTTAAATTTACTTAACCCTCTGTACCATCGCTAAGATTTCCTAGTATTTCGAAAATGAGGTTTTATACTTAATCATAGTGCAATTATTTTAAGTGCTTCACAAATGTCATCATGACAAGAATTTGTTAGAAAGAAAACCTACGCAAAATGTAAATGTTTTCTCAAAAAATTCATAGTTATAACAAATTTACAGTTTTTCTATAATCTATAAAATCCTATGCCGTAATAACATCATGTTAGTCCACAAAGAAATGGAAGATGGATCAACGCAAAGATATATATGTTACGGAACTGCATTTCTCTTACTATTGTACGTTGTGAGGTTTATTAAGTACGCGTCGAGCAGAGGACATCATATTGAAGAGAGGAGACCGCGCGCGCCTTCTCCTACGAATATTCCAAGAGTTGAATTTGAGGTTAGCGAACCACATGAAGAAAGAAGGGGCAGGCGAAGACGAAAACGACATCATAAGTGCTCAGCTGAACAGTGGATTCCTCGGATCGATGCAGACATAATCCACAAATACGATGAGTCGCAATATTCCTGAACAAAAACCCAGTCTACATCACTGGGTACGTATTGAATGTCCCTCAAAAAGTTTTGTATCGTCTCGAGCCAAGCAAAGTTATTGTTTTGTAATATGAACTTTAGTCTAAACAATTAAAACTTTTGCAAAGAGTCATCGTGTTTTGTATAACTTTCCGCGAGATACTCCCTGTATTCCGAGATTTGTTTTTCGGTGAAATTTAATGAGTATTGGTGTTTTTTTAAGAATCTTTTTTTTTTAGAAACCTTATTGTTGTTTACTAACTATAGAAATTATTTTTTTCTTTTTTTCTGTTTTTTTTTGTGACATCGAATATCTATATAGTACTCCTATCTATAGTGCCGTGCCAATAGACACATTCTTCAATTTCCACTGTACTGTAAAAAAAGAAATTGCTATAAGAATTGTAATGTATCAACAAGTAAAGGTTATTCATATTGAACCAAATTGAAAGCACATACTAGTACTTTCAAAATAAAAGAAAACCAAAACCTATCTATAAAAAAGCGTTTAATTATTTAGTTCCTAGATACCAAACATAAAAAAGAACTCATTTTAAGACTAGCGATGATTTGTATCAAATCTTGCATTAGATTAATTTCTACACAAATGCACCCGTATATCAGCGACTCGGGATGTTTGGAGGCGACTGGTGGAGTTAGCCACGGCCTACGAACAAATACAAATTGTTCGTAGGCCACGTCTAAACAGAGACCACGACCGCTCAGCCAAGAGGGATACAAACAAGAATAACACTGAGTTTCATTTCAATTTTATAAACTGGGGACTTTCTGGTATATGGTATACACAGTATACATACCACAATTTGGCTCTCTGATTGTTTCTGCTAAACACTGAAACGACTAAACCGATTTTGAGGGGACTTGCACTGATAGATAGATAGATGATGTTATAGTACTTAGGCTACTTTTCAAACCTAAAAAAAAGAAAGTACTGCTTGTAAATTAAGTTATGTGATAGACCATCGTATCCATGAAGATTGTGCGAACAGTAGCCAAGTGTCAGTAGTAAATAGTGAATTTAGTTTCTTGCATTATTATTGCCAACTAATATTCTATGAATCCAAGAAAATAGATCAAAATGTCATATAGCTTTTGCGCAATCATCAAGTTAATGGTTTCTTATTGCTATTAACTCTGCATATATTGGTGCTTACGGACTTAAATAAACTTGAACCTAAAACATTTACTGCTACAGACATGAAACACGACACTACATAAATAGGATGGGTAATCCATTATAACTAAGTATATCCATTACGGCTGTACCTAATAATATTATGAATATTAAACTATGAATGTTACATACTTTAGTAAATATAGACTTATAATATGAAGAAAATACTAAGGTCATCTCGCGTGTGGGAATCAACGATATAACGGAAAGCCCTAATAAGGAGCCCTTTTTTTTTTTTTTTTACGTCGGTAACAAAATGCGTTTACGCACTACCTTCCGGCCAAAGGGGGACCGAAAGGGGGTGTGGGACTCACCACCGGCAGACGCGACTGCCAGCAGTAATACCCACTAAAAATCTTCCGACGACGCCCGCCGCTTGTTGAGAAAAAGGCGGGGGCCAGTACCTGGGTTGCAGCTTCTGACACCCCGCCTGCGGCCAACGTCCCCCGGACCAAAACCGGGAGGACCTCCTCAGAGAGGCGCAGTGGACGCGCCCCTCCTGCCTCCTTGTGCGACCATAGCCTGTGTGGCTGACTTCTCGGAGGGTCTGTCGTTAGACAGCAAGGGCCCCCTGCCCCCACTGCCTAAGACCCTCCTGGCGCTGCTTGACGGGCCCTCCTGGCCCGCCCGCTGCGCCCTCCACAGGTCCCTCTTAGTTTCTCCCCCGGTAGTCAGTACTAAGGGCACCCAGAGTCGTCGGTCTCTGGGTGTTACCTTTTCCCTGGCGCCTCCTGCGCCCTACCGGGAGGTACTCAGCCCCCCCACCACGACAAGGTGGAGACCAGTCGGGGAGGAAGATCTAAGGAGCCCAAGCCAACCTCAATCAACGGACGAGGCTCTGGCGAACGAAACAGTGCCCGATAAGCGCCAATAGGCTCGCCACCTATAACGTGGGACCAACTATATAATTGGCGAAGTGTGGGCGTGTAATGAACCTCTGCCTACCCCTTCGGGGAAACAGGCGTGATTGTATGTAAAGGAAAGCATCTCAACTGAAATCTACGCCTAAATACTTGCAATAATGGTTATAAGTTGGACTTTTATTTTCCAAGCTCTCTGTTTTAAAAACTTCAAAAATGAAATAAAAATGAGGTAAGGTTTCCAATTTATCAAATATTTCTTCAGTGTCATTATCTTTATTGCCTCAAATTGTGCGGTTTCTTGAGCACCAAAGCCCAAATAGTTACATTTACCTGAGATGCAATGATCTTCAGTGAAGTCACGGCTCCACATTTATTATAATTGTTTGGTTCAACTTGTAAGGCGCGAGTCGTGTATCTGTGTTGCAATATGTAAATAATTTGTAAAATTGTGTACTACAGATACTGGTAACAAAAAATTGCTTCGCCTATTAAGCTATAAAGTTTTCTTAATTCAAATTGGTAACTATGCAGTTACGTCACATTAACATTTAGGTCATAGTTCAAAACTGATATAGTTACGTAGATATAAATATCTGCAGATTTGTATGTTTCTCCCCGATTATTTTCCACGACGATCGATTTAGGCCAGCGGTCCACCAAGGTCCCTTGTTTGTTTGTTTTACGTTGGTAGTAATATGCACTTACGCACTGCCTTCCGGCCAAAGGGGGACCGAAAGGGAGTGTGGGGCTCATCACCGGCAGACACGACTGCCAGCAGTGATGCCTACTAAAAATATTCCGTCGACGCACGCCGCTTGTTGAAAAAGAGGCGGGGGCCAGTACCTGGGTTGCAGAGTCTGACACTCCGCCTGCGGCCAACGTTCCTCGGATCAAAACAGGAAGGAATTCCTCAGAGAGGCTCAGTGGACGCGCCCCTCCTACCTCCCTGTGCGACCATAACGTGTGTGGCCGACTTCTTGGAGGGTCTATGGTAAGACAGCAGAGGCACCTGCTGCCCAAGACCCTTCTGGGGTTGCTTGACGGGCCCTCCTGGCCCGCCCGCTGCGCCCTCCATAGGTACCTCTTAGTTCCCCCCCCCCCCCCCCCCCCGGTAGTTAGTACTAAGGGCACCCAGAGTCGCCAATCTCTGGGTGTAACCTTTTCTCGTTTTCCGGAAGGTACTCAGCCCCCCCAACACGCCAAGGTAGAGACCTGTTGGGGAGGTGGGGGGGGTCCACCAAGGTTCCGCCTATCTTGACATGCAATAAATGATGAATGATACTTTCATCATGAGTCGGTCGAGTGGGATCTTTCGTATTTGCGTAGATAAATATTAGGCAGGTCTACGTTCAGCAGCGGACTGTTGGGGCTTAGATGTCTTTGATATATTATCGGCACTTTTTTAATAATGAGATTCTTTTAATGTGTGATTTGCAATAATTATGTAAGGCAAGCTTCCAAATGCGGTTTCGACCTTGTTTTCTTTTTTGTGGCGAATGAAGTCCCTAGTATTCGTCAGCTTTATAAAAGTAATGGCTATGTTATGTGCTATGTTCCTATATCCCAGAACAAAATATTGTTTTAGCAATAATTTAAACATTTTGCTTATGAAATTTACTTTTGTTTCCATATTATCTAACGTACTATTTTATCAAGAATAATGCTTTTGGTTTCAAATTTTTATAGCAAAACAGTTTTCCCTTCCATTTTACTATCTTACATGTAGAGAAATATATCTTAGTGCTAGCAAACTTTCTAACAGGCACATTCGTGTAAAGTTTTAAGTTTCTAGATCGAATAAAACATTGCTCCCTATGGGTATTTTGTACTGTTCGTAAAATAAAACTTGACGAAGTTTTTGCCCGATTTTGCGCTTCTTCTCGCAGTGAGTGGGCCCGTTAGTATTAGGTTGACCATCCTCATCATCATGTGAGCCATCCTTACAAAGTGCAGTGCTGATCATTGGGACATTAGGTTAAATTCTATTGGGAGTATTTGCCTGTAATTACTACGCTGGCCAGGCGGGTTAGTGATCGCAGTTCTAGCCAGAAAGCAGGATGATGCTGCTGCCCATCCCGTCGAATTTCTCTTCGTCGATTCTTACGACTCCTTGTGAGGTGAGAGGGGATGCCGGCCTAGAATAGAGCCACCCTTCACACGGCACTCATTGCCATCACAACAGCTTTGTTAAGCTTAGTTTTAGTATATAGTAATTATAATAACTTGTGACTAATGGGTCAAAATAAGGGAAAATTTTTTTTTTATGAATAGTTAATAGTAACGTATATCAAAGCTTTCAAGAATTAACTCTCCGCCATTTTACATTGGATGATGTTATAAAAATTCAACTTAAGTAATTATCATTATTATAGAAATAATAGATTAATCAGTCGGTAAGTCATCTGTGCCTTTGGCATAAATATGGCAAGCAATATATAACAACACTTAAAAAGGAAAAAGCTTCACGCATGACGTGTGGTATCTTCACGAAGTTCGTAAAAAAATAAATTGTACGTAATTCTTCACATGGTATAAATAATGAGCTTATCGCTAGCGATTTAGAACAGCATAAACCATGCGAAGAATTCTCGGATTTCAGGCTGATGAATGGGAAGCCATTTCAGTCGACTGCGAAAGTTCGAGGCGGGATCATATTGTGAAAATCAAAGATAAATCTTAGGGATTGTTGAGCTATTGAGCTTATTAACACGATCAGAACCTTTTTAGAGGAATTTGTGCGTTGACATGCCTCTAAAACAGCTTTATTTTATGACAACAATTTTTTTTCGTTTATGATTTCTTTCTTAGCATTTTGGAACAATTACATCAGTTATTTAGTTCCAAATGAAGTATCTTTAAGAACTTGTGATGTGGATACTAAATAATGCATAAACATACATAAATAGTCTTTTTTATTTTGAAAATACTTAAAATACATATTTGTAATCATGCTCGTATAACTTAAAAAAGAGTTATTTTCTTCTTTTATTTTAAATCTTCTGACTGCAGAATATAGGTTTTTGTAGACTTGTCAAATTGTTATACTACTAAGTACATTTTCTTGAAAAAACTAACCTTGACGGTTTTCTTGCCTGTTCTTTTACGATCAAGCTCGCGCTCGCAGTGATGGGCGCGCTAGTTTAAAGTTTGACCTTCATAAGAGCACGTTTGAGCCAAACTTGAATAAATTTTGACTTTGAATTCTAAAGCCGGAACTAAGCTTAATATGTAGACCCTTATATTGTAATATATACATAATATCACGCCTGTTTCCCTGAAGGGGTAGGCAGAGGCATACTATACGCCCCCACTTCGCCATTTATATTGTTGGTCCCACGTAATAGGTGGCCAGCCTATTGCCGCTTTCCGGGCACTTTTATGTTCGCCAGAGCCTCGTCTGTTAATCGGCAGGTGCACCACTTGCTGGTGAGGTTGGCATGGACTCCTCAAATCTTTGTAGGATCCCTATGCACCTATGTATATTATAATAACTGAGATTAATTGTTCAACGTGCCCTACGAATCACGGTAGTGCAGGAATACAATGCTTCGCAAATTTTGACCCATCTAAGGACTGACATCTACAAGACGTAGTATCTCCGATGTGATGATATGGCCTAATCAGATGATGTATACGAGTACAATAGAACTTTCTTAATCTTTTGGAAGCATACCAGCAGCCTTATGAAGACCTCCCTTCACCAATACGCACTTTGTCTACGTGATCCTAAAACTTATGGTAAAAGGAGACTCGAACCCAGTCCTGGAGTAATGATAGGTTGAAACTGCGTAGGTTTTTGTTCGCCGATAGCACAGTGTAATATTTGAAATTCAGATATATCTTCTTAGAACAGTAGGTAGACCCTGGTCTCTTAGCTTAAGTCTAGGGCAACCGGGATAGTGCTAGGATATGATGAGTTGGAGAAAATGAGAAAGATATATATTCAAAACAAATTGTAAATCTTTCAAATGATTACTTGCTTTTAAAATAATAAATACGTGTTCGTTAAGTAGATTATTTTTTCCCTAAGATCATATGATAAAAATCCACAGTTGTACTGCCCTCAGAAAATTGGTTTGAACTTCCAAATGGCTGACGTGTATACGGACTCCTTAGTTGAAATTATATACCTTTGAAGTCAGGTATTATTTATTCAGTAGGCTAGGATTTGCGATGACGGACAGATTTTCAGCTAGGCAAAATATTATCATGTGTGTTTAGACAGTTGAGTGATATGCGTTTACTAAGGAAAACGTTTCCTTTATAGATGATTTACAATTCAAAGATATATTATTATGTTTTAAATAAAATTCATGCTCTTTTTGAAAATCCGTTAATTCTGAAAAATAATAATAAGCCGTGGCAGTAGTTTTTTCATGAAAAATGTAAAAAAGTAATTCATATGGATGTTTATTTCTTGAGATATTACAGTTAGAACTATTCGCCTCCCAGGTGGCAAAATTGATATTTTTATGATGTATTATTGGGCCTCTGCCTACCCCTTCGGGGGAACAGGCGTGATATTGTGTATGTATTTTTATTCTCGTAAAAGCGTAGAGGCCGAGTTAAGTTACCATCACACAATCAACGAGTGTTGCATAATATGAAGGTGATTTTAATTAGTAACATGTACGGCTTAGAGCCACGCTGTTGCACCGAGACGTTTCAAATTACCCACAAAGTAAGAATTTAACTTCATAAATCTCTAGCACTTCGTTGGCACAGTGAAACTACAGGCTAAAAAAATCAAATTAATTACTTGTGTTTTAATTTATTGCTGCTGGTAGAGGTGCTGTGTGGTTAAAGCATCTCCAAAGAATTCTACTGACCCATGTGTATCCTGAGAGTGTCGTAGAAAGCGCCTGAAGAATAGGATCTTGTATAGTGCGTATGTGGGCGAAGGGCTAGGTACCCTTCATTTAACCATTTCATTGTAGTCGGGTTCTGTCCACTTCCAAAGCAATTTAAGGTCGTGAGATTGAAATTTTGTATGTATCAATCAAACAGCCAATCGCCGTCCACTGCTGAACGTAGGCCTCCCCCCAAAGAGCGCCAACCATCCTGATCCTGTGCAGACCTCCGCTACCAGTATTTATGTATGTTTTCCCATTATTTGGTATCCATAACACAAGTTCTTAATGATACTTATCTTTGAACTAAATGATTAGTGCAATTATTAGAAAATATTTCTATATTTATTTTTTGAAGCCAATATAATTTCTGTTAGCAATAACTGGTTTATTGCTAACAGAAATTATTTTGGCAACAAATATAATCACATAGTCAGCACGTTTACTATTATTGCAATATGGTAAAATTTATTTCACAATATGATATACAGTAGGGTGTATGGGAATCAAACCAGTACCTAAAAACCCCAAGGCATCCTCACCTGCAAATGGTGCACCTGCTGATCAACGGACGATGCTCTAGCGGGCATAAAAATTCCCGATAAGCGGCGGCTTAAGTGATTTTACAAAAAAAAATCAAATCAAATATGAAGTAAAAATTTTAATATTTTACACGGTTGTCGTGTTAAATTCTTATCTCGACATAACTATAAAGTTAATTAATTAATAAACTCATATTAGACACTGGTTCTAAAAACAACGTTTTATACTGAAGGCAATCACCAACTATGGCCAGTACAAGAAAACGCTAGTGTTAATTGCGGCGTACTATTTTGCGGAATGTTACTTGGGTTAATTAACCTCTAACTTGGAAAGGAAACGAAAGCATGCGGCTAAGTATTTTACGTCAACTGCGGTGTAAGTTAAGCAAGGCATAAGGTATGATTCACTTGAGAATTGTTTCGGGAATAAAACTTTTTCTCGTCTATAACTTTCCAAGCCAAAGCCAAGCCAAGTAAAGCGGCGACGCACTGGTGATATAAGAAAGTATTTTCTTTTGAATAAAAACTTATTAATACACAATTATCAAAAGAAATATAAAAGAGACATAAATTATAAAATTAAAATTATTATATTTAAGTAAAAAGGCGGAAAAGTGAAAAGTCATGCAGCTTAGTTTGACTTTCTAAAATTTGTGATATTTCAAACATTAATGTGCAATAACGGTAGATTATTAACTGTTAAGTGTTTGTGAAAAAACATGAGTGTTTGTAATAAAATAATGAAACATCAATTTTCAAATTCTCTTAAGAAGTCCATAATGTGAGATCTCAATATACCCTCACATTTTTACTGAGAACTCAAAGGGTTTGGAGGGATTCATGATCTTTATCACCACTCATTCTCATTTCCTATAAATTAAGTGTTATTGTTATTATCTTTTACTTGACACTGGGTAAATGTGGTAAAAGCAAGCAGCCATTATGTAAAAGAAAAATGAAGGCGAGTTTTTGGCGCCAACGCAGAAAAAAACATTGCAATAGTGTTTTATTTGCCATAACTATTGTACACTCGAGTTTTTATGTGTAAATATAGTAAAATTTTAGACATAACTTCTTCGGCAACGTTATACATAGTGTAGGAAAGTGGCATAATACAATGAATAATAATTGTGATTATGCCGAGTTGAATCCAAAACTCAATTCACGTCTCTAGTAAAGTCTCTACTACTTTACTGGGGCTTGACCACGGTCAAGACTCGACATAATAATGATGGACTTTACTTGAATTTGTCTGTAAGTAAGTGACAAAAACGCTGCATTTGTTATTTATTTAATAATGGCTTCGTGCGTTTAGCACATTTAGCCAGGGTCAAGTAAAAGATATATTAATAATATATAAATTATAGTAAATGAGAGTGAGTGGTGATAAAGATGATAATTGGTAAAGGAGATGCCCTCCCCCTAAATCCCTTGAGTCCTCGGTAAAGATGTGGGACTATTCTGATATCTAACATGGAGAGATTTTAAAAGTGATTTTGCACTATTTTGTTTCATTTACCAACACTCATGTATGTTCACAAACACTTAACGGTTAATAATCCACCGTTATTACACATTAATGTTAGAAATATCACAAATTTTAGAAAATAAAACAAAACTGCAGACATGACGCTTCACTTTCCCGCCAAGAAGTCCAACGCTGCATTTATGCAAGTAACTTAGTTTATTTAATTACTTGACACTGGCAAATACTTTAAAAGAGTGAGCCCATATCCAAGAAAAAAATCAGTAATAAGGCTCTATGTGTATTTATTAAATTTATTTTTATTGAATTAATGACGGGGAAATCAACTGTATTTTTGCACTCAGAAAGAACTACCTTTATTTTCAATACAGTAACATACTACTATAACAAATAGATATTGAACAAAATATTTTTAAATTAACTAAATTGAATTTATAATTTTTAATTGTTAATTTCTTTTTTGTGTGTGGGTATATTTTCCCTGAATAAAGAACTTATTATTATCGTAACTAGTATTGGTTTAAAAAAACCTATGAAGTACAATTTTATTCCTCCCTCACAATGGTTAAAAAGAATGATAATAAGTAAGTAGTTTGTTGTTTCCGCTATGTTAATTTATTTTATTTGTGCACCCTGTGGAGAAGACTAATGGCTAAAGTTCATTGCCCCCAGAGTCCCTTTACTCTCAGATCACGTCCGCTCAAGATTTTGTTGTTGCTACTCATTTTAATATTCCGCCCTGCCACATTCCAAATCATTTGCAGTCATATCAAAAACTTTTAGAAAATTCCAGAAGTAATAAGTGATTCGCGGCTTTTGTTTTTTGTCTGTAAAATAAAACGAAATTGGGGTAAAGTTATTCTCATATTTAATTGAGGTTTTATATTTTAAATTATTCCTTTTTATTACAAATACTTTTATTTTAGTAATTTAAATTTTTTTATATCCTTTTTGTCCATAAACGTTTGGTAGTCCAAAAAGTTCGTAAATGGATTTAGGCGCCAACGCGGGAATAGACACATCGAGACAGACCTGCATTTTCTAAAACTAATTAATTTTTGAGTTTTTAGGTGTAAAGATGGTGGATTTTTCAATATACCATCTTCGATAACGTACGAAAATAGAGGAAAGTGTCATTTTATCGTGAATAGTGATTTTCCTTGAGATTCTACAACCTCTTGTAAAAGGAAAATCTTGACTCACTATAACATAACATGAACTTGGCTACATGACGAAACGCTGCAGTAATGATTTCATTCGCAAATAACTTGATTTATCAAATCACTTTACTCAGGCAAATATTCTAGTTGAACAGACCACATAAATGAAAAAATGGAATTCCAATTACAAACAATGCATGAAGACCGGTATTGCAGTTGTACTTTGAGCTTGTGCAATCAGCGTCACGTCAACATACAAAGCGGTATAAAGATCGAGATATATCTCTATTCTTAAGAGCGTTAAGGGCGTCTTTCGATGTAAATGGCGCTTTGAGTACTAATTGAACGCTAACTGTATATATGTACCAACGTCTCGAGATAACGTTTAACGCCAGGTCAAATGCAAGACGTGCGGTGGGCCCACCGCAACCGCAGGAACGTTGCCTGCGACGCTTGGCCGATTCCAAGGGTTCACTAAGGGTTACATACAAACAAAATAGATATGATAAATATTTGAATGTTAAGTTACAAGTTGTTGTTGTCAAAATCTACCAAATGACTTAAAAGAATGTACAAATACAATTAAAACTGTAAATGAGTAAAGGGTTGTAAAGAGGTATAATAATCATTATTATTACCTTATTATACAATAATTTTGTATCTCATTATAAGTGAACTTATTGTTTTTATAAGAATAAATGTCTTTAAACCTAAACTTGTGGTGGAGTAATATGATAGATGATATTTATACATGAACTGAATTTGGATAAACTTTTCTACGAATCTATGAAGTGATCATGATGACCGATGATATGGTTAAAGCGGTGGAAATGCGGTGTTATCATCATCATATCAGCCTTATAAAGTCCACTGCTGAACATTAACTTTCTCAATAGATTACATTCTATTGGGATATTTGCTCATAAGCACCACACTGGGCAGGCGGTGACTGCACAGCTGCCCACTATCCGGTAGTGTTTCTCTCCGTAGACCCTCAAGTCTTCCCAATGATGAGAGGGGGTACGCTGGCCGCAGGAATGCGGTGTATATGTGGCTAATCAAGTTCGAACGACGTGAAAGGCAGTTGGGAAGACCTATATTCAGCAGTAGTAGTTTTCTTCGCACTTACATGATAATTATGATTGCATATCAATGAGCAAAATAAAAGGAATTTTTCGTCAGTTTACTTATTCCAAACATTATTATTACATGTCGACTTACATAGCAGTGCATTTATAAGAAAAGAAAGGTGCTGGTCAGAATTACCTTGTCCTAGTAGGACTTAGTCTATCATATATCTCATATTAAATTGTTTGTAGCATACTAAATACGCCGTGTTGCGCCGGCCTAGAATAGCGTCACCCCCTCTCATCTCATGGGGAGTCGTAAGAGTCGACGAAGAGAAATAGGACCGGATGATGGGCAGCAGCGCCATCCTGCGTACTGGCTGGAACTGCGATCACCAACCCGCCTGCCCAGCGTGGTGATTACGGGCAAATACCCCTAATAGAATGGCACATACACACAAACGGCCCCCAGTCCCCGGCGGCCCCGCTATTCCAGATTACGGTAGCGGTCTTGGTAACGGCGGGGCAGGGGGTGCAAAGAATCACCGGCAGAGATCCGGCTACCATCCTAAACGACTTCTGCACCTGGCAACCTACAACACACGCACACTGAGGACTGATGAGAAGATTGACGAGCTGGAAGAGGAAATAGAGCAGTTGCACTGGGACATTATCGGGTTATCTGAAGTCCGAAGACAGGGGGAGGATACGGTAATCCTCAAGTCCGGCAACTTGCTCTACCACCGGGAGGGCGACCACCTGTCCCAAGGTGGTGTCGGTTTTATAGTCCGGAAGTCCATCCGTAACAACATCGTGTCTATAAAGAGTGTGTCGACTAGGGTAGCGTACCTAATACTCAGAATCACCAAACGGTATTCGCTGAAGGTAATTCAGGTCTACGCACCGACCTCGACACACCCTGATGAGGACGTAGAGTTATTGTATGACGACATTTCTGCCGCCATACATACTTCACCAACTCACTACACGGTTGTTATGGGGGATTTCAACGCAAGGCTAGGCCAGCGAAGTGGTGACGAGCAGAAAGTGGGGCAATTTGGAGTAGGGCGAAGGAACCAAAGGGGCCAGCGGCTAGCGGATTTCATGGAGAAGGAGGGACTTTTTATGATGAACTCCTTCTTCAAGAAACCTCCGCAGAGGAAATGGACCTGGATGAGCCCTGATGGTTTCACGAGGAATGAGATAGACTTTATCATGACCACTAAGCGGCAAATATTCAATGATGTCTCTGTAATCGCTAGGGTGAAAACCGGCAGCGATCACCGAATTGTAAGAGGCACATTGAATATAAATGTCAAGCTTGAAAGGTCCCGCCTGATGAAGTCTACGCTCCGACCCTCAGTCGCCCATATTCAAAACCCCGAGTACTTTCAGATCGAGCTTCAAAATCGCTTTGCAGGTCTAGAGGACTGCGTGTCCGTCGACGACTTAAGTAGCGGGCTAGTTGAGACTGTCCACGCGGTGGGGTCCAAATTTTACAAGACCAGACCCCGAAATAAAACCCAAAAAATATCGACTGAGACTCTTGATCTCATGGAAGCACGACGACATATGCGATTGCAGTCTTCAGCAGATGCATTCTCTTACCGGCGTATCAATAGACAGATCACGAAATCCTTGCGACTTGATATTCGCAGATTCAGTACTACGTGTATTGAAAATGCAATAGAGAGGAACAAGGGTTCGAAAGTGTTCGCACGAGATCTGTCTATTGGCCAGAGTCAGTTAACGTAGCTGAAGACCAACAAGGGCAATCTAGTCACGTCGAAACCTGAGATCATGAGGGAAATCGAAGGGTTTTATGGGCAGTTATATACTAGTACGCAGGATCCCGCTACTTGTTTGGCTAAAGATCCTAGAGCCAAACTAACCAGGCACTACACCGAAGACATCCCGGACGTCAGCCTATACGAGATTAGGATGGCCCTGAAACAGCTGAAGAACAACAAGGCACCGGGTGAAGACGGGATGACAGCAGAGCTTCTGAGAGCGGGTAGTACACCGGTACTAAAGGTACTTCAGAGGCTCTTTAACACCGTCATCCTCGAGGGACGTACGCCACAGGCGTGGGCCAGTGGCGTGGTTGTACTTTTCTTCAAAAAAGGTGACAAATCTCTTTTGAAGAATTATAGGCCAATCACGCTACTGAGCCACGTCTATAAGTTGTTTTCACGGGTTATCACGAACCGTCTCGGTCATAGGTTTGACGACTTCCAGCCTCCCGAACAAGCCGGTTTCCGAAAAGGCTTTTCAACCATGGACCACATACATACGCTGCGGCAGGTTATACAGAAGACCGAGGAGTATAACCAGCCACTTTGCTTAGCGTTTGTGGACTATGAAAAGGCCTTCGATTCGATCGAGACTTGGGCAGTGTTTCAGTCCCTGCAGCGATGCCGCATTGACCATCGGTATATTGAAGTGTTGAGAAGTTTATACAAAAACGCCACCATGTCCGTACGCGTACTAGACCAGCACACGAATCCTATCCTCCTGCGGAAGGGCGTGAGACAGGGAGATGTCATATCTCCGAAACTGTTCACTGCTGCCCTGGAGGATGTTTTCAAAATGCTGGACTGGGGAAACTACGGCATCAACATAAATGGCGAGTATATGTCTCACCTTCGATTTGCCGACGATATAGTGGTCATAGCGGAGTCACTTGTGGATCTGGGCACAATGCTCGAAGACCTCGACAGAGCTTCCCAAAGGGTAGGTCTCAAAATGAACATGGACAAGACGAAAATTATGTCGAATGTCCATGTTAAGCCTACCCCAATAATTATTGGAGGCTCGGCTCTCGAAGTTGTCGACGAATATGTATACCTGGGACAAAAAGTCCAAATGGGTAGGTCCAACTTCGAGAAAGAGGTCAATCGTCGAATCCAGCTCGGTTGGGCTGCGTTCGGGAAACTGCGCTATATCTTCTCGTCAAAAATACCTCAGTGTCTTAAGACAAAAGTCTTTAACCAGTGTGTGTTGCCAGTGATGACGTACGGTACTGAGACTTGGTGCCTGACTATGGGCCTCATTAGAAAGCTCAAAGTCGCTCAGCGTGCAATGGAGAGAGCTATGCTCGGAGTGTCCCTACGTGATCGATTCAGAAATGAGGAAATCCGTAGGAGGACTGGAGTGGCCGACATAGCGAGGCGAGTTTGCAGGCTGAAGTGGCAATGGGCGGGGCACATAGCTCGAAGAACCGACGACCGATGGGGCGTCAAGGTTCTGCAATGGCGACCGCGAACCGGTAAACGTAGTAGAGGACGGCCTCCCACGCGATGGACCGATGATCTGGTCAAGGCGGCGGGAAGCCGATGGATGCAGGCGACTCAGGATCGCTCAATGTGGAAATCTATTGGGGAGGCCTATGTTCAGCAGTGGACGTCAGATGGCTGAGATGATACTAAATACATAATTATTATCACGCTTTGTTCCCGTAAGAGTTCGTTAGCAGAGGTCACATGCTTCTACCTTTTACAATCCTGACCCACATTTTATTTTCCTATCACAGTCATTATTATATTCAAGCTTAATTTTTGTCTAAATCTAACTATCGTTCTATGATTTGAACCGTTTCAGGAAAATCATAACGCACATTTTTCCCTTGAAACTGGATATTTTTTTCTCGGAATTTCCAATTAAGTTTGCTTCACAAAGAAATACTTTATCTCGTCGAGAAACACAGCGTCTTAATTTACTTAAATTACATGAAGATATTTTTTTATTCAATTTTATATTAAGCTAGCGGTCGCCTGCGGCTCCGCCCGCGTGGATATCGGTTACCGCTGCAAAATGCCTACCCAGGAAAGACACGGTCAACAAAATGATTTCCAGGTCAAACACTCACATCGACGACGCACTCATTATCCGCAGGCTGCATAGATTGTATTTACGTGGATGTTAAAGTTGTTAATGATGAAAATATTTAAATGTAATTAATACTAAGTTTTCATTATACATTAAATTTAAAAGAAGGATACGGCGGTTTATGTTCACCCATTAACTTCATTAGTTTTACAAAAAAAAAATTAAATAAAATGTTTGTTTAATATTATTATAGTGTTGTGCTCTTCTGAAGCGCTCGTAGCTCCGCGATTCTCGGTGGTCGGAAACGATCACCGAAGTAAAGTAGAGTTAACAGAGGCCAGTCCTTGGATCCCCCCCGACTGGTCTCCACCTTGTCGTGGTGGGGGGGCAGAGTACCTCCCGGTAGGGCGCAGGAGGCGCTAGGGAAAAGGTAACACCCAGAGATTGGCGACTCTGGGTGCCCTTAGTACCGACTACCGGGGGAGAAACTAAGAGGGACCTGTGGAGGGTGCAGCGGGCGGGCCAGGAGGGGCCGCTCAGCAGCGCCAGGAGGGTCTAGGCAGTGGGGGCAGGGGGCCCCTGTTGTCTCACCATGGACCCTCCGGGAAGTCGGCAACACACGCTATGGTCGCACGGGGAGGTAGGAGAGGCGCGTCCACTGCGGCTCTCTGAGGAGGTCCTCCCGGTTTTGGTCCGGGGGACGTTGGCCGCAGGCGGGGTGTCAGAAGCTGCAACCCAGGTACTGGCCCCCGCCTCTTTCTCAACAAGTGGCGGGCGTCGTCGGAAGATTTTTAGTGGGTATTACTGCTGGCAGTCGTGTCTGCCGGTGGTGAGTCCCACACCCCCCTTTCGGTCCCTCTTTGGCCGGAAGGCAGTGCGTAAATGCATTTTGTTACCGACGTGAAACAAAAAAAGAAAAAGGCCAGTCCTTTGATGGGCGACCGTTTGTGTGGCATTTGATATCGAGCGCTTCCGTGCTTCGGAAGGCACGTTAAGCCGTTGGACCCGGTTATTACTAAATGTGGCAGTCGTCAAGCCATGTTAGAGGCCTAATTGGGCGGCTTGAAAAATTCTAACAGCAGGGCGCCATACACCTGCCTCCGCCAATCCGCACTGGGTCTGCGTGGTGGAGTGTGACCCAATACCCTCGCACCTTGGTATGTGAGAGAAGGCTCGTGCTCAGTAGTGGGACGTTAATGGGCTGAGATGAGATGATAAGTGTTGTGCTCACCTATAAGAGACATGTATATTTGATTATAGTTTTTAGATTTAATTTTGTATTTACAATGTGTGTATATGTTGTTGGTGTGCCTTAATAAATAAATATGATACGCTTACATTTCTCCAGTTATATTGTTGGTCCCATATAATAGGTGGCCAGCTTATTGCCACTTACCGGGAAATTTTATGTTCGCCAGAGCCTCGTCCGTTGATTGGCAGGTGCACCACTTGCAGGTGAGGTTGGCTTGGGCTCCTTTGATATTGGTAGAAACCGCCTTGCGGTACGCTCGCCACCTATTACGTAGGACCAACTATGTTATTGACGAAATGTGGGCGTATAATATGCCTCTGCCTACCCCATCGGGGAACTAAGAATGAATGTTTGTGTGAATAAAAATAATAATACTTTATTGATATTTCACAATTTCACTATAAAGTACAGACACTGAATCCTATGTTAGGTTTCCCTGTGGTATAGGAGTCAGTTGCTTCCCAAATAGAGATAAAATTAATTGTGACGCAACACAAGGTCTAAACTAAATACAAAAAAGAAAACATATAAAATTTAAGGAAAAAAAGAATATACAAATGTGTCATGAATAAAATATATATGTGTGTATAATAATATAATGTATCCTATATAGACATATTTTATATACCCAACAGTTCTACACAAGCGTATAAGTCGCGTCTCTTGCTAGTTCACTACTTTCTACCTTCTTGAATCGAAAGGTAAGTAATTTCCCAAGAACAGATTACTCG
Organism: Musotima nitidalis; assembly: GCA_949126915.1. Taxonomy (NCBI): domain Eukaryota; kingdom Metazoa; phylum Arthropoda; class Insecta; order Lepidoptera; family Crambidae; genus Musotima; species Musotima nitidalis. The sequence continues at coordinate 6,245,425 of OX421418.1, read as the reverse complement.
GTCAACTTGTCGCAGACCCTTTGAGACACAGATAAGGAATCTTTGCCGAATGGGGATACGAACCGCAAATCTGATTTCTGACGAGAACAAGTGAGGGTTCACTTCAAACGGAATTAACTTAGGAAGTGTTGACTAGAGATTAATAGTTATTAATAAAGGCTGGATAGATCCGGTTATTAACTTCTTTTATTTACAAAATAGAAAAAGGTTTGTGAGCCGTTTATGAATTTTCGAGGAAATGGGTGCGATTGAGAATATTGGTCCACTACGTAGGTAGCATATTTTTTTTTTTTTAAGTAACAGAGAGCGAATCTATTTTGTCATGTAGGCAAAGTATAAAGTCTTTGGTTAGTTAACGTAATTTTTCATATATGCGAAGTATGCTAATTTCATTTATATAAAAAAAATTACTAAGTCAATTTCACATTGGAAATAAGTGCAAAATGAAAACTGCTTTTTTAATTTAAGCTCTGATAAGGCACTTATAAATGAACTTAGAATTATTGATCAACATTGACGCAGTTTGTATGGGTTCTTCGTCAAGCGATTCACGTCTTAATTTAACGAGAAGAAGACTGCGTACATATGTTCAAAACAAATTAAATCATTTATTGCAGACTAAGTGTGTAATGTTAAAATAAAAATAGCACTTTATTTTTATTCGCCCTTAGATCGTTCCATATTTATTATTACAATAACACAATTATTAAAGAAAAATATATATTGAAATCGTCAAATCAACACATCTACGAGTTTGTTGCAGGCAAACTAAAACTAAACCCATGGGCGTGTATGAGAAGGTTAATGAGTGTGAATGAAGCTAAGAGTGTGTGCCAAAATCGTAGCAAGTGGAAGGATGTGATCCCTGCCTACCCCTACGGGAAAGAGGCGTGACATTATGTATGTTAACTATAGAAAACGACGTTTCATAAAACGAATGTACGTTATGAAGTACAGTAAAATATCAATTCCATAACAATTAAAAATGTCAACAAGGGTGGAATTATCACAATAGCACAAATCATACGAGTGGAACCGAGATATGCAAATGAGGTGGGGTTGCACGTGATATTAGCACTAACAATTACCTAAATGTAGTGCTGGTTCTTTGTTGGAATACCTGTAACTAGTCGGTAAAGTCGATGTGTATATGACCGAATTTTCTTTCATATAAATAAAAGATTATCTTTTCGAAAAATGCTTTATATTAGCCCTTTAATTACTTACGAGTACTGCTGAATTCGGATCTTTCAAATACAATATATGGTGCTAGAGACTTAAATCATAGTCGTCTAAGAGTGGACTGGAAAACGAAGAAGAGTTGTATGTATGAATTTAGGACCTCAATAATTCTTAATAATTTGTGGTATTTCGCATAAATATTTGTATTACAGTATGTACTATGCCAAGATCTGAGTTCAAACTTAAACAAACGTGACCTCACTCCTAACACAAACTTGCTGCTTACCACGGTTAACAATACATACATACGAACGGGAAGCTCGAGACCATATTACACGCCCACATTTCGCTAATTATATTGTTGGTCCCACGTAATAGGTTGCGATCCCAAAAGCCGCTTATTGGAAACTTTTATGTTCACCAGAGCCTCTTCCGTTGATCGGCAGGTGCACCACTGGCATTGTAGCCATGGGTCGGCCGTCGGTGGGGTTCGATGTCCTTCCGGCTCACGCAGGTGCTTTCCGCGCACGGTTGTTTCGGGAAGTATCTGTGTGATGTCGCCGGGGGGAAATCGACCCGGTGCTGCCACCACTGTGACTGCGCAGTCGACACTGCGCAGCACACGTTGGTGGAGTGCCCAGCGTGGGCGGGGCCGCGGGCGATGCTTACCGCGGCCCTGGGTGGAGTCGCTCTCTCGCTGCCGACCATCATGCGAATGATGGTCGACAGCGAGACGGCGTGGGAGGCGACGGCCTCCTTCTGCGAAGTGGTGATGTCGCAGAAGGAGGCCGCGGAGCGGGATCCGCTCTCTCTCCGGCTACGCCGTTGGCGCAGCGCGCGGGCCAGGAGGGCCCGTCAGGCAGCGCCTGGAGGGTCTTAGGCGGCGGGGGCAGGGTCCTCTTCCGTCTGGCCATAGACCCTCCCAGAAGTCGGCCAGTTACGCCATGGCCGCACAAGGAGGTAGGGGGGGCGCATCACATAGCGCCTCCCTGAGGAGGTCCTGCCGGTTCTGGTCTGGGGGACGTGGGCCGCGGGCGGGGTGCCAGAAGCTACAAACCTAGGCATTGGTGCCTTGCCCCTTTTCAACAGCGGTGGGCGTCGTCGGAAGTTTTTTAGTGGGTAGGACTGCAGTGGTCGCGTCTGCCGCAGTGAGCCCCACACTCCTCTCCCGGTCCCCTATTGGCCGAGAGACAGTGCGTTAACAGCATTTTTTAACCGACGATAAAAAAAGAAATGGTGAACCACTGGCAGGTAAGGTTGGTTTGGGCTCCTAAAATGTTGGGAGGATCCTGATACACACCTATTAATACAATAATTAAATAATAGTCACCGTATGACGTACCTACCTAAGGCCATACAAATTTTCACCTATTGAATTATCATTGTAAGAATTGTTTAACATGATTGATCACATTTTTAAGTCATAATTTAAAAATCGCCCATCAATGTACAGTCACTGCACGACATAACATCTTACAATTCGGTTGTGCCGGGCGTGTGGCCGGTCGCTGCCTCGACACGCTCGCTTTAATTAATACTCAGTGCCATCAAGTCCCAAAACTAAGCAATGGAATGCCTGTACTAATATAATAGATTTATGTAAATATATGTACAAAAAATATAAAGCAGAAAACAAATATGCATTTTCTAGGTATTTAGGTAGGCGTATGATCGGAAAATACTTTATCTTTTACCATAACATATTTTAATATAATTTATTTTTTACCTACTCTAAATAAAAAGAACGAATGAGTGCACAATCCCAAGTTATCACTATAATTCGGATATTTAGAGATAATAAAGTATATATAGTTCTTTCCATGTTAAATTTTTCAATAGGCAAGCCTGACAAATTAATTTACACTCATATAATTTGACGACCGATATGGCGTGGTGGCGAGAATACCCGCTCTCCGCTTCTAAGATCGTGGATTCGATTCCAACGCAGGACAAATCTTTGTGTGCGTGAACATGAACATTTGTTCTGGTCTGGGTGTTTTCCTATGCATATTAAGTATGTATTTACAAAAAAAAAGTATTTATGTATGTTTATCCGTTATTTAGTATCCATAACACAAGTTCTTAATTATACTTATCTTGGATGTCATTGTCAGAAAAAAAAATGATATTAATCGTACTAATATAATTAACAGGAGAGATGAGTATTTTTGGATGCTTGTTACGAATAAAATCAAAAACTTCTCAAACGATTTATAAAAAAAAAATCTATGAATTGTGCAAGCCGCCCGACTTAGCCCAGCTGGGACCATTCAAATGCTACATTAACCCAGACTAATATAGATTCACTTATTATCATCGAATATAAGGTAACACAAGGTGTAAAATATATTTAACAAATTGCTATCGAAACGAAGTCGTTGTCCCACTAGTATTATTGTTATAACAAAGACTGTCTCCGTAAGAGTGCACTTCATGATTTTAAAATAAAAACAAGTACCTATATTATGACAGAGTTGTGATATTTTTATTATATTGTAAAGAATACATGTTCTTCTTTGGGGTTTTTTGAAATCACGGGCTTATGCGAATAAACCCGAAACAATTTCTGAGCTCAAATCGGAAATCCAACAAGTCATCGGTGAGAAACAGCCATATCTCTGAGCAAAAGTCCTGGAAAATTTTATGAAAGGAGTAATAGCCTGTCATCGAAACCGTGGGAGTCATTTGATGGATCTACTTAAGAGGAATATGTCTTCTTTAAAATACAACAAAAACATCACAACTTTGTCATAACATACTTGTTTTTATTTTAAAATGAAAAACTGCACTCTCACTGAGACACCATTTAAACACGAAAACTTGTCATTTATGTTATTGTCGCTAACGAATATAACTGATAAATGGGTAGTAAAATAAAAACGGATATTGAAGAGAGATATAAAAACTCTGCTGTCTGTATATATGACAAACTGAAACAATTGTAAAGGAAATATTCGAATGAAACAAATATTCATGTGCACTATTTGAATAATAATTTTCAAAAAAATACTTATACAAAAGCAAACAAAAAAATAGTAATAGCGACGACCAATATGGCATGTAGGGGCGAGTATACCCGCACTCCGGCCCTGAGGTCGTGAGTTCAATTCCCACACAGGAAAAATGTTTGTGTGCATAAACATGAATATTTTGTATTGGTCTGGGTGTTTTCCTATGTATATTAAGTATGTTTTTACAAATATAAAGTATTTATCTTTATCCATTATTTTGTATCTGTAACACAAGTTCTTAATGATACTTATCTTGGGAATAAATAATTGGTGTAACTGTCACAAAATATTTATTTATTTATTCATTTAAACATTACGTTGTTATAACAAGGTATAGAATTTAATGATGGTCAAGATGTAACTGAAAAGTTTAAGTTGTATAGCATGTTCAGGTTTGTTATTTGTAAATCGATATATAATATTTCGGCTTATTAACCTGCACCCGATAACGCCAGTTTTAATTCTTCTAATATTTTGTATGCGAATTAAAATGTCATTATTAACAATCGCGTGTACTTATAATGAACTTTGAATTCATATGATTTCATAGAAATTGTATGTAAAACCCTTAATTTTACTTAACAAATTACTGGCCTGTAAGTATAAGTATCAGACTTCTAAAAATGTTACAACTTTTTAAGTACCTACACTAGATATTATACTTTCTAAATATAAGAAACAGAAAAAGTAAAGGTAACTAGTATCAGGGACAGCTGATAATGTTAGCTATAAAAAGATTATATAATAATAATAAAAAATTCAATTTATTTGTCTTCAATTATTCAACATAATAATGGTTACATTGTAGGTACATTTCTTAAACAATATGCTAAATTACAAAAACCAAAAAAAAACAAAAAATACTAAAATGAAATAACCTACTCGTTATAAAGCTTATATAAATAAAGTATATAGCAGACTATGACGACCGATATGGCGTGGAGGTCAGTATACTGCCTGCACTTTACTCCAGAGGTCGTGGGTAAAGTAAAGTAAAGTAAAAAAATTATTTATTTCATAAACTATTATACATAGTACTTGAAAACGTCATGATTACAAATGAAAAAAAATACAATCGAAATAATATTACACTAAATCACGAAGCTTAGATTCACTTACATGCAAAAAAACAATTTAAAAACAAAAAATAATTAAGTGTAAGTGAATCTAAGTGCCAGTTCCGAGCCACCGCTCTGTAAGAAGAACTGGCAAGAAACTCACAGGCTATGCTCTTTTAAATATGTCCATTAGTTTGGTACTAGAATTACAATCTTCATTTGTCTGTGAAGCTATACAATGCAATATAACATAACCTTAACAATATTTATTTTTTCAAGTCATTCATATTAGAATAGCCTGTATGAAACGGCAGCTTAATCCCAAGCATTTTTATCTGCCATATAGTCTTTAATAGAATAGTATCCCTTTGAAGACAGCTTGTTTTTTATGGTTAATTTAAATTTATTTAGGCTCAATTGCTGTATGTTGCTTGGGATTTTATTGTAGAATCGTACACATTGACCTTTAAAAGATTTGTTTATCTTTTGGAGCCTAGTGGCAGGTACAACTAATTTATGCTTATTCCTTGTGTTTAGGTTATGTATACAGCTTTTCTTACTAAATTGATCAGTATTCTTATGTACATAAACCAGGTTATCATAAATGAATTGACCGGCCACTGTCAAAATACCAATTTCTTTAAACTTTTCCCTTAGTGAATGTCCACACGGGAGATTATAAATTGCTCGAATAGCCCTCTTCTGCAGCACAAAGATAGTTTGAATGTCTGCGGCACAACCCCACAGAAGAATACCATAGGACATAACACTATGGAAATAGCTATTATAAACTAGCCTAGCTGTTACAACGTCTGTTAATTGGCGAATTTTCTTTACCGCGAATGCTGCAGAGCTAAGTCTACTCGACAATTCACCAATATGTGGGCCCCACTGTAGCTTAGAGTCTAAAGTGATCCCTAAAAACTTGGTAGTATCCACAAGGGTCAACTCATCCTCCTTTACCATAATAGTAGAGTTTGCCTGTCTGACGTTAGGCATCACGAATTTAATACATTTCGTTTTAGCCCCATTTAATAGCAAATTGTTAACGTCAAACCAGTGCACCACCTTCGAGATCGCACTGTTTACTTCGTCTAAATTCTGATTTCGTTTTAACTTAAACAATAATGATGTATCATCAGCAAACAAAACTATCTCGTGGTTTTCTTTAATAAAATATGGCAAATCATTAATATAAATCAAAAACAAAAACGGACCGAGAATCGAGCCCTGCGGTACCCCCATTTTTACAACAGACCCCTGAGATCGCTTTCCATTAACCTCAACCCTTTGAATCCTATCACTTAGATATGAAGTGAGAAGATCCAATGCGGAGTTTCTTATTCCGTAATATTCTAATTTTTTTATCAATGCTTCATGAGGAACACAGTCAAAAGCTTTGGACAGATCGCAAAAAATACCTAAAGCGTCCAAAGAATTTTCCCAAGCATCAAATATATGTTTTAAAAGCTCAACACCTGCATCGGTTGTAGAGCGACCCTTAGTGAATCCAAATTGTTTCGAATGCATTAATCCATTTTTATTGAAAAATATTAACATCTGATTGTAAATAAGTTTTTCAAAAATTTTACTAAATGTAGGCAGCACTGAGATAGGTCGAAAATTTGTTGGGTCTGTTGTACTGCCTGATTTATATAATGGAATGATTTTACTTTCTTTCATTAGATCGGGAAATTTGCCACAATCTACACATTTATTAAATATTAGAGCCAAACTGTGCGCCACCGAAACAATGATAGGCTTGGTAACTACGATGGAATTGCCCCAGAGGTCTGCAGCTTTCTTAACACTAAGAGTATTGAATGTCTTAATTATATCCATAGATGTAACATGACTAAACGTAAAATCTACTGTACATATATTCACGTTATCTTTCAAAATAGACTCCGCTAAAGTGGGCGAACAATTTAAAGCTTTTGTGATAGACACTGGAATATTAGTAAAAAAGTTTTCGAAAGCATTGGCTACATCTAAGTCAGATGTAAGAGTTTTTTTATCAATGTTGAGTTTAAACTCAGTATTATAATTTTTACTTTTTCCCGTTTCACTATTAATAATATTCCAGGTCATTTTAATCTTATCATCACAATTTTTTATTTTAGAGCTTAAATAATAAGACTTTGCCGTATGACATGCTTTTCTAAATATTTTAGAATATTTTCTTACATAATTATAAAATTGTTCACTGTTGTTTAAAATTGTTCACTGGTACAATTCCCACACAAGACAAATCTTTGTGTACACGAACATGACTATAAGCGAAATGATGACTTAAAAGACAATGTTGACCTAGACAGGGAGCGCAGATCGCTGGCTGTCCGCTGCAATATGCTGGCCCGCAGGTTTGCATGCTGTACTGATGCCGTAAAGGTAACGCTTTTTAAGGCCTTCTGCCAGTTGTTTTACACGTGCAGCCTGTGGATCAAGTACACCCAGCGGGCATACAGCGACCTGCAAGTTCAGTACAACAACGCATTCAGGGTGCTCTTGGGGATGTAGATGTGTACGCCATAGAAATGTAGCGCGTCAGGGATGTTCGCGAAAGCGTGTGTGGACGGCTTCGCCGCGATCATACTGAAGCCATGCGCCACGATGGCGCGCTTGCGCTCTTTTCCCAATGGCATCCTCAATGTGTTTTCAGACCGATGGGACTCTCCCCTCATACGAAATTCTATAAAATAATATTCTAGAAAAGTGGTTTCCGTTTGTTTTTTATAATAGTAGTAGATAAATAATATACTAACATAAGGCTAAGTCATACTTCTACTAACATAATATGGATTGATTTATCTGAAATAAATAAATGTTTGAATAGTGTTATAAAATATCTAATGAAAACATATCAGAATTATTGTTAAATATAATATCATTTATTTTTACAATCATTTTTAATGTCCCTTGTTTAAGTCAGAATGTAATGCTTTTTGTTAGGAATGTGTACTTTATTTAATGAGCCGTAATAAAATTTAAGTGTTGTCATTTGAACGCGAGCGGTGTGCTTCCGAGCTGGGTTGGAGCTTGGTTATTGGAATAGAGACAAAAAAATGTTAACACTCTTTAGGTATCTGGTCTAACAGAGGTTGAATGGTAAATAGTTTATAGTTAATAAATAAATAAATTTTCACTTATATACAAATTATTTAGTTCCAAGATAAGTATCATTAAGAACTTGTGTTATGGATACTAAAGAACGGATAAACATACTTGCATACCGTTTTTTAGGGTTCCGTAGTAAACAAGGAACCCTTATAGTTTCGCCATGTCCGTCCGTCCGTCCGTCCGTCCGTCCGTCCGTCCGTCCGTCCGTCCGCGGGTTAGCGCAGAGACTATTAACATTAGACAGCTGAAAATTGGTGTGGGTATACATATTAATCACGTCGACAAACCTGTAGAATAAAATTTTTAAAAATATCGTTTTGTAACGTACCTCCCCTACACGTAAAGTAGGAATGATTTTTTTTTCTCGAGTCTATCTTATCATGTTGGGTATCGTTAGAAAGGTCTTTCAAAAGTAATACGAGTTTCTTAAAACCATTTTTCGATTTAGGGATCCGTTTTCGAAACATTAAGCTTTAAAGTGGAAAAAATTGATAGAGTTCAGTATCCGCCCCCCCCCACCAGGTAAACGGTACTTTCAGAGTGGCTGAAAAAATTCACAATAGTAGTATATATAATGAACTTAAAAGGAAAACTATCACGGCTAAGTAGGCTTTACTGGTTTTCGAGTAATGGACGACAATCAAATAAATTTTTGTATTAAATGTATTAAAATTTCATTCATACCGTAGTAGTGATATCTATCGGGGAATAGCTGAACCTGTTCATATAGCGACATTATGGCAAAGGGTGACTACGGAACCCTATATTGCGCGTGGCCCGACACGCACTTGTTTTGTAATACATACTAACATACGTAGGAAAACATCCAGCTTTGAACAAATAGTCATGTTCGTGTACACAAAGATTTGTCCTGTGTGGGAATTGTACCCACGACCTCTGGAGTAAAGTGCAGGCAGTATACTGACCTCCACGCCATATCGGTCGTCATAGTCTGCTATATACTTTATTTATTTATTTATATAAGCTTTATAACGAGTAGGTTATTTCATTTTAGTATTTTTAATTTTGTAGTGTGCTGGTAAAAAATCTTTTATAAATAAGCAGACTGCTGTACACTACCTTGTCTTTTACATATTTTGTCTCTATTTTGATTTAGAGTTCATATATTTTAAAATAAATACTTATATTTATACTTAAATACTTAAATGTATATATAAAAAGATTTTCTGTGAGGAATCCTATCAGAAGAAAATGGATTGGCTGAAATAAAGAATATTTCTCACTAAAAACGTTTTAATTGACAATGTATTTATCTCGTCTACTCTGCATAAATTGGGCGCAAGATACCTCAAAGTACCGTCTTATTATAATTACTTATCTATCAAAGTGGTACAAAACTAGTCGGAATATAAGATATTTTTAGTCTTGAAATTCTATGGAACAGTTTTGATTTTGCACTAGAAGAAACCTGCATCGTGGGTACCCAAACATAAAAAACAGGATGGCAACGGATCAAACAAAATTACAATGTGAATTTGGTACATTTTATTACATTTAAAGCGCTACCAGTTTAAATCGACTCTGTTCATTGTTATATACTATCAGATCAATTTGATTTTATAAAAATAAACTGAGAGCTAAAGCGCCTGATAAAAGTTGACAAAATGTATTTGGGTTTTCATTCAATTCGTTCCATCCCAGTGAGACTATCAAACATATCAGCGTAGCTTTACATTTTTTGCATTTAAAGTGTTTTTATAATAGGATTATAAAGCACATCCAAAAAGTGTTGTAACTGCAAAAAATCCATAAAGCACCATAGAAAGATCTGCCCATTTGTTTTATAACACTTTTATTGTAAGATGCTTTATATCAGTAATATATTTTAGAGATATTAAAGGAAAACCTATTTTTCTATATCAACATACAGTTCGAACCGCCACTGCAGATCAAAATTAATGGTAAAGTGATTTTTAGGGATTTTGACCCAGACTTCTAGCCAATGACATATTTTTATGTAATTGCTAGCGGCCGCCTGCGTCTTTGTCCGTAGTCCTAGATATCAACATTCCTTTTGAATCACTCTCTCTATTAAAGTATCCGCATTAAAATTATATCTATGCGTAGTTTTAAAGATATAAGCATAAAAAGAGACAGACAGAAGAAAAGGCAAATCATAGGCTTACATTCTTATAATAATGTTAAGAACCAATTATTCATATAAGAATGTTCTCTAAGTAGCTTGATAATTAAAGTACAAATCAATACACAAAGAATATATTATATTGAAGTATGTAACTAACAGCACAATGAGAACTTGCAACATGATAGCCGACAGTGTATTAATCAACAGAATAATTATATGAGCTTAATTAACTTGTCTAATTACAGTGCAACAAGGCAGATAAGATCGCTTTTGTCGCATGTGATTTATTTGCTTACAGGAGTAAGTAAATTGAAAGTAACTTGTATAGTTTAAAGTTTGTTGTTGTGTGTTGTTTTTTGCACTAGTACGAGTAAGCTATACAAAAGATAATTTGATTAAGAAAATTGCAACACCGTAATTTATTTCCTATAATTAATTTTTGTAATAAAAAATATTTTATTTAAATATATAGCTGCATAACTCACAGACCCAGCAAACGATTATTATCATCAGTATATCATCGCCCATAGCTGGACATAGGCTTTAACAATAACACGGCACCAAAGGATATCAAAAAAATAATCATGAACTCCCTATTAGGGAACAATATTAGGAACACATGTTATTAGCCACACGGTCTTACTACTTAGTAGTAGTTAGTAGTTGTCTACTATTACTATCTCAAACCATTAAGGTCGCAGTTGCTTTACAAGGACAGGACTTTGACATTATCGCACGCTTAAAGGAATATCGACCCATTAATAGATAGGTCAGGTTTGAGTTATGTACTTATACAGTCTTTCTATTTCTTACTGAGATCGAATCATAGTTAATCAAACGTTTAAAACACAAGCATTATTAATTAATAAATCAGTATTAATTTAATTCGCTTACAAGTAGGACAAGTATTCTTTAGAAGATGTTATTTTGTGATGTCCTAAAAATCGTCTTTTTGAGTCACTATTCCATTAAGCATGCGCATGTACTTTATTATACTAATTGACAAAAATGCTACAGAATGTTGAAATTTATAGACACAGTCAAATATTGATCTGGGGGCACGGCAGTGCCCCCGCCAAGTCGAGCGCGAAGCAAACACTGCCGTACCATCCTTTACTGGAACCATTTCGCCGTATTTTCAGGCCCCTATTTGAGAACCTCTGGATAAGACAAGAACGCAAAAATTTTTACCATCCAGTAAGCTATGATAACATACTTAAAATCCAAAATTTCAAGTCTGTGGGACTTTTAGTTCCGAAGTTAAGCGAAAGCAAAGTTTCGCATTTATGACACACACTCACTTAACTCAACGGCCAAGTCACACAACACTTACTATAATAATAAAGAAGTCGCAGTAAGGAACCTTAGACTTGGCACGATTTTGTCTAGATTTCATTACTTTTTAGAGATGAGCAAGCAGCTCCATCGAGACTTGGCTAGTTTTTTTACAGAATGTTTTTGGTGGGATTGATTTTACATAAAAAATCTGAATTTAAATAGGTTAAATATAAATGTATCGTTAACGATTAAATAAATACCATTACCCTTAAACCGAATTTCAAGCCAACTTTTAACTCTCGCTCAGTCGCGCATTACGCGGTTGGTCATATCGTGTTTTTAAAATCCCCAAAACTAAAAAGTTTATTCAATAATTTTTTTCCATTTTTTGTGAGTAGTAGAATTGTAAGTAAATAACTTGAGAACAATATAACTACGGAAATATACCTAACCGTATTCTTTTAAACAAAAATATAAATAGGAATTATATTTTTCCCCTGAGATCACTATCATAAAATTAAATGATGTTATTACTAAATTAAGGAACTTTACTTTGTATGATATCGACAATACTAGAATAACGAAAATTGCCCCACAAAATTTTGGAATAAACCAACCAAAAAATATATAAACTTTTGCAATTTGAATTCAGCAATTTTTAAATTTTTATTTTACCACAGTCAATATTTAGTGTGCGGTGGGCTTTTTTACCCTTTCAAAAATGGCAGACTGATATGAATTCCTAGGCTATTTGTTTTGGACTAAAAATGCATTGTTTTCTCATAGGAACGAAATTATAACCGTTGTTTTGATCATCCTGAAGAGGAGAAATAAGTATTATATTATATTTTGCCTGAAATTATATAGATCACTACATCTACACTTCACAATACATACTTACTTGACTGTGATGGAAGGTTCCCTTAGTGCTACTTTATTGGTTACAGCTTCGGGGGACCCTTTCAGTATCATCAAATTTACACTGTGTGTGTCATGTAATAAAAATAATTTAAAAGAGCATAGCCTGTGAGTTTCTTGTCAGTTCTTCTCACAGAGCGGAGGCTCGGAACTGGCACTTAGATTCACTTACACCTAATTTTTATTTATTTGCATGTAAGTGAATCTAAGCTTCGTGATTTCAGGGTTGATATAAATTTTTTTTTCATGTATATTTTGTTTTGACGTTTTCAAGTGCTATGTAATAGTTTATGAAATAAAGAACTTTTTACTTTACTTTCACTTCTAGATTGATTGCGCTGACGAACACTAACGAGAACTAAAAGATTGTCCGAGCCATACTAGTTATGGGCAGGCGTATTATTTATTAACAAGCGAATGTAAATACAGTATGTGGAACTTCAAAAAAGCGTTAAACGGTCAAGGGGCAGCAACACACTAATGAAGACCCTGTTTATTATTATTGGAACTGCATAAATGCTGTGATCACAACTTTCCTTCAGTTGGGCCGCATGCGTGAGTGCCACTTGATACAAAAAAAAAAAATTTTCTTTTGTAAATGATTTGCTGTATATGCTGATGGTTTAAATAAATAATATGTTACAAAAAATCTTTATTTTCCCAGCCCATTAACTACGTAACATTGATGGGTTCAGCGCTCCTCTCACAAACCAAGGTGAGAAAGGTCTGAGTTTTCAAGTGGCCTAAGAGTGGTTATAGCTTACATACTTACTTGACTGTGATGGAAGGTTCCCTTAGTGCTTCTTTATTGGTTACGGCCCTTTCAGTATTTTGAAATATTCACTGTGTGTGTTCTGTATTGTAATATTTGATCGATAATTTAAAAGAGAGAGAGTGCGGGGGCACGGAACTGGAACTTAGATTCACTTACACAAAATTTTTATTTATTTGCTTTTAAGTGAATCCAAGCTTCGTGATATCAGTAATAATATTTAGTTTTTTTTGTTATTTATGTTTTGTTTTGACGTTTTCAAGTGCTATGAAATAGTTTATGAAATAAAGAACATTTTACTTTACTTAGCTTCTCGACCACCAACAACCCAATAAAATAAAGTAATAACCTAATTTAAGAGCTTAGCTTGTCTCCCAAATCGTCAAATCCCTCAATACCAATTAAGGTAATTCAATGAGACGTATGATTCCAAGTACTGATTTCTACAAAGTTTGATTAATTTTGATAACCGTTTCCGATCACATATTGTTCAAAACCTACAAGAGCTTTGAAGAATAACTATTATTTAAACTTAACAAATCTATTGTTAGAAAACTGAATTATTATGGCGTACCCAAGACATAGCTGAATAATAACGCCAGAGCTGGAGAGTGTATGTATGTGTTTATTAATTTCTCGTAGTCCGATACTGTAGCTTTGTTTACCTTTCGCAAAAGCAATAGCTTAATCAAAGACAGGTTTAGGGCTGGCGCTCCAGTGCGGTAAAATAAAAGCGCATGCTATAAATTTATATGAACTATTCTATATCATATTATAATTACCTATGTTATAACGTGCATATGTACATTTATATATGTTCCTATACATTGGTATGTATGTATTATATACAAGACATAGTAAATTTAAATAAAGCATGTCAATTCTTACTAATCAAAATGTGTCAACAGAATACGGTATGATTGTATAGAATGCATACATACAATTCACGCCTGTTTCCCCGAAGGGGTTGGCAGAAGCATATTATACGCTCACACTTCGCCAATTATATACTCACACGTAATAGGTGACGAGCCTATTGCCGCTTGCCGGGATCTGTTAAGTTTTCCAGAGTCTCATCTGTTAATCAGCAGATGCACCACTTGCAGGTGAGATTGGCTTGGGCTCCTTACATGTTAGTACGATCCCTATACACCCACACCCACATTGTATAGAATACGATAAAAATATTGTAGTTTTTGCATATTATAAAACAATAGTCAATATGTGAATGTGTGAATGTCATCTATCAATGTGTTATGTACCATGCCTAATATCAACCTACGAGTTTTCAAAAGAATGTAATTTAAATATGTGCTTTACGTTTTGCACTTTTAGATATACGTTACATTGGTAATATAAATTAGCAGATAAAATAGATAATAGCACATTGTTTCTTAATGAAATTACATTATGTCAATTTTCTCCCTATTCTCTATTCCTCCCAGCTTCTCATGGATTCTGAAAGCCTAGATTGAAGAAATAAGTATGATATTTTGATTATATAGTAACCGCTTCTAGTAGCTTCTAACTGTCTTATTGACTATGGAGTCCTAGCCTAAGTTTACCCCGTTTAAATAATACATATACCTACCAACATTACTCGCTCCAGTTAATTCTGTAGCTAGTGGTACATACGTTGGCTAATGTATACAGACCCTCCATGCCCCCTGCTGAGTAACAAAACACGATATAGAAAGTGCAATGTTCTGGAAATTAGGGGTCTGGATCACTGGTCTGAATTAGTAGTGATGTTTAGGCTTCTAATATGCTTAGTACACAAGCTTTGTGATCCGCTTAACCTTACGGAGTCTCAGTTGTAATTATTTAATTCAGTAAAGATTTACGCTTCTTGCTTCAATTATACTTGTGTCGCTAGTTAGAATGTCACATACAATTATGTAAGAACTTTATTAAAATAGCTCTTTTTATAACGACTACTTTTCGTTGGTTTTTCATGGTTAAGGCACTAATTGAATATAGGTGTTATTTCAATTCGTTTATAAGTAATTACATATTAATTATTGAGGCTTGAAAGATATTTCAACCGATAGATTTCAAAAAATTACACTAGATGGCATCAAAAGTAAAATGTTGTTTTTTTTGGAGTTGCTGTTTGAAAATTAGACTGACAATAAGCCAAAATGTCGTAATATGAAGTTTATTTAGGAGAAATAAAATAAATAAAGCTCATATAAATTAATGATTCAGCCACCAAACTTGACTAAGTGATTATTACAAGACAATACAAACAAGAAGAGTTAATAGATCACGAGAACAAAGTCGCGGGAGCCGCTAGTTAAATATATGTGAGTTTAAAAAAGATACATTCTGTAGAAGGGTGTATAGAGATCCTACCAAGAGGGTGATTAGGAATCCTTTTTATTTTTTTTTTGATTTTCGTCGGTAACAAAATGCATTTACGCACTGTCTCCCGGCCAAAAGGGGGAGACCGGGAGGGGGTGTGGGGCTCACTGCGGCAGACGCGACCGCCGCAGTCCTACCCACTAAAAATCTTCCGACGACGCCCACCGCTGTTGAAGAAGGGGCGGGGGGCCAGCACCAGGGGATTTGTAGTTTCTGGCACCCCGCCCGCGGCCAACGTCCCCCGGATCAGAACCGGGAGGACCTCCTCAGAGAGGCGCAGTGTGTCGCGCCCCTCCTACCTCTTTTTGCGGCCATGACGTGACTGGCCGACTTCTGGGGGGTCTATAGCTAGACGGAAGGGGCCCCTTGCCCCCGCCGCCTAAGACCCCCAGGCGCGGCCGGGCGGGCCCTCCTTGCCCGCCCGCTGCGCCAACGGCGTAGCCGGAGAGAGAGCGGGTCCCGCTCCCTCTCCCGCTCCGCGGCCTCGCTGTCGACCATCTTTTGCATGATGGTCGGCAGCGAGAGAGCCACTCCACCCAGGGCCGCGGCCAACGTCGACCGCGGCCCCGCCCACGCAGGGCACGCCACCAAAGGGTGCTGCGCGGTGTCTTCCGCGCAGTCACAATGGTGGCAACACCGGGTCGACTCCCCCCCGGCGACGTCACACAGATACTTCCCGAAGCAGTGATTAGGAATCCTACCAAGACCTAAGGAACCCAAGCCAACCTCACCTGCAAGTGGTGCACCTGCCGATCAACGGACGAGGCTCTGACGAACATAATAGTGCCCGGTAAGCGGCAATAGGCTCGCCACCTATTACGTGGGACCAACTATATAATTGGCTAAGTGTGGGCGTATTATGCCTCTGCCTACCTACGGGGAAACATGTATGTACATTCTGCTTAAATCAGTTTTATTAATATGCTTAAAATAAACAGCAAATAAAAACATTTTCAGCTTTAATCTTCCGATCTAAGAACTTAAAGGCGTACTTATAATAACCCAGTCAAAGCCTCAGTGAAATACAGAAGGGAAAATTAATATATAAAATGAATTTGTTTGGACATCTACACAAATAGCCTTATTCCAGCACAGCTGACGCCAGATATTAAAATGTATGCTAACTTGACTCTCTAATGACCGCAACATTTAAATCTGAAGGGGAAATGCTTTTTCTGTTTCTAGTTATACAAGAAATTGTTTCTGCTTATTCATTTTTTGTTACTTTCATTTTCCCTAATGGGATTTGGTTTAACCTTTAAAGCTACGGGTAACCAGATACAATTAATTTGCTTTGAAGCGAGGGTAAATACAATGTAGTTCATGACACATAAAAATAAACTAAACCTATTTACAAAATATTTAAACATACAGTTTATGGCTTAACACCTATAGCAATGAGAAGTATATCAATTAAAATATAGAAGAGGTGTCACTACAGCACCGCCTGGTCGTATTAAAGCACCACTGTGCACAGAAAATTATTACAAATAATTGTAACATTTATGGCTAAAAAATGCAAAATGTTATGTTTAAGCCTAAAAAAGATTGATGTGCTTGTTTTACTGTATACTAAAATACAAATGAAATACAGTATTCACTTTTATGCAATTGAGTAGAGATAATATATTATATTTTTGCGTACCAGTAACTTGTGAAATATGCGAACTTTGCTTTGTACCATATTTTATATAAAAAAATACTTTGTTATTTTTTTTCATTGTCTTCACGCCACTAGATATTATGCATTTATTTTAGTTTTTATAAAATGGGCTTTTCTGATGAATAACTAAAAGAGTACAGACGTTCAATTCCAATCAGCAATAAAAAGTAAAGCAACCTTGGAGGTTGACTTAATTATAAGACTGTATTCTAGACAGCCTGGAAAAGTCCTCATTCCAACTAAGGGATAGAACCTAAAACATTCTAAAACTTTATCCCTCGACCCAAATATTATCATAACATTTAGTTCTAAGACAAGTAACATTAAGAATTAAGAACTTGTGTTAAGGATACTCTATAACGGATAAACAAACCAATCTTCTTTTTTAATATCCCAGGCTAGAACCAGTATTCATGTTTATGCATAAGTTTATGCATGATTTGGCCTGTGTGAGACTAGAACCTACTTCCTCAGAAGCGGGCTGCGAGGTATATTGATACCTATATTGGTTGCCAAAAACCCAATTTATCTGGAAACGGCGAATAACTCATAAAAGGTTATTTTACCAATCACTGACAAAAAAATATTAGTCAGACAGCATAGTTTGCTATCTCTCGAATTGCGGTGACAAGTACAGTTTTGTGTGTCATT
Organism: Musotima nitidalis; assembly: GCA_949126915.1. Lineage (NCBI taxonomy): Eukaryota > Metazoa > Arthropoda > Insecta > Lepidoptera > Crambidae > Musotima > Musotima nitidalis. The sequence continues at coordinate 6,227,301 of OX421418.1, read as the reverse complement.
ATTATATTTGTCCCACTCAGGCATACTCTATGTACTGTTGATTTCGATTTAAACTTATGCCATATGGGATGCCAAAATGTCTTACCAAGTTTAACAGTAGTAAAACCAACTATAAAGCCATAATAGGGTATATATTAGGTCGGGGAAAAAGTCTTTTCGCATAACGTAGGTATAAACTTATTATAAAATTTTTTTGACTGTACTATTTGTGTCTGGCTGGTTTTGGTAACATTAAAAAGGTTCCATTATAAAGAAAAGAAAAAAATAAAAAAAAGTTGTTTCCCGCTATTTTTCATTTGTTTTTCTCTCCGTAAAAATGAGTGAATCTAATGAAGAAATTCGATACATTTAAAAATTTTATGATAAAAAAGGCAAAAATGCAACTCAAGCAGTGAAAAAATTTGTGATGTTTATGGACCTGATGCAGTGTCAGTAAGAGTAGCACAAATTTGGTTCAAACGTTTTCAGTCCGGAAATTTTGATGTTAAAGATGCACCTCGCTCTGGTCGCCCTGTTACGAATAAAATGGACGCCATTTTTGAAAGAGTGGAGCAAGATCGGCATATTAGTAGTTACGATGTAGCTGAAGAACTGGGAATTGACCACAAAACAGTTTTGACCCATTTGAAGAAAGCTGGTTATACAAAAAAGCTCGATATTTGGGTGCCACACGAGCTCACTCAAAGAAACTTAATGAACCGTGTACTCATTTGCGATTCATTATTAAGACGTAATGAAACCGAGCCGTTTTTGAAGAGATTGTTAACTGGCGATGAAAAGTGGATCACGTACGACAAGAACGTGCGAAAAAGGTCGTGGTCGAAAGTTGGCCAGGCTTCACAGACTGTGGCCAAACCTGGCCTAACACGAAATAAGGTGATGCTGTGTGTATGGTGGGATTGGAAGGGCATTGTTTATTATGAGCTTTTACCGCCCGGCAAAACCATCGATTCTGATCTTTACTGCCAGCAACTGATGAGATTAAAGGAAGCAGTCGAGAGAAAACGGCCGGAATTGATCAACAGGAAGGGTGTGGTCTTTCATCACGATAACGCTAGACCACACACATCTTTAGCCACTCAGCAAAAATTAAGAGAGTTCGACTGGGAGGTCCTAGTGCATCCACCATATAGCCCTGACCTTGCGCCTTCAGATTTTCACCTGTTTCGGTCTCTGCAGAATTCTTTAGGTTCTGTAAGGTTGACCTCAAGAGAGGACTGCCAAAACTATTTGTCCCGTTTTTTTGATCAGAAGTCCCAAAGTTTCTACAGTAACGGGATAATGTCTCTGCCCACAAAATGGCAGAAAGTTATTCAACAAAACGGTACATATAAATTGTAAATAAATGTAAATAAACTTTGAAAAAAATGTCTCGACTTTTCATACAAAAATACGAAAAGACTTTTTCCCCAACCTATTATAACATGATTGAGTACTTTTGTAAGTAACTTATAGCGAACGTAAAAATAAGATTTAAAAAAATATTTGGGCTGCACACAACACTTTTATATATATAAATCGCAAGAAAAGACATATTTGCACAAAGTCCAGAGACTCCGCGTAGGTATTAGGTAAATGGGGCTATATAAAAGCACCTTCGACGCAACGATTCAGGTGTGGTATTTCACATGCATTTGCAGAGCGAGTTGAAGGTTTCATTTGGATCTTTGAGTTTAAAGTAGAAATGTATTTCAAATAAAGTTTTTTTCTTGCCTTAATAAATATTTTTTCCATAACAAGGACTTTTGCTTAATATCATTGCTATTAATACATATAATAACAAAGTTCAAGTACAATTCCGTTCTGGTTATATAGAATAAAAGCAGCCGCCCCCGACTTCGTCTAAGTGACCTACATCTAAATCATCCTCTTGAATCACTCTATCTAATAAAATAAACAGCATCAAATCCGTTGCGTTGTTTTAAAGATCTAAGCATATATAGGAGCAGACAGCGGAAAACGACTTTGTTTTATACTATGATGTAGTGGTTGCACGCGATTAACTCAAATACTACACAACGGATTACCATGATGACTCTCGGGGGTTGCCAAGGTCAGACTGCAGTGGCTTCGTGTAAGAGCTGCAATTCAGCCAAATATGGTAAGATCAGTGAGAACACCCTGGACCCTAAGCTTACTTCTAGAGCACGACCAATGGAAAATATGTCCTATTGGGAAGCCAAAGGTTCATACAATTTTGATGATATTACTAATACATACAACTTTGACTTAGAAATATTATTATGTAAATTATATGGGTGCATGGGGATTCTAACAACATCTTAGGAGCCCAAACCAACTTCACCTGCAAGTGGTGCACCTGCCTATCAACGGGCGAGGCTCTGGCGATCTTAAAAGTTCCCGGTAAACGGCAATAGGCTGGCCTCCAATTACGTGGGACCAACAAAAGTACTGACGCAATGTGGGAGTATAATATACCTCTGCCTACCCGTGACGTGAGGCGTGATTGTACGTATGTATGTCGAAAAATCTTGACTATAAAGCCTCTGGTGAAAGAAACATAATAATAATTTACGATTTAATGTACATTGTCTGAACACGAAATTCCAATTTCCATTTACGAAGCCAAACGGGATAAAACTCACGACATTGTTTATGTATACAGCTTTATTCTAATCCAAGGACCACTACACAGAAAATTGTGTTTAAATAACGTAAATAAAGACGTTTCCAGCAGACGTAGCCTCGACGCCAAGAACTTTATAGTCCAATATACAATTTTTCAATTCGCATGTTGTCGGCGCATCCACACACGAGTATTTCGCGCGGGCATGTGGCTCACAAATCACAACTATTGTGCTGGTGCCCAGCCATTGTTGAGATGCAATTTCAAAGTTGCACACGAAATAAAATTAGCCCTGTTCCGTGTAGTTCCGTTTTTTGTATCTCTTCGTAGGTGAGCGGTTTTTGCGACTTTCATTCGAGTTTATGCAGTATTTGCTATCCCAAAATGATGGTATGGTTTTTACTTTCCTTATTTTGGGAGAGAACTGCATAAACAAACAACTACAGTTTAATAATTATAAATATGATAAATCTGAAGGTTATGTTTTTAAGTTAAATTTAATTTGATTATCTCCGTTTTAGAAACAGTAGATAAGTATAATTAAAATATAACTTGAGCTAGCTTAATAAGAAATGTTTTTTTGTTCAGTTTGTATTACGTTTTTATATAAACCATTTAGTTTAATAAAATTATAACTACATATGAAAGTTAAAAAAAAATATTTAAATCAGTTAAACTCTTTCGAAAGACCCGAATAAGACATGTACTGCAATAAAAAATACGCACGTCACTTAAATGAAGACCGTCGCCATTTTAAGCAACTTTCTCAGTAAACAAAATAGCTAAATAGATATTCAACGTTGAATATTTTAATGAAATGTCAATTTTTATCTAAAATATTGCGTTCCGCCTTTCACAACGATAACAATAAAATAAGCAATTTCCCAGTCTCTACTAAGTTATAAATATAGGTCTTCACCTTTACCTTCCTTTACCTTCCTTCCTTCTTTTCCTTTACCTTCGTAAATAGTAGTTATATCATAAGTAAAAAGAGTTTTCTTTTCCATGAAGATAAGAGTGAATGCCAGGATAGTCAGTGTGTTGCGATATTGTTCGAAAGGGTTACCACGGTCTTGGACCATTGCATGCTCAAGAAGGAACATAGAAGATTTTTAGTCAGTAAACTGACACACCCTTTCGCTTCACCCACAGCGGTAGACGGTCAGTTAATGTTTTTCCATCTGAACATAAAAAGAAAATGGGTAGTAGGTGTAAATGTAAATAGTAAGTGGAAAGATGTGATCTCTAGGCAGAGAGGCATCTCTACTGTATAAGGGCGTGACAATAAATGTATGTATTTACGTTCTTTTTATAATCAAACAAAATAAACGTTTATCAACGATTCGATAATGTATAAAATACCATTCTTAAAACAAAGCCTATTAGAAGAATACTCTTAACTTTTTGACGACCGATATGGCGTGGAGGTCAATATACCTGCACTTCACTCGACAGGTCGAGGGTTCGATTCCCACACAGGACAAATCTTTGTGTGCATGAACATGAATATTTGTTCTGGTCTGGGTGTTCTCCTATGTATATTAAGTATGTATTTACACAAAAAAAAAAGTATTTACGTATGTTTATCCGTTATTTAGTATCCATAACACAAGTTCTTAATGATACTTATCTTGGAACTAAATAATTGGTGTGATTGTAAGAGAATATTTATTTTATTTATTTATTTAACTGTTGATAACTATGATTATTACTTATAGAATGAGATACATTTATAATGAAGTTAGGGTCAAAGATACAAGTAACCAAAAGGGCTTTTACTTTTGTATTTTCGACCCCGTGTCCACGCATAACAACATTGCGGGGATGTTTTAACTACGTAGCAACACGTTTTTGTAATAATACCTATTGTCTTTGATAGTTTTCACACATGAAACACGTTTTAAATAAACTTTAGGAAATGATCATAAAATAGTTTTTGAGTAAAACTTACAAAATTATATAGTTGGTTGCTTTTTACATTGGATCTTAATTATATTAATTGCAGACTTCAGAATTTTGCAAATCATTTCTAAAGCAAATTACTGATTAAGTTAATAAATCTGATTTCATAATAACTTAGTTTCTATTACATCGAATCTTATATTATTTTCATACTCCAGAATTTTGCAAATATTTTCTAAAGCAAATTACCAATTAAGTTGATAAATCTGATTTCATAATAACTTAGTTTCTATTTATAAATGGACTTATATGAAAAAAAAGGAAAAATACACGAGAAACTAATTCAATCATTAGTGGCTCGGAGAATTCGAGGCAATTCGTTTCTCGAGCTACCTTCAAGACGATGAGATTAAACGGCATAACACACAAAATAGAACAGAAAGTCGCTCCTAACGGATTTTTCATTAATGTATTCCAAATAGTTTTTGCTCGAGCTGTAAGTGATGGATAAAAAATATCTTTATAACAATTTCCGTGCAACTATAATTTCCCGAGAAATCGAAAAACAACTCAAAACGACACCTGTTTCGCCCTCACAGGGCATCTTCGAGTAAGATGGGAGACTCAGATCAACGATATAACAATTTCCGTGCAACTATAATTTCCCGAGAAATCGAAAAAAGATTCAAAACGACACGTGCTTCGCCCTTACACAGGGCATCTTCAAGTAAGATGGGAGACTCAGATCAACGATGTGTCTCTCGTTTCAACAACAAATATTTGCGCGGTAATTGTTACAAAGACATTTTTTATTCATAACATTCTTACAATGGATTTCCGCAAAGTAACGCCTTAATCAATTAATTATTTAAGGTACATAGATATAAATAAAATAAATAAACATATTTTTTCTTATTTAGTTACAAAATAAGTATCATTAAGAATTAGAGTTATGAATACTTAATAACGCATAAAAGCTTTTCAATATTTTTCTTTTTATAAATAAATACTTAATATACATTGAGAAATAAGGCACTGGAACAATTCAAAACTGATTTTAAAGGACCAACAATGAATGTGAATGAGATAAATTGTAAAAACCGGTTTCATTCAAAGAGAGTCACAGATGGTGACTATTTTTAAAAGAAAATGAAAAAATTAACTCTATTTTTGCTACAACCACTGTCATCATTGTAGCCTATTATTGTCTCCCAGACTGAGCAATGATCTCCTCTCCGAAATCAAGATGAGATGGAATTAGGGCACACTCCACCAAGCTGACCACTGAATGAGAGACCTGCTGTAATCATGCAATGTTTACTCGAACATCATAAATTTGTACTAATCAAAATAATAGTGTTAGAGTGAATTTTATGGTTTCTAGCTTATAATCTAGCAACAATCAGAACGTTATTGTAACTAGTTATCGAACTACACCATATAAGACCTTTTATTTAGCTACCAGTTTTAGACTATTTTACTAAACGTTTATTGCACAAAATAAATACACATTTAAAATAATAAAAATTAAAACTAAAGCCATATAAAAAACGAATAAAAGATACAATTAATACAATATAGGTGTAAAGGGTGTTTAGGGAACCTACCAAGACCCAAGGAGTCCAACCCAAACTCACCTGCAAGTGCTGCACTGCCGATCAACGGACGAGGCTCTGGCTAACAAAACAGTGCCCGGTAAACGGCAATAGGCTCGCCACCTATGTGGGTATGTGGGAGTAACTATGTATGTAATTGGCGAAGTGTGGACGTATAAAATGCCTCTGCCTACCCCTTCGGGGAAACAAGCGTGAATGTATGTACTTAATAAAAAAATGTACGTGTGCTGTAGTAGTGCAAAGAAGTCGTAGCTCAACGTTGTCTAGCACAATATCAGGTAGAGTATCATCATATTAAACAGTCATCAAACTACTCGTCTCTATTAGATCTTCTACATTGCTACCACACGGTCTAAATAACTACCAACTTATCACGTACTAAGAAAGTTCAAATTGATTAAGAAATTTCAACAGCATATTTTGGTCTTGATTTCTTCACTTCATGTGACTGACACAAATAAAAGAATATTGATCAAAAACAGACTTTCTGACCATAGCAACTTTATGACATGACTGAGAAAAAAAACAAGCTCGCAAAGACGGAACCCCGATGGCCCTTCACCTCGTAGGCAGTTTACACAAGTGTACTTGTGTAAAACTGGGAAACCGGTAATTCTGCGGAGCGCACCTTTTTGTGTTATAAACGTTTTATTTACGGGAAGTGTGTGCGCTGAACACTTTTGTTGCCTTATTCTTTTCAACGTTCACTGTTCGCTTTTTGATGAATTTTCTACTGTTAATTACAAAAAGTAGACTACCTGCAATACGACGATCTTGCTATGAACGATTTAACTTAAACAAATAATTGTCCAAAATACCTTAATATCTCAAAGCGACAATACGCGATCAATATGTGTTGCCAGGGACAACGTACAGTACTGGGACTTGGTGCCCGAGTATTGATATGGAAATCTTGAGTAAAACTGGGAAACCGGTAATTCTGCGAAGCGGACCTTTTTATGTTGTATACATTTTATTTACGGGTACTATGTGCGCTAAATATGTTTGTTGCCTTATTCTTTTAAATTTTGCTTGGGAGCTTCTCTTTTTTATAACAATAAAAAGCTAAAATTTCTGTTTTTTCGGTAAAATTTATATTTTTTGTTTTATTTTTAGCAATATTTTACTCATCATCTTAGCCCATTAACGTCCCACTACTGAGCACGAGCCTCCTCTCACATACCAACGTGCGAGGGTATTGGGTCATTCTCCACCACGCGGACCCAGTGCGGCTTGGCGGAGGCAGGTGTATGGCTTCCTATTGTTAGAATTTTTCAAGCCGCCCAATTAGGCCTTAGAGGCTTAACAACTACCACATTTAGTGATAACCGGGACCAACGGCGTTAAGCCTTCCGAAGCACGGTAGCGCTTGATATTAAATGCCACACAAACGGTCCCTCATTCAAGGGTCAGTCTGTAAACTCTGCTTTACTTCGGTGATCGTTTCCGACCACTCAGCACCGCGGAGCTACGACCGCTTAGTAATATATTACTATAGTGTTACTTCTCCGTTGTAATTTTGGTGTAAATTATGCAGTTTTGTGCAACAATAAAAAATCGTACCTACATTCAATAATAAAGTGTCATAAAATGGTTGAAGTTACGATTGCCGGTGATATTGTACACATGTTTTCGCCGCGCGTCCGTCAATATTGCAACCCGTCTCTTGTTGATTTACTGACTACATTGAGAGCATACATTGACAACGCGTTAATTTAACACAAAAGCTTTTATTATAGTGAATAATGAATTTAAAAAAAGGTCTTTTGGTTTTTAAAACTACTGATATCAATATTAATAAATGTTTATTCCAAAAAAAATAGAACTTGCAGAGTACCGTTGAAGTTATAAGAAAAGCAATTGAAAATACCTAATGAAATTCTTAGGATTTCCCGACTGCGTTTCTAGACCCAAATTAAGGTAATCTTACACTATGGTTACAACTAATGGATATAACAGATCATCATCATACTAGCATTAATCCCCGTTGTGCCCTAGACTAAGGACTAGGGACCCAAAGTCTATTGTCTGGTCTAACCAGATTTGGCGGAGTTTATAGCGCATTGTGAGAGAGAGAACCAAATATCAATTTACCAGGCCTTTTTAACACAAATTTAAAAAATATAGTTGAGCAACGCTATCTTAAAGCCAAAAACAAATCATGTAGCAATAAAATTATTCTACTCATACGTTTTATTATTGAACCAAATGAAAATTTCGAAAAACTTGCCAGTCATGAAATTTAAAAACAATACATTTATTTTGTTCAAAGAGGCTGTTGCTGACTAAGTATCAACTCAATAGATTAATGAGATATAAACGTATCAAATAATATTAAATCATTTATTTGCACAAATGAGGGTATCATACAGGTAATAAAAAGAATATAATTAAGTACAACACATTTACTATTTCTGGCTTGCAAAAGTTATATAAAAATAAGATAATAATTAAAACTTATAATAATAAAAGAGAAATATGAACATGTCAAGTAATTAAAATAACAAATTCAACAATTGTCACATAATAAAAAAATAAAAACTAAATATGTCAAGCTACAATTAAAGGCAATTAAAACTAGTCATTATTATGTAAAGTATGTCAATATCAAATGTTTAATAAATAAGTTTTAAAAAGGTTTAATATAAATCGTATCGTAAAAAGTTTTTGCAAAATATAAAGCAAAAAATCTAGCCTAAGATAATGTCGAGCTAGTGATTGATTAATATAGATCATGCCGTGATACCAAAATGATAAAAAAAGATTATCCAAAATAAAGTATTAAATAAATCACTTTTCTGTTGTGCGGCGAATGTCAGACGAATACAATGAATGATTCATTTTATGAACAGAATCTTTTGAGGGTGAATTTTAACTGTACATGACATTGACGAAGACAGACGTACAGTGGAGATTTTTTAAAATAACACTGAATTGTTTTTCAGTAACGTACTGATTTATTAAATATAATAGAGAAACGGACGGAAATAACGGATAATTTTAAATGCATACTTAATATATAGGAAAACAACCAGACCAGAACAAATAGCGCTCGTGGATTCGCGGTGCTCGGTGGCCGGAAACAATCACCGAAGTAAAGCAGAGCTTACAGAGGTCAGTCCTTGGATGGGTGATCGTTTGACTGGCATTTGATATCGACTTCGTTTGTACATTATTCTCGATTGTAAATTCTCGTTTGTTTGTTTGTAGAATAGATAGGGATGCAGACACAAAGTTATATTGGGCGCGTAATAAACTGTACGTACGAGAAACAAGCAAGCATTCAATCTCGTCTTTTTGAAGCAATTGAAAAATGGCAGGTTGACTAATATTGAGTATAGTGCGTAAACACCTGCGTGTAAGGTAAAGAATATGCTTCTATATCGATATTTGCAATTTTAGAGTATTTTTTCAATTTAACTCAATTCTTTATTGCATGCTACATTGGGTAGTTACATAATGTAAGTGTACATAAAGATGATAAATAAGTAATAAAGAACAAAATTACTTGCTTAATTCGATAAAATTACATTTTGATGATCGCTTGTATAGCGATGCAAAAGGCTTTGATCTAAAATAATCACTTTGTGACCGTTTGTGTGGCATTCGTTATCAAGCGTATGGATGGTTAAGCCGTTGGTTCCGGTCACTATATAACGTAGTAGTAGTTATGCTAAGTTACGGCCTTTCTAGATGGATTGTAAAACTCCAAGAGTCAGACACCAACATGTTTATCCGCCATTGACCCATTTATTTGGGCTATGAAACACAAACAATTATTGAAGTCAACAAAATAAAGTTGCGATCGTGAGACTACTTTTTTATTGATATAAATAACTATTTCAAAATTTAATGAAATCCACATTATGTTTCGAATTCATTTCCTTTAACCCTATAAGCTCTTGATGTAATAGGGTGAGAGTAAGCGGAATGAAGAGACTTAATTTCTAATGGTGTTAGAAGCGACGATATCCCAGTGGCGAGACCCATAGACTTTTAATTAAGAGGGTCTAGGGTTCAAACCCTTGCACCTATGACTTTTCAAAGTTATGTGATATACGTAATTATCGCTTGCACTGTGCCTCGGAAAGCACGTAAAGCCGTTGGTTCCGACTGTCATGAAGATCTATAGCAGTCGTTATTAGGAAGTGAGTGCCTGGTTTAACCATGAAATGTTTCCTTTTGGGATGTGGTTGTCAGATTGCAGTCGCTCCATGTAAAACTAAAGTTCGGGTCCATATCGGCTCTCATAAAATTTGTATTCATATTTACGATTTTACTACGAATTCGAGTTCATAATAATCACTCTTCATAATTTTTTTCTTCATAAACTTTATGTTCATACATTAATATTCCTATAATCGGAACTCATAACACCCCGTCATCATATTTTTTTATTTCATAATGTTTTCATTAAGAAGGTGTTTAATTAATATTTTTTTTATTCAGAATAGTTTTCTTCATAAGAGAGTGAAGGTCGCAGTTCTAACCTAACCTAACCCACCTTCTGGGAGCATTTTGGTTCTGTGAAGGTCGCAGTTCTAACCTAACCCACCTTCTGGGAGCATTTTATTAACAGTATGATTTTTGATGTATAAGATAAATAGCACTTCTGATTAAGAAATATATGAAAGCAAAAATGAGTACAAATAAATGTATGAACAATAAAATTATGAAGTCGATTCATTTGGCGTTTTAATATTTATTGAAATAAAAATTATGAAGAGTGATCATTATGAAATAAAATTGTATGAAACATATTTTCGGACTTTCGATGTTAGGAGTTAAAAAGTTATGTAAGAAAAAGCGCCCCCCTAAAGTTCAGTTCAAATCTGATTAGACCAGTGAGCAGACCACGGGCCCTGGGCTTAAGTCGTGGGCAACCAAGATAATGATAGGATATGATGAAGAATGATGTCCACGCAAAACAACACCAATTTTCTGATACCGTAAAACACAATACAGATTTTATTCCGACTTCGATCAGACGTATAATAACATAGACTGAAGAATGATACGATCGAATGAACGTCTGCAACACGCTTTCGGGAGAACAACTAACATTCAATCTCTCACGGGTAAGCGGTCGCGGAAAATCAAGATGGCCGACCAATAGGACGTCGGAAAAGTTGATTTGTGACTCGCCCGGCGAAACTCAGGCGGGGTACAATGCGAAAATTCGAATTGGAAAATTTCATATTGACTTCAAAACAAAGCTCAAGTTATGCGGACGTATCTGTCATTGTCAGTGTGTTGTTGGGGCGCTTTGACACAAGATTGCGATAACACAACTGGAATATTAAAGTATGTCTTACTGGTATTTTTATAAAGGCGATTTATGTAAAAGTATTTTCTAGATAAATATTTACAATTCGTAGGTTAAGGTTTTCTTTGTCATTTAGATTAGGATATTATCAGTTAGATGTATTTAGCTCCAGCACACACACACATATGTATTGTACTCGACAGATGTATGCTATGTGCGTGTACACTCACGTATATGTGTATAACCTCCATGTAGGATCTTAACAATAACGGACAGTATGAAGTGATTTACAATGGATCATCACATCCTGGAATTATTTCGGTTGCCCTAGAATTAAGCTTGAGGCTCAGAGTCTGCTTACTGGTCTAACTAGACTAGATTTGACTGAATTCAGTTATAAAGTAGATATTATTATAGAATTAATATTATGAGTCAATTAAAAAAAGCACAATTTTTTTCCCGTTTCAATTTTTAATTGTTTCTTTCTTTGAGTACTGTCAAAATAGTAAACAGGCTATTATTAATCGAACAGTAATTACACTCGGATACTGAGTAACTTTAACCAGTAATAAAGCAATTAGACTGAATAGATACCCTGAAAAGATATTGTTGAGGTACTCAATAAAAGTGCACTCTGCCAACGCAGTATGAAAGTATTACTTAAGTGGAATGTGTGTAAAAGACAGCTGTTATCTAATAATACAATCATGAATTCGAAGGAAAAATCCTCATATTGTCGAGTGAATTGACACTAAGTGCCAGATGTTCAGGGCTATCCCATTACCGCCAGTTGGAAAGAAATATTCTAACTTTTAATGCATTTCACTGTATTATTATTTTAATTTAACACGAGCGGACCCGATAGACGAGGGCCTGCATGATATCAGCGCAATCTGACGAGCTAGTTTTCGAATATAAAGCATATCCCCAATAGCAGGTCCATATTTGAATGCAGCTATATGGGCTCCCAATGAAGCGAAGTATAGTGTCATGTTGGAGCGGATTCAGAACAAGTTCACAAGATACTTGTACTTAAAACTTTATGGGGTATACCATTCTACCCGCTGATGTATCCTACTTTGTTCGTATTGGGTATGGTAGGGTACAATCAGCTCAGGGTCCGTAGGGAGTTCGCGCTCGCCGGGTACGTGGTGAGGGTGTTGCGTGGAATGCAGCACAATCCAGAGCTGCTGTACTACCTGCAGCTGAGCGTGCCGGACCGGTGCGTGTGGCGGGGGCGGCGCCCGCGCTTGCTGGCTGTGCCTGTGGCCAGGACCAACCTACTGGCGAAAACGCCACTTATCCGCGCGTTTCATATTATAAACACGGTTCATGACACGGTGGCTATATTTTCATGCACTTTTAGTGAATTCGCCAGAACTGCGTTAAATATAATAAGTTATCAGTTACGTTAGATTTAGAACTTATTTTGTAAATATAGGATGTAATACTAAATTTATATATCAGGTAGGCTAGTTTATGTTATAGTATATTATATTTAAATAATATTGTAGATTGATAATTAAAAAGATAGAATATTGTATTTATTATAAAAATTGCTACGCTATCGCATTAGGTTAAGACACCTGTAATGGTAGCATAAGATTATAAATAAATAAATAATAAATAAATAAATAAATAAATAATTCACAAAAAAATATTAAAATCGATCTAAGCGTTTAGTTGCAGTATAGATAAATAACCTAGATACCGACTGCAGCGCCGTCTGCCGGATTCAACGGAATAACAATGGTATACAAAACAAAATATACAACAAAGCTGACTTAACTAGTACATAAACTAAATTAATTAATTGATTACATGCTTAAATGTTTATGCAAACTCATACAGAAAACTTCCTGAAGGTGTCAAAATATTGTTTAGTAGTAAACATAACGTAACCAAACAAAGCAAAAACCAACAAACGTAAGTGTATATAAATAGTAATAATATTTTTTAACAAGTACAAGATAGGTATGATTATGAACTTATGTTATGGATACTAAATATTGGAAGATAAACATGCTTATATACTTTTTTTATACATACATACTTAATACACATAGAAAACATACATACAAGAACAAATATTCATATTCATGCACACAACGATTTGTCCTGTGTGGGAATCGGACCTTAGGAGCGGAGTGCACGTATACTGACCTCAACGCTATATTGGTCGCTCAGTAAATTAGATCACACGAAAACTAAACACCTAATCAACTTCCAATACCAACCAATTTTAATCATAACTGGTTATATTCCCTTAAAATTTAAGTATGTGTTACATTTACCAATGTTTGTTGGTACCTGTAGTATAATTGAGATTGCGATGTGAAAAATAGTTAGGAAGACTTATCTTTAACTGTAGAGGTCTCTATAACTGAAACGATCCTGAAATTTAAATTTATCCATTAGTAATTACAATAAAAAACCAATGACAATCCGCTCCCTGCCTGAAGCAATCTTCCTTCGAATGAACACCAAAATTTGTTATCTCCGAATCGTTTGAATTCACGAACTGTTCATAACTTTATTTGATCAAAACACTTAGGTGGTAATTAAAAAATAAGATCTAAAGTTAAACCAGGTTTAAAACTTGTGGTTTAGTAAACTTTTATTTGATGAAATGAAGACAGTGACAGTACTAGTTTTAAACCTGGTTTAACTTTAGATATGGTTTTGTATAAGCCCCTTGATATATTTTATGTGAATAGTTGCTGTAAAATTAGTAAGGTAAACTGACGTAATATATAATTATCAAAATATGTTTTACCCTATAATGTGAATATTCCTAAATCGTGCATAAATGTATTGATTTTCTTTGTTAGATAGCGCATTTTTTAATTTTTTTCGAGAAAGTTCGAAAAATAGATTATGTGTGTAAATTCGTATGAAAGTTCGAAAAATAGAGGAATATTTCAAATTCATCTTTAATTTTAGAAGTTTAGTTATCTATTTAGCTTGAAAAAGCTACTGAAATAGAACAAAATGTAGAACATTAAAGCAATTAGTGCAGCGTTTGAGAAATTACTAGAGTAATTAACGTCAAAACATCAAAAGAAAAAATCGTTTCTCAAACAAACAAGGCTTTGACGGACAAAACAGGGCGTTATTCAAATTTGTTCCCAAAGAGGCTTAGTAAAGGCTGTATGCTTTTAAGAAAACATTGATTGCGCGCTTTACATACACGCCGCTAAACAAAGGGCCATGAGCGCTCAAAACGCTCAAATCGCTCACGGTGTAAAGGCAAGAAATGTAGCTTTTAGCCAGCTAGATCCATCAAGCTGAGCCACTACAGCCGTCGTTTTTACGTTGAATATTGAAGAAGCAAGCGTGAAGCTATTTTTGCCGACAATTTTGAAATGTGAGATTCGAAGCTCCGTGTTCTGCGTAAATATTCTTTCTGTTGACATTCCTGTTTTTGTAAGAAAATCTGTTTTTTATGGAAAAATATATTAAGACTATATTTGTGAAGAAAATGACATGTTAGCCCCGTTATTAGATATTTACTTGATGTTTGCGAGAAATCCGTAGACGCGGTAATGTTTGTCTTCGGAAATCGTCTCTAAAAGGTTTAACCGTGAAATGTTTATTTTTAGTCAGCTTTAAGTAATGTTTTTTATGGATTGTGTTGGACACATTTTGTTTTTGTAAAAAGGTTGTTACCTTCATGATAAATCTTTTACTGAATAAGAAAAGTGTTATTTTTCTATGTATTTTAAGTATGTATTTACAAAAAAAAAAAAGTATTTAAGTATGTTTATCCGTTGTTTAGTATCCATAACACAAGTTCTTAATGATACTTATCTTGGAACTAAATAATTGGTGTAATTGTCAGAAAATATATATATTTATTTATTTTCATTAAGTGTAGTATTTATGGTGGATAAGCACCGGGATAAAGTGGCGGGATTGGAATCCGTAAACATTATTAAGTGTTTGAACGCGAAATGATTGACAAACAACAGGTTTTCTTTTATATCTCGAACCGATGGCGTTTAATAAGTTATTGGTCTGTGAATTTGTATTGGTCTGATTCGGACTCCCTTAAGGGTTCATCTTAAAGAGACGGTGACTGCTCCACAAAATGGGTTTTGAATTGTGCATTGCAAGTGAGTCTGAAAACACGCATACCAATCGTAACCAAGAATAAATTAAAACGTACTAGACGAGGGTTAAAACAGAAGTACGTGTAAAAAGCAGTAAGTCACATTGTACGTACGTAACAATACAAGAGCAAAAACTCGACAAGCAAACAGTATCTCGAGTAGAAATCACTTTTCCGGAGCGCCGTAAAACATTGACCAGTACGACACTCGCTCGATTAATGTTCGATGCACGTAATCTAACATCGGGCCTCTTCCGGAGAGATGGCAACAATCGGTCAGGCTCTACAGAAGGAAATAGTGACCCCCATTCGATGGCATTCACTTGGCTCGTAGCAAATGCACTTTGAGAATAAGTAGGTATTTTATATTTGGTTAATAAACTTAAATTAAAATACCTTGTTGTCTTTAGAATATATATCGTCTTATTTTAAATATCTATGACAACTGAGTATCAGTCATTTGAATTCAGTGTATGTCATTCGCACAAAAAAGTAGTGTCTGAAAAACTAATGAAAACTCTTTCATGTGCTTTAATATCACATCACATGTGCTTTAATGATTATTAACTTACAAATGTGGCTAAACCCTATACTGATGGTAGACATCGTAATTTAAAATGAACATTTTGAAAAGTAAGCACAAGATTATTTAGTTCATTTTACTTTGATTGACAAGGTCTTTGGAAAATGTATGAAATCTATGACTTAATTCCTAGCTATGACAACCGAATAGGAGTCACCCGAAGTCGATAGATGTCGGTCGCACAAAGTAGTACTGTCTGAAATTCGAATGTGAAAAATCCTTCATTATCAGATCACATGGAAGTTATATCCGATAATACGTAGGTTATGCAAGCAAAGGCTACAGAAGAAGCATGAAAATATGAATGCAAAAGTGAATTCATTAATTTTGTTTTTATTATGCTTTTTTATGACTTTTTCTTTGACATATTTGATTCTTGACAAAAGTTTTACATATTTATTAGTAAATTTTTCTAAATAACTTTATCTTAATTTGGTACCTACTGTTCCGGCAATCTATATCTGAACTAGACGAAACTAGAACAGTCGGTCCGTCTGACGATGCCAATAACGGAAATAGTGACTTACAACTGACAGCATTCGATTAGCCTTCGTTCACTTGAAAACTACATCAGTCATTCTGTAAAGAAGAATATGACCACTAAGCCAATAAGACTAGCTTAAATATTCTTATATACCGATACATTTATAAACATCATCTCAGTCCAACGTCTGACATAAACTCCAACAAGCAGGATCAGTGCAAATTGGTGGAGGTAGGTGTATGGAATCCTCCCCTGGACTGGTCTCCACCTTGACGTGGTAACTCTCGGCCAGCACGGTCCGCAAAGCAGCGCCAAGAGGGTCTTAGGTGGCGGGGGCAGGGGGAACCATATACCCTCCGAGAAGTCGGCCACACACGGTTCTGGCCCGGAAGACGTTGGCCGCAAGCGGGAGGTCAGACGCTAGGTACAGGCACCCCGCCCCTTTCTGTCAACAAGCGGCGGGCGTCGTCGAAAGATTTTCAGTGGATATTAATGCTGGCGGGCGCGTCTGCGGGTGGTAAGTCCCACACCACCTTTCGGCTGGAAGAAAGTGCGTAAATACATTTTGTTACTAACATAAAGAAAGAAAAAGGGTGCGTGACATCCTGATATCTGAATGTTTCAAATATACTATAAACGGGACCAGCATTTTAGCATGCTACCCGAAGCAGCGCTAGATATAACGGTCTGAATGGTTACCAAGCTAAGAGCTTGTCTCGTGTAGATGCATTTAAGTTCTGAGATCGCTACTTACTGCTGTATCTTCCCCGCGGTGACCGCTGCCGAAAAGTACTAACAAAACTGACTAACTATTTTTGCCTTATTTCCTAAAAAACTTATAACAATAATCCAAAGCGACATTTCAGTTGAAACATAGCAGTTACTAAAAATCGGACGAATTTATCTCTTGCTTCATTCTAAACGCTTATAATCTAATTTAAGTACTTAGTCCGTCATACGTGAAGAGATGTTTGATACCAGCCTAGAACATAATGATCCTATATGATGGGCAGCAGTGTCATCCTGCGTACTGGCTTGAACTGTTAACACCAATGCGCTTGCCCGACGAGGTGATAATGGGACAATACCTTCAATAGACTATAACCTATTGGGGTGGCTACTGTTCAGCAGTGGATTAAATAAGGCTGATAATGTGATGAGTCCTTAATTTTGTAGACATTTTTATTTTATCTTTTTAATGATTTCCAATAGATGATATTGAGATGTTTTCTACTATTGCCTCTCCGTAGCGAGTTATCGCGCCACAGATAGTCCATTAGTCGGTCAGTTCAGCTTGTGTCGGATGCAGTTCGCGTTCACCAGCAGTTCCACAGTAAATAATCAGATTTCCAGAAAGGTACTTTTAATTAAACTTTATTTCATCTTCGCTAGCCACGGATATCCGGACACAATTGAAATGTAATGGTTTCTGTCTCCACATTTTAGAATTATTTAATTAAAATAATCAAACATGGCGGTTCTTAAAATGAAATCGTCTTTCTTGTTTGATCTTTAATGTTTCTTATGATAAAATTTAGTGGAAAATATATTATGTAAAACTCTCACACCTCGCCTTCAGAAATGATCCTTGAGAAGTTCAATATTATTGGCTCTCCGTAGCTAGGTATCACGCCACATATATTCAGTGCATTAGTCGGTCAGTTCAGCTCGTGTCATATGCAGTTCGCGTTTACCAGCCGGTCTATAGCAAAATAATCAGCTAACCAGTAATATATCTTTGATTAAAAGTCATGGAAAACCTGTCACAATTCAAATTTGGTTTTCACTGTGTCCCGACAGCAGGTTTGGACCATACACCCTCACAAGTAATGCTAAAGTTTAACATTTTTGTCTATTGCCATAGATATCTAAGTTTAATATAAAGTGCAATAAGAGAGTCATTAAGTATACTGTGATTTATTATTTCAATTTCGTTCAATTTATTTATTAATTATACTGTATTATGTTTGCACCACAAGATATACTATTTTATAAAATTAATGGAAGGTGAGATGTAAAATTGATTGGAGATATCATCATATCAGCCTTATAAAGTCCACTGCTGAACATTTGCCTCCCGTATAGATAACATTATATGGAGGTATTTGCCCACAACGCTGTGCAGTTGGGTTGGTCGCAGTTCCGGCCAGTACGCAGAATGACGCTACTACCAATCAACCGATAGAATTTCTCTCCGCCTACCCTGACGACTCCCCGTAAGATAAGAGGGGTAGCACTATTCTAGGCCGGTATCACACGGTCATTGGAGATTTACTGCCGCGATACAGGCTTCGCCTAGTGCGATTATCATTGTAAATGATTACTGTAAACACTGGAATGCGTAATAAAGATTTATTATTTATTATTATTATTATTATTATTATTACTTAACTCAATTTTAGTATATCGGCAGTGAGGTATGTGGATAGTTTTCTAAAAGAAGCTGTAGCTATTTCTTAAATATAAGCGTAAAAGAAAAGGTGACCACTAGACAGTAACATATCTTAAATTACCCTTCAGTTTGTTATTAGTCATCGCGTATTACTCGTACCGTGCTGCGGACCTTCTGTAGTGAGATATTTAGTAGCGTCCATGTCACAGCCTCTATTTCCGTCCCCGAGGAACTTCCATCTTCAACTACTATTGTGGCCGACTCTCCGGAACTCGTGTTACTGATGTCGGGTTAAACAGCTCGTGGGTTAAACAAGTGTTACCCCGCCTGTTACGCTTTAGCTCTGTGCCTAACCATGCATGCTTGTGTGTTAATGTTATTAAAATAAGACTTTTATTTTCGCTTTGGGCTGCCCAAGTCGCTAGACATGTATTATTCAGTTGAGTGAAAGATTCTTTTCTTAAACATAAAATTAAGAAAATGGAAGAAAACAATTTAATTAAACATAAAAAAATGGTTGAAGAAAAAGTTAGAAAAAAATAAAAATATTCCATTAGACAAATACGTGATTCCAACGGGCCTAAATAAGTAGGCTATTACTGAATTTATTTTAAGATCTTACACTTTCACAATTTCGTCCAAACTAAAATTTTAGTCAGACAATGACCTAACTTAAAAATTATATGTTAAACAAACAGGCAAAACACTTTTTTAATCTCAACAAGCACCTCCACTTTACGGACTGGTGGAATAATATTTCAGAGTGAAGCTTTTTATCTGCGGCAAAATTTGCGAATAACTTTTTCATATCCCGAAAATCTCACTAGGAAACTTGTAATTAATTTTTAATCCGGCGTGCCTACGACGCAGCTTCACATAACAAATTAATTCCGGGGAGCTTTTGTGTCAAAAATAATTAGCATAAATCTTTTTAGGTTTTAAAGCCTTTTAGTAGACTTTTTTAGGCTTATGATAGTTTATTAACGGTTTCAATGATCGAGGTTGAGAAAAGGTTGCAATGTTTTTTAACTCATATACAATTTTACTTTAATCAAATACATCTGCTGCGTTCCCAAAATCTTTTTAAGATGAATCTCTGAAAATGGTAATGGTATCTTCAAAGAAGAAGGTTGAAGATTATTTAATCGACTTATTTTATCAAATATTATAAACTTTTGACGAAGTCTAATTTGTTAGTATTACTTTTAAAATCAATAAATATCTGATTTCGTGCAAATGAAATCGCAACTCATTGTACGCCTATCAGGCAGACCACAGCTAGATTTAAAACACCTAAACTGTAATCTTTGTTCGCTGTAAACGATTTGATTGATAGATTGAATTATTTTAATTGTTTAAGAGCAATATTTGAATTATGTATAATTATGTTATAATGCAATGCAAATTACTAAACAAAACCTTGTGTCACTTGAACCATGGTAACAAGTTGGATAATACCCCCCCGACTGGTCTCCACCTTGTCGTGGTGGGGGGGCTGAGTACCTCCCGGAAGCCGGGAAAAGGTAACACCCAGAGACCGACGACTCTGGGTGCCCTTAGTATTGAAACTAAGAGGGACCTGTGGAGGGCGCAGCGGGCGGGCCAGGAGGGCCCGTAAAGGAGCGCCAAGGTCTTAGGCAGTGGGGGCAGGGGTCCCCTGCTGTCTAACCATAGACCCTCCGAGAAGTCGGCTACACACGCTATGGTCGCACAAGGAGGTAGAATCGTCCACTGCGCCTCTCTGAGGAGGTCCTCCCGGTTTTGGTCCGGGGGACGTTAGCCGCAGGCGGGGTGTCAGACGTTTCAACCCAGGTACTGGCCCCCGCCTTTTTCTCAACAAGCGGCGGGCGTCGTCGGAAGATTTTTAGTGGGTATTACTGCTGGCAGTCGCGTCTGCCGGTGGTGAGTCCCACACCCCCTTTCGGTCCCCCTTTGGCCGGAAGGTAGTGCGTAAACGCATTTTGTTACCGAGTTAAAAAAAAAAAGAAAGGAGTTGGATCATCTCCGGACTGGTTGCCTCCTTTCCCCGGTAGGGCGAATGTGGCCGCGGGGAAATGGTAACACCCAGAGGCCGACAACTGTGGGTGCCGTTAGTAATGACTACCGGCTGGAGAAACTGAAGGGCACCAGTGAAAGGTGCAACGGGCGGGCTAGGAGGGCCAATCAAGCAGCTCCAGGAGTAAGACCCTTCTCTGCGGCGGAGGCAGAAGGCCCTTTCTGTACAACCATAATCTCTCCGAGAAGTCAGATACACACGCTATGGCTGCACAAGGAAGTAGGAGGGGCGCGTCCACTTTGCCTCTTTGAGAAGGTCCTCCCAGTCCTGGCTGGGGAAGTTGGCCGCGGGCGGGATGTCAGACGCTGAAACCCAGGTACTGCCGAATGTCCACGCAGGCAGGAATGAACAGGCGGCGGACGTCATCGAAAGATGTTTAGAGGAACCTGGATCCTGCCCATGGAGAGGCTCACTCCCCCGTTAGGAAGTCAGTTAGGCATAATGGCATTTTGTTAACGACGTAAAAAAAGGATCCAATTAAAAGTTTTGTCTGCATGCAATTTTTTTTATTTTTAATAACACTTGATCCTCGTTTCCACGTAATATCATACATATTTTTCTAAGTGGAATCGAAGTTATACTAAATACATAATAACGTAGGTGTCTAGCGATAGCTTTGAGCTTACGTTTCTGTTGTGGAAAGAACACGATATTTCTTTCCTCCGCTTTACATTTCTTAAACTATTGGCAAGTTTCTTGTCTGTTTTTTATATATTTGGCTCAATTTTTTTATTTCGAATGAAAATCATCAAATGACCGTATCCCGCTTTGGGTGAAGCAGAAGGGTGAGTCCGGCTGTTACTGGCTAAAAATCATCTATATTTCTACTCGATCCTGCTATGTCTCTGGACGGCGGTAACTCGTTCTAACAGTCCCGCAACATTTATTTATGAGAAGTTTAATGAGTGTAAATCAAGCTAAAAGTGCGTGTCAAGATCTTAGCAAGTGAAAAGATGTGATCTCTGGCTACCCCTACGGGAAAGAGGCGTGACATCATATATGTATGCATTTTTGATTACGTAGGGCTACAAAAATGAAAGGTGCTTTAAGTGTGTGACCAAAATTTAAGTTTACAAGACAAACGGGGTGTTTACCCGTTTGCAAACATATGCTAGTGCATATAATCAGCACAAAGCAATTAAAATATCTTACCTTCTTTACAATATGTTTGTTACTCCTTCTGAGATCTGGTTTTAAAGATAAGTGTACCATTACAACCAGAGCTTAGTATTTTTCATAAAGGGTTTCTACTAGACTACAGTTTTCTGCAACTGCAGCTGTTGTCTTTATTTATAAAGGCACCTTCCCAAAGCGGACGGCTACCTAACAAATGCTTCATAACTAAGCTCAGGTTTATATCTATTCTAATTCTAAATTAATTTTCTTGTTCAAAAGTTGGCTTTTTTAAGTTCATCTCCTTTTACAACGTCTGCTAAAATATTCCTTCTAGCGTTCTTTAATTAACACTCAAAGAGATTTTAGTTTAGCACAAATTAATGTACCATTAAATGAATTTAGCACAATTCAATAAAGAGAACCGTTTGAGTGAAATCCGTGGCAAAGCTTTGGAATGTCTAGATTCCCACGTCAAAGACAGCTTCGCAGTACAGAGAACACGACCGGACGTCTCGTGGCAGACATTTTGTTCAAAACAAAGTGCTTTATTGTGGCTGAAGTCTTCAGTATAGTGCACTGATTCATTATTATGATTGAATTTATAATTAATTCAAGCTGGGTATATTCATGCACTGTTGAATAAAGATAGGACAAGCTTTGCCGAATGTCTAAAAATGTGTGGCCTAAAACTACCAAATCAATAAAGAGAATCGTGTTCTAGGTTTTATTGGAAACCTTTGAAAGGTTCTAGACAGAAGAACAGAGAACATGACCATACGACTCAATGCAGATATTTTGTGTATGAAAAACAAATTGAAGTTTTCGGGACCTTGCACTAATTAATGATTCCTTATTGTATTCCTCATTTTTTTCAAAAAAAATTTAATAAAAGGATTTTGCTTACCTATTTTATTAAGTTTTTTAACCACCGCTATCTAAATATACAGCTTTTGTACTGCATAGTAACTTGGTCTGTAATAGCTAATCATTATTATGACTCTCATAGAGATTTAAAAAATTATATGAAAATTATTTTTCATGTTCACATGCGAGAGTTTAACAAGTGACGTGTATAAAATATATTCATATTCAATTAATCAACTGCTCATATTATGAGTATTACATATAATTTATAAAATGTACTCAATGCAGTAATCGCGTGCTTGAGTCACCCCTGTCATTACCATTCAAGTGCAGGTCAACGTACGGTCATGCACAATGTCAACCCCTTCACTGAATAGCCACTTGACAGGTTAGCCTTATTGCTAATAGAAATTGCGACTGGACACGAACAGTCCACGGTGCTTTCAACAAAGGAGCCGAGAAAGATATTGCTTATAACAGATATTAAGTTTTATTCCGGAGCGCAATTCATTATACCTTTCAAGATACAGCAAAAGCAGTGACAATATTACTGTATACTTTAGTTTTCATAGAATATTTAAAAATAGTAACATAACATTTTACTTTTTACTGAATTCGTGGATATTGTTTTTGTCCGCTTGACGTAGATAGAAAGTTAAACCGATTATTACTCTCAATGGTATAGACGCCGCAATACGATGAAATAGGTAGTAGAATAAAATACGTGAAAAGAAAAAAATATTTATAATACTAACGCCCGATCATGAGTTCGATGCTTGTTCGTTTGGGATTCATATCAGCCTGTGGTTTGTGTAGCTCATTGTTATTGGACCATTCTTTATTTACTTTAAAAATCTGTATCAGCTTTTAAAATAGATACACTTTAAATACATTGATTCCATTTTTAATAACCATTTTTATAACAAAGAGGTCATCCGTCTTTCCACTTACAAGGTTGTATGTCTTTAGTACATAGAATTCAAGTTTATCTCTTTACGCTCAACCGATGGGTAAATTATCGAGAAACTGATGTTAGAGGGTAAAATCAATCACGCTTAGGCTGCAAGCTGTACGGCATGTGCAAGCTGCATAGTTGTTAGTTTTTATTGGATCACAAGATCGTTAGTACGACAACAACAAGATTTATGCCCTTGTATTTGACAGGGCAATTAACGGGAGGCGTACCATACGGGTCTATCCTATGAAAGCTATACGGTGCTATGAAATCTTTGCATATTTATAAACGAATGGCCAATTTAATTTATGAATACTGTAAAAGTGACCACTAAACAAAGAAATATCATATTTTTTAGGTTTCATATTTAAATATATTTTTCCTAGAGCTAACAACATTTCAGGATTTTTGAGACTTTACAATTTGTGTGTGCAGTCGGCAAATGCAGTTTTGGGTTTAAATTATTATAATTATGGTATTGGTTTCATAATTCTTATTTTATAGGAGAATTGAAGTATAACATTTAATCCGAGAAGTGGCACACTTTTGGGAGAATGTTTTTCTTTTCAAGACAATGGAGATAATCACATTACCTGTGGCTTGAAAAGTTTATGTTACTCGAGAGCTTATAAAGTTTATGTTATAGGTTTTTGTATAAAGGTAAACAAATACAGTCATGTTTTACGAATATTTTTTTATTATTTGTTGATGTGCTCTGACAGGGCCTTACAGAGTTTTATAAGTGTACGTATTATTGAAAAACTACAATTTTGTACCAACATGATATAGTAACACTATATATAACATATCTATTTAATTTCACTGGTTTTCACACCTATCTGCCTTTTTGCTGTTGATTTAAAAATATAACATAATTTATGAGCACTTTATTCAAATAATGAATTTAAATAAAATATGTTACACTGATCTTTAACGTTAATAAAATCAATCGAATGTGACCTCTATGCCTCTAAGCTAAGCTGTTTTATGAACATATTTTAGCTACCAGTGGAAGGACGGCTTTAGTTTAGGTTTGTTAACGTGAACCAAACTTTACTACTTCAAACTTATATGTGTTCACGACTTTGATATTTTATTATTTGGACAATGTTGCACAAATTTAATTATATAATAAACAACTTATTTCACATTACAATGAAAGAGTATCTTTAATCACTTTTATGTTCTAAATCTAAAATTTATATTATGTAATTGCTCTCGCATTGTAGTGAAGCGCTTATGGCTTTGTAGCGGAATAATGTACAGTAACTATCACTAATAAGAGTTAGGCAGATGTCACATAGGACAGTCCTTGGTTTTTAAATATTTTTCTAATATATAATGGAACTCATGGCTTTCGTGCTCCGGAAAACATATTCTTACTTACACACCTGTCTTCGCTAATCTGCACTGGTTATTCGTGATGGAATATGATGGTTTGTGAGACTAGATGTGGACTCAGATGTGGGTCATTAATTTGTTAAAAAAAAAGCATAAGCCCTACCGCCGAATTCAATGAATTTTAGCTATTTCGTCTAGATCAAAATCTTCTGAGGTTCATCAATCCGTACCAGGCAATCTGCCGAAAGCCATAGATTATTCATAACCTTGACAAACTACTGAAGCGACTAATTAATTAATTGATTATTATTTGCGTTTCGATGACACCTTCTTATCTAAATATTATGAATTTGTGATATAATTTTAAAAAAACACAGAGAGAGAGACTGTCAAATATTACGTCAATTCTTTAAAATTTGGGCTTAAATAGAGAACGCCATCTTGTATCGAGTTCTATGTGTTCGGCGGTAAGACAGAATCAATTCGAAATCGGTTTTGCCTAATAATCGATTACCAGCAAGTTCGGCGGTTGGCCCACTGAACCCATAATTTCTATTTCCTTTAAACAACTACGTAACTGGCTGTAGAACATCACACATACACAATCCCACAGTGGTGGTTCTCTACTCCAGGTTGCAGAGAGTCCGAAGCCCTACCATTACTAGACGGTAAACTAATTCGGCGATAATTTATTGATTCAGGCGTTACTTTGCGGAAATCCATTGTAAGCAAGTGATGGATTAAAAATATCTTTGTAACAATTCCCGCGCTAAAACGAGAGTCAAAGTTTGACTCTCGTTTCAGCGTTGGTCGTAAAGACATCGTTGTTCTGAGGCTCCTATCATACCTGAAGATGCCCTGTGTAAGGGCGAAACACGTGTCGTGTTGAATAGTTTCTCGATTTTTCGGGAAATTATAGTTGCGCGGGAATTGTTACAAAGATATTTTTAATCCATCACTTGCTTAATTTGGCGACTTTTACAACTGGACAGAAATAGCCTACGCCTGGTGGCCGGGACCATCACCGGGTACTGCTCACTGATCAAACACTTCCACACTATCGAAAGACAACCACCACCTTGTGCAAAACGTGTATGATGATAGGTACATACATACAATACATAGGCATGGCTGATACATGGAAGGTAACCCTAGAATCAGCGAGTTCTGGAGAGAGGTGGGGGGCTGGCTGGAGTGAGAAAAAATGCGCGCACAATGGTCCATAGCAAGGACTAATTGCGGAAACCACTACCTTAAACATAAAACATAGAACCCATTTTACCTTTGAAGAATTACAGTTGATTTTCATTAAACATGAACGCCAATAGCTCTTAAACTTTATTTTAGTAGGCGTTCACGAAGATTGTTCGGTTTTATGTAAGTCCAGGACGTTAAAAGTATATTACAATGGCTTATGATAAGTCACAAACAATATGGCTCTCATAATGTAACGCGTGAAGTTTATCTGAGCACTAGAAAAAGCTCATAAGATTTTTTATTGCAGCTTAATATTATGACTACCTGCTTGGAAAAGACAATGAAATTTGTGATATCAAGAGGTTTTTTTTGTAAAAAATGTTTCTCATATAACAAATAACAAATAAAATATTTTCTGACAATTACATCAATTATTTAGTTTCAAGATAAGTATCATTAAGAACTTGTGTTATTGATACTAAACAACGGATAAACATACTTAAATACTTTATTTTTGTACATACATACTTAATATACATAGGAAAACACCCAGACCAGAACAAATATTCATGTTCATGCACACAAAGATTTGTTCTGTGTGGGAATCGAACCCACGACCTCTGGAGTGAAGTGTAGGTATACTGACCTCAACGCCATATCGGTCGTCAAAATCATATATGTATATTGTTAATAGTCTATATTAATAACACATTATATTTTTTTTCGTAGTGCGATGCTAGTTGGTGGGCTGTACCATGCAATGCAGATTGCCTGATTTTGGGCCAGAAAAGAAAGCTATAAGACACTTAACGTAAAATGAAGAGCTACGCTCAGAATGTTTCCATTATAATATCAGTCTTATAAAGTACACTGCTGAACATTAGGCTCCCCAAAAGATTACATTCTTTTGGGGGTATGTGTCCGTAATTACCACACTGCGTAGGCGGGTTGGTGATCGCAGGTCAAGCCAGTACGCAGGAGGACGCTGCTGCTCGGTAGGATTTCTCTTCGTCGTCTTTTACGACTACGTAAGAGAGAAGAGAGGGGGTGGGAAGGAAGGCCTGAAAAGACAATACCTAGGCTAAGGAAGTCCCGCCTTTTGTTAATAGCTCTTCTTCTTTCATTATATTGTTGGGAACTTTCAAATAATTTTTTTTTTATTAACTAAGTTTATCACGAACCCTCTTTAACTATTCTTTGTCAATTTTAAAGACAACGAGTAAAGTGGTATCGAATAAATTATTATTATTACAAAACGTGTAACTAATGTCAGGTTTTAATTTAAATATGACACATAAAAGTAACTGATAATCAAGCTACCGTCCGCGTCCCGGGCAAATTATACTTCTGTTCCTCCCTTTGTATTCCCGACTAACTTACCAGTGAGCATTTCTTCCACAACGCGCTTATCGCCCAACCTATCTGTTGGCAATTATGCAGTACAATACTAAAACAATACTATCAATCAAGTACCTTGTTAAGCACACAGACCGGCACACGATCTCGCGTGAGCTAATTTACACAATAATTTATAAAACTGATTTTTTTACGTAACGTACGTTATTGAAATTCCGTGGGTAAGCTCGCGTGTTTAACAATAGTGCCAACTGAGCTTCAATATTTTGTATAAATTTTTAAAGGAATAATTGGTTGAAATTCATATAAAAAAGAATGGCTGTAGGGTATTAATTTTATCGCTGTTTCCTTGAATTAAGCAAAACAAAATAATAATAAAAATTAAAAAGGTTGGGAAAATAGTTTTGGGAGAATAACTCTCTGACAAAATTAAAAATGGCTTCCACCATTAGGGATCCATGATGGAAATGACACATTTAAACTTAGGTTTGCAGCTGAGGTTGGTTTGGGCTCCTTCGGTCTTGGTAGGATCCCTATTCACCAATGTTGATTCCAATACTCCCTAGAAGCCTCTCGTAAAGTCACCACTTTTCGACAGGGATACGACACTGTCTTGACTCGACTATGACTGAATAACGAAAATGATGCATTTATGCAAATCTTGATTAATTATGTTACTTCACACTGGCGAATACACTCATTTGAACTGCACTCCTCAACATCTGGGAGACAAACAGTAGTTTGATTGTAAAGAAGATAATCTCCTCATGTGCATCCGTGAGTTCCTCTGTGTTTTATTTATACTGAATACATTGGTTTGATGATTTATAAATTATAAGATATGTAGAAGTAAATCTTTTCTTGGCTTAAATAAGTATATAATGCCCTAATGAAAGCAAGTGCAATTTATTTTTATATTAAAATCAGATAAACCGGGAGAAGTCAAGATCATTAAATTTAAATCAAGCAGTAAAGAACGCGGATGTATTGTATCTTTATTTATTTATGTGAAAGTTTGTTTGTACAAAAACACTTACAAAGTTGATTTTTCTCTAAACTAAACTAAAGTAAAAGTTACAATTTTTTTTAAGTTTATCTGAATATATCTATTATATCCGAAAACTTAATAACTAACGCTCCCGTTTACTGCGTCATTCGTCAAGTTATATTTTCTCTCCTGTATAGTTTGTGATGAATAAGTATATAATGCTCTAATTAAAGCACGTTAAAGTGAATTTTTACATTTTAAATCAAATAAACCGGGAGATGTCTAGAGAACCAGCATTAAAGAGTGCAGTAGTAGTGCGGCATGGGGACGTGAGTTATTTCGAGCTGCATAGCCCCAGCTTCCCAGTGTGCCAGATCGGGAGATTGCTGTACCATGCCGCTGACGTGTTTCCTTTTCGGCATTGTCTTTGAGCTTCGTGCATTCATGTTGCTGTCTGCATGACAAGTACATTTATTATTTCGCTGACTGCATAACATATATATATGTATATATATAGTTATAAAGCTTTTGTATGAGAAAAAAAGGGACAACAGTGACGAAGATTTCGGTAAATATACAAACAAGCTACAAGACGGTATCATTATAACAGCCTTATATTATGCACTGCTGAACGTTAGCCTCCCCAATAGGATACAGTCTATCAGTCTAATAGGAAGGTACCCCCAACCTTCCTATTATCGCAGTTCAAGCCCGTGCGCTTGATGTTACTGCTGCTGGTAGGATTTCTCTTCTTCGACTATTACGACTCACCGTGAGATGAGAGGGAGTGTCACTATGAGTATTCTTTTTTTTTTTTTTTTTTTTTTTTTTTTTTATTTACGTCGGTAACAAAATGCATTTACGCACTGTCTCCCGGCCAAAGGGGGACCGAGAGAGGTGTGTGGGGCTCACCACCGGCAGACACGACCACCAGCAGTAATACCCACTAAAAATCTTCCGACGACGCCCGCCGCTTGTTGAGAAAGAGGCGGGGTGCCAGTACCTGGGTTGCAGCTCTGACACCCCGCCCGCGGCCAACGTCCCCCGGACCAAAACCGGGAGGACCTCCTCAGAGAGACGCAGTGGACGCGCCCCTCCTACCTCCTTGTGCGACCATAGCGTGTGTGGCCGACTTCTCGAAGGGTCCATGGTTAGACAGCAGGGCCCCCCTGCCCCCGCTGCCTAAGACCCTCCTGGCGCTGCTTGTCGGGCCCTCCTGGCCCGCCCGCTGCGCCCTCCACAGGTCCCTCTTAGTTTCCCCCCCGGTAGTCAGTACTAATTGCGTAAATACATAAATTTGAAAATTTATAAATGAATGCTTAATTAGATACATAGGCAGTAATTCATTTACAGCAAGCATGCTTTACTTGCTATAAATTATTGAAAAGCTTCATCGTCAACTTTTGGAAGTAATCATAAAATGTTAGTGTTAACAATTTTTGTGAGATAAGCCTCATACTAACCTTTTGAAGAATACTCCGTTAGCTTACCATGTGTAAGATTATAGTGAATGTGCATTTAATCGTTAATAATGGTGCATAGGGCTCCTATCAAGACCTTAGATCCCAAGCTAACCTCACCTGCAAGTGATGCACCTGCCGAACAACGGACGAGGCTCTGGCGTACATAAACGTTCCCGGTAAGCGGCAATGGGCTCGCCACCTACAAAGGACCGAAAATATAATTGGCAAAAATGTGGGCGTATACCATCCTCTGCCTATCTGGAAATAGGCGTGATTGTATTTATGTATGATGTAATAACGATTCATTAGCGGAACCTTACTAGCTGATATTCGGAACATAGATATCTTAAATTCAAAAAATACGAAATATTAATTCAGTGGTAAAATGGAAACATGATATCAACGGTACTACAGACTTGAATCTACTTATACCACTACGGCCAAAGGGATTATTTGAATTTGTCTAGATTGTTTGGGTTTGACTAGATTGATTGTTTAGATATAACAATAATGATACTTAATCATCTTACAATAACAACAGTTACTTCAGTTACAATATTGTACTTATATAAGTATCATTGAGAACGTATGGATATTCAATAAAGGATAAAAAAATATGTACAAACATATTTACTGTACACCGAAAACACCCAGACCAGAACAAATATATTCTTGTTCATGCACACAAAGACTTGTTCCGTGTGGGAATTCTGACCTCCGCGCCATATCATTCGTCGACAATATCATATGTAATAATAAATAAATATTTCTGGGCAACTCATGCAATGCTTCTAGACCTAAATTAAGCAAAGCTATATAACGAACTAGATAACGAATTAAAAATACAATGATATTTTGTTTTTATTGTAACGAAATATTCAAAATCTTGCACACAAATATTCGTCCAGTGTGGAATTCAAACTATGTTTTAACCCAAAAATAACAAAATCATGCAAACAAAGTCGCGGACTGCCGCTATATCTTAACTAATTTGAAGCTGCTTTAAAAACGGAAGATCCCTTTAAAGAAATATTATTTAATGTACAATCGAAGCAAACAGAAACAATTATCGTCTAAAATAATTTGAACTTTTTAACCATTTGTTATAATACAGATAGAATACTGTCTATAAATTTACTATATTCTCAAGTAAATACGTTATTATCTTCATCATCTTGTCAGTCTCATACAGTCCACTGCTTAAAATTGGCCTCCCCAATAGATTATACTCCATTGGGGATATTTGCCCACGCTGGCTGGGCAAGCGGGTTGGTGATCGCAGTCCAAGCCAGTACGCAGGATGACGCTGATGCCCATCATCCGGTGGGATTTTTCTTCGTCGATCCATCGAATCCTCATGAGATGAGAGGGAGTGACATTATTCTGGGCCGGCACCACACGCAACAATAAATACGTACTGCCAGCTTTTTACTATGACATAATTGCTTTAAGTGTTTATTATATTTCTTTCTATCACGAATTTACTTACTGGATTTATCAAACAAAAAAGTTGAGGAGCAAACCCGGAATTGAAGTCATCGATATTTGATATCAATTATATCAAGCACAAAAACTCGCGGTTGCTTTTAAAAAAAGTTAGATCTTATCATACACAATCGGTATGTGGGATTAGGTCAATAAGCGATTAAGTGGGCAGTCTAAATCATTGTGTCAAGTCGAATCAAGCAAACAGGCAGTCACGAGTCAAGCTCAAGGCCCCAAACCTTAACCCTGGTTTATGTCCATTATTGTAATTACAATACCATGATTGTAAAGCTCTACTGGATATGACGGTTAGTACCATACATTAAAGTTAAAAAAAAACTTTTGTCATTAGGGTAAATAAAGTTTACTTTCTTTTATGAACTGACTTGTAAAACTATACACACCAACGCAGCTAGTCAAATCAAATCAAATGAAATCATTTTTATTGTCAAAACACTGGTTGTTATGATGAGTAGGTACATAAAAATAAATTTCTTGCCGTGTTTTACCTCATGGGCGTACAATATTGTATTAACTTAAAAACTAGAAACTAAGAAAACATTTAAAAAGTTAAACAATTTATTTAGTAAATCATGCCAGACATAACTAGTGTGTCACTTTTATAAAGATTCTTTGAATAATCGTGTAGATTGACTGTAGGGATTTCTTTTTATTCAAGCCAGAATATAAAAATGAGCTAAGTGTGTGTTTTATATTTTGAGTGTCCGTTTGAAAGCCATTCAACACGAGTACACAAAATACAAGCGCTTTTTTATTTATAATTTTTTTTATTGTATCTGTCACTGCGCCATCTAGGTCTTAACTAAGTAGAGCTTATGCGATGTGTACTAGGGAACAGATGGCACATTATATACAAGATAAATACTCATATCATAACATGCAAATATTATTATCAAGCTCACGATTCTAAGAGCGGAGTACCTAAATCTAAACTGATCTCCGTGCCGTGTTATTTTATTTCCTAATCACCTGTATCATCATTATCTTATCAGCCTCATGAAGTCCACTATTGGAAATAAGCGTCCCCAATATTATATTTGGGGTATTTGCTCATAATCACCACGCTGGGCAGGCGGGTTGGTGATCGCAGCTCAAGCCAGTGCATAGGATGAAACTGTAACACCTCATAATGACAGGGGGTTTACAAAAATTAATAAATATCTTATCTTATCATTGTTTACAAAAATTGATTATTATCTTAACTTGATGCTTTTGAAACGTTCACAAATGTTATAAGTAAATAATAATCTCAATAAATTCGAGCAAGCCACATCTAGAGAACCCTGAGAACAATGATCAGCGAGTAAGATTACAATTGGATTATTCAAATCACATTAGTGGGTTGTGCTCTTACAAATTGAATAAACTGCATACATTATTCTATCATAACATTCCATCACGACTATTCAAAGACATTTGGTTAAAAGTTTTAGTAATTACTCATTTATGGTCAGCGGAAAAGTTATGATACTATTTTGCAATCGATTACAATACTTATACTATGGTTTTAAAGGTTCTGGGTTCAACTTCAATACAAAACAAATATTTTTATGTAATCTTAGCCAAATATGTCAGAAAAACGTTCAGCCACAGCCCCTTTCCACGGCCTTCTCTTATGAATCAATGAGAGAGGTCAGGCTCAGATCTGCATAGGACTGACTTTATCACGCGGACCCAGGACAGACAGAAGGCAGGCTGCATCCTACTGTAAACATTTTTCAAGCTGCCAAATATGCCCTCTAAATGCAATAGCATTTAAAGACTATCACTTACGATGCTAACAGAGCTCAAAGTCTTAGCGGGCCTTCCAATCACGGATGCGCTCGATATTACATGCCATACTTCGGCGATTGTCTGTCCATCTAATATCGTGGACTTACAAGCGCTTCTTGAGTATTATGTATACTATTATATCACTTTTGTTTTATAATACCCGTTAAAATAGTTCGACCTCTCTAGTTCATACAATGTTTCCTTTCAACTGCTAATTGTAGGATCATGTGTGATTATTTTGCATCTATAAGAAAAGTAATATAACTTTTAGGTATAAAATTATTTTTCATGAATGTACAAAATTATATGTTCTGCATGGGAATCGAACCGATCAGTAGCCATTATTTATTTTTAGATAACCTGGTTTTTATATTTTACATGTCAACTTTCAAATGATTAATTTATGTCAGCGTAGTATACAATTAATTGTTAGGAAATAATTAACGAGTTATTCCGCGACCTCAAATCACAATTATTGATATAAACGATCCGTATCAAACATGCAATTTCCAATTTAGAGTAGCTAATGGTGGAGTTGTTCAGCTGTAATAGTTATACACTTCCTATTAGTACTCATTTTATTTGCTTAACATCCAACTCATTTTGATTTGTAATACATCATTGTGCCTTATTAACCTAATTATCTAAGGGATGGGAACTATTAGTAGTCTTAAAGTTCAACGTTACTTTTGTATTAAGAACTAGTAGATTGATTGAAAGTTGCCCATGATATTTTGATGTAAGAAATATTTAAAGAAATTCTTATTTTTCTAAAAGAATAGTCAGCGAATTGTTACAGGTTAAGCGTGGGGAAGATGATTAGGGTCATCCCTCTCAGCTTTATTTGTTAAAGAAAGCCTTTGCTTAGAAACATAATGGGCTGAGAGGATGATGAATGGTCAATGATGATTCAGCGGTCAAGTCAAGGCTATATGTTTCTTAAACAAGCAATGAATTAAATGAAAGAGATTGTGATAGATGAGTTACGTTACGTTACGTTACGTACGTTCATAGATGAGATAGGTCCTTGCTCCGAGTTCAGCAGTGACACGTTGAAGCGTTGAGATGATGCTCTTGAATAGGTATGGGGCCCGAACCTAACTGTCGGACGTTGAAGGTCGGTGATGATGATTTTGAATAACTTTATGGCTCCGAGTCTAGCATAGATACGCTGAATGGCTTAGATGATATTGTTGAAAGACTTAGAGGCCCTGACTCTATTAGAGAATCGTGAATAGGCTGAATTGAATTAAAAGTTTTTTAATATCAAAATGTTATTACTCAATGCAAGAGTTTTTCAATGAATAACCTGAACAATATTGATTTTCATATGGAACTTGTCTTGACTTACTTTGTTACGATTTTTATTTTTTATTTATTTCGGTGTTGACATAATTTTTCAAACTTCTTAACATATGATTAACGTAATAACTAATTGACATCTTTTGTGTTCAGCGGACTTATAAAATTTAATGTTGACAATTATATATATTTATGCTATTATGTGTTTTGCTATTATTGTAGTGCCCTTTCAGGGTTCATGTGTCGGATAATTTCATGTAAACATCTTAATAACCGCATGAAACAATGAATAAATGAATTATGAATATGAGAACGATTTATTCTGTTTGTATAAAATAAGTTGAAAAACCAAATATTCAATTAAAATTCCGATCATAGTTGGTTGGTACGAGGATCTAATATGCAATCTAAAACTTAATACAATACATGGAAAAGTATTTACAGCCGCTGCTTTAACATACATGAGCCCGTCATTCGGTCCGTTGGGAAATTTTGCGAGCTCTTTACTTCGTTGCTATCTTCGCGAAAGCCTCTGTACCTACTGGAAGATATGAAATCTTTTGAGGATTAATCCGAAGTTACATGTTTCCTCAATTTAATACATGTATGAACGTCAGAAGGTCACTGCCGTCCTCACTTAAGTTACGTTATTATCAAAGTCTTCTTCATTGGGACCTTAAAGTGGATCTGGTGGTTAGCGTAATTAAAAAATATGCAGAGGCTCATGAAAGAATACTTCATCGCCATGTGAATGTTGAGGCTACCCAGCTTTTCGACAACACGGACCTAGTGAAAAGACTCAGAAGGACAAAACCTTTTAACTTAGTTTAGTGTTGTGTCAGTGAAGTGCAATATCGTGACTAAGAACACTTATAATAGTGTCTTCGCCTTAGTAGAGACAATAATAATAGTGTTATTAGATACATTCTTGCTTTAAAATATGTATAAGCTTAAGTTAAAAGAATATTACTTATTGGTCTTTACTTAGACTAGATTCTCGGCGATATGGGGTAATTTATTTTAAAAATGAAGTTATGACATATAAATTAAAAAATATCAAAGTGAATAATTTTTTTTCGAATCGAAGCACACAAGAACATGATGTACTTAATTAGACCAAAGCATATTGAAACCAACGCCTTCCGAAGCACACAAGAACATGATGTACTTAATTAGACTAAAGTATATTGAAACCAACGCCTTCTGAAGCACACAAGAACATGATGTACTTAATTGGACCAAAGTATATTGAAACCAACGCCTTCCGAAGCACACAAGCACATAGTATGTATGCAAACACGAAACTACACACACACTTCAACCATATCCAACATATGGCCTTGACTTGACCACAGTATATCTCTTAGGAATTCTTTTCAACTTAGAACAGATTTATCTACATTACAATGTAGAATTTCTACACTGAAAAGCGTTCTGCAAAACAATACTATTGCTCAGTTAAGTTGGTTCTTGAAGACTTTATCAAATATTCAAGGTGTAAGTAAACCGGCAGCTTCACGTGGCGTCGTATCGAGAGCTCCACAAACATGCGGTGAGGTGAGCCCCCTCGCCGCTAGTCGGCGACACGTACAATACGTTTTGTGAGAGAAGTAATTCTTAGTACTATTTCTACACTATTTTAATAGTATTAAAAATGCGAAAAACGCTATATAGCCGAATCCACTGCGGTAATTATGACGGATTTTAGTATAGAGATATGAGAGATCTTATAAATAGACATAAGCGAATATTAATTTTTTTTCTTGATCTACCATGCGATTGAAGTAATTAGCAGTACAAAACAATAAATGCGAAAAACACTTACCAAAACAAATTATAATTATAGAGGACAATAATAATATATTCGATGGTGAAATGTCAAATAAATAAAAAAAAATATATACTTCTAAGCCGTATATTGTGGCACATTAGACGCGTCAACAGAAAATAAAGGTCAAGTTTATAAATTTCATAGCGGATTATCCAAGAAAACTCAAAGTTTTATCTAACTGAATGTTTAATTTTGCGCATTTCCAGCTAGTTATAGTAAATACGATTGTCAATCAAAGGTAATAGAGATATATTATCATGTAGGAAGTTTTGCGAAATAAGAATATGCGGTGGTGACAGCTCGCTATATTGGGCGCTTTGTCATACATATGAAGGTCTACCAAAGACGAAACAATACTATTTGTGGAGTGAACAAAATGTCATTTCCTGAGTTATAGGCTACGTACGGGCTTTAGTTAAAAAACTGGCGATTGTTACGGGTGGAATTGTCAACTCTAAATGATCATGAATATTCGTAAGGACGTCATTAGCTTTATTTCTATAAATTATCATAATAGGATGTAGGGGGGAAACTAAGAGTGACCTGTGTAAAGCACAGCGAGCGGGCTAGGAGGGCCTGCCAAGCAATGCCAGAAGGGTCTTAGTTAGAAGGGTCGCGTCTACTGCGTCTCTGAGGAAGTTCCCCCGGCTCCCGGGAACTTCGTTGAGACACAGTGGACGCGCCCCGTCTACCTCCGTGTGCGATCATAGCGTATGTGGCCGATTGGAGTGGCTATAATTAGACAGCAGGGCCCCCCTGCCCCCGCCACCTGCTTTCGCCATGGCCCAGCAACTGCGTCCTCCACTGGTCCCTCCTAGTTTCCATTCCGATAGTCACTACTAAGGGCACTCAGAGAGAAGTGAGCAGGCCCTGGGGCCTAAGCTCAAGTCTAGTGCGACCGGAATAATGCTAGAATATTCCTTAGAATATTATTATTTTCGACATTGAGCTTGCCATATTTCAGCTTCTTAGATATTTTTTTTTTGAGAATCAATGTGTAGTCAATGAGTAAGGTGAACTTTCGCTTTCATGTATATCTACCGCTACACGCAATGTAATATGTTACAAACAGCAGTGTATAATGTGTAGCATTTTAATTAATATCTCACCACAGCGTACTCCAAGGAGAATTGTTTCGTTAAGTTTGTTAAACATGCTGAAATTGTTATTCATTGCGTTTATAACAGATAGGTACCAAAGTTCGGTAATTGTTTTAGAACTGTGCCAAATTAATTAATTCCCCTTTGGTTTCTGTGGAGTTTCAAATTATTTCAAGTGGTCCTTACGTCTATTTTAAGAATTCACTGACTTTTCAATTTACGAGATTTTGGATGCTTAGAAATTTTATATCCGTTTTATAACACCATGCAATTCATATTATTGTTATTTTAAAAATATGATAAAATGCCCATAAATTTAGAACTGTAAGTGATAATAGTTACTGGCAGCAGATTATTATTATAGCTTTTATAATATTTACTTCAGAATCTTGAATTCAAAGTTTTCCAATTCAAATAAATAAACATTTTTTTTAATATCCGCGAAATTAAACGTAGAAAGACTTATATGAATATAATATGATTAATGAACAACTCCCAAGTACATATATTAGGTCGGGGAAAAAGTCTTTTCGCATAACGTAGGTATAAACTTATCATAATTTTTTTTTGACTGTACTATTTGTGTCTGGCTGGTTTTGGTAACATTAAAAAGGTTCCATTATAAAGAAAAGAAAAAAATAAAAAAAAGTTGTTTCCTGCTATTTTTCATTTGTTTTTCTCTCCGTAAAAATGAGTGAATCTAATGAAGAAATTCGATACATTTTAAAATTTTATTATAAAAAAGTCAAAAATGCAACTCAAGCAGTGAAAAAAAATTGTGATGTTTATGGAC
Organism: Musotima nitidalis; assembly: GCA_949126915.1. Lineage (NCBI taxonomy): Eukaryota > Metazoa > Arthropoda > Insecta > Lepidoptera > Crambidae > Musotima > Musotima nitidalis. The sequence goes on along the minus strand of OX421418.1, from coordinate 6,188,719 downwards.
CTGATGCAGTGTCAGTAAGAGTAGCACAAATTTGGTTCAAACGTTTTCAGTCCGGAAATTTTGATGTTAAAGATGCACCTCGCTCTGGTCGCCCTGTTACGAATAAAATGGACGCCATTTTTGAAAGAGTGGAGCAAGATCGGCATATTAGTAGTTACGATGTAGCTGAAGAACTGGGAATTGACCACAAAACAGTTTTGACCCATTTGAAGAAAGCTGGTTATACAAAAAAGCTCGATATTTGGGTGCCACACGAGCTCACTCAAAGAAACTTAATGAACCGTGTACTCATTTGCGATTCATTATTGAGACGTAATGAAACCGAGCCGTTTTTGAAGAGATTGATAACTGGCGATGAAAAGTGGATCACGTACGACAAGAACGTGCGAAAAAGGTCGTGGTCGAAAGTTGGCCAGGCTTCACAGACTGTGGCCAAACCTGGCCTAACACGAAATAAGGTGATGCTGTGTGTATGGTGGGATTGGAAGGGCATTGTTTATTATGAGCTTTTACCGCCCGGCAAAACCATCGATTCTGATCTTTACTGCCAGCAACTGATGAGATTAAAGGAAGCAGTCGAGAGAAAACGGCCGGAATTGATCAACAGGAAGGGTGTGGTCTTTCATCACGATAACGCTAGACCACACACATCTTTAGCCACTCAGCAAAAATTAAGAGAGTTCGACTGGGAGGTCCTAGTGCATCCACCATATAGCCCTGACCTTGCGCCTTCAGATTTTCACCTGTTTCGGTCTCTGCAGAATTCTTTAGGTTCTGTAAGGTTGACCTCAAGAGAGGACTGCCAAAACTATTTGTCCCGTTTTTTTGATCAGAAGTCCCAAAGTTTCTACAGTAACGGGATAATGTCTTTGCCCACAAAATGGCAGAAAGTTATTCAACAAAACGGTACATATATATTGTAAATAAATGTAAATAAACTTTGAAAAAAATGTCTTGACTTTTCATACAAAAATACGAAAAGACTTTTTCCCCAACCTATTACATAAGAAATAAGTAAATAATAAGGTTTTCATGTCTCACATATTCGTGACACTAAATTACTTCAAGTAATTAACATAGAAGCTTACAAATTACCGTCTAGAACCTAAATCATAATTAACAAAATTATTTGCCTCGTTTAAGCATCATTTTGACTTATCAACGAGCATGTAGACTTCAATTCCAGTTAAATACAAGGCAGATTACATTTGGTTAATAAACTTTTTATGCCCATTTAAACAGACGCATTCCATTACTTGACGTGATTGCATCGTTTCAGTATAGTTATTATCTAATGCCTCCGTAATCGATGTCATCCGTCGTGCAGTAGGCACAGAAATATGAAAACAGAATCTCGGGCTATTTAGTTTTGAAGCAACTTTAAAAAAAGAGAAGATTTTTAATACGTTGAGAAATTTTTTGTTTGGGTGTAGAAGGGATCCTAACAAGAACTGTGGAGCCCAAGCCAACCTCACCTGCATGTAGTGCACCTTCCAATCAACGAACGAGGCTCTGGCAAACATTATAGTTCCTGGTAAGCGGAAATAGGTTCGCCGCCTAATAAGTGGGACCAATAATATAATTGGCGAAATGTGGGTGTATAATATGCCTCTGCCTAGCCCTTCGGGAAAACATACTGATGTTATGTATGTATCGATGGGAGCAAACAAATTAAAAAATTACGGTAATAATTTCTACTAATAATACTAATAATAACGTTTAACAGATTTGTACTTACCAAGTTTTTTTTGGTTCCAGTGCTGCTAGTCAGAAAAATATGAGTGTGGTTTTTAAGGCCAGCACTTGTAGTTCGGAGAGGAGAGGAAAAAGGGGGGGAACAAACTGAAAAGAAACGTCAACTCGTTTCATAACGATATAATAACATGAGATAATGATAAGCTTAGTGTAAGTGATAGCGGTGAAGCTCAGCAAGAAGTGATTTACTCATCATTCCCTGACTATCCCAGTATATTTTTATTTCACCGAGGTGACTCGGTTATTCGTAATCGACTTTCTGTGCTTATATTTAGTGATGTCGCTTTACATAATTTGTTAGAGGTATGTAATCATGCGAATCTGGATTACTGTGACGCCCACCGCGTCATTGACGAGTGAATAATTTGCATTGTCATAATTGGAAGTAACGGCCTCCCACCTGAACAATGATCTGATCAAGGCGGCGAAAAGCCAGTGGATGCAGGTAACTCAGAATCTCCACATTGAGAGATTCTAATCTATTCAGGAGGCTGAGATGATAATGATGATAAATTGGTAGTAGCAGAATTCATTTAAAAAAAATGATACATAAAGACGGAGTGGACTTCTTGGCGGGAAAGTGAAGCGCCATGTCTGCAGTTTTGTTTTATTTTCTAAAATTTGTGATATTTCTAACATTAATGTGTAATAACGGTGGATTATTAACCGTTAGGTGTTTGTGAATATACATGAGTGTTGGTAAATCAAACAAAGCAGTGCAACATCACTTTTCAAATTCTCTCAAGGAGTCCATGTGAGATCTCAGTATAGTCCCACATCTTTACTAAGTACTCAAGGGGCTTTGGGGAGGGTATCTCATTTACCATTTTTCATCTTTATCATCATTCATTTTCATTTACTATGAATTATATGTTATTAATATATCACTTACTTGAAACTGGCTAGACGTGCAAAACGCACGAAGCCATTATTTAAAAGAAAAAAAAGAAGCGGAGTGCAGTATATTGATCTCCACGCCATATCGGCCGTCAAATGAAATATAATTTTCGTTTCAACTAGCAAACTGACAAAATTAATCATGAGAATGCACCTATATCAACAAAACACACTTAAGTCATCAAATACGATGATGACATAAAATATACCTTCATTGCTAATAGGATATTGATAGCAACTTTATTCATAGCATCCACTTTTGTTTACGGCACCGTCAGATTTAATGAGATGGGCATGTACTGTACAACCATGAACCCTGAACTCCGCTAGCCCTGACACGTAAAGCCTACGCACGAATATTATGCACTTGTTGAATTTAAATTACAATAGAATTTAACTGCACATTAGCATCGGTAACTTCTAAATGTTTGTCTCTTTATTGGTTTGGTAAATTTAATACAAAATATCATAAAAAAATTATAATTCATTCATTCATTATAATAACTTAATTCTCTCTTAGCTTCTTTAGCTGCAGTAACTTAAAGACTTAAATAACATCGGTAAAGTAGAGGTAGTCTAAAATTCTTCTAATCGTTTGTAATTTATATACTTTCCTTTTGATTCAAGTCAAAATTATAAAAGAGATTTTTATAAAACTTGTTATGGCTTATACAGATTGAAGTTAGTTGTGGCTAAATTAGTTTATGCTAAATTAGTGACATTGCTCGTAAGATCGTGAGTTTGATTTTTATAATATAAATGTATGCATGAAACATAACTAATATTTATCTTGGTTTGGAGGTTTTACTATGTGTGGGTTGAGTAATCATAGATATGAGCTTACTGAAATAAATTTACCAAAAGTATTTAAATATTTTCGGCCATTGGCCATACAAGCTCTGCTTTGGTGCTAAAAGCGATATGTCCAAGAATTTTTATTTAACTAGCATGTGAAATGACTCAGACCTATAACTTCAGTGTAAGGAAAATCAAATTAGGTTCTCCTAAATGATTTCACAACAGATTTTAAAGAAGAATTATTTATCTTTATCAAGATCGGAGAAGTCACTTGTTGGCAAGATGTTAAGTTTGCTAGGCCAAACATATAAGATGACTTTGTGACGACAAAGTTAGCAGAAGATCTAGCATAAGTAAGCAAGCCACAATAATACTATCTGCCCACTGGATGATTTAATAACTTGATACTAGGCCACGGTCAGCACCATTACGAAAATAATTAAAGCGAGCCGTTCTCACGTTGTTACGGGGTGCGATCACGATGAACAAAAACGTATGCTACCTATTACCCACTGCTCCTGTATGCAAAGTTTGAATTTGAAATTCCGCTTCAGAAAATTATCCGATCTAAGTTATACGAGAATGGCCATGATAGACACGTTCGAATATGCAGCCACGATTGGCAGTGAAGTCCAACTGGCCTTAAAAGGATCTCTCTTATCTCTGATGGTATTTTATTTACCTTTGTGCCTTTCCCCATATTTTGTTAAATGCCAATTAAGACACAGTTTAGTACCTCATCCGACAGTAGCTTGTATTAGTGAATGTCGTGAGTTAATTCTAAAACAACGATAGTTTTATTTTAATTCACATTGTTAGTTATAGTTTGATTGACAGATTTATATTGGTTTAATGCGATGTTTTAGGTCGTGTAATGAATGTCAGAGTAGAATTTATTAGCTATTGTAGTTCATACAAACAAAACATAGTATCAGAGACAAGGGATAGGCGAATAGTTAGACATTATGCGTTATCAGCTTAGAATGAGTACTTTTGAGTGGTTTTGATATCAAGGGATCCGTGCTTCAGAAGGCAAGTTACGTCGCGAGTACTTACTCTATTTTCTCGGTGCTTTATTGCCGAAATTATGAGTGTGTACTGACAAAATATGTGACCTAATGGCGCCCACCCTTTTTCTCTCCCAAGCTACACCAGCTGGTTGGAGGAATCAAATTCATAATGTCAGCACTCTTACCAGGAAATTTGGTGAGTCGTTCCTATTTAATACGAAGACCGTGAGACTTTAGAAGATTATTTTAAGCAGGGTGATCCGGCTTTATGCATAAAACTTTCATTATATTTATGTATAAAATTGGTTATGCATAAAGTTTAAAAATATCTTCCAATCAAATTGCATAAACATTTCACCGCCAAATTCGCTGTCAAAAATGACAGATAGACATAACAAATTCCGAATTAAATATTATTTTGAGGAGACAATGTAACAATAGGCACACTATTTGAATAATTAAGACCGCGCATGTTTGCTCACTTCCTACAGAATATGCTTCCTTATCTGCCCCAGCTCATTTGAATATGAAAACGAACACAATTTGGTCATGAGTGGATTACGAATGTAAGTCTGTATTCAATGACTGCTTATCACAGCATCTTAAGTTGCCATCATCATATTATTTTTGTAGATAGTCCCTATATTATTTATTTTATCCCTAAATTATGCAATACAAGGTCGTAATAGTAAATGTATATAATATATTAATAAATCTGCCATCTAGCCTCAAGCTAAGCTTTTAGTATGGGTATGTTAACAACGTGTTAGGTTAGGTGTATAGGGCTTCCCTGCGTGGGCGGGGCCGCGGTCGACGTTAGCCGCGGCCCTGGGTGGAGTGGCTCACTCGCTGCCGACCATCATGCAAATGATGGTCGACAGCGAGACGGCGTGGGAGGCGATGGCCTCCTTCTGCGAAGTGGTGATGTCGCAGAAGGAGGCCGCGGAGCGGGAGAGGGAGCGGGATCCGCTCTCTTTCCGGCTACGCCGTTGGCGCAGCGGGCGGGCCAGGAGGGCCCGTCAGGCAGCGCCCGGGGGGTCTTAGGCGGCGGGGGCAGGGGGCCCATTCCGTCTCGCCATAGACCCCCCCCCGAAGTCGGCCAGTTACGCCATGGCCGCACATAGAGGTAGGGGGGGCGCTGCAAATTGCGCCTTCCTGAGGAGGTCTCCCCGGTTCTGATCCGGGGGACGTTGGCCGCGGGCGGGGTACCAGAAGCTACAAACCCGGGCACTGGTGCCTCGCCCCTTTTCAACAGCGGTGGGCGTCGTCTGAAGTTTTTTAGTGGGTAGGACTGCGGTGGTCGCGTCGGCCGCAGTGAGCCCCACACCCCCTCCCGGTCTCCCCCTTTTGGCCGGGAGACAGTGCGTAAGCAGCATTTTTTTACAGACGATAATAAAAAAAAATAAAAAAAAGGTGTATAGGGCTTCTACCAAAATCTGAGGAGCCCAAGCCAACCTCACCTGCAAGTAGTGCACCTGCCGATCAACGGACGAGGCTCTGGCAGTCATTAAAGTTCCCGGAAAGCGGCAATAGGCCTGCCACCTATTACGTGGAACCAACAATAAAAATGGTGAAGTGTGGGCGTATAGTATGCCTCTGCCTACCCCTTAGGGGAAACAGGTGTGATATTATAAATGTATGTATGTTAGCAATGGATAAACAATTAAAAACATATATAAATAAGTTTTTTTTTGTAAACACCCAAATCATGACTAATACCCTCACATATAATATAACATACAAATCAAACCAAAGTGTCAAACTCAAAATCAAACTTTGGAGGCGTAAGAACCTGAATAACGACCACCGCGCCAATAAAATATAAATAAAACACATGAAACATGTCATACAAAAAGTTTTATCATAAAAAACATTACATACATTATTGAGAACCATAAATGCGTTTGCATTAATCTTTACCACCAATAATTGTGCTTAAATGAAAACGCTTTACATTTAAATAGTCACTTGAATAAAAAAAAATGTTCTGAGTAATAGTTCACAGTTCTCTAATGGATTTCTCTATTAAACCCAATTCCGTTAAAAAATTACTAAACCTTACTTATAAATAAGAGCATTAGGCAAAGAAATCCTTGCATTACGAAGGGAGATACTTCACAAAAATAGATTAGTGCCGACTAAACTGGGCCTTAACTAACCTAAATACGTTCGAAAGCCACGGATTATGTGGGAAACAAGAAAACTTTTCACATACCACGTAATCCTAGTGTAATGTAATTACGCCGGGATTTTGCACTAGAAGAGTGTTGCTGTTTAAGGTGGGGAGTTATGTGGGATTGCTAAAATTGGACTTTTTTAATTTGTTTGTTTTTGTCGTCTTGTAAGGAAAAAGTATGAAACAAAAATTGACATAAACCAACATCGTATAACACATGAGAATAGATTTTTAAAATAAACTATTCCGTTTAGTTTTTCATTATAACAAATGTAATGTTGCGTCTCGTGTTTTATCTTCGGCCATTTTACTTCTAAGCTTCAATCCCGAAAAGACCGTTTGTTTGTTTATGCAAATTTCTTTATTTATTAATTTTTGATGATTTTTTATGCAATCGATGCACGAGATCAATCTGGAACCCCTTCTGCCGCCCTGTTCGACGCTAGGCTTCTAAAAGTCAGTGACATCCACCGTCCCCTTAATAGTAAGCACCGTGCCGCACGAAGATTCATTATTTTCTATTTAAGGTGTATGTTGAGTTTTGTATAAAGTATATTCAGCCAATAAGAGTCTAGAATGGTATGATTTGATAGGCAGCTTGCCACGGTTATTCAAATTTAAATCTTTATGTGCCTAAGTGCCATATCGTATTGAATTGATTAAAAAATTTAAAGGCCATGCGAAAATTATGATTTCTCTTGCAGCTTAACCTTGTCTTAGAATATATAGTGTTAAGAGTAAGAGAGGGATTTTCATGGTGATAGGTACACAACAATAATATAAAAGTTTGAATAAAGTTGTAATCGCTGTGAAGTTTGTTTTGCATATTCCTTTATAAAACAGAGACATTAAATAAATATAAATAAATACTTTCTGTCAATTATACCAATTATTTAGTTTCAAGATAAGTATCATTAAGAACTTGTGTTATGGATACTAAATAACGGATAAAAATAAATACTTTTTTTTAGTACATACATACTTAATATACATAGGAAAATACCCAGACCAGAACAAATATTCATGTTCATGCACAAAAAGATTTGTCCTGCGTGGGAATCGAACCCATGACCTTAGGAGCGGAGAGCGGGTATTCTCGCCACCACGCCATATTGGTCGTCAAAATAAATGCTTTTCGTCCATATTTATTGCATAGATAAGTAAACTCTAAAAATAAAATAGTCGACCATATTATGTCACCTATTTGTGTTATCATACCTCGAAATTCAAGTTAATATTGGTTTTTTGTTAGCCATCTGTCGGCATATTGTTTTGCAGTACATTTGCAACAAATATTATAAGCTAGTCATTATATGTGTGATTAAGTTGTGTCTCACGTAATATTATACCCCGTCTTGAAATTAATAGCACAAAACTTATGCCACTTGTGGAGTTGTATTTCAAAGTTTCACCAAGTGCCAACAATCAACACTATAAGTTGTTATAATACTCTGTGTTTAATAAAAGAGGTAGCATAAAATTGAGCTTACTTTATATCTCACCTCCAATTATATACAGTTTTATGATGATTACGTGTTCTTAAAATAATATTTTACCCTCCCTAAACGCGTTGTAACTGTAACTACACCAATTCTCATGATTTGAAATGTTTGCATTACATAAAGTTATTTTACAATTAAAGATGATATTCTTATTAGAAAAAAGTCAACATATGCGGTGGCTCAAGTGAAAATTTAACTAGATTCGTCAATCCGTTAATATATTCGAAATCTGCAAATTTGTCAAGAAATATCCAAATTTTTATACTAAACGTGAAGAAGTACCGTCAAAATACACAGTAAGATCCAAACGTAGAAAATAATTAATAGCTCCTTCATCTTGTTTAAAACTTGTATCATCCGGCCCTCTACAAATGTCCATAAAAAATTACAATCACTTACCTGAGTCCCTAAAAAATTAAGATAACATAAAACAATTTACTAAACAATTAAAAAACTTACTGATTGCGAAATGTTATTACACACTTCACGAATATTTTGACGACAAACTCTATTAAAAGCCTATAGTGATTTATTATATAAATTATGGGTAAATGTTATATATAACAATAATATTGTATAAATATTATTTTTTGTTGATTTCATATTTGTGTTTTGATGAGTTTGTTAGTTTATAGAATATTTAAGTACGTAGTTTTGTAATATGTTTAAGTTCCCTCTCGATTTGCAGTGCCCCTACGGGGTATCAGTATTCATTGTATTACTTAGGTACCTACTTGTTTACTTGATAAAGATTTATGATTTAAGGTAACCCAACAAACAAATAAATTAATATTTTCTGACAATTACACCAATTATTTAGTTCTAAGATAAGTATCATTAAGAACTTGTGCTATGGATACTGAATAATGGATACACATATATACATACTTTTTTTTTTGTACATACTTGATATTCCTAGGAAAACACCCAGACCAGAACAAATAATCATGATCATGTACACAAATATTTGTCCTGTGTGGGAATCGAACCCACGACTTGATTTGAATGTTTTGCAGTTAGCACAGAATAACATTTCGTTGACTATTTACGTTCGCAGACAATGATATGTATATCTAAAGAAATAACTATTGGATTTTTGAAGTTATAACTGTATGTAATCGTGGGTGCTATCTAAATGTCTCTGTATATTTAGTGAAATTTACTGAATTTAACTTTGTTTCTTTTGAAAGTAGTATCAGTCAAATACTACCATAAGTATGTCTGTATGCCATATGTTTTAGAATATTACTTTGTGAATTTAGATTAAAAGCTGTGGATTTTGAATGATAAATAAAATAAGGAATGTGTTAATATTTATATGATATGGCTTCATCTCACAACCGATATGGCGTGGAAATAAACATGCCTGCACTCTGCTCCTAATTTTGTAAAAATAAAGTAAAAATATTAGTGTACATAAATAGGAATATTTGTCGTGGGCTGACTGTTTTATTAGTAAATAAATAAATATAAAATTATAATAAGTATAAAGTGAATGTATAAGTACATATATAAAACATTAATATGTACATTCTTTCCTTTAAAGATATAGGGGCGTTTTAAAAAACGATATCTAAAGTTGGATTAGGTTTAAAACTAGTCGCACCATCTCCCAAGAAGGGGCATGCGCGCTCGCCGGGTCCCTGCCGTGGGACCTCGACGCCGAGGTACTCTCGGCGGTGTTCTGGCATGGCGCGCGATCCCGGAGCCAGGGTCTCCGCCCCGCACTGTGATGCGGTGGCGTAGAGACGCTCAGAGGCAGACTCTGGGCGCATGGCGGCGGCAGCTCTTCCGGAGCGTCGAGTTTCGTGCCGATGGTTCGAGGCGCCGTATCCTCGAGGCGGTCGTGCCCATCTTGGAGCGATGGGTCGGCCGTCAGTGGGAGTCGATGATCTTCCGGCTCACGCAGGTACTTTCCGGGCACGGGGGCTTCGGGAAGTATCTGTGTGACGTCGCCGGGGGGGAGTCGACCCGGTGTTGCCACCATTGTGACTGCGCAGAGGAGACTGCGCAGCACACTTTGGTGGCGTGCCCTGCGGGGGCGGGGCCACGGTCGACGTTAGCCGCGGCCCTGGGTGGAGTGGCTCTCTCGCTGCCGACCATCATGCAAAAGATGGTCGACAGCGAGACGGCGTGGGAGGCGATGGCCTCCTTCTGCGAAGTGGTGATGTCGCAGAAGGAGGCCGCGGAGCGGGAGAGGGAGCGGGACCCTCTCTCTCTCCGGCTACGCCGTTGGCGCAGCGGGCGGGCCAGGAGAGCCCGTCCGGCCGCGCCCGGGGGGTCTTAAGTGGCGGGGGCAGGGGGCCCCTTCCGTCTAGCCATAGACCCCCCCAGAAGTCAGCCAGTTACGCCATGGCCGCACATAGAGGTAGGGGGGGCGCATGACATCGCGCCTCCCTGAGGAGGTCCCCCCGGATCTGATCCGGGGGACGTTGGCCGCGGGCAAGGTACCAGAAGCTACAAACCCAGGCACTGGTGCCTTGCCCCTTTTCAACAGCGGTGGGCGTCGTCGGAAGATTTTAGTGGGTAGGACTGCGGTGGTCGCGTCTGCCGCGGTGAGCCCCACACCCCCTCCCGGTCTCCCTCCTTGGCCGGGAGACAGTGCATAAACAGTATTTTTTTACTGACGATAAAAAAAAAAAAGGTTTAAAACTAGTGCTGTCACTGTCTTTATCTTATTAAATAGAAGTGACAGCGATAGTTTTAAACCTGATCTAACTTTCTTAAGTTGATATCTTTATCGTTTTGTAATAAGACCTATACCTACCTTGTTATACTAATAAATATTTATCCCTCAACAAACAGAAATTGCAAATGCAATACCCTATGTGATCGTATTTCATTTTATTTTCATTTATACAGAATGAGTAAAATTTTGTCATTTTAAAGTAATGTTAACATTAAAGAGATTAATTAGTTTTTCCTTGCATCTTACGTACTTCAACACCTTTTTAAGTGTTAGATTATTTATTTACTGCCATTTGAAATATTGTTTACGCAAGACACCTAGGCTTAGATTTTTTTCATATCTGTATAAAATTGACATTATTATAGTTGCAATATGACCAAACATGCAATTATATACATCTTCTTAAAGACTTTCCGTATTTGCCGCATTAAATGACTATGATCATCCTAGTTTAGGGTTACTGATTGCAAATATTTTTGCTTAGCAAGATTTACTGTGTCAATCGATATCTTAATGAGACTTTATTATTTTAAATGACAGATGACATAGCTTTGTATCAAATAAAAATTCCTAAATGCACAAGAAATTATATCGTTGACACACTTAACAATTTTTCAATTAAAGTCCATAAACTAGATGATTTGACGACCGATATGGCGTGGAGGTCAGTATACCTACACTTCACTCCAGAGGTCGTGGGTTCGATTCCCACACAGGACAAATCTTTGTGTGCATGAACATGAATATTTGTTCTGGTCTGGGTGTTTTCCTATGTATATTAAGTATGTATTTATAAAAAAAAAGTATTTAAGTATGTTTATCTGTTGTTTAGTATCCATAACACAAGTTCTTAATGATACTTATCTTGGAACTAAATAATAGGAGTAATTGTCAGAAAATATTTATTTATTTATTTAGATGAAGTTTTATTGGAATAATTATCGCTTGCTCCGTGTCTCGGAAAGCACGTTAGGCCAGTGGACTCAGCTGTAACCAACATCTATGGCAGTCGTTTTTAGGAAGTCAGTGCCTTTTCATAGTCTAAAAGCTAATATAACCATTGAATGATGTCTCTTTTGGGCTGTGGAGGCCAGACCGCAGTTGCTCTAGCAGTGTAATAGTTAGACCAGTGAGCAGACCTTAAGCTCTAAGTAAGTGCAGGGTTGTGGGACTCTTCGAAAGGGTTACCGCGGCCTTAGGGCCTCAAGAAGGAACATGAATCGTTTTTAGTAGGTAAAAGTCTGACACACCCTTCCGCTTCACCCACAGCGGAAGACAGACATTTAATAATTTCCATCCGAAAAAAAAATGGCTCTAAGTAAGTCGAGAGTACAACCGGGATAGTGCTATGATGATGATGAAAAAGTCGTATAGAGCTCGTAACTTACTAAGGTTTTTTTATACCACTGGGTGGCACCCAAGCGTGAACTGTTTCACGCTCTTATTGAAGAGCCCTATTCAGTAATCTTATGGGAAAACCTCGCCAGGGAGCTCATTCCACAACGCAAATGTACGCGGCAGAAAGTTTCTTTTAAAACGTAACGTACGCGCACCCGTAATTTCTAATATGTGTGGATGAAGTCTTTGCCAATAGCTAGCGGTGGGATGATAATAGGAGGCCGTCTGCATAATTTTGATTGAATGAGATTCCACATTGAGTGGTTAGCCCTTTAAGGTGACTTGAAAAATTAGCTACACAATATATTCTATGTCCGTCCAATAAAAGACGCTTCAAGATGGTGGTCCCGATTATCACTAAATTTGGAAGTCGTTGAGCCATATTGAAGGGCGGCTGGAACATATTACTAAATGGGGAAGCTTAAGAAAGTGAAAGAAAGTTATTAAGTGGCTTAAGGACATGTTATTGAGCGGCTTACGAACATGTTATTGAGCGGCGTAAAAAAATTCCCACACCATTGAATTTATTGAAGATTCTAGTTCGTCTCGTCAAATAAAGTATCATCCTCCTTTCACTTAGTTCAAAGAGATATAGCTTATATGCTACTACGCTAACGCCAGTCAAATTGGCGGGAATAACTGCTTAGCATACTAATGTAATTTATTTATTGTTAAAAAAATACCTAAATGTCTTTAAGATCAACAGGATTCGTCGAATTTTTACAAACCAAAAGGAAATTTTATATATTTTTTAAAACAATAAAAGGGATATGAGCGGTATCATAATCAAGAAATAAAAGCAAAAGGGATTCTTTGTCATGGTTTGTCTGTTCATCTGTCTGACGTGGATTTTTCTCAAGATTTGTCAGTCTGCCGGTGACTCTAATCGGGGGGAACAGTCAGTTAGCCTGTCGTGATTCTAAAGAGGGGAGGGAATGGGATTGTCCGTCAGTCAGTCAGTTTGTCGGTGACTCTAGTGAGGCTTCTAAAAGGCAACGAGATTGAGAAGAATGCGTCAAGAAACTTTTATATCAGTAGGTGGCACTCAGGCATGCCCACCTGATGGTAAGTGATGACTGCAGCTAATGGAAGCATCAATAGCGTGCATATTTTCTTTAAACTGACAAACGCTTGAACATAATTAACCGGTTTCAATAGCTAAGAGTGATTTTGACGGAAGGTTTTAATACGAAATAACATACAAACGATTTCAAGAACTACGACTTTATTAATTTTCGTTAAATTACATACATACATACAACGACTGTTTCCACGAAGGGTTCGAGGCATACAATTTACGGACACATTTCGCTAATTATACTTTGGTCCTACGTATAACTGCCGCTTACCGGGATCTGTCTTGTTCGCCAGAGCCTCGTCCGTTGATCGGCAGGTGCATCACTTGCAGCTGAGGTAGGCTTGGGTCCCATTCTCTTGGGAACCCCATGCACCCATTATTCATTATATTAAACATTTTTTTATAAAATTTAAATGGCCTCAGTCTCAGTTCCGGAGTAAAAAAGCATAAGTACATATATTCAAAATCGATAATTGAGCAATTAACTTTCATGTACAGCAATTTCGATAACGGCATCCCGCTGTTATTGATATATGAAATTAAGTTTCAAATTAAAATAGGTACTGAATCCAAATAATAATTTCCATTGCTATGCAACTAAAATATGTTATTGATTGATCGGTCAAGGTGAATAAATTTAGTACAACATTATTTGTCACGGTAATACCATTTATTGTAAGTACTTACATATAATTATATAACTTGTTCAGTTCTTTTAAATAAATTGAAAAATATTTGATATACAAAAAGAAAAAAAAATTCAGATAAAAAATCGTCCGAAGGGGGTCGAAATATAACAGACTAAAACAAATTCATGTTCTTCTTGAGCCCGCTATGTTCCGAAACCCTTTTTTTCATTTCATTAGTTACTGTAAGGTTTTCGACTTGCTTTATAAATATATTAGAATATAAAATGACTATTTTTCAAGTTTATGTTACAATTAACTAAAAACCCCTATCAGTCTTCTCATATTTACTCCCAACAAAACAAAATTTTGGCTCCCATAGTTTTGTTATTTCCGGAGTGTTTAGGCTTGCAATGATTTTCATTTTATGAGGGAAGTCGCTAGCTGGTGGGAAAATAATAGAATAAGGGATAGTTTCGATGGTTACGAAAATTGGCGTAAGCGTCTGGACCAAGTAAGCATTAGACATTATTTCTTTTTCTCAATGCTCATTACTCAAATTCCTTAGAATTACATCAACATTTGCAAGACGTTTTAATTGCGCGTGTGAGTACGTATAGTTCGTTACCATAAAAGGGATGTTTAAGAAAAAAAACATTGTGATAGGATCGAAGTAAGTCATGGGCGCTGTGATCGACAATTAAGGATGCTATGTAGCATCAAGTCGTGACCCTCGACTAGTTTGCATCGTGGAGTAAACGTTAGAAAAAATTTAAAGCATTTAGGTGAATTGCATGCAACTTTGCATTTATGACTTGTCAGTAATGGAGCCTTCCGTTTAAGTACTAAGTGATGGGTTTTCTAAGAAGTCAGTGAATTTGGAAATCGTCTTTTTATAAAAAGGAATCTCTTTTTTATCTTTTTGCGTAAACAAACAGTTAAAACAACAAATTATGTTATAATAATAACAATAATCATTTACTTCAGAATAATAATTTCCATAGCATAACAAAAACATAAATACGGTTGAAACAGATACATTAAATAAAATCAAATCAAATACATTAAATGAAATCAAATCAAATGCATTACATATATTTAAAATACATTACATACAGTAAAATCGTTAAAAGTAATACAGTAAGTAATAGATAATACAGTAATACAGACAAAAAATTAAAAACATTGGCATACATTTGACACCAACATCGCTTACCACATATTTATAATGCAGATAAATAATATAACACACGTTGCAATATATAAAGGACAATTATATAATTTTTTTTGTAGAAACAGTACCTAAGTACTGTTTCTACAAAATAGTCTAAGTTACAAATACTTTACACTATTACACGGACGGACGGAACATTTGAAATGACAATAAATACAACAACTTACAATAGCCTTAATCATAATCTCAGACATTAAACAATCGCATACATCACTTATACAAGCAAAATATAAACAAGTTTCTTCTCAGCCAGTATATCTACACTATCAATTGTAATCAAAACGAATTCTGCTCAATTGTTTATAAAATAATGTTGATTGCTATTTTGTTTCTATAACTACTATGAAGTTTTTTCAAATTTTTTCTTATAATATGACTTTTTGCTTATGGACCTTAGGGACCTCTCTATAATTTATTTCGTTTTGTTACCGTAAAGCCTGTACGATCAAAAATTATAAAAATCTTTCATTAAAAAATTCGTGAAATATTGTTTCAATATTATATTGCAGCCGTTACTTCCAAATTAAATTATACTATTTGTAAATACAAAGGCATCGGTTGCTTAAAGATAATTGTCTATATCTTATATAAACAAGCGTTCGTATCGCAGAGCTAGATAGTCGAAAACAATCACCAAAGTTAGGCAGTTTACAGAGGCCAATCCTTAAATGGCAATTAATATCTAGCGCTCCCACGCTTCGGAAGGCTCGCTAAGTCTTTGATCCTAGTTATCAGTATATTCGAAGCGCTCGTAGCTCTGCCGTGCTCGGTGGTCGGAAACGATCACCGAAGTAAAGCAAAGTTTACACTGTTCAGTCCTTGGATGGGTGACCGTTTCTGTGGCATTTGATATCGAGCGCTTCCTTGCTTCGGAAGGCACGATAAGACTATGGTCCTGGTTATCACTAAATGTGGTACTCGTTAAGCCATTTAAGAAGCCTAATTGGGCGGCTTGAAAAATACTAACAGCAGGACGCCGTACACCTGTCTCCGCTCTGGGTCAGCGTGGTGGAGTAGACTCCATACCCTCGGTCCTTGGT
This sequence comes from Musotima nitidalis, assembly GCA_949126915.1. NCBI lineage: Eukaryota > Metazoa > Arthropoda > Insecta > Lepidoptera > Crambidae > Musotima > Musotima nitidalis. Next base: position 6,172,516 of record OX421418.1, on the reverse strand, counting down.
ATGTGAGAGGAGGCTCCTGCCCAGTAGTGGGACGTTAATTGTCTGAGATGATGATCTGTATATTGACGTTAAGCCAAGTTAAAAGCTCTATGCGGTGGCTAGAAAAATGTTAGTTAGCACATGGTTGTCGTATCCCTTTGCCAAATCACACGCGAATATTCAAACCTATTTTTTTTTCTTATAAATTATGACATAGTATATGACATATCTTATATATAATATAACAAACAATCTAAATATGATTACACTAAAATCACGAAGCTAAGATTTACTTACATGCAACCAAACAATTAAATTTTTTTTAAGTGTAAGTGAATCTAAGTGCCAGTTCCGAGCCACCGCCTTTATAAGAACTGGCAAGGAACTCACAGGCTATATTGATAAACGTACAACGTGGAGTATTTCCACAGAAAAGATATAGGATTGCCCTAGTTATCCAGGTTTGTGATAAAGAGCCGTACATGTAGAAGAAAGTTATTTTTTTTTATAATGAATGGAAATGATCTGTAAGTATGACCTTAACTATTTTCGTTTATAAAAGGATAGCCGTACGTAGTTGGATGTTATTACTTTTTTTTTACAGATGGTAATTTCTAAAATTACTGTTTACCGCTGTAGGTGAAGCGGAAGGATGTGTCAGACTTTAACTGACCAAAAACCATCCATATTTATGTTTCGAGCCCACGAAAACTCTTTCGAACAATCCGTTACATACATACACTAGTACAGGGGCTTACTTATTTAAAAGAAATTGCTTCCAGTAGCCCCGCGAAAAACAAAAACTGATATAAAGAAATGTGCAATTAAATAAACTAACACCTAAATTACTAACGCTTAATATGTACCTAAAGGAAAAGAAAAAAAACAAAATGCAAATCAGATGTTGAATAATTTACCTAAATGTACAGCTATCGGGAAAAAGACAGGCAATGCTCCTTGCCAGTCTTTTAAATAAAACAAGAGTGCGACAGCCAAATTACAAATCAATCGTATAAGAAAAAACTGAACTGTCACTGTAGTATGCTCTTTACATAACCACAAAAAAAGCTTTATAATCTTACAAACTTAACAAGCAAAAATAATATGTGTTTCTCATAACGCCATTACGTAAATAACAATTAAATGACCAAACTGGAAGCTTAATACAGCCTTACTGACAGTACCAATAACATACAGGCACTCGAGCCTACGTAGTGATCATGGCATAATAGATTTAGATCCTCGACCACGCACATCTGCCTCTGGGCTGCGGCAGACGTCGAGGGCCTGAATAATGCCGCAATACCATCACTTGCCTGTATTTACGAGCTGCATTGCTATGTCGCTATAAATCTTCAGCAATAAGTGCTACCGTCTTGTGAAGCATTTGGACGACTTGTGTTGTTCAGTTTGATATAAATGTAAATATTCTTGCAAACAAACATAATTATAATGATTTTAGGCTAATCAATATGTAAACATAGACAGTAGATAAACATACTTATATAAACATAGGCAGTAGATGTACATACTTAATTTTATTTTTTGCATATGTATTTTATCTATCCTTGTTCTATCTATCTGACTCCTCGTGAGGTTGGCTCGAAGAGATCTCTTATAGAGATAAGCTCGCCTTTGTACATGTCCTTTTTATTTGTAATGTTTTGTTATTTTGATTTAGTTTAAATAAATAAAATACTTTTTTTGTAATTACCTACTATACATAGCACCAATCATACTAAGGATAATATGCGTGGTATAATGTAATAACTATGTAAATAATTTTAAAAAATAATTTATTTCTGTAATTATTTTGTATATCACATTGTTGAGACTTTGCTACTTTCATAATGATATGGTCACAAACATTTATCCTGTGTGGGAATCGAATTTTCTGGACCGAGTGCAGATAAAAAGAAGTTGTAAGTTTTAAATGTTTATAATAATAAATTATCTTTGTAATGACAGCAAAACAAATCTTGAAGTGTTTCTTTTTTATTCCATTATTTTTTACACAAGCTTTTTTAAGCTACTTTTTGATTTGACGTTGCCAAGAACTATATTGAGACACATTTAAATAAATTATATAACAATAAAAATTACTTTAAGGATACACAGCTTTAGATCGATTGTTCAAAGGTCGTGGATTCGAATCCCATTCAGTATACTTATAACTTGAAATAGAAATGAAAATATAAATAATCAAAGGATTAAAAAAATAGTTCATGTTATGGAGACGATTTAAATTAATGGGTATAAGTATATTATTATCATAGTACCTACTATGCTATAAAATCACTTAGCCAATGATGACAATAATTAAAAATAAAATAAAAATCATTTGAAAATGAATTTCTCAAAAATCAATTTTTACAATATATTTGGAGACACCTCTTTTAAGTATAATAAAATTATAATATACCTATATGAGGAGGCCTCGCTCTTTCATCTTACATAATTTGAAACAGTCTTTACTAGTTATTACTAATACTAATTTTATTTTATTAGACCAATGGTATACTAAAATAGACAGTGAGAAATTTACTCATGTATATCATTAACAAACAACTGGACCATAAAAACGTCAATGTGAGCATAAAAAAACACTTGACGTGAATCGAACCTAGGGCCTTAGCAGTGAAGATTGTGTATAATACTGACCTTTACGCCATATCGGTCGTATAATATGTTAATGACTTTATAAAATGACTCACTTTCTATAACTATGACAATAAACGTTGCAGACATAAAATAAGTAATACATATACGGTATTTACATACTGGCTGAAAATAAAAAGTTAAAAAAATACTTATACTAAAATATTTTTCATAGTGATAATTATGTTCTCGTAAGACATATTAAAATAGCGTGTGAAATTGCGCATAAGACTGCATCAAAATATTGCATATGTGTCGATAGGAATAATGTATATAACGTGCAGCTCTTTTCATAATCAATTTAAGATCTTAATGTAATTCATTCTTTCAGTTTTTTTTGTTCCTTTTTTATGTCACAAGCCGTTTTGACCACAGACTGCCTGATGGTAAGCAGATGCAGTTCAGAAAAGTAAGAGCGCTGCATACTGCTGAAAAAGCACACATCTCATTTAGTAATACATCTCCACAACGTTTGAAGTAATTTTTCGCTAAATTGACTTTTTATTGTTTTATATGTAGGTACGAGTATATGTATGTATGTACATATACTCGTACCTACATTTTTTTTGACGTGACAACGTCTTATAAATTGGTTCCTAAAGAAACTTCAAGTCACTTCAAGAAACTGCGTTACGCTCCGCTCACGTTATGCGGTCACAATGAGAGCGAGTGAGAGGCACGCGTCCTTCCATTCGGGCATGGTTAGCCCGCCTAAGAGCGAGAGAGACAGACATAAATATAATTCTTTGTATAAATAAATATTTTAAATTGTTACTATTATTTCATCCTTCTTCCTACTATACGAATGAATATTCACATTAAAATTATTTTACCACTCAAAGTCGTTGTCACGTAAAACTTTCGCTCGTATACCGACTTTACAGGCAACCAAATTTTTTTTTTTTATAATTCTTTTCTGTATAAATTTGTAAAACACTCAAATATCCGCTACTAATGATATCCACCAATAAATTATATAAAATTTGTTAATTTGTAAAATCTTGTCCTATTAATTAATCTGGATATAATTAAACTAGCTGCGCGCTTTGATCACGGGCTAATTTTAAAGCTAATTACATCAAACTATGCTAATTTGTTGAACTACTGATTTGCGGTTTTGACGTAGTTTTAAAACTATATTGGCATTGGCTGTACAATCATTTTGTTGCACTTTTAGACGTCCGTAGTATCATCATCATCTTTTAAGCCCATTAACGTCCCACTACTGAGTACGAGCCTCCTCTCACATACCAAGGTGCGAGTGTATTATGTGTGCGGATTGGTGGAGGCAGGTGTATGGCGACCTGCTATTAGAAATTTCAAGCCGCCCAATTAGGCCTCTAACATGGCTTAACGACTACCACATTTAGTGATAACCGGGACCAACGGCTTAACGTGCCTTCCGAAGCACGGAAGCGCTCGATATCAAATGCCACACAAACGGTCACCCATCTAAGGACTGACCTCTGTAAACTCTGCTTTACTTCGGTTATCGTTTTCGACCACCGAGCATCGCGGAGCTACGAGCGCTTCGTCTGTAGTATAATTTTCCATAATTAGTGAAAGTTATTACGGCTGGGGCGGAGAAGAAACGGGACTTCATTTGATTGAAACAAATCATTTAAATTTTTTTGATTTTTAAATAATCGCCTGTCGGAGTCGAGAACCGAATCCATCAAATAATATAAAAATAACATCAGTCACGCTATAACACAGTTATAATCATAGTTGTCGCATAAATTTATCCATGCAAAAAAATCTCACCAAACTACCTTTTCCGAGCGTTCAGTTTGGTTGATAAAGAAATACTTTCTCTTTCAGCAAGTCATATTGATTTATAGGCACAAATATAACAGTTGTCATGGCCAAAGCCTTTTATCCAAATGAAAGCCACCCCTTATGTTGACGTGAATCGTCTTCACCGTCGAGCCTACGCGCCGCTGATACGATCGGATATGTTCTTTTGCTTGATTAAATATGTTTAAGGTGTCTTGTGGACGTTATGATTTTCTTTATATAATATGGCAGAAAAATTCGAAGTAAAAGTTGTTAATGGCATTTCTGAAAAGTATGAATAGGAGTTGAGTATGAGAAGTAAATAAGTACCTAGTAGGATAGTAAGATACATAAATGTAGTTTTATTGATGATCTAGAGCAAAGCACAACTGTGTTTAGAACGTGGAGAAAACTACTGAAAGGTTATCGTTATTATAAATAAGTATAGAAGATGATATTAAATTAAATAATTTATTACTGTAAATATACACAGTACAAAAAAACTGGTTTTCTTTATGTGAACTTTCCAAACATACCTAGCGTTTACATTACAAAATAATTATACTTATCTCAATGGTCCTAGATACTACTTTATTCCAATTATTTTGGTTAACATTAAAATTTCACTTCTATAAGTTCGGATTCGAACTTAAATACTATTCAGTATTTCTTTTACTCGTCTCTGATTTTACTCGGTGTTAACAAGTTAATCTAAATACTCACATCGAATAAAGGAAGCTCTTCAATGAGATCGCATGAGCTGTCATCTGAATGGTACATTTCCTGCTCAATCAGATATGCGTTAGTGACAGCCAGACAATGCCTTCTACGGAAGCCTACTGTTGGAGTGACGCTTCTATTATGTACTGCCTAAAATATATCCCACACATGTTCTATAATAATATTCTAGACAGGATATGGATGAATAACTCAATAACTACTTCTTAAGTAATGTACTCGTATATCCGTGCTTACTTATTAAGCATGTTTAACCGTTGGTCTCACTAAGTAAGAGTCGTTTAGAAAAAAAAGAGGGCTTATAGGGCGGCTGAAGAAGGCACTAACAGTCAATTTTTGCGGCGAAAAAAATTTTTTATAGCAGGGCGTCACACATGTTTTTGCCAATCTGCATCGGATATGGTTTTATTGGACTTATCTCTCTCACCACGGCTTATAAGAGGCCTGAGCCCAGTAAGGGGACGTATTAAGGCAAAGATGACGATGGCAATATTAATTTTAAGTTCGGTTGTGCGTGGAGGCCTGAGCACAAAAGTGGAAAGTTAACAGTCGAAGTTATTGGAATTCAATGAATGATGAATTAATTAATTTTTTTTTTGGAAAACATTTGCAAAAAAACTTTCTCAAGTTACTTTGCATAATCTTTTTGATCCTTACAAACTAGGTTGCACCAATTAAATAACGCTGTAATTTAGGCCTCTGCCAGTTGTTGCGGTACTGTGTGAAAGAGTTACATAATGAGCATTGATGGTTATTAGTCCGTAAAAGTCCATTTCCATCTGAAACAGAAAAGCCTTTGCCAGTTGCTACGCTGTTAAGGTTTCTTCCTCCACGGATATGATGACTCCTGAGACGTTGTTCCGCCCTAGATCTCCACTCAACAATTCTAAGGCCTTGGAAGTACATCGCCCGTAAACTTAAAAAAAAACACTAACGCAAATCAAATGAAGAATTTATTATTTTTTGCTTCATAAAAGAACTTTGATTATTAATTCAACTAAAATCAATATGCTAATAAAGTCATTAACGCATAAAAACCGCGTGAATATGATTAATGGAAAAGATTTCAGATAAAGTATTCAGAATCGGTTTGCATACATTAAATTAATTTACGGAGTAACGGACGTTAATTATAAACATAACAATTTTGATCATTTCGAAGTGCGCTTAGCTTAGCGAGACCAGTTGTTTGGAAATGATGAACTGAGCATACTTTATAGAGATTAGACTTTGATGGGTGGTCTTTTGTGTGGTTTTGTCGATGATGACAATCCCTGGGCCCTAAGTTTAAGTCTAGGGCAACCGGGATAATGCTAGGATATGACAATCAAAGGATATAATCAAATTTATTTTCTATATGTGTAGTATTGGTATGCTCAAACACCACATTACCAAAGAGATGAAGTTTAATTGAAATTGACAAGGCTGTATATGTTCAACCAAGCATTAGTTGAGATGTTTGATATCCGCCTCTATAAAGGCGGATCGGGTTATATCATTATTAAGATTCCTATTTGAAAAACCGATATGTGGTGGAGGTCAATATTGCAGCATAGAGTCAGCACTTCGCTCCGAAGCTTTGATTATCAAGAATTCGATTCCCACACTAGACAGATATAAGTGAGCCTGATAACACGATTATTGTTCAATTTGGTGTGTGTTATATTTATAAAGGTATAAATGAATGTGTCAACCAGACGCTCTGCAACGCATAGTTAAGGTAAATTTTTTTTAGAGATTTATAGAAAAATCCCTATTGATAAATATTATTTGCTAAAGTGAGTTCAATTGTTGGGCGAATTTTCACAAAAAAATATAAAGAGACAAAAGGGTTGGACAAGGGATTGCTTAGAAAATGACGAAGGCTGTTAACCTTAAAAATGCGAATTTCAAAAAATACTGTATTTTTTCATTTGTACCGGATTATTTAATATTAGATTATTAGTTGGTAAGTTTGATTCTATAGTGCAACTTATAAATTATAATGCATCACTTTTTCTCCATAGAGCAAAGTTGAACTTTTCTGCGCCAATAAATCCATTCAAATACATAGTAGCTTAGAGCCTAGACTCTGGCAGACTTACAAGTTCCCGATAAGCGGCAATAGACCTACGTAATAGGTGGTGACCTATATTGTAGAAATATTATAAGACCACAATTATGATGTTTTTTTCTTTTTGTTAAGAAGCATATGCCTCTGAAATAGGCGTGATTGTATGTAGTATGTATATATACAGTAGGAGTGTATGTAACCCAATGAACCAGCTGTCTAGATAATGTGACAAAGTACTAAAATTATCAACTTCTTCTGAATCACTGTTCCAAAAGTTAAATCTATACACAAATCACAGCAATGTTTATTTATAATAAAAAATACACACGTTTTTTAAAGCAACGTTCAATCAATTATCTTGCAGCAATCAATTCCTATAACAGTACGAAGGAAGACCTTCAAGTTGTTACAATATTGCGCCTAAAAAAGGTTACAAAAACTTATAGGCACAGGAAAGTAACCGCCAGCGACTACATCGCAGTAAATTAAATGCTGTCGTGTCTAATTACTGCTTTGTTCTAATTAAGGCTGCGGAAAAACACTCCATCATTACAGATAAGATCTATATGTCAGCGGTTATGGTTTGGACACTGGTCACCTTTCGATCGATATCTCTCGATATGGGGAGATAATAATATTAGTATCACGTTTGTTTTTTAACAATATTGTCATGATTATTACGTTGTCTGTTTTGAAATGGTTATAATTGTTTTGATCGGCTCCCATGCAATTTTAACTCCTGTAACAGATCCGTTTACTGGGGTTAAGACGTTTTCTGTCAGACTCGAAACTTCATAGATTATAGGTATAGTAAAGTGATAGATGCCGCTCAGTTTCCCTTACTTAATATTTTCCTAAAGTATGCTTTGAACTTTCCATATAAACACAGAATAGTTTCTATAATAATTTGTACTGATCATCATCTCAGCCCATTAACGTCCCACTACTGAGCACAAGCCTCATCTCACATATCAAGGTTTGAGGGTATTGGGTCATACTCCACCATGCTGACCCAGTGCGAATTGGCGGAGGCAAGTGTATGGCGTCCTGCTGTTAGAATTTTTAAGCCGCCCATTCGGCCTCTAACATGGCTTAACGACTATTACATTAAGTGATAACCGGGACCAACGGCTTAGCGTGCCTTCCGAAGCACGGAAGCGCTCGATATCAAATGCCACACAAACGGTCACCCATCCAAGGACTGACCTCTGTAAACTCTGCTGTACTTCTGTGATCGTTTCCGACCACCGAGCACCGCAGAGCTACGAGCGCTTCGAGCGATTTGTACAATCATTGCTTCTTTTCAATTTTCACAGTAAATGAGCTTGAGTTCTATGCACTAACAACCACATATTCAAGTTTTAATTTTTCTTTCATATAACAAAGTGAACCGATGACTGGAAGTGAACAGGAAGCCGATGCATCCCAGCCGCAAAGAAAAGGTCTTTATAGAAAAAATTGAGGGAGGTCTATGTTCAGCTGTGGAAGTTTGTCTATCTATCCAATAGTATAGACGTATAATAGATGTATACTCCTCTCAGTTTGGGGCTAGATAAGGCAGTGTGAAATTTTCTAGAAATAATATGTGAATCAATTTTATGCCTACTCTATATCTAAAATATATTTATGGTCAAATGACTATGGTTTTTGGTTGCCCTTATGTTCAAAATGAATGTTCGTTCAACTATTTTAGAAGGTAATACTTACATTAAACGATAATTATAACCCCAATCCCTTCGCTGACAATGCCGCTCTTGTATTACTCAACACTAATTGCATTTTCAAGTACTACGAATTTATAGGCACGTTGATTATTTACGTTGTACAAATTGGCAAAGATTGTATCTTTACCCTTTACATGTTCTCAGATGTAGCCCTATTTCAAATTCACACGGCCAAATATCTCGTGTTAACCCTTTTACTCCGATATAACGAGTTGTGTTCCGTCCGCGTATTATCTGTGATCTGATACGTCACAAGTTACTCTAACTAATGGACCAATATGTTTTGGAAACGGAAATCAGATTCTGTTTCAATTACGTACGCGTATACCTATGTTTGATGGAATGTAATTAAGAATGCTAAAATTCCGGCCGTGATATTTTAGACTTTGAAAATTTACTTTAGTGTTTGTTTTTAAAATGCGAATACTTTTGTGCAAAAAATAAATTTTTAGTTACATTTATGAAAAGGTAATTTAAGATGAACAAAAGCTTTCGTTTCTTTCTTCTTTTTAAAGACAAAATAACTAATAGTCAGGTCATTCATAGGAAATATAATTAAAATTATTTGCTGTACTAAAATTTGTAAGCACGTGTCATTTGGTATTTAATTATTAAATAAATAAATTTAATGCAAAAACATCTTTGTTAGGGTAACAAGTGTGAAATTGTGTCAATTGGTCGAATAATTTGAGTGTAAATTTATGATGAAATTAAAAAGTACTTATACTGTAAGCACCATAAGTCACATTATTACACATTATTTTGAAGTCTTACTTTATTGCAGCCTGTAATGATTGAGTTGGGCAATGATGAGGTGCATTGGTTAGCCATGCAGTAAGGTGAATCACGTTCCCAGAGAATGAGATTCACGACAATAGTGTTGGTTTCGTAATATAAAGAGTGCCGGTTTTGAGCGGTATTGTGGGTTATATGTGGGCAATGAAACAAGCGATTGATGATTATGAACATAGGACGTAAAAGTTGATACATAATTAATTCTTTTTTTATGGAGCCATAATTATTGATAACAGATATTAATGCTGAGACTCATACACATTTCTGTAATGGTTTCAACGTCACATATTAATCTAGAAAATACGAATTCATAAATGTACGTACCTAAAATCTTAAAAATATTATTTAAAATCTCAAAGGGATAAATATGTGAATGGAACTTTTATAACATTTTGACTGTACCATCTGATATTGTACCCACATTTGGCAATAAAACTGATTCTAATTTTGATTTAAAAAATATTTCAATATACCAACATACACACAATATATTTCACCTAACAGCACATAAACGCATATTTTCATAAAAATTTAAGTCACAATTTTTTTTTATGGCAAACTAAAATTTATTTATTCATGTTTATATAGGTTTGTTATTTTTAGTTGTAATATTTAATAATAATTCAGTTAATTACATACATGCAAGCATACACGCCTGTTTACCCGAAGGGATAGGCAGAGGCATATTATACGCCCACATTGCGCTAATTATATTGTTGGTCCCACCTAATAGGTAGCAAGCCTATTGCTGCTTACCGGGAACTGTTACGTTGGCCAGAGCCTCGGTGGATAATCGGCAGGTGCACCACTTGCAGGTGAGGTTGGCTTGGGCTCCTTAAATGTTGGAAGGATTCCTATACAATAACATCTTTCCATATAGGTAATGTTTTTATTTACATCATCATCATCATCATTTCAGCCATTCGAAGTCCACTGCTGAACATAGGCCTCCCCAATTGCTTTCTACGAAGATCTATCCTTTGCCGCTTGCATCCACCGGCTCCCCGCCGCCCTGACCAGATCATCGGTCCATCGCGTACATGTTATTTACATACATACATATAATCACGCCTGTTTTTCCGAAAGGGTAGGCAGAGGCATATTGTATGCACCCGTTTAGCCAATTTTATTGTTGGTAATAAGTGGCGAGGCTATTGCCGCTTATCGGGCTGTTTTCAAATATAATATTGAAAATTGCCGTATTCAAACCAGAAAAATATTCTACACGGATACTCGCTCGTATAAGAAACTTATATCAAAGTAGTAAAATAAATAAGACATATTCCAGTACAGATAGAACGGTCCACAAATTAGGCACGTAATTATAACAAACTGAATTAATAAATGTCTGTCAAATTAAAATGACAAGGATTTCATATAGGATCTCTCTTGACACCGGAAACTGTTTGCTATAATTATTTAAGTATTGTGTGCTAATTTTGTTCACAATGAACCTTGCTATTTTCATTACCTTTAGGATCTGAATCACAATAGCAAAATAGCTTTTCCATTGCTTTATTGTAAGAATAGCGGTATTTGGTTAAAAAATTGCATTGATATTTTTCTCATTTGAAAATACCTACCTATATTATATTATGACATTAATAGCTTATAAATGCATTGAATACATTTACTCGCAGTAAGAATACGTTTTTTTATTGATCTCCGATACAGTAGATACGTATACATTAATCGTTCCAAATACTCCTAGTACATCAACCACAGTAACCAGCGGTAAATATTGCACATCGATCTTTGATTAAGGAAGTAGTTTCACAGTTCACTATATAGATCACGCTGTAAACAAAACTAAGTAACAAACAATTACCATTTATTGGACCCTGAAACTAATAAGGATTTGGAAATTTTCATTCGTTTGTATGTAGAAATGCGATAATTAATGATATGCAACATTTACCACCGGTTCCTATACTAGCTGTAAGTAAAGAAAATTTACAAATTTTAATCAACAGGTTACAAATGACACCCTGTAGCAGAGAGGTTTAATTTAATTTTATATAAAACCACGTTGTCTGTCAGATGAGATAATATAATTAATAGGAGCTCATGATACGCTTGTTTTGTAGCGCGCAATAAATTTCCTAACGAAGGAACGAACAGACTTGCCAGCTTATCGTCTTGCACCGCAGCGAACGTAATATCATAATAATTTTAACAAGGATTTGATGCGAGCAGCACCTACATAAATATAGACAGTCCGTTTTATCTTATTGCAATTGCTGTGCTTACTCACGGAAGCGCCCACTTATTTGGATACTGGACTACGCCAACTGCTTTCCATTAGGCAGGACCACGTGACGTGTCATGTTACAAAACAAAATTAATTGCTCTTAGCTCTAGCAGTTTTGGCAGAGTTCACAGGTCAGTCCTTGGATGAGTGACCGTTACTGTGGCATTTAATATCGAGCGCTTATGTGTTTTCAAAGGCACGTTAAGATGCTTGTTTCGGTAATTATTACGAGTATATATAAACAATTCTAACAGCAGAGGGTCTGACACCTGCCTCCGCCAATCTGCACTGGGTCAACGTGGTGGAACGTGACCTCAAGGTGACGAATCAAGGTTCGTAAAAGTATTCCGATGAATAAAAAGCTCTATTGTTTCCTGTCTTCCAGTATCTAGTCGTCCGCAACTTCACATATCTAAATGCATGCTGCATGTAAGTCATAAAAAGTAAAACTGTGCATGAAGATTATCAGAGCTAAAGTGACTACTCAAGTCTCAGCTTGGCTCAACCCTTGAAATAGGTCAATAATGCGTGTCGTTTATTCTGTCAGTTAATTAATTATGATCTCCAATACAATGTTGTTTAGAACATCGATATTTATTTTCCTAACTATACATTTTCCTAAACATTTCTCGAAATCCTAAACACAAATTTTGCAGTTATACCGAATTATACCGAAGCTTGTTCCGTCATGTCGAAGGCAATTTATCCTTCCAATCGCTCTCCTAATAAATGGGAGCTGGAGTGAGAAGTGAAGTAATTGAATGAGGTCACCGCCAAAGGGGTACTTATTTCCTCAAACACTCCTAACTGATAGGTGGGTGTTCATACATCACGATTATGACGGACTTATGGGCGGTATGCCATTATATCAATCGCTCCGCGGAAGAGATAAAATCTTATCTTTTTTATATTCTACATTGTTGTAATTAGAACCAATATAGATGGCGCGATATAGTAATTGTTTTATTAACACAATTGCTACTTCATATAGATTAAATTATTAATTTAAAAATTATAACAATTTTGACAGTGTTAAAATAATGCGTTAAGATAAAAACCGAGAATCGATGTATTACACAAAAACAGAACACTACGTTTTAAGCTTCAAACTATGTCAAACTTGTCGTAGGATTACTAGACAAAACGGTTACATGTACATAATATTTAATTTGGAAACACAGGAAACTGAGTATCATATTTTTTTAAGTTTGCATGCTTGCAAATTTTTTTCCTCTAGTCGTACTTACTATTTTTTTTTTTTTTTTTTATTGTTTCAAAAACGTACAGTTTTAATAAAATAAAATACATCTGCCAAACTGCGTAGCAGTTTGTCGGCAGCTCGTAGTCCTCGTGGACGCTAACATACATTATTATCTTAGTCTATTTAAATCTAACCGCAGACACATTACATAGGTACCTAATACTTATATTCCGCTAATTACTTTAATATAGGCTTATATTACATTACAAACAGAAACTTCTATTTCATTTTTTAATAGCTACGGACATAATGACATGTAATGTTTCCTTAGTACTTTCTTAAGTTGTGATTTAGTATTAATGTTTGCAAATAGTTCACTTGGTAGTTCGTTAATTACCGTTGGTGTTATAAAGTGTCTTGTTCGTTTTCCAAAATAATTATTTGTTTTAGGTACAACCAACTTCTTTTGTCTTGCTAGGCGGGATGCGAGATATGAAGCGAGATATGTAATTATTGTTAATATTAAATAGCTACTATGTCCATAAAATGTGACTGAATTAAAAGTCCGAGGAAATTTGAACCGATGGACATATTTCAAAAACATTTCATCTTGAAAAGCTTTGTATTACTATACAGCTCTTAACTAGCAGAAACACGCTTTCATCAGATAAACACATGTGAAAATCGTGGGACCTTACATACAAACGTAAACATCGACAAAGGTATTCAATTTCAAATGTTTCAACGACACAAAGTTTTTGGAGCGCGCGAGGTTTTTGTCAAAGGACGCACTGACAAAATGTCAGCTTTACACATGCGAGCTACATTTAGAAATAGTTTATGCACCACATAAATGTACGTAAGTAAGGTATTATTTATCACTTTATACAAGTATATCAGGCACATTGTAAAGTACAATGTACATCAATATTTTAAGTATTACATTGTAGAATACAATTAAATCAAGTATTTTAAGTACTTTATGTTTGTGAAAAAGTCTTTGTTACCATGTCATACCTTTGCCGTGCATTTTTTTTATGAAACGGCGTATTTAGATATAAAAAATTGAGTCATAAATAATTTTATCCCATACTTTTAATCTCTTTTTTGATATATTTTACATAATAAGTATTCATGTAATTTTACTACTCATTTCATTGATAATACACTAATAATATTGTATGTTTACGTCTTTGATGGTACTGAGATTGCAGTTGAGAGGATCTGCATAATTGATTGTAGTACCTCCTAGGTATTGGCTTGACAGATATTGGCTTACTGGTACCTACTTAATCTCCCGGCACTCAATGTACTGTACGGTATACTATCTACCTACCGTGAGTCTGTACAGAAGGCTTAGGCAAAGTCACATTTGACAATCGAAGGCGAAATTCGATCTTCTGTCGCGTTAAATTGGTCAAATGGTTTCATATGTCTTATAAAGTCTCAACAAACCGTATTTTTTGGTTAAAGGTTATTTTTGGTAACTTATCTTCTTGTAATGGTTTTCAAAGAGTTAACAAAGACATAATGTGTACAGTATTAATGTGATGTGAATGATCCATTAAAACGACATTCAAGGTCAAAAAGTCAAAGTCTAAAATTTTAATTCAAGTTTGGCTCAGCTCTAATGACTGTAATTTTATGAAACGCCCAAGCATATTATGATCTGTTCAAATTTAACGATTGGGCACGTCATATTAATATGCACTTGACATAAGCCGTAACCAAATGACGTGTTATATTTAGCTTCGTCTATTATAATTTAAAATACCTCTCCATAACACAAGGATAATAATTTTACATGCCGATTTACTTCAGCTTCGGAATACAATTCAACATAAACATTCGAGTAAACGTTAAACGAAAGGGTACGCTGTATACTTATAACTATGACCTTTTAACGACCGTCTACTGGGTCCCCGACACCTGATATTCACTTAATACTGGCATTCGTATATCCATCAGAGCGATAACATAGCTCGTGTTTACGGCGGTCTCTATTATGAATAAGCCCACATGGTGGCCTAATGGCATTATCGAATTTCCCATCACCGATAAACCCCTTTTGCCTAAATGGCATATTGACTATTCAACTTGCTTGGTCCTACATAATATCATGCGCTCGTTCCAGGCGACTCCCGTCAAATAAACGGTAGATCAATACTGAGATGAGGCACAGGTAAATGATCCATTAGGTGATAGCTTTCAGGGTAATCCTATTTTACCCTTCCTACGTAAACTCAAGGTATGACAATTTGTGAAAAGATGCTTATTAGTTAAGAATAGCTTACTTTTTGGTTCTTATCTTAATATTTTTTATGAAGTGTGCCCTCACCCCTCTAATAAGAGAGTGGGTTCAACTTACATATTGTGAGTCTGGGTAGGTTGTTTAACTTTTAATGTGAGTGAATGACTCCTAATTAAAAATACAAATATATAAAGCAGTACCCTAAACGTTTGTCATGGTTAGTGTTTTTAAAACATTTGGTGCCGCATTATTATAAAATATACATTTTATATTATGCAAATGTAGCGTAATCCATAATTTACAAGGGTAACTATTTCTTTCTGTTTTTAAAAGTATCATCATATCAGCCTTACAAAGTTTACTGCTGAACATTAGCCTCCCCAATAAATTACATTATAATAGGGGTATTGCCCATAATCACCACGCTGGGCAGGCGGGTTGGTGATCGCAGTTCACCCAATACACAGAAGGACGCTGCTGCCCATCATCCAGTAGGATTTCTCTTCGTCGACTCTTACGATTCTCTTGAGATGAGAGGGGAGTTTCCAGGCCGGTACCACAAGGCACCATATACATATTTAAGAGAATAGCTATGTGTAACTTCCCTTTCTAGTCGCAAACTATTTCTGTAAAGCAAATCAGTTGTTTAAATTTTGAATTTCACCTGAATATTCGTAGAACAGGTCATGTTACAGACTAGACGTTACTAACACCCTCAGATAATTCTAATGAACCCCGATTATATACGGCAAGAATTGCAAGTTCGAGGCGGTTCAGCCAAATCGTTTTCCGATTTCTCTATGGAGCACAATTATCTCGTGCCCGATAGCGGTACAGAAGACATTTGCTTACCCGGTGGTATTATGTAATAGTATCAACATAGAGAAGCTGAGAATGGTGCATTCGTGTGCAACCATTTATTGTTTGAGAGTAGGAATAACTGGTGCAGAGGTGTTATTTGATACAATACTTTTTGACTTTTTTGTTTATGACTGTGCATCGTATATTTTCATCAGATATATATAGCATAATGAGTTCGTGTAGTACTTTCATTGAAAGAATATTGCTTTTAATAGTAGTATAAAAATAAATCATGAACATATAGCATGCTTAAAAGGAACATCGCCCCATTAATAGATAGGTCAGGTTTGAGTTACGTACTTACACAGTATTTCTATTTCTTACTGAGATTGAATCAATGTTAATCAAACGTTACAAATACAAGCACAGTTATTAATTAATGAATCAGTATCAATTGAATGCGCTTACAAGTAGGACAAGTATTTTTTAGAAGATCTTCTTTTGTAATGTCCCATAAATCGTCTTTTTTGAGTTAAGTCACTATTCCATTAAGCATGCGATATGTTGTGTTTTAACCAGGAATAAATTTCTTCTTCTAGTGCCTTCTCATTTCTGAAGGTTGGCCATCAGCTCATTCTTATATGCAGTATCCTTCCTGGTCCAATGCCAGAGATGACACTGGTGTACTCCCGAAATCCACGGCTTCTTTCTACGCTTAGTGCGTCTCCTTCCTTTAATGTTCCCTTTCATAATGAGCAGGAACAAAATGTATCTATTTTACCTTTGCATATTCTATATACGATTTTGTTTTATTACGTATTATTAACAACACTCTCAGAACTATTCCAGTTTTTTCTTTGTAGCAACAAGAGCTATAGGTAAATAATACCACAATTTGATATAACAAAATTATTTTAATAGCTTATTTAAAATTAAATATTAACATCGTAAACCCAATAATCGGAGTGATTATGACTAAAATGTATGAAATAACATTTAGCCAGATTAGTAAATTTCAGGAAAATTATCTTAAATCTAACTTTGTCAGCTTCGGATTACTTAGATTAAAGTGTTCAGCAATTCAAGTTAATAATAATTGCGTTTCTCGACTTACCTCAAGTAGTATTCAACCGACCATCTTAAAATTTTGTCTGAGCTCAGGATTAGTAATAGAATATGTTTTAAATCTGAGAGCAATGGTATTTAGTAAGAAATAAAGAGTAGGCAATATATGGCAGCTAAGGCTTCTTCATCATTTGAAAAATACTTATGTTTATGAGTTACTAGCGTGCTGCTAAAAATAGAGGTCCTTAACGCATTGTAGGCCATATTAAGTAGAATAAGGTCCTTTATAATGTGACTGGCATAAGTTCGATTGAACTAGCAGTGGATCGTGCCCACAGTACACTTAAAAAGGCCTATGTGCAGTAGTGGGCTGCTATTCAATAGGCCGATGATAAAATGGATGTGCATAGGAATTCTACTATGACCTTAGGAGCCGAAGCAGTGTGCACCTGCCGATCAACGGACGAGGCTTTGGCGCACAAAACAGTTTCCGAATAGCGGCAATAGGCTCGCCAACAATTACGTAGAACCAAAAATATAATAGACGAAATGTGGGAATATAATATGCCTTTGCCTACCTCTTCGGGGAAACAGGCGTGATATGTATGTATATATGTTAAAATGTAGGCCTATTGAGGAGGGATATTCTTGATTTTGCATTTCAATTTCTCGCTTTACGCATGATGTTTTCATCTAATCAAAGTGGTAAAATTACACTCGTTAGATTGCTAAAATCCGCCTTTAGGAACGTTATCATTTTAAAAAGTAAAGCACGCATACATGATATTGTCTTATGTTTCTGTAAAATATAACTATGTTCTTTCATATAACTCGTAGTCATGCCCATAACATTACTGACGAATTTAATACTACTGTAAAATTTTAATACAACTGCATAGTGTTTGTACATAATCTTTGGCCATTGTTGACCATTCTCAGTCCGAGCTCTCAAGGGGACCGTGAATACGTAATGTGATAAAACGATGCATAGTTAAGGAGATCTGACATTGCGCTACACTATAAACTAAATTATTTTACCATACGAAGTTGCTTTGATATTGAGTACATTATTTTTTTCGAATTTTCGTTTGGAGTAAAATTTTCAACTAGCTCGATAAACATCGACTGGTTAATTCTATCAACACCGTTGCCAATAGTGAAGTATTTAATGAACAGCGTTATAAATATTGAAACGTAACAATTTTTTACATTGTAAAAAAATTACCGTGAGACACCGGCCTAAAATAGTGCCAACCACCCCATCTCATCTCATGGGGAGTCGTAAGAGTCGACAAAGAGAAACTTTACCGGATGATGGGCAGAAGCGTCATCTCCTGCCTACTGGCCTGAACTGCGATCATCAACCCGCCTGCCCGATTATGATGGTTTGTGGTGATTATGGGCAAATACCCCCAATTGAGTACAGTTTATTGGGAAGGCTAATGATGATGAAAAATATATGACATTGTTTTATGTTAAAATAATTACCCGGTCTGAATTGGCATTATTGAATGGGTTCATACATAATTCATAAAAGCTGATTGGAAAAACCTACAAGTTTAATGCAGTGCATTTGGAGTTATAACTAAAACGCACTATAATACCATTCAAGTCACTGGAATTAAGATACAACTGAAATTTCGTTATCATTTGACACCAAATAGGTAAAAAAAATGATAACGATACAAATTTCAAAAAGACATACTTACATTAAAAGGTAAATAAGCAAAAAGGACTTTAGTACATATACACAAAGCTACAAACAGATATGATAGTTTCGGCTGTTCGTGTCCCGGGAGAGTATGTGGCGATTTAGCCTGGTGCTAGTATTAGGAGCGGGATTCTGCAATGCAATCCACTGTTAAGCTCCCAAGGAGTTTGAGTTACGCTAAGGACCAAGTGTCAATTGTTTGGTTTGGACTTGGGAATCGACAGTAGCAAGTTTAAAAGGAAAATTGTTTAAATATTTATAACGAAACCTACCCAACCTACTATCTAACCTACCTATATATTGAAAACGAAACATGAAGTAAACGCCGGTTTAGAGCGACAAATGTCCAACCAAGAAATGATTAAAATGCAACATACATAAAATCACGCCTGTTTCTTAAGAAGGGGTAGGCAGAGACATATTACACGCCCACATTTCGCGAATTATAATTTTGATCCCACGTAATAGGAGGCGAGCTTATAGTCGTTAACTGGAAAATTGTATATAGCCTCATCTGTTGATTGGCAGGTGCATCACTTGCGAGTGAGGTTGGCTTGGGCGCCTAAAATCTTGGCAGGATCCCTATAAAAATCCTCTGTCTTAATTAAAGTCTCCAGCGTACTGGCAAAGGATAACAGTTGTTCCGGCAACGTAGTACCTATTCAAGTCTCCGCGAGACTGGAAGGTACAAAAGGATTATGGCAGTTAAGTGGCGTTAATATTATAATATAGCAGTATTTTGTTTAGAAATTCGATTCTCAATTAGGAAATTATATTCGTGTATCAAAACTTTGTTTATTTCGATGTAGTTTACTTTAAACTGTAGATATTATTTTGACCACCTCACAATAACAATCTCAGAAGGAAATTAATACAAACAAATATTATTTATATACGATAATTTTGACGGAACCACCTATTAATACGAAGCAGGAAACACGATACACGCCACATACTAGACATATAAAAAAATAACCACAGCATAACAAAAGCATTGTCATACAACATCATTCGTGTGATAAAAACGTTTGATTATACAGTTCCTGGGTCACGTCTGAATATATTAAGTGTTCAAGTGACATACCCTGCCGACTTTAGGAAGCATTTTGTTCAGGGGTAGCCACTTAGAAAAAATAAAACTTGGTGTTACTTTAAACAAATTATTATCGTCTATAGAGTTATAGAGTTGAAGCGCTCGTAGCTCTGCGGTGCTCGGTGGTCGGAAACGATCGCCGAAGTACAGCAGAGTTTACAGAGGTCAGTCCTTGGATGGGTGACCGTTAGTGTGGCATTTGATATCGAGCGCTTCCTTGCTTCGGAAGGCACGTTAAGCCGTTGGTCCCGGTTATCACTAAATGTGGTAGTCGTTAAGCCATGTTAGAGGCCTAATGAGCGGCTTGAAAAATTCTAACAGCAGGACGCCACACACCTGCCTCCGCCAATCCGCATTGGGTCAGCGTGGTGGAGTATGACCCAATACCCTCACACCTTGACATGTGAGAGGAGGCTCGTGCTCAGTAGTGGGACGTTAATAGGCTGTGATGATGATGATGATGATGATAGAGTTACAAAAAATAAATAATTCCGGTTTTAATTAGATACTTGCGTGTATGAGGTTTACATTCCAGGTAATAATATATTAAAATAGAAGTTCTTTTATACTCCTACCAATATCTTAGGAGTTAAGAGAACCTCACCTGCAAGTGGCGCACCTGCTGATCAACGGACGAGGCTTTGGCGAATATAAAAGCTCCCGATAAGCGGCAATAGGCTCGCCATCTATTTCGTGGGATTAACAACATTGATAGCGAAGTGTAGGCATATATGTTTTGGCATATGTGACTACATGTATATTTAAGTTTTATGACGACAAATTATGTTATATAAAGCGCATTATGTTATCTAAAAGTTCTGCCACTAAGTAACATCAATTCACTCAAAGCGAAATGGTTGTTTTAATTAATATTATTACTGGAAATATTCGAAAATATTAACTAACAAAGGCATATCAAAATTTATTTATTCATTAAAATTTTACATGACTTTTTGTTTTTCTATTTATCATTTTTTGTCACGATATAGGATTCTCAAGAGGCTTCTAGATACCTACTCACATAATTTGATACCGATTAAATCTTGTCGTTTATGTAATCAAGAGTTGTAAAGCTTTATGGAGATAATACTGGTTATATTCGTAGTCATTCAGGGTTTTATAAACATCAATATACATTGCCTAAGCATCGATGCGTGAACAGGACAGCATTAAATACAGACAATCACCTTAACAGCTAATATTTGTTATAATAAATAATAGCTGTTTACGTGATAGATATGGTTCAACTAACTTTACTGTGATTAACCATGCAGATCTAACTTTCCAGAATAAATGGTCTGGCTAGTTTGTAATTAATTCCGGTACAGACACCATGGGTGTGCTATAATCAGTGTACATTCATAACAACGGTGGTAGCATATTTAATAAATTATATCAGCTATTTAGTTTCAAGATAAGTATCATAAAGAACTTGTGTTATGGATACTAAATGACGGATAAGCATAAATAAATACTTTATTTTTACGGAACTAATAAATAATTGGGGGTTCTGCTGACCAAGAGTCATTTGGCAAAATTACACTTGACGAACAATGTTTGGCAAAAAAATGGTTTCACCAATCGATCATTTTACAACTATTGATTTTTCATACGACTGACTTTTCGAAATGATCATCACTTAAATGTACATTTTATAAATAATTATACAACATAGTTAACACTTAGCAACTAAGTTGTCAGACAAAACTACTATTGGTCTAAAAACGTTTGATAAAATGTCTTTTAATCCGTTAAATATAATACATATTTACGACAATCAGGGCGAAACCTTCGATGATAGATTAGGTTTAGGTTTTTCTTTTGTTGACCAATAGAAAAGTATTAGTTTTGACCTTTTATGGTCGTATACTATAACATCATATTTTTTATAGTAGGTATACAACCCTTAAAAGTTCATATTTTGGACATGCTTAATTTGCAAAATATATTATTTGATGAATAAAAAAAGGTTGATTAAACATTTGCTGAAACGTTGTTTGTCGAATGGACCATTTGTCAATAATTTTTTGGTCAAACATTAGTAATCCAAATATTTGACTTAATTGTCAGAATATATATGTTTCTTTGCCCATCTGGCGTCATCTTACTGTCAAAGGCTTCTTCTTCGTCTTTATTTCAGAAGCTTTCTACCCCAACAGCCGCCAGTTCTATATACTATTCCACCGCATTTTCATCTTGTTTACCTATGTCTAAATAGTCGAAGAGAAAATCAATTTAATTCAACAGTAGGTATCAACCCTTAGCAGTATTACTATGTTCACTAGACAATAGCAGGCAAACATACTTACATAGAATACTCACCTACATACATCTGTCCATAAATTAAGAATGACAAGCGGCTGCCAAGTGAGCGATATAGTTTTTTGTAGGCGTAAATAACACGAAGAGAATCAAGACGTGTACTCGTATATAGACAAAGATATTATCAAAGAAAAGGAAAAACAACGTTACAAAGAGAATGCTACTTCACGATTCTAAGGTCAATGGTGTCAGTCTAACAATAAAAAGAGAATATGAAATTCTACTTACTAGCTCTATATGTGTATATGACTCTCTATTTGCCGACCGATATGGCGTAGTGGTGAGAATACCCGCTCTCTGCTCCTAAGGTTGTTCGGTTCGATTCCCACGTAGGACAAATTTTTGTGTGCATGAATATTTGTTCTGGTCTGGGTGTTTTCCTATGTATATTAAGTATTTATTTACAAAAAAAGTATCTATGTATGTATATCCGTTATTTAGTATCCATTACATTAGCTCTCAATGATACTTATCTAAGAACTAAATAATTGGTGTATGTGTCAGAAAATATCTATTATTAATTTAGTTTTATATGTATAGATTTTGACCTCGGGTCTCATGGCGCCCGCATAATATTCTCAACCCTTTAAAGTCTCACTACTGAGCAGGGGTGTTTTCCACAAACCAACGACTACGACCAAAGTACATAAAGACACAGTGTGTATTGGAGTAAGCATATGTTTTGTGAGAACTGAATTGAAAAATATTTGTTTTTGGAAAATAGTAAAGTTGTTAATTCATGCATTAAAATTACTAACTGGAGTTTTCTGATTTAAATGTTATATTAGTAGTAAAGTATTTTATTATCTGTAGTTGTAATAACCAATTTTGCACAATGTAACGCTTTTATATTAATAAACCACCTAAAAGGTTTTATGAAAATTGGAGCATAAAGGTATAAACGCAATTACATTAGTCGGTGTTTTTGTCGAGTATTGTTGGTTTTCGTTATTCATTAGAAATGTTATGCAACAACCGACATGGTGAAAAAGGTAGACACTTCGCTACTAACATTGTGTATTCAATCCCACACTGCATACATATTTGTGTTCATGAATACAGACATTTATGAAGCAAACTGGTTATAAAGGCAGATTGTATGTTTGGAAATAAATATCATTTGGTACGGAGTAGTTTGATTTTTGTGATTAAAAGTAATAACCAACTTTGACATACGTTTAATTTAATTATTCTAATAATTAATTACAGAAAGAAATTAGAAATGTTATGCAACAACCGACATGGTGAAAAAGGTAGACACTTCGCTACTAACATTGTGTATTCAATCCCACACTGCATACATATTTGTGTTCATGAATACAGACATTTATGAAGCAAACTGGTTATAAAGGCAGATTGTATGTTTGGAAATAAATATCATTTGGTACGGAGTAGTTTGATTTTTGTGATTAAAAGTAATAACCAACTTTGACATACGTTTAATTTAATTATTCTAATAATTAATTACAGAAAGAAAGAATTAAAATATTTTTTCAATTCAAGTTGCAAAAAATAATAACATAAAATAAATAAATAAATATTCTCTTACAATCACACCAATTATTTCGTTCCAAGATACCTATCTTATACTTATCACTAAGAACTTGTGTTATGGATAGTAAATAACGGATAAACATACTTAAATACTTTTTTTTGTAAATACGTACTTAATATACAGAGGAAAACACCCAGACCAGAACAAATATTCATATATGTGCACACAAAGATTTGTCCTGTGTGGGAATCGAACCCACGACCTCTGAAGTGAAGTGCAGGTATACTGACCTCCACGCCATATCGGTCGTTAAAAAAAAAGTGCAAAAAATATGTAACACAAATTAAGAATAGAATAATAAAAACTGAATTGAAAGAATAACTTAACTGTTATGACAGCTATTATTTACGGCTATGGATTTATACATAAATATATTTTAATAATTTAAAAACAGTTGTGGAGTGCCCATGCTCTGCTTTGTTTGGGTCCAGATAGCGCAGAATTCACAAATATTTCATCTTAAATAATAAAAACAGAATTTTCTTCAACACCAACTAGTGTCAGTCAGTTTCTTTATGTGTTCCAAATGGTCCACACAGACAATCACAGCGCGGTTACGAAGAGGAATTCTCAGCTTCCAAGCAATTTAGATAGAATAGCATAGCAGCTCAGTGGGTTCATTAACCACTGCGAAGGTTTCGAGCTAAAGCTGGTGTTGCCATCACAATTGATAATAATAATATGAAAAGCTCAATGCCAACAGACACAATGGTAAGTTATCTTTATTTATTAGAAGTACAAATCACACATTCCACATCAATATCAATATATGAAATATGCGTTTTTTTTTAAGACATAACTTAAAAACAGAAATATTTATGGCGTTCATGTGGTTAAAAATAAAGGTTACAAATTTGAATTTCTATACCAAAAGATGCTTATAATTTATCACAAACAAGTCAATATAAATGTAACGAAGCTAAGTCTGCCTTCCCTAAATGTGTCCTCAAACAAAATATAAATTTAATCAAAACTAAATAATATAATAAGAGCACTCGACGGGCTCCTTCAATTTTCGTATAATAGGAAAATTTCGGGCCAACGAATGGTTCAAATCAGAAACCGAGAACAATTTGAAGGCATTCGAAAGGCGATGGAAGAAATAAACAGGCAGTAGAAATGAAATGAATGAAATAATTTGCCTAAATCCTTTTTCTGTAAGCCAATTCGGCGAAATGAATCCTTGAAAATATTTCCGTGCCTTAGCTAATAATTTTATTAAAAGCCCTTAAACAAACGGAGCGTTCAAATTAATTTTTTGGTTGATTTAAGTAGTCCAAATAATTACATTTACAGCGAGCTAGTCAAAGTAAGTTTTAGTGAGTCGGGAACGTTTAAACGTACATAAGCGGGCTAATGATTGAGTGCTACGTCATAGTTTAAAGAAAAAACTGAAAACAACAATGGTCATCGTCGTTTGTCATCGACATCAACTTCATATATTTTATACTTATCTATCGAACTTCGTCTTTCCTTGTCAATTGTTACTTTATCTAAGCCCCTTGAGTGAATTCGGACTGTCAAGGAATACATTTGCAAATTCCAACCTGCTCCCATCGATAAAATTTGAAGCTGGAATTTAACCCGCGGTCACCAGGTATCATATCAAGCGCTTTAACATTTAAACCGATTAAAGTAAAAAGATGTAATAGCAAGATCTGTCGTGATTCAACTTAATTTAGGCAAAATTGTACGAAGTTCGTGTAAGTGAAAATAGCACATTAGCAATAGCAACACAACAGTTAAGAACAATAGCTTTCTAACACAAAAGGGTCATTAAAGCGGTCGCATGTAAACTAAGGATATCTTTACGGAGCGCTTGTGGAAGCAATTAATAAAGAAAACCAAGCCTCCCTTGTTAGCATGCAAATGCTGCAATCCTCAGAAGATTCTAGCAATGTTCCAGTCATTAGTGTTTGCGGATGCGAATGCAAAAAGCGGCCAGCGCTGTAAATGACAATTTAATAATTGCAATGGTTTCGCCAGGCAAATTGCGTTAGCGCTCATGATATCAGGGGCCGCTTTCAATTTCTTTGCAGTTAGATATTGTTGCTTTGTTCTAATTGCAATATAAATTTGATTTGTTGTGTTTTGATTTCATTCTGCTCTAAAGAGGCAGTAAATTCGCTTCATATATTTGTTTTGCGCAATTTACAATGATATATTTCAGATTGTAGTTACTTTAAAACTGTAAGCTTTGTGTCTTATTGGAAACTTGGTTTTGTATTATTTTGTGTTATTAGTAAGAAGAAATTAATTTACAAAAAGAGGAAAAATTTGACACTGTAATATAATATTCTATCGGTCTTCAAATAACCAAAGGAAATACCGATCGGATACAGAAAATTATAACAAGATCAGTTACAAAATTTGATTCAATTTGAATTCTTTTCATTGCTTCCACAATGTAACCCAACAATATTAACACTTTTATCACTACTCTACATTTCCATTGTGGTCTCAATTAAAATGTATGGGTTCAATGAATATATCAGTACCAGATTGGAATAACAAGGTATGCTGTGCAGGGTGGATTCCTGTTATCGTTTCCCGTACAAACGGACCAGTGAACAAAGGAGATTATTTTTATTGCACGCTAAAAGGTGCAACGGACCGAAAATGTGTGGAATTGAGAGTAGAATCGATATGGTGAAGCCTGTATTCCGCATGGTCGCATGATGTACGCACAGGCACATAATAAAGACTGCAGAAGGTAGATGTATACCATATTGAGTTTTAAAACGTGACTCGTTCTACAAAACACAACTTGCATTTTGGTAGGCAGTGCAAGTTGCGTTATGTCTTTTCAGGCACACCATAAAGACTACATAAGGCTACATTTAAACGATTATGAATTTGATAATATGACACCTCTTATTATTGCATACTTCCTGTCTAGTAGTAGGCATGCTGTTCACGTTACGTTATGTACGCACGGGCACAGTATAAATACTACAGAAGGCATACATCTTTCCATATAAAGTTGTAATTATGTGACTCTTCATATCGAATATTTCTTGCCTTTTGGTAGGCATGCTGTTCAAGTCGTATTATGTCTACACAAGCACAGCATAGAGACTACAGAAGATACGACAATGAGTTTTATTATGTAACTCGTTTTATTGAACACCCTGCCTGATGACGGCTGTGGTAGATATGCAGTGCAAATCGCGTGATGTAGCATAAAGGCTACAGAGGGTAAATGTACTTATACCATATTGAAATTTTTAATGTGGCTCGTTATAATGATGTATCTTGCGTGATGGTAGACAGACTTTATAGTTCAAAATAATAAGAACGCTACCATGAGATAGGCACAAGCGCACATACTTTTGATTGCCTACATAAACCTCGTTTCCAATATTACGGGTTATTGCTAGGTACCTCGTTTACAACTTTATTGTACTAAAGTTCATACATTTTTAGTTTATTCCGATTAAATTTAGATGTCCTACATAATTATGAGCAGAAAAAACAAGAGGTTGTGTTTTCAATTCATTTTAGAATATTAAATGTTTAAATAAATCAAGGTCAGGATTATATACAGAACTTGGCATCAATTGAGACATTATTATTAATTCTTCTGTCAGCGAAGGCTATAACCGACAGTCAAATGTTGAATTTAACTCCAACTTATACTTTTGATGGAATAGATAATGTAATATTATTACAGTAGACGCATTGTTAGTCGTTTCGGGTAGCGGGCAACGGATCAGCCGGAACGTAACACCTTTTGCCCATAATCCTCCTTGGTAAAGGTTGACAGTTGTACGGTAGCCGCCTTCACCACAAATGAATTAAATTTCACCCTGAGATGGGACTCCAGTCTCCAACCGCTCGACCCTTAGTAGGAAATTGGACTTTACATGGATGATGTCTATGATCTCCTCAACCTTTGTCGTGTGCAGCTATATATACTGTTCTATGTAGGATAATAAAATTTATAATTATTACATGTTTTCTTTTTAAAATATCATATTTAACGACGAAATAATTTCGGCCTCGATACCAGTTAAGGTTAAAAATTACGTTCAAACAAATATCTATTTTTCGCGGATGCCTTGTATATGTATTTGTTGTTTTAACTGTTCCTAGTTTAATGTATGTTTATGAGTTAATTTCATCTTTGTGCAGGTGTCTGCTCTATAACTAAGATAGCATTTTTTTCTAATTTACACCTGAGATATCCAGTTATTTGGGGTGTTCATTTTAGATTATACTCCTTCACTATTTAGGACAAAGATAATTTTCCAAGATTAATTTTAATCAAATGTAATGTGTTTGAAGCAATAATTCAGTTGTGATCATAAATTATAATGCAAGAAACCTCGTCAAAGGCACTTGATCCTCCCAACATAAGGAAGCCAGCTCCTGACTGGACAAAGCCCACTTATGTACCATTGTACCATTCACGCGAATTTCTCTTGAAATCCCTTCTGTCACATAAAGTGCACTATTATTCACAGTGGAGCACTAACCTAGTTCGAAATGACAAAGATCCCCGACTATGATAAATTGGGATTCTACACTGTCTTTGATATTCTTTGGTATTCAGAAAGGAGAAGTTTTAAAATGGTAGTTGGAATATTACTGACAAAGTTAGTACTGTTTCGCCTTAATTTTAACCTACTTTATAAAAGTGTCTATGTTCGTCTTAATTTTATTTTATAACACGCATGTTCACATATATTTTCAATAAAAATAGGTCACTTTATAGAAACGTACGTTTTTATAAAAATCTAAAAAAAAACTTGGAAAAAATTATAACAAATAAATGATAACTCTATAATCTCAAATAACAATGATATTTATGCTATAATATAGCACAGTAAAATCACGAAGGTGCATAGGGATCCTACCAAGATCTGAGGAAACCAAACCAACCTCACCTGCAAGCGGTGACCTGCCGATCAACGGACGAGGCTCTGGCGAACATAACAGTTCCCGCAATGGCAATGCTTCGCCACCAAATACGTGGGACAAACTATATAATTGGTAAAATGTGGTCATCACTGCCTACTCCTTCGGGGAAACAGGCGTGATTGTATGTATGTATATGCAAAATTCTGTCAATCACGGCATTTTTTCAGTAATTTAAAAGTTCTGCCACGATAAAGCTTTAGTTTAAATGAGAATGTATGGGCTGCATTGTGTACGAATATAATATGGACGATAAATTATTCATCGTAATAAAAATAACGTAGCGAGTATTATTTTACTGTAAGTATTATTTACCTCGTTATTTGTTATTTATGGTAAATGTGAAAACTGACCTAAATTTAGCTGTATGCTGTTACGGGTTTTAGAACAAAGAAACACGTTATTCATTTAATAGCTAAATTTTTTATCATTTTAATTTGTAGTTTGTATTGTATCGATATCTATAAACTCGAATTTTTACAATAAAAATAACAAAAAATATTTTTTTTATATTTAAGTTTAATAGCATAGGTAAGGTTTAGGTTTTCTGAATAAAATAAAATATGAGAAAAAAAGCTATTGGTTTTTAATAATAATAATAATCATTTATTTCAGAATAATAATTTCCATAGCATAACAAAAACATAAATACGGTTGAAAAAGATACATTACATAAAATCAAATCAAATACATTAAATTAAATCAAATACATTAAATTAAATCAAATCAAATTTTAATCAATTGTGATGGCTTTTTTCAAACCTCCTGGTTCTAATGACTCGGAACATGTTTTTCTACCATATTAATGTTTGTGCATTTTTTTAATTTTCATGTAACACATCCTGCCTGATAGTAAGCAGTCCATACAGTTATCGATCAAAGTTAAGACGCTTTATACCGTATAGAACGCACGATAGCAAGCGCACCCACTAAATTCAACAATCAAACCCAAGATTAACTAACAATAGGTGGGGTCAGGAGGGTAAAAAATACTTTACGACATAACATAATCTTGGTATGCACACAATCAACGAATTAATAATACTAGAATCAACTAAATGTATAAAATAAAAACATGATATCAGTTGAGCCTTTTCTCAGGACATTTTTATTTATTAGAAGATCAAACGTACATAACAGAACTAGTAGTAACAAGACGTATATTAAAAATTAAATTAAAAATTCATTTATTCAAGTTTGGCTCAATAGAGCTCTTATGAATGTCATACTTATAAACTAACGCGCCTAGTAGTTATATTAAGCGTATCATCTATTTTGTTCAAGCCTATGGAACATTGTAAAGTTTGATACAGTGCTTTAGCCTGGGTAGTTGTAACATTTTTGATTAGTCAGACTAAAAGGTTGCCCGAATTTCACAATCGAGTAACGGACATTTTGCTGCAGCGCACTTTTTAGTACTGCTGCCTGTCTGTTCGTTAAAAAAAATATTTTTTTCCCAAAAGCCATTTTAATGAAAGAGGTCCTCTATTTTATTTTCCTATTATTAATTTCCTTATCATCAAGTAAATGTATGAACTTTTTTAATGAAGAGCCTAGCATAGATTGCTGCAGTAAGTATTGTATGCGCCGAATGATTTACTAAAGTCAAGCGTTATTTCTTAGAATTATCCATTTTGAACATATCATTATAATTAAATTTGTAATATTAAGAATATTATTTAATCACGGTAGCAGAACAAGAAGAGTTTTTATAAATTTTGAAATATTTAGGACATATGAGTTGCAAGACGAGCAGATTTTAAATAGAGCAGAAAGATTTTTTATTTTGAATAACTGGATTTTACTAACCTTCCTGAAGTAGACAAAAACCAATTACCAGTTTTTATCTTAGGAATTGTGTCCTGATACACTAATTTAAAGCCTTAAAACTGGAGGATGCAATACTAGAACTTCCATGTTTTTTGATTCATTATTTTAAATATCACTACCAGAATTCCCTGCTAACATCTAATTTCATGAAATAAAAAGCTATGTCTTGTTATATTTCCTTCCAGAGAATCTTTTATGAAACTCGACATCACTGGGCCCGGGTGTACGAAAGTACTTTTTAAATGTAAGTCAAGGTTTATTTAATCCTGTATTGTTGTAATTTACGACCGTATTTTATTTGGAAAAAAAATGGTTCTGTTATTTATTGTGTTTATGATTCAACGTTAGGTTATATTAATCCTTTATTGCACATTAAAACATAATCACATTACAAAAATAGTATTTATAAACAAAAGTACAAGTAGGTTAGAGTTTCAACGTTAGGTTAGAGCATTGGTGGAGTATCCGGCTACGTATAGAGTTAAAATTTTAATAATAAATAAGATAAAAGACTAACTAACCACGAGAACTTAATTAATTTATAAAAGGTTTAATTGCAAGATTGCAGTTGTTAGTAGCAGAGGGCACAGCGGGAGGAATCGATGGCAGTTGGGCAGAAAAGATCTAGCTGAACAACGCTGTAGGGGCCGTAAGGTTGAGTACCATCCAGTATTGTAAAGAAATATAATAGAGAGGTTCATTTCCAGTGCTGTTAAAGTTGATAATTATTTTGATTATTGGATTATTTTGCAAGCTCTTGATTATAGGTCAGATCTCGGTGAAATTGGCCCCTGTCTGAAATAATACCGGCTAGTATTACGACTTTGATTAAACCAGGAGAGGTTGCCTCTAATATTATTTTGCTCGAATAAAAACGTACCTGCAGACAACAGTAACATGATAGTTAAAAGCTTTTTATTTTGGAATACCTTTATGTATGAATAACATTTTAGAAAATGCTTTTAAATATAAGATTCTCCAAATGTAATCCTAATCTTGTAAAGCATTTTCATATTCTTGGAAATACATAATATACACTGGACAGCAAATAAACCGGGCCACCCGCTACCTTGGAACTCTGATTCGATTTTCTCAAAAAGTATAAACTTCACAACTATCAAACTTACACCCACAAAAAGTGCGTTTCATGTTGTTTGAGAAAAGACCACTAATTTATCCAAAGTACCCCAATTCACATTGTAATCAAGCAACAAACACAATACCTACGATTTGCTCTGTTTTGACTAGAGTTTGCGATTAGCGTTCTTTTTTTCTAAATGAAGATAGTTGGATTTTTCTTATGATTTCTTTAGTTGCCATCCATTATTTGCTCCAGACGCGTGTATTTTTGCTATTTTCTATGGTCAATAATGGATACGACGCCTCAAGAAGCAGCTCAAGCTGAAGGACTACTTCAAGCAGGCGTTTCGCAACGTGAAGTTGCTCGGAGACTTCGAATCAGCAGATCTTCGGTACAACGGGCTTACAGACGATACTTAGGGACTAGAGCATTCGATCGCCGACCAAGTACGGGCAGACCTAGGGCTACATCAGCAGCAGATGATCATTATATCCATCTTACTGTTTTGCGAAATCGCCGCCTTAACGCAGTTGAAGTCCAACGAAGTCTGCGTGACGAACGCCAAGTGGTCATAAGTTCAGATACCGCTAAAAGGAGACTTGCTGAACGAAAGCTGGCTCCAAAGAGAGCTGCTACAGGCCCAAAATTAACCGTAGCCTACGGTGGAGCACGACTTGAGTTTGCTCGAGAGCATAGGGATTGGACGTTAGAGCAGTAGGGCAATGTACTCTTTACTGATGAGACCAGGGTGAGTCTACAAGGAAGTGATCGACGTCAGAGAGTATTATACGCACTTTTTGTAGGTGTAAGTTTGATAGTTGTGAGGTTTATACTTTTTGAGAAAATCGAATCAGAGTTCCAAGGTAGCGGGTGGCCCGGTTTATTTGCTGTCCAGTGTATTTCTTAGCGGCTTCCTATTTAACATCGTGATAAGCCACGTTCTCTAATAGGTTAAATATTTTTTTTAAAAAATAAACTAACATTGATAAGGTTGCATGTGTCTAAATTACCATAATTTAAAATTTAAAGTAAAGAGAATTAGGCTATTGCAATTCCACAACAATTTGTGCCACAAATATAGACAATATATGTCTTGTGGCACCGGTCTAGAATAGTGCCATCCCATGCTATTATAGTCTCACGGGTAGTCATAAGAATCGACTAAGAGAAATCCTACCGGATGACGGGTAGCAGCGTAATCCTGCGTACTGGCTTGAACTTCGATCTACGCCTACCCATGGTGGTGATTACGTGAATATACCCTCAACAGAATCTAATCTATAAGGTAGACTAATGTTTAGCAGGACCATATAAGGCTGATATTCATCATATCAGCCCATTAACGTCCCACTACTGAGCACGAGCCTCCTCTCACATACCACGGTGCGAGGGTATTGGGTCATACTCCACCACGCAGACCCAATTCGGATTGGCGGAGGCAGGTGTATGGCGTCCTGCTGTTAGAATTTATCAAGCCGCCCATTAGGCCTCTAACATGGCTTAACGGCTACCACATTTTAGTGATAACCGGTACCAACGGCTTACGTGCCTTCCGAAGCACGGAAGTGCTCGATATCAAATGCCACACAAACGGTCACCCATCCATGGACTGACCTCTGTAAACTCTGCTGTACTTCGGTGATCGTTTCCGACCACCGAGCACCGCAGAGCTACGAACGCTTCCAAATACCTAGGGTTATATTATCGGATATTATCTAAGGCTGATATTATTATAGACTATGTGTAGGTGTTTGTGATAGAGGGAACATAAGGTAAGTAAATGAAACGACTAATTACTCGAATGAGTAAAGTAAATTAAGGAGAAACGGAGACAAACGACACGACGATTGCTCTGTAAATTAAATCCTGATTGTGAGTTTATTAAAATCTTGAGCCGAAATAACTGAGCTTTTTCTTTTCTACCATTTTGTGTACACGACACTTGAATTTATACTATACGTTAAAATTCGTACAGGATAATCTTTTAATAAACAAGTTTATCTCTGTTCTGTGAAGAAACTACTTCAGCAGTCCTATAAAACTTTTGTACATACATACATACATACTTTCGCGCCTGTTTCCCGAAGGGGTAGGTAGACACATATTACACGCCCAATTATATTGTTGGTTCCATGTAATAGGTGGCGAGCCTATTGCCGCTATCTGGGATCTGATATGTTCGCCAGAGCCTCGTCTGTTAATCAGCAGGTGTACCACTCACAGGTTTGGCTTGGGTTTCTTAGATATTCCCCCTCGACTGGTCTCTACCTTTTGGGGGGCTGAGTATCTCCTGGTAGGGCGGAGAAGCCGCCAATGAAAGGTAACACCCAGAGATTGGCGATTCTGGGTACCCTTAGTACTGACTACCGGGGGGGAAACTAAGAGGGACCTGTGGGTGACGCAGCGGATGTGCCAGGAGGGCTCGTCCAGCTGAGCCAGGAGGGTCTTAGGTAGCGGGGACAGGGGGCCCCTGCTGTCGAACCATGGACCCAACGGTAAGTCGGTCACTGCCCCTTTTTGATGAGGTCTTCCCCGTTTTGGTCCGGGGGACGTTGGCTACCTGTTGAGGTGTCTGACGGTGCCAACCAAGTACTGGCCCCCGCCTTTTTCTCAACAAGCGGCGGGCGCCGTCGGAAGATCTTTAGTGGGTATTACTGCTGGCAGTTTCGTTTGCCCGTGGTGAGTTCCAAACCCCCTTTCGGTCCCCATTTGGCCCGAAGGCAGTGCGTAAATGCATTTTGATACCGACGTAAAACAAAAAGAAAAGTGTTCCTTAGATGTTGTTAGGTTCAATACAATAAATTCAATTCAATACATCAAATCACGCTATATGCCTACAATTTGCCTATTGTATTGTTGATCACACTTAATAGATGGCAAGCCTATAGCCGCTTACTAGGAACTTCTATTTTTGCCAGAGCCTCGTTCTTTGATCAGCAGGTGCACCACTTGCTGGTGATGCTCCTTAGATGATGGTAGGATCCCTGTACATCCTATAATTTTCAAACTTTTGTATGTTTAATCAATTTTACGTAATAATTAATTCATTACGAGCTTTCATCAAGTTTTATGCTGGCCCTTTGACAAATTACAATACAACAAAAATATAATATGTAGATATTTATTTCAACCCGTTGAGCATTTGCTTATTCAAACAGAGCGTGTGCTCAAATGAAATTTTTCAGAGCCCAACAATTTTGACGAGTGAGAGATTTCCACCTGAGGGTGAAAACTTGAGCGGTGTTTCCGCAGCACCGAATGCAATTTGCTTAGTAGTAACCTCTGAACCCCTTAACCGCAAAATGAATGGGTACAGAAGGGTGGGTCCATAGAATTTTAAAACGGCTGATAAAAATGCTGCTCTTTTACGTTTGTCGTTGTTAGTCTAGCATTCATCATCATCTCAGTCATTGGAAGTCCATTGCTAAACATAGGCCTCTCCATTTGTTTTTTTATGTAGATAGATCTCGAGCCACGTTTATCTACCGGCTTTGACAAAATTATCGATCCATCAGTTGGAAGCAATGTGTTATTATCTACCGCGCACCGCTTTTAAAGTTTTCTGCTAACCCTAAGGTTAACTGGCAGAGAATGCCTTATGGCAATAACTTCGCCTATTGTAGTACTTTTAAGAGTGCGATAAAGATTAAATAAATAAATAAGCCGTACACTATGACGTTTTACATTTCGCGGTCGCCATTTGAGAATCTTCATGGCCTATCAGTCGTCGGGTCTTCTCTTCATCTTAGCGTTATCCCGGTTGCTGCCTTACGGGCCCGGGGTCCGCTACGTCGGATCCTCGAGCAATATGCCCGCTCTCTGCCACTTTAACATTCTTACGGATTGACGGACCATAACATTATTAGGCAAAATGTAATCTACCTGTCGATACCTTCAGTAATTCTACGTACCATGAATTTTGTTAAAAGAATACTGACGAAAAATAAGACCAAACGTAGATACTTCAATTATCTCGTAGAGGAGCTTGTACGTAGGTGAAGGGCCACTCATAATCATGTATACTTGACACCCAGACCTGGGACTAATACCAATGTTCATAAACATATATGTGTAATGGACTACGAATCTAAGAATCATGCGATCCCCACTTGATTCGCGTAGTGAAGTATTAACTAATACCCTCTTACCTTGGTATGTGAAGTAAGGCCTGAGTAGTGGGATGTTAATGGATAGGCTGAAAGATAAGAGGACGATAATACAACTAATTTTGATTTCCATTCATTTACGCATGTTTCCTCGAAGGGGTAAGCTACGGCTCCTTATGGTTATTTATGGCTCCACGTGGTAGCGAGCCTATTGTCGTTCACCGGAATTAATTAATTGTGTCTCGACTATTGAGCGGCAGGTGCACCTATATCAGGTGAGGTTGATTTTCATTTCTAAGATCTTAGTAGGATCCTACACATTTTTATTTCCGTTTATATAATTATACAACTTTCAGTAAGAACGCGTTTACATTGAACCATTTTACAAACCCGGCATCCTGTGGTAAGTCATTTTGTATCTTAGCTGTCAAGGGGGAGGTGCGCAATCCTCTAGGATTTCTCATTTCAAGCTCAATTTGCAAATTTGT
Organism: Musotima nitidalis; assembly: GCA_949126915.1. Taxonomy (NCBI): domain Eukaryota; kingdom Metazoa; phylum Arthropoda; class Insecta; order Lepidoptera; family Crambidae; genus Musotima; species Musotima nitidalis. The sequence continues at coordinate 6,136,118 of OX421418.1, read as the reverse complement.
CTACTATCGCTATATTACTCGACGCGATAAACCGCAGCGTGTCATTACCACATTCGATTTCTCAGACCTTTCGCTTTTAAGTTTACCGGATAAAGTGTTTTGCTTCCACAGTTCATTATTTAATTATATTACATTTAATGATGTAATAGACATATTTTGCACTTACAAGAATGCTATGCACGCGGGCTTGAATTTTGAATCCTCCCTCTGATAATATAACCCTAGGTATAAAATACTTAATAAAAAGCTACCGAAGCAAAAACGAGGGCATGGCACTAGTTTCACATAACAAAGTATTAACGAAGCTTTTAAATAACTTTACATTAAATCACACGCACGTACAAAATACACCGTAATAATGTTGATTGAATTGAGATTGATTGAAATGACTGCAGGTTCAGATTGAGTCAATTTTCCGCCTACAATGTAGTATGCATTGTACAGTCAGCTTTAAATAGATAGCACCCGAAGCACCATTTATATATTAATATCGGAACACGCCCTAACGCTCTTTACAATAGAACTTTATGGAAAAATTGTATTCAGCCGGCCTGACGTCAGAATTGCTGACTATTTCTCTGATGTATTTCTTATTACAAAGGTAGCAAATATTTTATTGTAGGTAGTAAATAGTTGCAACACAAACACACATACAATCACGCCTGTCTTCCCGAAGGAGTAGGCAGAGGCATAATAAATACGCCCAACTTTCGCAATATTTTTTTTGGTTCCACGTATTAGGTGGCAAGCCTATTGCCGCTGACAGGGAACTTATATGTTAGCCAGAGAGAGCGTCGTCCGTTCATCAGCAGGGGCACCACTTGCAGGTGACGTTGACTTGGGCTCCAAGGTCTTGCGGGCGGGGTGCCAGAAACAACAAATCCCCTTGTACGGCCCCTCGCCCCATTTGCAACAGCGGTGGGCGTCGTCGGAAGTTTTTAAGTGGGTAGGAATGCGGCGGTCGCGTCTGCCGCATAGACACCCCCTTCCGGTCTCCCCCTTTGACCGGGATACAGTGCGTAAATGCATTTTGTTACCGACGTAAAATAAAAAAGAAAGACCTCCAAGGTCTTGGTAGAATCCCCGTACCCCCGTAGGGAGGTTCCTCTGTAAATAGTTGCAAATTGGTATTAATACAGCACAAGGTTTTATGTCTATACATCATTTAGTCCAGCAATCTTGACGATCACACATAATTGGCGCTGACTATACTACAACGGCCATTTGTTGTCAGCCCGGTGATACAGATCCGGGTTCTGTAAATGAACGCTGATTGTTTGGCAAGTGTATGTGTGATTGTAGATGGTAACATTATTTCAGAGTGCCCAAGAAATAGGATATTCATCTCCTAAATACTAAATGTATAGATATAGATCCTCTTTATCAATACAAATAACATGTTTAATTAAGCATTCAAGTTTTTGTGTTGTTGACAATCGAACCCAAACCTACCTTGTGAGAAGATGCAACATAACAGACAGTAACATAAATAATTACTGGTTTATGGTTTAAATACTAATAGATTTGAATTGTTTCGTGAACTATGAATAAGATAACAGATAATAATAAAAAGAATACCTGATAATTTTAATAGAAACAAGTAGTTTTAAACAGTGATAATAGCAAAACCTTTTTTTTTTTTATATAAAAGACTGTATAGGGTTCCTACTAAGATCTAAGCAACCCAAGCCAACATCACCTGCAAGTGGTGCACTGCACCTGTGGGTCTAGCGAACATTAAAGTTCCCGGTAAGCGGCAATAGGCTTTACCTAATTCATGGGATAAACAATATATAATATTAATATTTGGGTGTATAATATGCCTCTGCCGACCCCTTCAGGGAAACAGGCGTGATAATATTATGTATGTATCGGCTTATAATGTTCACAGAGTAGAGATATCACTCGAAATAAAGGACAGCCACTGTCCACTGAGCAGAAGGCGCGAAATTTACATAATATTACAGTACCAAAAGCATCAAGGTCAAGCATCAACATCAAGCAATTTTACTTTTAAAATAAACTTTTATTGTATTTAGTTCAGAGACAAAACATTTTCGAGAAAAAAACAATTTATCCGCGATGGCCAGAGTATTTTATTGTAGGTACATTTATTTTATCGAGTTACATTACGAATGAGTCGTTCACCTTATGTTAAGTAATCCACATGTCTATGATCAGTCATATAGTAAAGAACAGTTCCATACTTCGCTTAACTATCACTTAAATACCACTCTGAGCCTCCAATTGTTATGTCGCGTTTTCCTTGTAATTTCACTAGATAACAAGCAGTAAGTTTAATGATATTTTTTATATCGAATCAACTTGTTCTCATTCAGTCGGCATGTTCATTTATACGTAATTCATAATTAAATTATGATATATTTGAAAATCGTTTAAGTCTCGTGATTTAATTAGTATAAGTCCTGCTTCTTTTGTGATTCGTGTAAAAACTTTTTAGCGGTTCACTTTAATACATTACTTCACGCTTACTATTTTGGTAATTAAAGTCTGGGAGCATTAACCATTTCCTTTCCACACTTGTTTGTCTTAGATATCCCCATCATACTGTGCAGAATATATTAACACTCGAACAAAAAAACTTATAAGATGTTCCATTGTAGGACTATTCAGCTTCGGAGTTTCCTAACTTCAAACTTCAAAATATTTAATTTCATAAACTATTATATAGTACTTGAAAACGTCAAACTTAAATCGAACTGTAAAAATCAATCGAAAAATGATTACACTGAAATCATAAAGCTTAAATTCACTGATATACAATAAAACAATAAAAAAACATATATATATAAGTGTAATCATATCCTAGCATTATCTCGGTTGCCCTAGACTTAACCAGATTTGACTGAATATCAGTTATTACGTGGAGCCGTCTGACCTTCGCAACCCAAAGGGAAACCGAAAAATGTTTATGCGTAAGTGAATCTAAGTGCCAGATACAAGCCACTACTCTGTAAAAAGAACTGGCAAGAAACTCATAGGTTATGTTCTTTTAAAGCACCTAGATCTATAGTCCCATGAGCGTGAAACTATGTTTTTATTCTTCTACCACAGAGTATGCTGCGATATTTTTTATTATCAAACTGGATGTCAAATACCACATATATAATTATGACATATATTTTAAAGTCAGTCATAGAAGGGTCCACTGTTAAAGGTTGGCCTCCTCAATGGATTAAATATTGGGGATAATTACTCATTATCACAACTGCGCACGATGCGCAGGCGCTGCGGGTGATCGCAGTTAAAGCCCATACGCAGGATCACGCTGCTGCCTTGCTTTCGGTAGAATTCCTCTTAGTCGACTCTTACGATGAGATAAAAGGCACTATTCTACGCCGATACCACACGACTCAACCAACCAACGGATGATGATTAATGATACGCTTAGTTTGTAAGTTTAATCAAAAAAATTACGAACATTTTTTATCTACTGGAACTACAGCAAATAAATATTCTTTCACTTTCATTTGTTCGGTTTACAAAAGTAAAAACCATATTCCCTGTTCGTGTTTTAAAAAAAAACAATCACTTTATCAATGGACAAGCAAAGCTTCGTCGGATATCGGGAATTTCCCGTCACAAAGAATTTCTCGTCGGGGCCGTTGTTATTTCGATGACATTTTGTTCCTTTTCCGATGCACCCTTTTTGGCGTCGGAAAGAATGCGTTACGCGTGCTTTGTTTTGTTATTTATTTATTTTAAATGCAAGGAAACCTAGTAAAAGGTATTGATTTATTATGAACAACTTACGGAGTAAACTATTGCATTTATACTAATAAAGCAGTTCGTATATAAAGAATTATATATGTTCTATAAAAATCGGTTAGTGTTCAAATTGAACTTATTTATAATATACAAGAAATGAAAAATATGAAAACCGATGAGATCGGTTCATTACACTATTTTATTATGAAAACCTTACGATGCTTCGTGGTCATGGAGAGCAACAACAATTATTGCACACGATTTGATTTTTGATCATAAATGCATGTAATCCGTACTCGAAAATTACTTGACACGTTAACGGACAGTACCGCCCACAGACGTAAATACTTAAAAAGTGATACGACAGTACGCCTCTCGACGTAAGAGATTACGTTAAGCCAAATTCAGTACGCCCTAAGACGATCGATTTTTCATACAAATATTTGGAACGGCGTGCTATAGTGTCACCATAGAAATGACCAAGATGATTATTATACGTGTACGCCTATAGAAGTACTGTCGTACGACGTAAGTGCTATGACTCTACGTCTAAAGGCAATGTATGAAATAAAGTACTGACAAAGCGGTCACAATCGGTACAGCAGTACTGTCCATCAACGTGGTTATTTTATTTTATATTTTGTGACTGCAGAACACAGGTTTTTGTAGATTTGTCAAATTGTTTTACTACTAAGTACATTTTCTTGTAACTGGCGGGAGAAAAAACTAACCTTGACGATTTTCTTGCCCGTTCTTTTACGATCAAGCTCCCGCCCGCAGTGAATGGGCGCGCTAGTTTTTAAGTTTTGACGTTTATTAGAGCTCTTTTGAGCCAAACTTGAATAAATGCATTTGAATTTGGTAATACAAAAACCATTTTTTTCTCATATTTTTCTCTCCTTATTTGTAGTGGTATGCCTTATTTGTTGCCACATTTACATAACAAAATTTATATCTTTATTAGATTAAATAAGTTATAACTGTGATATCTATTGATTAATGACATCAGTCTTTTTCGTTGTTCCAATAGGCGACGCGGATGAATTCGTAGGCGACCACTATTCATTTAAAGACCTTTTTTATTCGATTTTAGAGCCGTGAATACCCGTTATAGAAAATTCTACACTGTCCCCAGTCTTGCTCGGACAATATGAGCAAAAATCAATTTTGTCCGCTCGCGGGTGAATGGGTCTTTTGTGTGGCGGTGAAAGGTTATCGCAGTTCGTTTTCACGGCTCACTAGGAGACGAGCGAGCATGTGAGTGATGACATTGTTCTAAAAAGTCCCGTTTGAAATTGCACAACAATTATTGTACGTGTTTTTGCTTGTCAATTAGATAGTCGCTTTGTGTTTTGGGCCTAACTTCTCGTTTGTCAGTTATTTGTCACGTAAAGTTAACATTGTCTATCTTGCTGAATGTCTAATTACATATCTAATTGATTGCATCTCTTTTTTTGCACTGTGAACTTGGGCTTCCCTGATTGACTACCAATATGAAATATTGTACTTTCATATGGAAGATTAAAGTTTATATCTATTTTAGAAAAATAATATACTAATCAAATAAATATATAATAGTATAATATATCTTAAATAAATCTTATTCTACTCATTGTATTATCAAAGATTATACAATGAGAAAAATGGGCAAAAGATTATTCAAACAACAAATCAGAGATTTACAATAGGGTTCCTCTCTGTACCTACAAATCTAAAAATCCCATTGGCTGCGATTGGAAGAGATAGGTGGAATCCACCTAATATAGCCTGGTAGATATCTCCCGGACAACTTTCTACCTAGAATCACAAACTTATAGTTATTGCCCTTACGAGTTTCGACCCTTTTCCATTTCAATTTACAGATGTGTTTTCGATACTCTAGGGGCTCATGGGTCGCTCCTCGAAGGAAAAAAATAAGCTAAGGCTGTTTTAAGTGTTGTGGTTCAAATAAACTTTCGGCTAACATCTTGAAATGTGGTATTCATATTGGTTATTTAGATCTGAGTATGTACCATCAATACCTATATTCACATACTAAAATAGTACAGAAGTTGAATAACATAAAACATATGACATAGTAGAAAAGATAAAACTTTGTATATAGCTGCAGTCCTGGAATAACACATGCGATACTTTTCATCTCGTTTTTCTACGGCAACGGGAAGGCTTCTAGTAATATTATAAAGTAGAAAGATTTGTATTTTTGTATGTATGTTTGTTACGAATAAACTCAAACACTACTGGACGGAATTTGATAATTCTGTCACCATTAGATTGCTACATTATCTCTGAGTTACTGAATTCATCTAAATCTGGTTAGACCAGTGACCAGACCCTGGGCCTTAAGCTAAAGTTTAGGGCAAAAGGGATCAGTGAGGGGCGAAACTGTTCGGAAGGATTACAGCAGCCTAGGGACGTTACGGGCTCAAGAAGGAACATGGATAGTTTTTAGCCAGTAAAAATCTGAAACACACTCCCGCTTCACCCACAGCGGGAGAAAAGGGCTGCAGGGATAATGCTTATCCCCTGTAACTATATTTTTTATGAGAATAGTTAGGATCTGTTTTAAAACTTTAAAAGTATAAGGTGAGGGTGTGACACTCTGATGTGTGGTGGTGTGATCTAATCTATATACTATAAAAATGAATCGAAAAAATTGTTGATAAGCGCATAACTCAACAAAGCATGGACCAATTTGCCAATTATTTTAAAAAAATGTTCGTTTAAGTTCAATTATGGATTTTGCGGTTAGAAAAAAACGATTTATGCCGGAAATCCTTAAAAACAGCCCATTTATTTTTCTAACTAAAACGTAATCAATTGTAGCTTTATTGTTATTGTATAAAGTTCATATAAAATTACAAGCACTCTCTGTTGTCTAATCAATTTGATGGGGAATTGTGTGAATCCTACAGAGAAGCCTGTCAACGTTTGCAATTGCTAGAAAATGACGCTCATTAGGATCAAACTCTCAATGATGCTGTAATATCATCACACGCTCATCAAATGAGAACATTGTTTTTTTATAATCATATCTAATACATGCTTCCCACAAACCCAATTAATTTATGGATAAAGTATAAAGATTATATGTGTGATGATATTTTGTACCAAATACGGAATAGAATAGGAAATCCAAATATACAAATCAGTGAAAAAATTCACAACGAAGCATTGATTCCAATTGAGGTTGCTTGATGATGTCAAACAAACTATTAATTCAATTAGGCCTGGCCGCGCCCAATTGTCCAATGCATGATGCTTTTAAACTAAGAGTTGCTTCGAGAAAAACTGTATGATCTCAATACTTTAAAAGAATTAATTCAAACAAATCTTCCACTGTTAAATGAACAACAGAAGTATGTACTTGATACCCCGAAAGGAACAAATTATGAAACTGAAGGGTTTTACTTCTTAGATGCACCTGGTGGTACAGGAAAAACTTTTTTGAATTAATTATTCTTAGCAACAATTCGCTCACAAAATAAAATTTTACTTGCACTCGCTTCGTCGGGAATCGCAGCAACTTTGCTTGAAAGTAGTCGAACAGCCCGATCAGCACTAAAATTACCATTAAATATGCAAAGCAATGAAACTCTAACCTGCAACATGTGGCAAATGCAATGGCAAAGGTTTGCAGCAATATAAATTGATTGTTTAGGATGAATGCACGATGGCACATAAAAAATCTTTGGAGGCTTAAGACAGAACCTTAAAAGATCTACGGAGCCATTGTAACCGATTTTCTGAGATGCCGATTTGAGATAATGCAATGATTTGATTAGTAGGAGATTTTCCTCAAACTTTGCCAGTGTTTTCACGATCAACGTCAGCTGATGAACTCAATGCATGTCTAAAGTCATCCAATTTGTGAAAACATGTCAACAAACATGTCAAAGTGACATGTCAAAGCAAGAATATGCGTGTCGACCAAATAAATGCAAAATAACCAATATGGAAACATATTCTCTAATCAACTCATTGACATTGGTAATGGCAAATTTCCTATAGACATATTAACTGGCTGCATTAACTTTCCTCAAAAGTTTTTGTCACTTAACTCGATTAAAAGATGAACTTATTCAGAAGGTTTTTTCAGATATTTTGAGCGAACGAGCTATATTGGCTGCAAAAAACATAAATATAAATGAACCAAATATCAAAATTCAAATTACAGGCAAATCGGTGATATATAAATCAGTTGATTTGGCTACTAACCAAGATGATATAGTCAACTATACACCGGAATTTTTTAAACTCGCTGGATTTACCAGGATTGCCACCTATCAATCTTCAAGTAAAAGTGGATCGATAGTAATAATGCTGCGAAATATCAACCAACCGCGTCTTTGCAACAGTACACAGTACTAATTAATAAAAAACGAAGCAACTACACTCAAAGGAAAGTATAAAGAAAATGTTCACACACCGCGCATCCCAAATATTCCGACTGATGTGCCATTATTTTTTTTTTGCAATAAAAATTAACTCTATCTTCTTGACTATTTTTTTCAGATTGTCACTATATACATTCATTCTATTTTATACCGTATGTAAAAGCAAATCAGACATCCAATTTCAATAATATAGACTAAATTTACTTAAAAAATAGTTACAAATATCATTATATGGACACAATTTCAAAACCTATTGATGATATTTAAACAACATTCTCTTTGCTTATAGTTCTACTTATTATTTACAATAAAATTGTGGACGCTATATAAGTGTGTATGTATTAGATTTTAAGACATAATTTGAAAAAACCCGAGATGCGTTTCTCGAGGCGTTCTTCTCAATCTCATTGCCTTTTGGAAGCCTCGTTAGAGTTACCGACAGTCTGACTGACAGATCCCCCCGATAAGAGTCACTGAAAGACTGATGAATCTTGAGAAAATCCCACAACAGACTGACAAACCTAGAAAAATTCTGACTAATAATCCATTTTGTTTTTATTTTATGATTCTGACTCATAAAGACAGTAAAGTATATTTTAATTATTTATATTTTATGTTTAACGTTTAGTTATCATCGTTTAGTCAGATTTGCCGATTTCCCGTTTAATATTATCTTATTCAATAATGATAATAATAATCCTACATGTAAATAAAAATAATTTTATAGTGAAACAGAATTAAGAAACAATATATTTTATCTCCTGATTATAAACAAAAAGCTTCACAATCATACTCGCGTTCGGCCTGTCTTTGATGTCAAGTCTATCGCTGTTCTTTAACCTGAAGTTGACTTCGGTATGATATTTGTCAAATGTTTCATTATATACAAATCTCACTGCTGATTTTTATCTGCTTAATTAGGTGTGCAGCTTGAATGAGGACTAAACTAATTAAAATTTAAAGTTGACGTCTTAATTAATAACTTAAACGTATACAATATTTCGTAAACAATAGCCAATACTGTCCAAGTACTGTTTGTGTTCTATATTCGCAAACTGGTAGCTTTCTCACGTTCATTTTAATCATAATATTTGCCCGTTATCACCTTATTAGATACCGGACGCCAGTCTATTATTTATTTGAGCCTGCCGGTTCTATAATAGCAAAGTCGTCTGAACTATAAAATTTGCAAGACAATATTCACCAGAGATATGCTTTCATATCGTAGAATTGTTTACTTAGTATGTAAAAACAACCAAAAGAAGTTTGGGCAATTCATTCATTCTATTCATATAAACTTATATGAAATATTACTTAAATAAAATAAAATTAAAAAAAACACTATTGCTTCATATACATATTCACATTTTAAGGTTAAAAGTTTTTACGAATATTAAAATTATACCAAATTTTTATTTCATTACTAGAGTAAAGAGGGCAAATGGTGATGGCTCAGCTTGTGCTGTTCAGAGACCATGACACTTCAAACTGAGTGAAGTGAGTGAACTGAGTTTTCAGACACCCCTGTTCCATGAGATGAGACTATGGGACATATGTGCTGGGGGACCACGCTTATTTAACAATTCTACCTACTTAATTAATGGATTTACAATAATTATCTTTAAAAGTACCAGTATGACATATGTTAATCCAGACTGAGAATCTCTTAGCTTGTGTGTGGGCTGGAATTCATTATTAAAAACTGTAAATGTGTGTTTGGTTTTTACTCAATAACACATAAACCCCAAATCGTTCGTAGAAATTCTCATAATTACCATGACCCTAATTTAATGACACTTCTACCAATAACAAAAAATCTCTGATTCCCACAACAAAACACTGTATTACTTATACGAACCGTTAGCAAACCAATTAATCAAAATTAAAATATGCACGACTTGTATAATACACATACGTACATAAGGCATAAAATGTAAGTAAAAACAAAAATTTAGTACAGAAATCAGCACAAACAAAAATGTTAGTAAAGAACACATTTATTACAGAAATCAGCGGCAACAAAAATGTTAATAAATAACACATTTATAACAAAAATTAATTTATTTCTTTACATTAATAATTATTGTATGACGATTAATATTTTTATTGGTAACTTTCGGAGCATTATTTCTGTTAGCTGAGGATGAAGGAGTCTTTCTATTCGTTACTGATTTGGTCTTATTATTGAGCCTGTTACTTTTTGGTGTTGAGGAGGAAGCAATTTTCTTTCTTTTCGCTGGACCTTTGGAAATTGCAGTACACTTTTTTCTTGTTTCTTGCGTGGATGAATCAAACACCATTTTTGTGGTCACTGTCTTCGTGACAACACACCTTTGCATAGATCCCTTTGAGGTCATAGCAACAGACGTTTTTCTTTTAGTGTTTATGGATGACCTAACTCGGTCATTTCTATTTACTTTTGCAAGCGCAACACATTTATTATTTGCTCTAGAAGACATGCTTTATATATTTATATACTTTATTCGTCCCGAACCCACGCTTATTATTCAACAACAAGTTGGACTGCTAAAAATATGACAACAGTCGTTCCTACGTGTTACTGATTTCTCCCACCAATACAAATGTCTTATCTAAAACAAATTTGATAAACGGCACACAATGTTCGAGTTTGCAAGAGGGGATGACTTGTTAGGCTATCAGACAAGTCCCAGATAAGTTGTTAGGCTTGATAAGTGTATTTTATCGTATAGTTTGCGGGCCGCGGCCGTAATTGAGTAATATTTGAAAGCCATATTAATCGCACTATTAATTTTGACGGTCTTATTTATAAGGTTGTGAGTCGAACCTAATATATACTTCTATACTAATATTAAAAAGAGGAAAGATTAAACATTTTTATATTTTTGGAGGTTTGTTATAAATTAACTCAAAAACTACTTTACGGGTTTTGATAATTCTTTTACCATTAGAATGCTGTTTTATCCCTGAGTAACAAAGGTTACATTGTCATGTTTACAACCATCAAATAATGCCTAAAAGACTACGTAGCTCGAGTCTTTGTATGAATCCTTATCTAAATAAATATTTCTTAATAAGACCTTTTGAATTATCAAAATCGAAAGATATATCGAGATTCAAAACAGTCCTACAAAGAGATCTGGATTATGATGTAAACATAAACGAAGACTTGATACAGATAAAAAAAAACTTTTATAACTTAACGATCAAAATTTAAGAGATTTTGAAGTACCTTCTCCGTAGCGGTTAGAAAATATTGTTCATGCCATCCCGAGCCATGTATTAAGGTATGATGTTAACATGATGAGTAGTTAGATTTTTTACGGATGCTTCTAGTGGAAGCGGCGATAGCCCAGTAGCGAGTCCTATAGCCTTCAAATTCAAATGGTAAAAGGCTAAAACCCTGGCACACCTATGACTTTTCGAAGTTAGTTTTCGCTTGCATCGTGCCTCGGAAAGTACGTAAAACCGGTGGTCCCAACTGTCATAAACATCTATACCAGTCGTTATTAGGAAGTCAGTGCCTTATAATACTGACAGCTGGTTTTAACAAAGAATTATGTCTCCTTCTTGGTTGCGGAGGCAGACAGCAGTCGCTTCATGTAATAACTGTAGTTCAACCAATTTTGGTTAAATCAATAGTCAGACCCTGGCCTCTTAGCGAAAGTTAAGGGCAACCGGGATAATGCTAGGACATGATGATGCTCAGGTAAAACATTTCTTGCCATTTGAGTATTGGCAAAGGTACAACAATCTGGAAGATAAGTATTGGCAATGGCGTCATCCTGAATAACTGCAATTCTATTGAGTAGTGTGAAAACTGCCTACAATGCTTTTAAATTACAGTTGTAGAAGCAGTGGACCGCTCATTACAAACAACAACAACTAACTCAACTAACATAGGTATAAGGAATATTGTTACTAACACTCTGAGTCAACGTTACTTGATCAATAAATGAAATTGATAGATATTTGGAATTCAGGCAATGTATGTAATGTAAATGTGGTTGTATGTAACTTTTTTTCCGGCTGGAAACTTTCCCCAAACACTACCGGTCATAACAAAGGAAACAAGTGCCGATGTTATTGAATTCTGCATTAAGTTATCACCTATGTGGATATCAATTATAATTTTCAATTCGCACACGAATATGAGAACAAATTCCAATAATAATAATGACAATTTAAAACTGTCTTTTCCCATAGCAAATATAGTGGACAATGAATTGGCTCGATGTGTTCATGGTCTTGAAGATTTTGTGATAATAATATATCCCAACATCGAAAATATCATAGACTCTTTTAGGGGTTTAAGCTGTCACCAAAAAGAGACTCGGTAAATGAGATCATGACGTTTTATTTTCATGCCAAGGAGTCCTAAATAATTGACTTAATTCTTACAAGTGTCCCTGAGAAAAAAAACTAAATTCTCTTAACCCTGCAGGCTTGCCTCTCTATGAACTATAATTAAAAGTAAATATTCCAATTATGCTATTGATATGATATGCCATAAGTGTATTTGCTTAAAATTTTTCATCTTTTTCATCTTTCATTCAATCATCACCGGCCTCGCGGCACATTGCGGGAATATCAATAATACCGACGGATTGGCCTATATCATTCAAAAAGTTAGTTTTCCCTTTCAATTAATAAATCCCAAGGACAAAATGTCTCTATGGTTGGCATTGACTTAACAAAAGAGTGTTTTCTCTTGAAAAATCATAGTTACTAACAAAATAAAAATAAAATCACACGTTTTTCAAGACAATAATCAGTTTCAATTTTTTTATTCCGGGGCGGGCCGCTGGCAATTAATAATTTAAAAATAAGCTTCTGACATTTGTCATGAAAAAATTGTCATTCTCTATTTTGTAACATTTTGAGAAGTATTCGAGAACGTACTGTATTCTCGAAAAATAGGATTACATTATAACCATTGGCTTGGCCCCGACATGTCTGGTTTGACTTGTTATGCCTCTGAACTGGCTCTAAATCTATGTTTTATTTCCACAACGCAATATTTTGTACATAATCTATAGAAAACTAAAATATATGGGAAACAACAAAAACAACTGTAACTACGTTTGGGGTTTTATTTAAGTGGGGGAAAAGGGGGGAAACGAATGACTTTCAAAAATTCTCAATATTTTATGATATTATAAAGAACCACATCTCCTACTAAATTATTATTCAAACGCTTATCAGCACGGTAGCGTTGATAAATTGTTCCATAGCATTAAAACGGTGAATTCACTAATAGACAGCATTAACTTCAGTAATCAGATTTATGTCTTAACTCAACTCTCAATGCGAAACTCATTTCATTCGTGACTTATAGGGGAGCTTGGGGAGAAGTAAATAGTTATTGAAGCCGTCACGGACGTCAAGCAAAGACGAAGATTTAATTTGTTTAAGTCAGTGTCGAAAGTGGCACTCCGTCTTCTTTGTTTACTTTGAAAAGGCGAAGCAGGCAGGGGAGTACTCATTTTATTTAGATCCCTTTAAGATTATAAGTCTGGTCTTCGGGTGAATGATGGCGATAAAGCACGTTTTTGGTGTACTATTTTTTAGATGTTGTAAAGTTATATTTATTCAATATTTTCTTTTTTAAACATGATTTGTTAAAATACCTACATATTGCCTGATAGTAAATAATCGATGCAGTTCAAAAAATAAGAGTGCTCCATGCCGTTAAATAAACAACGGTAACACGCATTAATGCCGTTTCAGACTCTGATTAAAGGAATGAGTAGGTATCCAATTTTTGGTTCGAGTTTTGATAGTCTGTTTATTTTATTTTACAGCGCCATAGCGCCCAGGTATATATACATAGTATACATAGTACCGATGTATTAGGTTCATAGGGATCCTAACAACATCTAAGAAGCCCAAGCCAACCTCACCTGCAAGTGGTACACCTGCCGATCATTGAACGAGGCTCTGGCGAACAAAACAGTGCCCGGTAAGCGGCAATAGGCGCGCCACCTATAACGTGGGAACAACTATATAATTGGCGAAGTGTGGGCGTATTAATATGCCTCTGCCTAGTCCTTCGGGGAAACAGGCGTGAATATATGTATTCACAAAGAAATTTATTTAATTATTTTTTTATATTATAACAATCACAATTATTATTTTCAACAAAATGCATCGCAATAATAAGTCCATATAAAAGCTAGCACATTCAAATTTTCAATATAGCAGCCAGTGATCTAAACCACACAGGCAGCGCGCGGCCGCATCTCCATCTAAATGAGCTATTCAGGCCACTAGCAAGCCTTTTATTACGCCAAATGCCATTTGCTTAAAATTTCAATACGAAACATCGGTTAGAGAACGCCATTTACGGCTTAAATGTGACTTTTATTCATTTTATACTGTTTTGCAGGTTTCAATCTATTACTTTGCATGGTAATAATAAAATAAGAATGTTATTCTTTGCACCATTTTAGTTCTAAAAAGCACATAGCTTGTGCTCCTACTACTACTGTCTGTTTGTCTGGGATGCATATTATTAATAGATATAACACGTACACGATTGACACAAAACTGATTTAATTTAAATTATAAATCATGAAGTTTGTTAATGAGATCTCGATTTAAGTAATAAGATTTCTAACGTATTTGCTGTTTCTCACAAAAATGCAACTACACTACCAGCGTTAATAGGCACTTAATAATAAAGACTGTCTGGGAAATAAAGAATTTTTTTTTAATTAAAAAGATATTATCTTTGTTGTTAAAAAAAAAGTATTTCCATTTTGTTTATAAAAAAATACGAATTCAAATGATACTGAAATATATTTATTTTATTTTTTAGGGTAATTACATAAATATGTCAAACAACACCAAATCAACAACGCTTATAAATTTAATGTAGGTATTTTTGGTGTTATTAGCGTGTTTATATTACTTCCAGTTCATAATTCACTGGCACAGTATTTAATAACATTTGAAAGCGAATACTTCGCTTCCACTTGGTTCTAATCGTCCGTTCAACCAATGAGCTTCGGCCAATGCAATCATCTCAATGAGAATCTATGCTATTATTTTATAAAAGTAAAAAATATTTTTGATTTAATGCTCGGTTTCATTCGTTATGATTTACGATGGCGGCCCGCGAATATTAAAGATTCGTATTGATATATTATTCCTTTATCCCCCATTCTCCCCTCCACGCTATTTATGGGTCACCCCTACCCTCATAACTTTCATCGTCCTTTTTGCGCTGAAACTTGTAAAAACCGCTCCGGCTTTTTATAAAGCATAATACCTTTCCTACCAAATGTAGGCGGATGTTATTCCGTAGCCAAATTAATTTTGGTACCCAAATTGTTTACACTACAAATAATCTTTAATTTAAAAGTCGTAAGAAAGTTTTTTTAAGTAAGTAAAAGTAATAATGAGAAGGAAAACTAAATGTTGAGTGATGTTAAGTGACACACTTGAACAAAAAATAAATAAGAACAAAATAGCTTCTGCTAGGGCTGTTTTCCAGGATGAAAATTGTTGATTGTCTTATCAAATTTTTATTTGTTCTTTCTTTCTTTATTTTAAATAATGGCTTCGTGCGTCTAGCACATTAAGCCGGTGTCAAGTTAGAGATATATTAATATCATATAAATTATAGTAAATGAGAATGAGTGGTGATAAAGATGATAAATGGTAAATTAAATCCCCTCCCCCTAAACCCCTTGGGTCCTCAGTAAAGATGTGGGACTATACTGAGATCTCACATAGACTCCTTGAGAGAAAATTTGAAAAGTGTTGTTGCACTGTTTTTTTTGATTCAACAACACTCATGTATGTTCACAAACACTTAACGGTTAATAATCCACCGTTATTACTCATTAATGTTAGAAATATCACAAATTTTAGAAAATAAAACAAAACTGCAGACATGACGCTTTACTTTCCCGCCAAGAAGTCTTTTTAATTGTTAATCAGTACCGAATTTCACGGTTTTTCACCAAATCCACAGTGTCAGAAGAGAAGTGCTGTAACACCTACTGACCTTCACGAAATGTTGGCCGTCAAAATCTTTTACAGCTTTACATCGTGGAGGAATATAAGACATTTTTTTCTCCTTTTCTGCAAGCTTTCAATCAAGATATTTGTATATCATTAAGATAGAGTATAGCCTATATTTTTTGCTGACAGTACACGAAAACGTATGAACGAGGGTAGGCAGGAAAAAGAAATCCCCAGGAATAACGAAAGCTTACTCATCAACTTCGTAATACTGTCCGATTGTGATCTTTTCATTTGCAGTCGGCCGTGAGTAATTTCCTTGAGCCTCGATGGAGTTATAATGAACCAAAATTATATTATTTCTGATCACTCCATTGTTTCACGGATTTAGATTAAAAGGGTTTATGATGTCGGCGAATTTTCTGAATAGGTCGCAATAAATTGTATTGGGATAAATGAGATCTCGCTGCTAAATGTCGATTCCGAAAGTCTAGTTTTGTATATACATATATTATACATTCACGCCTGTTTCCCCGAAAGTGTAGGCAGAGGCATATTATACGCCCATGTTTCGCTTAATATATAATTGGTCTCACTCAATAGGTGGCGAGCCTATTTCCGCTTACTGGGCACTGTTATGTTCGCCAGAGCCTCGTCCGTTGTTCGGCAGCTGCTAGCCCCGAATCCCCGGGGCAGCATGAGCGGCGTGAGGAACTGCCACCGGCGTCGTAGTTGGCCGGCAGAGGGCTGCGGGTGACTGACAAGGGGTCGTCATCGCCTGCCTTTTCGTTTTTGCTCTCTAGACGGGGGATGGTCATCAGGCTCTCCCGTCGATTGCCCGCAGATAGCGGGCCGCACGCGATGGGTCACGGAAGATTGTAACCACGTTCCCGTGATTCCCCCTCTTTTTGTTGCGCGTGTGGCAGTAGGTCCATTTTTTAGTGGGTATTCCGCCCCCACTTCCATCTTCCGGGGCGGCGAGTCCCACATATCCCCGTCACGACCCCATTGTGGCGGGGATGCGTAAAGGCATTTTTTAGGACGTAAAAAAAAAAAAAAAGGTGCACCACTTACAGGTGAGGTTGGCTTGGGCTCCTTAGGTCCCTAATTTAATCCCTGTGCACACAATCGAGTTTTGTACATAATTTATATTATGTTTTATGTTTTACATACATCAACTTTTTTATTAAATAAGATGATGACATTTTATCATGTGGACATGCAGGGGTCAAATCATGAAAATATTTAAGGCGAATATTACTTGGTCATTCAAAAGATGTTTGACAGCAATTGGGCTACCTTTTGCGCAGAATTATTCCCTTAAGTCTTTCATCTACTGTGGAACAGTAATGGTCATGAAAAAGTTAATTAATATTGTGTTAATAAAATAAAGTTATCCGTATAAGTACTACTGGTTCTAACATACATAAATGAGTGTACAGCGTTTCTACCAAAATGTTAGGACCCTAAGCACCGCACCTGCAAGTGGTGCACCTGCCGATCCACGGTCGAGACTCCGACCAAACATGAAAGTTTCCGGTAAGCGGCAACAGGCTCGCCACCTATTACGTAGGACCAGCATTAGAATTGGCGAAATGTGGGAATGTATATGAGTATGTTTGTCCAAATATAAACATACTTAAACACTTTAATAAAAGTATTTAAGTATGTTTATCCGTTCTTAACTATACATAACACATGTTCTTAGTGATACTTATCTTGGAACTTAATAATTGGTGTGATTATAAGAGAATATTTATTTATTTATAATAGTGTAAAAACATACAGAAAAAGCAGAAAAGTTCTGGAATAAGGGCCCTTAGATAGGATACGTATCCGTCAGCCGTTTACCTGCAAGATGGCTGGACGACCTGAGAAGTTGCAGGTTCAGCAGCAGCAGTGAAACCCTTGGGCTGATGATGATGATTATTATTATGATGGTGATGATGATCATGATAAAAAACATACAATCAGGCCGGTATATGTTGTTAAATTTCAGATTGGTAATATGTATGCACAAGCTTAGCTGTTTGTAATTTATTAGGGTGAAATTCGTATTTTATATTCGAAACATAAATATTGTACGTTTTTTTTGTTAATCCTACAGATAAATGCTGTGCATATAAATAATTAAAACATCAATACTGGGTACTGTTATGAAATTTGAGTAAAAAGACTTTTGTTAAATAAAATCGTAGCATGCAAGTTTTTTTGGATTCCGAAATGAAGAACTCTTATAGTCATGCAATGTCAAATTGTCCATCTGTCTTTCTGCGGCTTAAATAATACTAGGAAGCTGTAATTTGACAAGGTTATCACGCTATAATCATCGCAGCCTATTAAGGACCCCCTCTCACAAAATACATACTCCTGCTCCCCTCTCACTGTGTTTTTGGCGGAGGCTGATGTGTGGGGTCCTGCTGTTAGAGTTTTTTAAGCCACGCAATGAGGCTTCTAATAAAAAGTAGCTTAACAACTATCATATATATAAATATTGGCCCACTGCTTAACGTGTCTTCCGAACCGGAAATTCTTCAAATCACAATTATCATTAAAGTTATATCCTACCCAACTTATATCCAATCCAATTATATCTATACCCAAATTATATCCTAGCAGTTCCCCTAGACTTAAGCTTAGAGCGCAGGTTCTGCTCACTGGTTTTAACAAGATTTTCCTAAATTGCAGTTATTACACGAAGCAACTGCCGTCTATCCTCCGCAACCCGGAGGAAAACCGCAACACATCAAAAAATACTACTGTTAGATTAAAACTTCGTTAGTGATGTACGCATAAACATTTATGGATCGTGGAAGCTTCAAGCTCGAAGCTCGACTTTAAAGGGGTAGTGTAACTGCGGCATAGTAACTGCAACATTAAAGTTTCGCTGTCAATTATGTTACCTGGAGGACGCGACGACGCGCGACGTCGCCCAACAAAACTCCGAAGCGCGACTCCGTAACATCCGAGAATTATTAACGATACTCACATACAACTTACTTGCTCGCTTCTCGTAACAAACTCTCGTTTACAGTACAAATAAAATTCGTTGTAAGTTAAAAGTATACTTTGCCATAAACTAAAATGTGTTGTTGTATTTCATAATAAGGGGTTAACTACCTGGCTGTTGTTATGCAAATGTTACTTTGGTAATAATTTGTTTTACAAGGATGTGGAATATTTTTACTAGAGTTGAAATTTTCTGTTAAAATAGATGTTCTGTTTTATATACTTTACTTACTTGTTAGCCTCAATAGTATTTAAAATCCAACATTTATTTATATATATTAGCTGTAAAATCTTAGTCCCACAGACCGTATACATTGATAGAATAATATAAATTTATGATATATTGTGTTATATTATTATGGTCCTTCGATGTCCCGAATCGAAATGGCTCGCAGTGACGTGTGCTAAAAAAGTTTAAAGATATTCCTTATAATATGGTCTGACCAGATGCAATAAATATTATATCATAATATTGTTACGTTTCTTCCGAAGAGGTCGCTCTTACAGATGAAGCT
This sequence comes from Musotima nitidalis, assembly GCA_949126915.1. NCBI lineage: Eukaryota > Metazoa > Arthropoda > Insecta > Lepidoptera > Crambidae > Musotima > Musotima nitidalis. The sequence goes on along the minus strand of OX421418.1, from coordinate 6,116,518 downwards.
ATTTCTAAGGTAAACTAAATTATCATATGATTGCTTGCGCATGTTACCGTGTTTATCTCACGATGTAGCTTTTATTATTTTATATTTTATCACGAAACAGAATGTAATCAATATAATAAATAATAAATACAAGTATAAGCCTAAAAAGAATAATTAGTTTCATGTCGTGTTTTGTGGAAATTAACTACAGTACACGATAAGTTGTAAGTTAATTTCGGGTTTGATAGATCTGTTTGTAAAAATTTCACAAACCAAAATTAATGCCTTAAAATTGCAAACGGCAAAAAGGAAAAAAAAAATTGGAACGATTTTCGCGAAAAAATTGTAATAAACATATACGACTGAGCATTAACCTTAAAAGACCACCTCGTTTTTTATCCAGCTTTCCCATGCACAAAAGGCAAGTCGAATTATCACTTAAAATGCAAATCGCCAATTTTAAGGAAAAATCCTCTTTGCATTTTCCGCTCGCCTCGAAAATTCATACAAATACTCTTTGTTCGCCGACAAATCTCCTGTAGTAATCAAGAAACGAAATATATTTCCTTGTAAAAAAGAGCAAAACAAAGCGTGCTATATCCAAATTCGCCGCTGGGTCTTCTTTTCCTCATTTCCTGCACCGACGGCAGGAAATAAAATCGCCATATAGCCAGTGTTAGTAATTTAAAAATAACGCGGCAAAAATACGTAGGAATGCCAGTTTTGGGAGGCCAAATTGCGGTGTGCCGAGACGATGTTTCATGGCTCACGAACTTTTTTCCGTTTACCATTCGAGATTCAACTTATTTTTGAAGGTTCGTTAAGATTTGTAAATGAGTCATCATATCCTTTTTTTAGAGTCGCCGGTCTCTGGGTGTTACTTTTTCGCTAGCGTCTTCTTCGCCTTAACGGGAAGTACTCAGCTCCCCCTGCACGTCAATGTGAAACAGTCGGGGGATAGTCATCGTATCCTAGCATTATCCCAGTTGTCTTTGCCTTTAGCTTTAAGGCCAAGGGTTTACTCACAGGTCTAACCAGATTTGACTGAATTTCAGTTAATGCACGGAGCGACTGCCATCTGACCTCCGCTATCCAGAAGGCAACATAATTATTTGGTTAAACCAGTATATATGATTATTCTTATGAGTATAGGAACAAAACAGTAAGGCCGCGTTCATTAATGTGGCCAACTCGTTGAAGATTGAATTTTCTCAATTCTAATTAACCAAAGGCTAACTCTTCTGTTACTGGGTCTAGGTCTTCTCCCACAAACCATGATAAGAGGGTTCAAGTCCTATTCCGTTGGCGGAGGCAAGTTAGTAGCGTCTTGTTGTTTTAATTTTTTACTTGTCTTATCCAATGCCGTAATTATGCTTAATATTCAGCACCAATGGATTTTGACTTCCGAAGTAAAATGACCTACAAACGCTCACCCATCTAAGGACTGACGTCGGTGAACTCTGCTGAACATCAGTGATTGTTCCTAATCACAGTCTCGCAGAGCTACGAGTGTTATCATTTTGTTATTCGAAATCGACTAATGATTCCAATAGTTATATATATTTCCTTTATATTCGTTTCATTCAGACTGCATTTCCATTAAAAGAAAAAATATTTCTTATGATAGTATAAATTATTACTGCGTATTAACTAACACTTTTCTTTGCATAGTACTATTCTTACATATGATACATTTTTACAGCGTATTACTATTCCAACACTTTGCCTGCGAAATAAAATTCAATGGCCACCGTTTCCTGGACCGTATTAGAGTTATTAGACCTTCAAATACCTCGTAAAACATTACTGCGGGTCCCGACCATTCAGCATATTTGGACTCAGGCGGGAATAAACTTTCCTAGCGCCAAACTTCGTTCCTAACTAAATAAGTACCTATTCCCTGTGAATTATGATTTGTCGCTCCCCAAAGAGCGCGCTGAATAAATTTTATTAAATCCAGGAGCAGTTTATGAGAGGCGCCGTCAGCGTGGGTTTTTTAGTCCGGTGACATGGGTTTTTAATAAAATCGATTTTGTGGATATTTCTTGTGGCAGTTTATAACTGAAATATTTCAGTATTTGAGGAAAGATTTGACGTGGGAATAGGTAAACGTCTTTTTTGCATCGAGGGTTCCTACACAAGGCAAATATGTATGTTTGATGTATGTAATAACTTATACTATATGTGTGTACGTTTGTTTTTACAATTTAAATGTATTTCAGTATGTTTATCCGTTCTCTAGTATCCTAATTATCTAAGTATATGATCTTCTTAGTTATGGAAACATTTATTGTCTGAAAGGTTTTTAAATGTAATTAATAATTGACACTGCCCTATTTTAAGACAGATTGTATCTGTTACCACAAGTAATAATCGGACTTCTTGGCGGTAAAGTGGAGCGTCATGTTTGCAGTTTTGTTTAATTATCTAAAATTTGTAATATTTTGAACATTAATGTGTAATAACGGTGGATTATTATCCGTTAAGTGTTTGTGAAAGTACATGAGTGTTGGTAAATCAAACGAAACTGTGCAATATCACTTTTCAAATTATCTTAGAAAGTCCATGTGAGATATCAGTATAGTCCCACATCTTACTGAGGACTCAAGGGGTTTAGGGGAGGGCATCTCATTTATCATCTTTATCACCACTCGTTTTCATTTATTATATATTACATAATTATTATTATTAATGTATCTATAAATTGACACTGGCGAAATAAGCTAAACGCACGAAGATATTATTTAAAAAAAAGTATGAAACGTTAAATTAATAACTGATTAAAAAGGTTGAGGTTGTATACACAGGAATTCGCATATCGACACTGGCCAAACTACACACTACACATTTTAATTTTGTACGAAGTCTAAACTTTAGAAGTTATAGATTTGAAATAAAAAAACGTGTAAGAAAACATATTTAACTTAAAGCGATAAATATAATTATACATGTCAAAGCAATTACAAAACTGCATTACAAAACAGCAGGAAGTTGTAGTTGTAATCCTGCGCTATCTAGAATCTGTGTGACCAGAAGTCTGAGCTAGCAAAAATAAATTTTAAATAGCGTGGGAAGAGCCTAAGAAGCGGATAGAGAATAATGTAAAGATGGTGAAAACTCGTAGTGAGCCTTTATCATAGTAAAAATAAAAATAAATGCTTTGAACTATTTATAATTAAAAATTATTTGTATAAGAGTATGGTTCCATTGATTGGGTGCACTACTTGCAGGTGAGATTGGGTTGGGCTCATAAAACCCTGATAAGATTCCTAAACATCCTTACACTATACATCCCATACTAAATACATGCTTAGAAATATGTTTTAGATAATTTAGTATTCGCGTGTTTGTGATTTTGTATAAATTACTGTTTAATCTGCTCTATTTCGATTATAATATATGATAATCTCAGAAGACATGAATAGGACAAATACGCCAATTATTCCTAACGTAATGTTATTAGATTATTCAAACAAAGATAATGAGTTAGGGATTTACGTTTATACGCCATCTTTGAAGTCAAATTAGACTTACTGCCACGTTTGCTTATATGATATACCTAGTTTAATTGCTAAAACTAATATTCTACAGCAGAACAGTGAGCTATTGATACTTAGAAGATTATTTCAGTACTCACTGGAAACAAGGCGCGGAATTTATAACTGGCTGATTTATAAACTAGTTTACTTACCTTGTAATTATTACAATGTAGGTATTACTAACAAAAAATGACTTTTTTAAATTTATTTCTCATAATAACATAACACATAATTAACTTAAGTAGTATTTTGGCCAAACTGCATGGCAGTTTGTTGGCGACGTACGTAAGCTTCTTATTACTAGATATAAATTTTAAAGAAAAACATTATTTAATACTTAAACTTATCTATAACTACTTTTGTACTTATGAACTATACAGACAAAATGACATAGTAATTAGAGCAAAAATTTATTTCGGAACATCTTTTTGTGACATAAAGTTCTGTAACAAATATTTTATTTAAATTTCTTTTTAAACACTATTTTACTTTTGCACATATTTTCATCAAACATGCTATTATAAATCCTTACACCTGCCACCGCTTATAAAAAACACCTAAATAATCACTAGGCCTTGGATGGTTGATCCTTCATACAAAAATGGGGGGAGAATAAACTTTGAGTCTTTAAAGAAACTTATGAGATACGGTCAAAAAGCTCTTAATCTATGACGTTTTATTGCAATTGCATAAACACATTCATAATATAGAATTTTAAGAATTGTGAAACACATTGAAAGAAGCTGTACATTATTATAATGAATATCCTAAATAATTTATAAATCTTTTTTGTTAACATGTTTTCTTTTTTGTTTTGTTGTCATTTACTTCAATAAATATTAGTTTATCAATTTTATTTCAAAAAGAATATTAAAATATTTATTTAAACTTTATCGCACAAATTAAAATCAAAATGGAAAAAGGCGAATTTAATTCTGCAAGGTATTCTCTACCAGTTAACCTTTGGGTTAGTAGAAAAGTATGAGGCAGTACGAATAAGAAAACAAAGAAACTTAGATAGAATTAAATATGTGTTATTATTATACTACATATACCTACCTTGTAACTGGCGGGAGAAAAAACTAACCTTGACGATTTTCTTGCCCGTTCTTTTACGATCAAGCTCCCGCCCGCAGTGAATGGGCGCGCTAGTTTTTAAGTTTTGACGTTCATAAGAGCTCTTTTGAGCCAAACTTGAATAAATGAATATGAATGAATGAATATACACAAAAATATATAACTCGTTAAGTGTCCCATCCCTTATCATTAATGAAGACACTTCTCCATAAACACAGAGTACAATACACGGTTTCATAGCAACTGTTATCAGTTTATGGTGACGTGATATCACAGGGGAACGCAATAACACATGGGTTCTTGGGCTATATACGAGTAATTGATATTTTAACATTAATTGCAGATATGCAAAGATTACCTAACCTTATTGCACTTCAAAATGACGAAGGAAAAGTCCTCTTGCATCCTGCATCATCGTTCATCAAAGTTATCAATGATCGTTTCCAACCAAACAAGTCTACCGTCCGACAGCCCATTAGCGGTATTCAACATTAAGCTCACAATTAAGCGAACGTTCATAATGAATGTTCCAATAAATCAACCCAATTGCTCTTTATTAAACGTCTTACATCACCTTACTCAAGACAGGCGTAACGACCGCGCCTGTTTTGTTTCTTCGGTTGTAAATGAATTTGAATTTCTTTCTAATTAAGTTGTTGGCACAAATAAGTCCATGCTCCGGTGTTTTCCATAAAATAGGGGAATTTAGTTGGTACGATTCACAGTTTTGTATATTTCCAAATGTTCACTAGCTTTCACTCAGTACTGAGTCTCGGTCATCTAGTGGATACCGAACAGAGCGGTGGAATATTTACAATTGCGGTGTGACTTCTCTAGGTCCTTTATCACAAAGAAAACTAACACCCAGAACATATTTATTTATTTATTTATTACATTTAGGGCGACTAACAAAACATACACCAAAAATGAACATAACAAATACAGTTAATATTTAAAAGCTAAGTGCTGTTTTACTTAAAAGTCACCACGGTATGCATTGACCCAAAAATAAAAAGATACATACAAACAATTTTACTTATAAAACATAAAAACAATAAAGCTATACTCGTATGACATGACCGATTGACCTCATATTATATATTAAAGGAGTCAATGATGGTTTTCCGAAATCTCGGCAAGCCATATAAAATAATGGATATTATCAATACCTTTATATAAATAAAACTAATTAGATGCCCAACTTTATTTAACAAGCGATACAAATTCAACATTCAAATACCTGTCCCAACTTATAAACGGCAGTTTAGAACAATTGGGTTTGACAAAGTAGCAAAAACAAGAGGCCCTAACAAACAGAATAGTTCCATGGTCCAAAATGGGCCATTAACTCTATGATAATGGGAGGCAGGTGGCCGTTGCTTCAGCATTTGGACCCGCTGTCCTTGTTAATCGGTTTTTAATTGCTATTCTATTCCTAAACTAAGACAGTTTTCGAAAATTTCTCTAGCAATTGTTGCTTAGTTTGCTTATAGTTCATTTCGGCTCGCCTTATTGATTTAGGGTGAAAGTTATTCTAACCCATAGAATTTATTCAGAACATTTAATTAAGTGATGATCTGGTTGTTTAAATTAAGTGATGACGGATGGACCTTTCTACAAATTGATCGCTTACCTGCGTTTAACAACGAGGCTTAATAAGCGTTTAGATAATATCCTGGGGTCCATTTGTTGGGGTCAAGATTATACAAATGTAAGACCGATTCCCAAAGAGGACGTCTAAGACAGAAACGTTTCTGGATATAGGTACCTAAATACAGGAAGTTTCTGTACAACTGAAATTTTCCCAAACCTAATGAGACCATGTAGCAGACCGTGGGCTCTAAGCGTAAGCCTAAGGCACAACCAGGCTAGTATGATGATAAGGTGGTTTCTATGTATGAATTAGAGTCTCTTGAAATATTTTGAGTGGAGAAAAATTGAACTCGTCATCAGTTCTTAAGTTTTGTAGTCCATTAACGCTCAATTCACCAACTTCTGCACCATTGGAAATTAAGCTTAGCGAAATTACATATTGGCTTTAGCAATATTGAGGCGCTGCTTTCATATCATTTATAGGTAACCATAAAATCAAATTACGGTCAAGTATAAGCATACTATGGATTTTAAAGAATCCTTAGATTGTGTCAATGACTTTCCGAATTATAAATTATAAATAAATGTAATGATAATTAAACATACATACATAAAATCACGCCTGTTTCCAAGTAGAGATAAGCAGAGGCATATTATATACCCACACTTCGCAATTGTATTATTATAAAGTTAAAATAAGGATACACCTAATTATCATTTAGCACAACATCAAACATTTCAAGAATTACGATTGTGCTAATTTTGGTAGCATCTTGTTCTAGGTATTATATATATTTAACATCTGGACTATTTATAAAAAAAACATACATTTAAGGTATCTATCCAAATAAATGATTTTATATATCAGCAAAAATTTCAACGTCTGGACTTAGGTTGTCTGGTTGTTCTTCTAATTCTCCACAATTGAATATCCCGCCCTGTCTTTTGGTATGTCTGTACAGAATGTCATCCGCAGCTTTGCCGAGTTCTCACCACTACAGCACTCCGCACTCAAACTTCGTTCCGGCGCCACCAACCCGACGCCGATAGTCTTTGTTCGACACGTCTACTTTAATTTCACAAACTGGCCTATAAATTGTTTCTCATTTTGCTTAAAGATAGTTTCGGCAAGCCTTATTAATTTTGGGTTGAATATATGACTGCTATGAAAAAATAAAGTAATAAATAATAAAATGAAGAGCTCGTAGCTCTGCGGTGCTCAGTGGTCGGAAACGATGGCCGAAGTACAGCAGAGTTTACAGAGGTCAGTTCTTGGATGGGTGACCGTTTGTGTGGCATTTGATATCGAGCGCTTCCGTGCTTCGGAAAGCACGTTACGCCGTTGGTCCCGGCTATCACTAAATGTGGTAGTCGTTAAGCCATGTTAGAGGCCTAATGGGCGGCTTGAAAAATTCTAACAGCAGGACGCCACACACCTGCCTCCGCCAATCCGCACTGGGTCAGTATGACCCAATACCCTCACACCTTGATATGTGAGAGGAGGCTCGTGCTCAGTAGTGGGACGTTAATGGGCTGTGATGATGAAAAAATAAAAAAGATTAATTTAAGGTTCGAATATTTTATCTACAAATGATTTGATGGACCAGCAAGAGTTTCAACGACTCGGCATATTTTGGAAGGTTGATGTTCATGTCTCCAAAATTGAATACCCCGCCCTGCCATATAGTATGACTGTACGGAGCGTCATCCGCAGCTTTGCCGAGTTCTCACCACTACAGCACTCCGCACTCAAACTTTGTTCCGGCGCCACCAACCCCACGCCGACACGATGTTTGTTTGACACTTCCACTTTAATTTCACAAACAAGCTGAACGCTTCACAATAATGTGTCCCTTCTTTTGTAACATAAGTACTTAACCTTCGAGTTTTTGATGCTTGGCGAAAGTTTATACAGTTTTCAACAACACAAACTTAACTTTTCGTCGACAACGTTGGGTTTATTTGTCAAGAAAATGCACGATGTTACGCAAGAACAATAAAGCTTCGTATTTATTGTAATACAAAATATACTTACTGCGTTTTTGTTTATGTGACTCGTCGTAATTACCGTGGTCTACCTGCTGCAGTCGCTACATTTATAAAAAAATTCAATGCAATAGACCGTTAATAAAAATATGCACGGAAACATACTTGAGATTTCTAGTGATATTAATATATATATCAATCTTTAAAACTTTGCGTATAAATATTAATACAGTAAAACATGTAAGCTATAAGATGTGTATTAAAATTACTAGTCTATTGCATCGAACTTTTTTGAACAGCGCCAAGTAACTTAGAATAGGCTTGTATTAGTCCAAATTAATTAACTACCAAACAAACCTGAACTTGTTATATATCAAACGAGATATTTGAGAACCAGTTTAAGCTCATCATCAAATCCCCAGACTTAATCAGTAAACCTGCGCTACGTTCCTAAGGTCTTGGGTTCTATTCTTACATTGTGTTTGTGTGCTTGGGTATGAACGTTTTTTGTAGTGTGTGTGTTTTTTATGGTCATCATCATATCCTAGCCATAGATGCGTCACCAGGGTTTGAATCCGAGACCTTTTGATTTTGAAGGCTATGTGTTCGCCACTGGGCTATCGCCACCCAAAACGTGAGATTGTCTATACCAGTTTAAACTCTTTTATATAATAAAGTTGCTTATTTGGATACAAATTTACTCTTTTCTTATTTCATTTCTAGTCAAAAACAAGACGAACTGTTTTTAAATATAATAAAATATCATTGTTATGTAGTTTTAAATAAATACCTAATCTCAGTACAGAAGTTTTAAAATTTAAATATACACATAATTCGTATGAAATCGTAAAAGTATGTTGTGAGTCATGACCTGCTTTTTCAAATAATTACACGAATAACGTTAAAATTGTGCGTTGGAAAATCCTACGACGTATGAATTCGCTTGGGAAAAATAGATCACTAAGACAGAGAGTATAGAAAACTCGCTAGTTATACACTATGTTATAAGCACGTTAAATAAACCACTTACTGCCATAAATACTCCTATAGAGAACATAGTCTGGAGTCGCTTACCAACATATTAGGAGCAATAATTTAAGGATAACGTCCCCGTAATTTGGCCCAAGCGGCCCCCTAAAATCTATTGCCTTTAATAAACGCGAACGAACTCTACGGCAACAATTATTTAACAAAATTACGGCGTAACATGACACTCAATGAGATTTTATACAAAATTTCAATGGCGGCGAAACTCAATTTGGAAGCACTAAATTGAATGTATACGTTTTAATTACGTGCGTGTTTCGTACACCAACTGTAATTAAACATACTGGCTTATTTCTTTGTATAAAATTATGATATAAAGTCGTAATAAATGGGAAACAAAATTGACTATACGGTTTGGTGTGAATATTTATTAAGATTACATTCTCATGTCCATATTCGTTACATCAAAATGTTTTACGTCTTATTATATTTACTTAAAAAGAAAATAATTTTAAAGGAAAATTAAATTCAAATAAAAATAAATAATATTTATCAGCACAAATTCTATTTAACCGCACACAAATAAAGCAATTAATTTTGGTACGAGACCATATTTTTTTAACTCCGTCAAATTATATTCATTACTGACCGGTTTTGAGCCGTTGTTCGATATTTGAGCTTCCCAACTCATTAACCAGATCATCGATTCACCAGGTCCATCGGCCCATCAGACGACTGATAAATCGTTGTGGCAAGTATACCCGTACTCCGCTCTAAGGTAGTGGGTTCGATTCCCACGCAGGACAAATCTTTGTGTGCATGAACATGAATATGTCTAGTATGAGTGTTTTCCTATGTATATTATTGACAGATGTTTATCCGTTGGTTAATATCCATAACACAATGTCTTAGTAATACTTATCTTGGAACAAAATAATAGGTGTACCTAATTATTTAAAAATATTAATTTTTTTACCAGGTGGAAGGCCGTCCGGTACGGCATTAAAGAACCTTAAAGCCCTATCAGTTATCAGCTTGCAAATACGCCTTGCTTTGTCGGCCAAGTTCTTCTATGGATTTTCTTATTCCTAATTCTATCATTTTGGGAAGCTCCGAGTATAGCTCTATCCACTGCACGTGTCGGGGAATTGTGACACTAAGGTTCATATTAAAATACTACTACTACTAGCCTTTGCCTACATTGAACATGAATTTAAATTATTAAAGCTCTGGAATTCGCTGCCGGCTCATGTGTTTCCTATTTCCTATGATCCCGGGTCTTTTAAGCGGGGCGTGAAACGGCATTTTAGCAGGCCATCATGAGTGGATGCGCTTTATACCGTGCTTATTTCACGTTATAAAGCGTTTTCATTTTCTTATTGGACTGCATCGACTGCTTATCATCAGGCAGGATGTAGTCATTATCACGTGTCACATTAAAAAAAAAATTATCTATACTTGACTTTTCATTTAAATAATCAAGAAAAGTACTTTTTTATATAAATTTTTATATAAGACTTTCATAAGACTTTTTAGAAATGGTTTTTAAAGGATTCCAAGATATTGATGGTAAGATAATAAATGTATATTTAAAGATAACGTTTGAAATTTCAAAACGTTGGTATAACTATCCTCCGAGCCTATTCAGGTACAAGTTTATGTTAGATTTATTAATAAATATTATATGTAACTTCGGTAGGTGAATGTTTGTGCTAACTCCTCAAGTGTTTTTGAAAGAGTTTTATCGCTTTTGATCAATTGTAGCACAATAATAATCGTAATATGCAATAAAACTAGAAAGTATACTGCTGCTGCCACCTATCAGGACATATTTTTAAGTTGTGAATTGATGTGTATAAAAAGCAGATTATTTTGTTTATCTGCTTTAAGACATAACGCAGGATATATGGCATTATTATAATTTTAATTCTGTGTTCAATAATTGATGAAACTAAATAATTTGCTATAATATTAATCTAAAAAACAGATTAAAATATAGATTTGAGACAGACAGAGAGAGAGTTTAAAATAAACGAAGTGTTCAAAACACTAGTAAAGAACTTAATAAATAAAATAGTTATAACCGTTTTATTGTTTTACTTTTGAATTCCTTCACCTGCTTACATAATTTTTAAAGTGGTTATTGATCCTATTATTTTATATAAAAATAACTAGAACCTTCAATCTAACACACGCTCGGCGAAGTTTAACTTCCCTTTGGGAAGCATAGTTAGAACCCACGCCTTAGTATCGTACGACACCCCTGGTATCATATACTTCTCGTAGTCTTGAGGCAAAGAGGTGAATATTTTATATACATTGGAAGCAATGAATCCAACGTATCTTAATTATTAGGTATCATAATTAGATTATATAATTTGATAAACTTTCATTGATGCTCTGAATTCGATATTTTACTTTTATAATTGAATGAATAATTTGTGATATTATTATAGTTATATACCTATTCACATCCTATCAATATCTTAGGAGCCCAAGTAGTGCATCTACCGATCAACGTAGTTTTCGGTATGCGGCAGTAGGCTCGCCACCTATTACTTGGGACAAACATTATAATTGGCAAAATGTGGGCTTGTAAAATCCCTCTGCCTACCCGTTCAGGTAAACAGTCGTGATTGACTGTATGTATTCATATAATAGAATGAATTTTATTTCAATATTACGAGTAATTATAAAACAAGCTAAAATAGATAATAGGGACAACTTGTTCATTATAATATTTCTTTTGTTCACTTTGACACCATCATTCGCTCTAATAATTTCAGAGCGAACTTTCCGTAATAATTTTCTTTGATGGTGACTTTCCATCTTTTGTGCGCACAGAAAATTCTTAAAAGATAAAAATGAGTTTTGTAGATAATTACGTTTTGAACCATTATTATCGGGTTTGGTGACGATTTTAATTAACAATTTCTTATTTTTTTTTCTAAATCAACACTTATTTATCAGACTATACCGGTGTTATTTCCCAGTAAACAGCACGTAGTAGGGACGAGACCGAAGCCAGTCTTCTGCTTCTCTCACAAAATAAGCTTCCTCTCACTTCCTCCAAAGTTTTCGAGATTGATATCGTTTAAAAGTGTTACTTAAACTACTATTTTTTTTTAAATTTGTTTGATGTATTGTTATTTGTTTTCATCGTTCACAGCCCTCCATGCCTCTTTAGCTTATATACCTATCCTTACACACTTAAGTTATTTTTTTATTCTACACTAGAAGTTCCCTTCTAATAATTTATGTGGCAATACAACGTATGTATATGTTATAGGCAATTTGTATAATGCAGGCGTTCTATACAATACCTAGAAAATGTATAGAATGCCGGGGTCGTTCAGTCAAAATATGAAATGATATTGTTTAAACTATTCTACGTTTTGCCTGGGAAACGTATAGAATACCTAGGCATTGTATAGAATGCCGGTCGAGGCATAAGTAATGGATATAACCAACTTCTCTATTATTTAGTTAGATAGATACTAATCTTTTGAAAGCTAATCCTAATTTCAACTTCCACCAGACGAGACAGTGCTGATAAGACATGTGTTCTATTGGTTTTACCTTCCATTTGCGTGAAAAACTAAAAATATTTTGGCATATGGTAGATAATTTAGACCATTAGTCCAATATATATTTACGCATAATTTTTTTATTGCATATTATAATTTTTTTATTTTTTTATTGCATATGCCTAGGCATTCTATACAATGCCAGATTATACACATTGCCTAAAACATATACATACGTAATATAAATAACATGTATATTACCATCGCTGATGAATAACGTTATCTGATAGGTATTAATTCAGTAAAGAGCATGATTGAATGATAGACCAACACAATAGTAGATATACCTAGGGATAAATGGGGCCTTTATATTGAAGGCCGCATATTACTACCGTCAATAGGAAAATTGTGTAGGGAATAAAGTATTATGATTCCTTAATAAAGGATATCTTTAATATACGAAGGGATAGGAAACTAATCCTTACTTTTAAATTATAGGGTTCCTTTACATAATACGATAACAAGTTGTAATATTTTGAAACACATTTGTGTGCGAATAGTTAATTACTCAACTCAAAAATAGGTTATAAATTTATTGGTCATTTGGGTTTGAATATGTGTCCGCTGTAAGTAGAATTAAGAAACGCGAAGTAGGAAATATACAAATATTGAACAGTAATGTAAAGAAATGAGGATGTGTTTTAAAGAATTGTTATGATAATATTATTCATTATGTTAAGAATAATGAGGCTTTTGATTGTTCTCACGTTAAACCTACTGATTACAAAAATTATCAAAAATCTGTTTTACGAGCTTAAGATTTTTTAATATTACTCAATGGTAGACAAACTATTCAAACCCAGGTGACGCACCTACGACTTTTCGAAGTATGTGCGTAATTATAGCTTGCTCTGTGCCTCGGAAAGCACGTTAAGCCGTTGGTCCGGGCTGTCATAGACATCTATGGCAGTCGTTACTAGGAAGACAGTGCCTTTTAATGTTCTGACTACTGGTTTAACCATAGACTGGTGTTTCCCTTTGGGTTGCGGAGCTCAGATGGCAATCGCTGTAATAACTGAAGTTCAGTCGAATCTGGTAAGACTAGTAAGCAGTCTCTGGGCCCTGGGCTTAAGTCTAGGGCAGCCGGGATAATGCTAGAATATGATGATGACATAACAGAGTACGAGTAGACGAATAGCATATATTAAGGTTACATAAAAATAATAATAATAATAAATGTTTATTTTCTCACTACAATATACAGTTAGGAACAAACAGTTTAATTAGCATATAAAATTTGGACAAGTTTATACGGTAGTAGACTGGTGCCTAAGCTAGGCTCTAGGCCTGTATTTCAGGACACCATCAAAACAAATATCAAAAATCAAAACAAATACTTCAAATATTTCAAACAAAAATTAAAAACACATACTTCAAATGTACGTACATAAAAGTAATAGGCAAAGTTACTTGTCATTTACAATCTACCCTTTACAATCTCGCATTACACAGACCACGTTTCCACATTCGTCAGTTTGTGTCTTTCCAAAAGTTTACGTTTCAATTTATCCAGACACATGCGTGATCTGTGTTCTAAATTTCCTTCCGTATTAGTTGTATCTTGCTGTAAGTAAGTAAAAAATAAAAATACTTTATTGCGCTAAATTGAGGAAAGACGTGGAGCAGATTTATTCAAACTTAGTTATTTTTATCTACTTACGTAAACAGAAAAACTATTCTACCATCTCATGGTCGGTAACTTTCGCACTTTTTAATGTTGAAGCAATAAACTTTTTCAGCCTTTTACATAAGGATCTCCTGCTTTTAAGTCATAATATAGATATAAGTACAAAATAAATAACAATACTTTATTGCACAAAAAAAACAAGTTTACATGAAGCATAATTAAGTTAAATGTACAATGGTGGACTTTGGATCTCCAGAAGAGATCTCTAGCCTCCAGCCAACCCTAGTAGTTGTGATATAAGTTTCGTCTAAGACTAATGTGAAAAAAAGCAGACAAGATTTATAATGCTTAAAATCATGTTCTTTGTACTGCAATTTTAAAAATATCTCGGTTATACTACTACAAAAGATGTAGGAAAGGTATGTTTAATGTAAAATTTACTTTTTATATTAGTTTTTCTAATATTTTTAATAATAATATCTAAACTAGAATCTACAAATACAACCCCAACACGTACGTAAACCCGTACCGAAGAAGGCGGTGACATTTCCGAATAACCCATCCCGACCGAAGAATACAAAGAGGATCGAGTTCAATTTCTGAACACGGAAAAAAGTGATGACGCAAGCACGGGCTTCGCATCAGTCTTGATCCGTCGAGGCCAGTGACAGATCACACGTTGTCAGCGCCCGGGCCACGTCACCCTGACAAATGGAATAAGAGGATTCCCTTGACGTCAATCCCAAGTGCTCATAAAATCATACGCTCTCCGTGACACGCATGAGCTACGAGAAATTCTAATAATACTATAAATGGGAATGTATTGTAAAATACTTAGATATATATTTTCTTGTCATATAAGGATTTTCATAAAGTTTCATGAGCAAATAGACCACATATGGTCTAAAAGCTTTTTGAACTACCCTATATAACATTGTACTAATAATTCTTATTGTTCCATTGAAAATATAGTACGCCAAATATACTTAGGAATCCCTCTCTTGCATACATTTGTCAGAATATAGCAATCCAATGGTGAGGTTACATAAAACAAAAAGAAAATAAATTCGCACATTACAAAGCAAAAGGCTTAATAAATATAACAAAATAAGTAAAACATCCGTAGACAATAGAGGGCTGTATCAACATAAAACTGATGAACTGAAGATAGGCCAAGTACGACCAACAAGCAAAGTCGCTGATACAAGCTAGTGGACAAAAATCTATATTTAAGTATGAGGGTAATAGAGTATAAAATATAAATTGATTTGGTTATGAACCTTGGCGTAATATTGAAACGTCGGCATCAAAAAGGTCAAACATCGTCTAGGCTTATTCTTTAACTTTTTTGGGTTTTGGGGAAAATACAAGTTCAAATGATTGTCTTGATTTTCTTCCGTAAGTAAGTAGTTTATGAAAATTACTATGCGTCTCTAACTATATGGGTTTTTGAGTTTGAATCTTTACATTTGTATTATTTTTTTCGTTTATTTGTTAGTAATATCAATACCAAATTTGTAAATCTTCTGCAAAACATAGGTTTTCAAAGTATAATATTTAACTAACACAAATTATTAGCAATTTTTAGTTCACGCACTTGTCTTTTTCATAAGAACGTACAATTTTCTCTCACGTCTTTGGACTCTTTTATTCCATTCATAGTATATTTCTGGAGTAAACCGTATCATTATCATCCATTAATTAGGCTAATTAAATCCTTTTATACTACAGGCCTACATATGGTTCCTACCAAGATCTGAGCCGATCAACGGACGAGGCTCTGACGAACATAAAAATTCCTGATAAGCGGCATGGGACCAACAATTTAACTGGCGAAACGTGGGCGTATAATATACGTCTGCCTACCCTTTCAGGGAATGAAGTGTGATATTATGTATGTACATTTTTTGTTTTATGAAAAAGTGTTTTAAGTTTAATGGGTACCAAGTGTATATCAGGATTAAATTCGTCTTCATAGGTTTTCTCGTTTGAACATTCAACTGATAGTGGTTGGATGGTGTGAAGAAAGGGGGAGGAATTAAAATTCCTGGTCCGTGAGGTACAGGTCGTTTAGCAGACTATAAATCAGGATACTCAGTATGTTTACTTTTCGAATGGAAACTCTTGACATCGTAGGAGGAAAAGTAACAGACGTCTCCGTAGTTTTGTTGTTTCCTCCATACCATAGGAATGCCAAAGGTACAGAGCTATATGTACCTTTTTTCATTTTTTTAGTAGCTTTCTTAGTATTCTATTATCCCTATCCCTACACATGTAAGATAATATGTCAGAACTGTTATTACACTTTCTTAATAACATTATGACGTACTGAACACTCTGAAAACAAAACATAACTCAATACTACAAACAACAGATGCTAACTATTTTAAAACCAACTGCCGATGCCGTCAAATTGACTTTGGCAGATACGAAAATAAAAAAAATGTTGCCATTAAAATAAAATAAACTTTTATAATAATATTATATTTTTTATCCAATATATTGGATACGAAATATGTTGAAACAAGTGCTTTCCTATGGGAAATATCAAGTACTTCTTTGATCCAATACAATATATCTCACAAGGTTTTTTTAAATTGTGAAAAATCTGGACGTGATAGGCTCAAACCAAATTCATATTCAGAATAACCGTATCAGCTAAGGACACTTATTAAATTCAAAACACCAAAAATCATGCCGGCCTATGCAATATATGAAGGTATAAGGTACAAGTTCCTGGACACAATTGAAATTCTATTGTTATGACGTCTTGGAGTTGGTAATTAATTTCGAGCTATACGCCACCGACACATTTTGTGTATATGATAATGCATCAAACACAATACTGTATGTGGTCGAGAAGTGTCAGCGCTGTGTAATGGACAGTTAGTGTGTTTCGGGTTGAGAGTTTATGGGTATTGTCGCTGTCTACGCAGCTTGCGGTATTATGGCTTGGGCTATAAATATTGGTACATACTTTATAATGTTCACGCGGAGAAAAAAGTGTATAAATTTTTGCTATCATCTCAGCCCATTTACGTCCCACTACTGAGCACGAGCCTCCTCTCACATATCAAGGTGTGAGGGTATTGGGTCATACTCGACCACGCTGACCCAGTGCTGATTGGCGGAGGCAGGTGTATGGCGTCCTGCTGTTAGAATTTATCAAGCCGCCCATTAGGCCTCTAACATGGCTTAACGACTACCACATTTAGTGATAACCGGGACCAACGGCTTAGCGTGCCTTCCGAAGCACGGAAGCGCTCGATATCAAATGCCACACAAACGGTCACCCATCCAAGGACTGACCTCTGTAAACTCTGCTGTACTTCGGTGATCGTTTCCGACCACCGAGCACCGCAGAGCTACGAGCGCTTCAATTTTTGCTATACAACTGGGTAAATTAACTGAGACGTAGTTATTGTCATCGTTTTGGTGACAACTGCTTTTTGTTTTACATAACCATAACATTGCGTCTGAAAGTTTGAAAGTAATTTCAAATTAAATATACAGTTTCAACACATGCTATTATTGTTTTTTTGTTAAAGCTGGGAGGTTTTTTCCCCTGGTATGAAATTTTAAGGGTTTCGCCACTTTTGGCGGCAAGTGCATATCAAATCAAGTTTTTGGTTTACACTTCCATGATTCAAACATTAATATTATTTATAACTATAAAATTATCATATGAATAAGAGTGTAAAGCCTGACTATTATTGTTTAGCAAAAAAATTTACTAACACGTGGCAAATAGTGTTTGCGGTTTAGTTAAAGCACTGTAGTGTAATAGAATATCGTGTGAAAGATACAAATATACGAGGATTACGAATATTATAATAACAGTGGTTTAACCTAACCGATCAGAAATTCTACATATTAAGCCCCTTTCGCACTTGGGAAATTTACCCTATCTACGTATACACGCTCACACTTGAATACAGGCACATGCACGCAAAAGTTCACGTCTTTTGTACTTTTGTTTTATTTTATAAGCTGGGTACAGTTGAGTAGTTTAGCGTCTGTATTTTAATTAATTATTTAATACATGCATATAATCAGGCCTTTTCCGCAAAGGGATAGGACATAGATAAACAGTGATTGTTCTGTAGGTTTTAGACAACTGAAAAATATTACTGGTTATACTTATAATAAAATATATGAACAAGACATTAATTAATCAATCAATTAATTCAAGATATTAGGAAAAATGATTACACGTACATATTTGTCTTTGTAGGAATCAAACTCATGTACCTACTTACATACATAAATCATGCCTGTTTCCCCGAAGGGGTAGGCAGAGGCACATTATACGCTCCCATTTCGCCAATAATACTGTAGGTCCCTCGTAATAGGCGAGCCTATTGCCGCTTACCGGGAACTTTTATATTTGCCAGAGCCTCCTCCGTTGATCGGCTGGTGCACCACTTGAAGGGGAGGTTGGCTTGGACTCTTAACATGTTGGTAGGTAACATTTTTTTTTTTTTTCTCTAAAAAGTATTTAACTCTATTCTTTTAAAAATTAATGATTGTACATAATCTTTGCGTACGGCTCCTATAAAGTTCTGCCAGCAAATGCGCTATGCTTTTAAGTCTAATATGAAATTCGTAATAGGAAAGCTAATTAATTAGCCACGCCAAACTTGCACAGAACCCTTTGAGATATCAACGGGCACTCGTCAGATAGGAAAACTATCTAAGTATATTGCAGTTGGGAAACTGATGCTTTTTGCCTATTTGCTTATAACTTTGGACGTTGGTTCTGATTCCTTTAAAAAAACCATGATCAAGCAACTTATTTTAGGCTTTATAATTTTTGCCTTGATTCCGAAGAACTTGTGAACGTCCTTTATATCTAGAAGATTCTTTACTATAGCGGGAGCCTGTTTTAGCTAGCTGCAATGTTTGATAGGGAATGGCACCTTGCTTGTGAATGTGATCTCTCTCCCCAGACCATGCCCCACCTATTATCCGGTCCCGCGAGCTATGACACCTGCACGTGGGCCAAGCTCATGAATGCTGCAGAGAATATACAGTACGTGTAGATGATTACTGGACTACGCTAAAAAAAACCACCGATACGAAATAAAGAAGATCGGGACTAGAATGCGATGTCTTAGATGTAGATGTATACGTATATACATTTATTCCGGACACACAATTATGTCATAAAAATTCGTAGACTCATAATTAAGTTTTCATGATATACTACTTTATTTTCGTTTTGTTTAAAGTTAGTATTTATATTAAGCGTATGTACATTTTCAGCCTTTTTGTGTTTATACCACTAGGCTGTTTGTGATTAAATTTGGTTATTCTGCAGGCTATTCTAATATGAATATCAACATGAATATTGTTAAGGTTATATTCTATTGCATTGTGGAGCGGCACAGACAGGTGAAGATTGTAATTTAAGTACCAAACCAATTGATAATTTAAAAGAGCATAGCCTGTGAGTTTCTACTCACAGAGCGGTAGATCGGAACTGGCACTTAGTTTCACTTACACTTCAATATTTTTTGGATTTTTAATTGTTTTGTTGCATTTAAGTAAATCTAAGCTTCGTGATTGTAGTGTATATTTTGATTGTTTTATGTATTTAATTTTGACGTTTTAAAGTGTTATGTCAATAAAAAAATTTTTTTTTTTGTATCTTTAATTGTAAGTATTGTCAAATAGAAGTATTTATATGTTCACTCCTTGTGCGCCTAAGCCAAAAGACTGATTTTAATGACATTTCGTTTACAGATAGGATATTAAAAATGCGCAGTGTCTATTCTATAGCCGGAGGAAACAAAGAAGAAATATAATTCTTTCTTACACAATTTCTTTTTATAACATTATTTCGTTAAAACTGCGAAATTGAAATGTAATATTAATTAAAATTTACTTAGAAACGCCAGGTAATCAGAACCAGTGACTGGTGATAGCTGTATTAGCCTGGAGGGGATTTATTATATAAATCTCGGCGACCCTTTCATAGAAAATTGAATTTTTTAATCAACCACCACAGTGACACTTTTTGCGGCTGGCGTTTTATATTGAAATTTTTCACATAAATCTAACAGTCTTGAGATTTATTACAAATCATAAGCAGAATGTATTACAATCAGTTATTTTCTTTGAAGTATTAGAATAAGAAAGCTAAAGTGGAAGTGAACAGAGCCCATTGCACTTTATATTAACGGCTGTTGTATATATCTAGAATATTTGTAATGAAGGGTGTATGGGCAACCTACCAAGACCCTATTAATTTTTTTTCTGGAATTAAATAATTGTAAGAGAATTATTGAGTATTATAACTTTTATTATAAACTTTTGACCCCTTTTTCGGAATAGATATTATTTGTTTCAAATAAAAAAAAATCATATCCATTTTTTCTTCTCCCATCATGCCCCAATACTGAGCACGAGCCTCCTCTCACATACCAAGGTGTGAGGGTATTGCGTCATATTCCACCACGCTGCCTCAGTGCGGACTGGCGGAGGCAGGTAGGTATATGGGTATCCTGTTGTTAGAATATTTCAAGCTGCCCATTAGGTCTCTAATATGGCTTAATGACTACCAATTTAGTGATAGCCAGGACCAACGGCTTAACGTGCCTTCCGAAGCACGGAAGCGCTCGATATCAAATGCCACACAAGCGGTCACCCATCCAAAGACTGAGCTCTGTAAAATATGCTATACTTCAGTGATCGTTTCCGACCACCAAGCACCGCAGAGCTACGAGCGCTTCCCACGCGCTTTTATCGAGAGTGTTTTTTCTCTCGGCGGTATCTAATTATCTGAATACACATTATAGGGCTGTCCTATGCAACGATATGATATAAATGTAACCAATTTTAAACTTACAACACAATGTACAAAAGTTTCATCAAACTTTTCGATTGCAACGAAAAACATGCTTGCTCCATTTATAGGGGCTATATTATATATTCTCTGCTGCGATTCAAATCTTCTTCAAGTTTTTCGCGTACTAAGAGATATAGATACTGTAAAACTTGGAACAAAAGAGCGACTAGGGATTCGACTGTACTCAATATGCGACAGCACCTCCCATTTTTAAAGAAAGCGCGTTCCTACATCTTTCTTTTTATGATTGTTCTTCTTTTATTAGAGTACTTTTGTTTCTTAAGTGAAATTTCCTAAGTTAGAAAGGCGGAGCTTTCGTTGTAGATCCGTACTTACTCTTCGAGTCGTAAAAGTTGTCCGATTGAAAAAATCACTCCCGTGTTTGTATTAAAAGCATTTAGTGTAAGAGATTGGAATTTTCTTAAAGACTCAAGTCTCAATATAATGCAAACTTAGCACGACAGCAAAATGTAACAAAAATATTTTTTTATGTATTTAGTTACAAATAGTGACAAAGTATGCAATTTATTAATATTTGTATGGAATAAATACCTTAATATAAATTTGATACCAACACCGCTTACCATATATTTATAATGCAGAAAAATAATATAACAGAAGTCTAACGTACTTCGCAATGTATATAGGATGAAGGACATATGGTATTTTATTTTATAAATAAAATTATTACAACAATATCTACGAGTTTATTCAAAGAGTGATACAATATTACTTACACCTAAATACAACATTACTCCAAAAAAAAATTGGATAAATTAACATCATGTTTTACGTTGACAGACTTAGCACTTAATGATACATAGATGTCGTTTTTATAAGATGAACTATCAGTTCTATGAATTTACATACATACATCCTATCACGCCTGATTTCCCAAAGGGATAGGCAGGAGCATAATAATATAGTTTACGCCCAAATTTCGCCATTTATATTTATGGTCCCACGTAATTGGTGCTGAGCCTATTGCCTAGCAATGTTATGTTCGCCAGAGCCTCGGCCTTTGATCGTCAGGTGCACTACTTGCAGGTTGGGTTGGGCTCTTTTAGTGTTGGTGGGGTCCCTATACACCCTATATTTAATTAATTGTAAATCAAAAAAGTCATAATAACGAATGTCAATTCAAGGAATGATTTTCTTGTTTTGTTTAATATCTGGCTGGCAGTCAATATTATGTAACATCCGGTGTATCCATGCTATTTTTTTATTTTTATTTAAAGAATTTATATTAAAACAATAGAAAATTAAGTTGCAAACTAAAAAAGAAAGAGAAATTATATATTTTTTGTTACGTCAAAGTTTAAGTTTTTTCGTTCATTATCTTTGGAAAATATAAATTTATATTGTAGATCGTTATCTACTAAGTCTAAATAAATTAGGTAATACGTATAAAGCAAAAAATATTGCAAAAAAAAAGACAAAAACAAAAATGCTTACCAGTCATACTCTTACACAATAGTTAAGCTAGGGTGCGTGAGTGCATACATACATTCACGACTGTGTCGTAATGTGTGTGTGTAGGCAGAGGCACATTATACGCCTACACTTCGCTAATTATATTGTTGGTCCCACGTAATAGGTTCGCCAGAGCCTCGTCTGTTCATAAGCAGGTGCACCACTTGCAGGTAAAGTTGGCTTGGGCTCCTTAGATGTTAGTGGGATCCCTATACACCCAAATTTACTGATATTTTTTTAACTTAATCACGTAAGCAAGACGCTGACGTAACTAAGAAACTTTGCCTTAAACAGGGCCATATTCACAAAACTTTCAAGTTTAAAGAGAGGTGCTACGTTGAGGAAGTTAGAACGCAGTCATGTTCCCACTTCTGTAGCTAATGAACTCTGCGAATAAAAGTGGGATTAGGGATTATTCTATGGGTTTTTGACAACTGACTACATACATTATATACTTCTCACAACCATACATCTTATCCAAGTAAGTGCTAAGTCTTCGTGCTTCGGAAGGCACGTTAAGCCGTTGGACCCGGTTATCACTAAATGTGGTAGTCGTTAAGTCATGTTAGAGGCCTAATGGGCGGCTTTATAAATTCTAACAGTAGGACGCCTCCGCCATTCCATACTGGGTCAGCGTGGTGGAGTATGACCCCATACCCTCACACCTTGTTATATGAGAGGAGGCTCGTGCTCAGTAATGAGACGTTAATGGGCCGAAATGATGATGATGACTACTCACAAAATATATAAACAACATCCAGACAAAGGAAAATATTACACAAATTTATTGTCATTTGTCTTTGTAGGAATCAAACTCATGTACCTACTTACATAATATCACGCCTGTTTCCCCTAAGGGGTAGGCAGATGCATATTATACGCCCATACTTCGCATTTACTTCAATTATATCGTTAGTTGGTCTTACGTAATAGGTGGCGAGCCTATTGCCGCTTATTGGGAACCTTTTTTGTTCGCCAGACCCTCGTTCGTTGTTCAGCAGGTGCACCACGTGCAGGTGAGGTTGGCTTGGGCTCCTCAGATCTTAGTAGGATACACTCTATCTATATGTTCTAAGTAGGTTAGAAGCGAAATATTGACTTCCGTTCCATTCCTTTCGTAATTGAATTGATATTAACAATTTTAGACACTTGCTGAGTATAGCATTTAGCTATCAAATCCTCCGTTTGATCCGACAAACTGGTTCACCGCAGGATTAAAACTAGTCAGCTCAGCCCATTCATAAATTAGTGGGAACAACTGAGCAAGAGCGTCCTCTCACGCACCAAGAAAAGAGGGATTCAAATAATTCCCAATTGAAATTGCAGTTGGGCTAACCGTTAGACATTTATGATCTAAGATGACGATAAGTTGGTCTTTAACCGCCTATGAAGATTATAAATAAATAAATATGAATATTTTCTGACAATTACACCAATTATTAGGTTCTAAGATAAGTATCATTAAGAACTTGTGTTATAGAGACTTAATAACGGATACACATAGATAAATACTATTTTTTCTGTACATATATACTTAGGAAAGGAAATATACATAGGAAAACACCCAGACTAGAACATATATTCATGTTTATACACACAAAGATTTGTCCTGTCGAGAATCGAAACCACGACCTAAGGAGCAGAGTGCAAATATACTTGCCACTACGCCATATAGGCCGTAAATATTATGAACCGCTGATTCCTTACCTGCTTAAGGCTAAACTCTGAATGCTATTTCCGTACAAAACTCGTACATAATAGTGCACAAGGCGAAGTGGATTGACTAATAAGATTAGCATAATTGCGCCGGGAAAGTGCACGCGAACCCATAGCTTTTCATAATTAGCACCAGTTGTTTCATAATGCTGGTGTTGCTATGCTAAAGCAAAAGCAAAACTAGCAGCGGCCAGTAATGTACTGCGCTTAAACTAATAATAACTTTGCTCATCAAAATATTAGCACAACCTCTCTCCTTTCTGCTGTTTCTACTTTAACATTGTACATCTGCAGGTATGAACGCAATGTGCATAATTTTCTCTTGTTTATTTAAAAAATAATCCATTTTATTGTTAAGGTACAAAAAAAGAAATGAAAATAACTACTGATATGGAAGCTTGTAAATTGAACTATACTATATTGCATCAACACTTTTTTTTTTCGTTGCCCGACCGTCTTCTATAGGCGACAAGCTGTGTCGATGGCGCGTTCGTGTTCCAAGCGCGTTCCAGTTATAATGTTGGTCCCATGTAATAGGTGGCGAGCCTATCGTGATAGCCAGATCCTCGTCCGTTGATCGGCAGCTGCACCACTTGCAGGTGAGGTTGGCTTAGATCCTAAGATCTTGGTATTTACATATACAATATAATTTTTTGGAAAGACATTTTTCTATCGCTATATATAAAATAATATTAACATAAAAGTATTTAATAAGTGTATAAAATATTCATAATAATAACGGTATGGTGCAAAAAGTAGTTTTAAAATCAAGTACAAGTGCAGTAAGCACTTAACTAAATTTACTTTTTATGCCGAGCGATAATGCCTGAACTCCTTGAAAGCATACAAGTTGACGTGCTTTGATAAATACTTAACTGCCATATTGCACGCGATCCACTTTCTTTGGCTAAAGCTTCATAGAAATATAAAAAGATTTTATGTTTTTGTTTTAAATATTTAATATAACTGATACGTTACCTGAAATTAAACCAAATCCGGTTAAACCAGTAAGCAGTCTCTGGGCCATAAGCTGAAATACTCTAACTACTGAAATATCGGGGAAGCGAGATAATGCCAGGAAATGATGAATATAGCTGATACGTTAGTTTAATTTCATAACAAACTCATGATGCAATCGGTTTGAAAACATTATCTAAAAAGAAAATATGACATCAGAGATTGATCTTATAGTTTACTCCAGGCATCCCAGTAACTCCAGATAACCCTAAACTTTGCTGAAGGCCTCTCGAATGATGCCTGGTGCCTTTAATAAGTTCTCCCGGCAATCTGCAGCCACTCTATATTACATCTGTAAGTAAGTTGAAAGAGTAATATCATAATTTATTCATTCACATTGGGTCTGTGTGGTGCAATATGAACCGAATCTCTCACCTTGATGTGTGAGACGAGGCCTCATCCCTATAATTGAACGTTAATTATAAGCTAATATAATAATGTTTAGAAATAACCTCTTTGCGCCATGCCATTTAAAGCACGATATATTCATATATAAAACTTAATTCCTATAAGACGAACAGAATTAAGTTTGAAATAAATTTTTAGAGTAAACTATTTTCTTTAGCAGATATTTCAATGTGTCATATTTATTTTACCTAAAGCGATTTTCAACATGTTCAGTAATAAAATGAAGCGAAATAGTAGTCTTTCGCGTCCGAGCAAATATTCAATGCGATGCAGTTTGCTCACTCTTCAATATAGCGATATTGTTCAACTGTGTTGACAATGGGATCCGCAATTTTAAAGCTTAGGTACGATATCAGATACCTTCATATAAATAGGATTGTCTTGCGACATATAATAATATATGTTTTGATTTAATAAATATAACCTTACGTTTTATTTATATGTTGCGATAAAATCACTTAAAAGTAGTACAAAAAGGCGAAATGATTGCAATTATCATCACAATTTAAATTGTAGTATGGATGTGAAAAATAAAATAATGCACGCAGCGTAATTCGGTACCATATGGCATAAATAAAAGTAGTTACCGCATTACAAATCCCGAAAGCAATCGCACGCCCAAAAGCCATTTATCATGAACACATGCGTCTAATAACATGTTGACACACAAGGTTTAGTTACAGCCAAGCCCAAATCAAGCATGAAATACGTCACCAGTCATTTTATCAATTAATGAGGGTCGCACCCTCCGTGGCCATTACAATCTAGTGCGAACATAAATTGTGATAGGAGCCGCTCCGGGGCTTGTTTAATTTCACGGCTGAATAAATCCAAATGTTATGCGGATGCCGTTGAGACTACTCGACCAATGATGGCTACATCTGCGTTTCGATCTGTCCTTCCTATTTTAACTGTCAAAATCCACTTTGTAATCGCTTTGCTATATTATGTATCGGAGTTAAAGGGTAGGCACGTAATATAGAGGTCAGATGAAGCTAGACAAGGTTGCTATAAGCGGGTAGATTTGCTAGCAACGTCACAACTCAGATATAGTGGGTAATAAATATGATTACTTTTCCAACATCGAGACATATGATGTAGGGGGGGGGGCATAGGAGGGGCGAGGAGACGGTGCGAGGACAAGTGATCGCGGCGCCGGCGGCGACCGATCGGCCCCCGCTACTACGCACTCGACCACAGGATTTCAAGGCGACCATACGTCACTCTTCGCTATTTATAATATTTTAATTTAATTTACTTCTTATAATATATCATTAAAACATACAGTCCACTTTCATTTATATATCGAGTAAACACCGTAGTTGGCATTCAGTCGCAAGATACACTGACGGACCTATATAGATGGATAAATTTAAACTGCTTCTAATAATTACATAGGAGTTATATAAAGAAGACCTAGATACATGTAAGTTCTTAAAATCTGCAAGATGACGTCATTAAAAAAAACAAGTAATAAGAGATAATAAGGATGTAAATAAATCACAATTAACGTAACGCAAAACCAAAAAATTCTATTGCAGATGAGCATAGAACCATCATCTTATTTAAGAAACCTTTTATAAAAAGAATACAGTACTTAACATCAGAAGAAAAACTCAAAGCAATACTCACAAAGCTATACGAGTATAAAGCTCAGTCACAAATTCTCAACTGTTTTCCATCTTTCACGCAAAAAGTAATTCCAGCTATGCATACAGAAAAAAAACTTTGCCAAAGAAGTTTCCCCGCACCTAATCAAAATTAAGAGCGCCTTAGTGGACTCTGACAAAAAAAAACGGAAAGGCATGTTATTCTTAAACAAGAGTTCAATGTTGGATAATGAATATTTACGAGCAGGAAACCCTCGAAAGTTACGCACCCTTGTCATGACGCACCGACAATATTATAGGACATAAGGGTAAGAAGGTTCTTAGGCTTATCACATACGCTAATTCAGACATCAGTATTGGGATGGTTTTAAACAAATATAAGTAAAAATAAATATTTTCTGACAATTATTATACCCATTATTTAGTTCCATGATAAGTATCATTAAGAACTTGTGTTATGGATACTAAACAACGGATAAACATATTTACATACTTTTTATTGTAAATACATACTTAATATACATAGGAAAACACCCAGACCAGAAAAAATATTCATGTTCATGCACACAAATATTTGTCCTGAGTGGGAATCGGACCCACAACCTCTGGAGTGAAGTGCAGGTATACTGACCTCCACGCTATATCGGTCGTCATATATGTCACCCTAATTGGCAGACAGGCTCATATTGACTACTAGCGTGCCATATCTTAGAAAGCTGAAATCAAGGTCTATGTTTAGAATACCTAATTTTTTGAAATGGTTGTCTTCACTACTATTATCTATCTATCTTAAATGCATGTCAGTCCATTTCTCTTAATGAAATTATCTAGTGAGAAACATTGAAGGCTGAGTCAAATACTTTAATATCGCACAATACAGTATTTTATTACATACATACATACAATCATATCTGTTTTCACAAAGGGGTAGGCAGAGGCATATTATACACCCACACTTCGCCAATTGTATAATTGTTCCCACGTAATAGGTGGCGAGCCTATTGCCGCTGATCGGGAACATTTGTGATTGCCAGAGCCTTGTCCGTTGATCGGCACGTGCACCACTTGCAGGCGAGGTTGTCTTGGGCTCCAATGATGATGGCAGGATCCTCGTACACAATATGTTATTATTCTGATAAAAAAATTAATACGGGGATACTTAGAACGTTTTAAATATTTGATCCATTTAGTGTGTGAATGATGGCAAATAGCGTACATATTCTCAAACATTTTTTTTAAATTCATTAATTCTTTTAAATGAATTACGTAATTTATTTGCTCTACCCTCAGTTCACATAAATAAATATTTTCAAACAATTATACCAATTATTTAGTTCCATGATAAGTAATTAAAAACTTGTGTTATGGATAATAACGAGTAAACTTTTTTTTATTTGTAAATACATACATAATGTACATATAAATCTTATGTACTGTGATGGCATCTTTTTGCTGGAATTAGATATATTGTTTGACGACTGATATGCGTGGAGGCGAGTATACCTGCACTTCTCTTCAGAAGTCGTGGGTTCAATTTCCGCATAGGACAAATCTTTGTGTGCACAAACATGAATATTTGTTCTGGTCAGGGTGTTTTCCTATGTATATTAAGTATTTATTTACAAAAAAAAGTTATTTGTGTATGTTTATCCGTTATTTAGTATCCATAACACAAGTTTTTAATGATACTTATCTTGGACTTAAATAATTGGTGTAATTGTCAGAATATATATAAAAGAAAAAATATGATATAGAAAACAGTTGCTTGCACGTGCGTCTGATAAAAGCCTAACCAGGTTTCCGTAACGTACTCTAAATGAAATGTTTCGACGAAGGTTATGACTGAAGGGATGGTATTGTGTTTCCTTAGACAAGCCCAATGAAGTGGAACATTCGATAGCTTGGCTATTGAAGCATTACAATATACGTTTTAGGCAAATATCTATGAAAAATGTTTGATGCGGCAAATTGCTTTTAGTATCATCAGTGTAAGTATACCTACTTTATTTATGTATCGGAAAATAGTTTATCAATGCTTTTTGTTAAATGATCTTATTAGCAATTTTGATGGTTTTAATCGTAACATAATAGACAGATAAACTGACAAACCTTGACAAATTCTGACAAAGAATCCATTTGTTTTAATTTTTTGATAATGGTACCTTCCGCTCATATCTTTTTCATTGTTTTTATAATAAAGTTATAGAATTTCTATTTTGTTTGTTAAAAAAATGACGAAACTAAATGATTCTGTTAAACTTAAAGACAAAAAAGCATAATGTATTTTTTGATTTTTTTTTGGATGTTCGCGGAAGCTACTCAGTTGGAAACTCTTTCTCGGATAAATTCATAGGCCATTATCAGATTGCATACTATAATAAACTACACAAACGAACCGCAGGCCCGTAAAGCAGCAACCGGGATAACGCTAAGATGAAGAAGACCAAAAAAATACATACGACTCGAAAAAAAAGAAACAAAACAAGCACCAAAAAGTTCATATTAAATTTTATCTGTAAAAATGTAACCTTATTCTACAAAATACTAACTCACTTAGTCGACGGATACGGAACATAGATTCGAAACGATCCACAGTAAATAACTTCAATTGTGATGTTTTCTTTGCTAATGTCGTCCCCGCTGGTAATGTGCACGACCATTAAAAGGACATAAATACACAATCGTCTCTATAAACGTCACTGTGCTTCGTAGTTCTGTTGTCGTAAATAAACTGCAGGGTGCAATCTACAATGTTACTTTTTTATTATCTGAATGTAGTTTTTAAGAAATACTGGTGAATATATTTCTTGTGCATTACATTGTGATGCAACATTTTAGCCTATTAACGTTATATTATATGGCTTGTTCCTAGTTCCACTACTTGGCTCAGCCCTCCTCTCACAAGGAACCACCAATTCAATACACTTTCGTTTCAGCGTTGGTCGTGAAGACAGCGTTGTTGTGCGAAACACGCGTCTAGTTTACTTATTTATCGATTTTTTGGAAGATAACAGTTGCGACGGAATTGGAACACATAAATTATATAAACCATCATTTGCTCACAAAGGATTTCTGCAAAGTAACACCTAAAATAAAAATCGTTTCGGTGATCATTTCTAATCAACATGTCTCGCAGAGCTACCAACACTTCATTACATTATAAAAGTTGGGACATATTTCTTAATAATATTTGTTATATAGACGAGAATAATCAAAGTCAATTGGGGAATTAAAGACGTACCTACTGCGCCGACTCCAGATAATCTGGAAGCGCTGGTGGATGATGATGTTGATGAGGACTTATACATACTCCGTTCAAACCCAGCCATGAAATTGTGAAGTTTCACTATAAGGACCAAGTGTCTTATTAGGGACTAACGCACGCACAAAGAACTTTGAAATAGATCAAGAGAGTCCGCCCCGGATACGAGTTTGCGGAGCATGTTTACTCACCATTATGGACTTTATGTCAAGAGTATTAAAATAAATTTTGCAGCCTTGTCGAAGTCGTCTTTCCTGCCTTCCTCTTTCTATTTTTGTAGTAGTCATCATTACAGCCCATTAACGTCCCGTCTCCTTACACATATCAAGGTGTGAGGGTATTGGGTCATACTCCACCACGCGGACCCAGTGCGGATTGGCGGAGGCAGGTGTATGGCGTCCTGCTGATAGAATTTTTTAAGCCGCCCATTTAGGCCTCTAACATGGCTTAACGACTACCACGTTTAGTGATAACCGGGACCAAAGGCTTAACGTGCCTTCCGAAGCACGGAAGCGCTCGATATCAAATGCCACACAAACGGTCACCCATCCAAGGACTGACCTCTGTAAACTCTGCTGTACTTTGGTGATCGTTTCCGACCACCGAACACCGCAGAGCTACGAGCGCTTCAGTAGTAGTAGTAGTAAATAAAAAAAACATATACTTTATTGTCTTTAAGTTCTCAATAGGATCATTTAGACTCGTCAAAGTAATACAAACAAAATGGAAATTATATATTTTTTTAACAACAATGAAAGAGATATTCGATTCCTTCGATCTCAAGGGACGTAAAGGACATAACACTACTTTTCAGGAAAGCAAAAAAAACAAAACAAAGATACAATAATGGGCTATAGTTTTTTTTGTTTTCAGCGCAATTCCAATGTGCTCTAGGGATAAAATGCTTAGGATTTCTAGTAGTTTGACGAGATAGCTTCCAAGATCGTCCTGTCTTGATAGTTTCCATGAAAAAAATCCTTTACGCCTAAAATTTTGTAAAAAAAATACCTTTACAACTCTAAAAAACAGTCCTATGCCAAGTATTTAGTGACGTAAGGCTAACCTAACATAAACAATCACAGAATAATTTTGAAGTAAATGACAATTTCATAGTATTTTATGGTTGTACAGCTCATACTTTTAGGTTGTAAATAAAGTGTTTGGCGTATCGTTGTATGTATTATATCGTTTTATTGACTCATTTTGCATACATGTCACACATAAACTAACGCCTGTATTCCAGAAAGGAAAAACATCATGTTCTTTGATTTAATTAGTATAATACCTACCATCAAGACTCAGTTACCACACATACATACCAGTCAGATACCTACCACCTAGAATCAGGATGGTGTAAAAAGTGCCTTTACGCCCAAATGTCCTTTACGATCTTTGAGATCGGAGGATTAGCTGTACCATAATCAAGAAATTAAAGCAAAATGCATTCTTTGTCTAAATTTGTCACGATTTGTCAGTTGATCTGTCTGTGGTGGATTTTTCTCAAGATTTGTCTGTCTGTCGATGACTCTTATCGGGGGAATCTGCCAGTCAGTAGTTTTACACATTTATCATAATTGACTATTTTCAAGTTATACAACAGCAGCAGCCTAGTTCTTATTAATCACTGTCTAATTTGTGTTTCAGTAGTACAAGCAACCCTGTAGGTATCTAGCTTTTTCTAAACTAGCTTTAATAGTCAGAAGTTACTTGAGAGTAGCTTAATATTATAGTATGATCGACATACATCTATATTTACAAAACACATTTTACATGCCCCTATCGCCAAATAAACGATATACAAATCGACATCATAACCCATAACACTCTCCCAATAATGTAAGTAAACACGACACGACTTACCATAAAAAACGCCTTAATTTATTTCCTCAACTTTTTATTTTAAGAGAAGATTTATACTGTCGTTCCGTGCGTCGCTAAGCGCCATATTCGATGTTTGCGTGTCACAGACCATTAGTGAAAGAACCAAACGTCGAAACGCTTTATTTCGAGTCGGTGCGTGTGATGCCATCACGCCTAAGGACCCTATTTGTGTAATGAGAGGCTAAACAACAGCTTTTATTTAATTAACACAAAACGGTATTCGGAACAAAGAAGCTTTAACTAACTCTCTCTCTTTTGTGATCCTTTTTTGGGCATCATTGATCAAGACGCTCGTTATTCTGTAAAAACTTTGTGTATTTGTATCATACAGGGCATCCATTCGCAGTTACAGTTTATAGTTACTCCCAGGAACCATTCAAATTAATATTTCCATGTCCAGGGGAACCTTTAGAAGCACAGATGCGATTGATATTCAATGCCACACAAAGGTCTCCCATCCATCTATGTATACTAAGGTTAATGTTGGTGACCTTAAAGAATACCGAATAGAACTAGCATTGCGAGGCTACAGGTTTTCGAAACGTTTAGACTTTATTAGTTTGATTGATCCCTCACAGCAGAAATCGTTATGTGCATAAATGTGAATATTTGTTCTGGTCTCGGTGTTTTGAAGTATGTATTTTACAAAAAGATATAATTATGTATGCATATCCGTTATTATGTACCCATAACAAAAGTTGCTTATGATACTTATCAGGGAACTAAATGAACCATTTATCAATAAAATGTCAGGAAAAGTTTTAAAAAAATCTTCTAATACAAAAGTAATTCTATCTATGTAAATGCTAATGTTATTTGCCTCTTTTTATTTTTATTGTTTTTTACAAACAGTACATTTACTCCTGTTTCACCAAAGGGCAGAGGCATATTATACGCCCACACTTCGCCAATTACATAGTTGGTCCCACGTAATAGGTGGCGAGCCTATCGCCGCTTACCGGGCACTGTTATGTTCGCCAGAGCCTCGCCGTTGATCGGCAGGTGCACCACTTTAGGGCTCTTTAGGTCTTCGTAGGATCCATATACACCATTACACCTATTATTATATTATATACATACATACATACAATTTAGATGCTCCTACTACTGTAAGACTAATCTCCAAGTTTGTTTTAGACATGAATCATGATAAGTGATTGTGGTGATGTAAAATATCCTCTTCCAGAGCCCAGAAGGATATTTTACTCAGTTTCTTCAAAGACACGTAGACAAAGTTATGGGCAAGCCTAAAATTTGAAAAACAAGATGCTAAACTAAATACTAAAACAAAGGACCCACACCCGCGCAGCTGACATACCGTTTTCAAGTAAAATTACAAGAAAAATAAACAGCAGAGCTACAAAGAGTCGCTATTATGCGGGTAAAATCCAACTGAAAAAAATAGTTTAAACAAAAATATCAGCGTTCCAGATACTAAAACAGATAAAAGCGAATGGTCACTGTCAACTAGCATTTTCAACGTACCGTGCTATTTTTCACTTAGAATAACGTGTAGCTGGGCGCGGGGTCTGTCGCACAGTGAAGTTACGACAAAAGGTTATATTATTGTCAGTCTAATTCTCATACTGCGTAACTCTAAAAAATACAAAATTTTACTTTTAATGCCGTCTAGTGTTAAATTTCGGGATCTATCGATTGGAATATCTATCAATTTATCTTTACTTTCTCCTTTAAAGTTTGTTTAAAAGAACAAAAGCAGTTTGAAAATTAGGTTGACGAAATGGTGGTTATTTTTACTAACCTAGGGACTGGATACAATTACATCCAACTTTTTTATCCAATAACCTGTATGATAGGCAAGGCACACACACAACTATCACTAGCCTCGAACCATGAAAGATTTCAAATTCAGACTATTCTTCACCACGCTGACCCAGCGCGGTTTATGGAAGAAGTTGTATGGGTGCTTCATTTAATAATTTCATTTATTTTAATTATTTCTGTCGTTCTAACGACTACCACGTAATATTCTTAGTGACAATCGAGACCGTGTCTTCCGAGCTCGCTCGAAATTAATACCACACAAACGAGAGCTGACTGTTTTGAATTCTACTTTAGTGATCATCTTACCTTAGAATTTTTTGTAACAACTTAATATTTGTTTAACTTTGTCTATGTTTATTAAAATAAGTATTAATACAGAACACATTCCTTAAACATTATTATAGTCGCCCAAATGAAATATTGCATTTTCGTTTTACCTAACTAATTATTATAATATTATATACAAACTATAACTAATATTTTATTAATTCCAAAAAATGGTTCAGTTTACAGGTATTACTTTTTATGCGCGCTAGTATTTAATTTTTGACCTTCATAAGAGCTCTATTGAGCCAAACTTGAATAAATGATTATTTTGAGTTTGACTCTATGAAGTGTTACAAAAAATTAAAATAATTAAGTGCTTACACTTCCACTAAAACCCATATACTTTATTGAATATAATCAAGTGTTGCTTCCACTTTAAGTTTTCAGCGTATGCAATATAAAGACGCCATACTTATCCCTCTTCACTGTACTAGTCGCATCGCGTGAGCCCGTATTATATCGTAAACCTGTACCGAATCCGAGTAATTAAAAGTGCGGATTACGCCCTTACTATTTACGAGGCTGTGTTTCATACTGTTATTGCTTCATTGCTTAACAACAGGCGAGCCTATGTTATAAACTATTACTATTTTACATACCTAAACGATTTACTGAGATGTGCTATATGAGTAACAGTGCGAATATGAGCAGGCTTTGTACAGCAAACTTAGAACTCAAATTCAAAACATACCTCTAACTCCTGAACGTATCACTAAATATGATGAACTCATTAATTTAAAAATATAATAATTTATTTACTTACACGTTAATAATCGGTGAACCTTCATAATGTGTTTATGGATTCAAATTCAAAACATACCTCTAACTCCTGAACGTATCACTAAATATGATGAACTCATTAATTTAAAAATATAATAATTTATTTACTTACACGTTAATAATCGGTGAACCTTCATAATGTGTTTATGGATTCACTCGTAAAACAAGCATGTTTATCCTTTGAACACATTTAACAAAAAAAGGGGGGAAACCTTATTAGTTTAAATATTAAACCTCTTTTACCGATATGGCTAGGAGGTCAGTATTCCTGCACTTGCCTCCGGAGGGTTCAATTCCCACATAGGACAAATCTTTGTGTAATGAATATTTGTTCTGATCTGGGTGTTTTCCTATGTCTATTATGAAAAAAAATCTTAGTTATGAAAAGTCAGTCACAATATCTATTAGTCTACTTATTTTTATATAGCCAAGGAGCCGAAGTCAACCTCACCTGCAAGTGGTGCACCTGCTGATCAACGGAAAAGGCTCTGGCGAACATAACAGTGCCCGGTAAGCGGCAATTGGCTCGCCACCTATTAAGTGGGACCGATTATAGAATTGGCGAAGTGTGGGCGTATAACATTCCTCTGCCTACCCCTTCGGGGAAACAGGCGTGAATTTATGTATATGTATTTTTATATACAAAATTTATTAATCAACCTTTCAAGCCTTTATTGTTTATTTTGTTTACTTACATTGTGTTATTATCTTCCTTTTTACAGTGTAATTCACATCCAACTAATTATTTAATCACATACATTTGTGATGTTAAAAGTGCAAAACTTATTTTAGTCGGATGACATATGTCCGTTTCCCTTCCGACCAATTAAATGCTTTTTCTGTGCCGCACGGGTCACACGCGCACATGCCATGCGAACTTATAATCTTGCCGCCATTTTTCTTACACGCTGAAATGCGACGTGGGTTAATTCAATAGGTCACGCGGAATTTTCCTTTGTTTTTGGTATTTTACACGTTATAATAACATGAAACTAGCGACATTTCCGAATACATTTATGTACACAACATTTACAACATATAAAATCGTGAACAGCTAATCATATATTGCTTCTCTTAATGATAAATAAAGTACATACTCAGAGGGGCAGGAGGCTTGTGATGATTAATAGTAAAACAATAAAATGCTTGTTGCTATATGAAGAATATAATAATTTAAAGAAACTATGTTTTAAGCCACAAGGCGATCTGGCCTTACACCAAGTATAATAAAATAATATAAAATGTAACGCATAAAATGTAGTTTTGTATTTGGTTAGGCAAGGGCCAAACATGAACAAAGTGTTAAAAATAAGGTCGAAAAGGAATATAATTATAATACTCCCATATTATATATCATAATGTGAACATTGGGACTATCTACTTATTTCATGACTCCTCACTTTTTTAACACCGCCTTTGCTAGATTGAGTTCTAACCCAAAGAAGATTGAACGAAAAGCCAAAGGCAATTAATTACCCTTATGGTAATGGTAGGCTTATGTGCCAGTTGACCGCGTTGTGTATATACACCCTATATTTACAAAACAGATTGGCAACATAACTCAAATGAGAGCTCAGAACTGCCACATTTCAGAATACAATGCAGTCGCTATGGCTGAAAGCGGCCGGGAGTATTAACATCATTTCGATTTAGTTTATTGACTTAAGTGTATGTGAGTGTATCCTATCAAAATCTTAGGAGCCCAAGGCAACCTCACCTGCAAGTAGTGCACCTGCCGATCAACGGACGAGGCTCTGGAGAATATTGGAGGTATTTCCCATAATCACCACCCTGGGCAGGCGGCTTGGTAATCGCAGTTCAAGCTAGTACGCAGAATGGGGCTGCTGCCCATCATCGGTAAGGACCGAAGCAGCGTCATATCCTTATTTCTCTTCATCGAATCTTACGACTCCCAGTGAGTTTAGGGTTTACACCATTCTAGGCCACACGGCTTTACTTAATAATACGTTTTTTAAAGTACCTTAACAGCGCATAAAACCTTATTTCTTGCAAATTCTTTAAACCTAGCTACAATCACATAGTTCCAAGCTCTCTATAGTGGAATGGCACGAATCAGATTTATAATTGTATGAGCTTTATCGCGTTGGATGGAATTAATGTTGGTTGCGTGTGCAGTAATCGGTTTACCGTCTGGCAGCGCCCCTTCAGAGGACTATACTAGCTAATTATACTAAATACAAGACGTTAAGATATTGCGAGACCCCAGTAGCTCAGTGGTTTGAGCAGTCGACCGGCTATATAAAGATTCGATTCCAGCTTGGGTTACCGCGGACCAGTTGATTTCATCTAGAAAAAAATCGACTTATAACTTTAAATACCATTGTTAATACAAGAAATCAATATAAAGAGACGTTTAGTTATGTAGAATGATCGCATCTACTTTTAGAACTAAACAAGAACCTTTAGGTGTTGAATATGTGTGCTACAATCCGTTATACAGTAGTGTCTCGCATTCATAACAATTTTATGAGTAAACTTTTGCGTGTAACGCGTGTAGTAACAATAAACACACCTTGGTCTACGGGCCGAGGTTGGGGAGAGCAAGCAATTCAAAAAGCGAGGATGGAAAGACGTGATAAACACGTATATGCAACATACGACAGAGAGCACATTTAAAATATGCCGACTTATAATTATGTTTACGAAATAAAAACTGTTGCGCGTTCTGATAACGAATAGTCAGGACTGTATTGGCACAGTAAAACTAATATGTGTAGTCAGCCAATTTGCATACTTCCAGTACGTGGACGGTCACAGCAGACCCAAGTTTAGTCTACCTCATGGTATGATATGTATTATGATAATCAGTAAGCTTGTATGTAAACCCCAACATAGTCAGCTTATATATAACAGTCAGCCATGGCGCTTGCTTCTTGCAATAATGTCGTTTCGTGTTAATAAGACTTTGCTCAGGATGTGACCTGAGCGGTGCAGTATTACTCAGGATATTCGTTGTTGTATAGCGTTAAAGGATAATGGTAAAGTGTGACATTTAGCTTGAGAAAGTCGAGTCGCTCTCTCTCGTTATTCAATGAAAGAAAAGAATAAGGAATTTATTCTTTACTATCGACGATGAAAAGGGATAAAACGATAATTCGAATGAAGTCACGTGCGGTAGCATAGCTACAGCTCTATAGCATGTATATCTCTGCCTTTGAAGACTGACATGGCGTGGAGATCAGTAAACCTGCACTCCGTTTCTAAGGTCAAGACCCAATAACCTGGCACCTTTATACGTGAGAGGCTCGTGCTCAGTAGTGGGACGTTGATGGACTGAGATGATTAATATAGGTATAACTCGTATGTTTATACACGAGAAATATTGATCGACTAGTACTCATAGTACTCGTACTAGCTTTTGTCAGTTTGGGGCTAGAAGCGTTATGTAAGATGTCAAATTAATTAATTAATCTATTTTACATTAAATACACCTTCAAAAACTACTACAAGTATGTAAGCAAGTATTTTATAAAGCATGAAATGTAATGAATCTTTCCAGGAATGAGAATATATGTACAAGACATTTAATTTACTAAAACAGCGATTTCAATTATTTAAATTAAACGCCAGTGGGCAGGGCAAGCTATCGCATGTGGAACCATAGACACGGAAATGGGGGTCACCTAGTTGCAACTACTAACTGTAAAATGTCGGTAAAATTAAAAGGTATAATTATGAACACGTAAACAAAAGGTCAGGAGAATTTTTTCTTGCAAAACTACTTAAATACTCATTTATTGGTAACACAACATTACACGTCACGGAAAAGAAAACTATAGATTATTATGATAATTATTAAAATTCACTTAAATTAGAAAATTAAAAATGTCTATAAAAACTGAAGTAAGAAATTTATAAAAATAAATGCTATTTATTTAAACGGCTTTATACCTACATAAATTCATATTTGTAGCAATTTTTTTTAGGGACGAAAGAGTTTAGCAATATTTTCCAAAATGTTGGCATTATCGAACATTATCGAATAGTACGTTAACTATAATTATACGTTTAACGAAGAGGTCTAACAGCAAATTTTAGGGTTTTAACTAATTAAGTTACGAGACTGTGTCAGAGGGCGCCTAGATGGGTAAGACCTGAGAGAGAGATGGTGTACCAGGTATTTGGCAGCGTATTAGTTTTTATGCTACTAATTATCATATGAAAGGGCAAGAGGTTTGTGTAAGAGGTTGATGTAAGTATGTGTTTACGCAAAAACGCTAAACGCAATCGCAAGTCGCAATCCGTAGTAGTGAGCAATTTAATTAATGAAATATATTTGGTTATTCAATAAACTGGCATCAAGTTCTAAGCATTTTTTAAGTAATCTCCACTTCAACACCTGAATATCACAACTAAACGAAAAAAATGTTAAATCATAAGATCATTGAAAACTAATCATTTGAAAAACTTTCATTTCGCAAACATATTATTTTAGAAATAATCATTTCGCAAATGTTTCAAATAGTCTTAATTATTTAAACTGCTAAAATATTATTTCAAAAATGTTTATTTGCCAAATGGATGATTTAACAAGAAGTTTGTAGGTAAATTTTTAATAGTTAGTAAAAATGACTATTTTCTTAGCAATACTTACACAAAACCTATAAACGTTAAATGACCATGGAATATGGACCAGGAAGTAGTGTTGATATCAAACCAAAAGATATAAATTATGCAATCACATTTTGAAAATATTAATTTGTATGGTTGTAATTTTCATCTTGGTCAGATTATTCATAGGCAAGTAATAATTTTGTATCTACTAGTACTAAATCCACAGATAATTAAAAATAAGAGAAAAAAACTCTCTGTCTAATCGAAATAAGCAGAATCTGTTCCGGCTTGTGGCCGCAGTTCTAACGATATACGGGTGTACTTGTCAGAATATTCTATAATGGTCAACAGGTATAACATTGGTTCTCATAATGTCATTATGTCATTCTCATTGTTTACAATGTTAGTTACGTGCCAGAAGCTTTGTTTTCCATAAAGTCAACTTCAATAATATAATTTGCTATTATCATTGTAAGCCATAATTATCACATGCCATAGCATAATTTTTCATCGAAATTACTTCTAGAAAAAAACATTAAATCGATTTAAACCAGCCATTTGGTTTTAGTTGCCTACACATATTATATATTTTGGTGCTAAAAACTCCATGCATGAACCTAAAGTATTGATATACACGTAGGTAGTTAATAGATAAATAGCGGACTTTTTGTGTAAAATACACGTTGTATAAAAGTAAATTGTGGTAAATATAATATTTATCAAGCAATGCAATAAGAAAATAATTATGCATTGTTTTGCAAATTAACGTGTTTGAAAAGTTATAAATTAGTATTTTTTTTTAAATATTTTTTTGTCTTATCAGTACTTTATTAAACAATAGTTTGTAAAATTATAAATTATGAAGTATAATTTAGTTAATTTTCGAATGACATTTTGTCATTTGTTTTTTTGTCAAATGATTGGACACCAAGACTTCTTCTTTTTCTTCGATCTCAAAAACTTTTATTGTTCTACGGTTCGTCAGTTGTCGTCACTAAACGAACTGAAAAAAACAGCATTTTAAAAATATACCTAAATAAAACATAGTCAATTTTCTTAATACAACCCTTAGATTTGCTACGAGCTATAAGCACTCCACCATTTCTTACCTAATCAAAATATGCCTATTGTTATCTGAAATAATCATTAAAGTAAGCCTCAAAGATCGACAATAATCTGGCTGTCTGACTAATAGGGCCTTTTAAGAAGACGAAGCGAAGAAGCGTGATTAAAGAGCCTTCGTCATGTAAGCCGGCAAGCCGCACCTCGAACGCGCCTGCGGAAAATTAGTAAGCAGAATTACTCTTCCTTACCCACTCTTTATAACATTGATTGAATCGCTTGTGCCGCCGTACTTAGATGTACACGATAATACATGTTAAGTAACCTTTATAAAGGTAACTAATTTTTGGAAATGTCAAAATTCGAAGTTGGTAAATCCGAGGTTATGTTATTAGGACCTACTTGTAATATTTAATTTTTCGTTTACTAATTACAAAATTATAGTATCGTTAAGTGTAAGTTAGTAGATTTTTGTTGTTGTAAATTGATTCTTATAACATAATTTCTACCAAAGAGTTAACATATTAATATCATTGGACATGACAAAATAATAAAGTGCCAATAAAAAACGTGTAGGGACTTCTTGGCGGGAAAGTAAAGCGTCATGTCTGCAGTTTTTTTAATTGTTTTGTGTTTGTGAACGTATATTAGTGTTGGTAAATCAAAAAAAACAGTGCAACATTACTTTTCAACTTCTCTCAAAAAGTCCCTGTCAGATCTCAGTATTAGTCCCACATCTTTAGGAAAGGGGCATCTCATTTATTATCTTTATCACCACTCTTTCTCATTTCCTATGTAATAAATATTGGTGATATATCTATAACTTAACACGGGCTAAATGTGCACGAAGCCATTATTTATTAAAGAAATTAAAAAAAGCGTGTCAGTCAACTTAACTTTTCAGTAGGAGAGATTCAAATTTACAATCATTTAAGTCGTGGGGAAGAATAAATAAAATGGACAACTAATGTTTGACGCAAATCACATTATACCTTGGTGTTGCTATAGCTAACTAAATTACTTGACATTAAATACTTATTAACTACTGTCTCGAGAAGCGCTCGTAGCTCTGCGGAGTTCGGTGATCGGAAACGATCACCATTGTACAGCAGAGTTTACAGAGGTCAGTCCTTGGATGGGTGACCGTTTGTGTGGCATTTGATATCGAGCGCTTCCGTGCTTCGGAAGGCACGTTAAGCCGTTGGTCCCGGTTATCACTAAATGTGGTAGTCGTTAAGCCATGTTAGAGGCCTCATGGGCGGCTTGAAAAATTCTAACAGCAGGACGCCATACACCTGCCTCCGCCAATCCGCACTGGGTCAGCGTGGTGGAGTATGACCCAATACCCTCGCACCTTGGTATGTGTGAGGAGGCTCGTGCTCAGTAGTGGGACGTTAATGGGCTGTGATGATGACTGTCTCGAGGTAGGGAGAGCAGTTCAGTGTTAATTGTAATTTTTCATAACCTGTAAGTAGGCGAACGACTCCCGGGAGAACGGCCGAAACAAGATCTATAGTCTGAAAACAACAGAATTAAAGTTGCGTCTTGCAAACGCATCACTTGACAGAACAAATTATGTTGTATTACTTAATTCTATACGTAATATCTACTATTACATACATGAAATAAGAATCTTCTGTCTTATTACTCTTGAAATTCAATAAAAAAGTCAGTTTATGCCCCGGTCCACTCAATGGAGTGTACTTTAACTTTTTTTCTTTCAGTACTAGGACTCCCAAGTACTGAATGAAAAAAGGTAAAGTACTACTACTACTAGGACTCCCTAGATTAGACTATTTGCCAGTGTTATATCATATAATATATAACTCAAGTTATTTGCAACAATGTGCAGCATTCTTCATCATTCAGTCACAGTCAAATCAAAGTCCAACTCCAGTAAAGTAGTAAAGACTTTACTAGAGGTTTCTATGGAGTTTTGAAACCAACACGGATAACCACAATTCACTGCATATATACTACTTTCCTACACTTGTGTACGTTGCTGAAAAAGTTTTGTCTAAAATTTATTTAAAACTTTATTTACACATAAAATCCAAAATTTACACTAGTTTTGAAAAAGAAAATATTGCCGCGATGTATCTTTGCCCGCGTTGGCGCCAAAATCCGTTATTATCTCTAGATCTTTCAGTAGTGCAAAGAAAAAATATAATAAAATAAAATATACGATAGAAATTTAAGATTTTTTTTTCTTAACAGCAATGAAAGATATTATTATATGAGCGGTACTATAATCAAGAAATAAAAGCAGATGGATTTTTTGTCAGAATTATATTTGAATTTGTCGAATACATATTACAGCAATATACTCGCCATTACGTGGTACCAAAAATATTATTGGCTAAATGTGGGCGTATAATATAGGTGTAATAGTACATATCTTTAATTAAATGTATGTAAAGAAAGATTAAATGGCTTTAGAGAAAGCGAAAATTACCTCGACAGCTAGCAACAATGAAGAAGCTACTAAGAGCAAACTTTATTAGAATCGAACTATCAGTATGACGTACCTATAAGACATAACGACTGCTATACTGTTTTACGATGCGTCCTCATCGGAACTGTTCTATCTCTAGCTATTATTTACAATGTTTCTGCAGTTAATATTATTTTTATTGATAGTGATTGCGTTCCGCGATTCCTGTGTTCCTGTAACAAGTTTGATCGGAACAATTGTGTATGTTTTACACGGTTGAGAACGCAGGAAGCGGCTTCTCATCTATTTGCATGAAAAATTAAATATACTTTGTTGTCCATAAAATCAACAAGATCATTTAGATCTATCAATTGAACATACAAAAAATATTCTCGACAATGCACGAGATATGGGCGGTAACAACGGTAACGAAAGAGAACACTTAACAGAAAACTTAAAATCACAATGGATTGTTTGTCAGAATTTGTCAAGGTTTGTCAGTTGATTTGTCTGTTGAGGTATTTTTTTTCAGGATTTGTCAGTCTGTCGGTGACCCTCAGAGTCTGATTTCTGACAGCTTACGAGCGTTTTCAAAGCGAAGCGGACGCGTAACGAACTCTTCGGAGATCTTGACTTGAAAAGTCAGTGACTATAACGAGGATTCCAGAAGGCAACAACTGAATTACAAGTTATTCTAAAATGCGATTAATCATTAGATTAATTATCAAATCGATGTGTTAATATAATATTTATTATTACTTATCTCAGCCAAAAGAAGTCCACCTTGGAAAATCACTTTAATTCTAACATGGGGTGGCTCGGGCTAAAACAGTATCTATTACTAAAACTAAAATAGC
Organism: Musotima nitidalis; assembly: GCA_949126915.1. Lineage (NCBI taxonomy): Eukaryota > Metazoa > Arthropoda > Insecta > Lepidoptera > Crambidae > Musotima > Musotima nitidalis. The sequence continues at coordinate 6,072,106 of OX421418.1, read as the reverse complement.
CTTCATTTATAAAAATAATTTTTCGTATGTAGGTGTTTTTGCAGAACTCGTCATACTTTGCAAAAAGTTTAATAGAAAACTGTGTTTATAAAGGAGAAATTATTGATAATTGTTTAAATGAATATAATATCTTTTACAAATTAAAATAGTTAATATTTCAAATTAAAAGGATAGTTTTTCTTGTGACATAATTATCAATTTGTGTGGGCATTGCTATCCGGGCTATGCAGCCTCGATACATCGCCTCGTTGCGTGCACGACACGTTCACGGTATTATTAATCGAATGACATCGACCGACCGTGCAACGTTAAATTATTAGTTTTACGTACGTTCTTCGTTACATTTATTTTTTAAAAAAGAACATTAGATAAACTTTTACTCTTACAAGGCAAGCAATTAAACGATATGTATATTCTTTCTGAGTTATCTTCGTTTGAGCAGGCCGTCATGAGTGGGCGGGGTGTCAGAGCTGCAACCCAGGTACTGGCCCCCGCCTTTTTCTCAACAAGCGGCGGACGTCGTCGGAAAATTTTTAGTGGGTATTACTGCTGGCAGTCGCGTCTGCCGATGGTGAGTCCCACACCCCCTTTGGCCGGAAGGCAGTACGTTATGCATTTTTTTGTTCTGCATTGACTGCTTACCATTAGGCAGGGTGCAGTCATTATGGCGCGTCACATTAAAAAAATAATTGTAAGAATCATTCTTCTATTATCATAACATGAGATATTTGTTTCAAACTTTTCTTCTGCGCATAAATTTCATAGCGACGATATCTTATTTGTCACTCATATTTTAAGAACACAAAAAATATAATACTTTACTTTGACAGAAAAATAAACATTATAACTGAAAACTCGATAACTTTGTTTAAAAGTCAACAATACTGAACCGACAAACCCCGTCCGTCTAAGAGTCGTCAGAATAAGTTCCCATTTTCATTTTCCAATGAAATGTATTGTCTTGTACATTTTTATTGTATACGTTTTCTAAGCTATCGGAGCATTGTCGTGAGGTAAGAGGGAAGGCATTGTAAACTTAAATCAACGAGAGGACGGGCGGCTTGGTTAGAAACAAAAGCCTCTTTCTAAATAAAGCCCGCCTCTTTTAAAATGTCGCCGAGCCTCTTTTGTTACTCTTGCATGAAATCTAATATTTTGATTGGAAACGATTGACAATAGCCTTATTTACATTTTAATTGTCCACGATGACTTGTTCCAAAGAGCGGTTTATGAGTTCAAGAAATGCTAGCAACTTAAGAGCTTGCGGTATCTGAATGGTTTGTCATCGTAGCTCACAATTTATTTGCATAATTTCATCAAAATATACGAATAATACAGCTGTGACATGCAGATGAACATTTTTTTTAATTGTAAACGTTTTCTAAGCTCTTATTCTAAGAACATTTTATGAGCATTGTCATGAGTTATAGAATTGAAACAATGCGAAGAAGCCGATGGTTTGTTCAGAATCTCTTTTGATACAAGGCTCATTGCTTTGGAAACGTTGTTAAAGCTCTTTTGGACTCTTGCATGAAATTTAATAATTAAAAAGTATATTATAGACTTTTTAATTAATTAATTATGGTAAATAGAGTGTAAGCTATTGGGGAGGCTTATGTTCAGTACTAGATTTCAAAAGGCTGCTATGATGATGTCTGTTTGTATCTTAGAAGTACATAATTATTCTTTGAAATTATACCAACATCTTAGGAGTCCAAGCCAAACTCACCTGCAAATGGTGCACCTGCCGAGCAACTGGCACGTGAGACCAAAAATATGATTGACGAAATGTGGGCATATAATATTCTGCCTACCCTTTCAGGGGAAACAGGCGTACTTATTTATTTATTTCTGTAGTACACACACATAGAGACAAGAGAAAAAGTGACTGTATGTGTGTAGGTACGGTAAGTCATATAATATAATTATTTTAAGTAAGGAATGCTAGGCTCATAAAATTAACAACTCAAACAACTCAAAAAAATAACATTTTATACAACAAATAAATAGGAAGTGATTTTAGATTGCATTATTTCTTTTAAATAGATAACTTTTATTGTTCTTATTACTATATTTATATTCCAATTTGCATGTCCTTTGGCACTGAGAGCATAATGATTTAGCTATCTTATAGAAAACTATTTGTATATATTTACCTACTATGTTTTATAGCAAATAAATAATTTGATTGATTGATTTTTAATTAAAAGCATTTAATTAAAACACTTTCATTGGTGCCATTGTAAGTATCAATAAATGTATATTTTATAAAACAAAATTGAATAGAATCGTCTTTCAACTCAACTCTTAACAATATTAGTTTATTAAGTTTTCAAAAAGAAAACTGGGTGTTCGTTAGAAATTTCATGTTATCTGAAATAAATTCCAAGAAATACTTCATAAAGTATGCTTTAATTAACAAAATTTAATGTAACCTTTAACATGTTAGTATCAAAAGTTCATCTAACATCAAATAAATTTACGAGGCCGAAATTTATAGAAAGAGGCACTCTGTATTGTCCGACCCTAATTATTTTAGGACCAAACGCCATGATAATGTAAACTTTATTACGTTCACCGGTGGATCGTAATTAAGATAATAACTTCTTGAATTTAGGGTAGGCACCTGCCACATGTAAGCCCGCTTGACATCGTTACAAATTGAACTTTATTACTTAGGTTATAAGTTTGTTAAGTAACGTTAAATTAGGGGTAGTAGCACCTTCTTAATTAATACGGCAGCTAATTATGACACTAGGTTGATATGCTAATGCCACATCGCCGGTTGGGAAATGGTTAGCCATTTTTGAAGTGTCAAGGGTGTTCATGAAGCTTTTGAGTCTACCTCGAAGAATATGCTTTTTTTATAAAATAAAACTATATGACAGTTTTTTTAAATTACAGAGGCCGATTTCACCGCTTTGACAGATAATCTTTTTTTAAAGTTTGACAAGTACTGCAGTTAGTGAAAATACTAGGTATATAAAACTTTTCACCAAAAGTACACAATACTTAATAGATTAGAAAAAAATAGATGAAGATTCTCATCATAACAGATCTCATTACAAGCCAGTTATTATCTCATTATGAATATCCTTTTTCTGGTTTTATTGGTACTGTAGCCAAAAAAAATACTACACAAAAAAATTCGCAATTGCTCTACTTGAACTCAACTACTTGCAACTGCTTGCTAATCTCATAAGATTTATAGTAAATATGGTACCTGTAATTTTGTGATTGTGACATTTATGAACAAGAGAACGTAGAAGGACTGAAGAAGCAAAATATAATATGAGCTGTAAAACGCTTTAGCAATAAATCGTGTTAAAAATAAAAATATAGGTACTATTATCAGTTGTATTGAATAACTAATAACTCACTGATTTTAGCCAAACTCTTTAAAACTGAAAACACAAAATTCACTAATATTCACGCTAAGATAAAACTCGAACTCCTTCAACAATATTGCAAGTACATTATACCATAATCAACCTAACCACAAACAATGTTACCCTCAATTTCAATTCCACTAAATCAATGCTGTCCTTTACAGCAATAACGGTAGTGGAAAAGGCGAATAGTATTGCTTGCGATGCCATTTGCAGAGAATATTATTGGCTCGACAACAAAGTAATGTGCTAGCGAGATATTGCTCTAAAACATTACGACAATTGTATTTAGTTGTTTGGAACGAAAACAATGTGGAATAAATTGTTACAACGTCATAAGTGCCTTTTCTTTTTTAAGTTTATGTTTTTGATTACGAATGGAAGCTGTGTTTTTATGATGGTGTATAGATGCAAAACATAATAATAATCCTTTATTGCACAAAATAATTTTAAGTATAACATGAGGTATATAAAATTACATGAACAAAGGTGGGCTTATCTCTAGAAAAGGTCTCTACCAGCCAACCCTATCAGTTGTAAACTAAATAGTCTATTTCCATGGTAATTAAAGACTTTACAGACTTTACAAACCAACTGGCTCTAAAATGTTCAAAAACACTAACAACAAAAAAAAAACAGAATAAAAACTTTGAAGTCAAAGCAATCACTTTTTTTACTATTTTTTTATTCGGGTCATCTTCGAACTATCTAAGATTTATGAAATATCCCTACGTAATAGGTTGGGGAAAAAGTCTTTTCGTATTTTTGTATGAAAAGTCAAGACATTTTTTTCAAAGTTTATTTACATTTATTTACAATATATATGTACCGTTTTGTTGAATAACTTTCTGCCATTTTGTGGGCAGAGACATTATCCCGTTACTGTAGAAACTTTGGGACTTCTGATCAAAAAAACGGGACAAATAGTTTTGGCAGTCCTCTCTTGAGGTCAACCTTACAGAACCTAAAGAATTCTGCAGAGACCGAAACAGGTGAAAATCTGAAGGCGCAAGGTCAGGGCTATATGGTGGATGCACTAGGACCTCCCAGTCGAACTCTCTTAATTTTTGCTGAGTGGCTAAAGATGTGTGTGGTCTAGCGTTATCGTGATGAAAGACCACACCCTTCCTGTTGATCAATTCCGGCCGTTTTCTCTCGACTGCTTCCTTTAATCTCATCAGTTGCTGGCAGTAAAGATCAGAATCGATGGTTTTGCCGGGCGGTAAAAGCTCATAATAAACAATGCCCTTCCAATCCCACCATACACACAGCATCACCTTATTTCGTGTTAGGCCAGGTTTGGCCACAGTCTGTGAAGCCTGGCCAACTTTCGACCACGACCTTTTTCCCACGTTCTTGTCGTACGTGATCCACTTTTCATCGCCAGTTATCAATCTCTTCAAAAACGGCTCGGTTTCATTACGTCTCAATAATGAATCGCAAATGAGTACACGGTTCATTAAGTTTCTTTGAGTGAGCTCGTGTGGCACCCAAATATCGAGCTTTTTTGTATAACCAGCTTTCTTCAAATGGGTCAAAACTGTTTTGTGGTCAATTCCCAGTTCTTCAGCTACATCGTAACTACTAATATGCCGATCTTGCTCCACTCTTTCAAAAATGGCGTCCATTTTATTCGTAACAGGGCGACCAGAGCGAGGTGCATCTTTAACATCAAAATTTCCGGACTGAAAACGTTTGAACCAAATTTGTGCTACTCTTACTGACACTGCATCAGGTCCATAAACATCACAAATTTTTTTCATTGCTTGAGTTGCATTTTTGCCTTTTTTATAATAAAATTTTAAAATGTATCGAATTTCTTCATTAGATTCACTCATTTTTACGGAGAGAAAAACAAATGAAAAATAGCTGGAAACAACTTTTTTTTATTTTTTTCTTTTCTTTATAATGGAACCTTTTTAATGTTACCAAAACCAGCCAGACACAAATAGTACAGTCAAAAAAAAATTATAATAAGTTTATACCTACGTTATGCGAAAAGACTTTTTCCCCGACCTAATATTAAAAATCTTCTTCTCTTTTTGAAATCGGTAAGGCGTAGTCTCATTCTATTTCTCCTAACCAAGGTCGTATGGCGTCATTACATTTTTTTTTTCTAGCGACTTAATGAGTCCTCAAACCAGGCATGACGAAAAAAAAATGTATTATATGTATATCAGATGAGTATTTATAGGATTTTGTAACTTTTGTTTCCAGCAATAAAAACGTCTCAAACTTCTACAACTCCATTTTACACTACATCCTCTCGTAGTCAAAGGATCAAGGGAGTAATTAAAGGATTTGTGAAAGTGAAGGGAAAGTGATATTTTGTGAAATTAATATTTATATGTAAATAAGCGTACAATATAAACATCAAAAATATTTTGTTACAAAAAGTCATTCCTCTTTATTTTTGATTACAAATAAAACATGTCTTAACTCGTTGTTTTCTTTGTTAATATCAATTAGATATAGAAATCTCTTAGTGAATTTTCATTTGTCAGAAGTGATCATAATTATCATATTATTAAATTAGCACGAATATACATTACAAACGTTACATAAGATAGAGGTTAATGTTACCTACTTAAAGTTAGTTCATAAAAAATATATTGCCAAGCAAAGTTCAGAGCCCGTAAAAAAGCGATCAGAGTTCCCAATAATGGCCAGTAAAGTTTGTTGCAGTAACCTGGAATAGCCGAAACTAAAACACAGCAGCTAGAAAAAGTTATCGACAAAGCTAACTATTTTTGTGAACGATTCCGTAACTTTTTTTTATTATGTCAACAACTTTTCCATCCGGAAATCCATATATACATTCTGCCTTGTGGGAAATAGCTGGGTTCAGTTAAAAAAATACTGTTATTGGCGTTCTACACTATTAAAACGTCAACTCCATCGCTGTGTTAGGCACACAAGCCTTTGAGCCAGCTTTCTTCTTTGAAACGCAGTTCACTGGCGGTGTAAATAAAAAAAATACTTCACAGACAAGCGATATCAAATTTCAAAGTTTTTTGTTTTGTATTTCTTTTAATACTCCAGCTGTTTTTGTTGTTGTCTTAAAAAAAGAGGATTTTCACTCTTTACGAAATCATAGACTAATAGTTTTGAAAAAAGGTCGTTGTATTCTAATTTACGTCTTTTTTCTTTACAGATTTCAACAAACTTAGTTTACTAAGTCGTAATAATTTTGTTATCGTATATTTTTGTTAAAATGCTACATGGAGAACCATTAAAATGTTTAATGTGAAAGTTTAATGTATCCTAGCTTGTTTCTGCTCTAAACGGATTATACACACATGGTTGCTGAAAGGAATTCTCCGTTACACGTAAAAAATGTCAATTTTGCTTGTGAGATTTTTTGTGTTAACATTGCGACTTAAAGAACTGACAATTAGACATGGCAATATTATTAGAGTAAGACTACGACTACATTGGTGGCAGTGGGCCGGTCATATAGGCCGTCTGACCGATATCCAATGTGGTAGACGTGTTCTGCAGTGAAGACTACGTTTCGGTAAGCGCAGTGTAGGACGCCCTACGGCCAGGTGGAGTATTCGTTGCAGCGGTTGGAGAAGAACAGCTGAAGATCGAGCTTTGTGGCGTGCCATTAGAGAAATGTAAGCTGATGATGATGATGATAATTAAGACTACGTAACAGTAAAGACGTATGAGCATAGTGTACGTTTCTTGAAACTAGAGATGAAAGTATACAACTTCACCCATTCTTATTTTTGGGGAGACTTAAAAGACCTACATGAAGGTTGATAATACCCGCTCTTAACTGGCCATTTCCGAATTCACATTGAACAAAATTAACTGTTTGTCTGTGACTAGGTCCTTATATACACGAATGTTTTATCCGATACTTAGTATTTATGGTAATAGTATAGTATATTTCAAAGGTGTATAAGGAATCTTACCAAGATCTGAGAAGCCCAAGCCAACCTCGCCTGCAAGTGGTGCACCTGCCGATCAACGGACGAGGCTCTGGCGAACATAAAAGTTGTCGGTAAGCGGCAATATGGTCGCCACCTATCACGTGGGACCAACATTGAAATTGATAAAATGCGGGCGTATAATATGCTTCTGCCTACCCCTTCGGGAAAACAGGTGTGATATTATTCTGTGTAATAAGTGTTTTAATTTAGTTCTTCTTTTATTTCAATTGTTTTGTTTACACATGTCGTCCACCGTTTAATGCTTTTTCGTTATTTCGGATTGCTGAAAGAGATTCTTTTTGGAATAAGCTCTCTTTTTATCTATATATGTTTTGTGTGTACATAAATTGTTAAATAAATAAATAGATTTACGTAAGTTTTTTTTCTAGTTTGTAGCACCGCCCTTAACCCACTCTGTTAGCCCTAAAGTTTTTAGCCCTTTGACAATACGACCGCTTTTGTTTTACATTTATGTGTACAATGAAGATTAAAAACAAAGTAAATGCTTAGTTTGGTTACTTCTAGCAATCGCCCGAGTCGTGTGGGTGGTATTTTTTTTTTTGTTGGAATTAGGTATTTCTTTTGAGTCACAAGGTTTCCTATATCATGTTATTTGTTAAATTACATTTTGTCAATAAAACAAGCATAATTGAGAAACAAGCATACCGACATACAATTTTTTTTTATAACTACAAGATGGCTGCTTACTACCCCAGTCTATCGATACTTGCAACACCATGGTCATCACTGGCGCTTTGCCGACCCATTAAAACCTATTTCGTAAAGTGTGTGTGCTTCCACTTCCACAATGAACAATAGTAGGACAATTTAAAACTATAAAGGCAAACAGCGAGTGTATTTGATGAGAATTAGAAGAGTCGAGAAAAAAACTTCGTCAACCAAAAGTCATTACATTCGATTGAAAGAGGCGACTTGCCACAATAGCGTTTAGCTGAGAGTTTCCATCTCGTCCTAGTTGGTTTCTATTCCTAGCTCTAAACAACAAGTAAGCTAAAAATGAAACTGAACTCTATTAGGTTCTCTATTGCTGAGAACAAAAGCGTTAACTTCTGTGAGAATCGTGGTTAAGCTTTGACTATGGACGTAGTTAAAATGAGAATATAATATGCGACGTCACATAATTTTTAAGCTTACCTAGTACCTATATAAACTTTATATCGAATTACTATGAACCAAACTATATGTTATTTAAAAATAAACTTCAACTCAGAAAATTTTTATAATGTAACAAATCATAATAGGGTGTATAATATGTTCGCCAGAGCCTCGTCTGTTGATCGGCAGGTGCCTCCAGGTGCACCCCTTGCAGGTGAGGTTGGCTTGGGCTCCTCAGGTCTTGGTAGGATCCCCCCCGACTGGTCTCCACCTTGTCGTGGTGGGGGGGCTGAGTACCTCCCGGTAGGGCGCAGGAGGCGCTAGGGAAAAGGTAACACCCAGAGACCGACGACTCTGGGTGCCCTTAGTACTGACTACCGGGGGGGAAACTAAGAGGGACCTATGGAGGGCGCTGCGGGTAGGCCAGGAGGGCCCGCTCACCCCCCCGACTGGTCTCCACCTTGTCGTGGTGGGGGGGCTGAGTACCTCCCGGTAGGGCGCAGGAGGCGCTAGGGAAAAGGTAACACCCAGAGACCGACGACTCTGGGTGCCCTTAGTACTGACTACCGGGGGGGAAACTAAGAGGGACCTATGGAGGGCGCTGCGGGTAGGCCAGGAGAGCCCACTCAGCAGCGCCAGGAGGGTCTAGGCAGCGGGGGCAGGGGGCCCCTGCTGTCTAACCATGGACCCTCCGGGAAGTCGGCCACACACGCTATGGTCGCAGGGGGAGGTAGGAGGGGCGCGTCCACTGCGCCTCTCTGAGGAGGTCCTCCCGGTTTTGGTCCGGGGGACGTTGGCCGCAGGCGGGGTGTCAGAAGCTGCAACCCAGGTACTGGCCCCCGCCTCTTTCTCAACAAGCGGCGGGCGTCGTCGGAAGATTTTTAGTGGGTATTGCTGCCGGCGGTCGTGTCTGCCGGTGGTGAGTCCCACACCCCCTTTCGGTCCCCCTTTGGCCGGAAGGCAGTGCGTAAATGCATTTTGTTACCGACGTAAAACAAAAAAAAAAAAAAAAAGGAGGGCCCGCTCAGCAGCGCCAGGAGGGTCTAGGCAGCGGGGGCAGGGGGCCCCTGCTGTCTAACCATGGACCCTCCGGGAAGTCGGCCACACACGCTATGGTCGCAGGGGGAGGTAGGAGGGGCGCGTCCACTGCGCCTCTCTGAGGAGGTCCTCCCGGTTTTGGTCCGGGGGACGTTGGCCGCAGGCGGGGTGTCAGAAGCTGCAACCCAGGTACTGGCCCCCGCCTCTTTCTCAACAAGCGGCGGGCGTCGTCGGAAGATTTTTAGTGGATATTGCTGCCGGCGGTCGTGTCTGCCGGTGGTGAGTCCCACACCCCCTTTCGGTCCCCCTTTGGCCGGAAGGCAGTGCGTAAATGCATTTTGTTACCGACGTAAAACAAAAAAAAAAAAAAGGTCTTGGTAGGATCCCTATACACCCAATACATAACTAGATAGACAGTCAGTCAATATTGCAGTCGTTTCACTATTTCTATACATTTCGTTAAGTAAGACCTATTTTAGTACACCGCAATCTCATACCGCCTTCAGCCAAATTATTACTACACTACAGGACATCAAATTTCTTAATTTTGTTTAAAATTTATAAAGCAAAATTCATTTGTAAAGCTCGGCGCCACAAAAAATATACATGCCACAGTATACATGCCTAATGAAATGAACTGTAATTCTGAAGCGTATCTCCATTCCGAGTTATTAAAGCGTTGTGAAAAGTGGAATGAATAAAAAGTCGGCCACTCCTAGAGTGATGTGGGCCCACCATGCAGCGCGGGAAGTTGACAAATGAGAACGGCTTCGCTGTGTTTTTTTTTATTTCTTTTTGCTTTCCCTCAGAGTTTCTCTTTTTAATGAGGGCGCGATGAATGCCTTATCTACTAGCTGTGATTCATAATCCGCGATAATGCGACCTCATCCCGTTTTCGCGGGTTAACGCTGAGGGCTGGTGATACTAATTCGTTTGACACACTTTGGTTGTACCTTTTTAGTGGCTTAGAAATTTATAGCTTCTTGTTTTTGGTATTTGAAATTTAGCCCCTTTTTTAGTTCTGTTCTCAAAAGTTTAAATCATTTCATGCGGATATATTTGAATTGGTATATAATTTTTTTTTGGTTTAATATGTAATTAACTCGAAAAAAAATATGAAAAATTTATCCGTGTTTCATTTATTACGTCTCTCGACTTTACAAATGTTCCACTATGCATAAGCATACCAGTATACGAGTCGCAGGAAAATTGTAGAATGCAAAACGACAAGGCGAAATAGGAAGTGTGGTGAACATTTTTTAAGTTCACTGAAAGCATGTGGCTCCTGAGACTAATCGTGGGTTGGTAAGGTTACCTTGCGTAATTACACAAACGCTCCCGGGGCCTCTTGTTAGTTGTCATAATAATTTGCATTGTATGCTATACAAATGGAAACGTTTCCGATACATTCACAATTTGCCTTGTCAGATACATACGTTCACGTCGTCGTTGCCTTCGATTTACATATATCTATATATCAAACTTGCAGTGACCCCTAGAAGTTTTTGTAAGCTATTTGTTTTCTAATACCTAGTACATATCTTTTAAAAGCATCCTCTTCAAATTTGCTCTCAATTTAAATATAAATCACGAAAGAGTTACGTGCTTAGAATGTTAGAGCTATAAAGATTCTATGACCTATTTAGTAGATGTATAATGCTATGTTTTAGTTTGTTTAAAAATGTAGGATGTTTTTGAAGATAATCCCTATTAACTATGATCCAAACAACACTAACAAAGTTTCACTAAAATTGCGAAATATATGAAATATTAAAAATCCATTCTTGTGGATTATCTAGGTCCAATTTGTTGGTGCAGGAATTTTGAGCGGCACAAAAACTTTTTGGTCAATATTTATGGACCACTTTTCTCGCAGAGCGCAGTGTCCATACTCCAGCGCCACCCCGTTCTCCTCTTTTTGTTTTTACTCAGCATTTAGCGATGCGCTATGCAATCAGAGTGAGCAAAAGCGCTATACTAAAATTTTCTGTTTATACTTTAATGAGATTTTATTGTGCTACAGATACAAATAGTTGTTAATGCTATTTATGTAACAGTGCCTTTAGTAGCATAGAGTTCAATGTTGAAAAAGAAATACGACTGAAACAGTATGTTTACCTGTGAGTTGACTTAATAGTAATCCTTAAAATGTTGAACGATACTATGAAAGACGACTTTTGATGAAACGGAAAGGCGAACGAAGGACTTTTTTGAAATCTTACTGAGAATATTTCAAGATAAATGTCCACATGTACCCGTATATTTTGCATGAAAAATCCTGAAAGTAAGTTTTTTTCTTATTAAAGTTAATACAAATACGGGTAGTCATCGTGTGTAGGAAAAGTATTTTCATACACGAGTATTTATCATAAAGATTCCTTCCCTTCCCTTCTACCCTTCTAGTATTATCTTTCGTGTTGCTTTGAAATAACTACAAAGGAAACTTGTAATACCAAATCAATTACGTTAGCAATGACAAAAAAAAATTACTAAATAGTTATTAAGAGAATCCTAACTGTTTTACTTACTCTCATATTTTTAATTGGAACAGATCACATTAGAAAGAACATATTTCTAAGAAGCCTCGTTCAGTTGGCTCGAATGTATTCCACGTTTGACGCTTACCCTAATAATAGTTACCCCTAACTACTATAGCTGCCGTTTAGTCAGGAGAGCCAAGCCAACTTCAGTTAATTGAATTGATGCCATTGTTTGTTATTGCTCAAATAATTTATTCTAACAATACAATGTTTCCTTCGCCACTGGTATTGTATTAGGTTAATTAACCTAGTTATTATATGAAATAGTCTGGAAATGGTAATATGAGAAGTTCGGTAACAGTCGATAAAAATAGATTGGTGATTACGTTATCGAGCAAGTTGTGCGATTCAGTAACTTATTAACCTTTATGGCATTTCATTAGTTTCAGTATGGATTGATTATAGTGCGCATTAGTATTTATACAACGACGTCCAAACACTACGATTTTTACTACATTACTTAAATTTGTTTAATAGTTTTAAATTTACTAGTTTTAATTAAATCATTAGTTTGCCCTTGCAGTTCATCACGTAAGTGGTTTGCAAAGCGTATTCTGCTACTAATATCATAATAAATAACTATCGAGTTCTCTGGCGTGCCATTGGAGAGGCCTATGTTCAGCAGTGGACAAGTGTAGGCTGATGATGATGATAATAAATAAATAAATACACAAATACATACATACAAACATACATAATGTCACGCCTCTTTCCTGTAGGGGTAGGCAGAAATCACATCCTTCCATTTGCTACGATCTTGGCACACACTTTTAGCTTCATTCACACTCACTAACCTCCTCATACATGCCCGTCGGTTAGGGTACTTTTGGCCTGCCTTTTCTTTAAATAAATAAATATAATAAATATTTGCTTACAATTACACCAATTATTTAGTTCCAAGATAAGAAGAACTTGTATTATGGATACTAAATAACGGTTAAATATACATACATACTTTTTTTTTGTAAATACATACTTAATATACATAGGAAAACGCCCAGACCAGAACAAAAGTGTATTTTTATATATCGGGGGGACGTGTAAAGTGCAGTGCTAACTAAAAGAACAACTTATAGCACCATATTGATATGACCATCATAATGGTGTAAAGTGTATAGATATATATAGCGTATAGGTGTATAGGGATCCCTAGATCCTACCATAATTTTTAAAGCCCAAACCAACCTCACCTGCAAGTGGTGCACCTGCCGATCAACGGACAAGGCTTTGGGAATATAAAAGATCCCTATAAACGGCAATAGGCTCGCCACCTATTACGTGGGACCAACAATACAATTGGCGAAGTGAGGGTGTATAATATGCCTTTGCCTACCCCTCCGTGGAAACAGGCGTGATTGTATGTATGCATGTATGTATGACTTTTGAATGTTATCTTGGCCTCTTGGGGTAGAGGTTGAAGAAGTGAAAGATGATTATCGAGGCATTTAACGTACAAACCCTAGCCCCATCACTAGGGCATTCTATTTATTGTCTTTTTGGTTTCTTATCGATACAAATTTCTTATAATAAGTTCGGCAACAACTTAAAAGCAATGTGTACAACAGGAAACTGTAAGTTCTGGAAGATTGATTATAAAAAGTTATTTTAGTAATAAAAAAGTACAATAAATTTTAAACTACTAAACAATTTTCCTCAGATTACTATTTACGCACTTTTAGCAATCGCAATGCTTAATTCAATATCGAATTCATTTTATAAACGTATCAAATAGAAGGGTCTTATAAAAAAGCACATTATTTTTCAACACCGTAAACAAGAAAAATCCCCGACTCACAAATAAGAAATTCTATATCTCATTTGGTTTACATGTTAAAACCCTGTGGCAAACTGATATAAGGGCGGGAGAAGCCCCTGATTTCTTCGGGCCGGGGATTAAGGATCCCTAAAAATGTAAATAGGGTACAGTATTGAGTCCTGATACCCTACCCATAAACAGTCATCAAGTTGAAGGTTTCCACAAGCACAGGACAAATTCCTCTGATCTTGTTTAGGGTAAATCTTTTCGATTTATATGTTAATTTAAGAATTTGAATGTTACGTCACTTCTTGTGCACACATTTGTTTTTTTAATAATCTATGTGGCTATACTAAGTAATACTAACTTTTATATGTGTTGGGGTTTTCACAAATCTTATTTAGGGCTGTGCTGTCGTACTATAAGTGTGTAGGTAATAAACAAATCAATTGACTATAAATTCAAAATTATTAGAATCGTCTGACTCCACTCACATGCCCCCACCTATTTGAATTGTTGGTGAAATACGACTTGAATCCTTTTAACATTGGTGTGGAGGCTCGAGCCCATTAGTGGGCACAAGACATTAAAAACTGTTTGTATCATATCAACATATATATGTATTGAAATTTTTCATATTTAGATCACAATGATAGGATTGGACTTTTGTCTAGGATTTTGTGCTGGGTAGTACCGGCCTAGAATAATGGCACGCCCTCTCAGTCTTCGGGGAGTAGTAAGAGTCGACGAAGAGAAATCCTTAAGGATGATGGGCAGCATCGTCTGGCTTTACTGCGATCACCAACCCGCCTGCCCAGCGTGGTGATTTTATGGCAAATACCCCCTGTAGAATGTAGTCTATTGAGGAGGCTAATGTTCAGCAGTGCTGATACGATAATGAAGAAAGGGATTGGTAATATGTTACCTAGGGAAGATATAAAAAAAACAATCTCTAGTAAATAACCCTTTTATCCTAATGTAAAGCAAAGCAGTGGTTGCTAATTAATAACAAATAAATAATTATTAAGCAATAGGCTCGCCACCTATTACGTGAGATGAAAACACAACTGGCGAAGTGTTGGCGTATATTATGCCTCTGCCTACCCCTTCGGGAAAACAGGCTTGTTTGTATGTATGTAAAAAAATAATACCTATCTTGGTATCATAAAGGCATGCCTTATGAGGCAAAGTAAGAAATGAACGAAAAGCGCCCTCAAAGAAGCACACGGAGTAATGGACGCTATTGAAAAAAAAGTAAAATTTGAATAAAAGTCGCATTCTATAAAGACCGCGCTATGACAAAGTGCAGCATAAAATGCAGCTATATTAAGCAAATTGATTCCGTTCAAAAGTCTCTTGGGGGAAAAATCTCGTCTGCGACAAATTACTTCGGCCGTCAAAGAACATGTCATGTGCGCATTATGTGACCGACCGATATAGTCCAGGAGATGGCTAACTCGAATATTTTTTAAATAACATGGCCCTGTTTCTTCCTCGTTTCTTTTTACTGTTTTCCAAGGTCCTTAAATTAAAAATATTCTTGAGCAACGTCTCAGTCAATAAGTATTGAAAAACATTTTTATATGGTCAAATGAATGTGATAAAATGTATTTACTTCAGAACGATTTTTTTCTTATCAAGATAATTTCTTTATGATATCGGTTTTTCCATTTTTTTTTCCATTTATTTGGGTAAACAAACAGTGACAATACATTATATATAGCAGCCTAACTAATACAATTGGTAGAATTGCCACCAACACCGTTTACCACATAATTAACAAAAGACGTGTTGGCGAAGTAGTGCCTCTGCATATCTTGCAAAGCACCAAGTTAACAAATTATATTTAGTTACTATACAAGCAATACATCCGAACAATTACATTTCACTGAACACAATGTTGACAACACATACACTATCATTGAAACACATGCAAACATACACATACCTATAGATACATATTAATTTTTATACATAAAATCACACATATACAATTAAATATAGATGATACAGGTTGCAGGATACAGTCAAACATAATATTATATGTTCTTACCTTTTCTGTAGTCTTTTGTCTGTGGCGTTTAGCGTTTAAAAACTAAGATGATAATTTTAACGCTTTTAAAGATACCTAATAGTATAAATTTTATTGAATTTTCTTCATAATGTAATTTTTTTAAGAAATGTTTTATCTTTTTAACGCCAGTTATAGATCCGATAGTGACAATTTTATTTAAATTTATTCATAATGTACATATTTTAAGAAATGTTTCATCTTTTTAACGTAATTTATATATCCAATAGTAACAATTATATGGAATTTTCATCCGTATGTAGATTTTTTGCATGACATAGTTTTGACGACTTTGTGTTTTGACTATAAAAGTCAATAGATGCAAACGAGCATGTCTGCTACAAGGAATTTCTTTACGCAGCACAAAATTTTATCGAAACTCGTAATTTCCTTTGAGCCCTCATCTATATTCAATGATCTGGAGATCGTAAAGCTAGGTAAGCGAATTCATTATAGCTGTGTGCTTTTATAAAGAAGCTATTTACTTTAGGAAACTGAGCCTCCGTATAGCGAATAATTAGGAAAGGTTTCCAGTTTATTTTTATACGTTTCATCTTACGTAACATTTAATGTTGGTTTTAGAAAAAGTTTCTATTTTGTGAAAAATAATCCTAAAATATTTCGTAGGAAATTATTGGTATCTATTTATTTATTTATTTATTTATTTATTTATTTATTAAGGCACACCAACAACATATATATATCACATTGTAAATACAAAATTAAATCTAATAACAATAATCTAATATACATGTCTCTTATAGGTGAGCACAACATTATAACCATCTTAATCTAAATTTGAGGAAAAAAAAATAAAGTTTTATTTTTCGTTAAACAAATGAAGTCAATGGGTGAACATAAACTGCCGTATCCTTCTTTTAAATTTAATGTAGGTGTCGCCAAAAATGTCCAAATCTGTGACTCTTTTCTGAAGCGTATTGTAGTCATTTTGTATCCTATTTATTGGGGATTGGAGACCAAGATTAGTTCTAAAGGCGGGTGTCATAAATATTTTTTTTACTTTATATCTAGGGTAACTATATGGTACAGCTAAGGCAAGACGCTGCAGAAGATCGCTGCTCTGAGCTTGACCATGAACGAGCTTATGTAAGAAACACATATTTAACAACAGTCTCCGGTTGCTGAGACTTAACATATTAATTTTTTTAAGGCGTTCAATATATGGGTTTCTGTGGGAGAATCCACTATAGCAAAAGGCAAGATGTCTGGTGAAAGCTCGTTGGATACTCTCAATACGTTGTGAGTGTACAGTGTAATATGGATTCCAAGATGTGCAGGCATATTCAAGATTGCTTCGTACTAAGGCATTGTAAAGGATAACCTTAGTGTGATGCTTAAACCCTTTGGTATTTCTTTTAATGAAACCTAGCATCTTGGCCGCTTTGGTAACTGCACGATCAATATGCGATGTAAATTTAAGTTCACTGTCGATACTAATACCAAGGTCTCGAATCTCACTTACTTCACCCAATGCAACGCCTCCAATCTTGTATGCCGAATCAATCTTTCTTCTTTTCCTCGCGTATTTTATATGATAACACTTAGACGGATTAAGGATCATGTTATTCCAATTACACCAATCTTCAATGCTATCAAGATCATTCTGCACTAGTTTCGCGTCGCTATCATTCTTTACTGTTCTATAAATTTTGAGGTCGTCAGCAAACAATGATACCTTGCAGTGCCTTATTTTAGACGTTATATCATTAAGAAAAATCGAAAAAAGTACAGGACCCAAATGAGAACCTTGTGGCACGCCAGACTGAGCAACGTATGTCTCAGAATTATGACCGCCAATGACGACGCTTTGCAGTCTATTCGTAAGATAGGATTGAAACCACTTAAGCAGAGGTCCCTCTACACCCAACGCATTTAGCTTCTTAAGTAGAATTTTATGGTCTACCCTATCAAAAGCGCTGCTAAAGTCTGTGTATAAAGCGTCGACCTGCATACCACTATCAATATCCCTAGAAAGATCAGATATAAATGGAATAAGGTTTGTTTGTGTGGAACGACGAGGTCTAAAGCCATGTTGTTGATCTGAAATTTTGTTTTCGGTTAAGTTTGAAATGGTTGGGTATAGAAGAGACTCAAAGATTTTAGGGAAGCACGAGAGTATTGAAATGGGGCGATAGTTCTTTATGTCGTCTTGTGAACCTTTTTTGAAGACCGGAACAACTCGAGCCCTTTTCCACTCATCAGGGAATATTCCTGTCTCAAGTGATCGATTGAATATTAGAGCTAATGGTAGGGTTATTGCGGCTCCGCAACGCCTAACAAATACAGGAGGAATTGAATCCGGACCAGCGCCCTTTAGTATGTCAATTTTTTTAATTTTATCCAGTACACTTTTTTCGCTAAATTTTAGAATGGCAATGCAGTCGCTGTCAAAGTTGTTCAAACACTTGGTATGGCAGTTCGAGGTCACTGTATTGATGGAATATACAGAACGAAAATGACTAACAAATAAATTAGCAATATCTGACCCAGTTTGCGCAATAGTGTCATTTAAATGCATCTTTGTAGGAAACTCCAAAAGACCGCCTCTTTTACCTTTAACATAACTCCAAAATGATTTGGGATTTTTGGTAATATTTGATTCTATAGCATTTTTATAATCTGCAAGACATGTATCATGAAGCTTTTGACACCGACTCCGGAGCAATTGAAACTCTAACCTATCTCGTGGGTTTCCATATTTCAAGTATTTTTTGCGTACTTTGTTCTTTTCCGCTAAGATCCTAATAAGAGAGTGGCTAAACCAGCATGGATGTCGTAATTTGAAAAGTTTTTTTTTGGGCACAAATTCATCTATAACATCGTTTAGAATATTGTAAAAATTTGTCACCATTATGTTTATATTCCCAGAGGACGGCAGTTCAATCAGCCAATTGACAGATTTGAGCTTAGCTACTATAGCTATATAATCAGCTTTGAAATAATTGTATCTAACAGTAATTTTTAGACTGAGATAATCAATATTATTACTATGATATAAGGTCAGCAATAAACTAGGATGGTAATGGTTACATTGGATCAAATTATTCAATGGTTTAGATACCGTTGCATTAAGAGATTTACACAAAATAAGGTCGAGAAAACGATTGTCACTGTTGGAAATACAGTTTAACTGATACAATGCATTAGTTGTCATAAAATCAATAAGCTTATATCCTAACATGGTGTTATAATTGGACGGAAACATTTGAGGATGTTTGTCTCTGCTGTGCCACTGAATAAACCCAAGGTTGAAGTCACCTAGTATCACGAGGTCATCGCACTGATCTGTTTTGTTTTCTATAGTATTAAGTATCTTCGATAAACTATCTAGTTTTATAGGAGGTGGGAGATAAACTACACAGATAGAAATTTTCTTTAACAAATTATTAACTTTCACTTCCAAAGTTACCCAGAGATCTTCGGCGTCAGATTCCCAAGTACTTTCTCGCTTAGAAGGGATATCGCGTGAGATGGCTAAAAGAACCCCTCCTCCATCCTTTTTTGAATTTGTAGAGCTTGTGCGATCCCTGCGGTAGACTATATATCTGTCATCTATTATTTCGTTTGCCCTAATATTCCCATTAAGCCACGTCTCTGTAAGAGCGATGACCTTGTAATTCGAGGTTAACACATTTTTATGTAAAACATTTGTTTTTGTTCTCAAGCCTTGGACATTCTGATAATAAATATCAAGCATGTGAACAACTATTTCTACGGAACATTTATTTGTTTTTCGTTAATATAAACCATGTTAGGTCAAATGCTTAAGAGTATCGACACTTTTAATTAACACCGCCTGCTGAGTTTCACTTTTGCGAACGTATATACGTCCGTTCCTGACCCAGACAAATTTATAAGAGAGCTCTCTTGCTTTCACACGTGCAGCAGCGTGTAGGTGTTTATTTCCTGGTGTTAGATGTTCAGATACAAAAATGGCTGAGCGAGTTCCTCCTATGCCAAGATGGTGCGAGTTTAATTTGTTCTGGACATTAGATTTATTGAATTTGCTAACAGCAGCTAGCACAGCATCGCGAACGCGCGGGTTGCGCAACTTAACCACCACAGCACGCGGTCTGTCGTTGTCTTTGATCATTTTCGCGACTCTGGTTGCCTGTATCATATCTTCGGGTGTTATGGAGTTACCCACCGCCTTAGCAAGATTAATTATGGTATCTGTAAGGTTTTCTGACCGGTTCTCAGGAATGCCATTAACCTCTATGTTGCTATCGCGCATGTGAAATTCAACTGCATTTAACCGACTCGAAAGGTCATTTACTGTGGCTTTTAGAGATTCATTATCTTTTTTTAAATTTGCTATTGTGGCTGATTTCTCATTCAGACTTGTTTTCAACTCTTCAAACTTCTTGTTGAGAAAGTCCAGGGACTCGTGAAAAGTAGAACATTTTTCACTTATACTTTTGAGTTCAGTAATTGTGGCAATATTTGCTTTTGTAAATTCGTTCGAAATAATTTCACGAAGTCTTTCCTCTGTTAATGACGTCGGACTATTTAGATGGGCTTGGTTACCCCGTTTGGTCCGCATGGTTACGTTAACTCCCGCCTCTTCAGTTGCATCAGCATCATAGGGCACAGTAGTGCGCACTGGAGTTTTTAAGTTTCCTGTTTTAGGTTGATTACATTGGCAGGCTGGGCACTTCCAACTGTTTTTGTGACGCGGTTCCATTCGGAAATACCTTTCGTTTGACACATTTGCGCATTCAATATCATAAGTTAACTTACAAATAGAGCATTTCAAAATCTCTCCGTTCTCAACTACCTTGCGACATCCCGCGCATAATTTATTTGCTGTTGTTTCCATTATTACTATCTTATAATTTCAAGTAAAAACACTCCTTTCTTTTATACTGTCCTTCTATGGGAATCCTTACTTGGCCAAATGACAAATATCCAAAGCCGTGATAAATTAATCAATTTGTGGGTACGCACTAACTTAAATATGTAGGGTACTTTTAAAAATAATGCTTCACGACTTGTCAAGATTTAAGGTTTTCTAGTTAGTTTCATACCTTTCACGCGCTGATTATACCAGAAAATAGCTTCATTCGTGAACAAACACAGAAAACACCAAACTGGAAACACTTTTGATGGATATTTTACACTATATTAATTTAAAATGTGATTGAGAATAGCAGTAAGTTTAGTTCTGTATGACACTTGGTATCAAATGTAAGTAGGTAGACTGTAAGTTGTTCTTCAAAACACCATTCAACACCAAATGCAAGTAAGCCCTTCAATCATTAAGAATTAAATTGGGAAAGACGATGGTAGATATATCGTTTTTTAAATTTATGAAAAGGTAAAAAAAAAATAGTGAATTTAAAATTTTCTTCGGCACCGATTGCTAAAATTGGATTTCTTACAATTCATTAATTCAGTCAGGAACATGTGACGCAGACTTCATGGCGGGTAAGTGAACGGTCATGTCTGCATTTTTGTTGTATTTTCTAAAATTTGTGATATTTCGAACATTCATGTGTCATAACGATGGAATTTTAACCGTTAAGTGTTGGTGAACGTACTTGAATGTTGATAAATGAAACAAAACAATGCAACATCACTTTTCAAATTCTCTCAAGAAGTCCATGTGAGCAGTGCCACATCTTAGTCAGTATAGTACCACATCTTTATAGAAGAATCAAGTGGTTAAGGAGAAGGGTATCTCATTTACCATTTATGATCTTTATCACCACTGATTCTCATTTACTATATATTATATATTCGTAATATATGCTTTACCTTTTTCCCCGAAGGGTTAGGCAGAGGATGATGATAGTGATGTTGCCTTTTGGGTTGTGGAGGTCAGATGGCTACAGGTAATAGCAGAAGTTCAAATCTGGTTAGACCAGTGTGCAGACCTGGCAAGTCTGGGGCAACCGGGATAATGCTAGGATATGCATGCAATATACCTGTATTATATTTTACACTGGCTAAATGTGATAACTGCACGAAGCCATTATTTATAAAAATAAAAAAATTTAACATGTCACGCAGTCATTTCATGACAGTCATGTCAAGCAGGTGTCATGATTATCTGCACTTCTATTAAAATTTTCCTATAGCATAAAATATAACTTTCTCAAAAAATAAATCCTTTTACTATAATTTATTGGAATTTTTCATTACGCTGACATTTTTTTTATTACAGAAAGCAGTATTACCAATATGTGTAACCGTTAAGCACCAAATAAATTTGCACTAGCAATAAACCTCTGACGTAAGGATCTGTATATCAAGGGCCGTGACATTACCCAATTTTATGTTCGCAAAAAACTCCGCACCGCACCATACGAGAAATCGTTTTTGTGAAAACAACGGGGGCAATAAAAGGTCTTATTGTTATCCTTTGAATTTATATCCAGATATTATCGCTCACATAAATTGTTACCTCTCTCACGTATCTGAAAAATATCTAAGTGACCAGAAGTTAGCTGTTTATCATTCTAAAAACATGTCCTGTATTTGTTGATACTGTTTGCCTACTCCGCTCTTGTTTGTTTTTAGACGCCCCTTTATGTGTCTGATACCTATTTGGTATGTAGTGCAGGTTAAAATTCGATTTCGGATTTGTGTTATATAAATCTTTTTCTTATCGTCGGAATCATTTATCATGAAACATTTTATCATGCGACGCTGTACAGGAGGTAATTTTTTTTAAGCTTATGTAAGTAGAATCTATTTAACGAATTATTTATTATTACAAACTCTGGATGTAATGGTGATAAAATTGTTACTAATAAAAAGAAAGAAATTGCTACCTAATTGTAACGAATAAGAAGCTTAGTCATTAGTCTGAGCAGCGTCAGCTAGGCAGAACATTTGAAGTAGCTTTCAAAACTTACATTTTGTATGCTAAACGGGTTAGCAAAATTTTACTCTTTTGGTTTGATATTCATTCCTTTTAGATAACCCCTGAAGTTACGAAGTTACACTCTGAAGCTGTTTAAAACATTGTCAAAAAAATACAAAATGTTATTCGCTACGCAGTAAAATGTTTTCCACAGTAGCCACCAAAGCTTGAGTAAAGAGCAATTAATTCGCGATTCGGGACGCGCGTCATCTGTTTTCTAATTGAGACATTAAGCGTGGGATCGCCTTGTCGGGTCTCTTTTAATAACGTATATAATATAAGTGATGGCGGTTGGAGAGTACAATGTTACAGAACCGGCGCCGAACCGGCTAAATGATGGCCATCACCCGCAATCGTCGCCGGGGAAAACTCCCAGATAATTGACACAAATGTAGCGAAACGACGGCGCAAATACATTGTCCTGTTTTCGTGTACGGTCCCCGGCGTATTTCTTCGAATGAATTCAGTATGTACGTACATCCTGACAAATGACGTCGCCAACCTTATGAATTGTTAAAGTAGTGCTTGCCAACACTTTGAATTGAACTCTATGGTATTTTTAATGTTTGGTAACTGATACGAAAACTTTTGATAGTAGGTTTGATTGTACGCAGTGTACATGTATCGGAAATGAATAAAAAAATATATAGAAGGCGACATCAGGATCTTATCACGAGGGCCACATGTAAGCCCCCAGTGAGCTTCAACCCCTTAGTCGGATATTTTGTACAACCTCTTGCCTTTCACTCCATTTTTCCAAATAACCTTGTCATAATGTAACGTTACAGATAACAGTAGTTACCTATATTTTGTGTTTTTCTAGTAATTTACAACAGCAATTTTATTTTGAAAATGTCTATAAAATATATTTACAGAACATAAACATAAATGTTATGGAAATACATACATTCACACCTGTTTCGCCGAATTGCCGCTTACAGGGAACTGTTTGCCAGAGCCTCGTCCGTTGCTCTGCAGGTGCACCCTTCCAGGTAAGGTTGGCTTGGGCTCCTTAGATGTTAGTAGGATCCCTATTTATGTTATCTAATATAATGTGTATGTTTATTTTGTGATTGTACTCGCAGTCAAAACTATTAATAGGTTTTTCGTGACCATTTTTATACATAAAATTTTTTGACGTCGAAAGTGTCTGAACCAGAACATTAATCTAGTAATCTTGAAGTAATAATATGTGTATGTTATGGTAATAACCCGCTTTATTTCCAAATAACAGCAGGAAAGAGACATTTTTCTTATGATAAGTGATACGCCTGCCCATAATAATTACAGTGCCGTTTGAAGCTACCAGAAAAACCCCGATTGACATTGCCCTCATCGCCCCGAGACATTGGCTGCCAAGTCTCAAATTCCTTATAATTTCACCAGAAACATAAAACCCTTAGAGCTACAAAAAAATTAAGAAAGTTATGAATAGATAGTTATTGATTGTCAGTTTCTTTGAAATAGAACTGGTTTCGTTTAAAATGAAATTTATTCACATAAAATAGAGTAACATCTGGTTGTTTTGTTATATAATAGAACATCTATTTTGCCAAACGCAGGGCGTGTGAATGTCAATATAAAATAAGTGGAATTAAAAGTCATTGTAATAATCATAATAAAATAAAATTCATGTCATTATAACGAATAATATCAATTTTGGTGTTAAAATATTCTGCGAGTGAATAAAAATATTTAGTTTTTAGCCGTAACTGTGTGTTTACGTTGAACGAACCGAAAACAGATAACGAATATACTCACTTAAGGTACCTCTATATTAGAGATATTTAGACGTTGGTAGAACTCAGTACTTAGTCAACATTATAGTTATGCAGTGATATGAATATCAATAGTTCCGTAATCCTTGTATATTAAGACGACGAATATACTCGCATTCCCTCCTAAGGTCGTGGGTTCGATTCCCACACAGGGCAAACCTTTGAGTGCATAAACATAATTGTTTATTCTGGTTAAGGTGTTTTTCTATTATATTAAGGATGTATATCTATGTACCCGTTATTTAGTATCCATAACACAAGTTCTTAATTACACTTATCTTGGAACTAAACAATTGGTGTGATTGTCAGAAAATATTTATTTCATAACTTTATGTTATTTTTATTTTGTTTATTTTTCACCTGCCCTTTTGCAACGAGTTGGTCTTGCGATGCATAGAATTAGATTGCTAACTGATAGCTTTAATTATTAGAGTGATACAAATCTATAAATGATGCCTGCTTCTCGCTATATAGATAGATCGCGGAAATGGGGTTTATATTCCAACTTTTTCTTATATAAAATCAACTATAACCTTAATTTCAATTGACATCTTAATCAACTAAAACAATCCGGATAGACAATATTAGTACGAATTGAGTTACTAGTTCTATCGAAAAGTTTGCATATGCATCTACAAATTTGTAACGGCCTATATTTTTCGTTTTCGTAGTTGTGACGCTTGTTGCTGGACGCGTTGTAATTAGGGTGCCACCGGCTTTTGCAGTTTCCATTTCGGTGCAGTCGCATTCTATTCGGTTTTCAATTCAATTCTGTTATCGACAACGAATCGCCACACGCTACGGCACTAATACTTCCGACATAAATTGATATACTTACTATTTTATCTATATTCTTCCGGCAACATTGTGCAATCACATATTTACTTTGGTATTGGCTGGAACAAACAATGCTATGTCTACACAATGCCCGGTGCATTAACCAAAGAGAGATTATACGAAGGAATGTGTAAGCTGTCTTTGAAGTCAACTACACGAACACAAAGTATGTACAAGCGCTATAGTAGTTGCAAAAATCATTTATTCAAGTTTGGATCAATAGAGAGCTCTATTATGAAGGTCAAACTTATAATTTAACGCGCCCATTCACCGGCAAGAAAATCGTCAAAATTGATATTTTTCTCCCGCCAGTTACAAATTAGTAGTTATAAATTTAAGTACATTAAAAACATACATATTAGAAACACCGATTAGAAAAACCGATATTTGGTGGAGGTCAATATTGCAGCATAGAGTCAGCACTTCGCTCCGAAGCTTCGATTATCAAGGATGCGATTCCCACACTAGACAGATATTACTGAGCCTGATAGCACGATTATTGTTAAATTCGGTGTGTGTTCTATCTATAAGGGTATAAATAAATGTCTCAACCAGACGCTCTGCAACGCATAGATAAGGTAAAATTTTTTTAGAGATTTACAGAAAAATCCCTATTGATAATATAATAGGTTGGGGAAAAAGTCTTTTCGTATTTTTGTATGAAAAGTCAAGACATTTTTTTCAAAGTTTATTTACATTTATTTACAATATATATGTACCGTTTTGTTGAATAACTTTCTGCCATTTTGTGGGCAGAGACATTATCCCGTTACTGTAGAAACTTTGGGACTTCTGATCAAAAAAACGGGACAAATAGTTTTGGCAGTCCTCTCTTGAGGTCAACCTTACAGAACCTAAAGAATTCTGCAGAGACCGAAACAGGTGAAAATCTGAAGGCGCAAGGTCAGGGCTATATGGTGGATGCACTAGGACCTCCCAGTCGAACTCTCTTAATTTTTGCTGAGTGGCTAAAGATGTGTGTGGTCTAGCGTTATCGTGATGAAAGACCACACCCTTCCTGTTGATCAATTCCGGCCGTTTTCTCTCGACTGCTTCCTTTAATCTCATCAGTTGCTGGCAGTAAAGATCAGAATCGATGGTTTTGCCGGGCGGTAAAAGCTCATAATAAACAATGCCCTTCCAATCCCACCATACACACAGCATCACCTTATTTCGTGTTAGGCCAGGTTTGGCCACAGTCTGTGAAGCCTGGCCAACTTTCGACCACGACCTTTTTCGCACGTTCTTGTCGTACGTGATCCACTTTTCATCGCCAGTTATCAATCTCTTCAAAAACGGCTCGGTTTCATTACGTCTCAATAATGAATCGCAAATGAGTACACGGTTCATTAAGTTTCTTTGAGTGAGCTCGTGTGGCACCCAAATATCGAGCTTTTTTGTATAACCAGCTTTCTTCAAATGGGTCAAAACTGTTTTGTGGTCAATTCCCAGTTCTTCAGCTACATCGTAACTACTAATATGCCGATCTTGCTCCACTCTTTCAAAAATGGCGTCCATTTTATTCGTAACAGGGCGACCAGAGCGAGGTGCATCTTTAACATCAAAATTTCCGGACTGAAAACGTTTGAACCAAATTTGTGCTACTCTTACTGACACTGCATCAGGTCCATAAACATCACAAATTTTTTTCACTGCTTGAGTTGCATTTTTGCCTTTTTTATAATAAAATTTTAAAATGTATCGAATTTCTTCATTAGATTCACTTATTTTAACGGAGAGAAAAACAAATGAAAAATAGCGGGAGACAACTTTTTTTTATTTTTTTCTTTTCTTTATAATGGAACCTTTTTAATGTTACCAAAACCAGCCAGACACAAATAGTACAGTCAAAAAAAAATTATAATAAGTTTATACCTACGTTATGCGAAAAGACTTTTTCCCCGACCTAATATATACTTCATATAGGTATGAAGCCTTCGCAAGATGAACATTATTAAGAATAAAAATAGTAGAAATTAGTCCCCACTGGCGGCACCCGTTCACAAGTATGACGCATGCTCATTTAAATGTTTTTGCAGTGGTGGCGCCATGTGTCCGGTCGTCACGTACCCTAAAATATGGTTGAGCGATGGCTGGTTCAAAGTCAAAGTTAATATCAAGCTACTAGTATAAAGAGAATTTAACAATAATTTACATTAATATTAAAAGAACAAAAGGTGCTGCATATCACAAATCCTTTTACTGTAAATTAGTATACCAAAAGGTATCAGATATTATAAATAATTCGTTAAATCGTTTGCAAGCAGTATTATTTAAAATTAAAAAATAAATAAAGATATGTCACTTTTAAGTAATAGAAAAATCATTAACAGATATCACGAAATGTATTATCTTGAAGCTTGATTTAAGTCACAAGAGCATTTGAGCACTGGAGTTCTTTGTTTTGCTTCATCGCCCCGTCAATATTAGTTACTCTAAAAATAGAGAGTAGACCTTCTGTTTGGTTACATAGAACGAACATTGGTTTCACGTGTATCTTTTTGCTGGGGGAGACGGTCTCTGCTGTTTTTGCGGTACTCCGCCGGCACTGGTGCGAAAGTGATTTATCATAAGGCAACACACTGCGGTGGAGACGAAAAATACAAGTAATTCCTTTTGTATTTGCCGAGTGGGTCGCTCGTTCTGAGACATATTTGCCAAACGCTTGAATAATGGTCTTCAGTTTTTACATAACCTCTGAGTTGCAAAATGGGATTGTCCTGAGTTCAATTTAATAGTTTTGTACTACGTTATAACCTTTCAAGCCAGACACAATTGGAATTTTATTGTTTTCTGTTTTTCGAAAGGCACCTCACAGTTTACCATTTTTATTCGAAGAGAACTTTAGTAAGTTAGTACTTACATATATTTTTTCAAATTGAATCTTTAGTTATTGTATTCAGAATATTAAAGATTTACTAATATTCACTAGTTGACTTCTTTTAGCTTAAACTGAAAGGTAGGACAAATGCCAGAGCTTTCGGCCTAAAAAAAGTAACATAATATAGTTAATTGCTTTTTAATTAAATATGAGCTTAGAAGCACTGGATTCAATTTCAAAATTAATATATAGCTAATCAAAGCTTATGGAAAAAAAGCTGTTACACCGTTAAATACTGATTGTAAACATTTATAATGAACTATGTTATGCAGTGGTCTTTAACATAATAATCTAATACTCTCTTTTTCGACATCATGTTCAAATTTGAAATAAGCTTGATTCTAAGCTCCAACTAACAAATGTTTTGATTGATGCAAAAAAAAGTAACTCTTAATTCAGGTATGTACAAAAATCAGCATACGTCTAACGTTCCTACCAAAACCGTATGCTGATTTTTGCAAAACAAAAGCTGATTTATTTTTCAAGCTTTTGAATACTTTATCAAATATAGAAAAAATAACTATCTGTGAATACATATACATATACTCCATCTTGACAGTACAGCCGAGTTGGCACCAAACATTGTTTTTCGAAGTGGGGCACATAAAAGTCGCGACAGATAATGCTGAGAGGATATCATGATTTGTTAATGCGTCGAAGGGTAAACACATTTTAGAAGAGAGTTGAAGCAAGAAATGAAATATGAGGAATGTATAATTTGGGGAAAGTAAACTTATACATTAAATAGTTGTGTTATAACTTGTATAACTCGTCTGTCGACAAACTTATCCATAATCACCATAAAAGCAAAATGAAAAATTATATAAATAAATGCTGAAAAATTATAAGCAAATGATTAAACAGTTTTCCGACAAATTTCTAATAGGTACAAAGATAGTGAAGTCTACAAGGCCACCTCACGCAAGAACAGCACGTGTTTTAGTGGAAGTTTGATGAGAAAATATAGTTGAAGTTCAGTTTCAGTCCAGCAGAAGAAATTACAGAAGGGGGTCTTCAGAAGAAGCTAGAAACGGTATTTAAATAGTGAGCAACGCGCGACTTACGCCTCTGGTGTCCAAAGCGTTCATCGTTCATACGCGTCGATGACCACTTCTCATCAGGTGGACCGCAAACTAGAACGCCTCCTTGAGGTTTAAAAATAAAAATAAAACCAAATAAAATAACAAGAAGAAGGTAAACAGGGGTCCCATCGTTATCTCTGGAGCCGAAGCCAACTTCACCTGCAAGTGGTGCACCTGCCAATAAACGGAGGAGTCTCTGGCAAACATTAAAGTTCCCGGTAAGCGGCAATAGGCTCGCCATCTATTACGTGGGACCAACAATACAACTAATAAAGTGTGGTCGTATATTATGCCTCTGCCTACCCTTTCGGAGAAACAGGCGTGATTGTAAGTATGTATATGAGTGTGGCATGTACTCTCCTGATTATACAGATCTATCTGAAAGTAGCAACATTACATACATACAAACATTCACGCCTGTTTCCCCGAAGGGGTAGGCAGAGGTATATTATACGCCCACACTTCGTCAATTATATAGTTGGTCCCACGTAATAGGTGGCGAGCCTATTGCAGCTTAACTGTTATGTTCAACACTGTCTTGCTATTTTTTTCTATTTTGTGGTATGTTATTATATCAGTTATACGTTACCTTGTTAGCAGTTATCCTTAGGGATAAGTGATGTATCATAAAGAATACTTCACAGACTATAAACGCGATGGAATCTGAGAGCTTTCTCTGTGGCATTCCGTATTCAGTACATGTTCCGCTTAAATCCCTTTCTTCGTATTCCATTATTATCCAATTTGCGCTGAAAGCCAATATCCTTGCGGTGTTTTCAAAACGCTATCAAACGGCTTTCACATTCTAAAACAATATTTTGAACACAATAAAATTCTTTCTTTACAACCCGGTGGTCTATGAAAAAGAAATAACGTTGTGCGTTGAATTTATCGTAGAAGACGAGGCCCAGATGCCTAGCCTCATAAAATACAAGGAGTGGTTCTGGTAGCGTCGCCATACTTATATATAATCACAATTTACGAGAACCTTCCTCATGGTATTTCGGGTACAGTTCCCGTTGGAGTGAGAAGCAATTATATAAAGTCTTGAATGACGTATAGCTTTTACATCGACATTGCTGACGGCTTAGTTTTATGGCATGCGAAAGATCCTTATTGCCTGTAAAGGTGAATTAGTGTGGTACTTTTTCTTTATGGGAGTCATAATGAGAGCTAGGTGTGGGTACCGTTAATGTTAATTACCACAGATATATATATCAGCATTTCGATGTTCTGTGTTTTGTAGATTGTTTTTTATTTACAATGAATGCAAGAAAAGTATATAGCTCGTAGATTTTGTTTTTCGTTTTTCAGCTTTAGCTCTTATTAATTTTATTTACAAATCTATCCCATTTATACAGGCCATTAAAATCTTGCCTACACTCATTGATAATATTGTAGCGACTGCCAGCGAGTTCGTCTCATTTTAGATATTTGTATTTTTTCTGGACAAAGAGCAATCGGCAAGAGTTACTACTGTTACATACAATCTATCCGTTAGATATGAAGTTGTTATAGATAACTGCTAAAATTATGTTTCACTCTCTATTTTATGTTATGAAAAAACCTGATGTGATAAATTAAAAAAAAAAAAAAAGGTTATGAGAACCTAATTAAAAGCCGTAAAAAGTTTGTTTTAAAGATTATATAGTATTAATATACTATACAAATACAGACAGACAAATACAGATTATATAGTATTAATATACTAAACTTTATAAAACACTATACATTATAATATTAATATGCTGAATACAACAATATTATAACGCTAAATACTCCACAAAATTCCGAATGATATATAATTTCAGTCATGATCATATTTCTACAGAAAGTAGCCGTAAATGTCCAACAAAAACAGCAGAGTAAACTTTTACGTACGTTGTACCAGGTAGCTGGTTCATGACAAAAGTCAAAAGTTAGAGCAAGCCATAAAAACGCCATTAACTGCGCTGCCACCGGCAAGAACTTCGCGAGCATACCATCCCGGCTTTAAAAATATAAGTATGCATATAAAAAATATAACATTTAAAGCAGTAAAATATAACTAATCATACTTCAAAGACAGATGGACTTAAAGAAAGAAAGATGCTAAGGCATAAAACGTAACGTAACGTAACGTAAAACGTAAATGTAAAACTAAGGTGCATATGAATACACACAAATCTTTTATTGCAGACTAAGTGTAAATACAATGAGGTTAATATATGAATAGCACTTAATACTAAGTCGCCGTTTTCAGACACAGGAGTTTAATAGAGCGCTCCTAATAAATTATAACAGTAACAAAATAAATAAAAAAATAAAAACGAACTAAGGAGCATTTCAAAATAATTTAAATTATATTTTATAATTCACGAATATGTAACAATGAACGAATACAACAAACATGTTTTTTTAAATTCTGTGACATAAATTATTATCTGTCACAAAAAACACTTACTTTTAACACTATCACTAAACTCTTTCTTTACTTTTAAAGCACAAAAAAATATTATGGACTTTAAAACCTTCTTGGTTTACTTATGTATGCAGGTTCGGTATGAAAAGGTCTGTCAACTGTCAAGGAAAAAGTAAAAAAAACTCAGAACTTCTAAATATATCGCTACATCCTTTAGAACCAGTTAATTGCAAAAATTACTTATTTGCAAACATCGTTAAAATACTGACAGACCATATAGTTATTCACATCGGACATAAATGCATAAATTGTAACTTAAATGTGAAAAACTGCTCCACTTTTGTACTCTTAGACACTAACCCTTTAGAAGTTGATACTATACTCAAAAGTCTTCAATTACTTGCATAAACTATTATATAGTACTTAAAACGTCAAAATTAAATATAAATATAAAAAACAATCGAAATATTGTTACACTGATATCACGAAGCTAAGATTCACTTACATGCAACAAAACAATGAAAAAACAACAAATATTTAAATGTAAGTGAATCTAAGTACCAGTTCCGAGCCACCGCACTGTAAGAAGAACTGGCTCTATAATAAATTGCTCGAATATCCCTCGTCTGCAGCACAAAAATAGTTTGAATATCTGCGGCACAACCCCATAGAAGAATACCATACGACATAACACAATGGAAATAGCTATGATAAACTAGACTAGCTGTTACAACGTATGTTAATTGGCGAATTTTTTTTTTACAGCGAACGCTGCAGATCTGACTCTACTCGACAATTACTATCTATGCAACTTATTAATGTATTTGATTTGATTTTACTTAATGTATCTGTTTCAATCGTATTTATGTTTTTGTTATGCTATGGAAATTATTATTCTGAAATAAATGATTATTATTATTTTCCTGTTGGAAGCCAAGCTGTGACCGAGAAGCCCCACACTTAATGGAGACATCTCACAATTAAACCTATGTAAACATTTCGGAAAATAATCGTATTATTATGATTGCAGATTTTAATTCAAAACAGATATAACAATATATGTTATAACAATCTAACAATGATCATGTGAAATTATACCTATTATTCCAATAACATTGTATTATCAAAGAACAAAGGGACAAAACGAACAAAAATGCGAGCGTATCGGGAACATATAGTGGCTTAGATCTCTGTTTTGTTTTTGCTCTTTTTCTGTGCACGTACATTTTTTTCGATATGTAGATTTCGAATGATTTATTGCTAATAGAAGGCCGAAACGAATATACAGTAGAATAATATCGTACAAATTTACTAGGAAAGACAACAGAGATTCATAAATAGACTAATAATATTAGCATAGTAATGTTACATCTCTCTTTAATCTGTGAGTAAACGGACGTTGGTATCAATAGGATTTTAATTGCATCTACATACCTGATGAATTATAGGTAAAATCTATATTGTCTATAAGAAGGATAGATGCATGTTCTGACTGGTGAATTTCATCAAACATTTGTAATTTATTTATTTCATCAAACACTGCAACCATTTTATTACCAAGCATAGCTTTAACGACTCTTTCATACATACACGTACATTATTGTATTTTGAATAGGTACTTAAAAATACTTCTAATATGTGTGTGAATGTTTAGACAAAGTAAACTAAACTAAGAACACTTTAATACAAGTAAAATCTATAAATATATATATATAGTTAGGTTTCCTTTCCGGCTCAAATTAAATTCTACCTATACGTACTAATACGAAATAAAAGCTACCTAAAAGCATACCTATATGTATGTTTTTATGGGTTAGATAAGATTATTTAATTTTAAATGCGACTCTCAGTAAATTTTAATTTTTGTTTTGGCAATGTAATTGAATACATTTTAAAATAAATGAAAAAATTACTTTACATCGGTCAGATAAACCTTACATCATTAGGGCCATTTATATTGCAGCGGATCGGAGCTCAGGAAAAATACCCTCACATTTTTATTACGAAGAACCAGAAGAAATAAAAGCGATTTCTTTAAAGACTTAAGTTGTTACATTTGGTTGTTTGACGTTTAGGTTAATTAAGTACTTAATTACAAAACCTTGATTTGTTGAGACGCTTAGATATGACAATTAATATAGTACCTAAATATTCCGTTACCTATAGGACAACTGAAGTGACCGACATGGCATAGCGGTTTTGCAAGATGAAGTGGCCGATTGGGATGGAGGCGACGTAGTAGAGGGCGGTCTCCTACCCGATGGACTGATGATTTGGTTTAGGCGGCGGGTGGCCGGTGGATGCAGCGGCACAAGATCGATCAACGTGGAAAACAGTTGGAAAATGTTCAGTAGTGTATTTCAAATTGTTGAAATTATTGCGATGAATTAAATTTTATCAGTACAACGTTTTATTTTAAATGTCTTCCCAGACCTTAACTTTACTAGCGATTTGATTACTTCAAAGGAACTAAGAGCTTATCAAGTGTGGGTATATGGATTCCTGCTGTTAGCCATAGTAATATACGACAGTAGGAATGGTAATGTTAATCCCCCTAATATTATATTTAATGCTGTCGCCATAATGGGTTGCCATGCTCCGACAATATATAGTATGAAAGCCAGAAAACTTTCAGTTGGGGCTGTAACATTACAGGAGCCCTCAGTGTGGCAGTATTATTATTCGGACTTTATGTAGCAGTAGTCTGAGCACTTTCTGAAAATTCCTATAAAAGCCATCTGTCATTTGTTTAAAGTTTTTTTAGATCTGGATGGATAATGAATGAACCTCTATTTCTTTTGTACTTTTACTTCTTGATTATGGTACAATAAAAGAGACACTGTTGTTAAAAACATTTTCGTTTTTCTATTTTTGAATTTCCAAATTTGGTTTGTAAATAAAAGACGAATCTAAAGTTTAAAGTTGAAATCTTTTATTTTATTAACTATATTACATTGCACTTGAAAACCTCAAAATTAAATATAAGAACAAATAAAATCAAAACATGATTACACTGAAATCACGAAGCTTAGATTCACTTACATGCAACAAAACAATTTTAAAAAAAAATTAAGCGTAAGTGAACCTAAAATATTTAAGTAAGAAGGTGAGCACTTATGCTAGTTCCAAATGATCCTTTTCTTAAAGTATATTTTGTTATATTTTAGTCCAGTGAGTATGGCATAATTATCCAGTATAAATATAAATTGAAATAATTTATTACATCTTTGTAGGCAATAAACATATGGACATAAAGTGGTGGCGTTGAATATATACAAAAACTACTGTAGAGTACGAAATGTGCAATGTCATATCTATCATCTTTAATAATAATAATCTTTAATAACGCACACACACACGCACGCACACACACACAAACACACACACACACAGACATAAACACGCGAAGTATATTTTATTATAGCCATTGTATGAATAATACCAATTTTTTATAATTTGTTAAAGTAAAATAAGCTACCTCTATCTACTAATATTTACATATTAAGCATAAAAAATATTAACCCGATTTTGGTTTATAATTAGTCATATATTATACTTACATTTGTCTGATTACTGTGGGTTATGTAATAAATGAAAATAAAAAATAAAAATAAAACAATTTAAATAAAAAAGTTTGTATCTTTGTTTTCCAATCACACTAAAACAAATACAGAATAAAAGGATACTATTTACCTCGAGAAAATCTGTAATGCCTACGGGAAATCATGAAATAGATTTACAATACCGAATTCCATGTGGGCGGAAGTTATTGAATGGAAGCTATTGTCTAATAATACTACTGTTAAACTGTTTTGCGTATTGATAATTAAATATAAAAAAATGTAAATAATTTTTTCTAGAAATTGAAAGTAAATCAAAAAATAAAGGAAACGTAAAAGGCTTAAGAGAAAAATCTCATCGATACCTCGGTAAATATCATATTATTTAAACAACAACGTAAACAGTTACTCACTAGGAGCGTCAACAAAAAACAAAGTAAGGGTCTGCTCATAAAATTACTGAGCTTCGCGAAGAGACGCGTCGCGGCGCCCACGCTCAATACCCTCTCAAGAAGTATTACTAGCATTATGAGGGGTCACAAAGTGAGGACGGCGATATTGTCGGCCCTTACCAGGCACCGTAAGAAGGTGAGGAAACTTCTCATAAAACCTAAGGAGGCAGGTGCATTCCATTTGCCGGGTACCGAAATGTGCCAGTATTTCACGCGGCGCGCGCCCATTACTGTCGGTATACCGTGTACGCTGTAACAAAAAGGAGAGCGATTGTGAAATATTGTGGCGAATGCGTTTGTTGATATTTTTAACGTTGGAATGTCTATCATAATGACGTCTTCAAACTCTTTTACCATTATTTTACTGTGCCGTCAGCGACAGGTCAAGTGGAACTTTGTCGTTAGTACGCAAGACAGCATATCGTAATATTTTTCGCTCGCTGTTAGGATCACAGTTCTAACCTTACCTAACACTAAGCATTTGCTTAATGTATATTTGACTAAATAAAATTTGAGCAAGTCAAAATGTGCCAAATGAATATTCGACCACGTGAGTAAAATGCAAAATGTAAATTTGCCAAGCATTCTTTTGGGAAATATGCGATAAGTTTTTTGGCAATGGGACAATATTTTAATAACATTAACATTTCAATTCAACAATAACAATAAAACCGATTTTTAGATCAATTGTAATGAATATAAAGTTATTCGCCATTACAGTATTCAAAGTAAGTCCCATCAAAAGCGTATCGTGATATTACTTGCGAAGAAATACAGATTCACTATGAATACTTGTATAAATAAACCATTTCTTATATCCGAGAAAGTTTCATATGAAAACGAGAAAATAAAGGGGATGCGAGAGATATGGCGTTTTATCCACATCTATGATTTACACCTGAGGTGGATAGCTGAAGCTGGTGTTTGAGTTACTTACTGCTGGGTTTCTGTTATGAGTTCTACTTTTTACGTAACTGATATATATAGGTAACGAGACTTAAGTTTAACTAAAATATCGTAAATTATTTGGATTTGAACTGAATTGCTTCGTAATACAAATGCAGATTTAGCAATTATTGCATTGGCTAAAGATTTTGTTAAACGTATGCAAGTGCTTATCAAGGAGCAATAGTAGGTAATAAAATCAAAATTATATTAGGTCGGGGAAAAAGTCTTTTCGCATAACGTAGGTATAAACTTATTATAAAATTTTTTTTGACTGTACTATTTGTGTCTGGCTGGTTTTGGTAACATTAAAAAGGTTCCATTATAAAGAAAAGAAAAAAATAAAAAAAGTTGTTTCCCGCTATTTTTCATTTGTTTTTCTCTCCGTAAAAATGAGTGAATCTAATGAAGAAATTCGATACATTTTAAAATTTTATTATAAAAAAGGCAAAAATGCAACTCGAGCAGTGAAAAAAATTTGTGATGTTTATGGACCTGATGCAGTGTCAGTAAGAGTAGCACAAATTTGGTTCAAACGTTTTCAGTCCGGAAATTTTGATATTAAAGATGCACCTCGCTCTGGTCGCCCTGTTACGAATAAAATGGACGCCATTTTTGAAAGAGTGGAGCAAGATCGGCATATTAGTAGTTACGATGTAGCTGAAGAACTGGGAATTGACCACAAAACAGTTTTGACCCATTTGAAGAAAGCTGGTTATACAAAAAAGCTCGATATTTGGGTGCCACACGAGCTCACTCAAAGAAACTTAATGAACCGTGTACTCATTTGCGATTCATTATTGAGACGTAATGAAACCGAGCCGTTTTTGAAGAGATTGATAACTGGCGATGAAAAGTGGATCACGTACGACAAGAACGTGCGAAAAAGGTCGTGGTCGAAAGTTGGCCAGGCTTCACAGACTGTGGCCAAACCTGGCCTAACACGAAATAAGGTGATGCTGTGTGTATGGTGGGATTGGAAGGGCATTGTTTATTATGAGCTTTTACCGCCCGGCAAAACCATCGATTCTGATCTTTACTGCCAGCAACTGATGAGATTAAAGGAAGCAGTCGAGAGAAAACGGCCGGAATTGATCAACAGGAAGGGTGTGGTCTTTCATCACGATAACGCTAGACCACACACATCTTTAGCCACTCAGCAAAAATTAAGAGAGTTCGACTGGGAGGTCCTAGTGCATCCACCATATAGCCCTGATCTTGCGCCTTCAGATTTTCACCTGTTTCGGTCTCTGCAGAATTCTTTAGGTTCTGTAAGGTTGACCTCAAGAGAGGACTGCCAAAACTATTTGTCCCGTTTTTTTTGATCAGAAGTCCCAAA
This sequence comes from Musotima nitidalis, assembly GCA_949126915.1. Lineage (NCBI taxonomy): Eukaryota > Metazoa > Arthropoda > Insecta > Lepidoptera > Crambidae > Musotima > Musotima nitidalis. The sequence continues at coordinate 6,034,091 of OX421418.1, read as the reverse complement.
GTTTCTACAGTAACGGGATAATGTCTCTGCCCAGAAAATGGCAGAAAGTTATTCAACAAAACGGTACATATATATTGTAAATAAATGTAAATAAACTTTGAAAAAAATGTCTTGACTTTTCATACAAAAATACGAAAAGACTTTTTCCCCAACCTATTATATTCAAGTTTTGCTTAAAAGAGCTCTTAGATTATGAAAGTCATACTTATAAACAGTAATATTTTTTTTCTGACAATTACAACAATTATTTAGTTCTAGGAAGTATCATTAAGTATCTTGTGTTATGGGTACTAAATAACGGAAAATCATCATTTTCTTTTTGTTAATAAATACTTGATAGACATAGGAAAACAGATAGACCATAAAAAATATTCATGTTTATGCAAACAAAGATTTTTGCTGTGTGGGAATCGAACCTACGACCCCAGGAGCATAGTGTGGGTATACTCGCCACCACGGCATATCTAATCGCCGAATCTTATACTCAAGTTACCATCATCTCAGTTTATTAACGTTCTACTACTCTCTCAAGCCTTCACGCCGACTCAGTGCGTAACCTATGATACAATCGCTTTTTTAAGATACATTTTGCTCTGGCTACTGTACTAAACGTTTAAAAATAAATTTACTACCGCCTAGGCTATAAACTCATTTTGTTGTCGAAATGTCCAGGTTTTCTCGTAAGAGTATGCATAAGGTCCTTCAAAAGAGTGAGGTACCTCTGTGTTGCAAACATTCTTAGTTATGGTAACTATTTCCGATCGGGTAAGCCGTAAATTTCAGTGCCAACTAGTATTTGGTGTGAAATATTGTTTTTACAAATTTTATAATAATCATATCCTAGCATTATCTCAATTACCCTAGACTTTAGCTTAAAGCTTAGTTTGCTTACTGGTCTAACCGGATTTGGCTGAACTTTAGTTATTATATGGAGCGACTGCCGTCCGACCTCCACAACCCAGAGAGAAACATCATTCTATGGTTAAGTCACCTGTTAGGATATTAGAAGGTTCTAACGTCCTAATAACGTCTGCTATATATGTTCATAACAGCCGAGGCCTGTTGGTAACAGCTTAACGAGCCTTCTTGCTCAAGCTATAATTACGCACATAATTCGAAAAGTCATAGGTTTGAACCCGAGTCCCTCTAAATTTAAAAGCTATTGGCCATTGGTCTGTCGCCGCTATTTACAAATTTATAATATGTTGTTTTAATTTTCTCAGATATTCCCATGTTTAAAGATAAAACTATGTAGAATTATCAATTGAATAGATGAAAAAATCATTAACATACTTAACAAATTTCGGTTCTCGAAAGTTCTTCTGAACTGACCAACCGTAAGCTAAATAAAACTTTATCGCTGCATAATATGGCCCATCAACTCCTATTGTGTACTTAAGTCCGAGATATAGCTGAATATTTCGGTATCTGTTTACGATATAAACAATTTGGGCATTATAAAACAAACTGCTATTTCCATAATGCCTTCATACACCGAAAACCAATTTGCGGAGGCGGATCTTTCAAGAAGCAATTTTATTAGAATAGGTTCCCCTTTCAATAGCATAGGAAATTTCATTGCGGTTCTGTATGTAAATATCTATTTATCTGGAATCAGTCGGTATTGGGTTTATGGGATTTATTCATTAAACATTATGGATTACTATAGTATTATCTGCTTGAAGCGCCGCTAGATTACACACATCTTAGCCTTCTAGCGTACCAATACTGGACTAAGGTCACAAAAAGGTCCAATATTACGGATCCAGCCAACCAGTTTTGACTAGATAAGATGGTCTGAAATTTCAATCAGTTTTTAAGTCCTTAAAGTTCGGTGGTGTTAAACGGAGAGTTAATAAATAAATATTCTCTTATAATCACACCAATTATTTAGTTCCAAGATAAGTATCATTAAGAACTTATGATATGGATACTAAAGAACGGATAAACATTTCTTTTTTTTTGGGAATACATACTTAATATACTTAGGAAAACACCCAGACCAGAACAAATATACATATTCATGCACACAAAGATTTGTCCTGTGTGGGAATCGAACCCACGACCTCTGGAGTTGAGTGAAGGTGTCATACCGGTCGTCAGTGATAAAGGTGATGATATCTTTGCCTAGTAAACAACCGAAGTAAGGATACTTTTAAGCTGCGGGTAAATATCATACACTAGTGGCATGCTCTCGCTTCGCTTCAATAGTTATTTATTTAATTAACACCTTGGGTAAAATTATTTTAAGTTTTCGTAAAGATCCCTATTTTTTTCTAGCAGTAAATAAAACCTAAACACAATGAAGCTTAAATGATGAAGTACTTTTTTCTTTACTTTTTTACTATGTTATTCAGGAATAATGTACAGAACATTAAGCGTTTTTCCCCGAAGGGGTAGGCAGAGGTATATTTAAGACTATATTTCGCCAATTATATTGTTGGTCCCACGTAATAGGTGGCGAGCCTATGAGAACTTTTATGTCCGCCAGAGCCTCGTTCGTTGTTTAGTAGGTGCACTACTTGCAGGTGAGGTTTGCTTGGGCTCCTCAGATCCTAGTAGGATCCCTGTACACTACACACTGTAATTCATTACAAAAATTAAAAACTACTCATATTACTAATTAATATGATAAGTAATGTAAAATTACCCGATAAGCGGCAATAGGTTTGCCATCTATTACGTGGGACCAACAACAATATAACTCAAGTGATGGATTAAAAATATCTTTGTAACAATTCCCGCGCTACAATAATTTCCCGAAAAATCGAGAAACTATTCAACACTACACGTGTTTCGCCCTTCCATAGGGCATCTTCAGGTAAGATAGGAGCCTCAGAACAACGATGTCTTCACGACCAACGCTGAAACGTGTCGTGTTGAATAGTTTCTCGATTTTTCGGGAAATTATAGTAGCGCGGGAATTGTTACAAAGATATTTTTAATCCATCACTTGCTTACAATGGATTCCCGCAAAGTAACGCCTGAATCAATAAATTATTTAACAATATAACTGGCGAAATGTGGGCGTATAATAAGCGTCTGCCTACCCCTTCGGGGGAAAAGGCGAAATCTAATATTATTAGTATGTCGATTTAATATAGGAAGGTATTGTACCTATAACTAAAGAACATGACTAAAACACTGCTACTTCCCATACCTATCAGTAGCAGCACCGAAGAGAAAATTGCATCACCGAAGACAGTTTATATGCAAAATTCAAGCAATTCATCAGCTCCTCGTACAGTGAGATAACTGCTGTATAAATAATTCGTGAAATGAAGGTGGCTCCGCCGTCATAGAATAAAGATGAGCGATCATAGTCGGCGACGGTATCGATCCTTTTGCTCGTTAAATGAGGGATTTACGATAGACATATTCGCTAGTTTCACGCTCGGGATGCTGTGTTATTAATGATATTTCAAGGTGTATTAGCTGCCCGTGCTTATGAGGTTTACTCGTAGGTTTAGTAGCAAACGATCAGGGCATCTGCGAAGAGAATGTATGAAAAAATAGTAAAGACAAACAATAATATACGGTTGTAGTCTATCGGAAAAGCGATTTATCAAAGAATCATTAGACACTGATTATTAGCTCCTCCTGTGTGCAAGAATTAACAATCTGTATTCATATCTGTTTATCATTTACACACTTTACATACATGTCTAGTAATCACTGTTTTTTGTTATGTGACACGTCATAATTAGTGCATACTGCCTGCCATCTGTAGACTTAACGACTTAAATCCCTAAACTGTGTTTCAGTGAGTCAGTTGAACCATTGTTACTTGCCGACGTACTAAGCAAGTGACTCGTAACACCACTTCTTCAAGCTGACTACGAAGAATTATTATATCAAAGAATCTATGGCATATAAACATGCTTGGGATTAAACTGCCGTTTCTTGCAGGCTATTCTAATATTAATGACATAAAACATTATAGTATAGCGTTTGCTTTGTATAGCGTCACAGACAAATGAAGATTGTAATTTGAGTACCTAACCTAGTATATATAATTTAAAAGAGCAAGCCTGCAGTTTCTTGAGGTGGCTCGGAACTGACACTTAGTTTCCCTTTCACTTAAATATTTTTGTTTTTAAATTGTTTCGTTGCATGTAAGTGAATCTAAGTTTCGTGATTTCAGTGTAATCATATTTCAATGGTTTTTTATATTCATGTTAAATTTTGTCATTTTTAAGTACTGTGTAATAGTTTATGAAATAAATGATTTTTGATTAATTAAAGACTTTTGAGTATAGTATCAACTTCTAAAGGGTTAGTGTCTAAGAGTACAAAAGTAGAGCAGTATTTCACATTTAAGTTACAATGCATTTATGTCCAATTTGAATAACTATATGGTCTGTCAGTATTTTAACGATGTTTGCACATAAGTTATTTGTTCAATTAACTGATTCTAAGGGATGTAGCGATATATTTAGAAGTTCTGAGTTTTAAAATAAATATGTGTAAAATTTAAACAAGACTATCAACGAATGTATTTTTAACAGAATTTATACAGAAGATAAAAATCTGAATATAATTATATTTTAGCAAATGAGCGTACGTAGCAAAAAGAAAACAAGACAGTCACCAAGACAGACAGTAATCATTTTAATCCTATAAAACTGTATTATAAAAGACTATGCATATCCGTCTGATGCACTGCTGAATTTAAAATTCATTGGACCAAATTAATATATATTAAATTTTATTTTAAAAATCGTGAGTCAACTATTGATGTGTTTCCAAAAACGAACTATTTGATAATGTCTATATTAAATGACTTAGTATAAAGTTAAAAGGCATGTGGTGTTCACCTTAATTGTTTGTTTCACTTAGATAATTTTTTATAATATTTGTGTAATTATTTTTAAGTAATAGTGTAAACAGATACTGGTGATCCTAAATAAAAAAAAAATAAAAAAAATAAATAAATAAATAAAAAGGAGCTATAATAATTGTAACTTACGTTCGTCATCAATCGTTTTTAAGTAATTCAATTTTGGAACGAAGTGTCTTGTAACATAGATTAGTTACCCCACAATTGGTACAGTGGGGCATCGCGTGATTGTCTAATTTAATGACCTGCCGCGCCTCGAGGCCTTGTAATATTAGAAATTAGGTGAGGCTTGAAACGTTTACTCATTAGGAATGCTTACAAATATCCATGACTCAAAAGGTTCAGTGATATTAATACCGAGAAAGTAAAGTTTTCTTAATTTAAAAATATACTTCAACATCCCAGCTATTAGGAGTACATACATACATTCACGCCTGTTTCCCCGAAGGGGTAGGCAGAGGCATATTATTCGCTCACACTTCGCCCATCACATTGTCAGTTCCACGAAGGTGGCGACCCTATTGCCGCTTGCCGGGATTTGTTAAGTTTGCCAGAGCCTCGACTGTTATACAGCAGGTGCACCGCTTGCAGGCGAAGTAGGCTTGGGCTCCTTAGATGTTATTAGGTAGTTACAGGGTAGATAAGTCCATTAGAAGTATACAACTGAAAATAGGCCCCCAAAATGCTTTTCTTATCGATCTATCGTGGGCAACCTACATCTACCGAATTCCCGCCGCCTCTGGTCACGTTTCACAGCCTTATCTAATACCACCTTTTGTTATTTTATGCAATATTGTACCTATGTCACGTATGTAAAGTATTTAAACATATTTCGTCTGTCTCATCATGGATGAATTAATGTATCTTTATGCCAATTGTTTTTTTTATTTTTTAGGTTACGGGAGTTGGTCGTGAAAGTGTGTCACATAAAATAACGTTCGATAATAATTTAACTAATTTATATCAATAGTTTTTATTGCTCTATTGTTTTTAAAGATATAAATATTCGTGTAGCTTATTCTGTATAACGGAAACATACAGCCGTGTCAATTCAAACAAACTTTCAAATTCATAATGTTCATAAAACACTTAATAAATTATATCTTATTGTTTTATTGCATTATTTTTACCCCGATGCGAGAAAGTTTAAATACATTACAGTGGCTGGTAATCACTTGTAAAACAAACCGCGATTTAAATCCCTAAAATGTGGTTCATTGAGTCCTCGAGATTGAGTTGATTTCCTCTTAAACTAAAAGCCAGATCCCTTTATCCCGCACTAACTTGAATAGCACCTGCCATATAAAATGCGTTTCATTTATCAGCAACTGGAGATAGGAAGAGCTTTAATTTCCGAAGACAATGTGCATTCATCCAGAGGTTTTATAACGATGTTCAAAAGGAAAAAGCTTTTTGTCACAACAATCTCGTTATGAATGCCAGCACATTGTTTGAAACATGCCTAATGGTCGTTTTTCGGGTGATATTTCCGGAAAGTCAATTTCAAAACGATATTATTTGTTTGAGGATATTTTTTATTAGCATCCCCAAGTGTCGGTTAATGGTTGTGGTTTTATCTTTATTTTCTTTTTAGCTGTTTAAAATTGACAGTATTTCATGTCACTAAAATTTATATTTATTTTTGTTCGGCTTGCTTTTGAGAAGTTTCAAATTTTCGATCGAAACCTAAAATAAAATTCTGTACTGGCATTTTCCAGACTTTAAGATATATTCCATGAAACTAAACATAAATTTACCATTAAATTATGTTTGAATGATTATTTAGTGATCCTACCAAGACCTTTTTTTTTTAATTGACGTCGGTAACAAAATGCACTTACTCACTGTCCCCCGGCCAAAGGGGGACCGAAAGAGGTGTGTGGGACTCACCAACGGCAGTAACGACCGCCAGCAGTAATACCCAATAAAAATCTTCCGACGACGCCCGCCGCTTGTTAAGAAAGAGATTGGCGACTCTGGGTGCCCTTAGTACTGACTACCGGGAGGAAACTAAGAGGGACCTATAGAGGGCGCAGCGGGTGGGTCAAGAAGGCCCGTCAAGCAGCGCCAGGAGGGTCTTAGGCACTGGGCCCCTGCTGTCTAACCATGGACCCTCCGAAAAGTCGGCTACACACGCTATGGTCGCACACGGAGGTAGGAGAACGCGTTCACTGCGCCTCTCTGAGGAGGCCCTTCTGGTTTTGGTCCGGGGAACGTTGGCCGCAAGCGGGGTGTCAGACGCTCTGGCCCCTGCCTTTTTCTCAACAAGCGGCAGGCGTCGTCGGAATAATTTTAGTGGGTAGTGCTGCTGGCAGTCGCTTCTACCGGTGGTGAGTCCCAAAACCCCTTTCAGTTCCACTTTGGCCGGAAGGCAGTGCGTAAAGGCATTTTGTTTGAGTTCGGTGATCGTTTTCGACTAAGTATTTCTATCATCTTGTCTCATGAATTTACGCTTCCCCAACGGCCATCGCATTCTTCTCACTACGCGCTCTCCCCATTGCCACTTCAACTGTTCAATGCTGCGATAACTGTGTACTTTAGTTCTGCATGTGGATCTTTTTGTCTCAAGAACAACAATAGTATTACTAATATCAAACATGTTTCCCCAATAAACTAAATATATTTATAGTCTTGTTTTTGTAAACCGTTTTAGGAAGTATGCCCATAACCGTGTAGTTTCCGGCTTTAGAATAGAACCAACCCAAAGCTAGGGTATACCTATCAGTCAAAGCTACTCGCCTTCCAACATGCGCCACCTAGCATTCCGCTTAGGGCGCGCCGCATTGGTGCCTCCCCAGGTGCCTTTACAGCAGCAATACTAAAGGCTATTACTGGGAGAGGTTAGTCGGTTCAACGCCAACATAACCACACATACCGGGTATGTAGAATGCAGGGGCATTATCTCCCACCTCCCATCGTGGAGGGTACTTCCTTGTAGGTTGTTGTTTTCTGGAACGCAAAAAAAAAGAAAAAAGTATGCCCACGGACTTTATAGCGGTATACATTGTCACCACATCCTGAATGTTGCCACACATTATATAACTACTTGTATTGAAGCTTATGCGGTGTGTAGTACTAAAATCCGTCGTAAAATATTTATTTATCCGTCGCCTGCTCTCATTGATAGCACGTTACTAAGTTTATGAAGTTGTTAACTTTTATACGAACCATACCAGAGGTAGTTCGGCCCCAACACTTGTTATAAGTGTAACAATAAAGAAGACGGAAACTTTCGACATAGTTGCAAGTTCACCGACACTTAATGATACCATTTTATAAAGAAACTTTGCAATACAGCTGAAAAATTGACAAGATAAATTGAAGATATGTCGATGCTACCTTTTGAAGTGTTGAAAAATTTCTATTGAAAACGAGTTTTATAGTTTTGTCGTGTTTGCGACTTTAGCTATAAAATTTGTTGTTGTTGGTCCTTTTTTAAGGGTTGACGCTTTATATTGTTAATGGCCCCTAAACCCTCTGTGATAAGCATAAGACGCAAGTGTAACGACTGGGATTACGGCCGTGCGGTATTTGTGAAACGATCACACAACCCGAAAAATTTTAATAAACGAAGATAAACGTGGAGCCAGGAGTATGTCTCCGTTCTGCTGTTAGAATTTTCAAGCTACCTAATAACCGCGATCAACACTTTCATGAGTTGTCTAAATCACAGTACACATTATCATTATCTTAACCAGAATAACCGCATTGCTAAGAGCTAACATTTGGCTCCCTAATAGTTTTCAACGTTAATCGCTCATGAGCTGCATCCTCCAGTTTCCCAAAGTCTTGACCAGAACATCGATTCACCGGGTGGAAGGCCGTCATCTATTACATAAGCTGTTTCGTGGTCACCTTTTAAGAATCTCTCGTCGGTTCTTCAAGCTATGTTCCATCCCCCAAATGGCATATGGTAGCAATGGCTACGTCAGTAGCAAATCTATTGACAATGTTCCTCGTTATCAAAACTCATAATTCTGCAAACACTATCTTAAACTCTCTTCGTCAGTACTCAACCACATTCCCTTAAATTAGTTAAGGTAATTAGTTCGAAAATAAAGCAAAATAGATCCTCTTAATACTGCTACAATTCTTAACCCTTGAAAAACATGTACATTTTAGTTCCAATAAATTTGCCCCGTCCACATTAGCTATTTATCGAGCAGCCGGTCGACTACACCTCTGTGTATCGATATCGCTTGAAAATCGACAAACATAAATCCCTTCGGGCTCTCTTATCGTGACCGTAGCGTGATATATTATTAGTTGGCGACTTCTCCTTATACGCCCCCGCTTTGTTATACAGCTATAACGAGGCTAATTTATCGGGAACACCGCGTATAATGCCTTTTTGCGTCGCGGAGGCACCACTTGTATAACAACAAAGCTAAATCTAAGGAATCCTATAAAAATGTATGAGCTACGAAATCGCTCGCACAAAAGCTTACTGCAGAAAACGCAATCATCGAAATTATACTGTACCCATTATTCAGTCTTGCGTATAAATCGTACTTCATGCATTAAACATGCAGGACCTCTTAAATAATAAGAAAAAGTTTCGCCTGCTCTAAGGTGCTACTGTTTATTCTATTCTTTCGGAGGTTCAGATTGGAAAGGCTTTTACACCCATCCCATTTCTCGGGCCTAGAGAATACATTGGTAGTAGGTATTGAAACGAAAGAAAAAAATACTAGAGCTCTTTGTTTTCAATCGCCGGCTATTTCCTTGAAAGCCTCTATAAAAAATGTACGTAAAACGTTTACGCACCATAAATTTTAACATTGACAGTTATTTATTTCCATCAATGAAATTACTCAAAGAAAATGTTGGGGTGATTCAAAACATTTAGAGCTCAAGTAAAATGGATAGTTTTTGTGACATGGGTATTGGATATTATACTACTGACTGTCACCGAACGTCGCGGGTGAGCTATGAGATCATGACACATTAGTGCTTTTTCCTGGTCAGCGCCTTTGATGTTACCCACTATGTGATGCTGAATGTAAAGACCAGTCTACCTACTCAGAATTCCTCTGAGACGTAAATAATAATAAACATACATTTTTAGGGTATATAGGGATACTACTACCAAGACCTAAGGAGCCCAAGCCAACTTCACCTGCAAATGGTGAACTTTTTTTTTTTTTTTTTAAACGTCAGAAAAATGCATTTACGCATACCCAACCGGTCGGGGGTCCGGACAGCGGTTATGTGGGGCTCCTGCAGGAACTTTTCAGCCTACCCACTAAAAAACTGACTAGTTGGCAAAAAGGCAGGACCATGGTCTCTCATCAGCCCATGGCCTCGCCAGTGGCAACGACCGCTCCTGTGTTGGGAAGGTAGCGGACCTCCTCAGAGGGGTGCAGTAATTACACCCACTCCTACCTCTCAGGCGTAGCACTACCGAAGTGCATTTAATTTCTTTAATCCCAAATTAGGTGGCAGGTGCCCCCACACCCACCCCCTGAGACTCTCTCGACGGAATATGCTGGACGGCAGGTCCACGAGCCCTCCTGCCCCGAAAACGACGGATACGGAGAGACTGCGGATCTCTCTCTCTTTCTCGCTCTGCGGCCTCCTTTAGTGACATGATTTCTTCGCAAAAGGAGGCCATTGCCTCCCAAGCCCCTTCGCTGTCGCAAATGGTGCACCTGCCGATCAACGGACGAGGCTCTGGCGAACATAACAGTGCCCGGTGAGTAGGCTCGCCACTTATTACGTGGGATCAACTAAATAATTGGCGAAGTGTGGGCGTATAATAAGCCTTTGCTTCCCTGCCCTTCAGGGAAACAGGTGTGAATGTATGTATATATTTTTTAAAGGCTTCTTAACAATTTGGTATCTTTGACCCATAAAACTATTAAAATCTTCAGTCTTTTGTATTACTAATGGCCATGGGTTCATATATGTGAGGTTAGAACTCAATAGCTTACTGTTGTGTACACTCTACACCAAACTCAACCAATATGCTACAAATACTATAAAAGTTAATCTTAATTAGTCAAATAAATATAAATACCATAATAGTTAAAAATAATTAGTCGAATAAAAATTGTGATGAAAATTTAAGATTAACTTAATTAGTCAAATATTACATAGGCAAATTTTTCTATTGGATTATAAAGCGCCCTGGGAGACACAAAGTTACAGTACTATTGTATACGATTTCAAATAAGCACAGTTAAGCAAACTCCCATACTATTGCACAAAATGGCTGATTTATACGTTAAGTTTGAATTCGGATTCAGTGCGGCTCTCTATCGGGATTGTAAACTTTAATCGGGCTCCACACAAATTCCATTTATTTTAATTGAAACCCGTCGGTTGACACAATTGTTGTTGCTTTGTCGCTAAATCGATTCGGATACTTTTCACTGATAATAATTATTTGTCGCCTGGGACTGATTACTGTTGAACGATTTCAATGGGTATTAATGAAGTTTGAATATCTGTAGCGTAAGAGGCAAGGAAAATACTTACAGTGTAACGACTGGTACAGTATTTAGTATTATCAAAGTTTTAATTATTTATTCTGAACTAATTTTTGACGGTATTGACACTTGTTCAAAGATCGATCGTTCTCGTTTTCTTCCTCCCAAAATCCCTCTTTATTTCAATAAAACGGATGGTGACAATGTAGAACATGCATTCCCTTATATTTCAGTTAGTGAGGTCTAAAAGTAAACCAACCAGAGCAAGAACTCACGACATAGTAAGTTCGATTTGAATGACTAGGAAAGTATGCAACAGTGATGTTTAGGTGATAGTATTTTTAAACAATGACTCTGTTTATGAAAACACGTGCCATTTTCGTCTCAAATTGTCAACGTGACTGCTATTCACTCTAAATTAATTAAAACATCGGCATAAAGAAATGCAAGAAATGGCAACACAAATCAGTTGAAATGTTCTTTATTTAGTTTTTTTTAGTAAACTATTTGAAAACCCTTAAGTTCATTAATTATTTGTACTCTTAACAATTCACAGCAGTTCGAAGCTATTAAAGTAAATAATGAAAACCAATATTTAAGTCATTTTCCAAACCTAACTCCGGTAATCAGAGCACTCAATAAAATACTGATTTATATCTAAATTACGATTACATTTTATGCACGGGACAAAAAAGGGTCAATACGAATTACTCTAAAGCAAGTCCCTATAAAAGAAGACTATTAAAAAAGGTTCGAAATAAAAAAGACCATAATCGTAAACATCTGCTTGAGGGACCGCAAATATAAAGGCTGATGTAAATAAGAATACCTTTGTTTCAGACGTATTTAATTACGAAATAATTTGCTAAAGAGAAACGATTTGATAGAATGGACAAAATTTTGAAAGAGAGAAAGAAAAGGAATATGTCGTATGTGTTTGGTTATCTACGGTACGTTATCTACCTACTGCTGACGAAGTTTCAATTTTCTTACTTCGAAAATCTATAATAAATACAACTAGCATTATAGCATTAAATAAATAAATATTTTCCGACATTTACACCAATTAATTAGTTCCAAGATAAGTATCATTATGAACTTATGTAATAGATACTAAATAACAAATAAATATACCTTAATACTTTTTTTTGTATGTACATAAATAATATACTCGACACCACGCCATATCGATCGAAAAAAGAGTGAAAGTAAGTAGTATCCTCATAAAAGTAATTAAACATATATTAATGCATTATTGATATTAACAATGCAAGAATGAAGAAACATTTATAGACTATTAAGTACAAATATATAACTCAACAACCAGGAAATTAGTGACCTCAGTATCGTACTCAAGTCACTCAGTAAGGATTTGTGGAAAATTTATCTGATGTGTTTGAATGGACCACGTGTGCAAAATCAAGATGGTCAAAATGTGCAGTAGTGATATGGTCCACGAGTGCAATAGTGCTTGTCCTTAAAATTGTCCAGAAGAAATCTTTACACTACAAATGTTCTGTCTCAATGTTAAAGAAATCAAGAGCAATTTCGTCATTTAGTTCCGTTCTGCTGACGACTTTCATTGTCAACGTCGGTGTTTGACCTTGCGAACTTTTTATCAACGCGCTACCAATGTCAACACAAATATAGTAACTTCAAGTCTGATGCTTACGCGTCTTGCGCGTGAATGGTGTGAATGATGAAGAATGTGTTATGCATTTTTTTATTTATGTGAACAAAATTGTTGGTACTTTAAAATGCTAAAATATTTCACAGGATAACCGGATCGACTATCCAGAAATCCTTTAAGGTTATTTAAAATCTAGTTAAGATATCAGCTGACATCTACATTAAGCAATTAGAATATTTCAATAGGTAGCTGAAGACAGCCTTCGTGAAGCAGCATACACAGCATCAAAAAGTATGTGTCCTTTAGGTAGTCTTCATTTGAAGGAATTGATTATATCTTTATTTTTTTAATATTTTAATATATTGACGTTGTATAAGGATCCTAACAACATCTAAGGAGCCCAAGCAAACCTCACCTGCAAGTGGTGCACCTTTTTTTTTTTTTTTTTATTATCGTCTGTAAAAAAAAAATGCTGCTTACGCACTGTCTCCCGGCCAAAAGGGGGAGACCGGGAGGGGGTGTGGGGCTCACTGCGGCCGACGCGACCACCGCAGTCCTACCCACAAAAAAACTTCAGACGACGCCCACCGCTGTTGAAAAGGGGCGAGGCACCAGTTCCCGGGTTTGTAGCTTCTGGTACCCCGCCCGCGGCCAACGTCCCCCGGATCAGAACCGGGGAGACCTCCTCAGGAAGGCGCAATTTGCAGCGCCCCCCCTACCTCTATGTGCGGCCATGGCGTAACTGGCCGACTTCGGGGGGGGTCTATGGCGACGGAAGGGGCCCCCTGCCCCCGCCGCCTAAGACCCCCCGGGCGCTGCCTGACGGGCCCTCCTGGCCCGCCCGCTGTGCCAACGGCGTAGCCGGAGAGAGAGCGGATCCCGCTCCCTCTCCCGCTCCGCGGCCTCCTTCTGCGACATCACCACTTCGCAGAAGGAGGCCATCGCCTCCCACGCCGTCTCGCTGTCGACCATCTTTTGCATGATGGTCGGCAGCGAGAGAGCCACTCCACCCAGGGCCGCGGCTAACGTCGACCGCGGCCCCGCCCACGCAGGGCACGCCGCCAAAGTGTGCTGCGCGGTGTCTTCCGCGCAGTCACAGTGGTGGCAACACCGGGTCGATTCCCCCACGGCGACGTCACACAGATACTTCCAAAAGCACCCGTGCCCGGAAAGTACCTGCGTGAGCCGGAAGGACATCGACCCCCACCGACGGCCGACCCATCCCTCCAAGATGGGCCCAACCGCCTCGAGGATACGGCGCCTCGAACCTTCAGCACCCTCGGCACTCCTCAAGAGCTGCCGCCGCCATGTGCCCAGAGCCTGCGTCTGAGCGTCTCTACGCCACCGCACCACAGTGTCCGGTGCAGGGCGGAGACCCTGGCTCCGGGATTGCGCGCCACGCCAGAACACCGCCGAGAGAACCTCAGCGTCGAGGTCCCAGGGAAGAGAACCGGCGAGCGCGCATGCCACCTCATGGGAGATGGTGCGATACCCCCTAGCGACACGGGTCGCCATGACCCTCTGCGGCCGCCGCAGGATCCGTCGATGGCGACCCGATACGGAGCTCGCCCAAATTGGGGCCCCGTACAAGGCTTTGGACCGCACCACTCCCATGTAAAGGCGACGGCAAGTGCCGCCACCCCCCCCGAGATTGGGGAGCAGGCGAGATAGAGCTCCCGCCTGAGTGAGCAAGTGGTGCACCTGCCGATAAACGAACGAGGCTCGTGCCCGGTAAGCGGCAATAGACTCGCCATATATTACGTGGGACTAACAATATAATTAGCGAAGTGTCGGGGTATAATATGCCTATTTATTTATTTATATGAAATAGGCGTGAGAGTATATATATATATGTTTAATTATATTTAATGTTCTAAATCGTAACCTATAATGCATATTCGGTTGTAGTGGTACATACAAATCAGGGAGTGGTGTTAAATTTGAGTAACATAAAAATAATTATTCATGACCCCTTTCCTGTCTGATATACTTTAAGTAATGTATTTCCTGACTTAATATCAAGTACTTCTTTAATATTTGACTACAAATGGGCATTGATGTTTAAAATCATATATCTTATATTTGTAAAATTTACGCGATAATGTCTCCATGTAATAATTAAAATTCAGTCAAATTTGAATGTGGTTAGACTAGTAAGCAGGCCTAAACTTAAGTCTAGGACTCAACCGGGGATAATGCTAGGATGATACTTTCATTCAACAATATATCACAACAAGAAAACAATATGCCTTGAAATTGTATGAACAAAATCAAATTCCATAAAAACAGACTGACTATCCAATTCAATGAAAATTTCAAGAAACTTACGTTGAGAGATGAAAACTATCAAAATGTGTGACTTTAAATAATTAATTACTTAAATGGGAGAAATTTTGCAAATTTTATGGCATATTCATAAAGTATTAATAAAGAAATCATCATCATCCACTCCACTGTCCACTGGTCCACTGCTGAACATAGGCCTCCCCCATAGATTTCCACATAGAGCGATCCTGAGTCGCCTGCATCCATCGGCTTCCCGCCGCCTTGACCAGATCATCGGTCCATCGCGTGGGAGGCCGTCCTCTACTACGTTTACCGGTTCGCGGTCGCCATTGCAGAACCTTGAGGCTCCATCGGTCGTCGGTTCTTCAGAAAAAATACATATTTATAAACTAACAATTAAAATTTGATGCAAAATGGGAACTCATTAAGGTTCAGTTGGACGGGCAAGCCCATTTTAAAAGTATGAAATAAAATAGAGCAATGTGGCGTCACAATTTAGAAGCCGTTTGAACGAGGCGTTTTTGGGAAAGTTCAAAAATGTCATTGTGTTTAAATTTGGATAGCTCCCAAACCAAAGAATTTATTTCCTCACAAACGTTTCTATAACCATAATCATAGAGATTTTTGATTATTGTTTAAGCCAGTAATGTACCTTCTCAATAAATTATTTGTATGTATTTGCATAGTCTATTTATATTTTTTTCAACTTTTTTTGGGTTATTTATAGTATTTATTTGGAGTGAAATGTGTTATTAATGTATATTATATAAATATTATGTACCTAGTTTTAATTAAAAACTAAGAGTTTAATATCAATAATGATTAAACTTAGTTATAATTCATATTATTTTTATTTTGTATTAAAAATATAGTATGTATAATCCTTAATCTACAACAGGTTTATTCAGACTTATAACAAACGAAAGCTTTATAAAATAATAGGTGATACAATTGTATGATTTCCATAATACTTTAGTATCTACAAAGAGAGGCATTCAGCGATAAAACAGAGAAGAATAAAAATGAGTTAATAACAACAATGTTCAGTTTTTAAGTCAATATTTAACTGTGTAACGATATTGGCTAAAAACGCAATAACAAAAAGGAAAAAGAAATAACAAGTCTTCGATTAGGAGTGGGGGGTTTGGTGACCACTGCTTAGTGACCCTTCTTGTGTCCCCAGTGCTTGTGGTCCTCGTGACCTCCCTTCTTGCCATGTTCGTGGTGGTGGTGATGGTGCTCGTGGTGGCCGCCGTCTCCGTGATGACCCTTGTGATGGTGGTGATGACCTCCGTGATGGTGGTGACCCTTCTTGCCGTGGTGATGTTCGTGGTGACCTCCGTGCTTATGTCCATGATGATGGTGACCGCCCTTCTTATATTCACCTTCGTGATGATGTCCACCGTGATGCTCATGATGACCCTTATCTCCGTGGTGGTCATGGAAGTGCTTGTGCTTCTTGAACTCGTCATGTTTGTCGACTTCGTGATGTCCTTTGGTGTCGTGTCCTTTGTGGAAATGGCCCTTTTCGTGGTGTCCGTGTCCATGCTCACCTTTTTCGCCGTGATGATGATGGTGATGGTAGCCGTCGTCGTGATGATGGTGCTTCTTGTGGCCGCCATGTTCACCGTGATGTCCTTTGTGGCCCTCGTGGTGGTGATGTCCTTTCTTGCCGTGGTGATGTTCATGATGTCCCTTGTGTCCTTTGTGATCGTGGTCACCATGTTCGTGATGATGATGTCCATGGTGCTCATGGCCACCTCCTTTGTCCCACTTGTGAGAAGCAGCTGTCTCTAAGTCTGCATCTCGCTTCTCCCGCAGGTCCTTGGTAGAGGCCAACGCTGCCAAGGCAACGATGCCAAACACCACCAGAAGGCTACTTCTCATGATTAGAACTGCACTGTTTGGTGAATGATACGCTTGTCTAGGGCTATGATTTTATATAGTGAGTATCGATCTGTGTTGGGCAAGTCGTTGTCGATAGTGTCAAGGTTGCTCTCGGCATCGGAAGAGATTTCCCGTTCGCAGGTCATTTACATTGTATACTTCCACGTAGGTATGGCGAAACATTTTTAAGTACGAATTAATAATATTTTAATAGAATTAAGATATACTTTAATGCTCTCATTAATAAGTTACAGTACGAATACTTACAACACAGAAAGGTGGATTTCACGTTAATAGCGATCTGTTCTAGGCAACCTTTGTGTAAGAAAAAAAAAAGATAATTAAAAAAAAGAAATACAAATTATTTAGTTCAGAAAGCTTTACGAATCCTAAAATGCCAAAACTGTTATTTTATTTATTGAAATGTTACAAATGATTTATAAGGTATATTTATTGTAGTTACCTCTTACGACTATAACCAAGTAAATCCTACAAACAAAAAACTATGGCAAAGTAACCAAACCGGGATAAATACTAACCAACATAAATTTAAAAGTAAAAGCCTTAACATTTTTCTTTATTTTCAGGACAAACAAAAGCCGAGTTCAGCCGAGTAACCTCTTTGATTCCGACCCTTTTCTCAAGGCACTGGGAAATCCCCGAAAGGAACCCTTCCCTTAATTCGGATTGACGTGCAAATCGCGCAGTCCATGCATAAACAATAAGCGAAGGCGCAACTTATTTATAAACCAAATACTAAAAGGTTTAATAGGGAGTTTTATGGTTTAATACTGTCTACGAACTCAGAATAAGCTGATTAATAATTAAATAAATTATGAAACACTTATACAAATTTAAATTTACAGGAAATTGGAAATAGAGAGTTATTTATTGGGTAATTAAAGTTTAAAGTCAAAGTCAAATACTTTTATTTCATTAACTATTACATAGTACTTGAAAACGTCAAAATTATAAAAAAATAACAAAAACAAATAAAATATAATTATACTAAAATCACGAAGCTTAGATTCACTTGCAACCAAACAATTTAAAAAAACAAAAAATATTTGAGGAGTGACTTTTCAAAACGGCTTATTTCGGGTTCCCAACTTTACTTATTTTTTTAATGCCAATCGGGACTTTGTGTACACTCACATCGTATGACGTGAAGTGTCCGGTTCTAAAGTTTTTAAATCTCGAAGAAAAATGGCCATAGAAAATGCTTTCCGCAACAAAATAGCTTAATTCACGTTAATTCTCGGCCCTACTAATTATGATAGGAGTTTTTTTTAAAATGCCTCATTTCTAGAACATTTTATAGGGAAATTTTGTTAATACGTATCAAAAAGGCTTTTTTCTGATCTGATATCACAGGTTATTTTGGAGGGTTGAAAGATTGCTTTCTCCATTTCACTTTGTTTTGATCTTTAACAGGTACAAGCACTACCAAAAACGCCAATTCAAGATGCCTTTTATTCTAGGCAAATAAGTCTTTATAATTTTTGTGTAGTACCTTTAAATTCAAAAGATCCTTGGTTTTATACTTGGGATGAAACCATTTCCAAGCGCGGGCCAACAGAAATAGGATCAGCTGTATATGATTATCTATCCTCCATGAACATTGACAATAATGTTGATACTATACGTTTATTTTGTGATGGCTGTGGAGGCCAAAATAAAAATAATCATATCATACATTCACTAATGCAATGGCTTTACTCCAAATCACCTGCTCAAGTGAAGGAAATACATATATTTTTTCCAGTGCGTGGTCACAGTTTTTGCCCGCCGATCGTGTTTTTGGACGACTGGAAAAGGAACTAAGAAAAATACCAGTGATCACCACCAAAGATGGTTACCATGATATCTTCAAAAACCATGGCAATGTAAGGTTATTAGGAAATGATTGGCAACTGTTTGAAATAAAGGATTTAAAGGAAAATTTTAAAAATGTGGAGGGATTTCAAAAAATAAAAAGAGTCTGGATAAAAAAAACTGTTAAAAGACAAATAAAAGCTTCCCAATATTATAGATTTGATGGAAATGATCTTTGGCAGACATTATTGAAACGGGGTAAACGTATTCCACTAACTATTGATGTTGCAGAATCTATTCCGCAGCAAGTTTCAGAAAAAAAGAAAAAAGATGTAATAAATTTACTTGAAAAACAATTTGGGGAAGAATGGACTGCCTTGCCTGAACTTCAATGGTACAAAAATATTTTGTTACATGTGACAGAGGAAGCAGCTGAGGAACATGAATATGATTGTGACTGCAATGAAGAGGATGTAGGAGATGTCCATGTGTGATTTTCAGATTTTAATAAAAGTTTTTAGAAAACAAAATTTTTTTTGCTAGCCCTTCCTTTTCAAAATGGCTTATTTCTAGTAGTGCCAAAACAAAATGGCTTATTTCTTAGGAGTGCTGAAACAAAACATCTTATTTCTTGGAGTTTGCGACTAAATGGCTTATTTCCTTAAATCATAAGATAATAACTCATAATTTAGAGTATCAAAAAATATATATACACTGTGAAACGATCTATTAACCTACCTAGATTATGTACATAAAAGTTTGTTACTAAAAATGTTCATGTATGAAAAGTTTTCGTATTTTTCTTGTTCCTGAAAAAAATGATCATACAGAAATAAGCCATTTTGAAAAGTCACTCCTCATTTAAGTGTAAGTGAATCTAAGTGCCAGTTCCGAGCCACCGCTCTGTAAGAAAAACTGGCAAGAAACTCACAGGCTATGCTCTTCAATAAGTTCAATAAGGAAGTAATAAATAATAATCAATTTAGCTCTAGAAGTAATATCGGGAGAAAAGAGAAATTGTTAAGTCTGTAATATAGTATATATAATTATAACATAAATTGTGTAATTATAAATAATAAAAATATCTCGCCGACAACGAAGTTTCAAATATTTAATTTAAAGTTTGCAGTGTAACGTCGGGTCGCAAGTTAAATCGGTAAAATGTTTTTTATGACCCATGAATAAATATAAAAAAAGTTATAACCTATAATTATAGAGAACTATATAGAAGACAAATATAGAGAACACACCACATAAGGTTATCAAAAAATATATTATTTTTACAACCAGATAATTTTTAGACCCTAACTCACCACTATTAGGCTTTATAAGGCAATATACAAAACACTACCCTGTTTAACAGTCAACTATTTTATATTTCATAAAAAAAAATATGCCAGCATAATTATAAACAGAACACAAATAGTCCACAAGAAATAAAATTTTAAAAAAAATGCTGTCAAAACAAGGCAAAAACTATACATACAGACAGGTTTTATATTTTATAAAAACATTTTATCCTGACATCATTATAAACTAAAAACAAATTGTCCTATAGAAATAAAACTTTTAACAAAAAACAAATGCTATCAAAAAAGATGCAAAGACTACATATTATTGCCGGTATTGTAAACAAAATTATTGAATCTAATTTCAAACTGAGTATTTACATTCAAGTTTTTAAAATAGCCTCTATGCATCGAATCCTTTAGGCTATCGGGTCTTTCGCATCGTCTTCGTTCGAAGGCTTTCGCGATAAAAGCATTTTTAAAGATAAACCTTAATTGAAATGTCAAGAACATTCTTTCTTTTCAACATGAACGTTAAAAATCAACAAAATTTCCGAATTTCCTCAGCTTTTTGAATTGAGCTTTCTCTATGATACTCATTCCTCAGACTTCTTTTAATTTAAGGAAAGTATTCATAATTTGAGAAAATTTCAAAGATATATTACTTTTTAATATGGTTTCTATGCGATTTGTTGTTGTATGTCTTCTGTCTATTAAATTGTAAGATTTTGAATACTTTGTAATGTTTTGAAGTCTTAATTAAAAACACACAAATAGATTATGGAAAGCGAAAAAGTTGTTGCAGAAAAACACGGCGATCATAAAAAACGATTGTAAATAAATTCAATAAAATCAGAAACTATAAAGTATACACATACCGCTTCTATTAAGCTACTGAGTTCATCTCGAAAAAGTAAGTAAAGTTATTAATGTTCTTTACTCAATATGTATTTATTTTAGGTAGCCTGTTAATTGAATAAAGGGTTCCTATCGGATCGCCTAATTTTTTGTACGCCTAATTTGTAATGGCACCCAAACGAAAAGCCTAAAATTTTTTCGCCTAATTTCACTCTTCAGAATCGTGTTTGCCCTAATTTCACTCTTCAGAATCGTGTTTGCCCTGATTTCACTTCGCCTAACTTTTTATCGCCACATTGTCATTTATCAAATGCGTCATTTGGCAGAACAATTCGTAATCCCTAAAGTTTACAATTCCTAAATATTAATTCGCACAAAATTAAAAATCATAAAGTACAAAACATGATGATGCAGCATAACATGCAGCATGCGTGCAGGCATGCAGCATGCAAGCAGAAAAACAGCATGCGTACAGTCATGCAGCATGAAAGCGTGCAAGCAGGCATGCAGCATGCATAGTTTCCGTCACGGCTTCGGCGCTGCGAGCTTATATTGCACTCTAGGGTAGGGCAGACAAGACTACGTGGAGTCGGGTTTGCAGCGATTCGCTTCTGTCAATTTATTTTCTCAATTGAATTCTATGCTTTTATTCCAATACATTATTGGCACATTTCATTTTAGATATGCTAAAATTAGAGCTTTTATAAATTTGCGAAATAATCGTTATGCCAAAATAAAGTTATGCCAATATACTTTAGGCTATTTTACATTAGACATTCTAAAATTAGGCCTTTCAATACTTAGGCCAAACTATAATGGTGGCAAAACAATTTTTAGGCGAAACAATAATTGTACGTTTTAAGTTTAGACCAAAACGGTTTGGCCAAACCATATTAGGACAAACAATTTTAGGCGAACCAAAGGGCACCCGTATCGAGGCTCAATTCAATAAAGCATTTACATTTTTATATTATAAATATAAAGCGGCCTATTGGTTCTTTAAAAAATAAGTAGGCTCCAAGTTCAAACCACGCTATTATACACGTTACAGACGTTAACCCACTTTTAATAAAATCTCTTTACTGAATTATCAAAATCTTAATTGGTCAACAAGCTTGTTAACCAGTTATAAGTTATACTATAAAACAGTGAATATAATATTGACCCTTTTATGTTCAAACTACGTCAAAGGTTTCATGTAAATTACGCAATCAATATTAATAATTCATTTACATTTATTACAGACTACCCTTTTAAGTTGACAATTACCGTCCGCTCGATATCGCTTCACTCTCGTGGGTATGGGAATCCATTAAAATTTGCACGATTATTTCGTTACACTATGTAAAACGTAATTGGTAAAATACTTGAATAAATTTAACTTTTTTTCTTTAGCAACGTATACTGAACTACTCTGAATATTTAAATAACAATACTTTAAAAATAAACCTCCTTGAATTTTTGACATACACTGCTGAATATTGAATTACTTATAGTTATCCTGTCGATCGTTCTCTTAATAATTTAGTTAACAATATGTTAAAAATTGCATTTTGTTTGACTCATATCGAGTTTCAGAAATGTCTTGCTAATACCGAATTGTGGCAGTACAAGTGCCGCACAGTAGGCATAGAATTAACTATTACCTAGCACTTGGAACTAAGAATCTATCGTCATCTCTCTTAACCATGCGCTCAAAGACAATGCTGAATATGAAAATAGTAAGAATGAAGTTCAGAAAGACACACATAATGCGATCTTAGAGAGTTCTCGTGCCACTTGCATCCATCGGCTTCCCGCAGCCTTGAATAGATCAACGATCCATCACGTGGTAGGCCGCTCTTTATTACGTTTGCTAGTTTGCAGTCGCCATTGATTGTGCCGTGTGGGGCCGGCCTTGAATGAAGAAAAAGATCACTGGATGAGCAGCAGCGTCATCCTGCGTACTGGCTTGAAATTGCGATCACCGACCCGTCTGCACAGTGTGGTGAATATAGCTAAATCCCTCTTATGCTATGGCAGTTAAAAATATGGCCTTCAGTCCACGGCAACCCCCGCTCTTTCTGTGATATTTATTACCTATGTCAAAACAGTAGTTTGCTTCTGTTGTCATATTTCTGTTGTAAATTTATAAGATCGGGGATAACATCTCTCTATCTTGAAACGTGGTTAACGTGAACATGTTTGCAATTTATTGGCAGTTTATCAAAGTGATTTATTGTGGCAACAATGTCGTTCTAACTTTGTAGAGCCAGCGATTCGATGTTAAAGGATTTTAGAGATTCAAAAGAAAGCAAAAATATAACAGAAAATTGTCGGCAAATTGATAATAATTTTATGTAACTCAATTACTCAGTTATTATGAAGATATATTTATAAGATGTTAGATGTATAGGGCACCTTTATTTTCTTTTCTATTTTTACGTCGGTAACAAAATGCTTTTACGCACTGCCGAGGGGACCGAAAGCGGTTCTGAGACTCACCACCGCAACCTTCAGCAGTAATACTCACCAAACATCTTCCGACGACCAGTACCTGGGTTGCAGCGTCTGATACCCCGCCCGCGGCCAACGTTCCCCGGGCCAAAACCGGGACCTCCTCAGAAGGGCGCAGTGGACGCGGCCCTCTTACCTCCTTGTGGGACCATAGCATGTGTGGCCGACTTCTCGGAGGGTCTATGGTAAGACAACAGATGCGGATAAAATATGTCAGGGCGGAAAACGCATTTTCTTGTGGTCTAAAGGTACTGGTATAATAAGTTTAAAATTTGCTCTTAACGCATATCACTACATTGTTTAAAGAGAGTCCCATGACACGTGCGTCTATCTGATGCCAATAAACTTACAAACTTCTGAATGAATATCCATAAATTTTTGACTAATATAGATTTTTTATATAAACATATATACTCAGGCCATTATAATCTGAACGGCCCGTGCTCAGTAATGACTGAACTAATCACAATCCAAGATGGGAGGGATATAAAATAAGTAAAAATAACATTAAAAAGTTATTTATGTCATAAATTATTACATAGCACTTAAAAACGTCAAAACAAAATATAAATAAAAAAAACTAAATATTACTAAAATGAAATCACGAAGCTTAGATTCACTAACATGCAAAAAAAGAAAAATTAAGTGTAAGTGAATCTAAGTGTCAGTTCCGAGCCACCGCTCTGTAAGAAGAACTGACAAGAAACTTACAGGCTATGCTCTTTTTAATTATCAATCAAATATAACAATACATACACCGTGAATATTTAAAGATATTGAAGGGGAAGCCGTAACCAATAACTTTATTGGTTAGCACTAAGGGAACCTTCCATCACAGTCAAGTTAGTATGTGATGTGAAACTGAGCTGAGCCTGTACAATAGGGGATGGTCACGACAATGATCTGGTTGACTTTTAATTCTAATTTACACAAATAAAAGTTGAAAATGTCAAGCCCCAGGTTGTTTATCTGACAAGTAATCATTTACAGCATAATACCACTTTTGAAAAAATTGCTTTTAACTACAGTTTTAAAGTAGCAATTGTAGATCATTTACGCTACGAATGATAATATAGTCGGGTGTATAGGGCTCCTACCAAGATCTGAAGAGCCCAAGCCAACCTCACCTGCAAATACCTGCACCTTTTTTTTTTTTTGATTTACGTCGGTAACAAAATGCATTTACGCACTGTCTCCCGGCCAAAGGGGGACCGAGAGAGGTGTGTGGGGCTCACCACCGGCAGACACGACCGCCAGCAGTAATACCCACTAAAAATCTTCCGACGACGCCCGCCGCTTGTTGAGAAAGAGGCGGGGTGCCAGTACCTGGGTTGCAGCTCTGACACCCCGCCCGCGGCCAACGTCCCCCGGACCAAAACCGTGAGGACCTCCTCAGAGAGACGCAGTGGACGCGCCCCTCCTACCTCCTTCTGCGACCATAGCGTGTGTGGCCGACTTCTCGAAGGGTCCATGGTTAGACAGCAGGGCCCCCCTGCCCCCGCTGCCTAAGACCCTCCTGGCGCTGCTTGACGGGCCCTCCTGGCCCGCCCGCTGCGCCCTCCACAGGTCCCTCTTAGTTTCCCCCCCGGTAGTCAGTACTAAGGGCACCCAGAGTCGCCAATCTCTGGGTGTTACCTTTTCCCTGGCGCCTCCTGCGCCCTACCGGGAGGTACTCAGCCCCCCCACCACGACAAGGTGGAGACCAGTCGGGGGGGGCAAATACCTGCACCTGCCGATCAACGGACGAGGCTCTGGCGAACATAATAATGCCCGAAAAGCGGCAATAGACTCGCCACCTATTACGTTGGACCAACAACATAAATGGCGAAGTTTGGCCGTATAGTATGCCTCAGCCTACCCCTTCGGGGAAACGGGCATAATTTTATGTATGTATGTATGTATGAATGATAATATCTAAATTCAGGTCATACTTCACCACGAGGGCCCAATGCTAATTGGCGGAGGCAGGCAAGTGAGGTTCTGCTGATAATACGTTTCGAGACGCCAAATAGGACCTTACAATGCTTTACGACGATTTTCGACGACCGATATGGCGTGGAGGTCAGTGTACCTGCACTTCGCTCCTGAGGTCGTAGGTTCGATTCCCACACAGCACAAATCTTTGTATCCATGAACATGAATATTTGTTTTGGTCTGGGTGTTCCTATGCATAATAAGTATGTGTTAACAAAAAATATATATCTACTTATTTTTATCTGTTGTTTATATCCATAATACAAGTTCTTAATGATACTTATAATGGAACTAAATAATTGGTGTGATTGTATTTTTTTATTTTTTTTTATTTAACGATTACTGCAATTAGTGATATAGCTGAGAGTGCTATGTGATGCATGGAAGTGCTTGATATTAAATGCTACACAAACGGTCACCCACGGACTGTCATCTATGAACACTGCTTTACTTCGGTGATTACAGTTGTACAGCTGAGTAATGTGTATTTCAATCTGTTCTATGAAAGCTCTTACTTACTCGACACATTTTAGTACAAAGCTTCTTTTTTTACAAATAATCAAAAACATTAGGTACGTTGTTGTCCAACCAAAATTTGATATGTGCACTTTTTAAGATTTCAAGATTTTGACAATTGCGAATAGTTTACTGTCTTATTTATCTAATATAAGAACTACTATGTGCTTATACCCAATATTTGACGAAATGTGACATCTTAATAAAATATGCTATGTGCAATAGCTAGATTTTTTTCAAATAAAACCTCATCTACCCATATACCTACTACCTAAACTTTTTTTTCCAATACCTTGAAAGAATACTTTTTGCACATAGTAGATTTTGGTATGACAATTATCTAAATGAAGAAATGTTTCGCAACAAGAGTCTTTGACCCGCCTTGTTACCCAAGGCCTAAGATCTCGGCATTATGTATATATTTCAACTGAATTAGAAAGGCGTCTCCACAAAAGCATCATTAATATCCTTGACTTAAATAAATTGTGTTCTTATTCACTGAATTCCGTAGAATAACCTCTATTAATTTATTGTCAATAGCAAGTATAGCCTGCGAGCGGTTTCTTTGAAGCTGATTTATGGCCATTGGTGGAGTAATGAGAGTTAGTGAAATAAAAATAATTTGACGACAAAGCCACCTGTTGGTTAGTTATGATGTGGGGGCTAACGGCAGCACATGCTAGCTCTGAAATCGAGGATATCTTTGTTCATAGGAATATTTTTTAATAAGAAACGATTATCAGAAGCTGATTTATGGCTTTAAGTCTGGTAATAAGTCAGTGTTACAAAAATAATTTGACGACAAAGCCACCTGTTGGTTAGTTATGATGTGGTGGCCGATGGCAACATGTGCTCCCTCTGAAAACTGTTATATATTAATTACATACATACATAAATTCACGCCTATATCCCAGAAGGGGTAGGCAAAAGCATATTATACGCCCACACTTCGCCAATTAAATAGTTGGTCCCACGTAATAGGTGACGAGCCTATTGCCGCTCACCAGGCACTGTTATGTTCGCCAGATCCTCGTCCGTAAATCTGCAGGTGCACCACTTACAGGTGCACCACTTGCAGGTGAGGTTGGCTTAGGCTCCTTAGGTCTGTGAGCACGGCGGGAGCTCTATCTCGTCTGCTCCCCAATCTCGGAGGGAGTGGCGGCAGTTGCCATCGACAGATCCTGCAGCAGTCGCAGAGGGTCATGGCGACCCGTGTCGTTAGGGGGTATCGCACCATCTCCCATGAGGTGGCATGCGCGCTCGCCGGGTCCCTGCCATGGGACCTCGACGCCGAGGTTCTCTCGGCAGTTTACTGGCGTGGCGCGCAATCCCGGAGCCAGAGTCTCCGCCCCACGCCGGACACTGTGGTGCGGTGGCGTAGACACGCTCAGACACAGGCTCTGGGCGCTTGGCGGCGACAGCTACACAGGAGCGCCGAACTACGTGCCGAAGGATCAAGGCGCCGTATCCTCGAGGCGGTCTGGCCCATCTTAGAGCGATGGGTCGGCCGTCGGTGGGGGTCGATGACTTTCCGGCTCACACAGGTACTTTCCGGGCACGGGTGCTTTGGGAAGTATCTGTGCGACGTCGCCGGGGGGGAGTCGACCCGGTGTTGCCACCACTGTGACTGCGCGATGGATGATGCGCAGCACACTTTGGTGGCGTGCCCTGCGTGGGCTGGGCCGCGGTCGACGTTAGCCGCGGCCCTGGGTGGAGTGGCTCTCTCGCTGCCGACCATCATGCAAAAGATGGTCGACAGCAAGACGGCGTGGGAGGCGATGGCCTCCTTCTGCGACATCACCACTTCGCAGAATGCAGGTCGCGGAGCGGGAGAGGGAGCGGGATCCGCTCTCTCTACGGCTACGTCGTTAGCGCAGCGGGCGGGCCAGGAGGGCCCGTCAGGCAGCGCCCGGGGGCACTGGTGCCTCGCCCCTTTTTAACAGCGGTGGGCGTCGTCTGAAGTTTAGTGGGTAGGACTGCGGTGGTCGCGTCGGCCGCAGTGAGCCCCACACCCCCTCCCGGTCTCCCCCTTTTGGCCGGGAGACAGTGCGTAAGCAGCATTTTTTTACAGACGATAATAAAAAAAAAAGGCTCCTTAGGTCTAGGATCCCCATACACCCTAAACACATAATATTTTTTAATAATAAGAAAAGAGAATGAACATTTTATTACGAGGAAATGCTTTAGAAATTCAACTTATCGTCAACCTAATTTTCAAACTACTTATGTCCTTTTGAGCAAACTTTCTAGGAGGAAGTAAAATCTATTTACTTTTTCACAGTTAATCAAAAATTTAATATAGGTGTTATTTCAATTGGTTCATAAATAAATTAATATTAAATTATGGGACTTTTTTTTTAAACACATAGGATACAGAGGAATAGTTGGGACATAAGGCTTATAAATTAGATAAAACGCCAAATGCAAAAATGTGTGGTAATCACTGTCTTTAAAAGCACGTTCTACCTGTAAAAACTAACAGATACCCATCCAAAATCTGACCTCTGTAAAAGCTTAACTTCAGTGTTCGATTCTAATCTATCCCAGCCGAGCAACGAGCACTTTTCGGTAGTGTTAGAGGAATGAATGTAGAATTCCAGCAAACGCGTACCCGATGTATAGCCAATACATAGTCAATACATTTCGCCGGAATAGTGATTGCTTGTTGCCTTTATTTATTTTTCCATTTGGAATATTGTGCCACGAGTAGCCCGTGCTATCCGTTAGCGGATTGAATAATATATTAGATAACCAGAAGTAAGTCTGATTATTGTAATAGTTATTTTACAATATTGTTAATAGTAAAAACAATGCGAGATCTCCTACGTATATTATGTTAACTAAGAAACTGCATTTTTGCTTTCATAATCCGATATTATTATTAAAAAGCGGTATTTTTATGGAAAAAGCAAAAATGCCATTTTCTTAGTTAACATATTATACGTAGGAGGTATCGAGTGATTAACTGCGGATCTGCTCTTGTCTACTATTTTTATTTGTGATTAAAAATTTAGCTAACTGAAAAAAGTTATTATTATTTTTAATCTAATAACTGCACAGCACAACTTTTGTAGTCCTGTCCTTCTCCTAATTCGTTACTGTGTAATATGAAGTAAATTTTGTACTGTTGGGAATTAGTTTTTGGTTAGGAACGCATAGTATTATTCATTCCGTCTTAAGACGGAATTGCTGTAAATGATATCCTTCATAAGACCAAAAATATTTGTGGTTTGCAGCACATTTCATCAATATAATGTTATTTTTGTTAACATTCTTTTATCCTGTAGCTTGAGTATTTAACACTTAAATGTCTTTGCGGTGGTGGCGTCATGCGTCGGGTGGTTACGTTCCCTAAAATATGGTTGAGCGAAACGATGGCTGGTTCATGCGTCATACTCGTGAACGGGTGCCGCCAGTGGGGACTGGTCTGCTCATGTCCACTATGTCTATTCGTAATCATGCTCGTATAACCTTAATAAAAAGTTATTTTCTTCTTTTATTTTAAATCTTGTGACTGCAGAACACTATGTTTGGTGACTTGTCAAATTGTTTTACTACTAAGTACATTTTCTTGTAACTGGCGAGAGAAAAAACTAACCTTGACGATTTTCTTGCCCGTTCTTTTACGATCAAACTCCCGCCCGCAGTTAATGGGCGCGCTATTTTTTAAGTTATGACCTTCATAAGAGCTCTTTTGAGCCAAACTTGAATAAAAGATTATGAAATGAACCTTTGCCTCCAATAGATTACTCTCTATTGAGGAATATGCCCATAATCACCACGCTGAACGCTGGGCAGGCGGGTTGGTGATCGCGATTTGGCTTATGTTTCTTTATTTCAGGTGCTAGTACTGTACCTGGTCTCCTTGGCCCTTTGAAACGGTTTATACGCCGACAAACAGAAATGTGCGCTAAATTTTTTTGGATTCATAAACTGCTGACCTAAAACTGAATAATATAGAATCAAATTTTAAAAAAATTGTGTCTCTTGACTCTGGTGGACTTTACTATGTATATAATGGTTTTATCTACATATCACTACACAAATCAAATAACAATGAAAGGTATATTACATAAAACATATTGTCAATGATAACATGATGTTCATCATCCTTACTGTTCATCTTAATGTTTTAACTAATCTAAAATCTGAAATTTAGATGAGTTTATTCACAATAAGGTAGATTTCTAAAGTTACTAGCTGGCTAGGGAAGCCAACTTAATTTAAATTTTCGTTTATTATCTAATTCAATTCAAAGCGCGCTAGTTTGTAAGTTTTGTAATTTTCATAAGAGCTCTATTGAGTCAAATTCGAATAAATGATTTTGACATTTTTACTAAAAGATAGGCTAAAAGAGGGAGGGCATTAATGATATGTCGCAAATCAATCTCGCCTTTGTATTACTTTTTGTGTGCAATCAATATTAAGTAAATAAATAAATAAATTGTCGTAAGCTCAATGATGGTTCGAATAGATTATGTATTATTGAACAAATCTTTTAGTTCAATCCAACTGACAATGCTTTTACGTTGTAGTTGATATATTTTTACATACTTCCAAAGTAGTACAATACACTCAATACTGTCTGACCCCTTCCTGTAGCTTATCAGTATATTTCAATGCTACAAGAAGGGTATCCCTACCAAGGTCGAAACCCCATGACCGGTGCTTAGAGTTAACTATCAACCTTTTCCCTCCGAATATCAAATACGATCTTTATAAAATCTGTTACTCGTATGGTCGTATGATACCCAATTTCCGCTGCAACAAATGGCCAATATAAGGATTCACGGATTCAACTTGTTTTCTAAGGTAAAATTTCCTGTCAGCAACGAATAAACCCAAAAAGTTATGCGCTATAACCTGTCGAAGGAAACAAGGGGCAAGCCTAAAATGGTATATCTATGAACATTGTTTCCAAATTTCGTTGCACTGTATTTTACCATTGTTATCTTTCTCCACGATTTGTTATTGTTTCAAGCTTTTGCAGCTCCATGGCACTGGGTCCCTAATTATCACCAAAGAGTATTATTCAATACCCTCTCATTTTGGTTTGTGGGAGATGGTATCTTATGTTATATTTATTGAAAGGTAAATAGACCCCCAATGATCACGAAGGAGTATGATTCCATACCCTTTTACCATGCTTTGGGAGAGAAAGCCAGTGCTTAGTGGTAGAACGTTAATGGGCTGATATGATGATGACCCAAATTAGGCTTTAACACCCGAGCACCCCAATTACATCATTCACAGCTGAGCTTTTTAAGTTCTCAAAGGAATGTTCAAATGTGCAAACATGAAATTACCCAGTAAGCGGCAGTAGGCTCGCCTATTACAGGAGATCAATTTTATAATTGGCGAAGTGTGGGCGTATAATTAGCCTCTACCTACCCCTTTGGGGAAACTGGCTTGGTTTGTGGTAAGCGAAACAAATGATTTAATAAAATATATACATGTCATAATATTGTGCAGGAACGGAGTAAAAGTGCGCATAATTTGTTAACGTGCACGTATGTACACATTTCGTCTAATTTACTTCGTAACGTGATGTCCTTATCCTATTACATGGCTTTTGGTATAAAAAAATAACATTGCTTTATTTTTATTAAATCAGCCAGACTATAAAGTATACAACACTGACCCTTATCCACAACATAACAGATCATATTTTGATTAGCACTGCGAATACTTCTCAGATGGAAAGTAATCCAATACCATTAGAATATAGACCTTTCTGTAAGTCCCTCCAAATTTTTAAACACCAATTTCTTTGATCTGCTGCACTCAGTCCGATGCATCGGCTATCAGATTGTATATTTACGGACGTAATAATATGATTGAAATTTCAGCGAATAAGCAATATATTAAAAAAAGACATGGACGTAGTTAAGTTTAGTTGAAGAAATATTACATGTAACTTAAATTTTAAGCCATATTTAATAAAAATAATAATAAATAAATATTTTTTTCTGACACTTACACCAATTATTTAATTCCAAGATAAGTATCATTAAGAATTTTTG
Source organism: Musotima nitidalis (assembly GCA_949126915.1). Classification (NCBI taxonomy): domain Eukaryota; kingdom Metazoa; phylum Arthropoda; class Insecta; order Lepidoptera; family Crambidae; genus Musotima; species Musotima nitidalis. The sequence goes on along the minus strand of OX421418.1, from coordinate 6,002,046 downwards.
TTGTGGATACTAAATAACGGATAAACATACATAAACACTTTTTTTTTATAAATACATACTTAATATACATAGAAAAACACCCAGACCAGAACAAATATTCGTATTTATAACACACAAAGATTTGTTCTGTGTGAGAATCGAACCCACGACATCTGGAGTGAAGTGAAGGTATACTGACCCTCACGCCATATCGGTCGTCAAATCTTTATTACGCATTCCAGTATTAGCGGTAATCATTTACAATGACAACCGCACTAGGTAAAGCCTGTATCGCGGCCATCAACAATACGGTTTCCTTGGGACTAAAGAAATCAAAATTAAAACACAAGACTTAAGTAACTTATTTTACAAAAAGTTCCTATATCTCATTTGATACTGGCAGAAACTTGAAAAAGGGGCGAGGGGCCAGTATCAGGGGATTAGTAGCTTCTGGCACCCCGCCCGCGGCCAACGTCCACCGGATCAGAACCGCGAGGACCTCTTCAGTGAGGCGCAGTGTGTCGCCCCCTCCCCCCCCTACCTCCTTGACTGGCCGACTTCTGGGGGGTCTATAGCTCGACGGAAGGGGCCCCCTGCCCCCGCCGCCTAAGACACCCCGGACATAAAAGTAATAATGATTATTATTATTATTAAATATTGGCAGAACCTTACCACAACTATTTAAAAGATATTGATATAGCATGACGTGTGGGCGACGGCCCAAACAAACACTACAAAAGATTTGAAAAAAAAAATTCAAAATTAATAATTTAGTTGTCATAAGTGACAAATAAAATAGGTAGATATTTAAAACATGACACCGCGAAATTTATTTTTCTTCATACATAAATAAATATTTTGTAACAATTACACCAATCATGTAGTTTCTTTAAGAATTTGTGTAATAGATCCTAAATAACGAATAAACATACATAAATACTTCTTTTTTTGTTGATACGTACATACTATACATAAAAAAACACCCAGATTGCAAATATTCATGTTTGTGCACTCAAAGATTTGTACTGTGTGGAGATCGAACCCACGACCTCAGGAGCGGAGTGCAAGTAAAATTACCACCCCGCCATATCAGTCGTCAAATATTTCATCATAATTAATATTTTGATATGTTTAAAGATAAATAAGATATACGAGCGATTAGAATGTTAGTATCTTAAAAAAATACACCGTAGGTATATGATTTCATTCCCTTAGCCCTTTCATCCTAGGGCAAGGCATGCGATGATAGAATTATTTGAAAGTGCCGCGATATGGTAATTGTATTGTATAGTGTAAAGGGATCCTATCAACATCTTAGAAGCCCAATTAAACCTTGCCTGCCGACCAACGGACGAGGCTCTGGCGAACATAGAAGGTCCCAGTAAGCGGCAATAGGCTCGCCACCTATTACATGTGACCAACAATGTAATTGGCAACATGTGGGCGTATAATATGCATATAATAAGATTGTTAGTATGTAGGTATGTATTGTAGTATACAAATTATATATTTTTTGAAATTTAAATAAAATAAGTTTTATCAAACCACTTAACCATTTATACATTCGTATCTTTTTCCCCGTAGGCAAAGGAATTTACATGCCTAAATTTCACAAACTGTGTTGTCGGTCCTGCGTAATAGGTGGCGAGCCTATTCCCGCTTACCAGGGCTTTTAAATTCGGAAAAGCGATTTTAGAATACTAAGGCGATTAGCACACGGCACCGCGCACCGCCGCGGTTGGCGGTGAAGCGGATCTCATGTCGCATTGATCTCTATTAAATCCGTCGATGCCTAACACACGTACACCGCCTGATCGCGCGTTCGAGCGGTGCGGTGTACGTGTGTTAGGCATCGACGGATTTAATAGAGATCAATGCGACATGAGATCCGCTTTACCGCCAACCGCGGCGGTGCGCGGTGCCGTGTGCTAATCGCCTAAGTATGTTATATAGAAAAAGGAAATACATTAAACATCATCTGAAAATACTACATGGGAATGTGTTTTTGTAAAGGTCAAAGACGACCCCTGGGGCTAAACTCCTACTTTGTGTAGGAATAATAAAGGCAATGTTTACCTCTTTCATAATCAGTCCAGAATAACCGCACAACAGAAAATGAATAAATACCGTGCCTTAACACTTTTAAATTAATGAAAATCTTTGAGTACTTATTAATAAACTAAATCGAAATAAGCAGAATCATAATAGTAATAATAAAAAATATAACAAAATTAATAATCTTAGACATTTCACACGGGCCTCCGTTTATGTCACCGGATAAACATAGATAAGTTTACATACATACAATCACGCCAATTTCACCGAGGGTGTAGCAGAGGCATAATATACGCCCACATACATACATACATTCACGCCTGTTTCCCGAAGGGACAGGCAGAGGCATGTTATACGCCCACATTTCGCCACTTGTGTTGTTGGTCCCACATAATAGGTGGCTAGCCTATTGCCGCTTGGGAGCTTTTATAGGAAGAAGAAAGAAAGAAGAAATCTGACATTAATCACGTATCTATCTCTCGATTCCTTTAGCTTGTTGTTCGTAAAGGTTAGGGTTGTAGGTCTATTTCCATTTACCCGTGTGTAAGCATCGGAACTTCGCAATTGGATCACGGGAGACTTCAATCCAACTCCTCACACGAATCTCGAGACGCGCAACGATGACTTTACAGCATATTGACATTATGAGCCTGAGATTACGTTTGTATGTTAGCATTGCAAAAAGTTTTTATAGGGAAATGTTAAGACTTTATTTTAAGCATATTTGTCACCCGAAAATATTATATAAACTATTATACTAACTCTCATTTCCTTTTCTAAAAAGTTTGTTATTCGGAAAGGTTAAGGTTAATAATACACTCCGCACACAAATCTCGCGCTGCGCGACGTTGTCTTTACGGCATAACGAACGTGAGATGTATGTGTGTAAAAATTGCTACTTTAAAAAATATTTATAGGGAATTGTTTAGACTTTATTTCACGCTTATTTATCTAAATCTCAGTTCCTTATATGTTGTCATTCGTAAAGTGTGAGGTTGTAGTTTTATTTATATTTATTCGTGTTTAAGTATCGGAACTTCGCACTCGGATCACGGCGGCTACGATCCACTCCGCACACAAATCTCGCGACGCGCGACTTTATCGTTACAGCATAATTAACGTAAGATCGTGTATGTGTATACGAAATGCTAATTAAAAAAGTATTTATAGGGAATTGTTTAGACTTCATTTTCCCGCGAATTTATCTAAATCTCAGTTCCTTATAGGTTGTCACTCGTATAGGGTAAGGTTGTAGTTTTATTTATATTTACTCGTGTGTAAGTATCGGAACTTCGCACTCGGATCACGGCGGATACAATCCACTCCGCACACAAATATCGCGACGCGTGACCTTGTCTTTACGGCATAATGAACGTGAGATCATGTATGTGTAAAAAAATTGCTACTTTAAAAAGTATTTTTAGAGAAGTGTAAAAATTTTAGGGAATTGTGAAGTCTTTATTTTACGCTTGTATGTCTAAATTTCAGTTTCTTATAAGTTGTCATTCGTGTAGGGTAAGGGTGTAGTTTTATTTATATTTACTCGTGTGTAAGTATCGGAACTTCGCACTCGGATCACGGCGGCTACAATCCACTCCGCACACAAATCTCGCGACGCGCGACGTTGACTTTACGGCGTATCGGACGTTGTTCCGTGTTTCGGGATCGTGTTCCGCGGAATTATTTCCGCTGGCTGTTTCGCATCGGATGTGATTTTGATAAACGGCCGCCGTGCTGCCCGGCCGAACGTGAAATTATTATTTGCTCGCTGATACAGTTGACGATGCGATGTCGATACTTTTTATTTATCCCTGTTCGGTAGCCGAGCGGAAAGTGGACGACAGATTAGTCGCTCAGTGGACTGGGTCGCTTAATTTTCCGCACCTTAAGTCAGTTTTCGGTTTTGTTATATTAGGCATGTTAAAATATTTTTATTACTTAACGCAAATTTATTCTGTTAGTTTTAGGTCGGTATGAGGGTATTAAGTTCGATGTGCAAATTTTGGTCAAAACTTTAAATTGCGCGAATTATTTTAGATGAAAATTATTTATTTATTACATTTAGGACTACTAACAAAATATACACCAAAAATGAACATAACAAATATAGTTAATACTTAAAAGCTTAGTGCTGTTTTACTTACAAGTCACCACGGCATGCATTGACACAAAGATAAGAAGATATAAACAATTTTACCAAAAAGACACAAAAAAAAACCAATAAACCAACAAATCGTATGACATTATTGAATTGAGCGATTATTTATCATTACAGTTATTATTAACATATTATATTTATTGTTATACATTATTCGAGAACAGCATACTTAATGGGTGGGCTCATGGCTCGAAGAACCAACTACCGATCCCTTCCAGCATTTCCATAGATAGTCCGATAATCATTAGTGGATGAAACGTCAATAATGATGAAACTTGCCCTATAGAAACGAGTACCATCACTTTGAGATAGGTTTTTAATGTAAAAGCAACTATTATTTAAAAATACACTCAAGTAAACTAGTGGTCGCCCGCGACTCCACCCGCGTGGATGTCATAGAAAAATGCGCTGCAAAATGCATACCCAGGAAAGACACGGTGAGCAAAATGATTCCCAGGTCAATTCACAGACACCGACACTAACATCGACGACGCAGTCATTATCCGCAGGCTGCATAGATTGTCTTTATGTGGATGTTAAAGTTGTTAATGATGAAAATATTTAAATGTAATTAATACTAATTTTTCACTTCTGCCAGCAGTCCCGGAGTGCAACCCGTTGTTTTGGGATAGATAACTAAAGCGATTATTGTAGAGTTTCTCTATAAACAAAATTTGACGTAAATTTATTTTCAGGTAATAAAATAAACTGATGTTCGGGAGCCCCGACCTGTCGCCGCGCAGCGCCGTGCAGCAAAAATCGTAATATTTTTATTTCGCCATAACTTTAAAACCAAACGTCCAATTTTAATCATTCCAAGACCAAACATTATCTACATACACTGCACTTAGTAATGAAGTAATTTACTATGATAAAAACTAACATCATGAGTAAAATAAATGCGTTTAAATGTAGACCAAAAAAAATTTTAGATTTAAAAAAAAAACATGGTTGTTTTGCCTTACTCGACATAGATAGATATAGTGTATCGCGGATTTTTTTGTAGATATTTATAAGATCTATAATTCATTAGGATATTTTGTGGTTCTATCTTTAATAGTTTAGGCAGCGTACGCAAAATATATAACTTTTCTGGTTTATTATGTACACTTTGTGTCCGAAAAACCACATAACGTGTTTAATGTTTGGCATGAACATCGCAGCACATTCTTTGTATATGTCGTCCACTTAGCTAATTAACCTTGCAATATATCAACATTATTAAATTGCCGACAAAAAAGCCGTGATCTGTTTGAGGAAACCATCGTTACCAAGAGATGTAATGTAATTAGGATACGAGGAACATACGACATCTGTAGACGCTTTAGAGGCTTAAGTAATTAATTTAATGAACAGACAGTGTGGCTTATAATAAAAATTACAAAATTAATTAAGGCAAATATTGCAAATCATTTATTTAACTAAGGGCTGATTCACACTCGCATGTATACTAGCTTTAAATAATTAAAGCTAGAACAAATTTGTCAATGCTTGTGGCTTTACGTAGCATACGTGATAAGCATTGTTAACCTAGGTCAGTTCACACCCCCCCCGACTGGTCTCCACCTTGTCGTGGTGGGGGGGCTGAGTACCTCCCGGTAGGGCGCAGGAGGCGCTAGGGAAAAGGCAACACCCAGAGACCGACGACTCTGGGTGCCCTTAGTACTGACTACCGGGGGGGAAACTAAGAGGGGAGGGACCTGTAGAGGGCTCAGTGGGCTGGCCAGGAGGGCCCGCTCAGCAGCGCCAGGAGGGTCTAGGCAGTGGGGGCAGGGGGCCCCTGCTGTCTAACCATGGACCCTCCGGGAAGTCGGCCACACACGCTATGGTCGCACGGGGAGGTAGGAGGGGCGCGTCCACTGCGCCCCTCTGAGGAGGTCCTCCCGGTTTTGGTCCGGGGGACGTTGGCCGCAGGCGGGGTGTCAGAAGCTGCAACCCAGGTACTGGCCCTCGCCTCTTTCTCAACAAGCGGCGGGCGTCGTCGGAAGATTTTTAGTGGGTATTACTTGGCGGTCGTGTCTGCCGGTGGTGAGTCCCACACCCCCTTTCGGTCCCCCTTTGGCCGGAAGGCAGTGCGTAAATGCATTTTGTTACCGACGTAAAAAAAAAAAAAAAAGGTCAGTTTACACACACCCACACACGGTGAGATGTTAAAATATTAGTACTAGTTATTACTAATGTAGTTGTCGTTAAGACATGTTCTGCCATGTGGAGTATTCCTATGTATAGTATTCTTGCTATTAAATAAATTCGCTGTAGTTAGGGACCCTACTAAGACCTTAGAAGCCCAAGCCAACCTTACCTGCAATTAGTGCACCTGCAGATGCACGGACGAGGCTTTAGCAACCATAATAGTTCCCGGTGAGCTGCAATCATCATATCCTAGCATTATCCCGGTTGCCCTAGACTTAAGCTTAGGGCCCAGGGTCTGCTCACTGTTTCAACCAGATTTGACTGAATTTCAGTTATTACGTGGAGCGAATGCCGACTGACCTCCGCAACCCAGAGGGAAACATCATTCTATGGTTAAACCAGCTGTCAGTCTGTTAGACGGCACTGACTTCCTGATAACGACTTCCATAGTTCATGACAGCCGGAACCAACGGCTTAACGTGCTTTCCGAGGCACGGAGCAAGCGATATACGCACATAATTTCGAAAAGTCATTGGTGCGCCACCAGGGTTTGAACCCGAGACCCTCTGAATTTAAAGGCAAGGGGGTCTCGCCACTGGGCTATCGCCGCTCTCCCGGTGAGCTGCAATGAGGCTATAAAATGGGACCAATATCCTAATTCGTGGAAGGTAGACTTTTAATATGCTTCTGTCTACCCCTTCAAGGAAAAAAGCGTGATATAATGTAAAATTCAAACGTATAAAGCTGTGCTATGTCGTTGAAAGTATATATGCATTTTTTTTAGATGTGGCATTCTAAGTTACATTTCTATAAACTAAATAATATTAACTTTATGGCTTATCCTGAGTAAACCCCCAAATTCCTCTAGTCTCTTTTCATTTTTAAGTACTATCGCTAGCGTAATTGAAAACACGCGATTATCTCTTTCCCACGCGTCGTCGTCAAAAAACGGGCCACTGATGTGAAATAATTATGTCGAATTTGTTTACGGTATCGAAACGAAATCCCTTTGAGAACCAGCGACTTTGATGTCAAGAAAACATTCTCGTAAATATTAAGAAGGACGATATGTTTAATACATTAGGTATTATCTTGTTATATCCGATTGGTTGTTTCGCTTAAAAAAAGCTTCTTTCGTTTTTCTTTGTTATATTATTCTAAATGGACTTTGCCAGTAACGGTATATTTTTATTGTATTTATGTTTAAATCTTATAAGGGTTTGTTGTGTCATCAAAAACCTTCAAATCGTGGTAAAATAAAAAAGGATGATATACGAAATTGAAATCTTTCATACAAGTATTCACTTAGATTTGAAGATTTGGTAAGTCGTTCCAGTGCAAGACCATTAAGCTCTGGAATTCCCTGCCGGCTCACGTGTTTTCTAGAACCTATAATCCGGGGTATTTTAAGCAGGATGAAGGCCATAAGGGGGTGCGCTTTGTACCCTGCTTGCTCCACGGTATGAAGCGCCTTAATTTGTTTGGACTGCATCGACTGCTTACCATCAGGCAGGAAATGGTCAATATGACGTGTCACATAAAAAAAGAAAGATCATTATATTTATTATATATCATCAGAATATATCATTAACCTGCTCTTAGTTTATAAAGTCAGCGCAAAGTATTTATCATCATCATCATCATCACAGCCCATTAACGTCCCACTACTGAGCACGAACCTCCTCTCCCATATCACGCTGACCCAGTGCGTCCCGCAATCGTTTCCGACCACCGAGCACCGCAGAGCTACGAGCGCTTCAAGTATTTATATATATATATATATATATATAATTATATATAATTGCAATTCAATTGTTTCAATTCAATTGTTTTGATATTCAATGTATATTATATATATTAATAATTTGTCAAAAATATAAAGTTTTCAGTGCGATTTTTATAACATTATGTACCTGTCATTGATTCTTGTATTATACACGTTCATGTTATTTTACTGACATGCAAAGAACTGCATAAGCTGTAATCTGTGAGTCGATACAGGAAACAATTGAATTTCAATTGTATTCGGACACAAATTCCCTGAGTTTTTTAAAATATACTTCAAATCGCTTTGTATTCAACGAACTAGACTGGAGAAATAGATATTGCTACTACCTAACATCGCTTACTCGGCTAAGGATATATCTCAACCAACATTTTTCACGACGCTTACAAAATCAGTCAACAACTCGAATTGTTGAGATGGTTTGGGTACTTCGACCCTTGTCTATCACCTGATTGCGGAACGCAAATTGAGCCCACGGGATCGTAGCCCTAAACTGAGTGAAAATAGAGCATTTTATTCCGCAAATGGCTGTGACGAGCGCAACCAACAAAACGTAACGGGTACGTGAGTAGCTAAAACAGTTCTGAATTGTTTATAACACATTTTGCTACATGTATTCTATTATTTAGTCAAAGTTTTATCTTATTTGGTAGTGTACAAATAGGTGAGCAACCTTTCTTTGTAGTCCGGAAAGCCTAACCCTTGTTCAGCAGCCGGAAAAACGAGTGACATTTTTCATTGTTGCGTAAACAATTTACGGAATTCCACAGTAAACAACTATTTGTAACAAAGTTTCAGAACAAAAACGTAATATTTTTATAAAGAAAGAAAGAATACATAATACATAAATGAAACACATAATACAGAGCCTCGTCCGTTATTCGACATGTGCACCACTTGCAGATGAGGCTGGCTTGAGCTCCTCAGATCTTGGTAGGAACCCTATAAAAAAATATTTTTTAAGTTTGTATAAAAAATATGTGTCCTTATCCTTATTAATAACCTAAACACACTGTTTAACACATTGGTCAAGCTATGCTTAGTTTAGGGCTAGTAACGCTGCGTGAGCTGTATTTATATTTTAATAAAAACTGTATCTCGACAAAACTTTATTTGATGTAAATTTTTGTGTCGATTTGCTAAGGCGCCAGGAATAAGGTTACAGAATTTTGGTCGACGAAAACTGTAATCTTTTTCTATGGGTTACCACAAAAAAGATTATTTAACCTATTCTTATAAAGTAATTCCCCTTAATAAGACTGAATTTTCGCCGGGGTGAAGTTTATCTATTATTTACATTTTTTTTAAATATTTACTTCCATATTAACTTTAATTTTCATATAAAATAAAAAATATTGTAACTGTTTTTAAGTTGACGTCCATAAGAGCTTTATTGAACCAAACTCAAATTAAACATTTTCATTTTAAGTTCTTAACAAGTTTGAAAGGTTATCATGAACAATAATATATTCTTACAAACATAGGAAGCTTCAATATAAATAAGTACCATCGAACACATACAAGTCTTGACATGCAATATCAAATAGACAACATACAAAGCAGGCATCGTTTTGCAACTCAACACTTTTCAGAGTCTTCAGTTTGCATGTTGGAAACGTTCCCATTTGTTGCTGCTATTACGTTGCAAGCCGAGATAAAACTGTACAATGCTTGAAGAGATACGGTTATGTCGAAAGAAGATTTTTAAAAATAGAAAATTTCTCACTATAAACTTGCAGATGTTACTCGCAGTATCAGACTTAAGGGTCTGCAGAATAATAGCTCGAGACTTGTTCGTTCTTCCAAAGGATTTGATGTAATCACAGTTTCTTAAACCGTAGTTCTCACTGAAACTTATAAATCGATGCTTGAAACTTCAACTAAATTGTAAATCCCGTCTTCTGGTAGGAATTATCGGTTTTAGTCTAGAAAAAGTAAGGCGTGTAATTATTAGGTAACTTAAAGAATACATCTCACATTTGTAATGTTAAAGTAAGAGCATTCTATTGAAGTTATAGATATATAGTATTAAGGTACTTTTATCAAAAAACTTTTGGGTATTGTCTCAAATTTGTGACAGGTATTAGCTGGCCGTTAGCAGATGGTATGTAAACAATATCAAAAGAGCTATTGGTCACCAAAAAATAAGATAGATAATGAAATCTCTACTTATATGAAATGTGATTGTTTTAATTTAAAAAAAGTATAATTTGATTAATTTATTAAATTGTAAGTTACCACGACCGTACCTTTTGTACTTGTGTTTTCGACCCAAGAAAATATATTGTATACTTATTAAACGATGATAACTAATTAAAAAATAATAAATAAATATTCTCTTACAATCACACCAATTGTTTAGTTCCAAGATAAGTATCATTAAGAACTTGTGTTATGGATACTAAATAACGGATAAAAAACATACATAAATACTTCTTTTTTTTTTGTAAATACATACCTACTTAAGATACATAGGAACACCCAGACCAAAACAAACATTCATGTTCATGCACACAAAGATTTGTCCTGTGTGGGAATCAAACCAACGACCTCCGAGTGAAGTGCAGGTATACTGACCTCCACGCCATATCGGTCAATCAGGTGTATAATCATCTGTACGTCGTAAAAAATATTTATCTGGTAAAAAAAGCAGATGATCGGCTTTCCGCTCTGAATTGGACCATTGTGATTCAAGCCACCAGCACAAACTATTAAGAAAACACAAACAATAGACCGTTGCCGACTTACGAGATAAGCAAACTAAATAACAAAGTTAAAGTCGAATTACCTTTTAACCATTGTGACTAAAGTGGACTTTATAATAGATAATTATACAACGCTTCCTCCATTAAGGGAGCTGTCACTTTAAAAGGACAAGGGTGACCTCAAATAGGGTGGGGACCTCAAAGTATCTCAGAGGCTACATGATTTTATTACTGAGGGACTGATTGTGTCAGAATCGATACTATCATGAACCTTAGTAATTCTACAGTTTAATTAGTGTCATATTAGGGAAACTATTAATAATTGGAAGTACCAATAAAGGGTCTTAATTCGGAAACATGAATCGTTCGGGCTTAAACCTTTATATGCAAGCACACAAAAAGAATTTCTGGGTCTTTTAAATGGACCATAAAACGGCAATAATGTAGACCTTTCTGAATTGATACGCCTGTTGCCATGTACAGATCTCATTTTTCGACTGCATTTACTGATTTAACTGCAGGCGTTTACATTACATATGAAAATATATATAATCTAATTTTATAACACATAGCTTGGACTTTAGGCGCCAAAGCGCATAAAGACAAGTTGCGGCAATATTTTATGGCTCATATTTAATGTGTCATCAAAATTAATAAATTACCAACCTAACCTAACCTTTTTGTATATCAAAAAATTCTGATGGAGCACCTAATCCCCTATTAGATGCTAGATCAGTATTTTTGATGATCAAAAAAGTATTTTTTAGAGGTTCAGTTTATTATATTCCATATTTTATTTCCCAAAACTAGTGTACATTTGTGTTTTTATGTGAATAGAGACAACGTTTATAAGAGTAAGAAAGTAGCATATTTTATCACAGTGAATAAAATTAAATAAGATTTACCTTATTGTCTTTGAGATCAACAGGATCATTTAGATTCGTTAAATTTTTAAACAATGGATATTCCATAATTGTTTTTCTTAACAACAATGAAAAAGATGTGAGCGGTACCATAATCAAGAAATAAAAGCAAATTGATTCTTTGTCAGAATATGTCAATTTATCTGTATGTTGCTCAAGATTTGTCAGTCTGTCGGTTAATCTTATAGGGGGGATTTTTCAGTCAGCCTGTCGTGATTCTAAAGGGCGAGGGGATTGTCCGTTTCAGTCAGTCAGTTTGTCAGCGACTAACGAGGCTTCCAAAAAGGAATTTTGTGTTGACTCCAAAACTCCGTAGATGCCTCTAGTAAAGTCTCCATTACTAACATGACTTGACTCAACTATGGCAGACTTTGACTAAGACTAAATGATGAAAATGCAGCTTTTATGCAAGTAACTAGATTTACTTAATTCCTTGACACTGGCAAATAATCTGAACGAGTAAAAGTCCATACAAAATAATGAAAAAGATTTCATTGACATAAAATTGTCTTTGTTTTGTATGTTTGTTTGTAAAAAAATATTTATATATGTTTATCCGTTATTTAGTATCCATAACACATGTTCTTAATGATACTTATCTGGGAACTAAATAATTGGTGTATATGGTGTCATTTTATCTTTAGTAGTGCAGCAGACCTTAAAGCAGCATATGCATTAATCAAACCAGTCTGCTACCTGTGATAAAAATATACCCGACTAGTATATAAAATAAAATTATCGCTTGCTCCGTGCCTCGGAAAGCACGTTAAGCCGTTGGTTTCGGCTGTCCTGAAAATCTATGGCAGTCGTTATTAGGAAGTCAGTGCCTTCTAATAACTGACAGCTAGTTTAACCATAGAATGATGTTTTCCTCTGGGTTGCGGAGGTCAGACAGCAGTCGCTCCATGTAATAACTGAAATTCAGTTAAATTTGGTTGAACCAGTAAGCAGACCCTGGGCCCTAAGCTTTAGGCAACCGGAATAATGCAAGGATATGTGTATATAAACAAGATTATAAACACTTAACATATTTTAACCCATATAATAATGGTGTCGGATCGAAACTTCGACCTAAGAAAGATCAAACTTTAAGTTCGGGACAGAATACTGACCTGACCGTCACGCCATATCACTCATCTAAGTGTGAAGTGAGAGGTCCTGTTTTTTAAACATTTTCAAGTCTTGCAAAACTGCCTGACATAGCAGGAAAGTGAGACTGGTCGTAATGACAAAAACACTTGATTACCCAACAATCTTAAAAGAATAAGTATAACATAAACTAAGAACAATAGACGATGGTAATGATTCAAATTACGTTTCAGTAACCAAAACTTCGAAAGTCGGATAAGAAATTCGCGACAGTCGGTTCCACTACTTCGTGCTTGGCACGATATGCCAAACTCGACAGTCGGAGTGAAGTTATCGCGATTACATTTCGCAGTAGCCTTATTCCGTGTCGCATACGAATCGAATTATTTACCGATATCTCCATCGCTTTTACCTGCGGATAAGTTTTAGGGAGCTCGCGGGGACTTTCAATGAAGATTCATATTTTAAAAGTTTAAAATGTAGTTATGAACTCCTTTCCTAACATTTAGATCTTTATTTTACATCAGTTCTAGTCTTTATCAGAACGTTAAACATGAATTATGTGCATCTGACAAAATATGAAATTGCCAAGGCAATGAAAACTAAAATCGTAATCGTATGAATTTTAAAAAATTCTATGTCTTCTAAGTTTGTAAAATAGAAGTCGTCTAAATACGTAATTAGTCGTCGTCGGTTGTATAGAAAGTCGTCGATCAATATTTTCCTCACCTTTTTAATTATCTTTTTGATTAAAATAAACAGAAGGTCAAACTGTGCCTTGACCTTTAACCTTCTGTACCTGTTTCAGTCTTGAAAAATATACAATATTCCGAATAGGCACACGAACGCCTTAGTAAAATATTAGTTTAATTTTGCTTTGGTAAAATGACTGCAGTAGAAGCTTGTATATTTTTGTTTTTTGTATAAATGCAAATTGCTTTTATTATGTGGAAATAGGGGAAAAAAATATATGTCTGCATACATCTAAAGTTGTATACGACTGACATCAGTTATTTGACTAAATGTAGCAGAAAGTCATGGGTTACCTCCTTTTGTCTTGTATTTTTTAATAAATTAATTAAAGTTACTTCCTTTCAATTGCTTTACGCGTATGTAATGTGTATGGCAATGGCAATGGACCAGACGCGGTTTTATTCCGCGCCCTCAAATCGCACCAGCATTGTTACGTCTCAGATGTTTTCGTATGCCAGGAGCCAAGATCTGCCGAAGGGCATATTGATAAACGAGCGCTTACACTGCACGACACGCATACAAATATATTGCCGCAAATATTTCATGCTTAACGTCTGCCGCTTGCGATATGTATACGAGTAAGCCCACGTGCTGATTTCAATGCTACTGGACTTTTTAAAGTATTATTTATTGGGTGACATAGAAAAAAGTATTAGCTTACTATCGCAGCTACTCGACTAGGGGTTTTTTTCATAAATCGTGACAGTCGTGTTATTTATAGTTGATTTTAAGCATTGAGAGAAGAAGCATTGTTTTATTTAAAATCGTTTTCTGATGAGGCGAACTTATTTTCACCTGATGGTTTATGTCGACTGTTCATCATCAGTGCATAGTGCACCATACTGTCCTTTAAAGAAAATCTAAATTAAAACTGACAATAGTTTATGAGTGACACATTATAAACTTATCCTGTGTTACGTTAGCTATAGGAAAATAAATAGAGTGGGCTCTGCCTACCGTACTTCGGGGAAACAGGCGTGATTGTATGTATGTTATGTATAGGAAAATAAAATTGCATTGCATCGTTTTAGTGATAGAAATCTAGCATAGTCGTATCTAGTCGTCTTTTGGCACAAAGAGATTATTGAACAGGTCACTGCAGTCTTGGATTAGAGTGGATTATTCGCAACAATTTGGGTCATTTTGTAGTCGGTACCTAGTTAGTTATATCCCCATATAACTTAATGTATTTATTTATATCTCAACGGTTTCCTTAATAGTTCATCTTGATCACATTGCTGTGAAGAAAAAAAATATTGCAAAAAGAGAACTATGCTGTTAATGTTTGCTTGTCAGCTAAGCCTGCTTAAATTAAATCTAGCGCAAGATTTTTTTTTAAATTTAGAAGTAAATACTCGCGGTGCTTTCGTTAAACTAGCCAAACAGTAAATAATGTACCTCAGTCAATGTTACTTCCTTGACCGTGATGGAAGGTTCCTTAAGTGCTTACATATTGGTTACACTTTGAAAGACAACACTGTAAATTATTTTAAAATCACACAAGGAAAACAAAACCTTGCCGAGTTTCTTGCCAACTTAATTTCATGCTCTTGCTCTAATAAGTCCTAGATTTAAGAGACGTTTAAAAGTGGTAAGAAAGAAGCCTAGCTTAAGTAATTAAATTTTATATTTACCCTCTGCCGCGATAAGGATTCATGGATTCTGTTTACGATTTTTTTAGTCTCACTATAATTATTATTTAAGAGGTATTCCAATGGTTTCGGCTGAGCAATAACATTCAATGCCAGTGGTCGTAAAGTATTTTACGGCGACAGCCGGTGTTTGGTCCTTCTGCCAATTATTAAAGAGATGTAGGAAGTACGTATAGCCTTTTTTGCTTTCTGTAGTACCTACTCTTTCAAACGAAAATTTCTATGACTGTAAAATACATTGAGTAATTAGTTAGAAAGTTTTATTCAAGTTTTTTTTTATAAATATAAGTTTACTGAAGAGGAAGATAGAATTTTGCAAATGTTTTAACAACTTCATCTAGTTTGGGTATTATAAACGGCTACATATGTATAAGTGATATACTAATTCCCAGCGGGTCGAATCCTGAAGTCGAGAATTAAGCAAGATATTCGTTCAATTTTTTCGCCAAGGTTGTGGTTATTTTTAACTAAAAGAAAGAAAATAAATTTATTCAGTACAAATAAACATAGTAATTAAGTACACAGAAAAAGCAACGATTAAATTTACACAAGCAAAATACAACATTAAACCATGTAGGAAACGGTGTCCACTGTCGGACACCATAGGATGTCACGACGCGCAGATATGGCTTTTCAGGGTTTGAACCCGAGACCCTCTGAATTTGAAGGCTATGGGACTCGCCACTGGGTCTCTGTTATTACCATGTGTGGTGGTCGTTAAGCTAAGTAATAGCCTCTGCTTAGTATGAGATGTCCTAGTATATTTCTATATATATATATATATTACGATATTATGAATTACGATATATGAATTACGATAACTAACATGTATTTATTTTAATATTATATAAGTGTTTTATTACAAACCGTCGACATATTTTTCCTCAGCTCGTGAACGCAGTGTGGATTCCGTTGTCACCCGTTCCTTCAAATAACTCTACGTCAATTTAATAGGTCAAAGAAACTCAGCTATGAAGATTTATATTCGACTTGGACCATTACCTCAAAGCGTGCCGTAAAAATCTATCGAAGAAAATGGAATCACTTTCGTATAAAAGGTTTTAAAAACGAGTATAACTATGCGTTTACCTTCACAGTTAAGTTTACAGTCCTGAAAACTTTACAGTGAAATGAAAATTAAATTTAAAAAAAAATTGTTTTTGGGAAAATTGAGAATGTAACTTTTTTTTAATGTTTTCGCCAAATTGCTAACATTTACATTGAATTGTAAATTTACAGATTTTTTTAATACTGAATGAATAATGAATAAGAATTTAATGCTGATATAAGAGCATTTTTCATATTTTTATATTTCAGTACTAAATTAATTGGTATTTTATACCCTATTATCATTTCTTATTTTTAAACAATTATTAATTGAATGTTACTAAATAGGATGATCAGACCATATCCACGGGATGGACAACAAATCCCTATCTATCTATTCCTTTAATGCTGTTTTAACACAGCCAAGAACTCAGGACAACATAAAAAAAAAACATCTTCGACTTTACCAATTAGTGTCACCTCAAGTCATTCCAGGGTACTAAAATATTTATAACCACTGATTAAATTGTATTTAATCCTGTTAAATCTATTTTGTATGCTACTGGCCGACTTCTGTTCATGAACTGTTCCCTTTAGTAGCAAATTAAACGTTTTACTGCCGCCAGGTGGCCCCGCTGGGGTAATACACAGCTCGTTTCTATAGACTACTCCACTAAAGTTACCTTTAAATTACTACATTTATACTGTCAGCTGATTTAAATTATCTGTCAAGGATTAACTCTATACTGCATAGCTTATTTTGTGACTTGTCTTTTAAACCAGATCAACAACGACGAACGTGCCCTGTCATAAGTTGTTTAAATAAACGGAGACTAAAAATATCGTTACGATAATGTTTTTGTTTGAAAGAAAAAAAGCGCTTGAGAACATCATGCGCTTGATGTTCGCCGGTCGTGGTCGAAAACATTTACTGATGTCAAGCATTCACAGAGGTCTGATCACCTACACTGTGCCTTTGCTGTAGCGGGATATTGGGCTGACAAAATATAGTTATCAGTGTAAAGGATCATCGATGCGACAGAAGAAGAATAGTACTTTAATGAATCAGGCGTTAGTTTGCGGAAATCCATTGTAAGCAAGTCATGGAAAAAAAAAACTTAGTGACAATTCCCGCGCAAATTTAATTCCTCGAAAAATCAAAGAATTAATTCAACACAACACGTGTTTCGCCCTTACACAGGGCATCTTCAGCTAAGGTATCAGACAGACTAAGAACAACGATGTCTTCTTGACCAACGCTGAAACGAGAGTTACTCTCTCGAGAGTCATAAACATATTTTCAATCAACCACTTGCTTAGAAGAAGGAGAGGTCTGAACTTGGATGGGTGACCCATTTGTTTGTCATTTAATATTGAGCGCTTCCGTGCTTCGAAAGGCATGTTAAGTTAGTGTGGCATGTTATGGCGTTATTATATATATACTGTTATTATTGAGCCGTTGCGTTAAGCCTAGTAAAAAGCTCTGCTTAGTTTGTATTTTGAACCGCTGTGAGACGTTTGTGATTTTTGATTGGTAGTCTATGGTTTGACGATTCTTGCACAATTTAAACGTTCCGTTTCGCACAATAATTGTATTATTTTCAGATAACTTTATTTGCAAACTTAATTTATTGTAAACTATTTATTTATGTTACGGATTGTACAATGTTTGAATTTGTGTTGGTGTGTGATCGTGAAAGTGCACTTAGGCCCCTTCGAAATACCAGCGCTATGGTTTCACAACCATAGCTTCGAGCTGAAAAGGGGACCTTTTACTGGTCTACGTATTCTAGTTAGGTTTTTTTTTTGTGTTCTTTGTTTTCTGTTGGCATTATTATGCCTTTAAAACTACATGTAAGGACCTAATTGTGTGGACCAAATAAATCATTGTATTCTTATTCTATAATTATATATACTACCACAAGGACATTTATATTGTTTACATAATAACAACACTGTAGAAAACAAGGCAATATAATTTTCAATAAGCCTTCGAGCTAAGCAGCTCTGTGTGTTGTGTGTGCTTGCACTGCGCTTGTAATGCTTGTGTTCAGAGTTTATTGACTTCCGTAGTTCATCAGCTATTAACATCATTGTGACTGAAAATAAACCAGATTTATGAAGAGCAAGCGTGCTTCATGCTGCACGGAATCAGCTGAAATTTTGCGCGCAAATTTATTGAGATTCTGTAAGAATGTTAGGAAGAGTAAAAACGCCAGAATAGATATAAAAACTCTATGGTCATTGGAAATTTGAATAATAATGTTCAATAATGGGGAAATTAAAAGTGGACTTCTTGGCGGGAAAGTGAAGCGTCATATCTGCAGTTTTTTTTTATTTTCTAAAATTTGTGATATTTCTAACATTAATGTGTAATAACGGTGGATTATTAACCGTTAAGTGTTTGTGAACATACATGAGTGTTGGTAAATCAAACAAAACAGTGCAACATCACTTTTCAAATTTTCTCTCAAGGAGTGCGTCTGTGAGATCTCAGTATAGTCCCACATCTTTACTGAGGACTCAAGAGGTTTAGGGGAGGGTATTTCATCTTCAATTTATCATCTTTATCAACACTCATTCTCATGTACTATAAATTATATATAATTAATATATCACTTACTTGACACTGGCTTAATGTGCTAGACGCACGAAGCCATTATTTAAAAGAAAAAAAAGAAATTAAAAGTGATCTCGTTCTTTACCCAGGTGATAACCAGATCAAATATAATTTTACGTCTGTTCTTATTCGTAGATAAGTGTCTGTCTTGCCTATTAATATATGTTTAGAGCTAGGCTTTTTAGAGTCAAGTGTCTAATAAGTGAAGTTATGTTTTTGCAGTTAAGGCATAATAAAAGAATAACACAAAAGGCATAGATATACATTATTTTTAATTATAGCCCTTCTTATTATGTTTGAAAAATCCAATAACATTTTAAGTTTCAAATTTAATAAACGATGTGGAAAATTTTTGTAGTTAGCGAATCATTTTTTATATAAAATCTTTCTTAGTTCACTTCAGACATCATGAGTGGCAAATCCTTAAAACTGCTGCACAATTTAAATAAACCAAAATCATAAACTTTTATGGCAAAAGAGCACCATTGGGACTCACTTTTATGATTTAACGGGTTCGATGAGTTGCGAATTATAGCACAGACGTAAAGATAAAACGTGTTTTATTTCTCAGGGGGTGCGTGAATGCGACCGGGTTTCATCGTACATCAAATAATGGAAGCGCATTTAAGATTGTTTAACTGCAAACATCAGGAAGCCATAACCAAAAACAGAAGCATCAAAAAAAGTTTTGTTTGTTTAAAAAAATAATTCTTATGCATATTATTATTGGCATGTGCTGTGTACTCACCTCATCTCACGGGGATTCGTGAAAGTCGACAAAAAAAAATAGTAGCGGTTGATGGACAACAACATCATCCTGCGTACTGGCTTAAAATGCAATTACCTACCTACCCGCCTGACCAGCGTGGTGATTATGGGCTAATACCCCCAATAGAATGTATCCTGAAATGTTCTAGAATGTTCTGCAGTGGACTTTATAAGGCTGATATGATATGATAATTATTATTATTATCGAGAATTATAAAGCGCTCAGGACCTCGCTACAGTAAGGCCTGTTAAATTGAGTATTGATTTGCCAACAAACAATCGTTGTCATGCAGGGAACATTGTATCGTTAGTTTATAAGGCTGCTAACAGATGGCGCTTTACTTAGTTAAATAACGCGAGTAATTATAACTGATTTGTAGGACTTCTTGGCGGGAAAGTGAAGCGTAATGTCTGCAGTTTTGTTTTATTTTCTAAAATTTGTGGTATTTCTAACATTAATGTGTAATAATGGTGGATTATAAACCGTTAAGTGTTTGTGAACATACATGAGTGTTGGTAAATCAAACAAAACAGTGCAACATCACTTTTCAAATTTTCTCTCAAGGAGTCCATGTGAGATCTCAGTATAGTCCCACATCTTTACTGAGGACTCAAGGGGTTTAGGGGAGGGTATTTTATCTTCGATTTATCATCTTGATCACCACTCATTCTCATTTACTATAAATTATAAATAATTAATATATCACTTACTTGACACTGGCTAAATGTGCTAGACGCACGAAGCCATTATTTAAATGGAAGAAGAACTGATTTGTATTTTATTTATCGAAATAACTAGACGTGTATTACCTTGAAACTCGAATGTGGCTTTAGCCTGGGGGTTAACTTGGGCGTGTTAACAGCTGGCAGTACTTGGATGGGTGACCGATAGTGTGGCATTTCGTATCAAGATTTTTCACCAATGAAAAGACTTATAAGATTAGTTACAGTTATGTTAACTGTATAGTTGGGTTATAATAGTCACCTTTAATATCAGGTTCCTATTATCCTGACTTTCCTAATTCACTTAATTGTGATAATCATCAGGCATCGGACCGTTAAGAGTTTATTTATGGAATTGTGATATATTACTTTCTATGGTTCTTATTCTTTCCTGACTTATATTTTAAATGACGAAATATTGTTGTCTAAGTTTACAATCCTAAATTGATTGTGATAATGTTTTCCTTTAGTCTAGTTCCAACTTTGGCTTTTAAAAGAAAGAGGTTGGATAACAAAGTTATAACTAAAATTATTTTTCATAGATTTTTAAAGCCATTCTTTATCCTTTCTGGATCAATTACCGAAAAAGTATATTGTTGATAAAATACTTTCTTCACTACCATAATGTAGTATCTCGTTGTATGTCAGTGTACTCATTGATATTCCGACGCGCGACATCTTCGCCGTACAATGTCAACATTACGCCAGCCGTCTAAGGCTGTGGCTTCACTATAGCAGTTCATAGAGACTATGAGAAAAACAACAGCTTTATTAAACATTAAATATATAAACTAGAAAGAGCATCACGCTACATGAGGATATCTATGCTGGGGTGCAGGGAATATGACCCCCCCCCCCCCCTTCGTACACTTCAAATTAAAAAAAACTTGTAAAAAATTATAAACTTGAATAAAAGCCCCTAGCCCCTATGCATTTTATGGTCATAGCAGACATCTAAAGGTGATACCGAAAAAAGGAGAAGGTTTCTCAATATGACTATTTATTATTAGTGACCCCTTCCAAAATACCAGGTTACGACTGCGCCTGTACTTAATAAACCGCATACGTGATTATAACCTTGTTTGTTTTTTAAACTCAACGCTTATTTTCAACGTTATCGCCTTAGTCGCTAATGTAGACCTACCCTTACTCCCTTACCAAATTCCGTAAACAATCACATAGCGCTAAATACATACCACCCCACTGGGATTATGTCTGTTTGTTCACGCATTGTAAACATCAATAACGAGACTTAACTTGAGTGATGGATGGTAGACACAAGCGAAACTTGATACTTGATGAATGTTCGCAAATGCAAAGACGAAAATTACAAAGTAAATTTTACTGACGAGGTTAGTTTCAATTAAATCTTGTTTGTGTAAGATGTTTTTGGTAAACAAACATAACCTGCAGTTGATATAGACACAAACGGAGCAGTTTTGGCTAAATCCAAAAAGGTGATCAGCCACTAGCAGACTGATAGCGATGGTATACTAAATTGATTGAAGAATAAATAAGCATCGATTTACGAAACCATTTTTAATAGTTGCTTCATGTTGCTAATTTTATTCACCTCTTTGAATTATTGATACTAACAAAAATGCCTTTAAGTAATACGGTCAGATTCAAATAAGCTAATAAAATACACAATTTAGCAGCAGCTGAATGCCAAGAGGTGATCAGACAACAAAAGATTTTAGTTGGTTGTATAATTACTTGTGATCATCGTATTTTAAGAGCAAGGTTCAGTCAATCTTTCTGAAGTTGTTGATTGTTAACAGTAACACAGAACTATTTAATTAATAATATAACAGGCTTTTACGTAAAGCTGCTATATTTTTCTTAAAAACTTGTATATGTCGCTTTTAAGAACCAGTTTTAATCGTTGTTTCAAGTTAGCAATCTTTGGCCAATTCTCTGGAATTGTTAAGGTTTATCATACCTTTTGACGTCTATAAAAGTCTTTATAGTAAAGACATTTAGATGAAAACAATGTATATAAAAGTATGAAAATGAAACTGGTAGTGTTTTCCTGACTAAAAATAACAAATAAAATGCTGGTTAAAAAGCATGCGTGACCGTAAAATCATTCTTTTTACACATCAGAATACCTAAATAATGATGTAGCCTTGTCAATCTTTCATGTCTTACGTTCCGTAACTTGTATCCGAAACAGAAACGTATAGCAAAGGAAGGTTCTAGTGACGTCCGACACGGCCTCTATCGGTTCGACCCCATACATTTTACATTAGCAAGCGAAACAAATCCCCATTTGTAACACGGAAACGAGCCGTTCTCGTTTTGTACACACATAAAAAATACTATGCTGTCGACAGAAAGATATCATACGGTTCGTGCCAATCTTTCCTGGATGGCTGTAAACTTCGTGGGACATGTGTTCAGAATATAAAGCATCTGGATCCAGTGCTGTTTTAAACGCTTCACTACGCCTTCGAGACTCTAAAACGTTTTATGTTACAATCGTTTCAGGAGATGTCATGTGCTCAAACCTTAAAAGTCATTACTCGGTATAGATTTCTCGACGTTCACTAGGTGCTGAGAGACACTTGGTTTACTGAGTTTATCGCTAGACACTATACATGTAGAGTGGAGTTATAATTGTTTTATGCATTATAGCGTACTCACTAAGGCAGAAACTTTTGATTATGATGGAAACCCAACAGTGTGCTTTCGTGATAACATTTAACTGCTATCAATTTCAAATCATATTTTACAGGGCGTACAGGGATCCTACCATCATCTTAGAAGACCAAGCCAACCTCACATAACGATTAACGGACGAGGCTCTGGCATATATAAAAGTTTCCGGTTAGCGGTAATGGGCCACCTATTACGTGGACCCATTAACACAAATGGTGGGCGTACAATATGCCTCTGCCTACCCCTTTGAGGAAACAGCAGTCATGTATGTATCATATTTACGACGAAATACCTTATCATCATGAACTAAACTTGGACCTTCCCAAATGCTTTCTACGGTTATATAACTTAGGCCGCCTGCATTCACTGGCTTCCCGCCGCCCTGAAAATATCATCGGTTCACCAAGAGGAAGGTGCTGAGAGACACTTGGTTTAGTGAGTTTATCGCTAGACACTACATGTATGTAACAGAGTGCTTTTGTGATAACATTTAACTGCTATCAATTTCAAATCATATTTTACAGGGCGTACAGGGATCCTACCATCATCTTAGAAGCCCAAGCCAACCTCACATGCCGATTAACGGACGAGGCTCTGGCAAATATAAAAGTTCCTGGTTAGCGGGATTTCTTATTTACTTTATTATTACGCGGGACCAATAACACAAATGGCGAAGTGTGGGTGCATAATATGCCTCTGCCTACCCCTTTGAGGAAACTGGCGTGATTGTACGTATGTATGTATGTATCATATTTTACGAAACGCCTCATTATCATGAACTGAACTTGGACCTTATCAATTGCTTTCCACGATTATAGATCTTAGGCCGCCTGCATTCACTGGCTTCTCGCCGCCCTGAAAATATCATCGGTTCACCAAGAGGAAGAATACACTCTAATATGTTTACTAGTTTGCAGTCGTCATTGAAGAACCTTCGCGCCAAATCGGCGCCTTTTATAATACCTATGACGCCCTTTACAAACGTAGTAATTATCTGATCAAATTTTTTTAAAAATTATCGCATTCAAATACGACTTTCTTAGCTAAAATACGGGTACTTAAGCGGTGGATGTTAACGAATTTTTGCAATATCATTTGGAGAATATGAAAAATCTTACAATTTCAAAGTAACAGCTTGAAGCTTAAAAGTGCTCGGAGTAATTAAAAACGGGGCTCAGCATAAAGTATGGCAATCGCTCACTGTCGGGCGGTCGACTTTTTAAAATTTATAACGCATCTGAAAAATGTATTATTTAACGCGTGCCAACTACCGTGTTGTTTGTTTTCTAGTAAAAACACTCTTTGTAGGTGTATGGTAAATAAAATTTATTATGAATAAGTTAAAAGGACTTCGTTCGCGTGATGGCGGGAAAATATTATAATAAGGATGCTTTTCCGAAGCTCACTCGAGACTGGAGCTGTCGGCATTTGGAGCTATTAGCATTTACTGGTTCGTTAGTGTTTCTATTTAAAAAAAACCGAACGTGACAATGCACATTTAAAGAGTAGCTAGCTTATATATAATTCAGCTTTTTGAAGTAAATCGTTATTAATACCACACTATAACAATAGGGATGCTCTCGTAGCTCTGTAGTGCTTGGTTGTCGGAAACGATCATCGAAGTAAATCTAACAGCAGGACGCTGTACACCTGCCTCCGCCAATCCGCACTAGGTCCGCGTGGTGGAGTATGACCCAATACCCTCGCACCTTGTTATGTGAGAGGAGGCTCGTGCTCAGTAGTGGTACGTTAATGGGCTGAGACGATGATGATAACAATACGGGACATCGTCGTCATAACAGGCATTGAATGTCCCACTACTGAGCACCTCCTTTCACATACCAAGAAGAGAGGGATGCAGTTAACTCTCCTCAAAGAGTACCCAGGGCAAAATGTCGGAGGCAGACGTCTGTCGTCCTTTAAAGCTGCCCAATAAGGTCATGTTAGAGGCCTACCACATTTCAGTGTTACGTAATTAAAGTAGTTGAAAATCTTTGTAACGATTAAAAGTTATGTTCCTATAAAATAAGCAAACGCGAATGCAGATCTATTCCCTGTTAAAGAGAACTATAAAAATAAACATTGGAAAACAATTATTCTATATCTTACATTTGTCAATAAAACATAATAAAATCGATCAATCACATCATTTTATTGTCAAACACAGGTTGTTATGATGAGTACATTGAACATATTTCTTGCCGTGTTCTACCTCATGGGCGTACAATATTGTATTACGAATATCTTCATCATCATCATCATCTCAGCCATCTGACGTCCACTGCTGAACATAGGCCTCCCCAATAGATTTCCACATTGAGCGATCCTGAGTCGCCTGCATCCATCGGCTTCCCGCCGCCTTGACCAGATCATCGGTCCATCGCGTGGGAGGCCGTCCTCTACTACGTTTACCGGTTCGCGGTCGCCATTGCAGAACCTTGACGCCCCATCGGTCGTCGGTTCTTCGAGCTATGTGCCCCGCCCATTGCCACTTCAGCCTGCAAACTCGCCTCGCTATGTCGGTCACTCCAGTCCTCCTACGGATTTCCTCATTTCTGATTCGATCACGTAGGGACACTCCGAGCATAGCTCTCTCCATTGCACGCTGAGCGACTTTGAGCTTTCTAATGAGGCCCATAGTCAGGCACCAAGTCTCAGTACCGTACGTCATCACTGGCAACACACACTGGTTAATATCTTAAAACTAAGAAAACATTAAAAAATTAAAGAAATCAAATCTATTATAATCCTAATCATTTATTCTACATTATACAATATTCGAATTCTATTCTACTGCTATGCTACAAATCGGACCCTGCCTTTGTAGTCCTGCCATATGGTTTTGTCATTGAATAAAGATATACCGTTGACATTATTACGATGTAGTCTGAAAACAGCTAGATACTGCAATGATATAAACTCGCTTCTGAGGCGTCTTGTTTTTCATTAATATTCTCTTCATATTCAAATCTTATTCGATGAGCGTTATCGGGGTTTATTCGAATCACGCGCGGCGCCCAGCGCTTTGTGGGGCCTGACGTGCTCTCCGGAGACAGACACACTCGTGATTGCCGCCATTTATGAACTTTAACGACATTATTATAATGTCCTATCAACTATCTAAAAAGTCTAGAAATTTTTGGTAATTATGGTGACAAGACTATAAAAAAATGGCTTCCATACCTTTTAAATAGTATACCTGAAGCCATTAAAATGGAAACAAAATATAAAAAAACACTATATTGGTGTATGTGCAATATTATTATTTATTTATTTATAAAATTTGTTGTAATTCGTATAAAAAAAACTGTTTATTGTTTACTGCATTATTTAAAAAAATAAACGTTTGATCTAACTATCTATCATCATCCTAAGTGTATAGCTGAATAAAGGCCTCGTCAAATACTATCGGCGTCGGTCGATATTGATCCACTGCGTTTCAGCCGCATTGACCAGAACATCAGTTCATCAGGAGCGAAGCCGTCCTCCACAACGATAGCCGGTTCGCAGTCGTCATTGAAGATAACGTCCATCGTAGTAGTCAAAATGTTTTTTTATTAAACAAAAGTGATATTATGTTTTATACTCATTACTTGAAAATAAAAACTTTTGATTTTTTGTACAGTAGTAACCACAGATTGAGATATACAACAGATAATCAAATTCAAAAGTCACTTATTAAAGTTTGGCTCAATAGAGCTCTTATGAATGTTATACTTATAAACTAATGCGCCCATTCACTGCGGGCGGGAGCTTTATCGTAAAAGAAAGGGCAAGAAAATCGTCAAGTTTGGTTTTTTCTCCCGCCAGTTACAATGAAAATACCTAATATGAAAACAATTGTGTCCCGCAGTCACAAGAACCAAAAGAACAGAAGACAAAACTCTCTCTAGCAATATTAACATAATTACGGACAATCACAGCGGACATGAGAAGACGCATTTCGCTCAACCATATTTTAGGGGACGCAACGAAACGACGCATGACGCCACCACCACAGAAACATATAAGTGAGCGTGACATACTCAAGCCACTGATAAATTTTTTTAGTGAAAATAACAATAATATGACAAGAATGAATAAAAAGTACTGCAAATATTACGCAAGTATTACTATTTGTATTGAAACCTAGCGTGCCGGCTTTTTAACACCAACTGTGACGCCACGTAAAGGGAAATCCAAACTGAAGTATCGACTCTAACGCCGATTAAGATAAATATGTCATATGTGAAATCTTTTATGTTACAGTATTTAAACAACAACAGACGCGCGCGGACTTTAAGTAGCGTCGGTCAACCTTTGACGATTGGTCGGGGTTCTAACACGTGAAGTACGTGCATTCACGTTATCTATTGTATAAATGCGTCAGTCGTATATCTTATCAAATTCCTTTGAAAGTACCTCCCGCTCTTCTGTTATTTTTCGTCCTTCCTCTACTCGTACACATACCAAGACCCAGAAAAACAACCTATCATCCAAGAAACAGAGAACTGCACCTATGTTCGCTTTAAGATCATCATCATCCCAGCCCATTTACGTCCCACTGCTGAGCACGGGCCTCCTCACACATATCAAGGTGTGAAGGTATTGGGTAATACTCCACCACGCTGACCCAGTGCGGATTGGCGGAGGCAGGTGTATGGCGTCCTGCTGTTAGAATTTTTCAAGCCGCCCATTAGGCCTCTAACATGGCTTAACGACTACCACATTTTTGTGATAACCGGGACCAACGGCTTAACGTGCCTTCCGAAGCACGGAAGCGCTCGATATCAAATGCCACACAAACGGTCACCCATCCAAGGACTGACCTCTGTAAACTCTGCTGTACTTCGGTGAGCGTTTCCGACCACCGAGCACTGCAAGGCTACGAGCGCTTCACCACCGAGCACTGCAAGGCTACGAGCGCTTCAAGATAAGCTTCGCTTTAAGATACCAAATAGTAAATAACCTCAACAACCAACTTAAAACTTATAAAGAAAGCACTCAAGGAACTTTAATTAAATTAAAATATTTATTCGTTTTCACAAAATGCTTATTTAACAAAGGTACAGAGACACAAACCAAATGAATTTCATATTTCCGTTTGACCTGTGTACTAAATAATAGAAGCCGACATGAATAAATTAATTAACTCGGCCAGGCGTTTACGTTAATAGAAATGTAGGGGTCCCGAAATAAGACAATTGTATGAGATTGGAGAAATTGTTGTGTTAATAGAATCAGGGTCGGGCGGGGAGAGCCGGAATATGTAGTGTTGTGTGGTCAGCCACGCGGAAGCGGACTAGGATATGGTGAAAGAGTAAAGGTGCACATTGAAAATTTAATTAACGATAATATTTGATATTGTTGTTTTCTATTCATGTGGTTCTTTATGAAACACATATGATGGTGGTTTATTAAGACATTTTGCTCTGATAATACTTAATATTGTTTTTGTTTATTCATTTGGTTCTTTATTAAACACATATTACGGTGGTTTATTAAAACATTTTGTTCCTATAATATTTGATTTTGTTATTGTTTATTCATTTGGTTCTTTATTAAACACTTATTACGGTGGTTTATTAAAACATTTTGTTTCGATAATATTTGATATTGTTGTTGTTTATTTATTTGGTTCTTTATTAAACACATACTACGATGGTTTATTAAAACCACTTGTTCCGATAATATTAAATATTGTTTTGTTTATTCATTTGGTTCTTTATTAAACACATATTACGGTGGTTTATTAAAACATTTTGTTCCACCACGCTGCAAATACTTTCACTTTCTTTGTAAGTGATTCGTAGTCACGGGGACATTGAGGTGATAGGTGCCAGACAAAATTATAAATGGAAAATTGTCGCCACCAAAATATTCATTCACACGATGGTTTTGTGTGCATTCTTTTTTGAAAGTCTTCAATGTGCTTCAATATAAACCAAAACTAATGAGCAGTGACTTAGACTGAGACTTAAGTCTACCTCTTAATAAATTGAACCATCAGCAAGCACATCAAGCACATTAAGCTTTCAGAATAACACCTACTCCCTGACCTCAATGTACCCAATTCTGCAAATGGGATAGGTTTTATAATGTCACGGAGTTTTCAAAAAGTATCATAAAATATACCGGGAAACTACGACAACCGTTTCATGCGAATTCACGTGTATTAGTATAAAGCCAGTAGTATCTTTCCACGACACGACGTCGTATAGCATTTGTTTGTAAAAGCCCTAAAAATTCGCGTCGTAAATTACTTGTAAACAACACTAAAAACTTCAGGACTTTAAAAATTATGTTTTCGACCCGAACGTTGTAATACTTGAAGATATAGACTACTTAATTTGAAAATGTAACCCATTACTTTAATAACGCATCACGTATATAAGGTGGATTTATGAAAGCATTAATTTATGAATGTAGAGAAATGTAAGTGCTTCCGTTGTGAAGATTTCTCATCCAATTAGAATTGCATGAAACGTTGCTACCGGGTTTGGCTGGGAGCCACATGAACGTAAGCCTTATTGTTATTATTCCAGAATTTTAATCAATTTCATTTGAGATTGTAGTTGGTACTCTGTGCTTTCTTTCCCAACTATTTTAGATTCATTGCAATATTCAACACGCGAAAAAAGTCGTCGTTTTTTATTCTTAAAATATTTTTGGATTCTTAATATATAAAATAGTTATATTAAGTTTGGTGATGAATTAAACTATACCATAAGAGTTCAGTATTATAAATTATCGAATCCATACTAATATTTTAAATGCTTTGTTTGTTTCAGATTTCGAAATTGCTGGGCCGAATCGATCGGCTGATATAGCAGAGATTGGATAAGTATGTAAAATAGACGTTCCTGCGAGCGGAAAGAAGTGCAATCTTAATATAGAATAAAATTAAACACACCTCACTGGAACCACGATTTTTCTCATTATAAGAATTAGCCTTTGAGGTCGCATCTATCTCTATAACAAAGTCTATCAGTATTAATTCGTTACGACTTGAAAGCGCGATAACCTTACTCACATTCGCAAAATATTATATTAGTAAGTGTTAAGTAGAAATGCTCCTTAATTGAATCGTATAGTATTATCGCATAATATTAAGCGACTTCAATAGATTATTCAAAATATGTAATATTGTACCACTTAGATTACAGTATAAATATTTACTAGCAGTTAACCATAACAGTCGGGAGCATGGTCTAACTTGCGTCGACAACACTACTCATACTCGCTCAATGACCGCCGGTTAACTCAATGTACCCAGAGTATACAATTATTATGGTGACTATAAAAAAACGGCTTCCATACCTTTTAAAAAGTATACTTAAAGCCATCAAAATGGAAAAAAACAAAAATAAGTACAAAGCAAATTAAAAAAAACACTATATTGGTTTAAGTGCAAAATTGTAATTTATTTATTTAGAGACTGTGACCCACAGATAAACCAGTCAAACGGTTTTGTAGGATATGTTTTCATGTAACTTACATTATTTAAAGGAAATAAACGTTTTATTTATTTATCTATCTATTACTAAGCATGCCTTGGCGGATATAGTCTAACAGAAATATTCTAACACAAATATTCTAACATATTCGAACAGATGGCTATCGTTGGCTCCGGGAAATCAGTTGAATAGGATTGAAGCTATGTCTGATATTAATTAGCTTTAGATCTCAAAGCCCTATAACGGGAAACCTTACGACCAAATACTCCGTAGACCATATATTGTCTGAGGATGTCTTAGGAGGCTACTAACGGAAAGGCATCTCGTCTAATGTCAATTTGGGCGAGGGGCTAGCCGTTTGACACGTTGCACCTAGACATCTCTGTGCTAAAAGTGAATTTTGCCATGGCTATAAAAATGAAAGGAAAATGTAATATGTGAGTAACCCAAAACTAAAAAAATATTTGAAAAGCACAAAAAATGTACTATTCTTTCGCTCTCATAAAAATAGTTCAAGCAAGGTTTCTGCTCTGGCATGCTTGCCAATAAGTACTGCATATCCTATTGGGTATATATACCCTAAGCATCATCATCTCAGCCCATTAGCGTCCAACTACTAAACACGAGCCTCCTCTCACATACCAAGGTGCGAGGGTATTGGGTCATACTCCACCACGCTGACCCAGGGGGGTTTGGCGGAGGCAGGTGTATGGCATCCTGCTGTTAGAGTTTTTCAAGCCGCCCATTTAGGCCTCTAACATGGCTTAACGACTACCACATTTAGTGAAAATCGGTACCAACGGCTTAACGTGGCTCCATAGCACGGAAGGGCTCGATATCAAATGCCATACAAACGGTCACCCATCCAAGGACTGACCTCTGTAAGCTCTGCTTTACTTCAGTGATCGTTTCCGACCACCGAGCACCGCGGTGCTACGAGCGCTTCACCTATCCTAAGCATAGATAAATACAATTCCGATATCTACTAATGCTCAACTTCCTTCCTGCCCACTCATTCAGGATGTATTATGTATATAATTATGTGTAATTTTTCAATAATAAATTAACAAAAGATTCACAAACTAACATCGACCAAAACCAGCATTTAAGAAGTCATCAACGTACCTTTGACAAACTGTTTATGCGCTGCCGGCGCAGCCCGGTCTCCCCTCGCTAAATATTTGGTCGAGGCGAGCCGTTTATTACATTTCCTCGGACGGTACCCTGCACAATTTAATTTTACTATCCACCTGTGCAGAATTCTCTTACACATACAAGAGGAGAGAACGTCTCCCAAACGTTCGCCACTATTCCTCATTATAACGACTGTTGGAGTCGCATTGCTTCTATTATATTCTGAACACAAAGCGCATAAAGATACAAAGCCCTACCAAGCTATGAACATGTTTATATTTATTACCTCTGCTTGCAAACTTGTATGAACATTGACTAAAGTATAAATATGTATAAAGCATAAATATTTCTATTATGCTTTGGGGCACGACCATATGCATCTTGCAATTGGGATGTTGTAGGTATTTCAGCGTATCGTTTTACTTGCGTACGTCACCCGCTTATAAGTGAAGTTACGCGAAAGTGCATGTAACTCGCATAATAATATGAGAAGCGCTACCAAAAATCACCTTAATGAATAGAAATCGATTAATAAAGTACCTAATGTTTAAATTCCGACTGATTTCAATAAGACCAGCGACATTAGTGCTTAGCCATTACAACAAAGAGAATAGCGAAAGCGATTTAGATATTTATTACGACTCTCTTGGAAAATTTAAATCTAAAATACAGTCATCCTGTCACTGAAACAGTTTTTAGGTTTTCGTTGTATGCGTCTTGGTTGGTTATTTGTTTTTAATATTATATTTCATACTTTTCTGTTATCTTTTATTTTATTGTTGTGTTCACCTGTAATTGGGTTGCTGTTGGGTTGTTGTTGGTTGTACTTGTGTTTTTTGACCCAAACGAAAGTGATCCAAAGTTACAGAAATAAAAATAATCTATATACATACAATCACGCCTGTTTTCCCGAAGGAGTAGGCAGAGGCATATTTTACGCCCGCACTTCGCCAATTACATTGTTGCTCCCAGATCCTCGTCTATTGACCGGCAGGTGCACCGTTTGCAGGTGAGGTTGGCTTGGGCTTCTTGCATGTCGGTAGGATTCCTATACATTTTTACAAATTCTTTATTGAACTAAGCCCAGTAATAGAAGTAGTCTAACATCGTACAGAATTCTAGTAGCATGTGAGTAGTCACGTGGTTCATTGTTTCCATCACTCACTAAACATGTGAGCTTTACTTGTGAAGTATCATACACAAGACAGTTGAAGTAAGTAAGTTATACAAGTTAAACAGCGCATCACGTGGCAAGCCTCGTGCCTAGCGGAATTGCCAGTGGTTTTCAAGGCGACCTTCGATTATGGATCCTAGTCAGTTATTGGAATAAAATCATTTCTACGCTACAGCAGAAAGTATCAAAGTTTCATCTGAATCTAATCAACGGTTTGGGTACGCATAAAGGCTATAATATAAACAGAAATTTTTTATTCATATGAAATATGTTAAAGAAAGAAATATTACTATCTCAAGTCTAATATATAAGACAGGTAAAGTGGGTATTAATATAACAAATCGTTAGCAAAACCGAGTAACAAAAATAGTACCATCCACATTTTTATTTCCAGCTAATCTTGTAAAGAAAAAGAAATATTAAGCTTCGCTCCGCAAGAAATCTTCAATGCATTCTAAATTTTATTTCCTGATCAGAGAATTGCATTTCCTTCACGTTCAGCTCACCTGAAACTCTCACAATGAGCCGTATATCACACGGCTCGTAACGGGAAATCAATTTGTGCCAATAATATCCACCCGTATCAGTTTAGCAAAGTTGTTGCAAACTGCGAGAAGTGATATTCTAATAATATGTAAATGCTATTACCGGCACCTGGGTTCGTCTTCATACAAAGTTCTGTCCTGATAACAAGAATTAGTACCTGTGTCGTAGATACTTATTGTGTTGATAACAATATATAGATGATATACCTGTTATATAGATGCTTTTTATTAGCTACATTTATTCCTGTAGTCTTTGTAGTCTGGTCAAATAGACATTCAAGGTTACGCATCAACCGCGAGCGCGTTAGTTTATAAGTATGATGTTCATAAGAGCTCTATTAGGCCAAACTTGAATAAATGAATTTTTATTTCGATTTTGATTTTAACCTTCTTCGCAAATGTTTGGAACAGTTGGATCGACCAGGACTTTCCACAATTCACTTATTTTAGTTTTCCCAACATTCCTTTAAATTTTTAGCTTTACCACTATTTTTTGAGCTATTTTGACCGAACTATAAGGTCATTAAAGCAAACCTTCAAACGTAATTTATTACAGAGCGATTTTTTTTCCTTTTTTATTTTTTAATTTAAAAATGCGTAGTTACTTTAAGACGCAACAAATTCTACATCACTCGGTAAAATTTGCGGGTGGAAGCTTCATAAATATATAACCTGCGCTCATGTCTACACAACTTCACAAAACATAACTCTAGTCTGAATACCGACTTCAATATTTTTGCCAGGGTCGACCTGGCAAATAAACAAAAAAGGATTTCCTTTCGCACCTTGGTATTTGAGAGGAGGCTCGTGCTCAGTAGTGGGACGTTTAATAGGCTGTGATGATCATGACTCATATATATATATATGTAGATTACGGTGACAATTATTTACATACAAAAGCTCCACTCATTATCAACACATATCTACAAACTTTGCAAAATATAAAACAGCGCCTTATGTGGTGATTATGGGCAAATACCCCTACCCTACCCTATACCCTAATAGAATGTAATCTATTGGGGAGGCTAATATTCAGCAGTGGACGTTATAAGGCTGATATGATAATGATGTTTTTTTTTTTAATTTATTGCCACACACATTTATCCACCACCAATATATTTGTCAGTCAGGACATTAAGAAACAGATTATCGAACATAAAATAAGGTTATAACAACCAATGAAAACCCATATTCGGATTTGATATAACGTAGATATTAAGAGTTAGAAAGTCGCGTATCCCATGTCGCCACCATTCAGTTACTTACTTACAAAATCTATACTGCTTCACTCATTATCAGCATATACCTACAAACTTTGCAAACACAAAACAAAGCCTTAGAATAACTTTCTAGCATCTGAAAACCGCCTCCAATATTTTTGTCGGGGTCGACAACTCGTGTCGTCAGAAGACGACGCGGTATACGGTAATCAGGAAAATTATTTACTCATGTCTGCGGGTTTTCTCGGAAATACGGGCAGGGTTGCCACTGCTCGTGATGGCCCGACAACGCGCCAAAGCAGTTACTAGATGCTCAAAGTTTGTACAAGCGATTTTGCAAAGTAAATTTTAATATTTTATGGCGTATTCGTTGTTCTTGTTGTGAAGGTGGGAGAACTGTTAGTGGATTGGGTCTGTATACCAAGGGAGTAGGTTCTAATAATACTTTCAGATAGTTATTACTTGCATTCTTAACATATAAAGTATGTATGTCTTTAATTTTTTACTTATATAAGGGCATGCTTCCAGCGATATACACTTTTAAGAAATTATTATTCACATATATATGGATCCTACTAACATCTCAGGAGCCGAAGCCAACATGCGACGAAGCTTTGGTGATCATTAAAGTTCCCGGTAAGCGGCAATAGGCTCGACACCGCATGGTATCAACAATATATAATTGGCGAAATGTGGGCATATAATATGCCTCTGCCTATACCTTCAGAAAAACAGGAGTGATATTATGTATGTATGTTGATAATGTCAATAAAGCCTTAATCAGTGTTCCTCAGTATGTATATGAAATAAGGTAAAACCTTATTTATTGATATATGAAGGCCGGGTTGCACAACAGTTCTTAATATTTTAAGCTAAATATTATTTTAAATATCATTGCATCTCTGCTTTTGATTAAAGTTGAGAGGGGCAGAACGATGTTTTAAATATATTTATTTAGCACTAAACAGGATAAATGCCTAAGAATAATCCAAATAAGTTTTATAAACACGAAGAACGATATAAGTAATATACATAATAGACACATAAATATATCTCCCCATAAATTCGCAGGTATGTAGCCTTTTTTCAAAGCCTGTCAACATCCTATAGACCTAATTCTGGCATGCATATGACATAAATCATAAGTCAGTCATAAATCAGTTGATTTCCTCGATTATTAGATCATATTGAGCCGTCGGATGCAGTAGGCTCTCCAAATCACAGAGCCGTATTGAACATCGGGAGCCCGCATTGAAGCAATCGATAGATAACAATAGGCTAATCTGTAGCTAGTCCTATTTGTCATGTGATTAATGTAAACCGTTTTATTGAAACTTTTATTTATCAAATAATTTTTAAAAAAAAAGTTAGGTTTTATATTTTTGTATACATCTATTTAGTATAGAGTGAGGGGTATGTAAGACAGACTAAGAATTAGAGGTTTTGTTAAACATTTATTCATTGAATGTCTGATCTCCAAACGCCTATGTTTTTATGGAGATCAGTATTCTCACTCTGTTTCTGCCGTGCCGTATGGTGCCGGCCTTCCATAGTGCCATAAGTAAGAGTCGATGGAGAAAAATCCAACCGGATGACAGGCAGCAGCGTCATCCAGCGTACTGGCTGGAACAGCGATCACCAACCCGCTAAGGCAGATGGGGTATCTGGTCGTGTCTTCATATCATTATCATGAAAACTTTCGGGGAGGCTAAGGTTAGGTAGTTTAAGGCTGAAAGGATAACGATAATTTCGATGGCTCGATTCCCAAAGACAGCTCCATCATTGTTTTAGTTTTGTAACTTCCCTCTACAGGTCACAGGCCTCTTTCCACAAATTAGTATGAGAGGAGTTTTTATTTATTTCTTTATTTCATATAAAAAAGTATATATAATTTTATGCAGTAAGATACCAACATAAACTCTTTCAGGTTTTACCGGGCATCAGTGTTGTCGACTTAATTACAATGCCAATACTAGCCGATGAGTATACAACTGTTGCAATTTTGTAGTTGCAAGTTTCGTAAAAAACTAACAATAAAAAGTAACAAATTAAAAATTAGCTTGAAAGCCGCTACTGTCAGAGGGTAATTTCTAAAATATAAACTTCATTGTTTTGCAGCAGCGTTTAAATTCCAAAATTTACCCACTGAACGTTAGCCGCATTTTAGCTAATGGACGGTATTATTGTAAGATGATATTTTTTTTGTAAAATTATCCAGCTTTCAATTTCTTTCTTACTTCAGACTGTTGTATAAGGTGACCTTTTAATCATGTTATTTTTATTTCACGCTATGCCTAAACGTATACAAGCAAGTATTTGGCGTAGGTATATGTAGCGCTCTCAGGCATCGAATATATACAGCCTAATAGGCGAGATATATAAAAAAAGACGTGTGTGTGCACTCGGAGACTGCCGCGGTAAAGCTATTGCATAGCATTTTTTATCAACTTATGCAATTATAATAATTTATTTATTTTATTTATGCAGTATTTTTCTAAGCAAAACTTGAAACTCTAAGCAGGCATGAGTCACCAGATTGCGGGGGGAAGAAGGGGATTACGCATGCGCAGTAAGGCCACCTAAAGGCGGGTTGCTGAACTAAAGAGACAAGCGTGATATTTCAAAAAGTCATTAAAAGTTCTGCTATTTATCGATAGATGGAAAAACCAAAAAGTATCACCGCTGTGCCGGTCGGAGTGACGGGTGTTAGCTTTTATTCGTTAAGGAATTTCTGGATTCGGTCTCCACGCTGAGGGCCCGCGATAAAAGCTATGCTATAATAGCTTAAAAGGAAGCCGCTTAATAGTTTTGACCATATAGTTCAATTTACTAGACATTTTTAAGCGTGCACCTGCCGTACGTCAAGCGGCGGAATAAAAAAATATAGCGGTATCAACCCTAGGTCATTTCACAAGCAGAATGAGGAGCCAAGGGGGAATACGCTCTAGGGACGCTTTGTAAATAGTCACCGCAATGGCTTCTTGCAGATTAATTTCAAGTGAGAGTGCATCGCGAGCGGTATTGAGAACGAGGCGCTGTTTCGTCTGTGCGGTGCTCGCGGACTTTTAAATATGTCGTCAAAGGGAACTCTTTAATGGGTGACTCTGAGAAATTGGAGAATGCGGACGGAGTGGCTTTTTATCGTTTTATTGAACTTGCACGCAGAGACGTTCGAAAATTTCCTAGCGACTCGACGCTCTTGTCGAAGTTTTGCTGTATCCTTTATGGAGGAAAATTTGAGAAAATAGAAGTCCCAAATTTGCTGGCTTTCGTAAATTTCATTGAAATGATATAAAGCTTTTGTTATTTTGCACAATCGTAAGCCTCTTTCGCAATTTTTCGATGTTTTTTTTCTTATTACCTATAAAGCTTTCGAATACCCAGTTTTTGGGTACAATATGCCATTATTTATTAATGGTAATTTGCCATTTTATTGATTAAAAAGCGAATACCAAACTTAGGCAGAGTTCACAGGGGTTAGTCCATGAATAGGTAACCGTGGCGTGACAACTGATTATATTGAGCGGTATAAAAAAAATCTGCAGGTGTGTGAGTGGTGGTGAGGGTATCCTGAATCCCTCTCACCTTGATTCGTAAGAGACCGCCCTTGCTCAGGATCGGACAGTAGTAACACGTTATTGGAGACAACGATTTCAAATCTTCTTCACATTGATATCGAGTTTTAGAATACCTCCCCAGAAAGCTTTACCTTTAATAACACAAGCATGTCTCTAAGACTATATGAAATCTTATTTTACTTTGTATAGAAAAGGATTAATAGTATCTAGATTTCGTTGTTGCGCGTTGGAATTCCGATTTGAGCTTAGGAATTGTTTCAGGTTTATTCGCACAAGCCCGTGATTTCACGAAACCTCAAAGATAATAATCGCACAGCGTTAAATCGCACGATTTTGGTGGCTATGTGAGATCTAGTGTGGCTCCTGCATCTACGCTTCTAAAAACGTCACCTAGTATCTTTACAGACAATCGTTTCAATACGAGGTTTCAAAACTAGACCTTTATGGCCCCATTAGCAATGGAATGAAAGAGATCTAAATACTTCTTACCTAATT
This sequence comes from Musotima nitidalis, assembly GCA_949126915.1. NCBI lineage: Eukaryota > Metazoa > Arthropoda > Insecta > Lepidoptera > Crambidae > Musotima > Musotima nitidalis. The sequence continues at coordinate 5,963,412 of OX421418.1, read as the reverse complement.
AACCAATGCTGAGTACATTAATGATATCAAAGTTTCGTAATTACCATAAAGCGAACAACACATTAAGAACACTAAAAGGAGGTTCACAACTATTGTATACCAGCGAGAACTAGCTTTAACACGAATTTTCAATAGGCCACATTACTGGGAATGTCAGTATGATTGTTTGCATAAATAAGCAATATGATATTTCATATGAAATCAATAGAATATAAACTAAGCGTCCCTTTATCTTATAACACTTTAGAACTACCTTCTAATACGATCCTTACAATCCTTTTTTTGTTCTTATTATAATAGACATTTATCGATGCTTTTAAATTTTGCTGTAATTCATCTTTGATTACAGTACTTTTCACCCAGTTTTCAGCACAATTTTCATAGCATGTCCTGTACTACATTAAAATTAGGGTAAACATTTGTATCTACAAATCCAATACGACAATGTACTGTAGTTTATTTGGTCTCGACTATCTAGCAGCACCAAAGCAAGATTTTCAGGTCAGCGGACGATCGATCTCGTGGTTCCTGTTTACAATAAACTCCAAGACGCAACTCCCTGATGAAATTCAGTGGATCTCAAGCAAATGCAAATCCCTAAGATGGAATAGATGTTGTTTATTGGTTTGGAAATAGCGCCGGCATTAATTATTGCCGTTAATATTATGTAACCAGGGATAGCGAGAGTAATATCAATTAGTAAGGAAAATATTACGTAATATCGTGATAGGGTTTTTGATTACATTCTGCTAAAAATTATCGAAAGATAAGTAAAAAAATCTGCTTTTACGTCGCAAGCAATTACGAGTATAATGTACTGTTATAAGAGAAAAGGTTTCTCTAAAGTCCCACATCATAAAATAACAATATAAACAGATTAATGTAACGCTTAAAAATCAAATGATAAAGGCTATATTTCTTAAATTACTTATTAATTTTTTTATACCCCTCAGCAGTCCTGTATTACTATATACTTGAGATTAAAATGAATTGGTCCCTAAAGATCTGGTTTACTATTGTAAATTACATAAATATTATCATAAACCTCTAGAAATTTACCCGTAAGTAGAGCTCGGCATACGAATATAATTACATAGAAAACACAGACACATAAATTACATATTTCTCGTATGTGGTAAATATACCCTCCAGCTTTGGAGCGGAGTCAAATATGACAACCTTAAAAATGCTCAACCAAACAAACTAGAGAGAGCACAACAAAATTGGTCTTTGCCAAAAACATTTTAATTTATTTTCGTACAAGTAATATTTGTCCAATTTTGTTGTAAAGACTTCGCAACAAAATCCTCACAAAGAGCAAAGGCTGAGACCAAACGTAACGTAATAATATAGTGGTCCTAAAGGCGAATGTAAATTTGCAAATCGTAACTTTACATAAAGGGTCTGCTGTGACCTGTTCTCCCCACAAACGTTGTGATTTTATTTGTGCCGAGGCTCCAATAAATTTTTACTTGCCTGAGCTTGCTCTTAAATTATTTATGACTGTAATCTTTGTTTCACTATGTAAAGTCGTGAATGTAACGCTTTTTTGTCGTTTATTTGAAAAGCTATGATGTTAAACTGTCTGTCTCACAGTATCTCTGTATTTATTTTGTCATAAAATGGCGGATATCCGCACGGATAACGGTAACCGTCAAATAATATGGTAATATTTAACTGTCAGGTAGAAGCGCTTTATATGTATCACATTTATTCTCCTATCTTACTTAAAAATAAGATAAGCTAAATATTTAGAAGTCTAAAGCTTTGGCAATCGCCTTATCAACCTATGCCTGGAAATTTTACAGGGTAACTCGTGTTGGTTTGCAAACTGACCATATCGATGACTTAGTTTACCCTAATCTACTACAAAATCACATAGTCCATAATTGTAATAAATAATTGATAATAATAATTGTAAAAATAATAATGATAAGATAATGTTTTTTGACAAATAAAAACCCAACCAGACTTAATACAACCGCGACTACAGATTTTGATAGAAAGAGATAGAATAAGGGTATTTGGAAAAGAGCAAACGGTAAACCAATTTATAATTCATATCGTTCATTTAGGTGTAAATAGAAAAATGAAATTTTATAGTTTCTACAAGGGTGAACTAAGCCATGGAACTAACATCAACTTTCAGACTGTTATCATTTTTAATAATTATATTTGATTGCCTCATTCGTTACGCAAAAGCTTGAATTAGCAAATAGGAAAGCTATTAGGCACTTGAAATAATATGCCATGCAAACAATTCCTAATAGTATATATTTCTGACATTTCCGATAAGGTGTCGATGGAGATATTTTATTGTATTATATACAGCGGCATGAAAAGAAAAGCATAGCGCTACTTCCTGCCTCAAAAGCGAGCCAAACCCTTGTAGTCAAGCTTCGCTCAGTCTGAAATAGGAGGATCGAGTTATGCAGTATCATGAATGAGTTGACCCTTGTGGATGTCACCAAGATTTTAGGTGTTACTTTAGACTCTAAGCTACAGTGGGGCCCACATTTTGGTGAATTGTCGAATAGACTCAGCTCTGCAGCATTCGCGGTAAAGAAAATTCGCCAATTGACAGACGTTGTAACAGCGAAGCTAGTCATAGCTCCCCCCCGAACAGGTCTTCACCTTGGCTTGGATGAGTACCTACCGGAGGTCGGGAAAAGGTAACACCCAGAAGTTGGCGATTTTGTATGGCCTTAGTACTGACCACCGGGGGGAAACTAAGAGAAACCTATAGAGAGCGTGGTGGGCGTCGTCGGAGGATTTTTAGTGGTTATTACTGCTGGCGGTCGTGTCTGCTGGTGGTGAGTCCCACACACCTTTCTCGGTCCCCCTTTGGCCGGGAGACAGTGCGTAAATGCACTTTGTTACCGACGTAAATTTAAAAAAAAATTATCATAGCTATTTCCATATTGTTATGTCGTATGGTATTCTTCTGTGGGGTTGTGCCGCAGATATTCAAACTATCTTTGTGCTACAGAACAGGGCTATTTGAGCAATTTATAATCTCTCGTGTGGACAATTACAAAGGGAAAAGTTTAAATAAATTGGTATTTTGACAGTGGCGGGTCAACTCAACCTGGTATCAACATAAGAATATTGATAAATTTAGTAAGAAAAGCTGTATACATAACCTAAAAAAAAGGAATATCTAAGCATAAAGGAATTAGTTGTACCTGCCACTAGGCTCCAAAAGATAAACAAATCATTTAAAGGTTAATGTGTGCGATAACACAATAAAAGCCACAGCAATACACAGCAATTAAGCCTAAATAAATTTAAATTAACAAAAAACCGCAAGTTGTCTTCAAAGGGATATTATTCTATCAAAGACTATATGACAGATAAAAATGCTTGGGATTATACTGCCGTTTCATACGGGCTATTCTCATATGAATGACTTAAAACATGAGTATTGTTAATAATATATTATATTGCATTGTATAGCTTCACAGACAAATGAATATTGTAATTCAAGTAACAAACCAATCGATAAATTTAAAAGAGCATTGCCTGTGAGTTTCTTGCCAGTTCTTACAGAGAGGTAGCTCGGTACTGTCACTTAGATTCACTTACACTTAATTATTTTTTTGTTTTTAAATTGTTTTGTTGCATATAAGTGAATCTTAGCTTTGTGATTTCAGTGAAATAATATTTCGATTGTTTTTTATATTTCTATTTAATTTTGACATTTTTAGTATTTTGTAATAGTTTATGAAATGAATATTTTTTGATTTTATGCGAAATAGTTTCGTTCAGAAAAACTGCGTAAAATGCCGTGCATCTAAGATATAAATATATATTATTCCCCAACCTATTATTTATACCTATTATTTACCTATTATTTATATTTTTATATAACAATAGCCCCCCTGACTTGTCTTCCCAGCGGTGTTAGTGAAAAGCGATGTGCTTATAACAATTATACGCGGAGTAACCCTGATCATTACAATCCGCCTACGCTTAACAAGCCAAGCACAAGCGGATACGAGCACAAATTCAAATAGTGTAGACCAACTCACAAGCCCCGAAATAGCGCGTTTCCAGCAATTGATTCTTGCTGTGCTCAGGAAATTGTCGGGTTTTTGACAAACACGAAGAGATTTCCGTCGCGTTCAGTTATTTTTATAACTCCACACGTAAAACTGTGTACGATGACCCCCAGAATGGTTTTACTCGTTTTCGGTAGAGTCATCTAGAATAGCGTAGAATCACCTAGAATAGTCTAGAATCACCTATAGAGTGCACTTAGCAGTAGTCTACTCAAAAGCCCTCAACAACCAAAAGGACAAAAAGACACGCTCCGAAAAACGCTGTATGAAAAGAGAGCTGCCGATAATCCGGTCAGCGCCGAGTCAGGTGTAACAAGTCAGTTCAAAATTAACAGCTAGTGCAAGGATTTAAGGTGTAAACAAAAGTAAAAATATTACGCCTGACCTGCTGCTGATTGTACGAGTGCAGTTAGATTTACGGCGAACGCTTCGTGCGTGGGGATTTTCTAAAACACCGTACGTCTTCCTTATTTATGTTTACAGCTTATACCGACCGCATCCATTTCCTATATAGTTTGAATCCGTTTATCGGATTTCGAACACGTTTCGGTTGAATCCCATATCGGTCTACTTGATATATTATAAGCGTGGTCCGCTTTACCCTTACAAAATTAATGCTCGCCAGAAGAATTCCAATTCCGCAAAAAATTGGTAAGTCAATATTTTTATTTGGTGTCAGTCGTTGGGTCCGTGTTTTCTAACATACGGTTCAGGGAAGTAATGGCTGAAGTCAGAAAAGTGAATGGGTGCCTTGGAGATATTGAGATTGCATTTTTCACTTATATACTTAACTAAAAATGCCTGTGGGTCATGCAAACGTAAACGTGGGCCGCCGCTAGTAATATATAATAACAAGTAAACGTAGTCTGTGAGAGGATTTCAGCAATGTGCTGTGATGCCAGTGCTTAAAAAGTTAAAACCTCGCAACCTTAAACAACATTTTTCATATAAAACACAATGACGAACGTCTAAAACAATAAACAGGTGTGGCAATCCATACACACTTGCCTATCTTTTCGTACGTTTTATCTGAGCAAACATAGATAACCTACAAGTATCATTTTATCTGCTGATAAAGACCCAGTCAGGTATCGAACAACGCCGCGAGTGGATAACCCTTTTGCAGTGTTTCTTAGTGAAGTGTTTTATTAGTGATATTTACAGTGATGGCTGGAGCTGGCAGGGGCGAGGGTACCGGGCCAGGAGTGGGCAAGCTGGAATCCCAGATATACTGCATCAAGTACACACTGTTCTGTTTCAACGTAGTTTTATGGGTGAGTTATGTCATACGTTGATTGAGCACAAAGGAACTTTGATACAAATTTCCGTGTATGGCCTCGATTATATTGTACAGTTCTTGAACTGATTTTCAATGTATGCATAGGTGTGATACCAAAGCCAAAGCTACTACTATATGCATTTATAATCACTTATGACATCAAAAATTACGAAGACTAAGTAATACTACACCTTGATTTTATAGAAAGTTGTCATCTTTTCATAAACTTTTTTTCATAGTGTTGTTCTTTAAGATTAAGTGTAAGTTCTGATAACAATTAATAATTTCTCATGTCATGTGAGAGAAATAGTTTTTATTCTGAAAAATAATTTAGTATTGACACGTTTGAAAATCATATCAAGAAAACTCATGACTCATGTACCAATTCATTTTAAACAACAAATTACTGCAAAACTATAGAAAGTTATATACATATGGACCTTGTTAAAGCTTTAAGCTCTACCGTTGTGTTACGTGTATCGGGATCCTTCCACGATCTTAGGATTCCAAGCCACCTGCAAGTGGTTCACCTGCTGATCAACAGACGAGGCTCTGGCAATCACAAATGTCCCCGGTAACTGGCGAAATAATGGCGTTAATAAGCCTCTACCGATCCCTTCGGTGAAAAAGGCGTGATTGTATGTGCGTTGTGTTATGTGGGATCATTTGCAAACAATAATCAATATTTTATAAAGTATGACTGTGTCGATTCCTTATTAATTTGTCTTTAAGCATTTACATTTATGAAGAAAACTATATTTTATCTCATCATCAATAAAGAAACCTAAAATAATAAGTACCTATTTGACAATAAAAAAGTGATAAGGTTCAGTTTTCTTTGCATAACTTAATGCTGACTTCAGATTTCACGAATCTAACATTCGCATGTAAGTTCTTACGAATCTAACATTAGCATTAACTTACTAACTAACAAAGTAACACTTTATCGCATGTTTAATAAAATAGCTAAATTAATAAGGGCGAAGCGACGCGGCGATATTGCCTTATCTTTCGCGATAACGCCTGTCCTGTTTTCTGTATAAGGTGTAATCTCATTGTGACTCATAATTATACCTCATTTCATTTCATAGGAATTTTCAAGGATGTAATGTTAGTCAGAAAGAGTCATTCTTATTTCCGTTTGATACTATTGTAGTATAACACTTAATGACATACTAAAAGTTTACGATAATACCTAAAGCATTATCTGAATCAGTTTCTAATGAAATTTAAGCGACTATTATTTATGTAACGACGTATTTTAGATTATGTTAGTTAGATAGCCGGAGTAGGTAAGTCAATTATAGAAATAAACAAAAAGGAATAGTTCATTCAGAAATAGCCTCTTTGATTGCGGGACTAATCGGGAGGGTTATTGCGGCCCCAGGACATAGCAGGCTCAAGAAGGAACATGGATGGTTTTTAATCAGTAAAAGTTCGACACACCCTCCCACTTGACCCATAGCGGAAGAGAGTCTTTTGATGATTTTCCATTCGGAAAAAAAACCTGTCAATTGAGCGTTCGGATCGCACCACAATCTAACCTGGCCGATGCACTATAAAGGTTAAACTCATTCGAAAAACAAGCTTCGCATCCTTTCGTCCTATTGACCGGACCATTAATTATTATTATAGAGAATATAAATGCGAACGTAACTTTGCATGTCCGGCTGTTACCTTTTCGCGCGTACACTTCTAAACCGATTTTTATGGTATGAATACAATGATAGTGCCTAGGAAAGACACAGGATATTTATCGCGGAAATAATACCTTTAAGGAGCAAAAAGAAAGAAAGAAAGAAAGAAAGAAAGAAAATAAATTTATTCAGTACAAATAAACATGGAAACATAAACATAGAAATTAGTACACAAAAAAGCAACGATTAAATTTACACAAGCAGAATACAACATTAAAAGCGCGCAAATGGTTTTACGACGAAACAACTGTTTCTAAAAAATCAGTTATATAAAATGCATGGTTTCGGTGTTTTAAGATCCACTGCATACAAGCGAATTTGCATTCGGAGGCTAGTGCCTACTCAAAAGCTTTCATTACCTTGTATAATTTTGATTAAACAATTAAAAAATAATTAAGTTCCATTACCGATCCACTTACAACCTCGCGTCACTTGACATAGCACATCTCGTACATTTAATTATAAACTTACAAAAAATATAAAAAGAACAGGGGAATTTGAAAATTGCTTTACACTGCATTTCACACGAGCGGGACCACAGTCAGAAGGCAGTACCTACTCAAAAATTTCCATAATCGTGTATAATTTTGATTAAGCATTCAACGATGAGTAACGTTACCGATTCACTTATAATCTCGCGCCACTTGACATAGCCCGATACATTTAACCAATAATTGGTGTTTCGAAGCTTTTAACAAGCGCGCAGTTAAGGAGCCGAGTTAAATTGAAGAGACGACGCGACGACGCCAGCAGCGCGACACCAAGCCAAAATCGCGCTCACTTCAAGGGGCGAATACCTGCATTACACATCAAGTTCAGCTAGCCCATTTTAAAACAAAAAAAATAATACTGATCTGAACAGTAAACTACAAATAGTCAAAACTTAAGTGGACGAACACCTGAATTGCAAATCAAGTACAACTAGCTCATTTGAACACTTTTTTTTGAAACCGAAATCTTTCTTGTTTAATGTCTGATATGGCGTGAAGGCGCCAGTTTCTGCCAGCTATGGGGATTGTCTATGAAAAGACATGATATATTTAACCAGTAATTGGTGTTTTGAAGCTTTTGACAATCGCGCAGTTAAGGAGCCGAGTTGAATTAAGGAGACGACGCCAGCAGCGCGCCACCAAGCTATAATCGCGCTTACTTCAAGAGGGCAAACCCCTGTATTGCAAATCTAGTACAGCTAGCTCATTTTTGACCACGGACAAATAGCTACACGACACGAGTGATCGGTTTGGGTGTTTATCCGTTGGTTAGGAACCAGAGTGCAAGCTTAGTCGTATGTGGGCTTGATATAGATTTGTAAATTTGTGACATTAATATATAATATTGGTATAAATATAAACAATTTCATAGTATAAGCAAGTTCATAAAGGATCCTAATATGTAATCCATTTTTTTTATTAAGTCGAGGGAATTAATAAGAACGACATTATATTTATCTAAGACTTTCATTGACAAAAAATTATGAATTGCGTATTGATGCAGCACACCACTTGAATCCAAATATAATTAAAGGCGTACATCTAAATCACCGATTTTGATGTCACTTTTATTCACATTGAACACCACATGATTTTAGTATAATTATAATTTTTTTTTGTTTTTTTTTTTTTTATAATTTTGACGTTTTCAAGTACTATGTAATAGTTTATGAAATAAAAAGTATTTTGACTTTTGACTTTGACATTTTGACTTGACATATTATTTAATTACATACATAGTCGGAGAGGTAGGCAAAGGCATAATAAACGCTCACATTTCGCAAATATAATGTTGGTGCTACGTAATAGGTGGTGAGCGTATTCCCGCTTCCCGGGAACTTTTATGTTTGCCAGAGTAGGCACTAGCTTCCGAATGCGGATTCGCTTGTGTGCAGTTTATCTCAAAACACCGAAACCATGCATTTTATATAATCGATTTTGGTAGAAACGGTTTTTTCGCCTTAAAACTTTTGCCCGCTTTTCACCCCTTAAAGGGATTATTTCCACGACAAAAAATATCCCATGTCTTTCCTAGGCATATATTGACTCATGCCATAAAAATCGGTTCAGTAGTGTAAGCGTGAAAAGTTAACAGCCGGGCATGCAAAATTACTTTCGAATTTATATTCATTATAATAATAATTAACGGTCCGGTCAATAGGACCTACGTAGGTCCTACGTAATAGGTGGTGAGCGTATTGCCGCTTCCCGGGAACTTTTATGTTTGCCAGAGCCTCGTCCGTTGATCGGAAGGTGCACCACTTGCAGGTGAGGTTGGCTTGGGCTCCTCAGATCATGGTAGGAACTTATTCGTAAATGATTAATTCCACCAATAATATTTAATCTGTAAAAATAGTATGTAACTTAATATGTATCAATACAGAAAAACCAGCTTAATGCATTGCAAACTGTTTTCAGCATAGCTCCTAAACTATTGAACCAATAATTACTGTTTCTAAACTTTTAACAAGCTTGAAGCGAGCTCCTAATAAGATTAGGGAGACGATAACGCGTCGCAAGCAATGCCAAAAACGCGATCACTTCAAAAGGCGAACACCTGAACCGTTAACTAAGAACAGCGAACTCATTTTTGTTTCACACTTAAAATCGCTTTTATAAAATATTTTTTAAACTAACTCTACATTTGAACACAGGGCCTAACACAGCAATATTGACTTAACTCAAATAAAAAGTTTATATATGTATGAAACTATTAGTATCTGCAATATCATATTTTGATTAATGTATCGTAATACTGTAAGGATCTCGTATAAATGAATTTCTCAATTCCATCCTTCTTCCAATTAAGAACATTTTAAAGATCATAATTTTTTTGCAAGCTCTCTCTTACTTAAGCAATGCTTTTACACACAAATACTCGTCTCTTACACAATACAATCCGTATGAATGAATTATATTAAAGTGTATAATAAATTATTGATAAAGTCACGGGCTATCGCTAGAGTGTTAATATAACATTAATAAACATTCAATTAGATGTTGTTAAAATCACTTAATTAGTATTACAGAACCTGTATAGGTACGTTTTCGATCTTTATAAGCAGTGAAAACATGTATGATATACAATAATAATTACGTCTTGTTTTATAAAAAAGGTTTTACTAATATAAAAAAAATATTCATCAAGTGTACAGCCTTTTTTACTCTGACTAGAAAGCACTATTATAACACAGCCGATTTTAATAGGCTATGGTTCAAGTAGTGAACACTCGTAAGGTGCTCAGTACAAATGAGGAATAATTGCCGAAGCGCGAGGTCGCGCAGTAATTGATTTTTGGATTTACGCCAGGTTCTCATCTTTACTATGCTATTGCATTCACTATGAAGACAATAAGTTATTCCAATTAAAGCCTAGAAAGCTATACGAATCGGCCGACAATATCGTGCTTTAACTGTCTTTCGTTAGAACTATTGAATGTTTCTTTTTCCTTTGGGTAGCAGAGGTCAAACGGCATTTGCTCCGTGTACTAACTAAAAGTCAGTTAAATTTGATTTGACCAGTGAGCAGACCCTGAGCCCAAAGCTTAAGTAAGTATAGGGCAACCGAGGTAAAGCTAGGTAAGTTAAGTGGTTATGATGACATATTTGTATGTCACAGTACACATTTCTGATTCTGTATATCGTAGATAGGACGATTATTTTTACATAAACCACATAGTATGATGTCCTATAAATTAATACAATGTCTCACAAAATTATGCAAACAGTTAGACTATTAGATCACTTGTGTTTGGTGTTTTCCTATGTATATTAAGTATGTTTTTACAAAAAAAGGATTTAAGTATGTTTATCCGTTGTTTAGTATCCATAACGCAAGTTCGTAATGATACTTATCTTGGAACTAAATAATTGATGTAATTGTCAGAAAATATTCATTTAATTGTAGCAGCTATGTATGTGTTTACTGTAGATTTTCGAAGTAAGAAAATTGAAACTACGTCAGCAGTAGGTAGATAACGTAACGTAGATAACCAAACACATGCGACATATTCCGACTAGGTATATCCCGGCAAACTGTGTGGTGGAAACTCCATTGTAACTGCATCTAACGGGATCGTGGATATGACGCTTAGTTCAGGACTTAAACGATCCACCAACAAATTTAAGTTTGGTTCGAACCGTTTTGGAGATAGGAGGAGACTTTACTACCTTTATATGACCTATGAATTTCCATTCGCATACCAGCATTATTAAGGTTCATAAAATTGTAATTTGGGAAGTATGTCCTTGTCTTTCAATCTTTGAGAACATCTCTTTTACGATCAGAAGCAGCAGCATTATGCTTATGTATCGCCCTTTTGACAGGTATCATTGTTGTTCTTCTTCTTCTTCTTTTAAATAATAGCTTCGTGCGGTTTGCACATTTAGCCAGTGTCAAGTAAGAGATATATTAATATCATATAAATTATAGTAAATGAGAATGAGTGGTGATAAAGATGATAAATGGTAAATGAGATCCCCTCCCCCTAAGCCCCTTGAGTCCTCAGTAAAGATGTGGGTCTATACTGAGATCTCACATGGACTTCTTAGGAGAATTTGAAAAGTTATGTTGCACTGTTTTATTTCATTTACCAACACTCATGTACGTTCACAAACACTTAACGGTTAATAATCCACCGTTATTAAACATTAATGTTAGAAATATCACAAATTTTAGAAAATAAAACAAAACTGCAGACATGACGCTTCACTTTCCCGCCAAGAAGCCATCATTGTTGTTGTTATTATTAATGTTATTTTTTTATATTTCTGTTTTGTTATTTGTGTATGTGATACTTTTTGATGTAATTGTTTGTGTAATGTTATTTTGTCAGTAAAAAATATTCATATTCTTTTTTTATTTTGTAATGTGGCGGACGGCTGCCTGGAGACAGGAATCAATATAATTTCAATGGGGTATGGAAAACTGTAGCTTGTAATATTATATGATTGTAATGTTATCATAACTATCAACAAATTTAAGTTTTCTTCGAACGGTTTTGGAGATAAATTCACCTTAATACCTTTATATGACCTGTGAAGTTATCCATTTGTATGTTATTAAGTACTGTAAGTACATTTAATTGTAAATAAATATGTGTAGATATGGAGTACGAAAACAGAAAATTCTGTGGGATGGAAGACGGCTGCCATGAGACAGGATACTATAAAATTTCAACTGTGTATGCATAACTGTGACTTTTAATTTCATGTTCGTATTTATAGGTACTGTTAAATTCTAAGATTGTACTCTATTCTGTTATACTATTGTATTACATACAGGCAGAGGCATATTACACGCCTACATTTCGCCAGTTATATTGTTGGTCCCACGTAATAGGTGGCGAGCCTATTGCTGCTTACCGGGAACTTTTATGTTTCCCAGAGCCTCGTCCGTTGATCGGCAGGTGCGCCACTTGCAATTGAGGTTGCCTTTGGCTCCTTAGTTCTTGGTAGGAACCCTATACACCTACTATATTACTACTATACTCCAAGTATTTATACTAAATATCTAATATTATAGCAATCTCTTTTAATAACATAAAATATAAATAAACAAAAATGTTATACTTTTAAACATGAAAAAATTATGCAACAAAACTATTGAATCGATTACAATTAGTAATATTCGAGGGCAACAAAGCTAATAATAAATACAGATAATGCTTTTAAAATATTTTCAAATAGACTAAGAAGGCTTCCTTATTGAAAACAAATGTGCAAATAAAACCTATCAACGAAACGTGAGACGAAAATTAAAACTCTTTCTTTGAACTCCAGCTCAACTTGTGCGACATAAAAACAGCTGAGTGTTCCCTCTGTTGCACTTACGTTCAACTAATTATACGGTCGGAAGGACTTTGAGCATTTGCGCGTTGAAAAATAAGAAAACATTCTTGAATGCGACGATCAGAAATGTAATTATCGGAGTCATCTTTGGGTCTGTCATAAATATGTATGGCGCAGACCATGCGCGCTGAGACTTCAAAAGAAAAAAAACGGCTTTGAAACAAGGTCAGTTCACGAATTCCAGTTTATTTGCCGAGTTGGACGTTTCATTCCATTTGCCAAATTTATTTTCCCGCAATCTTCGCTGTAAACGGGCGGGCTAAGTCGCTAGGCGTATCCGTAAAGAACTCACTCCTACCCTATATGATTGCGATTTATATGAAATTGAAATAACTTGCCGGCATTAAATTATGTTTTCAACTGCAGGAAATTCAAAATCCTTAGACGCGATCGAGTACGCTTCGAATTTAATATCTACGTTTGGAATTGCCTTCATGCCGATTTTGTACTGAAATCGTATTAGCTCAGCTTAATAGGGTAATAACGAGCGCTCATGAGAATAAACTTTATTGCTTTCTTAAGAAAGTGATGCAATCTTGAACTAGGTACCTTTGTGAATCCCGCCGTGATCGAAATTTTATGTTGTTGACTTATCTTGCTTTTCGATAACATGGACATTAAAGCAAATATAAATTACTTACTTCGTTTGTATATCTATGGCTTTCAAATTTCACGATTACGCAAATCAAGGAAAGTCCACAAAGGTAATAATCCTTTGGTGGCAGCGCGTTTATATGATTAATAACATGATTTGATATCGAGCGGTAACGTGCTTCGGAAATCACGATAAACTAGTACTTAGTCCCGGTTATAATTTTAGAATAATTATTAAGTCAAGCTAGAGTCCCACGCACCTGCCTACGCCAATGGCTCCGCCACTGGGTCCGCTTGTAGGGTACTTGAATTCCTCTAACCTTTATAAGAGCCATTGTAATGGAACGTTAATAGGCCCAAATTATAATGTCAAGGAAGAAATGTAGACAGTCGGTTTCGGACACTAGCATAACAAAAACAAAAGATTTGTAATGTCAGATTAAAAAAAGGAATAAATACGTATCTCAGCATATTTTTATTACTTATAACTCAAAAGGCAGAAGTTAGTTATGAATAAACAACATTGCTTATAAAAGGAGGATTACTTATTGACAATGTTTACTTAAACGAATCGAGCGAACATAAGTAATCAATCACCTTACGACCAAACGTGAACGCTTAAGCAATTGTCTTAGAAGTCAAAATACAGCCAGAACCCATTCAGCCAGCCGAGAGTTGCGTAGGATAGATAAAACCTTCCATATAAGATATTCAAATCCCTTAAGTGCAAGTTGCGGTTGAATTGCGAGAAAAAGTCCCATTTTGAAACGTTGTAAAACTCTTTATTATTCCGGCTTCCAGGTATCTCGAGAGATACAATGGAGGCTTGACGGCTGCTGCGGTGACGTGGGACGCCGAAATAACTCTTTTTTTTACTTTTACTGAAATGCTACGTTTAGACTTCTGTATGACGTCTATTTTTAGAAGTGGTGGTCGGTGACAGATTATCGCACTCTGTGTGGGAATCCTAGTTATTCAACTTGGTTTGAAAAACTCTGCTAGATGGATTCTGGCTAGCTGAATATTTTTATTACTTTTATAGTTTTACGTTTTTGTGAACAAACGATAGCGCCGTGTTATAGCAGTACGTTCAAAAAGTTCTACCACCTCGTTGGCTTTCTTTTTTTTGGGACTAAAATTAAATTTAAAGGACTTTAATCTCGTCTGGTGTCAATCTGGGAGAAGGGCTAGCCACCTCTCACCATTTGTAACCTAGATATAATTTTAAGAAAAGTGAACTTCGCTAAAACTGTATAGATCTGTTTAGTAGATGTAGCAGTGACAGCAGACCGTGCATTTGTTGGTACTAATGCATCAAAATTTCCAAGTTGTTTAGCAATAGTATTTTTATAATTACATATGCATAATTAATGGCGTAAGTAAGAGAAAACAATGCATATATTATTATTATTAATTAACAGGCAGGCAGTTTGAAAACTGATTGCGCCTGTATCCAATTCATCTGCATTTAGTTCCTCTTAACCGGTTGCATGTGTTTGTTCAGCTTGTTCTTGAATGAATTGACAGTGGGAGCTGACACTACATCTGCCGGCAGCTTGTTCCACTGTCTCACTACACGGTTGCCTAAGAAGTGCTTTTGTGGGTCGTTGGTAGATAAGCTAGTGCAAAGTTTGAGGTGATGGCCTCTTAGGTATATAATAGTAATGTTGAAGCTTTAACTCATTAAACACTTCTGTTACCTCCCAGAAATTAACACAGTATAAGAACCGTTTAATTAGCACTTTGCCAAGACAATTAAGTCTGAATTAATTACAATTTACAACTTTATAAGTGCCAAAATTAATCAAAGAATATATCCATCTGTACACTAAAAGATGGTTGTTTATTACGAAGCCTATAATTAAGGAGTTGGTAACAAAGTCACATTTAACTTGAAATGTTGAATCTTTCTCAACATATTTGTCAACGTTTATTCAACTTCTCATAAACTACGTAACAAATAAACCAATTGGGACAGCAATAATAGTGCTCCATAACAAGTTTGTAATTCAATAGAACGAGAAATTCAAGAGAAATAAACAAAAGGTACTCTCTCGTAAATATAAATAGTGAAGAAAGACAGTGGAAATATTTTAATAAAGTTCATAGTTGTTTCTGAAATTACATTAACGTTATCAAGTTTTAGAAACGCTTCTTCGTATTTTAATCTAAATACCAGCTTGCGACTTCAACTTCAAGTGCAAAATGAAACCAAAGAAGAATGAACGAATGAAAAACGGTATCCCAGTTATATTTTTCCATTGTTTGTGACAAAAAACTATATTTTCATATTCATAATAAGATTAGAAAAAAAACCCAAAGGTTAACTGGTACAGAATGCCTTGCAGCATTAAGTTCGCCTTTTGTACATTTTAATTTTAATTTGTGCGATAAAGTTTAAAAAAATAAATTAATACATTGTTTAATAGATTCTAGACGTTAGACAGTGGACTATTTGTGTGACTTTGCCAGCTTTCTTCAACATCATCATCAAATCCTAGTATTATCCCGGTTGCCCCAAACTCAAGCCAAGTTTAACCAGATATGGCTGAATTTCAGTTATTACATGTAGCGACAGCCGTCTGACTTCCGCAACTTAAAGGGGAACATCATTCTATGGTTTAACCAGCTGTCAGGATGTTAGAAGGTACTTACTTCCTAATAACGACTGCCATAGATGTTAATGACAGCCGAGACCAACGGCTTAATGTGCTTCGAGGCACGGAGCAAGTGATAATTACGCACAAAACTTCGAAAAGCCATGGGTATCAGGGTTTGAACTCGATCCCTCTGATGTTGAAGGCTATGTGTCTCGCCACTGGGCTATCACAACTGGGCCGTGTGACTTTACTTGCTCTGTGTGATTTTCTTGTAAGCCATCTCCATACAAAATTATCTTAATATCTCTTAATTTTATAATAATATTATAAATATTAAAGAATAACCACGCAAGACAGTCAGTTAAAGTAAAGCTTAGCAATTAAGTAAAGTATTTGAATTGAAGACGAAAATAAATTTAAATACTTACTTTCCAAACTTAGCACATTGCGCTTTCAGCTGATCCGCTACAGATAGCCGTCGTTCAAACCGGAACATAGTTTTGCATAAAGTGCTACTAGAATATTTGAAATATTCAATGATATCTCTGTGATCCATTTCGTGAATACGGGGCGCGATCACAGAATGGTCCGACGTAAGTAAATTGAATATTAATATCAAGCTCGAGAGGTCTGTACTGATGATATCCAAGGATCCTAAAAGCATTCAGCTCGAACTCCGAAATGTCTTGGGGTCAGATTGCCTTTCATAAGATGTCTGAAGATTATTATACTTCGTGTTGTTAAAATGCGGATATGACACGTCTATGAGACTCGAGTGAATGTGGGCAATTTCACTGTTTTGGCAAACGAATTGTCCAGTACTATTACGTGTCTATTTAAGTAGGTGGTCTATGTTTAAAACAAACCCATTAGCGGTTAGTGCCGACACTGAATCGGTGAATTACACACAGTTTGTCAAATTCGTACACATTTCGTATATTATTTGGAGTGCGGATTTTAAATGAATCATGGGAATATTAAATATATTTCGTATGTAAATAAACACGCCAGCTGATAATGAACAACTATTCAATGATTCAAGGCATTCGTAAAGTAAAAAAAATGCTTCGTGTATACTATGCTTTATTGCTTACAAATAATTAAAACAAATAAATATTCGCTTTATTTCATAATGAAATATGTCCCATGTGGCTTGCGAAAGAAAACTCTTTAGGTAACACTTTACGTAACTTATACTTTAAATACACTTCAAATATTATTACGAGTAACTAGGACAAATATATCCAACTCTGTACATCAAATTCTAAAATAAATGAAGAAAAAAAACAAATGAATAAAAAAAATATTATTTATTTTTTTCTTCATCGGAAGGTATCTTTTGTGATAACTATTTCAAAGAAATTACTTATTTTCGTCACTATTTGAAATATAGTTAAAACCCACCAACAAACTGCTATATAGTAAGTCAACTTTCCGCGTCATTTGCGAAATACTAATGGATGAAGGCAGCATTGTCTCGAATGTTTTTACAAATATCACTGCGGGAGATATGCTCCACTTGTTCTGAGGAGTTCGTATCGATACACGAAAGAGGGACAAAGGATTCTGCGTAGACAGGTCGGCGTCTAGGCGTCGCGGTACGACTTGTTATGTATAACTTGTATTACAATTGACAGAAGTATTTACTTAACACCAATAAACAGCTTATGCAATTCATGAGGAACTCATTTGTGTTGGAATGAAAAAGATATGCAAAATATGTATAAAAATTTTATTATTATTATTTTGCATTTACAATGGTACTATGAATATTTGTTCTGGTCTGGGTGTTTTCTATGTATATTAAGTATGTATTTACAAAAAAAAACTATTTAAGTTTATTCGTACGTCTTATCCATGACACAAGTTCTTAATGATACTTTTCTTGGGACTAAATATTTAGTGTAATTGTTAGAAATTATTTATTATAGTGTTTCTAGTAATTTAAAAAAAAAAACTCTAGTAAAAGAGTATTTTTTTATTAGAAAAAATCAATCCTTCCTTGGTAGCCTGAGTGGGATTCAATTTCTAGGTACGAGAAAAGAAATAATATATTCTTTACCGCGTATTTCTAGTGCGGTTTGGCAAAGACAGGTCTGTGGCGACCTGCAGTTAGAACTTTTCAAGCAGCTAACATGGCTTAACGTCAACACGAAAACGACAAACGTGATAACGACGCCCAAGAATGCGTTTATTTATTTATTTGATTTCCATGCTTGGATATCAGAAACCAAACTAATGGTCAACCACCCTAAAACCACTTCCAGCTAAGCATACCTCTTAACTCAATATCCAGAACTGACAAACAAAAGAACCATTTCAAAGAAAAACTGTCATGAAAGGTTAAATATTATGAAAGTTTGAATAACAAACTGGAGTTCCCCTTGAATAGATGTCTTATAATTTGTTATACCATACGAACGGGGAATAGTAAAATAGTGTGGCCTGACTATTCCCCATCTAATAAGAAAACTCCAAATGATAAAGGTATGAGCGAGTTGTCTCAAATAAATATTACTAAAGATAACTAAATATTATATAGGATATCTGGCTTTCAAAAGTTAAAAAAAAAAACATGAAATTGATTGATTTAAAAACATTGATTAAGACTCGCTGCTGGACTGTTCGAAATCGTACCGCGACCTCGGGAGCCTCGGGACATACTCAAGAAGGTACATGTATGGTTTTTAGTCAGTAAAAGTCTGACACAACCTCCCGCTCCACCCACAAGAAAATACTTGCTCATTTAATACATATTATGTATGGTTACCATTCTTTAAAAAAGGCTTAAGAACATTTTTGATTGGTCAACAACGCGCTTGTGATGCCCATGGCATTGCAAAGGTATCGCTAATAAGGTTTTGCCATAGTTTGTTTTCAACTTCAGCTATTAATTATAGAAACGGTTATTTCTCCTGTTTGACTTCAAACGTAATAATAATAATACCCATCAAAGCTTTATAGGAAATGTCGATTGGTTGGATTGCACAGCATTGAGTGAAGTATGTTTCAAATAATATAACATGCTGTAGAAAAAATTTAAGTAACGAACATTTTTCATTAAAACCATCATCAATTATGTTTTTTCTGGCTATTTCCAGAGACGGGTATCATTATTGTTACCTGACACCATATTTTCATGCAAGCATCTGTCAATGTCAATTAATTTGCTATGGGAAATCGCAGGCGAGCCTTGTATTTTTCCTTTAACTTATAAATCCTTTGTAAAAAAGCATAAGAAATGCTTTAATATATCTAAGGCTAGAAATAAATTCCTTATGACGAAGTATGCTTTGTTTGTTATTAACTAAAGAGTTCAGATATGAAAACAAAAGCAAAACCAGCTACTAATTGTAATGTTCATTAGCATCTGCAATTCTTCCCGTTGGATTCTTAAAGAAAAAGTAAATATTTTTTGTTTGAATGAAAATTTGTCTTCATATTTCTAAATGACTCGAAGCTTTTGTTATTAGCTTTTTCTCAAACATCTTTGTAACAAAATATACTTATATTACCTTGAAGCACATCACCAAGACAACAGTCGTTATCCCCGATTGTTTGGGAGACAAAAACAAAGCTATTATGAGAGCAGGGATCTCTCATCTCCCTTCAACAAACTACGGGAAACACTCTTAGAATTAATGATATTATAAAAGTTTTAGATCTCACCGTCACTATTTGTCTTGTTTGCATCGAGAAAACAGTTTTATTGCTTCGCGGGGTTACTTTTATGGTGTAATAAATATTTACATTTACTATAACTAAGTTCTGTTATCGACACTTAAAATTGTAATTAACTTTCAGCCGACATGACACTTTTGCTCGACACTTTTCCATAACAAATTATGTACAAAATCCCTTTTACCTTTCTCATTGATCATTCAACGAAGCAAAAACAATATCGGAGTAAAAGAGAATTTTTAATTCTGCATGTTATTGTACGATTATTAAATCGCGAATCGTTAAAATTGTATTTGTTTGTGAAGACGCATTAAAATCCATTGACAAAAAAAAATTTGCTTGCACTTATTCTGCTTTATCAATTAAATCCTAATAGTAATTGTCAATGTTTGAATTTGCATTTATATCATTTCAATCATCAATTTATGTAACTACAGCTTTAATAGTTTTTGCAAAATTAGACAGCAATTTTATACCCAATATTATACTTGTGCAAACATTTACGAGTAAGCTTATCGCAAAGGTATAAGCAAGGAAATAGAATTAATCATAGCCACGAAACTTATTCATAAATATTAATGCATTATGATCAGAGGTCGGAATTAGGTAGAGTTATTTATGTACTTGCATCGAAATGTTGATATTAATGTGGACCTTCCCGGGATTTCAAATGGATTTCAAATGGGAGTGCTCCGCATTTTCGCTATTGTATTCTTTTGTTCTCACAAGCTATGTAGTGCGAACAATAAACGTGGCAACATCGCGCGTGTGCGTATTGGAATTTTGCAACTTCGGTCATCCAATATCATTGATGTAAGTTTGGCAACGTCGCGCGTGCAGTAGTCTAAATTAAAAAAGTAAAAGTAAATAACTTTTTATTAAAAAGTAACGGGATTTTTTCTATTCTTTAAAATTAATCCCGGGATTTGAGGCATATCCACTATATTCTTTCGCTGTGTGAAATCAGTGTAAGTACATGAATAACTCTACCTAATTCCGACCTCTGATTATGATTCACCTGGAAAACAAATCACAATGTTAACGATAAAATAACAGGTACTCCTGGTTCATAGCTTTCCTTCTGCCGTTTCCTATAAAAGTGTCCTATATAACGTCTCTCCGAAAGAATATTTGGTACCAGGTCTTATTAATGTTCTTCTTCAGAAATGTTATATTATGTCCAATAAAGTAGAGCATAAATATTTATATGACGCTTTTATTACTAGTTATTAACCTGCCAACGTGAAATTTACGTAATATGCGTATTACTGTTAGTATTAGGAGTTTCAAAGTAATTTTGTGTCTATTTATGTATAGGAACTTTTGAAATATATACTTTCTTTATTAATCAACATCATATCCTAGCACTATCGGGGTTGTCCTAAACTTAAGCTTAGGCCCCAGAGTCTGCTCACATGTTCAACCAGATTTGACTGAATTTCTGTTTTAAAGAAATCTGTATTGGCGTTGTATTAAATGAACTACCTTAATAGGGTTCAGACACTTACACCTATTATTTAGTTCCAAGATAAGTATCATTAAGAACTTGTGTTATGGATACTAAATAACGGATAAACATACATAAATACTTTTTCAACATACATAATGTTGAAGCTTTAACTCATTAAACACTTCTGTTACCTCCCAGAAATTAACACAGTATAAGAACCGTTTAATTAGCACTTTGCCAAGACAATTAAGTCTGAATTAATTACAATTTACAACTTTATAAGTGCCAAAATTAATCAAAGAATATATCCATCTGTACACTAAAAGATGGTTGTTTATTACGAAGCCTATAATTAAGGAGTTGGTAACAAAGTCACATTTAACTTGAAATGTTGAATCTTTCTCAACATATTTGTCAACGTTTATTCAACTTCTCATAAACTACGTAACAAATAAACCAATTGGGACAGCAATAATAGTGCTCCATAACAAGTTTGTAATTCAATAGAACGAGAAATTCAAGAGAAATAAACAAAAGGTACTCTCTCGTAAATATAAATAGTGAAGAAAGACAGTGGAAATATTTTAATAAAGTTCATAGTTGTTTCTGAAATTACATTAACGTTATCAAGTTTTAGAAACGCTTCTTCGTATTTTAATCTAAATACCAGCTTGCGACTTCAACTTCAAGTGCAAAATGAAACCAAAGAAGAATGAACGAATGAAAAACGGTATCCCAGTTATATTTTTCCATTGTTTGTGACAAAAAACTATATTTTCATATTCATAATAAGATTAGAAAAAAAACCCAAAGGTTAACTGGTACAGAATGCCTTGCAGCATTAAGTTCGCCTTTTGTACATTTTAATTTTAATTTGTGCGATAAAGTTTAAAAAAATAAATTAATACATTGTTTAATAGATTCTAGACGTTAGACAGTGGACTATTTGTGTGACTTTGCCAGCTTTCTTCAACATCATCATCAAATCCTAGTATTATCCCGGTTGCCCCAAACTCAAGCCAAGTTTAACCAGATATGGCTGAATTTCAGTTATTACATGTAGCGACAGCCGTCTGACTTCCGCAACTTAAAGGGGAACATCATTCTATGGTTTAACCAGCTGTCAGGATGTTAGAAGGTACTTACTTCCTAATAACGACTGCCATAGATGTTAATGACAGCCGAGACCAACGGCTTAATGTGCTTCGAGGCACGGAGCAAGTGATAATTACGCACAAAACTTCGAAAAGCCATGGGTATCAGGGTTTGAACTCGATCCCTCTGATGTTGAAGGCTATGTGTCTCGCCACTGGGCTATCACAACTGGGCCGTGTGACTTTACTTGCTCTGTGTGATTTTCTTGTAAGCCATCTCCATACAAAATTATCTTAATATCTCTTAATTTTATAATAATATTATAAATATTAAAGAATAACCACGCAAGACAGTCAGTTAAAGTAAAGCTTAGCAATTAAGTAAAGTATTTGAATTGAAGACGAAAATAAATTTAAATACTTACTTTCCAAACTTAGCACATTGCGCTTTCAGCTGATCCGCTACAGATAGCCGTCGTTCAAACCGGAACATAGTTTTGCATAAAGTGCTACTAGAATATTTGAAATATTCAATGATATCTCTGTGATCCATTTCGTGAATACGGGGCGCGATCACAGAATGGTCCGACGTAAGTAAATTGAATATTAATATCAAGCTCGAGAGGTCTGTACTGATGATATCCAAGGATCCTAAAAGCATTCAGCTCGAACTCCGAAATGTCTTGGGGTCAGATTGCCTTTCATAAGATGTCTGAAGATTATTATACTTCGTGTTGTTAAAATGCGGATATGACACGTCTATGAGACTCGAGTGAATGTGGGCAATTTCACTGTTTTGGCAAACGAATTGTCCAGTACTATTACGTGTCTATTTAAGTAGGTGGTCTATGTTTAAAACAAACCCATTAGCGGTTAGTGCCGACACTGAATCGGTGAATTACACACAGTTTGTCAAATTCGTACACATTTCGTATATTATTTGGAGTGCGGATTTTAAATGAATCATGGGAATATTAAATATATTTCGTATGTAAATAAACACGCCAGCTGATAATGAACAACTATTCAATGATTCAAGGCATTCGTAAAGTAAAAAAAATGCTTCGTGTATACTATGCTTTATTGCTTACAAATAATTAAAACAAATAAATATTCGCTTTATTTCATAATGAAATATGTCCCATGTGGCTTGCGAAAGAAAACTCTTTAGGTAACACTTTACGTAACTTATACTTTAAATACACTTCAAATATTATTACGAGTAACTAGGACAAATATATCCAACTCTGTACATCAAATTCTAAAATAAATGAAGAAAAAAAACAAATGAATAAAAAAAATATTATTTATTTTTTTCTTCATCGGAAGGTATCTTTTGTGATAACTATTTCAAAGAAATTACTTATTTTCGTCACTATTTGAAATATAGTTAAAACCCACCAACAAACTGCTATATAGTAAGTCAACTTTCCGCGTCATTTGCGAAATACTAATGGATGAAGGCAGCATTGTCTCGAATGTTTTTACAAATATCACTGCGGGAGATATGCTCCACTTGTTCTGAGGAGTTCGTATCGATACACGAAAGAGGGACAAAGGATTCTGCGTAGACAGGTCGGCGTCTAGGCGTCGCGGTACGACTTGTTATGTATAACTTGTATTACAATTGACAGAAGTATTTACTTAACACCAATAAACAGCTTATGCAATTCATGAGGAACTCATTTGTGTTGGAATGAAAAAGATATGCAAAATATGTATAAAAATTTTATTATTATTATTTTGCATTTACAATGGTACTATGAATATTTGTTCTGGTCTGGGTGTTTTCTATGTATATTAAGTATGTATTTACAAAAAAAAACTATTTAAGTTTATTCGTACGTCTTATCCATGACACAAGTTCTTAATGATACTTTTCTTGGGACTAAATATTTAGTGTAATTGTTAGAAATTATTTATTATAGTGTTTCTAGTAATTTAAAAAAAAAAACTCTAGTAAAAGAGTATTTTTTTATTAGAAAAAATCAATCCTTCCTTGGTAGCCTGAGTGGGATTCAATTTCTAGGTACGAGAAAAGAAATAATATATTCTTTACCGCGTATTTCTAGTGCGGTTTGGCAAAGACAGGTCTGTGGCGACCTGCAGTTAGAACTTTTCAAGCAGCTAACATGGCTTAACGTCAACACGAAAACGACAAACGTGATAACGACGCCCAAGAATGCGTTTATTTATTTATTTGATTTCCATGCTTGGATATCAGAAACCAAACTAATGGTCAACCACCCTAAAACCACTTCCAGCTAAGCATACCTCTTAACTCAATATCCAGAACTGACAAACAAAAGAACCATTTCAAAGAAAAACTGTCATGAAAGGTTAAATATTATGAAAGTTTGAATAACAAACTGGAGTTCCCCTTGAATAGATGTCTTATAATTTGTTATACCATACGAACGGGGAATAGTAAAATAGTGTGGCCTGACTATTCCCCATCTAATAAGAAAACTCCAAATGATAAAGGTATGAGCGAGTTGTCTCAAATAAATATTACTAAAGATAACTAAATATTATATAGGATATCTGGCTTTCAAAAGTTAAAAAAAAAAACATGAAATTGATTGATTTAAAAACATTGATTAAGACTCGCTGCTGGACTGTTCGAAATCGTACCGCGACCTCGGGAGCCTCGGGACATACTCAAGAAGGTACATGTATGGTTTTTAGTCAGTAAAAGTCTGACACAACCTCCCGCTCCACCCACAAGAAAATACTTGCTCATTTAATACATATTATGTATGGTTACCATTCTTTAAAAAAGGCTTAAGAACATTTTTGATTGGTCAACAACGCGCTTGTGATGCCCATGGCATTGCAAAGGTATCGCTAATAAGGTTTTGCCATAGTTTGTTTTCAACTTCAGCTATTAATTATAGAAACGGTTATTTCTCCTGTTTGACTTCAAACGTAATAATAATAATACCCATCAAAGCTTTATAGGAAATGTCGATTGGTTGGATTGCACAGCATTGAGTGAAGTATGTTTCAAATAATATAACATGCTGTAGAAAAAATTTAAGTAACGAACATTTTTCATTAAAACCATCATCAATTATGTTTTTTCTGGCTATTTCCAGAGACGGGTATCATTATTGTTACCTGACACCATATTTTCATGCAAGCATCTGTCAATGTCAATTAATTTGCTATGGGAAATCGCAGGCGAGCCTTGTATTTTTCCTTTAACTTATAAATCCTTTGTAAAAAAGCATAAGAAATGCTTTAATATATCTAAGGCTAGAAATAAATTCCTTATGACGAAGTATGCTTTGTTTGTTATTAACTAAAGAGTTCAGATATGAAAACAAAAGCAAAACCAGCTACTAATTGTAATGTTCATTAGCATCTGCAATTCTTCCCGTTGGATTCTTAAAGAAAAAGTAAATATTTTTTGTTTGAATGAAAATTTGTCTTCATATTTCTAAATGACTCGAAGCTTTTGTTATTAGCTTTTTCTCAAACATCTTTGTAACAAAATATACTTATATTACCTTGAAGCACATCACCAAGACAACAGTCGTTATCCCCGATTGTTTGGGAGACAAAAACAAAGCTATTATGAGAGCAGGGATCTCTCATCTCCCTTCAACAAACTACGGGAAACACTCTTAGAATTAATGATATTATAAAAGTTTTAGATCTCACCGTCACTATTTGTCTTGTTTGCATCGAGAAAACAGTTTTATTGCTTCGCGGGGTTACTTTTATGGTGTAATAAATATTTACATTTACTATAACTAAGTTCTGTTATCGACACTTAAAATTGTAATTAACTTTCAGCCGACATGACACTTTTGCTCGACACTTTTCCATAACAAATTATGTACAAAATCCCTTTTACCTTTCTCATTGATCATTCAACGAAGCAAAAACAATATCGGAGTAAAAGAGAATTTTTAATTCTGCATGTTATTGTACGATTATTAAATCGCGAATCGTTAAAATTGTATTTGTTTGTGAAGACGCATTAAAATCCATTGACAAAAAAAAATTTGCTTGCACTTATTCTGCTTTATCAATTAAATCCTAATAGTAATTGTCAATGTTTGAATTTGCATTTATATCATTTCAATCATCAATTTATGTAACTACAGCTTTAATAGTTTTTGCAAAATTAGACAGCAATTTTATACCCAATATTATACTTGTGCAAACATTTACGAGTAAGCTTATCGCAAAGGTATAAGCAAGGAAATAGAATTAATCATAGCCACGAAACTTATTCATAAATATTAATGCATTATGATCAGAGGTCGGAATTAGGTAGAGTTATTTATGTACTTGCATCGAAATGTTGATATTAATGTGGACCTTCCCGGGATTTCAAATGGATTTCAAATGGGAGTGCTCCGCATTTTCGCTATTGTATTCTTTTGTTCTCACAAGCTATGTAGTGCGAACAATAAACGTGGCAACATCGCGCGTGTGCGTATTGGAATTTTGCAACTTCGGTCATCCAATATCATTGATGTAAGTTTGGCAACGTCGCGCGTGCAGTAGTCTAAATTAAAAAAGTAAAAGTAAATAACTTTTTATTAAAAAGTAACGGGATTTTTTCTATTCTTTAAAATTAATCCCGGGATTTGAGGCATATCCACTATATTCTTTCGCTGTGTGAAATCAGTGTAAGTACATGAATAACTCTACCTAATTCCGACCTCTGATTATGATTCACCTGGAAAACAAATCACAATGTTAACGATAAAATAACAGGTACTCCTGGTTCATAGCTTTCCTTCTGCCGTTTCCTATAAAAGTGTCCTATATAACGTCTCTCCGAAAGAATATTTGGTACCAGGTCTTATTAATGTTCTTCTTCAGAAATGTTATATTATGTCCAATAAAGTAGAGCATAAATATTTATATGACGCTTTTATTACTAGTTATTAACCTGCCAACGTGAAATTTACGTAATATGCGTATTACTGTTAGTATTAGGAGTTTCAAAGTAATTTTGTGTCTATTTATGTATAGGAACTTTTGAAATATATACTTTCTTTATTAATCAACATCATATCCTAGCACTATCGGGGTTGTCCTAAACTTAAGCTTAGGCCCCAGAGTCTGCTCACATGTTCAACCAGATTTGACTGAATTTCTGTTTTAAAGAAATCTGTATTGGCGTTGTATTAAATGAACTACCTTAATAGGGTTCAGACACTTACACCTATTATTTAGTTCCAAGATAAGTATCATTAAGAACTTGTGTTATGGATACTAAATAACGGATAAACATACATAAATACTTTTTTTTTTGTAAATACATACTTAATATACATAGAAAAACACCCAGACCAGAACAAATATTCATATTTATACACACAAATATTTGTCCTGAGTGGGAATCGAACCCACGACCTCAGGAGTGGAATGCGGGTATACTCGCCACCACGCCATATCGGTCGTCTTTTTTTTTATTATTTTCTTGCTTTCAGTTCACTTGCTTTATTAATTAATGCACAGTGCAATTGCACAAGCAACTCAATACTTTATTGCGTTCCAACAATGTGTTTTACAAGATGGTAGTTTAGGTACAAAAGTATCAATTGTGGACCCTGTCGGGCACAACATAATATAGGAGAGAGGAGGAAGAACGCTGTTTAATTACTAGTTAGTTAAATCTAGTTGTTCATTAAATAATTCGTAATTATTTGCTCATTTTTGACTACGAGTAGTTATTAGTTGTGATTCTGATTAAATTTCATAGTAATAAAATGTTAGGTATACTTATTTATAATTGTTTTTATTTAAACTTAATTGTTGTTTTCATATTATTTTTTCGGTTAAATATTTTTTTTCTTTTATACTATTAAATTGAATATGTGAGTAATACTGTTTTTACGGGTCCATATTGACTCACCTAAAGTTCTTTATCCGAAATTGTTCTTCCTAACGATTTGTAATCCGAATGATCACTCCTCCTAAAATTTTTAATCCTAAAGTTTTTATTCATACTATTTGTAGTGCTACCGTCGATGTTCATAACACTCATGTTTCCGAAAATTGTTATCAATAAAATCGTTAACATACAATATTAAAGCTCCTACTGTTTTCTATCCTAACGTTTTTATCCCTAAACATAATTACCATAATATTTTCACTCATACTTAGAAAGAAACATTTATCTACCAAATGTAATAAAAATATATGTCTAAAATACGACTGATTTACGGTTATGTTTATGACTTTTTTCGTTTTCGATTCGTTTCTGGTACTTCGCCGGCCGCTACCGCGGCACGCTCGCTTCGCTCGCTCGGCTCGTACGTTGTGTGGTCACAGTTGTAACCTAACCTAAACCAAGAACTATAAATATGACCGATTTTTTTAGTTGAAATGTGTAAATGAAAACATGTATTTAACTACTTGTACCAGGGTACTGGTATTCTTATTTGTTATCATGTTATGTGTAAATAACTAAAACTGTAAAAGTTACGCAAAATTAATGTAAATAATACTGATTATTATGAATAAAAATAAATCTAAACAAAAAAGGTATGACTTTCAATAATAGTGTAAAAGATGGTTATGTTGACAAAATATAGGAAAAGAAATAATAGTATAATAGATGTTTATTGCTACCGACATTATGAAGTTGAATGATTCGGAATTAAAACATTAGAGACAGAGTAGTTAGTAATTGTGATTGTTAGGATGAAAAATGTTAGGAAGAACATTTTCGGAGTTCCAATTTTCGGAGTTGAAAATTTAGGTGAACTTTGGCGCACCCGTTTTTTAATAATGCACTCTATGCTATAATGAATCTCGACATCAATTCTAAAGTCTACCGTGTTATAGCGGCGCCTCCGTAGAATTCAACTGCCCCATGTCTTGCCTCAGGGTGTCGCAGAAGATCGCTCAGACACAGGCTCTGGGCGCATGGCGGCGGCAGCTACACAGGAGCGCCGAACTACGTGCCGAAGGATCGAGGCGCCGTATCCTCGAGGCGGTCGGGCCCATATTGGAGCGATGGGTCGGCCGTCGGTGGGGGTCGATGACTTTCCGGCTCACACAGGTACTTTCCGGGCACGGGTGCTTTGGGAAGTATCTGTGCGACGTCGCCGGGGGGGAGTCGACCCGGTGTTGCCACCACTGTGACTGCGCGATGGATGATGCGCAGCACACTTTGGTGGCGTGCCCTGCGTGGGCTGGGCCGCGGTCGACGTTAGCCGCGGCCCTGGGTGGAGTGGCTCTCTCGCTGCCGACCATCATGCAAAAGATGGTCGACAGCGAGACGGCGTGGGAGGCGATGGCCTCCTTCTGCGAAGTGGTGATGTCGCAGAAGGAGGCCGCGGAGCGGGAGAGGGAGCGGGATCCGCTCTCTCTCCGGCTACGCCGTTGGCGCAGCGGGCGGGCCAGGAGGGTCCGTCAGGCAGCGCCCGGGGGGTCTTAGGCGGCGGGGGCAGGGGGCCCCTTCCGCCTCGCCATAGACCCCCCCCGAAGTCGGCCAGTTACGCCATGGCCGCACAAGGAGGTAGGGGGGGCGCTGCAAATTGCGCCTTCCTGAGGAGGTCTCCCCGGTTCTGATCCGGGGGACGTTGGCCGCGGGCGGGGTTCCAGAAGCTACAAACCCGGGCACTGGTGCCTCGCCCCTTTTCAACAGCGGTGGGCGTCGTCTGAAGTTTTTTAGTGGGTAGGACTGCGGTGGTCGCGTCGGCCGCAGTGAGCCCCACACCCCCTCCCGGTCTCCCCCTTTTGGCCGGGAGACAGTGCGTAAGCAGCATTTTTTTACAGACGATAATAAAAAAAAAAAAAAAAAAAAAGGGTGTCGCAGAAGATGACTAAAGGAATGCGGTTTCGTCTTGTGTAAAATTCGGCGAAGGGCTCTGGCCTTCTCTCACTATTTGAGACGTTTAATCTAGAGAGCTCTGTGCTCAAAGCGAAATTTGCCCCAGCAATATCTCACCCGAAGATATATATAGAAGTGAGATAATTCATCTAATTCTAAAGCATGGATAACAATGTTGAAATATTAATGGAAGTATCTCTCTTCTTTTCAGTTATTCGGTCTGTCCATATTTGCTCTGTGCTTATGGATTTGCATCGAGCCCGGTTTCAACGAATGGATGACAATTTTGGAACTCAACAAATACTTCATCGGCATCTATATTATCCTCATCGGGTCTCTGGTCATCATGGTGGTGGCATTCCTCGGATGCGGTTCAGCTTTAATGGAAAATACGTCGTTACTAACTATTGTAAGTATTTTTATCCATCTATGTATCTAGCTAGCTTTATCTTAACAGAATAAAGTATTTATCTACATAAAGTTATCTTAAATGTTACTTTTAAATAGAGATTTAAGATTGTATGTTTATTTTTTAATCAAAATAAATTGACCTACTGGAGAGAAACGCCTAGGAACCATCGCAGTGCCAGATATTCTGCAAACAAATAGTAGCACTTTACGCGATTTTTTGTGCATCTTTAACTAAAAGAAAGCTTTAACTAGTAAAATTACTTTAGCTAGTGAAATTACCGGTCATAATGGAGTTTATAACTGATGTCTTAAAGTAAAGAGCGCCATGCAGTGCGCATAAGAAAATTATCAAATGATTCTGCAATATATGACCGTGCCATTCACTATCAGTTTCACGTTTCGTTTTAACATCATTATTATAATAGTGTGCATTAAAATTCCTTATAAAAAATTTATAATGAAATATCAAAGCGCTCGTTTGGCTCCGAGGCTAGGCGGTTCAAACGGGATCCTGCCGTTTTGCCAAAACTATTTTGACAAAAATTTATAATCCAAACAAATTTAGCAAACTTTTTTTACACCAATGCAACGTTGCGAATTATTTTAGTACGCAAATTTTCATTTGGTCAAATTTTTACTCGGCAGTTTATTACTACGGATAATGACATTATGGCATTAGGTTTTTTAACAAGTAATTTATTACGGCAAACAAACTTTAGGCAAATAACATTTAATCAAATGATTTGTTTGGACATAAAGTTTTACGTTTATTATTTTAAATAATCACAAACTAAGATATTAATACTAAATATATACTAAAAATAAAATACCAGAAAGCGCCAGAAAATGCTACTGTTGATTTATGTATGGCCAATATTTGTAGATTAGTATTAATAGTAAAGATGCAAATAGAAATGGTTATTTGAAAAGTTTCGAGACGAATTATTTGGCTTATTTTATTTTGCGTAAAATATGTAATACTAACTGAGTTATTGTCGAAACGTTCACTTGGAAAGCATTACGTTTACGATACAATTATTTGTGAAGAGTTTATTTGCCAAGTAATAATTTGGCAAATGAAATTTTACAAAACAATATTTGGGAAGTGATAATTTGTCAATTTTCTTTTGGTGTAACTAGGGATACCCGGTTCAAACCGATCACCGACTTTCGGCAGCAGAGTTCAGTACTCTGTGAACGATCGAAGGAGTGATTTTTGGATGAGCGAGAGTATGCGCCATTTTATATGAAGCGCTTCCGTAGTTTAAAAGGCACGTTAAGCTGTTGACATCAGTTATCACTTTATTTGGTAGTCGTTAAGCCAAGTTAAAGGCACCATTGAGCAGTTTGAAAAATGTCAATAGCAGGTTGATAATCTGCCTCCGTACTGGTTTAGTATAGTGATAAACCTTTTGGTAGTAGGTCGTGGAATTCATTATGACCTACATTTAACTACCTCATTGTACTTCGACGCGATCTAAACTGGTATTACCAGCCTACAGGGTCATCTTCATCATCCGAGCAGCATCCAAGCTGTGGCCTTGACTTACACTTAAAACCCAGAACTAGCTCTCAGAGTATTTTCAAGTGGCAGATACAATATTTGATAAATTTGTGGAAGACGTAGGGTTTGTCACACAGTTTTATTCCAAAACTAGCACAGACGTTAACGCCTTACTCCAACTATAATCTGCCTCGCATAATACAAATTATATGTAAACATACATACACTGACGACTGTTATCCCCGAAGGGGTAGTCAGAGACTAGGCAATAAGGACAAAAGCAGTCCACTGTCACAGTCCTCTTTTCACCGAATAACAACTGCACATGTGCTCAGCGTGATAGGTGGTGAGCCCGTCGCCGCTCTAAGCTGTTCAGTCAGTAACGTGCAGTCTAAAGTCCCTTAGTCGACTTTTGCGACACCCAAGGGAAGAGATAGGTTGGTAGTATTCTTTAAGTGAGCCGCCACCACACAGCTCTGTAAGACAAAATGTACCTATTTTTGAATTCAATAAATATTATTATTACTATGACAATATATGTCCTGCCAAACAGAAATAGTTATAATACAATACATACAATTACTCCTTTTTCACAAAGCTCGAATGGGTAGGCAGAGGCATATAGAAAAAGACACATTTCGCCAGTTATAGTCAGTCACACGTAATAGGTGGCGAGCTTTTTGCCCTTTATAGGGAACTTTTGTGTTTGCCAGAGCCTCGTCGGTTGATCGACAGGTGCACCACTTGCAGATGATGTAGGCTTGGGTTCCTAAACCATGGTGGAATCCCCAACCACTATAAAAATTTAAAATATTTTATAGATAATCAGAATAATTTTCTTATTATACTTTTATTTCTTTTACAGTACATAGGGACACAAATAGCCACATTCGTACTTGGCTTAGTGGGCTCATGTGTACTTCTGGACTTCTCAACGTACGACTCCAGTATTCAACCACTTATCAGGAATTCCATCGTCAATCTCATGAACAACCCTCAGCATGAAGGCAGTCGGCAGATCTTAAGGATGGTGCAAGAGGGCGTATGTATATTTTTATTTCAAAATCCAGTACAAATAAATAATAACGCCACGTACGCTATGTACGGAGTCCTAATAAATATTCTTGTTTTGTTCTCTCAACATTTCTAAAGTGCTCTAACATACATACAATTTAGTGAAAGTGTTTTTTATAGAATGAGTCAAGAAATTCAGAGACTGCCACTTAACATTTTTCTATGTTAATAATGAATGAATAATAAATATCTTTGCTTTTTCTTCTCAACATTTTATAAAGTACTACTTATGCACATATACATATGCGTATATGTGTAAGTGTATACTAGTTAAGTGAAAGAGTTTCTATAATAATCAGTTTAAGTGCTTTTAAGTCTAGCTCTTAACATTGTTCTGTGCTGAAATTAAATAAGCATATACTTGGATCGAATAAGATCTAATGCAAAGTTTTAAAAACGCAATAATTTTACATAGACGATTTATATTTGATAGTACAGTAATTTTTTAAATAAGATATTTGGTTTTGTTTTTACCATATCTAGCTTTATTCATATGGATCCATAGG
Source organism: Musotima nitidalis (assembly GCA_949126915.1). Classification (NCBI taxonomy): domain Eukaryota; kingdom Metazoa; phylum Arthropoda; class Insecta; order Lepidoptera; family Crambidae; genus Musotima; species Musotima nitidalis. Next base: position 5,929,814 of record OX421418.1, on the reverse strand, counting down.
GTGAAGTGTATTTTATTTATAAATTTCTTTATATTTACGCACAAAAATCAAAACTTTTTTTTCTTTTTAATCATTTGTCGCATTATATATGACACAGGTTATTACTTGCCAATTCTACATGTAAATATATTTATACAAAACTAGACTAAGCATAGTTCTGTGACATATGCGGCACTAAAGCGTTACTGTAAAATATATTTTACATAAATCATAAATCATAATTTATTTGCTCAATATTGTGTACAGACATTGTGGTGGTCATCAATGTTTTTTTGAGAAGCTACAATATTCTGCCATATTAATGCAGGCATGCAAATTTTTATTCAATAGCAATTAATTAAGATAAATTAGAATCTAAACATTACATAACTGCATAGCAATATTAGATCGCGCATAGCCGCACTTTTTATACGTCGAAATGCTAACAGAAAAAAAATACATACAAAGCTGCCTTTTCTAACGAAGCAAACACCAAAACGCATTTTGAAGTGGACAGCTGACATTCAAAGCGTAGAGAGGCGGGCTGAAAAAAGATCCTAGGTGGAATCGTTAAGGGTTTCTGGAATGCGAGCAAGCTATGTTTTTTCTGGTAATTGTCGTCGACATTTGATACATCGTTTGATACGTTAGAGGCGTGAGGTGACTTTTTTGAAGGCTTTTTTGTAAAATTTCTCAGAAATTACTTAGTCTGATTCTGATAGATGAAATAAGTTATTTAAATTTAAGGATCAAAAAACCAGATTCGTTAGAACTTAGACTAACACACATTAGAACTTAGACCTAAGAGAAATATTTACATTCAACTTAAAAAGAAGGAAAGAAAAATATTTATTCCATACAAGTTTCAAAAAAAAACATAAAATAAGTACAAAATATAGTTAACACAAATCAAGAATAGAATAATAAGAATTTAGGTTAATAATTTCGTGGTATTTGCTAATGGAACTAGAGGTTCACACTTTTATATTGTCCAATTTCTGTTACCTCTCAGCAATAACCATTTTAGTATTAGTTAATTCATTTTATCTAATAGCTATATGGATCAAGTTCAGTTTTTCAGCTTTTAGCCCCAACACTACAGCGTCCAAAAAAATCACTTCAATTGTATTGCATAGCCAAATTTTTTCACCTCCAAATCTGTAAAAATAATGGAGTGTAGCCGGGTACTGTGTAGTTTACACTTTTTCATCATTGCTTATACTTTATTTTTATATTCATAGATTGGTTGCTGCGGTGCCGACGGCCCAATGGACTACCTGAATCTGAACAAGCCTTTCCCAGCAGAATGTCGGGATTCAGTCACCGGCAACTCCTACTTCCACGGATGCGTGGACGAACTTACCTGGTTCCTGGAGGGCAAGAGTGGCTGGCTAGCAGGCATTGTCCTTGCTTCCTGCATGGTTTCTGTAAGTACCTTGCATCATTCATTCATCATTGCTTTCACAGCTCTCAAGGGATCGCCATTACCAATAAACACTTCCACGTATGCGTGGGAGAGCTTATTTGGTTCCATGAAGACAAGAGTGGCGGGCTTGCAGGTATTGCACTCACATGGTTTCGATAAGTTAGTGTACTTTGCATTGAAGTTCAAAACCAACCCTAACAGCTGGGATTAATATTAGCAATAAGTGCTGCTATGTATTCGTGTTTTTGGACTATGTTACACGTGACAGCAATGATATATCTCTGCTTTCTAGAGAACATATAAAACTGCCTTGCAAGCTCAATTTTTTTTGGGATATAGACTAATAAATGCTAAATGCACACAGTTTGTATGAAATTCGAAATTTAAATGAATGATCATCTCGTAGTCGCTACCGTCAGAGCCTCACAACATGCTAATAAAGACAAAATATTGACCAATTGCCAAAGAAAACTTAAATTATGTTGACGTCAGGAAGTGGAAAGCATAGGCCGAACTAGGAGTTCATCCCTTGCCCCACATTGAGATGCGGCTGCGCTTGTCTTTTAATGAGGTTCAGATTTGTCTGTTAACAATATCGTATTCAATATATTGTGTTATTGCAGTCAGCAGATCCTCTTAACATTTTGTTGCAGATTGCGATTTGGTCAACTCTATTAACTTTTTATTGAAAAGTAATATGATGATTTTATATGAATTGACACATAATTAATAATATTTCCAGGTAATCAACGGCGTAATTTCAATGGTCTTGATCCATGCTGTGAAAAAGGAAGAAGATGAAGCCATTGCTTATAAGAGTTAAATTAAAAACACGTAGCCATAAATACTATATTAAAAACATAATAATATAGGAAGTGTTATTTTAGGCATTTATGCAAATAGTATTTTACTATTTTTAGTTCACAATTAAAATTATTACAGAAGCAAGTTTTATCCTAATTATTTTTCGGAATATTTTTTACCTGAGTAATTAGGCTATGATTTTAAACTTTATGTTTTCTGCATGTATTCCAAATTTACCATCTGTATACTTAAATAAAATTAAAATACCTCTCCTGTTACTGAATAAGTAGCTAAAAGTCTAAAATATTCAGTGTTACAATAATATCAAAGAAGGCCAGATGGTTAAGATTAGTTATAAAAAGGTTATTGCAAATTAGTTAATATAATTTAATGATTAATGACGTTCAAATAATTTGTCGTGTATTGCCCACTCTGAAAGTTTTAAGACATCTGAAACCAAACAAATGTAATGAAAAATATTGTTTTTCAAAGCAGATGTATTCCACAAATTTGAACAAACCACTTTTATACATATTTCTACAAGCTTTCTACCACCGTTACGTAATGTAAGTAGTATTAATATTTTTTATTATTAAAATCTAAGATTATATGTTGGCCTTTTATTTCATTCAGTGGGTAGTTCACGTTTCTACAAAAAGAGTTTTTATCAGAAAGAAAAATAAAAGTATTAAATTCAAAAAATAAGGAGGAGTATTTCACAACTGGAATTACAAAAAAGGGTTTAATTTACTCTAGTGATTTTAATATATGAATAGACTCATAACATATAAATATTCATTATAATATACGACAATTATTAATTCCAAGATAAGTATCATGAACATATATGAATACTTTTTTTTGTAAATATATGCTTAATATCCGTAGTAGACCAGAACAAATATTCATGTTCATGTACACATAGATTTGTCCTGTGCGGGAATCGAACCGCGAGGAGCAGAGTGTAATTATTCTGACCCCACGACCTCAGGAGCCGAATAGGTTTACTGACACCCACGCCATATCGGTCTTCAATATAATATAGACAATGAAGTTACTGGATAATGCTAGTAATGTCTCTAGATGAACGATAAGACACAAAGATTTGTCCTGTGTGGGAATCGAACCCACGACCTCAGGAGTGGAGTGCGGATATACTCGCCACCACGCCATAATTCATGTTAAAATAAGAAGCCTTACCTTAGAGAAGAGTAGGTTGTTTTCTTAAGAATTTTCTTTACGAGACATGAAAGTAAATATTTCTCATTACATTTAGATCAAACAAACAGCACACATAAATTTTGTCGTATATTTTGGGTAGTGGAAAAAAACGATCACTGCTGAATTAGGAACTCGCAACATTCGGTATCGTGATAGGAAGGCTATGATAGATTGAGATAAGATGAAAACTATATATAAAATCAAAACATCTCACTATTTCCCCGGTCCGTTAAGTACACACAGACACGCGGCCCTGTCGACTTGACACACGAAGTCCAGTCAGATTAACGCAAAGAGGAGTCATTTTTTTACAAACGCATAATAACTCATTGTAATAACTCATTGTAATAACACATTGTTGTGTTTATGGGGAGGCCATTGACGAGCTTGGCCACCATGGCCTCTCGTTCACCCGCAGTGCTCGTCGTATGTAATGGCACTCCTCTTTTAATAACATCATCCGCAGTGCTTTCGTTGGCTTACCTGCTGTCTTAGAGCCAGCTGGTATCTCTCGCAACGATAGCAAAAGACCTAACGGTATTACTATCGGACCGTGGAAGCATGGCAGGCCGCTGGTGTGGGATGCAACCTGTGCAGATATCGTGGCTCCTTCGCATGTACGCGCGACTTCGCTTCGTTGTTAGGACCGCTGCAGTAAGTGCTGAAAGTCGCATACGGAAACCTAAGGCCTAACTACATCTTTGTTCCTTTTGTGGTGGAGACATTATGTTCGTGGGGGCCGGAAGCAAAACAGCTCGTGAAAGAGTTAAGTGCTCGCCTCATTGATGCTCTAGGTAACAAAAAGGCTGGCAACTACTTCTGCCAGCGTATTATCCTGGCAATCCAAAGAAGATGTGTTGCCACATTCGGGACTCAAACATGCGGCCCACGTGATGGAAAGTGGTCACCGCATTCTTAGGATGCTTGCAACACCAGGCTAGTGATGCCCCTGTTTTGCCGACCTCTTACAAAAGTTTCATGCCCTTTCTAAAGTAGTAAAGAGTACTCATGCTGTAATCTTGTTAAAAATATAGCTTTGGGCATGGTCTATAGTACAACAGGCCGAGTCTAGTGTTGGGCTGTAATATGTCTGTTTATTGCATACAATGTTTTTTTGACATTTTTTTTCTACTGTTTATTTTTGGACAATATATTTAAAGTGTCTCGGTATATTTTTATAAAACTGCGCGTATAACCACATAATGATTACTTAAACTGTACCGCAAAAACGTAACTTTCATGTAATCTTTCCTTATGTTTTATTTTCTAGTGCCACTTGCAGTAGTTTAGTAGTCATTAGAACCATTACAATGATTTTTAATAAAATTAAAAATAATTTCGCTGTAAAATGTCATGTAAGAGATCTTAACTAGTGCCTAACGGCTTGTGTTCCTATGCAAAGATAGCTGATTCGAATTTGTTAGTTAAAAGCAACGATTGCTTTTTATAGAATTAACAATTTATCTATACCTATGAATATTGTAAAATATTCATTGATAATTTACATAATATATTTAAGATTATTTCAATTTGAGTAGTGGCACCCAAATATTTACCCTAGTTGTTCATTTATTAGGGCAAATAGCCAGTTTTAGGTTCCCTTCAGGGCTTTTAGCTCTTCATTTACCCTGGTTTTTGGGTAGAGGCCAGTGCTCACTAATGGTACGTTAATGGGCTGAGATGATGATGGTTCATTCCAAAAACATCCCACTTCTGAGCTTGGCATCTCTTTTCTAATAAACTCAGCGGTAAGCGGGTTTCAATCTATATTTTCTACCACGCGGATCCAGTGCGAATAGACAGATGCATTTGGCATAGTGTGGCATTCTGATAAAAAAGTTAGTCCAGCCTTCCAATGGAGACAACTTATTTGGCTTAAAGTTATTAATGTCATAAATAGTGTTAAACTGAACAGCTGTATCTACATTCCAAAGTTTAGAAGAGCTTGATATCATAACTCTATGAGTGAGCACTCGTCCAAAAACTTACTTTTCTAAGCATTGCATAACATTTAAATCTATTATGAAATAATATTGCAGCGCCACAAACGTCAAGAAATACAATGCAAATTCCTAAATAGAAGTCTCCTAATATTATTTTAGACAAAAGGCGCCAATAAGTCTCTTTCAAAACATTTCAGAACAAATACAAAGATAAATGCACTCACTAAGAGACGTGAGGTTAAAATACGTTTTATCGCGGTCACACAACGTTCTCTGACCATTGTTCGAGCAAACATGAAAGAACAACGCTTTCTTTCACCTCTGTCTTGCCACAAAGGAGTAAAATAAATCAACTGGGCGCCGACTTTGGACCTGTTATTTGTGGTCTGTGACACGCGACTCATTTGGTGTCGCTGCTCCGTAATTGTGATACATTAGTGTAGACAAGGGTTTTAGGGAAGTGCTCAGTATATTTTTGTCTTTTGTTAAAATTGCTGACTTAAACTTTTACTGTTTATGTCTTTATCAATATACTATATCGGTACAAATGTAAAAGTAGATATCTCGTTCTGACTGTAGACTCCTTTAGTCAGCTATTTTTTCTCTTAAATATGGTATGGAGATAGTTTAGGACCCTGGGAATAAGGATGGTATAGTTTTTATGACCGGTGGTATAACGGATATCAAAGCTAAAACGGGTTGGAAGTTGGCAAGAGTATCTATCGAACCTCAACTAAGGAATATAGTCGTTAAAGTGCCTGTTAAAACCGATTTTAATAAAGTTTAGTTGAGAGATAGATAGGACTTACTTAACATGGGACCTCTGTGACAGAATAAACTACAGTACACACGAAAGAAGCCGCGGTCAGTCGCTAGTTTTTCCATGAAATCAACGTTGTTATTTACGTTTCCCCATCAAATACTCGTTAGTAAACATATGCCCAGGTCATCAGATTCTACTTAAGTAATATTAAAAGACCACAAGGAAAGAATGATCACTTAAGGCTAATTGTTAGAAATAATAAATATTAACTTTATAGACTTGTGTTTAATTAAAATTCTATTATATAAGGATGACTACTGATATATTTGGGATATTGTGATATAATAAAAAAAAAAAAATTAGTACTTATATTTATTATTATCCTAATTAACACACAAACATAAGTTTAAATTATTATCAAAGTCATATTGAAAATAAGTTACAATGATCAAAGTGATTCATTCCAAATGAGATATTTCTATTTCAATCACACAAAATCGTACATAAACATAATAATAAAGAAAAGAAAAAGAACAATACATAGGACACGTACAGGTTGCATGATATCAAAAAAGGCTCCAGTTCAGTATTTGCTGTGATTCTGTGAAGCTCATTTACAACAATTTTGTTATTTAGTTTTAAAATGAACAGGACGACCCATATGAGTTCCAACTCATATCTGTCGTCCTGTCCCTCTGACCTCCAGGTCCTACCTGCCCACACTCCTGAGTTCGTGGGTCTCACACAGGAAATAATCTTTGAGCCGGCATTTTTTTTAGCTTGGTGTTGCCTCTGTATATTAAGGTTGTTTTTACAAATAGAAAGGTATTTTTTTATGTTTACACGTTATTTAGAGTCCATAACACAAGTTCTTAACAATAGGTAGGAAATTAAAGTAACGCGGGAGTTGTCACAAAGATATTTTAAGTCCATCACTTGCTTACAATGGATTTCCTCAAAGTAACGCCTGAATCAATAAATTATTTAATGCTTATCTTTGTAATTAACAAAATAATTCGTGCGTTGTAGAAAAAACAGGACTTATCGGCTTCACTTGATATCATTGCGAACTTATATTTGAAAAGAGAAGAGAAGAGTAGTGCCAATTTGGCTATTCCCTAAATAGCGCCATATTAATTAAGGGCAAGTGTACCACTTAACAAAGCTGAGTGTCTTTGTGCCCTTATTAAAATTTACTGAAAGGTTTTCCAAATTTTAGCTTCGTAGCATTATTACTTCTATATCAGCAGGTTCTATCTATGGTTTTTGATTGATTAAATTGTCGAGATGTGGTTTCAAAACCCTTAAAGAAATTCGAGTTTCTTGCCAGTTCCTCTTACAGAGCGGTGGCTCGGAACTGGCACTTAGATTCACTTACACTTAATATTTTTTTGTTTTTTAATTCTTTTGTTGCATGTAAGTGAATCTAAGGGGTCCCTATCGGATCGCCTAATTTTTTGTACGCCTAATTTGTAATGGCACCCAAACGAAAAGCCTAAAATTTTTTCGCCTAATTTCACTCTTCAGAATCGTGTTTGCCCTAATTTCACTTCGCCTAACTTTTTATCGCCACATTGTCATTTACCAAATGCGTCATTTGGCAGAACAATTCGTAATCCCTAAAGTTTACAATTCCTAAATATTAATTCGCACAAAATTAAAAATCATAAAGTACAAAACGCCTACTCATTTTTATGCAAATATGCAGCATGCAAGCAGGCATGCATCATGCATGCAGACATGCAACATGCGTGCAGTCATGCAAGCAGGCATGCAGCATGCAAGCAGGCATGCAGCATGCATAGTTTCTGTCACGGCTTCGGCGCTGCGGGACTCCGGCGGTCCCACGCGAGCTTTTCATCGCAGATGGTTATCGCTCACCACCGAGTCTTCGGCTTGCTCGTCAACGGCCAGCCTCAGCCCCGGCGGCGAGCTCAACCCACCTGCCCCTTAGCTCGCGGGCCGCCTCGCCCCTCCGCGCCTGCGCGGGCTTATATTGCACTCTAGGGTAGGGCAGACAAGACTACGTGGAGTCGGGTTTGCAGCGATTCGCTTCTGTCAATTTATTTTCTCAATACAATTCTATGCTTTTATTCCAATACATTACTGGCACATTTCATTTTAGATATGCTAAAATTAGTGCTTTTACAAATTTGCGAAATAATCGTTATGACAAAATAAACTTATGCCAATATAGTTTAGGCTATTTTACATTAGACATTCTAAAATTAGGCCTTTCAATTCTTAGGCCAAACTATAAAGGTGGCAAAACTATTTTTAGGCGAAACAATAATTGTACGTTTTAAGTTTAGGCCAAAACGGTTTGGCCAAACCATATTAGGACAAACAATTTTAGGCGAACCAAAGGGCGCTCGTCTTATATATTACATATTTTATATCTAACAAAATTTAAGAATCATTCATTATTTAACACTTTTTTATTCCAGAAAAGTAAAGTCGTGGTATTACGTTAAGCCGTTGGTCCCGGTTATCACTAAATGTGGTAGTCGTTAAGCCATGTTAGAGGCCTAATGGGCGGCTTGAAAAATTCTAACAGCAGGACGCCACACACCTGCCTCCGCCAATCCGCACTGGGTCAGCGTGGTGGAGTATGACCCAATACCCTCACACCTTGATATGTGTGAGGAGGCTCGTGCTCAGTAGTGGGACGTTAATGGGCTGTGATGATGAAGGGCACCCGAATCTAAGCTTCGTGATTCCAGTGCAATAATATTTCGATATTTTTTTTTATATTTAATTATGACGTTTTCATGTACTATGAATAGCTTATGAGATAATTTTTTTTTGACTTTTGACTTTTTAAATATACGTCCCACACCCAAATAATATAATAGTTAATATTATTATGAAAGGAACTCTGTTGGTTACCATTTTATACATGAACTGCTAATCCGATTAATATTTAAATTTAATTTAATTTAATGATAAAGAGACAGTTTGGGACCCTAAAAAATATTAAATGTGTTTTTTATTCGTAAAATCATTTATTAAAAGGGTTAAAAGAGAGTTCGAATTCAGTATGAACAATCAATTACTTTTCCAATAAGTTATACAAATAACTTAACAATAAGACCGCCCTTCGTTTCTATTCGTAGGTTATTTTTTGTTTCATTTCAATAAGTAATCATCTCAGCCCATAAACGTCCCACTACTGAGCACGAGCCTCCTCTCAGACACCAAGGTGCGAGGGTATTGGGTCATACTCCACCACGCGGACACAGTGCGGATTGGCGGAGGCAGGTGTATGGCGTCCTGTTGTAAGAATTTATGAAGCCACCCATTAGGCCTCTAACATGGCTTAACGACTACCACATTTAGTGATAACCGGGACCAACGGCTTAACGTAATACCACGACTTTACTTTTCTGGAATAAAAAAGTGTTAAATAATGAATGATTCTTAAATTTTGTTAGATATAAAACATGTAATATATAAGACAGCACATATAAAAAAAAAAATCTTTTATTTCAGGCAATTTTCTGAAATAGCCCATATTTAAGTGTTAGTAACAATAAACAATAACAAACAAAGGGGGTTAGTAAAACGGCAAATTAACACTACTTACAACAAACTAACATCGAATCTAGGACAGTGTAGGACTCTCCGACACCCGAACACTGCCTACGCTAAGCAGTGGTGTGAAGCCCCATCCAGTGACATATAAGACACGATTAACTGTATGTGAGTACAAAACATCAAAAAATATAGTACGCTTTGACTAAAATATCTCAATAGTTAAAAATAAACCACAATACAAAGCTGTTTATAAATTTGCGGGCGTCTACTGGTTAATAATAAAAGTATCACGGTTTTATTTCGAAACAGATAGTAATATTTCTATTGTGTATCCAAGTCGAACAGGATCAAAACGTGCGGTCATAAATAATAGAAAGAATAATAGCCTCGTGCCGGCGCGGTCAGAAACGCCAAATCTATTTTCGTCTAAAGAAAATAGTTTGCCAACGGTAATCTGTCTTTATGTTCGCTGTTTACCCATCCACCACAATGAAAACAACACTAACATAGCGTCTTCACTCCGACTTTCCGTTCGGAGCTCGGGTCCATTTCCTTGACATAACAACTCACAGAGGAAGGCGCGCCTAGCTTTGTATGATTACGCCTACATTTCCATGACCAATTTAACTAGGCCTCCCCTTTAGTCCTTCATCGCTTCAAACAAACACTGCGTCAGGGGGCTTTATGCAGCACGCTAGCTCAAAGGATATGGCAAAGGTTATTAGGAAGGTAAACCCGTTGTGTTAACGTTTCATTTATTTCGCAATAAGTTGTGATCCGTCGACAGTTGATACATTAGTTACGAGAGGAAATTAAAGGTCTCGATGACGGCGGTTTCCTTAGAAATATTATAAGAAACCCCGGATAATACATTGTTTTCTCTTCGAGAATGGAACGGAATTTCGGAAACGTTTCAACTATTTTTGAAAACAATGTTCGGACGATCGTATCTTCGTGAGGATATTTACTATCGTTTTTGCCGTACCAATAAAACTTTTAGTAGATACAAAACAGTCGAACACTCTTCCACACATCCGGGCAACGGTTAATATCCGGCTGCGAATGTTTATGGGCAACAAACAAAGACTTAGGGCAAACAGATCCGGGCACGGCTCCCGGCCTAACTTGCCGGCTAATTGTTTACTGGGTAACTTCGCTACAAATGGACAGATAATATAATTTTCACTAATCTGTTATGTACGTTAAACACATTTGTATGATCTGTGTAGATTTTCTTGATATAATATTGGGTGAAGTAATTGGTAGGATGTGATTTTAAACCAATATGTTATGAAACATTTCAGTTAAACGAAACTCTGTTTCGGCAGTATCTAGCAATCAACCACACCAGTCGTGTTTCAATGTTATTTCAACACAATATTTATATTGCATTGCCATTACTCATAACTTCGAATTGGAGTTGTTAACCATGTTCAGTTACTTACAATAAGAAATAAATGTCGAGTACATATTTTATATAGTTTTAGTTATTAATATTTTGCTTAAAATATTGTTTTACGAGATAGGCAAGCAGACGACCTAAATATATTTTGGTAAATAAGACGGTACAATTTTTGTCACGTGTTTCAATACATGTTAATAAATATATGACTATAACATAGGTATAATTTAATAAATAGGTTAATTAAATTAAAATATATACAACCAAATAAGTTGCCTTATCATATATATATATGGTATCACCAAAAAAAATTCTAACTTCTAGCAGGTGGGAAGCTTCCTTTCTCCGCAATTTTCATTAGGGCGTGGACGCGAATGACCTTGCGTATACTATCGAACAGGGCGACTGAGGGGGTTTTGTACAACTTATTTGCATCGTTTTCGTTACAAGATATCATTAAAAATAATGGAAAAAATAAGAACAAGGATCCTTAGGTATTCGATGTACTAATAATCTGAGAGCAATAAAGAATCTTGCAATTAGGCTTGTACGGAAGACCAGCGCCGCGGGGCCATAGTGACCCCTCGGCATATGCTGAGTATAAGCCTTTTCGGTGCCACATGTGTTTATTAATTTTTATTTTTGTATTTTTGTAAACATGTGTCACAGAATAAATTATTTTCTTTCTTTCTTTCTTTCAATTGATAGTTTAGGAGTAAATTAGATGTAATTGAGAAGGGCAGAGCCATCATCATCATAACAGCCTGAGAAAGTCCACTGCTGAACATTAGCCTCTCCAGTAGATTACGTCCTATTACCCATAATCACCACGCTTGGCAGGCGGGTTGGTGATCGCAGTTCAAGCCAGTAAGCAGGAAAACGCTGCTGACCATCATACGGTAGGATTGTCTTCGTCAACTCTTACGACTCCCCCTGAGATAAGAGGGGGTGACACTATTCTAGGCCGGTGCCACACGGCAGAGGCAACTTTAAAAAACATATTACCTACTGGAAAATTTAACTGATTAACCTATTTTTTTCATCAAAGTGTCATATCAAATACGATGTAGATTTACGTCTATTTTTTCAGATTGTTTTCATAAAACATAACTAAGAACATTTGATAAAAGAGCCAAAGTATAGCCATTTCTTTAATACTATAATGTAGAAGTTGTTAAGCAATGGCCCAATTAGCAGCGAAAATTCTAACAGCAGGACGCCATACCCACGCACCTAGATATGTGAGAGAAGATGATGAAGTATAGGCAACTTACATCACTTCGCCCCCAAGAAATTGTGGAAAAGGCAGGATTTTTTTTTACATGACACTATTTTTACATTTATCTACCTTTATGATTTAGATCCCTATTATGTGTGTGGTTATCGTTATCTTTTTGAGACCTTTCCTACTGCTAACCTATTCCTATTGATCGGACTGAGGCATCCTTTTTTTTCTTTTTTATCGTCGGTAAAAAATGCTGTTTACGCACTTCCTCCTGGCCAATGGGGGCATCGAGAGGGGAATGTGGGGCATACTGCGGCAGATGCGACCACATGCGCAGTCCTATCCACTTAAAAAAATAAGACAACGCTCACTGCTGCTGAAAAGGGGCGAGAGGCCAATGCTTGGGTTTATAGCTTCTGGCACCCCGCAATTAGGTATTCGATGGCCTCCCACGCCGTCTCGCTGTCGACCATCTTTTGCATGATGGTCGGCAGCGAGATTGCAACTCCACGCAGGGCCGCAGCTAACGTCGACCGCGGCCACTCCCATGCAGGGCACGCCAACAAAGTGTGCTGCGCAGTGTCAACCGCGCAGTCACAGTGGTGGCAACACCGGATCGATTTCCCTCCAACGACGTCACACAGATAGTTCCCGAAGCACCCGTGCCCGGAAAGTACGACTCATCGTTCAATGATGGGCCCGACCGCCCCGACCGCCCCGACCGCCCCGACCGCCTCAAGGATATGGCGCCTCGAACCTGCGGTACGAAACTCAGCGCTCCTGAAGAGCTGCCGCCGCCATGCGCCCAAATCCTGCCTCTGAGCGTCTCGACGCCACACCTAAAGCATCCTACACCAGGCTAATTGTATGATAAATCGACTTTACTTAAAAATCTCTTTTCACGCGGACCAAGCCACAAGAACATCTAGTAAATAATAAATGTAATAGATGTATAGATATATATATAGATGTGTACTTGAACCAATTTTTATTACTATACTACGATTTTGTAAAAATATTAGTAGGTTATTTTAACCGTCCGTATGTTTAACTTAAAAATCTCATTTTAAATCGTACCAAGCCGCCGCGCCGGCACATCTGTGATTATCTAATAAAATTAATCTCTAACTGAACTCTATTACAACAGAATTCTACGATTATGTAAAAATATGTTGACGACCGATATGGCGCGGAGGTCAGTATACCAGCCCTCCTCTCCTGAGGTCGTGGGTTCGATTCCCACACAGGACAAATATTTGTGTGCATGAACAGGAATATTGGTTCTAGTCATGGTATTTTCTATGTATATTAATTATGTATTTACAAAACAAAAAATATTTAAGTATGTTTATACAAGTTTAACACAAGTTCTTAATGATACTTATCTTGGAACTAAACAATTGGTGTAATTGTTAGAAATTATTTATTTATTACTGGGTTCATTGAACCGTCTATATTTTTGACTTCGCTAAAAAATCTCTGTTTTGACGCGAACGAAGCGAAATCTAGTGATTATTTAATAAAATAAATCTACAACTGAACTCTTTCTTTTACAATACTACGTTTGTATAAAAAAAATCGTGGGTTATGTTAAAAAGGAGCACCTAATTGGCATTCTTCACCGTGAATAGGCCTTGGGAAAGTACATTCAAGCAAATAACAAATTCAGGAAACTCTTTACCCGCGAATCGATTTAGATTATATTGATACCCAAATTACTAACGGATTATTTTGTTAATGCTAAAACGGAAAAACGAGTCGGCGATTGAAGTTAATAAAAACGTCCTTTGAGTCGATTATATTTCTGGTTAAGCCTTTTCAATTTAAATTTCTTTTTCATGCTCGTTTTTTTGCTTATATTTCGCTGGGTTTTACGTTTTAAGTCGTATTTTTAAGGTCTTAGTTTTTTTCTTAGGCAGATGCTAGTTTTGTTAGTGACAATCAAGTATATGGCTCACTTTATTGAAAGTGGTCATTTTTATGTCTCAATAGCCCGTTGGTCCCCTAAAAACAGTTCCTCGTCTATTTTGAAAAGCCCTATTTTGTGATTCCTTAGTCACACCTCTTCACCCTATCCCTATCCCCACTTAACGTGTATCATTTGCTTTCTCAATAAATAAATAAAAATTACCATTTTTTTTTTGACAAATAATTGCAACCATTTTGAGTAGTGTTTTTAAAACCTTGCGCCACATAATAGAGTCTATTAAATGCGTAACAGTCAATATCTTACTTGTTAAAAACTACACAGCTTTATACTAGTAATTTGTAATTGTTTATCTTGCGGCGTAGTGCTATGTAACCATTAAAATCATTCAAGGGAAATAAATTGTTTGTCTTACCTCACAAAATAAGTGTGAGTAAACTTCACTTAAACAATCTCCCACATTAGCTTTAAAGGCATAGGAAATGCCAAACCAAAGTACAGGATTAAAGGAATAGATATCAATTGAAGTGGTCTGAAGGTTCTTATCCAATTAGAGAAGTAGTGGAGAGCAGATCCTCACTGGCAATATCCGGCGCTGGATGATGTAATGCGTGCCAATTGGAGTGCCACTTAGCAAAGTAAATACGCCTCTGATTGGTTACTCCGTACAAGTGCCCCTGCCTCGACGGTAGTGATTCATTCAAAAAGATTTCCTCCATATTCCTCAGTCTATGCAAGCTTAACAGTATTATTTTTGAATAGCTCAGGTATCTATGCAACGTACTTCGTTTGCTCTGGACAACCAATTAGCAATATGAAAAGTGGAACAGAGCTTAAATATATAAATATTTTTTATAGCAACTAGCAACAGACATAGTTTTTTTAAGATTTTATATACTTTTCTTTGATTTTATCTCTTTCCTCTAAAAAGTGGCGTGTGTAATAATTATGTAAATGAATATTAAAAATTGTTTTATATACTTGTGTTACTGTGTTGTGAATGTTGTGATTACTATATACAGTTTCTAATAATATAGTTAAACTCCAGCTTCATATATAATTAGATAAAAAAAACTTTCAAAACACGTTACTAAGTGTAATAAACCAGGTTAGATATTTTTCCCAAGATTCTAAGCGTTGATACCAAAGAAAAATCCTTTAGCGGCGGCTGTAACATATTAATTACTACCCCATCAAGCGTGCGAGCGTTACGAGTGATTCTATTAGGGAACACTTACCCGCTTCCCTCAGGAGACTAGATAAATCGCCCCATTATAAACCAATAACAGCACGGCAGTGTCGGTGCGAGCTTAGCTATATCACATGCACGAGCATGCCAGTTACGGACTCAGTAGGGAACTAAGCTATATATAGCTTTCGCTAAATAAGTGTCTGCTTATAATTTTGACTACACGAAGCAGACAAACAATTACCTTTGGGTTTGGCTAATCTCCTTCCATTTGCAGAGGGGCGGCGCGGGCGCCGCGTCTGCGTCGTGGCAACGCAATGAATCCGAAAAGAGCGCTGCGTCAACGTAGCTTCGGCGTTGATGATAATGATATTTGATATGCTATGCTCTTAATACTGCGTTGCCGCTACGTCGTTTTAACGTAGCTTCGTAGCGCTTACGTTGCCAAGACGCAGAGCAGCCGTAACGTCCATATAACTTGTCAGGCAGATTAATTATACTAAAACAACGGAGCGTCATAGCTCAGTCTACGCAGCGCTGACGCATAAACAACGCCTGTGTCGTACCTCTCTTAGTCTAAATATCCCCCCTGCCTCCTACAAGGTGAAGCTTAGCATCAGTTACCTGCGTCCTGCAGTAATTGCTGGTTATTGTAAGCCAAGAGCCTGGGGTATCTCGGCCGGGAATTTAGCATCTCCCGCGGTCAGGCATATCTTGTGCTACGTTGGTCGACTTCGTAATATGTGTGGACATAAACAAGAGTTAATAGACAATCTTGGGGCGGTGGACCACGTAGCCAGGCATGCCGAGTGCGTGACTATTCCGTGTATTAATGGCTTTCACATATAAGTACTGGCATAATAGAACTGGTTGAATTAGGGTCTTAAGAATTATATTTTGTTTCCTTTTGCAGAAAAGAGAATTTTATATTTTATATTAGTATCGTCAGCGAAAAGTGAAAGCGTTTTTAATCAAAATCTCTTCTTTATTGACACAAAACTTTTTTATGTTTATGACATGCACCGGTTTTGTTCATCTTTATTGCTAACATAGTTTAAGAATTTCTGACTAACACTATAAATAGAAATGATTTAGTAATAAATCATTATAAAGGACCTTATATTATATCTCTCGTGTATCGTATATCATATTTACACGATAATATTTTTTATTCTTAAAAACAGCGCTTCCTAGAGTCGTGTATCAAGCGATTACGCAATCACATATTAAGATGTCCTTAGACTTGCTTTAAATTTCTATTCTAAATTTGAATTGGTTGAATCGGCTTTACAAAAAGTTTTTATTACATTTCACCGCCACTTTATTTCGATTTTTTTCCATTTCTTTAATGGTTTTGGTGTTAGTCAATGCAAATATGGATTGAAATTATAAATCCGACTTAATAAAATAACGCGACTGCCCAAAAATGTTGAAGTGGTTAGCGTTTATTTTTTCTGTATGCTAATAAAAATTATAGAACTACAGCACGAAATACTAAATGGAATTCTCGATAAATCGACTATATAAACGTAACCCCGGTTCATTTTTTCAACAGAAATATAGTCGTCAATGTTACAGAGCGAATGGAATCACATAATTAAATTGAATTCTTGTGAATCGAGCTCCGCTCGTCGTACATTTATCCTATAACCTCTCAGAATCGACGGAACGCAATCCGCACAAACGCGTAATGCAGGATATTGAACAATTTCCTCGGCAGTACACGTAATGGCTTTAATTTTACGACTGTGTACGTAGGGCGGGTTAATCGCCCGCTCGAGTACGTACGTAGGAGAATGCATTGGCAACTCGCTTACGGCAAATGTTCGCGTAAATTCAGTGGCATTTAATAGCTTAATCCGAATCGAAGCTTTTTTTCTGGTTTTCCAATCATTAAACTTATTTGTTTGCTGTAACAATGCATGTTATTTCAGTCAGTTGGTACATTGGCGTGTTTGTTTTGTTTTACTCTGCTGATGAAGCTAGAAATTCGTTATTTTGTTCTATTTAATAGATTATTTCATTTCGTGAATATTACCAGCTATCTATATTTTGATGCGGCGAAAAACTATTTGTGCGGCAATAGGCTCGCCACCTATTAACATAATGAAATAAGCGAAATTTGAGCGTCAATTAGATGCTTTTGCCTGCCCCTTCGAGGAAACAGACGTGTAGGATGTATGTATGTATGTAATATTTGTATTTTATACCTAACTTAAATAATAATCAATTACAAAGTTATGATAGGTTTTTTTATCTATAACTTAAGAGAGATGAATTTGTGAAATAAAATACTATTTTCTGACGCAGCACCCCTAAGGACAAATTCCATTCTATTATTATTTAACAATTTATGTACACACAAAACATATATTGAAATTTTAATTTGTGTTCGATACTTTAGATAGTATACATTTTTGTGATGTAAAGAATAACAGACCACTCATCTACAAACAAGAAACTAGATCAGTTAATACCCAACACTCTTCCTACAGCAACTTCCAACCCAAAACATTTAAAAAACAGAAAATATCCAGTAATGCCACATTGAACCTACAGTAAAAAACAGTGTACCAACAGAACACGCAGGGTTCTTTCGCCATTCCCATTTGAACTAAACACACATGGACATTCCAGAACCGTCCCTTAAGCTCTTACTCCAGTGTACAATGAATTGAGGGGTGTAAATTTCAGGGGTCAATAGCTGGAGTCATTACGCTTCCTTTGTTTTAATTGCATCGTTACGTTTGTGGACTGTCCATGTAGCTTCAGTGTGAGCAGTTCTGTCTCGTTTGATGAGAGTGCTCAAATAACTACTTACATTGTCTGTCTTATTTCCATTCTCTTTGTTAATTTGTTGCTTTGCCTCATTAATTACTATTCGGCTTCTTCATCCTGGTTTAAGCTTCAAGTTGAATGTTATTCTAAACTATTACTTGTCCATGGCCCCGCGTTGCCAGGAGGTTGAAAACGAACACCAAAGTAAAGCAGAGCGAATTATTTTTAAAAGGGATTTACTATGAAACGCGTCTGTTCGCGGCTTAATTTTAAAACTGAAAGTACTACGGAGCTGTCAGGATAAACAATTACGCAAATATAGCAGTATAACATAATTTATAAAATAACTAAAGTCGCGTTGCCGCATCGATCCTTATCATCCTAGCATTATCGCGATCTGTGCCCTATAACTTACACTTTGGGCCCAAGGTGTGCTCACTGGTCGTTAGATTTGTCTGAATTTCATCATCTCAGCCATCTGACGTCCAGTGCTGAACATAGACCTCCCCAATAGATTTCCACATTGAGCGATCCTGAGTCGCCTGCATCCATCGGCTTCCCGCCGCCTTGACCAGATCATCGGTCCATCGCCTCTGAATTTAATACATACATAATACATAAAATCACGTCTTTTTCTCCGAAGGGGTATATAGGTACGGCAGAGGCATATTATACGCCCACACTTCGCCAATTTTATTGTTGGTCCCACGTAATAGTTGGCGAGCTTATTGTCCCGTATCAAGATCTTTTTTGTTCGCCAGAGCCTCGTCCGTTGATCGGAAGGTGCACCACTTGCAGGTGAGGTTTAACTGGGATTCTTAGGTCTTGGTAAGATCCCCATGTATATAAATTACAAACTTATAAATACTTATTATGAACTGCTGCGGGCGTATAACATTACAAACTTATAAAACTTCAAACTTCAAAAACTTTTTATTTCATAAACTAGTACTTGAAAACGTCAAAATTTATAACGAATACAAAAAAACAATCAAAATATAATTATACTGAAATAACGAAGCTTATATTCACTTGCAAACAAAAAATATTTAAGTGTAATTGAATCTAAGTGCCAGTTCCGAGCCATCGCTCTGTAAGAATAACTAGCAAGAAACTCACAGACTATGCTCTTTAAAATTATCAATTGGTAAAAGCTTTTTATTAACTGCTGCGGGCCTATAAGATTACAGTAATAATATTAATACATAAAGGGCAGACATCTTTGCCTCTGTGGCTCGTAAAACTTCTTACATAAGGTTAAATAAAGGACTTACGTGCTTTTCATCAACGAAAATAGCCGTGCAGACATTAATTTATCTGGGCACGTAATGGAAGTATCTGTATCAATAACGATTCAGGAATCCAATGGCAAATGAAATCGGGACGTGGTGGAGTTGCCATCTTATAGATTTTGTGTCTGGGTCTAGATATTAAGAGACTTGGGCCCTTTCATTTTAACATATTTCACTTATCAAACAAGGTATTTATTATTACCATTCATGTAGGAAAATATGCATTGAGAAATATATTATATACATTTTTTTTAGTAAATTTTATGGTTACCTAAAACGTAAAAATAATTGCTTTTCAACTTTATGGAAAGTTGTTGTCCAATGCATGAAATTTGTATAACTTAATGCGTAACGGTGGAACTATACTAAATTTTATAAATAAATTGTTTAGCAAATCCTGGAAGAAGAATCCCAAGTCAACCTCATGTCAACCTCAACGTACGAGGCAATGGCAAACATAAAAGTTCCCGGTAAACGGCAAAAGCCTCGCCACCGTGGGACTAAGAATATAATTGGCGAAGTGTGGGCTTATAATATGCCTTTGCCTACCCCTTCAGGGAAACGTGGGAGAATATATATGTATGTATGATGTGAATAAAGAACATCATTAAGATATGATTTTTAATTACATTAATATTAATGTATCATGTAAAACCGTAAAAACAGAGAAAGAGATCATTTTGGGAGTAACAATAAATTTTATACTTTTTTATTTAACCGTTTATAATATTTTTGGATGATGACAAGCGCCAAATCGATTTTTGTTAGAAAAACTGGATGACACATAATTTTAAGCGTATCTATTTAAAAAATGTAATGTTTTTCGTACGAAATTTTCTATCAAATGATGGCAATACCGCTTGTTGGTAGTAATTTATCGAGAACATTCGCTCTACAGTATTGCAATACGGACTATACAACTTCATTACACTAAAGTCTTTCGCGATATTTCCAAGGGACCAGCGACCACGAGTGAAACCGTGGGGTGCTGCTAGTTAGCTAGAAACTTCCAAGTATCCTTTTTAAACTGTTGCTAGCTCTTATCATTTTGAAAAATTTCAAGTCAACACTGAAGATGTTGGTGTTAATGGGGTTTAAATGACAGAACCTTTCTCAAAGTAAATGTATTAAGTAGAAAAAATCCTATATGATGATGGCAACACCGCTCGGTGGTAGTAATTTATCGAGTACATTCGCTCGACAGTATTGCGATACGGACCATACAACTTCATTAGACTGAAAGGTGAAGGTGATAAATCTCAATTGAGTAAGCTCAATAAACCATTGCATTAGAGCGCTGTCTGTTTTAAACTTGTATTATCGCACCAGTAATCCGTTTTACTTTAACAGAATATATTGCTTAGTGCAATCTTCGATTCTTGTGTTTCTACTGCTTCTGCGTCTTTTTCTTCTAGTGATTAAATTCTTACACTGTTATGAAACAGGTAGCATAAATAATTATCTTGCAATCATAGTTATGAACTTTACTACAACTTTTAATATAAATAAACGGATAAACATATATCCATACTTCGGTTTGTATGTATACATTAGAAACCTAGACAAGGACAAATAGTCATGTGCATGTGGATAAGGAATTGTCCTGTATGGGAATTGAACCCACGACCACCAGAGCGGTATATTGCAATATCATATATGTCTAAGGAGCCCAAGCCAACCTGACCTGCAAGTGGTGCACCTGCCGCTGAACGTACGAGGCTCTGGCGAACGTAACAGTTTCTGGTAAGCGCAATAGGTTCGCCAACTATTAAGTGGGACTAACAATGTCATTTGCGAAATGTGGGCGCATAATATGCCTCTGCCTACCCCTTCAGGGAAACAGGCGTGACATTATGTATGTAAATTTAAATATTAACAAATATCTATTAGCTAAGTTACTGAAATTACAACTCAGATAACGCTAGGATAATGACGACGAACCACATGTCATGCAAAGCCAATGGCGAAAAGTAGTAAATACAAAATAAAACTTTTGATTAAAAACTAGAACTAAATCTCATTTCGCGACAAATACAATAGCAAGAAGTAGTTTGCTTGTATCGAGCCAATGTCGAACGAATACAAACTCCCTCTGTACGGAGACTGAACGACATTTCGACGGAGACTGAAGTATCGTACAAGTTCCTCAAGTGAAATTGAATTAAAGATATTTCGAAACGCTAAAACGTGCTGTAATTTCGTTTCTTTTGTCATTTGGTTGATTATTATCGATTAGTTTGTAATAAATAAATAAATATTATCTTACAATCACACCAACAAATATTATTTAGTTCACTAAGAACTTGTGATATGGATACTAAAGTACGGATAAACATACTTAATTTTTTTTTTGTAAATACATAATTAATATACATAGGAAAACACCCAGACCAGAACAAATATTAATTTTCATGCACACAAAGATTTGTCCTGTGTGGGAATGGAACCCACGATCTCTGGAGGGAAGTGCAGGTATACTGACCCCCACGCCATATCTGTCTTGTATATAGATCTATCTAATAGAAAGAAAGGTAAGGAAAGGAAAGGTAGTAATAGAAAGTTACTTTTCACTACATAGTATAAAACAAAGACGCTTTTCTCAGTCTGTCCATATGTATGCTTAAATCTTTAAAACAACGCAACGAATTTTGATGCCGTTAGTTTTAATAGATATATTGTTTCAAAAGGAAGGTTTATATAAAGGTAACGCGAGCGAAGTCGCGGGCGGCCGCTAGTAGCAAACAACTTTCTCTCATTAGCCACTAGTAGGGTGGAGTAGTCTTGATATTAACACATAAAGTATTATGTATATCATACTTATCAAGGGGTAAGAAATGTAGTGACAATTCAAAATATCATTATAATGCATAGAATTAATCTTTGATAATAAGAGGATCCTTAGTGCATAAAGTGAATCACACAAATCCGAAAAGCGGCAATAGGCTCGCCACCTATTACGTGGGACCAACAATGGATATGTAGGCATACAATTTGCCTCTGCCTACCCTTTCGGGGAAACAGGCGTGATATTATATATGTATGTATGAATCTTTAATGATTATGGAAGGTGTCTTAGTGTCATCATCGTGGGATATATACTGGACCTACTATATTATTTTTACTACAAGTGTAAATAAACACGCCTTACTAACTAAACGTGTATTAATTATTTAAAATCAAATCACTTTCCATCTAGTCACCATATCGTCACAGTAAGACTAGAAAAAAACACATATAAATAAGACTATGTAAAGTCATAGACAGATACAAGATTAATGAGAAAAATAACAATACAAAGTACATTGATCTCGGTCCAACCCAAATGGAAAGTTACACGAAACCCTTGACCGTCACACCGTGGTCCACCGCAGCTCGTAAGAGTTCTAACGTGGGAGGGCCAAACTGACTTTATCACCTATAAACTTACTGCGAACCCCGCAAACAAATCAGGCCAGTGTTGAACCCGTAACGCCTATCGCTTCGTCTCATTTGATTTGGTTAATTGATCTCCACTTACCCAACTAGCTGAGCGATCCTCTAGTGATTTCCCATTAAGCGATCAAGAACGTTTGCTGTAGATAGGAATATGTGACCCATCCTTTATGGTACCAATTTCCTTGGTGTAATTGTGTTACGAAAGATTGATAGTAATATAGATAGTTACTTTTATTTGAATTCCAATACGTATTACAACATTTTAATTAAATTAGAAAGGTCCTCTCAGAGAGGAAGCTTTTTAGTACCAAACATACATTCATAATATTACGCCTGTTTCCTCGAAGGGGTAGGCAGAGACAAATTATACGCCCACATTTCGCCAGTTATATTGTTGGTCCCACGTAATGGGTGGCAAGCCTATAGCCGCTTACCGGAAACTTTTATGTTCGCTAGAGCCTCGTCCGTCCTAGCCCGTCCTCAACCCTATACACCCTTATTACTGAAAATGCCTTATATTCAGTAGCTTCATGGTATACTGTGAGCTAGTTTTTAAGATGCTATACCTAAATAGCTTAAGACAAGCAGCAATTAAAAGATAACAATCATACAATAAAAAATAAAGACAGCAAAGATTCCTCCATAGTTAAAAACCTTTTCAATCTCAATTCGAAATTAAAGTAGGCGCGGTATTTACTTGAAATACACTTCATTATCTGAACTTTATCGTTGCTGCCCGTCAGATAAAAGCCTCGTAAATGAAGTCCAAATAACATCCAAATTAAAGCGAGATATTTCTGGATGGCGCCCTTTATTTTCTTACAAATACCTACACCATAATCAATGAAAACCCTTGATATCCCAAAGGAGATCTCCCTGATTATTCAAATTCAAGAATCCCTCGCAAGACAAACAATAGAAACAATTCCAGCGAAAGTCAAACAATTAGAGACCAATTCCGAAACAGATGGACTCTCAGAATACAGTCGTTGCCCAACTTTTTCCAAATCAATAGTTCGCTACTACTGAAATTGTAAAATTTTTATATAATTTTGTTGGTAATATTATGACAAACACGTTGGACTAACTAAGGAATTTTTTTTATTTACATGTCATACGTTGTTATTTTAATAATAATTTTGATGAATTTAATCTTCTAAAGATACTTAATCTACTACAACAAACAATGCTCTCTCTGGATACAGTCGTTGCAAGTTTTTTTCGAAATTACTAGTTCGATACCTACGAAATAGTTACATTTGCAATTTTGATGTTATTTAAATTAGGACGTTTGACTATTAAAACTTTTGATCGTGTTTTCATACTTATTTTTAATTTTGTGTTATTTTGATCTACAAAATTTTGCTAATTTCAAACTGAATTAGTTTTGACGACTGCAATCCTTCTAAGATCGTGTACTCGATTCTCACACAGGCCAAATATTTGTGTACATGAAGACGAATCTATCTTATCTGGTTGTTTCTTAACTATCACCACCAACACCATAACAAGCCACCATAAATCCATCGGGTGGAAGCCACCCTCTACTACGTTTGCGGGTCGCCACCGAAGCCTTAAAACCCCACCGTCCTCGGTTATTTGAGCAATGTGACTCGCCCATTGCTACTTTAGTTCGAAATGCGTCTTGCTACGTCGGTCTCGTGCGTCAAATACATCTTGCTAAGTCGGCTACTTCAGTAATTAATAAGTAATAGATTAATTATATAATTTGTTAAGAACTAGTCAACATTTTCTTTAAATCTTAATAATTCCTCTCGTCCCCAATATTGTTGTCGCCTACAGGGTCAATGGTTAGTTCTAACTGTCACTTATCTTTTGTTACACTATGGATTGTGTAAAGTGATAGTGAATGAGTATTGTGTTATTGCTAACAATAGTCAGTTTTGTGTGATTATTAAAATTAACCAGATTGTTATTTAACCAAATTATAATCATACATTCACGCCTGTTTCCCTGAAGTGGTAGCCAGAGGCATATTAAAGGCCCACACTTCGCCAATTATATAATTGGTCCCACGTAATAGGTGGCGCGCCTATTGCAGCTTACCGGGCACTTCTATGTTCGCCAGAGCCTTGTCTGGTAATCAGCAGGTGCACCACTTGCAGGTTAGGTTGGTCCTTAGGTCTTGGTAGGATCCCTATACACCCCAAATACTTTTAACCCAAATTATTTTGAACTTGATCGGTCAGTGACCCACGAATAGCAGAACCAACCCAGCCGACGGAAATGGGCCTCCTAAAGGGAATTTCTATTTACTAGAAGAAAGAAATACATTCTTGTTGTTTTTGCCATAATCTGATAGCCTCATCTGCGTGGGCCAAAAATTTCCGAGATAGAATACTGGAATAACAACCCGAAATGAAAATGTATAATCCACTAGTATATTTATAATAGAAGAACAATTTATTAAAATATACTTTAATAACAAAACGGTAATATTAAGTTTATCTTTAACGTCCCAGCCCACTAACGTCCCACTACTAAGCATGAGTGAGCATCTTCTCACAAATCTAGGTGAGAGACAAAGAGATTTACGACAGTTCTCTGATTAATTCGAATTAGTAGCTTACATGGTCAAGCGCTATTCTAAGCAGCGCTTTTCGCAGTTATAGTAATTACTGGTCATAGGTTACTCATACTCACAGCTGATGTTTAGTGTTAGCCTGGAGGGAGTTATTCTTTCGCTGCCGTGCTATTTATTATTCGCGCCGTGTTATTGCTCGCATGAGCGAGGCAACGTAGATGGCCTCCTTCTTCGAGGTGGTGATGTTGCAGAAGGCCGCGGAGCGGAAGGGAGAGCAGATCCCCGCTTGCTCGCTCGCCAGGCAGCACCAGCAGGGCTCTTTGGCGGCAGGGGCAGGGGGCCCTTGCTATCTAAGTATAGACCCTCCGCAAAGTCGGCTACATGAGCCAGATTTAGCCAGACGCTAGGCAGGGGCAACATTAACAGCATTCTGTCAACAAGCAGCGGGCGTCGTCGAAATATTTTAAGTGTATATTGCTGCTGGCGGTCGAGTCTGCCGGTGGGATTCCCACGCACCCTTTTCGGTCCCCCATTGGCTGGAAGGCAGTGCGAAAAAAAAATTTTGTTCCCGACGAAAAAAATTCTACCGTCAATTTTTTACAGTACCAATGTGGTTTCTGTTTATTACTAAATTAAAATGACTTTATATAATGTAATAAAGTAATACTATGATATATATAAAGCTTAAGCCAATATACACCATATCCCTTGAATTCCAGACCAATTCATCACACTACTTACCACAAATACAGAAAAAATATTAAGAAATAAAATAATAATCTAATCAGAGTTATAAATTTAATACATGTTTTAATAACCTACGGACGGCCTTTTTTAACAGCCGATTTTTTTAAACATTCTAAAATAGGCCCTAAGTATTCCTATAGCCATATTTTTAACACTTAATTTGTATAATCAGTGTCAAAGCTACCAGAAAATATCAGGCAAACCACAACAAAAACAGATCATCTTAAATTGTACCATGTAACAGCATTTCCTTAACTTAAACACGGTCGTAACGACGGATGCTTGTAGTAACAGCTTGCTAACAGGCCCGGGGAGGCGAGATTGAGAGGGAATGCAATTATAGTCGACCTCCGGGCTATACTTAAATATTTGGCTATAATAGCTTATCGGGCTATCTTATTAAGGCTTGCGGGAATTTCATAACAATGTTCATAATCCATGTATGAAAATATAGTTTATGTGCAATTTATTTATTAAATAGTCCAATATTGCCCAGGCCACCCCTCACCTGCAAGTGGTGCACCTGCCGATTAACAGACGAGGCTCTGGCAAACATGAAAGTTCCCGGTAAGCAACAATAACGTGGGACCAATAACACAAATGGCGAAGTGTGGGCGTATATTATACGTGATTGTATGTATGTGTTTAATAAGTTAAATAATATATGTTAATGTTTGTTCAACACAACTGGAACTGTTTTAATTCTGAAGGCATTGTGTTCTACAATTCTAAATTATTCTTCTGTATTATTGCTGTATAGTTTTAATCTTTGTGCTGTTACATACAGGCTATGCTTATATTTGTTAATAGCCCTATTCGACGGATTGCTATGTGCCTTGCCAAACTTTTACCCAGACAAACCAGGATGACCTCTTGCTTGACCACAGTTGCCCTCTTTAATACCCACTGTCAGTCCGAGTAATGGGCCATGACTAACATTCTATTCACCGTCATTACTGAGAGGGTGCACTGCACGTGCAAAAATGATAAGTAATAAAGTAATAAAAAGTTAACATTGAAAGAATTCAGGTCAGAATACGAATGGCTTTAATTCTAATTTGTCTATTTTATTAATATATTCATTATATTCGAGTGATATAAGAAACAAGACACTAGCAGAAAAGGCAGTTGTTGATTCTCATATTGAAATGAATGAAATGACATAACATTTTATCTGGACATAAAACTTAAGAACAGAAAACATTACAGTAAACAATTTTCACAAATAAAGTATATTATGCCTAAAAAGGACTCCACTCAGCATGTGCTGCAGTGGAGGACCACAACACCATCCGAGGAGACCTATTCTCTATAAATTCGCTACCTACTCCAATCCTCTCTCCATTACTCGTACTTAGCCTGTGTAACCACTACCTAATGTGATAACTGAAAAGTACATAAGTATTTTTGTTGTGATAAATCAAACTCAACATTAAAGGATAATCGGAAATTTCCATTTTCCCCTTACATTCCGTTATTTTAAACACAAAATAATAACACGAAATAAAACTCTTTGGTTTATGTAACCACACGTGAAGGTCTCACAAAAGGCCCGTGGCTTAATTAAATACAGCGCCCGAACATTTTACCGGCCATTTTAATGTTATTAAATTGTTCGACGGATACTTAACCCCCCATTTTACGATGTACTCGAATACCAAAGAGATTTAATTTACCTTAATAACCAAATGTGTTAATTTTGATCTAGTACGTGTTTATGTTTTGTATTAATTTCGTATAACAAAGGTAGAAATGTTTTTGTGTTTGGTGGTTGTATTAACATTCGGGTAACATTAATTAAATTTTCTAAGAATACACGTGTACGTGGAATTAGGTCCTGTAGGGATTGAGTATGACACATTGATGGGTTTATAACTGAATACGGTTTCTAGGCTAAGCGGTTTGTACTTTTACCGTTGTCTAGTATTATTAAGCTAAACTTGTCCTTATATTATGTAGCTTAAAATCCATTACGATCGTTTTCACTTTGACTATTGTCATATATTTCTTGCACCGTTACTACGAATATAAAAACACTTTTTTAATTTAACCAGCTATGATAAAATTATAACTAAATAATAATCGCAATGGACCGATGATCTGGTCAGGGCGGAGGGGAGCCGGTAGATGCAGGCGGCAAAGGATCGATCTACGTGGAAAGCAATTGGGGAGGCTATGTTCAAATTCAAATTCATATTCATTTATTCAAGTTTGGCTCAAAAGAGCTCTTATGAACGTCAAAACTTAAAAACTAGCGCGCCCAGCAGTAGACGACTTCAATGATGATGACAATGATAAAATGATGATGATCATTAAAATATTATTAAAGAGACACGGCCAACGGTTGGTCAACATTTACAAATTACTTTTAATTTGCAATTACAAAACTAATCCTAACTCTTTGCATACTCGTAGTTGTTTTCTTTAACCGCCGGACCAATACTTGTTAATTTTACGTTTGTCGAAATCACAGTATTTCACTACATACATCTTTTGAACCACAGAGTACTGCCACTATCAAGGTAAATGGTGCTTCTGTAAAGAAATAGAAAATATTTGTAATAGCTCCAGGTGGATATATAAATCGGTCGGTACAAGTATATCTAAGACTTTTTTGAAAGTAAAAATGCGGAGAGTGAAATTATTTATTATAAAAAACCGGCGGGTTCAGCTGTATAAACCTCCGAAGCCTCGAGCCTTCGTACATACGGTAAATATGTAGCAACTTGGCATGTTTATGTTACCTTGTATTATTTCGCTTGTTTACATATAATTATGGTGTTATCTTAAGGCAAATTGACAATACATTAAAACTGAAAAAAATTACTATTACGAAGCTTATTTATTCTATAATCAGGGACTGTTTGCGAATTCGTTAGCTTGCCCTAGTACTTTGCAATTTTTTTGGTTGATGAACCTCAGCTATTTTTCAGAGAAATCTTGTGAAAGCAATTCAGCTGTTTTGGCGATTGACGAATCGCCAGACACAACAAACAGACAAAAATTTAACTTTTTTTTTCTTATAAGTACCTTATTAATTAGTGTCAAAAGCATTTAGTAGTAAGCTATTATTATGACATCACAAACAGACATTTGTATAGATTCCTGTTTTAAAGATTCCTTTTAATCCAGAAATGTTCAAACAAATCTCGTTCAAGGGTCTGCTTATTTCAAACTGAAATCCCTTCCTGCAGGCTTATCATAATTTTAGATGTAAATCAAGAATGGAATAAATTTGATAAATCTGACACCATTACTACATACATACATATTCCACGTGGTCCTTTCCAATTTAGAAAAGCGCGTGTTTGGAAATGTTCATTGAAATAAAGCAGAGTAAACAGAGGTCAGCCCTTCCCCCCGCCCCCCCGACTGGTCTTCACCTCGACGTTGTGTCCCACAATGGATGGGCTAAATACTTCTCGATACGGAGGAGCCGCTGGGAAATAAGTAACACCCAGAGACCGGCCACTATAGATGCCATGGACCCATTAACAGTTTCATGCCTTTTTTAAGGACCCCATGCTAATATATCTTAAATTAAAATCATATACGTTAATTATGACAATAAAAATTATTCTTTGTTATTTTTCATAACATTTACATATTCTAACAAATGAAAAGAGCGATGTTCTTGTATTTCACGTAACATCCTTGGCACAAATAAAATACATTTCTCCAACTTGATACTTTGAGAAACGTAATTTTGTATCGTAATATCATGATTGTTTCACAATTCAGTCATAAGCCGCGAGACAACATAGAGCCCAGGTGTGTTTGTCACAAAGATTCAATAATTTGACAGCGAGCTGACACGCAAATGGGGTAGCTTGAAAACGTGACTTGGATACAACTTACATTATTTACCATCTCCTACGCTTTCCGTCTTATTTTGCGATGGTTTTTGCTCCTGTTGTGATGTATTGCCTGCCATTTTTCTCCCTAAAATTATCTCGCGCTCGCATCGAATTGAAGAAAAACTTTATGATGGATGCTTTTATAGGACGATGGGAGGCGAAACTGCCAGAATACGAGAACATAAGCTGTATTTATGGTATTGTCTTCTTCTATTGCACATTTCATTAACTTTAATGAACCAACTTTGTCTGTCTTTATTTTTATTTGTTTAATCTTTATGGGTGTTATTTAACGTGTCTTCAAAATTAATAAATTGCCAACCTAACCTAACCTTTTTGTGCATCAAAAATACTGATTGAGCACCTAATCACCTCATTAGATGCTCACTCAGTATTTTTGATGATCAAAAAAGTATTTTTTAGAGGTTCAGTTTATTATATTCCAATCTTTATTGCACACAAAAAAGTACTTATTACAAATACGAACTTAATGCCTGTCTTTGATTTTGTAGTTCGAGGTCTATGTCCTCAGTTCGACGATGCTTGTAACAAAAACCCAGATACGATAGAGGCACTCGCTTGGCTTCAGAAAAGCCGAGTTAGAAGCTAATCTGTACTAATACTCTGCCGGCCCCGGACGACTAACAACTCTTTTACAAAACTGTCTCTGTGGCTTCGGCTTACGAACACTTTTCATCTCCATCAGATAGTTATTATGCGTGGGAGGAACTCCAACTTTGGTAAATCATTAAACTTGTAATCGCTTAATCTGTCTGCTTTATATATTTTAGGTCTGCCAGTCGCCCGCAACTTTTTTATTTGACCATACTTGTTCTATGTACCTATCTGTTTTAAGTTGCGAAATTTACTGGTATTAATATCAGCTACGTGACAGAGCCTCTCGTTCGTTAAAATCGGTCTTGCTGTGTCTGAGATTTGCCACAATACAGAGATACAGAGAGGCGAAAATTAAAAAAAAATGCTGCATTATTTGTGTTTATATGGCGTATTACTTTAAAACGGATAGATTAGATAATGTTTCTTTAAAAACGTATATTCTCCAAATAAGTATTTGGAGAATCTAACCGTACATTTTTGCTTTTATTTATTACTTTTATAGTCTGGTCTATGGCTGAAAATGCACTCATTTGCTTGTTTGAATAAAGTTTCATTGAGTCATAACCATTTTGCACGGCTGCAGCGCACTTACATACATACAACCACGCCTGTTTCCCCGAAGGGGTAGGCAGAGGCAAAATATACGCCCACACTTCGCCAGTTGTGTTGTTGATCACACGTAATAGGTGGCGAGCCTATTGCCGCTTAGTGGGAACTTTTTTGTCAGCCAGAGCCTCGTCCGTTGATCGGCAGGTGCACCACTTGCAGGTGAGGTTAGCGTGGGTTCCAAAGATGGTGGTAGGATTCCTGTGCAGCGCACTTCCCCATACTATTTATTCTTATTCTATTAATTTATTTTATTTGTATATAGAATGATAACAACAGCTAAGGATTTGAAATACACGATATCTTGTATAAATATTAATATAATGTATTCTCTTTATTTGGCGTAACATATTCGAAAACAAAGCACGAAAGAAAGAAAGAAGAATGAAAATAAATAATTTATTCTGTGACACATGATACATTGGTTTACAAAAATAAAAATTAATATACACATGGGGCACCGAAAAGGCTTATACTCAGCATATGCCGAGGGGTAACTATGGTCCCGCGGCGCTGGACGTACGTCACGTCACAACACAATACTATATGTTGGACAATGAGCACTGATACGCAGTTACAAATTTTTTGGTCAACTTACGTGGAGCAGACTGGACCATACTAGTATCTTATTCATTTACTCAAAGTCTAAGATTGTATTGAAATAGACAACTGCAATGTGAGCTCTGATCTCACTTTATGTCCATCCCTTGCAACCGATACTGATATACCTAGAGAGTTAAAGAGATAGATATAACTAAGTTTCGTTCTTAGTTGAATTAAAGTAGGCCTGTACTGTATACTTTATGCATTCATTTGTTTTTCTCTCCTAATATTTGGAGTTCAGCTGTAAATAGTTTTAATACATCTTTGTCTAGACATTTCGGCGCCAAGACATGATTACGCTCAACGAGAACGAAGGAATATTATTTTATGATCATGACGAAATGGAAAGGCAAATCAGTTTAATTTAGTGTATTCAAGTTACCTACTTTCTTAGCTTTCTTAAACAAATATCTGAACTTAAAATGTCAATATTAATTCCCAATCTTCAAGAATCCAATTTTATATAGATATCGTACGGTTTAATTTGCCGTTGCTCTAAGGATGTAGAAATAAGTTTCATATTTTTTGTATACCCTTTGCAACCTTGTTTTTTTCTGTTAATTAAAGGATACTAACCTTACTTGTATTCCTAAATTAGGCATAAAAAATATTCTTATTTTCGTAGGTATATTAGCAAAATTTATAACAAGCGAAAATTTATTCTGACATATATTTATGTACAATTTATGTAGAAATAAGTAATTAAGCTTTCCTAGACGTAGGTGTAAAGCGCGTAGGAGTCGCCTCTAAAGGAAAGATCTTCCAACGGGCGAAGTACCCGGAGGCGGGGTCTTAAACGATGATGATTGGGTATTGTATTATGTTGTTTTTAAGAATCTTAGGGTGCGTCCACACTTGGCGAATGTGCAGCTCGCGAGCCACTCGCAGACTGCCCGCGAGCCGCACGCGTGTATTTTATGTTCGTGCGCCGCGCGCACCAAACCATTGCAGATACTGCATACATGCAGAGCAGCTGGTAAACTGGTCGCAAGCTGCGTGTTCACGAGATGCACCCTTAGGTTTTATCAAAAAAAAAATCAGTATTTTTTCAATATGAGTTGATTTTTGTCGTTAGATGATAGTATATTCTAGGTTTTAGACACTGCTTGTAAATGTAAGTTTTGGAGAAACATAATGGCTTTTTATAACTTAATTACTAAAGTTTGAAATTAAGTCAAAGGTTTTTTTTAATATTCATATTAAAGTGTTTTCTGTTACTAGTTAAATATTTGTTGGTCTACTTTTACAGTGTATTTAAAAAAAATCTAGTGTTTTATAAGTAAATTCACAAAATAAACGAAAATCATGAAACTTATATACTATACGGATTTTTACTATAACTAGTTGTGACCAACTCAGTTCTATTCCAACTTAGGTTTCACCAATAAATATTTGAATTTACCATAGTTATGGCTTTTACAGTAACATATAATTCTCCAATTATACCAGAAGATGCCCTGTGTAAGGGCGAAACAAGTGTCGTGTTGAATAGTTTCTCGATTTTTCGTGAATTTATAGTAGCGCGGGAATTGTAACAAAGATATTTTAAATCCATCACTTGTTTAAACGACGAGCTGGAATTTAAAAGCGCTATTACGTATTGACGCATCACATGTACGGTGGCGCCACAGAAGTATTTTACCGTTAAAAAGGAACAGCGTTTTATCCCAAAACACCACCCCAGAAGTTTAACATTCCGCTTATAGTAAATAGAGGGCATTTGCGGCCCAGGATCACTAACGTCTAGGTTCCTCGGTTGCAATAGCAACAATAAATAGTTCTACCTCCGCTTTTCTGTCTAAATGTTGTGAACATGGCACGTTTTAACCCGAAGCTACAGAAAATTTCCAGGAAAAGGGTAAAGTTACTGTATTTTCTTTTACAAATTAACAGCATAAAGAGTTTGCTACCTAGCTATTTACTGAAAGAATCCTTAAGAACAATTTTCCTTTCCAATGAAGTTTGCTTTTTCTCAAGTTGCTTTATTGGACTGTACTTTGTTTAGTCCATTAGTGTTTAGACTTACCATAAGTATAGTGTCCTATGTAGAGACTAAGGTGAAGAGAGTTTTGTAAGAAATAGATGTTAAGAGCAGATAAAAGCAACATTACATACTCTCAAGTCTATTTATACAAGGAAAAGTTAATTCTGCTACAGGAGATATTCTTCTAGATAAACATAGAGTTCTAAATAAATTTGTATTCTTATTATTTTGGAGTGGTGGCCAGATTACAGTCAAGTCATAGTTCAGGAAGGTGGCTCTAGTATATAAGTCCAACTTGCTTGTAAACTGTACATGAGGTAGGCAGGCCTATGGATGGCAGCGAGCGGGGTGCCAGAAACTACAAATCCCCTGGTGCTGGCCCTCCGCCCCTTTTTCAACAGCGGCGGGCGTCATCGGAAGATTTTAAGTGGGCAGGAATGCGGCGGTTCGGTCTGCCGCAAAGAGTCCCGCACCCCCTCCCTGTCTCCCCCTTTGGCCGGGAGACAGTGCGTAAATGCATTTTGTTACCGACGTAAAACAAAAAAAAGGCAAGCCTATGGATGCTTGCAACACTGTAATCTCTTGGCAAAGTAAAACCAGGGAGCGCCTTGCACAACCAAAGTATCATCATATCCTAGCATTATACCGGTTACCCTAGACTTAAGCTTAGGGCCTAGGGTCTGC
This sequence comes from Musotima nitidalis, assembly GCA_949126915.1. Classification (NCBI taxonomy): domain Eukaryota; kingdom Metazoa; phylum Arthropoda; class Insecta; order Lepidoptera; family Crambidae; genus Musotima; species Musotima nitidalis. The sequence goes on along the minus strand of OX421418.1, from coordinate 5,895,249 downwards.
GCACTGGTTTCACCAAGTTTGGTTGAATTTCTGTTCGCGATTGCCATCTGACCTCCGCAACCCAGCGGGAACCATTCTATAGTTAAACCTGCTGTCAGGATGTAAGAAGGCACTGACTTACTAATAACGACTGCTATAGATGTTCATGACAGCCGGGACCAACGGCTTAACGTGCTTGCCGAGTGCCGGATCAAGTAATTCGAAAAGTCATAGGTGCAGGGTTTTTTTTGTGTTTTCTTTGAAATAATGGCTTCGTGCGTTTAGCACATTTAGCCAGTGTCAAGTAAGAGATATATTAATAACATTTTAATAATAGTAAATGAGAATGAGTGGTTGATAAACATAATAAATGGTAAATAAGATACCCTCCCGCAAGCCCCTTGAGTCCTCAGTAAAGATGTGGGACTATACTGAGATCTCACATGGACATTATGAGAGAATTTGAAAAGTGATGTTGCACTGTTTTGTTTCATTTACCAACACTCATGTACGTTCAAAAACACTTAGCGGTTAATAATCCTCCGTTATTACACATTAATGTTAGAAATATCACAAATTTGAAAAATAAAACAACTGCAGACACGACTCTTCACTTTCCCGCCAAGCAGGTGCAGGGTTGGCACCTAATACCCTCAGAATAGTCATGGTTCGCCATTGGGCTATCGCCGCAAATTGCATTGCACAACCGAAGGATACACAGTAAAACGTAAGAAGTCTTGTTAAACAAAATACATAGCCACATTAAAAAATATACTAAAGCCAAAAAGCTTACAAAAGGACATTTAACGATAGCAGGAATTAAAACCAGTCTCTCGTATTCGTACTTAAGGAACCAAGTTGCCGAACAAAACAATGACGCAACAATGGCAGATCTCAATCTTTGGCGAATAAAGCTAATGACGATGTTCTATCTTATCCCAAACAGTTTATGACCGTAATTTGGGCCCCGGGGACACGTAACGTCCATTTTTATGCGCCAAATAAAAACATTTTACCTTTGTTCGCGAACTTACTCGAAAAAACAATCCCAAGTTTTCGATATCGGTGTCGGAAACTTTTAATTATGACGCTTAGAATAATATGTTTATGAAAGGACCTTCAATTAGAAGTTGTATTTTGATTTGAAAAAATTTTCTTTGAAACAAAGGACGATAAATAGCGGCGTTTTACGCAATAACTCTATTCGTTTTGAAGAGCTACATTTGATGTCTTAGGTGTGTGCAGTATATTTAAAAATAAAGTAACAGTGAGAAGTTTTAACGCTTGTTTTTAGCTAGGCCGCAATACTTGCACAATGAGTTAAATTTATAAAGTGATAGTAAAACTGCACACAAAAATAAATGTCAACGAAGATTTGTACTACAAACAGGATACCTAAGAAATCGAGAAAACCTTTTGCCGCCATAGAAAATGTATATTCAAATACGATATTAGGTGACACAAAACTAACCCCACCCGAACTCCACAAGTTTGGAATATTCATTCGAAGGCAACATTCGATTTCACGTGCAAGCCTCTAGCAATAACTTAACACATTTCCCCGATAGAATTTTGGCTATGAATAGTGAATATAAGTGGATTGTTCGTACAGTTTTATTCTATTACATATCTGAAAGTTAAAAGAGACTCTTGGCTGGTAGGACAGTCATAAGCACTAAATCAAAACTTTCCCGGAGAGCTTCCCATTTCGCCAACTAGTTTCGGTGAATACGACTCAGGATCGGATTGTCCGCCATAGAATCGTTGGGGCTGGTCTGTTTGGATTTCCCAAGTTACGCTTTGTAAGCGAAAGAGGGCGTTCAAGTTAAGGGTTATTAATTGAATACTGATTCGGAACAATACTGGATTTCTGTGCAAAATATTTGGATGGAAACGATTGTTGAAGTAAAGTAACGTCCATATGGGTCGGTAGGCTGAACGGGTGGCCGCTTGCATTGCATTTGATATCGACTGCTTTAATGTTTCGAAATGCCCGCGTTCGACATAAACACATATCTTTTTTATGTGTTAGGAGGTCTTAGCCCAGCAATGGGGCTTAAATAAGCTGAGAATATGACCTTATTATCTTAGTCTGTACTGAATCTACTTTAATCTAGTAAATTTTTATCTATATTTGATTAAAATTTTGTACTATAGCAGATTTTTAATGTACATGAAATTGAGACAAAGTGTGCATAGGGTTCCTACCAAGAACTAAGAAGCCCAAGCCAAGCTCACCTGCAAGTGGTGCACCTGCCGATCAACAGACGAGGCTCTGGCGAAAATAACAGTGCCCGGTAAGCGATAGACTCGCCACCTATTACGTGGGACCATCTATAAAATTGGCGAAGTGTGGGCGTATAATATGCCTCTGCATACCCCTTCGGAAAAACAGGCGTGAATGTATGTATGTATGAAAATTATGTTGTTTAAGTATGAAATGTATTGATATGACATGACCAAATTATCAAGTCACTGAGCGACGGCTTATATCTAGTCCATTTTATTATATTATGTACATAATTATCGAACGTTGTCTCCTTTTGTCACATATTAATCTGTGTAAGCCTCGAGGTAATTCATCGAATCTAAGATCAACATTACTAGTTTTTCATATTTAACGGCAACCCCATAACCAAAGGTCTTGACGGATGAAAAGGTTCTATAGAAAAGCGAATACAAGTAGCTCTTTCTTGAATACAAATCACGAACGAAGAAATCAATAAGCAATACAGACGTGGCCATTGACGGGCTATCAATAACCGTCACACACATTAGTGGTCCCTTTGTCAATTAATAGCTTTGTCCAGGCTTCGATACTCGGCTCTCATTAGCGGACATATGTCTGCCGACGAAAATATACGTTGGTGTAATCTAGGTATATATACCCACAGCATAATGGTATCGCTTGATGAAAACATATAAAGGGAAAAGAAAACTCATTACTTGGTCATTACTATTATTATTTATTTACAAAGTATGTTGCATCACATATAAGTAAAAAATGTTCTACAAACCTGTTCAAACAGTTTGACTGTGGGATCAATTACTATAGAAACTATAATTACACATTAAAACTTAATAAATTATTTTGTTACAATTAGAATTATATTAATTATAATTACGGAAAGCGTCTTTGGTAGCGTATTTATTAAGTACTTTCTCAGTTTACGTTTAAATACCTGTATTTTATATGTATATTATATTGTGTTTTATTTTTTAAATAAACGTTAGTATAACCTAGATACATACACAGCGGTGACAGCCCAGTGGCGAGACCCCTTGCCTTTGAATTCAGAAGGTCTCGGGTTCAAACCCTGGTGGCCTATGACTCTTCGAAGTTATGTACGTGATTATAGCTTGCTCTCTGCCTCGAAAAAGACGTAAAGCCCGTTGTAAAGTTAAAAAAACGAATAGTCTGTTGGTCCCGGCTGTCATGAAATCTATGGCAGTCGTTATTAGGAAGTCAGTGCCTTCTAACATCCTGACAGCTGGTTTAACCATATAATGATGTTTATCTCTGTGTTGCAACCAGGATAATGCTAGGGTATGATGAACTGTATTTTATATTTACATAAACTCATTAACGTCTATATAATATAAGTACAAAGCTTTTTGAAAACAAGAACTAAGTTATTTAACTTTATTTTATATTAACATATACATAAACGTTAGTATAATATTGGTCAGAATATAGTGGAATGTTGTAGCTTGCGGAAAGCAGATAGAAGGTATGAGAACACGAATTAATTAACAAATGGGTTATTAATGGGGTAGCACCGCGGGGGTTGGTGATCGGAAATGATCACCGAAGTACAGCAGAGTTTACGAAGTCAGTTTTTGGATAGGTGACCGTTTGTATAGCATTTGATATCGAGCGCTTCCGTGCTTTGGAAGGCACGTTAAGCCGTTGATCCCGGCTATCACTAAATGTGGTAGTCGTTAAGCCATGTTAGAGGCCTCATTGGGCGGCTTGAAAAATTCTAACAGCAGGACGCAAAACACCTCCACCAATCCGCACTGGGTCAGCGTGATGGAGTATGACCCAATACCCTCACAACTTGGTATGTGAGAGAAGGCTCGTGCTCAGTAGTGGGGTGTTAATGAGCTGAGATGATGATGATGATGATTATGACCATAAATAAATTTTGTATAATCTACACATACAGCGTAAAGATATAGCTAGGCAAAAACAAACAGAAAGAATAAGAACAGGAATTAATTAACACATGGGTTATTTACAAGTATTTCATATTAACAAATCGCCAGCCCAATTTTCAAACTGCTCATTACCTTTTGAGCAAACTTTATACGAGGAAGTAAAAACTGTTCAGTAGTGGGCCCTAAATGGGCTGAAATGACAATAAATAATAAATAAATATTTTCTGACAATTACACCAATTATTTAGTTCCAAGATAAGTATCATTAAGAACTTGTGTTGTGGATACAAAATAACGGATAAATATACATAAATACTTTTTATTTGTAAATAAATACTTAATATACATAGAAAAACACCCAGACCAGAACAAATATTCATATTCATGCATACAAAGATTTGTCCTGCGTGGGAATTGAACCCACGACCTTAGGAGCGGAGAGCGGGTATACTCGCCCCCATGCCATATCGGTCGTCAAATGATGATATTTATTAATACAAACATTTTTATAATGTTCTAAAATATATATTGAGCTTTCTGAAAACATATAGCAAAAATATGAACACTTAATAAAAAACCACTGAAGGTCAATTGATAATTGTCCTCCTTCTAGTATTAAAGCGTAGGTACTAAAGGTACCTTTTAACTTATAAATAACCTAATTAATGTGACGATGGAAGTTAAAACCTTGACGAGTAAACCGTTGCACTTAGCGTTGAGTTGACATTCACAGAAGCTTTACGAAGCCACAACTGAATAAATTACTTCTGAATTTGAATTCTCGGAAACCTAAGCCGAACGTTTGAGAAGATTCCACGCGTAGTATGATTGAAATTTAATTCGACGAGTTTACGTTTTACTAACTTGGAGGTGATTTGTACAGCCTTTTATTTCGAAAAAGTATTTATTTTTCTATGAATACTTGCATTAGAAAAATAAAACCTCTTTAGCCCAGGATTAAAACGAACATGACTTTTATATACACTTTTATCGTTTATTTTTCGACGTTATATTTGTTAAACAATTGCACGCTACCTTCGCAAAATCTGAGACACCTACATAATTATATAAATGTAACAATAAGTATTGTACCATGTTTTATGCAAATAAATACTTTTAATTTAATTTTGATTTACTTGAAGTCTTGATTGAACTTGAGTGTCAGGGCGATTGCATTTATTACTTAATATTTATTTTCACTCGACATTGCCGAAATTATATTATATACTAGCCTTTGCCCGCGACTTCGTTCGCGTGGAATAGTGACTTCCGGCAGATTTTTGGTTTTACCCACATAGTTCCCGATCTTGCGGGATTTTTGAGAAGAAGGGATTTTCAGAAAAAAAACTATCCTTTGTCCTTTCTCGAGTTCCAAACTATGTCTGAACCAAATTTCATGCAAATCGGTTCAGTAGTTTAGGCGTGAAGAAAAGACAGACAGACAGAGTTACTTTCGCATTTATAATATTAGTTAGGATAAATAAAAGCCATTAACAGAAGATGACTTTCATCTGATTCATCAAGATACATTCTTGTCTATATGGATTGGTAATTCAAGAAAACATCCAAAAGTTGTTATGACAGTACGATTTACTAATACAAATACTCATCGACCAGCTCACACTGTTCTCATCGTCTGAGCCTGTGACGTCAGCTAACTGTCAAAACGTTTAAAGTGAAAACCAAATTGTACCACAGGCAATCACAATGCAGTTACAGCGGAGAATTCAAAGCTTTACAGAATTGCGCTCGTCCCCCAAAGCATCAGTTGTTAAATTCACTAGCTAGTAATTCCTCCATCTGTACCTGTAACCTTTCAACCCACAAAACAGTAGCTTAAAGCGATACTATTTCAATTTGCGGTAGAATATCTGGTAGATTTTCACAAGTAGACTTAAGAAAAAAAAAACAATATTTAATTTTTTTTTTTAAATACTCTAAAGTTATCATCTGTAAGGTGACCCTTACGTTATTACTTAATTATCATATTCCTAATTATGTATACATTTATGCATAATTATATTTTTAGTTTTTGACTCTCAGTGAGGATATCAGCACTAACCAAAGAGTTTATCATCGATTTACTTTCGGTGTAGTCTTCTAGCGGGTTCGAGAGTAGGGGATAGCGATGCTATATTACTAGAACACACTAAACAGATTGAGTCGGGTTCAGCACCGTTCACCGCTCTGCACCGTTTTCAATGCAATTTATTGAAATTTGAAGTTTTTCATGAGCTACTTATATGATTAATGTAGATTTAAAGATAATTTAATTGATCCATTAAAACGTTTTAGCTTATATCATACAGTTATTTGCAATACTTATCATGACTAAAGGAATGCTAATATCAATTTTTTTAACGTTTTGATTAATCAGCCCAGGGCCGTTTAGGTATTTGTTAGGACAAAAATGTTAATCGGAAAAGTATTGAAATCAATCAGAGTTTTAGATTCATTTTATAAGACGTAGTTTTTCAGGGAGTAATATAGATCTGATATCTAGGATAGACACATGCCGATCAACATACAAGGCTCTGGCAATCGTAATAGTTCCCGGTAAGCGGCAGTAGGCTCGCCACCTATTACGTTGACTACTAATGTAGTTTGATAAATGTGGGTGCATAATATGCCTCTGCCTACCCCATTAGAGAAAGAAGTGTGATGTATATATCTATCTGGGATAAGCTGTTTGTTAAACGGCCGTAACCAAAGACGGATTAGTAAATTATTGGTGGCATATAATGTTGCGGAAGTTATTTAAATTTAAATTTACCGCTAGGTAATAATAAAATATATAAAGTCTCATATGGTAACAAAAACAATATCGTGTAAATGTTACCAACACAGAATGCTTCTTCCGCTCTTATTCTTGAAAATTTCGAGGGAACAGTATTTGAAAGTTGCCATCAAAGAACAACGTCTCAAATATTTTCAGTTCTATGCAGAATATCTTCACTGTGTCTGGAAAGTTCGGAACATGTCTTTCACTACAAGTAATGGAATGTGTACAAATTACAAGCAATGTACCAGAAGAACGGAGGAAACTGAGTTAGCTATCAACTTGTTTCTTTCAACAATAGTAACAATTTGTTTCAACAATAGTAACGTTTTTGTTTAGCATTTTTACAAGACGTAATATTATGGACGTGATTAAGGAACAAACCTTCAAAAAAACTTACAAAACTTTTCTACTCCACTTTCTACTCTTTTGTCATAATAATGATATTTTGCAGAAACTTTGCACAAGGATAGTTTATAGCCTTTAAGACTTCATCAACGCGTCGTTTGTTTTGATTGAAGTTAGTTTCAAGCAATGTTATGCTAAATAGACACATACTCTCCTAGCCGTGGATATAAATTTTATATTACTTTAAGATACAGATTATAAGTTGTTTGTTCATTGTACCTTTAAAGTTTAATTTAAATGGATTTTAATAATGTCTTTACTAGGGTTTCATTATTCTTTTGTTGGCTTTACAAAGAAAATTAGAGGAGATTTAGGTTATATTCCACCACGAGGAGGTGGCCAGGTAAATTGCTGATAGATTTTTTGTGCGGACCAAAATAGTCTTTATTTCATGGTCTCATCGCAAAGCCTAGTCGATGCCAGCTAGTTATAGAATTAATAAACCAAGGTAGAAAGGATTCAGGTGAAACTTAGGACAAAAGCACGTGTTTCCGAAGACGACACGCAGGAGTGTTGGTTGGATGGTCAGAGAATATAGCAAAAGCAGCGGGAAGACCTGGCAAAGTAAAGCACATAAAAATAAGTAAAAATGAAGCATATACACTTTGAAAAAGAAGAAGGTCAAACTGAAACACACAAAGAATGAACAAGAAGTTTATAGGGCTTCTTTCGTGGTTTAATGAGTAACCACATACCTCGATAATGAGCACACAAACAGCGACACCTTTATCGTCAGTACCTTTGTCGGCAAGAAGATTCATTTTCGCACTGCCTTCCGGCCAAAGAGGGACCGATTGGTGGTGTGGGACTCACTGTCGATGCAGACGCGACTGCCAGCAGTAATACCCACTAAAAATCTTTCGACGACGCCCGCCGCTTTTTGAGAAAAAAACCAGCGGCCAACTTTCCCGGACCAAAATCGTTAGAACCTCCTTAGAGAGGCGCAGTGGCGCCCCTTCTACCTCCGCGTGCGACCACAGCGTGCGTGGCCGAATTCCCGGACACAGCCACACCTCCTAGAACTCATCACAACACAATCATTTCGGACCACCTAAAGTCACGAGCATCTTTTTTTTTGTTTTATTGTGACTCGACATACTACATCCTGTTTCATAGTAAGCAGTCCAAAGAACCGACTCATGGCACACAGATACTTCAGATGTAAAGCTCTTATGTGATTTGCATGGAGCTGTATTACACAAGTGGCGTTAATAGGTACTGGTACTTTAGTTTCCGATAAGTTTCCCATGTAGCTACATGAGAACTAACATAATCATGATATGAATCCTCAAAGGTAAGGTCTGAGTGAGAGCCGTTCTACATGCAACTTGATACCTTTCCTTTACCAACCATGCTACACAGTGTCAGATTGTTAGCCCATTAGCTTGTAACTACACACACGCGCTGTGGCACTCGTTGTTGGAATTATAATAAATAAATATTTTCTGACAATTACACAAATTATTTATTTCCAAGATAAGTATCCTTTAGAATATAGAAATAAAATAACGGATAAACATAAATAAAAACTTTTTTTTTTGTAAATACATACTGAATGTACATAGGAAAACACCCAGATCAGAACAATATTCATATTCATGCACACAATAATTTGTCCTGCGTGGGAATCGACCCACGACCTTAGAAGCGAAGTGCTGGAAAAGTAGCCACTACGACATGTCGTGTCATATAATATACCTAACTTTTCGCAAAGTCTAAAAACATTAATTAATTCATCCTGCAACTACAAAATACAAAACTACAGTTGTATACTCATCGGCTAGTATTGATACTGTAATTAAGTCGACAACACTGATGCCCGGTAAAACTTGAAAGAGTTTATGTTGGCATCTTACTGCATAAAATTATAAATACTTTTTATATGAAATAAATGAATAAATAAATAAATAATAATTAAACACGTTTATTAACTTCGCTAAATAATTAATTCATACAAACATACATTCACGCCTATTTCCCCGAACGGGTAGGCAGAGGCATATAACACGCCCACACTTCCCCAATTTTGGTCACTGTTATGTTCGCCAGAGCCTCGTCCGTTGATCGGCACGTGCACCATTTGCAGGTAAGGTTGGCTTGGCTTGGGCTCCTCAGGTCTTGGTAGGGTCCCTATACACCCCACACCGATTTTATTTGACTTTTACTCTTAATTTTAGTTTAACTTAATGTTACTGAGTGGGATGAGCTTATTTAAGTTTCTGTGCTTTCTTTTTGGTAAAATTTTAAATCTTAGGACATCATGACTAAGAAAATCATGATTTATACTATAAATATATTATAAATAGTTTTATGTGTTAGGTTTCGCTTGGAACTTATTTCTGCGCGAATTTTAGATGTTTATGATTTTATTTACATTTAAAAATGGTATTAAACATTATGGTTGTAAATTACCATATCAGGAATAACATAGAGTTTAATAATTTAAAACAAAAAATTCAACTATATCAAGACTAATCATCATTTCAGCCCATTAAGTTCCCACTACTGAGCACGAGCCTCCTCTCACGTATCAAGGTGTGAAGGTATTAGGTCATACTCCACCACGCCGACCCAGTGCGGATTGGCGGAGGCAGGTGTATGGCGTCCTGCTGTTAGAATTTATCAAGCCGCCCATTAGGCCTTTAACATGGCTAAACGACTACCACATTTAGTGATAACCGGGACCAACGGCTTAACTTGCCTTCCGAAGCACGGAAGCGCTCGATATCAAATGCCTCACAAACGGTCACCCATCCAAGGACTGACCTCTGTAAACTCTGCATTACTTCGGTGATCGTTTCCGACCACCGAGCATCGCAGAGCTACGAGCGCTTCAAGACTAATATTTGCAGAATGAATTGTTACATTTATTTTTATATGTAAGTGCAAAGTCTATAAAAGCGAAGACTGTCTCATTAACATATTCAATACTTCATTGACTGTATTCAGGCTTCCATCTATATCGAGATAATATCGCCAATATCGAGTGATAATAAATATCAAGTGGATGAATCGGTTCATCAGATAGGTAATGGATTCAGCAATCGCTTATTATATGGTTGCCCTGACACCCGACTGCAAAATCCTTATTCAAACTCATTTCAGAATTTTATTTCCAAAACAGACAACTGTCGGTATAACAAATATTCGCAAGCACACTATCTAGGCAGGCGCACTTAAGTTCCTCGTAAAATATTTTCTCTCGATCACTTTTTCTTGTCATAATTGAATTTTAATGTCCTCTCCCATCTGCCGATGTATTTGAAAGGAAATATACCAATAATATACCTATGTCGACTCGATACAAACAGTTCCTGGTGTCACATGTTGCTTGCCGATCTGTCCCCGACGTTCAGACCCCGTGATTGATGGACTACATATTAAATAAGCCAGCTCGATATTACATTTCAAATATATCGTTCGCTATTACATTGGAGATTGATTGATATGTATTCATGGAGATATCACACTTCGATCCGAACTGAATAAGGCCAACTTCTCATTACGTCACCTTCTGAAATATCTGGCGCGACATGATCCATCAAGTACATAGAGGTATGCTGGGGGCGTATTGGAAATAGTAATAATGTATTAGTGTAGTTCAGTTAAAGTTAACGAGTATTTTCTTGAACAAATAGACCTTTTGTACTTTTAGAGACCAATGTAAAGTCAACGTTTCTAATTGAGTTTGAAAATTTCAGAGCTTTTTAAAACTTTTATATTGCATGCTTAAATTAAGGGAAGGTATTTCGTATAGCTAATTTGATGTCTTGAAATGTTGTCGTCTGACTTTAACATTTTAAATGCCACAGTAGTTTACTGTCTGCCAATGACAGACATGGAAGCGGCGGTAGTTCGGCGAGACTTGGTAATCATAAGCAAAGTTAAGCAGAATTCAAAGAGTGTGTCTTTAGATAAGTAACTGTTTTTTTTTTGATATTGCGTTCTTTTTCAATCTTCGAAAGCCACGATTGGTTTGGTTAGGTTATGTTAAATGAAGCCCCCCCCCCCCCCCCGACTAGTCTCCACCTTGTCGTGGTGGGGGGGCTGAGTACTTCCCGGTAGGGCGCAGGAGGCGCTAGGGAAAAGGTAACACCCAGACATTGGCGACTCTGGGTGCCCTTAGTACTGACTACCGGGGGGGAAACTAAGAGGAACCTGTGGAGGGCGCAGCGGGTGGGCCAGGAGGGCCCATCAAGCAGCGCCAGGAGGGTCTTAGGCAGCGGGGGCAGGGGGCCCCTACTGTCTAACCATAGACCCTCCGAGAAGTCGGCCACACACGCTATGGTCGCAGAAGGAGGTAGGAGGGGCGCATCCACTGTGTCTCTCTGAGGAGGTCCTCCCGATTTTGCTCCGGGGGACGTGGGCCGCGGTCGGGGTTTCAGAGCTGCAACCCAGATACTGGCTCCCCGCCTCTTTCCCAACAAGCGGCGGGCGTCGTAGGAAGATTTTTAGTGGGTATTACTGCTGGCGGTCGTGTCTGCCGGTGGCGAGTCCCACACACCTCTCTCGGTCCCGCTTTGGCCGGGAGACAGTGCTGTGCATTTTGTTACCGTTAAATGAAGCCAAAGGTCGTACGTGGTGACTTGAAATATTTTAAAAAGAGGACGCCAAACACCTGTCTTCACCATTTCGGGCCAACCAGTCTAGCCTAGTCCAAGGAATAGTACCTCGCGACCTAGCTTGCAGCCCTACCCAATAATCTGAGTCATTGACGTCAACGTTTGCTTAAAAAGGGATCTTAATAAATTGCCAATATAGAATAGTTAATGTGGCATTTATTAAATTACAGACCAGGTGTAAATTATTTGTGATTCTAAATATATCATCAAAATAAAATAATTATAGCAAAAAAGTTATGTTCGAACAAAAAATCTTTCAATCGTGTATTGTATTCTCTAGCACCTGCAAGTTTTCTATAATTTCTCTAAATATCACATACGAGTAGACAATCCGAGCCCACCGAAAGAGAAACACAGATACCAAAGCAAATAGAGGTTAGGAGGCAAGCTTGTGATTTGTAAGGTCGCACGGTGAAGCCAGAAAACAAAGAAATATTTCACTCGTGTAATGGATTGAAGTGGGCTTCAAACTTTCCACATTCAGCAAGTTTTCAAACAAATTTATCTCCAGAGGAGCGGGCGCAAATACATCAAACTCTGAGCGATTCCAGACACTTCATGTGAACGTTTACAAGTAACTTGGATTAATTCCCTTGTAGTTGGAACTCCAAGTGGCGACAATTAAAAAGGTTAATTTGTTACCCCTTTAAGTTTTGAGTCTGTAGTGCTTGGTCAGTTTTTTCAACTATATATATAATTAAGATTTGTCTATTTTTATTTTTTTTAAACCTTAAGCAATTTGTAGTGATATATTACTGGCTTGTCTTATTACATGCACATGAAATAAATACAGTAAATATACGAAAAAAACTGTCTGCCTGTGTGTTGTGGCTAAAGTTCGAAACAGGTGGATTTTTACTGGCAAGTAATTTTTTTTTTTTATACATGGAGAATCTGCAATCCACGCATGCACGGCGCATGAGCCGAGCGAGCGCTTCCGGAGCAAAGTACGCGCATCTTTGAAGAAGATGCGTATACTTCACGCTAGCTAACTTGGTTCACCGCCGTGGCGGTGGCCCAAGCTAGCCGGCTAACTCCCAGATACCTCTCGCCGGCGAGTAGGTTATGCCGGGATGACCCATAAGGGGCCAACCGGCTAAACTCCATGTGTGTGGATGCTGCATGCCTCTGATGGCCGTTACAGCGCAACCGGAATGTATTGGGAAAGGCGAGGCTGAGGGCCTCAAACCTAGATTAAATACTAAAAGTATTTTAACTGAAGAGCGACACACTAAGGGCGGTCTCTAGTAGACCCGAACCTCGGCTCAGGATGTCGTGAGTGTTTGTTGTGAGCGATCAGGTCTAAACCTGATGTGTCGCGGGTGTAGTGTGAGTGATTGTCCGGGTCGTCGCGCCCTGCGGCGGGTGCGGTGATTTGCGCGCTGTAGGGTGTGTTGATTTGTGTCTTGACTTAATGTGGCGTTGGCTACCGCGATTGGATCGTCAGGGAGGTCTAGAACGTACCTAGGTCTCCTGGCGGTCGGACGGACATCCCTCTCGGCGGTCTAATCGGAGGCTCAGGTAATTATTGATAGGCGGTGCACCTATTATATGTGACAAAAAATATAATTGGCGAAACGTGGGGGTAGAATATGCCTCTGCCTACATCTTCGGGACAACAGGCGCGATTGTATGTATGTACATCTAGGAAAAATCCAGACCAAAACAATTATTTGTGTTCATTCACACAATATTTTGTCATGTGTGCTGTATGTGTAGTTGGTGAGGTATACTGACTTTCTTTTTAAATTGGCTGTCATTTATCATACAAACAAAATTCCATTTATGAAATGGAGCACATAAAAGTTCAAAAGACAAAGACGAAACAAATATATCTTCGTCCGAAGATAGGTGTGGCAAGGGTTGGTTAGAGAGTTAAGTCATAAAACTTTTAGAGTAAGTCATAAGACAAAAGTTGTTCGAAGAAGTGGAGTTGGTTATAGTTGATACTGCCAACGTAAATATGACGAGACACAGTAGGTTGAACCCGATTTACTTTTGAAGTATGTAAGAATTAACAACAATTGGGGCTTGCTGCCCGGCAGTTCTAGAATTCTGAACTCTTTGATAGGAATTAGTGGGACGGACGGGAGTGTAGTCCACCTGCAAGATAGACGAACGATCTGATAAAGATAGCAGGATTACGTTGGAGGAAAGCTGCAATTGGTCACATTGAAAGAAAGAGAGAAAGAAAGAAAAGAAAAGAAAAGAAAGAAAAATATTTATTCAATACAAGTTGCAAAAAAAATAACATAAAATAAGCACAAAATATAGTTAACACAAATCAAGAATAGAATAATAAGAGCTTAAGTGAAAGAAGAACTCAACTTGTATTCAAATGGTGCCTACTCAGCATATTGTCGAACATCACAAAGATGTTGCGACGCTGATTTTCCGTGGGCACCTTTTCAGAAGATAATATTAACGCACAATATTTCAAAATATTTGAAAGTCATAAATAGTTTCTGTTGAAATATGTTATGTGATTACAATAAAGAGATACATTAGAAGCTTTTGGGGGAGCCTTATGTTTACCAGTGGTGATCTCATGATCACCATGATTATGATGGACGTTGATTTGTACAACTCTTTGCTGCAATAGAGTATTTTTTTACATAATCCGTGCAACTAATGTGGTGTTTCATAGATCTACTTATTAAAATATCGCGGCACTAAGCTGTCGTTAATGATCGAACCGACGATGGTCTTTCATAATGAATACAGATGCGAACAGCAAATTAATAATGTTCTTTATGCATTAATGGCAATGATATAACTGTAATTTTCTTTTGTCATATCCTACAAAAATTGTATGAAAATAAAAAATAAAAAAACAGACATACGCAAACGTCATTATTTTATATATACAGTCACGCATATTACATGCTCACATTTTGCCAACTATATTGTTGATCCCACATAATAGGTGGCGAACCTATTGCCGTTTACCGGGAGCTTTTTCGCTAGAGCCTCGTTCGTTCCTCAGCAGGTGCACCACTTGCAGGTGAGGTTGGCTTTACTCCTGGGATATTGGTAGGAGCCCTATATACTCACATTATTTTAGCCAAGCAATTATAACAGTAACGTTCAGCTCTCATGTAAAGTTGGGTTCTTGCACTTGCAACAATATACGAAGGAAATAAAGTGTTCATTTGTTAAAACACAACACAAAAAGAACAGCATCTAATAAAATAAAGTAAATGAAAACATAGTTGTTTGCAGTCAATTAGTTCTCTGCCTCATCACTGCTGCATTATCAACAAAGATCCGAGCAGCACCAAAAGTCCCAACAGGAACAGAAACGAGGTATCGTGAATCGCATATCATCTGCTCCTTCGTATACCACTATGGCGCGACCGCTCTGTTAAGTGAAACAAAAGTTGAAATCGCTCTAGAAAAAAAAAGTTCAGTTATAAATAAGTATTATTCACGTAATGTTTTGTTCTATTTTAAATTTTTCTTATTCTAGATCCATTTCAACTTTTATTTCACTCTCCTGTAAAACTACGTCCGATATTGTGTGGTGGCGAGAATATCCGCTCTCCGCTCCTGAGGTCGGAGGTTTGATTCCCACGCAGGAGAAATCTTTGTGTGAATGAACATGATTATTTGGTCTGGTCTGGGTGTTTTCCTATGTATATTAAGTATGTATTTACAAAAAAAATGTAGTTATGTATGTTTATCCGTTATTTAGTATCTTTAACACAAGTTCTTAATGATACTTATCTTGGAACTAAATTGTCAGAAAATATTTATTTATTTATATAGCGTATGATATCGAACGATTGGAAGATACTTTAAGCCTTTAGTCCCGGCTACAATTGTATGCGGATAGTCGTTGAACCGACGAAGTTATAATTGGGTGACTTGATAATATCTAACTGTACGCTTGCTTCCCTAATCCACACTGCGTTCCATGGCAAAGGATTTGAATCCCTTTCACATTGATTTGTAAGAAGGCCAATACCTTTTGATGGTATTACGAGTAATAGTTGTTGCATTAAGTCAAAGATATTAATTGTTAAGTTTCTATAGACCCCAAATGGGTCAAGAAACGTGAAATCCGTATTCTACTAGTAGTAGTTAGGTCCTGTTTTATCATACGATTCTTTTATTAGTATTAGTAGTAAATAGTATGTCAATAAATATTGTAAATATTTTTTTAATATAAACATTTAATTCAGGACTGTATAATATACCACCAAATATTATTTAAACTAAACAAAATGCCACTAGCTGTCATATCGATTATGTGTTAGTGAATATCAACAACAAATTCTTTGAAAGTATTTGATGAGAAAATGTATGTCATTAATATTCTTAATAAGTTAGGATCATAAAGATTTCAATATCTTTTTATCTACCAAGTGTCAATTACTAATGATCAATTATTACAAATACAAAATAATTTCGACCAAGTCTCAACATATTTACCATTTTGTGGTATGCAAATGTCAGTTTTATGATTCCCCATTAAATATCAGAATAATTATTTATGATCAAAAATTAATCGTCTAAAATTACACAATAACAATAAAATTAAAATATATGTCAAAATTAAATTACAAGAAAAAACGGGGTAAGTAAATACCTTTTAACAATTAATCGTGAAGTGTATCGGTCAGAAAATCGCTTATGTGTTAGTAACATTTGTCTAACAGTATTTTTTGAAGAATTATTAAAACATGATTCGGTATATAAAACAGTTCCCGACCAACTTTCACATTTCTAGTTATATCAGCATTATGTATTGTATTCCCCATCTAGTTATTCCACCTGAGTTTAAACTTATTCAAAACAAGGATACTGAATAAGTCCAATTTACTTCCCGGGCCCAACGTGTCGCGGTCCCACGTACTCTGATGAGAAAGTTTTGATTTATCGCTACTCCCGGATCAAGACCACAATTACTCTAATGCTTTTAATCAAATTAAATATTCGCGCGAACAAGTTTCATGCGATAATTGCAAAGTAATGTTTTGTGGAAGTTTAACGGGATTTTCACTCTGACAGGTAAACAGATCTACATGTTTTGATACTTTACTTTTAAAACTGTGTACAATTAGTTGAATTTATTAGACAATGATGTCAAATGTGATGTTTAAATAAGTTGGTTTGTGATAAGATTAAAAATTCAGCTTAGTTTAATTACTGCGTTAAAGTCCCACTGCTGGTTTTAGAACTAGCCTCACAAATCAATATTAGATGTATTCAAGTCATACTCCGAGACCTGGCAGTACTGTTTTATTTGAGGAGTGAGACGAAAACTATCGCCAAATTTAGCTTGTTAGTTTTTTATGTGGGACTTGACATCGAGCGTTTATCTTATTTTATACGTATGGCAACTAGTCTCGCGTATCATTCCATTAAAAATTCATATAACAGGGCTCTACTCTGGGACCGGATCATCATCGTGATGAACCTAATATACTTAACTTGAATCACTCTTTACTTTGTTTGAAAGAGTATACCCGAGTGCAGTGATATGATGAAGTCAAAATTATACAGTTCTTTCAACTGGACTAATTAGGAAAAGCTGATTTGCCCCACCCGATGACGTAATACAAAATATAATATCACTATTTCTCGATTTTCTACATTTCTTCTAGTATTAAAACACATTTAAATTAAATTTCTCATACGAAATAACACATTACATTTCTCTCCATGACAACTTTTTAAGCGGTAATAAAAGGGTCAGTCTATGATAAGTCCACCTTCGAGCGCCCGATCACGACTGCGGTAAATTCAGTGCAAATTTAAAAAACAAACAGAGGCCACCTGGGGGTCATTGCAGGGGACGCAAGGGTATGTTTATTCGGTGCTTATATCCGGTTCTCCATCAATCACTGGACCCCAGTTTTTCTGCTATCGTCCTCCCAGGACCTTGCGTTGGACGTCCCTAGCTAACGCTATTCAAAAACTCATATGACACACATTTCTCTTGGGTGGAATTAGCATTTTTTTCGGATTTCAGTACTCCGCTTATGTGTCCGATAATTGCCAAGGGGGTTTGTGTAATTAACAGATCTGACCGACTGCATATGATTTTTAAACGTGTTGTACTCAAATCTGTCAGTTATTTTTCTCTTCAACCCTAGTTGTAATAGTTATGCTACTCGCACAAACTATTAGGTCGGGGAAAAAGTCTTTTCGCATAACGTAGGTATAAACTTATTATAAAATTTTTTTGACTGTACTATTTGTGTCTGGCTGGTTTTGGTAACATTAAAAAGGTTCCATTATAAAGAAAAGAAAAAAATAAAAAAAAGTTGTTTCCCGCTATTTTTCATTTGTTTTTCTCTCCGTAAAAATGAGTGAATCTAATGAAGAAATTCGATACATTTTAAAATTTTATTATAAAAAAGGCAAAAATGCAACTCAAGCAGTGAAAAAAATTTGTGATGTTTATGGACCTGATGCAGTGTCAGTAAGAGTAGCACAAATTTGGTTCAAACGTTTTCAGTCCGGAAATTTTGACGTTAAAGATGCACCTCGCTCTGGTCGCCCTGTTACGAATAAAATGGACGCCATTTTTGAAAGAGTGGAGCAAGATCGGCATATTAGTAGTTACGATGTAGCTGAAGAACTGGGAATTGACCACAAAACAGTTTTGACCCATTTGAAGAAAGCTGGTTATACAAAAAAACTCGATATTTGGGTGCCACACGAGCTCACTCAAAGAAACTTAATGAACCGTGTACTCATTTGCGATTCATTATTGAGACGTAATGAAACCGAGCCGTTTTTGAAGAGATTGATAACTGGCGATGAAAAGTGGATCACGTACGACAAGAACGTGCGAAAAAGGTCGTGGTCGAAAGTTGGCCAGGCTTCACAGACTGTGGCCAAACCTGGCCTAACACGAAATAAGGTGATGCTGTGTGTATGGTGGGATTGGAAGGGCATTGTTTATTATGAGCTTTTACCGCCCGGCAAAACCATCGATTCTGATCTTTACTGCCAGCAACTGATGAGATTAAAGGAAGCAGTCGAGAGAAATCGGCCGGAATTGATCAACAGGAAGGGTGTGGTCTTTCATCACGATAACGCTAGACCACACACATCTTTAGCCACTCAGCAAAAATTAAGAGAGTTCGACTGGGAGGTCCTAGTGCATCCACCATATAGCCCTGACCTTGCGCCTTCAGATTTTCACCTGTTTCGGTCTCTGCAGAATTCTTTAGGTTCTGTAAGGTTGACCTCAAGAGAGGACTGCCAAAACTATTTGTCCCGTTTTTTTGATCAGAAGTCCCAAAGTTTCTACAGTAACGGGATAATGTCTCTGCCCACAAAATGGCAGAAAGTTATTCAACAAAACGGTACATATATATTGTAAATAAATGTAAATAAACTTTGAAAAAAATGTCTTGACTTTTCATACAAAAATACGAAAAGACTTTTTCCCCAACCTATTATATTATCGACTGTATAAGATTTTAAATGGTAATTTGTACAAATCTGTCACATTATATTCCTTTTACTGCAAATTATATAGAGAAATGTTTACTGAATATTTTTTTTGCACTTATTTCGTTAACAAATTAGGTCGGCAGACAAATTTTGTCATCCATTCATCACGAGCCCTAAGGAAGTCTACTGCTGAATAAAGGTCTCCCTCATAAATTTCCAGCGTAAACTATCAAGAAATTGTTTGCTGTATAGAAAATTTGGGGCTCGTTACAAAACGAGATCTAAAGTTGTAAGACCAGGTTTAAAACTAGTCCCCCCGGACTGGTCCCCACCTTGGCGTAGTGGGGAGGCTGAGTACCTACCGGAGGTCGGGAAAAGGAAACACCCAGAGATTGGCGTCTCTGGGTGCCCTTAGTACTGACTGCCGGGGGGAAACTAAGAGGGACCTATGAAAAGCCAGGAGGGCCCGTCCAGCAGCGCCAGGAGGGTCTTAGCCATGGACCCGCCGGGAAGTCGGCCACACACGCTATGGTCCACTGCGCCTCTCTGAGGAAGTCCTCCCGGTTTCGGTCCGGGGGACGTTGGCCACAGGCGGGGTGTCAGACGCTGCAAGCCAGGTACTGGCCCCCGCCTTTTTCACAACAAGCGGCGAGCGTCGTCGGAAGATTTTTAGTGGGCATAACTGCTGGCAGTCGCTTCTGCCGGTGGTAAGTCCCACTGTTTGGCCGGAAGGCAATGCGTTAACGCATTCTGTTACCGACGTAAAACAAAAAAAAGTTTAAAACTAGTGCTGTCACTATCTTCATCTTATCAAATGAAAGTGACAGCACTAGTTTTAAACCTGATCTAACTTTTGATCTCCTTTTGTAATATGCCCCTAAATGTTTTATATAATTAGGCCTACAAGGGAGCACTTATAAATGTCTCACTACAAAACCGCTACTGTAGTAAGCGTTTTAATGGCGAACCTCGCCGTAAGCTTGGAGACAATCTCAAAACATTACTGTATTAGCACAAAAGTTCATCTGCTGAAAGGGAAACAAAATTAATTACCAACCTTCGGGCTCAACCTTTAATTTGTCCTTCATGTTTTAATCTTTGTTTTAATAATGCACGTAACAGCTAATATTGTGTTCACCGTTGTTACCTAGGGAGTGATATTACATACAATTGTGCGTGCTAGTGGTTTGTTTTTACTTTAATAACGACTGACCTTTTAAACAATGGAATACCATCTTTTATGTGTAATTATTTTCATAATACCAAATACTTTCGCTGTTTTCAAAGTCTTACCTTTCATTCTTTATAGATTACTAAGTGCTTTATGTGATATAGATTTTAGAAGATATGACAACAATATGTTTGTCCTATGTCTACTAGTTCAATTTCTTACTCTTCCCTCTTTCAAAACTTCGAAAAGTTCTCCTTTAAATATTTTGGTAGACATTCATTCCTAGTATTTAAATCGGCCGAGACCTCCATCCGAAATGCTAAATCGAGACAGCATTTTAATAGTCACCCGCAAGTAGGGATTTTTTAAAAACAAAATCTCAGATCGCTTTGATATGTAAATTAATATTCATGGACATATCACACAGCCCTTGCTCCAATCTAAGAAAGCTGGATTTTTGCATAAGTAAATTACGCAAACATAATTATAGTGTAATGTAGGTAGTATAATAAAAAATAAATATTGCCGTGTGGTATCGGCCTAGAATAGTGTCACCCCTTCTTGTCTCATATAGAATCGTAAGATTCTATGAACAGAAATGTTGTATGTATGTATGTATTGACATAAATATTTATCCTGTGTGGGTATCGAACTCTCCACTCTAAATTTATTGTTATTAGATTATTGAAGAACAAAAGATATATTTCTGTTTCAATTATAAGCAACGAAATTGTATGTTAGTGAAGAGCAGCGTAAATAATGTAGTTCGCGCTTCAAGAATGAATTGGTTTCCATTTAGGTTGATGAAGGCTAAGTGGCCATAAATTTTCTCTTTCGACCTCCCGAACACTAAGGTCTGCCATTTTGTTATTTCAAAGGAGTGCCTCTAACAATACCTGCAAAGAAATTTTGTGAGAGTCCCTTTTTTACCCCTCACGAAGGGAAATAATTAACACAATTGAACGAAACTCTTGAACTAACCGTTATTGAAGCGACCACAAAGGATCTAAAGAACTGAAGCCGGTATTGAAACTTGAAATGATGACGAGAAGAAAGCTGTTTCCCAATACATTGAAGAGTGTACATGATCTTTTTATTTATTGACACTGTTTTCAGTAGCAATGGTTAACGAATTATGTGATGTGTCAGTTTCTTTGTCGAGCAAAGGATTTCCTGATGTGAATCGTTACAATAATTGAAAAAAGATCAATCAAATTTCGATGATGGGCGCGAGAGGGTCATAATTGTTCCACTTGTCTTTTGTTTGATAATTGGAGAGGCTACAATGGTGTTCAAAAACGTACCTACTTGCAATACAATCAGAAGCACTATAGCTTCATATTGGAAATTAATCTGAGACGTATATTAGATAGAGATTAAGATATATATTTAATTAAGTATATATAGGCTGTGCGGGTTGGAAGCGGAAAATGGGAAGCCGGTGAATGCAGATTGCACGAGATCGATTTATGTGGATAACAATTCGGGATGCGTATGTTCAGCAGTAGACTTCTAAAAGTTATAAAAGATCTAAAAAAATTTTTTTTTGTAATTATATTCATATATTCCTATTCATTTATTTGCCATAATTACATATTGTGGATCTTATATATACTTAGCGTTAAATCTTAAAAAACGGTTACATTGATTGATCCCACTTCATAAAATAATTTATGTAATTAATTTTAATATCGTAATTTTTACATTACTTATAATTGTTAGGACTACATTTTATATCTTAATAATCATTTATAGAGTAAAAGCTCTTTTCCATTAACCATTGTCTCAATACCGTTGTAAATCTGTTATATGGCAGGAGTTTTATCTCATTTGGAATATTATTGAATACTCTGATAGCCATCGCATAACCATTGTTATTAAATTTACAAGTTCTCGGTGCAGTATTTAAAATAAGCTTGAGAATTTAGATTGAGAGCTTTAAGATAATTATACATTTGATAAAGTCTAAAAGAGGTTATTAAAAGACCAAGCTGTTATCAAACGGGTTGGTATAAAAAGTGTGGCCATAGATAATTCGCTATGCAGCAAAAATTCCTTCGAATGAAAACATTTTTAAGGTAATACTTAGCACGCCATGCTTATGGGGGCGTTCGGCGTAGGTAGATGCTGTTGGCTAAAAATGTTATATATTCTTCTTTTAAAATAATTAAAACGAGTGAGCTTTCAAACAAAAAATAGGTAAAATAAATATTCCTAAAAATAGATTCTGAAAGGATGGCAAGAACTTGCACAATAAATTTATTGGTGTATACATAACAAATGAAAAGGAATGTTATAAAGTGAAGCTCTCAAAAAAACACTATCTTTTTGACTATCAAAATTACTAATTAAGCGTCTAGTAAGTTTAGGTGGCTAATATAGTATTTCTGATGTACATGAAGGTTCGGTTAGGTTGGCAATTTATTCCCCCCCGACTGGTAACCGCCTTATCGTGGTAGAATGGGCTGAATACCTCCCGGTAGGGCGGAGAAGCCGCTATGGAAAAGGCAACACCCAGAGACCGACGACTCTGGGTTTCCTTAGTACTGACTACCGAGGGGGAAACTAAGAGTGACCTATGGATGGCGCAGCGGGCGGATGGAGGGCCAGGTTGGCAATTTACTACCATAATTTTATAACCTCAACGTTATAAAATTATGACATATTTTGAGAGAATATTAAAGTTTATATTTACAGTACGCAGGGTAATAAAACATACAAACAAACAAGGCGATTTGTGTTACACGGTGTGTAACACAATTCAGAAACAAAAAAACCCTAATTAGTGAATAATATATTGTTTTCTTTTACAACCGCTTTACAGAGAAACAACACACTTATAAGATTTTAGTCCAAAACTGGTAAATAATAACTCCCTTACTGGCTTTAGGTTGATCAGAATAAAATTATTATTAAGCATCGTACACACTATCGAACGAAATATACGGCATTGCCATAAGTCTAAAATTAAACTAGCCAGTATCAGATGACAAGTCGAAGTAAGCTCGTTTGATTAATTATTTTGTGATGGTATTATTTAATTTGTTAATGTAATAACTCCTGAGGTGGGTTGGAGTTAGGTAGACCGACCTTAAAACTCATTACCAAAACCCCTATGCAGTTTGATCAGTGAAAATATATGCTGCGCGGACCCCAGATAAACTGGAAGCAAAAGCATCCTCCTGGAATGGTGTCATGTAAAATTTGTCAAGAAGGATTTATGAAATACTGATTATATTTTTTGATTTGTATTTTGCACTATTACGGTTAAACGAAATTAAATGTATGAACACCGATAACATTTATTTAAATATTTATTTTATTTACAGTACTACTATTTATGCCGGTAACGTAAAGAATAATGACTATCATAATATTATTTATTACATACATTTCACTCGCACGAAGCCGCAAGCAAAGCCAGTAAGAATAATAATAACTTGTAACTTGTACACCTCTCTTTATAAAAAGATGATAAAAAGTCCTTATGAAAGTCAGAAAGCTAATAACTTTTCGCTTTTAAAACCTGGGAACATTGACAACGAAAACCTTTTATCGAAGAACATAATTCTAAGATAGGGTGATAAAAATGAACCAGATAAATATTCCAGTTGTAATCTGTGAATAACTTTTCCATTAAATATTGTCTCTGTTTTTGTGATGAAAAAGTAGTCGCGTGTTTTGTACCATCGTGGACAGACTTATGAAACTGTTGGTCTTTAATTATTTTCTTCAAAAGCCTATTAAGCCAAATTAATGATCGTCGGGTTTCGCTTAAGTCTAGAACGTGCCTCTTCAGTTTTTCGAGCCCTAATTCAAGGTCAGCAATGTACCTACTCGTTAAGTTCTTGAGATTTTTCGCATCCCCTGCCCTGCTGTTACTTTATGTACCATTATTGGTTACCACAAGAGAGTAGAGAACTGAGGTCCATTATTACTAGGGGCCAACATTGCCTGTAATTATTATGCTGGGGAGGTGTATTGGAGATCGCAGTAAAATTGTAAGGACATGCCATAAACCTTTCCAAAGTATCCACATCTTTTAGCGACGTCACGTCTTCTGTTGTCTTAATTTTCACGTATCCATCTTAGTCTTCGTTTATCAAATGTTGTGTTTTCTAAACCTATATTTAAAGTTTCGATTCGGTCTAGCATTTATTTATTTTTTCTAATGAGAGGAATGGTAAGTCGTTCCTCAGTACTATCTTTCGGGTTAGAATTCTCTGCCCACGCATGTGATTCCAATAGCCCTGGATTTTTTAGCGGTGCTTATTCTTCGGTACCGAGCCCTCCTATTTTTGCAATGCATTAACTGTCTATCATCGGCGATAAGTCTTCCATTGATGTTTGCGAGATGCTCGTTCGTTAGTTAGCAGAGTATATTATCCATCATATCTGCCTTATAAAGTCCACTGCTGAAACATTGGCCTTCCCGATAGATTACATTATATTGGGGGTATTTGATCATAATCACCACGGTGAGCAGGCGGGTTGGTGATCGCAGTTCAAGCCGTACGCAGGATGACGCTGCTGCCCATCATCTGCTAGGATTTCTCTTCGTCCACTTTTACGACTCCTCGTGAGATAATATGGGGTGGCACTATTCTAGGCCGGTAGGTACCACACGGCACAGCACACAAGTAGTATATTGCAGTGAATTGTGATTTTCTATAGTGATTCCAAAACTCTGTAGAATCCTCTAGTAAAGTCTCCACTACTTTACTGGAGTAGGATTTTGACTTGACTTTAATTGTGACTAAATGATGAATACGCTGCATATTGTTGCAAATAACTTGAGTTATTTAATTTATTGACACTGGTAAATACTCTAATCGAGTGAGTCAATACTTAAAAAAAAGCTTTTGACAGCCGACATTTGTCATAACTCGTTTTAAGCTGTCAAGCGGACTTCTTGGCAGGAAAGTAAAGCGTCATATCTGCAGTTTTGTTTTTTTTCTAAAATTTGTGATATTTCTAACATTAATGTGTAATAACGGTGGATTATTAACCGTTAAGTGTTTGTGAACGTACACTTGAATAAAACAAAACAGTGCATCATAACTTTTCAAATTCTCTCAAGAAATCCATGTGAGATCTCAGTATAGTCCCTTATACCTTATATCTTTACTGAGGACTCAAGGGGCTTAGGGGGAGGGCATCTTATTTACCATTTATCAGCTTTATCACCACTCATTCTCATTTATAATGATTATATGTTAATATTAATATATCTTCCTAGACACTGGCTAAATGTGCTAAACGCCCAAAGCTATTATCTTAAAAAAAAAGCTGTCAAGCGTTCTAACTGTAACCTATCTCTATCTACTAGGGCCAGATTATCCTATTGTTTCGTATACAAAAGTGTTTTAGTATAGGTACATGACTCGCCAAGAGCGCTAGATGTAATTTACTTGCGAACATGACACAATAGACCCATCTCTCTATTTACAAGCTGCCCCCGGCCGTCCTTGAGATCATTTCTCCCCTATCCTATTCATGCTCTTATAACCCCTGTTGTAAAATTTCAAATGGGGCATGATTCGTGGCAGGTTTCAAGTTTTTACTAAAACTTATGTTAGAAGCGTGCCCAAAATAATATGTTAAAATTTTAGCTAAATTATTAATATATTAAAAAAGTATCTATTAGTGCTTTCAAAATTAAGCGACGGCGAGACCACATTATCGCTTTGAGGAAGACTCGCCAAGGATAGATACAAATGTATTATTTACACTCATAATACGAATAAAAAATATTATAAAAAATACTAGCTGATGTGCCACTGCCAAACGAGTAGACCGACTTTGAAGGGATTTCCATTGACTGATAGCTGATGCTATATAAGTATATATATGACAGGACGGCTGATATGGTGTAATCATATAAGGACCTTCTCCCCGCCGAGGGTGGAGCGGGAGGGTGTGTCAGACTTTTATTGACTAAAAACCATTCATGTTCCTTCTTGAGCCTGCTACTGTGCTGACATCTCTTTGAAGCGCGCGTGGATAACGAACGCGCCGTCGACCCGGCCTGTCGCCTATAGAAGGCGTACCTGCCTGTAAGAGAAGGTACACCTGCATTAAGCTCCTGAGGTCATCGGTTCGGTTCCCACATTTCAGTATAGGTGTTTCTTTATATGTAGTATCTTAGGAATATAAGTATGTTTATCCGTTATTTAGTATCCATAACATAAACTGCGAACCCAAAACAAAAGAAACC
The DNA here is from genome assembly GCA_949126915.1 of Musotima nitidalis. Lineage (NCBI taxonomy): Eukaryota > Metazoa > Arthropoda > Insecta > Lepidoptera > Crambidae > Musotima > Musotima nitidalis. Next base: position 5,868,499 of record OX421418.1, on the reverse strand, counting down.
AATTATCATTTAAGGCCTAAAAATAACAGTGCACCCGTGGATCACGCGGACGGAGTAGTAAACATGATCAGCCTGGACTTTTAATAAAATATCGCTTTTTATAGATCAATTCTTGACTGATTCTGTTCTCACATATCATATTATCTAACCATTTTTCAAATTCTTCTTGTGATTATTTTAGTAAAACAAGAAATCAAGAACACCCATTACTTTTTTACCATACACGTTTTACCATCCATTACTCTCATCTCCCGGGGAATCGTAAAAGGCAACGAAGAGAAATCCTACTGGACGATGGGTAGCAGCGTCATCCTGCGTACTGGCTTGAACCGCGATCAGCAACCCGCCTGCCCAGTGGTGATTATGGGCAAATATCCCTAATAGATTGTATTGTAAAGGCTAATGTGCAGCAGTGGACTTAAACGATATATGTATATAGAGCTGATACGATTATTTGTTTTTAGAAAACTGATAGGTTTAATTTGAAATGTTAGGGGCTTATTACAGAACAAGTAACACTAGTTACTTTTATTTGATATAATGAAGACAATGACAGCACTAGTTTTAACCTGGTTTAAATTTAGATCTGTAATAAGCCTCTTAATATTTTTCGTTGCCCAGTTCTTTTTCTTTTATCCACAAAGTTTATCTATCACGGCTTCTGTAACACTAATGAACTTAGCACACATTTATCTTTTAGACGAATGTGTTATTTTGAATGCAACTCAATCGAATACTTTCTTTGATAACTTTTCCATACCTACAATTTTAAATTACAATCTATATTGTAGAGTCTAGCTCAGCTAGAATACAGGGTGCTGTTATTCAATGTGACGCGTCATAACGACTACATCCTGTAAAGGTAAGTCGATGCAGTCCAAAAAGTTAAGGCGCTTTATACCGTAAAATAACCACAGCACAGAGCGCACCCATTCATGACGGCTTGCTAAAATGCGGTTTCACGCCCCGCTTAAATTACGACACATTATATTGTAGACAGATCAAATCCTAAATCCATACAGTGTACTATTTAGATTTTTTTTACTGGCGAGAGAATAAAACTTAACGAATTTCTTGCCCTATTATTTCCTACTCAAGCTCCTGCCCGCAGTGAATTTAACGCGTTAGTTTAACGTTTACAAATGATTTATTAAGCCAAAGTTGAACAAAAAAAATTGGTTTGTAAACCATTTATTTACTTCTATATAACTTTAAAAAGAAGCATTACACATTGTATTTTTTGAGGTTGCAGTCATTAGCCAAGCTTTTAACATTCTGCAAATAAGATGAACAAAAGAGTATTATTAGAATGAAAAAATATTTATAAGTTCTCTACATTATTTTTAAACCGTATACCGTTTATACATTAGGACAAAAACTCGCATCCCGGTTGCCGAGATTCCCGTCTCCCCCGAACCCGAGTCCCGACCGAATGTCGTCATCAAAATTTACCCTTCGCCTCCCTACCCCCCGCCCCTCGTGCACCGGGCATGCGCCCGTAGGATAACATAATCAAATTGCGATAAATGTCCCTACAATGATCTACACTTCAATTTTCTGTCTAATACTTACTTTATTTCCTTTGATAGCGTTTCTATTTTTGTCTAAATAACAAAATAAGATAATGATGGAAGACAACTTTAAAACTCATGTTTTTATTAATACATATAATGTGAGACAAAATAGCACATTAAAGCGATTAAAAGAAACTTTAATTCTCATCAATAAATATAAAATGCTCCAAAACCAATTATTTCCATACCGAAACTTATTAAATGTACTAATAAATAACTGTAATTCATTTGTATGGCAAATTATATTTGCCGCCGGTTAATCTTCACACGCATGCGCTATCCCAAACGACCCGCAGTAAAACGACTGGTCACGTGACTTGACGCGGCATTCGCTCGTCTCACGTCGGCAGTCGTCGGCTAGCGGGCCACCGAGTGGTTGTGCCCGTGCGTGTCGGAACTAAAACACCACCTAAATGTCAAATGCGATGATTTCGAAAAAAAATAGTGACATGTGATCCTTTATAACTAGAAAAACAGTAGTTATGACAAGTTTTTTGTGTACAATAGTGCTATATTAACGAAATAACTGTTTTTCTCTTGATATTTTGCTGTGAATTTATAGTCCCAGTTCAGTTGGTGGTCGTGTTTTGCTAGCTGCTCTATAAAACATTTTAGCTTGAATCTGAGGCAGTATACTCAATAACAGTGGCAATTAGGGAATATGAATTGGGGTTTATGTGTGGTTACGAGTAGGATGCCGGTGTAGTCACGATGGACCGTGTGTGTAGGTTCGGTGGTGTGGTGTCAGCGGTGCGTACTAGGACTGGGCGAACTCGGCGAAGAGTGAGTGGTCACAGCCAGAGCCCCGAAGACATGCCGGAACCGCCTAGACGTGGCCTCGGAGCCATATTGGTCCTAGCTTGCATCGTTGTTTACCACAACTGCCTTTACTGCGGATTCGTCTTTGACGACATCAGTGCTATTAAAGAGAACAGAGACTTGAAGCCCCAAACACCTATCTCCAATATCTTCCTCAATGACTTTTGGGGGACTCCTATTCACAAGGTAAGAAAATCAAAGACTCATTCATTCATATCGTTAGTTGGAACCAAGCTAAAGAACCAGTGAAAACATAGCATAAGTTATAACTACAATATAAAATATTGTTGTCTTCCATTAAAATTAGAAGCAGGATTCATTTAAATTGCTTATCACAAATACAAACTTTCTAGTAGCTTATAAAAATCAAAGATGTAAAAATTAAAAAACATTACGAGATGCAAACTGGTTCAAAAATCCTGTTGCCTTTACCCTGATGATAACTTTTTTGAAGTTCCTTAACTTGAAAAATCCACGAACAAAATCGCCTTTCGCAATCGCAACTGTCCTAGTTTCTAATATGAAAATGTTATCGTTCGGATATTTTCCCGACGAAAATAATAGACTTCTCTGGCTGTGACGTTTTCCCATCCATTGTGTTTATTTCTTATAAGAGACGTCCTAATAAGAACGTCAAAAACACGATATTTAACAACGTACCTTCGTTCATTTGTTTTATGGTTGAGCAATTCTTCTCTATTATTTTATAAATAAGAAGATTTTATTTGATCTTCAAAACCCTGAAGAGGTTTTAATATAAGTCGATTAAATAGGAATAAAAGCAAACAAGAAAAAGGTCTGCGAGTACAGCGGATAGTAGAGTAATAGTGGTATTTTTACCATAATAAATTAATTAAATTAATTAATCTTTAGCAATAATGTCTATTGCTAAATTTATAATTATAAAACTTTGTGACGCTAAAAACCAATTAAAATCGTATTTTAACTGAATACCGTCCAACAGCAGATAGACTTTCTGATTTATGTCAATATAGTATATTGCTTCATAAATCACAATCAATTAACTACAAACGTGTTATAATATAATGTATGCAATTTCAACAATGGCTTATCGCCTGTGGTAGCGAATATTTGTCCGGAACAGCTGTGCGCGATATTATGATTCAATTTACAAATCACACTGAAATATTTTGAATCGATGTTGCTCTCATTAGCAGCACGCGCCGAATAAGCTAGCTAGTGAATTTGTGAAATGGGACGAAGCATATACCATAGGTATTAACGGTATAAAATACAGCGACACATTACCTCTGTGCAAAAGTCGTAAATCAAGCATTTACATGTTGGTAACTGGTGAATTTATGGGAGTAATCATCATGAATGTTTGAGTTGGATGCATTAACCGCTACGACTAGATTTACTACTCAGCCAAGTTATATTTCATGTGTAGTATGTACTATATTTTGCCCTTTTCAATGTTTTATTATCTCAATAACAAAAGTATTCATTTTGATGTTGCTACTAACAATATACTTTTATGATTAGGGTTCGATTCCCACACAGGACACATTTTTGTGTGCATAAAGGTGTTGTCTATTAAGTATGTATTTACAAAAAAAAGTTTTTATGTATGTTTATCCGTTATTTAATCTATCTAAAACGCCAGTTCTTGATAACATTTATATTGGAACTAAATAATTTAGTGTAATTGTCAGAAACATTTATTTATTATTATGTTTATATGTAAAAAAATAAGCAAGTCAAATCAAAAATCTTTATTTACTTTTTCAGATAAGTACCTACTAATCAGTTAGTAGATGGTGTCTATACAAAACGTTTGTATTAGGGGGCACCGCTCTTCCATAAAATATAAGAATTATAAGTTACAGAGTATCTTAGTTTACTTACTTATAATGTATTTATAATACGTCCTTTCTAATTTCTTTTAATAAACAGCGTTATAAAATTTGTTTTACAAATGCAAAAATAGCATGTTAAAAGTGAACTTCTCTGAAAATAGTACATTTAAAAAATATATTTATAACATTTATAACATTTATATAATATTATAGAATCATTAAAATTGGTTTTTCCTTAAAAATGTGTCGTCTCCAGCTAAATATATGTAGTGTAAGTAAGTTGATTATTAGTAAAATAACACACTTCAATCTCACATATTGACGATTATGATTATAGAATCATTAAAATATGTTTCATTCTTAAAAATGTGTCGCCATATTCTCTCCACCGATACAATATATGTAGGACAGCGTTAAGATGTAAATTTTTTACATGAAAGCAGAAGTAAGTTGATTATAAGTAAAATAACACATTTGAATCTCACATCTCTCGTATCGCCTGCTACAAAAATCGCAGACGCCATGACGAAAAGCACAATCAAGGCAATTTATCTTCCTCTGATTTTAGAATGTGTTCGTATTCGCAATGATATAAAATGTGCCAACATTCACACCACTTGTCAAGCTTAACTTGGATGATGTGCAAAAATTGTAACGGAAATACATCCCGACGGGAAAACACGAAAATATTAACTTCGAAATCTTCCCCTTTTTGTACTACACAAGCTTTCAACTGTGAGCAAATGATATATAACCCGGGCGTAATGTATTTTAATATCTTTGTGCTTATTCAAATATTCTCGACTCCATTTAGCCGTTTGAATGGCACAAGTTCGTGATTACATCGTTAAGAGGAAAGATTAAACGCTACTGTAGGACTTTGAATTTCTTTGTCGACTCGAAAAATTATTTCAGCTTACTCAGTTCTTCCAAGAGGGATTTATATACTTAATTGTAAACAGAACTGTTTCGAATATTCGCGTGCCGTCTTTTGTTTTTACTTTACCTAATACCCTAAAGTCCGGAACTCCTGACAAAACAATTACTTAGTACGAGTATTGAAAATTAAGCGTGTCGTTCCGTTGTCTTTTAACCGCCATTATTGCTACAAATACACCACTTTTAAACATTACTGCTTATGGGATATTTGCATTAAAATATTAGTTTTATAATTACAACAGGCAAAAATTAAACAAGGTTCTAGAATAAAAAAAAGCATATTCTACTAAGTTTAATGTAAGTACCTAAAGATAACTTCTATGAAATACTTAGGTTTGTATAAATATACATATAAGAGACCGTGGATTCGATTTCCACTAGAAAAATAAATTATTGTGTGCACGAATGTGAATATTAGTCGTCAGCAGTGTTATTTTACTAAACAAATGATGATTATTTATCAGGAGTTTATAAAGAGTTTATAAACAAACATTAAAATATACATTAAATGCCTGTTAAATTTTTCATACAAATATTCAGACTCAAATATAAACTTCGATTGCCTTTTATAGATTATAACACTTTGCAATTTCCAAAATAGGGCACGTTAAATGCTAAAAGTATAAAGTCAATTTTACTTAACATCCATAAAACGTAATTACCCTTGCAAAATGGTCGAAGCAAATTGCTAAGAGCTATAATGCTGCACACTAAAGTTATCAAGTTAAGTGCATTCTTAAATTGTGGATCTCTTGGTTCAGGGGCAGTTCAGAATAATCCTACGTTCTTAATTCAAAAAACTGACGACGATTTGTATGATTTGCTTGAACTCATTTACACTTTGTTTTATAAACAAACATACGCCTGTTTCCCAGGAGGGGTAGGCAGAGGCATACTATACGCCCACACTTCGCCAATTATGTTGCTGGTCCCACGAAATAGGTGGCAAGCCTAATGCCGCTTACCGGGAACTGTTACGTACGCCAGAGCCTCGTCCGTTGATCGGCAGGTGGTATGTAGTATCCCTACACACCTTTTTTATAAGTAGTATGCAATTAATTACGTCTATATTATTTGTTATTAATGCAGAAGATTAGTCGAATATAATGTATGAAGTTTATTGTGAACCGATACTAATATCATAAATATGAAAGATGATTTGTTTAATTGTTTGTTAATTTCGGTGGGTTTTCTACTTGTAGCTGTTGTATTGAGTAAAATAAAGAAATTAGTATTATAATATAGACTTAGTGCAATGAAAATGCCATGAAGTGGTTGTAAATTATAGCAGTCTGTAAGGTATTACTTTTAAGCATAAGCATTTCAGCGGACTCTGTATCTTTAATCAATTTCATTTAGTCTCAAGAGATAAAATCTACACGGTACTAATTCTGAAATTTAAATAAATGAAAAACACTTTTTTTTCACTTTGATTTGCAATAACGAAACCTAAGTTTATATCTGACTGTTCGCGAAATATGTAGAGAGTATAGATAGATATATAACTTTCTAATTCAAGAATTTGTCAGTGAAATATGCCTAATCTTTTAATGTGGAATTTTTAGGTGAGTGTTACAAATACCACATTAGGAAGCAAGAAAGGGTTACTGAGAGTATAAAAGTAGACGTAGAGATTTATTTTTATTCTATTGCGCAAAAAAAGTGTCGACGAATTGTCAAGTTATCTGCGAAACTTTTTACTCTGAATCCCAAGTAGAGCGGGCGCTTTCAGAAAGATTCCGCATTTCAATTCTGTCAGTCGCTCGAAGCAAACAATCAAATCTCCCGAAATGGGGACTTTGGATGTTCGTAAACAGACTACTTATTTCGGGTGAGTTTTGGGCGAAAGAGTTGGACGATTGTTTTCCGCGATCCGGTCGGTTGTGCGATTATTCAGATAACGTGCCCCTCGGAACCTATCTTGCCGATTACGAAGGGAAAATCGAAGCTCTCTTGTAGAGTGAATGTTGATCTTCGTAAGGAAAATATTGGATTTTTTGTTGTGGAATAGGAGATTCCGTTTTTTTTTTGCTTATCTAATCATAATATCAAAAATATATATAGCTTCGTGGTACTAGGCGTTCGAACATGATCAACGAAGTAAAGCATATTTCAAAAGTCAGCTCTTGATGGGTGATCGTTTGTGTGGTTTTAATATTGAGCGCTTCCGAGACGAAAACACGTTAAGAAATTGGAAATAAAATCGCCACAAGTATGACTTATGATGAAGCGTTAAGCGATATTAGAGGTCATATTTGGCGACTCAAACAGTTGTAACATCAGGCCGCCAGATATCTGCCTCTAGCTCCGCGGGGTGGAGTTAAATCTGAATGCTTCTCAACATGACTCGTGGGACTAAGCCCATACTCAGTAATAGGATGTTAATTGGACTGCGATGATAATGATGATACTGTTCTGTTCGTAACTTTCAATACATAAACGAAAACGAGCACATAAAAAACGATATTGCCGAAAAGGGAACAGACGAAAAGTTCACCTGAAAATACCTACGCATGTCCATAGACAGTAACATTACAAGGGTAATCCTCTTAAACCTTAAGGCATACATTTTAAAGTCTCTTTTGCAGTATCTTTAGCTATAGGTAGCACCTTTCAAACTGGGACGCGTTGTCGCGAATAGCGCTACTTATTTATTTTAAATGCTTTTCTATTATGTTAGAACATCATTGCTAATCTATTCGCAAGCTTTAATTCCAAAACCGTATAATACAAGTTACCAATTAAAAGTATATAGTACTTGCAATAATTCGATTAAACGATGCAAATGCCAAAATATCATTAAAATTTAAAGTCCTAATATGCATTGGTAGCATCAACTCCAAATTAATGCTAGTGATTATTTTACGTAATAAATCTAAGTTAATGTGTCATTTAACGTTCATCAGTAATTTCATTCTCAAAGTAGAAGTACATACAATCACGCCTGTTTCCCGGAACGGGTAGGCAGAGGTACTTATTTTATAGGCTCTAACTTTATTATTGGTCCCAAGTAATCAGTGGCGCGCCTGTTACCGCTTACCGGAAACTTTATGTTTGCCAAAGCCTCGTCTGTTGATAAGCAGGTGCACCACTTGCAGGCGAGGTTGACTTCGACTCCTAAGATTTTGATAGGATCCTTATGCACCCGTAAAGTAAAGTAGTATGTTTTTGTCTAAATTCATTTAAGTGCGACTTAAATAACTTACCAAGTTATATTATAACCAAAATATGGTAATTATTAAACTGCCATAAACATTTTACATGAAATTACTTCGGTGGCTGTACTAAGCGTGCAAATTAATCTTTAGAATGCACACACGTACAAAATGGACGGGGTCGACAGGATTACAAAGCATTTAAATAACAGCTTAACGCCATTTCATGTGTCGGCTTAGTTCAATGCTCTGACTACCGGTATATCCAGAATTCAAATAAGATGTCAGAGGGCAGATAAGCGTTTATGTCCACAAACGTTTGTGTAAAGAAATATATAATGCAATTAAAGGACTGGATTAGTTAGCTGCAAGGTTTTGTAGCTTATAAATTCTTTTATTTTTTTCTGTGGTAAAAGGCCAGTATCTTAAGACAATAAACAAAATAATACCAACTATATTGTTTTATTTTACTTACGCGACTATGGATACTACACTTGTGTGAAACCGTAACTGAAAACTCTGTAAAGTAAGTATTCGGAACGTCGTCGTTCGGATAAAAATTGTATGATAAACAGCAATTTATGCCGGTTTAGCATTAATAACCGCCTCCTTTTTTGAAGTCGTTTAAAAATATATTTTATTTAGGGCATTTTTTAGCATATTCAAGTAAGTTTCCATTAGCGTTGTATGAACGGATGGTTCATACAAAACTATCATTTTTCTACCGAGAGTTTCTGCGAATTAGGAATTGAACGGGACCTTAGCATTGTAGAATAGCGTAATTACAAGAAAACAATATAGATATCATTCCGTTAAATAAAACATTGAATTGTGCGCCTACTGAAATAAAAAACAGTATCCCCTGGACAAAATGACAAAACCCCTTAGCTTTTTTTTGATGGCTTCGTCATTCAATCCCCCTTGTCGACAGCTCGCTCCATAGGGACATGTCAGTGGGAATGAGGAACTCGTATTTATATCTATTTACAAAGACATTGTGATTATAAGTTGAGACATTAAATAGCCTTGGTTATGCCAGTAAATGATGTTGAGAATTCAATCTCTATGGAAATTACATTAATTATCTTACCCTTTGTACACACCTTGTACGTACATAGGACGCCATCATTGACTATGCCAAATATTTAGTCAGTCAACCATTCAAGCCCTAAAACTAAGTTTTAATATTATATATTAATTATATCAGCAATAATATCAGAAACACACACGTTGTAGAATTTTAATCGTCTACCTTTTTTTTTTTTTTGATTTACGTCGGTAACAAAATGCATTTACGCACTGTCTCCCGGCCAAAGGGGGACCGAGAGAGGTGTGTGGGGCTCACCACCGGCAGACACGACCGCCAGCAGTAATACCCACTAAAAATCTTCCGACGACGCCCGCCGCTTGTTGAGAAAGAGGCGAGGTGCCAGTACCTGGGTTGCAGCTCTGACACCCCGCCCGCGGCCAACGTCCTCCGGACCAAAACCGGGAGGACCTCCTCAGACCCCTCCTACCTCCTTGTGCGACCATAGCGTGTGTGGCCGACTTCTCGAAGGGTCCATGGTTAGACAGCAGGGCCCCCCTGCCCCCGCTGCCTAAGACCCTCCTGGCGCTGCTTGACGGGCCCTCCTGGCCCGCCCGCTGCGCCCTCCACAGGTCCCTCTTAGTTTCCCCCCCGGTAGTCAGTACTAAGGGCACCCAGAGTCGCCAATCTCTGGGTGTTACCTTTTCCCTGGCGCCTCCTGCGCCCTACCGGGAGGTACTCAGCCCCCCCACCACGACAAGGTGGAGACCAGTTGTAGAATTTTAATCGTCTACCTACGCTAACAGCCGCTGATATACAGATAGATAAAAATGGAGCCTTAAAAATAGCATTCGGTTCAGTTGGGAACCCTAAAAGCAACCAACCCTGTACATAAATCGTAAACCAACCAAATATTTTAGCATTCAAAAAGCGCTATCTAAAAGAATGTATAAATCATTAAGTTTTATTTTCAGCGGGAGTTAAAACAGCACTTAGTCCTGAGTTTACCTTTGGCTCGCGAAATGGCCGGCCGCCGCTTGCCGTTCGCATCCATCAATGTCAACGGAACAAGTTTTTCTTCGAGTTCCTGTTGTGTCGAAGTGTTGGCTGCTCCCTGTTTTCGTTTTCAAACTTTCATTCCCTGTCACTTAAAATATTGGTTTGCATTGCTTCTTTTTGTGCAGTGATTTGGCGCTACTGAGGTTTAGCAGACTTGGATTTAATTTACCGTTGTTAATGTATAGTTAATGAGACAGAGTGTTGACGACCGAAATGGCGTGGTGGCGAGTATACCCGCATTCCACTCCTCAGGTCGTGGGTTCGATTCCCACACAGGACAAATATTTGTGAGTATAAATATGAATATTTGTTCTGGTCTGGGTGTTTTTCTATGTATATTAAGTATGTCTTTACAAAAAAAAAGTATTTATGTATGTTTATCCGTTATTTAGTATCCATAACACAAGTTCTTAATGATACTTATCTTGGAACTAAATAATTGGTGTAAGTGTCAGAAATATTTATTATTATTATTACTTATATATTATTTATTATTTAGTGTTTATTTTGGTTCTATGTTAAGTTTTCTCGTAGTACCTACTGGGTGGGTAAGGAATAAATGGGACGTTGTCGAAGTATATTGTCTACTTTTTTTGACAATCGGGCACTGTTTAAATTTTTGTTTCGTCTGATCTCCGCCACCATAAAGTAGGCATAGTCGATTCGCCATGCAGTTATGAGATTTTTGAATTAAAGCAGTCAGTTTAAATTGCAACATTTAATGTCTCTAATTATTTGAGTTAGCTACAAAAAAAGATAGAAAGTTGAAGGTAAAAACTGCGCTTATCTATAATTATATGAAGAATCTCTTCTCCAAATTGGAAGTCGTTCGCATAATCTTTTTAATCATAGAGTAATTTGGCATAACAATTTCGGCATAACATTTTCTCGCATCAATTATGATAAGGTTTAGTGGTATCATATACTTCATGTTTACTTGAATTTTTTAACCATATTTTTAATGAGCATAAAATATTAGCTTTATGCCAACCATACCGGGATAATTCTATGAAATAATAATTATATTGGTATAATCATTATATCCTAGAATTATCCCGGTTGCCCTAAACTGCCCCTGCTTCTTCGGCTTCAGATTTGGCTGAATTCAGTTATTACATGGAGCGACAGCCTGCTAACCTCCGCAACCTAAAGGGAAATATCATTCTGTGGTTAAACCAGCTGTCAGGATATAAGGAGGCCCTGCCTTCCTAATAATGACTGTGCTTTCCGAGGCACGAAGCAAGCAATAATTACACATATATATAAGACATATAACTTCGAAAAGTCATAGTGCGGACTAGAACCCGTGACCCTCTGAATTTAAAGTCTAGGTCTATACACGCATATTATTATAGAATAAGTTACGTATAAATTATTTTCCTTATATTGGCTATATGCCAAGGAATATAATGGTTAATTTACCCAAAACATTTAAAATCCGTAGTGTACAGGGATCCTGTTATCCTCCACTTTGGAGGCCAAGCCAACCTCACCTGCAATCGGTGCACTTGCCGATTAACGGACGAGGTTCTGGCAAACATAGAAGTTCCCGGTAAGCGGTAGTAGACCCTCCACCTATTACGTGGGACCAGCAACATAATTGGCGAAGTGCGGGCATACAATATGCTTCTGCCTATTCCTTCGGGGAAGAAGGCGTGATTATATTATGTATATGTAACATAATATATATATACTAAAAACAGTAATGATTTTTTTAAAGAATATTTTCAATAAGATGTCATTTTATTTGGAAATAAATAAATAAAAAAAAAAACAGTTGACAATATGGTTATGGTCACAAATTTTATATGCACGACTTGTTATCTTAGTTTGAAATGCCAATTACGGTGATTGATTAGATATCGTTATTGTAAAAACATTTATGCAAGAATATCTTATGCTGAAATATCGTTTTATTTTAAAAGAAGTAATGGCGATATAACATGCTTATTTATTTATTCTATATGAACATTTTGCGAAACGATAAGAATACACAAAAGTGATATTGATAAAGTACATAAACATAAATAAGAATGCCAAAAAATAATATAAAATTTTAACATTTAAATAAGCTTGTAAAGGTTTTTATTGTTCAAAATCATCATCTAGAGACGTCTACTGCTGAGCAAAAGGCCTCCCATAAAGACCGTGATCTGCCTTCATCAGGACGTACGTCCATCTTCAAGCAGAATTTCTTAATTGTCATGTACAAAATGTTCATAAGAGTGAACCATTTTACTAATAGTTTCTGTTAATCTTAGTTTAGTTTCGATTTTAGACTAGAATTTTTAGAAAATCAATTTGGGCTTAACAGCTACATAACGGTAAGTGCCGCCGAACACAGTCAACAAAGAGGTGTCAAAAATGTATGTCACTCTCAGCCATAAATGTGACTGTTCAATTGAATAGCTGCGCAAAGTTCCCGCGATCGCGTCACGGCGACAATCGAGAATAAATTATTCAGCAGGCTGAATGTGTATCATATCGGTTATTCATGAAAAATCAGAGGACATCACACACTCCCTATTCGGCTACCAATCGCGAGATAGGTAGTGTTATTTTTATGTCATTGACAAGGAACATGAGGTTGGTTTTAACAATAGTTTGCTTGCTGACAAAATGTAGCCAAGTTAACGCTGAAATGCTTTTAAAATTTGCACTAGAAATAAACTGAATGACTTAAAAAAACGCATATAAAACTTTTTTATGAATACCGGGTACTGTCTACGTAAGACACAGATTATTCATAGTCCTACGTTTGTAATCAGTTCCATTGTATATAATTGTGTATTAATTCTTATTTCACCAAATTTTACTCATTCTATTATTAGTTGTAATTGGTATAAATTAATGTGGGCTCTGTACCGACTCTGTATTGTTGGTTATGCCTTTATTCGGTTTTTATGTACGTCCAGAACCTATATTTTATTAAATGATCAAGTATGCATGTTAACTTGTTAGTGTACTTACCTATTTAAATAAAAAAAAATAAACCCTAATGGTGAGCTCAAAGCGGGCTTGTGTTACGAGTGAGTTCACGTCTGTAGTTAAGCAGACAGATTTGAACTGGGTATCAACTAGTTCTTTGAACCGGACGCCTACGCTAAGATCGCCTCTAACTAACTATACTAAAAACTCTGCGGCAAAACAAGCCGATATCCTGGTGCAAAGGCAAGCCCTGGTTGCCAAAGTGAACCGGTCTCTCGATCGTGTTGAGGGATCTGAAAACCTGGTCGAGGTAAATGCCACCAAAACCAAGGTTTGTGCATTCTTGTCCAAGAAGACTCCCTTCCTTACTCCTCCCTCTCTTCAGAACTCTCCGTTGCCCGATTCAGTGGACCTCAGCATTCTTGGCATGGACATCGGCCAGGACCTGTACCTAAAATGCTACATCGAGGGATTTATTTGAACTGCCTCTTGTACGTTGGGTATCCTCAATAACGTGATCGAGTGCGGAGTATTTTTCCCATCTATGGGATGGTTCTACTAAGTACCTTCTTGACGCACTTGATAGACTGCAAAGGCGAGCGGTTCACATTATTGAGGATGCTGAGGTTACTGCCTCTCTCGAGGACCTAGAGCTACGTAGGTACATAGTCTCTCTCTGCGTCTTATACCGGAACTACTACGGTGAGTGATATGAGGAGCTTCTTGATTGAGATTGAGGAGAGGGTGGGATGAGTCCCACCCTCTCCTTTCCTTTACCGAACAACATCTGCTAGTTTTAAGAACCATCTACATACTATGCAGACTATCAGCACTCGAACAGAAATTTTGTAAGTCGTTCCTATGCAAGACTATCAAGCTCTGGACAGTGGATGCGCTTTGTATCGTGCTATCTCCACGGTATGAAGCGCCTTCACTTTTTTAGACTGCATCAACAGCTTACCATCAGGCAGGATGTAATCACTATGACGTGTCACATTAAAAATAAATATTCAATTACGTAATAAGTAATTAAGAACTTGTGTCATGCATACTAAAGAACGTATTAATATATATAAATACTGTTTTTTTGTAAATACGTACTTAATATACATACGCAAAACACCCAGACAAGAACAAATTTTATGTGCATGCACACAAAAGATTTGCCCTGTGAATAGATAAATACATGAAAAGTAATAATCAAATGTTATCTCACGACAAAGCCATGGAGAGTAAGCCACGTCTGATTTTTTAATATAACAAGCAATAAGTAAATGACATAATCAAAAGCTTCATTAAACCTGTTAAGCTTAAGGCAAATGTGTCAGGGTTTAATCTGAATGCCTAAAAACAGCAGAACACTAAAACGGTTAGCTACAGATTTTACAAAACGTCAGCAGTAATTACTCGCTTGCAATTTGTTTGGTATCAAAAAGTAAACATCGTACTTCATGTTTCTGTCAAAGTTTTTAATAACTGATGACACTGAGTTACAATCTGACATCTGACAAACACTGTTCGTGATAGATGAAAATGGAAACTATCAAAATTGTGTCCGGTTTAAGCAAATTGGTTTGCATTGAAACTAAAATACGTTCAACATGGCGCGGAGGTCAGTACACCTGTTCTCCCACACACTCACACTCACTTCCAAGGACGTAGGTTATATTCCCACACATGTGCTCATAGAACAAACAAAAATACATAGAAATCGCTGATATAATATTCATACTGGTGTTTTCTATGTATACTTACAAAAAAATAGTGTTACTATAATATATTTATTGTTGTCTAAGCCCCATAATATTAGCTCTTCTTAATTGGAGCTAGATAGCGTTGGGTAGAATGTCCAAGGTTATTTTTTATTAAACTAATACTGACGACAGAACGGTGTGCATAAATCTCTTCTGCTTCTGAATCGGGTTTGATTCCCATGGTTTGTTAAGGTTTAAGTTTTTCCTATGTTCTGTTTACTTATGACCACAAGATGGCACTCTAGCTCACGGCCTACAAGTTGAAGGATGGTCACTATTATTTTCAGCCTATCAACATATTACAAAAAAAAAGACTTTTGAGTTATCTGTTGTCTAGTACATATACCACACAATGTAATCATCATCTCAGCCCATTAACGTCCCACTACTGAGCACGAGCCTCCCCTCACATACCAAGGTGTGAGGGTATTGGGTCATACTCCACGCTGACCCAGCGCGGATTGGCGGAGGCAGGTGTATGGCGTCCTGCTGTTAGAATTTTTAAAACCGCTCAATTAGGCCTCTAACATGGTTTAAAGACTACCGCAATTAGTGAAAACCGGGACCAACAGCTTTAAGTGCCTCCCAAAGCACGGAAGCGCTCGATATCAACTGCCACACATGCGGTCACCCATCCAAATACTGACCTGTGTAAACTCTGCTT
Source organism: Musotima nitidalis (assembly GCA_949126915.1). NCBI lineage: Eukaryota > Metazoa > Arthropoda > Insecta > Lepidoptera > Crambidae > Musotima > Musotima nitidalis. The sequence goes on along the minus strand of OX421418.1, from coordinate 5,852,760 downwards.
TACATCGGTGACCACTAAGCACCGCAAAGCCACGAGTGCTTCATAATGTAATGTAATTATTAAATGTAATATTGTTGGTCAACCTTACCTATATCAATTCTCTCACGGAAAGAACAACCCGTGAGTTCAGTTTCTAAGCAGGTTCTATTTCATTGGCGGCGTTATATTCCACCTTAACACGAGACTGGACAAATACTAGAACAAAAAACACAGACATCTTGCTAATCCTCGTTAGCAAGGTATCATATTTATAGAACTGGTTTCGCAATGTAGTTTTGCTACACTTTGCGTATTGAGGTATGCTCAGTCTTCTCACTTTATAAAAGCCTTAATGTTCTAATAATATTTTGTTTTAGAAGGTGACAATGTAAGTTAAATTATAATTAAAATAACAACAACGAGTACAAGTGGTATTGTACCATTAAGTCTAAAGAGAGTTTTTGCCTCCTTTTGTATAATGGGTTCTACCGTTTGTATAATAGGGTGTGTTCTGAGGAACTGTTTGAATTGATGCCAACGGCCTCCTTTATCATCGCACCGCTCGCCATCGGCAAGGAGTTTATCCTCACACCTTAGAAATAATGGGTGCACGGACTGTTTGTTTCAAAAGAAACTTTCTGCCGCATACCATTACGTCGTGGAATGAGCTCCCTAGTGAGGTTTTCCTTAAAGATTTTCATAAAGGGCGTGAAACGGTTCGTATAGGCCGGCAACGCGCTATTGATGGCCCTGGTGTCAAGCGTTCATAGGCTGCGGTGACCACTTCCTATCCCCACCACTTGCTTGAGAGGCACCTTGTGGTATAAAAGAAATCACATACGTAACCTTAAGGTTATTGTGGTCAATGATCGAATCATGTTCAGAACTTCACGTGCTTCAAATTATGATGGTAATTATTGTCATGGCTGAGATAACGCCATATGAAGAAGCGAGAGAATTAGGCTATAGAATCTCATACCCAATAGATTTCCATGTTGATCGATCTTATGCCGTTTGCATCTATCGGCTGCCCTCAAGGGATCAGATCATCACTCCATCGGGTGAAAGGCCGCCCTTACCCCGTTTACTGGCATTTGCGCAAAAACAATGATCGGTACTTATAAAATATACTACGCGTACGCCGTGTTGGTTCAGAAAATAATCTTCTGGGTACACTTAAATTAAAAATAAAACACAACACAGCCACTTTATTTTGTTTTAAAGAAAATAACTATTTAGACATCTGAAACTTATATATACCCTATTGATATGGTTGGCAGAAAGCAAGCCTACTTTTAAAGGGTGCTCAAGAAATACTTTCTTGAGGGGTTATCATCCGATTGAGTCTACATATTATAATTACTATTAATTTTAAGTATATGTAGTTTATTAATAACACATATTTAATTCTATGTAAGTTTATATGTTTTCTTATTCGTACTGCCTCTTACTTTTCTGCTAACCCAAAGGTTAACTGGTAGAGAATGCCTTGCGATAAAGTTTAAATAAATAAATAAAATAAAACTTACACCGCAAACCGATACGTAAATATGACTGAAATGTTCAATATTAAGTGTGTGAGAAGCCCCGTCAGTTGTGTTACGGACCACGTACTGCTCTAATCAATCTTATGAAATAAACCATCGAAGCCTGCGCCGTCTAACTCTTTTAAGATCAAAACTCTTTGAACATAGTCGGGGGAAGCCACAATTAGTCCTTCTTGCTTCACGCGCGCCTTTATAGGATATTTTCTTTGAAGTGAGCAAGCCTCGATGTATGCTCATTGTCAACCGAATGTAAAGCTTTGATTGAAGTTAGTATATTGTCTCTTATATTGTTTTTTATCACAGCATCTACCAAAAGGTTCACACCGTTTGCTAGTACGAATAGAATTGGCTGCAAATTTATAGGAATGTGTTTAACTGTTTATCATCACAGCCTTAAAGTTCTTCACGCTCTCCGCCGCCTTGATCAGTCTATCATCCCCAGTTGCAATTCTCCGGCCCATTGCGTGGGAGGTAGTCCTCTATTTAACTCTATTACTATTGCTGATTTTCGGTCGCCATTGTAGAACATTAACGCCCCCTATCGGCTATGACATCAATTGAAATCTTGTTTTTGTCAAGTTATTTTTTAATAAAACATAAAAAACAACAGTAAAATATACATCTTTATTCAACTTCATTACAGAAATACTTTACGCAGGGGTTACCCATTTTACAACGTTTATAGAATAGACAAACTAATAATAGACGAACAAAACTTTTACTTTCGACAAACCCATTTAATTAGGTACTCCTCCATAGAGAATTATGTCTGTAATTATATTTTTTATTTTGCTTGTCCTTTAGAAGATAGCCTTGGTTCAATAATTAATTAATCAGTGACATTTACCCGGTAAGGTCCACTTTTCTGTCACCTTTTTTTTACAAAATTATAACCATGTAGTCCATGTACAAGGGTTGTTATAATTAATATAAGATATATTATAAATAATCTAGACATTTATACAGTCCAGTGAGACCATTTAGGAATCACCCTAATGTGCACTAAATCAAAAATTCGATAATCCTTTTCTTGTTCTGAGAGTAAGATTAATGCAGTAGAGATGAAAGCACTCAGAAATATTCTTGGTGTGAAATTGAGTGATAGGATAAGGAATGAAGTGATAAGGGGTTAAAGCTGGTGTAAAAGAAGATATAGTGACAAGAATTGAGAAAGGTATGCTTAGATGGTTTGGTCATGTTGAGAGGATGAATGAAAGTAGATTAACGAAAGTGATTTATGATGGAAAAGTGGATGGAAGTGTTGGGAGGGGAAGACCACGTAAGACCTTCCATGACCAAATACAAAAAATATTAGAGAAAGGGCAGGTCAAAAGTACCCTAAACCGACGGGCGTGTATGAGGAGGTTAATGAGTGTGAATGAAGCTAAAAGTGTGTGCCAAGATCGTAGCAAGTGAAAGGATGTGATCTCTGCCTACCCCTACGGGAAAGAGGCGTGACATTATGTATGTATGTATATATGTATTGTTCTGATTCTCTTGTTAAGACTCCTATACAAATTTCACCACACATCAAACCATAGATGTAATGCAGTAGGTAAGTGAAATTTCATATTCAGCTTCTATAGTATTGATGTGGCTGTACGTTTTTGAATGCATGTCCCACCACAGCAACCATTGCTTTTCACCTCAATACATGGCTCCATGTGAGTAGCTCAGTACAGCTACTGCTAGAAGCGCTGTGCTGTGTGAGATGTCCAAGTAAGAAAAGTATATTTTTTCACCCAGAGTACGAATATAATATGAACTAGTTAACAGTAATAACTGAAGTATAGCCAAATCTGATAAGATCAATAAGCAGGCTCTGTTGCCTAAGCTTAAGTCTAGGGCAACCGGGATAATGCTAGAATACGATGAGATTACTATTAATACCACATACATTATAATAAATATACCTCTAAACACAAAGGTTATTTAATTAACAGGACACCATTAAAAGCTTGTATTAGGAACGTAAAATACCAGAGTATCCTGTTGGGGTGTTCGCGTGCAGCTCACTCACGTGAAATTGTAATTTCTACGACCTTTTCAAGAAATTCATTTGTACACGACTTATTAATGAGATCGCGTGGACTTGACGAGCCAGGAATAGTTGTTAAAACTGTTTCGTTAATTAATTCATACTGTTATAACCTCTTTGTTTAATTCATATTATGTATGAACGAAAAGTGGACGGTAATTAAGTTTTTGGGTGACGCAACGCTATGTACTCTATCTTCTCGGACTCATTAAGTAAACTTTTAAATTCAAGATTCCTAAGACTAGACGGAAAGTTTAGAGGTTGAAGTCAACTTTGAAATGAAACACCTGCAGCTGACGAAGCAATATGTGAGAAAGAAGCTGACAAATATTTACATAGAGATTCATCACCTTCAGATTCGTTACTTTGATTTCAAGTAATCTCAGAGTTTTGTAGCAACTTTGCGAAAATGTTGTTTTCGCTTGAAGCAATTCTTTTGGCGCAATCCGATGTCGCAATTTGTAATCTGCATTAGTCTGGTGTACTTATCTCAGCCGGTGTTCCGGGATGAGTGGAGAGCCGGCGATGGTTCCGGAACAAACGAACGGAGACATAAATCAACGTCAGGCCAAGTTTATCGCGCCCTCGCCTCCGGTTGTGATGCAAGGAGCCTTTAATGCGTTTGTCCCGGTAAAAGTTCACTTCCAACTTCTATGCAGATGGATGATGCAGAATATGCGCAGAACACTGATAATATGTTGAATTTTTCCACTTACGTGTGACTCGGTGTGATTAGTTTAAAGAATAAGTTCTGCAGAAGATGTACAGATTCTTTTTGTAAAATAATAAAGTGTTTTTATTGACGCAGTAAAATAAAAACAATAATATCACATCGCACACAACACTTCTGGCACAATGGACAACGTATGATGAATGCAATGCTGATATTCTGATTTTCAATATCTTTCTTTCTTGGCAACATCCTTCCTAAAGCGGTAGATGACGAACAGGCAATTGAAATCCTTATGTACTTTCTCAAATTGAATATACATAAGTAATTTTATATGTTTTTCATAATGGACAGCTACATCATTGGACCAAAATTTGGTAAGAAAATATTGTTACTCAATGGGCATTTGAGATATTTAGTCCTTTGTCTCTCGAATCGATGATCAATTAAAAAGTTATACCACCATTATTATTATATGTCTGTTTAAGGCAAATATTGGTTACAAAATAAACCACACTCGTTTGCAGCAGTAATTGAATCTCTTATGCCTAGTAATTTATTAAACCACAACACCCTCCATTCAACCCAGAACATAGTAACAAATCAGCATAATGTCTGACAATTGAACTGAAATGGCACCATCATGCCTGTCTAGTAAATCATTATTGATCAGATTTAGACTTTCCTCCATAGTAAAAAAAAAAAATATTATATTTTATTTATTTAATAATAACACACAAAAATACATAGGAATAAAGAAATTTATTGGATGTACAATGGCGTTGCGTAAAGGAATCTCTTTCAGTAGTACGAAAAAGGACAAATTATGAAAAAGTAGTCTGCCTGTTTAGCGAGATTAAATAAAAATTATATGTAAAAACTGACAATAAAAAAAATATAATTACTATGTACAGATACTTTTATCATTTACGCACAGAATGTCTTCTAACAGCCTTTATAAATAGAAGAAAGATAAAGTGTTTATTTAAATAGTTAATTCTTGACAACAAATACTTCACATGATACTTACTTAGAATGACGTGTTTATAGTACAAATTTACAAGGATGAAAAAATCGTGTATTGAAATTTAAAATCAGAGATCACATTAATATTTTAGTCAATCAAAAATAAATAATTGGTATTTCGTAAGCGCAGTTCTTTGAATCCATTACAATATTCATTCCACCCCGTTTTTGAATAATCATAAAACTCTAGTTTTACTAAAGAATGAATAGAATTGAATGTAAAGCTTCAAAAGTACTAACTTTGTGCAAAACAAGTACAATGCAAGACTACAGGATCCTACTTAGATTCTTCGAGTTCGCGCTCAAGTTGAGCTTTGAGAAATTTCCCTTTGTTCTCGAAAAATCCCAAACAACTTTATGGATGGTAAACAAATTCGCACAATAGACGTCCTCAAGATTGCTACTCCGTACGAAGCAGGTGGAAATTACTGGAGACGGGAACGAGTTATACCTATAGGAGGCTTATAAACTTCCCATTCATTAACATCTTACTCATTATGCCGTAAACTTTATGATAATCTATATTTTAATTACTGTTTTAAGTTAAGTGTAAAATTTTGAACATTAATAAAATATATAATATAGTTTTCGCTATATGACAGTCGTTAAGCAAAATTAAGAGGCCAGAGGCCGCGTGGTTAAGTATGACTTGAATTCGTCTAACCATGGTTTGTTGAAAGGGAGGCGCATACTCAGTAGTGGAATATTAATTAGCTGAGATGATGATACTAATGATTTAGTTTCCAATTATAACAATGGTATCAATGTAATCAATGAGTTAAAGAAATTTTCCGTACATTGAACTTAGATTTAGTTTCGAAGGTATTGTTTGATAAACTGATGAAAAGAGGTGCTTGAGCGTAGTAGCCTCTTTATCAACCTCTTCTAATTGTATAATAATCTTATTAATAGAACTGATAGTAATTTTGAATTGCGATCATGTAGAAGTAACAAAAGCAAACCTGGTATAAAAAGTACATTATTTCATGAATGTAAATCAATAATAACATTTTTTTTCCAAAATTATTAATAAATTTTTACCTGAACAAAGCTTTCATTCACTACGAACTAAAACACAAGTGGATAATTTGATCAAAATTTCGTCAATAACAACAGACTTCTTCAGAAGTCAGTTCAGAAGAAAACTGTAATTATTAAAGTAACGAATAACTTACAAAACCATCCCGAAAGATTGGTGTTCTTTAAAGACCTTTTGGAAGTATACTTACCTCGAGTGGATAATTTAAAAAGAATGACTTTAGATTTTTGTTACAAATAAATATATATTTTGCAATTTGCAAGTAAAAAACACAGTGATTATGGCAATGAATAACAAACTGTACCAGCCCGAAAGATTGGTGCTCTTTAAAGCCCTTATGAAAGTAGACTTACAACTCCATCACTTCCATTCATTCATCATCCATACATTTACTATCGCTGCCGACAACCACAGGCCGAAACTAGATTGAAGAATTTAAGCAGTATATTTGCCCGGTTTTTGTCACAAACATTTTCCACGTTTCTGCAAATCGAACAGTGGAAAACGTATATCGGTAAGCCAGTAAAATATGGACACAGAACACAGTAATTAAGGCAACGAATAACTAACTATAGCAGCTCGAAAGATTTGTTTGAACTATAAGTTCAATCACGTCGGTGTTAGCTTTTCCAGCAAACCTAGTGGTTGTTTCTATATAACTCTAACTCTATTTGTAGTTTTGTTGCGGCCCCGAGCGTGTTTGCGATTTATGGTGCAATGGGCAAATACACCCAGTTTGCGATGAAAGTAAAAATAAGTTTAAGCTAGTACTAGTGTCGAGTGAGTAGATTAAAAACCAAATTACTTTAAACAAAAACACGAGGCTTTTTCGTTTTCTCATGTAAAATTTGTTTATAAAAAGGTTAGTTTGCATATGGAAAAGATTTAAGAAAACCTGTAGACTAAAATTTCAAGTCAAAGCGAAATCAGTAGGTTAGGTTCAAGGTTGTATTTTTTACTAATCCTTGTAATATTAAATGGACTAGTTCTTAATTACGCGCTTATAAATGCGAGGTAATATTTTTGTATTGGAGCAATTTGGTTTCATATGGATTCGTCGAAATACATAGTTGATATTTTTAATTTTACTCTATTTGTGCGATTATTTATTTCCAAAGTAAAACGTCTGCCTTAAATCGTAACTACATATGTGCCGCTATCAAACAAAATACAGAACGTCAGAGAGATAAAATAAGATTCCCTTAGAAATGTATATAATTGAGACATTTATTACGAGGCCCATCATTTATTATGATTGGGATCGTACAAAGGAACTCACGGAGCGGATGTTATGTTACATTCTGTAAAAGGACAATGGTGAACTATGTACATTACCGAAAACAGAAAAGTCTAGATTTATCTACATCACGATTCGCTCGTTAACCACCGAAAACATTATCCGACCACAACATTCGTAGCTATTAATATACAGGGTGCTCCATTAAAGCACAGACGGGGTAAATCTCCCGTTAGTTGGCGCCGAATCACAATAAAATAGTTGGGTGAGCCAAGGCGCCGTGCCAAGCAAGTTTTGCCTAGGACCAGTCAGCCAACACCCTCCTCCTATCCCTTTCTAAATATTTAAGAGATATATTTGTTTGCAAATCAAGAAATATGTGGTAATAAACTATCTTTTATCTTTGGCATTACTGCAGTAAAAACAAATAATTAAAAAAAATAGAATACAGTAACTTGACATGAATAAGAGAATTACGGTTTCAATTGCCCAATTATTGAAATTTATTGTTGCTTTTTTTGGTATTATCATGATCAGGTTATAGACTACTGCTGAAAATGGGCTTTCTCCATAGTCTCCGAATTTAACTGATTGCAGGCAGCCTGTAAGATGATCCCGCAACCTTTATCAGGTTGTCCGTTTTCCGGTTATATGTCCTACGCTACATTTTTTGTCAAAGGGGACCCTTTGAATAGATATATCCATGGAAATACCCACCCGCGGCTGTGATACTTAAACAGCAAACAGTATGGAACATTAATTATCTCGATTCACGACTCACATCATTGGAATATCTCATATTTACCCGATTCACATTATTCTATTCCTATTAATTTATCATGTAAAATTTGCTGTTTTTCTGACCCCTGCCAGAACTTTCCATTATATTGCAAGATTCCTTCACTTAAGCTTAAATTAATAATAAATTCAAAAACAAACCAACCGAGTTTCCTGCTTAAAAAGCTAGATCAAAAGTTGATAAACTTGGAATATTTAATTAACCGTTCAATCAATTTTTTATTCACTCATCTTGTAGTTATTTTACTGCTTGTTTAGTGCCTTATTTTAATTCTGTAGGTCGTTCCATTAAAATTCATTAATTCTTGCGGATCTGATCATTACGTTACCCTCGTCATATTATCTGATAACTCAAGTTTTAATAAACCATGAATATCTGACGCCGGTATAAAAGTTATTGTATAAATTGCCCATTAAAGAGATGAGACAATGCCACGATAAAAACTTTTGCCAATAGTTGCGTTTCCAGTAAAAACCAGTTGTTCAAGTGCCCAAATAAAGTGTCATTATCGATGTCAACTTTTCATCTCGAGTAATGTTTTTTAAAGTTTTATAAATTCTTGTTTACATTAATGGAGGCGGTGGAATATTTAAGCGGTAATGGTTAAGTTTCTATATATTTTTAATGATCTTTTTCAAAGCATGATGAGTAATCATCATCATTTTAATTTTAAGTTGAACGTTGTACATTCCACCTGAAAAATTATTTTTATAGTAGATTACGCAGGAGAGTCATAATGAAATTATAAAAAATATTAGAAGTCTCTTCAGATATTCTATTAACCGAACTTTAGATCACCCGCACGCCTAAATGGAAACCACCTACAATCTGTATCAATAGATATATTAAAAGAAAACTTAGTTGACAGACTCGTTACGACTGTTTTGGTCATCCATTGCTCATTTTAACTTTAGGCCTTACATTTTCGATCACCTTACCGATTTAGTTATATTCCTATAGCAGTCCCTCTATAGAGTTTAAATTTACAAACGTTATTCCTTTCCTTTCATTTACAATTGGAAACAGAACTGTTTATAAACCTAACAATTCGTTTGTATTTTGTTTCAGGTAAAACACGCTCTTCCCTGCAATAAAAGAAGGTCAGCTCAGCATAAAAATTTCGTTCCGATCTGAGACCAAGCTTGTCTCCAGCAACAAAGAAGGCTTTATGTTGGATGGTAAAGTGGAACGATTGTCGCATTACTTCACTGCCTCAAAATTGAGTTACAATATGTCCTTTCCAAGCCACGTTCGAAAATTGCACATTTCGCGCAGGCGGCGCGGGGTGGGCACTGGCAGAATCAGTCATTGTCAACAAAGTTTATCGCTGGACCGAATCCTCTAGACGTGTTTGTTGCGGTTCCAGAACTCGAACTGCGGGCATAAATCACCGCTGGCGACCTCAAACTTATTTCATGTTGTGTGTCAACACTAAATGCGTTTTCTATGCTGTGTTCCGTTGCATTTTCTTGGTAAAGCTCCAAAAGCAATGGCATAGAGATGAGAAAGAAAATGCTTTTCAAAGATATTTTCGATTTGTTTGTTTGGTTTAAGATAATTTTCTTTTCTGTTTATGAAGCGTTAATATAGTAGACGATGGCATCTTTTTTGATTTTTTTTTAAATTTCAAAACACATATAAATACACAAACTACGAGATGAGTGTGATAGAGTTTTTAATCTAATAGCAATGCATGAAAATTCCACTGTCACTTTACCTATAAATAAATGATGCAGGAACCACTTAATATTTAAAACCTATATTACCTATCGATATTTTATTTAGTAGGAACTAGGCCTTCATAAGACAAGTCAAGATTTACTCCCAATTTTTATATTGTGCCTCTGACTCTTTATGGAGACCCCTTACCAAGTCATCTTTAAATAAAACCCTATTAATGTAAATCTGTCTTACAACATAAGATTTCCTTTCCTTAACAAACTGGTACAACAATCAATATATCAGTGTAAGTTTCCAAATCCTAGATTAATGAGACGAAGCCGGGCGATTACGGTAAAGATCGGAATCTAAATTTGAACGTCGCGCGTCGCGGCGGGCCGCAAGAATCCGCATCGCCCCTAATCCCTGGATGGAGTGTTCGGCTAGGGCCCAACCACTAGGCTTTATTGATAGCGACGATCTTCCGGGCCTGAGCACTGAATAATTACACCCGTCTCAATGTTTGTGTACTATCAAATTTAGAAGCTGTAGCGTTTTAGAGGATTATGTGGCTATGTATAGATTATGTATCTGGCTGTTGAAGCAAATAGCCGTTGATCACACTGTTTTTTCTTTTACATTGGAATTGAATTCTGACAAAAATAATAGTGTTCGATTAGGGCTTAATCACTAGGCTTTATGTCACAATGTTTGTGTTCTATCAGATTTAGAAGCTGTAATTTGGATAACCGGTCCACTGCTCTGACCACTGAGCTACGACGAGCGATAAGTCTTCTAAGGTTCTTCGTGCCCCGCCCGCTGTCACTCCAGTAATCTCGTTTTGGAAAATTATATGGCTATGTATAGATTAAACAGTAAATAACCTTTAAAAAATAAAATAATTACAAAAAGATATAGGTTGCAAAATAATAGTACTTAATATAAATTTAAACCAATCGTTGGATACAAAAATTAAATCACCTATTTACAAGTACCATTCCATTTGTTTCAATTATAAATAACAGTATGTCAAACTTACATTTATCTACATAGAAATTCACAAAAATCTTAAATTGCTTTGCTCCGAAATCTGGTTCACAAGAATTTGTATCCTGAATGTCCAATACGGACAGACAACTAGGTCTTAAAGCTGCCATCTTTATTGATGGAGAGATTTCGTCGGGGACCCGAGACTCGGTCCTTGAATAATTACTCACGTCCCCAACGCGTCCAACTGTCCTACTTCTAGTAAAGTCCTTTACGTAAACGTACACTTGCGGTCTTTTGTTACAAACGTGATTTAAAGATTAGGATGTTTAAGCCATGATTGGTCGTAAATAGATTATACAATGTCTTATTATGGCATAGGTCTAAAAATTGCTTTATAAAAAAAATTATGCAAGATCTCTCTATATCCCTCTCTCTTTCTTTCTATCTCCCCTCTTCTCTCTCTTTCCTTCTCTGATTCTTTCTCATGGTTTAAGATAGATTTATAATTTTGTGGATAATTCTACTTTTAAAACATCTACATCTGCTGACGTTATTTTATAGAGCACGGTGATTTGGCCTTAATCATTTACAGTATGTCAACCATCATTAATCTCCATAGAAATACACATTAATCTCAAATTGCTTAGCTCCCTAATCTGATTCGGACAGACAACTAGGTTTTAAAGCTGCCATCTTTATTGATGGCATATTCACGCATATATCCACGCAAACGCTCTTCCGATGATAATCAAAATTTTGCGGTGGTAGACACCGAGTTCAAACATCGGAAATATCTTACAAACGAGAATACACTAGTGCCACATGCATTTCGATCTTACTTTAGGATTTATGGAGTTATTAGTAATGTTTCTTATTCCTGTTTTAATGTTATCAATATACAATCTAACAATGGGTTTTGTCCTCTATATGTGCTCCGTGGTCCTGCCTTAATACACACAGAACTGCACGGACTTGTATTATACCTTAAACAAATGATATCTTCCGTGAATAACCTATTGGTTCTACGAGTATAATGACATTATTTAATGTCATTTCATTAACAATGCAAACAATGGCGTGATTTAATTAATCAACATGAACGTCATGTATTCCAAGTCTATGATATTGTTTCACTAAACTATACCCGTGTTTAATCACAATCTATGCATGGTAGATGTGGGAGCCTCGATCAAGAAATTCAAGCTGCTTTACATATGTCAATAACTAAGTACCTATACGTCCTTGGAATATTTGATTCGTATTTCAAGTAGTCAAGTTTATCAGCTTCAAACCCCGCAGGTTACTTATGATTCTTATTCCATTGTAATAGTTGGGAAAAAGTAGTACTTTTTGACCTAGTTTAGCTGAAATCGGCCGCAGGTCAATAATTTTCTGAAAAAAACTGATAACTCGAAAACTATAAAAAAATGCGGAACATACATGAGGCGATTTGGGTACTCCATAGGGTGCTCTATCTCTGGATTTCTGCTTGACATTGATTTCTGGAACAATATGTATAAATATGTCGTGTCAGTGTTAGTGACTCGCACTCACTCACGCACTCCCCAGAAACAGGAGCAGCTCACTCTTCTGGGGGCATAAACCTTTTTCTTGGCCCCTTTTTAGTATATGGCTAAAATGAGTACTGTGATATAAGTTAACTCGACACCCTGAGCAGAAGCCTGTTTAGTGCAAACAGTCTTAGGTTCATGTGTTTTCCTATCCTTGTTATATTTTGTGCCAAATAAACTTTGTTTATTCTGTTAATTTTACTCGATTAATTTTACCCAGATTAACTTTTACTCCAACGTCTCTAAAAGCACCGGTTCTAAGTCATAGTGGCAACTTCTTCTCTATTCGATCATCCAATTAAGTAGCACTTTCAGTACCGGCACACGCATTTATCACACCATAATCACAAGGTAAATTATTAACGAGTAGTGCAACACAATGGCTGTGTGATGAAGTTAAATTGCCTTAATTTTGTTGCGAACATAAATTAACGAGAGGGCGGACGGTGATTAACGCTGAGAGTCGCGTGCGAATTTAGATTAACGATCAATAATTATAAATCTTTTATTGACATAAAACGGGTTTAAAAGCTGCGTTTTCAGTTTAAATGATGGTCCGCTTAAATGGTATTATCAAAAAACAGACTATTAAATATATGCAGTTTAAGTTTCATTGGGAAATGAAAAAAAAGCAGAACACCTATTAGGCTATCGCCTTTGGTTTAAGATTAACGATCAATAATTATGAATTATTCAACGCCATATAAACATGTTCAAATGCTGCATATTAAGTTTAAACCTTACTTTATGTCTGGTAACGTCAGCAAGAGCAGGAGGCTTTGGGTTGAAATACCATCTTCGATCTGATTTTCTGTGCATCAGGCTTGCGATCATTGTCATACTTTAATCAAGATAGTATCATAATAAATTATTTTTGAATTACAGCTAAAAAATATATATGACGAACGTTGGTAGCAATTTTAAAATTTAGGCAATAAAAAAGATAAAGATAACAAGTAAGTTGTAAAAAAGCATAAAAATATAACCTATAAAAATCTACAAAAGAATCCAAACTTTTCAATTAATTTTAACCGAAAACCCCGTTCACTCTTAATCGTTAATCCTCTCTACCCGTGCATAGCGCTCATTCGCCTCAAGCGTTTCTCTTCTGACTGTATTTAAAAAATCATACTTAAGGCGTCCAATTTAAAGTCCCATAAAAACGCACCCAAAAATGAACCACCTGACATTACCGCACCAAAAAACAACTACATTTATTATCATTGCATTTCCAACTTAATTACAATGTTAGCTTAACCGTTATTACATAATTAAAATACGTTGTAATTTGCATAAAATTCTACGCAACAGTTTTACGTACCATGACTGCGCGCGAAACAAAATTTAAGCATTTTGTTTGTTGTTTATAATATTGTAATAACACAAATAACGCATAAACCGATATGAGGTAGGTCCAATGTATTTGTAACATTGGAAGCGAACAAAACTCAATTATGTTCAGTTAATAGCCGAGTAAGTTAATGCTACCGCAACATGCAAATAGCATTAAAATATCGGTCGGATGCCATTTTAAGTCGTAAGTTTTAATTGATATTCATGAATCGCCAGTGGGGAATGTAGCTCAAAATTTCATTGAAAACTTCCACTGAAAGTTGGCTAATTATTGTTAGCATAAGTAGGTATAAAACGCGGTTCGTAAAGCTATTTGAGAGATTGTAGATGGTACATCTATTTATGTAGATTTTGCTTAGAAAGGAGAATATGAAGTCTTAAAAGTTATTTTTAAACTAAAGTATCTACTATTCAAGATTAATAATTCTGGTAAGTAATTTATAGTAAGATCTGTAGTAAGGGGATCCTACTAAGACCTTAGGAGCCCAAGCTAACTTCACCTGCAAACATAAAAGTTCCCGGTTAGCGGCAAAAGGTTCACCACCTACGTGGGATGATATATACGTTTGGCAAAATGTGGGCATATAATATGCTTCTGCCTATCCCTTCGGGGAAATAGGCAAGATTCTATATATGTATACATTGTAAGTAAAGACTTCAAAGTGTATTAAACAGCATGACGCCAAACATCTGTCTCTGATAATCCGCACTGGGCCCGCTGATCTGGCATCCTTTTTCTTTTTTGATTTACATCGGTAACAAAATGCCTATACGCATTGCTTCCCGACCAAAGAGGGACCAACAGGGAAGCGGCAGACGCGATCGCCAGCAGTCCTATCCACTAAAAATCTTCCGACGGCGACCGTTGTTGAAAAGAGGCGGGGTGCCAAGGTTTAAGCTTCAGACACCCCGCCCGCAGAGGACCTACTCAGAGAAGTGCAGTGTAACGCGCCCCCTCCCTACCTCCTTATTTGCGACCATGGCGTATGTGGCCGGGAGGGTGTGTTGCGCAGTGTCAACTGTCGGGTCGGGCCCATCATCGAGCAATGGGTCGATGTCCTCCCAGCTCATGCAGGTGCTTTCCGTGCCCGGGGCTACATGTCATCCTGCTGACAGATATTTTAAGTCACCTAATAGGGTCTTACTACCACCTCTACGCAACCAAGTTACCATAGCTTAACTACCACCACATATAGCAGTAACTGACATTAACGGCTTATGGTAAATTCTGAAGCACTGAAGCGATCGTCCGTCATATTATGCCACACAAACGGTCACCCATTTTAGAAATGACCTCTGAAATTTGATTTACTTCAGTGATCGTTTACGGCCACTTAGTACCCCAGATCTACGAGAGCTTCTCAACAAAATATATGCCTCTGATAAACTGTAGGTCCAGCGGATGGAGAATAATTTAAAATAAAGAACTATGGATTTTGGTAATTCACAGGAAGTTCGATTATCGAGGGTTTTCCATAAAGGGTCCAAATACCGCTCTTGTACCCTTCGGCTGTTGACCTAAATATTGCAGGGTTGTCTCGGTCAGAATAGTATACCACGTAATGTTGTGGTATCTGACTTTATAGTACCTAATATAGTAGTAAGTATACAGTGTAATAGTAGTGTTGTACTTAAGTATATGTATAATATTATCATCGTCATCATATCAGCCTTATAAAGTCCACTGCAAAACATTAGCCTCCCCGATGAATAACATTCTATTGGGAGTATTTGCCTATTATCACCACGCTGGACAGGTGGGTTGGTGATCGCAGTTCTAAGCAGTACGCAGGATGAGGCTGCTGCTCATTATCCTGTAGGACTTCTCTTTGTCGACGACTCCCCGTGAGATGAGAGGGGGTGGCAGTTGGCATTATTCTAGGCCAGTGCCACAAGGATCTGTATGATCTGTACAATATACTAGCACCTAATAAAGTGATTAGTATAGGTAATTTATTGCTTGACATAGAATTCGATTGGGGAGGCCTGTGTTCAGCAGTGGACCTTGAATAGCCAAGTTGATGAGGATTATACGCTGCGTAGTACCTAATACAGTAAATAGTATACGAAGGTTAGCTCTGTACTGCCACTCCGGCAAATAGAGCCACATCAATCGTCAGCACATACCCAAGTGGCATATTTCTCCCGGGCATGCCATTTTGGTCATCACATCAATCAATATTTTACATCAACCAGGAAGGTAACAGTGCTGACCAATCAATAGATACAGACTCAAAAATGTAAAAACACAGGAAAATAAAAGAGTAATCTTTAATTAAAAAATGGGAATAATTACTTACAATATAATAATAAACCTAGTCCAATTATTTCCAATAAATTAATGGTAATAACTAAATGTCATATCAAAATGGTGAAGCTATAAAACTGAAATTCAGTCAAATCTGATAAGGCAAAGTGAACATAATTAAATATATTATTAAACAACAATAATATAATATTTCAAGTACATATCATAATGATACATCTATGTTACATCATAGCTTCCCGCATATTTTTTATGAGATGAGTTCATAGGATGTCATCATTTCCAATAACTGTCACTTGCGAAACCCTAAAGTTAACGAAGGATAATATCAAAGTCGAAAAATATATATCGCAAAATAAAATATAAAACGGCATTTAATTTTTCTAAACATGAAACTGTCAGCCCTACTCCATCAAATTCTCAGATCACAGAACACGCTTTGTTCTTTTTCAGAATTGTATCCTATGCAGCTTAAAATAAGGTGGCTTTTCAAACTGCAACTTCCTTATGAAGTGATTAAATATTCAAGAGCCTTTTTTACACTTCATAATCTATTTTAATCCCAATTAAATTGATTATAAGCCGGATAGCTTGTTTAATTATTCTGAACTTAAAGTAAAAATCATTATTTTAAGAATTGACAACAAATTTAAATAATAAAATAAAAAAATATGTCTGACCCACCAATTATTTAGTTCTAAGATAAGTATCATTAAGAACTTATGTTATACATACAAAATAACGGATAAACATACATAAATACTGTTTTTTTGTAAATACATACTTAATAACATAGGAAAACACCCAGGACAGAGCAAATATTCATATTTATACACACAAAGATTTGTCCTGTGTGGGAATCGAACCCATGACCTCAGGAGTGGAGTGTGAGTATACTCGCCACCACGCCATATCGGTCGTCAAATTACAATAGTATGGGATCTCACCTTGTGTCAATGTCGGCGAGGGTCATGCGATTCGAAACGTTTTATCTAGAGATCTCTGTGGTAAAAGTAAACTTCGGTACAATTATATACACTAGCGCTGAATTCGATGAATTTCAGCTATTTCATCTAGATCTTAATTTTCTGAGGTTCATCAATCCGTACCGGGGAATCTGCCGAAAGCCATAGATTATTCATGACCTTGGCAGACTACTGAAGCGACTAATTAATTAAATGATTTTTATTTGCGTGTCGATGACACATTTTTACCAAAATATTATTAATTTGTAATATAATTTTAAAAAAAAACACAGATAGAGACTAATTTTAATCCATCACTTGCTTACAATGGATTTCCGCAAAGTAACGCCTGAATCAATAAATTATTTACAGATAGAGACTGTCAAATATTAGGTCAATCCTTCAAAATTTGTGTCTAAATGGAGAACGCCATCTTGTATTGGGTTCCATGTGTTCGGCGGTACGACAGAATCAATTCAAAATAGATTTTGCCTAATAATCGATTACCAGCAAGTAGGCCCCCTGGGCATTACTAAAATCGACCCACTTTGTTTTATCGGTTCGTGTTAAACGCTTTGTAACTTTTTGGGTTACATGTTTTTGTACACATATCTTTCACGTCAATATTCGACATTCTCTCGTCTTGCTGACGTGTATGATTTGTTTCAATAAAGTGGTATCCAAAAAAGTTACAAAGCTCTGGCTCTTGAATATTTAATCACTTCATAGGGAAGTTGCTGTTTGAAAAGCAACCTTATTCTCTTAGATCCTTTTTAAATAATTGTGGCACCCAAGTAGTTTTCCCACCCAAAATGGGATATTATGAACGTGAGATTATGTAAAGAAACAAGTAAATGGAGCATGCCTATTTTACATATTATGAGTTTCATATCTCAACTCAGAATGCATTCAAAATGCTTTTACCATGTTTTAAAAGTAAACAGATAAGATTAAGTTATTTTATTTCCGTTTTTTTTTAAATGTGTAGTGTAAAAGTTAATTATGTCTATTTCTGTAAAATAAATAAAAAAATATGTTTTAAATTATTTCATTAGCGATTTCTTTGAACTAAAAGAAACAAGTAAAGTTATTTTAACATTAATAGTATTAATCAATAGTTATGGTTTGTCCGAGAGCCTCCATTATTAACGAAAATAATCCTATTCTCTTGACTGTTTTCATCAATAAACGTTTAATAGTTGTAAGTAAGTTTCACCCCTGTAATTCCATAGAATTGATTGGATTACTGTAACACGCCTTATCTGTAATTATCTACAATCGATAAACCATGCCTTGATGACCGCTGTGCTGGTCAACTCGTACTGGAGGTACAGTAATCTAGTTAGATCAGGTCAGTTTTTTTTCAGAATATCATCTAGTTGGTTTGACTTTACATGCAACATTTTGAAATAGTAATTTTTTTATTTTTTATGTATTTATTAAACATAAATAACATTTTCACATGGTTTTTAAACACACAATAAATCACAAAGATTTGTCTGGTGACTTATAAACTTATAAAAATATCTGTAGACTTGTCTAATATGTGTTTATTTTTGTTGCGTAACAATTTATTTCATCGGCTTCATCATCTCAGCCATATGACTACCACTAAACCTAGGCCTTCCGAATAAATTTTCATATGAAGCGATCCTGGGTCGCCTGCATCCACCGCCTTCCCGCCGCCTTGACCAGGTCGTCGATCCGAGTCTGCCTCCCCGTCCTCAATGAGTAATTTATAGCCCATTAATACCTAAAATATAAATATACCTCTTAGGACTTTTAACGTAATCTCTAGCGACCTAAATCTATGAATCATTAGGTAGAGGTATGTATTTTCATAAATACTTCAAGTCAAAATCCTATATATTTTAAGCTATTAGTATAAACGACCTATATGGCGTAGTGGCGAGTACCAGCACTCGGCTCCTGAGGTCGTGGATTAGATTCCCACACAGGACATTTTATGTATATTCTTATGCATATTATGTATTTGTATTCAAAAATAAAAAGTATTTATGTATGTTTATCCGTTATTTAGTATCCATAACAGTTCCTAATGATACTTATCTTGCAACTAAATAATTGTTGTAATTTTCACTGAAGAATTATTATCCATTTATTTATTTTAAAAAAAAATTAGTAAAATGCATTCTTGAGAAAGAAAATATGTTATATTTCGTAAAAAACGCTGAACTGTACAACCATGTAAACAGCACAAGGAAGCTTCAAACTGAACAGAAAACAAATGTAAGCACTTTGAAACATCAAGAAAAATATCAACTTTCCAAAAAGGTTATGCGAAACATCAAAATGAGTAAATAACACAAAGTAACGTAACGTAGGTATAAGTAAAAGTGAGATCAAAATATTTGTCATCCGAGGGGAAGGTGGGGCGAAATGGAATCACCATTAGAGGTCGGCGCAGCCTCTTCGCTTTATCGGAAATTGACTTAAAGGTGACTTTTCAGGTCTAAATTGACATGAATATTTATGAGCCGTCCCAGTTTTTCCGCATCACAGACAATACTTTGTGCGGTGTATTAAACCCTGGAGGTAGCCTTTTCGTCCAAATAATTATTTTGCCAAAATCTGTCTATTCATCGAAATAAGTAAAAGCTTATTATTAGCGCATTTGAAAGTACATAGACAATCATTTTTAAAACTTTTGTCTAAATATTTGTTAGCTACAACAGCATAGGCTTGTACGGAAGACCAGCGCCGCGGGGCCATAGTGACCTCTCGGCATATGCTGAGTATAAGCCTTTTCGGTGCCACATGTGTATTATTAATTTTTATTTTTGTAAACCAATATATCATGTGTCACAGAATAAATTATTTTCTTTCTTTCATAGGAACCTATACAGATTTGTCGGATTTTTGACTGACAATTTTGACCTCATAAATAACAAATTAATTATAAGTAAGAGAAACCCCTGTTATTCCATCTAATTGTTCCAATCCCATTCTATTCGTCAAATATATTATTTCGTCGTAATTCTAAAAATAAACTACGAGTCAAGGAAACTTGTTACATCAAGACAAATTTGCCGTGAATCGGAACGGAAAGAAAACTAGGGTATAAATACGAATGGGATTAAATGGAACATTACGGTTCCCGACGTTTTATATTGGATAATTATATAAGAATATCATATCTAGCTACGTACATACACACATTCACGCCTGTTTACCCGAAGGGGTAGGTAGAGGCATATTATACTTTGCCAATTTAATAGTTTGTCCCACGTAATAAGTTGCGAGCCTTTTGCCTCTCACCGAACACTGTTGTTTGCCAGAGCCTGGTCTGTTGATCGGCAGGCGCACTACTTGCAGGTGAAGTTGGCTTGGGCTCCTTAGGTCTTGATAGTATCCCATCATCTTATCATCTCAGCCCATTAACGTTCCACTACTGAGCACGAGCCTCTTCTCACATACCAAGGTGCGAGGGTATTAGGTCATACTCCACCACGCTGAACCAGTGCGGATTGGCGGAGGCAGGTGTATGGCGTCATGCTGTTAGATTTTTTAAAGCGGCGCATTAGGCCTCTTAATAGCTTAACGACAATCACGTTTAGTGATAACCGGGACCAATAGCTTCACGTGCCTTCTGAAGCTTGCTATATCAAATGCCACACACACGGTCACGGTCACTGACCTTTATAAACTTTGCTATACTTTGGTGATCGTTTCCGACCACCGAGCACCACAGAGCTACAACGAGAGTAGTAAACATGTTAATTCAAGACAAATTTGCCTTGAATCGAAACGGAAACAAAACTAGGGCAGAAACACGAACTGGACCAAAAGAAACAATACGGTTCAAACATTTTATATAGGACAACTATATAGCAGCATAGCATATAACATAGCATGTGTGCTATGCTAGCTATACTTGAGTTAGTCAGCAATTTTTGTGTCTCGCCAAATGCAATTGTGTTTGTGATAAAATTTATGTGCTTAGTTGCGTATACAATGGCTACAATATATCTCTATGCAGAAACATGGTTACCGATTCTAAGATTTGTTGTGCTAAAACGAAACTTACGAATGTTTAAACGATAAAATACAAATGAAAACTTTGTAGTTAGTCCGTTATATAATATAAAGAGAATTATTAGATAATTTCCTATTAAATCTATTCATTCAGTGTTATGTGGATTCAGATGTGTTAGGAAAAGTTACATCCAGTATTTTATAATTCATGAATAGAAGACTCATAAGTATTTTTGTACTATTTATTAAAATAGAGATTAATATTTACAGATTTTTGTTTAAAAAAACAAAAAATCAAAGTAAAAGCGATGGTCCAAAAAAAACCCAGAGTCGATTCAGACAAATTAGGTATTAGGTGTTCTAAGTCTTAAAGATAGAAGAAATCTCCTTGACATGTCGTTTCTGTATAAAGTCTGCCACGGTGCAATCGAAAGCATTGAGCTCACCGAACAGTTCCTGCAGCTTCGTGCTCCTACGGTCCGCACCAGACATACTGCTTTGTTCCATCTGCCACTCACGCATACAAATTATTACAAAAATTCTATTGTTCATCGTTTGCAAAATTTATATAATAAGCAATTTAACTCTATAGACATTTTCAATGACAATTTTAAAACATTTAAACAGCTGGTAATTCAGATATTAAATAATAAGGTGTAAGACTCAAACACAAACACACATGCATTCAATCACACACGCATACATTCACTCACACCTACAGTACACACATTCCCACACTTTTTTCTAATTTTGTATTTATTTTTTTATGTTATAGAATAAGTTCTGCTCTCTTTTTTGGAATATATAGTAAAATGTAAATCCGTAATTAGGTGTAAGGATAAATTTAATGTGTTATGTATTTAATTTATAAGACCTGTGGATTTTGTAATAAAAATAAAATAAAAATAAAATAAATCACTAGCTTTATTAAAATGCACAATTTACCCCACCGAAAAAAAATTGCCCATATCCATGGGGTATATGAGTTATAGACGAACAAAGTACATATGGAAAAATCGTGAATAACTTGTTATTTTTACCAGTTTTTTCAACAGCATTATATTAATAATAATAATCATAGGACAATAATAAATATAACTAGCAATCATATGCAACTATCAAGTTCAAAGTCCTTTATTATTGAGATTACGTCTATTTTTTTAAGTTCTCTAGCATAATTACCTATCTTTGTTATTCATTATTTTGTTTTCGCTAAACAAATACACACAAATACTTCAGAATATGATGCGTTCATCTTACCTCTCGCTCTATTGAGTGAGCGAGAGGCTAACCTATTAAGTTTTTTTTTTTTTAATAAGCGACTGAAAAGTAAATAATCTGAGACAAAATAGGCACATTCAACTGTAAAAAGATTTCACGACAAAAGTATCTTGACATATGATTTACAAGCTGTAAAATAGAAGATTCCAACTTGATAGGTTCATATAATCGCTACTTATATTTATTATTGTCCTATGATTATTATTATTAATATATTGCTGTTGAAAAAACTGATAAAAATAACCAGTTATTCATGATTTTTCCAATATACCTTTTATACTTTGTTAGCCTATAACTTTTATATCCCATGGATATGGGCATTATTTTTTCGGTGGGGTAAATTGTGCATTTTAATAAAGCTATTGATACCAGATTTGTCTAAATCGACTCTGGGTTTTTGGTCCATACATTTTTGGACCATCACCTTTAAAGAAATTGTGGCATATGCCACAAAAATTTTTAATTTGAAAAACAAAATATGTATCTGAAAAGTATACCCATCTTGGTACACGCTAGGTAATAATAAGTGCGAGCGCAGTGAACTATATTGTTCGCCCAATCCCACTTATGTGTCTTTTAGCAACGCGCAGTGAAGCAAAACGCGCGTATCGAATTGTTATCGGTAAATGCTTATAAAATTATATAATTTATATAGTTAGATACCTTCATAACTTAGTTTCTACTTTCCACAAAAACGCCACACGCCATTGATGTATAAACAAAAAGAATTAGTACCTACTCTTCTTTTACTCCTGACCGTTAAGGACCTAGACCTTGGCATCTATGAGTAATCGGTGAACATATTAAAAAATACAAAATATATAATTGCACGAATTAAGAACATTGTTCTATTTAGAAAAATGAGAAATCTATACTAGGCTAAAGATATGTTGAAATTCGACGTAAAAAGGTTGATTGATGTCCTTATTCTTAAATTAATTATTCTAATTGCAATCACTATATCTTTTAAGGTAAACAATCTTTGAGCTCGGTTAGTAATTTAGCAAATCCTCTGACACAGTAGCGGGATGAAACTGTTTAAAGAGGATAACTGACTCCGGCTCCGATATCAAGTTTACTCTGTGTGAGATGGAACTCGATCCGGATTAGTTCCAGTTTCTAGCCAAACAGAATGTTATTCTAATAGTTAGTCCCATTAGATGGAATGGGTGTTCTGAAAGTGATTTCATAATTTTAGGTTGAAAACTTAGATACTAGGTGCTAGCATCGAAATTCGTTTAGTGCACCTATAATATGTGGCGGAGATCAGTACGCCTGTTCTAGTTCCATCAGTCATGTCATGTATTCAGTTTCTACACAAGGCATGTTTTATTGTGTAAGAACATGGATATTAATTGTCTTCACGGTCTGGATGTTTTCTATGTAAATACAAAAATAAACAATGAAACTATGTTTATCGGTTTTTTAATAGCCATATGCGAATAGACCCACCTTTGCCATGACAGGACATAGAGGTTTAGCTGAATAAAGGCTTTAACGACATCAGGTCAAAAAATGCTAATATCATGATGATCTCAGGTCAGAATCATTGCCCTTGTCAAATAGAACAAAATTACCCTTCATCATGTCATCTCTTGATCTTTTCAACCAATTAAAACCATAAACATAAATATTACAAACTGGTTGGTCCATTCGAATTTACCAAGTTAAACAAGAAGTCCAAATATCTAGTTTTAAAGTCAACTCGATCATCGTTGAAATCTGCTTAATAATGCAAAGTGTATTCGGTGGCAAGGAAGTTGAAAATTGTTTCGAAGTGTACGTCAGCCGCCGATTACGGAGTTATTAAACGGTGTGTGTATGTAAAAATTTAAGTGATTTTTCTACGGTGTATTAAAAGTAGTTTCGTTATGTAAACTTGGGGAACAAATGTCTGGCCAAGACATCTCCACCCGGCCAAGGCAGATTGGGCAGTCCTATAAAGAGCTGGCGTGATGTCGTATAAAGACATGCGTGCAAATAGTTAATCAAATAATGCCGAAGACCGTGCTAAGTGCAAATCGGACTCCAAGCCCGCAAGGTCGCAATTGATACAACGCCTAGATTATGACGATAATTAAAAGTAGTGTGGTGTGATAAATGTCTTGAGATGTGCCGACCTCTAAAAAATTCTAACATCTCATGTCTTGCCGAGGGTGTCATAGAAAGCAAATAAGGGAATGTGATCTTGTCTAGTGTAAAAAGTAAAAGTCAAAAGTTCTTTATTTCATGTACTATACATAGCACTTGAAAACGTCAAAACAAAAATCAATAAGTAATTGTTGGCAAAGGACTAGGGCACATCAAATTGCTTAAATACGTTCCATCTGAAAATTTCTGTGCTAAAGTTGACAAATATATAGATATTTGTTATTGTTTGTTTGTTTCTGCCGAAATAGGGTTATAGGCCTTTTTTATTTTCTTTTTCTGATGTATAATTATTAAATGACTGTCTTCCGCTGTGGGTGAGCGAAAGGGTGTGTCAGACTTTTACCGACTAAAAACCATCCATGTTCCTTCTTGAGCCTGCATGATCCAAGGCCATGGTAACCCTTTTGAATAGTTCCGCAACAGGGTAATGGGCCTGAGATTATGTTTGTGTATTAACTGAATTATCGTAAGTCTGTATGTTAGAATTATTCCAATAAATCAGCAAATTTCCGCTCTTTGCTGAACGTATGCCTCCCATTTTTAAGACGGTCGTTCTTAATACGATTACATGCAAGACTTTCCGTCGATTTGTCAAAATTATCTGCTTTATAATGCAAAGCGGATTCGGTGGCAAGGACGTTGAAAATTGTACCGAAAGTTCACGACGATTACGGAGTTATTACTTGAGCCTCGGCGTGTATAGATGTAAAAAGATGATTTGCATCGTACGCGTTTGTTCAAATGTAAATTTATTCCGACCAGTAAAGAACGCTGCACTGTTTAATATTCCGACGCAAAAACTGTGTGTATTAGTCTCCTAACATTTGCATTATAATGTGGAACGTGAATGCGACTCAAACGTTGATCCCATAGTGACGATTTTTTTAAATGTAAATTTTATAAGTATGGGGCTGAATGCAGAGTCGCGAAGGAAGAGCTGTACTTTCAATTCAATTCAACGTTTATTGCATAGTTACATAGAAAGTTGAGATTGATTTGAGAATTTAGTAGCTGAATATTAAACATGAACTTCAACTAAAAAATAATCATCATCATCTCAAAGACGTCCACTGGTGAACATAGGCCTTCCAATGTAACTGATTGCAGACGGTTTTCATCCAACGTGATCCTGCAACTTTTATCAAGTCGTCCTTCCATGGTGGTGGTAGAGGTGGTAAAAATAATAACACATTAATATTATTACAAGATAGGTAAAAGATTATTTAAAAGATACGATTTGACGACCGTTATGGCGTGGAGGCCAGTATACCAGCGCTCCGCTATTGAGGTCGTCGGTTCGATTCCCACACAGGACAAATCTTTGTGTGCATAAACATAAATAATTGTTCTGGTCTGGGTGTTTTCTATATATATTAAGTATGTATTTACAAAAAAAAAGTATGTAAGTATGTTTATCCGTTATTTAGTATCCATAACACAAGTTCGTAGTTATACTTATCTTGGAGAAGTTAGACTTATTAGAAATTATTTATTTATTTCATTCATATTTATCTTTATCTATTTCTACGACCGGACTGTTATGAGTATAAAATATTACAGGTCACAAGAGAGGTTCATCCCACGGAAAGACAAAGAGCAATGACTTAGTAGTAATACATATTGTTTTTAAGTTTTAAATGATATTGTTATACTTGTAAATAGTACCAAACTTATAAGTATTCAACATTTCTAAGTTGTTAAATAAATATTTTACATACATACATTTACGCCTGTTTCCCCGAAGGGGCAGGCAGAGGCATATTATACGATACACCCACATTTCGCCAATTGGGAATTGTTTTGTTCGCCAAAGCCTCGTCCGTTGATCGGCAGGTGCTCCACTTGCAGGTAGGGTTGGCTTAGGCTCCTTGGGTCTTGATAGGATCCCTAACACTAATAAATATAAAGAGGACCGAATTTAATGACTTAGGTAGTCATATACCTTAAGTCACTTAAATAATAATAAGTTAAGTACTTTTTATATTTATTTGGGTATATAAACTGTAATGATTCTTATTAGCAGAGTTTACAGAGGTCAGTCCTTGGATGGGTGACCATTTGTGTGGCATTTAATATCGAGCGCTTCCGTGCTTCGGAAGGCACGTTAAGCCGTTGGTCCCGGTTATCACTAAATGTGGTAGTCGTTAAGCCATGTTAGAGGCCTAATGGGCGGCTTGAAAATTTCTAACAGCAGGATGCCATACACCTGCCTCTGCCAATCCGCACTAGGTCAGCGTGGTGGAGTATGACCTAATATCCTCACACCTTGATATGTGAGAGGAGGCTCGTGCTCAGTAGTGAGACGTTAATGGCCTGTGATAATGATGATTCTTATTTCTACACATTTGCCCTTTAACATTTATTTTGAGTAATTTGTGACATAAAGTAGCAATTATTAACAAAAACATATATTTGAACAGACACTATAAAAGCTACATATGAAAATAAATATACATTGTTGACGATTCGGCTACAAATTCCGGTATAGTAATAATATTTGCTATGAATAAAGACATTTTACTAATTACGCTTGAGTAAATAGAATATATTCAGATATTATAGATCTATATAAACGATTAAAGGAGGAGGATTGTGAAAACTAACCGTCTGAATGTGGAAACATCTGGAAATACCGCGTTATATAACGCTAGGGATTAAAACCGTTAATCAGTTCGATTTCTGCTAATACGAGCATTAGCTGGTCGGAGTATAATTTATCACTTGTGCGGGAGTGCAATATGTATCGGAGCAATGATATTACATATTTTTTAATGAGAGTTATGTATGAAATGCGCGTGTTACTTATATGTTACTATGTTACTGCGATACTTAGAAAACTATCACTGGATTCGTTTGTTAGGTTCCAATCGGAAGGAATTTTTACGGAATTTTTTTTTACGGTCCTATTGAGCAGCAAAAGTTATTAGAACAAGTGGGGCCAAGCAATTACCTCTACCAATACGCATTTGATACGCGTTACCGAGACGCAGGATCAGACGCACCGAGTGGCGGGTATAGTGAACTGTTTTTACCGTGACCATAGACATAGTTTGATATAATGTCTAACGCGTATCAAATGTATCCATGGTTCAAGATGATCATAATGTCTTAACAATTTTTTTTTTTACTTATACATGTGGCAAGTCGCAGGCATAGCTTTAATAAATATTCTAGACAATTGGTGTGTTAAATTCGCAATACGGCTTATTCGTCGTACTCATTCCAAACTTCGCCTTTGTTTTCCAACGGTACCTTTGTCTTGACAGGATGTATGTGCCACATGCAAATATTTGCCCAGCCCGAGATCCCGGGTGACGTACAACATAATTTTGTGACTTTACGGCCTCTGGAAGCGGGGCATATTCTGCCTATTGTTTGCCCTCTAAATGCAATACAGATTATGGATTGGATCAGGTCAAGCGTAACGCTCGTAAGCGCTCGTAGCTTCCTAGTACTAGGTGTTTGGAAATGAATGCCGAAGTAAAGCTGAGTTCATTTTATTTATTCGATTTATGATTTATTTATACAGTTCTATCTGTCTGCTTACAGTGCAATAAATCCGACACACCGGCATGCTAGTCAATATAATAAAAACATTATGCAGTAACAAAATATTACAATGTCAATTTACATATAAAGTGACATAAACACGAAGAAAAACATAAGCTAATGCTACCTCAAATTCAAATAAAAAATAATATCCAAAATTAAAAAATAAAAGCAAAATTTTAACAAAACATTAAACTAATCCAATGTCAAAATAAAATAAATATAAAGTTCAGATAGGTTCAGTCCTTCGATAGGTGACCTTTTGTCTGGCATTAAATATCGACCGTTTCAGTGCTTTGAAAGGCACGTTAAGCCGTTGGTATAGAAAATTTGTGGTAACAACAACAAGATTTTTATATTCACTTTAGTGTAAAAACGGACGTAAATTTCAAAAACTGAATCTTTTCAACTGTTACTAGGTCGTTTTCTGTTTAACATCGCCTTCAAAAATACGAAGAATTTCTCAATTCGTTGGTGTCAATCCTTGTATGTATTGTCCCTGGATACTCGAAAACGGTTGAACCTACTGTACGGTACATTGTCAAAAAATCTTAAGATATAAGAGAATTATTGACGGCAGCGACAGCAAATATAATTTGTGATGTAATCAATTAGGCCTCATGTCAATACTGCTTTATAACATAATTAGAAGATATCGTAGTAGCATAATTCGATTGTAAGCGATGACAGCCCAGTGGCTATAGTGTCCTATGACTTTTCGAATTATCACTTGCTCTATACCTCGCAAGGCACGTTAAACCGTTGGTCCCGGCATGAACATCTATGGCAATTGTTACTTAGGAAGTCAGTGCCTTCTAATATTCTGATAACTGGTTAAACCATTGAATGACCCTTGGGTTGTGATGGTTAGACGGCACTCGCTCCATGTAATAACCGAAGTTCAGCCAAATCTGGTTAGACCAGTGAGCAGACCTTGGGCCCTATTTTTTTTTTTTTTTTGATTTACGTCGGTAACAAAATGCATTTACGCACTGTCTCCCGGCCAACGGGGGACCGAGAGAGGTGTGTGGGGCTCACCACCGCAGACACGACCGCCAGCAGTAATACCCACTAAAAATCTTCCGACGACGCCCGCCGCTTGTTGAGAAAGAGGCGGGGTGTCAGTACCTGGGTTGCAGCTCTGACACCCCGCCCGCGGCCAACGTCCCCCGGACCAAAACCGGAAGGACCTCCTCAGAGAGACGCAGTGGACGCGCCCCTCCTACCTCCTTGTGCGACTATAGCGTGTGTGGCCGACTTCTCAAAGGGTCCATGGTTAGACAGCAGGGCCCCCCTGCCCCCGCTGCCTAAGACCCTCCTGGCGCTGCTTGACGGGCCCTTCTGGCCCGCCCGCTGCGCCCTCCACAGGTCCCTCTTAGTTTCCCCCCCGGTAGTCAGTACTAAGGGCACCCAGAGTCGCCAATTTTTGGGTGTTACCTTTTCCCTGGCGCCTCCTGCGCCCTACCGGGAGGTACTCAGCCCCCCCACCACGACAAGGTGGAGACCAGTCGGGGGGGAGACCTTGGGCCCTGGGCTTAGTCTGAGACAACCGGGATAATGCTCTCTCTATAGTCGGTCCCTCATGTCTGAGGACCGTGGTTAGCATCGGAGTAACATCTGGAGCGGATGATCTGCTTCCACCGGTTCCGATTCAGCGCATCTTTCACGACCGCGTAGAATTTGGAGGACGATGAGTCTTTCACTTGATCGTACCATCTGGTTGGTGCACGACCACGCGATCGTTTGCCTTCTGTGGATTCTTGTGTTTCAGAAGGGATAATGCTAGGATATGATGATTTATAACATAATTATAAAAATATTTGACAAACGTGATGTCTCAGTTCAGTTCTGTTGATGGTGTGAAACTCTTAAAATGTCAGACCGAGATTGCACTATGTTAGTAGGTTCTATTAGTTACTTTCTATCAAGTTTTAGGCCTATTATATTAAATTTACTAAAATTTAATTGTTATTGTTTTTCAGGTATGTACAGATTGGAGTAGAAATATTAACGCTGCAACTATAGGATTTGGTTTGTAAAATATTAATATTATTGAACTATTTTGTTTAGTTTTAAATACAACTTTCATAGGAAATTTCATAGGACCCCGTAAAGGAGTCGAAAAATATTAAGTCCAGCTTAATAATCCAAAAATATAAAGTCTACCTTCAATTAACTTTAATAACGACTATGTTGTCTTCAACCTTAATACGATTGGTCCTGAATACGTCGCGTTTGCTTTCCATTAATTACTTTCTTTGTACAATTTGAGATAGCCTTTGTCGCCAGACATGTTATGTATAATACTTGCATAGCAAATAGATAAAACTCGGCAATGGTGAATTACTATGCAAGTCGTATGCAAGTTAGCTGTGTACATGCTATTACGAGTAGGTATATCAATTAACATGCCGAGTGGGCTAGCATAGCACGTTATTCAAAAACCAATTATAATAAATGTGTACTGCATTGCAATCTAACTTTAGAGCCAGTTTTGGAATATATAACCATGGGGTTTTTGATTGGCTGCCTCATTAGTGTCAGCGCAGATCAAACGGAAGAATATTCAATGCTTGAGGTTGCAGTTATGCGAATCGGTGCGTGCTTACTGTTTAAAGTTACTATTAATTAATTAGGAACGAAAGTTTATAATCATAAAGCGGCGATAGCCCGGGGGCGAGATCCGTTGCCTTGTAAGAGGGTCTCAGGTTCAAACTCTGGTGGCGCACCTATTTGCCTTTCACAAATATGATTAAACCAGACCCTGGGCCCTAAGTTTAAGTCTAGGGCAACTGGGAAAATGCGAGGATATTATGACAGTTTATAATAAAGTGCTCGTTGATCTGCGGTAATAGTTGGTCGGGAACGATCACCGAAGTGAAACAGAGTTTACAGATATAAAAATATATATTTTTCAGTTTTACTAAAGAAAATATTTTCAGCAATACGCTTTTCAGTAAATTAAAATTCTTATGTATCGAGTACGTAAATATTAAAAAGATGAAAGAAGAACTACATATTTATGTCTGGGATTGATAAATAATTACAAACGGTAAAATTTAATTTCTAAGTTAAATAAATCAAGTAGAAACAACAGTAATGTATTATATAATGTCTACAGTAAATAAATATTGCTGGTCTAACTACATAGAATGTTGTAAGTTGTGATAAACTTCCAATCTTCTAAAAATAAATGTAGTGCCATTGGACAAGAATGAAGTGCTAAGGCACTTCATTCATTATATAATCCTCAGCCACACAATACATTTATTAAAAAAAACAACACAACGTTGCAATATTCCACTACCAGGCATGGACCTCATCACAAAAACAAAAGTGAGACGGCTTTAGGTCATCATAGTTCTCTAAGTTACCTAGCGCAGTACAGAAAAAAAATTCGAACCACCAAACCTGACGCAAGCCATGCTAGACGTTTGATTGGGCTAATACGTCTACTAAACACTTAAATTATTCAAGGGACTGTTTCACAATGTCCAAGTAAGTTCTCATTAGCCTTTTTATTCTCCATACAAAACTGTAATTTTAACTGCCGAGTAATCTCCTATCGAGACATTGTGAAACATACCTTAAATATAATATTGGTCAAATTCATTGCCGCTAGGATTAAGAACGTTTGAAGATACTTTAAAAAGAAGAAGCATTCTCAAACAATATCAGATAAGTTTTATACAAACGACCGCAATCCATTTGATGGCTCAAAAACACTTCCCCCACCACTTCAAATCTTCGTATTTTTTCCAATTTCCAATTCGTACCGAAATTTATTCCAAAGTTATCGCAATTCCGAATTCCGGGGTAACCGACCGATGCTCAAAGTCAATTTCCCGCCCATAAGAAATCGAACAAACTATAATAAATGGCGCATAGTTGGAGCCTTTCAAGAAGATTAAATTCCGGGTCGTCCATACCCTGCACCGATATGATCAAATATCTCCGCCCCCTGGTGCATGCCGCTATTCTATAGGGAATTTCTTTGCGTCATAGCTTATTCTAGGAAAAAATGCTTATATCGTAAACTTCCGTAACAAAAAAAAAACAATTTATTTACATACACATCACTATCAACATAATCTTATAAAATGATTACAAAATACGATTTATTTTTATTCAAGATTCAATATTCGATCGAAGCATTATTACATTAGCACCGAACGAAATATTTTTGATAAATCTATGAACATCAACATTATATCTTAGCATAATTCCGGTTGCCCTAGACTGGGCCTAGACTTATGTTTAGGGCCTAGGGTCTGCTTACTAGATTTGGCTGAATTTCAATAATTACAGGGTTGTAATCTATATTATCGACATGCATGTCTTTATCTATTACGTTAGTTTGAATCTTATAATTAATTTCATTAGTTTAATCGTTTTACGAGATGTTGAATTTATCATTTTTTATATGAATATTTATATTTAAACTTTATCGCACAAATTGAAATAAAAATGTAAAATTCTACCAGTTAACCTTTGGGTTAGCAGAAAAGTATGAGGCAGTTCGAATAAGAAAATATATAAACTAACATAGAATTAAATATGTTTTATTAATAAACTACATATACCTACAATACACAAAATTAATAGTAGTTATGATATGTCGACTCAAGTAAATATTTTTTAAGCAACCCTTTAAAAGTAGGTTTGCTTTCTGCCAACCTAATATCAACACGGAGGGAGTTCCAAAGTTGAATAGCTTTTATGCAGAAAGAGTTCGACATAAAACCTGAACTGTGTTGTGGAATAGATGTTTATTAATTTATATTATTATAAATACATAAGAGTGTACATACTACACAGTCTTGTTAAACAGCTTTGAGCGAACAATATAATTTGTACTTTGTTTGATTTGATACTGCTTCGCAAAGTTCTTTAGCAAAACAATAATATTTGTGTTAAATTTTGCTGAAAATAATTAACGAGACGGCTTATTTGTTTAACCGAACCGTTCAAATTAATTTATAATAGAATGAAGGTATACACTGAAATGGAGGTACAAAATACGAATAGAGTATACGTGTGACGTATTGACGCAATACATTGTTGGTGTTGGAGCTCTTTACAATTCGTGAATCGGTTTTCAAAGAAAATCACATGCGCTAACACCAATGCACTAATAATACTCCTTTTATTGCAAGCGGTCTTAAGCTGCGGGTACCACTCTCCAGTCAGGTCAGTTGTATATAAAAAAAATTTTTCTTTACATTTATCTGAATTTCTTATATTCTCCCTGTCTGTATGCGTCGCTTTACATCAGATCGGTGCGTCAAGTAGTAATGACAAAGTGAGCGGGCTCGATGCCACTGTTTTTGCGCGCAATGATTGATGCGCTGTCAGCGCCATCTAAAACGATCCTCACTCTGCGCTATCGTGCGCTCCACGGATTGACAGTGTTCCTTTTGCGAACATGTGCTACAAAATTCTATTTTATTAACACGTTTAACGCAATCAGGCCCAGACACAATAGAAAGTCTATTGTTTGTTGGTCATTTATTTATTTATTACTAGTGGCACGCCTGCGCTTCGGTATTTAGATACATATTAAATATTGTTTACATTATTAAAGTTTACTAGGTATTTCAAATTTATTCTGTAAAATAATATACTAAAGGCTAATGAAGCATTCTAATAAAATAAAACAACAATAAACGCAAATAAATAATTTGAATTTGATTTATCTAAATCGGACGGTGTAGTTTTTGAGTTTTTGTTTACCGACAAATTTGTATGTGCATATGAAAATATAAATTTATACAAATTAGTTTGTATAGAAACCAAGTAGCAGTTTCTTGCCTTATGAAATTTTACATACATACATACATTATACCACACATTTCGCCAATTATATTGTTAGTCCCACGTAATAGGTGGCTAGTCTATTGCCGCTTATCGGAAACTTTTGTGTTCGCCAGAGCCACGTCCGTTGCTCGGCAGGTGCACCACTTGCAGGAAAGGTTGGCATAGACTCCTCAGATCTTGGTAGGATCCTTACACACCCTATATATATATTATTTTTTTATTAAATAGTCATTATAGCTAAATGGACAACATTTTCGAGACTCTAACAGGTTTCTTATTCATTTGGCGTTCAAAGTTATTACAGATTCAAGATTCAGTTGTATTTTTCACTAGAATACTTCAAGTCACAATACCGTGTGGTGCCGGCCTAAAATAGTGTCCTGTCCCCCTGTCATCTCACGGGGAGTCGTAGGAATCAACGAAGAGAAATCTTCCTGGGTGGTGGGCAGCAGCGTCATCCTGCGTGCTGGCTTGAACTGCGATCACCAAACTGACTGCTCAGCGTGGTGATTATGGGCCAAATAGAGTGTTATCTACTACGAGTTTTTGCTGAACACCGGCCGGTGTTCAGCAAAAACTAAATAAGGCTGGCATGATCAATAATAATACTTAACTGTAATACTTTAGGTTACTGAGATTAAGTGCAGATCATGTCTCAATAATGAACAGCTTAATGTTTTTCTATTTATAGCGAGATTGCATGCAAAAGGAATCGACGGTTACGGATTTTAATTAATCTTTTCTAGAAGCTTGTTTTATTAACGAACAAACTGTTACGCATGTTCATATTACCGCAAATTACAAAATACTCTGAAAGGCATGAAGGCCATATTAGCCTAAGCGAAGACTATATAGCCTTGAAGGCATTCGATGAAATTTCATCAGTTTAAAATGCAAAATTTTAATTTAACAACACACTACCGTCCTTAAAGATCCAATTTTTTGTGAAGAGGAGGTAGTTTTAGCTACAATGTACCTAAAAGTCATAAATACATTTTCACCATAAAAAAGAGTTGTGCAACTCGCATCGAATTGCAAATAAAACGAGTACAGTCCATCTAATGAAACCAGTATACAGTATACAGTATACTCACCAAAATGCAAGCAAACATGGCAAATAAGCCCCTTGCTAAAACTTTTACATTGATTAATACATAATTACCTCTCCTATTTTCCGTAGAGACAGAGTTCACATTCTTCCACTCGCTACGATTCTAGCACGCACTTTTAGCTTTATTCTGATATGCCCTTTGTCCAAAACCTATATCCTATAGCCGTATAAACAGTAAATCAGCGATGACTTTATCTAATAGAAGATACTTTCTTTAGTAGTTAACTGTAGTGAAGAGCTGTAACTATCGGCAAAGAAGTTATCTCAGCTAAGAGTTACAAGACTAATGACTCGCACCAATATGGCCGCTTTGTTCCGTTTTGATTGATGTTCCGATGTTTCGCGTCCCCAAATTCCTGGCTTTGCTAAAAACAAAGCTTTGTGATGCTTACCACGTCTTTCTGGGTAGAAAAATATACGCTTATAATGTGTATAGATGCTTGAATCGATAGCTCATTGTTTCGTAAGCTTTGGCAGTTGGATTTATTTGGTCAATGGTTTCTTTTTTTGTGTACGGCAGTTTGAAAAAACGTGGACTGGTAAAGCGTTAGGGTTCTTTAATGGTGACCGCGAAGTAGCAATTGTCGTAGAGGATAGTCTGGTCCAGGAGGCGAGAAGCTGCTTTATGCAGGCGGATTAAGATTGATTTACGTAGAAGTCAAGAGCCAAATTTAGCATAGTCTCCTCTCACAAACCATAGTAAGACTAGACAGATTTTGTAGTTATTTAAAAAAATTGGTGCCAAATAAATATGATTTCTTTTTTTTCTAATCTTGATAAAAAGTTTTCATTGTCGCCGTGCGAACATAAATGAAACATTTTCCTTCATCGCGTATTTTCCATAACTGTTTTGTCCCATTTTATGTCTTCACAAACAAAAGTTGTTGTCCCCAAAGAAAAAGCTTTTTAACAGTCTTACGGCCTTCTTTAAGGATGAAAATTACTTTTTTAACGTTCACGTCTACTACATTTAACTCTTGTATGTAAATTGTGAAATATATTTTTGTTTACGTTTGTCTGGGTTGGGCTTAACAACATTTTTATAAATTATTTGCAGAAATTCTCTGTCTACACTCGCGATCAACTAAATTGACTCATGCGCTAACTACATCAAAACATTGTTTTAAGTTATTTATTTAATGAAAAAATAGATAGAGTTTTATGTATAAAGATGCCAACATAAACTTTTTCAAGTTTTACCAGACATCAGTGTCACTCTTTCAAGTTTTACTGGCCAATGAGTACAACTGTTACAATATAATTATTTAATATAATTTACTTAGTAAAAGTATATAACATGACAAAACTATGTGACTTAAACGCTTAAGTTTCACAATCATTCAAATAACATATTGTGTTTATTTGAATGTTGTGTACTTTTCTTTAAAAAAATGTTTGAATGTTGAGTTAGCGCTAGAGTCAATTTGGTTGCTCGCGAGTGTATATTTGACTTTTTCTTTATTTTTACTGTGTACATGATTGTTAACAAGCGTGATATAAAGTGGAGGAAAAAGCGGGTATATATTGGTTTGGCTTAATTTTGTACATGGTACACAATATTTTAGGCTATATGAAGAGCGCACGCACCATTCAACACGTTTCATTAAGACATGTCGTTGCTAAAAGTGAACTGTGATTCAACAGTTTTGCAAGGTTATTTGCTACCGCAAAGGAAATATAATATGGGCTTGAGAAAATGTACATAGCCAGACATGGTCTTTCTCTCCAACTCCAAAATTTCTCCATAATGGCCAATCCTGTGTAGTCCAGTAGAGTGTTCGTAATTCGTAATTTTTTCTCGTGTAAAATAAGTAAACCGCTGAAGTACTTAAATTAAGCCCCTTCTTAGGTGTACGTAACCTGCAGGGAATAAAATACCTACAACCTTGTGAATGTGAATTTACTGCTATAATGTCCAACTGGTTTATTTTATATCCGTTTGTCACGCTACAAAATATATGCTGTCGTAAATATATGCTAACGCCTCTAAACCCTTTTAAATTACAAAAAGCTGCGGCTTGGGAGGTGAAAGTAATTTAATTTCACCATAGCAGGTTATTTACTGAAACAGTCATAGCTGCGCGTTACTAGGTGGTTGGAAACGATCCACGAAGTAAAGCAAAGTTGTCTGAGTTCTTGGATAGGTCACCGTTTGTGTGATTTAATACCGAGCACCGATGATTTAGTGTCATGTGGTATCGGCCTAGAGTAGTGTCAACCCCTCTCGTCTCACGCGAAGTCGTAAAAGACAACGAAGAGAAATCCTACAGGATCATGGGCAGCTGCGTCACCGTGCGTACTGGCTGGAACTGCGATCACCAGCCCGCTTGCCCAGCGTAGTGATTTTGGGCAAATACCACTAATAGAATGTAACCTGTTATGGTCGCGAATGTTCACCAGTTGACTTTATATGGGTGAAATTATAAATACCGAGCACTTCCGTGCTTCAGAAGACACTTGAAGCCGTTGGTCCCGATTAACATTATGTGCCATTATCAAGTTAAAGGCCCTTTTGGTTAGCTTGAGAAATTGTAACAGGATGTCACACATTTGGCTCCTTCAAACTGCAACGCACTGGGTCCGCGTGGTGAATGACTCCTTCCAGTCTATACAGAACCTTTTCCAGTTGGTTCGTTAGACGAGATCAGTGTTCAGTAGTGGGACATGATTATGATAAAGTCTAACTTACCTAACATCACTCACCTTACTAACATACATATTGACTGTCATTACAATTTACGAACTTTACTATGTGAAAACCATTAAAATTTCCATTTTTAAAATTTATCATAAACAACTGATACTCGCAGTTAATGCTCGCTTAGGCAGTGCTCGTTTTTTTAATTTTATGTGTTCATTGAGTAGAGTTGTTGTAGAATATTATTATAAAGATAGGACCAAGAAAGCAAAATAATCTATGGGAGTGTGCTACGGTACAGTTTAACAGAACACACTAAATCTACTATTGGTTTGGGTTGTAATGGGTTATTAAATGTTGTTTAGTGGCTCATGGTAAAATGAAGAGTTGTCGTGCAAAGAGGACGTCACAATTAGCAAAGAGTTCAGCGGTCGGGAAACGAAAATGAAGGAAATTATTGACCTTTAGTAAAGCTCTGTGCGCAGTTTCCAAATTAAGGAGGGTCCTTTAATGAGTACAACCCCAAGGTGTAAAATTGGCATATTGAAAGATAAATAGTTTTTAATAATTTGCTATTTGCAGCGTTTTTTAATTTGTTCTAATAACTTCTTAAATAGCTACAGTACGGGTGTACAGGGGTCCTACCAAGAGCTGTGGAGCCCAAGCCAACCTCACCTCTCTCACGGCTCTGGCGAACATATAAGTTCCCGGTAAACGGCAATAGGCTCGCCACCTATTACGTTGTACCATCAATGTAATTGGTGAAGTGTGGGCGTATAATATGCCTCTGCCTACCCGTTCGGGGAAACAGGCGCGATTGTATGTATGTATGTATCAATGATTATAACTAAGTATTTAATTATATAAATATCACGAATTGAAAGGCCAGGAGCACTCGATTTTTGATATTGTCGAATTTGAGCTCCGATGTATATATAAGATACTAAGCGTAAGGCCTAGCAAATATTATGTGATCAGTCCACAACTCTACTTAGTTTGGGGCTACAAGCGTTGTGTTAAATGTCAAAGAATATTTATGTACTCATTTCATTGTACTATTTTGTTTCATCAAAATAACTGAAACATAAATACTCAACAGATAGTTTTATTAGTGAACAAGTGCCGACATTTATTTGTGCCTGACACGAACTACTGACATTATTACTAGAAACTTTTTTTCGTAATTCACCCCTATTATGTTGACATTATCGGCGGACATGTTGTTCAACAGATTAGCATCTAAACCAATAAAGTTAATTGAAATTGCCTATTATTTCAAATGTAGCAAGTTATCATTGGATAAGCTCTGAAAAATTATTATGTGTTTTATTATTATCTGGTTAGGTTATTTTCTTTTCGTATAGTTATTTATCCTTTTCTTGATGACTTTCAACAAGGAAGTCGTGCGTTGGAAAATGTATGTCTGTAGTGCAATATAGATTAAAATAAATAATTAATAGCCTTAATACATATGCGTGGGCAAGGGCGTGGCGAATGAAGATTCTCCAGCTGGCAGAAGGCGGTTGATGTTCGTTCTGTGCACTTATCCTGGGGTTTTGTGGCGTGGGAGCATATTAGTTACTTGTAGTCCTGTGATAGACACATTGCTGTTCCTAGACAAACGGCAAAATTTCATTGTTAGCTATACTCTCCTCAATAAATTACAAAAGCTCTTAATTAATGTAAGTATTGAATGTATATGGTATGGCGCGAATGTCGGTGTACTCGTTTATAACTCTAAAGGCTGTGGGTTTGATTCTCACACTTGACCAATATTTATGTCCATAAACATTTATAGCCTCGGGCTACGTATTTTCTTTAATATGTTAACATTCAATACTATTTAGTATCCATAACACAAGTTCTTAGTGATATTTATCTTAGGACTAATAAATTGGTGTAATTGTTAGAAAAGATTTATTTATTTATTAATAATCATCAGAGCAGCTTGAATATTTAGAGGTATATTTAATATAAATGATCTAATTTAAGGTCGAATGATTCGATTAAAAACTCAATAGGCACAGAGTTCAAACCGCGCTGAACTAGTAACGTGAACCCAGTCGTAACACAAGCGGTATGTTACTATCTGTACCAGCGCCCAGCCTTGTTCCAAGTACGCAACGCAGTCTTGACATGGATCCCGCGAGCATATCTTTATAAAGCATTTACTGCCTTCTACTTAACTTAACTTTATAAAGCATACACCGTGCTCCGGAAGGCACGCTTCCGTTGGTCCCGGTTATCACTAAATGTGATAGTCGATAAGCCATGTTAGAGGCCTAATGGGCGGCTTAAAAAGTTCTAACAGCAGGACGCCATACACGTGCCTCCGCCAATCCGCACTGGGTATATACAGCGTGGTGGAGTATGACCCAATACCCTCGCACCTTGGTATGTGAGAGGAGGCTCGTGCTCAGTAGTAGTAGGGAGGTTAATGGGCTGAGATGATGATGATGATGATAATGATACTGCCATCTATCTCTCTACCACTTACCATCAGGGGTTACCTAGACATGTGTTTCTAACATACTTAATATAATAAGGACTTCTTGAAAACTATGTATATGTATAGGTACTATATATTTGCGAATGCCCTATTATGGGCAAAACAAATTACAATTTCTATGAGCACATAAAGTCATTGTTCTCAAAGACTTTAGTATTCGTAGATACTTAAGTAGGAAATTTATAACAAAACTAAAGTCAACAGGACCAGCGCAATCTACGCCAAGCCTAGTTCCAAGTACGCAACGCTGTCTTGGCATGGAACCCGCGCTCGGAACTTTTTCCATCAGTGCTTAAGTGAATTTATAGCGACAATACCCGCAGGCCGGCATCATCGCGTGCCTCTAACTTTCTACAAAACTTGTTACATTCTTAGGCTATGAATTTTTCTGCATTGGAAAGTCGAATAAAAGTCCGCAGTGTGATGAATCTTCACGTAGCTTTTTACTAAAGCATCTTGCACTGGACTATGAGTTCAATTTTAACATTTGAATACCATACTAATTAATATATAATAATAGCACATTTTTTATACCACTATCGATTTTGACAGATTTTTTATAATACATCTTTTACCGGTAACCTGCCGAACATATAATCAATATTTAGTTATTAACATCCCACAACTGGTCACGGTTATCCACTCGTTTACCAAATATTATGATATTATGTTAGGACATACTCTAATAAACTTTTGTTTAGTGAAGGCAGTTGTGTGGCCGTCTTGCTAATAGAACTCATTGAAATCGCCCAATAAGGCCTCTAACTGGGTTTGACCAACTTTTTCACTTGCCTTCCGAGTCACGGAAGCCAAATACCAAACGGCCAACTGATCTCTTAAAACTTTACTAAGCAGCAGTGATAATTACATTTACACTTAAAAAACCACAGACAATAAAGAAATTGAATTATCCCAAATACTAGTCAAAACATTCTGAAATATTATTTGCACTGCCCATATAATGATAGCCCGATAGGTTTAGATCTGAACTTTGTACACAAGAGCTCTATACAACAGTAAACCGCAGAGTTTGTACACAAACAGTCAGTTCCCCGTATAACACTATAAATGGATTGTTCTATCATTTCATGATTGAAGCACGTACTGCATTATCATAGTAGAATTATAATAATAGAAAGATTCTGAGGTCTCTTCATAAAAAATAAATTTACGTACACGCACTTCTTTATATTCATATAAACATTCATACTATCACGCCTGTTTCCGCGAAGGTGTAGGCAGAAGAAAATTATACACCCACATTTCGCAAGTTATATTGTTGGTCTCACGTAATATGTGGCAAACCTATTGCCGCTGATCAGGAACTTTTATGTTCGACAAAGCCTCCTCTGTTGATCGGCAGATGCACCACTTGCAGATGAGGTTGGCTTGGGCTCCTTAGATCTTGATAGGAACCCAATACACCCTAGATTTACCCTATAAATTCAATAAAGAATATACATGATATATATTTTTTAATGTTGCACATATCTTTATGGTATATTTTGCTAATGTGAAGTGAATATTAATGATTAATTAAGTAATAGGGACCTAATTACTTAGAGATTATTCAAAATTAGGGACAAATTTTGGGTAAAATATTCTGCCCTGCTTCCATTTTATCTGGAGTTAGCGCAACTTTTTCCATTCATCTCGGTTACTCGTCGTCGTCATCGACTCATCTACCCTCTATCGATCAAATTGCTCTTCACACACTCAATTCATCTCTTTTTCATTAATATTTATCACTCTATTCGTCTTATGTGGTTCACACTGTCCTGTTATTTTTTCATCTGTCCTGACGTCCCCATCTCCGCTGCATGAAATATTCTTTGATTCGTTTTCTTATTGGCTCAGCATTCTGATTCATTCATTTTGACAAGTCTACAAACATATGATTTATAAAATTATTAACAATTGCCGGCAGAACAGGAAACTCACCTATAATGCAATAATAGTGATTTCCTCTATGATAGTTAATAAGTTCTATATTTTATAAGCTATTAGGACTTGAAAACTTTGAATATGTATATATAAAAAACTAAATAAAAGCAAAAAAAAATTTTCGTGTTAGTGTATCTAAGTTCCTTTTATGATAGTGTTTTGGAAGGACTTATTTGGCTCGTTCTTTTTTGATATTAATTATTGAAGTTAGATGACAAAACCCAACGGCGAAGGTGGGCAGCAGAGGATAATTCAAATTCAAATTCAAACATTTTATTTCGATTATAATAATTCGATACCCGGCCTGTGAAATGGCGGCCGACGAGACGAGAAACAATTAAATTGTCTATAGACCCGTAGCTTGAAACCTGCTGTGACAAAATAAAAAGAAAACCTAAATGGCGGGCCACGCCATGGCTTTCATAAATTAAGCAAAGCGTTAGCATACAGCGCAGCGGCTGTCAGGCGCAAGTCAGATTTTTGGTCATTTTGTTTTTGCGGTAGGTTCTTGCTTGCTTCCATTATATTCATGTTCTTCGTCGCGACAACTCTAGCTTATTTAGACATTAAACCATTAATAACGGAACCCGTTCAAAATTACAGGGAAAATAAAAACTTCCGTCTTATGACCCCATTTGACCCCGTATTATTTCAATGTAAATGTGAGGCGAAAAAGTTTAAAAAAGTATCGACAATTTAAAACTAAATATAGGCCAACAAACAAAATTGGTCCAGTCGGAACTTGTACGATAGTATTACATATAATTTATTCATGTAGATAATCGGGATTGCCTAGAAAGAACTTAC
Organism: Musotima nitidalis; assembly: GCA_949126915.1. Taxonomy (NCBI): domain Eukaryota; kingdom Metazoa; phylum Arthropoda; class Insecta; order Lepidoptera; family Crambidae; genus Musotima; species Musotima nitidalis. The sequence goes on along the minus strand of OX421418.1, from coordinate 5,809,818 downwards.
TTATTATATCAACTCCAAGTGTCCAATTATAAAGCACTTCAATATAATTGAAGTGCCATAATGTCAGTTTTGTTATCCAGGAGTCATGTATAAACTGAAGAAGCCGCTGCCGAGCGCATTTCAAATCAATGAATTATTGAAAGCTACGCGGGAAGCGGCTACGTTTTTTGTACAGCCTCTCTTACCGCGAACTCATTATGCTTCACTGTAGGTAGCTGTAGGTTTTTTAGTCATCTTCTGTCTGAGAAGGTCCGTCTAATCCTTATAAAACTATAAATTTAAAAGCATTTTACATCTTTTTACCAGGATCCGACTTTAGTGGAAGTTTTATGTTATTATTTTTTTTTAATTGCTCTAAATCAAAGTGCATCAACTTCCTTCGGATTAATGATAGCATTTTTGTAATATTCACTTTAAAGTGCTATATTAAGGACGTATGGTGCGTATAGTGGCATTTGCTTAAGTAAAGGTTGTGTTGATGTTATTTTTGTTTAAACGGTAGACTTCATACAATTTCAGACTATCATATAAAGTGTAAGGGTCTAGAGGATGTCAGCTAGCATGATAAAATATATCTGAGAACTTTGAGCAACTTAAGACCATGCCTGCCTAACCTAGCTTTATTGCACATCAAAAATACTAACTCGGCCCCCAAATGTCCCATTAGAAGCACAATTAATATTATTGTAGATCCGTTTTTATTATATTCCAAATAATAGTACGCAAAAACAACAATGTAAACGTGTAAATAAATATGTAAAAACAAATACAAACTCGTTCAAACCGGATTTTATTGTGAAACATTAATGTTAGCAAGTTTATTTTTGTAGTTGTCTACAAATGGCACAGCGCACCAGCTGCGCCCGTAATTACATTACTGTATTAGTAGGGAACTTAGCTGTGGCACTCGCTGCTCAGCGAGCCATGGTCACGCTAGCTTTGTAACGTCCCTCTAACTAATTTGATACATTTTTAATAGGTTCTCTTATAAAAACTGTAATCAATTCCGTATGTTAACTCTATATGCCCTTTATAGGCATACCTAAAATGTATGTTTTTCGTATTATATTATAGAAATGACCACTATAAAGATGGATTGACCAAGATGTAATAATGGGCGTACCATCTAAGTAATAGACCGTACTTAGTGCTCACGGAGTCTATGTCAGCGGTCCGAGTGCGGTAGGTAAAGTTTTTTAAGAGTTTAAAAAGTACCTATATAGCGCCTAAAACAAAAAAAATTAAGAAAAAATTTATACCGAAACTGAGAAAGTTTTAAATACTGAATCTTATAATGTCCGTACATGTAGAGGACCTAATAGCCTACTCACTCACACAAAACTTAAGGAAATTGGATTTAAAGAGTCCGAATGCCTTACTGTCCTTATGAATGATTAATTTTAAAAATAAATTATTATGAATTATATAATCAAGCTACTAAAATCTTGATAATACATACGTCACGAATGGAATTATGTTTTATATCCAGCATCGCCTTTTAACTTCAAATACAGGAGGCCAGTGGCTAGCATAGCTTTTATGTTATCAAACACCATTTTATCAGACAGGGTCTCGAAAGATGTTTAGCAAAAGCAACGCTAATAGTCGCTCTATTTAACTAAAACATATTCCCATGTTAATATCAGAATGATTCGGTGAAACTTTTGGATTGACTTGACATAATGTTAGGTGCCCACGTGTCGTGAGATTCACCGCTTTTAGTTTCTGTTATATCCGTAAATCATTTTTCATGGCTACATATTTTGTATATATGCTTGACCGCTGGCGCTAAATCACGCTGTTTTTGATTGTTTTACCTTTTCGATGTGAGGTCTTGAAACGTCCCAGAATATGCAGATTCTTCGTTTTTAGTTCCTATTTTTTTCAAAGTGTTCTTTTTAAGATGCACTCTCTAGGATAATAAGATCGTTAAACTGCGCCGATTTAAATAATAAACCTCTGTGGTGTGAATTATTGACTACTGAATTCTCTGAATTGGCAGTGATGACCCATATTGCGCATGGAAATAGTGAACTTAGTGGTGCTTATTGCGAAACAAATTATTCTACCTACAATATTCCATTATATTTCACTAGTAACCTCGCCTTAATAAAGTATTGTACAGCTCGTGAAATAATATACCCTATTTACGCCTTTTAAAGTTAATTCGTAATAAAACTCGCTTGGCGTCCGTTCTGTGCAACTCGATCCTAGCCCGGGTCCCATTAAACTTTGCCAACACACGCTGCCAACAATGAGAGGTCAGCTTCTAAGCCGTTTAATTCGATTTACTTCTCTCTGACATGTGTTTTTAACTCTGCAGATGCTTTCTTACTCTTTGTACTGAGTATCCGATGTTACGTTCGGGATTAAAACCAACTTATTGGTATATATTTCAGAGAGAAAAGAACACAATGCTCCTAAGATTCTATGTAAGGATAGTATTATCTATTCCATCTGTTAGAGGATAGTTCTAAGCTCTGCGGAACAAAGCCCTTAAGACAACAAATTTATTTTCTTTTTATTACATACCCTGATGTGAGCACATACGTTAGTTTGAAATGTAAACTACTCAAGCTAACACAGAAATTTGTCAACCTATTTTAATTTAAGGTCCCCAGGAACACATTCAAAACCATAAGTTGGCTTAAGTGCAAAGTTTGTGCCATCCATGTGATTTGGTATTTATCTTACAATAAATTCGGGCTAAAAATTCATGGTGTTGGTATTCCATAATTCCAAGGTTGTGATGACAATATCAGAATTTTTTTTTTAGTGAAATAAATAGGTATAACCTTTTTTTTGATACAACACAAAATACAGACAAGAATTCTATATTACAATAATATGGAACAAAAATAAAAAAATAATGGTTGAAATTAGCAGTATTTTTATTAGTGGTGAATTATAACTAATTTGTGATTAAAGCGTGATTGAATGTAACAAAAAATAAACATACATACCTACATTCACGCCTGTTTTCCCGAAAGGGTAGGTAGAGGCATATGATACGCCCACACTTCGCCAATTATATAGTCCCACGTAATTGGCGAACCTATTGCCGCTTACCGGGCACTATTATGTTCGCCAGAGCCTCGTCCGGTGATCGGCAGGTGCACCACTTGCAGGTGAGGTTGGCTTGGGCTCCTTAGGTCTTGGTAGGATTCCTATACAGCCTATACAAACAGGAAAACTCATTTGATTAATGTAAGATAAAATACATACACTACGCTCATTAACAACATAAGTATTCAAGTAATATTTGAATCTCATTTGAATATTAATATCTCTAATGTAAGTTAGTTTTTGTCTTAGTATAGTTTAATCTAGAGTGAAGTGATAATAACAGCCAAAGACGATAAGAAAAGTCATTAATAATATTCGAGTTCCAAGTCGTTAATTTTGATGAATATCGCCGAAGCACACGTTCTAGTATAACGCTTCGATAACTTCTGAAGCCGCCCTGAGATCCCTATTAGATTCCATGCGCCTATTACCATGAGCACAGTCAAATAAATATAGTAAAAGGTTTCCATTCTGTATTATTTTGTAGGAACCAAAACGGCAACACACCTGTAGATACCAAATATTTACATATTTATTTTATTCTTTAATATTTATAATAAAAAAACAAATGTACAAAAATCAAACCATAAGGTTAATGCCATTAGGTTTTCTCTATCAGTTCAACCGAAGGGTTAGAAGAGATGCTGCGGACTGTCCGAAAGGGTCACCGCGGCCACCGGACGTATCAGGCTCAAGAAGGAACATGTATGGTTTTTAGTCAGTCAAAGTCTGACACACCTTCCCTTAATAATAAATCTTCTAAATAACATTAATAAATAAATATTAAATAGTGATTAGGAAGGTATAAACTCGGCAGAATAGTACTAGTCGACCTACCTCTTAGTGACTTAATTTTTAAATTACTAGAACCGAGTTAAAAGTCTCTCCGGATCTTCCGTACAAGTATAAATAAAGTTAGAAGTGTATTAGTCGGCTTTAATTAATAGTAGCTTTATTTAAAAAATGCGCCAATTATTGACATAGCGTTCTAGTATAGTAACAAAGTACTAAAATTATTAGTTTCTCCTAAAGTCGACTTTGGATAGAGTACATAAATCAGCAGAACACATAAAAAAGATTTAGAAGAAGAAAAAACGCACTGAATTAGATGGTCGGAACTAACAATATCATCGTGAAATAATATACTTTTTGTATTGCACTATGCTACCGACGTAACTCTTCAGGGCAGCGGTACCTTCATTAACGCTGGTACCTCTCATACCCTTTATTCATTATTCTTAAGCGGCCGGTGCTTGGACTTACTAAGAAAAATGTTGGCAGTTTACGTTGATTGCCCGTTTTCTCAGCGAATTCGCTGCTCCGGCTGAAATTAAAAAATCGTACGTGATGAACATCTGTATCCTGGTTTGTTGGCTTTGTTCTTAATTAATTTTGTAGATGGAGTTTATTCTGCTAGTTCATTATCCTTTAAACAGTGTTCAGTGAAATTATTTTGCATGTCATTTCTCTCTTCTCTTTCCAGTTAAGGTTTTTTGAATCACAAGGTAGCATTCTAAGCATCGGCAAGAGAGAGAATGTGGTCACGGCAGTTTTTGGGTTCTCTATTTAACCAGGTCCAACACTAGCGCCCTCTTTATCTGTTAGATGTAAATATTTTTTGTATATTTGTACGAGTGAAGTTTACAGTTTTTGATGATTCTATTGCGAGGGCTCAACCTCGTTGTACAGCTTTATACTGGTAAGCTACCAGAGGTAATACGGACGGTCATGGATATGTAAATTACCTCATCAGGTGATAGGTAACTGTTCCCATACACACAATATAAGTTAACACAGTCAATAGTTCACACCAAGAGGTACCTTTTACTGTGAAAACACTTACTTAATTCTTATGCTTATTAGTTCTACACTATTTAAAGGCGAGATATTGACATACTTAAAGCAATTTTTTACCTATAATGCTGCAATATCTAAAAAATAAATATTATTATATAAGTATTCTTTCAAGAAAATCTTTAACAAAATATTCCTTTAGAAGAACCACTATATTATGGAAAGGCTCTTAACACTACACATCTACGTTAACAAAGCGAATAGAAAAACAAGCTTTACTGAGGGCCTTTAAAGTCTATTTTGAGACGAGAGTTTCGGATGTGTCCACTAGGTAAACAGAAGTGACAGTTAAGTTGTTGAAGAAAATTACTTAAAGCTAAGTGGCGGGGCTCGAACAGCTTTTAGATTTGTAGCGCTTAGAGCCGAGTCTAGACTACAGAACAGTCTCCCCACTTTATATAACACCAACTTTGACAAGCTGCCTATTAACTAAAGCTTTTATAAACTAGTGGGCCTGAAACTTGAAATTCTAACCTTTTAGGACGTAGGTAAGTAAGACGTCAGAGTATAAATAATAAAAGTATACAGGAAAGTATTTATCTACAAAGTATTCCATAAGAAAACGTATACAAATAAGTACATAACTTCTATAAGTAAAGTATGGATACAAATCTTTTTTGTGAGACACGTTATAATGACTACATTCTGCATGATGATAAGCAGTCGATGCAGTCAAAAAAATAAGGGCACTTCATACCGTGCACATTGTGCCCTCTATAAACTAAAGTACTTTCTTACGTGCTGTCTCTTCTTATGTCCAAAAACTGGGATGAAAACTGTTTTTAAAACTAACTATTCAGTATACAATCATTTTTTATTTCATGAAAACAATGGATACTTGAGGAAACCTTATTTTGAACCACTTCGGTTTAATTCAACTTTAACTTAGCAATATAAAAACTGGAAAGAAATGCGACTTTACAAATTGACCGTAACTTTGTGCTGAGTAATAATGTTAAGTTATAAGAGTTTTAGTTGCAGCGCCGGTTAAAGTTCACTTGAAATGCAATATTGAAATGACTAAACCTTTGTGTTTCTTTTAAATAAACTAAGAATTCTACTCTACTTAGATCGGAGAATATATGGAATATATTGTACTTTGTGTATTGTCTAAAAGTAGAGCCAACAAGTCAGCTGTGTATAATAAAAACATTCAAGGAGTCTCACTTTATTTCAAGAATACAGTATTAAAGTAAACTATGTAATGATAAAGTATTCATTATGTTGTCAATGCTATATCTATTCAGACCATTCTGCTGTGCAATTCTCTGCCGCCCATGTTTTCCCAACTCCTAACCGGCCCAATAGCCCGGGTCTTTTAAGAGGGGCGTTAAAAGGCATCTATATAGGCCGCCATGAGTGGGTGCGCTTGTTACCGTGTTTGTTACACGGTATTGAGCGCTACTACTTTTCTGCACTGCATTCGACTGCTTTCCATGAGGCAGGAGGTGGCCAATATGACATGTCACATAATATATATATATATGATTCTTCTGTAAAAGCTGCATTAAACTATTTTTTTTACTCTGTAAGTGAGGCCCTCCAGTTTAATATCAATAAGAGATTTAGGTATCTACCTCCTACTCGGGTTTCAAATAATTTCCTATTCAAATTTCATTAGAATCGATCCGAAGGACAAAGTTAGTTTCACAATAATAACATCAGTATTGAATATAAATTCAACTAAGACCTTTAATTACGACAACATCGTCTGGAGAACAAATTCGGTACAAATTATCCTTAATTCGTTCTAGGCAGTTTTAGTTACCAGATCCTTCTAACATATTCTGATATTATGTCTTCTTGTCAAAGCCCTAGAGACGTGCCCGAAACATTGGGGCAAGTTGGGAAATACGAATTATTATTTTGCCCTATCATGTTACTATTCATAAGGGTAAAGACATATCGTGATTTATCTGTAATCTTAATGTACTTTAGTTTTCGCTAACATTTATTTGCAAAACATTTCAATCGATTACGATGTGATATTTCAGGAAGCAATAAAATATTTAGTGTTTAAATTTGTATGACTTTGTATGGGCAAATAAACTAAATAAAAGTTTGTCAACTGATACTCTTGATGGCAGTGTGCTATTAAATTTTATCGAAAAAGAAAATTTCACAAAAGAAGTAATTTAAAGAAGAATTGAGGTCAGTGTCGCCGCTGCATAGCTTAAACCTGACTTTTTCAGCCAACTGCTGCAAAAAGGCTGCACGGACAAACTTAAACTCACCGTACCTGGTGTTAATTGAATCTGCAGACATTGTTTACTCTGCTCACTCGACCTTATTTAAGGACGTGGTTTGTTTTGTAAAGAAACTGCCTTTTTTATAAGCATGTTCTCGTTGGTAGCATGTTAAACGTTATCGTACTTTCAGATACATTGATTTTTGAGAAGTAATGCATTTATGTACCTTCTGCTGTATTATTTTGCTTGGTTATGAATGCGGGAGAAAAAACTTTGACGATTTTTTTGCCCGTTCTTTTACGATCAAGCTACCGCCCGCAGTGAATGTGCGCGCTAGTTTTTAAGTTTTGACCTTCATAAGAGCTCTTTTGAGCCAAACTTGAATACATGATTTTGAATTTTTAATGCCTACAAAGAGTTGTCTGACAACTTCTGCAAATAGAAGGGTTTCATAATTATAAAGCGTACATTTATCTAGCAGTTTCTATTTTTTTTAAATTGTTACCACTGGACCTCACACACCTGGCTCCAGACTAAGCATAGCACATCAATCACAAGTATAGGGGTACTTAAAAACTATTTATATAAATTTTAATTACTGAAAGTGTCTCATAATGAGTTTTGATGTAGTCTACAAAGGACGCAACCTGATTACAGTAAAAGTTAAATATATATTGCTTAACTTTTGTCAGCGTACATAAATACTGCTTCTGTAACAAAAGGGAAACTAGTTTTAGAAAAATAGCTACATCTACATAATTTGTCTGTTTTATACTCTCGTTAAGATATTGAAATTTGGCAACAAAAGTTTCGTATGTTAGCTTTATATGTTTCACCTACAACGCAATGCACTGAACTTTAATTTCCCGAGCTACTTTACATTAAAGTATCTTCCAAACTTTTAACACTCTCAAAGAGAAGACGTAATTTTTGAGCTGGCTGAACGCAAATTCTCGCAACAAACTAAAATGTACATTATAATTTAGGCAGGTAAAAGGAGATTGCCGCAAAGACATTAATGCGAGTCTCTGCCGTTAAGTAATGAAGATTCCGCATTAATATGTATGAGTGAGCTTGTTTGTGGTTTATGCTTAGATTTCCAGACGCTCGCCAGAGGTGAATGAAGGTAGGCGCTCTAGTTAGGGGTTGCGTGACTAAGACGATAGAACCCAGCTGATATCGGCCCCTTGCATCGTTATCAGAACAACCCTCAGCCAGGAAATAAAGCATTCAAGCTATCTTTACAGTAATTATCAAATGGTATACCGAATTCACTACACTTTGTGTGATTAACCATACCTACAACACTTCAAATAAGTTTAAATATTGATAGAAATATACCTAAAGAAAAACATGACTTACGTTCAAATTAGCTTAAATATACAATGAGAAGAAAAATAATTACTGACTGAGCTATTAACGATACCACCAGATAGACTGGGCTTAAATTTGACATAAATACTGTTGGCTAAAAAGGGGTTTTATTTTTATTTATTTAAATAAAATTTAAATGTACAAAAGGCGAACTTAATGCCGCAAGGCATTCTCTACCAGTTAACCTTTGGGTTAGCAGAAAAGTATTTCAGAGCAAAATATGGACAAGTCAGTTAGTCTATCTAGAGGTTCAGTCCCAACTATTCTGACTGACCAACTGACATTGCGAGCCCGATATGGCAGTTAAGTCATTGAGCGTTGATCATGCTATCTATAGTTAACGGCTCACCATAAGGTTGGCTAATTCCTATAAAAATGTAATTAACATCTATAAAGTTTAGCCCATTATCCATAGTATTGTGTCTGTTGGCGTAAGTAATGTCCACAAACTTTAAGAAACTAATAGAGAAGTAACACAACTCTAAAAAGGTTTTATATAGTGCAAACCTGGCAGTAGAAATATCTCCAAAAGTATTCCTTTTTAGTAAGACCCTCTCTGAATGGGTTTTCTTTGGATTGGTATTCTTTTGTGTGGGGGTTGATAAAGTTTCCCCTATTTTCCTTATGATTAAAAATGTTGCAAATTCAGATTTCCCCAAAGGCTCGAATCCGGTGCTCAATCCCGACATATTTCTCAAACCTGTTCATCAAAACATGATAGAAATCTGCAATGTATAACCTCCCTACCCACGGTTTCATTTGTTATTCTTATGTCGACAAAGAAATATTTCATTTCACTCCCCTAATAACGTGGCTTGGCTTTACTTTGCTGTACGTTTACTTTATTAAACTATGTTCTGCCTGCGGTTTCATCGGACTTCAATAATTCTATGCAGGCAATATCGTTAGGTTATATATGTAAATTAACTCCAGTGATATTATAAATTGATTTAGCATTTATTGTTATTTAGAGTGTGGTGTGTTAGTGTATAGGGATCCTACTAACATATTAGGAGCACAAGCCAACCTCACAAGTGGTGAAGTGCACCTAGCGATCAGCGGACGAGGCTCACATCAAAGTTTCCGGTAAGCGCCGGAATAGGCTTGCCACATATTACGAAGGACTAAAAATAACATTGGCAAAATTTGAGCATATAAGTCCTCTGTCTATCCCTTCGGGGAAACAGGCGTTTTTTTAGATATGTACTTGCTTTAACATTGTATTTGAATATGTTACTGTAATTAAGTGTCTGTGTTTTCGGTATGTTTATTTATTGCCTATAGGAATCGCATGTTTAAAGCTGTGTTTAGTTTGGGTCTATAATTATTTTCCAATCACACCAGTTATCTTTTTCCAAGATAAATATCATTAAGTACTTGTGTTATCGATATTAAATGACTTAAAAACATATTTATGTAGGTAAATATTTTGTTGTTGTAAATACATATTTAGTATAGAAACCACAATAAAGTGTCTACTGAATGCATTCTAATAATTGATGGACACGGAAATCAGCAACATTTACTGCCGAGTACTGTGATAATGTTGGTTGCTGTTTATAATTTGAACTATGCTCCTGCAATGTTACTTAATAAACTTTCCGGATTTTACAGTGTAGTTGCGCCCAGTTCACAAACACCAGTCGCTCAGTCAGGGAGTCCAGAAGTATTCGTCCAGGGAATTGGAATAAATGAGCCCTAACGTCCATTTTGACGGTAAATTGAATCCGAATAGCGGGGATTCTCGTTTGAATCCCAGTAAATAGCGACTTGTAAATAGGCAGGGTTGTGAAAAACATTTACGGACGCCATTTCGTCTCTTTCTGCCTTTTCTCTAAATTATATGAGAATAGGTCACATAAGGTTATCAACAAAGAAACATATATATGACCCCCCAGTTAGGACCCCACCAGTGCCATTATAGCCACCGGATATTCGTTAAATGCATTAAACTCAAAACACTGGACAGCTTTTATACGATGAAAAAATTTTTTTTATCCATTTATTTGGGTAAACAAACAGTGACAATACATTACATTAAATTGAAATGTGTGCATAATGTGCTGATAAGCAGCCGATGCAGTCCAGAAAATAAGAGCAGTCCAATGCGGAGAAGCACGGTAATCAGTGACATGTGACGGAACATTTTTTGTGTAAATTGACCGAAATGTAAAGAAAGTTGACAAAAATTTCCGAATATATAATGTTTTATAGAAACTATAGATCAATCAAGTAGGAAATGTCACGGCTGTCAGTAACTATTATTTTTGTAAATCTTGAATCAGATTAATTTTTAAAATAATGAGGCAAATTACCTCTGTTGTATATTACAAAAAGTCCTTAAGAAGAATAAAATATTCATCTCCATAGTTTCTATAATATCTCTTTTTATAATAAAGTTCGTTAAGAACTAGAAACGTTAGGGTAACTATTTCATGTAATATATATGATAATTAAACTCGATATAACGAAGAAAAAAATACTAATAAGTTAAGGCGTTAAGTAGAAAACATTTAAATTTAATAGCTTGAAATTTTATGTTACAAGTGTAAAAGAGGTACAACGGTCATTTTTTTTTCTATTTTCGGAATTTAGTCACTTTATTGATGTCAGTAACGTGAATCTATATGTGTGATTTAGGTGGTCAATATGTTTACGAAATACACATGAAAGTTTTTTACTTAATATACATAGGAAAACACCCAGCCCAGAACAAATACTCATGTTCATGCACACAAAGATTTGTCCTGTGTGGGAATCGAGTCCACGGCCTTAGGAGCGGAGTGCGGGTTTACTCGCCACCGCGCTAAATAGGTCTTCAAAGTGTAATATCTTCTTTAATTTTTACCACCTATCTAATCTGTATAAAGTGCGCTTTTGACCGCCTTATTTAATGTCGACGAAAAAGCCTAGTTCAAGTAACCTTACGTAAGTCAAATCGATTCTACATTAAATATTTAATAGGTTATTATAAAACGTCGGAGCTCCAAGGGTTAATTGTAAACCATTATTATTATACACTCCTCCCACTAGTGCCTGATATCAAATATGAATTATATTAAACTAATCATATGAGCAGTATTACCGTCGATCCGATACGCATACTATGATACATCATCGAGTATTGCTCCTTTGGGGAAAGTTCGGGACTCAGCAACAATTTACATAGTCCAAGATTACATGAGCAATTTGGAATGTAAATCACTGTATCGCACGAATTTCTAAATGTCTGGGGACCTTCTGATCCGTGTGCCAAGGTTTTCAACATACAAACATAATAGGTTGGGGAAAAAGTCTTTTCGTATTTTTGTATAAAAAAGTCAAGACATTTTTTTCAAAGTTTATTTACATTTATTTACAATATATATGTACCGTTTTGTTGAATAACTTTCTGCCATTTTGTGGGCAGAGACATTATCCCGTTACTGTAGAAACTTTGGGACTTCTGATCAAAAAAACGGGACAAATAGTTTTGGCAGTCCTCTCTTGAGGTCAACCTTACAGAACCTAAAGAATTCTGCAGAGACCGAAACAGGTGAAAATCTGAAGGCGCAAGGTCAGGACTATATGGTGGATGCACTAGGACCTCCCAGTCGAACTCTCTTAATTTTTGCTGAGTGGCTAAAGATGTGTGTGGTCTAGCGTTATCGTGATGAAAGACCACACCCTTCCTGTTGATCAATTCCGGCCGTTTTCTCTCGACTGCTTCCTTTAATCTCATCAGTTGCTGGCAGTAAAGATCAGAATCGATGGTTTTGCCGGGCGGTAAAAGCTCATAATAAACAATGCCCTTCCAATCCCACCATACACACAGCATCACCTTATTTCGTGTTAGGCCAGGTTTGGCCACAGTCTGTGAAGCCTGGCCAACTTTCGACCACGACCTTTTTCGCACGTTCTTGTCGTACGTGATCCACTTTTCATCGCCAGTTATCAATCTCATCAAAAACGGCTCGGTTTCATTACGTCTCAATAATGAATCGCAAATGAGTACACGGTTCATTAAGTTTCTTTGAGTGAGCTCGTGTGGCACCCAAATATCGAGCTTTTTTGTATAACCAGCTTTCTTCAAATGGGTCAAAACTGTTTTGTGGTCAATTCCCAGTTCTTCAGCTACATCGTAACTACTAATATGCCGATCTTGCTCCACTCTTTCAAAAATGGCGTCCATTTTATTCGTAACAGGGCGAGCAGAGCGAGGTGCATCTTTAACATCAAAATTTCCGGACTGAAAACGTTTGAACCAAATTTGTGCTACTCTTACTGACACTGCATCAGGTCCATAAACATCACAAATTTTTTTCACTGCTTGAGTTGCATTTTTGCCTTTTTTATAATAAAATTTTAAAATGTATCGAATTTCTTCATTAGATTCACTCATTTTAACGGATAGAAAAACAAATGAAAAATAGCGGGAAACAACTTTTTTTTATTTTTTTCTTTTCTTTATAATGGAACCTTTTTAATGTTACCAAAACCAGCCAGACACAAATAGTACAGTCAAAAAAAATTTATAATAAGTTTATACCTACGTTATGCGAAAAGACTTTTTCCCCGACCTAATATGTATGTAACGTAGAGCTTGAGATATCTACCTTAAGTAATAAAATCAAATGACTTGCGAGTTAATTATTTTGCTATTTTCTTCCTTCATTGTCTTTAAATCTCTGTTAGCCCCAAGGTTGACTGGCAGAGAATGCCTAATGGCATTAAGTTCGCCTTTTCTACATTTGTATTGTTTATGTGTGTGCAATATAAAAAATAAATTAAATAAATGAATTGCGATTGAAGCTAGATAAACTGTGAATTTTTCTCTTTTTAGTGTTAAAGACCTTATTACATTACTCACGATAACACGGTACCTAGTCTTAAGGAAACGATGTATTATATTTCATCATCTTATCTCAGCTGAGCTATGGTGTCCTCTTACAAGCAAGTAGAGAGATTCAGGTTATATTCGGATTGCGAAAACAGGTGTATCTTTGTGGAATGTTTCAATTCTCCGAATCATAAAAAGTCCACTGCTGGACATTGGCCTTCCCAGACATACATACATACACATACATTCACGCCTGCTTCTCCGAAGGGGTAGGCAGAGGCATATTATGAGCCCATGTGATATCTATCTATCTATATCAGCCCGTTTTGCGCCCGTCTTCGGACATGGGCCTCCTCTTCAGCTCTCCACGCGTGTCGATCTATCGCCTTCTGCATCCAGTTTACACCCGCCTGTTGACGGATGTCATCCACCCATCTCCGTGGTGGTCTGCCTCTGCCTCGGGTGATATAATTATGGTGAGCCTATTGCCTTTTATCGGGAACTCTTATGTTCGCCAGCGCCTCGTCCTTTGATCGGCAGGTGCACCACTTGCAGCTGAGGTTGGCTTAGGCTCCTTAGGTCTTTCCCCCCCGGACAGATCTTCACCTTGGCGCGGGGGGGGGGGCTGAGTACCTCCTGGACGCCGCGAAAAGGTAACACCCAGAGATTGGCGACTCTTTGACACCCCCTTTTGGTCCCTCTTTGGCCGGAAGCCAGTGCGTAAACGTCGTTTGTTACCGACGTAAAAAAAAAAGCTCCTTAGGTCTTGGTAGGATCCCTATACACCCTTTGTGATTATGGGCCCGCCTGCGCTGCCTATCATTTGGTAGAATTTCTCTTTGACTCTTACGTCTTCCCGTAAGATGAGAGGTAGTGGCACTATTCCAAGCCTACAAATTGGCTTTACGACTACCACGTACAGTAAAAACTGCAAGCGTTGCCTTCCGAAGCACGGGAGCGCTTGATATCAAATGCCACACAAATTGTTACTCGTCTCAAGCCTGTCGAAATTTGAACTACGCTAAACTTCACTTCACTGATCGTTTCGATTAAAATCAGCTTTAGAGTGCATTTTATTGAATTAATTTTTATACGCGTGTCTACGACAAATTAGATTTATATATGATTAAAAAGCTCTAAGTCTTATTCATGTTATGAAAAACACATGTTACTATATCAATACTGAGCCTAGGGATTCAACGGCACCAAACTCATGCCTAAACTATGTTGTTTTCCTAACCATGACCCTAGGCAAACTTTCTTCCCGATCGGACCAACTCGATGGAGCGTGTAATCTGTTGATACAAACTAATGGATTTCTTTCATTTCGTCTACATACTCAATCAGACATTTTATTTCGTAAGAGTTACTCGAAACTTTACCGAAATCGGAGCACAGTTAGTAAAGTTTGGAGAATTCTCATTACTGACGATAAAATAGGAAACCAAATTATTACTCCAACTTCGGATAAGTTTTTCTCGAAGAAGACGGAATTGTTCCTTCAACGGTAACTTTCGCGCAATAAATTCTATGCACCCAATCCTTTGTCAACTTAAATTCAATTCACTGCATGCGGGAGAGCTTTAGATGCTACTCAACTGAATCTGAATGGATAAACATTATTATTTCCACTAGAAATAACAGAGGCTACTTCTGATTCAGTAGACTTTCGCAGAACTCAGGTCATAGAAATTGTATATACATAATATAAACTCTTTTTTCATTTTATTCTATTTGTTTTCAATTTCATTAAATTCTGACAAAGATATCAAAAAAAGCTCAGTCCTCTAGAAACATTGAATTGAAATTTTATATCTATAAAACTAGGCATGCGCTATTATACTTTTTTTTTAAAGTCTACTTCTAAGATTGTAAAATGAGACACGCATACGAAATTGGTAGCGCTCTTAATTTTAATTTGGAAAAAATAAACATATACCTATTAAAAAATTTCAGAGTTTTTAAAATGTCTTGCCTAGGGGAATATATTACGTGCTACGAAAGAAGTACGTGCTATTGCTCATATTACCTTACACGAATCAAAAGACGTAGTCAGTAGCAAGAAATAAATCCATCTGCTAATGAAGCCTGCGGACAATACCACGCCAGAGTTATTGTACATTAAAACAATAAACTCCGTTCTTGAAGCCGATTGAAACAACCTTTAATTATTCAGACCATTGTGAAGGCAGCCTTTTGAAAATTTCGCTTCGTTTGAAGATGATGTTAGCCGTGGAATAAATACGTGCACGCTTATAACTCGTGATAAAATATTCCAATAACCCACCCCAGTGTTAAATCACGTTTTAATGTAATATTTTTGTTCGGCCATATTACACAATCCGGCCGTGTATAAAATGAAACAAAAGCTATTGTAAAACCATGCATATTTTTCACATTCACGAGAACAGATTGAAATAATATTAATGATATAATAATTTAAGAGGATTACCAGATAAATGGTTCGCTTGAATTTGGGATTCGTTAAAAATATAAATTGATGATTTCAAAGCAACCTTACAACAAATATTGAAACAAGTAAGGAAAGTGCTTCTCTAAAGTACAATAGCTTCCAATCTCTCTATCTTTCGTTTTAACAGCATTGTCAAAAACCCAATAGTCCAGCACTATAGTAAGTCCGCGATATTGCGAACATCTAAACAAATTCCTTTTATATTTCACCGCTGACGCGAGCACAGATGTGATAGTCATTTCGTACCAAATGCTTCACAATATCGCTATTCTACCGACTGGAATTGAACCTGAAGCAAACGAAGGCCTTGAGCGACAAAAGCGAGTTGGAAGCTGGTTCAAAATCAGTGAAATTAAACTTTGTATCTGGCAAGAAGTTTCCCGTCCGTGAGCCGGCGCCGCTGGCTTTGTGGAGCCAGACAATGGTTCGTGGCGACTTCACTCATATTTCATTCAGATAACAATGACCGGTATTTTGCTTTCTCCAATATTCAATATTACATCGTGGAGCAACTTAATACTTTTGCCAAATAATCATGACAGGATTATTCTAAACAAAACTATGTGATTTTTTCTTAACTCCAACAGCAAACAATTCTAAGAAAAATAAAAGCTACTAAACAATAATTGTACCGAAATAAGTAGCTGTCACAAATATCGAATAAATATTTATCGTTCCAACGATACGAAACGACATGGGAAACCTTTCCGAGAGCTTCCATTAATAATTTCTAATTAACGATGCTTAAACAAAGAAGCCCTGTAAGCCCACGAAGCCCCGAATGTCGTTATCCGTTCGTCACTTTGCAACAAAGGTCTTGCCTTTACATTTCAAATTAAATTAAAACATACTCCCAATCCTGCTTAGGCAACCTCTAACATGCAAGTTTTAAAGGGATGCCTAATTCATGAGTCTTCTCGGAGTTTGACCATTCAATTTAAATTTCCAAAGTGATGTACGTCGTCGTTGCAGTAATTTGCATTTTGCAAGCGCGTGTGTTGCATGTAGTTATTTACAAATTGAGCGGCTAAAATTATGCAGTGCTTAAGATTAGAAAGCGGGCGGGAGGCTGTCAAAGAGCGTTTACGAGTCGCAACATCTCTTGCTCGGTCAGGAGGGAAGTTATCGGGACTTTAGACAGTAAGAAATTAGGACACCACGTTGTAAAGATATAGATTTTACTGCTCATACGATAAAGCAGTTTTTCTTTAATTTTAAAGCGCATAATAATTGATATGTAACATGGCTGCTAATAATTCAATATATGCATAAAAACAAGCGAGAGGCAATTGCATTTCGGCACTCTATTCTTCAACTCGTGCCCAACATCTATATCAACGACCACTTTTATTCGTAAATGGGATGTTGAAAATAGGCTTATCAGGAGTTATGTAACGCTATCTGGTGTTTACCAGTAGTCCCTCGTAAATCGTTTAAAGGTTGGGCGTTTTCCATCCTCAAGATGAATGCCCTTGTCAGACTGATATATTTACTGTCCGAACATAGCCCGCCAGCCTGTCCACTCTTCAACATGTATGCAAGCTTACAAACGGTCTTCATGAATAATAAAAGGCGAAAAATTGTGTTGCTCTAATTAAATGGAAACCTCGGGGAATCTCTACGCTATTAGGCGCTGAATAAATCAATGTTATACTTGGTCCAAAATTAATGAATGTAGTTACATATCTGGATGATATCAGTGCAATTTTTTTAGTAGGTATGTTCGTCATATATTTTTTTACCTTTTTGATCCCGTAGCAATATAAATATTAAGATAAATACTTTCGGAGTCGCAACTTTTTAATGTCTTTGACCCTATCAGCTGACAAAGTGTTTTCAAATGATACATTATTTTTATATATAGGGCCAAATAAAAACATATATTCTTTATTTAAAAAGTGCCGTTGATTTGTAAAAAATAGTGTCAGCTTTCATAATATTTTACACACTAATCTATCGTAAAAATAGTAAGAAAAATATCACGCCGTTCAGTTTATCTTAACTTTTTTGTTGACAACAGTAGCCGTTGAGCTGTGCAAACCGCAAGATATATTGTGTTGCACAACAGCGTAATCTATTGGCTGAATTCGAAACTAACTCGCGCCACTCCGAACGCAAACCGCACAGGACCTGAGTGGAGCACATATTGTCCATATTTCATCTAAATCGCGCGACTCACGCTCGCACGTGTAATGTTGCGGGCTTTATCGCCGGTAATACGTGGTAACGGCACTCTCCTTACTGTTTTGGCTCTTCTCGAATATGGCAACATTGTTTTTATGAAAACCATGCCGGGGAAGACAGCCATAAACTTGCACAAGTATGTGATGCTGGAATTGAGTTTTTATTGCCTATTACCTTGTATCTTTATGTAAACTATGAAAGTGCTGGGCCCTTAAATTACCTTTGTTATTTATTTATTGCATGCACATAAACATATTATAATTGTTTGAATATGTTTGAGGTAATTAATTTAACTTATATTATGTTTTCTTTATTAAAAAACATCATTATCATCACAGCCATAATTATCAAGAAATATCAAACTCGTTAACCTGCAAAGCTCGCAAGTTTGGCTTGGAGACAGTAGGCTGGCACCGAATTGATCCGTCATCATGACCTGCTTACCTGGGGTCGGCCCAGCATGTCTTGTCCTTTCATTCAGTTTGGTCATTCGTCATCGTCACTCCCTTTTTGATCAAATTATTCTTCAGACACTTAATCTATATCTGTTTCGGTCGATCTATAAGGTTGACCTTGTTCCATGTAATATTAATTATTAGTCCGAAATTTGCTCCGTCTAGGCAGACTGTTTTGATATACATACATACATAATGTCACGCCTCTTTCCCGTAGGGGTAGGCAGAGATCACATCTTTCCACTTGCTACGATCTCGGCACACACTTTTAGCTTCATTTCCACTCATTAACCTTCTAAGACATGCCCCTTGCTTTAGGGTACTTTTGACCTGCCCTTTCTCCAAAACTTTCTGGATTTGGTCATGGAAGGTCTTACGTGGTCTTCCTCTCCCAACACTTCCATTTGATATATGTAAATGAAATCTTCTTTCATTCTTTACAGTTCATGTACTTTATTATCACGCGGACCCAGGCGTCCCAGACGTTAATTTCATTAAAATATGGCAATATTTCACTTGAATCATTTAATGCGTGGTTCATCAAGGAATCCCTTTGAAGTGGCGTGCGGGTGCAACCTTCTCAGTGGAAAGCTCGGAATCAGCCACAGCGTTTGTTATTTGTTCAACTTGAACCACTTCACAAAATTTCAACTTTCACACACGTTTTCTCTTTTACTGTTTACAGTTTTGTATTATCACAATTTTACTTAGGGCACATAGTTTACTTAACCTTTCGTCAAATTATTTACCTAACCAAAAGGTGAATTGTTTACCTAATCTATGGTTAGGATAATCATATGGCTTATTTCGAAGGACGGATTTCTGAAACTATCTCCACATGAAGAGCTAATAAATAAATAAAATTAAATAAAAAAAAAATAAAAAAAATCTGACACTTACACCAATTATTTAGTTCCAAAATAAGTATCATTAAGAACTTGTGTTATGGATACTAAATAACGATTAAACATACATAAATACTTTATTTTTCTGTAAATAAATACTTAATATACATAGAAAAACAACAAACCAGAACAAATATGCATATTTATACACACAAACATTTGTCCTGTGTGGGAATCGAACCCACGACCTCAGGATTGGAATGCGGGTATACGCGCTACCACGCCATATCGGTCCTCAGCTAATGTGGAGCAATTTTTACACTTTTGCGGTATTACATCCCCTCATACTTTTATTACTAAGGGAATGAGAGCTCGTATAGTGTCATGTGGGCGAAGGGCTGGCTACCTCTCTCTATTTGACACGTTTCACCCAAAAGTCTCTGCGCTAAAAGTGAACGATGCTACAAATCTACATCCCTTTATTATATTATTCTAGCAAGGCATTAAAACAAGCTGAAGTATGACAGTTTAACACTGCCAAAATCAAGGCGAGATTTGAACTCGCGCCCTCCTGATTTCGGAGCAAGAACTGCAGTTAAAAATTTGCATTTATTTTTATAATTTTCTCCAGCTAGGTATCGTTTTATGTAAATTTAAATTAATCCCCTTTGCAAAGTACGAAAGCTCATTTACAATTTTAATATGTAAGCTGAAGTTAAATAACAACTATTTGAAATTTCGTGGCTTGCCGTAGGTGTCGGATATTAATAATGAAAGCAGCTATTATGTGATGTGATACGGCCAAATGACGCGCTTATAGCGCCGCGGCAATAGGTTATTGGAAACGATTATATAAGTAAAGCAAAGTTCATTGAGCTCGGAACTTGAATGGGTGACCGTTTATGTGTCATTTAGTTTTGAGCCATTCCATGATTTGTTATTCTTCATTTCATCATCCTAGCATTGCCCTAGACTTACGCTTAGGGCCCAGGGTCTAACCAGATTTGGCTGCCGTCTGACCTCCGCCACCCAGAGAAGAACATCGTTCTATGGTTAAACCAATTTGTCACTGTATGTGGTACTCGTACACAACACACTTGCCTCTGAAAATCGGCTCTCTGTGGAGTCTAACCTGAATCCCCCTCACCTTAGTTCGTAAGAGGAGGACCGTGCCAGATGGCGTTATTTATACCTTTCTGGTCATATTATTCATTTTATATTTTAAAGAACGACTTAGATGAACTAACATCTAGTTAGAAATATACATACATATTATCTCTACAGATATAATCGCGAAGGAGGCTCCACTCAGTCGCTTCACGGCGACCCTTGTCACAACGACACATATATGTCCAACTTAATTTTAGCGCCCTTCTTCTACCTCACACAAATGCAATAGATGATATATATTTGTTATAGTTCAAATACTTGAACTTATTTGAATTTCTGAACTGCTGTATGTATAGACGATTATTTTTTTATTACCGATGTCCATTTGCACTAGAAGAGTTCTCTTATTGACCAAGGATAAGTAAACACATTAGTAGAGTCAAACATTTTACTCTGGAATTATCTCGCTGTAATATTTTTCTGTTAAAGTTAACATAATAATAAAACATTGAAGACCTTGATGCCAAACTATTCACATATAGCGACAGTACCTACCTAAGAGGCCATCACCTCAAACTTTGCACTAGCTTTTCTACCAACAACCCACATAAGCACTTCTTAGGCAACCGTGTAGTGAGACAGTGGAACAAGCTGCCGGCAGATGTAGTGTCAGCTCCCACTGTCAATTCATTCAAGAACAAGCTGGACAAACACGCATGTTAAGAGGTTAAGAGGAACTAAATGCAGATGAATTGGATACAGGTGCAATTAGTTATCAAACTGCCTGCCTTTTAATTAATAATAATAATAAAGTGTTATAAAGCCAATGAAAATATTCGTGTTTTTAGTCACAGCTTAATACGCTAGGATGACATATTTTTTCCATTAATTTCAGTTATGTCACACACGCACACCAGTCACTTAATATTAAATGAATATTTCTTTTTATCTAGTCATTTCTTATGTCGCACGCTATAGAGTTGCTGTATGTTTAAAAATTTTAAAAAAAATATATCACGTGGTTAGCGGCCTCTCCAAAGAATCTATGTCTTACCCGAGGGTATCGTAGAAGGTGAATAAGGGATTGAATATCATCTAGGATCGATGTGAAATCAGACACGTTTCATTTATAGATATTAAGCGTTATTAGTTTCCTGTAAATAACCGCGTACCTTATTTACCGCTTACACAAACAATAACCTAAAAAAGCCGCTCCCAAGTATTAAATAAATCTTTACTATAATAACTTCAAACTTGGCTTTAATATAACATTTACTGAATAAGCGTTATGCGGTGCAATAACAACGCCAAAACATCATTTATCCTGGGTTATATTACACGACCGGCGAAAGATTTAATAACTGTCATCTTTACAGCCTATATTCGAGTCTTTTTATGAATCAAGTAACATCTGCCGACCCTCATTTCCTTTAGTCAGCAAGATTGTGGGCGGAATTTAGTCGAATGACGTTGTAATAAATTCCATTATCCATAAAACTTCCTTAGGGATTTTTGAGAGGCCTACGTCAAGTATGACCTAATAAAATATACCAATGAGAATTAACCCTATATTTGCATAATATATTGCATAATCTTGAATGGGCATCACTCGATATTGCAACTTGCCACGAGTGAAAGGACCCGCATACAAATTTACGAGCTGTTTTAAAATTCCAGAGTAGCGCGTCGAAATTCGGAAAATGCTCCCGACTTTCGTTACTTAAAATATTTATCGCGTCATAGTAATATAGGGAACTTTCCCTGTCTCGCCCGACACGTTCAGATCGGAGAAATTTTCAGAAAGTTGTCAACGGACTCGAAGCTTCTTTGAATTTCTATTAAATGATTTCAAATTAAGATTAATTTCTCAGACAGAAGAGGCCCTTTCAAGTTTTACCCCGTAAATGTTGAAGCTGAATATAAACTTTTGAACTTAATTTTGTATAATTTTAGCTATTATGTACATTATGTACAAACTAAAACCAATGGGTATAAGAACGTGACTAACGGGCTGGTTAGTGCTGAAACATTGCACAACTTAAGCACTGTACGAATTGATATGATATTTACTGACATGACACAAGAATGTGACTATATACATAATACAATCGTTGTTTAAAGTACATACTAAGAAAGGCTTAATCTGCTGAAATTGTATGTAATAATCAGGATAAAAATACATATAAACATGAAAAGAAAGTCTAAACAATCTTACAAGAACTTATAGTAAAGTATGGGGTGCGACAAGGCAGTGTCATGGGGCCTTTATTTATGTTAATGAGTTGCTTTTATCTATCAATCACCCTTTCACCTTATTCATCTATTGCAGTTCAATTCCCGTTACTATAATAAAAGAAGTGTCTATTAGACAACAAAATGTATTAGACAACGCAATAAAAACCATTTCACAGTATACAATGAATTCGTTCCTCGATCTTCAAATTGGCCAGATTCTCATAGAATTGAACATTTCATAAACGTATTCATTCTTCTCTCATCAATTCTCGAATGATTCAGACCATGTCAACCCTTAGGAAACAGTACCTGATATTATTTAAATAGAATTAAATAAATATAGAACCCTAAACTAATTTCTAGTTGGACTTTTTGGCGGGAAAGAAAATATACATGTCTACAGTTTTGTTTTTTTTTTTAATTTTGTGATATTATAAACATTAATATGTAGTAACGGTGGATTATTAACCGTCAAGTGTTTGTGAACGCACCCGAGTGTTGGTAAATGCAACAAAACAGTGCAACATCACTTTTCAAATTCTCTCAAGAACTCATTTGAGATCTCAGTATTGTCACACAGCTTTACTGAGCACTCGAGGGGTTTAGAGGGAGGGCATTTCATTTACCATTTTTACCACCACTTATTCATCCATATCAATATATATTTTACTTGACTCTGGCTAAATGTGCTGAACGCACGAAGCCATTATATAAAAGAAAAAAGTTTTAGTTGATTTGCCGCTACTCTATAAGGTCTAACATACGATCTGGCCAATTTGATGATTGGACAACGGCATATGTGTGAGGATAGAAGCCATTACCATGGAGCGGATATAGCGAGCTCTGCGCCATATTGCTCGTCTAATTGAATATTATAGTACAGAAATTCATGTTTATTTTGATGTACCGCATTATTATGCCGGATTTCGCTTTGTAGATTTGCGGTACCCATATCTACCTATTTCATAAACGTTGGCTTTTAGTTTAAATTGCATTTTATAGGATAAAGACGGAAAGCAGACACTGAAACTGTTTTGCTGATGTTAACAAGTATAGATGCAAAATTATATTACAGCAAAATTGCGCCCTTGCTGTATTTGCTTTTAACAAAATTGGATTGTATAGAGATCCTATGTATCGTTATCATATCATTGTACTTTGTATTGTGAAGGCATAATATTTAAACACCATAGGTATAAAAATTTTAATTCAGCCTAATTATTATCTCAATGTACATTTGAAAAAAGAATCACGTCATTTTAAATCTTATTTCTTTATTTTAAATAATGGCTTCGTGCGTCTAGCACATTTAGCCAGTGTCAAGTAAGTGATATATTAATAATATAAATAATTCATAGTAAATGAGAATGAGTGGTGATACAGATGATCAATGGTAAATGAGATACCCTCCCCTAAGCCCCTTGAGTCCTCAGTAAAGATGTGGGACTATACTGAGATCTCACATGGACTCCTTGAGAGAAAATTTGAAAAGTGATGTAGCACTGTTTTGTTTGATTTACCAACACTCATGTATGTTCACAAACACTTAACGGTTAATAATCCACCGTTATTACACATTAATGTTAGAAATATCACAATTTTTAGAAAATAAAACAAAACTGCAGACATGACGCTTCACTTTCCCGCCAAGAAGTCCAAATCTTATTTAATATCTTTTTAGTTCTCAATTTTAAACACAGAACCAAAAATTTGTTTGCACCAAAATACGACACAGACACTATAAATTATATAGAGCAGACCTTATAAATGCATAAAGACTTCTTTTATCATAAAAAAAGTGTTGGGATGAAGTAACGACAGTCTCATAGTCATGCAGATTAGGATTAAAAGTAAAGCTATTTGAAAAGTCTGTAAACCAAACAGTCACGCGGAAGTAGTTGTTGCTTTAGTATAAGTATGTACGTACAACACTCATGTATTCCACCCCAAAAACGAGATATTATCACGTAACGCCATTAATAAAAGTCAGCAAACTACTCCAAATATAAGCGTTCGTGTTAGAAGTAGAGATTAAAAGCGTAAAGCTTGAGCGTTGTAATTTTGGGATTCTCAATAACAAATCGTTGGGGCATATTTCTAGTGGGGCTGGGGAACTAGCGGCAATTTATTTTTCGGTCGCGATCCAATTATTTTTGGGCACGTTAGTGTCGAGTAAATCTACGGGCGAGCCGTGGGCACGCACCTAGCGCTCAAGGCTAACTAATGCCTTTGGCGCCCAGATTTATCGCTCCTCGTAATTAATAAAATGAACCTTTTTCTTGTTAAACTTTTTAACGCAAATAGGTTAGGAATCTTTCTTGGTATTTTTTTATAACTTTACATTTGTTTAATTTTTTTAATAGACAGTCGTTAGATTCATTAAGATACGAGGGGTTTAATGTAAACTTATAGTAATCAGTAGCCACAGTACCATTGCGACATTCAAGGAAAATTGTAATTCATATAGCAAATTTTCTCTAGGTGCAATTATTATTAAACTAAGTACCTAGTTGAATTAACATTTGCTAAATGGGATCCTAGTAGTGTAAATAAAAACGAAATCTTTAGCGATGCATTGCTTAGGCACGGACGTTCTGATTTGGCTCAGATGAACACAATTAATTAAAAGTTACATAAACAAGTCTGAAGTAAACAATTTAGAAGGCAACTAAAGCAGGAGACTGCAAGACAAATTACATTCTTAAAACAAAGGAGTAAAAAATTCTAAACAATATTTAATACATTATTCATTATCCCTCGTGGTTAGCTTTAAGCGTTTGTGTAGCAAAGTTAGTGACGTACTACTCGTATACCGATGGAGTTTCAGCTCAGTGCAAACTGGCTCTTAATCAAAAGATTACTCGACAGGATACGGTCGTTATTACGTTATTTTGTATGATTTTGTATGAACACTGCACTACGACTACTTGTCACATATCTGAAGAAATATATTGACGTTTGCGATCTGCGGGTCCCTCAGATTTAATAGGTTGGGGAAAAAGTCTTTTCTTATTTTTGTATGAAAAGTCAAGACATTTTTTTCAAAGTTTATTTACATTTATTTACAATATATATGTACCGTTTTGTTGAATAACTTTCTGCCATTTTGTGGGCAGAGACATTATCCCGTTACTGTAGAAACTTTGGGACTTCTGATCAAAAAAACGGGACAAATAGTTTTGGCAGTCCTCTCTTGAGGTCAACCTTACAGAACCTAAAGAATTCTGCAGAGACCGAAACAGGTGAAAATCTGAAGGCGCAAGGTCAGGGCTATATGGTGGATGCACTAGGACCTCCCAGTCGAACTCTCTTAATTTTTGCTGAGTGGCTAAAGATGTGTGTGGTCTAGCGTTATCGTGATGAAAGACCACACCCTTCCTGTTGATCAATTCCGGCCGTTTTCTCTCGACTGCTTCCTTTAATCTCATCAGTTGCTGGCAGTAAAGATCAGAATCGATGGTTTTGCCGGGCGGTAAAAGCTCATAATAAACAATGCCCTTCCAATCCCACCATACACACAGCATCACCTTATTTCGTGTTAGGCCAGGTTTGGCCACAGTCTGTGAAGCCTGGCCAACTTTCGACCACGACCTTTTTCGCACGTTCTTGTCGTACGTGATCCACTTTTCATCGCCAGTTATCAATCTCTTCAAAAACGGCTCGGTTTCATTACGTCTCAATAATGAATCGCAAATGAGTACACGGTTCATTAAGTTTCTTTGAGTGAGCTCGTGCGGCACCCAAATATCGAGCTTTTTTGTATAACCAGCTTTCTTCAAATGGGTCAAAACTGTTTTGTGGTCAATTCCCAGTTCTTCAGCTACATCGTAACTACTAATATGCCGATCTTGCTCCACTCTTTCAAAAATGGCGTCCATTTTATTCGTAACAGGGCGACCAGAGCGAGGTGCATCTTTAACATCAAAATTTCCGGACTGAAAACGTTTGAACCAAATTTGTGCTACTCTTACTGACACTGCATCAGGTCCATAAACATCACAAATTTTTTTCACTGCTTGAGTTGCATTTTTGCCTTTTTTATAATAAAATTTTAAAATGTATCGAATTTCTTCATTAGATTCACTCATTTTTACGGAGAGAAAAACAAATGAAAAATAGCGGGAAACAACTTTTTTTTATTTTTTTCTTTTCTTTATAATGGAACCTTTTTAATGTTACCAAAACCAGCCAGACACAAATAGTACAGTCAAAAAAATTTTATAATAAGTTTATACCTACGTTATGCGAAAAGACTTTTTCCCCGACCTAATATTACTTTAAGCTATGTGTTGATTAGTCAAATATTGTAATTATGTACATACAGTAATATTTGTACCAAAAAGAGTTTTTTTCCTGTGAATTTTGTATGTATATTTAATGGAAGTTTACACTGTGAAAATAATGATAAGTCAATCTATCTTTGGTGTATCTTATATGAATTACATAAAGCTCGTTAATTAATGTGTAATAATTTGTTTGTTACAGGTAATATTCGCCTTAATTGGAAGAACAAAATATAAGAAAGGATCTTCTTATTATTTTTTTTGTTTGTTACTAGATAAATACAATTCCGTCTTATAACTATTTGACCCAATGTTATTCTCCGAAAGTCAAAGGTTATTGCGATAAAAGGTTCCTGTGCAAAAATTAATTATTTGCCCAACGCTTAGGTAAATTTTATCCATTTAACTTAATTACAGAGTAGGTAATGGAGTTTATGGCTCCAGTATTAATCTCGCGACGTGCCCGGAGCCTCGGAATAACTTGGAATGGCTGTCTTAAGCCTTCGAACGGGTGATTATGACCTCTATTCTTTGACTATTTCCATAAATTTCTCGCGAGCCTTCCATATGGCTTATTTCGGTTTAAACAGTCATTAAACGCAATTATGTGTATCCTTTACTTTATATTGAAATGGTTGGAATTAGAATTCGATTATTTCATTGAACTTTTGTTGCTTTAATTATGTAGGCTTTGCTACGCCTACGGGGTTAAGACTTTTGGAATTCATTCATACATACAATTATTTGTGAGTTATTTTTGGACATAGGCGAAGTTGGTCTATAAATGAAGTACCAATAATTAGGTTCCAATTATCCTGTAGTGATCTTTGTGAAAGAAACGCTTGTGGCGCCGAGAGGCTAGGTAGCTTGTTAACGGAAGTTAAGCAGGTTAATTTTTGAATAGATGGCAGCTGCTTTTGTATATTAGTACGTACATTAAGCTTTTTCTCTCCACTTGTGTGATAATCATAAAGCCAAGTTAGAGCTATTGGGCGTCTTAAAAAATCTAACAGCAGAAAGCGATCTCCACCGATTAATTCAGATTCCCTGAGGTGCGGCACGACTTGTATCTCTTTACCTTTCTTGATTCGCTAAAAGGAGGCCCAGCCCCAGATGAGAAGATAGAAACAATATTATAGAGTCAATCATAATCCACGCACGTAAAATTCCAAGAATAAACCATTAAATGCAATTTTTCTCTATTCTTCTTTATTGTGATTAG
Source organism: Musotima nitidalis (assembly GCA_949126915.1). NCBI lineage: Eukaryota > Metazoa > Arthropoda > Insecta > Lepidoptera > Crambidae > Musotima > Musotima nitidalis. The sequence continues at coordinate 5,781,709 of OX421418.1, read as the reverse complement.
AAAAGCCGGCCGGTCGTATCGTGATTTAAAAGACATAAACATACTTTAGAAAAACTTTTAGTAACATAGAAGACAACCAAGGTAAAAATTTGGTAGATGAAACAGGCATAAGTCTAGATGCAAATAATCTTCGTACTAGGTACACAGTAGCTAGGGGCGCCGTCTCGTGAATCGAACTGATTACACAATCGTTCCACATAAGCCAGCAATAAACACAATCAAGGGTGTAATGAGGCTCGTCGTTGTAAATCTAAAGCCAGACCCTTAGACTCACGAAGTCCTTCGCTACCTGCGGCTCCATTAATCTGCTCGCCTTCTTATTACCACACTAATTACCTGTTTACTCGCATTTCACTCCAACTAAGAACCACAAACAACGCCGATTCTTTAATAGAATAATTTAAAGTGGCTTTCGTATTAATTGTATATTATGGCAGTAAAATTTTGTAAAGGTTTGATGAAATCATTGGAATCATGTTGTGATAGAGGATTTAGGAAGAAAATTCACCGGTATTTAACTTTAGGTACTTCTTTGATTTATATCCCTCGGTTACGTACTATTTTACTCACGAGGATAGAACTTTGTCTCCATTAATTATATTTATATTTGTATATCAAAGAAAGAGTGAGTTATATTGTTTATAACTCAAGAACTAATGAACTGATATGGCTAAAAATGGGGGGGATGAGCTTAGAACTAGGAAACGGACATAAGATATTATCCCGATCCTGTGAGACGTGACATCAGAAATGGTATAAAAAGACGCAACTGACATGGAATAACAAAACGCAAACGGGACTTTCATCAACAGATAGCTGAAGTTATAAGGTACTGTTCATTTTGCTGCGGGCACTAGTCCCTATTAATGTTGAAACGTGTGATACCTAGTGGTATTCATGGTATTGCGAAAGAATTGTGAAGCCTATATGAACTATAAGTAGGTGACAATTATAATATTACTGGGCTACATTTTCTCATCCCTAAAACCATGGGGATCCCAATGTTTGGGGTAAGATAATTGGCTGCCTACTTTCCTCCTACATATTACCGAAAGCCAATTTAGAAACAAAACATCCGGCTCGAAGGACCGATTAGTTTTCCCCATGTTTCCACAATCCGTTAGTCATTTACAACACACCGAATGAAAGTAGATTTTTGTGTTGTGTAAGAAACAGTATTATCTTTTAGTTTTTTACAAATTTACAAGTAATCCAATTTGAATTTACATTCGGTCAAAGTAAATCCTTGCTTCTTTTTTTCACTCGACTCAACGAACTAGGGTCGAGATCTCGAGGTTTTTGGGCATTACCGACGCCGGTGCTCCATGGCCAGTGGTTGCAATTTTTATGAGCCGACCGCGGGAGCGCTGTGCCTCTTTGCTTTTTACCTTTTTTTAAAACACTACTATATGGCAGGCGACGAAATCGTATTCTGGCAGCCGGAATTTGGCACGTTTCATTCAAACTGGGGCGCGCTGTAGCAAAATAAAGATTTCACGATGGTTGATTGTCAATCGGCGGAATTATAACTTTATCGAATTCACAGCTCGAGCCGATGAATGAAACAGTCCCCGTCGCTCAATATTATGTATTTGGTTGTCAAATATAGCTGTAAACAAGGTGTAGATTTTATTGAATTTCCATGACTTTATTCTCTCGTTCGCAGAGATTTCGTATATTTTTTTTATTCTCTAGATATTGATTATTTTATATTTTTTTGTCATATAATAAAAAAAAATTTTTATTTTCGTAAGTATTCAAAGAACTTTTTCGTACTATTTTCATGAGATTATAAAGCCTTTGCGTAAGGTTTCATAATAATAATATAAGAAATAGGTGATTATATCCGATAGTAGTTTTCATAATGACTGCTAACACTTGCCGGGTTTAAAATTATTATTTCTAGTTCATTATTTTTACTTGTAGAAATACATTTAAAATCTTCAAATGTACATGTTATGAGTGTATATATACTGAAAATCGCTTTTTATAACCCTTTTCTTACTCGCTAACCCCGATAGGTTTGTAATAGCGTTCATAAGTCATGGAGTAATACAGAACTTAACAAACTCTAAAAACATTTATTTTTGGGCAGTCGTGTGAAAAGATTGTCAATCAGTAGTTACTTTGGCCAGCAAGGCTTTAATGGTAAAATTAACTAGCAAAGTTCGTTTACAATGTCAATCGAGCTGTCAATCTGCTGTCAACAATAATTATGCGTCGGCGCATGGATAATATAAAATCGATTGCGAAATACGAAGTGTTGAAAATTATACCTTTTATAGTTTCCTACATGAAATAATTTAAATATAGTTCGGTTGGTGGCGGTTGATTGATATGTAAACCGTGCAGTTGTTTTTATTGTAGTCTTTGGGGTCTATGGGCCCCATATGGGCGAGATATATATATTTTTCATACAACTACTCCGGTTTACCCAAAGGGATAGACAGACGCATATAGTTCGCCCACATTTCATCAATTATGGTGTTTACACGTGGGTATAATATGTCTCTGCCTACCCCTTCGGGTTAACAGGCATGAATGTATGTATTTCACCAATTAAACAGTTAGGGACGTTATGTGTGGCGAGCCTATTGCCGGCAACAGTTCCCTACTGTAATCTTTGCCAAAGCTTCGTCCGTTGCTCGTCAGGTGCACGACTTGACCTTGATCTAAAATCTTGGTAGAATTCCCATATTTTTTTAATAACATACATTCATACATTTACGTCCGTTTCCCCGAAAGGGTAGGCAGAGGCATATTATATGCCCACACTTCGCTAATTGTATATAGTTGGTCCCACGTAATAGGTGGCGAGCCTATTGCCGCTTTACGGGCACTGTTATGTTCGCCAGAGCCTCGTTAATTGATCGGCAGGTGCACCACTTGCAGGTGAGGTTGGCTTGCGCCCCCTAGGTCTTGGTAAGGATTTAATGGTTTGGATCTCTATACACTTTGTTTTTAATAAACAATATCAATTCTCGTAGTTTCCTTTAAATAATGTTTATTAAGCCTCGATTTTAATTTCTGCGCTTCATTGTAAGTCGTTTTAAGGCCAAGCAAATTATAATTTGTTAAAAATATACAAAATGGCGGCCAACTCAAAAGACCTCCGTAACCCCCCTTTTCTCTTACTAATTTCCATGTTCTTCGAAATACGGATTTAATTTTGCAAAAAAAAGAGCTAGGAGGATTCTTGTCACTGGAATTGTATAGACAAAGTCAACTCTATGAAGAAATTAATTAACTTTTATTGGAATAACAAAACAATAAAATTTTGAAGTATTTCTTCTGTCACTATGAAAAATATATAGGTTTCCTTTACTGAACACTGAACCGTATAAAATATACAGTTTGTACAGCCACACAATTGAAATAGGTTTTCGACGCAATTTTAAAAGACTTTCTCCTTAAAGGACGCAATATAATTTATCTCTTTGATGTCGAATCTTCTTTGTGGGATTAGCAGGAAAAAAACTTGAAAGGTTTATAGGAGAATACATCGCACAATAGCTTTCCACTGAACAAAAACCCAAACCCGCATCTTTAGATGTTCAACTGAAGTTGCTTTATTGAAGTGACAACATAACTAACAAAGCATGGACCTTCATCGGTATTAATTATTTTTTAAATATCGAGATTTCTGAAAGTTCTTGAAGTGGATGACAACTTATAATCAATAAGTATATAATAACAAAAAGGATGTACAGGGATCTTGATATCAACTTTGGAGCCCAAGCCAGCCTCACCTGCAAGTGGTGCACCTGCCGATAAACGGACGAGGTTCTGGCAAACATAGTAGTTCGCCACCTATAACGTGGGACCAGCAACACAATTGGCGAAGTGTGGATGTTTAATGTCCTTCGGGAAAACAGGCGTGATTTTATGTATATATGTACAAACAAATAAAACATATTTATGCATGCTTATCCGTCAGGGCGGCGGGGAGCCGGTGGATGCAGGCGGCAAAGAATCGATCTACGTGGAAAGCAATTGGGGAGGCCTATGTTCAGCAGTGGACTTCGAATGGCTGAAATGATGAAATGATGATCCGTTATTAAGTATCCAGAACACATGTTCTTAATAATGCTTATATTGGAACAATATAATTGGTGTGATTGTATAAAAAAAATAAAAACAAAGCTATGTCACTTCTGTTCTTGACTATCTTCGATCATGCTTTTTCCAGACATTGGATCTTCCTCCGACTTTCCGTTTCTGTAAACTTGGAATATTAAATTGAGAACTAAACTAGGTCGGTTGTGGCACAGGGGCATGCAATATCGTTGGTGTGTCAGTATCAGATGCCGGAAGAACCTAATAATAGAAAAGCCTAATAAGGCCCAATAAGGCCTAATAAGGGCCATGCGAATGATCGAGATCCCCATAATCGAGAATTTCGGCAGCATTTGTTAGGATAATTAAATCCATTACGTTTTTGGAAATATAATAGTGTTACATGACTCCTTACTGCTGCATTTTATGATATCAAATAATTTAAAAAGTGAACAGACATTATTCACATTTCTCCTAAAGGTAAAAGGTTTCTTTATCTGAAGGTTCCTCATTATGTTCTACGCTGAATATGCTGTCTTATGTATGAATTATACTTTCGTTATTACTTCTCTCATTTATTTAATAGTCAAAATAGGACAGGCTGGATAATTAGTATGAAAGTTGGACACAGATAGCCAACTAAACAAAGAAGAAATCCAGACACTAACTAAGCCGGACCCTGGTCCGAAGCAAGCGCGCGAACCACCACACCACGAAGCATTTAAACAAAACGTAAATCAGATGCACTAAACAATAACCCGGGCCCGTTGTGGAGTTCATTATGAATGCCTCCATCCTACCTGTTCCAATTTAACGCACAATAAAAGTGTTGGAATCCGTTGTTTTCAGAGATGGGAGATGTGGGAATGGCATTGTGCATCAAAAAGCTGGCGCCATTGTGGCCGAGCGAGTGCTGCGCTCATTCCGAAACAATGGCTGGTATCGGCGAGCCAAGTTTTATGCGGCGATGCTGTTTTAATCGCGATCTGATTTTAGCGATAATGCTTTCCCTTAATGGTGTCGTTGGAATGTATTTACTTGGACGTTATGGTGTTATGCAGACTTTATGGTGCAGTGTATTGTAGGAGCGGAATATGCTTTCATCATCATTTCCGCCATATGAAGCCATACTTCTGAATATAAGCTTGCACAATAGATTTCCACGTTGATGGATCTTGTCGATATTTCTTGCCTGCATTCACCGGCTTCTCGCCGCCTTGAACACCTCATCGGTCAATCAATAATTACATTCATATGTATACACTAGCACTTTTAGCCTTATTCACGCGCATTACTCATTAACCTTCTCATACACTCTCGCCGATTTAGGGTACCTACTTTCGACTTGCCCTTTCTCCAAAACCTTTTGGATTTGGTCATGGAAGGTCCTGCGCGGTCTGACCCTCCCTAACATATCCTGATTAAAGTGGCGGATAAGCTTGCATATAATAATGTATCCCTATACTGTACATTGAAAAAAAAAACAATAAAAAAGGCCTTTTGTTAAATAGTTATAGTACAAAGGTGGACATTTTGCTAAAATAAATATATTCCGGCCAACCTAAACTGAATATTTAAAAGTAAAGAAAGTTGAATTATAAATAATTGAATCCTTATTCCGAGCATACATAAAAAAAATGTTAGATAGATATAACGTTTTCTCTTCTAATTAAACCCACACACAAAATATTATTATTAAAAAAACTAAAACAATATAAGAAATGAAAAATAAATAATACTTACATTAAATAGGCCATAGCTCAACTAGTATTGCAAAACGTTAATTTTCAAATACAATCTAGAGAGTCGCGATCACGGTTACCAATTAACTGACTTATACTTAAAAAACACCACAACTTAAAAGACTATTTAGTTTTCTACTTAATTTACTTCTTAATTTACTACCTAATAATAATAATCGTTTATTTACCAATATAGCATATACAAAGGAAATGAATTACAGTGGTTATTACACTAGGCTCGCAGGCCTGTGTCGCAATAACCATAAGTGAGTTACAAATATTAATTGTACAATAATTTCCGTCTTTGTAGCTCCGGTTCATTTATTAATTTACTAAATTAAATTAAATTAAAAATAAACTTAATTTACAACTTAAAATCCAAACATGAAATATTACACAAATTACAATGAATGGTATATATTCATTTAAACGCAACACGCAAAATAAAATGCATGTTTTTGTCTATCTTTTGAGGTATCGTGAATCAGTAAACAAACATGCTAACATTTCCAAAAACCATCAACATTTTATTGCAGAATTCGCAAAAGATAGGTAAACATTTACCTGTGGAATCGATTGACGAGTTAACAAGACAAATACAATTTAATAAAAAAGTGAATTCAATGATACAAAAAAGTTACCAAAATTCCGTGCGTATAAAATTGAAAATAAATAAAATAACAGACTCACTCGAATGCTGAGGTAATATCTAAAATAAATCCTCGGAAATAAATTATGAGCTGCCGGTAAAGTACTGAGTACCCAATTAAGAACAAGAACGGCGGCTGAGCTGGCCCTCGAGCTCTTTCACTTTTTATTTTCTTAAAATAAAAGCCACTGAAACTCTTTCAAATGCTACGACCAGTAATATTTTCAGTTCCGTCTTCCGCCGTGCGTTTTACTGCCTTATTCATTTCAATTTTGAAAAGAAGAATCTCATTCGAATAGTTTCTATGAAAGTTTTTTACTGCGCTTCAATTAAGCTACGCGGAATTGATGAGTGCTATAGAAAAGTATTCATTACAAAAGAAATTATTAGGATTGTTTTCGTTGGTTCAAGTAGGTAGTTAGGAGTTGTTGGATTGGTATAAGTGGTATTTTTTGCTTTTTACATATTTAATTATCAAGCATTCCCTTTTTCTACCTTCCGAATCGTGAATAATTGTGCCTAGATTCGCAACCACATGGTTTCTTGAGGATGATAAAAAAAATCTTTGCCGACGAAGCTGGAGTTACGGGAAGTATTGCCGAAGGAAGACGAATTTAATATGAGTCCAAGTTCTAGATCTTTTCCCCTTTATCTTCAAAATCGTTAGCAGCTTCTTTAGGTTCTCTCTCGCTGGAAAAAATATTGAAATATAAAACGGATTAAAAAACCTTTTATGTGCAGGTGCTGAGACACGTAAAATCCAAACACGAATGGTTTTTTACATCCAAAGAATAAAGTGGGTTAAATGAAGATTTTTTTTTGAAAAGAGCATTTAAATGCTTTGAAAGTTTATAATGTAATTATTATTTCTTACATAGCACCACGCCGACATTGTATGACGATGTAAGAAACCACAGGCACAGGTATATCATCTTTATGTTTATTTTCGGCAATCCATATAATAATGGGGTTCATTAGAAGCATATTTTTAAAAGAATGTGTGACGTATTCTTTAGTGCCGTTTTAATATTAAAAGCTAATTTCTTAGTTGGATCATATTGTGATAAACGCTCAGTCGTTTCCTAGTAACGTAAATTAACGTTATTGACTTTCAGTTCGTTGTAATTTTTATCCAAAATAACTATAGTATTTCCTTTATCCGCTTTAGACATTATGAAATTGTTTTGATCTATCTTTGAATGGGTTTGTATGTGTATGTATCTAATGAAGCTGAATGTGAATTGAAAGTGAAAAGAGTGTAAAAGTGAGAAGTGAACAGAGTTTACCTTTGATCACGATCTATTTCACTATACGTTGGTCCCAGTAACTACTACCCAGTTAAGCTGTACAAGAGGGCTTGAAAAAATCTAATAGCAGTACGCCGCACACTTGTATCTGCCAATCCGAGTGTAAAATACTTAAAATATATTGATCCAATGTAGTACTTAGTATTTTCCATGAAACAGACTCAATTTTAATAGGAATGAATAACATTCTTACATGTTTTTAAAAAACTGTGAGAATAGATTATATGGCTAATATACAAGGAAAGTCTTATTAAATGAATTTTCTTCTTAAGCTATAACACACTATATAAATATATACTCAGGTAAAGAGAGGCATATTATACGCGCACATTTCGCCAAGTGTATTTTTTTTTAATGTTTCTGACACTTACACCAATTATTTAGTTCCAAGATAAGTATCATAAAAAACTTATTTATGGATACTAAATAACGGTTAAACATACATAATTACTTGTTTTTGTAAATACATATACTTAATAACATAGGAAAACACCCAGACCAGAACAAATATTCATGTTTATGCACACAAAGATTTGTCCTGTGTGGGAATCGAACCCACAACCTCAAGAGTGGAGTGCGGGTATACTCGCCACCTCGTCGTATCGATATTGTTAGCCCAACGTAATAAAAATCGAGCCAATTGCATGTTACACTTTCATAACCTCACTATTCTAATGTCATAACCTTTAAAATAAGCTAGTTCGCCTATGAAATAAGCACTCCATTCATTCAATAACTACTCGCGAAAGTATTATCCCGAAAATAAGATACCTATTTAAACTCGAAACATAAAAAAGCTGAGTTTTCAAAACAGTTTGGACTATACAGTTTGTCGATTATAAAATTTACATCCAATCTGCTTTAACTTGGACAAAGTTGGGAGGTATTTTTAATCCGTAAGCTCTTGCTGAGAAGGCGAGAATAGAGAAAATTAAAGAGTTTGCAAGACTTTTAAGTCTAAACTCGGACTTGTGGAGCTAAAAAGCCATTTTTCTTTATAAAGAAAGCAATATTTATACTTTTTCCTTAACGAAATTTGTTCATTAGGTCTTGATGAAGCAATCACGTCTATTGGAATTAAGGTCAATTATGTTTAGGGGATATCTCTTCGGATTTCTAAAAAGTCTACAACAAATTCAATTTCATCAAAAATTCACCGATTTTGAGTAGCGTTCCCAGTGGGCTGTTCTTGCTTGTATGATCGTATGTGTTGTGATTAAAGATCCAGTGCTTTAGAAAACAAGTCAAGCCATCGATGACGATTGAGATTCCAGTGCATAAAGAATAAAGGTAAGCCATTTTTCCAGATTGTGTACATGTTAGTTTTAAGAGGCTTGCAAAGGCTTGAAAAATTTTACGCACACCAATATTCCCAATCAGCTAAGGTCCCGCATCTTGGTGTACGTAAGGAGATTATTGTTATAAGTTAAAGATGTTTTCATTTGAATATTGATAAATCCGGATAGTGTGGAGATGGGTGTGTCCTTGTAACTGCTGCGGTCTGTGGGCACAATGCAGCGAAGACTGCTACCAACAGACGAAATAGGTCCTAATGACGTGTCATATTAAAACTAAAAACTGCTTTTTTTTTACAAAAATCTAACAATGATCGAGAAGCGAAAACTGAGCCAATTACCGATTCGTGCCGAGAGTAAACTTTGTTTTACTTGAACGGAATTAATATTCATTAAAAATCTTTGTCGGCGTCAGTCTGCGGGAAGTTCGTAATCAACCCGTGTCAGGGCTTAGGGCGCCTCCCTTAGGCGTAGGGGTGCCAAAAATGGTTGAAAGTTACTTTAAAGCCCTATATAATTGGGGAGATATTCTAAATTGGAGAATATCCATTTTAGATGCTAAAGCAAATCTGTAAGGCTCTCATGCTCAACATTTTTATTAACTAGTATAGAGACAGGTGTGACATTGCACAAATGCACAGTATATATGTAGATATATAATTGTACAGTTCAAAATCGTTCTTGTGGATCAGGGGGAAGAAATTTCGGGCGCCGAACGCTAGAATAATATGTACATATAACTATCTATCCCACTGAATTTGTATACACTATACACCTGTAAATACAAAAGCAGCAGTTGTATCCAGGACAATCAATTTTTTATACCGCAAGATCGCACATCCGAATACGGCTCATCTGATAGAGAGTGGAACCAGAGTCTGCACAAGCGCGTCCCTAAACTTTTACAAAAAGTTTCTCGCTCTTTTTGATGCAATCTTTTCTTTTACTGTCACCAATAATCATCATAATTATTTCCGTGAAATTAATGACTTTCTATGAAAACAATAATGATGGATAGATAAAAAAATATTATAAAACACAATAATATACGGTAGATAAAATCAGGAAATAAATAAAAAAAACGGAAAACTGGCGTGGGAAAATTTCTATACTATCAACCTCGAAGTCGGTCGAAGCGTCCGGTTGGAAGCGAGTTTGAACTCGCCGATATACTTTACGATACGATTGCGTGGAAATACAAACAGATAATTCCCTTATTTTATTATAAATGTTATTATTTTATATATTAAAACCGTTGTCATGACGACAAACGAAATCTTTCACCAAAAGAAAAGCAATGAACACCCCGTTTTGTTTTAAATAAGCGTTAGCAAGGGTACAGTTACACATTTATTGAAATAAAATATAGAACCAATATCGATTACTTTACTCTCAATAATAAATAGTCGTCAAAAATAGATACTGATATTCAATCAAGGTTCTCCGAAGCCACAGCCAACGATACGCCAATAATTTGATTAAACAAAAAAGAGAAAGATTAATAGATTCGTGGCTCAGCCCTGACGCGTTGCGACGTCAGCGGATTTCAGACTTTACCGACGTCAAATGGATTTTTCCTGTTTTTATAATTTGAACAATCGGCGAGGCACTTACGTACAATCTTCGTTCATAGATGACAAAATCATATTTTACCTAAGGAAATATTTTACCGAAATAGTTAATGCTATATGTGGAACTGCTCAGCAGCGTACTTGAGCAGTAGCACTCTGGCATGCGGCCCATACCCGCTTGTTTTGGCATTGTTAAGCTTGATAGAAAGTGATTATCTTTATAATTATTTAAAAACACCTGTCAGGTGGAATATTGATTAAAAGTTATTAATTCTTGAAACAGAATCAACTACATGCAACAAACACGAAGGCACTAGGAAGGATATAGACATATAAAACAAGAAGGAATTCACACGATCATTAAAACATAAATCTTACACTAAAAGTTACTATTCTTAAAATTTCACAATTCCAGCAAAGATAAGAAAACGTTGCCCAAAGCGAGATCGTGAGCTTGCTTTAATTACCGAAGCAATTTAGAAATCGTACGAGTTATTGCGAGTAATATTTTAGCGAACCAAAAGCAAAATTCTAGGGGTCCATAGTCGTAATTCGAAACTTTCGGGACGATCATTTGTCGGGAATGCGGGCATACATCCCAGGCCGGCCCCTGTCGGATTATATCTCACTGCCGCGCGTCCCTGCATAAGTGGATTAGCTATTGCTATATAGACTTTTTAAACCTTTCCATATTGTGACGGTCTATTAGGCTTGGCTGCGTTTTTATTCGCCGGGGTAATATTACGCTTTGTGTACTATCCAGCAGAGATACATTTTGTATAATGGCTATAATAATAATGTATCATTTATTGGACATCAAATTATGTAACATATTTATATTAGCGTCGTTTCCTACTTACTACATGAGTTAACCAAAGTGGCTGTTAAACTTCGATACTGCTTTTGTAAATTTGCCTAACAGCACCTTGCGTGGCTAACACATAAATGCATGGAATAAATCTTTGCTCCGATTAAAATTGTGTAAGTAATACAGGCTATGCTCACACATAAACTGTATTATAGGATCGCTTCTATAATAAGATTCGATGTCAAAATTTAATCTTAAAGGTAGATTTCTCAAACGTTTTCCTCATCCACAAATTAATTTTATATGCTTAATGAGCTTTCATCTGTCTTCTTGAAGAGCTGACTCACAAATCTTCCCAGGGGGAGTCCCGTAAACAAAATATATGACGGTACATCCCAACCATGTCGGACAACGCGGAGAAAATGGACGCGCTTTTTTGAACCGGCCCGCACCAAAACCTGGCTTAGCGACGCATCAAGGCGTTAAATTAATCTCACGCTGCGAAAATTCGTACAAACATGGGCCGTACTTTTATATAACTGCAAATAGTATGGTGCGAGAGCGGCTGAGGCAAGAACCGTGAAAAATTGTTCGTGGTGAATGAATAACTTTTGTTTATAATACAGAGTCGGGGTGCGACGAAGGGTTGAACGTCGAACGTCGAGGGCCGTCCGCAAACAGTACATAAGGCCGGAGCAATCTTGCGGTTTTTTTCCGAATTAAGACGTGAAGGGACATCACGACCCTTCCTTTGTGAGTTTTGTTACTTCCGTAACGAGCGCACCGCGGGCCGCGGCGCCGGCGGCGGCGGAATTATTAAATAATTCCGAAACAAATCCGGCTGAATTACTTTTAAAATTCTTTAGCCGAAATTATATTTCAGTTTTGACACTTTTTATTTCATGTTCTCTTCTTACTTTTACTTCGGTATGTAGATATAATGTACAACACATTAATAATTAAATATAATTATTATGCTCTACTGCTCTGTGTCACAGTGGATTTCTGAATATAGCTTACGACACAAATAAACTGTACTTGAATTGTGCCGAACGCAGCGCGTCCTACACAAAGATCTGGAACTGGCTCATATCATGTCCTAATTAGGGTTAACGTATAACTTTATCATTATGTCAGCCTATTAACGTTGCAGTGCTGGGTTTAGATCTTCTCTCGCAAACCAGCGGCTTAATAAACATTCCAAAGCTTTCCATATTTAAATTTTTTTTCTTTAAAAGTTGATTGGCGACGACTCTGCTTTACTTAGGTGGCGATGACAAAGCTATGAGCTTATGGTGAAGTATAGGGCTTCTTTCAATATCTCAGGAGTCAAGCCAACCACACCTGCAAGTGGTGCACCTGCCAAATAACGGACGAGGCTCTGGCGAACACAAAAGTTTCCGATAAGCGCCAATAGGAACAATATACATACAATATGCCTCTGCCTATTCCTTCGGGGAAACAGGCGTGATATTGTGTACGTATTTACAACACTATCTCTGAAAATACTGATCCTATTCTATTATTTTCCGTATTTAGAAACCACTAAACTTAACGCTAACTGGTCTCATAACAGTAGACATTTTAATTAAAAGCCAAGCTCAAATTTCACCTTCCATGTTTTGTCCACTTCACTCCCGTTTAATAAGGCCGCCCACGTCAGGTGAATATTTAGCCGACACAGTAGTTTCCAGTTGTGCGAAATAGGATCCGATTATGCACCGGCCCACTGGACCCCGTCCAAACTATTAGCTGGAACACCTCGCCTAATGAGCGCTTCCAAAACCAACCTTTAACCTCATATGGTTACATGTTATGGTTATTATTACCTGTATAAATTTATCATTTCTTTTTGGCAAAAACAACTTTGGAACCCTTTGCTGAAAAAGATCTCGGTACTTACAACGACAACGGCGTCAACGGTACCATAGGCATGATTGCCACCTATTATGTTGTTGGTCCCACATAATAGGTGGCGAGCCTATTGCCACTTACTGGGAATGTTAATGTTCGCTATAGCCTCGTACGTTGATCGGCAGGTGCACCACAATCAGGTGATGTTAGCTTGATGATATCACAGGATGATATTATAAGGAGCCATACACTCAAGTAGTAAGAGTTTTTTTTGTTAGTTTCTGTAAACAACTATTAATACGGTTACAATTTTTTGTTGTAAAGTGACACATAATGTCACTTCCTGCCCAATGGTAAATCCAATTCACCGGTAAAATTTATTAATTAAGTAGAACACCGACATAAATTGCTCAAAAAAGTAAAAGAGAGAAATAAGAGCATATCAGTAAACACAACTGCGTAATACCGCTCCGGCGGGGAAGGGACCGCCGCCATAAAATTGCTCCTTACTTTCATCGCAACCTTAATTAACTTCAAGCTGATGGTCCATTTTATTTTATGGGCGACATGAACAATAAGAACAAAATTCCAAAGTTGCCCAAGATATTTACTGCAGGAACTAAACATAAGGCATGTTTTTTTTATGATTTGGTCAGTTTTGCATGACACAGCCTATTGTCGATTGAGTGCGAAAGATACAGATGATTAGTTGAATTTTATGAAAGATGATTATTATTACATACTTACATTCACGCCTGTTTCCCCGAAGGGGTAGTAGTACACCCGCTCTTTGCCAATTATATAGTTCATCATTTCAGCCCATTAACGTCCCACTACTGAGCACGAGCCTACTCTCACATATCAAGGTGTGAGGGCATTGGGTCACACTCCACCACGCTGACCCAGTGCGGATTGGCGGAGGCAGGTGTTGGCGTCCTGCTGTTAGAATTTGTCAAGCCGCCCATTAGGCCTCTAAGATGGCTTAACGACTACCACATTTAGTGATAACCGGGACCAACGGCTTAACGTGCCTTCCGAAGCACGGAAGCGCTCGATATTAAATGCCACACAAACGGTCACCCATCCAAGGACTGACCTCTGTAAACTCTGCTGTACTTCGGTGATCGTTTTCGACCACCGAGCACAGCAGAGCTACGAGCGCTTCATTATATAGTTGGTCCCATGTAATAGATGGCAATCCTATTGCCGCTTCCGGGCACTGTTATGTCCGCCAGAGCCTCGTCCGTTGATCAGCAGGTGCACCACTTGCAGGTGAGGTTGGCTTGGGCTCCTTAAGTCTTGGGAGTAACCCTATATGAAAGAAAGAAAGAAAGAAAGAAAATATTTATTCAATACAAGTTGCAAGAAAAAAAATAACAGAAAATAAGTACAAAATAATAAAAACACAATATATCCTTGAAAACCCTTTAATTTTCCCTGAATTTGAGCATTACAGTTTTCGATTTGACCAGCCACACACACATGGAAAACAGCAACCTACGTATGGCAAACAGGCGCAGATACCGAAAAAACAATAATGCTATTACAGCGTAAATATTTCGAAATTTCCATGCTCGAAAATATTAGTTCGATTTTGAGCAATTCACAAATTGTACAGTCTGTTTTCCGTAGGCGTGTGTGTTTGTACACACGCCCACGGAAAACAGACAGAGATACCGAAAAAACATGTTCCTTTCCCAGAAATCAGGAGAAAGTTGAACAATGAAGCCATTAAAGGGGCAACAATCTGAAATTTCCATGCTCGAAAAGTTTTTGAGCATCTCTCAGCCGTGTGGTGCCTCCTGCCCTCCGGCCCTCTAGGACCCGTTTACACGACTTGGAGATCGCTGAATTAATGTAAAACGGATATTAAACAATGCAAATCGTTGCTTGATTATTGCCACGGAACCGTCAAGATGGTTTATTGGTAAATTTCAGTGTTAGAATAATTTATACAGTTCCAGATTGTTTGTTTTAATTTTCTCAAATTCTTACAAAGAAAATGGTAATATTTCTAGAAGCCACTTTTGTTCTGTTTTGTTTCTAAATTAATTTTGAGCATAGGCAGTTACTTTAATTTTGTCTTGAAAGTTGAAACCTTTTGTGAAACAGAAATTGGAAAGTAAAGCTCTTTAAATAGCTATTTTCAATTTAACAACTGTGCTCATAAAATACTAAAATCTGAACAATTTATTTTAAAATAGTGTGTTTGCAATTTAAGAACTGTTATTATAAAATACTTGTAGAAATCTGTACAGTTTGTTCTACCAAAAAGATAGAAGGCCAATCAGTAAAGGAATGTTTAAAAATTTTCCAAACTGGAATGTTGAAGTTTCCAGAAATTTCGACAGCGGCTCGTAGTCTCGCCCACTCGCTCATTCATACAATCCAGCGTACTGTGACATCTCCCGTCTCTACTCAAATGCGTATCCCGATAAAGTTATCCACTGTTGTTGATGTCGCCTCCGGGGAGACATTATTCCTAAGCACCCCAGTCCTCATTCCATAGTTACCCTCTGCGGGTTCTTATAGGCCATTATAAACTCTCTCACAACGGCTAAAAGGTTTTATTCAAACGAATGTTGGTTGGCATCAGTTTCTAACTCAGAGCGTCGCACAAATTGGTTACGTATCATATTTTGATACATTTGGAGATATGACAAACACAGTTCTGTTTACGGATACCGGATACTGTTTACTTGCGTATAATATTTTCTTAGCAATTATTACATTCTTAATTGTTACGAGGAAAAAATCCAAAAATAATTTATTTATTTAAAAAAAATATATCTGGGCGTAAATATTTGTTTAATGTGTTGTCACTTTTATGTGATATAATGAAGACAATAGTTATAAACCTGGTTTCACTTAAGATCTTGTTTTGTAATAAGCCTCTTTTAGTATTCAGTAAAACAAAAAGTGTTACATAATATCAGATGTACATTTGGGGGCAGGTCTACAAAATCCAACCTCATCTTATTAGAAAAGACATGGAAAGCTTCTAAGAGTAACATTACTTTAGCAACGGCGATTTCATATAAAAATATATATAAGGAAACTAGGGTTATTTAGTGCAGTACAACAGATTAGTTTTAGTGAAGCTTATTCTAAAATAATGCTTTGTAAATATCGTGATCTTACCATAAAGTAGCACAATTAAAAATTGATTTCTAGGAAATACTAGATTTAAATATTCCAAGCGGCAATAGCCCAGAGGCGAGACCCATAGACTTCAAATTCCGAGGGTCTCGGGCTAAAACCCTGGTCATGCAACCTATGACTTTAAAAAGCTATGTGCGTAATTATCACTTGTCTCGGAAAATACGTCAAGGTTCCGCTGTCATAATTATCGCTGGCAGTCGATATTAGGAATAATAAATAAATAATAATAAATATTTCTGACACTACCACACCAATTATTTAGTTCCATGATAAGTATCATTAAAAACTTGTGTTATGGATACTAAATAACGGATAAACATACATATATACTTTTTTTTTTGTAAATACATAGGAAAACACCCAGAAATATTTATATTTATACACACAAATATTTGTCCTGTGTGGGAATCGAATCCACGACCTCAGGAGTGGAGTGCGGGTATACTCGCCACCACACCTTATCAGCCGTCATAGGAAGTCAGTGCCTTCTAACATTCTAGCAGCTGGTTTAACCATAGAATGATATTTCCCACTGGGTTGCAGAGGTCAGGCGGTAGTCGCTCCATGTAATAACTGAAATTCTGTCCAATCTGGTTAGACAAGTGAACAGCCCCTGCACCCTTATTTTTTTTTGTGGAAATCATCAAATTGCCGTGTCCGCTGTCAGTGAAGCGGAATGTTTTATCAGACTTTTACTTACTAAAAACCATCCTTTTATGACCCTTCCTTCCCGGAGCCGCGGAGTTCGGTAACCCTTTCGAACATTCCCGCAACCCCAGCAAGACCCTGGGCCCTAAGCTTTAGTCTAGACCAACCGGGATAATGCTAGGATACGATCATAATGACTAGATTCAAATATTCACACAAGCTCACACTACTCATTTAACATATAAACACACTCATTAACACAACTTCACGTGCCTTAATTTATATATATTTTTTCTTGTCGCTACCACATATTTTGTGTGCTATATTATGTGATACGGGCCTTGAATCTATCTACCGTGTGCTTTCAGCCTTGAATATTGCCACCCCGTCTCATCTCGACAGGAGTCGTAAGAGTCGACGAAGAGAAATCCAATCGGATGATGGGCAGCAGCGTAATTTTGCGTTCTGGCTGAATCTGAGATCACCTATCCGCCTGCCCAGGGTGGTGATTATGGGCAAATAATATAATAATCTACTGGGGAGGCCAACATCCAGCAGTGGGCTTAATATGGCTGACATGATGATAATGACCCAATATTTGGTAGTTTTTCTATTTTCTTTCTGCCGAATGAATGAATTAATGAAGGAATGAATCAACACTTTATTGTACACATTTAAATTTAAATATCTTCACAGATCAACGTATGAAAGCAGCTGCAAATTCAAATTCACGAAACTTAATATATAATATATCTTAATTGACTAAGTAGGTGGCTATGTCGGTGCCCCTTCCTCAAATATAGAGGTTTTAACGATCGGGTACACAGGTTGTGTATTAAGTCGGGAATAATTTACTTATAAACGGAATTGACTAAGAATCTGCATACTTCCCTCCCGAGTGGTCTCTACCTTGACGTGATGGGGATGCTGAGTATCTCCCGATAGGACGAAGGAGCCGCCAGGGAAAAGGTAACACCCAGAGACCGGCGACTCTCGGTGCCCTTAGTACTGACTATCGGGAGGGAATCTAAGAGAGACCTGTGTAGGGCGCAGCGGGCGGGCCACGAGGGCCCGATAAGAAGCGCCAAAAGGGTCTTAGGCAGCTGGGGCAGGGGGCCCCTGCTGTCTAACTATAGACCCTCCTAAAGGGGGCCACACACGCTATGGTCGCACAACGAGGCAGGAGAGGCGCGTCCACTGCGCCTCTCTGAGGAGGTCCTCCCGATTATGGCCCGGGGGCCGTTGGCCGCGGGCGCGTGTCAGACGCTGCAACCCAGGTTCTGACCTACCGCCTATTTCCTGACAAGCAGCGGGCGTCGCCGGAAGATTTTTACTGCTGGCGGTCGCGTCTGCCGGTGGTGAGTCCCACATCCCCTTTCGGTCTCCCTTCGGGCGAAAGGTAGTGTGCATATGCATTCTGTTACCGAAGTAATTTTTTTTCTGCCCCTCTACCTACTGACAGATAGCAACAATAAAAACATACAACACCACTTACAAAAAAATCTTGATACATGCGTTAAAATAATTGACACATTAATGTCCTCACATCTTATATCTTATTTTAAAGGTAGTAGTTACTTCATATCAATTAAAATATTTTAATACTATATACTTGGTCTTTTTAGACAGCGCGTTCATAATTTTAAATTTAATTATGAGACGGAACATACATAAATAACTCTTTTGTAAATACATCAGTAACAAGACAAATATTCGTATTAAATGCTCTCAAATTAAATATCAAATCCTTGGTGGGTCCCAATATGACCCATGATAAAAAATGAGAAGTAAATACAAAGGAAACTCGAAAAGGAAATTTAACATGGAACAATTTTTTATAACATTGAATAATAAAAACAAACATTCCAGATGAAATTTACACACAATCGATTAAGTATCTCTAACAGGACCGTTATATTTTATACTGCAATCACAATATTCAATAAAAATATAGATCAAATATCCAGTTTCCGTGCCAGTTTCGAATTGAGGCAATTTGTGTCGCCTATTATTATGTCAGCTTAATCCCACGCCACCCGAACTGCCTGTGCCCAAATAAACATGTCAAAAATATTGATAACGAACGACTCTGTATTGAAGCTTCAGTCTTAATACAACTCCGTACACATTGAAAATGACAATAAATCGTTACGAAAATGTGATTTAACTACATACACAAGTGATAAATGAGGATTTTCCGTCCAAACAACGCTCCTCGTGCGCTTGCCAAATGCTTAATGGCTTTAGCGGGGGCAGGATATCGGGATATGTAATCCTACTTCGGTATACAGCGCTGTGAATATCCAATGTACGACGGATCGTTTTTCTTTTAGATATATTGCTCCAAAGACGTGAACCATAAACAAAATACACGCACGAGCCACGCCTTAGTACTCCTCCATAATAAGCAATAAATGTTTCCCGCAAGGATCCTCGCTGGGTCCACTTGAAATTTTCTTGAAATATGAATGATAACATAGTAAGCCAATGTATATTCTAAGTTACATCACCTCTAGCGGAGTAATTAAAACGATTTCATTTTCCATTTTGTAATAGATACTCTTTCAGTCAAAACAAAGAGAGTTACCAACTTCGTGTATGATAACAATCAAAAATTCATTCGCCGAAGGGGTTGTTTCGCTAACTTGATTTCTGACAAAGCTTTATACGGTTGGCTGCACGTTATTATTGCATAGCCAACCTGAAACCATTCCTAATACATTGCATTAAAGCTGTTTACTATTAACGAGTAGAGGATGGTACTTACAGAAAATTATGCAAAAGCAACAGAGCAAAAATGACGTCGACAAGGTGGCCAACAAGCTAGACTAATTTGGTAAACAGACAGAGGTCCTCCGTTCTCAGAGGTTTCCGGTACAAAGGGAAACTTTTATTAGTGTTTCGGCAAAATCGTTTTGTTTGAAATTCTCACCTCTTTGCGGACGAGATGTTTCGCCGGTAACTTCTCAAACATAAACGAAACATGAAATTATGCATGTGAAACTCTCAATTTGCCCGTTAACTATTTTATAAACGGGATCGTTTTATTCAATACTTTTGTTTTACATTAACGTACCTTTATTTATTAAAAGCAAGTAAAGTGAACAATTCGCATTGGACGTGTTAAATTAAATGAATACCGAAATTCTATTTTCAAAGGCCGATAATTGTGGAAAAGGCCAACCAATTTAAATTTCATCGATGCATGAAATAAATGGAGTTATAAAAGTGGTCGCGAATAATTTTTTGTTGAAATATTATTTTGTAGCACTTTAGCTACGACCTACTTGTTCCGTAGCTACAGGCCGTAGACGAGATGTCAGCTACGGATTTCTTTACCGTGATTGAATGAATGAACAATGTGATCACGACTATGTAGAGTTCTTTAAACCATTACTTGATAAATCAAACTAGTATAGATTTTTATCTTCAACTTACAAGAATAATCGAAAAAAGTTTTGCATTGAGAATAAAACAAATGAAATTTAACCTTCATTAATTTATTCACATTCGAAGTGGGAGAGTATCGGATGGGCGTTTTGTCTAAAATATGCTCAGAGTCAGAAGTGGGCATTAAGTTTAAACCTCGCTGATAACCTACTACCAACATGAACCTAATCGTAAGGCGAATCAGATTTATATTCGTACTTTTTAGAATTCAATTCTTACTATGTGAATAAGCCTGAATAATAAACTAAGATATTTTTTTTTAAAATGTGCGCGTATTAGCTCTATTTGACACGTTTTGTTTTGAGATCCCTGAGCTAAAAGTCAACATTGCTGCAAATAAAAGATCCTATGTAAATAGTTTTATCAGCCTTATAAAGTCCACTGCTACACATTGGCTTCCCCAATAGGTTACATTCTATCGGGGGGGTTTGTCCATAACCACAACGCTAGGCAGCCGTGTTTGTGATCGCAGTTTAATCCAGTACTCAGGATGACGCTGCTGCCATCATCCGGTAGAATTTCTTTTCGTCGACTCTTACGACTGCCCGCGAGATGAGAGGGGGGCTCTATTCTAGGCCGATACCTCGCGGCACAAGATATTAGAGAGATTATGTATGCAGTTATCTAATTACAGCGAACATAGGTTTGCGAAAATTGTAACCGCACACAATTTATTTAAATAAAATGTGACTTTACTGTGTCAGCTAAAAATTCACTTGAAACAAGCTCGAATCTGACAAAAAAGTCGACCACGTTACTCCACTGCTGCCGGAGCGCTTGGAATAAACAATAAAATTTACATTTTAGAATATGTATGACGTCTTGAAGCCGTTCTTCGTATTCTCCCATTCGACTGGGAAATTTGTGAGTCCAGCTATAAAACACATATATATTGAAATTGCTCTTTTGAAGCGAGTGTACTTGTATGTATTTACAGACGTATATGTTCAACGTACTAATAACGTTTGACGTTAAGAAATCCGAGCGATAGCAATTGCGTGTTCACACGGGTTCTTATTCGGATTTCTGCGTCAGCTTGTTATATAATTTAGAATAAAATTATATGATTTGTTAAATGGTTTAGTTATTATTATATTACGCCTGTACGTTATTGTCGCATTATTATACTTATTTTACTGATGTGTTATTTGAACAACTGTAGCCTATAGGCTATAACCATATATGGTTTGGTTAAAATCCAGTAGCAATTGGCACTGAGTTCTTACAATATACGATTATGCTGTCATTAGTCGTAAAACACAGCGGGCGTTCCTAACTAGAATCTGCTCCCGAGTGGCAACCATATTCAAGGTATGTGATGTAAGTTAAAAAAAGCAATCAGTCCTGGACAGAAGAATGCTTTTCCAAAGGGACTCGGGAAAAATCAATACGACAATTTATGTGCGATAAGGTTAAGGTTAGGCAATTTATATTTTTAATGACACTTTATATACTACGGTTCCATTGATAGATAGATAAAACGTTTATTTCCTTTAAATAATACAAGTTAGATAAAAACATATCCCACAAAACCGTTTGACTGGTTTGTCTGTGGGTCACAGTCTCTTTTATACTATTTTATACATTACAACTAATTTTATATATATATATATATATATATATATATATAGTATTTATGTATGTTTATCCGTTATTTAGTATCCATAACACAAGTTCTTAATGATACTTAGCTTGGAACTAAATAATTGGTGTGATTGTAAGAGAATATTTATTATGTATTATTATTATTATTATATATAAATAACTTACAATTTTTCACTTAAACCAATATAGTGCTTTTTTAAATTTGTTTTGTACTTATTTTTGTTTGTTTCCATTCTAATGGCTTCAGGTGTATACCTGAAGCCATTCTAATGGCTTCAGGTGTATACCTGAAGCGGTGGATTATTTAAAAGGTATGGAAGCCGTTTTTTTATAGTTCTGTCACCATCATTATTAGTTTTATTACAATTAATTACACATAAAATAAAACTCTTTCATTAATCATCTTTAAAAAATCGTAATACGATACGATTATGTTGCTATTAATCGTCGTCAAACGTAGCGTTCATAACGAGAATCTGCTCCCGAGTGTCGTCCATATTCAAGGTATGTGATGTGAGTGAAACAAAGCGATCAGTCGTGGACAGAGGAATGCTTTGCCAAACGGGCCCTTTGTACAATTACAGAGTTCGACGGTTGCGCACCGGCGAAATGCGATAATCATGATATGGCACGCGCATCTAATCAATGTGTCTCACTAATCAGGATGCTAAACGATTTAACATTTCAAGGCCCTAGTATTCAGAGACAATTGAAATTCTCCTGTAAGTCAAAGAGTTTGGGTTAGATTGGATCAATAAAGCTCTTAAGAATGTTAACTTATAAATAACGCACCGATTTTCTGCGGGCAGCATATTAGTCAAAAAGTCATTATCATTTATTCAAGTTTGGCTCAAAAGAGCTCTTATGAAGGTCAAAACTTGAAAAATAAGCGCACCCATTCACAGCGGGCAAGAAAATCGTCAAAAATATTTTTTTCTCCCGCCAGTTACAAGAAAATATACTTAGTAGTAAAACAATTTGACAAGTCTACAAAAACCTGTCTTCTGCAGTCACAAGATTTAAAATAAAAGAAGAAAATTACTCTTTTTGAAGTTATACGAGCATGATTACGAATAAACATGGTAGACATGAGCAGACCAGCCCCCACTGGCGGTACCCGTTCTCGAGTATGACGCATGAACCAGCCATCGTTTCGCTCAACCATTTTAGGGAACGTAACGACCCGACGCATGACGACTCCACCGCAGAGACATTTAAGACACAAAACAAAAAGATTTATACAAATGAGAAATAACAATAATATAAAAATTAAATAGCCGCAGACCACAAATTGTTTTTCCTATGATAGATATAATTTACAGCCATGCCGTCTTATCTATCATCTATATAATCTTGCGTACAATAGTATGCTTTCTTAATCAATTTTTCTTTAATAGCTAATTTAAACTTGTCAGTTTTGCAAATCCAATATATCCTGCGGAATTTTGTTGTAGTATATTTAATACCTTGCCCCATAAAAAATAACATAACGTCCTTGCTAAATGGCCGGTGTTCAGTAGTGGAACGTTGAAGAGCTGAGGTGACGATGATAATACACAATTAAAAATCACACTTATAAAGTACTTTCAAAGAACAGGATGCTACACAAGAAATATAGTAAACACATGGACTTATCGCTGCAGTTTGACTTGTTCAGCACAGCGGTTAAGAGGTATCCTCTGTTCAAAATACCAAGTAGTAGTAATACATCTGGCTATGGATACAGTAAACATTATAATAATAATAAAATTATGCTCTCAAACAAACGAGGTAGTTATAAGCAACCCTACAGATAAAGCAAAGATAACCCGTAGTAATAAAACAATAATTTTCAGTCTATGATCGATCTGCCGGGGTAACCAGTAACCCGATACATGCCGCTCGGCCCGGGGCCTTAGGGACCCCAATGTTTTAGATTACGTCTGCTTATGAATTACTTGCACGCTCCTAGAACTGTTTATAGTGGGGTATAGCAGATACGGGTTCGATTATTTGCCAAAGTCGAGATCGGAGATATACGAGGAGTGAGTTATATGGTCGATACGTGTTTTGAAGTTTCTGACCTAAATTGTATTGACTAACGTCGTAAGCTGTGAAACGTTTCGCTGTTTTGTCTGAGTGCATATCTTGTCCTGCCAACTACCTGCAAAACTGACTGTCAGTTTGGTACATCTGAACTATAACATCTAATATTACGTGTAACCAAACTAATATTACTAATGCCAAACTCTGTCTGTTTTTGACATATAAACGGTGACGTCTGTTATGTCTAACCAGTTTTGGGATAGAAATAGATGTAGATTTAGACTTGTTACAAGCATTACGCTGTTGAAATTACAGTTGGGTTTTCTTATTGTGCGTATTAAATCAGTATAGTAATTAGAAGAAGTATTAAAATGTTGCGCCCGTTTTCTTAGACGTAAGTAATGATGAAAATTATCAATTCACATCATAACAGGCTTATAGTCCACTGCTGAACAGTAGCCTCCCCAATAGATTACATTCTATTGATGGTATTTGGCCATAATGACCCCGCAGGGCAGACGGGTTAGTGATCGCAGTTCACATTCACGCAAATTGTATACAAAATTACGCAGTAAACAGTATGACGCTGCTGCCCATTATCAGGTTTCTGTTCGTGGAACCTTACGACTCACCGATGAGATCAGAGGGCGTGGCACTATTCTAGGCAGGTACCACATGTATCAGTACAGAGAGTCTAAATTAAATAAACCTACGTCTTCAAGGGGTTCTCTTTAAAGAGAAAAATATCGGTTGCATATTTTATTTTTTACCTTATGTTTTATAGTGAAGTCTGTCATTGTTATGTTGTACCATTGTAACGTAAAGGACTTAAAAGACATAAAATGTAGCTTATTTTCAAGCCACTCTCGTCTCTCGAGTGTAACGATTTTTATTTTATTTTATTCTTAGCTCTGTGCGTTCTGTATTCGCGAAACAGAAGGCCTCGTCTAATTTAACGAAAACGAAACTTTGTTTTACTTTTCTCTTTCATTCTCTAGGTATATCATTATCGAGTGTAAGGGACGCGTCTCTGGTCATTGTTCAAAAGCTTACGGTATAAAGAACCAGTTAATAAATAGTTCAACCCTCACCCATATACATACTATAAACGTGAATTAGTTCGTAAGTAAGGAGGTTAACAGGACATTTTAACATCTCATGTATTCGACAAAATAATATGATAAAGGTATCAATTTGTACGTACCGCAACTGAGTATCCTAATACTGGTCTCTTGTGTCATATTTACGAGAGTTATTCAGTAGCTGTTTTCATTTTTTTAATATGTATACGTATGACAATTGGGTTTTAGACAAGGTAGCATTGGACAAATGCCGACTAAGTTCGAAAAGTATAAAAGATATGGACTTGACATAAGCCAGCCTCATCATATCAGTTTTATAAAGTTTACTGGTACTACACGGTGCCTTGTGGTACCAGCCTAGAAAAATGCCACCCCCTCTCATCTCACGGGATGGGTAGCAGCGTCAGCCTGCTCAGCGTGGTGATTATGGGCAAATACCCTCAATATAATTTAATCTATTGGGGAGGCTAATATTTAGCAATGGACTTTATGCGGCTGATATGATGACCACAGGGCTTACCCTAAGTCTAGTTAAATAAAATTAGAATACCTACTTTGGTTTAACCTCCTGATTTCAAAGAGCTACGAGCGCTACATACTGCATCATAGTACCCTGCCCGAAATCTATGTACACGGCTCTTGTCAAATGTTACTTTATCTAAGCTCTCTGGGATGTCCCGTAATGTTTATTGTCCAAGACTTATTATTCAATATACCTACATAATTTATTTTGACTGCTCTCTGTTTTATTTGTTGTTTGTTTCTTCCAAAAATAAAATGCACCAATAAGTAAAATACTAAACTTTTTGGCGGGAAAGTGAAGCGTAAGTTCTGCAATTTTGTTTTATTTTCAAAAATTTGTTTTACATTAATTTTTTGAACATTAATGTGTTATAATATGACGGTGGATTGTTTCCCGTTAAGTGTTTGTTAACGTACATGAGTGTGGGTAAATGAAGCAAAATAGTGAAACATCATTTTTAGGGTTCCGTAGTAAACAAGGAACCCTTATAGTTTCGCCATGTCCGTCCGTCCGCGGGTTAGCGCAGAGACTATTAACATTAGACAGCTGAAAATTGGTGTGGGTATACATATTAATCACGTCGACAAACCTGTAGAATAAAATTTTTAAAAATATTGTTTTGTAACGTACCTCCCCTACACGTAAAGTAGGAATGATTTTTTTTTCTCGAGTCTATCTTATCATGTTGGGTATCGTTAGAAAGGTCTTTCAAAAGTAATACGAGTTTCTTAAAACCATTTTTCGATTTAGGGATCCATTTTCGAAACATTAAGCTTTAAAGTGGAAAAAATTGATAGAGTTCAGTATCCGCCCCCCCCCCACCAGGTAAACGGTACTTTCAGAGTGGCTGAAAAAATTCACAATAGTAGTATATATAATGAAGTTAAAAGGAAAACTATCACGGCTAAGTAGGCTTTACTGGTTTTCGAGTAATGGACGACAATCAAATAAATTTTTGTATTAAATGTATTAAAATTTCATTCATACCGTAGTAGTGATATCTATCGGGGAAAAGCTGAACCTGTTCATATAGTGACATTATGGCAAAAGGTGACTACGGAACCCTATATTGCGCGTGGCCCAACACGCACTTGGCCGGTTTTTTTAAATTTTCTCAAGAAGTTGACGACCGATATGGCGTGGAGGTCAGTATACCTGCATTTCACACCAGAGGTCGTGGGTTCGATTCCCACACAGGACAAATCTTTGTGTGCATGAATATGAATATTTGTTCTGGTCTGGGTGTTTTCCTATGTATTAAGTTAAGTATATATTTACAAAAAAAAAGAGTAAGTATGTTTATCCGTTCTTTAGTATCCATAACACAAGTTCTTAATGATACTTATCTTGGAACTAAATAATTGGTGTGATTATATTTATTTATTATTTTATTTATTTATAAGTCCACGTGAGATCTAAGTACACTCCCACATCTTTACTAAGGACTCAATAGTTTAAGGTGTAAGGCATCTCATTTACCATTTATCTTCTTTATCACCAGTCATCCTCGTATACTATAAATTTAATATTGTTAATATATATTTTACTTGACACGGGCTAAGTTATTTTTAAAAAAAAGTAAAACACAAAACAATGTCTATCAATGCTATCATATCGATAATGTAATGACGAAGCGCTTTTGTTTCGGATATAGCAAGTAATTCACGACCCTATCAAATATAATTTATTGATCGAAAATAAACTTTATGCAGCTCGGTAATCGTTGTGAAGAACGAGATGGGAACCTTACCCCCCGCATAGTACAAAGATTATAGTAGGGTTTCTGCATTTTAGCACAATTGTTACCCACTCAACTCAAAGGGGCTTGCATACATATTCGATCAATATTTATAATATTATTCTGTTGTGACCAATTAGTCATTGTAATTTTCGGTAAACATTTCATTTTTTTTATTGGAGAGAATTTTGTTATGAGGAAAATACTTCGTCAAGGCACACATTTTTTTTTAAATAAGTAGCGATTGAATTTTTACCAATTCTTTAGACTTCATATGTCCTATCGGCTAGCCTTACTGAGGTGCGACTAATTTTGTAACAAGTTTTAACAATTATGGATAATGTTTTTTATAACTGTACATTAGAAATGTTGCATGATTTTTTCATATATTTCACGATCTATTGTACTTTATAAGTAAAGTGGTTCAAAATGCGTGTTGATGAGTGATAGTATTTTCACGAATAGATTTGAACTACTTTTGTCTCATACGGCCACTTGTGTCTAGTCTTGTGACTTGGTTATAAAGTTTTACAACAACAAAAAAATTTATACTGCTTCACGCTTAACTATGCTCCAAGTAAGACAAAAGAAGGCAGCAAGGATGAATAGCCCTCCGCTGCGCCAGAACCTCCTTCAGCAAACTTCATTGTTTACTGCCAATAATTGAATTCAGTCCCCGTACGCACCATTGTTAATGCTTTTATGACGTCTATTCCTTCTTTATTGCTCCCCTCCCAAGCATACCCTCTGGAGCCATTGAACCTTTAAGCCTTTGGTATTATGTGAGTGTATTAATATAGGTTCTAATAACTCGTAGAGTCGCTAGACTGTTATAACTTGACCCTGGCTAAATGTGCTAAATGCATGAAGCCATTATGTAAAAGAAAAGAAAAAAGTGCAAGTCCCAAGCCACCGCTCGGAGCTATCTATCTGTGTTTAAAATTGTGGTACAGAAATGAAAAAAAAAATTGTACCACCTCGTCTCTCTGGTGTCTCGATGGAAACTATCACTGTTCATAAATTGTTATGTAGTTCAAGCTTTCTACGACCAGTTGAAGGTTGAAATGGTTTGTTTTATGGGTCATATCTAGTGGGTCCAACCGTGCTAGTCGCCACAATCTTAAAAACTTAATCGCGTGAGGGTTTGGCCGGCCGCCGTTTAGCCGACGAGAATGGTCGACTATGTAATTTATATGCTAATATAAGAGAAAAACTGCTCAACTCTTGAACCCAGGCTCGAATAGCGTTATAGTATGTATATAGTTTAACAAATGTTGTTTCTAACGCAAATTGTGTACTTGAAACAAAAATGTTAGTTACAACTATGAAAATGTACTTTTTTTAAATAATTTATTGATTCAGGCGTGACATACAAACAAAAATACTCAAAGCAGTTAATTGTTTGGTACAGGCTTCAGCTATTTTCATAATTAAAATAGTCTATGTAGCTTACGTAATAGATAGACATTACTCAAAAAAATATGTGTAATATATCAAAATAATAAATAGATCTGTTATGTAATGTGTATTTAATTTTGTACTATGGCAGTCAAACACTAAGTTTCAAATTATTTTTTTTTAGTTTAATAAAAAGTAAAAATAATATTTATTTCATAAACTATTATACATAGTTCTTGAAAACGTCATAATTAAAAATGAAAAAAAAACAATCGAAATATTATTACACTAAATCACAAAGCTTAGATTCACTTACATGCAACAAAACAATTTAAAAACAATTAATAATTAAGTGTAAGTGAATCTAAGTGCCAGTTCCGAGTCACCGCTCTGTAAGAAGAACTGGCAAGAAACTCACAGGCTATGCTCTTTTAAATAATATAATGAATCTAAAGTAAAAATGACAACATTATTGGCCTAATATTTGGACTTGATGGTGAGTGGTTACTGTGTCAAATCCAGGTAAAGTAATTTAGTAACTGAAAAGAAGTAAAATCAAATTGGAGCTTTCAAATGTGATTTATTATGTGACAAAAAAAACTTGTATGCCTAAAGGCGGGACAAAGACTAGGAACCTTTGAAAATAATTATACATTAACATATTTTGTGCTACAAATGATTGAAGTGTATCCGTTTTGTGTACTGGGGCTTTTGTTAAGCGACTTGTTTAATGGTTTTATTTTGAGAGATAAAATAGGAATTACATAAAACCACATAGCAAACTGGTGAAAATATTGCACACATTCTGTTTCTGAGGAGTATAGGGTTCCTACCAAGACCAAAAGAGCCCAAGCCAACCTCGCCTGCAAGTGGTGCACCTGCCGATCAACGGACGAGGCTCTGGCGAACATAACAGTGCTCGGCTTACGGCAATAGGCTCTCCACCTATTACGTGGGACCAACTATATAATTGGCGAAGTGTAGGCGTATAATATGCCTCTGCCTACCCCTTCGGGAAAACAGGCGTGAATGGATGTATGTACATTCTGTTACTAAGTAGAAAAAAAATTTCTTGTCTGTTTTGTTATGTAACGTGCTACGAATAAATTATTTTCTTCCTTTCTTTATCTTATTATTATCGAAGTTTTAAATTTTCTCAACAGTAATTAATAGGAGATCATGTTGATAGAAGGTAACGAAGGTAGTGTATTCTCCTTGAATTTCATCTCATTTGAAAGGGCTCTTTATAGTTGTAACAAACTGTACCTTTAGCACAGAGATCTCTGTATGAACCGTATTAAATGGTGATTGCTGGCTAGCCGTTTCCCCACATTGTCACTAGACGAGATACCATTCCCGTAGACCCTTTCCACGACACCCTTAGAGCAAGACCTGAGGTGCTGGAATTGTTTGAAGACACCTACCACACGACTCTTTACACTACGTATTTTTCCGACGCTGACGACTCGCGGTAAGCTACCACTCGTTGTTGGTACTGCCTAAATTTATTCAAATTCAAATTTCTTTATTTGTTTGTTTTAAATAGGGTAGTTATACAAATTTGGTCTAAACTAGACAAAGTAGTAACTACTTTATTAACAACACATTTGCATCGTACGACGCGTGTGATAAAACTGTGCAAGAGCCTTTAGACAATTTTCCAAGTACCTATAATACAAATGCATTTCTCCTACAGAAATTCCATCTGAGATCTCCTTCCCAAAGAGCATAATACAGACGCAAACAATACGGTTTATTGTATCTATTTAAACTTCTCAATAACTTTGTCGATTCTCAGTCGCTGCTGTCTTTGATTTTATTCAAGACACGAAAGCCAAGCTTCGCTCTGATCTCACGTCTCTAGTGGTACAGATAATAATTTATGAGCCTACCAGAAATTGTTTCAATTCTTATTGTACTCTATTATATATTAAATGTAGCTTAGACAGTATGACTATAGTTATTTTTTTAATCTACTGTTTCTATATGTTTAGTCCAAGGATCTAACGGTCTTTACATCCTTCCACTGCCTATGATCCTGGCATACACTTTTAGCTTTACTAACACCTAACGTTCTTATGCAGTCACGTCTTTATGGTACTTGTGACTTGGCCTTTCGTTAATACGCATGGAAGGTCTTACGCGTTTTTCCCTTTCCAATACTTAATCAAATCAATTTACTCATTCATCATAAATCGGTTTTCTTAATCTATTTCCATTCATATCTCAACTTGACCACAACATTTACGCACATTTTCTCTAAGCTCAATAAGTATATCTTCTGTCTATTTTTATTTATATATTTAAGTGCCACACTCATGTGTGCAGCCCAACATACCAGAGGAAATACTAGCACTTAGCCGAACTTTCAAAAACAGTACCATGCTCAGTTTGAAGAGCCCAATCTCATAAAACAACCTCGGCAGGGAACTTGTAAAATAATTTGGAAATTTCATTACAAAATCCACAATAATTAATCTCAGCTCAGTCAGTCACACACTTGACAATATCCCGTGCTCTGGCCGAGTGCAGCCGTTATTGATTGTCATTTAATTGGCAGTTGCACGTCAATCGTTTAAATTAAATGTTCCTCGGCGATCAATCATCAGTCGCGGCAACTGGAAACGACAATCTGCAATCGGATTCTATCAGTTGCGCGTCATGCACGGAAAATGACCGGCCAGTGTACAATCGGTTATATCTTCCTTTTTTAGTATCGGAAAAGCGATTTCATTACTTTTGATAGGCGTGAAAGTTCTATAAAATGCGGTTTTAATAAATGGAATGCTTAGATGGTTTGGTCATGTTGAGAGGATGAATTAAAGTAGATTAACGAAAGTGATTTATGATGGACAAGTGGATGGAAGTGTTGAGAGGGGAAGACCACGTAAGACCTTCCATGACCAAATACAAAAAATGTTAGAAAAAGGGCAGGTCAAAAGTACTCTAAACCGACGGGCGTGTATGAGGTGGTTAATGAGTGTGAATGAAGCTAAAAGTGTGTGCCAAGATCGTAGCAAGTGGAAGGATGTGATCTCTGCCTACCCCTACGGGAAAGAGGCGTGACATTATGTATGTATGTATTCAATAAATCTACAATATAAATGTTATACTGACTGACTGACTGACTACCCACGACTGATGCTAAAGTGCAATTATACGTACTAACCCTAGTACACAAGTTCTTAATTATACTTATCTTGGAAATAAGTGATTGGTGTAATTGTAAGATTCTTTGAAACGTACATCTAGCTCTCAGCTTGTACTGAGTGCCCTTACATTTGAATTTCTTTAGATTAGATCAGTCGGTTACTGTTTTATTTATGTAGCCTATAAGGTAATTTAAACTAAAACTACTAATTACCCACTAATGAGCACTTGGACAATTAGCAAAGGAAGGTCTGTGGCACCTTCTGTTCGAATTTTCAAGATACTTAGGGTCTTTAAGTTGTCCTTAACACTACTACACATAACGATAACCGGTAAGAGCGGATTAAAATGCCTTCAGTCAAACGTCTATGAACTGTGCTTAACTGCTTATATTGTTTTCGACAGCCAATTCAACCTCAGGAGTCCCAGCCAACTTCATCTGTAAGTGCAAGTGAACGTGTCGATCAACCGTTGAGGCTCTAGCGAATATAAAAGTTCCTAAAAAGCGGCAATAGGTTTGCCACCTATTACGTGGTATAATAAAATTGGCGAACTATGGGCGTATAATATGCCTCTGCCTACCCCTTCGGGCAAACAGGCGTGATTGTATGTATGTAATTTCTAAAAAAGCGCTCGTTGTAATTTTTCCCATTCATCATCATCACAGCCCATTAACGTCCCACTACTGAGCACGAGCCTCCTCACACATATCAAGGTGCGAGGGTATTGGGTCATACTCCACCACGCTGACCCAGTGCGGATTGGCGGAGGCAGGTGTATGGCGTCCTGCTGTTAGAATTTTTCAAGCCGCCCATGAGGCCTCTAACATGGCTTAACGACTACCACATTTAGTGATAACCGGGACCAACGGCTTAACGTGCCTTCCGAAGCACGGAAGCGCTCGATATCAAATGCCACACAAACGGTCACCCATCCAAGGACTGACCTCTGTAAACTCTGCTGTACAATGGTGATCATTTCCGATCACCGAACTCCGCAGAGCTACGAGCGCTTCAAATTTTGTTGCTTGTAATTTTTCCCATTATAAAATTATAATAACACGTTACAAAAACACATTAATGTAATGATATTGTTAATCTCGATGAAAGCATTTACTCTTAATGCGAGGGATGCCAAGTATCCATTGAGTAAAAAATAAATTGAATTCATTTCTATCATCCATCAAAGTCTTTTGAGGAGCTGGAATTATTATTCTTGTTTCGGAAACAGCCCTCGTCGCTAAACATGGAAAATTAGAAGATGGTGATGAATTTGTTTTATTTCAAAAATGTTTGTTGCGGAAATAAGACCCTTCACAGGATCATTTCTATAGTAAGCTCTTTGCTAGACCTTCACAGCATGTGAGGAATTAATTATATAACTAATGTAACTTCACAATTAAAGAATCGCGTTCCATCCATCGCATTCAACTGCAAGTGTAACTAGTTAAATTATGTTTATTTATATTGAACGAGAATTTTTCGTTACTAAGCCTAAGATATTAAATACAATCCCGGAAGGGATACTAGCCAAATACATAGACAATCAGCCCTACCAGGGATCCTTAAAGGCTTTCCTTCTGAAAACCATTACAGACGTCTAATTTTGTATCTGTATACTGTGAAGCTATCCATTTATTTACATATCGCAGCTTTCGTACTATAGTGGTACATCTTAAAAAAAAAATATATAGGGGCTCAAAAATATTTAAACGCGTTTTCCCAAAAATCATAACTTTTCGAATTGGGCGTAGTATGAACGGTGGTTACATTATTTTATAAATATATAAAATAATGTAATTAGGCTAGGTATAATACAGAAATAAATTATTATTATTATATATCAAAAACTGTAAATTAATCTTCCCTATATAAGTTGTGAACTCCCACTCACAAAAAAACCGCGGTGGTTTAAGTGAGTGGCTTATAACAATAAATAAAAAATACCTACCACAAATTATCCAATACGGTCTATCTGATGGAAAGTAGACAGCAGGACTGTAATACTAGAAGGTAGTGATGCTTGCTTGCCGACTTTTTAAAATTTGATCAAGCCCCTGTATTGATAAACTACATTTAGTGTAATTAATACTTATTTTATTGGTCATTCATCTATAAATAAATATTCTCTGACAATCATACCGATTATTTAGTTCCAAGATAAGTATCATTACAAACTTGTGTTATGAACAATGTTGGCAGTGCACGGAAAAACCTCGATTGGTTTTGTTGCACTGTTTTTATATTAACTTATGATTTAAATTGTAGTTTGTTATACAAATAAAAAAAAACACCAAAGAACGGACACACATATTTAAATATCGTTTTTATTTTGTAAATACATACATAATATACATAGGAAAGCACCCAGACCAGAACAAATAATCATGTTCATGCACACAAAATAAATTTCTGTGTGGGAATCGAACCTACGACCTCTGGCGTGAAGTGCAGGTATACTGACCTCCACGCCATATAGGTCGTCAAATCTAATCACGTACGTCTGCGTATTCTGTATTTGTATTCTTAATTTCGATAATCGTACTTTAGATTGTACAAATTAGTATTGAAGAAATACCATAAAACAATATTATTTTGAATAACTATAAATGTGAGTATTTGACATGACGCGCGGAAAATGAAAAAAGTTTCGGGAGTGGGCGGGCCGTATCACACAACTTTCCAACAACAGACTTTTGCGGGTCACATACCGTTTTATTTACTTCAAGTTCCTTCTATTTCTCTTTAGTGCCCTCTATTATACGTGGGACGCTTTTGTCTGGTTAGAAATTCCACACTGCTTATAACTTTTGTAATATCATTTATTTACGGATATCGTATGTTGAATTAAAATAGATAAATCAATATGAATAGAGATTTAGATGGCAACCAGAGTATGAAGGCTAATAATATGATCGAGAATAAGTAGGATTGTAGTGTGTACACACCTCGCCTCACGTTCAAAGTTATAAAGTAATACATAAGCTTAGATTGTTTTAAATGGCCTAAACCTAATTGGCGAGAATAGATAAGTTAGAATACAGTTACTTATTTGTTTATTACTTTTAATTGTTAGTTTGTTTTTTTAATTATCTTTAACAAATTTCTTTCTATCTTTCTAAATGTATGCTCTTAATAAACCAACAGCCTGATCACCACCTTACGTGGCGACCATAGTCCATCCATAAAGAATAACGCTTTACGCTAAATGTTATGTAACTCTTGTTTTTGTGGTAAACTCAAATTAGTTATGTAGATACGTCTCAAAGTATAGAAAACATCTTAAACCTAATATAAACTAGAATAAACCAGTTTGCCCTGAAATCCGATTTGATCGCTTACATATCAAAACATCTCATCGACACACCTGTCACATAAAACAAGATCACGCTATAAATAACTATTCGCCATAACTAAATTCAGTTCCAATATATTTACTTCGGCGAGCACAAGTTTAATCATGTTACTCGTCTCGTAACGTTTTCCAGTGGAAGGCTGTACGGAATCTAAT
This sequence comes from Musotima nitidalis, assembly GCA_949126915.1. NCBI lineage: Eukaryota > Metazoa > Arthropoda > Insecta > Lepidoptera > Crambidae > Musotima > Musotima nitidalis. Next base: position 5,746,136 of record OX421418.1, on the reverse strand, counting down.
CCTTTGACATCTCTTGTTATCAATAAAGGAAATCCAATTTTCTTGGCAGCGCCGTTGGAGCGAAGCCTGACACATCGCTACGTGACTGGACCTTTTCGCACCTCAGATATTATAATGTTATGAGAGCCGAACAATACCGATCTTCCCCAATCCACTTTGGCCTCATTTCAAACAATGGCTGATCAACATTACGGTGCCAATAACTGAAACTGATCTGATCACGCAAGCGTCGTTCTCCGGAATAAACGGAAGTCGCACAGGCGGTGAATTTTTCTCTGTCATAGCAAATACGCTGAGTGTTTTTTAAATACAGCTAAATTACAAAACTTTCCACCTCTTACGAACCGTGGTGAGATGGATACAAGTCATACTACCACATACATTCCCAGACCCAATGCGGATTGGTGTAAGCAATTGTGGCGTCCTGCTGTTAATTTTTCAAGCTGCAGGAAGAGATCTCTGTTTACTGAGTCGAAAGGCTTTACGTGCCTTCGAAAGCATCGATCGATATCAACTGCCTCACCCGGTAAACTCTGCTTAACTTCGGTAAATGTTTTCGGCCACCTACTACTGCAAACCTTTTCTTATATTATCTTTGTATTTATACTAAAATATCCCTGACAATCTTGATAAAGTTTTAATTAATTTGAACGTATTGTGTTGCGCACACCTTATTTTACTTGGTAAAGGTATAATATTTTCATCGACCCTACGAAATGGCTTTGTTAGAAAAGTTCCTATGTTGAAAATAAAATAAAAAGTCGACAAAGAGCGTGTGGGCGTAATGCGCACTGCCTCCATTAAGATCTTTTTTTTATACTTTCCCGTTTGCCTCTGGTACGTACGTGGAAAAGAAAACGTACTACAGTTTACGGAACAACGGGTCGCTTGAATGTCAAAGTCAATAAAGGAACAATTTGTTCTTAGAAAAACCTTTCTATTTAAATAATGACGTGAAAGTGTCATATCACGGACCATTCATACGTAATTATTAGGGTTTTTGGTCAGAATATTTATAAATAAACAGATGTACTGCGATTTCGACTGCGTAATCCGAATGAACACTTAACAAAATTTCATTTTTCAGGTTCCATTTCAAACCAATGAATAAAGCTGCACTAGCTCCTAAGGTCGTGGGTTCGATTCCCACACAAGACACAATGATTTTATTTATAAATGTTTATCCTTTGTCTAGTACCTATAGTAAAAGCACTGCATAGTTTAAGGCTAGAGGCGCGGTGTGAGGTGTCGAAGAATATTTGTTGATTAAGATCTTATAATATTATGTAATATATCTGTTTATTTATATATTATTGTTAGATTATTTATATTAGAACAATAGCGGTAATAGGCTCGCCACCTATTTCGTGGGAGCAACAAATTAATTGGCGAAGTTTGGGCGAAATATGCCTCTGCCTACCCCTTCGAGGAAACAGGCGTGATTGTATGTCTATTATGAAATGAAACTGATTTAACTATGCTTTCTGTTGCTGTAATTTTTCTTTTTTGTTTACAATAAAGTTGTATTATTTCATTCATCGACAGATTATACGTTTTAAAGTAACATATAAAGATTCTTTCGTATCAACCCTTCCCTGCATTGAACCTACAAATATTTCATATATTTAAAGTGAGCACACTTCACAGGAGTTCAAATATACTCTCGAGAATATTAGTTTCTTGCCAATATTAAAGTCGACTCGGAACTCGGAGCGGAATATCTAAAATTAAAACACGTTTCAAGTTGAAAATTAACGTTATATCTGCCACTAAGCTTCTTTTCAATCCGCTGTCCATTTAGAGATATATTAGTGAATAGTTTTTGATAATTATTGATTCAAATGATTATGATATGAACACAGCTTGGTGGGGCACAATACTAAGTAAATGTTATATGTTGTTGGTATGCATGTGACTCATTACATTCTACTGGGTATATTTGCTTTTGGCTGGCGGGTTGGTCATCGCAGTTCTAACCAGTACGAAGAATGACGCTGCTGGCCATAAGCACGTAGCTGTATTCTAACCATAGGTAATAAAGTAAATTAAACTTTTTAAGGGGTGGCCGATGTCACGTCCTTTACATAAGAGTACCTTTGATTGGTGGCACACCTGAGGCCTCACGTCTTAAACGACACTCATTACGCAGACACGTTGTGTTTCAACGTAATTAAACCCATTAAAATCGGCGGCCCCAGGAAAGCGCCTATCACATGCGTCGTTAAAATAATTCACCTTTGAAATCGTCTCATTCATTACCAGTTCGTACGGGCGACATGTTCCACCATTACTGCAATCCGCATTAATCTAATAAATTATAGAGATTTCAAGTGCATTGTTCACCAGTAATTAAGTTGATATTTATAACTGTTACTCTTAAATATTACTGTGAATTTATTCATACTTTTTGTCACGCTTTTTCCCTATAGGGGAAGGCTGAGGTCACATCCTTCTACTTGTTACGATCCTGGCACGCACTCTTAGCTTCATTAACACTCATTAACGTTCTCATACACGCCTTCTGGATTTGGTCATGAAACCCCCTCACAACATTTCCTTTCTGGTCCATCATAGGCCGATTTCGTTGGTCCACTTTCATTCATCCTTTCAACATGACCAAACCTTCTAAGCATACCTTTTAAAATCCTTGTCACTACATTTTCTTTCACACCAGAATATGGTCTTATCACTTCATTTCTAATAATATCACTCAATTTTTTCTGGCAGTGTCCCATGTTAGAGTTACCTACTGTATAGGACTTATATTTTCTAAGAGTTATAGCAAGCTCTCATCTCTTTTTGACACAATGTTATTTTTGACAACCTATACAAGTGTAAGCTTAAGTGGTACACTTTACGACCGCAATTAGCTTGTTACACATAAATATCACATGACAGGTATCTAGTACATCTACACATCGCATTCGCTGCTTCAAACGGGAGGACGAGCTCGTGTTATTACTCGGTGACAGCCCTAGGCATTAATCACTTGAACAAATATAAGAGGCTGTGAGCATCTGGCAGGGCTGTCACTCGGCGCGACCCGACGTACCAAAATAATCTCAATGGTATGTTTGCGCTACACTTAAGGCCCGGTGCCTAATTGACGGAATTGCGAGCCTGAAATATGTCTTCATGTTATTTTACATGTTGTTTTAATATATTAGTCTTTGAAATGTGACAAGAGCTCTTCGGTTGGCAAGTTGAGTAGCTGTCAAAATTGAATCTCGAATTAATTTTATTATTGTAGACTTAATTCTGTGTAGTGTAAAGAGGTGGCAGTTCTCTTTGTGATGAATAAGGACTTTTTTTAAATCTAGTTACTAAAGTATCTAGTTAATAAAGTATTTATTGTAGTGGTGAGAGGGCAAAACATGACAAGTTCACGCTTCTGCCTACAGTGTTAGTTTTTAAGTTGACGCTCATAAGAGCGTTATTAAACAAAGCACAAGTAACAACATTGCAAGCAATTGAAACAGTGATGCACACAAATTTGTGTTGAATTGTTTCTCGATTTTTCGTAGCACGAGATTATAGTAGCACGAGAATTGTTACAAAGATATGTTTAATCCATCACTTGCTTACAATGGATTTCAGCAAAGTAACGCCTGAATCAATAAATTATTTAACAAAATTGACTTTGACCAATTAACTTATGCCAAATATTCTGCAACTATATAGAATAACTTAAGGGCTGGGCTGTTATAAGGTCACGCTGATTTATTTAGCCGTGGGTGACACAGTATTCGCAGCCATATATAAAACCAGAACACGAAATATACGCGTAAAAATTTTCGCAAAAGAGCAATAAATTAATGTAAAATGATAAATTCCAGTTTCCCAAAGCAATAAGCAGACAAATATGTTGGGGCGTCACAATGTCAAAACGTCATTGTGACGCATGACCGCGGCGAAACTGACGCGACCTCTGTTCTGTCACACTGTGTTATTTATCAGAAGCCGTCAATTTGTTCCGTCAGGACAACGAATGGCGACCTCTGTACGCAATTTAGGGTTAAATGTATGCGCAGTTTTTGCACTACACGGAGCCATATATCAGAATTAATTGAATGTAACGCTCGGATAGCGTAATGCGATACTCTTTCCATATTTTTTTATTTTGAGGCGAACATCCATTAAGCGCTTTGTCAAGAGTTTCGGTCGGAACACAACAGAGTTTTTAAATTATATTTATTTTCATGTCATGTTAGTTCGGTCGAGGCTCCGGGCTGCAGTAATCGAATAAATATGACATTTTATCCCACTGCTGTGTAAAAGCTTTGTCCATTGTTCCATGCGGCTAAGTCGATTACAGTGGGCAGTCAAAAGGAAATGTTAATGTGATGTTAAACTAATATACATTATGGGCATTGGAGAAGTACATAACTGTGATTTATATCTGCAGCGAGTTTAAATTATTGCAGATACCTTATTTGTTTTTGAAAAATTATTATAAAAACACTATATTGTTCACAAACTCTGCCAAACGAGTAGTTGCTATAACAATAACGTCATCTACGCATCATCATCATTATTTCGGCCATTTGAAGTCCACTTCTGAACATAGGCCTCCCCAATTGATTTCCACGTAGATCGATTCTTTGCCGCCTGCATCCACCGGCTCCCCGCCGCCCTGACCAGATCATCGGTCCATCGCGTTGGGGGCCGCCCTCTTCTACGTTTGCTGATTCGTGGTCGCCATTCAAGAACCGTAACGCCCCATCGGTCGTCGGTTCTTCGAGCTATGTGCCCCGCCCACTGCCACTTCAGCTTGCAAACGCGCTTTGCTATGTCGGTCACTCTAGTTCTCCTACGGATTTCCTCATTTCTGATTCCATCACGTAGGGACACTCCGAGCATAGCTCTCTCCATTGCACGCTGAGCGACTTTGAGCTTTCTTATGAGGCCCATAGTCAGTCATCTACGCATATATTAAAAGAAAGCTGTCAATTAGAAAATATAAACAAATTTCTATTTTTTTTTTTTAATCAGGCATAACTTGTTATGGCATATCCTTTTTACTAAACTAAAATGAATTGCGACGGTGATTAGAATGTATATTACTGTGCATCATCACCTCAGCTCATTGAGCACACTATGAGAAACCAAAGAATTGAAGTCATACTCCACAACAATAAAGGGTCTTATTGTTACTAAATTCCAAAGCTTAACCAACCAATGCGACATCGGAAGCTGGTTGATGTAAATACGCTTTTTTATTTCGGAACGTTTGCCACATATGATATTTAAGACACTTCAGTTGCTATCGTAGTCGTGGATTCAAAAAATTCCAAGCATCGCCATACAATAAAACAAATAAACTACAATTTAAAACCAAATATATTTATGCTGTATGTATGTTAGAAACATACTAGAGAACGGCCTCCTTCTGGGTAAATCGATGATCTGGTCAAGGCGGCGGGAAGCCTGTGGATTTGGACGGCTCAAGATCGATTAACATGGAAATCAATTGAGTAAACTTTATACAAAATCATTTATAGTAGTAATTATGCCAAGTATATTATCATCATACCAGTAATATAAAGTCAATTGCTGAACGTTGGTCTCCCCACTAGATTACATTATATTGGTGGTATGTGCCCAAAATCACCGCAGTTCCAGCCAGTACGCAGGATGACGCTGTTTCATCGTCGGATTCATCTTCGTCGACTTTTTTGACTTCCCGTAAATGAGAGAGGGTGGCACTGTTCTAGGCCGGTACCACACGGCAAAAGTATATCATACCTCTTAATATTACTTTGGCACTTCAACATAAGAAGCACTATAGCAGCCATCACAGAAACTATCACGGAAATAAAGCAATGTTTACATCTAAGATGAGATGACGAGAGCAGCCATAATGCTCTGGCTAATTTCGCTTGTCTATGAATCACGTTTATGATCGAGAGACATTTTTTTGCGTGTTCCTTAGAAGCTCTATAAATCTGATTTATTTTTTTATCACGACGACTAATGTATGGGACGGACGGTACGTGATAAAACGCCTTTCGCATCGTTAAGGCCTATTTGGGAATTCGATAACGCACAAAATGCAAATAGGAATGTTTTTATGGAAATATTATTATGGAATATAATATCCAATTCTACTGTGTTTTAATGGTCTTTACATTCTGTGTTACGTTATACTAAATTTGCATTTTAATAAAATTGAGGTGTATCTACATTAAAAAATGTTCTATGTAAACATACAGCTTCTTTTAAGTCCGTGCGTGTTTTTTTTTGTTATGCCTGCAACATTGCAACAGCTAGGCTTGTTTATCTTAGCAATTTCCATACTGTTATATTGTATGGTATTTTTCTGTGGGGTTGTGCCGCAGATATTCAAAACCATTTTTGTACTGCAGAAGAGGGCTATTCGAGCATTTTATAATTAACCATGTAGACATTCGCTAAGGGAAACATTTAAAGAAATTGGTATTTTGATTTTAAAATATTTCTCTTTAGTACTTGAACGTAAGAATAAACAAAAACGAGGAGATGAGACGTCTAAAGCAATAGAGGAAGATTTAGAACAACTATTTGTATAACATAAATGTTTTTGTTCACAGGAGCAATCGCACAAATCGTACCGTCCCCTCACAGTGCTGACCTTCAGATGGAACTACGCAGTGCATGGTCTGCAGCCTGCTGGCTACCACCTCGTCAATCTGCTTCTTCATGCGCTAGTTTCCCTACTATACTACAGGTTTGTCTTATTTTATATTGTTTTAGAATTAAGATCATATATACATACTCTCTATGTTCCCATAGAGTTAGGGGAGATAAAGAACTGAAACTTGACCTTAAAATACTTTTATCTGACTTGAATTCATATATCTGGAGAGGAGGCCCGTACTTAATAGTAATGTAGTATAGGTTTATTTCAATATACGTAGTACAAACTGTGTTTAGTTTTCAAAAGAAATAAATATTTTTTTATTTCTTCTGAAAACTAAGAAATACAAAATATTTTTTTCTTTAACTTAATCTAAATTGTACATTTGATGAATCAAATGTAAAATTTAGATTAATATATGCCCTACATCTATATAAACGTAGGGCATATTTAAACGAAAGCACCCAGTAAGTCCAATATATAATGTTCTTCAAAAATCTTCATCATCATTTAATTAGAAGATTTTATATTCATTCTACTGAGAGTTACTTCAAACGTCATCACAATCGTCTCATCCAATTAACGTGCCACTACGACTCGGGCTTCCTTTCAATTTGAATCCATAAAACGTATTTCATTTAATAAGTGTGCTAACCGCATAGGTAAAAAACAAAGTTTAAATTAATGAGAAAAAAACACTTATTCGCAATCTCTAAAGCCATTAAATAAATAAATATAAATATTTCTGACACTTACACCATTTATTTAGTTCCAAGATAAGTATCATTAAGAACTTGTGGTATGGATACTAAATAACGGATAAACATACATAAAAACCTTTTTTTTTGTAAATACATACTTAATATACATATGAAAACACCCAGACCAGAAAAAATATTCATATTTATACTCACAAAGATTTGTCCTGTGTGGGAATCGAACCCACGACCTCAGGAGTGGAATGCGGGTATACTCGCCACCACGCCATATCGGTCGTCAAAAGCCATTGAATAAATGGTAACTAATAAAACAGTATTAGTGCTTAAGTGTCATCATTATATTCTAGCATTTTTCGGTGGCCCTAGCTAGACTTAAGTATGGGGCCAATGTCTGCTTACTGGTCTATGTCAATTATTACATGGAGCAACTGCCGTCTGACCTTCACCTAGCGAAACATTATTCTATAGTTAAACCAGCTAGCAGGATGTTAAAAGGCACTGACTCCCTGATTACGACTGCCATAGATGTTTATACCAACGGCGTAACTTGCTTCCCGAGTAAGTAATAGTTACGCACATAATTTTATAGTTTCATGCGTTACCAAGGACGAAACCAGAGACCCTCTGATTTTAAAATCTATCAATCTCCCCACTGTGCTATTGCCGCTCAAAAACTGAAAGAGTGTCACTTATGTGATTAATTAATAAATTAATAATTAATTAATTGACTGTAATGTAAACCGGAATGTACATCCAACATTCCCACGCCGACGGTGGCAGAATATAAATAAATAATAAATAAATATTTTCTGACAATTACACCAATTATTTAGTTCCAAGATAAGTATCATTAAGAACTTGTGGTATGGATACTAAACAACGTATAAACATTCTTAAATACTTTTTTTTTTGTAAATACATACTTAATATACATAGGAAAACACCCAGACCACAACAAATATTCATGTTCATGCACACAAAGATTTGTCCTGTGTGGGAATCGAACCCACGACCTCTAGAGTGAAGTGTAGGTATACTGACCTCCACGCCATATCGGTCGTCAATCATATGCCGATCATCATAAATATTAGTGACACCATATTGTATACCATATTCTTGGAAATAAATAAATTGAATATGTAATATAAATACTAATAATAGTAAATAAAATCGACAAGAATTTATAGACATCTCCCATCAATCCTCATTTTCCCTCAATACCTGTCATAAAAGGGCCACCTGAAAGGGAAAATATCTTCTGAAAACTAATAAAAGAGCCTCTTCGTGAAATGTCGCGCAATGAAAACGTTAAAAAGACATCCTACTTACCTTTATATAAATGCGACAGTACATAGATATTTATACATTCTTATAGAGAACACTTTTGTTCTGTACGATTAAGTGATTATTGTAAGCAGTAATTAGTTTGTTTTATTCTACTATCATCATCATCATTTCAGCCATTCGAAGTCCACTGCTGAACATAGGCCTCCCCAATTGCTTTCCACGTAGATCGATTCTTTGCCGCCTGCATCCACCGGCTCCCCGCCGCCCTGACCAGATCATCGGTCCATCGCGTTAGGGGCCGCCCTCTACTACGTTTGCTGATTCGTGGTCGCCATTCAAGAACCTTAACGCCCCATCGGTCGTCGGTTCTTCGAGCTATGTGCCCCGCCCATTGCCACTTCAGCCTGCAAACGCGCTTCGCTATGTCGGTCACTCTGGTTCTCCTACGGATTTCCTCATTTCTGATTCTATCACGTAGGGACACTCCGAGCATAGCTCTCTCCATTGCACGCTGAGCGACTTTGAGCTTCCTTATGAGGCCCATAGTCAGGCACCACGTCTCAGTCCCATACGTCATCGCTGGCAACACACACTGGTCGAAAACTTTCGTCTGGAGACACTGAGGTACTTTGGACGAGAAGATTTTGCGTAGTTTCCCGAACGCTGCCCAACCGAGCTGGTACTGGTATTCTGGTGGCTGGTATTCTACTATAGCTATAAAAATTAGAGGAGATGAGTCTTATAAGCTGATGTTTTGGGGTAGCGAACGCAGTACAAGTAAAATATATTTATTGCATAGCATAACCTATTGCATTGGTAATTTGGTCTACTTTGCAGTGCAGCAGGCAATAGGTTTCAAGGATTATCTATAGCTATTCAAATTAGAAAGCATGATAAGGGGATCTCGGAGTGGCGAACGCTGTAAAGAGAACCGAGATTTTACTTTAATATATTTTTGGCCAGACTAGTTACATAGATGCATACATTTACGCCTGCTTCCCCCAAGGGGTAGAGGCATATTAGATGCCCACATTTCGCCATTTTCTAAATTGGTCCCACGTAATAGGTAGCGAGTCTATTGCCGCTTACCAAAACTTTTATAATCGTCAGAATCTCGTCCGTTGATTGGCAGGTCGGGTCAGCTGGGGCTCCCAAGATTATGTTAGGATTCTTTTAAACTAATTACCATGGCTCAAAGAAAACTAAAAAGCAATCGATACATGTACTGACTTCATGTGATATAATATGCTGACCAACATATACTTAACTAAACCGAATATGTAGTAATTTATTCTTTACCAAAAGTAAAACAGTTCAAAATAATTACAAACAATTTCAATTGTAATATTGAAGCGGACAAGTAAATTAAATAACAATTCCTTCAAAGTCCAATTAAAGGCCGGTTCGTCGCTAAACCTTAATTTTCAATTGTATTGGGTAAAGTTTTAATTGTTGTGAGATAATAATGCCGCCGTTCGAAGTTGCCCTTCTTTTCATTAATCAGAAAGTTTGTCTGTGTGATTTGTGGTTGGGGAGTTGATTTTATTTCAAATAAATACTTGCTTCCGCTGTACTGAAGGTCAGAAGACCGTCGCTCCGTGCAATTACTGAAATTCTTCCAAGTCTGGTTAGACCAGTGACCAGAACCTGGGATCCAAGCGTAAGGCACAACAAGGATAGTATGATATGCTGATAAGTATGATGATAACTTGCTCGCTTCACTTATCTATTTAAGTTTATCGAGCTATCACAATCACCCTCTTGATTTTGGCGTTAAAGCGAAATTCTATTCTTGTATGAAATTTGTTTGTTGGCAAGCCGCGCCCTAAATATATTAATTGTCATCGGTAATTACCACGTGGGATGCTGTAAGTGGTAAAATTACTGGCTGAAAGACTGGGTGGCCTGGTATTACGAAATAGAAATCTCATATCAATTGGCCAAATAATGATTACTTATCAATCTTAATGTTGTACTTAATATTAATTGCGATTAATGGCTACAAATATGGCATCAGTGAGTATATGAATATGCAATTTAGATTGTAAAAAATCTGAACAATAAAAATTAAGGAAAATCCAAATGAAACGTAACTAAGGTAAAGATTAACCCGCCTTATATTTTAAATTTTATTTCGCTTTTGAATTAACCAACCAACGATCTATCCCAGTCCACTTGAACATACCCCATGTACATTTTAGAGGTGAAGCTTCATATTGTTATAAGTAACATACAAGAGTTTGAATAATGACAATGGGCTCAATTGCGGTGTTAACAAGAATTGTTAACTTTCCTAAGAATTAACTCCATATTATCATCAAAGATACATTACGGTTAACCTTTGTTGTCCTAGCATGAAGTAGAAGCTACCTTCGTCACTCTAAAACATAACTTTGAATGGGTTTAATAGTACATTATATTATCATATGAGATGAACACTATAATCCAACTAATATTACAAATGCGAAAGTATGTGAGCATGTATGTTTGTTTTTCTTTCACGCAAAAACTACTGAAAGGATTTGAATAAAATTTGGCAAGTAGGTAGTTTATAAACCTGGATAAATAAGATACTTTTCATCCTGCTATTCCCACGGGAACGGCAGCCACGCGTGTGCCGCTGGGCGCTGCTAGTATTTAGTATATGTATGTCACCGTAAAATTGTAAATAACGTTAAATTATAATCTATCCCGCGATATTGTAATCTGTCGAAAAATTGTGATCCGTAACAAACTGCTCACAATTTAACGCATTATTTTTCGATAGATTATAATCTATCGAAGACAAACCGTCAGATTGTAAAATGGCATGCGACAGAACGCACCTCGCGCTCTGATTGGTTGAACATCATGTTCCCCGCTCAGCCGCCCGTCGTCGCCATCTTCGGTGGTTATTACTTATTAGTCAAATTCATTTGTTGTGAAATGTATTCTATATTACTTACTAGGTACTTTATAGCTACAGCAAAATATAATGCTTTAAATTTTTTTCTTGAATGTATCGATAAGTAACTTATTAAGTTATAACAAGTAGTTTCGCAACTTCTAACTTGAAAAACGTTTAAAAGTGCAATAGCACTATTATAAATTTTCAAGTTGATACTCATATACCATCCATATCAGAGTTAGACTTAGGGCCCAGGGTCCGCTCAATTTAGCTGAACTTCAGTTATTTACCCATTGAGTAAAATCACCAAGCTCCTTAGTGTTATAAAATCGAGACCCAAATCAGGGTTAAGAGAGATTGATAGCAGGGTACGCTCGCTATCCATTGTTAGAACCTTTATCGAAAGTTAGGCTCTTTTAAAGTGTTATAATCAGATAAATGTTAGTAAGATAAGCTTCTATTGAGGCACGCGAAGTCACTCTTTTTCCGGCTTAACACGTTAAAAAACATCGACCACAGACAAAACAGAAAACCTTGTTTGTGGGTCATTCGGTGTACTCATCTCAGCCCATAAACGTCCCACTACTGAGCACGAGCCTCCTCTCACATACCAAGGTGCGAGGGTATTGGGTCATACTCCACTGACGGATTGGCGGAGGCAGGTGTATGACGTCCTGCTGTTAGAATTTTTTAAGCCGCCCATTTAGGCCTCTAACATGGCTTAACGACTATCACATTTAGTGATAACCGGGGTCAACGGCTTAACGTGCCTTCCGAAGCACGGAAGCGCTCGATATCAAATGCCACACAAACGTTCACCCATCCAAGGACTGACCTCTGTAAACTCTGCTTTACTTCTCTTCTCTTACTCTGCTGCTAATAGCGCTTCGGTGTACAGTCAGCGCCAATTTTTAAAAAGCGCTAAATATCACCAAAGGCGCCATATATTATATTATATTTCTGACACTTACACCAATTATTTAGTTCCAAAATAAGTATCATTAAGAACTTGTGTTATGTATTCTAAATAACGGATAAACAAACATAAATACATTTTTATTGATTTTCTTCCTCTTTTAGTTAATAGGTCCTACACATGTTTCTAAAAAGATTTGACCAAAAAAAACACTGTTTTTTTTTATTTCGTCAAAAACGGTTTTATTAAATCTTCAAAATTTTCATGACTTTAAATGTCTGTAAAAAAAATGTTTGATCACATAAATGCTTAGAACATGTTTTGTTAAATTGCTTACACATTACTTTAATGAAGAAAAATAAAAAAATACTCAAATATCATTAAAATTTACCATTATTAGCAATTAATTGCAAAAATTTGGGTTTTTGATAAAAAATAACATAATAAGTATTTTAAAAAAATAGTGAAACTTCGTTTAAGACAACCATGGCTCAAAAGGTTCCAAATGGTCTATACTACTTTCGCTTGCAAGCTTTGCAACCATCTTCAAGTCACCCTGTATATCGGAACACGCCCAAACGCTCTCGACAATAGAGATATGAGTCGACATCTATGGTGCTTTGAATGTTACCTACATTGACGCTGACGCGGGTATAAAGGGCTCCTACCAAGATCTGAGGAGCCCAAGCCAACATCACAACAGTGGTGCACGATCATCGGACGAGGCTATGACGAATATTTAAGTTCCCGGGAATCCGCAATAGGCTCGCCACCTATTACGTAGGACTAAGAATAAAATTGGCGAAATGTGGGCGTATAATATGCCTCTGCCTACCCCTTCGGGGCAATAGGCGTGATATTATGTATGTATGTATGTATGTAAGACTTAAAGTAGCTGAATAGGGTATGAAATAATTTCCCAAATTTTCTTATATTTTGAGCTTACGTTCATGGATAAATAGTACGTTTACCATTTTTCATGCCAACAATTCAATATTTTTCTCTCACTTGTTCAAAACTGTATGTTCTTAGTGTAAATAATAGTGCTTATGTTTGCCCAAAAGATGGCAGTGTACATAGTTAGATCGCGCAAGCGTTTATTGTTTTCCGAACCCATATAGCCTGTTGTATTTATTTAATGCTTTCAATTCAATACAGGTTAAATTCTTCCTGGTCTTTTTATTTAATACCAAGGTTTGTTCACACTAAACGTAGGTAACTCTAGGAAATTGCTTTATATTGCATCCCCACATACGTGTTATAATAGTAGTACCTTTGAATAGAGAGAAATATTGAATACACAATTCACTAGAGGTGTAAAAGTAACGAAATAAAGCAAACCCGCATGTATTCGTTACTTTTACAATTTGTATTCGTTACTATCGTATCGTTACGTTACTCGTTACTTCTGACACCTCATAACATGCTGTGCTATGTTAGAGTAACGAATTGAGTCGTATTGCGTACGCGTACAGTTTGACATCGCAATACATGACGCATCGATTATAGTTAAAAAGCAATAAATAGGTGTATAAAATTATTTATTGACAATAAAATTTAAACAACATTCTAACGATAAATCAACATAAAAGTAGTATTGCTAAGAATGAAATTAAACACAAAAAAATTAAAAAATCATGTTTAACCTCATAAGGACTAGTGACGTAGTTAACCAAATTGAAACAATAACAATTTTTTTTGTTTTTAGAATTAACGATTTTGAAAGCTAATTCCAATATCAAACTTCGTCTAAACATACAATACCTTCAGTAAACAACTTGGGACGACGAATTTCCAAAGTGCAACGCACGTTTTTTTGATTCACCGAATAATGCGCGCATTTGCTTAAACGTTTTAATACACGCATCATCGGTACTTGCGTGAACTGAAACAGAGTAGGTACTCATACGAAAAGTGCGAGTAACGAAATGCATTCGTGAGTAACGTTTCGTTACTTCGTACTAGATGGCGCACCCGTTACTCAGTACCGAATACATACGGTTTGTCACAGCTCTACAATTCACCCCAACCACCTCCAGTTTATGCCAATTTCGCCACATTATAATAAATGATAAAGAAATATAATAAAATTTATGTTTATGTAGTAATACAGGGCTCTAAAAACTTCATTTTAAAGCTGCTTATGCATGCAATGAAATATTATATATTACCTGGCTGTATATGGCTATTACTGCCTGCTTCAAATGGAATTTAAGATATTAACTGAGAACCTAAGTGAGGTATGAAACAATTTCCCGAGATAATAATAATTCACCTTAAGATTGAAACTTGACGCGCCAGAAGTTTCCGTGACCCAGTTTAAAAGGGAGGCCTTTCAAATTTCCTATGGTCTGACCTGGACGAGAAATAAAATCGTTTCGCCAAACGAATCTTATAAATGTTTCTTTACAATATACAAAGAAATGGATTTAGTATTCAAAAAATAAAAGTAATTGTGATACACATAATTAAAACTTAGAAGGAAATAAAAATAAACTGGCTATGCCCAAGTATAGGCTCCATAAAGTTACGAATTCTTTTGCGGGGAATAGTATTCGCAAGTACAAAATACGCTGCGAAATAATGTGGCAAAATTTTTATGTAAATAAATTTTGGAACTACGTTAGTGTGAATGGTGCTAGAGTTTGCTTCTCTCTTTTTAAAGTAGATATTAGATGTTGGTAGTTTGTAGTTTTATTTTTATTTTGATACATTTTAAGCCATAATTTTTAAAAAACCGAGATTAGTTTCTTGAGGTATTCTTCTCATTCTCTCATCATCTTCATCTCGTTGCCTTTTGGAAGCCTCGTTAGAGTCACCTACAGACTCACTGACTGGCGGACAATCCCCTCCCCCCTTTAGAATCACGACAGGCTGGCTGACAAATCTGAAGGAAAAAACACGATAGACAGATTAACTGACTAACCTTGACAAATAATCCATTTTGCTTTTATTTCTTGATTATGCTCATATCTCTTTCATTGTCGTTAATAAATTTAGTAAATTTCCATTTTGTTTGTTTAAATTTGACGAATCTAAATGATCCTGTTAATCTTAAAGACCATAAAGTATATATTATTTTATTTTGTACCACATTAAACACACATTACATTTAGTCCAGTAGAGTAGACAAAAGGATATTGTACGCCCGCATTTGGCCTAATATATTTTTAGTCCTGCGTAATAGGTGGTAAGCCTATTGCCGCTTACCGGTAACTTGTATGTAAGATAAAATAATTTGTATATGAAATAAAATATTGTGCTTATCTTTTATATATCAAAACCTTATAATAATACAATAGCTGCATATCAAATATATATAAAACCTGATATGATATTTTTATGTACGCTGAAATTCAGATTTTTCTAAATCCCGACTATGGGAAGTTCCTTAATGTTTTCACGTACAAATACTTCACTAAACAAGTGATTGATTGGTGTTACTAACAAAAAACAATTTAAATTTTCACATAAGGTATTAATCACAGAATTACATTACAAAATCAATTAAACTTAAGTAAGTAAAATGTAAAAATTCTTTGCCATTCCGCACTGAACCTGAACCTGAACCCCTCTCAAATTCGTTCGTGGGAGGAGGCCTTTTCTGAGTTAGATCTCTTAATGTGCTAATATTATAAAAAATATGTCGTGTGCAAGTGGTATCCGCGTTGGATAGCGTTCTTAATTATGAATCAATATGCTATGCATAGTAATATTTTTATTTTCTTTCAAAGGTTCGGTTTAGTAAAACCGTGAATATAATAATTGCTAGTTAAAAAAAATGCGCTTTGTAGCACAACATAGTCTAAGCTCAAAACAAATGCAGCGAAACTATTTAAACCTTTTTTATCATCACGAATACATATAACATTCAGAACCGCTTACTAAGAAACCAAATGTTTAATGTAGAATATCAATTACCCAAATAGACCTTCAGAGCCTTTAGAAGGATCAACAAATTACCCCTGCAAGACGCACCATGGCTAATTGCACTAAGGGAAATGGCTCAAAGCAGGAGAGGGCATTACAATGTCTCCAACGAGGGACATCCAAAACCTCCGTAAGCATAGCGAAGTACTATGATTGTACCTGGATTTGTACATTGAGCCCCGTAACAGGCCCACGAAATTACTAGGTGTCACTGCCAAAAGGGAAAAGACAATTAGTCAAGATGATATTCCAGATGTTGGTTGTTGTTTTTTTTAACTAAAAATGGTTTCGAAGCATAGAATACCATCAGTTTTACTTTTTTTAAATTTTATATTAAGAACAGTAGTCTTAAGAAATAAGGATATTTGTTTTAAAAGTTAAAGTAAATACTTTTTGTTCGATTTTAAACCAATAAAGTTCATAATATGAACGTGAATATAAAAATTAAGCCGCCCATTAATTGCAAAATTCGAGGTAAAAATAGATCTGTTTCTTAATTTTGGCACATAAAAGCTCTTACGAACTAACGCGCCCATTTGCTGCGGGTTTGAGTTGAGATGAATAGGGCAAGGAACTCATCTTTTTTAATTCTCGCGCCTAACATAACAGGACTTAAACATACTAGTCCTGTCACTTTCATTTGATAAGATAAAAACAGTGACAGCACTAACCTGGTCTAAATTTAGATCTCGTTTTGTAACAAGCCCAAACATCTTTGAATATACTTTCGATAGATAAGATAATTATTTCTTAGTTTATATGTTCTTCTTATGTTAAGTTTTTTAGATTGCTTTTACTAAATATATAATTTACAAAAATAACCTTCAACGTAATATAGATTACTTTAGTCGATTTGCCCTGATGTTGATAGGAACTAGTAACACGCCCTCGCTTCGTTCCGGTAGGAATTCACTTTTGTGTCACATTATTGAAGATTTAGTAGAGTTTCTAAAAAAAAACTAATAAAATTATAGCCTTAGCTACTCAAGGATAATAAAGCATTGTAATAGTGAAAGAAATATCGAAATTCGTCTCGTAGCTTATTAGTTTGTTCGCAACAAATTGCTGGCTTAATGGAACATAGAGCCATAAATAGACAGGTCAGATTTAAGTTACGTAAAGACAGTATTTTTATTTTTCACTGAGATTTCATTAATGTTAATCAGACGCTCAAAAGACAAGAAGCATTTTTAAATAATATATTGCCTTTGTATGTTATGTGTCAGCAAATATATTATGTTCTCATAACACGATCTTCTTATATGATGTCACAAAAATCATCTCTTCGAATTAAGTCAGTATTTCATTAAGCCAGCGAAATATACAGAAAGATATACAGTTCTGTCCAACTAACTAAGAAATATAGATACAGGTACGAGTATAACATATCTGAAGGGTGCAATTGTGTGTTTCAAATCACATTTTCTTTTATCATATAATGAAGTTGTTGCAGAAAGGCATTTGACCCTACTGCAGGCGAGGGAGGATAATAATCTTTGACGTTCGCCATCCATCACGGGTTCTGAGATTAGGGGGTAATTGTACTACCGGGTGTAAGGTTACACCCCTAACGATGTATTTCCACATTTATTTTTATCTACCATTATCCAGTTACAATGAACTGGTCGCTTTTTTAAGTATTTACTGATACTGCGTTACAAAGTTGATGATTTCTTACTCTTAAGTATGACTTATGTTCTCAAAGAGATAATTATTTTTTAAAATATGTGGTCTGTCGGTCATATTGTAGATTGAGATAATTAAGTGTTTACATTTTTTTTTAAATTTGTCTATAATAAATAGTAATGATATAAGATTTATAAAGTAAATAACGTAAAGTAAAAAGTTCTTTATTTCATACGTCAAAATGAAACATATATTTAAAAAAACGAAATATTACTACACTAAAATCACGAAGATCAGATTCACTTACATGCAAAAAATATAACAATTCAGTGTAAGTAAATCTGCCCGAACCGAATATCAGCTAGAACAGCTGCCTATCACACATAGGTACGTAAAAAAATTATAATTTTTTAATGGCATTATATACTCAGATTGACACGATTTTATCAACCTTATTGTTTTTTTGCTATATAATATGTATTTGTAGTGATGTAGAAAACTGTGTACTAGTTTTTTTTTCTTTTGTTAGAGCTCTATTTAGCCAAACTTGAATAAATGATGTTTGACTTTGACTTTTATTATCAAAGAAAGTAAGAAAAGATGCAATATTTGCTGCGTTGAAAGAACTATTAAAATTTTTTTCGTTTAAAGATATCCATCAATTATTCTTATGGATAGTCTTTTAAATTCACTGTATGAATGTTTTAGGTAAATTTATTAAAGTCCTAATATTCACAATATATATGCCAGAGAACGGATCTTTAAACACATCATAAAATTTTAGCAAAAGTACGTTTGTTTTTTTTTGGAAAAATAATCTAGATTGTTATTTACAAAAATACCCATTTTTTTATTCATCTATCGTATATGTACACTTCAAACAAAAAGATTGGTCTTACAGTCCCAAACAAATCCATTCCACAAACTAATAGCCAACTTAAAATAATCCAGGATCAAACTTTAATATAACAAATTGGCAAACAAAATGACATCAAGGAACAATATCTAAAGGCTTATTTAGCTTACAGACGGTGCTCATTTAAGAGCGGGAGGTCTGGAGTGGCTGGCGAAGTTAAGCCAGTTTTAATCAGACCAGCGTCCGCCCGATCCTCTTAGTTACTGCTAATTACAGATACTTGCCATGTCCACCAACAACTTAGCCGGGCTTATGCTCAATATCCAATTTCCAAGCTTAATCCTATTAACGATTTTCAAGCGCTCATTATCATTGCGATCCGCATTTCATGATATAGTTTAGGTATGCATTATTTTATGCTAGCAGTATTGTATTGATTGATTAAAGTCAACTGTGGTTGTATTGTTTAACAAAATATACAGAATTTAGCATTCTGTGTTTTTAGAAAATGTGCTAGTAATTAACATAAGATTAATCATATTAACGAATTTCAACCGCTCATTATCATTTCGATTGCGATCCGCTTTTCAGTATAATTATAGTTTAGGTATGCGTTATTTGATGCTAGCAGTATTGTATCAGCTTCCGTATAGTGCATTAGTTTAAATTAGACAACACACCACGTGCCTTCGTTAAAAGACGCATTTAGGGGTACCTTCTAAAAACTAAATTCTAAAAAAATGTGTTTATATTTCACTTCAGTGTTGGAAGCTAACAAATATCGAACTTCGTATTTTCTATATAGTGATATGCAGTGATATGCAGTGATAGATTTTTTTTTTAAATTCCATTCAGTTTTCTAACATACATGTGTACTCCGTTACTATCATCATAACAATATGTAGTTAAGCTAAGTACACTTCATCATCATCATCATCACTTCAGCCCATTAACGTCCCACTACTGAGCACGAGCCTCCTCTCACAATTAATCAAGGTGTGAGGGTATTGGGTCATACTCCACCACGCTGAACCAGTGCGTATTGGCGGAGGCAGGTGTACTGCATCCTGCTGTTAGAATTTATTAAGCCGCCCATTAGGCCTCTAACATGGCTTAACGACTACCACATTTAGTGATAACCGGGACCAACGACTTAACGTGCCTTCCGAAGCACGGAAGCGCTCGATATCAAATGCCACACAAACGTTCACCCATCCAAGAACTGACCTCTCTAAACTCTGCTGTACTTTAAGTACACTTACCATCAAATAAATAAAACATTGTTAAACGAATGAAGGTTTTAAATTTTTAGAAGAAGAGTTTAAAGTTAAGTTGAATTCGTACTGGTCATCATTGACTATTTGTGTAGTATTATATCAAGCACTATTATAGGCCAGGATGACATTATGTTGATGAATTTTAAAATCTTTACACATACTTGAGATTCTTAAATTCTTAATATTTATTAGTTTTAATGTTGTATAAAGCTTTAAAGTAAAGACAGTTCATATTTCTATAAGACCTTTTTGGTGGCGTCTTTAAATACATACGTTAAAAATACAGGGACAAAATAGTAGAAGCACTGAACACCAAATAAAATGGAACGAGTACCCAAGAATACCTCTATGAATAGTTAAGAACCCCATTAGAGTGCTTTTAGGATACATTTACTTAAACATTACACATTATATTTCAGGAAAGCGTTTAGAGTTTGAAACTAATTTCGTAGGGATGGGTTATAATATATGAACAAGAAAATGAGTGAAAGAAATCTATGTCACATATAACTTTCGTAATAATGTTTAATTACTTACCCGAAGGTAAAAACTAATTAATTCATTCGATTCATTGGAGCAACAATAGGGGGTATAAGTTTATGTAACGCATTCTAGGGAAAATCATACTGTACAATTTATATCATTTATTTGTATCACATTTTTACTTAAATCTATATCTATAAATCCAAAAAAATACTTCTTTTTCTCTCTAAAGTGACTTAGTAGTATACTGACATCTATGCCATACATACATACATACAATCATGCCTGTTTCTCCGAAGGGGTAGGCACAGGCATATTAAACGCCCACACTTCCTATATTGTTGGTCCCACGTAATAGATGGCGAGCCTATTGCCGCTTACCGGGCACTGTTAAGTTCGCCAAAGCCTCGCCCGTTGATCGGCAGGTGTACCACTTGCAGGTGAAGTTGGCTTTGGCTCCTCATTATAAACTTATAACTTTATTTATAAAATTATATTACTTATTTAGTTTACATGACACGATATCTTAAGCGCGTCTCGTAGAACCGTTTTGGCAAAAGCTGAAAATTAGTGTTTTGCTCTCGGAGGACAAAAAACCCACTGAGCCGTAGCCATTCTGGAGCGCTGCGGCACACATGCACATGTGTTTTATGTTGTGTGTCTTTTGTTGCAATAAATATTTTATCTACCTATCTTTAACACAGAAACAAACAGGCACAGCGGCTACCAATGGTGCCTCACTTAATGCACTTGTTTGCGTCAGTTAAAAGTTGTGGTAATATGCTTACTGCGAGCACACCAATCACATTAGTGTATCAAGCGCAACTTTTAGGCCCTCGCATTATTTCCAACGTGGAAAATTCTGCTGCAAACTCCTAACTTATAATGGAATTACTTTTAAATTCATGGTTGCACGCTGCATGCGGAGAGCTCATTTGAAAGGAGGGTATTTTATGACGGAAATTTCAGTTTCCTTAATGTTCGTAGTAGTAGTCGCCTGCATGGCTCATCCATGCATGGTTAGTGGAAAGTAAGCACATTGTTTTGTTGTCTTCGCTATTTTGTCAACGGCGTTAAATTATTGGCCTTAAAATGCATAAGCTGTTGAGATTACTCATATATATATATATATATATATATATATATATATATATATATATATATATATTTATATAAAATATATAAATACTTCACATTTTAGTATGTGCCAGATATTTTAATAAGTTAATGTAACAGGTGGAAGGATGTGATCTCTGCCCCTACGGGAAAGAGGCGTGACATTATGTATGTATGCAGATAATTTGATCACTTTTGTTAAACAAATGAATGTTATTCCCTGACTTTATATGTTGATATAACCAAATCATTCCTATTATTTTAGCCACCCCATTACCATACCGGATTTCAATACTTCATATATTCATTGTTCGTTTGATTAGCTTTCTCTTATTTCCAAAACGCTGTGTTTTCGATACCCAGTTAATTTTAACAAATCAAAACCGATAGGCACGAAAAATATCAGCAAAATGAGAAATTTATAATAAAAATATCAAGAATATAACAGGACAAAGCCGTGTCAAATATCAATCATAACTGAAGTGAAGAATTCCAAAATTTTCCGAATTGGTACCCCGGGTATTTAACGAGTTAGCCAGAAGAAAAAACAAGGCTTAAACAAAATTTTTATCATCATAAACCAGACTGAAGCATTTTTCTTTTAGACAGTTTTTCATGGGGGTGTTTTTTAAATTGGATCGGGAAAGTTGTGTTTACCAACAAATTTTAGTAAAGTTTTAGTCAATATCCGTGTAGATGACGGTGATACAATAATTAAAGTTGGGAGATATTAAGTAAAAGGCGGGAAAGGTATTAAATCTATTCTGTACCTCTTATCACCCTATACTTATAACTTTACAAAATTATGTTTAATTAGTTCACATTACACAGTATTTTGGGCGCGTCTCGTAGTACCGTTGCAAAAGCTGAAAATCAGTGTTTTGCTCTCACAGAGCAAAAAACCCACTGAGCCGTAGCCATTCTGCAGGGCTGCGGCACACTTTGACTTTAAGTTTTTATTGTTATCAACTTTTTTTATTAGTCAAATTTTGTTTTTGTTGTTACATATGCATGTGTCTTTCGTTGGAACAAATATTTTATCTATCTATCTATTCTGACAACAGATAAGACGTGAAGATACCTGAACCCCGCTCCTGAAATTGGAAGTTTGGCCAATTTCTTTTATCCTTGGTATTAAAAATATAGAAGTTATTCCGAACCCCGGGGAATGTCCATATTTACATCAACGTTAGCCCAATGACCCCAAATAAATAATAATAAATAAATAAATATTTTCAGACAATTACACCAATTATTCAGTTCCAAGATAAGTATCATTAAGAACTTGTGTTATGGATACTAAACAACGGATAAACATACTTAAATACTTTTTTTTTTGTAAATACATACTTAATATATATAGGAAAACACCCAGACCAGAACAAATATTCATGTTTATGTACACAAAGATTTGTCCTGTGTGGGAATCGAACCCACGACCTCTGGAGTGAAGTGCAGGTATACTGACCTCAACGCCATATCGGTCGTCAAATAGCTCTACCTGATCATAATACAATAATCTTGTTTTTATACTACTGCCTGATATTTATACACAAAGTGTCGGAGTTAAATTAGTTTTTCATAACACCCGCAACGCCGATGTCATAACTCCGCCTTAATTACGACGACCCTTTGTCTTATCTTCGCATGTGAGTAATTAATTACATTTGGTAATTAATTTACTCATAATGGCGGAGTACCTATCGTTGCTGTGAATTAATTAAACTGTTTGTTGATTGAAAATTTTAGCTTAACTTTGGTTAATTTTTGTTTTGCATTTCTAAATCCCTATAAGGTAAGAACATAATTATAACTCGATTCAAATCTTGGAACACACGGACTTATTGAGAAAACTGGTAATAATCAAACCTTATTAGCTTAGAGCAGTGTAGTGAGGAATAAGTGCAAACTATACTAAAACTATACTTTGACGACCGATATGGCGTAGTGGCGAGTATACCCGCACTCCATTCCTGAGGTTGTGGGTTCGATTCCCACACAGGACATTTTTTGTGTCTATAAACATGAATATTTGTTATGGTCTGGGTATTTTTCTATGTATATTAAGTAAATATTTACAAAAAAAAAACAGTATTTATGTATGTTTCTCCGTTATTTTGTATCCATAACCCAAGTTCTTAATGATACTTATCTTGGAACTAAATAATTGGTGTAAGTGTCAGAAATATTTATTTATTATTATTTTATTATACTCTATTGATAAAAATATTTCAAAATAAGAATAAAAGTTAAAGTAATTTTGAAATAAGACATATAAAAAGATACTTCAGCATACTCGTAGTAGCTTCTTCTGAAAGTGCCACTCAAATTTCACATAGTTAGTTTTATAGATAGATAGATATACTCTTTATTGACCAAAATAACTTAAAAACTACAGATTACAATGAATATTGAAAAACAATGAAAAAGCCAATCTAGGCGGTCTTATCTCTTCCAGACAAACCGACGCAAAGGAGAGAACAGGAAAGCAGTAGGCAGAGCACAAAAACTTTAAAACGAATAACCACTAAAACTATTTGTTAATATGAATAAAATACACAAATATACAAAATATAAATATATATATATATATATATGTATATAGATTTTTATTTTACTTGATTCTATTGGCGCTCTCTATCAGACAAGTCTCTGTCGAATAACAAAAACGATCTGTAACCAATCAATGCATCTACATAAAAGGTAACTTGTGGTATAGATAACACAATTTTTGGATTTTATAACAATTGTGTGTTTTAAGAATTATTTGTGCGACATTATCTTCAAAATTGACCAAGGTAGGCTTAGAATAGCCCGGCTCATAAGTTTTTTAGTAGGTACTTTCATTTTGCTAAAAGTTGTTCGTTTATTTCAAACATCAGATCTTTGTAAAACACGGCAGCCAGTACAATTAACAGGCAAAATTCCTGGTGGTACCTGTGATTCGCTCCAAGTTTGTTCCGAAATACAAAAGGCTCTCGGTCTAATTGAGAGGCCGGTAGTCATGGCAACAGAAATGCGCGGTACATTCCGGATCACGGAGTCACGAGTACGACCTCGTGATAACTGAAATCTATTTAAAGAATTACTCTCTGCCATGGATAAATATAATTTTCTTTTTTTAAATATTAGTTCCGTGCGTTTAGCACATTTAGCCAGAGTCAAGTAAAAGATATAGTAATAATATTTAATTTATAGTAAATTAAAATAAGTGATTATAATGATAAATGGTAAAACACATGCGTTTTCAGTAAGGTGTGGGAATGTACTGAGATTTCACATGGACTTCTTGAGAGAATTTGAAAAGTGATGTTGCACTGTTTTGTTTCAATTACCAACACTCATGTACGTTCAGAAACACTTAACGCTTACTAATCCACTGTTACGACACATTAATATTCGAAATATTACAAGTTTTGAAAATTAAAACAAAACTTTTACTTTCCCCCCAAGAAGTCGAAATAAAATCTTAAATTATACAATCGAAAGGGAAATGTGACTAACTAATCTGTCGACGGCATACTTTAAGTCCCGGTCAATGTAGACATTCCGAGATACATAAATTTACATACAGCTGAAAATTAGTGAAATATTTCAATACGTAATTTATAATGACATAGTGGACGCGCCTCTCGCGCCGCGAGAGGTAGCTCTTTGTGCGATCATAGTGTGTGGCCGACTTCTACTAAAGGCATCCAAAGTCGCCTGCCTCTGGGTGTTACCTCATCCCTAGCGGCTTCTCTGCCCCACCGGGAGGTACTTAGCCTCCCCCCCCCCCACCACAACAAGGTGGTGGGTCCCAAGCCATCCTCTCCTGTAAGTGATGCCTGCCGATCAACGGACGAGGCTCTGGCAATCCCAAATGTTTCCGTTAAGCGGCATTAGGCTCGCCTACCTATTATGTGGGACCAACATTATAACTGGCGAAATGTTTAGTATTGATAGATTGTATGTATATGTATGTCGTGAGCTTGATAACTCGTAACAAGTCGACTAGACTCGCGCACCGTGGATTAAATAAAATAAACCTCTAAAGTTCAATAAATCGGTACGAGCACAAACATTTAACATCAGCATGTCTACATATGAATAATTTTAAAACCTTTTTTTGTATCTTGAGTATACCTAATACTCGCCTATGATTAAATATATACCAATCATTTTCGTAACATAACTCGTAAGTTTTCTAAAACATTGTTTTTCTTTTACTTTTTTAATGTTAGACTTTTAGAGTGACATACATGGCCCAACTTCAGGGTATTTTATTGGGAGTACCTACCTTCTACCTTATTCTTATTACATCAATAAGCTGTTTGTTACATATTTCAGACCCCTATAAAATTTTGAATATATAGTATGCGGGATTTTGTATATTAATATCGATGCTTATACATTTGTGTGCAAAATTACCAAAACTCATCTACCTATACAAGAAGGCTTTTTACATACTCAAAGTACACTCACACGCACTAACTAATAACCCATTTATCAAACTAACTCACCGAAATTCATTCAGTAAGTATTTCAATATCATAGCAAACTTATAGAATGTTCGCCCATCAGAAGCGCGATTCCAATATTGAGTATATTGTCGATATAGACAGCACAGAGGCGCGCAACTACTTACTATAGAACCGAACGCTTGATTGGCAACTTGGAGGTAACTTGCTCATACTTGTTGAACTTAAAGACGCGTGAAATGTTCAGAACTGGCAGCTCAAACCCGTGTTACACGCCTAACTTGAGAAGTTATCTGAAAATACCCGGCGCTACCTTCAATCTCGGCGTAATTTCATTTCATAGCTTTATTTCGCTTGTCCAACTTGCTGAAAGGCTACTTAGGTACTATGCGAGTTCTCATGTTGTTTCTCTCAATTCCTAACTCACCGAAGTTATGAATCAGAACAAATAAGTACTATAATATGTACTGGATGAATAAATAACTTTGATAATAACAGCCTAAATATGTGAGTTCCCTTGTTAGTTCTTTCATGGAAGTAATTATTACTCTAAATTGTTTTTACATTTCGCCGCTCCTGGCGAACAAAATAGCAATGACGTTTATATGCCTTTTCCAAAATTTTTGTTTAAAAATCTGGGGGTATAATATATGTAATATATTTTGTAGATAATAATAATAATATAATAAATAATAAATCTTTATTGAATTCATTAAACAATGTACAAATTAAATGATTCCATAGGCTTCCGAATTAGTAAAAATACTGTATTTCAGCAGCCAGTGGCATCTTCCAAACGATATAACAATAAAAATTGACTACTTGATGAGTGTGCGTGCGTGCGTGCGTGTGTGTGTGTGTGTGTGTGTTCGTGTGTGCGTGCGTTTGTGCGTGTGTGTGTGTGTGTGTGTTTAAATGGGTGTGGTTTTGTATTTATTGCAACATTATTTCTATTGACTCATAGTCTTTACATTTTAGCCACACAAATAACACTTTTCTTATTTCATTATTACTATATTTCTTAACACAATTTTCTTTGCTAAGGTTGTTAATTTTTTGAAGATTTTAATATTACTTAATATCTACTATTTGATAATTTTTAATATTATTTGATACTTATCTTGGAACTAAATAATTGGTGTAAGTGTCAGAAATATTTATTTATTTAATATACACACTTGGACCATGGATACCAGACAAATAGTAACAAATAGTTAATACGTGAAAATATGTTTTTGAGTTTTCCTGAACAGTTGAGTTTTTTCTATCGCCATTTTGTTCGTCGTGGGCGAATATAAAATAAGATATTTAGTTCTCTGAACTGGGTCCATATTGACTCACCTAAAGTTCTTTATCCGAAATTGTTCTTCCTAACGATTTGTAATCCGAATGATCACTCCTCCTAAAATTTTGAATCCTAAAGTTTTTATTCATACTATTTGTAGTGCTACCGTCGATGTTTATAACACTCATGTTTCCGAAAATTGTTATCAATAAAATCGTTAACATACAATATTAAAGCTCCTACTGTTTTTTATCCTAACGTTTTTATCCCTAAACATAATTACCATAATATTTTCACTCATACTTAGAAATTTCCCTGATTTTTTGGCTTAAATGAATGAAAATCATAAAATACGACTGATTTACGGTTATGTTTATGACTTTTTTCGTTTTCGATTCGTTTCTGGTACTTCGCCGGCCGCTACCGCGGCACGCTCGCTTCGCTCGCTCGGCTCGTACGTTGTGTGGTCACAGTTGTAACCTAACCTAAACCAAGAACTATAAATATGACCGATTTTTTTCTGGTACTTGGCTGAATGACCGCAGCGTAAATAATACTGATTATTATGAATAAAAATAAATCTAAACAAAAAAGGTATGACTTTCAATAATAGTGTAAAAGATGGTTATGTTGACAAAATATAGGAAAAGAAATAATAGTATAATAGATGTTTATTGCTACCGACATTATGAAGTTGAATGATTCGGAATTAAAACATTAGAGACAGAGTAGTTAGTAATTGTGATTGTTAGGATGAAAAATGTTAGGAAGAACATTTTCGGAGTTCCAATTTTCGGAGTTGAAAATTTAGGTGAACTTTGGCGCACCCCTCTGAACTAGCTGATTGCCTTAGTGGGCGTCATTATTACTCGTTGGGATAGCTCTGTTCGTCGGTATAATAGGTTGGGGAAAAAGTCTTTTCGTATTTTTGTATGAAAAGTCAAGACATTTTTTTCAAAGTTTATTTACATCTATTTACAATATATATGTACCGTTTTGTTGAATAACTTTCTGCCATTTTGTGGGCAGAGACATTATCCCGTTACTGTAGAAACTTTGGGACTTCTGATCAAAAAAACGGGACAAATATTTTTGGCAGTCCTCTCTTGAGGTCAACCTTACAGAACCTAAAGAATTCTGCAGAGACCGAAACAGGTGAAAATCTGTAGGCGCAAGGTCAGGGCTATATGGTGGATGCACTAGGACCTCCCAGTCGAACTCTCTTAATTTTTGCTGAGTGGCTAAAGATGTGTGTGGTCTAGCGTTATCGTGATGAAAGACCACACCCTTCCTGTTGATCAATTCCGGCCGTTTTCTCTCGACTGCTTCCTTTAATCTCATCAGTTGCTGGCAGTAAAGATCAGAATCGATGGTTTTGCCGGGCGGTAAAAGCTCATAATAAACCAATGCCCTTCCAATCCCACCATACACACAGCATCACCTTATTTCGTGTTAGGCCAGGTTTGGCCACAGTCTGTGAAGCCTGGCCAACTTTCGACCACGACCTTTTTCGCACGTTCTTGTCGTACGTGATCCACTTTTCATCGCCAGTTATCAATCTCTTCAAAAACGGCTCGGTTTCATTACGTCTCAATAATGAATCGCAAATGAGTACACGGTTCATTAAGTTTCTTTGAGTGAGCTCGTGTGGCACCCAAATATCGAGCTTTTTTGTATAACCAGCTTTCTTCAAATGGGTCAAAACTGTTTTGTGGTCAATTCCCAGTTCTTCAGCTACATCGTAACTACTAATATGCCGATCTTGCTCCACTCTTTCAAAAATGGCGTCCATTTTATTCGTAACAGGGCGACCAGAGCGAGGTGCATCTTTAACATCAAAATTTCCGGACTGAAAACGTTTGAACCAAATTTGTGCTACTCTTACTGACACTGCATCAGGTCCATAAACATCACAAATTTTTTTCACTGCTTGAGTTGCATTTTTGCCTTTTTTATAATAAAATTTTAAAATGTATCGAATTTCTTCATTAGATTCACTCATTTTTACGGAGAGAAAAACAAATGAAAAATAGCGGGAAACACCTTTTTTTTATTTTTTTCTATTCTTTATAATGGAACCTTTTTAATGTTACCAAAACCAGCCAGACACAAATAGTACAGTCAAAAAAATTTTATAATAAGTTTATACCTACGTTATGCGAAAAGACTTTTTCCCCGACCTAATATTTACCACAATTTATAGACATATAAGAGAATATTTATTAATTTATAAGGTTTTTTAATGTTTAGAAAATAAGAATTTGCTTTACTAATTATGACGATTAGGTGGACGACGCGAAGGTCAATATGGTCCGAGGTAAAATGCATTTTTTTAATATAAAGTGAGGGAAAGGTTGTAATGTATATTACGCAGCACAATATCATTTAATAATATAAAGTTAATATCATAATTTAGTAGGCCAATTATACCTAACCAACATATTACAATTGTGTTATGCACTCGGTTGTAATTTTCTATGGTAACGAAAGTCACATTTCGCTGAATTATTTACTCTATGTACTAAATAGAAGTCTCTGATAAGAGGTTACTAACATCTGAACCATTCAATTGAAAGTTAATTTATTAATTAAAACAAATATTCACTACAGTATATAGAACTCCGAAGATTCTACTTACGATTCCTACACATGACAAATTATTTCTTAAAATTATTAGATATTAATATCACCGAAGTAGAGCAGAGCTTACATTGGTCAATCCTTGAATGGGTGACCGATTGTGTGGCAGTTAATGTAAAGCATTTCCGTGCTTGGTCACGGCTATCACTAAAGGTAGTCGTTAAGCCATGTTAAAGGTGCTTTTGAGCAGATTAACCTAAATAGGTTTGTGTGAGAATCCCATTTGTGGAACAATAATACCTAGACAGATGATAATGTAAATTTTATCTTGAATAGCGCCTAAAAATACTTCTTTATACCTTTCTCACGTTAAGAATAACAATCTAAAACACCCAAGGGTAAATTAAGCGAGTATAACATACGGCAAAAGTTGAGAGTTTCGACGACGCCGTTCAAAATCCCGGGGTTACGTACGTTACGGCTGTATATCACATCCCTTGGAAACTAAACTGCTACTCCTGTACTCGCAACGTACCTATGTACCATAAACATTATAATGCCGTACACGTGCCGACAAGGCGCAACTCTCAAACTTGTGAAATTTGCTCTTTCAACCGTGCTCTTTTGCCGGTTCGCATCGAACATCAACTACTTTTACATGTTAAGTTCTGTGCCGCATGTGTGTTAAAATATATTATATGTTAAAATGTTCGTAGTAAACTTTGCCGGGTGGTACCGTCTTAGAATAGTGCCTCCCCCTCTCATCTCACTTGAAGTCGTAAGAGTCGACGAAGAGAAATCCTACGAGCTGGCTGGGACTGCGATCACCTTCTTTTTTTTTTTTTTTTTTATCGTCGGTAAAAAAATGCTGTTTACGCACTGTCTCCCGGCCAATGGGGGGACCGAGAGGGGAGTGTGGGGCTCACTGCTTCAGACACGACCACCGCAGTCCTACCCACTAAAAAACTTCCGACGACGCCCACCGCTGTTGAAAAAGGGTCAGGGAGCCAGTGCCTGGGTTTGTAGCTTCTGGCACCCCGCCCGCGGCCAACGTCCCCCGGATCAAAACCGGGAGGACCTCCTCAGAGAAGCGCAGTGTGTCGCGCCCCCCCCTACCTCCTTGTGCGGCCATGGCGTAACTGGCCGACTTCTGGGAGGGTCTATAGCTAGACGGAAGGGGCCCCCTGCCCCTGCCGACTAAGACCCCCCAGGCGCGGCTGGACGGGCCCTCCTTGCCCGCCCGCTGCGCCAACGGCGTAGCCGGAGAGAGAGCGTATCCCGCTCCCTCTCCCGCTCCGCGGCCTCCTTCTGCGACATCACCACTTCGCAGAAGGAGGCCATCGCCTCCCACGCCGTCTCGCTGTCAACCATCATTCGCATGATGGTCGGCAGCGAGAGAGCGACACCACCCAGGGCCGCGGTAAGCGGGACTGCGATCACCTGCCCAGCGTGGTGGTTATGGGCAAATACCACCAATAGAATGTGATCTATTGGTGAGGCCAATGTGCTCCAGTAGACTTCATCATCATCATCTCAGCCATCTGACGTCCACTGCTGAACATAGGCCTCCCCAATAGATTTCCACATTGAGCGATCCTGAGTCGCCTGCATCCATCGGCTTCCCGCCGCCTTGACCAGATCATCGGTCCATCGCGTGGGAGGCCGTCCTCTACTACGTTTACCGGTTCGCGGTCGCCATTGCAGAACCTTGACGCCCCATCGGTCGTCGGTTCTTCGAGCTATGTGCCCCGCCCATAGACTTAAATGAGGATTATAATGATGTAAATTTTGGAACATACACAAGGGGTAGGCTGAGGCATAGTATACACCCATTCTCCATAATGTTTATGGTCCCACGTAATAGGTGCAAGCCTATTGCCGCTTACCGGGAA
This sequence comes from Musotima nitidalis, assembly GCA_949126915.1. Lineage (NCBI taxonomy): Eukaryota > Metazoa > Arthropoda > Insecta > Lepidoptera > Crambidae > Musotima > Musotima nitidalis. Next base: position 5,714,206 of record OX421418.1, on the reverse strand, counting down.
CTTTTATGTGTTATTCGGCAGGTGCATCACTTTCAGGCAAGGTTGACTTGGGCGCTTCAACTTTTGGTTGGATCCCCATACATCATCAAAATTAGAATTATTTAACATTATATGATTAGCTGTTTATTTAGTCTACCCTGCCTCATTACATCATCCCCCTACCCTGCTCCCAATTTATCTAGAGTCGGCGCAGCATGGCCGTTACTTCCATTCACCTAAGTCGTTCGTTATTAACTCATTACCTCCTTGTCGACAATATCCTTTCAATTTGTGATTTTTCAGTTTGAGGCATCAACACTGTTTAATTTGTGATTTTAGCAGTTTGTGGCATTGCACAGTTTTAAACACCAATAAGTGTTTATTTTTTATTGACTCTACACTACTAAAGTATTTTGTAAAATCTATTATATCGCTGGTTGTATATAGCGTCGCGATAATATATTGTCGTAACAGACAAACGTAATTTTTTTTTTTTGGAAATGCTGGACTGCAGTCTCTTTATTTTGCAGTATGAGGGCCTTAGTCTTTTCTTTCCACGTTTTCAAATACAAATTCGCCATCGCTTTCTCTTGAGTCTTCAATTGATTTCGTATAAGCAACTTTATAGTTGTTAATATGAATAAACGTCACCAATATTTTCCTCAATTCTAGTTAACTTACTAGCTCCAAGAGCAAAACTTTCTCATATATAAGTTTGCACGGTTACGTAACGAGTGATATATTATCCTCATCTTTCTCCCCCTCTCTCTCTTTTTCTACCAATGTTTGACAAACACCCAAACTTTAAAGTGAATTTAAGAAAAATTTATGGAAAGAACATTTCTGTGGAATTATTATTAATGTCCTCAAAGTTTTCTATGTTTTATTTATGGTTCTATACAAATACAATACGTATGAGATACCATATAGTATATATGAAAAAGCTCTCCTGACTATGAATTTTGAAAGTTATGGTGCTATGTATATAAATTATCTGTAACATATTTTTTTCTAAATTTAGAACTATAGTAGTTTTCTCCCGCAGCCCTGTGTGACCTGTGTATCAAATTAATCACGAACTAAAAGAACTACACATTACTTTATTTACTAGTTCATTCTAGTCTTTATCCAACATTTTATTTATATCTTTCGTCGAAACCTTGATTCCCCATACAAACTTGCGCAATATGAAGAAGACCTTTTCTCAGCAGGGGGTGAATATAGGTTAAAGAAGAAAAAATAGTTGCTCCCCACTTTCACACCTTCAAAGGATCATCACTTGACACATCACATCACACTTATAATAAACTATCCTTACCACGGTTTCAAACTATCCCCATACTTACTACGTTTAAAATAAATTTAGCTACATTCGCCGTCAAAATATTAATACGGATATAAAATTATGTTAACAGTAAAGTTTCGCGAGATTAAATACTTTTCCGAGGCACAGTCATTGTGAACGTGCGTGGAATGTGTCCGCCGTATTTCATTAATCGTGCTGTTCCCGATAATTGTTTAATAAACGAATTCGAATATTTCATTTGCATTTTGGTTTGCAAGCATATTGACTGCATGTACGGTTACAATCGAGTATGAACTTAAAAAAAGGTTTTCTTGTTCACCTTAAGTGTCCCAAGATTTATCACTACATTGTATAAATCAAAATCGCTTTTACGCTGTCTTTCTGTCTCTATGCATAATTAAATCTTTAAAACTACGCAACGGATGCGGTTTTTTTAATAGATAGTAATTCAAGAGGAATGTGGTCATACGGATGAAATCGCGGGCGGCCTCTAGTAATATTAAAATATGAATTTCTAAAGGGATCGGGTTACAGTTTAGAATACTATGTTTTTTTACCTAAACCATATACACATAACACTGTCGATAGAAAAGTCCAATTTTGTACAAAAAAAACATGATATACACAACCAACCGAATTTCACACAAAGCTAATTTTTTTTTTTCGGTTTGCAAATAAATATATAAAATTTTTATTTGCGGCTATCGTACTTACAAGTGTTAGTATGATTTTTTTAACCCCTTGAGATGTATTGTAGGAAGATTTCAAATTGTAATCTCAGTAATTTTTAAAATTTTTAAGTTGCCTATTGGAAGATGTTGATTAAACTTATATAAGCGATATTTCAAAAAATATCTGCAAGTACAATGAAGTTCGCTAAGAGTAAGCTTTGCTATTTCATTAATAGATTACTGTATATTAACGCATGGAAAAACGCGTACAACCTTATTGATAATAGAATAGAAAAGATAAAACTTTTAACGACCCCGAAAACAAGGGGTCTATAGAAATATGGCACAATAGCGTTCGAGGGGTTCATTACGCTCCAACAAACTACCTACTAAACGTTTTTTTCAAGTTTCAGAGATATAGCTTGCTTGCAAAAAGTCGCTAACGAGAGCCTTAATTCCGATAAAAGTCGACCGTCTCAGTCGAGGCTTTAATTAGACGTCTAGGTTTAGGCTCAAATCCAATCTTTTGTCTACGAACATTGCTGCTGCATATTTTGATTTATTGAAGAACTTGGACAGAATCACTCAATCTGTTTATAAGCGCACATAATATTAAGTTGACTTTATGTAATGCTACTTTATTGCTTACAATTTCTAAGAGAGCCATCCAAATCTAACAGACACGGCGAAAGACGAACCTTGCCGAGTTTTATCCAATTCGCAAATTGTCCATTACTCTAAAAATATTAAAAGAGGGTTCCTTTATTGGAGAAAAGAATCCCCAAACCAGCTAACGTCAAGCCAGCTCGTTCGCATATGCTGACCATAAGAAATGCTATTTTATTTATACTTTTTATTAATACTATAAAAGTATTCAAGGAGCTTGGTATGTTACAAATACTAATCAAACAACTATATAATTTAAAATAGTTCTAAACCCAGCATTGAAATTGTTGATTGCCGCAGGGTGTCACCCACTACTCGAAAGTTGCCCAATTAATGTCGGTCAGGCACTCGAGTTTGATCACTTGAGAGTTTGACACCGACAGCTTCAGACGATTGGACGAATTCTCAGTACTGCTTGTTATATTTCAATTAGCAATAAATGGGTTCCGGGCTACTGCTATTTGATCGTTGTAGTATACCACTAGTCCACTACCTACCATAAAAACGAAACGAAAACTACATAAATATTTTGTGTGCATGAATTCGAATATTTTTCCTAGTGTACCATTGATGAAATATGAATTTACAAAAAGTACGTATGTATATTTATTGTCCAGTGCCTACAATACAATTTCTGGGTCTAGAAGTGTTTTGTATGGCCAATAATATTGAAATTCAAAAAATATGTAAAAGAATATATTGAATCCACATAAAAAATATTGTGATGTGAAAAAGAAAGTCTGAGATAATATCCATCAAACATGTTCCTTGTTTTTTCTTTTTATAGTTTCAGGACTCCTAAGAGATTCAAGTACGTAACAAAATGGGGCAATATACTTACGTTGAACCATACGTCAATACTAAGAAAATTGTTTACACATTGAAGCAATTATCTACTCGCATTGTAACAAAACTCTGGGCTACTTATCGTAACAAATCTATTGGAAAAGCGTTAATTATTAATTACGTTGCATTGCAGATTAGCGAAAAATATAATAATGAAATATGCCAATTTTTAACTACTTACTACATTTAATGTTTTAATTGATAAATTTTTTTTTATATTTTAGCCGTAAGGGCCTTTAATTAAATAAAGTAAATTAAACAAATTAGACTATCGGAATTGCAATGATAATTAACTATCTACTGCCAACATTTTGATATAATGCATAAACTTATAGCAAAGTTTGTAAACTATAGAATATGAAATGATATTCAAAATGTCTTTATATTTTTTACTTCTTAGTATGCAAGAAAACTGTGTGCTAGTATATTATAAAAGACGTTACGTTATGAGAGAATAACGAACGCCAAATGATTTATTCGGAACGTTATGCGAAAAGATGAGAATGCCAAAAAAGGATATGCAGCATTAATATCTATTTGTGGACGATGGACCTATTTTTTCTAAGGTTTTAAAAACCAATATTTAATTTTGACCAAAGACTTTAAATGAAAACAAAACGAAACTATCAAATTTGCGACTAGTAAATCAGAAGATTTAAATTTCAAGGTTTCAACATGTATACTTATCGAAACAAATTTTGTGTAATAAATATTTGTACCATTGCATGTCGTCACGGTATTTTTATCTTTTCTTTCAAGATTTATTGAAATAGCCAAAGAACTGACTATCATTTTATTGAACCTAAGAAAAGTTTAATGGATTCTAGCGTGTAAAGAATTGTCACGAGCACCAAAAAGTATCGATATGTCAATATCAGTACGAAAGAAGAATTATTATCGAATGGAATAAATCTATATTCTTTCAGCTGGATGATTTGCTTACTTGATATTTGACTTGGCAGTGACCCAGTTTCCTTGTTGCAGGGTGTGCGCTATGTTTCTTCCGGAGTTCGCCAGTTTCGTCGCAGCCATTTTGTTTGCTGTGCACCCCATACACACAGAAGCTGTAAGTACCAATTCAATACTTATAATACTATATAATGAAAAAACTTTATTCCAAGTGATGGTTTCGCAAAGTAATGCTTGAATCAATCAATTGTTTTTCGTTTGGGCAAACTGTCAAATTTGATTCTAATGCGAACATTCGCTACTTTCAATATGACACGTTACTTTCTGCAGCCATTACATGTAGTGTGATCAAGTACAGCTCAAGTGCTTGTATAAATATTTTTTTTGACTTTCAGAACGTTTCAATGCTAATTGTAACATCGTAATCTTTAAAATGTTTATCTTGTTTTCTCTGAATCTTTAAAATATTTATGAATACCTTACATGCAGTTATTCGATTTCTTGATATTAACCCACTTACAGTTTAATTGCGGTATCGAGATCCGTTTGGAAATCGCGGAAATTTCTGTTTTGACCGGCTCGAAATGCCCAAGTTCTGAACGTTTGTGGTAAAACAAACTTAAAGACTCGGAACTGTTGATACCAGAAGTTGGGCTACTACGTGACGTCACTTGCAGACTCCTGCCTTCCGGTACTGGAGAAATTATTTAGGTTTAAAAGCGTTCCGACAACATGTTCAAAGTTTGTTATTATGGAACTAGAATATTTTCTTTCTCTAATTCAGAGTTGAAATTAATTGAGAAATCTTGTAAAATAAAAATAGATATTGTAAACTTTTTAATATTCTTGCACTTTGTGTTCTTTATGTTCTTGAAATATATAAAAATGAAATAGCATATAAGTTATCACTCAATCTGGCATTCTTTAAACACCAAAGCATACGACAGCATCACACATTCACTCATTTTAAAAAACAAATTAGAGAACCACAATCTTATTTCATTAAATTCTACTATAACATTACTTGTAATTGAGAAAAACAGCACAACCCTATGAAAATACAGGTAACTAGGCCATCATTTAATATCCAAAGAAGGAATAAACTGAAATAATATTAGCTGTTTGACCCACTTTCTGCAATATTATTTTCCGATTCAATTACTAATGTATTGTATAAATTCATCGATGACTATATGGTTTGTTCGAGCTCATTATATGAACTAATAAGTTCTGAAACATGCGCAGTTGTTTCGCACAGCAAGCTAAAATCTTGGGATCTGAAACTACCCAACCCAAGGAGGCTGTATGCCGAATTCTAAATGCCGAAAAGAGTTATTGCTCCCATCTGCCTAAAAAGTTAAATTAGGGATCTCTGTATTTTCCCCATACTAAGTACTTTCCTAAAGAGTAGATAAATAGTATTTTTTTTAAATGTACACCAAATTAAAAATTAAAGAAGAAAACAATTGCAAAAGCAAAGCGATACAAGAGTAATGGAACAGAATATACTAGGAATCCCTTATAAAAACAAACTCATAACTCAGTTGTTTTTTAGTAAATCGCTCAGTTGATATAAATCTATAATGTAACATCTCATGTTCTAAAAACAAGAGATATGTTAATTTGTTGCCTAATGTCCTTAATAAAAGCTCTTTTTAGTTCATCCATCAAACCGAAGGCGATGGAGATTTCAATTATTTCCAAAAGCGACTACTGTAGCAGAAGTCCGTAATACTCTGAAATAAAATATGCAAAAAGGATGCATCGCAAAAAGTTTTCATATCAGCTTATGGCGGTGACGTGATCCAGGCATGTTTTACGAACTCAACTCCGGAGTTCCCTAACTTTGTTGCCCCGACAAAAAAAATGTAGGCATTTCAATAATATGCGGAAAAATTAAATAAAAGTGACAACTGGCCAGAAGCTACAGAATTTTTATCTGCATTATTTTAAAATTTTATCATAAAGTTTTCAAAATGTATTTAAAATAGCTTCACGCGATGTGACATCGAAGTCTTTGTTTTAATCGCTCTTCAATGTTGAAGTGGTTTATTAAAATGATTTATCACATATATTTTAGAATTTGGGAAGCAATTGGAGATTTTATTACAATTAAAAGGATCTTGTTTATATTTGGCTCATATTTAATGTGTCATCAAAATTAATAAATTACCAACCTAACCTAACCTTTTTGTACATCAAAAAATTCTGATGGAGCACCTAATCCCCTATTAGATGCTAGATCAGTATTTTTGATGATCAAAAAAGTATTTTTTAGAGGTTCAGTTTATTATATTCCTTTATATTTTATATCATGATTATGCGAATAAAAAATTAAATATTTTTTGTATTTACACAAACCACGCACAAAACATTGGAAAAAGAGTTTCAATAAGACGCGTATGATTTATTTGATATAAAAAGACTTCCCAGCTCAGTATTAGATGTACTAAATACAACTACTAATAGTGGTGCACTTAGTCATTGCTATCGTATGTATTTACTTTTCTATTTTTAAAATCCAACGAAGTTATAGTTCAAAATAAATGACTTCACTCCACGTAGTGTATGTTCGCTGCAGAAATACGCAACAGTTGTGAATTGCAAACATTAGCATCAGACAGCTAACATTTGAATTCATGTTGAATTTTAGAATGAAACTGATACCGTGGAAGAAGTAAGTATTTCGTATGTACTGTACAGATATTTATGTCGGGGGTCAACATACGTTGGTTGGAGTCGCCGACCTAACGACACCTATTCCATATTGCGACAGGAAACCAGTAACTCTGGAACTGCTGTATACCTTGTTGCAATTGAATCAGTATATTCACGTCCATTCGGAAAATCTATTGGTGGGGGTACACTTTATTAGTTGTCCCTTTATATTCGTAGTTTAAAACTTTGCATTAAATTGCTTGTCGCACCGTTTTTTTATCTCCTTCCCTTATTTTATAAATATAATCTTCCTTTATCCTACCCAACAATGCTGAGCTTAAATACATATAAGTGTATTAATTTACACCAAATTACAACACTATTAACACTATTTTTTTTTTTTTTTGATTTACGTCGGTAACAAAATGCATTTACGCACTGTCTCCCGGCCAAAGGGGGACCGAGAGAGGTGTGTGGGGCTCACCACCGGCAGACACGACCGCCAGCAGTAATACCCACTAAAAATCTTCCGACGACGCCCGCCGCTTGTTGAGAAAGAGGCGGGGGGCCAGTACCTGGGTTGCAGCTCTGACAACCCGCCCGCGGCCAACGTCCCCCGGACCAAAACCGGGAGGACCTCCTCAGAGAGACGCAGTGGACGCGCCCCTCCTACCTCCTTGTGCAACCATAGCGTGTGTGGCCGACTTCTCGAAGGGTCCATGGTTAGACAGCAGGGCCCCCCTGCCCCCGCTGCCTAAGACCCTCCTGGCGCTGCTTGACGGGCCCTCCTGGCCCGCCCGCTGCGCCCTCCACAGGTCCCTCTTAGTTTCCCCCACGGTAGTCAGTACTAAGGGCACCCAGAGTCGTCGGTCTCTGGGTGTTACCTTTTCCCTGGCGCCTCCTGCGCCCTACCGGGAGGTACTCAGCCCCCCCACCACGACAAGGTGGAGACCAGTCGGGGGGGAACACTATTAACACTAGTGTTAAACCTTTCAATATACTGAATACAGTTAAAGTCCGCCACCGAACAGACTAATGTTTTTTATAATTAAATATTAAATTTACTACTAGATATGAAAACATCGCGCTAAATTGTAGACATTTCAGTAAAATATAATCGATACTACAGAAAATGTGTCTTTACTTTAGTCTACTCTGCTTTACGATCTTTCTACTAAATACTTTTCTCCCGTCCTAAAAGTGTCAGAGAGTATTCTATCTCCCTCTTTTGAAGGATGTGAGATCGTACGGTGCATTGTACGGCCAAGCAACCTCGAAACCAAGATCGAATAAAAATGCACACGATCGTAAGCAACTTTCAAAGCGTAATACGAAAATACTCACATTAATAAAACAATATTAATTACTCATGCAACACTAACATCCGTATTCATGATATTATGTGGGAATAATTTCTTATTTTTTATTATAGCGATGTTGTTCAAGCATGTTAGACATCTCATCTTACCTGGAGTGATTTATTTCAAACAAGCCATGCCCGCGTCTTCCTTTGTACGGCAACTTGTTGCACAAAGGCTTCAACTCCATAGAGCTGACTATGTGTGAATCTGTTGACATTAAGGTCCGAGCATTTATATCGCCCGACTCAGCGCCTTGTTAATATTCGGGCCATAACATAAGCTGAGTATAATTTGAATGCTGTTAAATTGAAAAGCGAAGTTGATTAGAATTTGGCAGCCGGCCGATTTGGTGTGGAGGTCAGAATACCTGCATTCCTTTTCATGGATAGTAAAATGTGATTCTCATATACAACAAATATTTTAAACAATTCAACTTTAGTCTACAGTCTATTTTCAAGCTGCTCAGTGTAGTAAAGGGTTAAATCACTATCCTTTACTGGTCATCTTCGACCAATTACCAATAAAGTTATCAGTTCAAAAAAAACACTATATCAGAAAGAGGTTAAATCATAGAAATGGCACGATATCTGCCGCGACACGGTCAGAACATAACAATAAGACGTATTAAATTTTATCTAGATGCATTAAGGTCGATTTCCAAAATATTGTAAACGTATATATGAGGAGAGTATGCATCAGCTGTGTACTACATCATTTCCAGTGCTTCGAAAGTCACGTTAAGCCGTTGAACCCGTTGAACCCGTTTATCACTGTTCTACTCGCCCGACGCCCGCCGCTTGACGCGACTGCCAGCAGTAATAGCCACTAAAATCTTCCGAAGACGCCCGCCGCTTGTTGAGAAAAAGGCGGGGGCCAGTAATACCTGGGTTGCAGCGTCTGACACCTTGCCTGTGGCTAACGTCCCCCGGACCAAAACCGGAAGGACCTCCTCAAAGAGACGTAAAGGCAAGAGTGGACGCGCCCCTCATGCCTCCTTGTGCGACCATTGCGTGTGTTTTTTCATACATTTAACCTTCTATCTCTCTCTTCTACAGGTGACAGGAGTGGTGGGCCGGGCCGAAATGCTGTCCTCGTTGTTTTTCCTCGGCGCGTTGCTATGCTATGCGCGAGCTGCTAACAGAAGAAGATACACTGGTAAGAGAAATCAATATAATAAATAGAATACATATAACTGTGATTAATGTATGTGAAGCAATCAAGCTTGGTAATGCCAGGGCACCGAATATAGGTTTAATTTCGGTGGCAGAATGGTCCGTCTTAAACATGTTATAGTTTCAATGAAAAGAAAGAAAGATATATTTATTAACTGCACAAGTAGGTACATGGCAATTGTAATGATTTCACAAGACTAAGAATTGTGCAGTCAAAAGGCATTTAAAATAGATAGTTCCTGGTATCAGAAAGTACAGTGCACTGGTCACGTTTTTTACTTTAATAGTGTGGGAGTAGGGCAGGTATCCTAAAATCTAAAGAGTACGATCTAAAAAATCTCCAAGTCGTGGACGTATGTCTACGACTTGGACATAATAAACTACACTATGAGGACCCCTTGTTTCCGATGACACCCTTGAAAATTCCCGATACTTGTATTAATCAATTTTATCATTAGTGAAATATTTTGAAAACCACTTCATTCAATAGTTTACATAACTACCATTGAAACGAAACTAAAGCAGACATACATAAATATTCCATAAATCTCCGACTGCTGTATGTAAACGACTATTTAAAAAACAAAAAATATTTTGTGCAAATCCCGTTCTGAAACACTAGCAGCAAATCTAACAAAGCTTTAAAATGTTTAAAAATATCTGCTACCGTCACTAAACTAATATAATATTTTAAAAGATTATATTTTGTTTGTATAAAATAGAAAACTTTTTTTTTCCTATAAGTAATTAATGGCTTCGTGCGTTTAGCACATTTAGCCTGTGTCAAGTAATAAGAGATATATTAATAATATATAAATCATAGGAAATAAGAATGAGTGATGATAAATGGTAAATGAGATACCCTTCCCTTAAGCCCCCTGAGTCTTTAGTAAAGATGTGGGACTATACTGAGATCTCATATGGACTTCTTGGGAGAAAATAAAAAGTTATGTTGCACTGTTTTGTTTCATTTACCAACACTTATGTATGTTGACAAACACTTAACGGTTAGTAATCCACCGTTATTAAACATTAATGTTAGAAATATCACAATTTTTTGAAAATAAAACAAAACTGCAGATATCACTCTTCACTTTCCCGCCAAGAAGCAAAGAAAACTAGTTTTTATTCTCGCTTAATATTTTTTTAACATTAAGACTGTGGCTGTAGAATATTGGCAGCCAGGTTCTTTTAAGGTTTTAATTGATTTTCTTTTATGAGCCTCTGACCAATGGTGTTTAACCAATAATATTAATACCAATAATAGTATTAACCCTGTACGACATTTTGAATAACCAAATGGCTTATTCCTGATAATTATAATAACAAAATAACAGATAGTCTATAATTATATTTTTAACTCATAAATATAAATCATAGTTTTACTTGAAATAAAGAACAATGAAGCAATCATTTAAAGAATAATAAGTAATGCAGGGATTACTTTAGCCTTCACATCAGCCAAATTGTTGGTGCACGAAATGTAAATGATGATAAGGTCTTTTAAAGTCATTATCTTATGCAAATCGGGGCTCAAAAATATATCTTCCCATAAACGAATAGAATCTTTAAATGAGTATTTAGATGCACCATCCAGTATTTGTAAAAGAATCTCTTAGATCTAGAACCTCCAGTATCCTTTATTTTTTAGAGAAGAATTCCTTTTATTTTATGTCTTTGAGTTAAAACCTTAAGAGGGCGTCAACTCCCTGCGCACGAAAACGCTCCGTGCCGACAGTCTTTAAAAAAATTTAATGTATATTTGTGTTTGTCACGTGTTTTGCTAGGAATGGACATAATTAGCAAATGTTGTGGAATGTGGTAATAGCCTTAATATAATAAATTCCAAAATGTGGTAGAGAAATCACAAGTAGTCCGTATACAAATGTCCTATAGAGGGCTGTAAAGAAAGATTTTTTTAATCTTTTGTATCGTAAGTTTTAAAAATTACATATTTCATTCCACAGAAGAACTAGACTAGGACTTCTTGGCGGGAAAGTGAAGCGTCATGTCTGCAGTTTTGTTTTATTTTCTGAAGTGTGTGATATTTCGAACATTAGTCTGTAATAACGGTGAATTATTAACCGTTAAGAGTTTGTGGATGTACATGAGTGTTGGTAAATGAAACAAAACTGTGCAACAACACTGTTCAAATTCTTTCAAGAAGTCCATGTGAGATCTCAGTATAGTACCACATCTTTACCGAGGTCTCAAAACTCTATAGGTACTTTAATGGGCTGAGCTGATGATATAATTTTAATGATTGCCGACTACATCTATTTCATTTTCTTTTAATAGGACAAGCGTGACTCTTTTAATCTTAAACTTAATACAAACACTAAACACTTTGTTGTCTCTATTTTAATGTAAGTATTATTTGGATGCTATGTTTGGTACAGATTGGCGGTATGTGGCAGCGTGCACGTTCTGCGTGGGCATTGCCATGCTGTGCAAGGAGCAAGGCATCACCGTCACCGGCGTCTGCGTGGTCTACGAGCTCTTTGTAGCCCAGAAGGTAACATTCATTATTTTATCACATACATACATAATCTCACACATATAGATACAATAGTACAAACAAAATATAGAGACAAAATAGTAAATATATATTTTATATATTTGTGTATTTTATTCATATTTAACATATAGTTATAGTGTTTATTCTTTTTAAAGTTTGTGTGCTCTGCCTACTGCTTTCCTGTTCTTTCCTTTGCGTCTGGTTGTTTTGAAGAGATGGCTTTTAGCGATAAGACCGCCTAGATTGGCCTTCAATTTGTTTTTTTTAATATTGTAATCTGTAGTTTTTAAGTTTCTTGGTCAATAAAGAGTATATCTATCTAGACATACGTGACCCTAGTGGGTAAAGGCGCGGGGCCGGGGCAGTGCCCTCTGTCCGCGGTTTCACAAGGCGCCCATGACAGCGCGGTGTTGGGTTGGCTGTTCTGCTGATGGGTGTCTGGTCCGGGATTCTCAAGTGGGTGCTGTGATCAAGCTCTGGCGAACAGCAGTCAGTTATTTATTATTTCACGCCCCGTATAACTTATTTGGGGTGAGCAGGAAACCACTGCTACAACAATTTGAAAAAAAATAGCCAGATAAAAAAGCGTTTTTCTTTTCGGGAATAATTGAATGTTTGCGGTTATAACATGAAAATATTGTAAAAAGGAATTCAGTTATATTATTGTTTTCTTTATAAAATTCTGAAATATAAAACAACTCAATATTTATATGCTACCACCAACACGATATCAATATAATACCTTCATGAAAGCAAGACGGAATCCGTCTCATAAGGACAGTATTGCAAAAAAATACATAAAATTTATAGACTACCCTTAGAAGGTAGACGCAATAATCAATTCCTAGAGCTACCCTCTACAAACACAAGGTTTTATCTAACGGGTAATACAGGGAGTATCTAAAGTAATATAGGCAACATTATCTGTGTGCTCCGAGTTCAATACTCCGTATTCCCCGACCCAGTTTCCAAGCTTTGGAAATGGAAATTACTTTTTGCCAGCTTGCAGCTTCCGATATTTTTTCTCGTCTTACTTTTTACCTCGGTCTGTTTTACTTAAAAGATAATAGAAATATAAGTGTAATCTACAGGGCACAGGTTGCCGAGTTCTCACTCTAAAATGCATTAGGAGATTTAATAGTCTTTTACGTCGACCACTTTTCCGAACGTAAATATCTCTTGGAAAGGAAATGCATGTGCACTCGTACTTATCTCTAAGAGAATTTATTTAAGTATAACGTATGTTTATTATCTGTGTAAAATTTGTTTGTATTGAAATTATTCACTAAATTAATATGCTTTTTATTTAAATATGTAGTTTTTAAAATGCAGGTTTACGTATTATATGAATCGTTGTTTTTATAACATTTATGTGTTTTCATTCTGTAATTAAAGTCACGATATTTAAGCACAATTAAAATTTCGTGTGTTCGGCACCTCAAGGACTACGATTTTTATTATAAAACAGTTGTTAACAGTTAAGTCTACTTAAAAATATAATTATATGAGCGTGATCCAAAGACGCTAATTTAAAATACCTCAAATCAGAGATCTGCTTTCCACCCTCACCTAATGACGCGATCATACCGGATTTGAGTATATTTCATCGATAAAATATCTATGGGATTAAATAACACGCTTTAAAAGTGTTCAGTTAATACTTCCCCGGTCAAACTGGGCATGAACATTTTGATAAGTCGCTGGGGTACAAATCCAGTTTTGCTTTTAAAGGTGATTCATTGCAATACTAGTCGGTACATACGTTCCATATTGGTCGAGACTGGAAAAAACATAAACGCATACCCTCTCCACCTGTCTCTCTTGTCATTACATTATGTATTTTCTATTTAAATAAGTACATACATACATACAGTGCGTAAACGATAAACCTTGGCCTTATTTTTGGTGATATTGGAATATTTGCGTCACTTGTACTTTTTTTTGTGACTAAGTTTTATAGAACTGTAATTAATTACTACGTATTAATTTTATAAAAAAGCGGAAGCGTTCGTAGCTCTGCGGTGCTCGGTGGTCGGAAACGATCACCGAAGTACAGCAGAGTTAACAGAGGTCAGTCCATGGATGGGTGACCGTTTGTGTGGCATTTGATATCGAGCGCTTCCGTGCTTCGGAAGGCACGTTAAGCCGTTGGTCCCGGTTATCACTAAAATGTGGTAGTCGTTAAGCCATGTTAGAGGCCTAATGGGCGGCTTGATAAATTCTAACAGCAGGACGCTATACACCTGCCTCCGCCAATCCGCACTGGGTCCGCGTGGTGGAGTATGACCCAATACCCTCGCACCGTGGTATGTGAGAGGAGGCTCGTGCTCAGTAGTGGGACGTTAATGGGCTGATATGATGATGATGATGATTAATTTTATAATTTGTATGTGTGTTATAAGGTTTCTGTTAACATATACAATTATTTATATAATTAATTAATTAATTAAGTATTGTGTTTATTTTCTACGTATTGTATTATTATTTATTTTCTAATTAAATATGTGCATTCTTTCTTTTTACTCCGCATACTTAGCTTTAATATCAGTTTAGGTTGGCTGGAAGATATCTCTACTATAGATAAGTTTACCTTTGCACTTGTTTTGTATTACTTTGTTTTAAATTGTAATATTATATGCAATAAAGCACATATATATATGGTTCCATCAAGGTTGATTTCTGGTTCAATACAAAAGTACCTAACCTAAGAAATTATCTGCTTATCAGCGTCGAAGTTCTACCGGGGGCAGCCGCTGGTCGTGGCTCGACGCCTGGGGTAAGGGTTCAGGATGGGGCTGCGCTTGTGGAGAGGCTGCTCGGAGGGTTGCCACCGTGTGCTGCGCCACCCTCGCCTTACTAGCGGCTAGGCTGCATGTGATGGGCGCTCAACTACCGGTGTTCACGAGATTCGACAACCCTGCTGGTGCAGCGCTCCCTCCTGCTAGGTAAGGAACTAAGTTTTTATAAACAATAATATGCGCCAGAAGCCAATGCGAGCTTTGGCCCCCTTGATGTTTTAACTGAATCTCACTCACCCAAGGTTATGAGAGGAGGCCCGTGCTCAGTAATTGGACGTGAGAGCGCTGATAAAAAGATTTAGGCTTGAAACGGTTTTATATTTTTGACAACGCATTAGTCATGCTCTAGGTATTGCAAGATCTAAGGAGCCCAAGCCAACCTCACCTGCAAGTGGTGCATGCCGATCTCCGGACGAGGCTCTGGCGAACATAAAAGTTTTCAGCGGCAGTAGGCTCGCCTTCTATAACGTGGGACCAACAATATAACTGGCGAAATGTGGGCGTATGACCTGTGACTACCCCTTCGGGGAAACAGGCGTGATATTATGTATGTATGTATTTAGATATTGCAAGCGCCTATAGGCTGCTATGAACACTTTCCATGTCGTATGCTAGTGTCACCTAGTGGTATTAAAACACCGCTAACCAAACGGGTTAAGCGATGAAGCTATAATATTAATATTGCTAAAATGTCTTCTTTTCTTTTAAATCTTGTGACTACAGAACACAATTGTTTTAATATTATGTATTTGAATTGTAACTGGCGGGAGAAAAAACCAACCTTGACGATTTTCTGGCCCGTTCTTTTACGATCAAGCTCCCGCCCGCAGTGAATGGGCGCGTTATAAGTATGACATTCATAAGAGCTCTATTGAGCCAAACTTGAATAAATGAATTTTGATTTATTTTAAGCGCGTGGGCAATCCGCTTCAGTAATAAACGTAATCCATAGAAATTAGTATAGTGTCATTAATAGAAACTCGTTATTAGCACTGTCGGTGGTAGAACAAACTTGACAAGTCTATTTCCAAACTCTTCTCCACTCAAGCTTCTGTCCGATGTCGCATTAGTATTATGTTATATGAACATTCATAAGTACTCCATAGGAGCCCCAATTCAATAAACCATTTTCACTGCACCCCTTCAGTAATTACGTCCCATATGCCCAGTAATTCGCTAGCTACAGCACCCTTCAAACCAGAACACGTTCCAGTTCACGTAAAAAAACGGGTAGAGAATAAATTAAGGGCGACACTTTATAAAAAGCTTTTTGTGACCTTTACAGACCACCCTTATGTGGCCCTTGGGTATACCTTGACATTATGCCAACATAATTGTCATACAGAATGGAACAAAAACCATACGACTGTAATTTTTCTTTGTTTTGGAGAGAAATAATTATTATTCTAAAACTTAAATATAAAACATAGATTGACGACTTATATAGCGCAAAGGTTAGTGTATCTGCACTGTGCTTCTAAAGTCGTTGGTTTGATTCCGACAATTTATTTTTATGTAGCAACTTTATTTATTCATTGTAGGACTGACCCCTTTTAACGATGCTCAAATTCAGTGATTGTTGTAAACTAGTTTTCCAATGATAGGTCATAAGGTATTTCGAGTCAGTCACAATAATGATGAAAATATATTTTTGTATTTTTAAACTTAAGGCAGTATACTCTGAGACAACGGTTGAGCTTCCGGTTTAGTGTTAGCCTCACACCAGAAGGCAGTGAGTTCAAACCCTCGCCTACATACTAGTACGTGAACGCACTCTCACAAAGCGTTTTACTTTACCACGAGATCTACTAAGAATACGATTACCGTATTGTTAATAAATAGCCCTTGAAAAAAGTATTAAATAAAACCTTTTCTAAATTACGTAAACTCGACCCATGTTTATATAGAAGAGTTATCTCGTCCCAGCAACGACAGTTCATAATTGATCTCTATTTAACTTCTCGGGTTTCTTAATTGGACTAATTATTATCATTTTCCTGCTGCTCTGAAATTTAATATTTCCATAGATAAAGCTAAACAACAGGAGACGGAGAACATTCATGTAATAATAAATATGCCTACGTGCTTTTACGTATACTTAGTTTTATGTAACGTATCACTGTATAACATTATTTTATACCATTTACACATTGTCACGCCTTACTCCCAGAGGCAGAAGGTAGAGGTGAC
Organism: Musotima nitidalis; assembly: GCA_949126915.1. Classification (NCBI taxonomy): domain Eukaryota; kingdom Metazoa; phylum Arthropoda; class Insecta; order Lepidoptera; family Crambidae; genus Musotima; species Musotima nitidalis. The sequence goes on along the minus strand of OX421418.1, from coordinate 5,697,132 downwards.
ATACTTCCACCGGCCAGTCGCTAAATGTCCCCTGTTCCCAACCTTCAAGTTTGGTCATAGAGAGTTTTACGCGGTCTCCCCTCCCAACATTTTCATCCACTCATCCATTATATATCAATCCCTTTATTCTTCTTTTATTCATCCTCTCAATATGACCAAATCAGCTAAATATACCTTTGTCAAAACCTTGTCAAATCTTTTTCAACTCCACAAGCTGCCCTCATCTCTGAATTGCTCATACATTTAATTAAGAGGAAACGGTAAGGGTCACTTAACTTTCTTGTACAACTAGGTTATATTTTAGATAGTTTTTTGGAGTGAAAGATGGTTAGGTAATTTTATTGCTTGAAACTCAAATGGAGCAATCTCTGCGTGTCCCTTCAAAATATAGATTGGACGATGATCCGAATACATTTATTCGGAAATACCTACTACTTCTTTTAATATTGTATATAATTATATAATAGGTTGGGGAAAAAGTCTTTTCGTATTTTTGTATGAAAAGTCAAGACATTTTTTTCAAAGTTTATTTACATTTATTTACAATATATATGTACCGTTTTGTTGAATAACTTTCTGCCATTTTGTGGGCAGAGACATTATCCCGTTACTGTAGAAACTTTGGGACTTCTGATCAAAAAAACGGGACAAATAGTTTTGGCAGTCCTCTCTTGAGGTCAACCTTACAGAACCTAAAGAATTCTGCAGAGACCGAAACAGGTGAAAATCTGAAGGCGCAAGGTCAGGGCTATATGGTGGATGCACTAGGACCTCCCAGTCGAACTCTCTTAATTTTTGCTGAGTGGCTAAAGATGTGTGTGGTCTAGCGTTATCGTGATGAAAGACCACACCCTTCCTGTTGATCAATTCCGGCCGTTTTCTCTCGACTGCTTCCTTTAATCTCATCAGTTGCTGGCAGTAAAGATCAGAATCGATGGTTTTGCCGGGCGGTAAAAGCTCATAATAAACAATGCCCTTCCAATCCCACCATACACACAGCATCACCTTATTTCATGTTAGGCCAGGTTTGGCCACAGTCTGTGAAGCCTGGCCAACTTTCGACCACGACCTTTTTCGCACGTTCTTGTCGTACGTGATCCACTTTTCATCGCCAGTTATCAATCTCTTCAAAAACGGCTCGGTTTCATTACGTCTCAATAATGAATCGCAAATGAGTACACGGTTCATTAAGTTTCTTTGAGTGAGCTCGTGTGGCACCCAAATATCGAGCTTTTTTGTAAAACCAGCTTTCTTCAAATGGGTCAAAACTGTTTTGTGGTCAATTCCCAGTTCTTCAGCTGCATCGTAACTACTAATATGCCGATCTTGCTCCACTCTTTCAAAAATGGCGTCCATTTTATTCGTAACAGGGCGACCAGAGCGAGGTGCACCTTTAACATCAAAATTTCCGGACTGAAAACGTTTGAACCAAATTTGTGCTACTCTTACTGACACTGCATCAGGTCCATAAACATCACAAATTTTTTTCACTGCTTGAGTTGCATTTTTGCCTTTTTTATAATAAAATTTTAAAATGTATCGAATTTCTTCATTAGATTCACTCATTTTTACGGAGAGAAAAACAAATGAAAAATAGCGGGAAACAACTTTTTTTTATTTTTTTCTTTTCTTTATAATGGAACCTTTTTAATGTTACCAAAACCAGCCAGACACAAATAGTACAGTCAAAAAATTTTTATAATAAGTTTATACCTACGTTATGCGAAAAGACTTTTTCCCCGACCTAATATATATTACTAACTAAAGTTCAGCCAAGTCTGTTTTAACCAGTAAGCAGACCTAAGCTTAAGACTAGGGCAACTGAGATATATTACTATGATACATTGTAAAAAAATTATGTATGTATGGGTTTATTTATTAAATATTGTATTATTAATTCAAATCACTTGATTTTTTAAATCAAACACTTGTGTTATTTAAATTACCAAAAATATGTAGACCATAAAATATGATTTTCTTCAAATGTGTATTATAATTTGATATAATTTAAGCGTTTTGTTCTGTAGTAGGCGTAAAAAAGTATTTTATGAAACAAAAATAACCGTCCCACATTCCAAAAATGGTGGGCTCGATACCCCCACTGCACAAATATTAGCATGAACATGAATATGTCTCTTGATTTGGATGTTTTCTACATAAATATACAACACATATTTACAAAGAAAAAGTACTTAACAATCAAAAAATCTAACAATCTTATATTATGAACTAATGATATTTATAAACTAACGCGCCCATTCACTGGGCGTAGGAGCTTAAACGTTAAAGAAAAAATCGCCAAGGTTGGTTTTTTCTCCCGCCAATTACAATAAAAATATGTCTGTCTATAGTCTAGAAACCTATAGTACAAGCTCTGCTTTGTAAAGGACTAGATTCTGCTGTGTTATTTGTATAAAATTATAATTATTTAATTAAGTCATATATTAAATACTTTTTTCAATATACGTAACCTAACCGTATTGCAATATCTTAATAATGTTATAAGTATAATATAATAGCTTAATAAAGCCTTTTCTTTACCTTACTAGCCCCACCAATTTACCACAGGGCCGGATCCAATAGGGCGATAAGGGGAGGTAGCTAGGGCCATGGCCCTCCCTCCCCTTTTGAACTAGAGCTTTGTGAAAGTTATTACACTACAATTTTAATTTACTCCAATTTTTATTAACCAGCATAAGCTTGCCAAACCATTAATTAGATTCTTTATACTTGAGTATGAAAGTGAATTGACAATGTAATTGAAATAATGTTATTTCACAACCAATTCCACAATTGTATTTGGTTATTTCATAAATAACGAAAATAGTCTTTTGTCAAATATATCTAGTACATGTAATTGTGTTTATATAGAGCCTGTTTCAACATGTTTAATTAAGAAATACTCGGCAGTTAAAATTTGTCCCACTATCTGTCAAATTTACAGTAATGTGAACTTACTTGGACATTGTGAAACAAGCTCTAAACAGTTGACAGACCAATAAATTCTTGTAATTTTCCACTTAGTGAAAAGTTTAAAGCGCATCAGCAGAAATACGCGTGGTCATCAAACTTTTTTGGTTTCACAAACTACAGCATTAACTTTAGTATTGAAGACTTCTTGGCGGGAAAGTGAAGCGTCATGACTGCAGTTTTGTTTTAGTTTCTAAAATTTGAGATATTTCGAACATTAATGTGTAATAACGGCGGATTATTAACCTTTAAGTGTTTGTGAACGTATATGAGTGTTGGTAAATGAAACAAAACAGTGCAACATCACTTTTCAATTTCTCTTAAAAAGTCCCTGTGAGATCTCAGTATAGTCCCACATCTTTACTGAGAACTCAAAGGGGTTTAGGGGGAGGGCATTTCATTTATCATCTTCATCATTACTTATTCTCATTTACTATGATTTATATATTATGAATATATCTCTTACTTGACCCTGGCTAAATGAGCAAAACGCACGAAGCCATTATTTAAAATAAAATACTAAATTGATGCCCATCTTGCGTTCAACTTCATGGTAAAAACCTTGCTCGGATCACATCCACATGCATGCAAGAAAAAAACTGTAATGGAATGTTAATATTCCTTAAAAGAAATAAATATGCCATGTCATGTGAAATTAAAAATTCAGTTTACAGATTAGATTTTATCGTAGTTTTTGGCAATAAAAATCTATACAAAAAATCTTATAGTAAATAATTACTTAATTTAAATTAGTCATAACTATAATGACATTTTATATGATCGTCTAATATCGTAAAAGGCTGGAACGCCTATTTACATATGGACGTGTTATGCAAAATGGATCCAACCCACAAGAACGATTTTTGAAGATACTGTCATAAATGTCTAACTTATTAAAACAATACTAGACAGGAAGTAGATAACAATACCCAGTATTTAATAGGAATTCGAAAACAAACTACAGTTTTCATAGTATGGTATATCAAATTTACTAAAACTCCTGTTTTCTCAAAAGTAAGTTTTTGAGGCTGGATCCATTTTGCATAACAACGTCCATACCGACGCCTTAAGGACCGGCCTTAAGGAAAGCTCAATGGTACAATACATGTACGGAATACCTAGTTTAATAAAGCTAAGAGACGAATGCAAACATTATGATGAATAAAACATTAAACTGATCAAGCTTGAAAGGGTACATTGATTACAAGTTAATTAATTATATCAACACTAGTTAGACTACGTTTGGCGTGATCTTTACGGACCATGGGAGGGACGCACAAACATACCTATACCGCAATGTATATGCAAGAACTTATCAGGTTGGATAACGGGCTGATTGAGGAGTCAAATACAGTCAGATTTTGCTGTTACTAGTTAGTAACAACAGTAGTAGTAAAAATCACCGCTGTAAACTTACAACGGTGATTTCGGATAATCAAGAATATCACTAACATTAATCGTCATAATATGTCATCCAATTTGCCTTAATGAATTATACTGTGACCAACAGACAAACCAGTCAAACGGTTTTATGGGATATGTTTTTATGTAACTTGCATTATTTAAAGGAAATAAACGTTTTATGTATCTATCTAAACCTTTCTTGTGAACAATGAATGTCCATTGGTATTTCCATTGTATATACAATTTGTGTAAAGCTTATTTCATCGATGATTGAATTGAACAAAAAAAATATTGAGTAAACCTGATGTATATGTCACCGTAAAATTGTAAATAACGTTAAATTATAATCTATCCCGTGATATTGTAATCTGTCGAAAAATTGTGATCCGTAACAAACTGCTCACAATTTAACGCATTATTTTTCGATAGATGAGCGATAAACTTCATGTAAGTTCAACCAATCAGAGCGCGAGGTGCGTTCTGTCGAATGCCATTTTACAATCTGACGGTTTATCTTCGATAGATTATAATCTATCGAAAAATAATGCGTTAAATTGTGAGCAGTTTGTTACGGATCACAATTTTTCGACAGATTACAATATTGCGGGATAGATTATAATTTAACGTTATTTACAATTTTACGGTGACATATATAACATTACAAATACAATACCTAAACAACTCAATATTTCTTAAATTGATTTACATTCATACACACACACCATCACGACCATAATATACGCCCACATTTCGCCAATTATATCGTTAGTCCCATATAAGAGTTGGCGAGCCTATTGACGCTTACCGGGAACTTTGTTACATTAAAAACATTAAAAAAAACTGTTTTATCAGAATTTTAACATATTTGCTTTATTTCAGGCATTTGACATTCGCGTATCTACCCGCATTGAACGCTTGGCTGCTGACATTGCCGGAAGCCCTTTGTTGTGACTGGACCATGGGAACTGTAGCTCTGCTCCGCACCTGGAGGGACCCTCGGAATCTGGCCACCTTGGCACTTGCCTCCACGCTGATAGCTGCTGCCGTTCATGCGTTAAGAACTCGGTCTTCAGCGTTGTCAATGGTAAGGATGTAACTAACATCATTATAAGGTTTTATAATCTTACCGTGTGGTGCCGACCCGACCTGGAATAGTGTCAGCACATTAAATAGTCATGGCTGGACGAGCATGGCTCGTGGGAGTCGACTGAGAGAAATCCTACCGGATGATGAGCACCAAAGAGAGGACTTGCATACAGGCCTGATATGCTATCACCAACCTGCCTGCACAGTATGATGATTATGGGTATTTTCCCCTAAATAGGGAAGCCTATGTTCAGCTGTGAACTCTTGATGGCTGAGATTATGGAGATGATAATCTTGAAAAATGTAATGTTATAAGTTTAAATACACTCAATGTGTATGTTCATTAAAATCTTATGACATTGCCTGATAATCGCTATCATCTATCATCATGATCATGATAATAAGATATCTTGAAATAAGGAAACGAAATTAAAAGTTATATTTACAATTTCCAGGGTCTAGCATTACTGGTGCTGCCATTCTTACCAGCGTCCAACCTATTTTTCCCCGTTGGCTTCGTGGTGGCTGAACGAGTCCTCTACATGCCTTCCATGGGCTGGTGCCTCCTTATCGCCCACGGATGGAGACTCCTAGCCAAAAGAAGAGCCAAACTCGCTGCTGCTGCTCTTATTTTCCTACTCTTAGCATTCAGCGCGAAGACCTATGTCAGAAACTGGGATTGGAAGACTGAATATACAATATTTGCATCAGGATTAAAGGTTAGAATCATATAATTAACCATATTATTGTTCAAAGTTTAATTTACTGATAAGCAAAAGCTAACTCCTCCTTAATTAAGCATACCTATGCTTTGTTTTGAAGCCGACGACATTAAAGGAATAATTATATGCATATTTCAATACTCTACCCTTTCATAAGTAAACCATTTATTTTAATTGAGGACTGAGAACTGGCAGCTGTTGCTAAGCGATTAAGAGAAAATTGAAGAAATGAAATCGAAGTTTAATTTAATTGCTCACTTATATAACTTGTTTGTTATCCATTTCATAATTTTCTGTTATAGGTAAATCGTCACAATGCAAAGCTGTACAATAATGTGGGCCACGCCCTAGAAGCAGATGGCAGTTATGGAGAAGCCTTAGAATTTTTCAACACAGCAGTAAGCGTGCAACCAGACGATGTTGGCGCTCACATTAATGTTGGCAGAACGTACAACCACTTGGGACGGTACCAGGAAGCAGAAGATGCGTATGTGAAAGCAAAGTCTCTTCTTCCAAAAGCAAAGCCTGGTGAATCGTACCAAGCGAGAATAGCGCCAAATCATTTGAACGTCTTTTTAAATCTTGCCAATTTAATATCCAAAAACGCCACTAGATTGGAAGAAGCTGATATGTTGTACCGACAAGCTATTAGTATGAGAGCTGATTATACACAAGCGTACATCAATAGGGGAGACATTTTGATAAAACTAAACAGAACTAAAGAAGCCCAAGAGGTGTATGAAAGAGCTCTCCTTTATGACAGCGGGAATCCAGACATATATTACAACGTGAGTAACCAGCTAATTTTATATAGTATTCAATTGAATTTTTACAGTATGTAATTGAATTCGATGACAGGTATGGTGGTCGGTGTCCTCTCTTTGCTCGAAGGGTTGTTCTAAGGTTCAATTCCCGGGAGAAATATCTGAGTTCACAAAAATACGCTCTTATGTGTTTTATGAGAAAAATGTATTAAAATATGATTTAAAATGAATGGAGATGCTCTGAATGGGTGTTTCCCTGTTTAATCGAAATCTGCAGACAAACTCGTCGACATAGCTTTCAATATTGACAGTTGAAGAAGCAGTGAGTGGGTTGATCTCAAATTCCCGATCTACTGTTTAAGAGAGCAGGATCAACGCATAAATGGGTCATAGTGGAGCAATCCTGGAGAGGCCTATGTCGTTTGGTTAAACTATGATGTCATATGATCTCCCTTGATCTAGGCCTGCGGTAAGCTACTGCGTTGATTGGATCTAAATAGCTTATGCTGTGAGACCGTAGAAATGATATTTTTTTAAATATTAATTGACTCAATTGATTATACTAAAAGGTAAGGTGAGGGAGACGTCCTTGAAAAGATAAGATTTGCTTTATATTTTCCAAAACTTCCGCAGCTCGGCGTAGTCCTTCTAGAGCAGGGTAAAGCATCCCAAGCGCTGGCGTACCTGGACAAAGCGCTGGAGCTAGAGCCGGAGCACGAGCAGGCGCTGCTGAATTCCGCCATCCTGCTGCAGGAGCTGGGTGCCGCAGACCTTCGACACCTCGCGCGCCAGCGGCTGCTCAAGCTACTCGACAAGGACGGTACGGCTAAGTTTTATTGAAAGAAGATATGCAAAATTGAAACAAAGCTTCAATCCGTTAATCAATTGACGATGAGGTTTGAGGAAGTGTAAAGAGCGCTAACCATCCCGCATTCCTAATCTAGTTAGATTAGGAATGCGGGATGGTTAGCTATGGTTGGTTTAAGTTTCTTAGACTGTTTGAAAATTATAAAAATGTTGTTGGTATCACCAATACCTTACCTTCTTTTGTTTAAGATATATTTTAAACAGGCTATATAAAGTTGACGTACTGCATTAATCTTTGAAACCACGAATACAGACACAAATTTGAAACTTGTCCTGTCTCCCGTAAATTTACTTTAATTCTCATGTCATATCGATTGTCGAATCTTCTTGCTTAACCGCATTAAGAATCCATCAAACCTGTATTTTTATTTGCGTTGATTCAAACACTTACCGTATTCTGAACCCAAAAAACTATAGATACATAATTTCCAGTCGTAACAATATTATTGTAAGCAATCAGTCTCCGTTTCTCTTCCAGCATTAGGAATGTCAATTCCACCTCTATCTCTTTTCTGTAATTGTGCATCTGAAGTGTGAATGAAATTATGTTTGTAATCGTTGCAGCAACAAATGAACGTGTACACTTCAACCTCGGCATGGTCTGCATGGATGAGGGAGACGCAGTATGTGCCGAGAGGTGGTTCCGCGCAGCTGTTCACTTAAAACCAGACTTCAGATCTGCGCTGTTTAACCTAGCTCTGCTACTGGCGGATAGGAGACGACCGCTAGAAGCTGCACCTTTCCTCACACAACTCGTCAGGCATCATCCAGCACACGTCAAGGCGCTGGTACTTCTTGGAGACATCTATATCAACTCTGTCAAGGACCTGGATGCAGCAGAGAGCGTAAGTCATCATCAATTATTATCTTTGTCCTTAATCGCTAAGTTAACATATTTCTTAAAATTGTAAGAAATTTGAATGTTTGTTAGAGTTGAGTTTCCCAAACATCAAAAGCTGGTGTTAATTTTGTTACTCAATTATTAAGGTCAAGGTCATTGGAAAACAACTTGTCGATGTGGGACAGTGCGATACCATTCAGCTCTGCCAACAAAATTCTGATACCTAAACTTTTATCACTTACCTCGAGAGGACAATTTACATACAACTTTCTTTTTAATTCTCACTCTGCTGGTCATGTACTTCATATGAATAATATGTTCTTTAACAATGCATCACTAAAGAGGATAGACAAGTCTTATGTTAAGAGCACACAGTCAAAAAGAGAGTTGAAAGGGTTGTAACTTACAAAATGTATTTGTTGCAGTGCTATCGTCGAATATTAGAACTAGAGCCAGACAATGTGCAAGCGCTGCACAATCTGTGTGTGGTGGCCGTGGAACGCGGTAAACTTGCGGTCGCAGAGCACTGCCTGGCCAGGGCAGCCGCTCTGGCGCCACATGAACATTACATACAGCGCCATCTAGCGGTCGTACGCGCTAGACTCAACGCACCAACAACAACTACAGAAAACAACCCCACCCCTTCAGACGTATCCGCACCGACAGAGGTGCGAGCGAGATGGAACTACATTCCGCAACAACCACCTGATCCCCACGAAAATGATGACTCATAGCGAACTATGTAAATTGTAATACGGCCAATAAAGTTCTTTTATATTTTTAGGTAAAGTTGAAACTCCTTTTGTAACCAGGGTACGTAAGTTGTTTTAGTTTTGCGGTCGCATACTTATTAGAACAGCTGAGTTGTAGTATGTAAACTATATATTTTTTTATCTGCGATAGATAATTGAGCTATTTATGTCTTAGTTTGTCACAAAGCAAAAGTAAGATTTTGTGAATGTGGAGCTTTTCATATTTTTATTAAATTTAATAACAATAATATAAAAGTATGTACAGAAAAGGAAGTACAGAAATTATATATTTTGTTTATAATATTTAGAGCAGTGCAGAAAACCAACTCGGCTGTGTAAATGTATTTTTTTTTATTCATGTCCTTGACTTTATATTTTTATAAGTTAAACAATGCATTTATCGCGCCAAAAAAAATAGCTACTGTATGTAGAATGATCTCTTAGAGAAATGAAACTACCAACCTACTTATAGTTTGCGTACGAACTTTCGTGATATTAGTTAAATAATTACTTACTTAAAATGTAATTATTATTATAACATTATGTATGCCATGAATATTGTATAATATTGATAGGTACTTATGTAGAATATGTTGAGACGAGCTTTCATCATTCTTAGGCTGTATACGGTATGCAACATTTTATGTGCGCGTATTCAAATATTTAAAATGAAAATGTTTAGTTTCTTAGATAATAACATATATGTTTTATTCTTGTATCTAGTCACAATGCAATGCTCCTTTCAAGCAAAAAAAAAATATATTTAACATATTAAGACCCTTGCCATATTTTTTATTTTTAATAAATACTTACCCTACTTATTTATCATTGTTTTTTTAAATACCTTATTGTATTGTAAAATATAAATTTTAAATCAAGTTGATTGTCTTTGTAATGTCTAAATGATAATGTATAATTTTTCTACTATACAATAGTTAATGTAAAGAGATTGCATTGTTAAAGTGTTGACCCGTGCTTACTAGACGCAAGGACACTAGAGTGACTGCGTTCGCAATCCAGCCCCCATACTAAAAACTGTCATTGCGATGCCAATGATTCGCCAATGTTAAAGTGAGACGAAGCATAAGTGTACAGCGTTGCCTCACTTTAAAAATCGCGTTTACGTCACAATGGCAGCTCGTAGCTCGGATACCCCCTGTACTGAGTAAAGTCTTAAGAATAACAGTGTAATTATTTTTTAATAAAAAATATAGGAAAATGTAAATAAAAATTCACAAATTGTGATTAAAATTATAATAATTGCCCCATGCCGTTCGCGTTGGACGCTGAAATTAGGTGAATTTAATAATTGTAAATCTTAACTTACATGTTAGATTTTATTGTTTTCGAGAAATGTTGTTTAGTTTGTCATGGTTCGTTTTCTAACAGGTCAATTCAAAGTTAACTCATATCATCAGAAGTTAGACAGCATATAATCTTTCAAGTTTACTCTTTTCCCCTAGCTGACTATTGTGCCGGATTGTCACATGACAAATTTTACAAAGTATGGTCTCATTTTAAATTATTTCATAAAATTCCATAATTCCAGTAAAAAACTCAACGTCAACAACAACTAATGAAACATTATTTTCGTAAGGGCTAATGTTATATTGTAAAAAATTAAAGTGATCGACCGTTATTAGATTTAGATGTGAAAAATGTAATGTTGTTAATGTTTTAAGATAAAAAGTAACTTTTGTAAAAACTGAATTTTTTACAATGTCTTGAAACATACCTGGGGCTTGTTTCACTAATGCTTCAAGTTACAGTAAATAAAAAATAAACCTGGCAATGATTTTCCCTGACATACTTTTTGACAATGACAATCGATGCTGTTGAAATTTGTTGCCACACTAAAAAAATAATTGTAACTAACGTTTGTGAAACGGACTCTTGGTGGTAACTCTCGAGGAGAGTTAAAGAATTCGTAAGGACCCCGAATATTATAAACTATTTGTCGTCAAAACCTTTATTTTTATAAAATAAAATGATGTTTCAAAATGAGATACTTTTTGTTTTACTTCTCTGTATCCTATACAAATTTATAACCATGTAGATGAAATCAGGATAGATAGGATTATAATATAAATAACAACCATGTCCACGAAAATAGATCTGTAGCCGGCATTCACCAAAACATACTTATACCTACTACAACATACTATATCTACCGAAACTCCACAAAAAATGTTTATAATTGTTTAATATCTGGTGGAAGAAGAAAATGTCGATTTACATAAGGCAAGAGGTCTTCCTTTCATTAGATACCTACCTAAATGCCATTAACAAAAGAAAATAGCTAATTGAGAATGATGTTACCCAGTGGCGGATTAAAGGTCCAGAGCGCCCTAGGCAATCACTTTATCGGCGCCTCTGTACCGGCCATAAATGGCCATCATAATACTATAAATATTTCCTTTTTTTTCGCAATTACGATGACGTAATTGCGAAAAATAGGTAATATTACTTACGCTAATGCGCGAATGAAATATGACGTGATAACTGTTAAGACATCAAGAGGGACGACAGAACGAACATCAAAATTCATTCAATTATCGGCCAGTAAGGCAATGGCAACTGAGTTACGACGAAGGTCTCTTGTCAGTCGCTGATGCAACGTGGGCTCCTCTCATGCTGACCATCAGGCAAAGTGGGGTCAATATACTTGGCCACAATAAAAATCTTTCCTCTTTATAATATTATTGTAGATGTAGATATAGATTATGTAAAAGCTTAAATAATTTTTTAATATTGAATTAACTAAAAAAATAAGTTTTGAATTATTTATTGAAAAAATTATAAGTAAGTACTAAGAGAATCTCTCCTACACTATGTTGTGCCCGACAGGGTCCACAATTGATACTTTTGTACCTAAACTACCATCCTGTAACACATTGTTGGAACGCAATAAAGTATTGAGTATTGAATAACAAAAACACAATTTAAAAAAATTAAAAATTCTGCGTCTTTATTTTTGTTTCGCGAAATTGTCAATAACATCTTCGTAGTTTAAAAGACGGTAAGGTAGAAAGCAGTAAGGTAGATTCAATGTTTAGTATTATTGCTAACGAATTTAATCTCTTATCTGTCATGGTTGAGCGAAGATAGTTTTTCACTCTTTTTTGGCAGGAAGAACTCCGCTCCCCACTGTAATTACTGACTGTCGTCGATACTCGGGGTACTTTTTTCGCGTTCGTTTTTCGGTGCAGTTCTCCGTCTTGATCTATCGTTGTTAAATTAGAACGTAGATGGATACATTCGTCAACAAAGCATTTTTCTGAATACATTGTTACCAACGTACTTGCTCTATGTTGCACTTCTTCGGTGTTTAAATTTGTCAAATTGCATAAAAATGAAAATTGATTGCAAAAATTATTGTACGCCTTTCGTCTCTTTTCAAGTTCAACGACAATTCGGTCTATAATTCCCAAATATAGGTACTGTCACTCGGAATGTTTCCAGACCCGATAATGAAGTGCTGCTGTGAGCTTTCTCTTCCGTATCCTCTTTGTATCCTTTTCATATTCTTTTACCTAAGACAGTTCCAAGGCTCGCTGTTCATATGTTTATCAAAATTTCGCCTTCCTGTAGAAATTATGTGAATTATACTGTTATACAATTGAACAACAGTACAAATATCAATATCAACGGATTGCAATTTATTTTTTGATGGTTTTGTTCATGTGAACCAAAATAAAACTCCAAAACACGGTCAAGAAGGCAGTTTTTAGCCGTTTAATTTCAACCTTATACCTTTAGCTTCACATATAGTAGAACGTTTTTGCGCAGGATTGCTTTCGATAGCAATCAAAGCATCGTGAATTTCTGAAAATGACTTTTTAAGCTTTTACAAGCTTCTGCTCGAGCTGACCAGCGTGTGCCAGATGTATTTTTGACAGTAGGTTTATTTTTCTTACCATTACCTAGACGTAAGTATTTGTGATTGAAGAGTTTCCCATCTTTGAGTTGAAGCTGTAAAAAAATGTGTGAATTTCTTGAAGGAGACCAAAGAACCAACAAGCTTTTTGAACGCATTCAGCGGCACATTCACCCACTAGGTACAGTAATTGTGCGGAGCAGGGTATATAATCTGCTAGGGGACAGGGTTCTTTTATTTTCGCCTGTAATCCTACGACTGGACTCTACAGTCTCATATATTAATTTCAAACATGTCAAATGTTTTAATTATAGCATCTGCTATGTCTTGTGATTTGTGGCCGACGTGTGCGATAAACTTCAGAAAACGTTCAACGGGCAAACCATCGGCTTTAACATACCGGGATCACGAGAGTTAATTGGTCAATGTGGGAAATATCTGGTTTTGAATCCACTATCATTGAATAATATTTAGATATCTTCATTTAATCTTTTATTTGTGTTAAAATTTTGTTTGCCATCAACTCAATAAATTCGTCACATATCGTAGAACTCAAGTAATTGGTACATCCCCGCCCGGCGGCGGCGATTCCGCGGAATCTATTGCAAAGTAACATCCAACGCTCGGAAACGACGCGACGACGCAACAAACGTGCAACATTGCATAATAATCTATTTAGTTTATAGATCATTATTTAGTTCTTAATCGTCGATATGTTATTTTCTTTATTTATTTAAAAATTCTGAGCTCGCGCGCCCCTTGTAACTACACGCCTCTAGGCACGTGCCTAGTTTGCCTTATGGATAATCCGCCTCTGATGTTACCACAGCGTTTATACACAGAAACATACGTTACGATGTGGTCATGTCGTAAAAATCTACAAAAAGCTTAAAAATATTCGTGAGTTTGATAAAATTTTAAACTATACTTACAAAATACAGTTCATAGATTCCCACCACATGATTATATATTTTTTTTTAATGACACGTCATAATGACTACATCCTGCCTGATGATAAGCAGTCGATGCAGTCCAATAAGAAAATGAAAGCGCTTTATAACGTGAAATAAGCACGCTATAAAGCGCATCCACTCATGACGGCCTGCTAAAATGCCGTTTCACGCCCCGCTTAAAAGACCCGGGATCATAGGAAATAGGAAACACATGAGCCGGCAGCGAATTCCAGAGCTTAGTGGTCTTGCTCAGAAACGACCTCCTAAACTTCTTGGTTCGAGTGCTGATATTCTGCACAGTATGAGGATGGTTTCGAAGACCAGCACGTGTTGTTCGGGAGAGGAAAGGAGAGGGCGGGATGAGATCGAAAAGCTCCTCAGAACACTCGCCATAGTAGTTACGGTAAAATACACTGAGCGATGCAATGTCTCTACGCAGCTGTAGATCCTCGAGTGCGGCTGTTACCTCAGCATCCCCTATAATGCGAACCGCTCGCCGTTGCAGTCTGTCAAGTGCGTCGAAAAGGTACTTAGCAGAACCGTCCCAAAGATGGGAACAATACTCTACACTCGATCGCACTTGAGTCTTGTACAACAAACAGCGCTGCTCGGGAGTGAAAAACCGCCTCACCTTATTGAGTATACCCAACTTACGAGAGGCAGCTAAAATAACACCCTCGATGTAGCATTTTGGGTTTAGGTCCTGGAATATTTGAATAGTTTATTATCAAACTTTCTTTGACTAATGTTATAAAAGTTTCCCATCATGCTGGAAAAATGCATCCCACCATGGTCAATATGGTCATAGCAGCATGCTTTGTAGTAAGTCAGTTCCATCTGCCATATTACTTTTCCGCTGTCCACCAGAACTTCTGACTTTGTCAGGCTATCTTGTAAAATTGGTAAAAAATATGGAGTCCCCATTTTTATTGGGACAAAGCATTTATGTTTTCGCGACAGTTCTTTAGTATCCATAACACAAGTTCCTAGTGATACTTATCTTGGAACTAAAGAATTGGTGTGATTGTAAGAGAATATTTATTTATTATTTATTAGTTCACGAGTACAGGCATTTCAGGGCTTATAGGGGATACTTTACTGTGCTAACTCTACTGAAAAAGCTCGAGCTCAACCAGACAAGGTAGTCAGAAACGACCACTGACGTGAATCAGAGTTTAGGTATGTTCAGACAAACAAACCATTTTGCTTTTATTTCTCTCTTTTTCTTTCTTGACTATGGCACATAGATCTTTTGCATTGTTGTTTACATTTTATTTTTGTATTTCCATTTTTTAAGTTAAAATTAGCGAATCTAAATGATCTTGTTGATCTTAAAGACAATAAGTTATATTTTATTAGTCTGTCCTTGGATCGGTGACAGTTCATGAGCATAAAAAATGGTCCTCGTTAAGACTAGAATAGTAGTCGTTAGTAGTACTAATTCTGACTTGACCCTAGAACTTGCCTTAATCCTTGACCTCTAGGCCTTGAAAGAATCAAACGACAGGACGCCCCCACAAGTACCCAAGCTTATCCGCACTAGGGCTGCGTGCTGTACTTAGTGCGATATGGCCTGAATCTCTCTCATCTTTGTTTGTGAGAGGTCTGATATTAGGACGGCCCAGGATATTAATAGGCTGAATGAAGCTCTTACCAGTGGGGACTCGTCTGCTCATTTCTACTATTTTTATCCATTGTTGTTCATCTTGCTAAGGATTGAGATTTTATTTTTCTTCATTAAAATTTTGTGACTGCAAAACAAGTTTTTTTTGTAAGCTATGTTTTTAGTTAAAGTACATTTGTAACTGGCGGGAGAAAAAAAAATATTTGACGATTTTCTTGCCCGTTCTTTTACGATCAAGCCCCGCCCGCAGTGAATGGGCGCGTTAAATTTTAAGTTTGACCTTCATAAGAGCTCTATTGAGCCAACCTTCAATAAATGATTTTGAAGGTAAACGCAATCATATTATCAGTATACTTGCTTATTATTTTGCATATAAAAATGTCAAACTTATAAAGAATCACTCGATCAGTCATCTTACCGCTTAGCTTATCAAAACACCAAGCAAAGAGGTAGCCTTATTTTTAAAGGTGTCATACATAATAAAAGAATTGTTATTGTGTAAAAGATTCACTATATTGTGTTGTACAGTGACTATCACAAATTCAATACAATATCGCCCCAATTACACGCTGAAACCTTAAAAATAATTCGTTTCCACCAAATGTAACTTTCACAATGAATGGAACTAGTTATTTCTGTGGAATTGCTTAATAAACATATATTTATATGATCACAAAGACAAATCCCAAGGTCCAACGAAACCAACCGAACAATGGTTAAAAGCAGAGAGGAGAATCTAGCATTACTCAAAAACATTGATTACATTAGTAAATTTAAGTACTATCACGATTTGCAGTCATTTATTTACAAATTTTCACCAACATCAATCTTTAGAAACTCTGAACCTACACATTTTTGCTTTTCATTTTTTCTCATAATCTTGGAACAACGTTAAACAAATCATATAACATAAAATTTCTGTAAAATAAAGGAATATAATTTAACTATATACAATTTTTGTCACAATATAACAAACTTGGCGGTTCTTCTCGCAGCATTTTTTGCTCGATTTTCCTAAAAAGTGTTATAACTTAGTATAAGAGCGACGAGCAAAATAATCTAGATTACCGTCGCCTGCTCAAGAGAGCAGAGCAGAGGCCCAAGAGAGCAGAGCAGAGGCCCAAGAGGGCTACATATATTTTGTTCGTCTTTTCATGAAATTTTATATAAGGAAACCAGACAACGGCAATATATCAATGTATGGCCAAAAAGGTCGAATCATATAATCAATTATGGTCATATTTTCTTAATTATAAGAGAGATCGTTTATTTCACCCTCTACTACCGTATTATAAAAACTAACACATTTTGCAGCCAAAGAATAGAGTGGAGTAAAATATTGCATTATTTTGAATCTTAATCGACATATATAAAATTAAGGTTTTTTTATGCCAATCATACGTGAACACAACGAAGTCGTGTTACATTTTTATCTTGTTATTATTAACGTAAATATAGTGATATCTCTAAGGTAGCATCAGCAAATAAATATGCAACGAGAAGAAAAATCTGAGGACCGCCTGCCTACTGCTAAACATTTTAGTCTACAAAACTTATACTTAATTATAATTTTATAGACTTAAAGGTAATTAAGAAATACAATTTTAGTTCCTGATTTTAATGTGTTGCTGTGTATTACTTTGAAAATACATTAATATAAGGCCACACCTTTGTGTTTGAGTTTTAAAATTCACAAACTTTTTGTAGCTCCGCATTCTATAACTGCGATACCATGACTTGAAAACTTAAATTTACCGAAGTATCTTAATCTTTTTTCAAACGTAACAAAATACACGAATGACTCTAAGTCATTTGTATCGCAGTAACTAGGCTGAGCAAGACGAATACTTAATTTGCGCATTGACTTAGCCAAAACGCTACTATATAATACTTCTTGATCGATCTAATTATCCGTTCGATTTATAAATAATAAAATAGGAGTATGGCTTCTCTACCGCCTTGTGTTCTTATGTAATTATATTTCACAAATTTCATTCCAGCAGTTTGAAATTACGTTGACCAATATCTTATCACAGACCTAAATCGAAAATGTGCACAACGACTTTGAGTATAAAACTAAGATTCATATTTTTTGACCTATGAATAGTGTAATTAAACACCGACGTAAGATCAGAATTATAAACCAATACTCATTAGGTAGATCGACTTATGTATACATCAATAAAGATCTGTGAGTGTTTAAAAGGACCTTCAGGCATATTTTTTAAATCAGAATATATGGCTCATGGATTAAAATGTAGGGCAAAGCTTATTATTAATTTACAATGCACCTTGTACTTATAGCAGTCTTGATGTCAATCAGTAGTCTAGTCTCAGTACAGAACTATGAGCTATTGTTAATACAATTAAGTTAATGGCATCACACAAAAATATAGTAGAACATAGTAATAAATATCAAATATATATTTTATTCGAGGAAAACAAACCTATCCCATTATAGTTGTTGCTTTTGCGTAAAAATATTTTTTCCCACTTTTTTTAGTTAATGACTTTGGTTTTTTTTTCTATATTAACGATGATCGTTAATACTTTAATTTTAATCACGTTATCTTCGTGGTATGCTTAAATGACTTGTACTACGAGCGAGCTTACTGTGTAACACATCGGCAAAATTGCCGATTGGCTTTGAACTGAACGCTCATCTGATAGGCTACCTTTTATCAAATCTAATTTTGAATCGCAATTGAGTTTCCGAAATACTTTTTACAAAACACAACTTATATGCTTAAATGCAGAGTTAAGTTTAAAAAAGATATAAATAATACTAGTGGCTAAGAAGTTGTCTATGCGAATTTAGAACTTAAAATAATTAATAACTTTATTCGTAGTTTAATACAAACTGAGTTATCATCAGACAGAAGCAGTCAGTATGGGCATGGCCAATCAAAATGATTAATTAACAAACGATTTTAAAAACATCAAATATTTAACAATAATTGAGAAAATAAATTTCTTAACAATCAATTCATTTACGAATTAATTTGTCTTATAATTATAATCTCAACTGAAAAGAGCATGAAACCTTACAGAATCTATTTAATTTTTTTAATACATTTTTCTAAAAAATATAAAACTTTAATATGAGTTATAATTTTTCAATACTTTTTTACACTAATATTGTTAAAGGAATAACTAAAATCCCTTTATTAATAATTAACGCAGATCTGAATCGATTTCGTATCAAATAATATAAAATTAAAAATAGTTAAAATTTTATAATGATCAGGGTATATTTGACCAAAAAACATGTCAAGTTTATGCTTCAAATAAAAGTTTAAAATTTAATCACAATCGGACGTTGTTCCTGAAAAATGTTATTCAGGTACTACAAACAATTACAAAATAGAAATGGCTTAACAATAACTGGGTGTTTTGATTCTCACTATATGGTAAATAGTTACAGGCGATTTTAGCAATTAGTTGAAATCACAGATATAAATCTCTATATAGATAACGCATATACTTTAATATAGTATACCATACTATATTTCAATAATAATATCGACATGAATTGATTAACTAAAATAATTTAAGCTTACGAAAATATATGAATACTATTTTTAAAGCGACTCCACAGATCCCATAGCCATTGTCAGAGCTTATGTGTAATTAAGCTACTGGAATAGATAGATTACTACTTTCATCGTATTATATATTCAGAAAAACAAAAACGGAATAGAATTATATAGAAGTGTCCAGCTTAAATCAACAGTTTTTTACATTATTTTAGTTACGCGATGGCACCCCGATTGTGTTAAGTTATATAGAAATGGCAAACTATATTTAATTTATGCAATGGACTAAAAATATATAGATTAGAATATGCCCATGCGTTGTCTATACAGATTTAAATCTGTGATTTCATAAAACGCATTTCACCAGAACTAGAAAATTCATAGCCAGTGTTGTAGTGCCTATATTAAGGTACTTAGATTGCAGACAGACACACAGGCCTATTGATGGTAAGCGATATAGCCTATACCATTGAGCATACTTTACCAAAAAGATTTAGTCGTAGTATGTCTCTTACGCACAATGTCCCTTGTAAGAAAGCACGTTTAATTTTATACCTTGCGGCCTTGTACCGGAATAGTACCACTCCTCTCATCTCATGGAGAGTCGTAAGAGTCGAGTCGATGATGGACAGCAGCGTCATCCTGCATACTGGTTTGAACTGCGATCACCAACCCCAGCCCAGCGTGGTGATTATGGGCAAATACGCCCAGTAGAATGTAATCTATTGGGTAAGGCTAATGTTCAGTAGTGGACTTTGTAAGGCTGATATAATGAGCGCAAGTTGGCACTCAAGCATGCAGCCAGTGATCATCGCAGTCTTGACAACAACACCAGAGGCAACCCCAGCTCGTTGCCGACCCTTTGAAACTGTTTCACGCCCATTTAAGAGCCTGATACTGTAATCTGTTGGGAAAGTTCGCCAGGAAGTTTCCACAACCCAAGGGTACGCGGCAGAAAGGCATTTATTTTTAGTTTTCTAAACTGAATTGTATTTATAAACTTCTGTTACATTTAGAAAGGTGGACATTATGCGAAAGAGACATTCTGCGAAGAACCTGCCAGGCAGTCCGCTCAACAGTCTCTCATACTTCAGGCTTCTTTAAAAATTACATACTATCACACCCGGATTCATTGGACTATGGAACAATTCCTGGGTAACAGTGGAGAGACGTAGGAAATACGCACTAAGCCGGCTGCGATTCAGGCTCATACTCCTCTGCGTCATATTCAGCCTCCTCTTCCTCTTGTTGCTGCTTCACTAACGCGATATGACCCATTTTGTATGCGGTCATTTCCTGTAAGATAATATTTTATCTTTAGTGCTTTATACATTGAAGAGGAATTTAAATAAACAAACTCACTAAAATTATGATTAAAAAAACATTACCATGAATATTAATACATTCATAATCATTACTTTAGCATAATATCATTATTTTCGATTTAGTACAACATATTTTTTAAATAATGCCGTGAGTAAAAATTTGGTCGGGTATCGAAACGGGTAACAGCCATAAAGTTTATTGGTATAGAACTCTTAAAAGTTCTTTTGAACTTTCTCAAGCATACCAGCGTAGGTTATATGGTGTGGGTTCCAGGCGTATGTTCTCGATTCAAGTTTGCTCCTAGCCAATGTTAATGTCAATACTTCGCGTCATTCCGGTCGTCAGTCTTATACTGAAATGCGCATCATTTCGGTCGTCATAATTATATTGAGCGGCGATAGCCCAGTGGCGAGACCAATAGCTTTCAAATTCAGAAGGTCTCGAGTTCAAACCCTGGTGGCGCCCCTATGACGTTTCGAAGTTACGTGCGTAATTATAGTGCTTCGGAAAGCACGTTAAGCCAGGCTGCGATGAACATCTATGGCAGTCGTTATTAGGAAGGCAGTGCCTTCTAACATCCTGACAGCTGGTTTAACTATGGAATGATGTTTTCCTCTGAATTGCGGAGGTCAAACGGCAGTCGCTCTATGTAATAACTGAAATTCAGCTATATCTGGTTAAACCAGTGAGCAGACCCTAGGCACTAAGCTTAAGTCTAGAGCGACCGGGATAATGCTTGGATATGATAATAATTATACTGACCACCGCGCCATATCGGTCGTCATAAGCCTTAAGTAATAGTATCAAAATACCAAACTAACTTCTTATTGCATAAACCAATGAAACAGAAAACTCAATGAAAAGCAACTTACCCTATCGTAGCGCGCCTTATCTTGCTCCGAGAGCGCTTCGTACTTGGACTTGGTCTCAGGGTTAGCAGCGGCCCAAAGCCGGCCGAGCTCCTTGGCTATATCTCCCATCGCATACATGGGATTGCTTGCCTTCACCTTTGAACGTTCGTCGTTACAGAACCAGAAGAACGCCGACCTGAAAAATGCCATTAATATACAACTCTGCTCTGAAGTTTAATTTCGTTATACAATGTCACAAGAACTTTCGTTTTTTCTAGAAGTTTTTTTTATGGATATCTTAAACGAAGTGCCCACTTAGTAAGATTGGGCACACACAAATAATATTGTAATTTGTTGTGTAAGAAACGTGTCAGAGAAGCCAAAAGTTTCCAAAACTACCTAAATTATACTCGGAAAGGGAAGATGAGGTATAATTTGACAGTTTAGGTTATGATGTAGGGTGGTTAGGTTAATTATAAGGAAACAAAATCTATAACATAATACTAAGGTAACTCCATCTGTCTGTTATTTTTTTATTCTAAAAGAGCTGAATTGATTTGATGACATAACAAGCCCAAGCCGACCTTACCTGCAAGAGGTGCAACAGCCGATCAACGGACGAGGCTCTGGCGAACATAACAGTTCCTGGTAACCGGCAATAGACTCGCCACCTATTACGCGGGACCAACAATATAATTGGCGAAATGTGCGCGTTCAATATGCCTCTACCTACCCCTTCGGGGAAACAGGCGTGATTGCATGTATGTATGTATGATTTAAATGAAATTAGGTAAGAATATCGTTTGATATTCTTGAATAGACATTGGATAGTTAAATCTCGGAAATCATCCCTCGAAGGGAGTGGAAGATTTTTTGGGATATTAATAAAACAGTTGTAGGCAACGCGAACAGAAGCCTCCAGCTAGATAGAGCGATGACATACGCAAAACGGCTTGCACGATTGGAGGTGATAAGCTAAAGCACCAGCTTAATGGCTTGCTATTGCAGAGGTCTATGTCTAGCAGTGGACGAAGATATGCTGATTATTTATACCACAAGGTGGCACTTAAGCATGCGGCATTTCAAGGATTGTGTTGACGCTTGGATGTGGACCAAGGGCATAACTAGCGCGTTGCAGATCCTTACATAAATTTTCACTCCCTTTTTAAAGAGCACCTTGCTATAATCTCTTGGGAAAACCTCGCGATGTTGATGACCGCGAGTGAAAGCTAGTAGTAAATAAATAATTTCGAGACCGTAACTCACAAGGATCGCTTGGGCGCGTTGGGGTCCTTAATCTGGCGCTTGCGTCCGCGCACTTTCACGTCCTTTGGCGGCACGTAGTTTTGCATCTCCATGTCATAGCGCATCTTGTCTTGGTCTGCCATCTCGTGGAAACGTTTCTTCTCCTTTTCGGTCATCGTCTGTAAATAAAAAATACAATTAAATTATGTGGAAAAAGCTCACAAGCTCTTCAATTATCAACTGCAAGATAAATTATTCTGTTGAAATTATGTCAAGTTTGTACTCTACTCTAACGGTTGGTTGGTGCAGCGCTTGTAGCTCCATAAGACCCCTGGTCTTACCTGTAATCGTGGTTAAATAGATATCAAGATGCTACTCATGTGTATTCAGTGCATATTTGCATATATGTTGTGAATGTTACTAACTAGTAACGTTCACAACATACATGCAACTGCACTAGTCGCCAAGACGCGTGGAATTCATGAGTGTATGTGATGTTTTCATATAGGAACTCCCGCAATAATGGTATTATATACATCTTCCTTATAACAATGGCCGAACTATCAATTTGTAAATTTTAGATGTGTGCCTTTTAAAGATTTTTATAATCTTCAACTGCTTCTAATAATGTATCGAAGACTGTGGAACACTATGTTTTGGACACCTTTTTGGATACTAAATTTCTATGCTGCGATGTTCATGTTGAGAATATGAATGGAAGTAGATTAATGAAAGTGTATTAAGATGTATAAGTAAATGGAATGTTGGGGAGGGGACCAAGTAAAACATTTCCTCATCAATTTAGAGTTTTGTCCTGCCCTTTCCCTAAAACTCCAAATTGAACTATAAAGGGTATCATTATCTTTAATCAAGAGAGCTGCACTATAAAAAAAATACTATATAGGCTACTTTCTCATGAAAACTAAAAGTTTCTGTAGTTCATGTGGACAAAGTCACAGGAGAACACTACTCGATTTAATAAAGCACGTAAATACTAAGGACGTAAAATTTTCACAATTCGCAATAACTCGACAATCATGACCGCTTATGACCCTTGCTTTAAAGGTACGGTAAAGTGCGAAAAGGTCAAGGTTTAAGTTTTAACAAGCTATTCATTACATTTACCGCGCCCGAGACTTTTTTCGCTTCTACAGGAACTGTGAATTACTTCAAGTAGGCGGTAGGCTAATATATCTTACATAAGAAATCCTAAAATGAATTTTAGATTAAGAGACTGACACTTTGAAGACTGATAAAATAAGGAGGAACATTTTACTTGCCGCACCTTGTGGCACGATTATTGTATTGCTGGCTTTGTAGCCTGGAAGGTTACTCTACAATGTTACAATGTTAAGTCTACGACTGACTTAAGAGAAGAGTCTTGACTCTTATTTATCTAATGATTAACTATATACTATACGTCTGTACATAACCTTTACTGACATTAAAAAAAAAGGTTTCATATACCCAGTAATTACGTTTTTGTGAGATGGCGGAAGACTGCCCAGAGACGGGAATTTTTTTATTTCAAATATGTCAAAGACTCAAGTTCAAGTCAGGTTAAGTCTGCTTGTGTACTGAATTACCTTGTTTTACACTTATTAAATTTTGCCACTGCCAGGACAAAGGAAAAATAAAATCTAAAGTATGGATACTGGCTTAAGAGGTTAAGTTAATTTAAGAGGTTAAGGCTGCCGAGTGAGACCAAAAACTATAATAACAATCAGCTGTAACTTCACACTTTGTTGTGTCGTCGTTGTCTAATCGGATCTATCTATCTCCTTCAAAAGCTCTGCTTGTCACTTTTAATTTCCTATAACGGCACGCTTACTCTCAGCATACATGCATTCACGCCTAAGCAGAGGCATATTATACGCCCACACTTCGCCAACTCCACGTAATAGGTGGTGAGCCTATTGCCGCTTAGCGGGCACTGTTATGTTCGCCAGCGCCTCGTCCGTTGATCGGCAGGTGCACCACTTGCAGGTGAGGTTGGCTTGGGCTCCTTAGGTCTTGATAGGATCCCTATACACCTCAGCTCGCAGCATTAGTAAAAATAATATAAGTGTAGTTTGTTCGAGACAGCACGCTATATCCTTTCCGTTATAGGTTCCTTGGAGATTCCTAACTAACTATAACCGCTCACATTCCACCTAAGCATGGTTTGTTGCCGTGGTGCGGTGTGGTACCGGACTAGTGCCACCCCCTCTCATCTCATGGGGAGTCGTAAGAGTCCGAGACGAAGTCAAATTCTACCTGTTGATGGGCAGCAGCGTCATCCTGCGTACTGGCCTTATCTGCGATCAGCATCTAGCCAGCGGGCAGGGCTAGACATCCTCTGCTTAGTTTTGACAACCCGTTTGTCAAAAACCTTCGTATACAGTTTAGAGTTTACTTATTGGCTTACCCATACAAAATACACTAACAACTCACATTCCACCTCTCGGCGCACTTCTTGGAGAAGGCAGCGAACACGACACTCTCATCTGGGTGCTTCTTCTTATGTTCCTCGCGGCAGGTTTGCACGAAGAAGGCATAGGCCGTCATGCGACCGCGCGGCTTGTTGAAAGGCCTGGCTCGCGGCATCCTTTGCTTGGTCACTGGTCCTTGTGCTAAAGCTTGTTGCTGTGCTTGTTGCTGAAGTTCCTTAAATAAAAAAAGAAGTAAACCACTTGAAGAGCTATGCATAAAGTAATAAGCATAGCAGGGACAAAGATCTTGACAAGTTCCTTGTCTATTTCTTCTACGTTTAAGCTCCCGCCCGTAGTAAATGGGCACGTTAGTTTTTAAGCTGACTTCCATAAGAGCTTTACTGAGCCAAACTCGAATTAATATTTTTGGCTTAAGCAAGAGTACATATCCTATTTCTGTAGACAAACTGACAGTCTCTTCCAGACGAGCTTTCTAGATTGTTTAAGCTGTGTGTGGTTCCTCTTAGGAGAATTGGTGGTCGGCTATTCACCGAAGATAAACCGAATTCACTGAGGTCAGTCCTCAATCTACATCAGGACCTTAAAATGGATCTGGTTGTTAACATAATCAAGACATGTGAAGCTCATGAAAGATGACTTTATCACCATGTAAATGTTGAGGTTATACAGCTCCTCAACAACAGACCTAGTGAGAAGACTGAGAAGGACAAAATCTTTTTAGTTTAGTTTAGAAGTGCAAAACTGTGACTAAGAACACATTACTAAAGTGTCTTCGCCTTAATAGAAACAATAAGAATAATATTTTTGGAAAAATTATAATATTTCAAAAATATGTCGTAATTTATGATAAAATAAAGATACTATTTAGTCTTTAGATAGGCTAGATTGTAGTTGATGTAAGATACCTCATTTCAAAAAGGAAAGAAGTATTATTTATAGTTGCAATAATAAAACTGAGGTCCTTAGATTAGTTTCTGTTAGTATAGCATTTGACATCGAGCGCTTCAGTGCTCTGGAAGCCATGTAAAGCAGTCCTGGACAGTCCTGGTTATTCTTACTCTATTTCTATTAAAATTCTAACAGCAGGACGCCATTTCTGATTTCGCCGAATAGGCGCCATAATAAAACAAGTACTATATAAATCCCTGACCCAAAAATTCAAAATCCCGAACTCATATGAAGTGGAAAAAATATTTTACCGTCTTCATTTATGTTTGCATTCACTTATATGGTGCTGGTCAATAGGACCCTGAATATAACCTTTAATTTTATAATTTGTTTGCACTTTAGTTCTAGTGATAAAATGCATATCTATTTAGCAGAGACAGAAAACCAAATAATGTCAACTGTTTCTGTAAGCCCACTGCTGTTGTTGAAAAGTTAACAATATTTGAATGAGGTAATAATAACTAACTCATTAAGTTGTGTTATAAAAACAAACCTGTAAGGTAGCAGACTGTCTTTGGAGGGCAGCTTGTATCTGCTGCTGTTGGACCGCTTGCATGTGTTCATGCAGTGTCTGTTGTTGTTGCTGCAGAGATTGTGCGACTTGTTGTTGCAATACTGCCTGAGCCTGGACTATGGCCTGTGCCTGAGCTGGGCTCACTTGCAATGTTTGCTGTATACTCTGTTGCAAAGCTTGTTGTTGCTGCTGTTGTTGTTGTTGCTGTTGCTGCTGTTGTTGTTGCTGCTGTTGCTGTTGTTGTTGTTGTTGCAGTTGTTGTTGCTGTTGCTGATGTTGCTGCAGCATCTGCTGCAGAGTTTGTTGCTGACTTTGTTGTTGTTGTTGCAAAACCTGCTGCAAGTTCTGTTGTTGTATCTGCTGTAACTGAGTCTGTTGGATCGATTGGCTCTGCTCCTGCGACTGCTGAAGCACCTGGTGACTTTGCTGTATTCCGTTCGACTGCTGGCTGCCCTGATCAGGGTCGGGGCTCGACTGGTTTTGAGACTGAAATAACATGTTACTGTCAATGAAATGCTTCTACTTAAGTACAGCCATTCATAATAGGTAACAATGTAAATAATCATTAAAATAAACAGTGATTGTATTTTAATTCATCAAAACATTTGTTCAAAAATACAACTCAGTTGAATATTGATAGCACACTTAAATACTCAATCATATGTCTGGGATCCTTTTATTTTAATAAAGAAGTAATTTAAAAAAGAAAAAAAATAAGAGTTTTATAATAATGCATATTAAGTGACTTTAAATGGATTTGCTTATTTTGGAAAGCAACTTAGTTTATTACAAAATTATTATGAAGTTAGGATTAATTGTTGCAATAACAATAACTGCATAATATGTTAGATATCCTATTTTGCTTGTCTATGGAATTCTAACCCCCATCCACACCTTGATTTGTAAAATGAGGCTGCTCAGTAAAGGGATGATAATAAGCTGAGATGATGATAATGATGATGCTGATGTTAATAATTATTATTCATTTGAAATAACATCAGAGAAAATTTGTGTGATGATGAGAATAGTAACATATTAAAGTATTTTCTATATCTTAAGTATAAGTACTTTTTTATAGATATATAATTGGTTTTACAGTCTATTGTACTCATTTAAAAACTCATGATTAACAAAAAAGTTATATTACAAAATGACATTACCCATTGGGGTGATACATACACCCAAATATGTATTGTCACACCTCTTTCCCATAGGGATAAGCAGATTCGGGAAGCACATCCTTCTACTTGCTACGATCCTGGCACACACTCTAAGCTTCATTCACGCTTATAACCCTTTTGATATATGCCTGTCGTTTTAAGATAACTTTTGACCAGACCTTTCTTAAAAACCGTCTTATCGAACTGATTGTTATATTTTTATATGTATGAGAATAGGTTGTAAGGGTATTTTCACCAATCTGCATTCACCCTTCATTTGATAATAGTGATTTTTGTATGTACATATAAATACCTTTATAAGGCATAACATTTGCCAGATTAACTAGTTTAATTGTAAATAAAACAACTGACAGCACAAATGTATGCATGAATGCACAAATGGGTGCATAGGGATCCTAACAAGACCTAAGGAGCCCAAGCCAACCTCAACTGCAAGTGGGGCACCTGCCGATCAACTAACCCGAGGCTCTGGTAAACAAAACAGTGCCCGATAAGCGGCAATAGGCTCGCCACCTATAATGTGGGACCAACTATATAATTGGCAAAGTGTGGGCGTATTAATATGCCTCTGCCTACCCCTTCTGGGAAACAGGCGTGAATGTATGTAAATGTATGCATGTATGTATGCATGCATGAAAAATATATTATAGCTACAGAAACATCTAGCTATTGATTACTTAAAAACAAATGTCTTGTTGTTTTAATTTTGTCAAGAGTGGGATGTGATGCTAATTGAGCATTAAGCAACAATTTATTGCTGAAGATTTGGACTTACATACTTATATTGGTAAGCAAAAAATAAATGTAGTTGTTACTATGGTATGTGCAGGAGTACAAAATCTGTTCATAGTTATCTCATAGCTAAAGAATAGTTTGTGGCATACAATTGTAAACTTATGCTGCACCTGACTATACCTACTTACCTATATAGTTATTATAATAGTGTGTAATAGTAGTGTATATAATAGTGTAGTAGCATAATATAATATTTAATTTAGATTTACATATATTAAGGAAAAACATTTAGTTTCTAAACTTGTAAAAATCTGATAATTTTATTATTGTCATTTGAGATACTTACAGACAAAAATTTTAATATTTTTAGATAAAATAATAGTATTTTATTTATGTGTTGATATAATTAGTTTAAACTTGACAGATTAAAACTTACAGTTGCCTAATAATATTCAGGGTTATGAACTAGTTCTCAGCTGTTACTATAATTATAACAAAAATAAGCAAATAAAATATTAGAATTGGAATCTAAATATGAGCACAAACATAAGACAACAATCAAACTTTCAAGCAAAATACAAAAAGAATGAATGAGTACTGAGTAGGTAAAAATGAAAAGCATTAATAGACAGATGTCAAACTAAACTGAAATGATTGAAATCGCAAGTATTTCCGTTAGTACTTTCTATATCCCTTTCCGTCCCTTATGGTAAATAATGGCAGCAAAAAAGTCTTAACCCTAAATCAAAAGTTGAGTGAGTGATTAAATTAGCAAATTTGAGGATCATCTTCTTGACATTTTGCTTTAAAAAGAAGAAAAGAAAAGCTCACATGGACAGTCAGTCTCTTAAATAGTAAGTATGTGCTGTTTTGTATCTGGGATGGTAGTTAGTTAAGAAAGACAGACTTTGTAATAATTTTGTGGTCATTGAAACAACCTTCTAATGTTAGTAGCAATTTTATGCAACTGACAATTGAAATGTAAAAATAATATTATTCGAGCTTCTAGAACAATATTAGCGTTGCATTTTTAACAAAATGCAGTCATAATCGAAAAACAACAGCTGAAACTAATAAAAGTTAATTTTGAATAATGTAGTATTCAAATCATCTTACGTCTTCGTTTACGACATGAACTTTACGTGATCAATAATAATTTAGTGGTCCCTATCCCAATCATTTAATTGTCCTTGAACTAATGTCTAAATATCTATCTAAAAACAAAAGGAATAAACGCAATACCGTTGGTGAAGCTGTTTGTTGTGTTTCGACTGTCCCTGATCCATACCACCATGGCTGCTGAGGAGATTGTTCCCCAGTATTTGTATTCGACATTAGTCGATAATCATAGCTTGAAGTTGAGTTATCTGCGCCGTTATTTGGAAATCCACCGGTCATTTTGTACGTGTACAACTGGTGAGTGCCTGAGGCAGTGCTTCGAGCAATATCTTCGTTTAATTGTTGTTGATGCTGGAGTTCACCTGCGCCACCCGGCCACCACGAGGCTTCGTCGCGCGCACCCCAAGCGCCCCCCGTCGCGCCTCTGTCCCCCATGTTCAATCGCCGCTTTCGGCCAACCTGTTTCTTTATGTTCCTTTAGCTAGCCGCTTAAGATTTCCTTTGTGTGTATGTTAAGAAAATCATGTCCCATTCCAAATATGTTGCAAGTACACTTACTATATGGATTTACAAGTTTTCACGTTAAGTTCAATAACACAGTGACTTAAAATCAATTATGATCACAAAAACTTCATGTATTTATTTATGAAATTTCATTTTCACTAGAGTTCAGATCGAAATTTAAAGAAATTCACTTAGTATTTCGTACTGTTTGATTAAAAGCTACCGGCTGTAAGTTCCACTCACTCCACGCGCATAGGTACGTTTTGTCTTCGTTTGTACTTAGAGTGAGTAAAGCTGGCAACGTCGCATAGCGAGACGCTAAACAAGTGCACACAGGCGCCCTCAACGCGCAGCGGCAATTACGAAAACGATCGAATATATACGACGAGACACCGAACTTGCACAATACGGCAACAAGTTCGTCCAGCAACCGGTCAATAAGACGATTAGCGCAGCTTGCTATCCATCCACCTTAATAATTTTGTACGCTTAATAATTTTGTACAAATATTTTAGTTCCTACATACATTTCTACAACTTACTAATATCAATTTCAGTTGCTGGCTACGATATGTTACGCTAATAGTAACCACTTAATGTAATACTTCATTTGTATGTTTTCTATTATTCTTCACTTCATAAATTAACTTTTTCAGAAATATTAGTTTATACCCGAAGCAGTATGTATACCAGAACATATTTATAATTCATTATGATAATGATTTTTAGGTATTTTTTGGTTAAAAAAATACCTACAACTATTTTTCGTTGAATAACCTTCATTTTCATCACAACAAACGAAGGTGAAAGTAATATTGTTTACATTATACACCTAAACATAGGAAAATATAATATGATGCAGATGACTTTAGCATTTTCTAGGCACTGATTTTCAGGTAAAGCTTTCATATTATAATAAAACGAGTGAAAATCTAAACCTATATTTCATAAAAAGACATTACCCTAATTATAATGATGTATCTCCTTAGAGCTTATTTTTATATAGTTATCACATAAAAAATGGATGAAATGAATATGAGGACGTTGTGTTTTCAATTGTAAGCTATTTTCAGTGAGAAAATGTTAAATGATAACAAAGCCTTTCCTTAATTATTTGATATTAAACATGAAAACTCACCGGTGAAGACATTATTGAATTTTCTAAAATTTTCTGGTTCTGAAAAGTCCTCACATGAAAACATCCTACAACAAAATAAAACTTCTTAACTGAAGCCTACAACATTGTCATATTTAATACAAAAGTCTATTATTTAACAGCAATTAGACGAAATCTTGGAAGTTGAATTAGAAAAACTTTCCGACGTTCGAATAATTTTTCTTATAGTCTAATTTTTTCTAGGCAAGCACACTGACGCATCAGAGTATCCAGGGCTTTAAGATGAAGCCCGAAGGTTACAGGTAATCTGTAATAAAGTAACGAATCCCGAAGATTTCCATAACTTTTCATCAACAAAAAAAACACATAATTTTTAAGCTCCCTTGATTTATAAAAAATACTTAGCAACAATAATGGATTACTAGAAGTTTACACTACGATGATAAATTTAAAACTAATAAAAAGATATCTTTTTTTTTTAAAAAAAAAAAAGCTTATATTCATGATGTAGTGGAATATTATTGACAATTGTAGATTTTTTTTCTCCTAACATTGTGGGGATATACGTAGATAATTGATCTTCTAATATTTATTAGCAAAGCGCTCCCACGGTTTATCCTTTGCAACAAGTTATTTTATACAAAACTAAAATATGCGACACCTGTTTTTTATTATGTTTTGCGGCTGAAATTATGAACAATAGATAGCCCTTAAAAAAGATTCGTTGATCATTGGAAATATAAAAGAATATAATATGCAGCAAATGGTTTTGGCACGTGAAAATTGTTTTTAATTTACTTATCCTCAATAAAATTTTGATAAGTGACTTGTGAGAAATACTGGATTTGCCAAATAGATAGATTTTCTCTCTGGTTGTGGTTTTGACCTTGACTTTTTAATTATTTTAGAATATTGTATCCGTCATTGATCGGTACAAAAGAAAGAGACGTTTTTTAAAGATATGTGTAAATTACGAAAATGTATGGTCCAACATGTAGGTACAATATTTGGGAAAAAATTTTCACCTTTTATATGAAGTCCTACTCGCAAATGGACCTACACCAACAACAAGCTATAAAATTTATTTTGACATATTAAATAAGCATTTTCGAACCCATAAACCTTTTAAGGAACTTTCTAATTTAATTATACAGATTTGAGTAATCTTTACAATTAAGTTTTCAAAAATATGAAGTCCTATTTAGTAAAAGATATAGGTATTATAACATTCAAGTAAGAACTCAAATTTTCGCTTAAAAAAAACTTCAACAAATATAATGCATTTTACAAATGAAAAAATACTCCGTTTGATGAATAAATAAGCCAAAAATATATTTTTTAAAAGAACTCACTTTTATCATCTTGTATACATAACGTGGAAATAAGAAATAAAGCAATAAACAAATTTATAGGTTATGTTTATTTTGCGACACCAATAACAATAATTAAAACTCTGCATACAATAGTACATACCCATTTGCTTTTCATTTTACTCATGAAAGACATTCTAATCTAGTATATAGATAACGTAAACAACGATGTTGTCATAATAGCTGTATAGGTATTGTATAGGTCATATTACTCCGGCCCTCGGCAGCCATTTGCTTACAGAATTAGATTGTTATACTGAAAACATCACATTTTACTATTGACTATCAATCTCCAGCACTTGTTAATAAATATTTTTACTGTAATTGGAATTCTATTTGTATATTATCCGTAATGGGTTCCAAAAAGAATAAAACTCACCCAGTGTTTATTGCATGTAGCACACGATTTCAGCGCTTATTACGTAGGGAACTTCGCGTTCATCGTAATGAATAGGAAAGCAAGCAATGTCACCAAGAACAAAATTTGATTGGCTTAGATTGAAAATCGCGCCTTAAAGTAACCAATCCAAACTCGGCATCAGCTTTATTTTTTGTTTATACTTCAACATTTATGAGTTGTCATCAGATTGCAATACTGCACCGCACACATTCACGGGTTGATCTCATTTTACAAAGAACGATTGATAGAATCATTTCTTTTCATTATTCTAAATTGAACTTTATGCCAAAGACTGAAAGCGTATCTGATAAATGAGTGAATGGCTTTAAGAACGAACTAACTGAATGAAATGAACGCAACCCACAATCGCATCCGTTTTTTTGCTGTCTGTCAGTCATTCGTCTTGTTCTCGTTGTGTGTAATGGCGTATGGTTGTGCGATTTATATTCTTCATTTAATTATTTAAGACATAATATAATTTAAACTTATATATCTGTAATTCTCTTGTCTCATTAAAAGTTGATCTTGGCCTTTATAATATGACTGCATTAAATTATTTGTAGGTAAATTAAGCAAAATTTCTTTAAAAGTTGTGAAGCAGCAGTGAACACTTTGTGCTGTAGTGTGATGTGGATTGAAAATCTCAATTATTAGATCTATAGTAAATCAATTGCAGCCGGTAAACTTAACCTTTAAAGATTTCTAAATCATGGAGTTAGAATGTGTCGATAAAAAGCATAGTTAACCTCAGTGCGTCTTTGTGAATACGTCGAACAATTTCTATCGCCTTGTTGCGAAGTCTAGTAAACAAGTTTAGTTTATTTGTTATATATGATTCAACGCGAGTATCAAATGAACAACGGGTTCAGCACAGGAGAAGAGGATTCCAGAGGCAATTCCGACCAAATATGTTGCCTTGTGGACGATGGCGAGCGTTGCAGGCGACCAGCGAGCAATGCCGCGTACAACAAACGTATACAGAAAACTGTGATGCAACGTAAGCTGAAACTCAACATTGACCCTCAGGTATTATACCTTCATATTTTTTATTTAACTTTACCAAGTACTATGGTTCATATAACTATTTACGATCGTGTGTAAATTTGTCCTTCAACATTTTATTTACGTATCATCTGTATTGTTTTTCAGGCGAGGCATACATATATTTGTGATTACCATAAAAACATGATTCAGTGTGCGAGAACAAAGCAGAGAAGGCCCAAAGATTCAGAAGACGACAGCAATGAGGCTGACTTGGATTCCACAGAAATAGATTGGTTCCAGTTCCAAGTGCCTACCCTGAGGCGGTACAAAAGGCATTATAAAGTACCTACCAGGCCGGGGCTGAATAAAGCTCAATTAGCAGAGGTAAGAGCAGTTTGCATTTCAAAAGACTAGTGTTTAACTACAATAGGATAAAAATAACACTACCCTTTTGTACCTCAACTTCTTTTTATAAGCATTTTTTACAAATTATTATTCTTTTAAAAAGATTTGATTAAAACTTTTATTCCCTTTGAAATATAATTTTATAAATTATCCAAGTTGAGACAGAAAATATAATCAAAGCCTATTATAATTATGTAATTACATCATCAACTACATTTAATTATTTTAAATAAGTCTTTTGAAATATTATTATATAAATTGTCCATAGTTCTCAAGAAGAAAACTTATAATATTAATACTTACTATTTTTTTTTACATATTGTTAATGATTTTATGGTTACAGGCTATACAAAAACACTTTAAGACATTACCTGTGAATGAAAAGGAAATTATGACGTATTTCATCTACATGGTGAAGACTAATGGAAATAAGTTGGATCAGAAAAATGGAATGAACTCGGATTCTCTCTAAACTTACTATAATTTGTAGATTTAACATAAAGTATTTGTATACATACAATTTACAATCTTCGAATCTTGATTGCAAATTATGTTGAATAATTAATTATAAATTATTTTATTTTTATTTATGTTGCTATTCCAGAGAATTCTTAAATCATAGACATATGATGTAATAATTGTATCTGTTTTAAATTCCTCATACTTATATGTATTAATTGAAATAGCTATGTAATATTTAGTGGATAATTCTCAGAGATGTACTTAGTTATGGAATGAATATTTATTTTGCCAAAAAAGAAATTGCAATAAAAGCTTTTATTTGGAAAAACCTTATGTTTACAGCATTTACATTAAATGTAGTTACATGGTAGGTATTTCAAATTACTAAATTAAATCCTGATGTATAATTACTTAATGCTTATAGAAATATTTTCACTATTTATTTTCATTGCAAAACTGTAATGTTGAAGAATGAATGCAATGAAATACTTGTCTTATTCAAGATTAGATTAAAATAAGAGAAATACTATACACTGTACTTTTTTATTTCATAACTTAACATTATAATAAAACTTGTTACAAGTCTTCCTCTGATTCTGATGATATCTCTATCCACTTTGAAGCACCTTTCTTGGAAACTAAATCAGCTGTTCGTTGCATAGAGGGTACCACTGAAAAGAGAATAAGAAGTTTAAGTCAAATCATTCTCAAAAACATTGTTAACAAAAATGTAAAAATTCAATCATGAGAGATTTTTATGAAAGTGCTAAACTTTATAAACAATATCTCTGTCTAAATGATTAATATTGCATTAACCGATTCATTGCGTATCCCACTTTTAGGGACTTAGGTCCATGGCGGCTAACAAATTTTCTGTGACGCCTCTGTGCGTCAGCCGCCTCCGATTAAAGTGACGCCCTTGGGCGTCTTCAGCCATGATTGAACTTATTTTGTTTTTAAACATATTTATTTTGGCGTGATTATGCGTGTTTACATTCAGTCGGCGTCAGATGTCAAACGTAAAGGTTTTGTTAATTCGTTTAGAGTGTTACAAAGTGACTTATCTACGTGATTTCGCTGGAATGGCTGGTAGGTGATTTAATTGGATCAGTTGTTGTAAACCTTTTGTGTAGTTTTGGTAGAGGTTTACGAAAGGGTGTAAAAGGAGTGCCTATATTTACTTTATTAAATCTTAAAACATAATTAAATACGCAAATTGGATCCAGTGTATGCCTGCGATCTTCGTAGTAGTTGCAGATCTTCGTCTTGAGT
The DNA here is from genome assembly GCA_949126915.1 of Musotima nitidalis. Classification (NCBI taxonomy): domain Eukaryota; kingdom Metazoa; phylum Arthropoda; class Insecta; order Lepidoptera; family Crambidae; genus Musotima; species Musotima nitidalis. Next base: position 5,660,872 of record OX421418.1, on the reverse strand, counting down.
TTTTAGTGAAACGAAAATCGTGAACTATTCTGCCCCAATAGCAATCCATATTTCTGAAGGCGTGTATAAGTGTGTGGCGCAAGTCTTGCATTCAAAGTGTTCGGGATCGAGTTCGCCTACTTTAATTTTAAAAACAAAACTTCATGACCCCATGTGGCGTCATACGCCATTCGTAAAAGAAATTAAATTTGGTTACAAAAGGTTTGCAACACCTGAAGTTTTTAAATTGGCAATACATCATAAATCCGTTCATACAGGCTTAACCTACGTGAGAAATAATAGCAATTCTGTTCTTTAAATAGCCATTCCATAGAATTACAGAGGAATTCTTTGAGACTACTACACTACTACATTTTGTTTAATGAAAAATAACGTAATTTAAAAGAAATCTTTCATATTTAATAAAATCAACCCTATTAAAATATATATATATACACACAACCAAGATATGTAGATAAATGCAAATTAATACTTCCTAATATGATAACCATGGTCCATGTTACATCTTGAAAATAAAATTAATAAGCTCGTTTTCCGGCCAGGGGGCCTACCGCCGAGTTCGATGGCAATCGATTATAAGGCAAAATGGATTTCGAATTTATTCTGTCGTACCGCCGAACTCATGGAAATCGACAAAATGGCGTTCTCCATTTACCTATTGGTCTGTCACGGACTGAAGGTCATGAATGAGAGGTGGCTGTCGGCAGATTCCCCGGTACGGATTAATGAACGTAAACAAAGTTTGATCTATATGGATTACCGGTAATATATCGAATTCGGCGGTAGGCCCCTAGGTCAGGCTAATTGGATATGATCATCGCAGGTCAGTACTTGGGGTTAATGGCCGTTTGTGTCATGATCAGAAGTAGAAAAGCGCTCAAGCAGTTCGGAAGGCACGCTTAAACGTTTGTCCCCTGTAATCGTGCTTATCGACTAACACACTTAAGCCAACCAACTCTGGAAATGAGTGGTGGAGTATGAAAATCCCAAATACCTATCACCTTGGTTTGTGAAAAGAGGTCTGAGAGTAGCATATAAAAAGCTGATATGAGAATAATGCATGAATGTCTTATCACAAGAGACTAAAATGCTTAACTTGAACCTTCAACACCATGGGCTCAATAGATTAAATAAACATATTTTTACCATCATATTTACTGGGCTCTGACTTCACATCAACAGGGTCTTCTTCTTTCATTTCTTCATCTTTATTTCTAATGTCATCAACTTTGTAGTGCTTCAGACAAATACTAAGATCCTTTCGGCTCAATGATAATAAGTGATCCTGCGTGATAATATCGGCAAAGTTAATTTTAGTCCTTTTTTGTCTGAAATGAAAAATAAAATAAAAACCTAAACAGAAAATAATAATCACAAAATGCGATAAGCGTAACGTGCACACTACTGAAGGGCCGATATTTGTATGACGACATAATTATGGGGCATTCAGCAGCGCAGTTAGGCATTTTGCAGATTCTAAAATGGTCTGCCAAGACAGACAGGTTCTGAAAAATTCGCCGCTCTCTGGAGGATACTGATAGTGAAATAGTAACTTCACGCTGCAGCCGTCGCATACACCACAGTGCTTTTACTTCTCCACGGTGGTGACGCTCTGAAGAGGTCAATTCAAACAAGTTGGGCCCGGTTTAAGACCTTCCTCCACGGCATGATCGGATATTTAATAGTAGGTAATCATCATGTACACAGTAATATTTGTATTATAGTTTCGTGAAGTTAAAAAGATTGAATATTTTACTGTATTGACATTAACATAAAGTTAATACAAATGAGAGCATAGCGCCACCTAGTGTCGAGCGCTGGTTCTCTGATCCTTAGGTTAGCCGACAGAGCCGGTTGAACCTTTCCTAAGACGGAGTTTACACGTTCAGTCTGGCATCAGTTCAGTCCGTGACCTTGATCAAGCTTTGATTGACGCCAGACTGATGAAGCTAGGCGAGGTATTACACGATCACTCAATTTTGCATCAGTCCGAACGAAAACAGCATCAAGCTGAGATCGTTATCTCTGATTATGGATTTTAAAAAAAAAGCCTGCGTTGTCATAATCATAGCTATGGCAATGAAAAAACGCCAGAAGAGGAAGTGGTGTAAACAATGGTTGTTAAAAAGAGAATCTTACTCCCATTTGGTCCTATTAAAAGAAATAAGAGACACTGGAGAAAATGAAGACTATCACAACTATTACAGAATGAAAGAAGCTTGTTTTAATAATTTATTAGAAATGGTGAAGCCTTATCTAACTAAACAAGACAACTGCATGAGAAAGGCAATCAGCACAGAGGAAAAACTCGCTGTACCCTGCGATATCTCGCCACTGGCAGAAACATAAATGACTTAAAATACTCAGTCATAATGTCACCAGCAGCCATAAGCGAAGCGTTATGACAGGCGCACATAGACTATTTGACAGTACAGGCAGGCGTACATAGAATAATGTTGCATCTAGCGTTAACTGATGCGAGACTGATATGATAACACATACAGACGATCAGTCTGCCGTCAGTCAAACCATGACAGACGAAAATTATCAAAATATTCGAATATTCGTCAGTCTGGTCCTTCAGTCGATCAGTCCATTGAATAGACAATCAGTCTGCCGTCAATCTAACCAGACTGATGGAATTGTCTGACGCTAGACTGAACGTGTAAACTCCGTCTAAGTTTCATATAGTTGATAACAGGGATGTTACGGATCTTCGACTCCGGTTCCGTTAAGTCGGAACTTCCGATTATTATTACACCTTCGGTTCCGACTTCGGCTCCGACACTTTTAAATCTAATCTTAATCGGAGGTTGAAGCATAACATAGCGGCGGCGGCGATTTGTGTCGACTGTTATGAACAGGTCCATACATGTAGCGCGGGGAATCCCCCCGACTAAATAATGTTTTATTTGTCTTTACATAAAAATTATCTCTCATGTCACCACTTCTGACCCTGCCTCCGACTCCGATAAAGCAACTTTAAAAACTCCGACTCCGCTTTCGGTTCCGATAAAACTACCTCCGTTACATCCCTAGTTGATAACATCAAAGCACCATAAAGATCGACACACGTCACACGCCTATTGTCAAGAGCGTAAGGACAATTCATGGCTCCAATATATGGCTCTTTGGGTGCTACTAACTGTTTGACGCTGACTGTACCTTATCTTTGTGCACAAGATTCAATTTATAGTGAGCAAGTGATGGATTAAAAATATCTTTGTAACAATTCCCGCGCTACTATAATTTCCGAAAAATCGAGAAACTATTCAACACGACACGTGTTTAGCCCTTACACAGGACATCTTCAGGTATTATAGGAGCCTCAGAACAACGTCTTCACGACGAACGCTGAAACGAGACGCTCGTTTTTCGGGAAATTTTAGTAGCGCGGGAATTGTTACAAGATATTTTTAATCAATCACTTGCTTACAATGGATTTCCGCAAAGTAACGCCTGAATCCATAAATTTATGGTGGTTAAAATCCTGCTAAGGCGCTTCTCTCAATGCACCCTGCTCAGTAGCAACAGCACGAAACCATAGATTTAATACTGGCTTTGTCAATGCATTGTTTTCTATACAAACTGCAGGTGCTTATAGAAAATAATACATTTGCATACAACGTTATATTCTGTGGTCTGGGCCCGAACTACGCATCGGAGCGCGGTGCAATGAATAACAGCCTACCATTTAGCGAAGATAAAAAACAATAGGATTTTTTAATTTTAATTTTACAAAGCCACTTTTTGAAGATGCTGGTTCAACGCAATGTCAACATTTATTGTGCAGTTGACGATATAATACCCATATAGTTAAATACTTACCGTAAAATATCATCGCTAATAATTGTTTTTTTGACTAAATCCACAATTCCCTTCGATCTATCAGCAGCATTAAGTATGGCTTTGTGAACTATATTAGAATCTGATAACGCGGCTCCGTTGAGATCAAGTAAACACAGTTCTTTGTACTGGTTCATGCCTATTACCAGGAGACCACCACCTGTATTGATCCCTTCTTCTGTGCTACTGGTGCATACTGATTCCTCGTTAAAATTTGGATCGGAGAGTAGAGTGCTGGAAATAAGAAATAAAAAATCTTTATTAAGACCAGGTTTTTAGACCCTTAATGAGAGAGTTGATACTAGTTGGTTGTTCTGGTGGTACATACTGAACATTTTGCTGACTGCCTAAAGCTTTGCAATCAGTAGGTAATTGATAAAAAGGAAACCTTGTAGCAAATTGAGAGTTGTAACAATGTGAACTAAAAGTTTTTATTATATTGATTGGAAAATTGTGCATGAATATATGAATATCATGGTCTAAATATAAAGACAATGTTATTTTACTCATTATCTTATCATAGTATTCATATGTGGCGGTTTTTCATTATAATTAAAAATGTCATGTTAAAGACCAGGCATATATAAATCACAAAAGCAACAATGTGGTTAATAGTGTTATTTCGTGTTTTAGGTAAAGACAAATTAACATAATGTCACGCCTCTTTCCCGTATATTTAATATCAATTTAAAAAAGAACGGTGTCCAAGTAAATTAATTTTTTTTACCACATCTTTGAGAATAGTTGTTAATCTAAAGTTTAATATTTATTTATTGTAAGCTTTATTTATTTCTCATTTTTTTTAAATATGTGTGTTAATTTAGTGCAATAAACGTTTTAACTAATATCTAACTCGCTAATATTTTTTTTAGAATTTTGATATATAATTCAAGGAGTTTATTTTTCTATTAGCATATATAACTATACTAGCGGCCGCCCACGACATCGTACGCGTTACCTACATATAAACCTTCCTTTTAAATCACTATTAAAAATATCCGCATCAAAATCCGATACGTAGTTTTAGAGGAGTAGCTGGCCAGAGGATATAGCCAATTTATTTAAGGATAGATTCAGTGTCTTCTCTTATAGGCAAGCACTGTCGGGTGCTCGATGCTTCAATAGACCGTGATTACGAGCTGCTTTTAATCTCTGCCAAACAAGTCGAATCTATCATACAAAATATATCTAAGGGCAAATCGCCATCGCCAATTTTACTCTGTGTCTGAGTCATTCGTATCTGCCTGGTGAGATGATAAAAACAATTGTTGTCCCCATTGTAAAAAAAACGGGAGACATCTCCGATAGGGATAATTACAGGCCTATCTCACTGGCTACGGTGATCGCAAAAGTGTTGGACGGCCTGTTAGACAAACAATTAGATTACCGATAGGGGAACGCTAGTGTACGTCTGTTTTCTGGACTTCTCCAAGGCGTTTGACCTAGTGGCTTATGACATTATGTGAAGTAAGTTAAGAAAAGCGGGAGTACCATTGGAAATGTTGCGTGTCCTGCAGTACTGTTATGGGAATCAGACCAATGCTGTCAGGTGGGGAGGGGTTCTTTTAGAGGAGTATAAGTTGGAATGCGCGGTAAGACATGGCGAGCTGACTTGCCCAAAGCTTTTTAACCATTACCATCAATAACCTAAGTTACGCAGACGATATGGCGCTGCTGGGCCCAACGGCCGGCTCGATTAAAGAGCTCCTGTCCATATCTGAAGAGTACGCAGGAATACATGGCTTAATATATAATGAATGTCACCGAAAGTGAATACTCAATCTTTAAGGCCTCTCGAAAGAAAATAAATTATGATCCCAGTATTTCACTCAATGGAAGTGACCTACAAAGAGTATCTCATTTTAAATATCTCGGACACTACCTTTGCGAGGACCTTAAGGATCAGATGGACATTGAGCGTGAGCGCAGGGCTCTGGCAGCAAGGGGTAATAGCAAAGATAACGCTCTTTAAGGCATACTGCCAAAACTTTGACACAGCGGCTCTGAGGACCAACTATACTAAGAAGGCCTGGTATACCTTAAAGGTGCAGTACAATAACTGTTTTAGGATTCTGGTGGGACTCCCTAGGTGGCCGCTTAGCAGTGCATTGGCGATGTTTGCAAAGGCCATAGTCGATGATTTTTGCGCGATAATTCGCAAAAAGACGGGCTCATTTCTAAGCAGAATGAGATCTAGTCCCAACCGAATCCTGAACATGTTAGTTAATAAGTTTTGATGCACCAATTATTGGGCACTTTGTGTCTGTATTAGATGCACTAATCAAGCCAAAGTTATAATTTTGTAAAATTTTTGTTTTTTTTTAAATTGTATTTTTTTACTAATACTAGTCTTTAAGTTGTGTAAATTACTAACAATTGGACCAATGTTGTCAAATAAATGAATTTAATTATTTATTATTATTAAAGATCTAAGCATACATAGGGACAGACAAAGGAAAGCGACTTTGTTTTATACTATGTAGTGATATGATGGTCCATAGATCCTCATAATTATGTGGTTTGTGTGTTCGATTCCCACACAGGACAAATCTTTGTGTGCATAAACATGAATATTTGTTCTGGTCTGGGTGTTTTCCTATGTATATTAAGTATGTATTTACAAAAAAAAAGTATATAAGTATGTTTATCCGTTATTTAGTATCCATAACAAAAGTTCTAAGTGATACTTATCTTGGAACTAAATAATTGGTGTGATTGTAAAAGAATATTTATTTATGTAGTGATTACTTAGACTCTTAGACCAACGGCTGAACTAGCCTTCCGAAGCAAGGAAGCGCTCGATATTAAATACCACAAATATGTACACTCACCTAAGAAAACTTTCGAACCATATCATATCATCATTATACAAAGTTGTTTCATTATTGAGTTGGTTAATGTAAATTAGGTCAATCATATCAATCAATAGTTCAATTATCATAATCTGTCATCATATTAACCCACAAAAATATAATTTACATTTATTTGATGAACAATTAGTTTAAATAATTAAGTTAAAGCTATTGATTGATTTTTACGGACAAATTACTGGAATATTGCATTTACAAATAAATCTATAGAAAATGATTAAATGACATTATGAAAAAAATATTTTAAATCACTCTGAACATAATTCGCTATACCATAACACTATGTCTTCGATTACAAAATTAAGTAATAATTTATATCTGTATAATTGTAGCCTAGTGTGTGTGTACACAAATTGGGTTAGTAACACAGTTCATTTCAGTGTTAGCTACCTTAACGAAGTAAACTTAATTACTTGTGTCTTAAGTATCAATTCACAATAAATATGAGTTAGTGCAAATTTAACGAATTTCTTATATCAAACAATAGATTGTCCCTAAGCAAATAATTCAATTATATTGCTATATATATAGCTTAATCTAACATTACTTAAGACTTATTTACTAATAATAATTACCTGATTCTAAGTAGGTTTTGGTTTTAAACCAGTTATAAGTTAATATTGATACTATTTTTACAAGAATATTTGTTCATTGAGCAAATTGCCAATGAGAAATTAAATTGATTGTATGGGATACTTTTTCACATGTAAAAACTTACAAAATTGAAGAAAATTTTAAGGTAGAAGCTAGTACATCATGAAGCATTTATTTTGTTTGGACTTTGGAGTATTAACACATTTACTTGAATTTGAATCACCATAAGAATTAAATTTATTTCTAATAAAATTTTAGGTCTTAGTATAAAAGTTATCAAAAAACCATGGACTATCTTTTCTTAGGCTTCTTTGTACCTAATTTAATATCACAGACAGTTAGTTACTTTTACATAAATAATAGTAGAATAGATATAAACATTTAATACTTACTCGGTACCAAAAATGGCAAAGGTAACACACACTGGATAGTGGTATAGCACTGTGGGTATAGGATCTTTCTCCACAAGTGTGTGAATGATAACACTATCTCCACTTCTAGTGATGTCTGGCCTCTTGAAGTGTGCGAGTGCTGTCAGTGTTGCAATACTGGCACACTCAATCAAGTTGCCGTCATGGTTCAAAACTTTTACATCAACTCTCAGAGACCATACCTAAACAAACAAAAACTGTTAGCTAAAATTTTACATTTAATTTGTAACAGCTTTGTAAAGTGTGATACTTGTTCTGGCTACATGGATCACTTGAAGATTTACATAGTAGCATAAAATTAGTACAATTCATGAGATATACTGAGATAGTTGAAAACGCTGACTCTCTGTGGTACACAGCTGCCTTGGACTACAGAAGTTAAATATCTAGGTGTAATCCTAGATAAGGAACTAACTTGGAAGTCACATGTAGAACAGACCCTTAAAAAGGCTCTTAGGAGCTTTGGATTGTGTCGTTTTACTTACGGAAAAACTTGGGGGCTAAAACCAAGAATCCTAAGGTGGATTTACACAGTACTGGTGCGGCCTATAGTGACCTATGGGTGCATTGTATGGTGGCCTCGAGCGAGGCTATCTATTTGTAGAAATGAGCTCAGTAAGGTTCAAAGGGTGGCATGTATGGCCATTACTGGAGCATTCAGATCTACACCAACGGCAGCGATGGAGATCCTACTGGACTTACCGCCGCTGCATACTGTTATAGAGGCGGAGGCCTGGAAGGCAATCCACAGATTGAAAGTGGCTGGTCTGTGGGATCCGTCTAGTAACCAGGGTAAACATACAAGATGTGAGGCTAATTCCAGCCTCAAAAGGCTCATGAGTATGGGGACTGATAAACAATGTCCTGTATTCATGTTCAAAAATAAATTCAAAACAAAGGTCCCCACTAGGGATGAATGGGAGCAAGGGCCACCTACTCCTGATGTAAACAGCCTTGTCTGGTATACTGATGGTTCCAAAATGGAATCTGGTACGGGCGCGGGTGTTTATTCCGAAAACCATGAAATTAGCCAAAGCTTAGGCGAATATGCTACGGTTTTTCAGGCTGAAAGATATGCAATAATCATATGTGCTATGAAGATCCTCGACCTGAACATCAGGGACCGAGTGATTTACATACTCAGCGACAGTCAAGCAGCACTCAAGGCTATCGCCTCAGTGCGAGTAGACTCAAGGCTGGTACTAGAAGCTGCTCAAACCCTTAACAGACTGGGCCGGACAAACAGGGTAACCCTCATGTGGATACCAGGCCACGCCGGATTTAAAGGGAATGAGCACGCTGACAGGCTTGCCAGACAGGGCTCGGAATCGTTATTCACGGGACCGGAGCCATGCATTGCACTCTCTATGAGTACAATAGCCATGACGCTAAAAAAGTATATGGTGGAGAAACATCTATCGGAATGGCAGCTGCTACCGGCACTTAAGCATTCAAAGGCCTTCATCGGGGTGACAGGGAGCAGCTGGTGTAAGGCTCTCTGCGAAGGTAGCAGGAATCAAGCCAGACTGATAATTGGGGCTCTAACAGGGCATTATGCCACAAACAAAATGCTCCACAGGATGCGACTAGTGCAATCACCGCTATGTCGCAGATGTGGTGACGAAGAGGAGTCTATGGAACCCCTGCTGTGTACCTGTGACTCGTTGGCTGCTTGCCGAATGAGTCTCCTGGGGGTGGCCTACCCACAACCAAGGGACTATGGGCTCCAATCTGCAAAGACTGTCATAAAGATGATGGTAACAATATTTGGAGATTTGGAGTGATAGGCAAGGGGATGCACAAAAGATCCGGCATAAGGGTCAAAGTGCGCCACGGTTAATCTGTGGCCCCCGCTATAAGATAAGATAAGAGATAGACAGTATCCTCAATCTGATCTAAGGGCAGATCAGCTAATTTAGGTAATTTTTCATCCATAATATAAATTTAAATAATACATTCAAGAATACTAAGGGTAAAAGAGTTTATGGATATCACAAATATCTAAAATTGAAACATATCTGGTTCACTGGTCTAGTGAACAGACCCTGGACCCTAAGGTTAAGTCTAGGGCACCCGTGATAATGCTAGGATATGATGACTAAGGGTGTATATAGTATAGCTCCATCTAACCATTATGTGTATACAGTCAATGCTTTAGTGAAAAGAATACAGCCAACATTATTATGTTGACTGACTATTGTTATTCATGACCACTTAGCGGAATGAGGTTTATTAATAATTGATATACAAACCTTTTCTTCAACAACTATACAAAGTGATTCAAGGTCAATGCACTTAGAATCTTTATAGCATTTTTCTAGCATTCTATTTAAACAAACACTAAGATCAGTCTGCCTGTTAACTTCAAACTGTGGTGCTGCCATAGGACTAATTTCCACATTAATGTATAGAATGCCCTCATTAGGTCGAATTTGTTTCGGTTGAGTTACTTCACATGATACTTGAGCAAAGACTCTGAAATTAGATAGACATCATTTGTTTTTATAAGTCTATAGTTAGAATTACATCATGAAGGTTTGATATATCTTCAGCCTAGTCTAATTTTCAATCTGCTGAAGTCTTTTTTGAGCAAACTTTATAGGAGGAAGTAAAAACAGTTTATTTTTCATAGTTAAGGCACTTATTGCATATAGGTGTTATTCCATGCATTCATAACTAATTAAATATTAATTTATGGGACATGATATCTCATGTTATTCCAATAGATTTCGAAATTTTGCACTGAAAGTAAAAAAAACTATATTTTGGAGTGACATAGTTTGAAAATTAGACTGACAATATTATAGATTAGGGTTATATAACTTCAAATTAGATGCTCCAACATTACATTTAGTACATTAAAGAATATATACATATATTCATTGTTTCATTTGACGACCAATATGGCGTAGAGGTCAGTATACCAGCCCTCCGCTCCTGAGGTTGTGGGTTCGATTTCCACACAGGACAAATCTTTGTGTGCAATTTGTTTTCGTCTGGGTGTTTTCTATGTATAATAATAAACCTTTATTGCACAAAAATAATTTTAAGTATTACGTCATGAGGTATATAAAGTAACATGTACAAAAGTGGACTTATCTCTAGAAGAGATCTCTACCAGCCAACCCTAGCAGTTGTAAACTAAATAGTTGTACGGGATAAATGATGTCCAAGAAAAGTGTTACTAATAAAAAAATAAAAATATATACATACATACAACTTATGCTAACATTATTGTAAGATAAAGAATGAAACATTTAAAAGAAAAAAAAAAGTGCTAATTATGTGCCAAATTTGACAAGTAGTGATTCCTCAGTTTACTTTTGAACGACTGAAGTGATGGACTCTCACGAATCAGAGAGGGAAGACTGTTCCACATTCTTACAGCATGAGCTGAAAAGGAGTTACGGAAATACTTAGTGTTGGAGGAAGGAGAAACAAGGGTCTTAGTTACACAGGATCGTTTGGGGCGGGATGTAGTAGGTAGCACATTGAAACGAACACGCAAGTAATGGGGGAGCTGGGGATGGTAAAGAAATTTGTACAACATACACAAAATAAGTATGTATGTATTTACAAAAAAAAAAGTATTTTAGTATATTTATCCGTTATTTAGTATCCATAACACAAGTTCTCAATGATACTTATCTTGGAACTACATAATTGGTGTAATTGTAAGAAATTATTTATTTGTTGTACAATTTAAAAAAACAAACTACGTCAAAAAATAGGGTGGCAGAATTCCTTGCAGGTGCCGTCACGTACATTTATTGTGTTTTTACGTTTTGTCTATCTGCACATAGTTCTGAGTATATGGTTATTTGATCTTTCGTTTCTATTAAAAATAGGTAATTCTAACCTATAAACTTACTTTGTTTCTCCTAAGGATACAATACAACTTCCATAGTCTGAGCCAAATGATATACTTAAATTTCTGCTTTCATTGTAGTTTCTTCCGTCAATTCTCTATAGACCATATAAAAACAATTATAAAACAAATAAATCAACAACAAAACACATAATTTAGGCGTGTATATGTGTGCATAACATACGTGACCCTCTGCAACGATTTTCTGTATGAAAGTCTTTTCACTGTTGGAAAAAAATGTATCTCTCATTTTCTTTAATTAAATCCTGTTAACTAAATTACTGGCTCTATTTCTTACGAACTTTTTAATTTATCTTTGAAAACCTTTCGATTTCACGCGTACCTACTTGTTTACGAAACATAGACTTGTCACTGTCATGTCAATTCTTATTTTTTAATAATAGCTTCGTGCGTTTAGCACATTTAGCCAGTAAGAGATACAGATATAGTAGCATGTCAAGTAAGAGATATATTAATAATATCTAAATCATAGAAAATTATAGTAAATGAGAAGGAGCGGTGATAAAGATGATAAATGGTAAATGAGATTCCCTCTCCCTAAACCCGTTGAGTCCTCAGTAAAGATGTAGGACTATACTGAGATATCACATGGAATTCTTGAGAGAGTGATGTTGCACTGTTTTGATTCGATCACCAACACTCATATACGTTCATAAACACTTAACGGTTAATAATCCACTGTTATTACACATTAATGTTAGAAATATCACAAATGTTAGAAAATAGAACAAAACTGCAAACATGACGCTTCACTTTCCCGACAAGAAGTTTTCAAGTCAATTGTTAAGTTGACGTTTAAACATTTTTATTTCTTAAGATTACTTTGAAAGATTAAAACCATTCTGGATTACCGAGTTTTATATACGTTCTATAAATTTATTCCTCTTGGGCTTGTAAAGTTTGTAGTTATGAGGGTTATAATATAGTAATAACGACAGAAACTGAAAAATTATGGTAATATTGTTTTTATTTTCAGTTACGATGTAACGTTCTAAATACTTTAAGCTCTTCAGAATTAAGTTTTATTCTGATAATTAATAAAATTAACTAATAACAATTATTATTTATATCTTTAAACATTTCAAACGAATTTCAATGAAACCACTGATCTCAGTAGGCTTCTCCGAACCTTAGCAAAAATTTCGTCACAAAGCACACATGTTACTAACACCAATATCCACAAATTAAACTTTAAGTACATAGTATTACGTCGCAAAATTCTTTCGACAAGTTATATTTTCAATACAAATTAAAAAAGTACAGAAAAAGGCTCAACTACACAACTCAAGAATTAAACCAATCATCACATTATTTTTTTCAATTACGTCAAATCTTTTTAAAGATATCTACTGCATTCCTTTTAAACTTTGTTCGCAACTGTGTAAATATGTCTAACTGTGCAAAGTGCGTATTAAAAATATCTACTACCTGGAACAGAGGTATTCGGCTCCCGACTTTCGTTTTACAACTAGCGGTGGAAATTCCGCGCGATTTTCAACATCTGTTTCCACAAATTTTATAACGGAAATTTTGAATAATATTCAATAAAATTTTAAATGTTCATTTGCAATAATGTTTTTATAATAGATTTCTGATATATCTATTTTTAAACTAGATTTGATGTATTTGATGGTTAAAAAGAATTATAGTTGTAAATTAGATTTTTTTATATTATTTACACTTTCAATTCTGCATCCGTTTCTGTTAAAATTTACTTGTGACATCTGTTTCCGTTTCTGGTTCCGCTAAAGCTGCGTACAGACCGGCCAAACGAACGCAAACGAACGGGTTTCGTTGACCTTCGTTGCTGCAATCTGGACGGCTTAGCGAATGCCAACGATCGCTCGTTGGCGTGTGCCGGCGATCCGAAACGTAACATCAAAGAAATCGAGCTATTTGAACGAACTCTGTTTGGATGGTCGCCGAAGGCCAACGAACGAACGCTTAGTTGAAGCAAGAGAGCGTAGCATGTAGACGTCCAATTTGATAATTACTTGGATATTTCCCGCCATTTAGATCATGGAGAAAAACAAAGAATGGAGTAGCGACGATATGTTTTTATTAATAGATTTGTATAAGGAGAAGCCGTGTCTTTGGGATCCAATAAATAATGAATATAAATTGAAAGCGAAGAGAAGTGACTGCTGGCTAGAAATTGCTAACATTCTTAATTGCGATGTCTCCATCGTCAAAAAGAAAATGGAGTCATTGTTGACTTAATTTCGACGAGAGCGGCAAAGATGTTAGGAAACAAAAAAATCAGGTAAGTACCTATTAAAGCTTGCAATACCCATACCTCTTCTTCTTCTGACTCCCATCTGATCTCCGTCAACTAAAAGGAAACCATAACCAACCCCAGGATAGAAATAGTGGCACCAGTTACACGGTGCTTTATTCCTTGATAATTTTTTTCTTGGATGTTTATATATACATGTAGGTATTTGATATAAAATATAGTATTGTTGAGTTAGTATCCCATAGTAAAAGCCTCGAACTTAGCCATCTTCGCTCACGTTTATTTTTTCTTGTTCTTGCTAACTCCTTTTGGTATATAAAACTAGCAATTATAATGATGTCGTCGTCGTCCATGATTAAATTGCGAATGAAAGAAAAAAGAACCGGAATCAAGTGCCATCGAACGTTCGTTCGAGCACTAAATGTATTTGGATGTATTAACGAACTCCAACGAGCGTGCGGAAGCCAACGCTAGCGAACGATACATATCTATCTTTGGGCGTTCGTTGGGCCGGTCTGTACGCACCTTAAGACAAGTTCGCCGCTAATTCCGTGGCAACATGTAGCATAAACTATTTGTAGGACTTCTTGGCGGGAAAGTGAAGCGTCATGTCTGCAGTTTTGTTTTACTTTCTAAAATTTGTGATATTTCGAAGATTAATGTGTGATAGATAACGGTGGATTATTAACCGTTAAGTGTTTGTGAATATACATGAGTGTTAGTAAATCAAACAAAGCAGTGCAACATCACTTTTCAAATTCTCTCAAGGAGTCCATGTGAGATCTCAGTATAGTCCCACATCTTTACTGAGGACTTAAGGGACTTTGGGGAGGGTATATCATTTACCATTTATCATCTTTATCACCACTCATTCTCATTTACTATGAATTATATATTATTAACATATCTCTAACTTGACACTGGCTAAATGTGCAAACCGCACGAAGCTATTATTTAAAAGAAGAAGAAGAAGAACTATTTGTAGGACTTCTTGGCGGGAAAGTGAAGCGTCATGTCTGCAGTTTTGTTTTATTTTCTAAAATTTGTGATATTTCTAACATTAATGTGTACTAACGGTGGATTATTAACCGATAAGTGATTGTGAATATACATAAGTGTTGGTAAATCAAACAAAGCAGTGCAACATCACTTTTCATATTCTCTCAAGGAGTCCATGTGAGATCTCAGTATAGTCCCACATCTTTACTGAGGACTCAAGAGGCTTAGGGGAGGGTATTTCATGTACCATTTATCATCTTTATCATGTCTCATTCTCATTTACTATGAATTATATATTATTAATAGGAATATAATAAACTGAACCTCTAAAAAATACTTTTTTGATCATCAAAAATACTGATCTAGCATCTAATAGGGGATTAGGTGCTCCATCAGAATTTTTTGATGTACAAAAAGGTTAGGTTAGGTTGGTAATTTATTAATTTTGATGACACATTAAATATGAGCCTTATTAATATATCACTTACTTGACACTGGCTAGATGTGCTAGACGCACGAAGCCATTATTAAAAAAAAAAAAAAACTATTTGTAGTCTTCTTGGCGGGAAACTGAAGTGTCATGTCTGCAGTTTTGTTTTATTTTCTAAAATTTGTGATATTCGAACATTAATGTGTAATAACGGTGGATTATTAACCGTTAAGTGTTTGTGAACATACATGAGTGTTGGTAAATGAAACAAAACAGTGCAACATCACTTTTCATATTCTCTCAAGGAGTCCATGTGATATCCCAGTATAGTCCCACATCTTTACTGAGGACTCAAGGGGCTTAGGGAAGAGTACCTCATTTACCATTTATTATCTTTATCACCACTCATTCTCATTTACTATGAATTATATATTATTAATATATCTCTAACTTGACACTGGCTAAATGTGCAAACCGCACGAAGCTATTATTAAAAAGAAGAAGAACTATTTGTAAGAGACATTGTCGTTGACTTCTTGGCGGGAAATTGAAGCGTCATGTCTGCAGTTTTGTTCTATTTTCTAAAATTTGTGATATTTCTAACATTAATGTGTAATAACGGTGGATTATTAACCGTCAAGTGTTTGTGAATATACATGAGTGTTGGTAAATCAAACAAAACAGTGCAACATCACTTTTCAAATTTTCTCTCAAGGAGTCCATGTGAGATCTCAGTATAGTCCCACATCTTTACTGAGGACTCAAGGGGCTTAGGGGGAGAGGATCTCATTTACCATTTATCATCTTTATCACCACTCATTCTCATTTACTATATTTTATATGATATTAATATATCTTTAACTTGACACTGGCTAAATGTGCAAACCGCTCGAAGCCATCATTTAAAAGAAGAAGAAGAAGAAGACATTGTCGTTGTTGATGACAGACAAAGACATTTAATTATTAGATACTATAATATTAAATTTAAATCTCTTTGATGACAGACAACAGATGTTGATACGGCAAGAATGGTGTAGGTACTTTAGTTATTTTCATAGTCTTACGGTATTCTTATGTGGGGACTAGCAGCTGATATAGAAACAATTTTTATTTTACAGAAACGGGCTGTAAGATCTATTTACGGAATAAGCTCACGAACAACTCTTAGAGAAAAGTTTATAGAAATAGGTATCTTTACTGTTGCCTCGCAATACATTTGATAATAGTATAATATTTATAAAACTAAACATAGGAACCTATAACAGGCGCTGTGATGATCACAGTTTTAATACTAGGAATAGAAATAAATTACTAAATGCAAAAAATTCGGAAATCGTTTATGGGGCAGGGTAAACAATATTTTAACAAAATTCCAAAAGATATTCTAGATTTGCTCTTTGAAAAGTTTAAGCAACCCATTAACATCACTTACCAAGAAAGAGTATTACACGGTTAATAATTACGTTAATGACAAAAACGCTTGGATGTAACATTTACAATGATAAAAGTTGTGTTTTGCGGCCCTCTTTACAATATAACGATTACTTACATACATTGTCTATGAAGTTTTATAATTTTAATTTTAATTAAGACTGCTTATATACGATTTATTGGAAATTGTTTTGATGGCTGCATAGCTTAACTGATACCATATGGTATTCTACTTTACAGTAACAAAATTGTGGTTTGCAGCACATTTCATTCAGTCTTCTAATATTAATGTTATTTTACTAAAATCCTTTTATCCTGCAGCTTGAGTACCTATATCACGCTCACTTATATGTTTCTGCGGCGGTGGCTCCATGCGTCGGGTCGTAACGCGTCTGCTCATGTCTACTATGTTTAGCCGTAACATAATTATGTTAATATTGCTAAAAAGAGTTTTGTATTTTAATTGTAACTGGCGGGAGAAAAAACCAACATTGACGATTTTCTTGCCCGTTCTTTTACGATCAAGCTCTCGCCCGCAGTGAATGGGCGCGTTAGTTTATATGTATGACATTCAGAAGAGCTCTATTGAGCCAAACTTGAATAAATGAATTTTGATTTGATTTGTACGTACTTTGTCAAGATCGGTATGTAAGACAGTTTCCTGCAATGACATTTTCTGCATTCTGCGCAAGAACTTTTTAACTTTTCATTATAGGTCCCAACGTGATCTACACTCATGCTTTACTTGTTTTTTCCTACTTTACCGATTCTAAATGCTTGAACGACATAATATTTTTTGGCTTATTACAAATTATTATGCATGAGTAAATATAAAAAGTCGTTAACTTTCTTGGGTATAGAGATAGATAATCAGTGCTCTTGGAAATATCATATAAAAAAAATATGTAACAAAATTAATAGATTCGCGTATGCATTGTGGCGTTTAACTATGCAGGTAAACCAAAATGCTGCTTTAATGGGCTTATCTATCACGGATATGTCGCATCCAATCTTAAGTATGGTGTACTTCTATGGGGAAACTCCACAGATATAAATAAAGCATTTGTGTCTCAAAAACGATGCATTCGAGCCATATTATGTGACGTTTCGCCAATGACATCGTGTAGACAGCTATTTCCTAAGCTAAATGTACTCTTCCGTCCATGAACATTCTAGAATGTTGTATGTTTGTAAAAAATCATCCCTATTATTTTTAAATTCAAAAATGCTAATAGCTGCAGTTTAGCGAGACATCATGGTAAGCTGATGTTGCCAAATACGCACACACAATATTATAAAAGGAATTGTTATCCAAATTGTGTTAAGATATATAATAAGTTACCAAACTCTATGAGAGAGCTTAGTTTACCCATATTTAAAATAAAACTACAGTTATGGCATAAAACTAAATGTTTTTATTTACTCCTAGAATATTTTAACACTAAAATTGAAAGTATATAATTTGATATTATCCGTTATTTTGACATCAGTTTTATTTTATTATGATTATTACAATGACTTATTAATTCTACTTATTTTATATTGACATTCACACGCCCTGCGTTTGGCAAAAAAGATGTTCTATTATATACGAAAACCACCTCATGTTACTCTATTTTTTGTGAATAAATTATATCATTTCATTTCAAGGAATTGGTTGGTTTTATAGGATCTTACTGCAAAAAATGGGTAAACATTAGTATATACGTAATTCACATAGAAAATTAAATATTACTAACAACGACAAAAGATAAGAAAAGTTGATTTACGCAAAAAAACGTCATGTGTGGGAATCAAACCCATAAGACGAATACTCACTAATAACAGTACCTAGGTTAAAAAAATATCGTGTGACATTTTGGTGCAAGATAATGACTGTTTGCTTTACCTATTCTCCATTAATGGATTATGTAGCATACAAACATGCGCATTGAAACTTATGGACATGCTCTCGGTTATTTAAATTTTAAATATAATAGAATTCTTTCGTTCTAGTGTAGAGGCAGTTATGGGTTATTATCTATCAATTTCAAATCGACGTCGTAAATGTACGTAATATGTAGGTAATGACCAGTGATAGGAATAGGTAGTGCCTATTTGCCTAAACTTCGAAGAACAGAGACAAGAATCGGAGACTTCCTTAGGACTAATTTTTTTAAATTAAGTAATTAATTTTAAAAGGACCTCAGTCGATGTTGAAAGGTCGTTTTCAACTTATAAATGGATTCTTAACATAAAACGAAATCGCCTGACAGTTGAAAATATAGAAAAAATTATGATTGTGTATTTTAACTTAGATGAGTCATCTGACAAAGAAAATTTCGGTTCTAATACTGAACTTGACGAATACATTACGAATACATACAAACACTTAAATACATAAAAAAAATTTGCTACACACCTAAAGTTTGCGACTAGACATAACATTTATAATTTATAACTCCATAATAATAACTGTGGTAAACAATAAGGTGTGGATTAGCACATCGCACAAAAATCGCCGGTCGATATCGCTTTATGTTAATGGACTTTAAAGGAAAAATAAAACATATAGAATATTGTTGTAACAAATATATATTATGTATATTATTTTTTTAAAATGACGTAATTGGAAAGCATGAAACAAAATGTACAGACGGAAAAAACTTAAGTTACAAATTTAGTTTTATCTATGTCACATTTATTTTAAGGACATTGAGGGGTGCAATTCTAATTCAAATCAAAGTACCAATTAACCTTTAAAGTATAACATTTAGGTCAATCAGTTTAAATAGTTTACTAACTGTTCAGTTTTGATACAATATTGACGCATTAAAAATTGCTAAGAATTTGAAAATCTTTATTTGTGTTACAAATACCATAAAAAACAATGAACAATTTTAATTTAATCATCTTGATTCGTTTCGTCAAGTTCAGTATTAGAACCGAAACTTTCTTTGTCAGATGACTCATCTAAGTTAAAATACACAATCATAATTTTTTCTATATTTTCAACTGTCAGGCGATTTCGTTTTATGTTAAGAATCCATTTATAAGTTGAAAACGACCTTTCAACATCGACTGAGGTCCTTTTAAAATTAATTAATTAATTTAAAAAAATTAGTCCTAAAGAAGTCTCCGATTCTTGTCTCTGTTCTTCGAAGTTTAGGCAAATAGGCACTACCTATTCCTATCACTGGTAATGACCTACACCTGTACTAAAGCAAGTGTTAGATCTTTAATTTATTTATTATACAATAATTCGCCCTGCTTTCCATTTATTAACCGTCGTTTAGTAGGTACCTATAGTACGATATTTGATTTCGTACCAGATGGCGCTGTATGAGATGTGTTAGGATATTATACTACTAGGAACGCTTTAATAAACATCTCCTTGACCTACTCTTTGCTAATAATAGTAATTTATTAATATTATTTATTATAATTACATTGTAGCGACACTGTACAAGCGATGAACGGAACGTAATTCCTCAAGCTCGTAATTAAATAAATAAATAACGGCCCCCGAGCACATCCATCCGCCCGGTGGAATATCTTCCCTTCGGTGGGGAGTACCACACGCTCCATACAATTCGTCAGCAGTCTCAACGCCCACAGCAGCCAGCATTCAGCCTCAAAGGACTTACACGTGCAGCGCACCGCTTCGCTACCTGGTTTCCTCGCAGGCCCCTCTTCCCCACTGGGCACTATGGGCACGTGCCCAGGGCCCGCGATCTAATGGGGGCCCCTAGTTCCTGCCAGATTCCCAAATGATAACCGATATTTAGGTATTACGTATTAAAAACGTACGTATTTAGGTATTAAAAACATTAATTTTGAAAAATCTGATGATAATGACTTACTCCAATACCTACTTGCTTGTTAGCTCTAGCTTGCTGCATGCGCATAGCTATACCGTGTACAACATAGCTTGAACTTTTTGACAGATGGGAGTGAGTGAGCTTTCTCAAGGTCATAGAGGCCCCATGATCCTAACGTGCCCAGGGCCTCAAATAGTTTAAAGACGGCCCTGTTTCCTCGGCAGCTCATATGGCTTAACGGTCCCCCCGGCGCATCATAGTCGGCGGCACTCACTCCAGCAAGGCAAACTCTGCACAATAGCAGTTCGGACGACGTCGCAACCCGACGCAGCCCTACCGTCAACCAACTCCCACTTCATCCCGAGTCACCGCAGACACGGAGCACCCCTTCCTGCATCTCGACTCACCGCAGACCGAGACAAGACAACCCACTGGCACCTCATGCTTACACGCGCAGATTACTGAGCTTCAAGGATCGACTTTCGGTCTAGGGGGGGGGGGGGAGTGATGTAGCGACACCTTACAAGCGATGAACTGAACGTAATTCCTCAAATTGTATTCTGGCTTAGGTACTATTAAAATATAATATGTACCTACTTATTAACATACTTGCTACTATTATTTATTAAGTATGAGTTTAAGCGGCAATAGGCTCGCCACCAATTAAGTGGTACCTAAAATATATTTGGCGACATGTGTGCCTACCTCTACGGGTAAACAGGCGTGAATGTATGTAGGTAATTATGTGGTCTCTATCTAAAGTTGTCACTATTGACAATATAGTTGAATTAAGTAGAATTGTTTTAAAGTGAAATCCTCATAAACACACAATAAAATAGAACGGTTGGATAAAAAGGAATGTCCATACTAAGCTTACGTGTAATAAATATAGTGTCATGCATGAATAGGTGATGGCTGGTTATTACTGGTCATGTAATCATGGCTCATCCTCACTCGCCGACATGTCACCCATGCGATATAACGCGCCCTACAAATAATACGACACATTCGCGTAAACGGCAATCGATGTCGCGTTGCTGTATTTGATTTGGGTGCGGTTGTTCAATAAACAAAAACAGCTTGTATAATGCAATGGCTACTGGCTTAGAGTTGATCATATCGTCAATATGCAACGCCACGTTTTGCGAGCCAGTATTCGACAATCCTGTTGTAGGTAGGTATAATTTAAAAAGAGACAAGTTAAACTTTATGATATAATTTTTTATATTTTTTAATTGATGGTCAAGTTCATGAAAGAGTCAATTCTTGTTGACCTACAAATAAGTTGAAAAATAAATATTAAAAACAACATACAAAATGTCCGGCTTTTATAAACCTGATTCGGATAAAAGTTATTATAATATTTTAAAGTAGTCTAAGTAGACTAGCTAAGTAGCTATAAACTATTCTTAGCTCAAATTAAATTGATAAATATTGGAAACGAAGAGAAAACATTGATTATTTTAGATTCTAAACTGAACCAAGTATTATTAAGTCATCAAAATGCACGAGTTCAAGACCTAAGCGATGTTATTTAGAAGCAGAATATTTGATATTTTTATTATATTTGCCATTACCAAAAGCCGACTGCCTAGAGAATGAAAAAAAACATATTAACTTACGCCCGAAATTAATAAATAATCCGCAATTCGTTATTGAAACCAATCTTAGATCAAGGATTTTGGTTTCTAAATTTTCAATCCAAAGATTGGTTATTGAGATGCTTTAATTTAAAAAAAGGATTGATTTGTCTATTGTGTATAGCCAATTCTGATCTGATCTCTGAAATATAAGTACATTAATTATTCTATTATTATTAAATTTAGCAGCGAGTTACTTACTTACTTCACGTTGGACGCAGGCCGCCTGCAATCGGTCGCATTGAACGCTAATGGGGGAGGCCTATGTTAAGCAGTGGACTTTGGGCTGATGATGATCACTTACTTGTTTAATTTGTTTCATTAGATACACAGAAATCGCAGAAACTTCAGCGGCTTCACGCGTGGGCACAGGAGGTTAACGGAAAGCATCTCAAAATCGGAACTCTCAATGTGAGTGTCTCCTCCATAACTCCAGTAACCTCTATTATATTAAATTTTCTTCGAAATCTATTATGTTACCTGTAATAATTTTAGTTTATAGTGCCCGAATTTTACGGATTTTAAGCGTCTGCGTAGGAGTGGAGTTCAGCGTATCATAATTTTAAAACATTACGTAAGAACTGTAAGATGAAAAATCTCTAAGCTTATAGGTAATCTGATGGCGTAAATGAAACTATGATTATTAAATGCCTAATTACTATTCAGAGCATACAATAAAAATTTGAAATACGCAGCATTTTGTGTTTGCGTTAAAGCTTTAGTAGAACCCATGACACTAACTATCATAGTGAGTCTATACTAGAACATTTATTTATAACAGACCATCGAACATTGAAGGCTTTAATTTTTATGGACCGGACTAATCTACTTTGTATGTAGGAACGTAGGAAACGTAGAAAGAAATGTTACACTCGCCGTAAGCATTGCGTCATGCATTCGCAGATGTAACGTTACATTATATGGAAATGATTTTTTTAACTGAGCTTTTGCTCTTTATGTACTATTCATGCGAACGTTTACGTTACTTGGAATAACTTGAGGAAATATCATCTTAATATTAGTAGCCTCTTACCTCTTACGAAATCACATTGGAGTGTTGTTCATATAAAAGTATCTATAAGTTTTACATAGGTTCACAATTGACTAAGACAGCGGTAAATATAGATGAAATAAAATAGGATAGAAATAAAATTAGACGAGTTCATTGTATCTGAATAATCTGCAATTCCAGTAGCCAAATTATGTGCCTTTCGTATTATTTCACGCACTACTTTTCATCTTATGTATGTAAATAGGAGACACGTAACTTTATTTACCGTTCTAGAATCGTCCATTGAGTTGGGTGGAAAAGGATAGCAATGGCACTCTCGTCGGTAGAGGAGTTGCCTTTGTCTTGGTCAAAATCTTGCAGAAGAGGTTCAACTTCACTTACGAGGTCGTCACGCCGGAGAGAAATTTCGAATTTGGAGGCGACAGACCGGAACATTCGCTCATTGGTCTTGTCAATAACAGCGTAAGTATTTTGTCAAAAGACATTAAGACTCTTTCTTTGTACACGCTCTTACCCAAGCTAAAGGCTATAAAAGGTAGTTTCAAACATACTAAGGGGATTACTCACACCACTCACCAAAAGACTATACTTCTTATCCAATGTTTAACATATTAAACGCTATCGGCCCCAAAAACTATAGCAAACATATTGAAGTTAATTTAGCGCTTGACTAGGTACCTACTTAAGAGGAGGCTTGAGCCCTGCAGTGAGACGACGCAGCTGCTGTAGTATAAATACGGCGCTATAGACATGTAGCTAAAGCATTGACAAACGTACCTAGAGTTTCCAAAGCTAACCGCTTTTTAAGTTGTATGCTAAATCCCCTTATCACCAAGGACTCCTAGAAAATTCCTATGCTTGTATGAAGTGCAACTGCCTGGAGATGCGGCATGTCTGGTACCCACCACTTCATAGAGTTGTACGTTAAACCCTCTTACCATAAAGGTTTCATAGAAAATTAATGTTCGTAATGAAATTGCCTGAGGGGTGCGGTAAAATTAAAATCCTGTTAAGTAATAACAGGATTAGGGGAGCTATCATCTGCAGTCGTAACAAAAGTGGTAATCTAGAACTTCTTAACTGTACGTAAGATGTCACAAACTACGCCCTAGTAAATAAACACGCGGCAAACAACTGGTCTTTTGCAGACCACATCTTTTAGCCACCTTTCTTCTATATAATAAAGGGTCCTTAATAATTCCTACATTGCTATATCAATACATTAGACTAACAGCCCAACCTTTTTTTCAAGTTTTAACTACTTTTAGCCTTTTTAATTCTTGATCAATTGATTATGTTAGTGTGTTATTGGTGTTTAGTAGCCAAATATGCTTTGAAGAGCAGTTACTAGACTGGGCATGTCATATCCGCTCTGAATCTTTGTAGATGGTAGACATGGCAGCCTCATTTCTTCCCAAGCTGGATACGCTCGGCAACTTCGTCCGCTACTCGTGCAATTTGGACGAAGGGGTCTGGATGATGATGCTAAAGCGGCCTAAGGAATCCGCCGCTGGCTCTGGGTTACTGGCTCCTTTCAATAATGCAGTCTGGTAAGTATTAAGCATTTGAAACAATAATTGGCATTTTTTTGAAGAAAACATTTAGAAACAATTGCTCACATGTCTTTTGGAAATGAGAGACGGCTCTTACTCAGGTCATATAAATAAGACACGTAGAACAAAACGAGTCTAATTAAATGTATTGTCCTTAGTTTTGTACACTTAAATAATCATGATCTTTCATATAGAAAATTTCATATATATTTTTTTGTGTTGTATGGTCTGAATACTTTGGTACTTACGACTATCTATTATATCGCGCCAAGAATTGCGTTTAAAGAGTAAGGTTGTAGCGACTTGTACCATACTGAACTAGCGTTTTACACTCGCGTCGCGAGCAAACAAATCGACTCAACCGTTAACAAGTCAACATCCAAACATTGTTTTAAGTAAAAGTATACAACATTAAAAAAGAGAAGAACTATCAACTACTTCTGAGGCTGATTGTAGAGAAGCGCTAAAATATCTATTAGGCAATTGGTTTCCAGATCTAATAAAATAGGTATAGGCAATTGGTTTCCAGATCTAATATAACACGCAGTGAAATGACACGGTAAAATAACACAACGCAGTAAAATAACACGCAGTGCCGGCCCTAGGGTAGAGCGAGAGAAGGGTCGCTCTAGGCGCCAGGTAGCAAAGGGGGTGCCAAAATCGAAAAACAATGTGGAGCGATAATATAATTTCAAGAAACGGCTTTATTTTGTATAAAATTCTGCGATAAAAATTTATTTTTGAAACAGTTTGTAATTATTTTTAACATTAAACTGAAGACTAATATTTGATGTGAAAGCATCGACCAACCAAAGGGCGCCGAATGACATCTCGCTCTACCTTGATCAAGGGCTAGGTCAACCATATTTCGCCTAAATGTCCGCCGTGATTTTTTGGCGTCGGCAGTTTAGGTGATGGCATAACCAAACAAATTAAAATTTTCCCCCAGGTATCTGATTCTGGTGGCAGTCCTATCCTACGGGCCCTGCATAACTATTCTAACCAAGCTGCGTTCCAAGCTGATACCGGACGAGGAGCGGGAGATCTCCATGTCTCCTAGTTTTTGGTTTGTTTACGGGGCCTTTATAAAGCAGGGGACGAGTTTGGCGCCTGAAGCGAGTGAGTATGTTGTAATTTTGTTAGGACTGCCTGATCTTACGCGATGACGTAATGTTTGTTCATAAGAGTTAATGAGATTAATCTCATCAGCCAGCTAGGATTTTAAAACAGTTTTTTCTGATCTTGGATACGCCTGATTCCTTGAAGGGATAGGCAGAGGCATATTATACGCCCACTTTTCGCTAATAATATTGTTGGTCCCACGTAATAGGTGGCGAGCCTATTACCGCTAACCGGGAACTTTTATGTTCGCCAAAGCTTCATTTGTTGATCAGCAGGTGCACCACTTGCAGGTGAGGTTGGCTTGGGATTCTCAGGTCTTGGTAAGATTCCACCCCAAACAGGTCCGGGAGGTTCCCGGAGGCCGGGAAAAGGTAACACCCAGGGGTTGGCGACTCTGGGTGGCCTTAGTACTGACTACCGGGGAAGAAACTAAGAGGGACCTATGGAGGGCGCAGCGGGTAGGCCAGTAGGGCCTGCCAATCTGAATTACCGAAGCTAAAACCACTTATTTAGTTTATAACCAGCTTGTCAAACCTAGCAGGATATTTTATTTAACGTTTTACTACTATACTTTACGCACTAGAAACTTAACGCAACTTTTAAATTAAATATTTTATAAGTAAAGTTTAATATATATATTTGTGGGAAAAGGATAAGAAAATCTACAATCTACAGTCAATAAGTCCTAATAGTACAAAACCATGCTTTTGACATAGTTTGATAAATTTAACTGTAGGTATTACTCGTATATTATGTAGAAAAACGACATGTTTGCCGTCAATCCGATAGCAAGATGGTATCGCGACGCGACTAATGGCCCCCGTCCATCCATCATGCATGGCTGGTCACACCCTTTTATCATATTTCTAAGTATTTATTGTCACCATAATTATTTTAGATTTAGGTGAAATATGATGTGATTGACATATTTTCGATGGACACAAATACTTACATAATTTTATGAGTATCTACTAGTTCTACTACCTACATTTTATGACCTTTAAAATAACACTAAGCTACTTCTGATGACTACTTAAGTATAAAGAAACTAAGATATACTAGGTACTCTGTCAAGAAAGTACCGGGAAAAAATCAATATTACACAAAATTTTTGTTTCCGGAATTGAGTTCATTTCTCGTCGCGAATTCTCCTTTATGTCTTCTACCGATTGAAAACGGGTGCCACGAAGTGGTAAATTGAGTGTAGGAAAAAGAAAAAAGCCAGGTTGAGCCATATCTGGTGAATATAGTGATTGCTCGATGGTATTTGTTGAGTGTTTGGACAAAAATTCGTTTACAATGATGGCCTTGTGCGAAGGCGCATTATCGTGGTGCAAATCCAAGAATTTTCTTTCCTCATATCTGGCCTTTTTCGTCGAATTTGTTCTCTTAAACGCCGCATAACGCTCAAATAATATTCTTTATTTACCGTTTGACCTTCCGGCAAGAATTCCGAGTGCACAACACCGCGATAGTTAAAGAAAACAGTCAACATGACTTTGACTTTTGATCGACTTTGACGTGGTTTTGTCGGTTTTGGTTCAGTTGGAAGGCATCCCATCCCGAAGCTTGTTGACTAGTTGGCATGTCTAACTTGTAAACCCACGTCTCGTCACCAGTAACAACGTGTTTCATGAATGTTGGGTCTTGACTCGTTCTAGCATGTCCTCAGCGACTCTTATGCGATTTAGTTTTTGAAGAAAATTCAGGTCTTTTGGGACTAGCCGGGCGGCAACACGTTTCATACCCATATTATTAGTTAAAATGGTACGGATCGACTCGTGAGATACAGAAAGCTCGGCGGCCATCTCTCTCCAACTTGAATGAGGATTTTCAGTCACTATTTCCTTCACTTTTGCGATGTTAACTTCAGTTGCAGACGTTGATGGCCTACCAGAACGAGGCAAATCTTCCATCATATCTCGACCGCTTTTGAACGCTTTGTGCAACTCATAAGCACGTGTTTTTGATAAAAACGTAAGCTAATTTACCGTAAGCCTCTGTAACATTTTCAGTGTCTCCGAACACGAAATTCCATTGGCGATGCAAAATTTAAGAAAAACTCTTTGTTCGATGTTTTTGTCCGGTATGAAATTCGCAATACACACTAGTTTTTAATATAAATAACAGATGCAACTCAAACTCCGCGCCAAAATGGAAAACAATTGTGGTAATCTAACAAGAAAAAAAAACAAATATTTTAATTTGGAACATTACTAAATTGCAATGAGTACGTTTGATAAAATATTTTTACTTGACTGTTCATGCTTTAATTACAACCAAAAAATATTCTCTTTTCATTCTCCTCATTACGACGACGCGATCTCGGAGATAAATTTTGAACACTTGATAAACGTACGCGCGTCTATTTTCTATTCGGTACGCTTGCTTGCCAAGCGGAAACTAACTGTCTGACAAGCGAACTTAAGTACCTATATAAATTTTTATTCCAACTTGAAAATACTTATTGTTCGCCTTGTTTTGTTGTATTGTTCGGAAGAACAAACTTTACGCTCCACCACGCGGACCCGGTGCGGATTGGTGCGTGGAGTCCTTTTTTCTTTTGTTTTTTTTATCGTCATTGTCAACCGCGCAGCGACGTCACACAGATACTTGACGACCGATATGGCGGGCGTGGAGGTCAGTATACCTGCACTTTACTCCAAAGGTCGGGGGTTCAATTCCCACACAGGATAAATCTTTGTGTGCAAACATGAATATTTGTTCTGGTCTGGGTGTTTTCCTATGTATATTAAGTATGTATTTACAAAAAAAAAGTATTTAAGTATGTTTATCCGTTATTTAGTATCCATAACACAAGTTCTTAATGATACTTATCTTGGAACTAACTAATTGGTGTAATTGTCAGAAAATATTTATTTATTTACTTCCCGAAGCACCCGTGCCCGGAAAGTACCTGCGTGAATCGGAAGGTCATCGATCCCCGACCCATCGCTCTAAGATGGGCCCAACCGTCTCGAGGATACGGCGCCTCGAACCTTCGGGTTATGTGGAGTCCTGCTGTTAGAATTGTTCAATTCGCCCAATGAGGCCTAGAACTTACGGCTTAACAACTACCTAGCTACCACATATAGTCTACCTATTCATAACCACGCCCAAAGCCTCGACGTGCCTTTCGAAGCGCTCAATATTATATGCCAGACAAAGGGTCACTTATCCGAGGACTGCTTTATTTCGGTGTCCGTTTTTGACCACGGTCTACGAGCGCTTCCTATACCTGGACGTAAAACTGTTATATTTTATATTGCAGACACAACCCGCGTGCTCTTCACCACATGGTGGATCTTCATCATTCTGCTCTCCGCGTTCTACACGGCCAACCTGACCGCTTTTCTGACCCTCTCCAAGTTCACGTTAGATATCGAGTATCCTGAGGACTTGTACAAAAAGAATTACCGCTGGATAAGCTCTGAAGGCGGCTCTGTGCAGTATGTTGTGACTAGTGTAAGTTTTATTATCATAATAATTAGGTACTCCCTGCGTCATACAGTTGGTAACATCATAGGCGTAGTAGCCAGCCATAGACTCAGGGTGGGGCAGCAGTCCAAAATAATTTGATCTAGCAAACTAAGTATACCCGCAGTCTTTCCCCGGTAATTTTACCATAAAACAAGGTTACACTTGATAGCAATCTGTATCTGTGTTAATAGATAGAATGTATAGGTAATTGTATTTAGTACCTAGATAATTGTTTTTTTTGGTTTGATTAGGTACGTTCGAGCTTTCCCGATATTATTATATCATGGCGCAGTTATTGACGCTGCCTGTACATGCTTCTCTGCTTGATGTGCAAATTCAGGTCATTGCACATATACTCCACTAGGCGGAATGTAAAATTATATCTACTTTAGTTTATATTTTAATCGATCGATTAATACCTACTTTGATACTCTCTCATATTATTAAATAAGTATGTAGGTAAGTATCTAGGTAACAAACATTGTATTAATATATAATAAAAATAAAATGAAAATGTTTATTCATAAAAGATAATGTTGCAAGGATCTTAAAACAATTTCTTAAAGTTCTATTATTATCTTGCCAACGCAGGGCGTATGAATGTCAAAAAATGTTGAAAATTATGGTTACATTAAAATGACAGATTAAAACGTAATCATTAGAAGTGTTACATAACTTCTTTTTTATATTAATGTCTAAATATTCATAGACTGAATAAAAACACTTCGGTTTGAGCCAGCGAAACAACTTACTTTTAATTTCGGGTAAACTAAGGTCAATTAAAGTAAAAGGCAACTCATTAAATATTAATTAAGGTAGCGGTATTCGAATACAATTGGGGTAACTACTTTTCCTATAGAAATATGTGTGCATTTTGGGTGAAACTAGTATAAAGTCAGTAGTACCTAATATAAATCTTTTTACTAAATTGCTTTACTATTTTTGTTATTAGCAAAACGAGGATTTGTTCTACCTCAGCCGGATGATAAGCACTGGTCGAGCAGAATTTACGTCTACGGGAAGCGATTACGAATTCCTGTCCTTGGTGCATGCTGGGGCGGTTCTGGTGAAGGAGCAGACTGCCATAGACGACCTTATGTATGGGGACTACTTGCAGAAGGCCAGAGACGGGGTCGAGGAGACAGCTCGATGCACTTATGTTGTGGCCCCAAACTCTTTTATGAAAAAAGTTAGAGGATTTGCTTACCCGAGGAATAGCAATTTAAATTTACTTTTTGATAGTGTGTAAGTTCATCTACTTGATATTTTCAAAATAAGTAATGACAGATTTAGGCACTTAAATTAAAAACAATTGAGGATTACGGTTTTTCCCTAGGTCAAATAACTTCATAGAGTTATGGAGTTCTTCCGACATCTGATTGTCAATAAGCAAAGTTTGAGGCTTCAAATTGATTACAGCAGAATGTGCTTCTTGGTTTTTAAGAGCAGGCCTGTGTCGAATAGTGGGAAATTATTAGGCTACAATATAAGATGCATATCATCATATCCTAGCATTAGCTTAGGGCCCAGGGTCTGCTCACTCCCCCCCACCACCACCACCACCGTGTCGTGGTGGACGGGCTGAGTACCTCCCGGTAGAGCGCAGGAGGCGCTAGGGAAAAGGTAACACCCAGAGACCGACGACTCTGGGTGCTCTTAGTACTGACTACCGGGGGAGAAACTAAGAGGGACCTGTGGAGGGCGCAGCGGGCGGGCCAGGAGGGCCCGTCAAGCAGCGCCAGGAGGGTCTTAGGCAGTGGAGGCAGGGGGCCCCTGCTGTCTAACCATAGACCCTCCGAGAAGTCGGCCACACACGCTATGGTCGCACAAGGAGGTAGGAGGGGCGCGTCCACTGCGCCTCTCTGAGGAGGTCCTTCCGGTTTTGGTCCGGGGGACGTTGGCCGCAGGCGGGGTGTCAGACGCTGCAACCCAGGTACTGGCCCCCGCCTTTTTCTCAACAAGCGGCGGGCGTCGTCGGAAGATTTTTAGTGGGTATTACTGCTGGCGGTCGTGTCTGCCGGTGGTGAGTCCCACACACCTCTCTCGGTCCCCCTTTGGCCGGGAGACAGTGCGTAAACGCATTTTGTTACCGACGTAACAAATTAAAAAAAAAAAGTTGTCAGTCTGTTAGAAGGCACTTACTTCCTAATAACGACTGCCATAGATGTTCATGACAGCCGGGACCGACGACTTAACGTGCTTCCCGAGGCACGGAGCAAGCGATAATTGACTATATGAGATGCATAATTATTCGTATAACTACATAGCTAATCTTGCATTGCTAAGCTGATTGTATTTTCTAGTTCTCTGTATCACTTCACTTCCCATCCGACGCTTTTCTAGCAAATTATAACCTAACTGATCAGATCATGTTTTAAGATAATTCAAAAAAATATTTCCAGACTTACCTACATTCTCCAAGCCGGTATAATAGACTTTTTAGAGAGACGAGAGTTACCGAGCACCAAGATATGCCCTATGGATTTGCAGTCGAAGGACCGTCAATTAAGAAATGCCGACCTTCTCATGACTTACATGATCATATTTGTGGGAGTCGCTGCTGCCGTCGCAGTCTTTATTGGAGAGGTATTTCTGATCTCTTCATTTTGGCCGTAATGTCTAATTATGATTGTATCTCGTTGAAATTACCACTTATTGTCTGATGATAAGCAGTCAATGCTGTCCAAAATATAAATGAGAGCGTTCTATACCTTGAAATACGCCGGATGGTCTTGTAAAGGAACGACTGATTGATCGGCGACAGAAAGACTATTATATTTTCTGGTTCAAGTGCTGATAGTGAGTACAATATTAGAGTGATTCCTTAGACCTGCACGTTTAGTTTGGGAGAGGAAAGGAGAGGGTGGGATTAGATTAAATTCTCAGAAGTTTCTCCGTACCTAACAATTGCGGTAGAAGAATAACCTGACTATTTCTTTAAACACACAAACTGTGGTCACACAAATATTTGTCATCGACTTTTTCGTATACGAACACAGCAATGTAGTTATGAATTTTCGAATATTCAACAATTTATTTGTATTCGTATATTTAACAATTTATTTTCAGTTGATAGTCAAACGTTATGTGCGAGTCAAAATAATCAATGGAAAAGAGAAACAAAAACACAGGAAGATCAAGTTAACTCACAAGCCCAAGGGCAAAGATTATGACGATAGCCGTCCGCCACCCTACGAGTCCATCTTCGGCAGAAGCAGCAATCTGAAGGCCACGGAGGGTGTGAAACGGAAGATTATTAACGGCAGAGAATACTTGGTTATGCACATGAATAATGGAGACACGAGGCTGGTACCCGTTAGGACACCATCTGCTTTCTTGTATCATATGGACAAGTAGAATGTTGCTTTTACTAGCTTTTGGTCCAATGGTGATTAAGAATAACTTCACAATTATTAGTTAGGGGCCTTTTCCAGTCAAGTGGATTTGCATCCGCACACGAGTGTAACCCGCATGTGTCTTTAGATATATATTTATATAATATAGCAACTGCATGTAATTCGAGTATCCGAACCCCGACCAATCGTCGGGGTTGGCCGTCGCTACTTTTGTAGCGCGCGCGTCTGTTGTTGTTTTTCAAATACTGTAACATAAACGATTTCTCATTATGAAATATTTATCATCAGCGGCATCAGTGTCGATGAATCAGATTGGATTACTCGTCACTAAATATCAGCCGTGACGTCACATTACGTGTTCAAAGGTCGGCACGCTTGATTTCTATATAAATTGTGTTACTTGCCGTGTCTATTGTACATCTATACCTGTGGGTTCCATCGTTTTATACAATCACTAGCGACCCGCCCAGCTTCGCATGGGTGGTATGCTAATATGAATAGTGACGTATAATACATAATTACAGAATGTCTCTATATAGGCCGCGAATACCTACCACCGCCGCAACCATAATTTTTCGATTTAGCGTAAGTTTATTCGTTTGATATCTTGTAAAGTACTGATCGAAATTACATGATGTAAAAGACAAATTTAATCTATGTTTAATGTCCAAGCTTACTAACATGTTTATTTAGATAAGAATTAATGTCATACATACTTAAAATGGCTTCGTTAATAAGCCATTATTTTTAGTAAAAAGTAAAAGATAAAATTGGTTATTGTGGGGTATTCTTGAGAGATAGGCATATACCATCGCGGACTTTTTTTAAGGATTTTATAAGTTGTACAATATTGTAGTACATTATTTTGACTAATCTCGTAGGGTTTGGCCAGCGTTTGCAATATAAGCGCAAAAAGTGAGTTGAATTACGACATCACATCACAAATCTCACAAATTGACAGTGTTCCACTACTATATTACGCATGTATTATACATATAAACCTTCCTCTTGAATCACTCTATCTATTGGAAAAAACCGCATCAAAATCCGTTGCGTAGTTTTAAAGATTTAAGCGCACATAGGGATATAGGGACAGAAAAGGCGACTTTGTTTTATACTATGTAGTGATTTCCTTTGACGCATGGCATCCGCGTACGTGTGCCGAAGTGTTTCTCCGCATACGGACGCAAACCCACTTGACAGGAAAAAGGGCCTAAATGCCTGTTTTACAATTGATTAGAAGATACTCGGCAGTCAAATGAAAGTCTCACTATCTGTCTGTTTTTTACAATGTAAACAAGTTCCCATTAGCGTTGGGAACTTGTTTACATTGTAAAAAAGATCCTAAATAAATTTGAAAAAAAAAACGTCAACCTGAAACGTCAATTACTCTAACAATATCGTACAAGTTTTTTTTTATCACTATTGGAGCGCGCAGCGATAACAAAACAATATTGATCTCTACCATCCAACCACAATACAGTTGTGGTTAAATAAAGAATATTAAAATATAGAATGTTATTAATGAACACATGAAAAATATCAATTTCATATCATTCAAACTTTAAGGTAAATAATAGTTTTAATTACTATCGTTAGATAATTAAGGAAGTTAAAAAACCTAGTCATTAGATTATTTAAGTGAGAAAACGATTAGAAACACAATGCACTTATGAGCAGAATCTATTTTAGAGATATATTGTATTTGAGATATAAATAAAAGATTTTATTCAATACATATTTTTATTAACTGTGAAAATACAATCCACAATCCCTCTAACGTTCAAATCATAATCAACTTCTCTTGTTTGCTAAAACAACAAAGATATCTATTTATGCATATTTATAAATTAACTATTAAGGCCTGTTTGACAACAATTTATTTAAACTCATTACAGACGTAGGTAATATTAATACAAATTACAACATAAAATGGAAATTTAAGATCTAAAAAGTATTTATAACAAAGTGTAGTGAAACAGGCTACTTTTGTAAGGCTTTGTATAAAAATGTACGACTTTCACAATTTTGTACATACATAAATATAATTAGAGGTACTTTTACTGTCGTAGAGGTATGTTTAACAAACGTAGTAAGTAAAATTCTAATTTAAAATTGTCGTTTTGACTCATAACTCTAAAGCATAGGATATAGATTGGTCTACACAAATTATTAAATGATTCCAAACCAATTCATGTCCTGTGCTTTGGGATTTATGGACTAAAATAGTATAATTTTAAACTAGAATCTTACTGAAAGTTATTTGGTGTAGTTGTAGTGGGACCAAGCGACACATCAGTTTTGCTCGGATCCCTTGCACAAGTTTGGTTCGTTTTCGTAAACTATATTTTCTACTTCTACTAGCGCCCCTAGCGAAAACCTACATAACTAACAAATTCGAAAACAAAAATCTATAACTAGTTTAAAGCACACTAGTTTACGAAAACACACAAAAATCGTACTTATAGTATTTTACTGTGATCCAGGTAAAATCACTACTTCTGAATAGAAGCCTTTTTAGAGATTTTAGACGACTGCCCAAAAACGGATATGCTATGCAATGTTGAGATAATAAAATTTATGTTTAGATTTTAAAGCATAAATTAATAGATTTAATTATGTTTTTTACAACTATTTGGTAAGGTATAAACCTTTTTTATACTAAATTCTTTACTCTACCATAACTTTTAAACCTCTGAATATGCTAGAATCCGTACGAATGTCAAGTATTTTTTTAAATGGCGCCTGTCATTTCAATGTTTTGCTCACAATGTGTTTTGCAGGGCAGTCGTGTTTATTTTTGAATAGTTTTTATTATAATGGGTTATATAAGGATATGTGTATCAAAAAGGTTACAGAATAATAAAATCGTATTGCAAATGCAACTTCCACCATTTGTAAAGTTAATTACATCGAACCTTGCTATATCTTAAGATTTTAGTCAAAATGGGTGTACTAACAAAATTATGCTATCTATAAATAACCACTTTCCTAAAAATGCATTTCTTGGGGAACATATTATATACTTTAAAACGAGGCATATAACATTATTACTGGCTGGTTTATCAAAGTCAGCTAGCACATACACAAGAGTTTTTTTATATAGGTGTTAATAATATGTTATTACTTAAACGTATGATTAATCAATAACCCTATTAAATCCTCGACCTAAGACAGGGAAATAAAATTTCAGGTAGGGTATGCAATGTATATCGCGCCATGTGACCTGGTGGTAGCGGTAAAGTAGATATAAAAATGATATTTAAATATTGAACCATTTTATTCCATTCTACAGTGTATCAAAATATCATAAAATTATAGTAGACTATATTTAGATAGGCAGTGCTTATTTACATGTATGGTGAGCACGTCTCTGGCTTAAGGAGCTTGTGTTACAAGTAAGCCTTAACATCGCGTAAGCAAAGTGTACACAAACGTAACGTACGTACATAGTGTACGCACACACAAAGGAAATCTATTATTTGCTGTCCAAAGGCTTAAGTGAGCGGTGTTTGCGAGTTGGCCGTATCAAGGTTATAATGAAAGGGGCAAGTAATCAGACCAGTGCAGAATATATGAAAACCAAAGGATATCAAGACAGATCAGGAAATTATATTAAAATTTTAGAATGGAGCGTAGAGCTCGCGCGGCGTAATGTCAGCGCGGTCTTCTTTATCGATATTGAAACGGTTATGCACTTTATATGAAAAGATTATTTTCCAGTCTCAATGATAACAATTTTACCACTACAAAATAACTCTACAGTTATTTTTATGACTGTGGTTAAGGGTTTCTTCATTTAGTATGTATTTAGCCACTCAATGGAGTCCCTACACCAAGCTCCTGCTTCAATGAACTAAACTCGCACTCTAATCACTAACTCTCACTTCGAGATAGAGACAGATAGACTTATCATAATGCGTCCTATTATTTTTATCATGATAAGGCGCCTCTGTTAAAACGCATACTTCCATTGTGGGTATAAACGAATACAAGAACATTCTCACATGCACGTCCACGTGTGAATGCGAAAGAGACAGACATACTTATTATTACGCGTGCACGAAGGCTATCTCGGTACCACAGAGGTACCTAGGTGCAAGCTAACTTTAAATAACCGCCATTATGCCTTAAACTTATTTCAAGTACCTACTATAGCTGTCAAAAGTATTTTGGTTGCATTATAAATCTATATTACTTACAAAGTGAAAAGAGGATGAATAGGGAACAATTATATATTACATATTAATTTAAAGATCTCAAGATATATTTTTACATCATAGATATTTTTCTAGCGTAACTAAAATATATCTTTGGGTACTGATTCCGTACGCCAAACTACAAAGGTGGCGACCATTAATATTATTTTACATAGAAACTTATTTTAGATAGAACGAAGTTACTTTATTGCTTTATATTCACGCCAGTGTCTGTTCACTATAGTAATACTGTTTTAAATTCAATTTTCATACTTTCCCTAAGTTAATGTACATATTGTCTAATTGGTGTTAATAGTTTAATATAAACAATAATTGTTAAACAAAAGTTTGTTAGGGGGACCCTGCGTGACTCATGCCCAGAGTAACTGGCAAATAGCCAGTCGACAAAGAGTTCAAATCTCTAATATACCTACGGTCGTATCACAACCATATTAACCCTTAAACGAGCAGAATATGTTGTAGATTTTCATTGCTTTTCTACCTTAAATCAAGTCCATAAGGTTTAAATTTATATTCACCACTGCCTTACAAAGGGTTTTGGCACGAAAACTTTGCTGTACGTATTTGTAATAAGCTTGTAAATACTGTTTTAAACAAAATTATGGAAAGTTTCTGACAATACCACAACCGATTTTACGTTACTTTAATTGCAGTTATTGTTTATATATTATATCGTGTTCCACATAAGCCACTTAACATATTTATCAGTTATATAGATAACATTGTTTAGGGCAAGAGTGGCGACGCGTGGAACGGCTCATCGGGTCATTGACACTGTTTTGGAACGATTGTCTAATAAAAATAATTATATGCAAATATTAATTTACCAGTATATATTCTGCTAGGGATCTATACCCCGGCCCACCTTGATCAACGTATGACATAAGATATCTATTATAGATTTTTCTAACTACAGGCCGTTCTCAGGCATTGTTTGAATATGTTTAACTAAAAAGTGTTTTGTCTTTTTGTTCACAATTTAGTTTATGTCAAAAAACAAATCACATTCTAGCTAATGAGCTGAATTGGACTTAGTTTTTACAAAACATTCCACTTCACAGACATAAATATTTGTTGAAAATCTTTACTATTTTCTGAAAATGTTATGTCCGTGGATTTTCATTAACTACGTTCATCGTTTGTAGGAAGTTAAAATATAAAGGATTTAGTTTTAATTTTTTTGAATTGGAGTTTATAAATCTATTGATATTAAAATATAACCTAAAGACATCTCTACGTCGAAATTGATTGAACATTTCCTTTATTCTAAATTATTATTAAGAATTTATCCTTACTATACTTTTACATAAAGATCTGTTAGCAATAGCAATAAGATCTAGCTGTAATTATAATTTGTATCAGACTGAAAACAAAGTATATCAGATTACATACTTAGTTTAGAAACAAATCTACAAGTGATCAATACAACTACTTTAGTAAAAATAAACATACAATATTAATATGCAATTTTCTATTGTACTTGTTATACAAAATAAAGAAAATAATTTACCAACCGCTATTAATTTGTGTTAATGAAATCTTTATAATAACGCAATGGATATATTTATAAACATAAAAACATAAATAGAAATTGCATCTTAGTAAAAAACCACTGCAACAAACACTTATTTTAAATTAAAAAAAAAAACATGTATAAAAGTCACTGTAATTTACAGTTAGAAAAAAAAACGACAAACAATAATAAAATAACAGAAAGAAATAGTCGTGCATGATCAAAAACTTCTATTTGGTAATAATATAAAACGGTATAGCTACATAATTCTTGTATTATTTTAATAAAAATCTTAATAATATTTCTAATTAAACGTTAACAACACGCCTCAAATAGTATCGCAATCAAATTACGCTTAAGTATATCGCACTACAAAGATTTAAATCTCTTCCAGGTTTAATTGCTGAAACAGATCTTTCACAAAAAATGTCCGCTGTAAGAAAAAACATCAATTTTTACGAAACATATTAGTAAATTATACAAACTGATTTGCTTTCACTTGTTTAAAAAAATATATAACCCAGTAGGTTTTTAGATTTTTGGAACAGTGGACATTTTTGCGACTAATTCCTTCTTCCTTTGAATTTTATTTAATCTCTCATGTAACTTTATGTAAGTCGGGAAATAGCTAACACGCAGAGTGCCCAGACTGTCAGTAAAATACTTCAAAAACCTAATTAAAAAAGAATACCTGTTCCAAAAAACGATTACTTGTACATTATATTACATTTAACCTAATGATACAAACAGTGGGAACTGATATACTCACGTATACGTACTTAATATTTTTATTAAGTTACCTTGATAGCTGAACGTCGCATCATATAACATTACTGTCATAATTATTGAGAATTTCTTTTTAGATAGAAGATTCTCTTAATCTACTGATCTAAAGGCACACCTTTGACTTGATCACGAAATCAAAAGAAAGATTTATGACTTTAGTTTGTATGTTTTTACTTATTTAATTTGTACTGAGAGAACAAAACTTGACAAATGTCTTGTCTGATTCTTAAACCCCTGGCCGTCGTGAGTAGGCGTATGGTATTAGAATTCAATGTTAATAACATATCTATTTAAATCATGACAAAGCTAAACTGCAAGGTTTAACTGTAAGTATTTTTCTATCAAACTATGCAACAGAGTCATATCTATCATAAGATTTGAGTGAAGTAGTTATTGATATACTTCAATAATAAAATCTTGCTGTGAAATTATGCTACATTGAACTATAAATATTAGGCATTATTTAAGCAGAAAATTAAATTTATGATTATATAAATATAACAGCTCTTGTGAGAGTCATATTTTTTGATTAACTAGCTATTATATGATAAACACATACTAGCTCGTCTAAGCTGTTTTTACAATTAAGACAAAGTTTATTAAAATATCACATATAGGCTTTCTTATAAAAGAAGAGTTATACGTGTAAAATACGTATATAAATAAATCGGATAACGGTGCTGCTGGTTCGTTCTACACTATGTCTGATGCGGATGACAAAACCAACAAAATGGCTACAATTTACTCTATTCAGAAAATTAATACGCAGTTTAATATGTAACTTTATACATAATAGTTTAGTAAAAGTGTTCGTCTCCTTAATAAAAATAGTGTTTTTTTAAATATACGTGATTATAATTAGAACATTTCTATTGGAATGTGTTAAAGCCATGAACATGAAAAGATACAAGTAAAACAACAAGATAAAGGTACATAAAAACGCAGAGGTAACATTCCACGTGTCATATGAAAACTGCAGTAAATATTATTGATTTCGGGGATAATAATCAACACATTGCTATACAATAACATTAAGTTTGATAGAATCAAGTTACAACACGCGAGTGACCTACACCAGAGATATTTATCACTTTGAATACATCAAAAATATAAGATTTTTTATTACTTTTAAATAAAATATTTATTAGCATTGAAATGAACAGAAACGAAGAACGAATTCATAGCCTACACATTCTCGATCTAGTTAGCGCTTTATATTGTACCCTAACTATATATTAAGTTCATATAATATTACTATCATTACAAGGGCAGTAGGTACTATGAGTTACATTTACAAAAAAGGTATACAATCTATGGCAGCGCCTGTATTGAAAACTTTATATACTTTTTCTACTTCATCTGATTCATCTTTCATAAATGATTATACTACAATTTACAATAACATATGGATGACACTGATTTTTTCCAGTCCAACATCAGACATAGTGACACTGACAACATTATTATGATTGCGCGATTTTTGATAGACAGAATCCTTGCGAACATGATGTTTGTCCTCTACCGCGCGCGGGAGGGCCTGGCTGGCTGTCAAACAGCTAATTCTCCTTCCACCATGGGCGATGGGAGCAGGGAACTAAAAAAAATACTTACATTATTTACAAGTTAACACCATAAACTTGAGATTAAAACTTTGTATTGTGTATTTGTAAAACCTAAACGTTGCGAAAACTGCGACAGCCTGACAGGCCAATTTACGAATAACTAACTATACTAATTTGCTTTCTTTAGGCTTGAAACAACAGTATCACGTTTTAATGTTTTTTATTGCATAAAATTGGTCCTTCGAACCGGACTTTTCGTGACACTTCGCCTTTTTCATCTATTCTACTAACCCGCACTCTAAAGCTTCTAAATTCCACGTTGCTGACCTTGCTTGCTGTCCATTAGCAGAGTTCGAACAGATTGATTCCGATCTGGAGCCCATATTCCTTTGTCTACATAGATACGGAGTTACTGTCGGTGATGGCGTACTGTGCTCCTGTAAATAAATGAAAAGAGATGTGAATAATATTGCCAAAGTAAAAACAAACACAAATAAATCTGAGCTATGATGGATGTTTGCTAAAGCACTAATGGTACACAAGCTTGTTTTAAAACCACGATGTCTGACAAAATAAGTTAAAGGCTGATTTAGAATCACGGTACTACTGCGTTTTTTTGTAGTTAAAAGTGTATTTAATTTAGTAGCACTGTCATTCTAAAAGCGATGTGTATGCGACGTCACTACAAATATTTAGTACACAATTACTTACAGTGTTAATGTATACCTAATTCGAGTGTTAAGTTTAATTAACTAAGAAGTATCTATACGAACTTTGTCGTTTAATTATTGTACAAGTACCAATACGAGTTAAAACTTTCTAGAATAAACCCACGA
The DNA here is from genome assembly GCA_949126915.1 of Musotima nitidalis. Taxonomy (NCBI): domain Eukaryota; kingdom Metazoa; phylum Arthropoda; class Insecta; order Lepidoptera; family Crambidae; genus Musotima; species Musotima nitidalis. The sequence continues at coordinate 5,619,266 of OX421418.1, read as the reverse complement.
AAAGTTAACAAAAGAGGTTTGATGCAGTATTTTATTGCATGACTGTCATTTTGTTTACTATTCAATCTACTGTAAATATAAATCGATTACTCCTTAAGCCTTGACTGCTTGCTATCATCTAATATCAGTAAACATATTGACTGTGAATGTAAACTACATTAAACTTTACTAGATGCCATTGCCTATAATTGAAATTATTACCTTTGAAGTTTTATAGTAATACGGCCAGTCGGTGCAATTTTCATAGTAAATAAGGGGCAAACCACTTTCCTATGCCTTCACAATAGGTGCATGTCTAGTGCCATTGATCAATACATAAAATGAGAATGTCATAGGCATTGCATTCATGGTCAAACTAGTTTTCCGAGGGACAAAATATAACCTTAAGAAATGAAATTTTATACTATCGAGTTATGGTTCAATTTAAATTGGACTGGCCATGACTATATGAATTGCTAACAATTTCAATATAACCTTGTTAGGTACATGAAATGTCAGTACTTTCAGATTACCCATATATATATAATGATTGTTTCTGTAAAAATATAGGAATTCATTTGAAAAATGTATTCTGTTCAGATACATTCACGCCTGTTTCCCCGAAGGGGTAGGCAGAGACACATTATACGCCCACACTTCACCAATTATACAGTAGGTCCCACGTAATAGGTATCAAGCCTATTGCCGCTTACCGGGCACTATTATGTTGGCCAGAGCCTCGTCCGCTGATCAGCAGGTTCACCACAGATGAGGTTGGCTTGGGTTCCTTAGGTCTAAGTAGGATCACTATACACCTGTTCTGCTCTTATTCTGTTCAGATAGTTTTCTACATTTTGAAGACCCGACGTCTTCCTTTAATTTGGAATCATTTGCTTATATACTTCAAAATAATTGTTTAAAACAACGAAACTGCCATAATATTTGCTTTAAGTGGATATAACCGAATAAAAAAAATTCTAGTTTGCTTACTAATCTGGGCCAAATATTCACATCAATATTAGTTTTACCATCACAATACGTATATAATTTAGTTTTAACATAAAAAGACACACCACAATTCATATAAAATTCAATTAAAAATATAAAACATTTACTATATTCATTCACAATATGACACATACAATTTTTACACAGCAGTTTAAAATTAGCATTAAAAAATAACAATCACACTCGATTAAAATAATTATAATTATTATGTCTATTCACAAAATGGTTGTGTAAAACAATCAAATATAACTTGACAAATCACATAGTATAAATAACGGTGGTTTTTTCAAGCTTCTTAGCCAATCTTCAGGGGTTTGGACAGTGGAATATTCACAGCATACTTTACCATCTCCTTGAAAAAGATTATCGAACCCTTATTGTTTCTAAACTGACAAACTGCAATTAAAAGTAAATAAAAAAATGCTGAGAGAGCCAAAAAGCAAATCTACATCGAAGGAAGATAAATAATGTGCATCTGTTAACTATCTTATCGTACTTAACGAAAATGATTAACAAAATTAATTTGTTCCCAAAACAACTCAATTATTAGAAGCAAATAACTGTTAATGTCTTTACTACAAGTTAAAAAGATAGTTTGATAAGAAAAACAAAAATAATACGATAGAGTCGCCTAATTTAAGTTAAACTTACAGAATTAATTAGGTCCAAATTTTTTTTCGGGGAACCCTTACCATATTAGGTAATCTCAATAATTTTCGCGTTTGTACATGTTGGTTTACAGGTTGTCAATTTCGCAAATCAGACTGCCGACAAAGCCGATTAAAGAGCCGAAGGAGCAAATAAAACTAAATACTATGGAGTTGTATTGTTTTTGCAAGTAAGATTATTACTGATTACAGAAAGATATTCTTTCTGGTGCAAAAACAAATTTGCCACAAAATAATTAACTACCTGGCTCAGTAAAGACACATTTAGAAATACTCGTAGGAGTAAGCAGATGCATATTATATATTTTGAATGAAGGGCCCTAAAGTAACAATTTAGACATAGGGACTATAAATGTACTAACCACAACAATAACGAATACATAAGAGAGGCGGCTGAAAAGTTCTGAACCCATGGTACTTGCAGGATTCAATAGTTGATGGTAGGTACTCGGATTATAATGATCCTTATTAGAATTATCAAAATTTGCATAAATGCTAATAATTAGATATTGCTCAACTTGTGACTAAAGTATCTTACACTCGGATCTTTTCATCCACCGCTCGTATGAGCAATTCAGTGCATGAATCATATCATAGCTTTACCTTATATTTTTACTATCACACACAAAATTGTTGACAACTAAACGGAAAAAGAGGTGTGTTTACGTGTCCTTAATCGAATAGTCGTTTAATATTGTGATTTGAAAAGGTATTTAATGTAATTGATTCATTATATAATTCTAAATTATTCTAAATCTACACTAGTTTGGAATCCTGAAACAACTAAATATACGTATATTTTAATTAAATAAAAAAAATACTTACAGAATTAACTATTATGCTATATTAAATATCTTAGATCTTATTTGAAATACAAAATACACCTAACAATTATTTAAATAAAATAATACGTTACACATACATACAATACTTTAAAAATAAAAGGAAAACCTACTCTATTTTTTTTACAAACAAACTAACAAATTGAGCAGAGGCTTTTGACAATAAACTACTATCTATTTAGTAAAGCAAAATACAAAATGTAAACATTGTTGAATTAATGAGTACATAATATTTTAGAGGCTTAATTTTACTTTTTTATTTCGACGACGAACGATACTTTAAAATGATTCAGATATATTGAAGACATTAGTCATTTCTGTGTCAATAGATCTTAAGTCTTCACTTACAAATTTATATCTACCGTCACTAAAATAATACTTATTAGACACGTACGGACATTTATGCAAAACGGGTACCAAACTACGTCTAGACATCTTGTATAATAAAAATATTAAAAAATTTACCATTAATATTTCTTATGTGCTTACTATGATATACTGATTTATTTTTAGAGTTATATATGACTGGAAATGAAACTTTAATACTATTAACAATATGTACAAAAAGCCGTGCACCTACTTCGCGTAGGGACACATGCGATCTTGGTCGATTTTTAAATTCGTTCGGTAGGTATACTTTGAATCTTCATTATTGATAAAAACTATTTGTTTTTATTTAAAATATTTATAGAATTTTGTGGCCTGTATTAAAACAACCACTCATATATATATATCTCACTATTTAAAAAAAAAGACATTAATAATGTTTACTTTGTCTTTTGCTTAACTAAATGTATTAAAGGCTATTTTTGTTTTAAATACTTTTCTTTTATAATTTATATATTATAAACAAATATAAATAGTTATCGGAATAGTAGCTTATAGTTCTGTCTTTTGAATAAGGGCTCTAATATAACATTAAACAGTTTCGACATAAACATAGCAGTCAACTGGGGGTACTGTACTTTTATATAATATGCTCTGAGCTTTGGCTTTAAATCGACAGAGCAACCGTCTTTTAAAGATTATCTGCAGCAATATCGCTGATTGACATTAAAATACCTTTAATCTTACACTATAGCTGTATCGCGGACGTTTTTGAAAGATTGACCTCTTCATTGGAGTTGTACAGTCCCATAACTGACTCGTCATTGTCGAATTATTAATATGGGAATGTGCCACTTGGTCATAAGCTGAGTCTGTGACTAGCTTATCCATAATTCTTATAAATTAAATTATAAATCCTTAACTATAATAAAATTATGATTTGAATTCCCATACGTTATGTTTACTACTTTAAAGACGTACCCACTGTTTCAGTTAGTAGAATTAGACCCTACTGGACACTACTCAAAATCTAACTAGCCTTTGGTAATTTAAATACAACAAACAAGTAACCTAAACGAATAATGGATATTAGCGAAATTGCTAGATAAGCTGCAACTACTACAAAGTCAGAACTGCCGTTTTAGTCAATTTTGCAGGTAAGCGTTTTATAGTCATAAAATTATCTTCAACGCCGTGTCGTTTTGTTCTAATATAACATTTAATGCGCATTTTTGTTATATCTTTATATTTAAGACACTACTTGCACAAGAGCAATAAAGTCGGATGAGCTTCATCAAAGCATCTTTACACCCTTTTTGTACTAGTGCAACAAAAACGATAGCGCGATAAATCGTGTTTAGAACAATATTTTTGGGATGATTTGTTACCTTAGTTTTGAGAATTTTAACAAAACTGTTGTCTCTGTAGTATTGGAAGGTGCGACATATTGTATTCTGACATAGTAACATTTACTAGTAGCGTATTGCTCTGGCGCTGTATGAGCAGTTTTTGAGACCCTGCTGAAACTATTAACAGACTATTTGAACTATTAAATCATCTTTAGACCACTTTTGGGATATGAAGGCATCGTTCACTTAATTTCGGGATAACAGTTCTGTCTTTGTAATACTTGGAGGTGTGATTTTATTTGTGTATTCCTTTCCTGTATTCATTTTAAATGGTGACATGTAAGGGTAGTGTTTATTATTCTTCAAATAGTTTTAACACTTTTCAGGATACTATAGCATTGTTAACTTTATTTTGGGATTATTTACAGTTCTGTCTTTTTAGTAATGGAAGATGCAATATATTGTATTCCTATGTAATAACGTATACGGGTAGTGTCTGTCATACAAGTAGCGTATAGCTCTGGCGACGTGTGGGCAGTTTGTCAGAACAGCTCACCTGCTGATTTGGGCCGCAGCACGTGGCGTTGTGGCACAGGTCGTTTGGCGGGCAGTGGAGCGCGCATGGCGCCTCTGCTGACGCGCCGTTTGTTATCTGATAACAACGTATATATGCCATTAATATTTAATTAATTTTGTGATTTTCATTATGTTTTGAATTCACTAATATACCATTATAATGCAAATCACATAATTAATTTTTCATTAGGAAAAGCACATAATTCTTTTTCCAGAACAGTTATTTTTAAGGTCTACGCTTCCTATGGCATAAAACATATTTCAAGACATATATTTTTTATTTTTCTTTAGAAAATCAGGTATATTGCAGTTTTCACAGGCTTTTCAGCTAAAATGGAGACTCCATCCACTTAGTATTTAAGTTAAACTATGTAAACGAAAATAAATATTTTTTTTAGGTTTTATTTTTAGTATTTGGTATATAAAAGTGATTTCTTTGTAAAATAAGCAAAAACAAAATATTGGAAAAAAATATTTTTCTAAGAGTTATTACTTCTTTACCCTCGCTGATAATAAAATAAGTATAAATTAGGTGTAGAGACCTCATTGCCTCCCAGTGGCAGCTCAACGAACTCCGGCTGGATGGTGGTGGAATGGATCCCCTCGTTGTGGAAGAACTCCTTCACCTTTTCTGCTATCTTCATATATTCTGATAGGTTTCTACATCTAAGGGGACAAAGAAAAACTAACATCAATAAAGGAATACAAAAATTAATCTTATCTGTTACTAGCGACTCGCCCCAGCTTCGCACGGGTGGTATGCTAATATGAATAGTGACGTATAATACATAATTACAGAATGTCTCTATATAGGCCGCGAATACCTACCACCGCCGCAACCATAATTTTTCGATTTAGCGTGAGTTTATTCGTTTGATATCTTGTAAAGTACTGATCGAAATTACATGATGTAAAAGACAAATTTAATCTATGTTTAATGTCCAAGCTTACTAACATGTTTATTTAGATAAGAATTAATGTCATACATACTTAAAATGGCTTCGTTAATAAGCCATTATTTTTAGTAAAAGATAAAATTGGTTATTGTGGGGTATTCTTGAGAGATAGACATATACCATCGCGGACTTTTTTGAAGAATTTTATAAGTTGTACAATATTGTAGTACATTATTTTGACTAATCTCGTAGGGTTTGGCCAGCGTTTGCAATATAAGCGCAAAAAAGTGAGTTGAATTACGACATCACATCACAAATCTCACAAATTGACAGTGTTCCACTACTATATTATGCATGTATTATACATATAAACCTTCCTCTTGTATCACTCTATCTATTGGAAAAAACCGCATCAAAATCCGTTGCGTAGTTTTAAAGATTTAAGCGCACATAGGGATATAGGGACAGACAAGGCGACTTTGTTTTATACTATGTAGTGATATATCTTGTATAAATTTTCCCTAACATCAGCCCGAGACTTTGTCAACGTGACTAACAGTAACTGTGCAAAACTAGATAATGTCAATAAAATAATTAGTAATTATCTTTGAACATTTTACACAGCGACATCTAGCAAAGCTTCTACTAGATAACGGATAAATATACTTAAATACTTTTTTCGGAAATATAGACTTACATGAAACACCGTGTTAGGAACAAATATTTATGTTCATGCTTACAAATATTTATTTTGTGTGGGAATAGAACCCGAGGACCTTAAGAACGGTCGTCATCATAATGCCTTGCTAATATTTCTGTTTCATCTAATTTTATACAAAAACTCATTAAATTTGTTTAAGAGGTTTAGGCGTGAAGTTTACTTAGAATTTATGATATTATGATGGACTCATTTTAAGGTAAATATATTCTACTTCTTAAAATATTAGAGTACGATTTGAATTATCTTTCTTATTTTAAAAGATATTTAGTGCCGTTTCGACCTAACATTTATTCGAGAATATATCACGGTACAGTCGGTCTCAGAAAGTAGGTGATCTTAGTTTTTGTTACGTTTATTATAAATTTTGTTCAGTAAATTGCGATCTCCGGTCTTCTTAGAAACCAATGTAGGACGAATGAAGGCCGTAATTTACCACAGGCATTAAGTATGGCATTTCTGATGTAGGCGAATGAAATCCTGCTGTTAGAACTTCTCCAGCCAACTAAAAGAACTTCTTAACTTACTGTAACAGCTACCAAATATAATTATAATCGAGACCAACGTCGGTGCCTTCCGAAGCAAGAAAGGGCTTGATATCAAATACCTATTGTATTTGATATTTCAGTGAGCACAGGTTAACAAGCGAAACTAGGAAGGGCTTACTCACCATCATCAAGTCTTAACCAACAATAATTATTAATATGACGAAGGAACTAGAATAGTCGGCCTAAAACCCACAAAGAGTTCTAAATTGCGCATATCTAAATTAAAATGAATATTAAGTCTGGAAATACAAACGCAGCATATTTCATTGACATTGCTTTAAGACAAAGAAATGGTTTGGGCGGTTGCCAGAATCAATTTATTTGTGAAACGTGTTTTTTTCACAAACTTGCTGTTGAAAATGATTATTTTTTTTCGAGAATTTAGAACAACTAAGCGTTTGTGAGAGACTCTTGGTTACTGAAAGTTACGCAGCAAATCCTTGGGTGGGTGACCGAATATTGTGCGTAGAATTTTATATTTTTTATTGTAATATATAATACATCTACACTTGTGAGTAACCCGCGCAAATGCGCTAAAGATAAGATCAATATATCTTTTCTAAAATAATGCACATTCATTAGCGAGAAGTTTATGTTAAAACTCCTGTTTTCTCAAAAGTAAGTTTTTATAGCTGGATCCGTTTTGCATAACTACATCCAATTGAGCTATGTTAAGCAATTATGTGTTAACCCACAAAAAACAAAGTTTATGTTAGTGACATCTAGTAACCCGGGACAGTACTACTCAACGCTCGAAAAAAATACCAAACCAGTATATACAAGTGCGGCACTGAAAATTTCAGGAATCAAGGACTTCCCCGCACTGCCCGGAACTTTGTTTTTTTGTGGGTTAACACATTATTGCTTAACATAGCTCAATTAAGACCTAACCTTAAGTACCTACTCTTTTATATTATTAAAGTTAATTATGTAATAAGTCAAATGCAAAAGTTTGTATAATCTAATAAAAAACAATCCATTTCATGGCAGTCCAATAACATGGAAAGAACAGCGGTATAGCGACGATAGAACGCGCGCAGCAAATATGGCATCTCCTCTACTCAAAATATACAAAAACAGACAGTAAAAGTACTGTGATTTTAAGCATTGACAAAACATACGTGCACTGTTCCATTCGAGTGGCTTATCGCTGACTATTAAAGGTTTGCTTATCGTGACATTATTGCAGCCAGAACTAATGATAAAACACTTATTAACGTAGCTAAAAGGCTCTGCCGCTTGTTAACAAGGCGTCCGATAAAATTCTTTGTTTGTTGTCTCGAAATTTTTATACTTTATAAATATTTTGTGAGTAAACAAGATACTTAACTGGATGACTGTATTTTGTTTATCAGCCGTCTCCTAACTATCAACCAGTACTGAAGTGGAAGAGTAGTCCCAGTTTCAGCCAATTTGGTTTGTGCAAGGAGGCCCATGCACTATAAGCCCGACGTTTTGGACTCAGATGATGATGATGATGAGGACTGGATTTTATCTTTAATTTATTTATCTTAAGTTAACTGCATAAGGTTTATTTTTTAAAGGCAATGTATCAACTGTTAATTGATTTTCTACTACTCTTATCCGACTGCTTTTTAGGACTATTAACTCTGTATAGTTTAGTTTAAAGTGGGAAGTATTCAAGTGTTTACTTTTGAAAAAAAGTTTGTTTTATATAAATTATATTTATTTATTTTCTATGCGTTAATAATTAAATATGATTACCACGAAAAGTCTATAATTATATACTGAAAGCGATAAAAACTCTCGCAGCCAGTTGTTAGTAATAAGCAATAAAACATAATTACATATACAAAATAAACAAATATGTAAAAAAAAATATTTGTCCTTCTAAATCTATTTTAATTATAAGTGAGACAAAAGATTCAACAAGTTTCTAAGCATAATTAGTCTCGTTACCTAGCGATAGATTTACATACGAAACAAATAGTCGTATAACAGCGCTAATGGCTATACAATATATTTATTGATATATACAAAAGAGACTCGCTTTAACACAATGTTTCCGCATTATTCATAAGCACCTATTATTACAGTCTAAGAGTAATGAAGTAACTAGCTATTAACACAAAGGCTAACAATTGAAATAAAATAAAAACAAATATATTACCATTATCTGGCCATGACGGCGCGGCAGGAGTTAGGGATATTCAAAAAACATCGATGTTGACATCGATGTCATAATAGAAAGCTCAACATCGATGTTCGATATTTATCGAAAACCGAACATAGATGTTGGATCCATCGATTATTTTTACATTAATAATTGACAAAGAAATAAAACACAATGTATAAGTTTGAAATTTGTTAAGCAACAGATCAAATTATTACATATCCCAATATTTTTTATTAATTGACTGAAGGAAAAGTAATTTTGATAAAGAAGAACCTTTTAATCGGTTTGTTATTGATCGATTCCGTTAACATCGATGTTGCGATATTTTTCGAATGGTAACATCGATATTAAAACATCGATGTTTTTGCTTTCAATATCGATAATCATCAAACATCGATGTTCATCGAGCATTCCTAGGCGGGAGGTGGATGAAGACGGCTCGAGATCGCCCGACGAGGAAAACAGTTGGGAATGGAATTCAGAAGTGAACTTTTAATGATTTAGATAATGATGATGATGTCCAAATCCCATTGATATATAGAGGCTGTCTAAAAACAGTATTAATATATACTGTGTAAACTCCTGGGTAAAGAAGAATCCTACCAAGACCTCAACGGAAGAGGCTCCGGCGAACATAACAGTGCCCGGTAAGCGGTAATAGTATAGTATGCCTGTGCCTACACCTTTGGGGAAACAGGCGTGAATACATAGATAGCATCCAGATAAATATTCAAGTACATACATAGAAATTTTTGTCCTACGTGGGATCGAATTCACGACCTTTCTGGAAATGTACCGACCTCATCGGTTGATGTGGCGACCTTCAAAGAGACATTGAACCTTTTATTTGTAGAAAGACCAGCTAAATAAATATTAATGTTTACTTTGGCGAATTGCCAATTATACTTCTCTTATTATATGATGCATGTCTACCATTGAGTTTGCCGTCTTACAAAGACTTCGTAAGTCGTTCGTAAACGTTGGATATGGAATACGACTGATTTGTAAAGTATCTTTGTGCCGTTTCTGAAGACGTTATAGGGCTTATTAAAATACGAGATTTAAAGTTAGACCAGGTTTAAAACTAGTGCTGTAACTTTCATTCGATAAGTTGAAGACAGTGACAGCACTAGTTTAAACCTGGTCAAATTTTACATCTCGTTTTGAAACAAGCCCCTATAAGTTTTAGAAATATGCAAAAAGACCAGCTAATTAATGTTTGTTGTGTGCGTTGGCGAACTGCCCAGAAAACTTTTCATATTTTACGATGCATCTGCAACTCGTAGTGCAGAGTCTGCCGTCCAGACTTTATGAGTTGTTGGTAAACACAGGATATGGAAGCGACTGAATTGTGAGGACTTTTTATGTTACTTCCGAGGACGTCTATGACGAATTTTCTTAAGACTTTGCAGAAAGATTGTCTAATTACATACTCTGTTTTGTTCGTTGGCAAATTGCCCAATAAACTCTACCGCTTGCAGAATCTGTCGTCTAACAATGACTTATAAAATAAAAAAGTTCCAACATTAGATATGGAATAAAATTACTAATTTGTGGGGTAGTCTTGTGCTCCTGCTGAGGAACAATAAATATCTGTTTGAAGCTATCACCGGAATAAAGCAGAGTTAACAGAGGTTAGTCCTTGGCGGCCTTTTTCATGGCCGCTTTCGTGATTAGGTCGGCACGTTTAAGCCTTTGGTCTCGATATCACTGTATATGGTAATCGTTAGCCAAGATAGCGATCCTATTGCGCAGCTTAAAAAAATTAAACAGCAGTACACCTGCCTCCGCCAATCCGCACTGGGTCAGTGTGGCCTAAATACCTTACAATGTTTATGAGACGAGGCCTGTGCTTTTTGGAATGAGATGCTGGTGATAATACTGCCTGTGGCAGTCCTTAAAGGTATCATACCTGATGTGTGCACTGGCGATGATTCTGTCACCAGCAAGCTGCCATACGTGAAACTCGTGGACTGCGAGCACTCCATCTACTTTCTCAAGCAGTCGTCGCTGTATCGCATCGACCTGAATAAACATTTTCAAATCTTAAAAAAGTTTTCATACACCTATTTCGTGACGATAAAAACAAGTTGGAAATAGACTAGTGCTCAATTTGTAAATGTATTTTCGGATCAAGCACATATGTGACTTTTATTCCGCCATTATACCACACTGAAACGCAAGCACGCAATCGGTATGTCGAAATATTTTGTTCAAGATTATGAACAATGTTATGAAAACATTGTTAATAGTCCCATTAAAGCCTCGTGGAATCTATCTCATATGGAAAGATTTTATTTAGAAAGAACTTTATATCAACTGGATAATTGAACATTACCCTCAGACAATAATAATAATTTTATTTTAGGCAGAGCCCAGTGTTAGTAACAATTATTCTTATTTGCTAATGTTAGTATGATTAGTTAATATAATATGATACGCAGTAAAATAATAAAAACTAAAATCTGCTAGGCTTTACAACGGAATGCAGGCTTAGTCACTCTAGCAGTGGCGAGTCCCACCGGTCAACACTTTTAGGATGCTGTTCGCACTGGCGCGCCAATAGGCTACGACCGCTGCTCTTAGTCTAAAATGCCTACTTCAACATGTTTTACGTAGAATATTTTTAAAACCAGAAGTGATTAGTAATAGTGAATTGCCAAAGATTTGATCATTATGCAATTTCACACATGCAAATCGTTCATGCATCTCACTACAACAACGACGAATAAGAGAACCTTGTAGTTGAAAAAGTAATAAAAACATGCACTTTTCTGATAAGTAACACGCTCACTCTATACTTTAAACCGATAACTTTACGGATGTGCGTGAAGTGATTGAGCGGTGATTATGCACTGCGAAATTTGAATTACTACGCTATTTTGCCTCTTACTAGCTCTAATTCTAACTTCGACTTACAACTCAAATGTGTTTGTTTGCTACAAACATGGTAATAATAACTGTGTTGGTAACATTATTTGATACGCATTTCATGTCTCGCCTATATACAATCTTAATAATAACATGTTTGAACATTTTACACAGAACCAACCAGCCCAAACTAAGCAAACTATGCACTATGTGTAGATACTAGACTAGACTATGCATAAGTACATACTTTTTTGTGTATCAAAACTTACTTTTCATATATAAATTTATTTATCTTCTGTTAAAAGCAATGTTTAATAGACTTGCGCATTCACAAATGCTTGTAATCATTTACCATTTAATAACATGATAATATTGTTTCTCTTAATTACCGTTCAATAGCGAAATGAAGTTTGAAAAATTACATTACAGAAATGGTGGTACTTTTTAATTTCTAAAGACCATTATCATTTTACGTAGAATACATCTGACATTGAAATTAATGTAATTACTTTCTTATCGTATCAGTGAAATTCTATATTTACTTTTATTATCATAGATATCATAATGCACATTGTATGACGTGCCTAGGTGACTTTCCCTGCTACAAGACTAGGGGTGCCCAATCTATCGATATTTCTGTAGTAAACATTCAGAACTTAAGAAAGTATATCGAACATTTGTCGCACTGCTTCTATCGTTGTTTTCTTATTGTACTTTTTTAACTGATGGTTTACTTTTAAGTATGTTCCGACATTAAAAACCATAAAGAATAAATGGGTTATTTATGGTTTTCTTCCTTAATCAAACAACCAAGAGGTATTACCAATAAAAGATAAATCTCCTTACACATCCCATACATCGTTATCTCGTCCCGTAATCTTATCCCGAATTAAGCATACCTTGTGCTGTGCGTATGGGAGAATGGATAAAAACTTACATAAATATTTATACACTTTTTTGTATATATAAAAACTAATAATAAATAGAAAACATCCATTCAAAATAAATAATTATGTACTTGCACACAAAAATTGGTCCCGTGATGGGATCGAAACCACTAACTTTGGAGCGGACTCAAGGTACACTGACCTCTAGACAAAATCAGTCGTCGCAGAGGTAAGTATTTTGCATTCGTCTACCTAATCTATTAGGGTGCGCATTGTCTTACATTACTTTTCAACTCCATCATCGTCATCAGAGGTCCGAAAATATTTCTCATACTATTTAAACTCATAATGATCATTCTTCATAAAAAATCCAAAAATTATTTAAAATTATAATCATTGAAATTTATAATATCACTAATTATACACTTAGTTGTTCCTAATATTTGATTTCATATATTTGTTTATACTAATGATCGAAACTCATAATCATTGGAATAAATAACTAGAACATTGATAAAAGTGTTTGATTAACTATTTGTTTTAAAAAAATCTTAATCATAAGTATTTTCATACATATTATTGAAAATCAAAATTCTGCAAATAGGTTAGGTTATATTAGAACTGTGAACCCAACAACGCGCGAGCCGAGCGAGCGAAGCGAGCCTGCCGCGGCAACGGCCGGCGAAGCGGCAGAAATTACGTTTTGATAGAAATGTAGACAGGACGCAACGACAGATACGTCAAACTTTTAAAACCCCTCTTATTTTTGGTCGAAGGTTTAAAGTAATAGATTTAAAATAGATCTTTTCTTTGCCAGAAACTATTTTTTTTATAGAAAAGTAGACAGATATCTGTTAGAATGGGTACGTATTAGAACACCTAAAATTAAAATATCCAAAGTTAAAACCCCGATGTTCAGAACCCCTAAAATTACAATACCTAATGGTTCTAATAACCTAATGATGAAACCCCGAAGTACAAAACAACTAAGTTTGAAATTTCTAATATCCAAATCACCTAATAGTTCAAAATATTTAAGGTCATAATAATACAAGTTCACAATGTCGTAATTCAAAACATCGAAAGTTAAAATACCTACATTAAATATGAGAAGATTGAAAACAAAATATATTTAACAAATGTGGGTGGTTACATATTATTATAACTAAATACAGTTTAACTATTGTCGATATAACTACGGTCCACCCACATATGTTCATATTGTATATTGGTTGACTCAAGTACTGATTAACTTAAATAATTTTGATTAGACTATAATTAAAAGAACTATCGAACGATTGATGTAATGGTTATGTCAACTATGGGATGTTTCAACTACGTTTGAAAAACCTAATGGACGACTCACCTACAGCACAGTTCTGCGCACCGCCTGAGTACACAAATGTGGAATTATTGCAAGCTATCGCTTCGAATCTTTAGGTGGATTCTATACAGAAACGACATGGGTGGTTATAGGTTGAGAAGGCTGTGAGCTGTGAGCTCCCGTCACAGCCTTTTCGTTAGTTGCTATAGTGACCATAAACTGCACGCGAGCGAAGCAAGCGTGTAATACCCAGAAGGGTGTTATATAAATCAACAATAAGTGAATCGTCCATTACTTCAATCAACCTTAGATAAATCAACTGTAGGTATTAGTAGGTATAAATTGTCAAAAATAGACAATATATTGCAAAATATTCCTGAGTACACTCATGTTGGCCTGTTGTTGGCTATTGCTGCCAATCTTTAAAAAAAATTTTTAGGTATTTTTTTGTTTTTGATAAAAATTATAGATTATAGTGTTAATCTTATTGACATAATGTAATAGGTTGGGGAAAAAGACTTTTCGTATTTTTGTATGAAAAGTCAAGACATTTTTTTCAAAGTTTATTTACATTTATTTACAATATATATGTACCGTTTTGTTGAATAACTTTCTGCCATTTTGTGGGCAGAGACATTATCCCGTTACTGTAGAAACTTTGGGACTTCTGATCAAAAAAACGGGACAAATAGTTTTGGCAGTCCTCTCTTGAGGTCAACCTTACAGAACCTAAAGAATTCTGCAGAGACCGAAACAGGTGAAAATCTGAAGGCGCAAGGTCAGGGCTATATGGTGGATGCACTAGGACCTCCCAGTCGAACTCTCTTAATTTTTGCTGAGTGGCTAAAGATGTGTGTGGTCTAGCGTTATCGTGATGAAAGACCACACCCTTCCTGTTGATCAATTCCGGCCGTTTTCTCTCGACTGCTTCCTTTAATCTCATCAGTTGCTGGCAGTAAAGATCAGAATCGATGGTTTTGCCGGGCGGTAAAAGCTCATAATAAACAATGCCCTTCCAATCCCACCATACACACAGCATCACCTTATTTCGTGTTAGGCCAGGTTTGGCCACAGTCTGTGAAGCCTGGCCAACTTTCGACCACGACCTTTTTCGCACGTTCTTGTCGTACGTGATCCACTTTTCATCGCCAGTTATCAATCTCTTCAAAAACGGCTCGGTTTCATTACGTCTCAATAATGAATCGCAAATGAGTACACGGTTCATTAAGTTTCTTTGAGTGAGCTCGTGTGGCACCCAAATATCGAGCTTTTTTGTATAACCAGCTTTCTTCAAATGGGTCAAAACTGTTTTGTGGTCAATTCCCAGTTCTTCAGCTACATCGTAACTACTAATATGCCGATCTTGCTCCACTCTTTCAAAAATGGCGTCAATTTTATTCGTAACAGGGCGACCAGAGCGAGGTGCATCTTTAACATCAAAATTTCCGGACTGAAAACGTTTGAACCAAATTTGTGCTACTCTTACTGACACTGCATCAGGTCCATAAACATCACAAATTTTTTTCACTGTTTGAGTTGCATTTTTGCCTTTTTTATAATAAAATTTTAAAATGTATCGAATTTCTTCATTAGATTCACTCATTTTTACGGAGAGAAAAACAAATGAAAAATAGCGGGAAACAACTTTTTTTTATTTTTTTCTTTTCTTTATAATGGAACCTTTTTAATGTTACCAAAACCAGCCAGACACAAATAGTACAGTCAAAAAAATTTTATAATAAGTTTATACCTACGTTATGCGAAAAGACTTTTTCCCCGACCTAATATATTCAGCGAAATTGTTATATGGCTATAATTATGATTATTTTGTATTGATTATAAATAAAAACTACTTTTACATTTAAAACTTTGATTATTTTGAATTTAGATCAACCTACCATTAGGGATTATATCTTTAGATATTTCAAGTTTAGGTATAGTGAAGTTAGGGTTTATGGTCTTCGATATAATAATCGTTCGACATTTAGAACTTTCATTATTTTGAATTTAGGTCAACCAATCATTAGGTATTGTAATTTTAGGGGTTTTGAACATCGGGGTTTTAACTTTGGATATTTTAATTTTAGGTGTTCTAATACGTACCCGTTAGAATAAGCTATTCTGAACAACGACGTTACGACGTGTTGAAGTGTTTTTATTAACAACATTATTAATAAAAACAATATATGATCATAGAAAGTTATAAAAAATAAAGATCTGAAAAAAAATTATAAAATTTAAACTGGTTATTAATCATAACAGTACTAATAAAAAATAATATGATCACTAACTGTTATGAGCTCCCGTCGTAGTAATAAAAATATGAATATGAAAAATCAAATTATAAAGAGTGATTATTAACACAAATCTTTGGTCGAACCAAAGACCAAGAATAGAATTTAGAATTTTATGTGTGCCAATATGGACCCAATCTATTATCCTGCACGACCAAGTTAAACAAACAAAAAATTTCCACGTGTCCACTTCTAAAAACTTTACATAATGTTGAAAATAAAGAGATAAATAAACTTGTCTCCTATCGAGTGTTGCCTATATTGTATATTTTATGGTATATAGAGCACGTACGTTTCAGCTTCTGAAGCAGCTTCTTTTTATCTATCCTGTATAAATATCGATGATAATTACACATCCCTATGCAACTCAAAGGTACCTAGTGCCCGTATAATTCAATTCCACCTGAGCAAACACATTGGCTGGGCAACTCATGCGGTCTGTCGGCTAGCAAACATTGCGGTCAGAGGACACGCAATTAGGTCATTCAATTTTATCGTTATACCTATGCGTACTGCCGATAACTGTTCGACCAATGTGCAGTTGAAAAAACTAGGAAGAGGAAATATTATGTATCCGAGATTGCAATCCTTATATTTATGGATCCTTGTTTTTAGGTCTTGCTTTGTTGGTTTCTGAAATAAATTGGAAAGAGACACTATTCTTTACATCCTTTTTTTTCTTAATGAAATCTTGCAAGTTACATTAGACCCGTTTGAGATTTCCCGGTTTAAGATTAAGCTGAAATTATTTACTAGCTCGCAGTCTAACGTAACCTTGTGGTACCGGCCTATAACAATGGCCACCTCCTTTCATCTTAAGGGGAAGTAAGTTTTCAGTCGGAAGAGTCGGTGAACGGAACTCCAACCGGATGGGCATGACGCAGGACGCTGCTATTCTGCGTACTGGCTGAATCTGCGATCATCAACCCGCCTGCCCAGCGTGGTAATTCTAGGCAAATTCCCCTATTATAATAAACTAATGGAGAGGCCCACGTTCAGCAGTGGACTTACGATGATGATGATAAGTCTAACGTTATAAAATAAATTTCCTGACAGATTTGACTAATATGCAGTTAATAGGAGCATTGAGCATGCAGTTAGTAAGAGCATTGAGCATGCGGTTAGCAAGAGCATTGTGCATGCACTTTATCAACTAATTGATGAATCCTTGGCTTGATATTATCACATATCGCCCCCTAAGAGATTGCAAAACTCTGGTCTATATGACTACCTACAGTGTAATTAATTACATACGATGATTCCTATTTATTCTTTGACGGCTAAGGGAAACTTACAAATATAGCTTAAAGTGTTATACATACAAACATCAAGCCCTTCAGGGAGAAGGGTTAGCAGATGCATATATGACGCCCTCATTTCACAAAATGTATTTTTTGGTCCCACGTAATAGGTAGCGAGCCTTTTACCGTTTACCGGAAACTTTTATGTTCACTAGAGCCTCGTCCGTTGATCGGCAGGTGCACCACATGCAGGTGAGGTTGGAAGATGTTGACCAGATCCCAGTCCAAGTGTTTTAGTAAAATAACAATTTGTATTTTTAATGACTAAGTATTCAATTTGTAATGTTTGTAAGGTGCGTTGGACTTGATCTGTAAACCCTCATTTATCATTTTAGCATTATCCTGGCTGTGCTTCTAGACTTAGTACCCAGGGTATGCTCGAAATAAAATTTGGCTGAATTTTAGTTGTAATAACTGACTGAGGAGCGACTGCGTCCTATCTCCGCAACCCAGAGAGAAACATTATTATATGATTAACTATCTATAAACCTATATTGTATGGTAGAATAAATAAATTAAACCTGATTCGACCAAAGTACAGTAATAAAACAACAACTTTTTTCAGGCGGATTGGCAGATGTAAATAAATAGTGTATTTAAAATATTAACAAATTAAGGCCACATCCTACATATAAGTAAGTGCCTGATAAACAGTTTTCTCTGTCACGCGTACGGAAGGCAAATACAGACACGATTTACATTTTGATAAAGAATTTCATACTGACAGCTTTGTATAGATTGTCAACAATAGTATGCACAGTACCCGGCGGTTAATATTGCAGATCGACATGTGAGTAGTTTAACATATATCTGTGCCGTCTGGTATCGGCCTAGAATAGTGCCACCCCCTCTCATCCCGTCGGGCAGGTAAGAGTCGAAGAGAAGAGAGTGGAACCGTTTCTGAGTAAGACCATTAAGCTCTGGAATTCGCTGCCGGCTCATGTGTTTCCTAGTTCCTATATTCCCGGGTCTTTTAAGCGGGTCGTCAAACGGCATTTTAGCAGGCCGTCATGAGTGGGAGCGCTTTATACCGTGCTCATTTTACGGTATAAAGCGCCTTAATTTTTTTTTACTGCGTCGACTGCTTATCAGGCAGGATGTAGTGATTATGACGTGTCACATAAATAAAAAAAGAAGAGAAATTCTATCGAATGATGGGCACCAGCGTCATCCTGCGTACTGACTTATATTGCGATCACTAACCCGCCTGCCCAGCTTGTTGATTATGGGCAAATACCCCTAATAGAATATAACGGGGAAGCCAATGTTCAGCAGTTGACTTTATGAGGCTGATATGATGATGGCATATCTAAATATTACGCAGGAAACAAAATAACAAGTAAAGTACTTAGTTCTGAATTTCAATTCGAATAAAAAATAAATCTAATAATTGATGGACTTGGACTAGCATTCATTTCTGTATTAATTAGGCAATGCGATTGCTGAATAATTACTGCCGGGTACTATGCCAGTTTTGCCCGCATATTAAGTGATTAGTTATATATTATTAACCTTCTCAGAAATTTCGCACGGCACAATCTAGCCCCAAACTTAGATAATCTTTTAATATATAGATAACGTATAAATATGCTTAAATACTTGTATTTTGTCAATACATACTTACAACAGCAAGACTAGAACAAATATTAATTATTTTCATAATTTTAAATATTTATCACTCGGGCCACCGCGGGCGTGTAGATTTTTTGTAGTGAAAATTTTATTTTATAAATATTCACTAACACAGATATTTTACCTTGTGTAGGAATCGAACTCCAGACCTTAGAATTAACTTAGTCATATGACCTTAAGTTCGCTGCACAAGCAGTTAGCAGTGTATAGTTGTACTCGGAATTATTATTAAAAAAAACAAATCTAAACCTTACCTGAATATGTGTAGGTACAGTCTGCAACAAAATGAGCGATGACTCTCTCAACAAGGGCCAAACAGAAGCCAGTATGAGGATGACCAGGATTATACTGAGCGCAGGGTCGATGTAATATTTGTACTTCCAGTCCGTCAGCCATACTACTAACGCTGACGCTACTACGATTATGGAACCTGTAACAACAATATACTTTATAATACATACATTCATACAATAACGCCTGTTCCCCCGAATGGATACGCTTACACTTCGCCAATTATGTTCAGTAAAAGGTGGCGAGCCCATTGCCGCTTATTGGAAACTTCTATGTTTGCGAGAGCCCCGTCCGTTAATCGGCAGGTACACCACTTGCAGGTGAGGTTGGCTTGGACTCCAAAGATAATGGTAGGTTCCTGTACAGCCAGTACTTTATAATAACTGTATACTCAGAAAGCGCTTTCCTGCATCGACAATTTTTTATTTTAAAAGGTCGCACTTAATCATTTATTATTTACTTATAAGTAAGCAAGAGCACTCTGTTGTGCCTACTCTATCTCATTATTTTTTATTCATTGTTTCCTGTCCATCCTAAGGTTGCCTGGAAGAAATTGAAAATAGCAATAAGGCCGCCCATTGTACCATATATTTGTTTATGTGATTTTATTACTTTTTTTTATATTTAGTGTACAATAAAGTGTTCATTCATTCATTCATTCATGCAGCTCACTAGATTGAAAGTAGTCACCGCAGCCTATGCCAGAGGCATCACTAGCGCGCTAAAGACCAGTTAAATACGGCAAACTAGTACGAAGAGCCTCGAGAAAGATAGACAAGCGCACGCACTCATAAAAACTATACAATATATTCAATAACAAAATTCACTTAAATTCATGAATAGACTAAGAGCGGTCTCTACCAGGAAACATTCGTAAAAGGAAAAATAAATAAGGTAGTGCGCAACTGGTAGGTGATTCACGTTGGTTTAAAGTTAACTATGACGACAAAATAACTATATTTTTGCCGACTACAGGGACAAGGTTCAATATTGCTGCACCATAGATAAGACGGGAAAATTAATTTTTTTTAGGAGTATAGGATAAAATCAAAAACATTTTAACGTATTATAAACAATTGTTCAGGATAATGATTATTGTTTAACCTTTAGAATTTACTGAATGTTTTGAGAGTATTCTAGAAAAACTTGTCGAAATTTAAAAAAACCGGCCAAGTGCGTGTCGGGCCACGCGCAATATAGGGTTCCGTAGTCACCCTTTGCCATAATGTCGCTATATGAACAGGTTCAGCTATTCCCCGATAGATATCACTACTACGGTATGAATGAAATTTTAATACATTTAATACAAAAATTTATTTGATTGTCGTCCATTACTCGAAAACCAGTAAAGCCTACTTAGCCGTGATAGTTTTCCTTTTAACTTCATTATATATACTACTATTGTGAATTTTTTCAGCCACTCTGAAAGTACCGTTTACCTGGTGGGGGGGGGGCGGATACTGAACTCTATAAATTTTTTCCACTTTAAAGCTTAATGTTTCGAAAACGGATCCCTAAATCGAAAAATGGTTTTAAGAAACTCGTATTACTTTTGAAAGACCTTTCTAACGATACCCAACATGATAAGATAGACTCGAGAAAAAAAAATCATTCCTACTTTACGTGTAGGGGAGGTACGTTACAAAACAATATTTTTAAAAATTTTATTCTACAGGTTTGTCGACGTGATTAATATGTATACCCACACCAATTTTCAGCTGTCTAATGTTAATAGTCTCTGCGCTAACCCGCGGACGGACGGACGGACGGACGGACGGACATGGCGAAACTATAAGGGTTCCTTGTTTACTACGGAACCCTAAAAAGAGTGCGCGCAAAATTATTAAAAAGTAACAAAATATTGTAATTGAAAAAACGTTTGACAATTTTTTTGTACTACTATACACTTGAAAAAAAACAAAATCTGTTTTCCGTCTTACGTTGAATGGGAAAGTTTCTGAGAGCAGTCCTTACACACTCCTCATTCAATCAGTTATGTTACTCAATCAGTAAACGTTAATGGGCTGAGATGAAAATTCATATTTAATAAGGAAGAAAGAATATCAAGAAAATGGTATTACCTTGATCTTCTTTCTTCTTATTGCTTAAATGTTTTTGATACGTCTGTTATCCTTAGAATATAATAAATAATACTATAATGTAAGTAGGCTATAAGTTTTATACAGAAATAAATTACTATTATTATTACTTATAGACATTGTAAACTATGTTTGTTACGCTTTGAAATCACCATACCATTAGGCTGATTTTAATGACATTTGTTACAAAGAATACTTGAGTTCTAGGGGTGGACATTAAAGCCTATTTTGAGTGACGTTTAATATTGTACTCTAAGGTCGAGCCGGATTAGCTGCGGGCGGAAGATAGTTCAAAATAATTGTTGATATAAACGATATTGGCTCATGTAATTAAGGGCCTGTTTTACAATGTCTGATAAAAGGGATATTAGGGAGTAAAAGTTCCAGTTTTTATGGACTATCTCCCACGTAAACG
Organism: Musotima nitidalis; assembly: GCA_949126915.1. Classification (NCBI taxonomy): domain Eukaryota; kingdom Metazoa; phylum Arthropoda; class Insecta; order Lepidoptera; family Crambidae; genus Musotima; species Musotima nitidalis. Next base: position 5,597,104 of record OX421418.1, on the reverse strand, counting down.
CTAATCGGATATTTCGAAAACAGTCCATAGTATTTTTTTAATTAAAAGTACCAATCATTATATTTCATTATACCCATAATAATCGTTGATAAATATAACAGATAAGATCGGAATTAACAAACTCGTACCATGACACAGAAGACACCGCCATAGATCGATTAACATACGATTTTTGAAAGGAAAATAACATTTTGATCGTTCAAAACTGAACTTGACCCGTTTTGCTATCAATAAATATTGTTTATTTTGTCAACCGTGGATGATAATTATTAGCACTCCTTTTATTAACCTTGATCAGACGTGATATTGATCAGCTATTTTACGATAAGATTCGTCAACTTAACTGGGGCAAGGCTAATCAAAACACTTCGCATGTTGGTAGTTAAAAAAAATGTCAACGACAGATAAAACGGCATACCACATTGAAATGCATTACTTAAAATAACTTTACAGCGTAATTACTGAGGTCATTAACGTCCTCTCTACTTAGCACCAGGCCTCCTCTTACGAACCAAGGCAAGATATTCAAATCATACTCCACCATTCGGACACAGTAAGGATTGGCTGCGGGGCACTCTTAAGTTGAAGAAGGTTGCTTCGGTAGTCAAATCCATAGTCAAATCGGTAGTCAGACATACAAAGAGTTAGGGTTAAGATATACAGGTGTATCGGGATTCTACCAAGGAGCCCAAGCCAACCTCACCTGCAAATGGTGCACCTGCCGAACAACGAACGAGGCTCTGGCGAACATAACAGTGCCCAGTAAGCGGCAAAAGGCTCGCCACCTATTACGTGGGACCAACTATATAATTGGCGAAGATTGGGCGTACCCATTCGGGGAAACAGGCGTGAATGTATGTATGTATGTTCAGGTGCAACAGCGGATTCTTAATGTTCGTGAAGTAGCTGTAATTGAATGGAAAGTATGACGAAGACTTGCAAAAAGGGGATTGAATCCTTAAAAACCCTCTAGTGATCCAAAAATATCCCAGTAGTAAGGTTATAGCTAAGATATTTCAAACAAAAATAGAAGTTGTTACATTGAGAGCCAAATAGCAGCTATTGTTAAAGGAATTTGGCGGACGGAAGGACACATTCGTCATGGCATGGCAGGCATACCAGCATTACGTATAATCAGCGTCATGTTGTAGGCAACTTCCAAGCGCCATAAAGATTTAAACACGTCTTTATTGTCAGGGCGTCAGCGTTAGGGCTTGTTCCGATATATAAGCGACGACGATTTGACGACCGATATGGCGTTGAGGTCAAATCTTTGTGTGCATGAACATGAATATTTGTTCTGGTCTGGGTGTTTTCCTATGTCTACCCGTATTTAAGTATGTTTACCCATTGTTTAGTATCCATAACACAAGTTCTTAATGATGCTTATCTTGGAACTAAATAATTGGTGTAATTGTCTGAAAATATTTATTTATTATTATTTATTTATAAGCCGCTTTGGGTTCTACCAACTATTTAACGCTGACTGTACATAAGTACGATACGTATAAGTTCGTCGCTGTTTCCTCATTCATCAGACAGAACAAATCTCAACAGATTGACAATTAATTGCATCTGATTGAAATGAACCAGTTTTGTGTTCGTTCTTATTGATTATCTAGGAGCGATTATGATATATTCGTGTCATTCCTCAATTAATTAACTAAATCATTACTTTAAATGTTCAAGAGATAATAAAATATTTTTTTGTTTTATGTAAGATTTTTTATCTTAGTTAATAACAATTAATAGTCAGCCTAGGAATTCTAACTTGGTGATACTTGGTCTAACTATGCTAGGTTATTATGGGAATTAGACAACGAATAAAAACTTTTTTGTAAATGCAATCGCGCTGCTAGTCCCCATAACAAGTAGAGCTTGTAATAAGTGTACTAGACAACGGATCACATATCTACATGAATACTTTCATTTGTAAATGCATACTTTTAACGCCCGATTTGGCGTGGAGGACTGTATACCTGCTCTGCCGCTCGTGGGTTCTATTCACACACAGGACACCATCTTTGGGAACCTAAATATCAGTTCTGGTCTGGGTGTTTCGAATATAAATTAAGTATGTACACACAAAAAATGTATTAATGTAAGTATATCCGTTATTTACTATACAACACAGGTTCTTAATGATACTTATTTTGAAACTAAATTATTAGTGTGATTGCATGAAATTATAATATATATCCAGATCAAGGCAAATATTTGTTTTCTTAAACAAAAATATTTATCCTGTGTGGGAATCGAACAGAGGACCTTAGGAGCTTAATGCAGGTAAACATCAGGCGTCAGTCCGCCACAACAGTCGTAGTTGATCTAAAACTCATTAGCAAAAATTAAAGGTATAGTTAAAACAATTTTTCGGGTGTCAGTTATAAGCACGTACTTACCTGATTTTTTGTAATTAATTCAACAATAGTTAGAAACGTGTGACCATAAATCAAGGTAATAAAAAGCGATACAGGGGAAATACGCGCGTGCAAAGTCAAGGGGATTGACCACACAATGGCAACAAATCAATTCGTCCGGGTGGCAATAATACGTTATTGTACTATGACAGACAATGAGCATTTATTTTGTTTTCCATGTCATAAACTAACTAGAAGTTATATTGACTAACCGATGGTGGAAACCGATGTCTTTTCCTCGTCTGTGTCGTATAAATTGTTAATAAAAGATCCATTAAAGCTTATATTTAATTTAATAATAAACTGTTCTACTAAATACTACGCTTTGATCCACTAGCGCTGCCACAACACCTTAACCTTATTAAAAATAGACATTTTGGGTCCTGTAGTTTTGTTGTTTTGTTTTGTTTTCCTGTTTTTTTGTTTTGTTTTGTTTTTTTTGTTAATTTGTCATTATAACAGTAAGCCGACTAAGATGGCATATATATCGGTATATTTACCGTATAACCGTAATAAGAGATATTACAGTTAAAACTGTGAAACATATTTATATAAAACCTTTTATCTCATTTAATATTATATAAATTATGATAGACTGGAGGACAAATCCTGACAATTTCCTGTTCTTTTCTTCTCTACTCAAGTCAAGCCGCAACGCACTGAATGGGCGCATTAGTTTTGAAGTTACTTACATACATTCACTTCTGTTTCCCCAAAGGGGTAGGCAGAGGCATATTATACGCTCACAATTTGACAATCATAAAGTTGGTCCCACGTAATAGGTGGCAAGCCTATTGGCGATGATCGGGAACTTTTATGTTCGCCATGGCCTCTTCCGTTGATCGGCACGTGCACCAATTGCAGGTAGGGTTCGCTTGGGCTAAGTCTTCGCAAGGTTTTAAGTTGACGTTCATAGGGCTTTATTAAGCTAATCTTGAATTTTAACTTTGACTTTATCAATTTTTGAGCAATATATCACGAGACGATAGATATGGCGTGGAGGTACACCTGCACTCCGCTCATGAGGTCGTGGGTTCGAATCCCACACAGGACAAATCTTTGTGTGCATGAATGTGAATATTTGTTCTGGTCTGGGTGTTTCCTATGTATAATAAGTATGTATTTACAAAAAGTATTTAAGTATGTTTATCCCTTATTTAGTATCCATAACACGAGTTCTTAATGACACTTATCTTGGAACTAAATAATTTGTGTATGTGTTAGAAATTATATATTTATTTATTATTTTTATCAATTCCAAACACGCTTCGAAAGTGTTCTATGTTGTTTTATGTGCTTCTAAAAATGTCAATGTTTCTTTCTTTCTAACGTAAAACGATATCTAGAAGTCGGTCAATACGTTTATTTAGAAACTAATATATCTTAAGTAAGGTACTTGAATTTGTATTGTGCTTAGATAACATTGCACAATCAATCAAGTGTTTTGTACAGTTGCACCTTATTGTTTACAACTTCAGCTTGCTTAGATGACTAAGTCGTTAAGTTGTAATTTTCTTAAATTGAAGGAACTATAATTTCCGCGTTGAAAGTGAATGTCAATGTCGAAATATAATGGTCAATGTTACTACAAAGACGTAATTACAAACGATTTAATTTACATTTTTTTTTACAAACGAGGTAAGTTTTTATGTCACTTAAGCTAAGTGTAATAGTATAGTTTTTTAACAGTTTCCAATAGTGATTTTTTTCGCCTAAATCAATAGGCCAATGATTTTTGATGAAGACTATACCTTTGAAGACAGATACTGAAGATTAGTTTGGCAACTTATTTAAAGCGTAGTGTAAACGAACTTAAGGAAATGTGAAGAAACCTTGTAAATTTTAACCATGGTAAGCAATTTTCCGGTAAATTTAAAAAGATGAGATGTATTTCCCAATAAGCTGTTTCTTAGAACTAGCACATAATACTATACAAATCAACATATGGATTATACGTCATGACATAAAGCCAATTACGTCACTTTACCTCGGATCCGTTATACATTCAATGAACAAGCGGTGATACAAAATACGTTGAGTCATAAACTATCAATTTTGTGCAGTAGCAGTTTTTTGCCATTCACAAACTGTCGGCAGACCAATGGCTGACCTCTATGAATGCTTAATGTGAACATTTCCAACCACTTAGAGCAATACTGATAAGTCGCATTCAACTGTTATTGTGTGAACAGTGTGTAAGGGGAGTTCCGAATCCAGTAGTCCACCGATACATTTTGATGATGAAACCACACATTATGTCACATTGTTATTTAAAAAAATGTATTTCCATTTTGTTTGTCAAAACTTGACGATTTTAAATTATCTTGTGGATCTTAAAGACAATAATATATCATTCGTTTTGCTAAAAAAATATTTGCAAGATCATCTGACCATCAAGAGTTCTCTTCTGGCGCATGTGTTTTCCAGAGCCCATAGTCGCAAGTCTTTTTAGCGAGGCGTGAAACGATCTATATTAAAATTTAAAAATTTATGTAGGTCGAATTGCATGCGCTCGGTAACGTGGTTATACCAAGGTATCGAGCAATTAGCAGGGTATTTTTTTGGACTGCATTCTGCTGAACTGCTTACCATCGGCTTGGATATCACCATAATCATATCATCATTATAACAAGTCACACTAAACCATAAATAGAAACATAGAAGGAAAAATCAAACCTAATAAAGAATGAAAATGTATTTAGAAAATTACATACCCAAGGCATCAGACAGCACGTGTAAGAAGACTCCCTTCATGTTCATATGTCCTGGGTCATTATTCGCGCGACAAGGCGTCTGCTTGTCGGTAACTGGAAGTTTTCTAGCGTTGGGTGGCACCATTTCGTCAGTTTCATCTGTATCCGTCGCATTATGTCCTAGGGCCATGTCTGCGTTGCTATTGACTATCTCAGTCAGGTGGCGGACGTTCGCTGGAGGTGGCACCACGCCATGGGAATGTACCACACCATGTGAGTGACCGTGGCTGCTGCCGTGTTCTAAAATATAACCCTTCGATTAGTTACTAAGAAATAGAACTAGAATAGTTATTTATAAGACTTAAGGAGTTGTATTACAGAGTACAAGGAGTCTTTTACAACGTCAACCTGCTTACTGGCCTAATATGCAATCACCAACCCAGCCCAGCATGGTGTTTATGGCTATTTTCCCTATAATTAGGAAAGCCTATGTTCAGCAGTAAACTTTTAATGGCGGTGATGAGTATGAAGAATGCGGGGAGCGAAGATTAGGCCGCTCCTCATCCCTCTAACTTTCAAAGGGGCTAAGAATGATTTAGGTAGCGGATACCAAAAGATCCAATTTGTAGCTTGATCAAAAGTTGAAAAGGCCCATTGCCTCAAGAGTTGCAGAACCAAAGGTGTAAACAATTTATTCAGTGGAAACCACTCATCGGCAAAGACTAGAACGACCTCAGATTAAGTGGGGCTGGTGGTGGTGGGGCAGATTAGGTAGAGCCGTGCATTAGTAGAGCCCTATATTTTCTATGGGTGGATGATCATACTTTGGGAACAGATAATGTCTGGGGTCTGAATGCATATCTTTTTTGTTCTTGTGAAAGGGTTTACAAAAATTTTTAACTAGTTCAATGCTAGGGAACTATATTCCCAGAAGACTTAAAATCTTAACAGTAAGGTTTATTATGATAAAATTTATTTCCAAAATTTTCAATAAAAAATAGATTGCAAAAAGGTTCAAATTGAAATACAATACAGGATATATGTTATATTTGAGTGGATACATATTTATCATGTGTACAATAACAGTAATATTATTAATATTCATCATTGATATGTTATCAAAACATCAAATAAGTTACGACACCAGATAGTATCAATAACGTGGGTCCATTTACAAAACAATCAATATTTATATTCCCACTACCATGGACTTATCTTTAAACAATACTATTATGAAGTATATAGTGCTAGTAATAAAATGAGGATTATAAAAACAGTTCGTATGTCTGTTCCTAAATCGCGCCAAAACATCTTAAACAAATAAAATCCTTTTTGATTCCAAAAAGTCCAAAATCCTCATGGAGAAAAAACACTAATTCAAAATTAGAACAGAATTAGCAGAAACTACAATTTTTAATAAAGCTTGAGCTGCTTATACGCGTGCATTAGATCCCTATATTATTTCCATCCTACATTAGTGCCTACTACATAAAGAAAGGACATTAAGCCCCCAGCCAATGCGTCAGTGTTATCCCAAACCTCTGCCTCTGTACGTAGCCTCATTTTGCCGATGATTTGCTAGTCGAGTATGTATTTATCATCCTACACTGAGACTAGGAAAAATACACTTTATTATACAGTCCATATTCATCCTGGGTGTATAGGGATCCTACCAAAATCTTAGGAGCCCAAGCCAACCTCACCTGCAAGTGGTGCACCTAACACAAAACACGAATCGGTGAAAACGGTGGCGAACATAAAAGTTCCCACTAAGCAGCAACAGGCTAGCCAAGTGTCACCAACTATATAATTGGCGAATGTGGGCGTATAATATACCTCTGCCTATCCTTTCAGGCGTGATTGTGTGTATGTATGTGTGTAGTCATCCTGTGAGCCTGTAGAATTTGGAAAAAGTACTGAAAGACGTTTGGAATATATCATCCCCGCTTGGGAGCCGGTATTACAGTTAGTGAAGCCTAAAGCTAGTAGTTCAACTAGTGCAAGATCTCAAGCCGTTTGATCACCTCAGCTCATTTTTGTCGAATCTGAACGTACAGTACTTATAGTTTAGTGACAGTAGTTTTAAATTTCTAACATTGTATGTGGAGACACCTGTCATGTCAGTGACCACCAATCACTGTAAAGTCGAATTACGAAAAGTCGATTTAAATTATTTCGCAAGAATAAGATTAGCATGCTATTTTACTAGGTGTCCCTTACTGACCTTTTTTTATTTGTCTACGATTTCGTATATAAGTTGTTTTAGTATAAACCTGACTCACCGTGAAATAAAAACAATCCAACTATATTGAGTATTAATCCTAGGGTTCCCACTGCAACCAGCAGCTTAGCATCGTGAATCATTTCTATTGAAATGAACCGCTTGACAGCCTCCACGGTGATGCTGAAGCACAAGGCTACAAGAAACACTGCATTCACTAAAGCGCCCAGCACCTCAGCGCGGGCCCATCCAAATGTGTTCTTTGACCATTTCTTTGGTGACATCTGTTATGAAATGTTAATAAATCTTATAATAAGCAATATCACATTCCATTTCCGGGAAATTTGATCATTTGGTTCAAAGACTAATTTGTACAATGAACTAAATGAAAAATGATTATTAACAGAAATGACAACAAAAATGCTTCAAATTGGTTTTATTTACTCTTCTATTTAAAATTTTATACATAGTAAATACACTTTAATAAGCTATAATTATTCGGACATTTCGCTCACTTTGCAATCACTAGTATTATTCAATACATGTATAGGGATGACTGTAAAGTAATTGAAACGTGAGGATAAAAATAATTTAAAAAGCTGGCATTTAAATTCGTAAAACATTCTTTTTACTATTCATTTTTTTTAAATGTTTTGCAAATAAATATTGAATATGATTTACTTGTACTCATTTATTCTCGTATTACTTGGAGATGGTTTACGATACTATTTTCTCAGCAAAAATACTAGAATATCATATGAAATTACTTGACTTTCCTGCAGTCATATAAACATTCAACTATATAGGAAAATCTTTAAAACTAATGATTCAACTGGACAAACATAATTATAAACAAATAATGAATATAATATGTAACTGCCACTTATCTGAATAACTGACTGCATCTGCAGACTTATGGCATTGAATGTGTTAAGGCAGACCATTTATATTTGCAGTTTTTGCTTAGAAATTTACAGTTCTGACTATATTAACAACAATCCATAATTCCTATAGAGATAAGTATCACTTATAATGCAGATAACTAAAGGACAGGGGTGATAAAATAATAATATTGAAATCGCATACCTAAGATAAATAGAATCATCTTCTATTATGTTCACATGAGACAGAGAATAATTTTTATTTATAGTGCAATCACCAGTATTACTACAAAACCCTTAAAACCAAGGCAAGCACTGTCCTACAAGTTTTTTGCTTAATGAAACCAATAGTTTAGAACATAATTATAATATAAATACTTACTTTAACAGATAAAAATGCTATAACTAGCGCAGCTACATCGCTGAGCATGTGAAACGAGTCCGCCACCAGTGCCATGGAGTTGGTGATGTATCCAACAATCAGCTCCACAAAAAAGAATCCACCTGTCAGCCATAACATTGACAGGAGGCGGCACTTTTTCCCAGAAAATCTTCCCATTGTGCTGCCAAAATTATTATTCATATAGAAAGATAGACATATTGTTAAGTAAAGAATAAACTGATGTTTTTAATCATTCATAAAAGGGAATAAGAGAATACATTTCATATAATAAACCTCAAAAAGCAGTTATATTTTTATTTACAAATAATCTCTTTTATTTTATATAAGTTGTTTCTTATTTTCTTAGCTTTTTGTCTCTCATTGTTACTAAGGGCTCATTATTCATCATAACATATCGAGGGTTCCGTGCTCAAACTCGATAAGTGTTTTTGTGCTTAAAACAGTACTTAAAAGAATTTATCGGTTAATTAAAAAAAATGAAACTTAAAAGGTTTACTTATTGGATTATGAAGTCCTCAGTTTTCAGTCTTCTTTTCTGAAATCGACTTATTTGATAATATCACAAGAAAAAGAGGCAGAAATTATGTATCTGATGTTGTCACTTATCAGGTTTGAGCACGGAACCCTCGATATATAATGTCGCTCCTCTTCCAATAGGGGTAAGCAGAGATTGGTCATGGAAGGTCTTATGTAGTCTTCCCCTCCCAACACTTCCATTTATAGTTAGTCTACTATCATTCATCCTCTCAACATGACCAAACCCATTCAAGCATACCTTTCTCATTTCTTTTCACTAATCATTAACAAACATCATAAGTTGTACTAAAAATTGTGATAGTTTCATTATACTTGCAAAGGATTAAATGAATCAGACTATCAGTTTTTCATGGATCCCCTTTAATTAGAGCCAAATATTTATGTGGAGTCCAGAGCCTAACAATACTTGATATTATAAACATAAAAGTTTGTATGTAGGTTACTCTTTCAAGCAAAAATTAATACAACTTTACAGTAATGTGGTTTATATATCAGAATAATACATAGGCTATAATTTATAAAGATATCATGTTTAGTATCATACAAGAAAACCTTGTGGTCATTGTTTAATTTGCTCCCTAGTAGAGGTCAGCTTATGCTGGAAGTATTAATTTTGTAAGTACAGCATAGGCTATAGTATCAATACTTTAAAGTGTTGTCGCTACTGTTTCCCCTTACATTAAAATATAATTTTCCGAAATACATTTGGTGATTTAACATATAAACAGCAGTTAATGTTATGTAGTCAGCAAAACATATACCCCTATCACTAATATAAAATATTGTAACATGTACACCTAAATAATTATTTAATATAATAATATCTACTATCAAGAAAGTCTGATTACTAATGTTTATATACGTAAAATACCTAATTCACATGAACTATCACAATAATTATATCTGTTCTTAAGTTTGATAACCAGTAAAAAAATGTATCAATCATGTTTCGTCCCAGAGACAACTTTTGAACACACAGCATTAGCTAAAAACAATTGTTTATATGGGAAGCCGATTAGAAAACTTACCTATACGACTTCCAAATTAAGAGGTTGTATCAAACTAAACCCATCCGAAGTTACGGTGCTTTATCACAATATATGCACACTCATTTTAATTAATAATAGGAAATACTATGTATTCAATATCAATTTAAACACAAGCTAGTAGTAACAGCAATGAACAGTAAACGTAAACTTTTAGAAATAACACCAAAGCATTACGAAAAAAAAATCATTAACCAGTCACCACTATACGAAGTTAATTTATTATCTGATAAAATATTATAAACTTAACAACAAAAGATGTTGCAGTGCTATGTGACTGTGAGAAATAAATTTCACTTTGTTGAAAACTCGTGACGAATTAGATTGATGAAATGAAATAGGTGGTGTAAAAATTACTCATTCAACCTCTTCTACATTATCAAACAACTGTCACTGTCAGTAAGTCATTTCTTAGACATTTTTATTCATACTAACTTTCTGGCCTGGAACTACGTCTCTATCAGTATATATCACATTCATGCGCACAAAGATTTTTCCTGTGTAGGAATTGCATCCATGACCTCAGGAGCGGAGCGCGAGTATACTAGCCAACACGCCATATCGGTCATAACCAAACAAAACATAATCTTTCATCGCTAAATGATTATTTGATAGTAAGTAAGCCCAAAGATTTAAAACATGTATTAATATTCTTTCAATAACATATACCAATTCACAAAACTATTTTCGCTCAACTTTAAAGACACATCGAGGCAGTGTTTTATTTTCTGTGTATTATGTGTAATTACGGTGGGTTTTTAGTAATAATTTCAAAAACGTACAATTATGTTGGAAAGTGGCATCCTAATTTTACTATACTTGATCTATTAAAGCGCTCGTAGCTCTGCGGTGCTAGGTGGTCGGAAGCTATCACCGAAGTACAGCAGATTTTACAGAGGTCAGTCCTTGGATGGGTGACCGTTTGTGTGGCATTTGATATCGAGCGCTTCCGTGCTTCGGAAGGCACGTTAAGCCGTGGTCCCGGTTATCACTAAATGTGGTAGTCATTAAGCCATGTTAGAGGCCTAATGGGCGGCTTGAAAAATTCTAACAGCAGGACGCCATACACCTGCCTCCGCCAATCCGCACTGGGTCAGCGTGGTGGAGTATGACCCAATACCCTCACACCTTGATTTGTGAGAGGAGGCTCGTGCTCAGTAGTGGGACGTAAATGGGCTGAGATGATGATGATGATGATCTATTTAAATAACGACACCGCTACATAATGTTATTCCTGTTATTCTGTTCCTTTTAAATAATGGCGTGCTTTTAGCACATTTAACAAGTGTCAAGTAAGAGTTATATTAATATAATGTAAAACATAGTAAATAAGAATATATGGTGATAAAGTTGATAAATAAGATGCCCTCCCCCTAAACTCTATTTGAAGTGATGTTGCACTGATCTGTTTCATTTATTAACACCTATGTACTTTCACAGACACTTAACGGTTAATAACCCACCGTTATTACTTATTACACATAAATATTCGAATAGCACTGTCATCAAGGGTAGTCATCAGATCACAGAAGATTATCAGCAACTTAAGAAAAAATTAACTTTGCGGAAGGTTGAAAAGAGAGAATTAGATACATCATAGAATTTTATTAAGTATGATGTCACTGTGTCCAATCAATTTTGTAACTTCCAAAAATACTTTACGTGAAGAAATTGTAAGCAAATTTGTAAAAGTTTACAGGCAAAGACACGTTTAACTTCATTAATGACAAATAAAAATTATAAATCCTGGGGTTTCAAAAAATATGTGGTCCAGAGTACCATCACCCATCACCCACACCACATTCACAAATAACTTGACTTATCAATTGACTTGACACTGGCAAATACTTAAATAAATTGAATCCATACCAAAAAAAAACGTTTGGAAATATTTATCTGACAGTTTGGATTACATTACTAATTACTATCAGCTGGTAGACTGGACTTGAATTACCTAATTTATGAATGAATTGTTTAATTTATTGTTTTAAAAATATTGTGATATATGTTGGGGTCAGCTTCCAGTGTTGTTATTTTTTACTGCAATATATCCTATAATTTAATTGAAGTCATAAAGCTTGTAGCAACAAAGACCGCATTTTTTTCAATAATGATTTTCTAAATATTTGTGCTAGGTCACAGAATATTATTTCTATTAACCGCAAGTCAGGCCAAGAGAAACTAACTAATGGCATTTTTAAAATTTTTTGGCAAATCCTGTGGCTTCTTTGGATACGTCTTTCAATATGCTTGCATCACTCACTGTACGTTTGAATACATCGGCGATTTTGTCATGGTAAGATTATGAATTATTTAATTAACCCTTAGCCACCTAACGTGTATTCTAGTAACACATCCACCTAACGTCGGTCATGGTGACCACTTGCGTACAAGTACTATTAAGAAGATGAAAAGCTCAAAAATGGCTGTAAACCAAAACTACACCATGTTTTTCAATTGTTGTTATTTCAAATTGTTTTAATAAACTCTTCAAATTAACACTTTTACTTTTTACTATCGTTAATAAAAGTTGACTAACAAATATTTCAACAAATTATATGATTTTTTAATTAAGCTGAGATCTAAGCAATAACAATCAATAAGACTTCTTAATTTTTAATTATTTTAGTAACGTAAACAGATCCTTAAACCTCTTATATAAAACAATCAAATCACAATCATGACAAAATTACAACTACTTAATATTTTAATTTACGTTTCTTTTTTGGGTCACACGTTTTGATTGACCCTCACCATCAATGACGTGGTCTACTTATATCTATACCAGTATCTACAGTACATCTTCAACGTCACTGCAATCTTCATTTGGTATATCCTCGGAATCTGAGTCACACTCTTCTAACCATCTTATTTACTTACTTATATTTTAATCACGTTGAGACATGATAAATAAAAAAACACAACAAGAAAATGTCAACATTAAAAGTAACGTAACCACCTTGCGTCGGTCACCATGACCACATATATATTTACCTGAATCTTTTTACTGGGCGCACGTGTTGTTTGGTCGGGCGCGAAGCGCAAACTGGAGAGGGAGAGGAAAAAGTACACAGAGTCACAGGCTTGTGGCACGCGTAGTAACGGAAATATTTGAAAAAATATATTGAATGAAGTCACTGTAACCGACGTTAGGTGGTTAAGGGTTAAATAAAGACATAAAATAACATGGAGATAATAATGCAACTTTATTAGCTGCTTTCCTAAAAAAATATAAAGATAATATATAAAATTCAAAATCCTGGGTATTTATTAACCCCTGTGAAGATCAAGCTGGTATGTCGAGCTGGTTTGTAAAATGCTGAGTTTCCTGTGTTTGAAGAATAAGCCAATTAAGCATTTCAAACAACTACCTTAGGGGGGAGGTGTAAATCAGTGGTGACATAGGCCATAAGGGTAATGGACCGGAATAGGTTAGGAACCAGTGATCTAAATAGATTCATATTTACAAAATAATAACCTTCTCTATTAAAATGGTCCTATACAGTCATAATATTACGCCTAATTCCCCAAAGGGATAGGCAGAGGAATATTATACGCCCACATTTCGACATTTATATTGTTAGTCCAACTTAATAGGTGATGAGCCTATTGCCGCTTACAGGTAACTGTTATATTCGCCAGAGCCTTGTCCGTTAATCAGCAAGTGCGCCACTGTCTCTCCTTAGATCTACCTCCTTAGGTCAAAAATATTGTAAAGTATGTAAATATTGTAAGATAATTTTGAGTTTGTTTTTTTTATTGTCTACCTAAAACATACAATAGCTTTTATGAGAATGATCAAATAAAGGTTGTAAGTAATATTACTTTTTTTCCATTGCAGTGTTCCGGGCCATCCATGGAACCAACATTGGAATCAAACAACATCCTGTTCACAGAACACATAACACCTAGACTGCAAAGGCTGCGTCGCGGAGATATAGTCATTGCCAAAAGTCCTAGTAACCCAAAACAGAACATATGTAAAAGAATAGTAGGTTTACCTGGAGATAAGTTAAGAGGTCGATTTCCTAAAGTCAACCAAATAGTACCCCGAGGACATGTTTGGTTAGAAGGAGACAATTCAAATAATTCTGCTGACTCACGGTTATATGGCCCTGTACCACAAGGCCTTATCCGTAGTAGGGTTGTGTGTCGTGTGTGGCCTTTAGATAAGATTACGTCTTTGAGTGAATATTAGAACTAATAATTAGGTATCTCCATGTACCTACCCCAATGACTACTTTTACCCCCTGTCGCAGGTTACTTAAAATAACCATAATAATGTGTTAACTAGGCTTAGCTGTACAAAGTGTTAAATTTTATGATAACAAGTTTTCTTGTTTATGAAAGTTTATTACAAATTACATTTTAAATATTAATAATAAAATACACATAGTGTAATAATTTAATTTTGGTTTATTTCAATTGTCTTCACCGATCTTGGCTCCATTTCAATATCAATGTAACGAGTGTTACTGATTTGCAACTGCACATTCACTACCCAACGGTACCTGTTGAAATAAAAATAGTTATTTGTTGCTATTTTAGTAAAAAATCTGTTCATGATGACCACCTGGCACCTAACGTGCAGAACTTTATTTTCAATATATCATCATCTCAGCCCATTAACGTCCCACTACTGAGCACGAGCCTCCTCTCACATATCAAGGTGTGAGGGTATTGGGCCATACTCCACCACGCTGACCTAGTGCGGATTGACGGATGCAGGTGTATGGCGTCCTGCTGTTAGAATTTGTCAAGCCGCCCATTGGGCCTCTAACATGGCTTAACGACTACTACATTTAGTGATAACCGGGACCACCAGCTTAACGTGCCTTCCGAAGCACGGAATTCAATCTATACAATATATATATTTTCAATATATACTGACTTAAAATTTATGGAACATACATCACGCCTGTTTTCCCGAAGGTTAGGCAGTGGCATATTATACGCCCCTATTTCGCCAATAAAGTTTTTGATCCTACATAAAAGGCGAGCTTATTGCGGCATATCGGGAAACTTTTATGTTCGCCATAGCCTCGTCTGTTGATCGGCAGGTGCACGATCGCACGCAGGCGAGGTTGACTTCAGCTCCTGAGATGTTGGTAGGATCCCTTTACACTTTTTTGAAACTTAGAGAAAGCAATTCATAGAAATACTAGAAATACTTGTTTATGGATACAAATCCATATAACTGTATTATTGTTAATTACTAGCTGCTGCTTGCGACTACGTCTGCGCGGGATTCACATAATATTAATATATATATATATATTCTTTATTGCACAAAAAACAAACAATAACAAAAAAAGCCTTATGTGAAAAAGACGATGTACAAAGGTGGACTTATTTCTAAAAGAAATCTCTTCCAGTCAACCTTAACTGAAGTGGGAGATATAGTTAGCGGGCATTAATAACACACTACAATATGATAATATTACACATATACATATACAAAAATATGATATAAGATACATATCAGATATATAAACCTACTTATATACATAAATAAATACAAAGAAAAATAAAAAATAAACAAAAATTAATTAATGTTCTTTACATGTATAAGCTATCCTTTAAGTTTCAATGAAATCCATTCATTTCAGTTTTTGGGTGTAAGATTAACAAATGTTAAGACCAAAATTATATAAACAGAATTTATGTGCCCCATGTTCATGATCTGATGATGGAATTAGGTAATACGAAAAATCATTTGACAACCCTTACCTGTTTTGAATTACTATTACAATATTCCCCTGTGGTGTTAAGACAGCCAGGTTTTCTAATGTCATGATGCTCCTACGCGAGACTAAAATTCGCCTGGAACCTCTAGGTATGAACTTCGAGAAATGTCCCATTGCGTAGAACATTGGTTGCTTGATGAACTCATCCCTTTCCGCGTACACCAATATTGGCGCGTCTACGAAATTGTCAGCCCAGTTCGGTCCACCCTCTGGGTCCAGGCAAAGGTTCCAGTCAATCCAACCGACTACGAAGTTATTCAGATCCTATAAGACATTTAAAAACATGTATTACGTAAGTAAGTGGCTATACCAGCCATAAAAATCTTAATAATAAAACAATAGAAATGTGGTGCGGGCGTAAAATAGCTGGCGCTCTAATGTATGCACAGTTTGCAGTTAAGTCACAGTGAAGCCGAATTTTTAAATACATTGCTGTTTGCGTTCTTTATATCTGAATCTTACGGTACTGCAAAAAATCAATGTACCTACTGTTTTCAAGAATAACTTCTTTGTAGGTAATGGCAACGTCATTCTCGAACGTTGTTCAGCCGAACATTAGCGTAAGTAATTACGGTTCGTAACTCAAGTGAGTGCATTTTCAAATTGGCGACATGCGTTCTGATAGTAAGAGGCAGCACAAACTATTTCTAGTGTCTTATTATTTAGATTACTATGGGTGCAGTAGTAACTTTTACTCAAAATAAATTAAATTGGAAACTTACTTCTAAAATGCTTGTAATGTACCTTCGAGCTCGTCTCCAGGATCCAATTTCTACCTTGAGCTCATGCCATGGCATAGGGCCTGAAATTATGATTTTTTCTGTAAATGGTTACTATGTTAAAGATAAGGGTTGTCACGAGCCCTACCACATCCTACATCAAGGAAAACTTAATTTTGGTATGGAACTTCCTAGCAGGTTAGCTTCTCAGCGAGTCCGTCTTCTTGTTAATACACAGTTGCGTATCGTGGAGCAGTAAGACTAGGATCAACTACACTTGGCAAGTCTCACGTGATTGACGGTTTCACGATTACATGGTGGACTTGACGCCCACTGAAGGCGCTGTCAAGTTTGGTCTAATGCGTACACCACAGTCCCCAAAAAGTTGTCAATCTAAATTTCTGTTAATTTAGATTAAGCCGTAGATCGTTTGACGGTAGCTTTAAGTCACGCGGGAAATGTAAATATTCGCTTCGCACATAGATTTTTCAAGACAGCGCTATTGATCGTCTCGGCGACCCATTAGATTCTTATCGTTGGAGCTCAAGACACTACGCCATCATTAGTTACTGATTAGGAGTCTGGACAAATTAGGCTCACCTTCACAGGCCTCTGTAGAAAGCAGTATTTTGTCTGGATACCGATTTTGTATCTCTGTAAGGATTCGAGGTGGAGCAAAATTGCCATAGTAATGTATTGCAACACCGTCAATAAAATCAAGTGCTTTTGGGTTGGCCCTCTCTATCTGAAAATAAATAATTGTACTCTATTTTTATCCAAATAAATAATGGCAGAAAGCTAGCTTATATTTACTCAACCTACTTCAGCTAACAATAATAAGGATGCTGCTTTTATTTACTTCCCTCAATTTTTATATTTGTTATAAATTAATAAGAATGTGTTTTGTTTATTATAAACCATAATGATTTATTATGGGAAACTTATGTAGATATAAGTACATTTCATTAAATTATCAAAATGATTGTAAAAAATATCCGTTTCATTAAAACATTTAGCACTAGATCGTTTTATCGTAATACTTTTTGTATTCACAAGATAGAAACCGAAAAAAATTCAAGTTAACATTTGAGTTTAAGTTGAGAGCAAAACTGTTTTATTTAAATACCTAGTCATAATAGGCAACGTAATTTTCTTAGGAATCTTTCGTTTGTTACTTACCCCAAGCATATAAAACGGCAGCAAGTAACGTTGATCATCTACGGCCAAAATTAGGGTTTCATTGAAAGTTGAGTTTTTTATGGTCGGACCTAGGTTGTTGGCCACCCAGTTCGCCTGGAATTGAAGACATGAAAAGTGTAAAACATAGGAATAACAATTTTTTCTAATTTCTTAGTTAATTTCCTCTTTAATGTCTCTACAAACCGCCTGAAATAAATAACCTATCCACTATCCGAGAATGAAAGGTATCTTAGATAGACGCATATCTTGGTTTCAATCGTTCACAAAGTTTCAATCTAAGGTTTGGTTGTTGGGACGCTTTACTTGTAAAAAGTATTGATTATTCTATCGCAGATAGACAATTTTGAATCGAGATAATATGTTCTTAAATTCAAGCTAATCGCATGTTTTCGTGGACTATACGGAATGTAGCGTAAAACCGTAATGTCACCTGCAGATTAATCGTAAGATTAAACGTTACTATATTTTTTCCGAATATTTTTTTTACTATTTAATTTATTTACATCGGCTTTAACTAACATATAAGGAACACAAAAACCATGAAAACTCTAAATATTTTTTTAAATTAAAATATCGCAAACAAAATTGTGATTGATGTGAGTCGATAATTGTGTAACAGCAAAATTTCAAAATAGTTAAAGCTTTGAAAAGCATATTATATAAAGTATTTATAAGCAAGTGATGGATTAAAAATATCTTTGTAACAATTCCCGCGCTACTATAATTTCCCGAAAAATCGAGAAACTAGAGTAACTCACTCTCGTTTCAGCGTTGGTCGTGAAGACATCGTTGTTCTGAGGCTCCTATCTTACCTGAAGATGCCCTGTGTAAGGGCGAAACACGTGTCGTGTTGAATAGTTTCTCGATTTTTCGGGAAATTATAGTAGCGCGGGAATTGTCACAAAGATATTTTTAATCCATCACTTGCTTACAATGGATTTCCGCAAAGTAACGCCTGAATCAATAAATTATTAAAGTTTTTATAGTCAAGTACCTTCTTAGGACATGGTAATACAACAAAACTTTATCACTAGGTACCTCAGGATAGATCTAAATTACTATGTCAAACTTTTAAAAATCCGCTACCTTTTTAAACATGTCTTTCATACTTCGATCAACAATACAACTAGATAACGCATCACATACAAAAACAGAACTCAAATATGGCACCGAGTGACTATAGAATAAATAGATATAGGTATACCCTATGAAATGGAGCAAAACGACTTTTAGCTTTAATATTTTTTATCAAACTTACACCTTATCTGGAATGTATAAAGCAAGCTTTTGTTTGTGTCAACATTCACTTACGCTTTTACGACATGAATGACAGAAAGCGATAAGAAATAGAAGTTCTTATCTAAACATTTTTTATACACATTGACTATTGTGTCTAAATTAGACTTTATTTGTTAACAAATAAGTTTAATAATAACTTAAAAAGTAAATCCATAGGCTGCACTGTTCTGACACAACCAACTTATGGCAAACTCACGCGCCAACATTTGCCAATGTTGGCGCGTAGGTTGGCTTTACAAAGTTAATAGTGTAATGTTATTAAAAAGGCGAATATTTAATCTATTATATTATAAAATTATATTTACTTACCGAAAGTACGATATTCCGTCCGATACATTTTTTTTCGATAGTTATTTCCACAGTTTTTGAACACACACTGAGGCATTGTGGCACTTCCGCACGTTGGCGCAATCACAAGTGAACTAACTCGAAAATAAGACCCCACTTTGAAGTGAGGCGTTATTTTCTCGGCCGTTTTTAAGACTCTGACCCGTTATCTAGTTGTATTGTTGATCGAAGCTTTCATAGATTTAAATACTTCTTAAGCTAACACAAACGTAGGTAGGTGGATAAAATATAGCAACTCACCATTTGTGAAGGCATCCAACCAATAGAATTGAAGGTAGCTAATGGGACTATGCCGTTTATGGGTTCGTTCGATGTTGTTATTGCCCAAATCTTCACGTGAGCCTTCGCATACTCTTGGATAAATCTGGGAATAAAAATAATGCGATTAAAAAAATGCCACTCGGAGACTGCCGCGGTAAAGCTATTGCATAGCATTTTTTATCAACTTATGCAATTATAATTATTTTTATTTATTTTATTTATGCAGGTTTTTTTTCTTTGATATTAATTCAAGTTCACTATGAGCGTGGTGACCGATAAGAAAACAAATTTTAGCCACCCGATACAATCAATGCCACTTAAAGGCGGGAAGAAGAACTAAAGAGACAAGCGTGATATTTCAAAAAGTCATTAAAAGTTCTGCTATTTATCGATAGATGGAAAAAGTATCACCGCTGTGCCGGTCGGAGTGCCCCCACTTGTTAGGTTTTTCTCGTTACGGAATTTCTGGATTCGGTCTCCACGCTCGAGGCACGCGATAGAAGCTATGCAATAGCT
Source organism: Musotima nitidalis (assembly GCA_949126915.1). Classification (NCBI taxonomy): domain Eukaryota; kingdom Metazoa; phylum Arthropoda; class Insecta; order Lepidoptera; family Crambidae; genus Musotima; species Musotima nitidalis. The sequence continues at coordinate 5,576,813 of OX421418.1, read as the reverse complement.
TAATACCAATTTTTATTAAACATTCATTTCTGTCCAGACTCAGGGCTCTTCAAAAAAACCAAGGTGAGAGAGATTACGTTGACACTCCAGTACGCAGACCCAGTGCGGATTTACAGAGACAGGTGTGTACACACAAACGCGCACTTATTTAAGGACTAACTTTTATGAACTCTGCTTTACTTTGATAATTATTTTCCACTACCTTGTAGCTTTTTGTCTATGATTTCAAACAGAACTGTCAAATTAATCGCGTTTCACGTCTTCCAAGTGCTTTACTTTGGTTCAAGCAGTCTTCAATCATTGTTTCTACAGATTTGAAAAAAAAATCTATAGAAATCCAGATACCTACGTATTAACGAAATAGCATATAGTTTAAGAACCGAAGGGAGCTCGTTACATCGCACAACTAGTTCTTATAAGACGTTAATGTCAAAAAATCCAATTCTGAGTTGGCCATGCCACAACTTTCTTCTTAATGTAGATGCATTAAAGATCATTTTTGTAATTCGACCAATGTCCGATATAGTACGCTAAACACCAAATCACGTACGTTATCGTGATATGCCATCAATATATTTAAACCTTACTGTAAAATTGTCAAAATGACATGATGGGTGAAGAAGAACTTTTTATAAAGTTCTTCTTCGTCTTTACTATTAGTAACTCTTACCGTAAATGGTAATCAGCAAAAGCCTGGTAGTACTCGGGCCTGAGTTGTGCAAATCCTGTGATTCTCTCGTTGGTCTTCATCCACACTGGTGGAGACCAGGTGCTGGCTACCATCTTCACCTCTGACGTTGCAGCAAGGTGACTTCGCCTTATCATTGGCAACTGTAATTACGTCTTGAAATTTTAATTTATCCTATTCATGCCTATTGATTGAGAGTTCAATTCAGATTTAAAATTCAGTAGCTATGCACATGGTGTAAAAGAAGATATAGTGACAAGAATTGAGAAAGGTATGCTTAGATGGTTTGGTCATGTTGAGAGGATGAATAAAAGTAGACTAACGAAAGTGATTTATGATGGACAAGTGGTTGGAAGTGTTGGGAGGGGTAGACCAAGTAAGACCTTCCATGACTAAATCCAAAAAAATTTAGAGAAAGGGCAGGTCAAAAGTACCCTAAACCGACGAGCGTGTATGAGGAGGTTAATGAGTGTGAATGAAGCTAAAAGTGTGTGTCAAGATCGTAGCAAGTAGAAGGATGTGATCTCTGCCTACCCCTACGGGAAAGAGGCGTGACATTATGTATGTATATATGTATGCACATATTTACTTCAGACTTCATAACATATGAATTTTATGATTCCCCAAATTTTGTTTTAAACTTCAGTTTAAAGAATTAATGAGAAAAAAAAACATGTTTTATTCATGTAATGTTACTCTGGTTTTTTAATTGTATCTTTTTTTTACTGCATTAGTAAGTAGGTAGGTAGGCCTTCTTAAATTTATGCTTTGTTTCTGTCTAATATGAATGAGAACTAAATTTAGCCCAAAAATAACTATGTGTGTCTACTAGGTTACAAACTTAGGCGAACAGCTACAGATTAGGTGAAGAGACTACGCTCTTAGTGTTAGTTAGGATTTTTCTCAAATAGCACTATTCCTCCGTATTTTTCGAACTTCAACTATCAAGAGAATTAAATACGCCACGCAGATCCAGACTTTGAATACAATATATCTGTTCAAAATTAATAAATATTCCTGAATATTTTACACAGCGCTCAAGACCTCAACACGCTATTTACTACTTTTACTTAATACGCAGGCTCCTGTTATAATGAAGTGGCGGTCCTATATTTAAGCGGCGTTCACGATTGCCAAATTTAAAATTGGTCTTCAAAAATGACCTGTTACTATTTACTTGTGTTAAAGAGAATTTATTAAAAAAAAAGACAAAAACAAGTCACTTACATAAAAATATAAACTAACTTAATGTAATCTTAAAATTATATAATTATCACCGAACCAGTGCCGTAACTAGGGCGGTGCCAACAGTGCCCAGGCACAGGGCGCAGACCCTAGAGGGGCGCAGAAATTACCAGACTAGTATATAGTTTTATCTCATGCATGGTAGCTAGTAGGTAAATTTTGTTTATTGCGAACATGGTGTACTGTACCTGGCCTGTATTTTCAGAGCCTGGTCAAACATTTTTCAAGGGCGCAGTTTTGAAAACTCGCACCGGGTGCATAATAATCTAGTTATGGCACTGCACCGAACAGCTTAATATTAATAATCACTAAACTAATAATGTTTAATTGATTATTCTCAACTAGAGTGAGAGTGGTTTTCTAAAACATGTAAATATAGTCGAGATTTGAAAAGGCCAAACGAGCTTCCATTTTAACATCAGACGGCAAATTGTTGTACATTTGTGCTCCCTCGTAACAGATGTTTTTTTTCGTGTCATTCGTACGCGTTTTTGGTAATACAAGTAAACTTTTATTTAAAATACTGAATTAAAACTTGTAACTTTCTCTATAATAGACCCCGACTTACTTTCAAGAAAAGATCCTCATCAGTGAGTGAGTAGTTGGTTAAAGCGGCGTCGTACCACGGGTATTCGTTGTAAGTGTACGGGTGCGTTGAGAAGTCTGCGCCAGCGATCGGCACTCGGATCAGATTGTACTCGATGCCATCCTCTGCGAAGTATGTGCTGGAAGATAAATAGATAGACTATTATATAGTATAGATAGTCAAAAAGGCAGTCAGAAAGTGTCTGAAAAGGCACGTCTGGCAGTTCATAGAGGTGTGTTGGTACCTACACTAATGTATGGAAGCGAATGTTGGTTATGGCAGAAGAAACATGAGAGTAAGATTAATGCAGTAGAGATGAGAGCACTCAGAAATATTCTTGGTGTGAAATTGAGTGATAGGATAAGGAATGAAGTGATAAGGGTTAAAGCTGGTGTAAAAGAAGATATAGTGATAAGAATTGAGAAAGGTATGATTAGATGGTTTGGTCATGTTGAGAGGATGAATGAAAGTAGATTAACGAAAGTGATTTATGATGGACAAGTGGATGGAAGTGTTGGGAGGGGAAGACCACGTAAGACCTTCCATGACCAAATACAAAAAATGTTAGAGAAAGGGCAGGTCAAAAGTACCCTAAACCGACGGTGTATGAGGAGGTTAATGAGTGTGAATGAAGCTAAAAGTGTGTGCCAAGATCGTAGCAAGTGGAAGGATGTGATCTCTGCCTACCCCTACGGGAAAGAGGCGTGACATTATGTATGTATGTATGTATAGTAAAAAAAATACGAAAGTCGTGTCACGAAATTTATGGATGCCTCTAAGTTGGCTAAATTAGAATCTTAAGTGATAACCGAGACCAACAGCTTCACGTGGCTGTTGGAGAACGAAAGCGCTGTCTAATGCCACACAAATGGTCAGCCGTCGGATTTCTGACCTCTATAAACTACTATTTTCAGTAATATTTTCCAACTGCTTGATAAAAAAAAGCAGTCCCTATGTATTTTTTTCACTCACTCTATAAATCGTTTTTGAGCAGCATCAGACAATTTCCTCCAGTTAAGGGCAGCGGCGTCTGTGACGGAACCTCCAAAACCCTCGATATACTGGTAACGACTGACAGTGAAGACCCTTAAGTTGACCGTGTTGAACAGGGTCGAGTTGTTCTCCGGCTGCTCCTCATCTTCATCCAGCAAACCTTCGGGTATTTCCTCGGTCACGTCTTCATCTGGCATTATGTCTGCTTCAAAGGTCCGGATTTCTCCGTAAGATTTTTCGAATCGTTTTCCATCCTGGAATGTACCAGTAAGACTAAATGAATAAACGGAAAAAAAATATACAAGTAATGGGTTAATAAAAAAAATTGTATCAATTACCGCGCCTCCGTTATTTCCCGACAAATCGAGAAACAATTGAAAACGACAAGTGTTTCGTTCTTACACAAGGCATCTTCAGATAAGATCAGACGCCCCCCCGACTGGTCTCCACGTTGTCGTGATCGGGAGGCCGTGTACCTCCCGGTAGGGCGGAGAAGCCGCTAGGGAAAAGGTAACACCCAGAGATTGGCGACTCTGGTTGCTTTTAGACTGACTGCCGGGAGGGAAACTGGAAAGGACCTGTGAAGGGCGCAGTGGGCGTGCCAGGAGGGCCCGTCAAGCAGCGTCAGAAGGGTCTTTGCAAGCGGGGCAGCAGGGGGCCCCTGCTTTCTAACCATAGACCCTCCGAGAAGTCGCCCCACACGCTATGATCGCTCAAGGAGGTAGGAGAAGCGCGTCCACTGCGCTTCTCTGAGGAGTTCCTCAACGGACGCTGCAACCTGGGTACTGGCCCCCCGCCTCTTTCTCAACAAGCGGCGGGCGTGAGAGGTGGCGAGTCTATTGTCGCCTATAGGGATTTTTAATGTTTGCCAGAGGCTCTCTCGTTTATCGGCAGGTGCACTCCAAGCTCCAGCACCGAAGCTGTTATGAGGAACCCTATACACCCACAAAAAAGTGTGCGAACTAAAGTTTCCAATAAAATATAATAAGTTTACCTACATCAGAGGAAGTGTAGACCACGTAGTTCCCACTGCTAGGCTCCTCTCTAGTGATGGTGTCGCAATAGTTGGCGTCGCACACGCATACTATGGATCGACCTTCGATTTCCAAGTCACGACCTCTGCAAGGTAGGTCCTCTGCAAGTGGAATATTAAATATTAAATGATGTGACTTTATTACGTGATGACGCTGCCGCATAACATTCGGTAAGAATTCTTTTCGTCGACTTTTACTACTCCCCGTAAAATGAGTAAGAAAATATGAAGGACAATGTTAGAAGTGGACTTCATAGCTAAGGTTGTTATGTGGATGATAAAATACACATTAACCTAACAATTGAGAAAGTTAATTTTCCTTTCGCCCCTAAGGTCATGGGTTTGATTCCCACACGGATAATTATTATTTGGGTGCGTGAACACTAAGCTTTCTTCTTCTTCTTTTCTCTTTTTCTTTTTTTTTCTTTGTGGCACCGCCTTTTACCTTCTCTGCTAACCCTATGGTTAACTGGTAAAGAATGCCTTCGGCATTAAGTTCGCCCGTTCATTATTAATAAATAAGCTTTAATGCATAATAAAAAATTACAAACTTATAATAGGTGTAATATTAAAAATCCTTAAGGTTGAGTCTCCATTTAACTATCCGCTGTCAACCAAATATGCAGCTTTATATTATATAGTGTAGATATATAGCGCAGGTATGCAGTGTATGTATATAGTGTTGGTGTGTGATATGTGGTGTGTGTATATATATATATATATAGTAGTAAAGTATATAAGTATATAAAATATATAAGTAATAAATTGTTATTAATGTAATAACTTAATTAAGCCCCTCAACATCACATTTTATTATTATTGTGTTAATTATGTATCCGTATTATAATGTATGTAGTCTTTGTGAATATTTTAATTATGGAAAAAACAAATTATAACTCTTAAATATTGCCATACCCTTGCAGAGCGTCACATGGTTCTTTATCGTAAATGTACAATCTATATATAAACTGTGATATGCAATAAATGATTAAAATTTTGTAATCCAGGTTGCCACCTTACTGGCCCAGGGTCCGCCTCACATTTATTTATGTATGTTGTGTATATAAAAATGTGTCCTTACCACCATTAGATAGAACTAATGAATATATAACAGCAAATAATATTCGGCCCACTCGCATCGCCATCTAAAATGACAGAGATGTCTTTGTTAGAATTTATTTACTTACATACATACATTCACGCCTGTTTCCCCGAAGGGTTAGACAGAGGCATCATACGCCCACACTTTGCCAATTATATAATTGGTCCCACATAATAGGTGGCGAGCATATTGCCGCTTATCAGCACTGTTATGTTCGCCAGAGCCTCGTCCGTTGATCGGCAAGTGCACCACTTGCCCCCCCGTCTGGTCTCCACCTTGTCGTGGTAGGGGGGCTGAGTACCGAGTACCGTACCGTACCGTACTGAGTAGTTAAAGACTATATGGCAGATAAAAATGCTTGGGATTAAACTGCCGTTTCATACAGGCTATTCTAATATGAATGACTTGAAAACATAAATATTGTTAAGGTTATGTTATATTGCATTGTATAGCTTCACAGACAAATGAAGATTGTAATTCTAGTACCAAACTAATGGACATATTTAAAAGAGCATAGCCTGTGAGTTTCTTGACAGTTCTTCTTACAGAGCGGTGGCTCGGAACTGGCACTTAGATTCACTTACACTTAATTATTTTTTATTTTTAAATTGTTTTGTTGCATGTAAGTGAATCTAAGCTTCGTGATTTAGTGTAATATTATTTCGATTGTTTTTTTTTTTTTTCATTTGTGATCATGACTTTTTCAAGTACTATGTATAATAGTTTATGAAATAAATATTTTTTTTACTTTTTACTTTACTTTACCTTCCGGTAGGGCGCAGAGGGCGCTAGGTAGGATCCCTATACACCCGAATTTATTTCATCCTATATTTCAATTATAGAAAAAATGGCTTTCTTTGTACTTGGATGATATAGGTAGAACATATTAGGTCAAAAGTACCCTAAACCGACGGGCATGTATGAGAAGGTTAATGAGTTTGAATAAAGCTATGAGTATGTGCCAAGATCGTAGCAAGTGGAAGGATGTGATCGCTGCCTACCCTATGCATATTAGGTATTACGAGTTTTGGGGTGGTGGTAATGTTACGTTTGAGAGAACATGATTGCATAATTTTAATAAATCTTAAAAACCTACCTAAATTATTAAATCTTTAAAAATATCTTTAAATTAATCTACCATTTGAGAGTGGTTTAACAAAAATGTGTAGAGAGAGTATTAGCATTAACTGCAGATCATCGGTACTGAGATCCAATGTAAAAGTTTCCATGGTTAATTTAACCACAATGATCGGGCTGACATTTTAAAAAGTTTGCTACGAAATGATACTCAAATTACGCATTGATTGAACTATTTTGAATATATAAATGCATGGGTATGATAGAATTTTGTGGCGTATGAAATGGGGCTTACAATTACTGTAGAAGTTGTATTTTTTTTTTGTTTCGGCACTAATAACCTTAGATTTTGGCTACAATTTTTTTTGCACCCTATAAAATAATACTCAATTTTGATACCAACACATCCATAATGTTCCTAGTTCTGAGGTGGCACTTTTGACGCATTCCACTACAAATCCCAAAAACGGATCTGCAGAACTCTCTTAAATACTACTATTAATTAAGAAAGTTTATCAGACTAAATAACTAAATGAAGTTATTTAAGATATATAAATTGGCACCTAAATCTAAACATGTGAAAAACTCAGATTGATCTAAGTTACAGGTTATAACCGTCAATTAATTTCCGAAGACTACTTGCTACATTCAAATGGGGCTTACATTCAGCACCGGACTTTTATAGGTCTCGCTGATGACGATTAATTAATATCAACTAAATAATTGTACACAAAACCACACAAGGTAATATAAACTAAAAACTATCAAAGTTATAAACACCATGCTTTTCAAAGTCTATACAATTCAAAACGTAAACGTAGTTGCCAACGGCCACTTCGAAGGAATATATATTATGTACTTACTTATAAATAAAACCGAACAACAGCACAATAAAACACCAACACGAACTGATATCACATTCCACTGACCTACAAATATAATAAAGTGGCTTACCTTCCCACTCTTGCCGAACTATTACTTAAAAATATGAGAATAAGTACTGCTTTATCCAGATAAGTACTTTTATCAGAGCAGATAATTTTGTTGTAATATTTATATTCATACTTATTAATTACGTGTATGCTGTTTTCAACATGGATATTATCAAAAGTGTCAAACCTAATTGATAATGGGAATGATAAATATCTATTGTCTACAAGAAAGTAATCAAGCAGGTGATATTCCTCTTAGCGACATGAATCTAGCTAGCTAGAGTCATAAACCCAGTCGAAAACGGGTTCTTTATAATAAAATTTACAAGGGATAGGAGTTATCTATGTGTGGAATTATGTTGTGGTATTACACTTCCTGAAGACCAGACTAGCCACAGCTTAGTTACCAAAGGACAGCTTCGAAGTATTGATCCAAGAGAAGTCTTGTAGCAGGAACCCACTAGCAGCCTTGGATAAGTGTATTCGGTATCAGCCTTGAGATAAACAGTACGACACACTTTTTGAATAATGTGCTTCTTCACCAGAACTGGCACTGTTTCGGATGTGCTTATATAGGCCAATCTGGAGATGTTTCGAGAAAGTTCCTAAATGCTATAATATTTTGAATTAATTTATTTTTAAACACAAAAATAAATAAAACCTACGAATTTAAAAAAAAAAGAAAATATAAGTGACAATTTTAAATTTTTAAACAACAGCCAAAACTAACGGTATATAAAGACGGTTTATAAGGAAAATGGAAGAAATAACTTTAAACTAAAATGGACACAAGGTAAGAAACTTAAATTAAACCCTATAATGTTGAACGGAGTTCCTTACAACTTTATGAAAAATCAGAAAGTGCCCAAAAAAGCACGTTTGGCAATTAGAAGGATGTCAGTTCCTATGAATTGGTGAATCGAATGTTGGGTATGGCAGAAGAAACATGACAACAAGATTAATGTTATGCTATAAATTATATGATAAATTCATAAGGGAAAATAGTGGTGTGAAAAATATGTTGAGAAGTTGTATGGGGATCCTAACAACATCTTATGAGCCCAAGCCAACCTCACCTGCAAGTGGTGCACCTGCCGAACAACGGACGAGGCTCTGGCGAACATAAAAGTTCCCACTAAGCGGCAATAGGGTCGCCGCCTATTACATGGGTCCAAAAATATGATTGGCGAAATGTGGGCATATTTTGTGCCCCTTTGGGGAAATAGGCGTGATGGTATATATGTATGTTGAGAAGAGGATTTAATAATTAACGATACGATTTATGATGGATAGACTTCGTTGTAGTCGTGAAAAGTGGTTCCTACGAGAAGGCGTTATTCGCCCTTTACGACTTAGGAATATTAACTTTCACCGTAACTAACTTGATATGAATGCTATCAGAATAACGTGGATAACAGCTTGATAGAATTAAGAATGTTGTTTTCTCTACACGTTATTTTTATAATCATTTGGAAAACATATCAACCATAAAATATTTAATAATGTCCAAAAAGTTAAAGATAATGTAAAATTATATTAATCCGACTAATCGTTAAGATACGCCAGTGGTAAGTTTATAGTTAATAGATTGAAAGTGACAAGCTATCTGGGACTATAGTTATAATCTGATTTAGATATTATTATTATCATCCTTAAAAACTTTATTTAATGTATATTGGGTGTATAGGGTTCCTACATGAATCTAGGGAGCCCAAGCCAACCTCACCTGCAAGTGGTGCACCTGCCGATCCACGGACAAGGCTCTGGCGAACATAACTATGCCCGGTAAGCGGCAATAGGCTCGCCACCTTTTACGTGGAACCAACTATATAATTTGCGAAGTGTGGGAGTATAAAATGCCTCCGCCTTTTTTTTTTATTTACGTCGGTTACTAAATGCATTTACGCACTATCTCCCGGCCAAAGGGGGACCGAGAGAGGTGTGTGGGACTCACCACCGGCAGACACGACCGCCAGCAGTAATACCCACTAAAAATCTTCCGACGACGCCCGCCGCTTGTTGAGAAAGAGGCGGGGGGCCAGTACCTGGGTTGCAGCTCTGACACCCCGCCCGCGGCCAACGTCCCCCGGACCAAAACCGGGAGGACCTCCTCAGAGAGACGCAATGGACGCGCCCCTCCTACCTCCTTCTGCGACCATAGCGTGTGTGGCCGACTTCTCGGAGGGTCTATAGTTAGACAGTAGGGGCCCCCTGCCCCCGCTGCCTAAGACCCTCCTGGCGCTGCTTGACGAGCCCTCCTGGCCCACCAGCTGCGCCCTCCACAGGTCCCTCTTAGTTTCCCTCCCGGTAGTCAGTACTAAGGGCACCCAGAGTCGCCAATCTCTGGGTGTTACCTTTTCCCTAGTGCCTCCTGCGCCCTACCGGGAGGTACTCAGCCCCCCCACCACGACAAGGTGGAGACCAGTCGGGGGAGAAAATGCCTCTGCCTGCCCCTTCGGGGAAACAGGCGTGAATGTATCACAGCGTCAAACAATGGTTAAATTGACTTTTTCTGTAAATAAAATTCTACTTTTGATATTTCTATCAGAAAATACCCTAACTCGCTAATAGAAATTAATTATTCTTGTTGTTACAACTCATACTGATAAAATTACTGATACAGATTATATGAAAGGATTTAGACCGATCGTGAAGCTACGCTAGGCTACGCGATAAAAGGTAGTCGGAAAAGGTCACCGAAGTAAGATCTCAGATATTACTGTGGGTAGCTCTAGAATGCATGACCGTCTATGTAGTATTTAATTTCAAGCACTTCCGTGCTTCGAAATGCAAGTAAAGATGTTGGTCCCGGCTGTAGTTTATTGGCTTTAGTAACTACATTCCTCCGCCGATCCGAACTGCATCAGCGACTTGGAGTATTACCCTTAATGTCTCTCACCTTTGTTAGTGAGATAAAGCCCTAATATGGCACCTCGTCACGCACTTGTCTCCGTTAATCCCTTTTATCTTGGTTTATTCCCTGTTATCTTGGCTCGAGTTTATTAAATATAAAACACCACTAGGTACAATACACTGCCAATCGGGTTTTCTTATACATTAAAATCTGCCTTCACCCGCGCAAAATAATACGACCACTTTACTTAAATTACTAATTTTAGCTCTTCATAAACCCACCTTAGTTCAGTCACACATAAATAAAGAGTTTCACATAATTATAACTCTTTAACGCACTTGCCTGCGCCTGTCGTGTACATGAACGTTTATATTACATTTAACCGAATAGTAAGAGCCTTTATTGTTCGAGAGTCCAATCAAAGTGAGCTCAAACAAACCTTAACCGGACTTGGCGAGGAGCAGGGGATAATTTTGGATCACTTGCGGGATTGTAAGGACGCAATCCCCCTTTTTGAAGACTTCGTCGTACATTCCATTCAATTACAGCTACTTCACGAACATTATGAAGCCGCTGTTGCACCTGAACATACAATATATATGTTCACGCCTATTTTCCCGAAGAGATAGGCAGAAGCATATTATACGGCCACAGTTCGCCAATTACATTGTTGGTGCCACGTAATAGGTGGCGAGCCTATTGCTGCTTACCGGGAACTGTTACGTTCGCCATAGCTCGTCCGTTCATCGGCAGGTGCACCACATTCAAGTGACGTTGGCTTGGGCTCCTTAGATGTTGATAGGATCCCTACTGGTGAACACCAGTCACCAGTAAAATGTGGATTTCTCGACTTATGGACACTATAAATCGGTCATCTCGCTTTAAAGTTGTACTAGGTAAAGATCCAAGTGACGCGAAGCTGCCCAAAAGCGTCACTGTAAAACCACACTAAAAAGTCTAACTAGCACCAAACGCAGGCCACTTAACATTTTAAAAGAGTAAGGTGAGAAAATAATAAACACATAAGTTTAAGAAGACAATATAATTAAATTTTCATACAAATCTTTAACGTAATATTATCTTTAAAATACTGTACAATATGTCGGCCAGTTTTGTAGGGAATCATTTGCTGTCAGAACTTAAGCAACACTTATAATAGTTGAGAGTTTTTTTTATTCAATAAGTTTGCGACAAAGGCAATCGCAAAGGCAAATGTTTTTCTCCAACACCGCCGACTAAATCTTTAATAATTTTTCATTTTGATATGGCAGATTGTCGATATGAAAGACTTTAGAGAAGCATAAACGCTTAATGTACTAAAAAAACTGAAAGAAATGCACTAGTTTACTTATTTACACGACACGTCCTCGATATTGCATTTTTGCTGTATCCTTTAAAACAATTCAGTTAAAAACTATTCTAGCAAAAGAGTCAAAATTAAAATTGAGTTAATCTCATTTGAGTACATAATATTAATTAATACAAAAAAAACAATGTCTAAAATCACAACAAAGCAGATCTCTTTTGCTTATTTTACGATACTTTAATACTTTGTCGTATTTAAAAACAACATTTTGATAAAAATAATTAATAAAATCGCTTTATGGCTACGTTTCGAACCATATGAGTTGAATTTTATATTAAAAAAATAAAAAACCAACGGAAGTATGTGTAACAGAGTTCTTGACTACTTGTTTTATAATCAATAGATTTGTCTTGACGACCAATTTGTTTTCTACTTCAAAATATTTCTACAATTTATGTTTGGTCCTTTAGTATAGACAGCTACGTAGTCAAATTCGCTGTTACAGCAAAAATAAGTCCAATCGCTTAAGTACTAAGGTACGTGACTATACTACCTACATTTTCTCAACGACCATTGCCATAAAACGAAAAAAAAAAAGAATTCTTAAAGCTATTCACTTTACAAATTACCTAATATAACTCTATCAAATAAATACAAAAATCTCTTATTTATTATCTAAGATAATATTTTCCTACCTCATGTCTTGGAACTAAATACTATTTAATGCACGTAAACTTAACACTGTTTAAAATAATGTGCGCGCATTGCACCTTCGGGAGGACCCCTTAAAATATTTGACTAAAAGAGAGATCAAATCATTGCCACGTTAACTTAAAATCCGGCAGGCCAACGAGCAAACGGTTGCTCTTTGTACTTTGAAACTTGAAAGGGAAGTGGCGTCGCTTAAAATAATTATTAAGGTACGATTTCAAGGTAACCGCAGATTGCAAGCTGCAGACCGCTAGCGACACTGTCGTTTTGTATGAAATACATTATATACGTAATTTGTGTTACATACAGTAAGTGCCACTGCGGTTTACCTTCGAAATATTTAATGTCATATAAAATCATCTCTATCGTTTGTCACATAAAAAAATCTCTCTCAAATAGAAGTGCTTAAAGATAAGTTTAAAAATTTACATGATTTTCTTCTTTATAATATTGACAGATGTACAAAATTAACTAACTCGAAACGCTCGAACTATACTCTTTTCATTTTTAATGGAAATAGCGGTGATTTAATTTCATCATTTTTGATGCTGTGAAATTATCATATGTTCGTTATTATTTGTCGTTTTGTGATATTTCTATAATTGTAAGTTCTTTCGATTGTTAGTTATCATATAGTTTTTGTAAAAACAGCTGCCATTCATTTAATTCTAAAATAGTGACACATAACACCCGAAGTTCATAACCTATCTTGATCCAAAATTGGCTATCTGCGATAGAAAAATTAATCCGTTTTTAACGTACAGGGTCTCAAAAATGAATCCTTAGATTGCTGCGGGACTGTTCAAAAGGGTTATCGCGGCCTCAGGACGTAGCAGGCTCAAGAAGGAACATGAATGGTTTTTAGTCAGTAAAAGTCGGACACACCCTCTCCTTACATCCACAACCGGAGGTAATTAAATGATTTTCAATCGGAAAAAAAAAATTGATACTTTATGAACTACTTAAACCAAGATAGTCGTCTATCTAAGATTGATTTCAATCTTGGATTGCGCATAGGTTATTAATTTCGGGCGCAAGAGAACTATAATTGAAGCGTTTCTAAAATTTATAAAGTAAAGTTGTGTGGCCGAACTGCTATGTTTATTATTATTATTTTACAACTCTTAATTTCCTAGACCACTTCCTAGACCATGTGAACACTTTAACGTATATTACGTTTCTATATATACATGTAGGTACAACAATGCAAATTATTTAATGTGGCAAAGATGTTAGTACTTAATTAGCTGGCAATACAGAAAACAGAAATTCATAAGAGCTATCGTGAAAAGAGAGTAAAAATGATTTGATAGTTATTGAGAAAAAGAAATAAGTCCAGCTCAAATATGTAAATAAAATGAGAAATTTTCTTCACCAAACTTATTTGCAAATGAAAGGAAATCTTACCGAACCTACACTTAAAAATTCTACCGTGATTCAAGATATCCTACACTAAAATTTCAAACTTTTCACTGTCATTCGTATCATTATATTATTAATATTAAATTTAAAACAGTGAAAAGGTTAAAACTGCTCAAGTAATTTATGTTAATGTAACATAATTATAGAGGCACTGTGTGTATTCAATTTTATATTAATATTTTTATTTGACATTATTTTACACAATCATACTGAAACACAGTCAGCATAACAATTTTTTTATGTAAAATACAATTATTGATATTTTAATTAGAGTAATTGTGAATAGAGTCTCATTCTATTCACAAAATGATTTTTATTTATTTATATTTACATTGTTAATGCAATTTGAGAGAAAATTACAAGAAAGAACAGTTTAAAATTATATTAGGAGACATTCAAAATTGAGCTATACAATACAATAAACATCCAGTTACAAAAATACTTGTAGCGTAATTTTCAGATCACAATTTGCTATGTTAGGTTATTATAATCAATTAATTTTATACAATATCGAATCGCTTTTTATTACCAGTTGTTGGATAATGTGTGCTATATTTATGTCATGGCAACACTTATACGGTAAAATCGGAAGACCTAACTACATTGTTGTCCTAATGGGTTAAGCCCACCACTGAAAGCAAAACTCATAATTTTGAAACTTTTTGAAATATTTTACACACTGTGGTGAGCTTATTTAGTAAGTGACAGTTTAAAATTATTACTAAGTAAAGAGTTGAATTCCAACAAAAAAATGTTATTATCTATAATACTGTCATCGTCTAAATAATTCTTTTTCGAAACAGAGTAACGATTTTGTTTTTAATATCCATTTTAAATATTTTAATTGAGAGACGGCAAGACATGACGATAAATTAAGAAATGCTTAATTACCAGTCTCTCCCTCACAAACATCTTATAAATATTATAATACGCCGCCTTAATATAGTACGTTATTGCACATTGTCACAGTGACACAGCAACTCCAAATATTTTATAGATAATTTCTATGACAACTAGGTAGGCACATCAAGCAAACGATAGCTGCCTTTTTTCACTGAAATTTTTAATTGTTAACGCTCTATACTTTCTGTTTAGTACTAAATTGTACGTAGTATATAGAAGATAAGACGTCAGAACCTTAATTAAAATATGGACTTGGGCGTAACATCTTCGAGGGTCAGTAAGTATATGTATATACTTAAAATATATTGATGGAAGTTACAATAACATTCGGCTGAGAGGTCTCAAAAAATCCAATTCTGCAAGCGGTTTGAACTGCACATTTTGGTTTTTATTTGCCAATTGTGTGGTCTTATTTAAATGAGGTGAATGAGAGTGATGTTACTTTTTATAACCATTAGGAAACGCTTGCGTTATTGACAAATCAGAACCAAAATTTTGGGTCAAATCCATTCGACCACGATAACGAGAGAGACTTTCTGACGGTATTACGTTGTTGTGCCTTTCTTGTTTGTAAATGTTACACTTTACAATTTTAGAGCCAATACTCATTGGAAGGTTGAAACAGACACGGCTAGCACAATCTATTATAGTTCAATTTGCCTGTTGGAGTCACTGACTATACATAGACTTGCCTCGTTCATCTCAGTCATTGACATAATGGATTTGGTGTCTTAGTGAACCTGACATAACTGATATTCAGGCAAATCTGATTAGACCAGTCAGCAGAACCTGAGGACATTGAAAGCTATATGGGGAAGCTGTCTTGCTGAGCCATATCTACCCTTGCCTACTGGGCTGTCGAGAACAATTGGAGCGCAGTTTGGGTTTTAACGGATTAGACATCGAGACTGCTATGGGGAAGTTGCTGTGTTGCTGAGCGATAGATATCTTCCCTTATTTACTCGACTGACATGGGCAGTTGGAGTGCGGTTTGGTCTTAATGGATCAGACATCGAGAGCCGTATACGGAAGTTGCTGACTTGATGAGCAATATATTCTTCCTTTACCTACGACTGACGTAAACAGTTTGGGTTAATAGACAGAGCACGTTTAATTCATTGGTTTTCCACCTTAAGTTAACCGCATAAGGTGCAATTTATGATGGTCATATATTGACCACTTCCTGGTAAAGGGTTAATGGACCAGACAGGCTTTCGACTTATGGGGAAACTGACTTGCTGAGCACTAGATATCTTCCCTTAGCTACTCAACTGACGTGGACAATTGGAGTGCAGTTCGCTGGATGTTGTGAGAGCGCAGACGCTTGTTGGCCGGCTGCGGTGCCCGTGGAGAGGCTCAGTCCTTGACGAGGCGGTAGATGTGATGCTGTGCTCCGTGCTCGCTGTTCGATACTTCGAAGACGAATGCTGCACATAGCAGCGTTTCTTGCGTGTCACGGTTTGATACCACCTGGAATAAATAACGCATACATCTTAGTATTATTTATATCAAAAGTCTAAGCAGTTGCAACGAATATATATTTATATATGTAAATAAGATTTCTAAAAACGAGAGTGAATACTCTTGTGGTACGCTGTTAATCGTGTACTTTTCAGGCAGATGCTTGTGTCTCAAAATTATAAATTTTCGCAGTTTCATATTTTTAACGTAAGTACTTCTATCGACGAGGGATGCATGCAGTTTTATATTAATTTGCTTACAATTTAATTAACTCATTGTCCTTAATTCAAGCTCTTCAGGCAGATGCTTGAGTTTGTAAATAAAGTTTAAAATGTATTCGCACATGGATGTGTGATGTATATGCTAATCTGTGACCGGTTTTCGAATTACTATATTCTTAATGTGGGCACCCTCTTTGGAAAGACGGTGCTACATTAATAATGCTGATACAAGTGATGCATTCTCTTGTTTTCCTTGATAAATTTGCTCTTTAACTTATTCCACCCGCCTGTATGCTGTTTATCATGTACTTTTTGGGCAGATGCTTTAGTTTGAGTAAGAAGTTGACCATAGATTACATGGGCGAGCGATGTATGTGGTAATCAGCGACCAGTTTTAGAATTATCATATTCTCAACGTATGTATTCTGTTATCTGCAAACTGTAGCTACTACCTTATCAGCAAGTGTTGCATGCTGTTACCGAAGAATTTACCTGCAATATCTTAATGAAACTAACCTGTAATATGGTAAAGTTTTCCAGCACGCTGTTCATCATGTACTTCTCTGGTAGGTGCTTGAGTTTGTGTATGAAGTTGACCATGTATTCGCACATAGGCGAGCGATGTATGCGGTACACGAAGCGGCCGCTCTCGAAGCGCGCGTACTCCGTCTCAACTTTTTCCACCACCTGTTTCCCGAACGAGCACACTTTCGTGCTGCACGTTATCGTCATGTTCTCGTTGCTTTCGTATCTAGAAGTTATATTAAAACATTAGTTTATTATTATTATTCATTTATTTCAAGTTCTACACTCATATTGTGTTAGTAAATACATATATCTTAATCCTAGATGTTAGTAATTACATGTAGCGCACAACATTTATTTAAGTAAACACAATCTAAGCGATCCGCGATCTTCTGTAGTCTATGGTAACAATTTCGGTATAAGTTAAATATCAAATGTCAGCTTCTCTTAAAATTTATCGAAAGAGATTCTATTGCGGGCAAATCAATGAAGTTCTGCAATGCTTTTATAGTTGATGCGTTGTCTACGAAACAAGATAAGCGAAAATAATTCAGCTGAGTTCACAGAGGTCATTTCTTTAATGGTTGACCGTCTCTGCGACATTGAAGTCAAGCGTTTCCTCGCTTAAGGCCCTATTAATGGTTATGTATTTCGGAATTTTGAATGAGGAAAGGAGAGACTATTCATAGAGTCAAAATTGTACATTTTCATTATGTGAAATTAAATAATACTTACACACTAGTGACCCCGTAGAAGGCGCCGGGGTCGTCAAGATTGCTCATGTTAAGGTCCGCCCAGAACTTCACGAGGAAGAACGCATTCCGGGGACCCTTCTCATACAACTCTTTGAGGCCGCCTTTCTTCTCTGGGAACTTATCATTAATTTGTTGCACGTCTACCGACTGTGGACAAAACAAAATGTAAACATTAACTAATCTTCGTTAGCCATTTTTATACCAATAGCATATGGCCTATGGACCACCTTATCGAAAGGTGTAATATTAAAACCATTATATTTATTTGAAATAAAGCCCAATTTCATTTAATACTTGTACAATTTAATACTGGTTATTTAATACATTTAATAATTGCTTTTTGTAAGTATTTACAAAAATTCTCTATCCGCTGTGTATCATAAATTGTACCACACCCAATGACTAGCGTTACTTCTCGCGTCATTCCGTCTCAGGGACTTATTATTTTTCTGACTACCCTACTATTTTTTAGTTTATATTACATTTTTTTTGTTAACAAAGAGAACTAGTGTTCTTGAACGCTAATAACTCACCTGTATAATTTTTAATCTTTATATAGACGTAAGGCTGTCGTTTTTAGATGAAATGTACTTAAATTTGCCTCTTTAAAAACTCCCATGATACAGGCCTAGCCTAGTATGGGAGTTTTATTTTTAATTTCTCCAGTGTACTTTTATCAAATAAAGAATTATTATTATTATTATTAATACAATAAAAAATCTTGGATGTTTGTGTGCTTGAAGTAAGTACAAAGTATAACTGGTGCTCTTTCAACAAAAATCATGTCCTACAATCAAGTTTTCAGGACTCGCGTCTTTTAACTAAATGACTCATAATTTCAGCCACATAGAGTCTACTGTTGAACATTGGCCTCCTCAATGTATGAAATTTTATTAGGGGTGTTTGCCCATAATCACAACGCTGGGCAGGCGCGTTGGTAATCGTAGTTCAAGCCAGTACGGATGACGCTGCTGCCCATCATCTGGTAGGATTTCTCTTT
Organism: Musotima nitidalis; assembly: GCA_949126915.1. Lineage (NCBI taxonomy): Eukaryota > Metazoa > Arthropoda > Insecta > Lepidoptera > Crambidae > Musotima > Musotima nitidalis. Next base: position 5,557,999 of record OX421418.1, on the reverse strand, counting down.
GTCGACTTTTACGACTCCCTGTGAGATGAGAAGGGGGGCACTATTCTAGGCCGATACAACACGGCACAACTAACTAACAAGGTAAGTACCTAAATGATTGGGTAGTTAAAATTGTTAGGCACTCTCTGACAAGCCTGGGAGGTCCATAGTATACACAACTTGTGTTATTCTTTTGCTAATAAACTATGTATTATATTAGTTACATATAAGAATATTACCTCTAATAATGGATCGGCGTATGTGACTGTACCACCTATATGTACAAACAAGTGCTGTGCAGGCGCTGCACTGGGGGGATACTGAAAATAAAAAAATCATAATTATAAAAAATACATACATACAATCACGTTTGTTTCCCCGAAGGAAAGGCATATAATACGCACCTACTTCGCCAACTATATTTTTAGTATCACGTAATAAGTGGCCAGCCTATTGCAGCTTACCGGGAACTATTACATTGGCCAGAGCTTCGGCCGTTAATCGGCAGGTGCATCACTTCCAGATGAGGTTGGCATGGGCTCCTACGGTATTGTTAGGATCCCTATCCATCATCATTCGTATAATACTAGTTTGTCGTTTGTCATCACATACCATGACAAACGGCTTCCTAAATTTTTTTCAGTAAGTTCTTACATTCTAAATCTTATCCCTTCTCTACCACACATTCACCTTTACATTGTCGTCTCCTTCGTAACACTTTGAAAGCCACTGGTTATATTCTATTGTTTGTAGATCATTCTGCGTTCAAAGACGGCCCAGCATTCTGCTTCATTTTGTATTTTTTATATACATACATTAATGCACCCTGAAGGTGTTTATTAAGGCATATTACGTTCCGTACGTATGTGATGTGTTATCTGCCTACCCCTACGGGAAAGAGGCGTGACATTATGTATGTATGTATTACGTCTATATTTCACCAATTGTTTTGGTGATCACACGTTATAGATGGCGAGTCTTATGCCGCTTGCTGGGAACTTTAATGTTTGCCAGAGCCTCGTCCATAGTTCGGCAGGTGAGATTGGCTTAGACTCTTAAGTCTTGGTTGCTTTCTACACACTATTAAATAAGTTTTATTGATAAATGTAAGTTACCGTTTCAGGTTCGCGCGGCCTGTGCTCAACGAAGGCGGAGAACTCGACGAGGCGCAGCTTGTGCGTGGCGATGGCGCGGCCCTCCCAAGGCGGCGGCGCCACGTCCGCGGCGCCCACGCCCACGCCGCCCACGCCCTTGTACCCGGCACCAGGGAACGGTTTCACACTGAAAAAAATACAAATAATATTAAGAATAACATACTCTTCGCGATATGTCGCTGCACGCGGAGTCATAGAATGTGCAAGCACAGTGAACAGTATTGTTCGCCCGCTCGCACATATGGGTTTTATGGCAACGCGCAGTGAAGCAAAACGCGCGTATCGATATGTTATCGGTAAATGTTTACAAAATTAGAATAAAATAAAACAAAAGTTTTATTTTTTTGTACTATCCAAGTGTTTATCCACGATCACTTTTTTAATATGACCCTCGGTAACAAATACAAAATAAAAGGAACCGTTATCTCTTGATCGTCTTCCAATTGTTTCGAAGCGCAAACTTAAGTCAAATTTTTTTTTGTTCAATCGATGGCGCGTGTTTGACGCAAGCACATGATTGCAGCGAGATGTTGCGCCGAGTATAGGATACAAAATAGCCATTATCACCATCACAGCCCATTGATGTCCAACTACTGAGCCACCCGGTTATTAGTATTTCTCACGAACCAGTGCGTACGGGATTTCGATCATTCTACACCGCGAGGACCCAGTGCGGTCAGCGTAAGCAGGTGTGGTGGCAACAAGGCCACTAACTTGCCTTAACGACTGTCACATATAGTAATAACCAGGCCCAACATCTTGACGTGCTTCCCATAGCACAGAATCGCTTAATATTAAATGACAAAATAAACTGTGAACTCAGCTTTACTTGGGTGATAGTTTTTGACCACCTATCATCGCGGAACTACGAGCGATTAAAATACTAAATAGTATATAGACAAAAATAGAATGAAAACTAAAATTATTTTCAAAATAAAGTGAAGTCAATCTAGTTAGATTTTTTTTTAAATAATGGCTTCGTGCGGTTTGCACATTTAGCCTCAAGTAAGAGAATATTAATAATATATAAATTATAGTCAATGAGAATGAGTGGTGATAAAGATGATAAATGGTAAATGAGATGCCCTCCCCCTAAACCCCTTATGTGGGACTATACTGAGATCTCACATGGACTTCTTGAGAGAATTGGAAAAGTGATGCTGCTCTGTTTTGTTTCTTTTACCAACACTCATGTACGTTCATAAACACTTAACGGTTAATAATCCACGGTCATTACACATTAATGTTTGAAATATCATAAATTTTAGAAAATAAAACAAAACTGCAGACATGACGCTTCACTTTCCCGCCAAGAAGCCTAGATATTTCTTCTCAGTTACATTGTTCAATTTTTTTTTTAGGAACATCCAGAATGTTTTGAGAACGGGCAATCAAAAGTAAAACGAAGAGAGTGTGAAGTGAGAAAGTGAATGAAGCTAAAAGTGTGTGCTAACTGCTAATGTACTACTGAAAACCAAAATAAGAGAGTAACAGGTCATACTCGACTTGGTAGCGGAGTTTTAATTCGAGAAATAGAACTATATATCTATCTGTTCTGGTCTGGGTGTTTTCCTATATATATTAAGTATGTATTTACAAAAAAAAAGTATTTAAGTATCTTTATCCGTTGTTTAGTATCCATAACACAAGTTCTTAATGATACTTATCTTGGAACTAAATAATTGGTATAATTTTCAGAACATATTATTATTATTATGACAAAAAAAACACTTACTCTTGTGAAGGACCTGGTTGTAGACCTGGCTGCCAAAATTGCTGAAAAAAATGATAAAATCTTTAAATAAATAAATTAACGTTTACATTTAAAACTAAATACAACATCAAAGCTTTCTTTGTTATTTGCCCACAAGTTAATGTCAGTACATCATAAACACACTTATTCATTGAAGCACACTAATAGGACACTAAAAACTAGTGTTTTTATTAAATATAAAACTAGGTCCAATGTAGACTTGTGATATTTTTTTTATTTGCAAAAAAGAAAAGTCATTCGACAAACAGCTCCATAAAAGTGTATTATTATTTAATTAGTGCTTCTCGGCACAATTAGTGTGAGTGAAGCTAATTAATTGTTATTCCTTCGTACGGCGTTTATAAGCGGCAAACTGTTAGACAATGGGCTAGATTCTGAAGTTCTATATAATTTTTTGTCATACGCATATATTCGATTTTATAACCAGCATCGCAAAAAAGGTGTTATTAAAAATCTAGGTAGGTAAGTTTTCTCGTTACTGTACGATCTATCACATAGCTCAAATCACTTTATGGATTAGGATAATACCAGACTCGGCATATATTGCTGATTTTATGGCAATACTACTGTGAAGATTTGGTTTACTTAATGGTGTTTTGTTTTTATTCGATGGACTTAATTAATGATGATGACAAAATCACCTGATTGTAAGTGATACGTCTCATCTTAAACAGTATAGTGCCATTGCCAATTGATTTAAATCCTGATTAAAACTATTATATACTTGTCACAGTTATGATGTATGTGGAACTGAACCAGTGTAATTTAATTTATGAACAGAATTTGACATAGAACTTGTACAGAATAAGGCCCAGAGTGCAACAACACAGGCATGCCCTGTACCGTGTGGTGGTACGCCGGGTGTGGCAGGCCGGCCACTATCTGGGCGCTAGAGAGGGCGCTCATCGACTGCATGGCTTTCTCTTTCATCATTCCACCGTCCTAAATCATTCATGTTGTTGTATATGGATGTTGGGAGTACTTGATATACATTCTTATAATCTAGTTGCTCGGTGTTCGGAAACGATCACCGAAGTAAAGCAGAGTTTATAGAGGTCAGTCCTTGGATGGGTGACCGTTTGTGTGGCATTTGATATCGAGCGCTTTCGTGCTTCGGAAGGCACGTTAAGCCGTTGGTCTCGGTCGTCACTAAATGTGGTAGTCGTTAAGCCATGTTAGAGGTCTAAATGGGCGGCTTGAAAAGTTCTAACAGCAGGACGCCATACACCTGCCTCCGTCAATCCGCACTGGGTCAGGTGGTGGAGTATGACCCAATACTCTCGCACCTTGGTATGTGAGAGGAGGCTCGTTCTCAGTAGTGGGACGTTAATGGGCTGAGATGATGATGATGAATCTAGGAAGATCACGATCGAGTTATGATAAAACAAGCAGCTTAAATTTCGCCGATATGGTGGAGTCTTGATACAAGTAAAAGTCCAACGCGGACGGTGGACTTTTTGCCCGCTCAAGTCCGTGCATGATCTTTACTTTCAAGAGCGTAAAGTTGAAACTGTATGCATTTAAAGTTGCAAAAGACGGACACGCGGATATTTTCGTAAAAAAATATATGTGACAGTGAAAAAGCCCGAAAAATGTCTCGTTATTCCTTTAGCTTAAAAATAACACTTGGTTTTTTTTTCAATTTTTATTAAACACATATTTGAAATCCTGCCTAAATAAATTTGAAGCCAAAAAATATCTTGGTAAACGGAAATGTTGATCTCAAGAATTGATTACATTAAGACTAATTTAACAGACTAATGTCGTATAAAAAAAGTATTAACTCGAGCAATCAACATCCACCTTGACCGTGTTCTGTCATGTTTAATTACTTACCACTTTGAGTTTGGCTTGTATTTCTCTTAGTTTCCGTCTAGCTAGCACCTGTATGTGCGACGAGACCTGTTTTCTTGTCCGGGTTTTGCCTGTCCGTAATTTGATATATCTTGCTATTAACTCGTTTCTTCCTGAAAATAAATCATACAACATTTATATTATAAATAAGTAAACTAGCTACTTCCGAGTTTGTTATTTTTTGGTGAAAAGTTATTGAAATAAAAACAAAATTTAACCAAACAAATAAATAAATATTTATTTCACCCAGCCCACAAAAAAAATCATGTTCATGCATATAAAGGCTTGTCCTGTGTGGGAATCGAACCCACGACCGCACGAGTGAAGTGTAGGTATACTGACCTCCACGCCATATCGATCGTCGATATGGCGTGTATCGATCGAAAAATTATTTGTTTTAATCAATTTGGGCTACGACAAAGTAGTTCTGAGTCTTAAAACTAACGCGCCTTTTCACTGGACAGGAGCTTGATTAGAGAAATTGTCTTCACGGTAATGCTTGTTACCTAATATCACCTATCTGCCAGTGAAGATTACCAACAATAAACAGACAAATAAATAATGGTACCGTATGCATTTAATGAAAAGCTTGCATATAGACAGACACTTGAAATATATTTATAGATAATTTAAATAGGTAATAACAAAAGACTGTTTCATCTATTGAATAAAATGACCTTTAAGAATCTTCCTTGACCTTATGAGAGACTCATCGTGACTTTTAAAGTCGTGACCACATCGTTCCAATAATATATAACGCCTATTAAAATACAGAATCAGTAACAGTTATAGAGGGAAAATAGTATCATCTTCCCCTGCTTAGACAATTTAGTGACATTTGGAAACAACGAACGTTTGATGTTAAGCTCTGATAAATATATAATGCGCCCTTGATGTGATGGAATAAATTCATTTGAACTTAGGGAAAATCTTCTACCTAAAAGAATGAAAGAAATTATTTTAATATAGACAAAATCTTGCGATATGCTGTACATATCTCGAGTAAATAAGGCCTCCAATTTTCCATTTGTTTTGACTTATTTAATGTATATATTTAATGAATAAAAACATAAAAAAAACAAGGATAATTTTTAAATAAAATATTTATGAGGGGAAAATACTCGTTGTTTAACAAGCTAAATATAAATCTTTAAAGTACCATATACATTAATTACTAATACAGATATAAATGTTACAAAGAATGCAAATATTAAAACCAGCAATCTCTGTCAAACGAAGGAAATAAATTAAGAAAAAACATGAACTAAATTCCAAAAAAAAAATCCGTATTTTTGAGTGCTTCAAGTTTGCAAAAGTGTGAAATGAATCCATTGCATTGGTCCAAAGGACCATTAAATATCAATGAGGCACGTGAGAATCAATCAAACCTTGGACAAAGCATACACGAAAACCGCGAACGAGCAAATGAATGAAAAAACACAAATGAGGCATGTAGAGATTGACATAACCCGCGGATGCCTGGCGTGCCGACACAGGCAGGGCAATCCGACCCGACGCAACCCCGACCCGTTATGAAACAATTTTCAAAATATTTTGAATAGCTATTTTCAATCATTGAAACTGCAGCCGTTCCGGTATGCGGGGTGGATTGCCGAAGTCAATGCCGGCTAACATTGTTTAACAATTTTCATAGCTTTACTACCAGATAGACCGAAATAAACAATTTCATTACGAAAATGGAAATGATATTTCGTCTGAATTGATTGCAATTGCATCGGACACAGAGTAGCTTTAACGACAGTTGTACGCTTTTTTATTCGGTTTCAATAAAGGAAGAGGTTTTATGTTCATTTATTTTTTCTTTTGGTATATGGACTCCTTCGAATGGAGTTATTGTCAGTGTCAAGTGCTTTGATAAATTAATTTACTTTTGCCTACTTACTTATGATACATAGAAAATAATGCAGCAATTCGTCATTTAGGCAACTTCAAGTAAAGTAAAGTCCGTCACGTTTAAACTTTACTAGAGGCTTCTTTGGTGTTTTTGAATCAACATGGAAAGTTACAGTTCACGGTAGTTTGTCACTTTTCTACACTTGTGCATTGAGCACGTTGTCGGAGAAGTTATGTCTAAAAATACTAACACTGGTGTACAACTTTAAAAAAATAAAACATTGCCGCAGTGGGTATTTTTCCGAAATGGCGCCAAAACATTTTCTACTTTATTTCTTGTACGTTCACTGATATCTTCGTCGATTGCGGATTTTCATTTTAAAAAGCAACTAATCTAAGAACTGTACTTATCAATTTCATAAATAAGAGTTTAAATATAGAACTTTTCTATAACTTATAGCAAATAAGGCGTAATTGCTGTACATAAAAAAAAATTGAAAGATAGAGATGATTTCAATTCGATTTTTTATTTTCAGAATGTTACTTCGAAAGTGCACCGAAATCGAAATATTACGAACTACGCCGAAATTGAAAACAGTTATTTTATGTAATCCCAGTAAGTAAGTACTAAGAATTAAGTTATTATAAACTTGTGAGAGCAAGTAAATTTCTGAAGCCAGCTTCACTTTTTATTCTAAATTGTTAATAAACGAAAAGGTACGCTATGTCAATAAAATGTGCGCAATATTCGACAGTGTATTAATTCGTGTACGGCGCAGAAGCGGAGCTGACCAAAGTAAATTGAAATCTCATTGAATTCGGGGAATGCGATAGCGACGAGAGCCGGCTGGTGCGAATTTAATTAACCCCTTGCTTGCTTGTTGAGGCGATGTATATGTACCCGCACTATTCAGATATACCATTCCACATATAACACTTAATGTGCCTTAAAATATCTTGCTATATTTGTATAGATAAATAATGTTAAAAAGTTATTAATTTAGATCAAACGGTTTATAATGTACCTATGTATATACGGACTATTCAGATATGCTTATATATCCCTAGCACTTAATATCGTGCTATGTTTGTGTAGATAAAATAACGTCAAAAAGTTATTACCTAATTTAGTTCAAACGATTTATGATGTATGTGTACCCGGACTATTCAGATGTGCTATTATATATATACCTAGCAATTAATATCGCTTGAAATATCTTGCAAATTTTTATAGGTAAAATAACGTCAAAAAGTTATTCAATCAATTGAAACGATGTACATCCGGACTATTTAGATAGCATACCATTCTACATGTGTCTAGCACTTTATATTCCTTAAAATATCTTGTGTAGACCAAACAACATCAAAAAGTTATTAATCCAATTGAAACGAAGAAACGGAACACATTTATCTGACCTAGAATTATGCTTTCATTCTATGATATTAAACACGAAATTAAACCCGAGTAAGAACTCGGGGAAAGAAACTCTCGAGGACTGTTAAGTCGAACATTCTTGAAATTGCTTCGAAATTATGGCACCGTCGTAAACTTTTCACGGCGGGTGTTAAGCTAAAATTAGTGAGTGCGGCTACTCTAACAAATTGCTGTTAATGCGAATTAGTAGAGAAGATACTTGATACATATTACGTATTGCTACAAAATGTATGGGGAGTGAAGTTTTCATCTGTGACAGCAAGGCGCCCGCGAATCAAGCGTTAAGAGTGCTTTCACCCGAAACGTCGGGTGCACCTCTATAAATAGTGCGATGCAGTGAGGGATCAACTGGGGACGTTTCTATTCCTCGCTAAATAGAAAAACAAGAGATCATTATTTATTAGTTCGTTAGTTGGCTAATTTGGTCCATCGCCGCGCCGGCCACGCTCTCTTCGCGCGGATGAAATTGTGCGTGCTTAATTCTCTCATGAATATTTACCATTCTCATAAAACAATTTTTCTTTGTTACTACTAGTATTTAATGGTAAATTGACAAAAATTGCTTTACGTTATTAAAATGTACGATTACGACGATTTATTGTGACAATATGCTTAGTAGTAGATCACAGTTATATAAATAAAAAATATTTAGGTACCGAAAATAATTTAATATTGTTATTTATTAAATTTATAATACTTTTGCATTTGGCACTTTTTAGTTTTAAACTTAGGATGATTTACAGAACAATATGTAGAGTCCATAATTCTATATAGTATATTAAGAAAATTTATAAATGTTTTCTGTTTGATCAATTCGAATCGATTTATTTTCCACATGGGATCCCTTGGTTAGACTACTTGTCGTATAGGTAGTCAATATCCCATAAATATTTGATGAACCATAAACGATTTTGAGAAGATAAATGCCAACGATCCATCAGAAACACATTAACGTGGTGCTCAGGGATCGGTCTATTTATGGTAAAATTGGTGATATTTCTTCCAATATATTTTTTTAATACATAATATGACTTTTTTTCAGGGTTTCGATGGTTGTTTATGGTTGTTCTTTTCTGTAAATCACATAGAAATACAAGAAAAACTTGAGCGTTAGAATGTCAATAATAATACATAGAACAATTCAACACGTTTGATACAAAGAATTGCGAACCTAATAAAAGAAACATTCAAATTTGAGTAAGGCCGGGCGCCGCCGTAGTGGAAATTCACGCTGACCCAAACAGGAGCTATTCGAGGCGAGTCCTCGTGGAAAGGGTTGAGTTGCGGGTCTAAGGAGGATTTCTTGGGAGACAATCGGGACTCGGGAGCTATGCCGGAGCGGGCGGGGCGCTAAACAACGGGCACGGGCGGCCCGCCCCTTCTTTATATTTTCTTACTGCGTTCGCCGCCTAGCGGCGCGCTGGGCCCCTTACACGCTCGCTCGCTCACTAATTGCGCATTCTTCGCATAGTTTAGCCCTCCCGGCGAACCCCGCGCCCTCCCCCCGGACCACGTGAAGCCGTGCGCCGACGAAACTTTCATACTCCAGGATATTGAGCGGTTTTGAATGTCTTAACTCACGAACGTGCCGTTGACGCCAAAACAGGCTTCGACGGCGAACTGTTAGCAACTGCACGCCACACTCGCTTCCCCGGCTTGCTCCACTAACTTACAACCACGTGTAACTATGATGAAACACTCCATTCAGCGGTACACGCTCACCCAATTGCAGGTTAAGAAGCGATAGATTGGAATAGTTTCGCGGGGTACAATCTGTTCTAACTTGCATTAGAAACTTCCTCTCTGTTCATAACTAGCTCTGTATATATCAAACATGACAGCAAATTAAATTGGATGTTATCCCAAAGATTAAGTCTATTAAAAATTAAAAAGAAAAATAAATATTCACAAGGTCATAAATAAGGCCTTCACATTCACAGCGCTCCGCGTAAAATCAAATAGAATTTCAAAGAAACGTAATTCTTAATTTGAATTTAAAAGGACAAGTGATTGTAATAAACAAAAGCTGAACAGGTGCCATATCCATTACTTGATACATAACAAACAAAGATAATTGTAAGTTGTACATTGTGTAAAGACTGTTTCCTATGAATTCTGTGCGACTGGGAGTGCTGAGTAATTACTACTGCAGATTTCCGCGAATCATGAATGAATGTATGTGGATATAAATAGGAATTCATTCTTCGAGTTTTTGTGCTAACGGGATTAATATTGCGACCAAACAGTACATAATAACTTCAATACAGTATTTAGCAAGTTCATTTAATTGTTACTGCAACTTAGATTTTTGTATGTTCCATATTCACTATAAACTTGAAATGTTTTGAGGAAATAAACACTGATAGTTGTACGCAATTAATTCTTTGCCGATAGCGAGCGGAGCATTGGTGAAAGATAATATCCTGCGCAAATAGTGGAGCTATCCAGATAAACTTACAATAGAAATAGCTAGCGTGTTTCTTGCCAAGTTCTGACCTGTATTTATATCCAAAATTTACTAACTATATTTACAAATATGGTTAAAATTTATAGTCAACATTGCCGTGACATGTTCTTGTGTGTGTGTGATCTTTAATTAAGGTGACATTTTGCTTTTAGTTCATGTTTTTGTATTTTTGTACCTGTGTTTATCTGTTGGTCCTAATAAATAAGTAGAAATAATATTAAATAAATTTTCCAACATGAATTTTTCGTTTTTCCAACGTCATCATATGGCATTAAAGAGCTTTATAATCGCTGTCACATACGTTGTAATTTGTAACGACTGTCCTTAATTCTAAGCTCGATAATTTGCATTATATTTGCATTTCCAGCGTCATCTAATTTTCTTGAAAAGCTTGAATCTCTGTCACGTATGTTATATGTTGTAACAAATTTCCATAATTACGAACTCAATAATTTGCACCATTTTAGTAAGTAAGAGCACTTTTCCGACGTCATCAAATGTCATTGAAGAGCTTTATAATCGCTGTCACGTACGTTGTAAGTTGTAACGACTGGCCATATGAGCTCGTAGCTTTAAAGGGCGAGGGTGCCCCTACGTCCCACTGCGGACGAGGGTGACGCACTTTTAGAGCGAGATTAAGCGGAGGACACGTCCTGAAGTAATGTGGTCATATATTGTCGGGCGAAACGTGTCTGTGGATATTATGGTCCATCCAATATCATAGGCCCATGTGCATTGGGACTGGACATTAGTATTTAGTTTTATTAGTAGCAATTCAAGTGAGTCTTTATCGTAAAGCTAGTAAATTAAATCCACTAAATCCGAAACAAATAGGGGCTTATAACAAATTTTACAAAACGAGATCTAAAGTTAGACCAGGTTTAAAACTAGTGCTGTCCCTGTCTTCATCTTATCAAATGAAAGTGATAGCACCAGTTTTAAACCTGTTCTAACTTTAGATCTCGATTTGTAATAAGCCCCATAGGGTTGTATTTCTCTGTTAGAGAAAAAGTCTGGGTGAACACAACAATATTTTGCCACGAATAAGTATCCATTATTGCTTTTTTAAATACTATGTTACGGTAAAATGGGTGCTGTAGTACGTAAAATTAGGCGATGTGACGAACGACTACCGAAAGCGAGGGATATAGGAAACGAGAGATTTTCAATTGTGGCTGGATGGATTAACCCGTGGCTTGAAAGGTTAATGAGTTTTATAGATGAGTCAGGGTAACGAACACTATGGAGTGCCTATTAGGATTTGCCTCAACTGTTCTGATAACTAATTTAGGACAGCTGTGTGACACCTTATGAATATCTCTTTCTTTTCGGCTCTCAACATTTTAAACATTTTTTTCGGGATTATATTAATTGATGCCTCCCCCTTTCTAAATTATAAACTCAAATAATTTTCTTTCATTGGAATTCAATTAAATTCGCAATGAGCTCTGAAGCTCCTACTATATTAAAATATAGACATCGAGCGCCAATGTCAACCGCGCGGACTTAGATTAAATGAACTTAGGGTCGCATCTTTCGGATTCCTGTTAAGATTTAACGCAATTAAAACATAGAATTTCTTTCCGTCTATTAAATCACTTAAGGTGGACACATCGCTTTGCGAATTTGTTTAGCAATCCCATTTGGCACCGCGTCTGCTGGCCTGTCCTTTAATTAAAGCTGTGTAATGTAGCCGCTAGTCGGCGGCGCCTTAATGCTCGTCCGGTAATTTCAGTGGTCCTAGTGTAATTGTTCTGCGTCGATTGTTCTCCCCGGCAGGACAAAGAAACTCATTTATAATTATGTGATCCCCGTCCTCATAAAGGATCATATGGGTCTGGAATGTGGAAATTAATTCGCAATCGGACAGAACGTCGCGCGTCGCCGTAAGATCTGCGCAATCGACTATTAACGATTAGACTTGGATACTTATTATATACTCAACTATAATTCTATTATATATAACCTAATGATAACAGGAGCTAGGTTTAAATGTTTATTTGAAAGTTATTTTTTATTTTTACAAAAGAGTAATTTATAACTTCTTTCAATTCTGTGTGATCGATTAAATAGTTAAATAATACGCATACCCAAACCAATTACAGCGTAATTTAAAAAAAAAATGTCATTGCACTGTTCTTATCACCCCATGACTAGTTTTATTTTTATAACTAGTAATTTCACTAGACTGAACAGCCTTTAACATAAAACACAATATCAAGTAATTTTCTCTCATTTGGCTACTAATTGACCGATATTACAATACGGTGTACAAAAAAATCTTCCTAAAAATGAAAAGTGAAAACTTTTCTAGTTTAAATGTCCATAATATTAATGATACTGAATAATAGTAGGTAATCTAGATTTGCTCTCAGTGAAAACTAATAGTGAGGAACGAGAACAAGGTCGACCCAAAATTGTTCGGTTGATAAAGGACGGCGATATGGAAAGGGTTGCTTGCTTCTATACATATGAATTAGGTAATGTTTATCTGACAAACTATCGCTCGCAGTAACAAATCTAAAGATATAGAATAACTTATATACCATTGTGTCAAATAATATCTTGATAAATAGTAGTGCTTTATGGGAAACTGGGTTTTGGTTTGAAAGTCATCGCAGCTAGCAAAATTACTCGACATATGACTAGCACTCGACTCGAGCGGCTAAACAACTGAGCTCTTGAAAGATTTTGTGGACAGGCTTGTGACTTTATGATGATGTGAAATTCTCTTTTTTTTCATTCGAAGAAACACGTAGAAGACTTTGCTGTTTGATAGCAAATATGCTGTTATTACCACAAAATTTATCAGTTCAGACAAAGTAACGAAAACCATTATCTTAATCATACGAATACAAAAATATTGCTGAAGTGACATTGAGCACCAGTGAAGAAAACGAAAAGAAAATGGTTTCCTTTTCTATTACTTAGTAAGATAATAAACAAAGTGACACAGATGATAAAGAGCGCCGTTGATTGTCGAGGCAGATTTTCCTCGGTAGTTAATTTGCTGAAGGCAAGGTTTATTTTTAAGTAGCAATCGTCACGTAGCGTTAACGAGCTTCTTTAACACAGTAACGTGAAAAAATTCGCTTTCGCCTCCCCCGTTGTACAACGGAGCTTTCATTTTAATATCATGATTTACATGGGTGTTTATTAATTTTGGGTAAAGATTGTCGTCGCTACATGTACTGTACGGTATATATGAAGGTTTCCACGAATCGGCGTCGTCCGATCAAGAGATAATAATTGTCGGTTCACGTCTTTCCTCGGAATCCTATTGCGCAAACCGCTTTGTCGGCTGACATCAATACCTACGCTGGCTTTTGTCTCGTGCCACATCCATTGTTCATTTTGGGCGCTGCGGCCTTGATATCGGTTCATAATTCAAATTGACATGTTTGTAATAAGCGCTTGGCAAATGGAAGCAGTTTTCCACTGAAAATATACCTTCTGTACAAATTTGCCGACCGAGGCATTGACGTGTCTCCGCGTGTAGTTGAGTTGAACTGTAAAAGTTATAGCTATAATTTTTGGTGTCTTTGATAAAAATATTTTTAGACAAACTTTACGGGATAAATAGAAGTATGTCCTTTATTTTCGTAGCACAATTCATGGAAAGAAGCATTATAGATATCATTTGGTTTCAGCAACTACTGCAAATTTCTGAATATGTTCAACAAATTTTGATTAGTCTTTTTTTTCAGCAATGCCTTTTTCGATCTGCTTTTGGTACTTTGAAAATTCCGAATAGCTTTTCGAATTAGGAAAATTTATTTAAAATATAAATTATGATTTTTTTTAAATTAAGATTTTGGAAGTTTTTGATTCTAAATTTGGCGTCTCAATGAGTTAGTGATGAATCGGCTAACAAATAAGCTGAAGGTCCAGCTCCAGATTTCAAGGAAATAACATTAATTCAAACGAAAAAGATTACTATTCAACATGTCGTGGATTACAAAAAACAAGCCAGACTAATTGTTGGGGCTCTAACATGGCATTTTGCCACAAATATGCTCCACAGAAGCAAACTAACAGATACGTCGTTATTTTGAAGTTAAGAAAACCAAGAAGCTTCTATAGAACATCTATTGCGTACATTGGTTGTTTGCAGAATAGGTCTCACTGGCAATAAATACCTGGACCCAAGAAACTACGGACTCATGTCTTCAACGTTCCTAGGGTAATAACGATAATTGAGCAGCTTGCAGAAGCCTAAAAGCTGCTTTGACAACAAACATTTCCATAAATTTCTATTTAATCCGAATTCAATTCGATCGAACTTGTCATGTTGGCCAAATCTTGCCTGTATGCAGTCGATTGCAGGTTGCCTGCATTATGACGGTCTGCATTAATGCTGTTTACGACGCCCGGCGTAAATGCTGACTGCTGGTGTAAAAAGGAAAGAAGACCTAAGACCGATGGCATAAGTACGCTGCGGAAATATAAGATAGGTTAAAATAAGAATGACTATGGTGTAGGGTGCTCCAGCATGCCCGGACTCACCGTACATCTTGCCCTCGTCGGAGAGAATGATCTTGCGTCTGCCGCAAGGTGGGTAGATTGCCAGCGCTTCTTGGAAGCTCTGCTCGATGTCTGGACTCCATACTCCCTCCGCATCGGCCGCTGATAAATCCTGAAAACAAGCATTACATCTGTTTCATTTTGTGCCGTAGATGGACAAGGATTTTTTGACCCACAGAAGGTACCTATCTACTTGTCCTAACCTGTTTTATATCCTGTTTGATCTGTAACGTTTCGGACAACTGCTAGGGTAAAGAAAACAAAATAATTTCAATCGTAGACGCATGTCTTGAATGGTTTAATCGTTACCTGATTTTTATTTTAAAAAAATTGTGAAAAAATTGTGAACATTACAAGTGTTACGACTGAATAAATATTCATTAATTATACTATTATATCTATCACTTTGGCGTTCGTAATAATCCCATAAATAAATATTTTCTAACAATTACACCAGTTATTTAGTTCCAAGATAAGTATCATTAAGAACTTGTGTTATGGATTCTAAATAACGGATAAACATATATAAATACTTTTTCTTTTTATAAATACGTACTTTATATACATAGGAATTCATAACAGTACATTCGTTACATTACATAAGAAACAGGCAACGTGCAATATCGTTTCGTATTAAATTGTAATTTTAAAAATACACAGGGAATTTCAAAATGAAGAATAATGCATTGGTATGGATTTTTTTGTTTAGTATTTAGAAACATTTCATTATTTCATGATATTTGTCCCGATCATTACTTAAGAGGTTAAATTACTCCAGGATAGAGTCCTTAAACGGCTTGAAATTCTAGCTGCAGGACGGGAAACTCCTGGAACCACAAACTCTCACTGGTTGCGTGATGTAAATTTGAAGATAATATTTTAAATCTTGTGAATGATTTATTTTTTAAATTTGAGTAACGTAAGTAAGACTTTGTATTGGTAATGGTTTTGCTCGTACACTTTTTTATGATTCTAAAAAAATATTTTTAAGTAGTAATTAAGAACCAAGAATTAATATAGGAATTTACTTATCTAATTATGTTATATATGTGAAGGCCGTTCGTATTACGGTTGTAATACGTATCGAGCATTATTTTAACCTACTAACAATTTATAATATAGAAAAAAAAGATTCTGGTATTTTAAAATATTAACCATAAACTTTAGTATAAAATTCCAAAAATGGTTGTATTTTTTTTGTTTTAAGTTTACGCTTGTACAGTATTAAAGTACCTACTTAATACATTAAATGTTATAAAAAAAAGTAAAGAATCCCCTTTCACTTTTATTAGCTGGCCTCATCTATGGCCTCATATATATTATAGTAACTATGGTTGGTCACAGAGAGCGAATGCGTCACTGTAATTAATTGACTCGCTCCTACTCTCCAAAGAAAATAAAAATATCAATTTCAGCAGTCGACTTATTAATTTATTATTTATAAAAAAAACCGCGTATGAACGCACAAATTAATCACAGTAAACAAGTTCCGTATCTTACAATTTAGCCTCCTCTACGCGCAGTGTTTTTGTAACTATGGTCTGTAAGAGAGCGAATGCGTCACTGTAATTAATACACTCGCTCCTACTCTGACTAGAAAATAAAAATATCACTATCGGACTCATTAATTTGACATTTATAGAAAAAGCGCGAATATATTACAAGTATAGTATAGAATAGGCATGAATATTATCTAAGTTTTTGCCTACTATACACAGTATTATTGTAACTATGGTCGAGGACAGAGAGCGAATGCGTCACTATAATTAATAGACTCGCTCCTACTCTCAATAGAAAATAAAAATATCGCGTCCGGCCGCCGAGTAGGTGCGCACCGAAAACACAGTGATTCACTTTTCCTTGGAACCACTTGAATTATAACAGCTTCTGTTTCTTTGCGTGAGGAGTCAATTGTTCTAAATTCATATTATTATGTATTATGTTTAGATTTGAAATGGTAGGCAATAAATACTGTTAAACATCGTTGAATCAAAACAACATTGAGTCTATTTTGGGTTATCTATACAGATGTAATAAAGAGGAATTATTATTTTGTTTGTAGGCGTCAACCTACTAAAATACATAATCGATTTTTAAACTCGTTAATATAATAGGTTGGGGAAAAAGTCTTTTCGTATTTTTGTATGAAAAGTCAAGACATTTTTTTCAAAGTTTATTTACATTTATTTACAATATATATGTACCGTTTTGTTGAATAACTTTCTGCCATTTTGTGGGCAGAGACATTATCCCGTTACTGTAGAAACTTTGGGACTCCTGATCAAAAAAACGGGACAAATAGTTTTGGCAGTCCTCTCTTGAGGTCAACCTTACAGAACCTAAAGAATTCTGCAGAGACCGAAACAGGTGAAAATCTGAAGGCGCAAGGTCAGGGCTATATGGTGGATGCACTAGGACCTCCCAGTCGAACTCTCTTAATTTTTGCTGAGTGGCTAAAGATGTGTGTGGTCTAGCGTTATCGTGATGAAAGACCACACCCTTCCTGTTGATCAATTCCGGCCGTTTTCTCTCGACTGCTTCCTTTAATCTCATCAGTTGCTGGCAGTAAAGATCAGAATCGATGGTTTTGCCGGGCGGTAAAAGCTCATAAAACAATGCCCTTCCAATCCCACCATACACACAGCATCACCTTATTTCGTGTTAGGCCAGGTTTGGCCACAGTCTGTGAAGCCTGGCCAACTTTCGACCACGACCTTTTTCGCACGTTCTTGTCGTACGTGATCCACTTTTCATCGCCAGTTATCAATCTCTTCAAAAACGGCTCGGTTTCATTACGTCTCAATAATGAATCGCAAATGAGTACACGGTTCATTAAGTTTCTTTGAGTGAGCTCGTGTGGCACCCAAATATCGAGCTTTTTTGTATAACCAGCTTTCTTCAAATGGGTCAAAACTGTTTTGTGGTCAATTCCCAGTTCTTCAGCTACATCGTAACTACTAATATGCCGATCTTACTCCACTCTTTCAAAAATGGCGTCCATTTTATTCGTAACAGGGCGACCAGAGCGAGGTGCATCTTTAACATCAAAATTTCCGGACTGAAAACGTTTGAACCAAATTTGTGCTACTCTTACTGACACTGCATCAGGTCCATAAACATCACAAATTTTTTTCACTGCTTGAGTTGCATTTTTGCCTTTTTTATAATAAAATTTTAAAATGTATCGAATTTCTTCATTAGATTCACTCATTTTTACGGAGAGAAAAACAAATGAAAAATAGCGGGAAACAACTTTTTTTTATTTTTTTCTTTTCTTTATAATGGAACCTTTTTAATGTTACCAAAACCAGCCAGACACAAATAGTACAGTCAAAAAAATTTTATAATAAGTTTATACCTACGTTATGCGAAAAGACTTTTTCCCCGACCTAATATAAAGAAAGCTCCCACCATCTTTAATTGAAATTGTCTGTGGTAACCACTCATCAACAGATGTTCTAGATTTAGATAAAAATTAAGGCATTTCCCGAAGCAGGATAATAGAGTCGATGTAGATGTATTAGTTCTCAAAGAAAGATTGTGTCGAGAGATGTAATTACGGTATTTTACATATTAATTTGTATGTCATTTACATTCTAAGCACAAAATAAAGGCGTCCCAATTTTTATATGTTCTCCGTCGGCACCACCTAAGCCGGCAGGGAAAGCAAATTTCACGCAGATGTAAAGCTTACGTTCGTTTCGACAGATATTTTGCATCGGCTTCGCTTTAGTGAATATTTGTTATCAGTGCATTAAACGCAGTAACAGTATAACACTTACCTTCTCATCGTCACTGGCGTCCCCAACGTCTAGGTGCTTAGCATCGGCGCCGCCCGAGCCGTTGGTGTCGGGCGCGCCGGCCGGCGTACTCCACGGAGACGCAATGGTGCCGGCAGCGAGCGCACCGCTCGCTAGAAATAAAAGAAAAAACAGTTAGAAACATTTTAATTGGATATGTATATAAAATCCCTATAAAATCATGTTAAGACTAGACACAGTTACAAAGTATTATAATTGACAGTTCAAAAAAGGTCCACAGCTGAACATAGGCCATCTAACAAGGCGTCTTTTTTCACTAAAAAGACTACCCAGTATACAAATACAATTTTAGTATTTGATAAGACTAATAAATTGGTTCTCATTAAAGTCATCATATAAAAAAGAGGCTAACGAGTGACTCATACATACAATTAACTGGTCAGTTCTCATAACTTTCTGATTTCATGTAATTTACATATTATTGGAAACAAATTAACGTTTTAGTGCATTGTTTCCCAGGCGTCTTGCTCAAATAGCGCTGTAAAAGTGAGTAGCGTATTATATTAGTGTTGCTTTAGCATAGACAAATGATGTTCAGTAAAACGTCTACATTCCAGTATTGAAAATATTTTGCATCACAGTTTTGAGCATATAATCTTGGGGGGAATTATGATTCATAAATAACTACAATTTTATACAGCTATAAACATATTTTTAGTCAACACTTATTTATTAAAGCACTAATAAGCGGACTATTTAAAGTATGATCCCGGCAAATTACTTTTATAAGTAAGAATCTGCATATTTATTAAAACAATAATGTTACAACAACAGGCAAGATTGATAGAAAATAGAAATACGAATGCCTTTCGGCTATATAAAGTTTGCCAAGTTTTAGCTAGGACAAGAGTTAAAAAAATATAGATAAAATAGGGCAACACTTATATACACATATATTATATATACATTTGTAAAGTATGCCCAATGACTATTTAACCCAGCTGAGATACGATGTTTGTCTTCCTGCGATATCTTTACTATACGTGTCCAGTATGAGCATTGCGTAGATATTATTGACGATTGTAAGAAAATTATTTATGTTGCCAAGAAATTTTAATTTAAGCACTAACACATTTTTATTGTGAATACCTAAGACACAAGTAATTAAGTTTACTTAGTTTAGATACATAACACTTTAATTAACTTCATTACTAACCCAATTTATGTTCATAAAATAATGTAAGTAGGCTAGTTATTATACAGAAATAAATTATTATTATTATTTGGATTACAGAGTAGTGTTACTGTCTTGGCTTTACTACGTCTGTGGCTCAAGTGCTGTGGTCTGACGTCACTGATGTTTGTTTACCACGGAAGCCGCCTTGTAAACTTCCAGTCGTACAGTGCACAAATTAATGTAAGCAAAATTTATATACGAGACATGCTCTACCGAGATAATTTTTATAAAGGGTTGCCAAATGAATACAGTTACAGGTTGTGATAAGTTATATAAGTCTCTGCCTACTGGCGTTTTGAATTACTGTATGTTCGTTCTTCGGTTTGTCATTAAAATTTTTAAGTATTCAAGAATTGAATTTAAAAAAAAAAATTGGTGTGGTGGCACAAGCAGTATGTGTAGTTAAAAAAATCACTACTATGATTGTAGTAACCTAAAAATTGGATGTAATTGAAATAATTATTTACATAAAAAATTTGGAAACGGAATTTTACTATATAAACAAGCTTCACTTGACTTCTGAACTATATAGCCGATAGTGATAAGAGAATGGTGTCTATTCAGAGAAGCATTTGTTAATTTTTTGGTTAGTTTCGTCAAATAACGTTAGCTATTTCAATGCTTAATATCAATGTACGATGACATATTTATTTATTTATTGCATGCCACATGTACAAATTTAATAGCTTAGAACTACGTGAGTTACTTAATTGGGACACCTGTAAGGGAGTAGCTGAATGGGTTTCAGAGAGTAAAAAGAAGTATGTAAGACAAATGCACAATTAAATATGCGATACTACAGGGATGAAATACGCCAATTCAGCATTTCAGACAACAACATCAGGAATGGTTAGGAACCATTTGTCTAATTGATCTTACCAACGTTGAAAATCGTTTAGATTTGAGTACTAATTTCATAAGTAAGCACATAAAAGTATTTCCTTGAATTATGTTAAATATTTCTAAAAAGAAAACTGCAAAAATCCAATCTTACTCATAAGGAGCGAGCAAATTTTCTTAATACCAAATATAAAATGTTTGTTTCGTCGAAATCACGGCGCGGAGGGGCGGAGGTCGTAGGCATTCCGGAAATTTTCATATTTACTGCTAGAAATATGCAGGTACGAAATGTTTACAGTATAAATATAATATCAAAACGGAGAATTTCTTTATGAAGATCGGCTTCGAGCGCGGACTGAGGTATTCGCCCGCCCGCGCTCTTCCTTCGACATCCGTGCTTCTTTATAAAATCCTATCTTCGGATATTTTTATTTGGTTCTCATGACTTTGATACTACGTGAATATAAAATTTGAGGTACAAATTTAAAACTAACTTATTTAGCTTGTAAATTATATTGTTTTGCTCGACAGGTGTTTTATTCCCAGCGTACCTATTATACATATGAATGTGTGTAATTGTTTCAAAGGTTTCTTGAAGTTCTAGATATATAATACGCAACTTTAAAATTATACGACTTGAGAACTCGATAAAATTCGGAAAAGTTACCTTTTTTATATTTTTAAGGTTAGTTAAGAACCAATTCGCTTTTGTCGGTGGTGTTAACTTTTGACACAATGACCATGACCTAAATTGACACATAGGATGTTTTTTGTCTCGTTAATATATTGCTGTGTCATGTATTCCCGTGGATTATTAGTTCGACCTTAATTAGAAAACTGTTTTCACACTAATAGAACCGCAACCACATTTCAATAATGATTCATACATACTTAATGTCACGGCGGGTTCAAACCCTGGTGGCGCGCCGATGACTTTTCGAAGTTATGTGCGTAATTATTGCTAGGCAGTCGTTATTAGGAGTTAGTCGGATTTTTGAAAAACTAAATCATGTGTTCACACAAGTTCATCATCAACTCTTAATTTACAATATTATTATCATTTCATGACACTTATTTTACATTTTTATTTTGGACGGTTTACACTTTTAATGAACCGGACATAATTGGTTTTAAAACTTATTTTGTATTAAATTTATTTCATAATTCACTATGTGAAAGACTTACCACTGAACATATTTAAATCACATTGGAGATAGTTTGACACTCTAAAATACATAGAATAGTTCTTATTCTAAAAGTAATGCTGTCAAGGGGTGAAAAGGGGTTTTGAAGTCTGTCGGTTTAATTTCCACATTGAGCGATCCTTTGTCGCTTGCATCTATCGGTTTGTATGCACCAAATTTCAGCTCAATCTCCGTCAAGCTGTTAAGGTACCTAAAGCATACTTTAGCAACACCATCATCATTACAGCCACGTAAAGTCCACTGCTGAACATTAGCCTCCTCAACACATCATACTGGGGGTAATTGCTCTTAATCAACACGATAGCTGCAAGTGAGTAATCGCAGTTCAAGCCAGAACGATCGCTGCTGCCCATCGTCCGGTAGGATTTCTCTTTGTCGACTCTTATGACTCCCCATGACATGAGCGGACACCATACTAGGCTACACTACGAATTCATACTTAAAAAATTACTTCAAATATTCAGAACTTTTGCCAATTCAAAGCATTCAACATTTGAAATTCAAAACATTCCTCACTTCAATGTTCAATTGCAGTGACTAATAATGGCGGAGCGGTCGTATCTCATAAAGGGCGCGAACGTGCGATAATTAAAATAATAAAGCGGCGGGTTCCGTGTGGGGTGCCATTGTGTGCGTATGACAAGTGTCCGCAATAAGGGACCCTAAGAGGCCCCATAGTCCTGTTTCCGAATATAACGATATGATAAAACCCGCGAGTCACTGCTTTCGCGGCCCAATAATCAGCTTAGTTGAAACACAATGCAGTATATATAGCACTAAAAATTAAGAGTTTCATGCTTTAATAAAACCTTTCAAGGACATATCCAGATTTTAGCATATCTTATCATACAGTTACATTCAGATATAAAAATAGCGAATCACTGCTTTCGCAGCACAATAATCAGCGGACTTTTGAACGATGTCCGTAGTAGGGCATATTTAGGGCTTTTGTTATGGTAATTACTGATAAAAACCAATATGTTTTTCGACATTGACTTCATAAATTAAATAAAGCGGACATTTATATAGATCAAACACATATTCTCTCTGGTCTATTCTAGATTGGGAAAAAAGGAAAACTATAAATATCTAAATGGTTAAGACTTGACTTACAATTAAATTAATGAAAATACGCTACAAAAATGTATAAATAAAATAAATTTGTGTTTACGTCATATTACTACACGCCCTACATCGAAAGTCGTTGCACAATGAGCTGTGTTTGTATCTAATTAATCAGTTATAAAGGCCATTAACGTTTAACGAGACCATAAAGTGATTATAGCAATTGTCTTTAATTGTGGCCGTGAACTTTTTAACACCTTGCACAGTAAAAACTACTCTATTTTTAGATACATACATACATAAAATCACGCCTGTTTCCCTGAAGGGGTAGGCAGAGGCATTTTATAACCACATTTCGCCAATTATATTGTGGATCCCACGTTATAGGTGGCGAGCCTATTGCCGCTTATCGGGAACTTTTATGTTTGCTAGAGCCTCGTTCGTTGTTCGGCAGGTGCACCACTTGCAGGTGAGGTTCGCTTGGGCTCCTCAGATCTTGGTAGGATCTTGATACACTCTGCCAGAACCACAGATAAAAAAAATCTTAATTGATTCTTAATTTGTTTAAGATTGAGTTCTTAATTTACTCGTTTAAGGTAGATATAATAAATTGACCACATCCAGAAGGTCAACAGTACCCTAAACCGACAAGACTGTGTGCCAAGATCTAAGCCAGTGGACGGATCTTAGCCTACCCCAACGGGAAAGAGGCGTGACATTATAGGGAATAATTAGTAATTACTACAACTATTATCGATTATTATTTACATATAAATTAATTCTGCAGAGAGAAGTAAAAAAAGTAGTTATAATAAATTAAAGCCCACTGCTTTATTTTACATCGAAACAAACTCACTTTCGCATTTACAATGGGTAATGGATTCTTAGTCAGTTACTTTCGTCTTCCGACTGTACCAGGCAAACGTAGGCGTCTCAAAGCCGACATTTATAGAACGGAGAGTTACACTTAGTAAAAGGATTATGAGGTGGTTATTTGTTTCATAATATTTCGCAAACCGTTTCTGCCTTTAGTATTGTCTTGAAATTATGTCATTACTCTTGTTTTATATCTCATTTGTAACATTACTTTTAATAGTACCTACTTATAAACTAATTATTACTCGATAGTATTGTTTATTTTTAGAATACCTTGTATGAATTATGAGTTGTAACTGTACAAAGAGTTAGACTATAGGATCAATTTTTCTTCTTCTATATCTCATTTGGAATGTACACGGAAAGTGGTTTTGTTAATATTGATATACCTTTCGATAAAATTCGTTAAGGACGACATAGGAGAAAGTTTTTGTTCTTGAAGTATAGTGAGGTCAGAGTCAACGTTTACAGATTCACTACGGGCAGGAGAAATAATTTAACAAGAAACTCATATTATTTGACGTTTCCCGCCTATGTGTAATCATATGCACATTTTATTCAAAAAATAGTTTTTTTGTATGCAATAGAGTATTATTTCAACAGGGTGCGGCGATAGCCCAGTGGCGAGATCCACAGCCTTCAGATGGTTTTGGATTCAAATCCTGGCACTTTTCGAAGTTATGTGCGTAAATATCGCTTGCTTCGGATAGCACGTTAAGCCGTTGGTCCCGACTGACATGAACATCTATAGCAGTCGTCAATGCCTTCTAACATCTTGACAGCTGGTTAAACCATAGAATAATATTTCCCTCTGAGTTGCCGAGGTCAGATGGCAGTCGTTCCATATAATAGCTGAAATTCAGCCCGATTCAGGTTAAACCAGAAAGCAGACCCTGGGTCCTAAGCTTAAGTCTAGGGCAACCGGCAACTAGGCAATAATAATAGGATTAACACACTCTATTATATATAACAGAGTATAATACATAGTAAAGTTGAAGTATGTTTTATTTATAATTTGAACTGGAAAGGAAGTAATAACACTTACTGTACTGGTCATAATCTGTCGAGCTGTCCCTATTATAAAACAGTCCATATTGTCAGAAAACATTATCAATTATATAAAAGAAGGGGCGATTGTAATGCGTAGGGGTGACTTCACGTGTTCTGGCCACCTGTGGTGGGGGAACCGTTATTGCGATTTTTATATCTATTCATAGTTAGAAATTAGATTTACTATACCGTTTTTTATTGTAGTGTTTTTAAATGAGAATATTGTAATAGTGATGTTTGTTTTTAAGTTTACTAAGTATTTATTTGGATTTTTTTTAATTAATTACATTACACAATCATTAAAGAAATTGTATATACCTTCACAAGCAGCATAATAACTAATTAATAGTACATAATATAACGTAGTAATAGACATTGCAAAGCAAAAGATACTACAAAAGATCTACAGTGTAATGTTTTGTTGATTATAACCGTTTATTTTATTACATTTTCGTAAATATAGTAAACCTTTTTTTAAAAACTAGCATGGAAATATGGACCGCATATCGGATGTCTGCCTTATTGGTAATCGAAAGTATTTTTCTAGTTTAAATATATTGGTACGGTATAATATGTACATAAAAAGACTTTTACATATATGTATTTTCAATTTTCACTGACTACCAAATACTTCCATTACCTACTAGCTTCCATTTTATTATTTAAGTTTGGCTCAATATAGCGCATATGAACATCAACTCAAAAACTAACGCGTCCATTGACTCCTGCCAGAAGCTTCATCGATTTAAAAATTTTCGCTGTCTAGAAAAAAAAAAAATGCACGTCCAAATTTTGGAAAAAGTAAAGTAAAAAGTTTAAAATGTCATATTAAATATATATTTTTAAAAAATACTACACTGAAATCACTTAGCTTAGATTCACTTAGATGCAAAAAAAAATGTAAATGTAAGTGAATCTAAGTGCCAGTTCAGAGCCCCGTCTCTGAGAAGAACTGACAAGAAACTTACAGAGTTTACAGACTATGATGCTCTTTTAAATGATCAATCAAATATAACAATCCAAAACACACATGGTGAATATTGGAAAATATTGAAAGAGCGTAATAGTGTGTTATATAGCAGGGCTGGTAAAATATCGGTCCGCTCGGGGTGTAGGGGGCACCTGTGAGGGCTGCTAAAGTATGTTAATTAATTTCCAACGTCCACTCTCGCGGATAGGATGGTGCGGTTTGCCTTTTTTGTTTTCGGCGCAGGTTATTAACCCGATTTTAATATCGCCATTAGAAACTGCCTATGAACAATTTGCCAACATTACGATGTGTTAATTTGTTTCAAGTAGAGAAACAAAAGGGTTATCGTTTTTTTGACGTGTAATATTATTATTCTATTAATTTTGAAATACTTAATGCCATATTATGTCCTATGTGGACATAAAAAATTATTTAAAAGTTTTAGAACTCCTTGAGATATATATTGTTTATTTTATTTATCTTGCTTACATGTAAGGTATAATTAATTATCATCCCATGAAGGTAGATCCCATCCAAGGAAGAATCCATGAAAAAAATAGAAGCATAAAGCAGTATTCAAAAATGTATTTCCTCGAAAATTTTAAAATTAGTTTCACTACTTACTTAGTATTCTATATCTGCTACTCTACAGTATTCAAATAATTTATTATATTTTTTGTATTAAATAAAATACATAAATCTTGATACTTAATTTTCATGTAAGCAATAGGTACTCCTCAAAAGTCATGACAGCAAAGTTGAATGACCATCATCTTTCCAAACACGATAACAACTATTAAACGTGGGTTATCAAATCAATAATAATACAGTCTGGGAGTAGCATTTAGTCGCCTCACCGCATTCATTATTCAATGGACAACCGCCGGCCGTCCCCAAGAAAATAGGCCGACGGGCCTTTATTAATTCTTCATCGGCATACTTAATCGGGTATTAATATTGAAGCGCGTAATTCGAATTAGGGATGTTCTGGAAATGGTTTCTAACTAGGACGGGTCTGAAGTACCGACGGTTGGGAAAATTTATGTCGTAATACGATGTAAAGTTTCACGGAGAAACAAACCTACAACTATACTAGCATTTACCAGTAAATAATTATCTAGAAACATATGGCAATGAATTGAAAAGATTTCTGGAAATTTGTAAATAATGCTCTCTCTAATCTCATCATCATTCTGGTGACCTATTTCGATAATCTAGTAATTTAATACAAATTAAAAATTTTGACAAAGTAAGAGATATTTTAAATATGCATGAAAATATGAAGTAATATTGTAACTACTGAAAACACCTAGCAGGACCTATAAAGCAATTTTCAAAGTGAAAATAAAGAATTTAATATTTCCTTTTGTTTTTTAGCAAACCCTTTTCGGGGAAGCAGGCCAGAATGTATGTTTAGCAAGATTCTCGTACATTAGAGTTAAGAGTTCCCAGGAGAAACATCCAATACGGTATTGGAGAGTATTGTTTCCTTCGCAATATTATTGTGATAAGCCCGATATAGGCGTGTTTACGTGCGCGCGCGCGCCGGCCGGTGCGTACGTACGCGCCCACAAAGATGTTTATACCGCGATCAATGTTTACAAACTTATCTGCACAAGTCACAAAGACTGGCCACGTGGTTTGATATTGTATAGTACTTGCGTATATCCATTTCTTTGAATTCTTTCTACCAGTTGTTTAGCTTACAGATTTTTATGTGCAATAAAGTAGCTGATGATACTACGACCGATTCCCTCCAAAATCGTTTACGTCATAGGATAAATATTTATGTTCATGATCATAATAATATGTCTTGATTTCATCAATTATGTCAGGGTTTTGTTTGAAAACAATTAGGTATGCCACTTTCTTAAAAAAAAAAAGAAGGTAATTATAGTATCACAGACCATATGACATGACTACTAAGTCAGGGTTCTATTTGACGACCGATATGGCGTGGAGGTCAGTATACCTGCACTTCACTCCAGAGGTCGTGGGTTCGATTCCCACACAGGACAAATCTTTGTGTGCATGAACATGAATATTTGTTCTGGTCTGGGTGTTTTCTATGTATATTAAGTATGTATTTACAAAAAAAAAAAAGTATTTAAGTATGTTTATCCGTTCTTTAGTATCCATAACACAAGTTCTTAGTGATACTTATCTTGGAACTGAAGAATTGGTGTGAT
Source organism: Musotima nitidalis (assembly GCA_949126915.1). NCBI lineage: Eukaryota > Metazoa > Arthropoda > Insecta > Lepidoptera > Crambidae > Musotima > Musotima nitidalis. The sequence continues at coordinate 5,529,765 of OX421418.1, read as the reverse complement.
TGTAGGAGAATATTATTATGTAGGAGAATATTATTATATTTGTTTAATAGCAGTTAGAACATAATAAGAATGTAATGCATGATAGATTAATTTGCTTTTTTTTAAAATATTTTCTTAGTTTTAAGTAAATACAATATTGTACGACCATGAGGCAGAATACGGCCAGAAAAATGTTAAATGTACCTTATAAACATAAAATCCTGTGTTTAACAATAAATTATTTGATTTGATTTGAAAGTACGTGGAAAAAAAAGTGTTTCAGTAAATACTTATAGCTATTTTTGTCGAGTGGAGGAAGTGACAGATCTGCTCTAAACTAAGCAGAGCTACTAGCTATGGTGCTGTGTGGAAAGTTCTGATCGAATGTTTCCTAAGTGCTACTTTACATCAGTCAGCTGGATCATTAAACACGACCGAAATGGTGTGAAGGTCAGTATCTTTATCTTCCAGAATATTTATTAATTAGTATACTGGCCTCCTAACATCATCTTTGTAGTCCAGGCCAACTTTACCAGCAATTAGTCATGTGTGGCGTATAAAAAGTCTCTGCCTATTCCTTCGGGGAAACAGGCGTGATTGAGTGTATGTATGTGTAAGAATATTAATTATTTATCCACTATGTTTAAGGAAAAATCTGCATTAATTTATAATATTAGCTTTCATTCAACTCTGATTAATATAGTAATTTGAATTAAGTTGTATAACCGGTTTCATTAGGAAAGTAAACGTCACTTTGGCAGCTAGCATTTTGTAAAGGTGTTTCTAGTTTTTATTATGACTAAGCAAGTATAAAAAACAATATTAAAGTTTTCATAGAGTAAGTGTATAAATTTCAGAAGATAATCTGGGTTCACATGTGACTCACGCGAATGCTTGCCAAGTTCGATTTTATTGAAATACAAAAGCGTATATGCCGTTGAACTGTTACGCAATTCTGGATTGTATTAACAGGCGGTAAAACAGTTAAATTGTGTGACCACTAGACATATAGTGAATGAATCACTAAACACCAGCTGCGAATGAGGAGTCGTGTTGCTGAGCTCGCGTTACGCTGTGAGAGCGAAACAGAACTTTATTATCGTCTTTAAATTATTATGCGTAGTAGTTAGCGATGCTAAATGTTCATTGTGACACTCAATACTACATTTTATATGCAGATTAAGTGCAAAATGTTATATGAATCGTGTCACAAAGCTCAAGCTAATAATGTTGTTGACGACGAGTCTACTAGCGACCTCAGTTATGTTTTCAGAATGTGATTTCTTGTTCCCTTATTTATGAAGCGCTCTTAGGACCCCAGGCCTTGTAGGAGGAAACACCACTTTTATGTAATAGTTCATAATGACCACATTTGACCTGATGGTAAGCAGTCGATGCAGTGCAATGAGAGCGCTTAATACCGTTGCACAAACGCGGCAACAATCGCACCTACATCATGAGTAGGTGCGATTCTTGCATGCATTGGTCTCGCATAATGATTAACGATTAAGTTAAGCAGTTTCCTAAGGTCAGTCTTTGGATAAGGGACGGTTTGTGTCGTATTTGGCATAGAGCGCTTCCGAGTTTCAGACGCCACGTCAAACTAATGGTCCCGGTTATAATTCTATGTGGTAGTTACCAAGACAAGTTAAAATTCTTATTGTTGAAACAACCTTACAGCAGAACGCCACACACCTCTGCCAATTTTCTCTGGGTGGAGGAGTATCACCTAAACCCTTGGTTAGTGCGAGGACGCTTGAGTCTCGTAGTGGGACTTTAAAAGGCTGAGATAAGAATATTCATGTAAACTGCCATTTTATTTACTAGACGGAAAAGCTTATAATAGCTTTTAGCCATGTAAAATATAATTGTAAGTAATTTGCCCTGTGGAATATCGTAAAATATATGTTATTTTACGATAAGTAAGTAAAATCAATTGTAAAAGTGGAGTGAAGGAATCGGGCGTAAATTTGTCACAGTGGATTGGAACAAATCGCTACTAATCGCAACACTAAAAGAACTTAGCAGTAAATGTGCACAGCTAGAGATGTTGAGATAATTACGTAGTCACAATATATATTTATATTTTTTATTTATTTATTAATGTATGTTTACTATTGGGAAATATAGGCCGTTAAGCCGTGGATTTCTTGTGGCTGATATTTTGATATTTTTCCGAAAAATACACTTATTTATAAGAATTATTCCTAATTAACAGACAGTATATACATATATATTTATATATATCCCTCTTACAGGTATGATTATTAATAATATGTTTCTAATATTGGCAAAAATAGACTATTTATCTCACAAGTCACAGTCTAAAGTATTTTATAAGCAATTGTCAGTTTTAAAGTAATTTAAAGCGTAATGAGAGGCCTGTGAGAAATATTTTATTAGAACCTTGCGACCTTTGAGCGTATTCAATAAAGGCGCGATATTGTTCAAACGTGATGATATAGGTGGGGAGCTAACAAAGAGATACTTATGAAATTAGAGCGATAAATCAGCTTTCCAGACCCAACCATGAATGAGGAGGAACACCGACTTATATGTAAATAATGTCGTATGCCGACGCCCGACGGTCGGTTCGTCGGGATATAAAATAATAAGTCACAGGAAATTATATCACAAAGCCCCGCTTTAGAGCCATTTCTATAACGGTTGGTTCTATGGAAATATGTTTTAGCATGCTATTTACGTTCACAATCACATACATAATATACCGCACCTCTCAGGGTGACTGTTCTTACTTTGTGGTACTGATATGACAAAGTCAGGATTTTAGAACTGTATTTTTATTTATTATGGACAACCAGTAGCTGTGACATTAGTTTCTTATGTCTAAGTAAATATTCATTATAACAAGCTAAATATTCAACATTTGAAGGTGTCACAATATGCATATCAAAGTAAACTATAAAAAATTAAAAATTAAAACAACAAATGGACAGAGAAAGAATAAAAATAAAGATTGGTTTAAACAATACAGAACAACAAAATTACAAGAAATAAATACTAGATTCTAACTCTCAACAACCCCAGTACAACTTATTTAAAATTTGGTAAACTATCCTTAAAAATATCCACCATTCCACACAAATTACTATATTGAAACAAGTGATTTTGAAGTATAGTGTACGCGGTAGAAAGATAAAAGATTCTTCTGATACGTAACGTACGCGCACCAGACCAGTAAGGTCTGAGGAGGTACCAAAACGTCTTTAATGCATGCACTATTTTAAAAAAATTTCGCATCATTAACTTGGTTTCGGATTTTAGTGTGATATATTCCACCTGATCATAAGCCGTAAGTACGGCCTATTCCGTATCTAGACTGTATAGTAAGAGAACTAACCTGTACTACTACTATACGTGCTACTATACTCTTATAATGTCAACCAACCAACATTTGTAGCAGAATTACGGGAAATATCTATATAAAAAAAACCACAAGGTGGACCTCGTGGTGGTGGATGTAAAGTGGACACCTTACCACATAGACGCTTGCAATAGCAGGGGCATTACTAGTGCCGTTAGCGCGTTTGCCGACCCTTTAAAACCGTATAAAGTGCAATGTTATGTGCATTGTGCGGTGTTTAACTTTTAACTAAATTAACTTAACCTATTGACAAATGGACATTACGAATAGTTGTCTTTTATGGAGTTAACATAATTAGCTACTCGAAAGAGTAAATTTATAATTGTATTTACGATTTGATCTTTACCTGCCATTAGATTATATTAATTTAAAACTATTAAAGTCATTACTGCGTTCATAATTTAATATCTATATTTTTTTATAACCATCATAGGGAAAATTTGGGAATGTATGTTTTTATCTGATAAAATAAAATAAAAAGTACTTTCTGGCTGGTCTGCAGAAGAAAGTAATCCTTGTTTAATACAAATTAACGAATGTCTAAGAATTTTAAAATACTTAAGACAGAATAGGAGTTCTTTTAGGGTTCTTAAATGTAAAATCTCAGTATTCCATTGTTTTATGATGATTTGGGTTATGATATGGTAATGAAAGATAGATTTCGCAAGTCCAACGCGATTACTTTAGTGTGGCGTAAAATGGAAGCGTCAGCGCGTAACGGTAGATAAGACATCATTGAAGATACGAGTAGGTAATGCTATAAAGAGACGAAATATAAGTTTTTTTAATTATTTCATTCAAATAGTTTCAGTGATATTCACCTGGTGAGAAGTGATACGCCTATATGTCATTCCTTATTAAATTTTATTTGAGAATATACTAAAATATTAGAATAGAACTTATTTATATTAACTAAAAGTTAAAACGAAGTGTTACAAGCAATAAATTTTATATAAAATAATCTCACATGTCACTTATCGTTTTATAATTTTAACAATTTCTTCATTTGTCAGGACATGAACCATAGTTGATTGGTTGATATGCTGACAGTCAAACCTATGTGCAAACATTTGCAAGATGCTGAAAAACCTTATACCTCTAAAGATTGACATGACACGTTGAACCTCAAATTCCCAGCATCCTATTTTGCTTCGCGGTAGTGCATTATGTGGAAAAATTTACGGAATTTTATTTAAGAAAAATCAAAAAATAGTCATCTCTGATAATTTGCTGTTAGGTATCAAATGCCCAAGAATTTTTTAATCTGATAATATACCTATATTGCGTATTATAGGTACATCCTTCAATTGTGTTTAACATTTTACCGTTTTATTAAATTTAGGACACGTTTTTATTAATATCTGAGCAAATTATGAAAAGAGGTAAACATGTTTATGCACATCATTTCATTAAAATTTTCAGGTTCTACTTTCATTGCGTAAATATTTTCATACACAGATTCCCTTCCGGATAGATACAATAAAACAAGCCTATATATTTATTCTTTCTAACGTTAAACTTATCTGACTTTGTTACTGTCCGGTGCCAAGGAAATCGATCTGGGGTATGCGAACCCGACCTCGCGCTGTAGCTCTCTGCTGTCCATCCGTATTAGAAATATTTATTCCCAATTATTCTTTGTAGAGATATTATTTTAAAGTAAGCTTATGTTGGAGCAGCTTTCTGCCACACACCTGCCTCCGGCAAATCCACACTGGGTTGACGTGGAGAAGTATAACTGGAACCCCACTCACTTTGGTTCGTAAGAGGGACACTATAATATACAAAGGAATGTTATACGTGAAAATGAAAACATATTTAAACCAATAAATTGCTTCTTATCAATGGCTAGTAGCTAACCTTGCCTCCTGGCATTGTTTTACATGTGGCGAAGCAAAACAGACGGTTTCCGATTATTCCTTTTCAATAAAATTAAAATTAATTTATACATGCTCGATTCGTGTGAATATCACTTAAATCTAGAGCGGGATCTTGCTACAAGAAAAAAAGGCAAGAAATCGGCAAGGTTCTGTCTCCGGCCAAGACATTTAGTTAAATCAGTATCTCTTAGAAACCGTCACCAATAAAGGAACACTGAGGAAACGTTCCATCACAGTCAAGAAAGTAACATGGAACTGAGTTAATGGTACAAGAACAACACAGAACAACGTGCAGTCTGTAGAATTGACATTATTACAGACCATTCGCATTATTACAGAACGCCATATCACATAACACACAAAAGCATATACCGTCAAGCTAGGAATCTATGGCTTGTTCTGTGTCAGGAAAGGTATACCTCATTTATTTATGATGAAACTGGAATAGCTAGTAGTATGCAGGTACGCAGTAGCGCAAGAATTGTTTTTGTACCATTTATAATCAGTTAACATATTTCTTATGGCAAAATCTGTACATAAATCAGAACGGCAAATTCTAATTAGGAACGAATTAATGTTTTGTACAAGAATAAAAAAGTCGATTGACGTTTGAAGCAATAACGATGAGCTAATGAGCTGTATTTAAATTGCTAACTCTAGGTGATAACATCACTGATATTAATTACCGTATAATGTTCATGTTTAATAATGTTCTGTATAATGATGATTTAAAAAAATCTGACGTAACTTGGAGTGATCTGTAAATGCATTGATTCTTGCAATTGATACCATAATCGAGCGAATTCACAACAGGATAATATCAGCGGCGATAGTCAAAATCAGAGGGTAGTTATTTGTCCATTATCGTGGCAAATTAGCACAGGTCATATAAAGAATACACACACTCACAAACACATATATACCCAATCACTGCAGCTATATAACGTGGAATATTTACAAAAAGCATATATTGACTGTTAGGATTAATTTATTTGATTAATCTGTATTATGAGCGTGGCAGACAATAAAGCCTTTTATGAAACTGATAATTTAAAAAATACCATTTTTATAAATCAGTGTGTTCCTTATTATTCTATTGTCGTAGAGGCTCTAAACGTGACGTGAACTCTTTCCTACTGTAGTTCAATATCACACGACCACGTCAAAAACAATGAATTCATGACCAACATCCAATACTGTGCGTGAGTTCGGGACGATCACCACTTGAATATTGAGTAACGGTTTAATGTGAATATTTTAAAGCTTCGCACCAACTGGCATATGTAAGAAATATCGGTAGAGATACTGAAAATAACTAATCCAATTAACATGAGCATATGTTTATTTCATTACCCACCGAAGGCGTGTATGTGCACCTAATAAAGGGAATCTGAGCTTTAGCGAGATCAAGGTGCGCTGGTAATCGAATTAATTTGAACTGCATTGAAGCCGGCAATGTTGCCGACAGTGGATTTAACTAAGTTTATGACTATGCTAGGTACGCTCTTAGCGCGCAACAAGTTTGTTAGGAACGTCTTGAGTGCTTTGAAATCGGTTAAGCTATATAGAGCTGTTTGTGTGTTCTAAGCAATAGTTTCATACGCTTCACTTGACGCCGAACATCGGGTATGTTTGCTTTGTGAGATAATGCCGTGAAGGGTCATAAAACGCTTGTACTTAGTGCAATTAACAGCGTTAACTGTCAAAGTGGCAGCTGCGGGAAGACAATTGCTATCGACAATAATTCGCGAGGTTCATTGACCACTCAGCCTCGGACAGAGACAAACGCCGCGGCAGATGATACGTTGTTTCTCTATAACTCAGCAGTTGCTTATAAATTGTGGGATTTTGTTGGAAAATATTCAAATACTAAAGGTATAAGGAATGACTCAAACGGATTCCGAGAATATTTTATTTTTTATGATACGTTTATACCTACTTTATGGTGGGTGGCGTGATTTTACATTCAGTAATGATTTAAAGTAGGATCGTAATGATATTTTAAACATTAAAAAGTACAACACGAGAGATGCTCTAAAAATGGAAATGGCAGTGGTTTCTGCTTGCAAATAGATAAGGTAAAATTGTTTCCAACGTTATTTAGTGATTTTTGCTTTGCTGACTATAAAACGATAGTTGATTTTATTATGAGTAACATAATATTTATTACAGCTGACAATTAGATTTATATAGTCGTCTGATGTGCTGAAGAATAAAAATGTCCATGTTGAATAAACAATGCAGGAAACAGATTAGAAACGTAAATGGCAACTACGCGTTGCTGCCATACTTGGGCATCATTGTCCATTCGCGATTCTCACAGCAGTAATTATCTAGGTGGCAAATCCACGCAGTAGTATTTCAAGCGGGTATCAAGTATAATTGGATCGTAATGCGAGCAGGCATATGCGGAAGAATGGGAGGCATCGTGTCTCGTTACAGGCTGTGTCTTATTCCGAGAACGCCATGGGAACACCGGAGGCATATTTTCTGCGTTTCCCTATGAGGATGAGAATATTTTTAATGACTTTTCTAATGATGAATGGACATTTCTGACATATCCACACATCGTTAAGTCTAAGAAATTGGGTCTAAGTTTTCGAAAATTCTATGCTTTTACTAACGCTATTATTTTAAGAATGAAATAACTATTGTTTAGTCTCTATTATTTTTATATATTAGAAAAGCGGTTTCTATCTTAAAAATAGACTGAACGCAAAACACATTGACAAGATAAGAACGCCGAATTCCGCTACATAAAACCAAACGCTTGACTTCGAAAGCATCAATTATGCTAAATTGAACTTGAATTTTTGCGTTCAGCTCATAAATTTACATGCCTCTTGATGTGTAATGAATATGCAGAAGAAACAAGATATATTTTTGTACAAACAACAAGTTCATCGCGCATGTTTACGGTTTTAGCGGAAAGCGGTTTGTATATGTTTTTATTGACAAGCCGCGTTTTAAATTATGCAGGTTATTCCTTGTGTAGTGCATGAGGTTAAGTGAAAAAGTCGGAACAAAGGCTGGCGTGGTTGGTGTTCTATTTAGTATGCATTTGGAAAGGAGCCGAGGCGAGAGCAATAAGTTTGAGCGCGCGATTTGCATAGATTGTGGCGCGGCGGCGGGCGGTGCGGCCTGGGACTGTGCTGTGATTTACTGGCCGCGTGGGCGCAGGCCGCTCTAACACCTGTGAAGTACTTACTAATAATACTTGCTTATTATAAAAATAAATATTAATTATTTTAGCGGATACATCTGGAACTAAGCTACCTTTTTGGCTTTTTCAAAAATATTTTTTTTGATGCTTTCTTTCAAATTTGTTGTGGTTAGTCTTGTGTGTATTCAGATTTTTAAAAACCTTTTTATTAGTTTGTAAAAATAAATAGCATAAATCAAGTAAAAGTATCAAATTCTATCTGATATTAACTTTACAGTTATGTTCTCCTATATAGCTAACAAAGTACCTATATAGGATTATATGAAATGTAATTAGTTGTCCGAGCGATTGAGCCAAACGAGATCACTGATTCATAAAGCAACCACCACTAGTACATATAGTTTCATACACAATACACGCAGCATATACACAAACCCTAACATCCTTAGACCCCCAACAGCTAGTTTTAATTACAAACAACATACAATAAGAATTAAGCGTATTCTTCTATGGCACAGTAAGCACGTAGGCGGGAGAAGGCTGGTTAAATTACACTCGTTTACCGCACCAACGACGTCCGTGGCATGTGTAAAATGTAACCGACGACGATTAGCAGAATTCCTACCTCGCAATAGAACATACGAACGCTAAAAAACAAGGCTCTTGCGACATACATTATGTACTTAATAGGCAGCCTAGTTGATTTGCCATAAACGTTCTTGGTTCCAATGTATATGGTATGTATGATGCACCCGCTTTTATATTCGCTGATGATTGTTTACTAAAGACTGGATACTAAAAAGCTTTTTTCTTACATATTTGTCCGGAACTTGTAGAACAATTTTAACCGATCTTAAAAAGGACTCAATTCGACTGTAAATTCTTATTTGTATCCTTTTGTGGAGCCTATACGATGCGGGATGTTTATACAGATGGAATATGCTACAGTAGACATACTCCTGCTGTTACAATTAAATTATCATAGTAATTGACTAGATGAAAAGCGGTTAAAACTAACTATATCATTCACATTATAAAACAGAATTTGTCATTATTCTTTGTTAGGCTTTCGTAGAAAATAACATAACATAATACTAAATCTGTATAGTTGTCTACATAGGTTTGGTTATATAATTAATGGTAATCATTTGGTACGAACATTTTACAAAATCCCCCCACAACATATTTTTTTCTCAAGTAAAACTCAATTATAAAAATCAAAGATGCGGATTTTATATATCTTTAAGTATATTATTCTTAGTAAACATTTCCCTATTTAGATACTAATAAAGTACTCGAGATTTTAAAAAAAAACCTAGATTAATCTTTGTTTTACTTCTTATGGAAAAATCACTTATAAGGAAAACTATTACTAATAAAAAACAAAATGATGTTCCTTCCGTAACTCTACAAGGCAAATACATCAATATAAACTTAGCTATATAATAATAATAATTGACAATAATTACGTTACGTAACCTGTTCACTAATGGAATAGCCACTGTAATTAGAAAATGAGCAGCTGCGACAGCCAGCACAATCCTAGGCTAGTTAGAGTTGTCTAAGGTTTGAAATAGTATCGATACTTTTTATCGAAATAGCGTCCCTAACCAGCCTAACCTACGGTATTATTTATGCAAAAACTGCAATTGAGGTACGGACGTGTCGCGTCATGAAGTAGGTAGGTACGCTCAATGTACCTATTCTAAACGTTTTCACTAATATTAACAAAATTGACTGAGTTTTGGAATATAAAGTAGCTATTAATATTGGTATCAGCTTGGAATTGACGAAACACAGGGTATTTTTTACTGAAATAAGATCTCTACGGCCAAGGATACACTATTAAAATACCTCTTACACTAATAAAGTGTGTTAGATGTTCAAAGATAACTGAAATTTGGATACCCACGCTCAAAGGTTTTGAATTCTATCGTCTCGGTCCAAAACCATTTAGTAATTTACCATATCAACATTGCTACATATCGATCGGAATATTTATCCTAAATGTTTACATAGCAAAAATATCGATACGTAGAAACATCGATATATAAAAGCGTCGATATTTTGAACAAGCCTAAAGCAACTTGCGACAGCGACAATCACTAGTTACTATGCGGGTTATTATAAGGCGAATTGCATTTGCAAATTGTGTTTGTTTTCTAATATCTACTACGGTTTGGCAGTAACTGTATCTATTGTAGTAATATTTTGTCATTAGTATGATTTCATCACATTATTTTGAACAGTATTGAACGGCCTTCTACCCTATGGACAGAAAGACTGGTAATCAAAATGGAAAACAATTGAGGAGGTCCTCCTGGCATCCTGGCTGATGGTAAGCTGTCGATGTAGTCCTGTAAAATGGTAGCGCTTCATATTGTGGAATAAGTTTAGTTATGTTCAGTAGTAGACTTCCAATGGCTAAGATGATTCCTAAGACTTTCAGTTACACGAGATTTTACTCTAATGGTGAAGAGGAGGGTGAGGAGAGCCGTATAATTTAAGCAAAAGAGATCCCACCCGTAAAAAACACGCGGGGAAACACGATGTTCGGAAAAATAGCGGCGCGATGTGGTTTTAATAGGCTAATCGCCTAAATTATTGTTTCTCTCTGAGACAACATTCGTTGAACTGAAGAAACATATCTTTTTGTATGAATAAACATTGCTGTCACGCAAGTTTTTTTACCATGTATAACAAAAATCTCAAAGTTAGGAAAGTAAAACGAAAACTTAGCAAAAACAATGAAATTTAAATGGATAAAACAAATATTAACATGTATATCAAAAGTAACACTATTATAAATATTTTTATCGCAACTTAATAACTTATGTTACAGGAATCGAACCGTAACTTATCGGATTAGAGGTATTGCTACCACAGTGTCTTAGTAACGCAATGTGGAACGTAGACGTCACTGTGCATTAAATATTTTATTCCGTTCACTAGTGTACATTTACTGCTAGTACATACATACAGCACTGAATATAAAGCGCGGTTCTTACATAGAAATTTAAAAGTAAATCAGTGTTTTTCTCAATTTATTACGCTAAAAAATCTGTGCATTTAGATGATTGATTAGACGGAAAAAAGGTTTACTTCTAGGAAATAAAACTTAAAAATCTAGGGTGTACTCTTCACACCAAAAAATACTTTGTTACGCAAGTGATAAGATAAATTTTGGTACAAGCTGTTTCAAGTCGCGGCTGAGGTTAGTATGATTATAATCGTGGTAAGCGTATGAGTAACACTGAAGTAGCCTTTAACGTAAATAGAGCGTTGTAAAGTTATCTGTGATCTAAACAAATACGTTTCATTGCAAACTTAATTTGCTTTGAGTTATATTCCGAAGAGTATTTTTTGTAAATTATTTTATTTACTAGATTTAGATAATTATATATAGAGTAGATTTTATAGTAGTTAATTATTCTTTACATCTCGTCCTAGTAACGCCTCACTACTGGAAACAAACCTTTTCAAACTAAACTTTCTTATTAAGGTGGAAGGGTTTCAGGTCAGATACTTCACCAGGGGAACCCAGAGCGGAACAGCGGAGACAGGCGTCTTACTATTATAATTGCCTCACTACTGGGAACAATCCTTTTACAAACTAAACTTCTTACTAAGGTGAGCGGGTTCTAGGTAATATTTCACCATGGCGGGACAGCGGAGACAGGCTTCTTACTATGATAATATTTCAATTCGCCTAGTATGGTCTTTAATCAGGTTTAAGGACTGCCACATTAGTGGTGATAACCGGGAAAATAGCCTTAACATGCTTTCCGAACAACGGAAGCGCCCGATGTCAAATGTAAAAAAGGGCATTTACATAATATCACTTGCTATATTCCAAGATTTCCAAGTTGCTTTTATGCTAATGTAAACACTATTATAAATGCGAAAGTAGGTCTATTTGTTGCACCAAAAGTAATGCTTAATATTTCAAAGAGGTATTAGCTTTCTTACATACCTATATATATGCTACTTGGAAGAGTTTTAAATTGTGTACTCCAAAATCCCAAAATTCTGAACAGGTATTTGCTATTTTATGTAAATAATATACTCTATCCTACAATATTTTAATTTACAAAAGCATAAACCTATGTAAAAAATTTTGGAATCGTATTCAAACAAGTATGTATGTATGTATATATCAAGTGAGTTAAACAATTTAATTAAATTGTCATATAAATCGCATAGAGAAAAGTTGATTTCCATCGGCCTGAGAAACTTTCTTTTTACACCCTATATATGAGAGGCTGTTATGGGAGTTTAAGACTACAGGCTAAAGGAATAAGGAGTACAGGGCTAGAGTAAAGTAACTGTAAGTGTAAAGGCAGTCAGTCGCTCACTGGCAGTGTGCCGCCGCGATGACCGGGCCGGGCCAGCTTCCGCAACCTGAATTATGGTTGCCGTTTCGTATTGAGCATATTTTGTTGTTTTTAAAACAGTATTTGCCTTTTCTTTTTTTATCCTTACTTTTTAATATATTGTTACACTATATTGATCGGCCTTTTGTTCTCAGTAAAATTTATTTTTGTTTTATATTCTTATAATATATTTTTATTCTATTGTGACACTATATAACTCTATCTTTATTATATTTTTGCACTTTTTTGATTTGTTTACTTACTGATTTTACTGAATTTTGGTATAGGAACACCTGATGGTAGGTACTTTGGCGAAAGAGAGCACTTTTTATCCATTTCCGCATATTCTTTTAGTAACGCAGACAATATTAAATGTATGATTAAATATTATACTTATTTACCGGGATCAACGGCTTAGCGTGGCTTTGTAAGCACGGTTACCCATTCAAGGAGCGATCTTTATAACAATCTGTTTAACATCGGATATTTTATAAGTAGTCCTGCTAGAGCTACGTGTGCTTCAAGTTCGTTATATTCATTCATTTTCATTCTAATGTAAAGGACAACCATATCTTTTTAGTAAAAGACAGAATAGCCAAATATCAAATTTATTCCTATATTAATTTTAATTTATAGAAAAACAAGCAATTCTGAAAACGTATGTTGTAAACCCTACCACGAACGCCAAACATACTCCAACCGACCACTTGTCATCCGATCTACCAAATATTGGGTTTTTTACATTATAAATAAATACGACATTAGCAACTCAAGTGTCGTGAACGTGAAAACGAAACCGGTCGGGACCTACCGGTTTTAGGTCTATTGTCACAGGTGCGGTTATTGCTTGTTTTCCGTGATCAACTTGTAACAGTTTATTGTTAACTATGTGTGAACAGTATCATTGAGACATATTATTATTGTTTTAAATATATATTTTATTTGCTGTTGCAGTACTCAGAACTAGTCATTAAAAAGCATTTATTAAAACTGGGATTGCCATTTTACAGTCTCTCGTCATAACATTTAGGGCTGCTTGCACAACAGTTCTTAATTGTATTTAAGCTAAATTCGTTTTCAATTGTCATTACATCTCTGTCATTTGTTTAAAGTTGAGAAGGACAGAATGATGTTTTAAATAGATTTAGCACTAAACAGGATTAGTGACCGTTGTGCAAGCCGGCCTTAGATAAAAAGGTTGAAATTTTCTTGTTAAACAAATAAAATAGCAAGTAGTAGTAGCAAAAGCACCTTCCATTATAAAGACAAAGACTTTTTATTTCACATGAAATATGGTACAGAGTAGTATTAAAATTTAATACAGTTCGCATATTTCACCAGTAACTGTTACGCAAAAACATAATCAGAGTATTCCTATATCACAATCATAAATTTGATCTTCAAAATATTCACTCAGTGAATAAAAACACTCATCAACAAGCCATTTTTTAAAATGAACTTTAAATTTGTTCAATGGCATCAGCTTAAGGTTATTGTCGAGCCTATTATAGACTTTAATAGACATGACATAGCTGTTCTTCGCATAAGATGCAGTAGACATAATTGGCAAAGTCAGTCAAGGGCTACTCCCTAAATGTATTTTGTAAGAAAAATGTAAAAACATTGAGCTAAAATAAAGAAGCAATAAGAGACCCTTACATTGCAATGAAGGAAAGTTAGTTTTTATTTTTAATAATTATGTTACTCTGTTTTAGATTAAGTATGAAGAATTATGTTATGTTATGTTCTTTTAATGAAGGAAATGCATTTGTATATTTCAAGACAATTATGGGGGAAGTCCCATTAATAACTCAAGATTACTTTCTTATGAACAAATACATAGCGGAAAATATTAAGTCCAAGCTTGTTTATGGAAGCCTGATAATGACTGTAATGAAAGGGTATTAAGGTCTTTATTGGTTCCCAACAAGACCAATCGAACCTTTTTGTCTTTTAATGTCGCGGCGAGAAGCAGAACCTTACCAAGTTGCTTGTTAACTTCTTCTCGTCTTAGTATTATGTTGCTTTTAGATAATATAATTAACCGTAATATATGCTTGTTAATAAAAAAAAATTAAATAAGTGATTATTGAAAAAAATATTGGAATTATAAGAAATATGTTTTCGAATTAGATAATATAAGATGATGATGGAAAGTGGGCACTGCAGCCTTTAGCTGCTTGTAATATTTACAACTCTTCAAAAACCGTTTGCCATCCCCTTGCGCTAATCTCTTGGAAAAACCTGGCCAGCACCCATTGGTACTAAGCAAAAAGTTTATTTTGAAACGCACTGTACACGCCGCGCTGTCATTATAATGAAACGTTATGTAACCCTCCATAATATATATTTACATCGAATAGTACAATAATATTATAAAATATATTTTGACGACCGATATGGCGTGGAGGTCAGTATACCTGCACTTCACTGAGGTCGTGGGTTCGACTCCCACACAGGACAAATCTTTGTGTGCATGAACATGTATATTTGTTCTGGTCTGGGTGTTTTCCTATGTATATTAAGTATGTATTTACAAAAAAAAAGTATTTATGTATGTTTATCCGTTATTTAATATCCATAACATAAGTTCTTAATGATACTTATCTTGGAACTAAATAATTGGTGTAAGTGTCAGAAATATTTATTTATTTACTAATTTAGCTTTATATATATTATTCGACAATCACTAGTACCTACTAGTATTACACTCACTTCTTTAAGTAGTCATACTATAATTAAATTGTATAAAACCAACTTATCAGCGGGAAATGTTGGTTCATAAAATTTAACAGCAAAAGTAATTATTGTCCGTATTTTCTAAATGAATTGCTGTGCCGACAGGAAATCCTTGTGATGTAATGTTGTAGTAAAATTAATTATAACAAACTGTTCATCTGCCGGTTGTCCTACATAAACTTAGCAACTAAAGATATACTATAGCGACGAGTGAAGTGCTGTAATTTCATGTGATTCAAAATCATTTATTTAAGTGTAACTCAATAAACCTCTTATGAAGGTCAGATTTAAAATGTAACGATTATGATTAATATAATCTAATATAGTGCCACCCTTTCTCATCTCGCGGGGAGTCGTAAGAGTCGACGAAGAGAAATCCTACGGGATGATGGGCAGCAGCGTTATCCTGCGTACTGGCTTGAACTGGATTACCAACCCGTCTGCCCAGCGTGGTGATTTTAGGCAAATACCCCCAATATAATGTAATCTATTGGGGAGTTCAATGTTCAGCAGTGAACTTTATAAGGCTGACATGATGATGACGATGAATATATTCAATAAAACAGTTGCTCTGTCTCTCCTTCTAAAAACCGGTCTCGGGTTCTTAAAATTGTTAATTTAGAAACCTAGTCCGTTTAAGTAAGACGGAAACAATCCCCACTTCATAATTATGTTTTTGAATAAGGAAATTTTATATGAATAGTACATGACTGTTTATTATTAAAACTCCTTGGATTTAACAGCTTTAAGGTCGCGGGATCACAATGTATATACAGACCGCTTACAATAGGTCACGCTGAAAAGTTATGGTGGAGGCCTATGTGCAGCAGTGGACTTTACTAGGCTGATCATAATGATTAATCAAATACTCATTTATTGGTATTACAACATTACACGTCGGGGAAAAGAAAACTATACATTATTATAATAATTATTAAAACTTAATTAAATCACAATATTATCAGTAATTAATATTGTCAAAGTAAAAATTTGTAAAATAATTGAATTACGAAATAAATGATAATTAAATGGTGATAAGGAAAATATTTAACATAATATACGTAGAATAACATAATGCCCTAACCTAAATAAAGTACTGAGTGCTTTGTAATCAAGAATTAAATGTTATCACATATTTGAAGTGCAATAAGTATGTTTGACCTTTAAAACAAGTAAGGCTTGCAATTTATTTTGTTAATTGAAAATATATACACCCACAACCTTTTGTAAAACTGTAGGTGTAACATTTCCTTGTAAAGGGTTTTTACATTGAGCTATCCGCTTCGCTTTGTCAACCTGAATAAGTCCACTGAACTGAACAGCCCTCCCCTCTCGAGTAAACTAGCTACGCGCATTTATTAATAAATTATATACAACGCGTGCTGGATTAAACTAATAAAAGATTGCCTTTTACATACATTATTTACATAGTGGGCTGTTACAAGGCGCTAATGTAACGGTTGACCATTTTTAAGCGATACTTTTTTGTGCTACAAGTTTCTTTAACTGTAAATAGTATTTTTAAGAGAACCAAACTAATTATCAAATAATTATGTTTTATTGAAGAAGTTGCTTATTGACGAAAATTTTCTGTGAACCTAATTTACGTAACTTTGAGTAATTGGTAATCTGTGATGTTGATTATTATCGCGTATTAAGAGATCAATGCGGCCGTTTTTTTTTTAAAAAGAATGAAACACTACTCTTGTTTATTTATTTCAAACAAAATTCTATTCAAGTTAGTCGAGGCGTTTCGAAATTTTGTGGAAAATACACCACAGTCTTAATTTTATTTATAATGCAGAAATTCTTTATTTCATGTTATTTTTAAGTAAAACTGTCGTCGTAATACCTCTTAAGAGACCAACATGTATTTCAAACATTGTGTGATCAGGTAGTTCAAATAAAGACATCAGTCAAAAATGGGTTGAATCGATCACGACACCGCCTCAATTTTGACCGGCCCGTGACCCGAGCACCAGTCATTACTTGATCTCCGACCTCTCAAGCGTTCAATTTACAATTAAACTACCGGAACTTACTAGAAATTTCCACTTGATTACATTTCAAAAGAGTTCTGTCCTTTAATGTTGTATTTATTTTTTATATGTGACGAGATAGACGTTTGATGATATAATATTATCATATTTATTCAATCATATAATAAACCTCCTGCTAAGCTCTGAACTAGGTTCGTCTTCCCAAGACATCAGATGTTTTTTTGTAATTTTAAACAATTTTCTGACTGGAATACAGAAATGCCTCAAGCTTCACTGTTGCGATAGACTCAGGTCTTCTCTGTCAGAGAGAGAACTATCAGTAAGTAAGTTGTATTATTATTGTGTTAATGATTCTTGCTACCAACTTATCATCGTGAATTCAACTCCGTAACATCCCACGATAGGCTCCAGAGCGATATGACAAAAGTCATTGGGATTTAGGTCATATTGACTCATACTCCACAACGCTGACTCAGGGCGGATTAGTGGAGGCAGGAGCTTTTCATTTAATCAACTACTGACACTCCTCATCAATCCTTTCGGTTTGAATTAAATTCGGCACACAAATAAATAGATTACCTTAAACCGGTAATTAATAACCATATTCCTATAAGAAAACAATATGCAATTCGAAACCAAACTTCACAAGATCTAAATAAAATGTTGATTACGAAGTTATTAAAAGAACGTGGTATGGGAAAAAAATATTATTGCGTTACTAACTAACACTATAAAAAAGGATAATGCGCACCTATACTTGCTTATCCTTTTGTTAAGGACGCGCCTGTTAGTAAACTTTAACCCGACGTCCCTTTATTTTTACAAAGATACGTTCTTTTGTTTTCGAAACAGAAAACTCATTTGTTTTCTTTACTTCCCTTTGGTTCACTTTATATTTTACTTTTACTAAGGCTAGTCGAGTACATTTTGAGTCAATATTAAATAACCTATCGTAATTAGTAATGCATGCACAATGCACATGTTTTTGTAATATTTTAACAATACGTACTAGTTCTTATGTAAAAGTTAAGAGATATGAGTCTTAGTTCTGAGGATTATGAAATTTATTTATAGCTTCTTCTTCTTCTTTCTATTGTTAATATCTAAATAATTTTTAGGCTGTTGGTTAAAAGGACATCATTGAGCTCTCTTAGTGTGTAATTACTACCTAATATATTTAGTTGTGCGTTACTAAACAAACTAACTTGTTTAGTTTTATGCCATACTAACTTCCTCACGCGCCTTTGCCCAGTTAACAAATCTCTAACTGACGGGGGATAAAACTTGACGAGTGTTTTGCTTCATTCTTCTGTATTAAAGAGGCGCGTTACTTTTTAAGTATACTTTTGTTGAAGTAAACTCGACTTTGAATCAAAACCGCCCCATAGCTCCTCACCAAATTTAGAAAGGTCTTTTCTTTTGTAATTTTTAGTTAAACTTTAGGCACAAGTAACTTTCTATATATTGTGTTAAAATGTTTGTAAAACACATATTTAATTACCTTAATTAATAAAATAATAACATACTATCAATAAAACATGCACACGATCTCTTAACAAATGACACTTGACATAAAGAAATAATCTAAACACGTGTGTTGCAAATGTAAGCAACAATACCCGATTCGTTCACAGCTTAGTGGGACGCATGACGCAAGTACAAAGGGTGCAAGCGTCCAAGTTGTCAAACTAGAACTTTTTATCGGAGAACTGTCGGCGTTGAATAGAAATGAGCATTGAATAATGCATGCGCTTGGGCAGAAGTTAGGCTCGCGCCGCACCCGCTGATTTGTAGGGCCGCGATCAGTCGACAAATCGCCCTACGAAACTGTTCTCGATACTGTACTGTGATAATTGTACGGGTTTCAGACACAGAAACAAGGGTACGGGATTTGATCAGTCGCTAAAACATCATGAGCTTTAAAAACAACCGCTACCTTTTTATTGTTTCTTTTTATTTCTGAAATAAAAATCATTACAACGTACTGCGATCAGTGGACAAATAGCACGGGCAGGCCCTTTTTCTTTGTGTTTTTTTCTGAGTGGAAAATTAACAAATGACCTTCTTTCGCTGTGGGTGATTCAGGAGGGTGTGTCAGACTTCTACTGACTAAAAAACATCCAGGTTCTTTCTTGAGCCTGCTATGTCCCAGTATTGGTTTCAGACATGTGATTACTAATTAGGGCACGGGATTAGATCAGTCGCAAAAACATTATCAGTTCAAAAACCAATGATACTCTTTTATTGTTTCTTTTCATTTCTGTAATAAAAATTAAATTTATAGTTCCGCGATCAGCCAAAAAATACATAATATCGTAATCCTAATATCTACGAAACTCTTCTACATACTGTCATGTGCTGCTAGCTTAATTGTACAGGTTTCAGATATGTGTTTACTAATCGGCAATAGGCTCATTACCTATTACGTGGGACAAACAATGTGATTGGAGAAATGTTTATAATATGTATGTCCCTGCCTACCCCTTAGGGGAAACAGGTGTGATTGTGTGCATATATATGTTTACTAATTAGGACACTAGATTGGAGCAGTCGCAAAAACATCATCAGAATTAAAAACAAAAGGCGACATATATTTTAGCCAGACTTTGTTTTAATTTCTGTAATCCCAATAAAATAAATTAGAAGTGCCGCAATCTGCCGAGGAAAAGCACAGGCCCTATGTAACACTCTTCTGGAGAGTGTCGTGCGTTTCAGATCTTGACACTTTCGCTCTCTGGTACCTGTTAGCTGTACGGTGATAATTGAACTGGTTTCAGAGATGTGTTTACGAACTAGGGTACGGGATTGGATCAGTTGCACGGGGAGTATCTACTCATAGTATTAGCGTTATATTCCATTAGCGAATTATGAAAGAAAGTAGCAATAAATACATATAAACAATTACAATGTAAGGTATGGAAAAATATAATAATATGGAAATGACAGATTTTCTTAATCTTTAAAAACTAAAATTATACATGTAAATTGGAGAGCGCTTTTATATTAAAAGAAAATATATTATAAAAAAAACATATATGTTAAAAATTACTTAGGTACGTTACGATCTGTATTAATCTTCTCGCTAATGTTATAAACGTTTTGGTTTCTTGTCCATTCAACGGCTGAATGGAGTCAACTTATTCAAATCATTTAACATACAGATAGAGCATTAAACACATTGCATATTTACAATCATCATCATCATCATCATCATCAGCCTATACTAGTCCACTGCTGGACATAGGCCTCCCCCAAATCGCGCCATTTTCCCCTGTCTTCGGCTTGCCGCATCCAGCATCTGCCAGCGACCGCTCGCAAATCGTCACCCCACCTGGCGAGTGGACGTCCTACACTACGTTTGCCAAGTCGCGGTCTCCACTCAAGAACTCGTTTACCCCATCGGTTGTCGGTCCTTCGACAGATATGGCCAGCCCACTGCCACTTCAGCTTGCTAATCCTGTATGCTATGTCGGTGACTTTGGTCCTCTGTCGGATAACATCATTTCTGATTTTATCTCTCAGAGAGACTCCGAGCATAGCACGCTCCATAGCTCGCTGAGCGACCTTGAACTGGCGAATCAGTCTTACTGTGAGTGTCCACGTTTCGGCACCGTAGGTCATAACAGGTAGGACGCACTGATTGAAAACTTTCGTTTTCAAACATTGTGGTATAGGTGACGAGAAGACTCGACGTAGTTTCCCAAACGCTGCCCAGCCAAGTTGGATCCTCCTTTTGGCTTCCTTCTCAAAGTTGTTTTTGCCTAATTGCAGAATCTGCCCGAGGTAGGTGTATTCGGAAACAACTTCAAGTAGGTGGCCATTCACGACAATAGGTCTCGGAACAATGCGGGCATTGATCATGACTTTGGTTTTATCCAAATTCATGCCGAGACCTATCCGTCGCGAGGCTGATGCCAGGCTGTTCAGCATCTGTTGCAGCTCCTCCAACGTTTCCGCCATCAAGACTATATCGTCAGCGAATCGTAAGTGCGAGATGTATTCACCGTTTATGTTAATGCCCTTACCTTTCCAGTCCAGCGTCTTGAATAGGTCCTCCAGCGCGCTTGTGAACAGTTTCGGGGATATTACATCTCCCTGTCTCACCCCTCTGCGCAACTGGATAGACTTAGACTGCTGGTTCTGTACTTGGACATTCATAGTGGCGGATTCATATTTACAATGCCAGTATTTTATACGTAGCTTCAATGAAAAAACTCTATTCACAGAGACGAAGATGCGAGCACCGCTAGTAATGTTTACTAATATTACAAACGCACGAGTAATGAAACTTTAAATGAAAATATGTCTTGAGAGACGCGATATTTTAGGTCATGCGAGCAAAGTTGCGGGTGAACGGCAGCAAGAATACTCGTATTTTAAGCTAAATACATATTGTTTTTTGTGGTAAACAGGTTCTATTTCATATCCTAGCATTATCCGGTTGCCCAAGATTTAAGCATAGGGCCCAGGATGCTAATTGGTTTAACCAGATTTGGTTGAATTTCAGTTATGACATCGAGCGACTGCCGTCTGACCTCCGCAACCCAGAGGCAAACATCATTGTATGTATTGTATCATCATATGGTTAAACCAGCTGTCAGGATGTTAGAAGGCATTAACTTCCTAATAACGACTGCCATAGATGTTCAAGACAGCCGACCAACAACGGCTTAACGTGCTTTCCGAGCGAGCAATAATGGCGGGTTCGATTGATTGATATTTAAATGCATGTGTACAATTTTGTACTATGTATTATTATCTTATGTATTAAGTATTTCTGTATTTACATAATTATATTTAATGTAAATGGGTATGTATAACAGTCGTACGTTAGGTACCGAAGCTCTACGTAATTTGGCGCTAGAAACGCCGAAATGTTCAAGAAAAATTATTTTTATTTGTATATTTCCTCTATTAAGCGTTTTAGACAAGACAAGCGTGACTTGACGGCTTAAACTCTTTGAATATTATCTTTTAGACTTAATTTAAATATATAAATGGTAATTACTGCCATGTCAATATGTTAGATGTGATTAGATAAAATGCTAATGAATTTCCAGCTACGTGTAAGTATAAGTGAGTTTTAAATAAGCTACAATTATATGTGTCTAGTTTTTTATGCATCTCCTTTGTAATACGAGTATAATTTGTAAGAAATAGGTATGTTTAATATACTGCAAGAATGTATATATTAAATAAGAACACAGTATTAATTAATAATTAATATCACTCATGTAAAAATTTGTTGCTGCGCACCGAGTTGTGGATTATGTTCAGAATCATTCTCACTTTGGTGTATGGGAAAGTAAGTGATTGAATCCAGTTGTGGGACATTTATACCTAAGTTAAAGATTTTAAATGTACTTAGTTAACGGATATATATTGTGCCTATATTACATGAATTTGTATTGATTTAGAAAATTACAAGACACTGGAAGATGAAAATCTATGCGACTGAATAATGTTGTAAATTCACGTTTGCTCCTAAATCACCAGAACGATTTTGATTAAACTTGGTATTGAGATAGAGTGATCTTTTGAAAGATCCTAGTGTTCTTTTTATCGCGATTAAATGAGCAGTTACTCTACAGCACTGTACTGGGTGTATGGAGATCCTACAAAGACCTACGGTGCTAAAGCCAACCTCATCTGCAAGTGGTGCACCTGCCTATCAACGGACAAAGCTCTGTCGAACATAAAAGCTCCCGATAAGCGGCAATACACTCGCCAACTATTTATTGCGTGGGACATAATTGGCGAAGTGTGGGCGTATACTCGTAATTTGCCTCTGCCTACCCCTTCGGGGAAAGAGGCGTGAATGTCTGTATGTATGTATCGCTAATCAACGAGATAACGTCTCGTTCGTCTTACGAAACAAATTTTGAAAGTACACAAAGCAGATGGACGTGTTGAATTTCGATAAAAATCTATTTATTAATCTCCATACAATTATTTGTACTATCATAGTTATAAGGTTTTCTAACCAAAACTATATGTAAACTCTGTTTCAATTATACCCATTTTATTTTACTTATTGGAATTATGTAACATCTGACTTCTTAATAAATAAATATCAACCAATAGTTCACACAAAAGAAATCGCGAACCGCCACGACTATTAAAAAAAAAAGTATATAACAGTAAAATGGTCACGTGCTAACCTTGAAAATTATTAGTATATTTTTCTTTTTACACAGAAACGTTGAAGTGCCGTGGCAGCGACGCGAATCGGCAGTGACGGTGACTCAGAAATTAAAGGCGGTTACATAAATGTGTATTGCATAAATAATGATAAATACGATACGCTGTTTCGCAGTGCAATATTGTACAGCGTTATAAATTACTTTATCACGGTTTTATGTGAATCAGGTAAAAGGTAATCTTGAAATGCACTCAGTAGGCGACCTGTAGGTTTCACTTCCTTTCGCTATTAATAACTTTCTTATCCATTAAATTTCTGATATGATCTTAAACCTGTGTAATAATACTAATAATATGTTCGTTTCATACGCTACGTACACATTGATATCCTGTTTAGAATAACATAGAATAATTCCTTATTGACCACACAAAATCTTAAAATGGGTATATAGGGATCCTACCAAGACTTAAGGAGCCCAAGCCAACCTTACCTGCAAGAGGTGCACCTGCCTAACCACGGACGAGGCTCTGGCATACATAACAATGCCCAATGTGGAACCAAATATATAATTGGCGAAGTGTGGGCGTATAATATGCCTCTGTCTACCCCTTTGGGAAAACAGGCGTGATTGTCTGTATGTTGTCCGGAAACAAGCGTGAATGTATGTAAAAACTTAAAATACCAATAAAAACCGGCCAAGTGCGAGTTGGACTCGCGCACTAAGGGTTTGGCCATTATATATAATGGTATTGAATTTTATTTGCTGTTAACTCTAATGCTTAATTAGAGATTGCATTTATAAAGAGTTCTGATAACCAAAGAGGGCGTATAACTTAATATTCTGTAAATATTTCAAGAGTCTACCTGTTGCCGTTATCAGTATTGAGCGAAAACGAGCAAAAAATATCACATTTGTTGTATGGAAGCTCCCCTAAATATTTATTTTATTCTGTTTTTTAGCATTTGTTGTTATAGCAGCAACAGAAATACATCATTTATCTAACTATCGCGGTTCATGGGATACAGCCTGGTGACAGACGTAGGTACGGCCGGACAGCGGAGTCTTAGTAATAGGGTCCCGTTTTTTACCTTTTGGGTACAGACTTACTTACTACCAGGCTGTTTACTAGTGATAGCTTTTATGTAGGCAATTTTAGAAGTTCATAGCCACATTTTGTTAAATATATACAACATTCGATGTTTAAGAACTTGTAGGAAGTATAAACAGAAGTAAAAAAATAACTATTATTTACATTAAGTTTAACAAAAACTATAATATTATACTTACTAATATTATACAGTGTAAGTGTTTGTAATAAATAAACTCAAAAACTAAGGGACCGATTTAAAGCTGATTTTATTCCTGAGTAAAATATTATTAGCCTATATTTATTACTAGAAAATTTTAGGATCCCTACGAAAACTCCAAAAATGTAACCACAGGTGGAAAATATATAATAAATATCCAATAATAATAGCTACATATCGAAGCGAAGACAGGGAGTGCCACTAGTATAGTAATATAACTATCATATAGTATTTGAGTATGGTCAGAGTTCATCAAGGCGGCAATGAGACGGGTCGAGCGCACCGCGGAGCAGTAACGGTACATTTACTATCTGTTGCAACTCGAATGAGCGAGCCATTTGTGGCTACAGTTCTGGTTTACAAGCCGGGTGGTGCCACAGAATACTTCAGAAGGTATACTTCATATAGGAATTAATACTCTTAACAGTCACATATTATGATAGTCAAGCTGGGTGGTGACACAGAATAGTTCAAAAGTATTTTTAATACAAGGATTAATTAATTATATTAACAAGAACATATGAATTTATACAAGCTTAAACATTTTTTTTGGATTTTAAAACTCGCCTCAATCTAAGTCTATAAAGAAATAATTATAGAATATTAAAGAAATAATTTATATAAGTATGTAAAGAAATATTATACAGTGTATTTTACATATTACACATACATTGAAAACATCAAGAGAAAGACAAACTTCCATGTTCTTGCTGCTAATAAATATTTCGAGGGTTCCGTGCCCGATAAGTGTTTTTGGGCTTAAAACAGTGATTAAAAGAATTTATCGGTTAATTAAAAAAAATGAAACTTAAAAGGTTTACTTATTGGATTATGAAGTCCTCAATTTTCAGTCTTCTTTTCTGAAATCGACTTATCTGATAATATCACAAGAAAAAGCGGCAGAAATTATGTATCTGATGTTGTCACTTATCGGGTTTGAGCACGGAACTCTCGATTTGTTTTGTGTGGTAAGCTGTCTTAGGTGAAAGAACGCATATACAAATCTTAACAGATCAGTCATATTTAGTTCGATAAAGCTCGAAGTCAACTTTCAAAAAACACGCATCTGCGGATAGGCGATTGGATAGAAAAGGATTGAGTAGTTCAGTTCAGTTCAGTTTTTTAACCTTAAATTCTCTGAAATCTTATTTGTTGCTAAAGCAAAGCGCTAAATGGTCGACCTTAGCGTTTGTCTATCTTTTGAGAGACCAAAAAGAGAACATTTACGTAGTCTAACCCGCTACATTTAAAGATGTACTTCAAAACTTGAACCAAGACTACTAGATGTACCCTTCTGCAGTCATCTATTCTGTGTAGGTGCCTCTGAGCCTCGTAACCTAATAGGCAATGCTTATAATTGTGGTTCGTATAAAGCAGAAGCCCCGTCTGATATAACAGCGGTTGCGTTGCCTAAATTCTCGCTGTAATAGCCAGTAACGCTCGAACGCACATGAATTTACTAAACTATTTGACAAATAATAACAAGCAAGAATTAAACAATATACAGTTAATGTTATAGGGTAATATAATCTTAAGAATATTATACACTTGTCTTGTCTTTATTGCATTATCAGTCCTGTCGAGGATTTAATGAAGGAAATTCAATTTTATAATAAGCAAGCTCTGCACCAGTTTGTTTCTCATCTTCGTATTTATTAAAATGATATTGTTTACAAAACGTAAGTAATCAATCAGATCAAGATATATTTTACGAAATTCTTGGAACGATCGCATCACATCTTTATTAATTTTTTGCATGTCTTTTATTCTTGTTATTAATATTTATTATGTTTATATAAGGGAAGAAGTTACGCAACCCATGCAACAGTAAAGCAATAAACAATATTGAATGTGTCTTTATCAACTATAAAATATGTTAGTGAGTCTAGGATGCGCACGTACCACTGTGAGCGCCAAACGCTGCCGTGTCACGCGAACTTAGATGCACAGCGTACTTGGTTCCGACAGAAATTATTTAGAAAATATCAATTTCTTTGGCACCGACATTTGCTTTAGATAATACAGTTTGAAGTTCGCCGCTACAAAACTTTTTTGCAGATTAGGCTGACAGTACTATTTTTTAAATACGAAATGTCAAGTAAGCGGTCGAATAAACTGCACGAAATACTAATAGCGAATATTTGAATTGTTTAAGTTTTAGTTTCCATATTTTCCTGGTTCTCATTACTCCTCATCCTTCAGGATCTTAATTTCCTAAGCTCCCTGAATAGCAGTGACATTAGTTTAAGCAGCTGGCACTAATAATTGGAATCCGTAAAACCAAGCTTAAGAAAGCATTGGACATACACCTTTAGGGTCAGAAAGTGTTTTATGCGTGGAAATCTTTTATCCTGCTATCATTCCTATGAATTTATGTTTTTCCTGTGGTAAAAGTATCGTAAGTATCACATACGACATAATTATAAATCTGTGCCAAATTTCTTCAAAATGCTTTAACCTTGTCTTGCGTGATTAGGGAATAGACATACAATATTTTACATTTATACAGTGTTCCAATTTTCATAACAGCTTACACTCAGCGGCCGCAATATAATAACAATAAACTTATATACAATAAATAGGATTGTAATGAAATCACTAGAAAATCAGCAACAGAGTTACAGGTGAAGATATTTATATCCTACTTATAATAAAATATACTTTGTGTAGGACAGCAGTTCTAACAAAGTATAATTTATCGTCGTATAGATTCAGCTTCCCGTTGGCCGGCGTTAGCGTGTCACCCACATTGACAAAACATGACGTGCCAAATAATTATTTTTAGTAAAGTACAGTCTTCGTGTATAGGTAACTAGGCATATTGTTGCATAATCTATCATTGTTGTTATTGTGATATAAGTGTTAGGAATCGATTAATTCTGGCAATAATTGTATGGCCATGTCATGCTTTATACAGCGCCCTTTTAGACATGCTATTAAAGGTAATGTCGGATGTTGTCGTAGAAATATTTATTTTTCTTTTAAAATATTATGGGCGAAGTGTGGACGTATTATATGCCTCAGCCTACCCCTTCGGGGAAACAGGCGTGATTTTATGTATGTATATAATAGCATGTATTTTATTAGCAAATCTAGAAAGACATTGACTCTATTTACAATGGTAAAAATTTGCAATATCGTGCAATAACTGAAATTCAGCTAATTCTGGTCAAATCTAAGCAGAACCTGAGTGAGATTGGGATAATGCTAGGATGCTGGAAAAGCTAGAAACACATAAAGGTCGATTAAAGCCCGTGGCAAGTTTAAAGCCTTTCTGTTGAGAGTAGGTTGACGACCGAAGTATACGGGTACGGCTTAAACTTCGTCTCAATTGGTTTTTTAGTAAATGCTTAACTGATAGGCTACGACCGCTTTTATCTTACTAATATTATGATTGTAAATTCGGGTTCGAAGAATTTTTGTTACTTAATCACGGGTAAATGATATAGGCTTAACACATGTGATAACGAATATTACGTTATTATGTTTATATTGCATGGTTATGGTGCTATGTAGCAGTAATGGAGCAGTATGGTGCTATGCAGTTTTGGTGCTATTTCTGAACTCAACGCATCCAAATCCGAAGTCAGAAAATAAATAAATATAATAAAATAAATATTCTCTTACAATCACACCTTCTAAATTAAGAACTTGGTGGAAATCGAACCAACAAACTCAAGTGAAGTGCAGGTATACTGACCTCCACGCCATATAGGTCGTCAAATTAAGAAAAGCAAACAAGTACGATTTGAAGTTTAATATAGCAGTAAGACGAGCGCCTAAGTATATACTTTTTCCTATTTGAACTCCTTTTGCTATCATGCACAACCCGATATAACAATGTTATTGTTACCTAAAATAAAATTCTTTTCAACTTTGGATAACAATGATAAAAGACTAAAAGCTTTTTTTTACTATCATCATTTGAATTGTACATTAACTATTACAATAGAGGTGTTAAAGTAAAATGAACGAGTCCTTTGCCTTCAGGGTACATCTCATACAGGCACTGGTATAGATAGATAGATAAAACGTTTACTTCCTTTAAATAATGCAAGTTACATAAAAACATATCCCACAAAATCTTTTGACTGGTTTGTCTGTGGGTCACAATCTCTTTTATACTAATTACAACTAATTTTATAAATAAATAAATTACAATTTTGCACTTACACCAATATAGTGTTTTTTCAAATTTGTACTTATTTTTGTTTGTTTCCATTCTAATGGCTTCAGGTATACTATTTAAAAGGTATGGAAGCCGTTTTTTTATAGTCCTGTCACCATAATTATTGTATACTCTGGGTATATTGAGTTTACCGGCGGTCATTGAGCGAGTATGAGTAGTGTTGCCGACGCAAGTTAGACCATGCTGTTGCCGACTGTTATGGTTGTATGTTATTCAATCTGAACTCCATACAAGCAAAGAATCAATGCATACCTTTAATAATACTCCTATACCTACCTTAGCTAGACCATCCTGTCTCACGGAGCTACGTCCCTGCTCAACGAAACCTTTGTGCACATTCCTCCATATTATGTCCAATAATTTATCTAGTCACAACTACTACTAGAACTATCTGTAGTACTTAAAGGTACATACAAAAAGGCCACGGATAAACGGAAACGCCCTGAACTCTCCTTCGTGATAAAGTCCTATAAATTATCTGTGATCTGGGAAAGTTATCACAAAGGTGTGTGGGTGTTTTATGTTCAGTATCTGCGTACCAATGTCTTTCGTCAGAGTAAGTTATTTTGCCTGGCAATCCTATGGATTCCTGTGTTTTTTCTGAATTTATGATAAATGGGATGAATGCTGATATTTAATCACACTCACTAAGGGTAATTACAATAACTATAATTTCTAGGTAATAATGTAATGTTTTTTAAATATTTATTTTATAACTAACATTGTTAGTTTGTAATCGGTGGTTTTTCTCTATCTTTTTTTAACACGTAACAACCTACATCAAAATGTAAAGTAATAAGCAAGTACCTAGGTAAGTACTTTAAAAAATACCAAACTACTGATTGGCCAGAAATATGGTCTACTAATGGTTTTTTTTAGAAACAAGAGGATAAATAGAGAACACTAACCTGTCACACTAATGACTTAATTTTTGGCCTCTTGCATAAATATAATATGTTGTTTTAAATTCTCCCTCGAGCTGATAAGTAATGGGAATAGTCCAATTTCTTTCGCAAGCAAATCCTCGGGCAATAGTATATAATAGTAGCACGTAAAGTAAAGAGCATTGTAGACAGTATCATTTCACACGTTTAACACGTATTATTTATTCAAAATCCACAGCAAATGACGGATTTTTTATACACAGGTTTAAAATATATAACACTTGACTTTGAAATTATTATAGTCGTATTGTTAATGTTTAGAAAGATTATAGAATACCGATGGAAACACGAGGCGGCTTTGTTATTATTGTAAAGCCAACGCATAATAATATATGGTTAATATAACTATGAGCTTTGTCACGGCTTATTATTCTTGAATAATAAAATAATCTAGGTAGGATGGTGTCACCTCTTGAGTAACGGAACTAGATCTGCGCTGATTTTATGTCAAAAGGCGGGAAATGGAATCTGGATGAGTTTCTTATCAGATTATTCTAGCGGTGCAATAGGTTTAACCTAGTAAACTGCGTGCAATGCCTAGTTTATAGGTGATGTTAAAAGACATAAAATAATCGATACTAAAATTGAATGCTGACAAATCTTGCTCAAACTAATGCTACCTAGATATTTGTTAAGTACAATGAATTCTATAATTAAAGACAATCTAAACTGACTTTACTTTTCTTACATCACTGAATAACGAGTCTAACGTAGACGTTTACCTGATAAATACCTAAATAATATTACGCCTGTTTCCCCGAAGGGGTAGGCAAAGGCATATTATACGCCCACATTTCGCCAGTTATATTATTGCTCCCACGTAATAGGTGGCGAGCCTTCTGCCGCTTACTGGGTACTTTTATGTTCGTCAGTTCGCCTTCCCGTTTATTGGCAGGTGCACCACTTGCAGGTGAGGTTGGCTTGGGCTCCACAGATCTTGGAAGATGCTCTATACATCCCACTTGGTGATGATACGCCAATTACCAGTTCAGTGATATTCGAGACACATCACTGACACTTCACGGCTTTCGAACTTATCTATCAGTGTCAAGTATTATCTTATTTCCAAGCAGTTTGAATTTTCTTAAAACAATGCATAATACGCTGCTGTTAGTGGCAGAATATCTTCGATCATTCTTGATCGAAGCGGAATATAAAGTAAATTAAAATGCAGTGGTGTCAAAAAACCTCGTTAGAAATAGCTAGTGACTAAATAGTACTTGAAATAAAAAATGTACATACAAATTAATCCAGATTAAGATTTACAAATGCCACAGGACACATGTTAATTTAATGTAAAACACAAAGCATATATATACGAAAAGCTGAGACAATTTGGATCTAAAACATAAATAAAATGACACATATAGAAACGAATACGTAGCTTTAGAATTATAACAGGACTGACAATAAGGCATTTAAAATACACCTTTACACACAAAGCTAACTCAAGGATCCGTTTCGATACAAAAGCTCTGTCGACAAAACGGGTTGATCCGGTGAAAGGCAAATAACGTTTACGATACACAACAATAAGGTCTTAATGACAGTCTGTTGGCTAAGTTACACTAGAATAAACCACTTCAGTATTAAAGTTGTTTTGAGTTTTAGTCGAAAACAACAAGAAATAAAACAACGGTACAATTACACAGTTTTTTCGACACGATACGCTTCAACGAAAACGAAATCATTGAGCAGGATTAAGGCGTTGGTGTGATATAACAAAATATACAGTAAGTGTAGACAGCGAAGACGATTAACGCAAAAGGAAAAGTCAAAGTTATCTAGTTGAATAGACAGAGAAGTGAATACAATAAGCTCGGCCCACGCGCCGGTGAATCATGCCTCGCGCCGCACACGCCGTACAACTAACACACACAGTGGCGCCCGAGGTAAAAACATTACCTACTTTTAAATAAGTTCCCTTTCTCTTTCTACACTTAAGAGCGTGTACCATGTTTGGCGCCATTTGTTACATCAATATAAAAACAAATGCATAACACAGCACTCGCGAAATACTCGAAATTAACGACAAAGCAATAAACAGAAGACAATCTAACCTTTCACACTTACAACGCATTTTTGCACCAATTCAAAACATCAACATTCGAGTTTTAAAATAAAACCACGAATTGGTGCAAGCGGAGTGTTTATATGTGAACACGCCGAATGGCACATAAACGTTTAAAGAGACGTAAATTTTCCGTTTAATCTTGACTGCTTGGTGACAAGTTAAACGTCCTTTCACCTGGAACATGCAGTTGGGATACGAAAATAACACAGAAACTACACGGAGTTAATATCACTCTTCCCGTTAATCTTTGTCGAATCAAATCTCGGATACGTTATCAAATACATGACATAGATATTTAAAATAGGACAGACTTTATAGAAATCAGATTATTACGAAAATTCAATTACTTTACTCATTGAAATTAAAGTGTTCGTGAACACAGAACAAATTACAATTTACTGGTAACGGTGATGCAATTTGAAATAAGAGCAACTATGTTTTTGACACGAAATATATTCGCTTATTTCTATAGATTTTAGTATATAATTGTCGCATTAAACAAGCACTCACTGCAGACTAAGCGTGACGGAGCTGAACGAGTGGCCATGAAGTGCGTAGAGCGGTGCGCCTGCGCCGCGCCGTGATACGTAGCAACGGTGACTCACCGATAGAGACAAAGCATACAAAGGAGCACGTAACGGAAAAGGACGAAATATGCCACAAAACCGGTTCGAGATTTCGAGTTTCGATCCGATATGCTCCTGTCTACGTCTGTGTCAAGTAGAGCTTTTGGATTGTTCTTATCTGACGTTCACGAAACACGGGAAGTTGTAGATCACTATTCTCATTTTTTAATCGTTTCACTTGACAACAGTAATTAGGCTTTGAATTAGAGTTTCACTTGGAAATTTCTGGCTAGATTGGTTACAGATGAGTCACAAAATAAACTAAGATTGCAAACTGATAGATAAGCAGTTACGAATCGGCAAATTATGTACCCATTATCTTATCGCATGAAGCCTACTGAATAGTGTCTTTGCTGAGACTGGTCTGACGGGATGAGGTCACCACCACTTTGGCGTCTTATCACAAATGCGATAATATGTTACTTAGTGATGTAGAATGAAAGCTGAGACAACTCATCCCTTGTCCCTTTTTAAACGTTCTTTATAATACAAGTGTTTTTAAAATACGACATATATTATTCATTTTGTTTAGAAACATTATACATCATTTGTACACTATTACACTATTGTATTAAAATGCTAGTTTCTTGATAAACATAAAATTTCTTCTCGCATGATATCCATAGCCGATGCAATGGATTAATTAGCAATTTTTTTGCTAGCAGTCGTGTGGATAATGCAATAACAATTAATAAGGTAATTATAACAGACGTAACATTGGTTATAGGAAGTCGGACAGAGTGTCTAACGTTTGCGTGAGATGAGCTACATGCGTTGAAGAAAGTCCGTCTGAGCGCAGGAATTTTCCGAACGCCTCGGTGAATCATTACGTGGTTTTTTGCGCGGAGAGAAAATCTCGTGGCGGAATAAAGTTTGATTTTCTTTTTTTTTCATGGTGTTATGGCATTAGTAAAGCTACGAATAGATTGTACTCTGAAGTATAGATTTGTTTTCACCTATGTGTTTAATCTTATTGCATATAATCACGATAAATAACATATTTTTGCACCGTTTAAGTTGCATAAAATTTGAATATCATAAAAGTTAATAAGAATTATATAAAAATCTTTTGTTTTTGCAAGCAACCTTTTGTTTTTCTTGCTAATTCCTTTGACAATAGACATGACATGTAGTAATGGAACCATTTTGAAACAGGGTGTTTAATTCTTGAGTGCCGTCATCATGTCGCAAGGCGTCGGATCGTACAGACGTTAGAATTAAGCCTACATTTAGTGCGTGACGGGCGACTTATGGTTGCTTCGTTTTAAGCGATCATTTATTCATAAAGCAAAAATCGTACCTATTGTTTGTCACGTCAAATATGCTTATTTAACCCGTCGTTTAGCATGAAAACGAAATATCATTTCCAATTATTACTCAGATATGTAATGCGGATTCACTTATTGAGAAGAAGAAGTTATTGATTTTTTTTAGAATTACAAATCTTTTTTTTATTTGTACTTTAGCTATTTCGGTGATCCTTGTCAACTTATATGTTTTATTTTCACTAAGTAATAATGATATTATAACTTAAATATTTTTTTGATTTTTTATTATTAAAGGTTTTTAAAAAAAATGAAGATTTCTTAAATATAATATAAAGGAAGGGCTCACATACTCGTAGATAATATTAGTATTTATATTATTAGATAATACTACGAGGTGTCCACGGAAGATCAGCGTCGTGACATCCTGTTGTGTCCGACAGTGTGTTGAGGGGACACCGTTTCAGTACACACTATAATATGTTTTAATGTGGTTTTTTTCATACGTAAATTAATTCGTTTCTTTTTTCCAGTGTACAATATAATTTTATAAATGTATTTCTTCTTCTAGACTAGAATAGCTAATGGACTACTTAGCAAATACAATAAGTAACAATATTTTAACTACTACTTTAAGTCGAATTGACCTAAATATAATTCTGTAATTAGGTCACCAATTTGCACAAATTTACGTTGAGCATAATTATTTTGCCTATGTAATTAAATATGTCAATAAACGAAGTAAAATGACTCAAAATTTCATTTTTTGTGTCCTTAATGATAAACACAAAATGTATAATAATACTGCGTGATTTTCATTACCATAGTATGAGAAAATGTTCTTTCCCACATTAGGATACTGATTCCATTGTAGACATTAAACCTAATTAAGAACTCTTAATATGCCATTAGCCTAAAGGTAATTAGGAAGAGTTAATAATTATAAAAAATATTACTGTTAAAACTAAGTATATAGAATTTGAACCAGTATGTGTCAGTTTGACTTTTATATTGCATTAGAAACTTATTTTTGAATACATATTATCTCTTTTTTAGAAAAAATATGAAAATTCATTCGATTTATCCGATGATGTTTACTACGAAATTATGTTTAATTTATCTACTTCCAAAAACTTTGCTCCTTAGAGATTGAACGCGGTAATTTTTATTAAATATGTTTCGTCTTAAAAATTTTAGCAAAAGAATTATATTACTATTACCACTACACTAAAAAAAACAAACGTGAAGAAAAGTGGCCAATCATACAATTGTATTTGTTAACAAATTAGTTGCTATAAAATTACAGATCTATGGAGAATAATAGAAGGCGTTGATCAACTCCTGGCGTGTTAAACGGGACGGGGTATAATTTGAGCGTGGTCCAACAATCGTAAGGCTACTGTTACGACAGCCTGCGCCCGCGCAGACCGGTTAGACCGCTTCCACTACCGAAATGGCGCCTCAACTCAACACCAGCCCTCTTATTCAACAAATACATTATTCGATCAAACAGTTTTATCTCGGTCTCTTGTTGAATGGAAGGATAGCGACAGGTATATTGAGTTTGAATGTGTTAGAAGCTACAATTAAATTTATTAGATTATACATACGATATATGGTTCATAATTATTTAACGCTTTAAATTAATAGCACGGATAAGATAAGATGAAATTACATAGCGCTTCAAACAAAAAATACCCTTATATCCGTGTGAGGTATAAAAAATATCACTTTTTATCTGTTAATTAACAAAGAAGGTTGGAGGTGGATTTGGTCAAAATTACGTTTACTATTATTGAAATACTTAGCAAAATAAATTATCTTCATTTTAACTGTACTAATATAATCGAAAGTTATAATAATATATATATATATATATATATATATATATATATAAAATTATAATAATTAACCATAAGGCAGTAACCGGGATAACGCTAAGATGAAGAAGAAGATTTTTTCTAATTTTGCTAGAAGTTAGATAAAATCTTAAATCACAATAACGATTGCTGGTTAGGTTAAAATTAAATATTAAGTCTGTCCTGAAAACAAATTATGTGTAGATATTTTGTAAATATCTGGAGTAATAGATTCCGAGTATTAAAATTTAATATCACTGACTCTAATTTATCGAAAGAATTAAAAATATAATAATATGGTTAGGAACTTAGAAATCTAAATAATAATACACTAGAAATTATATGTGCTATGTAAAACAATCGGAATCGAAATCGGAATCGGTCTCGCTTGAAAAGAAACGCATGTTACCCATTATTATTATTATTTATTTCATAAACAAAAATACATTTGTGTTAAAATATTACAATTATTAGTATCATAATTATTTAAAAATTTAAGTTCGAGATTGACGTTGCTGTCATTCACTACCGACTGTAAGTTATTCTTAAACACAGTACATTGATTGTTTGTAGTAAGGTACGATTCAGATATAACGAACGCAATTGGTAATGCATTTAATAATCCTGGATGCACTGGTACCATACGATACACCAGTACGCCAGTATTTTACGCGCGCAAAGCACTTCCATTGTTACGGTATTAATATTTCTATGGTTAGGAAGTAATCACAAAAGTCAAGTTAATTTTCCACTAGTATATAGCCAGTATTTACGAATAGTCGCTTATCTAACAGGTACAATTTATCTAATGTCTTCTGAATTGCTGTATTGAAAAATATCATTCGTCTATGAAACTCTAAACTAATCAGTAAAGGCTATTAATGTGAGTGAAGCCGCAGGAAACTGCTAATTTCTTATTCATGCATATT
The DNA here is from genome assembly GCA_949126915.1 of Musotima nitidalis. Lineage (NCBI taxonomy): Eukaryota > Metazoa > Arthropoda > Insecta > Lepidoptera > Crambidae > Musotima > Musotima nitidalis. The sequence goes on along the minus strand of OX421418.1, from coordinate 5,492,910 downwards.
AACTCTATCAGTATAATTGTATTTATATCATTAGCGTAGTCATTTTATTAAACATGAATAAAGGTATTTTTGAAGTAAAAACTTATGTTAGGGATCCGTTCGAATGAATTATAAGAGCAATAAATAAATCCTAAAAAAGTTACTCTTAACATATGAACTTAACATATAGTGTATTAGTTTAAATTTATCATAGATTTGTGGAAACATACATTATCGTTATCACACGAAATGTTATTAATTTGTTATCTTATCACGAACCATTAAATCGTTTCGCACATCGCGGTTTCGAGCAAGTGTGACTAACGCGCGCACATGACGTTCGATAACAAAGAGCAAACAAGGCCTTGGCAAGGTTGGGATTTTCTTTATACATTTATAAATTAAATTGACAATATTTGTTGATGAAAATTTGAGAACTTAGAAAGATAAAATGTAAGTGTTTGTTAAAGAGGACTTTAAAAACCATCGTCATCTCAGCTCATTATTGAGCAATAGGAACTATGTTTCCACCACATGAGTAAAGTTAAAGCAGAAAAAAGAGTATTGAATTATGGATTTAATGACACTATTAAAAAAATTGATTTTTCGAGCAAACTTATTGAATAATTTTTAATAAAAAAATGTTGGGCCATTGGCGTTTATAAAATGTGTAGTCTGACGACTTATGAGTGACAGGAAACAATAGAATTTCAATCTCCTGTCCAAGCAAATCAAGGAACTCGTGGTTTGAAACCTTTTAAGTCAAGCCACTACCCCTGTAGTTAATACTCTTTCAATCTTCAGCATGTAAGACGATTATGCTTATGTGTGTGTGTTTTTAATGTTTCTTCCCAAACTTAGAGACAATACTATAGATTTATTTAAAACGGAACATGCTGTCTGAGGAACTAATATCTATAAAGTTATCATAAACAGTTATCATGCCACATGCGGTACGGGCACTTATATAATCCGCGCTAAGCAAACGTAAGCGTACATTATTTATAAATCATTTCTTGTTTATTGCCCGCGGCCCGTGCCAACTCCGAGCATCCGACACTAGCCGTATTTTGTCGCTAATACGTATCGCTTTCCGAATTTGTTTTACTTTTGAAAGATTTATCTACATAAATCTTATGATATGATATGTTAAATCAGGACATTTGACTGTTAAATCAACATGGTATCTACATACTATGTTAATTTAACAGTCAAATGTCCTGATTTCAATAAAAATATCATTCATTTTTTGTACATTATTTTAATGTAGCTACAGAACTTATTAATGTAGGCTATCATTTGAACGTATAAGTAGGTATTATTTTATTGGGTATTTTTTCAGATTGATTTTCTCATTAATATATAATTAATGATAGTTATTTCAAGAGTTCAAAAGTCCTGGTTTAAAATATGTAATACGACTTGAAAGCTAAATATTAGTAGTAATCTAACCAGGTATTGTCTCCAATTGATAACCTGCAATTACTTATCATTGATCTAGTAACCTTTCTGAGTAAAACGCTTGAGTGTAGAAAATATATGCTACGATTTTTTTATGCATTTAGCATTTTCCAGTATTGAGGCCAAATGAAACGATTGATTACACATGCGATTGTTTTACTTTCGCCCCGGATACTTCATCACGTATTGTGTAGATGATTGTACACTGTCAGTGCCTTAATGATTCATTGTGCAAGTCACCACGATTTCATCTCAGTTGTTCGGTTCATGATTTTTTATTAATTGCTCGTGTGATACGATTATCCAATCATTGGCAGCGCCCAATATATCTTGAAGCACATGCCTAAATTATCGCGTGTATCGGTGCCAATAGATGCGCGATTGACGGCTGAGCTCGCGGGCGTTTATACTCAGGTACATGAAAGGGTGTAGGCGGATTGATCGACAGCTCGATGATCAGTGAGTAATTCTATCAAAATAAGGCGAAAGTGCCCCGAGCGGCGACTTCCTGTAGCCAAAAATCGGCGGTGAGCGTGACAGAGCTCGCCTCCGAAAATTGCCCCGTAGCGTGCTGCAAATTGCATCTCCACGAGTTTAGAATCGTCGATAAACAGTGCCCGAGGGCGCACACCTGCGGCGTCGTCCGATTCATTCATGACTCCGGCCAAATGAAGCAGCGAGAGGTCGAGAACAATCCGCTTCAAATAACAGTTGGCTTTTCTTGGAAACTGTGCAGCGTGGAGGCTTCGCGGGTAGTGTTGGCGTCTCGCTCGCGCATAGGGCGAGCGAGGGAGAGCACGGGGGCGTGGCGAGGCGACCGCGGAGGCGGCAGCGGCGGCGGCGGCGGCGCTGCACTCGCTGCAACTTTCCGAGTCTTCATTACCGCTCGCTCGCTACTCTCCACTCGTCATGGACTCGGATTCACTGCCAGATAAATGTCAACTGCCACAAACACTTTATTTGTCAGTTGAATGAACTGCTGTTCACTTTCTAATGTACCTCGACGATAATTGCGCCTGTTTTCATTATGGTATACTTTTACAATTCATATAGGACAGGAATAAACCCAGATTCAATAGAATTGGTCCGATTCAGCTGCACAAAGCAGTAGGTTTTATTACGGCAGCGACTGTAGGGCGACGTTTATAAATCATACTTTTATGGTTATTCTTAGCGATAAAGCGAGCGTTCATAACGTGCGCGCCCGAGGCGTCCGCGTGTGGAGCTTTGTATTTGGAAGAGCTGCTAGCTAAACCAACTCTAACTAAACAATAAGTAAGAGATTAATCTGAACGCGGAAGGCGGCAGCGGCGATCTTATAATAATCGTGCAGACAATAGGGTGCGTATTGTAACAAATATTCGTAGAAATATTTCTTAGACACATGCTAATAAATATTGTAATGAGAATTTGATATGCTTATCCATAGTAATCTTTCAGTTATCTTTACACAACTTAAAACCTATGTCTGCAAATTGGAAACAACATAAAACTGTCTTATTTTTAACACCAACGGGTTACCTACAAACAGAAGGTCTATTAAAGCCGGTTAATTGATGAAAATGCCTCGTTCAGTTTGCCGTGGATCGATGCTGTGATAATAATTGGCCTATCAATCGAGCCGCGCAAACAGACAAGATAACAATTAACTGAATGCAAATGTTGCGAATTTGCCAACAATTTGTACGGCGCTGAAGAAGGGCGCAAAACTCGCGACTTTGTTACAATGAGCCTTAATTTACTTAACAGATAGAGTTTCATTACTACTGATAAACCTGGTATACCACTGTTTTTAATGTAAATACTGGCTTCTGACTGCGGCTTCGCTTCCTTCAAGAAATTATATACTTGTTAATCAGATATCGTGTAGCTTTATGGAAATTTTATGAAGTATGTAAATTAAAAAAAAACTTTTGGAACTTTTGAATAGAATTACTGAGGACTACTTATTTGTTATTTTAAGCATATCAATAAAAATGTATAGGTTGTCATAGTGAACACAGAATAAATATTGTTTTTTGTTTAAAGCTTTTGCCTATTAAGCGTTTGTCTATTCTTGCATCCAGCATTTTCCAAATGCAACACCGTCACTAGTCTTTATAGTCTGTGTGGTGGCGGACTATTCACAGCAGATAGAAAACAATATAAATTCAGTTGTATCTGAATACGACTAGAAATGTCCATCGAAGCTTTTACACATTACAAAGTATTTAAATCTGTTCGGTTGTGGTTTAATAATATGCACAAACATAGCAGAATATTTTAATATGAAATCAAAACAATTGCAACACGCTAACTTACTAACTACTAACTAAATTCAAACAATTGCTAATAAACAACAATTATGTGCGTGTGTGTAAAAAGCACAATGTTATATCAGAAGACGTGAGTGACATACCTAATAAACATATCACATAATCAGCAATGATTCCGCGAAAAACTTCATATCTTTATTAGAAGAAATGGGAAAGATAAACTTTGTGATAAGGTGGATAAGTGCAATGATAACATAGAAGAACAGGTGAAACAGTAACTTGTATTAGATTACTATTTTGTTTAACACTTTACTTCAAGGTATTGAAAAAAAAAATTTTTTTTGTTGTAAATATAGTATGTATAATTTAATGGCGCAGGCAAATATTTAAAAACGATTCTCTTATAACTTGTTTGTTTCAAAGCCATACTTTTACACATATTTTAACAACAACACTCACACGGGATATTTTAATAAGTTAGTAAATTGAAATCAACACTAAAAGATTAATTTTACATATAAAACAAATACACATAAAACTATTGTTTACATGTAACTTAAAATATTTATTCTCTCGTTAGCACGTTTCGAATTGCTGCTTTTCAGTGTCAGGGCTAAGAACGAAGTTTATTTCTCCCCAAAAAAAGGAAAACTTTTTTTGTTTTAGTTCAAGTTTGTTTTTCTTATGAACGTTAAATTAAAACTAGCGCACTTATTTACTGCGAGCAAGAGCTTGAGGCCTGATTCATGAACATGACTGAAGGAATAAGACAAGAAAATCGTCAAGTTATGTCCTCCCTCAGTACAAAATATATTACAGAGTAAAGAGAGATAATGGAAGACAAAGAGCTGAAGATTGCGCTTAGTGTCGTGTTATTGGAAGAGTCCTATGAGAGAAGCGTTACACTTACATTTTCTTATGGATTTTCCTTAATTCAACTTCAGCTAATAAAACAGCAGTGCGAGCTAGAGTTCAGTTCTAAATCTTACCCAGGTTCGCGTAGTATCCAGCTGGATGCATCATGATTGTATTGTTCACCGGCGTAAGAGTTCCATTTGTCACTTACCTATGAACAAAACCAAAAAATAAATGAAAAATATAATAAAAATCTATACATTTGTACACTTAATAATTATCGTTAATTCTTTAATATAAAAAGGTTTTATTATAATAATTAAAAAGGTTGTGTTTAAAAAGAGATAGACAAAGGGTATTAGTATGGGGATTGATTTGAATTAAACACTTTTTTTTTGTATCTGGTGTTTAATAGAAAACATTTAAAACCGATAGAACCAAACGTTTAAAATATATATCCTAAACCATTATTGACCAGGTTTAAGTTCCTCAATTTATAAATAAAGAAAGATTCAGAACAACAAAAAAAATATCAAATAATCTTAGTTCAAAAAAGATTTTTATTTTAGTCAAACATAAAATAATATAAATGGGACACTAAACACATTAAAACTTTATTATCATTTGCATATTAACATTAAGTTATTGGGAATCAGTTAATGCTCTAATTTAGAGTTTGTATTGATTCCTGGGACCGCAGAATGTAATAATTAACCAAGCGCCATATACATATGCACAAAAGATATTTGAAGATATTTAATTAATTTAAACATCGAAAATTTGTAATTACAATTTTGTTTAGATAACAGACTTTTATAATACTATGTATGTTTGTATAATAGTCTAAGCCGTAAGAGTCGTCGAAGAGAAATCGTACCGGATGATGGGCAGCAGCGTCATCCTGCGTCCTAACTTGAACTGCGATCACCAACCCGCCTGCCCAGCGTGGTGATTACGGGCAAGTACCCACAATGGAATGTAATCTATTGGGTAGACTCAGCAGTAGGTATACTTTATAAGACTGATTTGATGATTTAGTCTAAGGTGCCTTTTATTTTTGTTAGCTATTGTTTTATTTTAAGTGTACAATATAACATTTTGGTATGCTTTTTTTGAAATGTCTCAATGATTATTTCATGAATTATCATTATTGTTATTAGTTAACTAAATAATTTATTCGTTCACCGTAAATAATATAACGTATCTTGCTTATGATGTTCTCGGTTTTATTGTCTCTTTCTTTGATTTATATATGATAATTATACAGTTAATCATAGGCTGACGGCGCATAATATAAAATAGGGTGAAATAATTAATAGCGCTTTCCACCTAACACTATACAGTTTCCCCCACCCCCTAGTTATTGGCATAATATCATGTCGAACAAGGTTCTCTCTGTCGGTAATAGTAATTAATTTTATTATTAATTAACTAACGGACAAATATCGTGTACGCTTTACACACAATTTCCTTCTATAATAGTTGAATTTTCAAAAACGAATCGTTAGCTGACTTTGCCAAAACATTCATTTATATTTAATAGGTCGAGGGCTTGAATTCTCTATTTATTTATTTAGATTCATCTTAGTCTCACAATTTGATTCGTATTCCTTATTAAGTGGGCTTTTGTTCTGATTTTGTTGAAAACAGGTTTAATAAATTTCTTTAAAAAAACCGATCGCAACCACATTTGTTAAGATACAGGTAGCCTCGTCTCATATTTGGCGACTACTTTTGTTTTTTAGATAATTATGAATAAATTTATTGAAACCGGGTAAAACCGCTTTTTCTTAACGTGTATGATAGTTTATTTATTTAATTAATCTAGGTATTCTATTTAAATTAAAGTTTGACTCAATAAAACACTTATGAACGTCAACGTTTAAAACTAACGCGCGGATTTCACTTATTTAAACCTATAGGTAACACCGTTTTGTCTCAATGTATGTATATAATTATTTGTTTAGTTGATATTTTTTAGGTTCTTTTTTATATTGTAGTTTGGCTCAATAAAACACTTATGAATGTCAACTTAAAAACTGACGCGATTCTCTGCGAGCAGCAGCTTGATTTTAGACGATTAGAATCTAAAGCGTTTTCCACACAACAGTACTAACTGATTAACTATATTGGCCTATCATGTCGGGCATCGTTCTCCCTCAGTGGTCGGTAATAGTAATTAATTTTATCAATAATGCACGTTGCATTAGCCATATTATGTGAAATGGTACAGTTGAGTCGCGAGAACATCGGGCGGCGATACCCGACATCATTTGTGCGATGAATACGGATGTAGGGCTGCCACTTTTTGACAGGTTGGCGCAATAAGTGTCAGTATTGACGTTACAAAAAAAACACAAAATATTTATTTCTTTAACTTAATCTAAATTTACATTTCATTGGTTCGAGACCCCCTTTTAAGTTTGAAGATACCTGTGTTAGAGGGTCTCGTTCTTCCGTATGTCATCAGTATACAATTAAGTTTAACGATGACATGATGTTATAATATTTTGCTTAGGGCCTGTTCCACCATATCTGATTAGGAGATACTCGGTAGTTTAAAGGATATTTTTGTCATCTGTCAAGGAATCTTCAATGGGAATTTATACAATTATTGTGTAACAGGCCCTTATAGGTGTTTATTAATTTTTATAAGCTTTTATTTACACTGGGTCAAACGAAGCTAAGTTCAATATTTGTATACTAAAACAAAACAAAGTGTTTAGGAAATATTGAACATCACTAATTAAATTAGGTTCAAAACGGTATTAAAATTTTAAAAATATTTGTGGAATTGTACATACAACTGAAGTCACTGTAAATGGTAGTTTTGAAGATTTATATTAATGCAAAATAATGTTTTTTTTTTAAATAAATTTATACCACTCTCAATCAAAATATAGCGATGCGTTGGCTGTTTTATCTTTGAAAGAACTAATTCAGAAAAGTTGTTATGGTACTCTAGTACCTACATGTCTATTATAATATTTTGTTAGAGGACGTGAAACACAAATTTATGTGTAAACATATGATAGGCAATGACAATCCCTATTCATATTAAGATATTTGACATGACCAGTGCATCAGTATTAGGGAATTCAACATATTGTTTTGTTAGACGGCATAGAATTCCAGCAGCCGATGCTGGCGCGGCCCTACAAGCATATAGCAGGCATACTCGAAGGGGCTAAGTCGAGCTGCATATTCGGCCGGAGGCACGCGGAGGCGAACACACGTGGCTACCACGGCTGCCTGCCTAGGAATCTGACCAAATGCCCATCGCAGCCGATTGTTCCCGAATAGCAACGGCTTATTTACGATGCTGGGAACAATGTCCGTAGAGGTGAGAGGTCGCTTTTGCATTTCTTATGGCTTTTGTTATAGACCACCAGATTTACAGATCTAATACAGTTACTAGCTCTTAAATTATTCCGTCCGTTGTAAAACTATTTAAACACTAGCAGTCGCTTGCGACTTCGTTCACGTGACTAGGTTGACTTTATTTTATAGGTTTAAAGTAAATTAAGTAGGGCCTCATAACATTATGAGCCAGTTTAAAACCCGTCAAAACTACTCTTTTTTTAAATTGGTTGCTAGTATAACACCTGTATTACTTACTTTCAAATTTACAAGTAGCACTTAATTTGACATGAAAAACAGACACTTAAATTGTATTTAATTGCAAGTTTAAAGAGTAAATATTGCAAAGCTGAGTCAGACTATATCTCGCATGGAAACAGCACAAACTGAAAGGTTGTCCGCAAGCAGAAAGGTTGACTCGCAGCGTGAATTCAACAAAGCCTATGTCAACACAAAACAATTTACTCGCTCTACGTATAGATAATCCTCATAAATAGCAATTTGCGTCGTCGTGACAAACGATCTCCGTTGTGACGCTTAGTTTGGAAATCGCGTATAATGCTGCTATTGTTAATTATACAAGTCACCGCGTCGCTAAACATACGATTTATTGTCAGTGAACTAGAGTGTAATTCTCTCAGAGATTTGTGCAACAGCTCCAATGCTTTTAAAAACATTAAAAAGATTTTATCTAGTTGAAAATATTTTAAAGAGTTCCAAACGAAATCCTTCCGTTTTAAAATTGCCTTTTATTAGAATAGAGAATTTATGAAACTAGACATCGAGTTTTAATGACTGATCCGATCGACTTTGATATTTATTCGGTATGTCGGTAAAACTAGTTTACGAGTTGAAAAATCGACATGTTGCTTCTCAACAAGGCGGCGACGTCAGTGTTCTGCGATCGAACCGAGAGATAACAGAATCGGGCTCGATCTGACGGCCGCGCATTTCGGTCCACAAACTATCGGTGACCTTACCGCTGCAGAGTTAACATTGCCCATTCGACGGAAATATAATGTGGTTAAAATCTAACTGCGGCGATTAAGAAACAATGGAGCTAATAAAAACTCGTACTGGAGCGAGGCATAAAAACGTTCCGTTCGTATGAGTTCCGCGAATGGCCGGCCGGCGTATGCTCAGTTGGCATTGCAGTGAATGTTTCGTTGCATTTCTTCGTAAAAAGTGGTGGTTACAGGTGTCAAGCGGGGGAGTTCGGAGTGCAGTACTGGCTGTATATCTCTCAGTAAGCCTGAAGCACAGGACAGCGCAAATAAAACAATAGAACAATGAAATACGCGGGTCTGAAGCGCGCCGCCACTAATGAACCAACGCGCCGACATCAAAACTTCCCGGTATTAGAACCAGCGTTAGCTTTACGATTATTCCGTGAGGGCATCGAAACAATTAGGTGCCTATTTTATTCCCGATTAAAATCTGAGTAATAAAATTGAATGAATTTTATAGCCATGCGTGCCAAGTTTTATTGTTCTTTACTTGTATTAAGTTAATATCATTTAATAATAATATGCATTCTTAGCTTTCGACATAAATCGTAAAAAAATATAAAGTGCGTTTCATATTACTTTAGACATTTATTTATAAGAAAACTACGCTTTTGCCGTTTAATATATATTACGTTACCTTTATATTACATTTCATCACACATCACATATTAAGTTGGAAATAAAATATGAATCAATTTGTAGCTTTTTTCGCAAAAGGGTTTTAAAATGATTAATGGTCTAAATAAAAACATATACTTTCTAATAAGAATTGATAGGTCACTCAGTCGAAAACGAGATAACAATCAAGTTTGACGTTACAAAAATAATAATCGTATTTCTATAATTGATGTCGCTGTGTATTCGAGTCACGATGGGCGAGCGAGGCGGTGCTAGATGAAAAAGCATCGAGCCTCTCTTCGGAGCGTGGTATGTGCGGAATGAGAGGGAGCGTCCGCCGGTCGCGATTGTTACCAGTTATCACTGAATGTTTTCCACCGGGGCATTTCGTGCCACAAAAAACCCACATAAAGGGCGAGCTCGGTTCGTTTGAGACGCCGCCGCCGCCCCTGTGGGAAAATCGTCGCCAGAAAACTGCGGGCAAATAAATTATAAACTCTCGCGCGGAACGCGAGTGCGCCCCGCTTTGTCCGTCATGCTGCCGGTCAAAGCTCAGTTAGATGCCTTGATGCACAACTTTTCACATGACTAATAAATGAATTTTATGCTTAATTGTATATAATGTACTATGTAACTTCCAAAAAATAAGCAATTACTTCAGTCTCCCCGTGACCACGTAAAGTGTTCGAAACGTTTGGGATAAAATAGTTAAATAAATCCGAAATAGTTTATGCAAAATATTTCAGATTACAATAAATGTCAATCATAATCATCCAATTACTATAGAAGGAAACTGATTTACTACAAAGAAATATGTTTATTAAAATTGTGTTCCAAAATTTTGTGTAATCCGTTAGCTGGGTTTTACAAAAGATATCGTAACTATGAATAATTAATCAGTATTATTTGATAAAATTTACGTAATGCACGTAACCTACTAAGAAAAAGTAATCATTGTTTTTTTTTATTATTATATTTTATTATCTGTTAACAATAAGGCCGTATCTACATTGAACCTATAACTTATTAAAAATGATTATTAGTTTGGCTGCAAACACAAGCACCAAAACAAAAGCAAAGTTTTGTTTTGGTGCTTTTTAAATTATTTAAAGTGAAGCTATTTTCATATGTTCAAGGTATTATGGCAAGAAAAGCCAGAAAATATAAAAACAACGCTTTTCTTTCCTCATATAAATATTTGACCATGAATAGAAAACTTTATAATCGTTTTTAAGAAAAGTAATCGTTGTATATTGTTTCATAATCCGAAATACGTATTATTTACAGCTTTTTTGCAGTTTTGAAGACTGCATGAAGTCTTTCTGGGCAACTCGCTGGTAATATAAATATTATGAATTATATGTATACCATGTTTCGTTATTTGCATATAAGATGTTACCAATAATGTTAGCTCGTGACAAAGTACAAGTAAGCACTTCTAAGTAAGCAAGTCAATAGCAAAGTTACAATAAGTGCGACAGTGTTAAGAAAAACGCCGTAACAGTTCGGCTGTTTAAAACCAAAACCTATCAAGGGACATTTTATTTAAAACACGTTTTGTGAATTACTATTTTAAAATAATATTTTTTAAAAACATGTATTAAAAATATTTCTTTTGCTAGGTTTTGGGTTTGGACAGCCGAGTTGTGGTGAGGTACTGTAACTATGCTATTGACTTGGCTTGTGTGAATGATTTGTACAAAATGAAGCAATCAGACAACGCGAAGCAGAAGTGGCAAAGTTTTGTTCCAATTGAACAATTATTTTGTTAACGAAATTGCCGTAACTTGATCTGGGAAAACGAAAAAGTAGTCTCGAAGAATTTGAATAGGCCTCCAAATCGTTTCGGTAAAGTTGGCAAGCAAAAAAAACTAAGCAATGTATTTTAAATCATATTCCAAACATAGTAAGGTTCTCACAAACAACATCGATCTCTTGACAAGTAAAAAATTTGCATGACTGTAAGTGTTCATTTTTACTATTCTTAATTGCTAGTGTTTGTGAAAAGCCACTAGAATTTTAAACTAATCGTGCATACATGTGTGTATAATTGTATTTTTTATAGTTCAAACCTCTTTGTTTATTCCTTCGTATTGTATTTTACCAACATGTCGTCATAACAAATCCTAACACATGTGATTTCATACAAAAGTTTAAAATGAAACCGCCATTCAAGAGTGGCAGATGACTGATCATAGACTTTCAAAGAAAAACAAATTTTCTTCGCAATATTTTGCCGATTAATTTACCAACCTTGTTACTTCTAGTTATTTTTTTATGATAGAAAATGCGCTAGACAACAAGTTGCTGGTAGGACATATGCTTGAAATCCTGTCTGATGCCCAAATATTTGAGCTTTTGCAAATCGTAACATTTAAATTTTAATATTATTTACATTAGTAGGATAATATCTAAAATATATTTTCTTAAACATTAAACTCTACTACATAGTCTATCCAATCCTTATTAAAACGATCATAATGAGCGTTTCATAAATGTCGCGCGATCGCAGCAAGGAATCATTAGCGAAAACGGATCGTCCCGGAATAGATTGACAGCGGAACGATTGCACCGCAGTGATGGATGGCGTCGGTTATTGCCGGGCTTAATACCCACACCCGGGGAGAATGAGGCGGTAATGGAAACACCCTGGAGCAGAAAAAGTCGCAACAGGTCCGCGTCAATCGACACATTCTAGGATGATGACTTAAATTACGTAGGGAATGTCTTAGTAGACAATATAGTCCTTGCAATGATGTCACAGAATGACTTCCTGATGCCCGGGGCTTCATGATGGAATAGAAATTCAAAATAATGAAATAAAAAATAAATATACCCTATACTATGAATGGGTGCTAGTTTTATTAGATGAAAGAGTTTTTAAAATCAGTAAGAGTTTTAAATTTCCTATTACAGTTAAAAATAAACAAATTTTTGTGTAGATAGATAATAATAATTATTATATAGATAGATGTTTGCTTCTCGTATGAAGCAAATGTAAATGCCGCGTGTTTTCAATTAAGTTTCTTTATTTAAAAATGAATTAACGTAAGAGTAGTTTAACTCCGCGTTGTATATCTGTCTATTAAAATATCTACTATTCCACTGATCCATTCATTTAAGCTGAATGATAATTTATTTGAATACAGGCATGCGGCGACTTGCAAGGCGTGGATTAAGTTTCTTGCGATAAAACACGCCACTTCGACTTAGTATGCATGGTTTCTTATAATATTAAAACTCAATGTTCACATTTACAGTGCGATAAATGTATATTTACAATCTTTTCATTTTATATGACTACTTTAAGTATGTTTGTATCGTTAGATCGCGAAATATCTCGCATGGCCTACAGTTTATAAGGCCAGGTGACATTTTGAGGATTTTTTTATATTGCAATATTACACTACAAATTTCATCAAGTTTCATCAATTTTATTATAAGAAATGTCAACCCAGTAATAATAGACATAAACATAGAAGGCATTTAAGAGGATTGCCGATCTTCCAGAGTCTGATTTCCAGCAGTCGAAACTATTTTCTTTATTGATTAAAAGAATACACCTTTTTAGGTGTGCTAATTAAAGAAATCAGCCATCTTGAATTACGAACTTGGACTTCTCAAAAGCGGTCGAGCGACATGACTAGAAGTCGCCGTGGACGCGGCCCTCTTGCATTGAAAACACGCAGAAAATGCATTGGCGATAAGAAAAAATTCAGTCCACCGAGCGCATATAAGTACTGCATAGCTACGGCGGCATTCCTATGGCATACTTCACATATCGAGACTTAAAGTAACCATTTACCGATTGCAGATACGCCATGGCCGAAGTAATCTGGCCAGATCGCCCCGCGCATATCTGTTGCCACATAATGTTTAACCTAAATAAGTGGGGAATATTTCTTTTCATGGATACTAACGAGGTTGAGGAAACGTGTGGTTGTCTCCAAAAAGAAACATGTTGTGTTCTTTATTGTAAACATTTTGTTAGTGTCGTTTTTCTTTTTTACATGTCTGAAATGACAATAGAGATAAAGCTATTTACAATGTTACGACGTCTCTGAACGCAATAAATCGTAGTGAATAGTCCCATACATTTACTATGAGACCGATATGATGCGGTGTATTCCTATATCAAAGATTTTCGGTTGCATTTCCACACAGAACTAATAATCGTGTGGACATCATCAACATGGATATTCTTTGGTGTTTCATATGTTTAATAAGTATGTATTTATTGTGTCCAGCTGTGTATAATTTGAGTATAGGTGGCTGTGTAAAATGATAGATGATAATTCAGATTATTAAAAGCCTTTGGAAGCCAAATGTTCGCTCAATAGATTTTCTGTCACGTCTGTGACCGATGGCGTTCAACAAGCCAAACTATTTTTGTCCATTAAATGGTGACTTTCTCAAGATAATGTGACAATTATCGCAAGTTTATAAAACATAACTAAAAAAGTGCATATTTTCTGTAATTTACTCTATAAACGCTATGTACCTTGTAGAGTCAATGGTAACTCTACAGTTAATAGTTTACTAAGAACAATCTCTTAGTTGTCATTAAAGGAACGAACTCATGGCTAACGGTTAGTGCCGTCTGTGGAAAAAAGTGGTCAGGCTATAAAGGCACATCGTCCTTCCTTGTCGCACACCAAATATTTTTAAAGGGAAGAGCAGGACACTGGTGTGTTTCATTATGCGACTCCTAATGCGAGTTGCGTTTAATTTATCGCACGACAGCCGCTTCGCCGTAGGAGCAGGAGTTGTGACATCAATCTTGTTTAGGGTTGTCGATTACAACCATTTTAAGTAGCTAAAACACTCTTGTTGTTTATTTATTGCTGTTTGAACAACAATTATGACATCTTTCCTTTTTACAGACTCAATATTTATACATATATTTTAATACAAAATGTCTTTTCTTTTTTTTCAATAAATGCTACTTTTGTAGTTTCTTTTAATTAAATAGATTCATAATAAAATATAAGCATTACAACCAATTATAAAACTCCTTTTATATTTGTTGCAGTTTTTATCTCCAGAGAAGATTTCCAAAATCGAGGGTGACATCCTTAATTCTTAGCCAGGAATGGAGCCACCGATTTGAGCAATCTTCGTTAAATATTAACTGTGGAGATGTCTATTATTATACACATTATTAGGTAGGTATACCGAAATGTATTTTAGTATAAAATTTCATAATTAAGTCGTTTGTAAAACTTTTATGTGAATGGAGTGAAATGGATTTTAAATACATATACATAAGTTCAAAGAATATTCTTAACCGAAAAGTTTATTAAAGGTAATAATCTAGATAAATTTTACATATATTCTATTGAGTTAAACTTCCTCTGCTGTCGTCTGATTGTAATTATATCTGAGTCTAATTATTAATTATTCACTTATTTTATCTCAAGTGAATAAAAACTTAATTTATATCTTACGTTTTTAGATTTCAATTAATCAAATTTTATTTATTTCTGATAGTTACGTAGCCATACGATAGACATCCGATTTTCCATATGTAATATAATTATGTAATCCTCATACAATATGTCAACAATAGTCTAGAGGTTCATACAACAGTTTAAATCAAAGTGGTATTAAGTAGGTAGTAAATTTGTGTAGAACGAATAATTATAAAGTTTTACCCATTTTTACATTTAACCCGTCTTAAAATAGTTCAAAATCCGAATTGACTAATTGGACTTAGACAAAATAGTTTGTATAAATATGATTTTCTAAAACAAAGACATACATTTAATTTATTTGTTGTATGTAATAAACATAAATAAACATTAGGTATTAAACAAAAAAAAGGTGTGTGTTCTGATGTGAATATACGCGCGAGGTGTAGATATAAAAACGTACCAATTGTCTCAACACGACTAACTTATTTCAAAAAGAAAATTTATTTTAAAACCAATCTTACAACAAAAGTGTTATTTTAGGTGTATGAAATATATAAGCTATATTAAAGACTCATAACTCATCATAATATTCTTTTAGTTCAAAAATAATAATATAATCAACAACGAATGAAAATTATTAATATCCGAATGGTCGGACGGACTTTTTTTCTACGTTTGAAAAGGGACCCAACTCCCGAACGATACGACAGAGACAAGGAACGTAGAGTCAAAACAGATTTATTTTTATGATTGCCGATGCTTCATTAAAGATTTATGATTATATTAAATATACAAATAACACAAACGACAGTCACAGGAGATCGTTAGTTTATTTGTAGGTTAGTAGCGTCGGCACTTCGACAGCCGCTTTTTTATACTGCGCACGATTAGCTAAAATACTCGTACATTCATTCGATTTCCGAGAACATCGAGGAAACGCCCAGCTCACATAATGCATAGCAAATGAGTTCGCATCGTGACAGATTGCGTATAGTTAAGTGATTTTGCGAATGGATGGAAGTGTTTTGTGTCTTAATGAAAGAATTTGAAGAGTTACAATAAGCAAATTGTACTCGTAACGAACAAAAAAACTTATTAAATATTTTTTGTTCATACTAGCAGTTTGTTACCATATGTTATTTTTACTTTTCATACAATGAATTCATCAATCATAACGAAGAAAAATTCAATCAATTATTAACTTGAAAATGTTCATAATTTTTCATATAATAACTTTATTTGTGTTTATACTTTTGCAATAGTTTACTGCGTCCATTCAAACTAAACTATTTTATAATTGAATTAAGTAAATAAATTAGCATCACATTTTTTTAGCTTCTTAATCATACACTAATTCTATTCACCCTTTAATACTTGATTTTGGAAAATAATTTAATTCGAAGGTTTCATAGTTTTTTATTATGACATGTGTTCGAAAGTCCTCGATTTACAATGGAGAAGGAAGAGATATTCATCATTTGTTTTGCTGTAGTTGTGCCTTTAAATAAAATAACACGTTTAAATCTAATGCCAACGAGCGAAATGGAACAGCCAGTTCGAAACTGGTCGAAAGCGGTAGACAAGACAAAAGGCAGTATCCCAACAGACCGACAGACAATCAAAGCGATCACGGGCCAATTGCAAAATAAAACGTACAAATAACAAGTTTAATTAAATCGGCAGGAGCGGACGGCGGAAACAATTCCACCAACGATAGTTGAACAAGTGAACTCAAAGAGCTTCATATTCCAGCTCCATTGGCTTTTCAGACATTTATATAGCAACATAGTATTCGAATAAAACACATTTTACTATTTATATCCCGAAGTGTTTTGTTTGGTTTAACCATAGAATGATGTTTCCTTCTGGATTGCGGAGGTCAAACGGCAGTCGCTCCATGTAATAACTGATATTCAGCCAAATTTTGATATACCAGTGAGCAGACCCTGGGCTCTAAGCTTAAGTTTAGGGCAACCGGGATAATGCTAGGATATGATGACGAAATCCTGACGTGATTTGTGGTAATTGGGAGACTGAGATGAGATTTTGTTATATTACTTTCGTTTACAATATATAATCGCGTAAATAGGTGAACAAAATAGTATCCGTAATTCTGATACCGTTTCTGAGAAAAATGTAATAAGGATTTGTATCGACCGCTCGCGATAGTAGAGCTAAATAATTTTGACTAATCATTTTTGAGTCTACTAGAAAAGCTATCTTGGTTATTTTACCAGCTAATATTTCGGATATTTCGGATGACTGAAAGAAGTTATAACATAGCAAATCTTAAAAAAACACATTTTATGTTGTTTTTTGTTACTTGTTGGGTGATATAAAAAACTGTTTGTCTTTTGTTTGTTGCACAAAATTTTATTTTCTCCCTGTAGTTGCAAGGTAAGTATTAAGTATAATGAGTTTTTGATGGTATAGCTGATTTGTATAACCCGCATAACTGGTGAATTCTGTTTTATTGTTTTTAAACCTACTTTAACCTAAGAAACATTACTTTTATAACTTAAAACCAAGTATTGTGCTATTTATCGATATGTTTTACTTAAAAAGTCTCCAAGTACAACCTTTTTAAAAATAGCTTGGAAGAATCTCGAGCTTATTACTTGAATAAGCTGCTACAGTTGCTGCTACGACGCAACGATTTCTCGCTTTGTCTGTAGCAATTTTTTTTAAAACTTATTTTTTATGATCATGGACGTAAATTAGTGGAGTTGTCTTTGCATTCATCTAATTAACGACACATAGCGCAGGATTTTACGTATTAATCTTAAAAGTTTTTGAATACATATTATAGAAAAAAAAAATTGTACTCAACATAATATTTTTCTCTAAACAAATTTACCAATCGTAAATGTTAAAAACTTCTAAAAGCATTCTATCTGGCCTAGAAAGTTGCGATATTTTTTTCTATATTTCCTATAATATATGTTATAATACAATTTATTAATACCTGTAGTATTCCACAACGGTTGCTTAACTGTTAGCATAGCAGTGATATAAAAAAATACACAAACAATAATTCGTCCCATTTCAATAATAATCAATTCCTGTTCCTCTTGATAGCAAAATGAAGATAAATAAGAGGCTAGGAGGTCCTTTTGCTTCAATCCTCCCGCCACTCGAGAAGATCGAATGTCGCATGTGTTGTCTGTTGGATTTGAGCCCTATCTCTTTGTGTGTAGAGTTTATTTGTAAGAGACAATACTGAGGGTTTCACACGAGAGTAATCCACAAATAGTTGTCCGAGAATAGAGCGAGGCTGGACACTCGCCGCAGTCATATCTCCAGCCGACGCCAACTTTTTTGATGTTCCAGCGCCTGTGACGCACACTTTCGTTTTATGCAGAGACATCGTGTCTCTATCTGAGTTTATCATCAATTTTCGTACGGTTAAATTAAAGCATTATTTTTGGTACGGTCAAATAAACTTGCCAATTGCTATGCCGTGGAATTTAATTGATTTTAAGTACAAGAAGTAAATGATGAATATAAATTCATTTGTGGTTAAATTATTATAACAATGCTTATTGTGTAAAATAACCTTTTCACGTTTATTACTATAAAAACTAACAATTAGGCAATAAAATAAAATTCTATCATAATTAAAATTTTGCTATTTATTAATAATAATTTAAAAGATAGTGACAGGGTTATCATGTTTGCTTGGAAGGTGCCAAATAATACAAAAAACCTAAGATGCGATAAGACAAGAACCAATTTAAAAAAATGTTTAAACACGGTGATTTTGACTAGTGATATAACGTTTGTGTTGGTATATTTACCGTAAATATTGCTCTGCTCCTAAGATTGTTGGTTCGATTGTAATGCATGACACAATTCAATCTGTCTGGGGAGAGAGCATTCTGCACCATGTTTTCGTGATGTAGAGCGCTCTCTCTTTATGAACTGCAACGTATGCTTACATCTGGCAGGGTGTAGTCATTAAGACAAGTCACGTTACACAAAAAAGGTTTTCATTCTCATATGTGTTGGACTGGATATTTTCTACAAATAAATTTAAGTATGTATAAAAAAAAAGTATCCCTTGCCTAGTACCTACTTATAAATGGTAACCATAGCTTAGCTATGTTTGGGTGTAGATAGCTCTATTTAGAATAAATAATACAACAAAATCAAATATAAGGGTCAATCACTAATAATATTAGTAATGTAAAAATACGATTTACATTAGTAATATTATTAGTGACATTTTTTATTATTAGTTACCTAACATAATTAGGTATCTTTTTAATAATCACGTCAGACGTCTAATTAATTGGTTATTTAGTTACACCCAAACTTATAATTGTGTAATCGATTAACATACAAACAATACTTATGATAATGAAACTTTATTACATAATGACATTTTATTTAATTTTCATTAATTTATTTCGATAGTAAAAGGCAACAAAAGCTTAAATAAATAGTTTATTATTATATTTGTTTAAAAAAGTTATTAAAGATTTTATGACCGAAATGGCGTGGAGGTCAGTATACCTGCAATCCGCTCCTAAGGCCGTGAGTTCGATTCTTACACAGGATTTTTTTGTGTGCATGAATTGAAAGCATTAATATTTGTTCTGGTCTTGGTGTTTCCTTTGCATATTAAGTATGTATTTACAAATAAAAAAATATACAAGTATGTTTATCCGTCATTTAGTATCCATAACACAAGTTCCTAATGATACTTATCGTGAAACTAAATAATCGGTGAAATTATAAAAGAATTATTAATATTATAGTCAGAGTAAGTTATTAATTAGCAATTAATTACTACATATAATTTTCTAATAAAAGCTGTTATCTTCCCGATTCAAATAAAAAAGCAAGTCGACTAAAATAATCCGTTCAACAATTAAAAAGAAAGAACAGATATATTTTGAATGTAAGTAAATAGTAATAATATATCGACACAAAATTCGTGCGTGAGATTCCGTAATCACACTGATTTCTCTACCTTTTTTGCAAAACGAAACTCATTGTAAAAATATATAATCCAAAGTTAAGCCTAGATTAATTAAACAAAGATTTACGAATAAGATTCGGTAAACATATTGATTAATCCACCTCGTTCGATACAGGTGTAATAAAGTGAGCGGCTAAGGGCCGTATCTCCAACCGCTGAGTGAATGAATTTGATTCGTGGTCGGAGAGGTTGTTTAAGGATTAGGGATCCTTCGGCAGGTCAATAAGCAGGTAGGCAACCTTTCGGCCGTCATTCAATACCCGCCCGCACGCACCTGAGTGCTATTGCTACCAATGTTTTTGATGAGATACGATTACCTTTCCCAACTTCAGTTATTAAGGGCAAAGGACAAATGAATGAGTGACTTATTGCGTACTTTAATTTACGGTTTTGATAGCTTCTCAGTCTTTGAAAACTTATCCGTACGTCAAAGATTAAATTCAATTGTAAGAAAGATGATTATAATTATGACGTAGGTGTATTATTAAATGGTGTTCGTCTACATTATGCAACTTATTTCTTGCCAAATAATAAACGTACAAAGACAACAAAGATTAGTGAAACCTACAAATATAGTTATCAAAGAATATTTTACATTTAAGTCAATAACATGCCTTGTATGAATATAATGATTTGAATATGAATTTAACGCCAATGCACGTTAGATAAGCATCTAGAGTAACTTAATCTTTGCAATTTTATCTAAGATTGATAGCTATTTATGAAGGACTTTAATCACTTTTCGCAGTACATATTTTAATACTCACATACGAACCTATGGAAATAGTGTACAACTTTCTCGCAATATAAATTTTCATTGAATTTTCTTGCTCCAAAGTGGTTGTTACGGGTTGTTCAAAAATTCATTAGCATAGTATTTGCAATTCTGAATAATATTCTAATCAACTTACCCGTATATTTCGACGACTTAAATTTAGCCACATTAATTTATTTCTACGTATGTAAACTAAGAAAAACAAACGTGGATAAAAAAACAATAAAATGTACCGTAATTTTATACGGTACATTTTATCCGTAAACATTATAAAAATATTTGAGTTCGCGTGTTTGTGAGGCTGCTATGTGTACGATTATTTGTCTGTTTTCATTCTTGAAACTCTGACATTAGTTAAGACTAGCTCTCCTCAGCACATAGACTGAGAGAACATTCAGATTGCTACATCCGGCGGTATCAAGCTCATCCCAATTATGCTAGACATTTCACGCTTTAGGACTGACGTAAATCTAAAAAATGACAGTGAGTGGGAATTTAGTAAAGCTTAAAGCAAAGCGTGAATGACACGCTTTAAGCCAGCACTTAATTTGCAACGTTTAGCAATGTCACTAACATGCACTTCTCACAAGTTTCAGCTTTCAACGATAGTCAACGAAGTGCAATCCCTGCAAATTTGCCTAAAAGAAATATTAAAAAGCGGTGCGTCAAATAAGACATATAAAACCTACATAGTGTTATTCTATGAGCTCGCGTAAACAAGTTATGAGCCGGGTTCATAATTCAAAGCTGAAAGAAATCAAGTTACAAGACAAGGGTTATTAAGCTATCTTCCGTGTTAAACTTCTATAAGGCAGTTTATTTCTAGTCTAAGCGAAACGAAGTGGTTGAACTATAAAAATTTTATTTTAGTAGTTCAACATTTAGAAGAATTTCACAAAATGCACGACTTGTGACATAAAGTAGACGTACTTTGGACGTTGTCTTGTGACGTAAAGTCTTGGTATAAAGTATTGTAAAGTCTTGGTAAAATTTTTTGTATGGTATTGTCGAATATTATAATTAAGTTTATTTTTCATGATGTGTTTTAAACTATGATACATTTTAGTACAAGCTATAAACTACTGATCTAAGTCTATATTACTCTAAAATACGTTTTATTTATTGTAAAGACTTGTTCTGCCTAATATTATGTTTGCCACTTACCACTTAAAAAATAGGAGTAGCCGTTTTTATTAAAGCTTCTAATCATGCCGTTGCCGTTGCTACGTTTAAGAAAACGAAAATGTCGTATAGTTTCACCAACGATGGGTTTAATTTAGGGATAAAATATACTGTGCATTAATGATTTCATATAAACCTTTTTTTTGTATGCAACAAAAAGTTTACTACCTTTTGTCAAGACAAAAAATAGCTTATAGCAATGAAAGGTTCGGGGTTCACACGCTTTAGTTTTTAGAAATACTACATTCACATTTTTTTGGAACAATATTACTTATCAACACTAATAAATGCTTTTACTTATTATAATACCTATATCTTAGGGTTTTTTAATTTAATGCCCAACTTTGAGAGGTGATTTCTACTTGTATCGAACTTTCTTTTTCGTTTGAATGATTATATTTTCTGTATTGCCATAAGCTGCCTTATAAAATACTCCTTAATAAGACAACGTCCTATTGGTCCTTCGATTTTATTGTGGCATTATAGTACAAACGTAACGAATTAAAGAAAACTCTTTAAAAAAATCGGAGAGTTTAATCAAGAGACGTAATAACTGTCGTCAGCCGGGGAGCGTGTAGGGGCTAAATTCAATTTCCCTAAGACAGAATACGTGATAAATCGTTCCGAATCGGCCATTAGATGACACCGCGTGAGGGCCCGGGCGCGTCAGCAGTTTACACATCTTATTGCTTGTCGTGCAGCCGCCGTCGTCTCAGTCGAGACGTGCAATAAAAACATCAACCGTATTGACCAAAATAACTCTTGGCACCCATTCGTGAGCCCGACAGATACTATAAGTGAACCGAGTCGTGTTCTCCGCAGGACTTTATAAGCGGTTTGCGCCAGTAAAAGCTCAAACTAGTAACATTATTATTGAGACGAGTGTTTATTGGCTGGTGTTTCGTATTTAGTAATCAAGCTACTTAATTAAAGATACTTAAATAAAGACAAGAAGGATCCCTGAATCCGTGTCCCATTAGTTTGTTAGAGAAGGTCTGAGCGCAGTAGCAAATGTAACAAAGTGGGCTAATTAAAATTACTAATGTATTAGTTAATAGGCTAAGATTTGATTTATTATATTTTAATTAAAAGAAGTACATAATCGTTTTCACAAGTATAATTTATGTTAATCTAAAATTAATATCTAGTTGAAAACCCAACAAAGATTTAATTATGGATATTTAATTGATTAACTAAAATCAACAGCAAATACATATTAAAATGTTTGCAGTAAATCATTATCATTTTATTTATTTATTTAAGAGGAAATTATAAACTTATTATTTGGTAAACTTAGATAAAACTACTTTTTTCTTTGTATTTCAAAAAATATTATGAAAAGTCGAATAACATTAATTTAAATATTTAGGTCTCTAAATGTCTCTTCAATTATACACATGTTTTCACAAATTAATATAACAATAAAAATATAAAAAGCATCTTAAAATAGGTTAACCGCGAAATAAGTTTTATTTTTTTATTATTTTAAGTTCTGAATATTTGATTGACATTCATTTTAAAAACTAAATAACAATTTCTACACGAAGCCATTATTTAAAAAAAACTATTTCTAAATGAAAACCTCATTTTAGAAATTTTGATATGATTTAAAAAAATACTGCTATATTAAAAAAACTTGGTGTTTCATTTTTGTATCACTGCCCATCATCGTAAATTTATGCAGGAATATTGCGAAATATGATTCAGAGTTATTTTGTCGTTATTTAACATGCACATATTTAAAAAAAACTTTTTACTGTCATTTCAGAAGACTTAATTTTATTGAACAAAAATAAAAAATTACTAGATATAAATGATTTAAGAAAAGTGTTTTGAAAATTTCCGTAAAAAAAGTTTTCTATATTTATAAATAAATATTTTTTTTGTAAAAAATACTAATGTTTTTAACACATCCTTAAAATTTAATAAAACTTTTCAATATCAAAAATTATTTTAAGTCGGAACCGGTCAAAAACTATGCCAGGAATGCACTGAAGTATTTGAACTATTTGTTTGTTTGTTTTGGGAAAATCGTAATAAATACTCACGCCTTGGGTAAAACTTTGAGTAATAACAGTCCATGACACTATAAGATAACCACTTCAGGTATTTCAATTTTCACTAACAATCTGTTTACCATTCACTCGCGGATTACATTAAACGATTGACATTTCATAAAATAAGGTGACAAGTGACATCACAGAGCGCAGAATACGTCAAATCGCATGCAGCCATCAACGCGACTGAAGTGTATCGCGGGCGAACGATGCCATACCGCGTCTTTCGAAAATTGCGCCATCACACTAAGCACACTCAGGCGAAATTAACAACACAAAAGCACCTTGAGCACACTTCATTCCCGACAGCCTGTCCAAATGCAGCCTAATCTCAAAACTAGATAATGTTTACATCGCGAAATGCCGACACCCGAACGACCGGAAGTCGCAGAGAACCAAACACGACAACTATGTAAAATATTGCAGGATCGCGATCGCATTGTTGACATTCCCGAATAAAAATCACCAAAATCTCGAGTTAAATGTATGAAAATCACTTAGAAAGTATTTTTCACTTACCTAATATGGTGTTTGAAGATGAGGTAAAGGGGCGAATTTTGATAAAATGTTGATTTCGGAGTTAATTTAAAGAATATACTCTTATTGGTATGCGAAGAATGGCACAAAGAATCCCGACAACGCACGCGACGAATGCGCACCTCGTTTGCGCATATGCTGACACAACTTCACGGACGTTACTCCCCTTACCCCGCGCACACCCGGTTCTCCTTCACAGTGTGTGTGCCCAGAGTGGTCAAACGTGAAATTTCGTGCACAGATACACGCACACATACAATTTTTGTACCTGCCCTAGCTCCCTATCTCCGCCATGTTGGTTGCGAGACAGAGAGAAAACACTTACCTATTTTCAGCGTCGGTGCAGTCACCGCCATCTGTCGTAGTTTAGAAGACATTGCTGTTTTGCACTAGATGGCGCTGACCGAAAATGTTATGTGAAAGTCGATCAAATTACTTTACTTTTAATCATGTAAGCCTAATTATTTACCATTAGTTAGGTAAATTTTAATAAAAATGGTTGCCTGTAAAGTCGTTTTTACGGGCGAAGATTTTACGTGACAACGTCTTTTTCTCGGTAGAATATTTATTGATATGAATATAATTAAATTGCACAATAGGAACAAGGAATTCTAGTGCTGCGCGCGCGGCAGACCGATCATAGTTGAGTGGGAGAGAGACGCAAGGCATTCGCCGGGCCTCTCTCTCGTTCGGTGACTCATCGTAACGTTACCGAGCGTTACACTTTTTCATAAGTGACTCCCAGCCGCAACCTAATTTAAGACGTTGTCACGTCAAAAAACAAAATTGTAAATCATCTTATAATCAATGTTCCAACAACTCTGATATTTTAAACAGTACATATTAATAGCTATTGTTTTGACTGTTAAGAAAAAAATCACGTAAGGTTTTCCGAAAATTCCCACTAAAGTTAGTCACCCGAGGTTTTCCAGTCGTAATAAAGCTCTAGCTAGTACTCTCCACTCAAAGAAAGTCTGGATTATTGACAGAAACTTATTTTATTATTATATTTGGAGTAGTATTCTTGTTAGATGCTAGTTTACGGCATACATTTTAAATTATAGGTAAGTAAGCGAAAATTATTAATGAAACATCTACTACCAGGAGTAATACAAATAAATAAAACATCAAAATATCAAATTTATTTACTTTATTTATTTCTTAGAAACACAGATCTTTTGGAGATCCATGTGTAAAATAAGTTATTTAACTATATTCTCTTAAAATATTTTGGTAGCTTATTCGCCTACCGTAACAATTAGAGTTATCTCAGTCATTATGACACTCATTATAGAAATAACAATTTCGGGACTTTAATTAACAATTGCAGATCTTAACCTTAAATATTTAACTCATACATAACACTGTAAACTAGTGTAAACAATATTTAAATAGGTAAATAACTAATACAATGAATTAAACTGACAGTTATTGACAGGCCCACATGATTGTCATCTTGCGTTGCAAATATTTATTTCGTTATATCATTCGTTAGTGAGATTCTAAAAATAATCTTTTGTATTGTTTTGTTTATCTTACTTAAACATAAAAAAAACTAATTTGTTTTCTTTCATAGACTTGTAGTATAACAACGTACCTACTGTGATAAAAAACGAACTTTTGCTGTGAAATGTAACAGTGATTCAATATTCAGAAAAAAATAATTTCAATACTAAAGTTATAACAATACTACACAAAATTAAGCAGTGAGTTGTTTTAATTCCTCCGTAATACTTAAAATGCAATTTACATTAAGTATGATCGAACATACAAAAATTGTAGGCAAATGAAAATATTATAAGTCGCTTGTTTTTTACACTGCTTGGTAAAAACCTCAAAATTTACAGTAAGAATCATTAAATGTTTAGTCACAAATTTTTTGCCTTTGTTTTTATTCCTATTTTACATAGAATATAAATAAAAAGTAATATTTTAACACATTGTGAAAAATAACCGCAAAAAAAGTAAAACAAATTAATTTCAAGACATGTTAAATTTCAATTTGGAGTAAGAATTAGTTAACGGACTTTACAATTAGTAGTATGAAATAAATATGTGAATGTATTAACAATATTTACAAATTAAAATCTAAACCCATAAAAAAATTGTAAACTAAACAAAGGCAAATTTTTTGAGACCTTTTGATGCAAGTAGTTACAATTAAAAATACAATTTACAATCGATAATAGGTAGGTACTATTAATATATTCTTAACAGTTAAAACAAATCCCAACACATGGCTTAAGACACTGCCAATGATAATAATTTAGCAACACGAGATCTTTCTTTCTAATTAATAAATAATGGAGCCACAAAAATCACTAGTCACGTGCACAATACTGTTTCCAATCGGATTGTATAGTGTACAATAATTAATCAGGTAATGATAACAATTTTGTAAATTTACAACATTTATATAACAATAACAAAATAGGTACATAACGATAAATGTCAAAAAATTTCTTAACAAATAAAGAATAAATTACTTCTTAATCCTAAAGTTAATCTTAATTGATTTAAATGACTACTGCTTTACGCTTACAAGCTATCATTATGAAGTTAATATTATAACAACGAGTAGGTTGATAAGATTTTCACAGAAATTATTTCTGTAGCCGCAATAATTATATTTTAAAAGCGTACAAGTTTGGTGTTCGTTATTAAAATTAAATGTACGTAATATTCAATTATTAATTGATTACCTTCCATAAAGATATGTTCAAATACATTGTACATAGAACATGGTAATTTTATACTTTGGTCCTTTATTTTAAAGAAGGTTTAGCACAATATCACGTAGTATGAAGAACGTTCTTACTTACGATGTGGAAATTTTCATTTTATGAGTTATTATTGAAATGATTTTATTTCTTCATTAGTAGTTAGTAGGTACTTTCCTCTCATCTTCCTTACACCTTGTAAGACAGGCATGTGTTCATAAGCAGGACGTTATGATAAGAGGTAGGACACATGAAATTATTTTGAGGTATGTCAAAAGTCGGCATAAATACAATACAAAATATTTTTGAAATGCTAAATCACAGGTAGGTACTTAAAGTTTCCAGTGAAAAATCAAAATCTCCAGTTTTTATACGTATAATTGATCTGAGGTATAAAGAGAAAAAAAATTTTTCGCCTCGTTATGGTCAGTGGTTTATTTTGCTTTTTCCCCAGTAAATTTTTGTATTAGATATTCATAAACCTCATTGTCTCCTTTTAGTATAAGATATTATGTATGTAAGTAATTTATTGCTAGTTCATGATTGGTGCCAGCTATTAAAGTATAGAAAGACATGAAATTTTGGCGTTAGACTTTACTGTCACAGAAAATAGTTCTTCCGTATAGGCTAGACCCATACACATTTAAATGGTGAACCATAACGAGAAAGAATTTCCTGTCAAAAAAAATCCAACCATGTAAAATTGGCTCAGAAAAAAACAATCAGAATATAAACTACATATTTTGTTGTTAAAAATCAGTTAATCTTTGTTTTCTTTATTCAGTAGTTATAAGAAGTAACCCTTTTTTAAGAAAAAACTGCATTTTCGTACCTACTAACATTTTTTAATTCACAAATATTGTGTTATCGAGCAAAAAATATGTTTATATAATTTTTTTACTGAGTACTTTTATTATATGTTACTCAATAACTAAAAGCTAAAATAAAGGTACTCGCTTCCGAGTTATTTTTAAATGAGGACAAGTACCATTTGCGAAACAAATACTATGAAACTTGTATCAAAAACAAAAGCGTAAGGCCTTATAAAAATTAAATATTAATATAACTGTATTGTCTTTGCAAGGAAAAAGTTTTTAATACATCTATGGGAAGTTGGGATCTTCAAATTTTACAATTGACACATAGTATTAATATGTACTTAAAATATTACTAATTTCTAAGTATTTATTATATAATATACGTGCAAATAGAGAAGATAGTTTAACAGAAACTTTAAATAATGCAAACGTATTTACGCAGTCGCATGAGGAATGGGTTTGGTACTCAAGATTAATAGTCACAGTAATTATCAACAATTAAAACATCAACACCGCAAGGTTTATATCTAACTGATAAACACAGGAAATAAAAGTTAAATAGCCCTCGTTATATTAATATATTTTTTAAACTAATTAGGTAGAGCTATTTTTTATATGATGTACGATTTTTATTTATATGCATTAAAACATCTTCTTATTGAAACATCTTCAGAATTTAATTTGATAATTCGCTTTAATTTTCCATTTGTCACAATTGCATGAAATACCGGATTTACAGGTCGATTTCTGGGGGACGTGCATATTGACATAAACGTTTGCTGTCAATTAACCAAAGAAGCTCTACCTACTCCGATCCCTGTTAATTAGGTATCTCCTAAAAGTTTTCTACAATGAGATGTTAAATATTTTCTATGTAGAGAACTATAGTGTGACTTACTAAGGTGCTGACATTCTCAAGTGTGGAGATTTTGAATGTTTCAATTGTTACCATTTTACTGTTGACCCAAAGTACCAAACCCATGAGGAATATGGCTTATAGATCAAACATCGAAAATAAAAATTAAGCATACTTGGCTTAATGTTGTATTCTAATTCGTAGAGGGAAATTAAAAAGCTACTTCATATTATATGGCAGTAGGCAGGAAGGCTTCAAAAAGACGTAGTTAACTAGTGTGGACTAATCTCTAAGTTTATCTCTTACATACTCTCATCTCTTACATAGATTACTACCAGATATAGGCGTATACTGGGATTTTTTCTTTGTCAATTTGCCTTTTACTTTTGTGTTAAGATTATTCTGTCAATAGTTTTTATCGAAAAAATGAATACTTATTTTTATTATTAATGAATTGACCAAACAGGTTTGATAACTATTGAGCTTAATTATATAACAGAACGAGAGGCTTTATAAAAACTATATTCCAAATTATAATGATATTGAAATAAAAAAATGTAATTTGTTGGTTAATTTTACATTATCTACAGTTTATACTAGGAGTGGACTATTGTCTTCAAGAAATGAATCGCTTAATTATAGCCTCTCACTAACTAACTGTGCGAGGCACTTAAAAGCTTTACGATCTCTAAATAAGTGCAAGCATATTCTTACAATATCAATTTTGAAATTATCCCTATCGTAATGAGAGGTGTAAAAAATACTAAATTCTTATTAAAATATTAGGCTTTCGAAACTAAATATTAATATCGCTCTATTTCGTAAAATTCTTTATCTAGAACGTTTTCTTTAACTACATTTTTTAAATTACAAGTTTATAATGAAGTAGCTTTCGCCCGCGACTTAATCTGCCCAGGAGGTCACCTCCGGTTTTTTCAGAACAACATCATATTGTATTTCAATAACTGTGATGAGTATTTTCTACCTCTGCATTAAAATTGTATTGATTCCCATAACACCCAGATCCTTTTCACGCTTGTAATGATGATTTTTGAAACAAAAAGTTTCTTGTGGCCTTTCCCAGTCCTCAAACAATCCAACCCAAACCCGAAGTATAAACTGGTAACACAGACATTCGCATATATAATTTGAATATCAATGTTTGTTACGTTAGCATTAAACATATAATTATTTTAAGAACACATATGTCGCATAATGTCCAAGGTAGCATCCTAGGTAGCATTTTTCCCTTTTGTGCCCTAGACTTACGTTAAGGATCTAGCTCACTGTCTTATTACTGGTCGAACTGAATTTCAGTTATTTATTACACGGAGCGACTGCCGTCTGACATCAATACTCAATACTTTATCGCAACCCATAGTGAAACAAATAGTACAATAAGTCGCTTAATGTTTGTAAATATATTTGAAAAGCATTGCTGAGTAATAATATACTTTTTTATATTTAACTCTTGAACTATACAGGCACTCTTCGTGGATATAACTTTCTGGTTTTCTAGTAAACCGATTATGTAAATCTAGTAAAACTATTGCATTATCTATAATATAAAAAGCTGAACTTAAGAGATATATACATGTTGATAATTAAGTACTACAATTTTATAGAGTATAGTTAGTAGACTAAACTTTCTTATTTTTATAATAAACTCACAAAGACACTAAGTACTCTAAAACATATTTACTGAGCAACCACAAAAGAAGAATACAAATGTCAAATAAAACGAGAGTAGTTAAAGTTTGAACTAGAGAAGGTTTCCTATACTAAAATATTATGTGACTATACTCACATAGGAAGGCAATAAACTAAGTGGCATTCACGCTCTAAAACTGGGGCTTAATATATGTTTAGTGCACTTACGGTCGTTTATTTAAACGTTAACAGTTGAACATAGTTTTTATTTCACAACACAAGCTAATTTATGGTAAGAGCAGATTTGTGCAAAGCACATCTCTAAATTAACTTAAATTTTTAACAAATCGCTTGTCTCTTATTCTCACTGTAGCGTATTTTATCTACGTATTCACTTAATTTTTTTAAATTTAATTTACTAATTTGGTGAGTCACCTAAGTTAAATAATGCATCCGTTTTCTTATGAACGACTACCAAAATTCAGATTTTAACTGAAGAAATCGGAATTTACTAAACCTAATCCTGGATACAAACAAATAGGGGAAATCTATCATGAACTAACATTTCTATCATAGGAGCATTGGACATCCAGTTAGCTAATTGAGTTTCTTATTTTCCATAAAGCCTTAACGTGTCTAATAAAGAGATGTTTGTGTTAAAAACAGATGATCTCTCCTCTAAAGATATGATCTAACTTGCTTGTAAGGTATGTAGGTTTCAAACATATTAATGGAACCAGATGAATCGAGAGACTTTTTATAGACTCTAATTTCGTCGTAACAACTCCCTGACTGATGTCTTGCCCTAATTGTGATACACAAAGTGAGAGTTCATCAGTGAAAGAGTACTTATGGTTAGTTGTAATGGCAAGAACAAACCCTCTGTTAAACCAACATATATCTACAGATCTCTTATCGTAAGGTGATTACTTGATAGGCTTTAAGTAATACCATCCTACTAGTCTATTAGTTGCTGTGATTGCCTATTTGTCGGAAAACAACCAAGAAACAGATCGATCGATGCATGAAGGCTTTCAGAAAAAGCAGCCTTATCAAACTCGTTAGTGGCTTTTATTGCCTTTGTGTCGGAGAAACTATCTTTTAGACCTACAGATCTAGTGGGAGCACAATAAGTGGAAGGATTTTAGAAAAAAATATGCACATACGTTAGCCTGTTCTTCATAAAATATGCAGAAATTCTTGCCTGTTACTTTACTTAGTAACAGTTAGTTACTTTTGGTATGTGTTGGGCAGACTACGTGGACTTGGTGCAGCGGAAGATCTCGTACTATTAGAGCGTGGAAGGCCATGTTGGCGGTGGTGAGGATGTACTCGCACACCGAGAACCAGGTGAAAGCTGAAATGTACAAAAATAAAAAATATTACTATGTGACTTTAGTTTTCCGACTAAAGTCACTAGTGAGAAGGTTAATGAGTGTAAATGAAGCTATTAGTTTGTGCAAGGTGATGTGTGGTGGCAAGTAGAAGGATGTGATCTCTGCCTATTAGCTTATTATATAAGTATGTATACAGCCCATGTTCAGCAGTGGACTTTAAATGGCTGAAAGTTGATGGTCATGAAGTATATCAGTTTTCTGGTTCGCACTGTCCCAGACTTCTCTGCTTTCGAAACGGTTAAGAGGTAAAGAAAGCCTAGAAGCATTAAGTTCGTAATTAGTACAATTTTTGATTTGTGCGAAATAATTTAAATAAATAATTACATATAAATTGTACATAATGTAAATTACTATAAGTAAATCTAAGGGCGAGCTATAATATTCTTAATTAGATTTATTTTATTACTTTAGCTGTTCTCCGAGCATTTAACATATCCGCATTCAATAAAATAAATTACGTCGAACTACCGTAGATACTCACTACCATTTCATGTGAATGAATAATATATTTTCTATTATGTTCCCATAACAATAAAAGTTAGTGTAGCTTTCCATAGAGTTCATTAGTTTCAGAAATTACTGCTCGCCTCAAAGGTAATATTGCTAGTCAGTTTATATAACTTGAATAACATACCCGACACCGAATTATTTTACTTCGTACATAAATACCTTTTATTGGAGGTAAGTCACAAAAATAATTGAGTCTAATAAATCAAATCATTACTTTTTATTCGTCACGCAAATATTTTCATATGAATCCTATTTTATGTTATAAAAACACATAACATAGCTCAGTAGCGCAAGGCATTAAATATTTACGTTGCGTGTTATTATTTTATATTTATTCATATATGTCCTAATATGGAAGATTATTTAAAGGTATCAACGTGGTACGTTATGTGGCAAGATAAGTGGCATCATTTTCAATATCAAATTGGTGGCTAACGGCCTGTAAATGGCGCTCTTTGGGGAATATCTGCATTCACCCCCGCGACTGGTCTCCACCTTGTCGTCAGAGAGCGCTAGGGAAAAGGTAACACCCAGAGATTGGCGACTCTGGGTGCCCTTAGTACTGACTACCGGGGGGGATACTAATAGGGACCTGTGGAGGGCGCAGCAGGCGTGCCAGGAGGGCCTGTCAAGCAGCGCTAGGAGGGTCAGGGGCCCCCTTCCCTGCTGTCTAACCATAGACCCTCCGAGAAGTTTTTAGTTCTAGTCGGCTACAGACGCTATGGTCGCACAAGGAGGTAAAAAAGGCGCGTCCACTGGGTAGGTAAGGTGGAAGTTAGGTCGACAAATTAAAATGGTGGTTGGTAACAATTTGTAGGTCGGGCTAATTGGTTGACGATCTTTGGGGGATATCTGCATTCAGCAGTGGATGATTGATAAATTGATTGACGTTGTAAGTTGGTGGAGGATAGGTCGACAAATTAAAATGGTGGTTAGTAACAGTGTGTAGAAGGCCAGGTTAATTGGTTAACGATTTTTAAGGGATGCCTATGTTTAGCAGTGCATGAATGATAAATGGATTGAAGTGGTGCGTTGTGTGGCAAGATAAGTCGACATATTAAAATGGTGGTGGATAACAGTCTGCAGAAGGCCGGGTTAATTGGTTGACGCTTTTGGGGGATTGACGTAGCATGCTGGTCAAGGACAAATTTGCAAAGACTATTGTCAAGTAAAAGTGCATAATACATATTTGTTATTAATTGCTTTCCTGATAAAACTTTATGTTTTCCTTATACCAAAAATAAAAAATATTTATATAGTATGTACTTACCAAGAGGTCGACAAAGAAGTCTATGTCTCAGGAAAAATATGATAAGGCCGACTGTAGCTGCAATGGCCACGTAGAACAGCGTCCAGACTAGCTTGTTGGTTCGCACAGGCTGAACGGTCTCGCTGCCAATGCAACCGACTCGAGCCCGGCACAGCATATGAGACAGGGCCACTACCATGAACACTATGAATATCTTCTCGTGAACAACTGGAAATATAAAGAAGAAACGGTATTATTTTTCATCTTATCATTCAAACTCATCGACATTTAGTGTAGAATATTATCACCTAAACCAAAAAGTTTAGACTCAATTGGCACTTGGTAACGAGAACGTAACATAAATCTTCTCGTAACACAAGCATCGTAAGCTTACCACGATGGGTCAACAGCTTTATCATCATTTAAAAGGTTTCAGCAATCGTATACTTCTGACTTCTATCTGACTTTTGGATTTTGAGAGTTAATAACATTTCATTTTTATTCTATTCGAAATACCTACTGAATAGTGCCAAAAAGCCAAGCTTTAGCTCTGAGGCGGTCCGTGGACTTAACTCCTGCCTCAGGTCTTCGTAGTAGGGATTTTTATATTAGGTCGGGGAAAAAGTCTTTTCGCATAACGTAGGTATAAACTTATTATAAAATTTTTTTGACTGTACTATTTGTGTCTGGCTGGTTTTGGTAACATTAAAAAGGTTCCATTATAAAGAAAAGAAAAAAAAAAAAAAAGTTGTTTCCCGCTATTTTTCATTTGTTTTTCTCTCCGTAAAAATGAGTGAATCTAATGAAGAAATTCGATACATTTTAAAATTTTATTATAAAAAAGGCAAAAATGCAACTCAAGCAGTGAAAAAAATTTGTGATGTTTATGGACCTGATGCAGTGTCAGTAAGAGTAGCACAAATTTGGTTCAAACGTTTTCAGTCCGGAAATTTTGATGTTAAAGATGCACCTCGCTCTGGTCGCCCTGTTACGAATAAAATGGACGCCATTTTTGAAAGAGTGGAGCAAGATCGGCATATTAGTAGTTACGATGTAGCTGAAGAACTGGGAATTGACCACAAAACAGTTTTGACCCATTTGAAGAAAGCTGGTTATACAAAAAAGCTCGATATTTGGGTGCCACACGAGCTCACTCAAAGAAACTTAATGAACCGTGTACTCATTTGCGATTCATTATTGAGACGTAATGAAACCGAGCCGTTTTTGAAGAGATTGATAACTGGCGATGAAAAGTGGATCACGTACGACAAGAACGTGCGAAAAAGGTCGTGGTCGAAAGTTGGCCAGGCTTCACAGACTGTGGCCAAACCTGGCCTAACACGAAATAAGGTGATGCTGTGTGTATGGTGGGATTGGAAGGGCATTGTTTATTATGAGCTTTTACCGCCCGGCAAAACCATCGATTCTGATCTTTACTGCCAGCAACTGATGAGATTAAAGGAAGCAGTCGAGAGAAAACGGCCGGAATTGATCAACAGGAAGGGTGTGGTCTTTCATCACGATAACGCTAGACCACACACATCTTTAGCCACTCAGCAAAAATTAAGAGAGTTCGACTGGGAGGTCCTAGTGCATCCACCATATAGCCCTGACCTTGCGCCTTCAGATTTTCACCTGTTTCGGTCTCTGCAGAATTCTTTAGGTTCTGTAAGGTTGACCTCAAGAGAGGACTGCCAAAACTATTTGTCCCGTTTTTTTGATCAGAAGTCCCAAAGTTTCTACAGTAACGGGATAATGTCTCTGCCCACAAAATGGCAGAAAGTTATTCAACAAAACGGTACATATATATTGTAAATAAATGTAAATAAACTTTGAAAAAAATGTCTTGACTTTTCATACAAAAATACGAAAAGACTTTTTCCCCAACCTATTATATCAGTCGAGTCTAGCACATAATAACATTGCTTTGCTGTCGTCCGACAATAAATACAAAAGTCAGTAAATTTTCACTTACGGCTGTAACTTCAGAAGAGTACGAAATAAGTAAGCATATAGAATCTTTTTTATATAAACATATGAAGTCAATCGAATAGACAAATTTAATAA
Organism: Musotima nitidalis; assembly: GCA_949126915.1. Taxonomy (NCBI): domain Eukaryota; kingdom Metazoa; phylum Arthropoda; class Insecta; order Lepidoptera; family Crambidae; genus Musotima; species Musotima nitidalis. The sequence continues at coordinate 5,457,159 of OX421418.1, read as the reverse complement.
CATTAATTTCACATACGCATTTATAAAAATAAAACATATTTTTGCATTTGTTGTTACGCGAGCGGGCGCGTCAATGCGGCTTTTATGTGATGGCTCTGATTAGAGGGTTGCATCATCGGTAGACTGTATTGTAATGTAATATCGTAGATATAGTTGTAGTATATATTTCAAATTTAAGATTTAAGCTAAGGTGTAGTATCAGATGTATGTCAAATGGCAACGCATGGAAAGGTATAAGGTTATCGTTGCACTGTTTGTTTTCCTTTCGAAGGAAATTATGCAATGAACACTACCTATGTAGAAAATGTTGGTTAAACATAAAAAATTTTGAAAAAGTAATCATGAAATTAAAGCTTTGTTGAGTGTTCTTCACACGGAGATAGCAGCAGCGAAGTAAACAACTTGAATAACACGAAAAACATTCTTGGCAGAGGTTTTTAGGCGGGCGGGCGGGTCAAGGCTGTGAGCTTTTTATTGTGATGGCTCTGTTTAGAGCGGTTGCATAATAGGCTTCACATCATCTAGGCTGTAGCCAATTATTTATATAAGTTACATGATTACTTATATTTTATTATTTTACACGAGAAATTAAAACATATGGGACAGTACCCCAAAGACAAATGCACTAAATATTATTTTCTTTTATTTACGCGATTATTGTGCAAACATAATACAAAGCATTTTACGAATTTTAATCGCTGGCTGTGAAAGTTTTTTAGATGTTTTGTGCATTTAACAGCTACCCTAATTATTGAAATATACAACGATTGTCACTTTCACATTAATTGTTCAACACGTTCGCGAAACGTACTTGCTATTTCTCGGGATCCGTAAAACATTATTCTTAGAGTAAATACTATTAACCTAAATCAAATAGTATCAGTTCACCTCGAGAGAGTTCTTTTACAAGAGGCATCATTCAAGAAACTCGACAAGGTTAATTTACCGCCATTAAATATTCTCAGATAACTAGGTCGGGATATTCCCCCAGGAACCAATAAAGTAACATTAAGGAACCCTTCTACACAAAAACTAAGTTTACAAGTTAGTTATAATCACATTTATTGAATAATACCTACGTTTTTTATAAATATATAATTTTACTTCTCTTGCAATGGCAGTGAATAGTTGGCACTTAATAGAAAAATTCATGTTCATGCACACAAAGATTTGTCCTGAGTTGGTTCGAACCCACGACCTTAGAAGCGGAGAGCGGGTATTCTTGCCACCACGCCATATCGGTCGTCAAAACATATAGAATTGTTATTCGGCTAGAACTAAGGTACAATTGAAGAAAGTTAATACGTAAATACTTACAATAGTTTTCCCTATTGGAAACGTAAGTGACCCCTGTGAGCGCGAGCAACTCTACAAAATTGAGCCAGTAGCAGACTTCTCCTAGTTTTACTGCTAGAGCACGAGCCTGAAAATAAATCATACATTTCACCCAGCGTCATCAAACACTAAAACAGTAACCTAATAATTAGATGCTTCGCAAAAAAAAGTGGCAAATGTCATAAAGGATATATTTTAAATATAATTTTATTAATAGTACATACAATTAAAATTAAATATTAGTGTTTGTGTGGGATCAAACCCACAAAATGTAAGACATATATCAGTTATATTATATATGCTAGCTTTGTTTTGAAAATAAAATACCAATTGTCAATGAATAGTCATTTCTAACACAGCTGAGGGTGCTGCCAATAGACGAATCGCGTTGATATTTTTTACCCAGGTCTTTCATGCTGAGCGGTGTGTAATTTTTTTCCATATGCAGCTTTTTTAATATGCAAAATTATCATATTTTGTATAAATTTTGCAACGCGTTTTACATCTTAGGTGACTCTTTACATTTTATAATGCTTAGTTCAAGCGGCAACAGAATCGCTGAATTTAATAAAATTTCATCTGGTTCTCAAAGACAGCTAAATTGACGGTCCCCGTTATATCTTTTTGAATTTCTAAAGTTGAAACTAAGAAATCTACATAGTCGATTTGCATTCATTACGCATATAAACAACAGAGACCGGAAAAGATTTAATTATGTAACCTCCATGCTAACGAAGACTTCTATTTATTTTTCACAACTTATTCTATCGAGTGAAACCTACATTGTACTGTCGTGCACAAAAATGTTTTGCTAAAAACAATTGGTACCTTTTCATCCTTGATATATTGAGTGCGTTCTTTATGGTAGTTGTAGTATAGGGATCCTATTAATAATCTTGGTCCTAAGTGAAATGCCACGCATATTCTCCACACATACCTCTGCGGACTGATGCCCGTAATCGCACTTATCGATGGCACTACGTTGTAAACCTAAAATATTTAAATTAGTTTTAAATAGACGTTTTATTACTTGTGTGTAATAAAAAGCAGTTGCATAAGATTGTTTCTGAGAGATGATAGCATATGCTATGCTAAATTAATTTATTTTTAATACTTATTACACACTTCAAGATGGGACGCGGCAGGTGTGCGAGGTTTCACAGGATTTCATATAGAGAACCCAAAATTTATTTCGTTCGACTCGTACTCGTTAACATTAAATCAAATAGAAAACACGAGTAAAATCCAATTCGTATATATTTATACCAGCCGCTAGCCTATTTTAGTAAATAAATAATAAACAAAAGAAGGGCAGCACATTATCTAATTGTTTGAGCCTAGTTCTAACAATATATTATAAGAAGTATGCTCAATGCTTCTAATAGACTTTGGCGGCAATATATACCTATAGTGGTAGTATCAATGTAACACACATTTTGTATGACTTCTCTTACCTCTCAGTGTTTTAGAAAATAATTAGTCTGCAAAATAGTGCGCTACGAATCGATTATCTGATTAATAATAAAATTTGCTTAAAGAAGAGGTACTGCTTGACTAAGACATCACTGCGACAATTACTTACCGTTCAAAACAATTACATAATTTCGAATACTCCAGTATACAAGTATGTAAAATCAAGCAATGCAATTGTTAAGAAAATACTACTTACTCTACAATGTGTTTCGTGTATATCATCTGCTTGAAATATCGAAGCCGTCACGTAACAAAATATTAAAGCACCTAATGGAAGCCAAAGAGCAGCTAGACAGATTTCTCTGAGACCACATGTCCATAGTATTCCCTAGAAAATAAATATTAAACTTTTTGTTAAATTATTACAAAATTTTTGTAAATATCAAGGTTATGTATGTTATGATAAGAATTAATTAGTACCTTATACTCAAATTGTGTCACAGTGCTATTTACATTACACGTTTCATTTTTGGCATTTGTGCGAGTGTCCTCTTCACGCACAACCAATTCTGGTGGCGATTGTACTTGTGCGTCATTCAACATTATTTTTTCCCCTTGCTCTGCTGCTTTCAGATATCACATATTCCGCTACTGTTAACCAGGAATATGTGATTAACTATAGAAAGATATACTAGTATTTTCGGAAGGAGATTTAACATGAGGTCACACCGGCAGTAATCACTTAATTTTTTTTTATTAATGCGGATTATTGTTGGATAATACGTATTCCTTTGTGCTTTTACACTGGCGGTTTTGTAACACTGGAGTACAATGAAAAATATCTCGTGGATGACCTAAAGGCGGGCGTGGATTGAATGAGGTTATTTGGACCTGCGCAGTAGACGCCGCGTGAGGGGTAACTTGCACCCCTGTAGTTATTGCGTAGTCAGTAGATGCAGTTACAAGTATACTTAGGTACGGTTACATCGAGTGAAGTAAGCGAAGAATTGTCTTGTTTAAAACACTTATAATATATTTTTTTGATACTTATACCTACTAATTCGAAAATGAGGTAAAACTAGCTTGATTGTAAACTGATTTCTTTGAAACTTCTGAAACTATTCATAAAATTCTTTCACCCATGAAAAGAAAGAAATAGAAGGCCGATTTTAGGTTAGTAGAAAACGTGAAATAATACCTTACTCCACCTTATTTCATTTTGTATTATTTATCTTTGGAAACTTATGTACATAACTGTACAAAAGGCGAACAAGCCATTTCTACCAGTTAACCTTTAGTTTAGCAGAAAAGTGTTTGGCAGAAAGAACTAAAAATAATACAAAACAAATTGTGTGTGCTTAACTCTTAATTTGCCAGAAGGAAGCATGTTCCCACCACATAATGAACCTAAAGGGATTGAGTTAAGGTAGAAATACAATAAAAAAATCAACCTGCTCTGGCCGATTAAGGGTTAACACGTTTGTCTTTATATGGGTATACTTAGATGTTACCTATTTTATATTATTATGTGTTGTAAAACGACAACAGCAAAAAACACACGGTATCTATGTTTGGGTCTATAGTTTATGTGGACAAAACAATGAAATAAACATTAGCAGTCATTTTACTTAAAGTCATTACATAACTTAATACAATTACATATACATGTAAGTACACGCTTGACACTTTATCAAGAGAATACTCCTTGAAGATAAATATTCTTTTTCATTGAATTATACGGCGCCCTTCCTCTTCTCTCCTACATTATGCTGTGTCCGACAGGGTCCGCAATTGTACCAAATTGTAATACAACCTTATAAAACCATTGTGGAACGCAAAAAAGTATTGAGTATTGAAGCTATAAAATCATTTTAACTCAATTTCTAATGGCCCATGTGTTTTATATCTTAATTTTAAATGCCAATCAAATTTGAATCATTTCTACTTAGTTGTATTTGCAGGAAAGCAAACATCCCACTGTACCAGCCAGATTTACTGATAAAGCTTCTTTCTTGGGGAAGTACTTGATTATATTATTTATAAGACAATCATTTATGATTTTCCGTCTTAACCGCTTATTACCTTCCGCCCGCTACTATGGCCGTGTGACCTAACAGTTTGAAATGAAATGAAATAAAATGAAATGAAAAAAATGAAATGAAATAAATTTATACACATAAAATAGAGTAACCTGTGGTTGTTTTGTAATATAATAGAACATCTATTTTACCAAACGCAGGGCGTGTGAATGTCATTATAAAATAAGTGGAATAAAAGTCATTGTAATAATCATAATAAATAAAATTCATGTCAAAATAACGAATAATATCAAATTATATAATATCAATTTTGGTGTTAAAATATTCTGCGAGTGAATAAAAACATTTAGTTTGTAGCCATAACTGTAGTTTTATTTTAAATATGGGTAAACTAAGCTCTGTCATTGAGTTTGGTAACTTTATCAGAGGAATGACATTACCCGACCTTTCTAACGACTACATAATTTCTTAATTTATGTTCTTATTATTTACAATGCTGTAAATATCTAGTTATGGCACTATTACTTTACAGGAAAGTTTTTCGGAATCCCCGGTAGCTCAGTGTTTAGAGTAGTGGATCGGTTATCCAAAGGTCGTAGGTTCGATTCCTACTCGAGTTACCGCGGACGATATGAATTTGTCTAGTATAATATTCGTTTTAGAACTATTTAATAGTTACCTATACTTACTTCAGTTATTTTATGCAATCCCCCCCGTGGGTGGTAGGCGTGGTGGAGTGGGCTGGGTACCTCCCGATCTGGCGGAGGCCTGGAAAAGGTAACACCTAGAGGTTGGCGACTAAGGGCACCCCTTAGTACTTACTACCGGGAGGGTAACCAAGAGAGACCTGTGGGGGGCGAGCTATCAGGAATGCTATCTAATCATGGACCCTCCGGGAAGTCAGCCACAGACGCTATGGTCGCACAAGGAGGTAGGAAGGGCGCGTCCACTGCGGCTCTCTGAGAAGTTCCTCCTGGTTTTGGTCCGGTGGACGTTGGTCGAAGACGGGGTGTCAGAAGCTGCAACCCAGGTACTGGCCCCCCTTTTTTATTTAACAAGCGGCGGGCGTCGTCGAAAGATTTTTAGTGGGTATTACTGCTGGCACTCGCGTCTGCCGGTGGTGAGTCCCACACCTCCTTTCGTTCCCCTTTTGGCCGGAAGGCAGTGCGTAAACACAATTTGTTACCGACGTAAAACAATAAAAAAAAAGGATCGGGGAGTATGGTGGACAAGTTCAATACTAGCTTCTCTAGCTTCGCCACCGTCTGTTGTGCAGTCTACGGTCTAGCGTTGTCCTGAAGCAGCAATAGGCTAGAGCAGTTGACCGATCCTGGTTGTTTAACTGCAAGCTTTTCCATCTTGGTTTCCAGTTGTTGGCAATACAGATCTGCCGTAATCGTCTGAACAGATCTTAGTCAATAGAGTCGCCGGCTTCTCCGCCTTACCGGGAGGTACTCGGCCCCCCCCACCACTACAAGGCTAAGACCAGTCGAGGGGGATAGGTACTCCCCAAACCTTGCTCCAACCGACGACATAAGTTTTTATTACTCATTTCTTAGTAGGAAAATAAAACAATTTAGATGAGGCAGTCCAAAACGCCTTCAAAGATGTTGTTAATTCTCGCTCTCACAGTATTTTCTACAAAAGAGTCGATGAACTCTCTATAAAATGGCAAAAGTGCATATCACATATGCATATGCACTAATAACTAATAACGACACACACTATGATTGACTAAATTTTAAAAAAATAGTTATCCTTTTTCCATATAACGTCAATTTCATATGTATATTTAGGTATTATGACTAATTTGAGACACATTTTTTTATACCTGTACTAGGCTGATATATGCCAAAGGCACCGCGACCCAAGTTACATTACATATTCGAGGATCTTTCTTATCTGTGTAAAGACCATTTACTAAAATTTATAGCCGAATTATAATGACGAATGTCTGGCAGGCCTGGGCTTTTGCTCCAATATTATTAATATGGGACGATTTTTTTTATTATCCCCTTTAAGTTTGAAATCACATTAGAAGGCTGGGAAAAATAAAAATATATGCAACTCTATATTATACCAAGAAGTGAAAAATACAATAACTAGCTTTTATTTCTTTAAAATGTAACTAGATAAATCGATACAAAGTTATTTCTTTTATCATAATGGCGCGTTCCTAAACGAAATGTAGCTGAAAACTTTTTGACAGCCAATGCTCATTGCCTAAATGTCAGATACGTCATTTCATCTCATTCATCCTGCGCTTGTATCACTGCAAGTAAAGTATTGATGCAAAGTATTTTATCGCAAAAATATGAAAAATAAAAAGCCTGGTGTTTTTTGAATAAATGATATGCATTTAAATTATTCTTATGTCTAAAAGATTTTCTAAAATGAAGTTCATGGCCGTGCTGTGGTTATTTAGTTTGTTTATATTAAATGCAAAAGCTACGACTCACTGGATGGTGACTGAAAGTGGCTTAATTCAACCCAGGGTAAGATAAAAGCTTCATCAAAAATGATATATCCTCCGAAGTAGTAAAACAAAACTGTTCTTTTGTTTATAGTATTGATTTTAAAAAGAATCAACGTATAGTCATTGTTTTTGTTTGTAGTACTTACCTATCCCAAACACGAATTTATTAGGAATATAAATTAGGCTTTATGGTTAATGAAGTGTTATCCATTGAAAGTTTTTTAGTTTCTAAGGTTATTAATGCAACTAGTATGAAACCTACACTGCCCATCTGTCGATCTTGCTCTGTAAACAGGAGGTTTCTAATAGACTGTAATAAGTAACAACATGACATATTGACTTGGTGTGTATATTTTTTGCCTCAAAAAATAAAATTATCTTAATTGTACAAAAAATAAAACTAAATGTGATTATCCATTGTGTGTGAATCTGACTCACACTTGGTAGATTATTCATTAAGTATTAAGCTTGTAAAATATGTAGGTATGTACTCAAACCCCTGTTGACAGGTGGTACTTAGTTGTATCCTGAAACTCAGCTGTTATTAATGTGTAATTATATTTTCTTTCAAACAGGAAAATTCTCCATTTGAACTAGAGAACCCATTTGATTTACTTGCATTCCTAAACCAAGATACTAGATGGGAGAACATTATAAGTTTATACCATGATTTGTCAAAGCGCCAAGTAGTTGCTGCAAATTTATGGTCTCATCTACAAAAAAACTCTGATATCACATCTCTGATAGAAAATGAAAAGAATTGTGATAGGGCTGGCCAACTTAACTACATTGACTGGCATGTGACATTTCAAGATGAAAAGAGATATAAGAAGATTCCAGAAAAAGATTATTTATTGCAGAAACCGACATATGGTCATGATGTTGATGTACCAGATTGTAAAAGGATATCTTCATTGACCTTTAGTATGTTTGCCTTTGAGCACTTGGAAGTGAGTACCTACAATTATCATTTACTTATGCTGTGCGTATCTTTCATATCGAGGGTTCCGTGCTCAAACCCGATAAGTAACAACATCAGATACATAATTTCTGCTGCTTTTTCTTGTGATATTATCAGATAAGTCGATTTCAAAAAAGAAGACTGAAAACTGAGGACTTCATAATCCAATTAGTAACCCTTTTAAGTTTTATTTTTTTTAATTAACCGATAAATTCTTTTAAGTACTGTTTTAAGCGCAAAAACGCAAATTTTGTCACTTATCGGGTTTAAGCACGGAACCCTCGATATGTGAGAAAATATATTGTTTTTTATGTTTAATATAGTCTTTGCTCTTTGAGACTGTTGTATTTTGTATTTATGTGATGTAATGTATTTATTAAGTTATGACATTCGGGTCTTAAAATTTGATTAAAGATTAAAAGATATATAATTTTCATGATTAAACACAACAAAGTTAATCCCTATATTGTAGTTAGTTATATTAATTAATGTGGTGCTTTCATGATGCTCCCTAAGACATTCACCAGCAAAACCTTTACTATGGGTACTGGTCATAAAATAAACATGTTTAATAATTGAATACTTCTTTAGTAAATACATACTTGCATTATTTTATAATGCATGGAAACCACCAAAACAAATTTTATTATATCCTTTATTGCAGCACATTAAACAAAACAAAGAGACACATATACAAATTAAACAAGTACAAAGGTGGGCTTATCTCTAAGAGAGATCTCTTCCAGCCAACCCTAACAGGAGTGAGAATTTTGTATGTGGGATAAAAATTATTACAATAGGACTAAAATATAACAGTAATAATACAAACAAATAAAAATAAAATTTATATACAAATACACTATAATATTATACACATACATATATATAAATAAATAAAGTACATATATACAACTCTCAACTCTGTGATAAACTCATAAGGAAGTTCTCCTTTATCTTATCCACAATATCATCCAACAATAGTGTAAGCATTTCCCGACACACTCCGTCATTACCCACAGCTCTAGAAGAAATGGACAGGATACTCTTTTTTATTTCCACCTCAGCAACAGTACGAAACGCGAAAGGTTCACAGTTAGGCAGCGACATGCCAGATAGAAAAGAAATTTTAGCAGACTTCACGCCATCCAGTAAAGTGACAGGGGCTTTCGCAAAATGTTTGTTAAGATCATCAAGCTAAGGGTGTCAGCGCTGTAAGTACAGCTTTTACCAATGCCTTGGAAGTTGAGAAACTTCCTTGCTTGAGCAGGAGAAGTGTCTTCCAAAGAGGCATGAAAGTATCGACGCTAAGCACAAGCTCCGCCGCTTTTTGTACTCAATTAAAGTCTCCTCAGTGGGATTATTTTGAAGTCTCGATTTAACCCTATCCCTGCGTAACATAGCCTTTTTAAAATCTTTTGTAAGCCAAGGCGCAGGAAGATGCTTCACACGTACCGGTCTGAGCGGAGCATGGATATCATAGAGATCAAGTAACAGCTTATTAAGTATTGCAACTTTCTTGTTAATACAATCAACAGTATATAGAAATGTGAAATTGATTTTATTAAAATCCTCTCTCAAGCGTTCAACTAACAACAACAACAACAACGTTTCGTTTTAGGTTAATTTGACATCATTTGCCTGGTGTGGGACTCAAACCTGTGGTGCTAAGATTGGTATTCCAACCACCATCAAGCCATAATTGTGGTTAAAAAAATATTTCAAATACTTTATGTTATTTCATACTTACAAATTTTATTAATAAAATATTTCAGGGTATGATGCACAGAGAAAATTTAACTTCTGGCCCGGAGTTAGTACTTCCTGAACTTATTTCTCCAATAATGACAGTTGATCAATTTGGCCACTGGCTATCACAGTGCCTAAAGAAGAATAGCTCCTCGTGGCTCCATTACAACCTGGCATCATTGTATTGGAGACTGAGAGGGAACTCTCCGAAATCTATGGAGTGCAGTAGGCGGGCTCTACATTATGCTCCAAGGTTTGTTAATATTGATTTTTTAAAATTAACTAGGTTGAAACAAAGTCCTGGAGCTTTATAGTCGGCACCTACAATATGATGTGAGAGTAGAGGTCCTGCTGAGGAATCCAATCACTCTATCATTTGAAATCACTAACCCACCTACTTTTAGTTTGAGGACAGATTGCAGATAGAAAAAGAAAAGTGGCTTTCTGCAATAGAAACTTTTTCTCATATTTATTCTGTTTTTGACCTGTTCAGGCACACTGCTTATTTATATAATATTTAAAAAAAGAAATAATAATACATACATACATAATTTCACGCCTGTTTCCCGAAGGGCCACCCCTTCGGAAAGGTATACCATACTTGGGAAGGTATATTATACTTTAGGGAGGCATACCATACTTCGGGGAGGCACACCATTCTCCGGGAGGCATACCATACTTCGGGGAGGCATAGGTTTGACGACTTCCAGCCTCCCGAACAAGCCGGTTTCCAAAAAGGCTTTTCAACCATAGACCACATACATACGCTGCGGCAGGTTATAAAGAAGACCGAGGAGTATAACCAGCCACTTTGCTTAGCGTTTGTGGACTATGAAAAGGCCTTCGATCGAATCGAGACTTGGGCAGTGTTTCAGTCCCTGCAGCGATGCCGCATTGACCATCGGTATATTGAAGTGTTGAGAAGTTTATACAAAAACGCCACCATGTCCGTACGAGTACTAGACCAGCACACGAATCCTATCCTCCTGCGGAAGGGCGTGAGACAGGGAGATGTCATATCTCCGAAACTGTTCACTGCTGCCCTGGAGGATGTTTTCAAAATCAGCATTTTGAAAACATCCTTCAGGGCAGCAGTAGAAACTACGGCATCAACATAAATGGCGAGTATATGTCTCACCTTCGATTTGCCGACGATATAGTGGTCATAGCGGAGTCGCTTGTGGATCTGGGCACAATGCTCGAAGACCTCGACAGAGCTTCCTAAAGGGTAGGTCTCAAAATGAACATGGACAAGACGAAATTTATGTCTAATGTCCAGTTAAGCCTACCCCAATAATTGTTGGAGGCTCGGCTCTCGAAGTTGTCGACGAGTATGTATACCTGGGACAAAAAGTTCAAATGGGTAGGTCCAACTTCGAGAAAGAGGTCAATCGTCGAATCCAGCTCGGTTGGGCTGCGTTCGGGAAACTGCGCTATATCTTCTCGTCAAAAATACCTTAGTGTCTTAAGACGAAAGTCTTTAACCAGTGTGTGTTGCCAGTGATGACGTACTGTACTGAGATTTGGTGCCTGACTATGGGCCTCATTAGAAAGCTCAAAGTCACCGATGATCTGGTCAAGGCGGCGGGAAGCCGATGGTTGCAGGCGACTCAGGATCGCTCAATGTGGATATCTATTGGAGAGGCCTATATTCAGCAGTGGACGTCAGATGGCTGAGATGATGATGATGAATGCCGCTTACCGGGAACTGTTATGTTTGCCATAGCCTCGTTCGTTGATTAGCAGGTGCACCATTTGCAGGTGAGGCTGGCTTAAGCTCCCCAGATTTTGGTAGGATCCCTAAACAGGAAATATTACTAAAAGTTATTAATATATAACCATAATTACATACAAAGTTTCTTTTTCAGAGAATATAAAGATATAGCACTTATGAGCTTAGGCACCACTTTACACCGTAGTAAGAGAACTGAAGATGCTATTATGGTATTAGGAGCTGCAGTAGACCATGATCCTAATTATCATGTCAACCATTTTGTATTAGCCACTGCTTATGCAGTCATTGGTGATTATAACAGTTCCATACGACATTTAGATATATGTATGAAATTAGATCCAACTTTTGAACTCACTCAAAAATATAAATATGCAGTTCTGTGTCACAATACCTTACTGCTGAAGTTAAATGTTATTAGAGAGTAAGTACATACCTTCATTTAAGTGTTTTTATAAATGCAATTTAAGGTAAGAAAAAACACCTTAACAAAGTTGAAACATATACTCTATACATAAAAGAATAGTTGATAAATACAATATGATCACTGGAACACAAGTTTCATTTTTGATATAAAGGCTCGCAATGTATGCAGAAACGACGTTCGATAACCGGGATGCCTTAACCCTTTCAAAGGGTGTGGTATACATGTTCCCACCATAAATTGAATTTTATGTAGTTGAGTTAAAGTAGAAAACCAATGAAAAATATCAACATGTTCTGCCCGTTAAAGAGTTAAAAAACTTCTATGAGCTTTAAAATTTAATTCTCTCTCTTTAATCTCTAAAACCTTTCTACGTTTCAGAAATGCGCCAAAAATCACATTGATTCGTAAAATAGTCATGGTGTTTGACTTCGTTAAGGTTTTTATTCTTTCTGTATATGGTGGCTTATTAAAGATTTTTTAATGTTTCAGAATAGTAAAAGAATTACGAGAAGAGTTAATTGAATATACGAGCAGGGAGTCACACTGGCTAAAACTGCAGTCTGCCTTTTTGCGCACTATGAAGCATGATGACACAGATGATGGTAAAAAGTTAAACTTTTAATTACAAGTAATATGTTTCTAACAGTGGAGCGGCGATAGCCCAGTGGTGAGATCTCTTGCCTTTAAATTCAGAGGGTCTAAAACCCTTGTGCACCTTTGACATTTCGAAATTATGTTAAGCTTTTGCCGGGACCAATCCCGGCTGTCATGAACATCTAAGGCAGTCGTTATTAGTAAGTCAGTGCCGTCTAACATTATGACAGCTGGTTTAACCATAGAATGACGTTTCCCTCTGGGTTGGGAAGGTCAGACGGCCATCGCTCCTTGTAATAACTGTAATTTAGTCAAATCGAAAAAAGTTAAAGTAAAAGTTAAAAAAAGTCCTTTATTTTACATTAACTATTATATAGCACTTGAAAACGTCAAAACAAAATATAAATTAAAAAAAACTAAATATTACTACAATGAAATCACGAACTTACATGCAAAAAATAAAAATTAAGTGTAAGTGAATCTTAAGTGCCAGTTCCGAGCCACCGCTCTGTGAGAAGAACTGACAAGAAACTCACAGGCTTTGCTCTTTTCAATTATCAATCAAATATAATAATACAATACAAAACACACAGTGAATATTTGAAGATATTGAAAGGGCCGTTGAAGAAGCCGTTACCAATAAAGTAGCACTAATGGAACCTTCTATCACAGTCAAGTAACTATATAATGTGAAACTGAGCTGAGCCTGTACAATAGGGGATGGTTACGACAATGATCTGGTTGACTTTTTATTCTAATTTACACAAATACAAGTTTAAAATGTTAAACCTAAGCACTGGTTTAAAGTGAGCAGGCCTTGGGCCCTATGCTTAAGTCTAGGGCAACCGGGATAATGCTAGGATACGATGAATATGTTTCTAACAACACACGACATAGCTGAACTACACTACTCATCTTCTTCATCTTCTCAGCCCATAAACGTCCCACTACTGAGCACGAGCCTCCTCTCACATACCAAGGTGCAAGGGTATTGGGTCATACTCCACCACGCTGACCCAGTGCGGATTGGCGGAGGCAGGTGTATGGCGTCCTGCTGTTAGAATTTATCAAGCCGCCCATTAGGCTTCTAACATGGCTTAACGACTACCACATTTAGTGATAACCGGGACCAACGGCTTAACGTGCCTTCCGAAGCACGGAAACGCTCGATATCAAATGCCACACAAACGGTCACCCATCCAAGGACTGACCTCTGTAAACTCTGCTGTACTTTGGTGATCGTATCCGACCACTGAGCACCGCAGAGCTACGAGCGCTTCAGAACTACACTACTAGCTGAATACTAATAAAATACTGAGGAAATATTTTATTGCTTTTTTGCTTCTCTGAAACCGATTTGAAAAAATGTTTTACTACTAAAAAAAAATCTTAGGAAAAAACATAGGCTACATTATGAAGCGCTTCAAATTAGGGATCCCTACGAAAACTCCAATAATGTAACAAAGATATTTAATAACTATTTATTATTAAAGCGAAGCAAGGTAGAGCTGCGTCGTTAATATGTGTATTGCAGATACAGCACAGATGTGGCAAATAAAATTAATTTTAGACTAATAGGTATGATTAATTGTTTGGAATAAATAAGAAAAAAATATGATTAGTATTTAAAAAATATATAATAAATTTTTAAAAATTATTTAAGTACATTAATTTTTTTAGATTTTAGGAATGTAATAAGAAATTCAGAGAAGATGTCTGAGCTAACAGGCCTTAATTTAAAGGATCTGAAGAAAGAAGGTGATAGATACTCAGTTATACAGTATTTCCTCGACGGCCCAGTGTCAATTAGTGAGAAACTACAAGACAGCGGGGTCTACGCCCTTGACTCTGCTTACAGTCTTCAGAGGCTAGTGAAACACATCGAGAAGCACGCAAACATGGCTTCTAATTATGTGCAGCCTGATCTAAGTAAACTTATGGACGCAGAAGTATTGAAAGAAATTGAAAGGCCAGCAATTGAGTCGCCATATCTTTTTCCTGACTTCGCTGGTATTTATGATTTTTCTTTTGTTAGTAAATTTATATTGCTTTTAAATGTAATACCATTATTTTTAAAGGTACATGTAATAACTGCTACATAGACGAAAGGCTTCAAATAGTAATAGCTAGAATTATGTTTAGGACACGACAATTGAATATAATATGTACATTAATACTTATTATGTCGAGAGCTGTGAAAAGGCGGGAAAATGAAACAGACAGAGAGTTATTGCATTCATAATATTAAGAAGGATTTTTAATTTTCAAATGTATGTAAACTATAATTTACATCATGCATAAGCGAAGGATAATGCATTTGCTTTTTATTCCATATAGGCGCTTTGATAAGATATTTATTAATTTAGGCCTTAAATTCTTTGAGTACAATGGTTTTTGGTTATGCTCTGTTAGATGTAATCTAGTAACATTATCTATATCTTTTAGCTGGCTTTGGTGATGATACCAAAGAGAGTCAAAGTGACTCAAAATCTTCCCAAGAAAAAAAATGTGAAGACCAATATTCAGAATTCTTCAATGGTCATATTTTGTAAGTAAATAATTTTACACTAACTAATAAGAAGAATTTATTTGAATAAAAAGAGTCAACAGTATGACAAAGGCTTCTTAAAAATTCATTTAAAATATGATTAAATTAAGGTGTTGTTGAATTGCTCTTAGCTCCGCGATGCTAGGTGGTCCAAAACGATCACCGAAGTAAAGCAGAATTCACAGATGTCTGTCCTTAGATGGGTGACCGTTTGGGTGGCATGTAAAAACAAGCGCTTCGGTGCTTTGGAAACCACGTTGAGCCGTTGGTCCCATGTATCAGTATATGTGGTAGTTGAAAGCCAGGTTATAGGCCTAATTGGGCGGCTTGAAAAAATCTAACCGCAGTTTGTTACACACCTGTCTTTACCAATCCACACTGGGTCCGCGTGATGGAGCATAACCCAGTACCTTTTCACCTTGGTTTATTTATTTTCTCTTAGGAAGATTTACAGTCTAATTTCCAATTGCTTTACAATATATACTTAATCCTATTGCCATTTACAAATCTCCACAAATATTTTTGACCACAATAAATTAAACATCTAAGCGAAAAAATAACTTATCAGATTTCTATGAAAAGCCCAATTACAACATACTATTTTCATTTGATCTGGTCAAGGCGGCGGGAAGCCGATAGATGCAGGCGACTCAAGATCGCTCTATGTGGAAATCTGTTGGGGAGGCCTATGTTCAGCAGTGGACGTCAAATGGCTGAGATGATGATGACTTTGATTTAAATACTACTAGGAAAAAACTTATTGCTTATAATCTGCCTTACTGCAGCGGCACTAGAACAATACAAGTCAATATCTTCGAAATATTGATTAAACGATTAAATTTGAGATTTGAGAGGAGGCCCGAGCTCAGTAGTGCGAAATTGTTATAATACATAAATGTAATTTAACAAAAATTTGAAGTGTCACATAATTCAATTGATGTCTTAATATTTATTTACTGTAATATCTAAAAGCTAACCTATGTATTGTCTCCATGAATATGCAGGTATCTTCCAACAATGACAATAAACCGGAATTTGGAAGACTTCGACAGGGATGCAGTTTGGCCGTCACACAGACTATGCAAAGAGGCGGGTCCTAGTTTTCCTCGCAATTTAGAAGCTATATATCCAGTTTTCTTGCCCTTTGAAAACAAAGGCATCCGGTAAGTGAATATACTGTGACCTTCAACATGTCCGATGACGACAAAGGCAAAAAAATACATAATTATATATTTTCCAAGCCTTTTCCCGTAGGTGTAGGCAGAGACCACATCCTTCCACCTAATACACACTCTTAGCTACATTCACACTCAAAATGAAAGGTCTTTGTGTTAGAGGGAAAAAACCCTCCCGACACTCCCATGCACTCGTCCATCATAAATCACTTCGACATAACCTCATTATATTTATTATTAGTCTGTTTCAGTCCACTCCTACACTCTTTGAAAAACTTGTATCTAAAATACGAATTGATGCAATATTTTCAGAGATTTTATCTTCTTTATTTTCTTTTAATTGTGTTTCAGCCTAAAGAAACTATTGTCTGACAAAATAGGAGTGCCGATGAGTGAGGAGCACGAGTTGCCATGGTACCCACCGCTGTGTCCGAACGATAAAGAGGCGACAGTGTACGCGCAGAAGAAAGCCAAGTAATGTATATTTATGTCTAGCTTCAATTCACAGATTTCATCATAATTTCAGCCCTATAGCGGCAATAGCTCAGTGGCGAGACCCATAGACCCTTGGTGCGTCTATGACTTTTCTCGAGTTATGTGCGTAATTATCGCTTGCACCGAGCCTCGAAAAGCACGTCAAACCCGTTGTTCCCGGTTGTCATGAACATCTATGGCAGTTGTTACTATGGTCGTCGGATTGGAAAAAACTTTTTTAATAACTTTACATTTCATACCCTATATAAAACGGCTTGGCAGATTATGTATGGAATAAACACGGAATCTCATAATTTTTGTCATATTAATGTCGAAGTGCTAAGGATTGACGACTAATATACCTGCACTTCACTCCAAAAGGTTCGATTCCCACACAGGACAAATCTTTGTGTGCATGAACATGAATATTTGTTCTGGTCTGGGTGTTTTCCTATTTATATTAAGTATGTATTTACAAAATAAAGTATATAAGTATGTTTATCCGTTCTTTAGTATCCATAACACAAGTTCTTAGTGATACTTATCTTGGAACTAAACAAATGGTGTGATTGTAAGAGAATATTTATTTATTTATTGACTAACAATGAACAATAATCAAATAAAATATGCAGTGATAGTGACGCGTGAGTTTTTGCTAGCAGAAAAATAATAGGTGCTGCACATTACTAATTTTTAAGCTGAATATAACAACCAACCCGTAAGGTAACATTGACTCTGAAGTTTCTTAAATTTCAATAAGCTGCATAAATACAAAAATAAAATTGACGACATATACTCGTACTTATCAAAGTTTCGCAGCACTAATTAATATTTTGTCAATAAAGGATCGAAACAATGTATTAATTCTAAATCAATAAAATGAATATTTATTGCAGGCAAAATATTAATAACAAAGTGGTGGACACAGGGTACTTGAGACAGAAACTTCTAGAATATGCCAGCAACGGAGACATAGAGGCTGTGATGCACATGCAAGATGTTGAGATAGGACATCGAATCTACGTTGCTATGCAACAGGTAAAGAACATTAAATATACCTTATACTGAGTTTAATTATGAACAGTTCAATCATTATATCTATGAGATTATATTAATAATAATAATAATATATATGAACAATAATTTAATTAATAATTAAAATTTGTCCCAAACGTGCATTATAGAAAAACAGTATTACTCACATATTGAATCTAATAGTATAAAAATAAAAGAATATTTAACCGAAAAAATAATATGAAATAACAATAAAGTTTAAATAAAAACAAATATAACTAAGTATAGGTACCTAGCATTTTATTACTAAGAAATTTAATGAGAATAACAAATAATAACTACTCGTAGTCAAAAATGAGCAAATATCTATGAATTATTTAATAAACAAATAGATTTAACTAACAAGTAATTAAACAGCGTCCTTCCTCCTCTCTCCTACACTATGCTGTGCCCGACAGGGTCCACAATTGATACTTTTGTACCTAAACTACCATCCTGTAACACATTGTTGGAACGCAATAAAGTATTGAGTATTGAGTATTGAGATATTAATTGTAACTGCTTTATAAATTCGTATAAAAAATAATAATTTTAGTTGTGTGCAAAAATAATTTGTAGGTAATAATTGACTGTATTTTGTTATACAAGTTATAAGTAAATACGTAAAAATAAGTACGGGATCCGTTAAAAATAAGTGTAAACTTGTGGCTAAGATAATCAATCTTTTTGATTGTATAATCCAAAATGAGCGGCGAAAGGCTGGTCATCTATTACGTGGGAATAACAATAAATGTGGGCATATATTATGCCTCAACCCACCCCTACGGCAAAACAAGCGTGAATATATGTATTTTGATTATAGAAACTGGCTCCCGAATGGATAATGTACACGCTGTCGTCGCTATACTGGCGAGTGCGAGGAAATAACGCAAATGCCTTGCACTGCCTGATGGCCGCCAATAAGAGTGTTGAATCCAAATATCGGGACGTGGTGCTGGGATCACTCGCATCATTGTTCCTCGAGATGGGATACTTTGACGAGGCTCTTTCCGCTACGGAAGAGGGGTTCAAGTTGGGCGTTTATGAGGTACATGTTGTTTTCTATATTAGGTATTGTTTTAGGTTCCGAAGACGAGAAGAGAGAGAAGACGAGTCTGTGAGTGTATGCCATATTATATGTGAATTAATTATGTATAACATGTGTCATTAACTAGCCTGAATTATTCTAAAATAATTTCCAATTGACTATGTGACACCCTAATAAAGAAGTTGATTTAAATTGAATTTAATAATAATTGTGAAACCTTGTGAATATCTGACTGTGATTATTATTATGATTATACATATATCATCATTATTGTGGAGTGTTTGATACTAGAATTTTTATATAAAACTTAGTATAAAACGGAAAAGTAAAATAGTATATAGACTCTAAATATTGATTTTTAGGTTCGATTCCCACACAGGACAAATCTTTGTGTACATGAAGATGAATATTTGTTCTGGTCTGGGTGTTTTCCTATGTATATTAAGTATGTATTTACAAAATAAAAGTTGTAAGTAGGTATGTTTATCCGTTGTTTAGTATCCATAACACAAGTTCTTAATGATACTTATCTTGGAACTAAATAATTCGTGTAAGTGTCAGAAATATTTATTATGATTGCTGTTTAGTATCAACATAATTTTACCTATGCTAATTTATACTTAATATTCTCCAGCCCGCACTAAATTTCGTCCTGTCTGAACTGAACATGATAAGAAAACATCGCAACACGCATATGTTCCACCTGAAACAAGTGGTGCGCGTGGAGCCCCGTTTCATGGGCGGCCTGGCCCGGAATTTGCTCAACGGCTGGGCTTGCATACTGAAGCAAATCACCACTTTGTCCGAATTAGGTGAGATTTCAATTCAAATTGGTTGCCAGTGATTATAAGCAACTATAAAGAACAGAAGCTGCATAAGTAGCTTAGTAATCAACAACCTGACAACCGATATGGCGTGGAGGTCAGTATACCTGCACTTTAGTCCTGAGGTAGGGGGTTCGATTCCCACACAAGACAAATCTTTGCATATTTGTTCTGGTCTAGGTGTTTCCTATGTGTATTAGGTTTGTATTTACAAAAAAATAAACTATTTAAAAATGTTTATCCCTCACTTAGTATCCATAACACAATTTCTAATGATACTTGTCTTGGAACTAAACAATCTGTGTGATTGTAGGAAATTATTATTCTTATCATCATCATTTCAGCCTAAACATCCCACTACGCCACTTCTGAGCACGGCTCCTCTTACAAACCAAGGTGCAAAAAGATTAAATTCATATTTCATCCCGCTTACCCAGTGCGGCGTTCTGCTGTTAGTTTTATTCAAGCCACTCACAAGGCCTATTTTTTTCTTCACTCTGCTTGAGGGCTGGTCCGCTCGCTGCGCCCTCCACAGGTCCCTTTTAGTTTTCCCTAGCGGCTTTTTCGCCCTACCGGTAGCCGGTACTCAGCCCCCCCCCCCACCACAAGGTGGAGAACAGTCGGGGGCACTCACGAGGCCTCTAACATGGCTTAACAACTACCAAATATAATGATAACCGATACCTTTTAACGTGTCTTTCAAAGCACAGACATCTTCGATATTAAGTGACACACAAAAGGTCACCCATCCAATGACTGACTTTTGTGAACTCTGATTTACTTTGATGATCGTATCTTAGCCACAATGCGGGAAAAACGCGGCAGTTAACAATTCACGCTCTTAGAATAAAAGATCTTGCATGGACTTAATAGAACAAAATTACCTTCTTCACGACTTTACTCATGAAAATTTTCAATTTCTATTTAAGCCCCTAATTCACTGACTATTCGCAAGCCAATTTGCACCCTCTTATCATAGAGGGATGAACCAAGAAAGCATAATAAAAATTAAAATAATTCTTGGGTGTATGTTTATTACTTCATATAGTAATTGACTTTTCCTTCCTTTTAAATTTGAGAGAATGAAACTTTGTTTTCTAGGTATGGCCGATGACGTGTGCACCCAAGTTGAACCCGGTGTAAACATGGTCTGTTCAAAAGATGGTAGTAACTGCCACGTAACTAATATGGAATGTTACAAAGGGCGCGAAAAGGGTAAATTTAAAAAAAATATATTTGTGTAAAGATTTATAGAAAAATATATTTAATTTAAAATTTTAGAAAAACGTCATATATCATATACTATTGTGTTATTCGAACAAAAATAAAAGAATACAATCCTACTACTCCCATTGCTTAGAAACAAGAAGGCTATAGAAAATCCTAGAACATTTAGGAAGAAATTGCAGTGGTCATATAATTTTATTGTTTGATCCTATTTTAATAGCAGTGGCAGATAGTAGATTGTCAATGATCAATTATTTTGAAATTATTTAAAACTTATTTCAAAATATTTTGCCCTTAAACAATTTTAAGGGTTCTACTGGAGGTCAGAGTTGCCATGTCGTATGTCTGTGTGTTGTCGAAATTTAGTATTACAATATTCATGATAGCGGTCGCCCGCGGCTCCGCCCGCGTGGATGTCGGTTACCGCTGCAAAATGCCTACCTAGAAAAGACACGGTTAACAAAATGATTCCCAGGTCAATTCACAGACACCGACACTAACATCGACTACGCAGTCATTATCCGCCGGCTGCATAGATTGTCTTTATGTGGATGTTAAAGTTGTTAATGATGAAAATATTTAAATGTAATTATTACTAAGTTTTCACTCCTACCGCAGACTTTTTAGTAGATATTTATAAAATCTACAATTAATTAGCACATTTTGTGGTTCTATCTTTTATAGTTTAGGCAGCGTACGCAAAATGAGTAACTGTTCTGGTTGATTTATGTTACTCAGTGATAATGTAGCTTTCTAATGAAAAAAGAATTATTAAAATCGGTCCAGTACTTTTTGAGTTTATATGATACATACAAAAATACAAATCTTTCCTCTTTATAATATTAGTAGATTGTAAATATTTCCTTTTATCGAACACAATAACAAACTTATAGAAAGCAGTACACTGGTGCGTTTACTGGAGCTGCAAGACAAGAAGCCTCGAGAGACATCAGCTATGGATATAGATGACAGCATGTTCGACTCGTTCAAAGAGAACATGCCTTCGGACAAAGCAAGCAAGCTGGCCCATCAGCAGAACTATGACATGATGATTAGAAGTGTCAACACAGCGTTAAGGGGCTGCGGGCCTCTGGGTTGCCATGGTAAGTGATATTATTAAGAGTGTGGTTTTTTTAATTTTTTGGAAGGGGAACAGCTCACATACAACATTGAATTGTACCTAGGTCATTTACAGGTCCTAGGTATAGCAATTCATGCACTAGAAATACAACAGGTATTCTCTGCCAATACGCACTTATGCGATAGTTTAACGTACCTTTACATAATCGATATTTCTTTTCATGAAAAACATTATTTTCCCCCAAAATTATTGTCCTTTGTAAAACCAAAAGCAAATCTATCATAATAAGTCCTGTAAATTCTTAAACTTATCAGATATATTTGATTGCATGTTTTTTATAACTTTCAGATATCCAAGCAAAAGACCTGTCGCTAGACGAGGAAATCTGCGCCTATCAGCATCTGGAACTTGGCAACTGGTTGCAAACTATCAGTTTTAGGCAACTCATACTCGACTGCAATGTGAGGTTGGTAAAATGTGTGTCCTTTACTATTTTCACTATTTATATAATGGAAAATATTCAGGTCAGATATAACAAAATAGATGGCTCAACCATATTCAATGTGTGATATACTTTATCATAGTATTACTTTACCATAGTAGTACTTCAACATAAAGGTTTGAGTTCATACAGTTACACATGAACTACATAGAGTTTTTCTAAATATCAAATAAATTCAGAGTCAAAAACCTAAATTCGACTATAATGAACGAATAAACGAACACTAGTTTCTTACTTATGTAACTGAGTTTATTTTTTTAGGCTCTAAGGTTAGTGGTATACTTATTAAAGTACACAATTTTTGTTTCCGATGTAAAATGATAAATAGCTCGAAACTTATTCCTCTATCATCTTCCAGCTGACTTGGCGAACTTTGTACTGCCATATTTTTACTTAGAGAACCTTGTCCTGACAATAAGGAAGACAAAAAAGAATTGCACGGTATGAAGCGCTTTCATTTTTGATTGGACTGCATCGACTGCTTACCATCAGGCAGGATGCAGTCATAACGTGTCACATAAAAAAAAAAAGAATTGTACAATTTTGGTGCAGTCTTTTCTAAGTTATATTATTATAAAAGTATTCCTCTTTTCCATTATCAGGCTTCCGGCAGAGATAGCAGCCACACCAGTATCCAAACTGCGCGTGCCAGAATGTCGCTTGCCCCCCAATCTGCAAGACGACTTCTTCCTCGACAGAGTCACCCGCGTCGATCACACTAACTGGCAGCCAGTGCTTGGCCTCATGCACCAGTTTGCAGAGGTCTTCGAGTATTACGACTACATTACTCTGGGCGCTAAGATTGCAAAGTATATTGAAAGTGTAAGTTTGTGTTAGATGCTAGAATTAAAAAAAAAAACAAAAATCATAATTTTTATTCATAGTGTTTTTTGGAAATTTGCATTTTACACTGATTATGTAACGTCTCATCCCAATATTTATATTTCATTTATGTAGACAAATATTTAAGAAAAATTTAAATTTTTGATTTGACTCGAGATGCCCCCTACAAAAGATGCTCGAACGTTCTCTCTGCGCTGCGTCAACTGAGTGGTGACGCTGTGTCGACTGAGCCGTGACCCTGTGTCAAATGAGCGGTAATGCTTTGTTGACTGAGCGATGACGCTGTGTTAACTGAGCGATGACGCTGTGTTGACTGAGCGATGACGCTGTGTTGACTGAGCGATGACGCTATATTGACTAAGCGGTGACAAAACAAGTCAACGGAGCGCCACTGCTTAGTCGATGCAGCGCACAGCCAAATGCCCGTATAGGATTTCTTGGCGGGAATGTGAAGCGTCACGTGCAACATCACTTTTCAAATTTTCTCTCAAGGAGTCCATGTGAGATCTCAGTATAGTCCCACATCTTTACTGAGGACTCAAGGGGCTTAGGGGAGGGTATCTCATTTACCATTTATCATCTTTATCACTACTCATTCTTATTTACTATGAATTATATATTATTAATATATCACTTACTTGACACTGGCTAAATGTGCTAGACGCACGAAGCCATTATTTAAAATAAAGAAATATGCCCGTATAGCACATCTCTAACCCTTACAAATAACGCACATTCGTAACAGAGACCAAATACGTGGGACGCGCTGGTGGCTGCGGGGTGGTGGTGCGGGGCGGGGGGCCGCGCCGCCTGCAGCGTGCGTTGTCTCGCCTCCGCACTCGCCGTCGCGCCCACCGAGCACGCGCCGCAGGCACTGCGGGCACTGGCGGTACTGCTGCATCTGTACGTACCTACACACACCTACACACAGACACACACACCGACACACACACACACACACACACACATACTCACACCCACACTTACACATCCCCACACACACCCACCACCCACACACACACCCACACATACCCACACCCAAAGTGGCGTCTTAGCCTACCCATGTGGACACGTGACGAGAGATTATAAATGTATATAAACTTTTAATTGCATGGCGAGAGTTTATAAATGTATATAGGAATTGTTAATTAAGGTTGTCTGTTTCAGGCAAACCAAACGGAATGATGCGAAAGATATAGCGTATCTGTCATTCTATATGTCACCAGAGAATAGAATGGATTCGTTCTTAGTTGGAATCGCTCATTCTTACAAGGTAACCGTTGTTTTAAGTTGCAAGTATATGATTTGTCACAAAACTTTACCTATTTATTACCTCTTAGTACTTTAAGCGCTTGTTTGGTGTTGATGTCAGTTTTACCTATTTTGTATGGACCGCGTGAGTACTTTGTTAAACAGCGATATTAAATGTCGCGTTTTAGAAAGTAAAAGTTTCCAATAAAAGTTACTTTAAATTTAGGTGGGTTATTAGATGACAATAAATAAATAAATATATTCAGAAATCAGTATATTATGCTGAATTCGCATGGTTATTTCACCATACGACACCATTGCATCTTCCTAAATAAGAATATTATGTATAACTCTAAAATAATATAATTAAGGCATCTCGTAACAAATTTCGCAGCGTGAATACGAGCAAGCAGTCTGGATGTACCGATACGCACTCAAGTTTGACCCCGACTTTCTGCCAGCCAAGGCCTGTCTCCACGCAACCATGTGCATAATGCTCTTCGGGGAGATCGACAAAGACGGCGACAAGAAAACAGATAAAAAATAAACCTCATCTCAAATGATATATAGTAGTCGGCACGTAAGTTGAACAAAATGGCGGTTGCCGGCGCAGGTACAATTGTAGACAAAAAAAAGGACAGAAAGTGACTCAACGTATTCCAATCGATACTGGGCGATGACGGATCAGATCTTGTTGCGTCTCGATCACATCAGGGTCACCAAAATAAATGCGCTGATCTTCAATACTTCGTACATTTATAAACTATAAACCCGAATGGTTTTACTAATGTATAAAGAGTATCGTGAATTAAAATTTATAAACGTGCGCCACTCGGCAGCTTATAGCGTACTGAATTTTATAGCCGCGCACACGCAGCTGTCACACGAAGCAACATATTAAAAAGGGACAGAAAGTGACTCAACGTATTCCAATCGATACTGGGCGATGACGGATCAGATCTTGGTTGCCTAATATTGCCTTTACAATCCAATCAGTGAGCGATGCAACGCCGCGTTGCTATAGTTATGCGCACCCCTTTTGGCACACTGGATTCAGACACGATGTGTCCCCAACCAAAGCCATTGTTCAACTTATGTGTCGCAAATTGTACGACTTTGGTGTATCGATATTTATAAGCGTCAAGAGAGCGTTACTAGTCTGAAGTTGTTGATTTCGAATATGTTTACGAAGATTTTTTTTTTCTAAATTTGATAAACGAAAAGTTTTGAATAAAATACTCGATGCTTTTTTGTTACATATAGCTAATTGGTTTCGTTACTGCTTTTTTATTATTAAAACAACAACAAATATAATAAGTTTGAGGTTAATAAATAATTAAAAGCTTTATGCCAGTAACGTGCTCAGTGTCCGAACAAACTTTCAAATAATTTTAATCATTTGGTGTTACTAGTGTATCCAATAATATAATACTCAAAAGTCAAGATTTGCTGTGTATTGATCAAACCTTACTCTCAAAAGTATACAGGCTGTAAAAGACCTTTTTCAAAGTCTAAGGCTACGCATTCTTCACTTCATAACTAGTGATATAAGCGAAAATAATTGTTGGAAAACGATTTCTTTTGGTATTTAAAAAAAAAATATTTTATAAAACGAGCAATATACCGACCGCTTTTCTGTGTTTGTGTATTTGAGACCCACTAAGTTTAACTAAAAATAACTAAGACTGACCTTCAATAGGCACGAAGAAGGAAATTATCCTAATGCTGGGCAGAATATATAGAACTCTGCTTTGATCAGGGTCTTAACCTGTATATAGTTTGGTATTTATATAATAAAATATTTTGACGATGACAAAATTTAATTTTGTTATCTAACTTGATCAGTACACAAGGAATACATGAGGCTATATTTAATCGGTGTTTCAATGTTCACTTAATTAATAATTATGCGATCTGATCTGATTTTATAAGAAAAAAGTTTTGACGACGATAGACAGTTATATGTGCAGTTGACATACTACCCTCATTTACTTCACATTTTTTATGTCTTCTTTTTATCTTTTTTTAATATGATCATTTGCTATGTACTTATTACATGACTTCTTATGCATCTTAACAACTAAAAGATGGAACTTATCCCTTTGAAATAAATTGAATAATTTGTTTCCAGCTAGAACAAGATTACTATCAAAGTATAAACATCTTCGCATTGGTATTAATCAGACATACATGGGACAAGGTTCCTTGTTTTACGACTTAAAGACAATAATCAAGATTTTTTTAGAACCGGGTAAAACGATGTGTCTTGATGTAAGCTTGTACATTTTAATATATTTGTAATATTCGAAGGCATTGTTTTTTGATATAACGGTTTAAAAATAACTAGTTTTTTAACCGCTCGGAATAATGAAACATAAACCGCAATCATTAACGATGCAAAACTAAAAACCAAAAATATTTTTCAAAGTAACTGGTTTTCCAGCTCAGAAATTAAGATAGCGGTCAAATCATTATTGATTATTTAGTTATGATAAAGAAAACCCTAAATAATAAATTAAAAATACCTTTAAAACTCAAACTGTGTTCTGGTAATAAATGTAAGATGACTATACTCTAACTTCACTTGACTTAAAACCTACTTGGCAGCACTTCAAAGAGATAGATACTATGATTTCCGATTACCTTACGTATTTGTTTCCCTAACATATAAGGAACAATGTGGTTTTTTAAGTTAGGCCAGTATTTAACTTGCACTGAACTGTGGGTGTGCAATCTTATACTATTTTTATCCCGACCGAACATTGTACAGTCAATGCGATGCTTGCGATAATTAATGTTACATACATACATAATAGCACGCCTGTTTCCCTAAACGGGTAGGCAGAGGCATAAATGTTCACATTTCACCAATTATAGTTTTGGTCCCACGTAATAGGTGGCGAGCCTATTGTCGCTTACCGGGAACTTTTATATTGGATGGAACCTCGTCCGTTGTTCGGCAGGTGCTCCACTTACAGGTGAGGTTGGCTTGGGCTCCTCTGATCTTGGTAGGATCCCCAGACACCCCATTTTGAAACTTCGCACTGGTTAGTTTAGCTTCGGGCTTCACTAAGTTGGTGGTTAGTCCAATCCATATCCATATCATGAGTTGTAAAAGAGCACCCACAGTTGCTTGCGATTTATGATTACGGGGCCTAGACATCCAGTCCGTTACCAAATAAAAATGGATTGTTAATTTAACCCTTAATAGGGCACTGGTCTGTATTTTACCACGATAAAAATGAACCTTGTGCAGTAATGAAGTAGGACACTAAAAAAATACAACCTAGCAACCAAACCATTTGGGACGCAAATTGATTGATCAATAAAACGCAAAAACCATCTGCACAAATAAAAAAATATATTTGTGAAGACTTATAAATGGTAAAAAATTTATGTGAATATTATTCAAGTAAAATGCAAGAAAGTCCACTTTTAATTTTATTCAAATTGCAATTGTGAACTTTTAATAGTCCTAAATTCTCCATTATTTATATTTTATTACTGTATTCTTTGTTTTTATCGTCTTATTTTATAGGAATATTTAATACCTTTTTTTGTCTACTGATACATTTCTGTGTGTAATTGACAATTCAAGAAAGCCGTTTATGAAAAGTCACTGCAAATTACTCGCCTATTAATATTAAGTGTAATCAGCCATAATACAGAGCCCATTTTGAATAATGGCGCCCAACGTGGGGCCAAAACCTGTACTCGTATAAATGTTCTGGTGTCCTAATTCAAGTGAATTGCAATTATTATACTTGAGGCTAAGTCGGAACACAAATATGCCATAGCATAATAAAAGTATCATATACCTCTGGCAGGCTACAAATAACTCGAATTGTTAAATGATAATCATTGAAAATGGTCAGTAAAATGAATACTTAATTTTAGATTTTTGAAATTTGTATTAAATAGTGAAATGCAATTTCAGTTATTTCTTCAGTTGTTAACTGTTATCCAACGAATTCTTTTTAAGCACCCAGAGATTTAATTAATTGTTGTTGTTATTGCTTAATTTGATATTTCACTAAGCAGCAGGTACGAGTATATATTAGTTTACTTTATCGAAGTTCCTGTATTTTGTATGAACAGTTTTATTGACATAAATTACCTCGTCATAGTTATATTTTTGTTAATTATCGAATGGGATGCTCAATTGAAAGAAAGACAAATAGCATAGAATGGGCATTCAGAGTTTTATTACTGTTTGATCTAAATATGTTGGCTCAAGACCTTAAGGTTTAAATGTTAGAAATCCGCCTAGTTTAAATGAAAAATCTAAACCATTCCTTTATTTACCAGTAGTTATTTTTAAATTTTAAAAGAAAACACAAAATTAATGTAGTATAATAAGAGAAAGAGTACAAGTATACATTTTTTTTACAATAAAGTAATTATATTTGACTAATTTTCCAATATACCGACCTGTTGCGTTGTTTTATTAATTTTGTTATGTTGTTGCTATATTTTGTACCAAAAGTGGGTACTAAGACTGATTGGAATATTATCCTCGTCTAGGTCATAAGATGTAA
Source organism: Musotima nitidalis (assembly GCA_949126915.1). Lineage (NCBI taxonomy): Eukaryota > Metazoa > Arthropoda > Insecta > Lepidoptera > Crambidae > Musotima > Musotima nitidalis. The sequence continues at coordinate 5,427,872 of OX421418.1, read as the reverse complement.
TAGTACGAATTGGTATTATACACCTTTGAAATCAAGTTGTTTGTTTTATTTATAAAAGCTTTATAGTTTTCGTTTAAGGGTTCGTAGCTCCCCGGTACTAGGTGATCACCTACCAACGAACACAGAAGTATAAGTACCGCAGCAGAATTCGGAGAGGTTAGTCCGCGGAAGGGTGAACTTTGGTGGGACATTTAATATGGAGGGCTTCTGTGCTAGAGGCACGTTATGCCGTTGTTGTCGGTTATCACTTTATATTAAAAAAAAATTATGTGACATGTAATGATGACTACATTCTGCCTGTAAGCAGTCGATGTAGTCCAGAAAAGTAAGAGCGCTCTATAGGAGAAGACCCGGGACTAGAGGAGTACACATGCGCCGGCGGAGAAGTCCAAAGACGAATGGTCTTACATAAGAACGACTCACCAAATTATTTGGTAAGAGTGCTGAGAGATTACACAGTATGAGTGTGGTTCCCAAGACCAGCATGTGTAATTTGAGAGCGCTATTTAGGTCGAAATTTTTTTCAGATTATTCTTTGTAGTGATTTCAATAGAAGACACTGAGAGAAGAGAGGCTGTATCCTCAGCATCTCCAATGATGCGTACTGTTTACCTTATCAGTCTATTAAGTGCGAGATCATAGTATCATGTGATAGTCGTTATGTCAATGCAGAGGCCCTATTGGGCGTTTTCAAATACCCCCCCCCCACCCTAATTTGGACTGGGTGTTAGTGGAGGTAGAATATGATCTGAACCCTTTTTCTTGTTTAGTAAGGGGAGAAATGTGCTCAGTCGTCATTCTCATCATCTCAGCACATTCAAATCTTGAGAGTTACGCACACTTCAATATTGAAACGTTAATTTGGCTGAGATAATGACTTGTTCCTACAGTAATACAACGACATACGCGATGTCAAGTAGCACCTAACGTCAAAAATAGCATTTGTATGATTAATAGCTGCTGGTAAGTTGGCAAACTTAGTGCGCACTTCATACGAACATCTAAGGGGCAGAGATAACTATACTTTTTTAAATACCTACTATGAATAAACCTAAAAATTTATAGGTACATGCTAAAAAGGTATATAACGAGTTTATTAGTACTAGCGCCCTCTGGTAAGTCACAGTAGTAATACGTACCTGAAAACTATCGCCAATGAAGTACCAAGCAGTTAACACGCTGAAATATAGGAATCCAAGTAACACGGATTGCATGAACGGTTTTACGAGGTAGGGAGGAAAAATGCGGCATTATTATACTTCTACTACATCACAGAGGGCGCTGTCTGTATAAACTTATTGTCTGGATATTTGAAAGTTGGTATTTAATTAGCTTATAACTACTTAATTTTTAGACAATAAAACAATATAAATGTTATTCATATTTATTTATTTATTAAGCACACACACAACCCATACAAATATACCTACGTTCATACTAAAATATACAGGACTCCCGGAAGTTGCCCTAAGTAGGTATCTTATTTAGGCCGTCGTAAGAAGTTTTCACCTTAACGGACTGATTTGACATTAAAATGCACAAAAATACAGTTTAGTTTTACATACCAAATATTTTACTAGAGACCGCCTTTGATCTCGCCAGCGCGACTTTGCAATTTTTTGGGTTAAAACATAATATTGCTATCAAAATCGGTCCAGTTGGTTCTGAGATTAGGTACAACTAAAAACAAATTGGATGTTGGTTTTTGTTTCTTTTATAAGCACTAAATAAATAACTCTTTTGATAGAACTAACTGACACATTAAATTTATTTATTTGTTTATAAATTTGTCTAAGGCTGGGAGGCTGGCGCAGAATATAGAGGAATACACCAGAGAGAGACCTGTGAGTGAGATCCATGGCGTTATATGGCTCACCTGTGTGGGCGGAGACCTTGTCACCACAAGCTAAACAAAACAAGCCTTGCTGCGTAGACCGCAGCGGGTTATGGCCATTCGGGTCATACGCGCCTACCACACAGTGTCCTACGAGGCCGCGTGTGCTTTAGTAGGAACCCCACCTTGGGACCTTGACGCAATGGCCCTTGCTGATGTATATCATAGAAATGCGGAAGTACGCAGACAAGGGGCCCGACCATCATCAGAACTGCTTAGTCGATGGCGTGAAAGGGCCCAAAGAGTGACGATGAGTCGATGGCGGCAACGTCTGGAGGCACCGACAAGTGGCCACTGGACCATAGAGGGAATTCGGCCGCATCTGGCCGAGTGGTTGCATCGACGGCACGGCTCCCTTTCCTACAGACTTGTGCAGATTCTGACCGGCCATGGGTGCTTTGGTCTCTTCCTGCACAGAATTGGGAGGGAGCCGAGCCCTCGTTGTCACCATTGTTGTGATTCCGATGACACCGCCCTGCACACATTGATGACCTGTCCAGAATGGTATCAGCAGCGCGGTGCCATCGTTGCCTTGTGTGGATCGGATTTCTCGCTGTCAACTATAGTTCAGACCATGGTTGACAGCGCGGCATCCTGGGACGTGATCGCCACCTTTTGCGAGGGGGTCATGCTCCAGAAAGAAACCGCGGAGCGGGTGCGAGAGGATGATCCCCTTGCGACACCGAACCGCCGGAGGCGTACAGGTAGGAGGAGAAGGCAATTTGGCTTGCTCCAACCACCTTGAACAGGGCAACAGGAGACGGGATAGGGCCCCGTAGCCTGTCACATTTGCTCTATCGAATAGGTGGACAGTTCGCTGCTAATTGTTCACTCATAATAAAGTAGGGGCCTTAGGGCCGACGCAGACGTGTCGTACGGAAGACTACAAAGTTCCCCGCGCGACACGCGCCCAAGCGAGAGAAGATCCACCGAAGTTTTTTAGTGGGTATGCCAAATCGGAGAATCTCACATAACCTAAGTGTGGCCTTGTATCACACTGAGGTACTTTTTTTCGTCGTTTTTCGTCGTTTAAAAAAAAAAAAAAGAGAGAGACCTTTGCCCTCTTTCGTCAATATTTCTGCTCATTATAGTCCCGGCCTCCTCTCAAATACCAAGGTTTAAAAATGGAGCGTAATTTTTACTTTTTTTTTCTGCATTGGCGAGCTCACAGTAATGTACGAAACGTGAAGTGAAACGTGAAACGTGAAGAAATGTGAAGTCAATAAATATCTGGATTGCTATTTATATTATCTGTCTTCACATATTTAAAATAAGTTAATTTTTCTACGGTATTTATAACCTAGAGGCTGCTTGCGACTTCAACCGCGTAACCTACAGAAACATAATAATCTATTAGTTAAAAAGTAACCTTGTTAACATCAGCTATCTGCCAGCAGAAATCCCGTCAAAATCGTCAATTTTTGAGAATTTTCCACTTGCCTTCAAGGCTGATTTTAGCCAAAGTAGCCCATTTAGTCCCACTTTATTTTATTATTATAAATGTTGAGAATCTGGAGAAGTTTTCAGATTGAGTTTGGAACCACAAAGACACTTACAAAAAATTTTGATTTAATACTTTTTGAAAATTTGAGCCTCAATTTAACGAACGTATTTTTTTTACTTTGCATCAAACTTTTTCCATATTTATAAAAAAAAAATATATTTGAAATTTAATAAACAGCTGAAGTATCTTCTACTTATTGTTTTAAGAATATTTTTAAGTACGTCAGTCTCAAAAAGATATATGTATAATCTAAAAAAAAAATTAAGGATATCGCTCTTAGGACCACTCCATGTTGTTTCACTGCGGGGTAAAGGTCTCGCTCTGTTATACATACATACATTTACTCCTGTTACCCCAACGGGGTAGGCAGAGGCATATTATACGCCCACACTTCGCCAATCATATAGTTGATCCCACGTAATAGGTGGCGAGCCTATTGCCACTTACCGGGCACTGTTATGTTCACCAGAGCCGCGTCCGTTGATCGGCAGGTGCACCGCTTGCAGTTGAAGTTGGCTTGGGCTTCTTAGGTCTTGGTAGGATCCCTATACACCCAGTGCGTCAGTCTAACGAGAAGTTCGTCATATTCAACGTTATGTCAGGACATATATAGCTTATATTACCTTTCAACTCTAGCTTTCTAGCTTTACTTATATCAGACTCACCATAACCCTTTGTTACACTTTATTACATTTTTACGCAAAATTTGATACAAGTTCTTCGTTCCATTTCTTGTAACAAGCTAGAATTGACGAGCTTGTAAAAACAAGTCTCACATGTTAGTAACACGCAAGACAGGACTTGTCTGTCAAATCAAAATATTTATAACATTACTTAAATGTAGCTAAATAAATTATATACGTTTTTAACAGATAACTTTCAACAGAAATATCATATTTGCATTACTTACGTCAGACATTGAAATCAAAATCAGAAAGAGAATCAGACACAAGTTAGTTAGTTAGTCGTTGAATTCGTCTGTAATAGCCACTGCTTTCACAGACGAATTTATGCATGCATCAATCAATGTTTCAGGGCTTGTTTCAGGAATAAAAAAGTATTCAAATTATAATGTTAAGGATACCGAATAAAGAATTTTTCATTTTCATTTTTCATAATACTTATAAAACTTACCCCTTTTTAAATTAAGATTAAAAATAATTGAAAAAAAATGAATTAGAGCAAGGGCTACTATGAAAGTACCAGTAATAAAATTATAACAAAATATTATCAATGTTATTCCTTTCTAGTTTTACTAGTTTTACCACTTAATAAAAAGTTTACGACTATTATAACCTAAAAGAAATAGACGTAATATTTTTTAATTAAATTGATGAAACGGTCGATAGTGTTCTTCAAATGATGATGATGGATGATAAACACTTTCAAACATAACTCATATTTACATTAACTAAGCCGCATATATTATTCATCATCTCAGTTCATTAACGTCCCACTGCTGAGCCCTTTGTCCTCTCTTGAACCAAGGTGAGTAAGATTCAGGTAGTACTCCACCAAGCAACCTTTGAGTGGATTGGTGAAGGCAAATGTTCGGCGTTTGCTGTTAGGATGCTTTGAGCCGCCCAATTTTAACGACTTTATTGGTAACCAGGCATCTCGACTTGCCGTTGACCCGAAGCACGGAAGCGCTTGATATTGAATGCTATACAAAAGGTCACCCATCCAAGGTCCGGCCTCTGTGACCTCTGCTTTACTTTGGCATCCGTTTCCCACCGCCTTGTAGAGCTACGAGCACTTATAATAATTTTAAAAAGTTCTAGATTGAATCCAACTTTTTAGAGTTTTTGCCTAAAATATATTTGTTATTAATTAACAACTGTAAACCCTCGGTTACAGTAAAGCAGACTTTACTGTGACATCCGTTTCCGACCACCGTGTGGAGCTACGAGCACTTTCTTTTTTTCCTTATAAATAATGGCTTCGTGCGGTTTGCACATTGAGCCAGTGTCAAGTAAGAGATATATTTATAACATATAAATTATATTGAGAATGAGTGGTAATAAAGATGCTAAATGGTAAATGAGATGCCCTCCCCCCAAAAACCCTTGAATCCTCCGTAAAGATGAGGGACTATACTGAGATCTCACATGGACTTCTTGAGTGAATTTAAAAAGTGATGCTGCACTGTTTGGTTTCATTTTCCAACACTTATGTACGTTCACAAACACTTAACGGTTAATAATCCACCCTTATTACACATTAATGTTTGAAATATCACAAATATTAGAAAATAAAACAAAACTGCAGTCATGACGCTTTACTTTCCCGCCAAGAAGTCTCAAGAAGTCCTTGTTATTAATTTACAACTGTAAACCCTCAATTACAGTAAAGCAGACTTTGCTGTGACATCCGTTTCCGACCACCGTGTGGAGCTACGAGCACTAATAGTTATTTTGTAAAGTTCCAGATTCAATCGATCTTACGGAGTTTTTTCATATGAGCTTTTTAATGTTATTGCTCACATTTTGTTAAATAGATATAACTTAAGCGTAATTATCATGTCGCGTTTGTTCAATATCAATATTATCTATAAGTGCGGTGAAATAAATAAATTCATAGTTTGTTTATTCAAGACATAATTAATTGCATTTGCCATTAAAATCAACCTTCTTAAGTATGATCCTTATAAATTACCATAGTATCTGGTTAATTTCGAGTGCGACTATAAATTATTTTTAAAAGATTTTGTCTTGACCACGAAAAGAAGGATTAATTAATATGGTTCATAACCTGGATTATCGCAAACATGGTAATCTTTACTGCGGAAAAGTTCGTAATTCCCTTGGGCATACACGACCACACAGAATTCTATATTTAATTTTGTGAAAGCCAGTTATTAATAATTGTCTTAATACAACAGTACTAAATTCATTTACTTACATGATATTCATAAAACTTACTAATGTAAACTTCACTTTTACCAATAAATAACCAAATTTAGACACACGGCAGTGTATCGGCCAAGTTTACATTAATTATTAATATTTTTATGATATTTTACTCCTGATGTTTCTTGAGCATGATGTCTTATTGAAGCACCCACAATAACTATTGGAACACGCACAAGAGTATGTCATATTCACTATTCCTGTGCTGTGACCAATAGTTGTTTTGGGCTTCTTAGCTCTTCGGGCTTCTTGTACGGCGGACCTGCAATAAATCGAGAATAAATAAAAAAAATCAACAACAAAAAAGGAGGTGTAAAGTTTAAAGAAAAAAGAATGATAATGTAAACAAGAAACTTTCAAACGACAGGTGATATTTAATTAAAAATATGATTAAACTGAAGTTGAAATAAATGTTGTAAGATAAGTAAAAATAAAGAACAGTTCGAAAAAAGTATACCTACGCGTCTTAATGGTTAAAATTACGAAGTATGTTTAACTATATGTTTACTTTAAGTAAGGTAAAGTAAACGTAAAATTAAATATTTAATCAATCAGACTAATATAAGGAAAACAATTAAGCAATATTAAAATTTACACATCACATACAGCCTACTAATGCAACGTAGTCGTATATAAATTATGTCACAGTAAACATTTCATATATTAAATGTAGTCTACAACTTATTTTCGACAATAAGGTACTCCGAAATCTGGACAGCATCAGAAAAGAAAAATTCGTTATTCGTAAATTGTCCTGAAACTGTCGAAATAACGACTGTAAAATTTCAAATCTATTAAAATTAATTAATCACTAATAAAATTGTATCTAATAGTTACTTAGTGTAAAACAACTAAGTGACAAAACAATTTGAGTAGTCGGCCGTTGTTCACATAATAAGTTATAAAGTGCATAAGTAGCTACAATATTCCAATATAAAAACAGCAAATTTTTCATATATTTTTATTTACATTTAGGAATTTCTCAGCTTTTTTATGTGATACTAAACAACTGTTCAACTATGTGCCGTGTGGTACCGGCCTAGAAAAGTGCCACCCCCTCTCATCTCACGGGGAGTCGTAAGAGTCAACGAACAGAAATCCTACTGGATGATAGGCAGCAGCTTCATCCCGCGTATTGGTTGTAACTGCGATCACCAACCCGCCTGTCCAGAGTCGTGATTATGGGCAAACACTCTCAATAGAATGCAATGTTCAAAAGTGGGCTTATAAGGCTGTTATGGTGAAACAGCTATAAAATATCAGAGTGGTATAAATGAATAAGGTCCAGTAAGATATCATGATATTTGATTTATGCTTGTTTTATTCATACGTGCACTGAAAAACTACGAATTCGTATAGGTTTTTTGAAAATGTGCTCCACTAGTTACAGTACGAGCGCGTGCATAGTTTACTATATGAATTACAAGCGAATAATCTTTCAACTGATATACCATTTTCCATGATACGCAGGCTTATCGTCTAATGATTAGAGTAAATATTTCTTTCTCAAACAAAATCTTAAAATCTCATTCACAAAGTTTACACACGCACGATTTTAGACACGTGTGTCTGGTTGTTCCTCGAACAGTTAGAAGTATTTGATATTGTTCGTACTTTATTACTCTAACTAGAACACTAATTCCATATGTTGCAACCTTATTGTTTGAAGGCAATATTGGTTGCGACATAGTATTAAAGTTAGCTACTAAAGCGGACTGAAGAGATCGACCTGCCTAATTTCGTTGATTTGTTACTCTAGTTCAATATGTTGCAACCTTACTGTTACGATAGGTATAATTAGTAGGACATAGTACTAAAGTATTCGGCTACTTCTAAAACTAACGGTAAGTGACATATCAGCTTAATTACGATGACTTTTCTGCCAATAAACTTAAATTTATAGAACTTAAAACTATGAAATTATTTTTGCATTATCTTCTAACCTTACTGTTTAAACGCTTACACTGGTAAGAAAAAGTATTAAAGTTTATGCTACTTCTAAAGCTGACGGTACGTGTGTAACCTCCCTAATTGCAATGACTTTTCTGCCACTAAACTTAAATTTATGAAACTTAAAACTAAGTACGACTCGCTTAATCTTCTGAGCTTCATTCTTGAGTGTTCTCTTGAGGTGATGACTATGAAAGGCCCGCAATAGCCGCTGTCACACGCACAAGAGTATATAATAACTAATCTTGTACCGTGGCCAGCAGCTGCTTTGGGCTTCATTCTCGATGTTTCCATGTGGTGCAGAGGTGGATCTTGTGGTTGTAGGTTAGAGTAACAGTATTTTTAATTACAAAAATAAACGAAATGTACAAGGCTCACGAGACAACTGGTTTTAGGTACATATTGAAATTCGTATATGTGTATGCATATTTGTGGCGTTGCACTGGAAAATAAACCTTAAATCGGTATTTAGTTTTCAATATAAGAGATTTTTGTTAAATATTTCTCACAACAAGCGTTGGATGTATGTATGTATTAGTTTCCCATAGGAACAGTAAATTATATTTAATAATAAAATTAATCTTTACGCTTTTACGCTTGAAAGCATTTGGTATATAGCCTGCAATGTAAGAGTATGGCAAATGAAGTCTGATTATTTTTTATATTTGAATTATGCTCGACAGTATAGATAGATAGTATACTTGCGTAGATTAGAAAATAAATTATTGAGTGTATTTTAAAATTACCTAATAGGTAGTTACCAAAAAATTTAAGATTTTAAAAATTAGACGTTTATATTTATTTTATTTATGTTTATTTAAAATTAGATTAGATAAGAGAAGTTTTTAAAAATTTAATATTTTGTTAAAATGTATAACGCCGCAATGTAGCTTTGTTTAGTTTAAAAAAATATGGCCAAGTCCGTGTGACTTTTTTTATTTTTTAGAGACACTTTTTTATACATCAAGTGAGACGAGAGAACACGATCAAATGGTTGTAAGACAAGCGATTACTTAAAATTTATGTCATTTGAAGCCTCATGAATGTAAATGCTATACTGTACTATATGTAACGTATACTGAACTGCTTTCGTCACTTCTTGCCGTCTGTAGCTAAGTCTTAAAGCATTTTAACACAACTCAACACAATATCACATCTATAACTTACTATAGATGTGTTCCCTTTAAATTAGAACTTTATTGAATTTGTATTGCTTCTACTATTTGGTAGCAGTAGGTATATCTCATAGAAAGATCGTATATCTATAACTTCCTTTGGCAGTGTTCTTTAAATTTATACGAAAGTACGGGTAACATGGTATCAGAAATTATTTCAAGGTAGGCAAATAACTCGATAAATTAATTTATTTTATTTAACATACAACTTGGTTGGCTATATCATGTTCCAATGATGTTTAGTTATATTTTTTCCAGAATTTCATTTAAATTAATAGGTATATACAACTTTTTAAAGTCCTTTTTGATATAGATTTTGAATGCAATCCCTGTACGACTGTTGTAATGGCTTTAGTTGTAGTGACAGAGTTTTTGGGCTACTTCATAACAATACTTCGCGGGAAAACAAATTTCTTATCATAGAGACATTTAATATTAATATATATTTATGAGCGTAAAAGAACAATCTAAAATAGCAGGTGACCTCATATTCAGAAAATGCTTTGGGATCGTCATTATTAATATGAAGCGCCGAAATTTTATTTTGACAGTTTGAGTGAAAGTTGTTTTTTTTATTTTTACGATACCCAACTTTAGCGATGCGACCGAGAATTCAAACTGTCACAGTCAGAACACCAAAAGAACAAGCATCGAATATGTGAAGCACTTTTTTTTAAGTCCGATAAAAAATATAAAACTAAAGCAATTTAAAGAGTATCTATTAAAAAGGGCCAAGGTATAAGGTGTCAACTCGACGACGGATGGGGCAAAAAGTAAACGTATCAAATGATGAAGCCTTACTGGGCTCGGAAACCCTACTACCGGCTTAGCTGCACGCATATTATACGAACAAATGATACGAATGCCACGTGAGACGGGGTTTTTTTTAATTTAGCTGTCGTTAGTTAGATTATTGTTACAGTTTAGTTCAATTTTAAGCTTTTAAGTTCTTTCGTACTTAATAGGATTAAAGTAGTATAGGTAATATAGCATTTAAAGTAAAAGTAAATATATTTTGTAATGATTGAGTAACTTGAGGGCAAGTTTTTACTTTCCCCACATATATGGGGAAAGTATAAATAAGAGATAAGTAACTATCGTATTTTAAACATGTTAATTAATAAAATAAAAAATTGTATTTCAATGTATTATACAGTGCACATAATGATTTCGGTTTTGATAGGATATGTTATTGTTTTGCCGCTTTTAGTAAGTGTACGTATTCTTTAGAAATTTTAACTTTCGCTTCATACATTTTCACTATATAATTTTGAATTAAATGTCTATTTTGATAAGGTATATTTAATGAATAAAAAGTTTTATAAATGTCGAACGAGATTTCGATAACTAAAGACTATAAATAACGACGCTCCATAAATATAAACCGATTTGAAATTTCAACCAAAAAAATAAAATAACCTCTATTAAAAACTTAAACACAACGTAAAAATAAAGACAAAATAACGTAACGAAAAAATACTTACTTGAATCACAAAAGTAAGAAACACATAAAATAGAAATCTCCGTAAAAAACACGTATTTTTTTAAATAGCAAAGGACGTGTATGCGCGGGATATGCCGGGGTGCGAATGAGCGGCGAAGCCTCCGCCAGCCAGAGCCGGCCACCCTTAATGTTATTAGGGTGCAAGTGACAGGCGCAGTGCCATCCACAGTTATTAGATTAGGGACAACTAACGAAATAAAGCAAAATGAAAATATTACCTCTCTGATTGATATTGATAGATGTTTGATATTCTCTTACACAGATATAATTCTGATTTCTTTTATTTTTTGTTTAGACGCAATGGAAGTTTCATTGTTTTAGACAAGATCACAGGTAACTTATAGTTTATTAATAAATAGTTATCTGGATGAAATAAGTACCTACGATTAACTATAACATTTTAAATAAATAAAATATGTGAAATATTTAAGTTTCCTTCTTTGGATAAGTAATGCTCTTATATTTTCTAAAATCGTTATATTTTAAAGACTATATTGTAAATATAATATTTGTCTGTCACAAAAAATAGTGGAGCAAAGTTGATACACTTCCCACTTCTGCATAAGGGTTGGCCGCAATTAGATTTTTGCAGTTGCGTTGAAACATTGATTGTTTAAATATTTTTGTATATTTAAGAAAGTAAAAAGTAAGAAAGAAAATAGCTTTTGAAATTTTCGAATCTAAATGTTTTTTTTAATCTGTATAAAATTCAGTAAAATAAGAAGCCTTTTTTATTTTAATTTGTTTAAAAAATAATAAGGCATAGAATTTTTTTATATTTTTGTCACTTCCTAATTCGCTTGAAGTTCATCGCTTTGTCATAAATATTTCTTTGCGAAGTACAATTTTATTAACATCTAAATTATTTTAAGGTATATTTATAAAAATAGTTTATGTCAAGAAAGTAATGGTGTTAATCAATGTGATAAATATTTTTTAAGATTCTGTAGTTACTATCAATATCAACAGTAGATTTCCATTAAAGTCAAAAGATATTTTTATATTTTCCTTAGGGTTCAAGTCAAGTTCACTCAATTAGATAGACGTGTAAGCAAGCAAATAATAGGCAGATTTACTTTCATATTTATAAAAATATACTCGCAAATTATGATTTAATAAGGACATTCTACTTATTAAATTACCGCGCGTCATGTTTTATAATAATTTGAATAAATATTATGAATAAATATTATAACTTGTGTTATGGATACTAAACAACGGATAAACATATTTACATCCTTTTTTTTGTAAATACATACTTAATATACATAGGAATACACCAAGACCAGAACAAATATTCATGTTCATGCACACAAAGATTTGTCCTGTGTGGGAATCGAACCCACGACCTCTGGAGTGAAGTGTAGGTATACTGACCTCCACGCCATATCGGTCGTCAACAAATGGGTTGTTTAAATGATCTGTTTAATCTAAAACCGGATAATTATTGATACTAAAAAAATAATTACAGTTTATATAAACGACCCATATGGCGTGGTGGCGAGTATACCCGCATTCCACTCCTGAGGTCGTGGGTTCGATTCCCACACATGACAAATATTTGTGTGTATAAATATGTATATTTGTTCTGGTCTGGGTGTTTTTCTATGTATATTAAGTATGTATTTACAAAAAAAAAAGTATTTATGTATGTTTATCCGTTATTTAGTATCCATAACACAAGTCTTAATGATACTTATCTTGGAACTAAATAATTGGTGTAGGTGTCAAAAATATTTATTATTTATTTATTATATATCGATATATCTTCATAAGACTAGTAGATTAATTATAAAACGAAAGATATAGCGTGGAGGTCAGTATATCTGCACTCCGCTCCTTAGTTCGTGGGTTCGATTTCCATACAGGACAAATCTTTGTGTGCATGAATATGATTATAAGTTCTGGCCTGGGTATATTAATATGTATCTTAATTATGTATTCACTAAAAAAAATTATGTGAGTATGTTTACTCTTTAGTATCCATATATATACTTGTGTTAAGTTCTTAATGTTACTTATCTTGGAGCTAAATAATTGGTGTGATTGTAAAATCTGCGACGCTTATCATTAGATATTATTATGTATTATTATGTATTATTATTATTATTATTATGTATCTATTAAGATACATAAATAAACGCCTGTTTTCTCGAAAGAGATGGCTTGGACTCCTTAGGTATTGGTAGGGTCCCTTACACATTATTTTATTTTTCTTTAAAATCGACACAATTCAATTAATATAAGTCTATTGTTCAGGTACAGCTAGTTATATTAATGAGGAATAGATAAGAAAACAGATATTTTGTCTAGTGCTTTTCCGGTTGCCCTAGCCTGAAGCTTAGGTTCTAACTAGATTTGACTCTAACTCTGGTCTAACTGAAGTTCAGTCAAGTTTAACAAAATAGTCTTTAAGCTGTTTAGACATTCCAGCGAAGCGAAAAAACTTTTACTCTAACCTAATGACAGTTTCTATATACTTTTATCGGAATATCTTCCTAGGACTACTTAGTTAGTTTATTAGAATAATCTTCCTAAGACTAGTTAGTAAGCAGGGCCAATTTACTGTAGGTAACACTTTAAAACCTAATTATTGATACTAACCTAATTACAGGTTCTATATATGTCGGTATATCTTCCTAGGACTAGTTAGTTTATTAGAATAATGTTAGTAGGCAGAGCCGGTGTTCTGTTACGGTAAGCGCATAATGCGGGGAAGCCCCACGAGCGAGGCCGGCGCCTCCCTCGTTACAGGATTATGAACTAACCGCCACAAAGATTTAAACCTCTATAGTTAGTACATTGTCTCCAATGTCTTATATTGACTGGTCTAAGGGAAAAGGGACCTTGTAGCGGAAATCATACTTAACTGGCCAGCAAAATGAAGTAATACTCTTTTAAAATTGTAAAAAAAGATATATATGTATTTTGTATTACTTTTGGAATAAAAAAGACTCGAAAAAGAATTACAAAATGAAATGAATAATTTTTCAAAGTGTTTTTAATTAGCTTTACAGCCTAGAGATATATTTTAGGGTTTTGTTTTCTTGCTTGCTTTTTTGCATTGTGCAATAGGCTCTGTAACTACTGCGCCGTAAAAAAATCTTTTACTACTTAATTGAAAGCTATTATTAAGCGATTTTAACATACAAAAACTCCTTTCATGTAATCGGTTATTAAATTAAATTCGTAAAAATATTTTATATTTAATAAATACCTACCAAAGCGAATCGAGGGCGTGTCACTAGTTATTTACTAAACACTTATTATTCGGAAATATAAAGTTAGCGAATGAGCAATATTTACCGCCGGGTAATGTAACAAGATTTTAGCGTAAATCAGTTTAAATTCCAGTAGGCCAGTGACTACTAGAATTTAAACGTTTAAATGGTATTGACTCGGGATATTACTGTATGATTTTGTGTACAGTCAGCCTTATTTAGTTGTTAGCATCCAAAGCAATATTTACAGAATGTACCAGAAAAAAGTGTCAAGCAGAAGTCAAAATGTTTGTCATACTTCAATATAAGTAATGTTATCACTTTATACAAATAATAACAATAACAATATCTTTTAACAATAACTAACCAAAATTTTCATAATTTCTATCAAAGTTACGGAGCTAATAATTTTAATTATAAAAGAACAACTTGTGAAAATTTCGTTGTAAAATAAAACAAACCGAAATAGCCCTTCCTTATCTTATCTTATTGCGGGGGCCACAGACTGTCCGTGGCGCACTTTGACCCTTATGTCGGATCTTTTGTGAATCCCCTTGCCTTTCACTCCAAGTCTCCAAATATTGTTACCATCATCTTTATGACAGTCTTTGCAGATTGGAGCCCATAGTATAAAATATCCCTTACATTTTCTTAAAAATATTTATAATTAGTTCTTGGCGCAAACTCTCAAAAATACAGAAAACAATAACTCGATAACTTTAAAAAATCGGGGAACACACATAGGGGTGATTCGGGTACCCCATTTTGGGTGTGTTCTATCTCTGGGCTTCCACTTGACACTCGTTTCTGGGACATCCTGTATTTATCAGAACACGCCTTAAAGGTCTTGACGATAGAGACGTATGTCGATCTTTATGGCGCTTTGAATGTTACCTGCTATAATATGCTGACAGTACAAGTATTTAATTAATAAATAAAATAAAAATCCCTTTTAGTAGTTATTTCATATACCACAGTTTTTCTTATTCCACTAGAATTTGATACTTTTGAATGCGTTTGGGTTTGGTCCAATGTTGCGGTTTTCCCGTAGAATCACAGCTCATTTACGTTTTAATAGTTATAATAGTCATATCATATCCTAGCATTATCCCAAATGCCTTTGACGAAAGCTTAGGGTATGCTTACAGGTTTAACCAAATTTAGTTGATCTCTAAATAGAGGGTTGGTTGATTCAGTTATCACATTTTTTTTTATGTACGTCGTTAACAAAATGCATTTACGCACTGTCTCCCGGCCAAAGGGGGACCGAGAGAGGCGTGTGGGACTCACCACCGGCAGACACGACCGCCAGCAGTAATATCCACTAAAAATATTCCGACGACGCCCGCCGCTTGTTGAGAAAGAGGCGGGGGGCCAGTACCTGGGTTGCAGCTCTGACACCCCGCCCGCGGCCAACGTCCCCCGGACCAAAACTGGGAGAACCTCCTCAGAGAGACGCAGTGGACGCGCCCCTCCTACCTCCTTGTGCGACCATAGCGTGTGTGGTCGACTTCTAGGAGGGTCCATGGTTAGATAGCAGGGGCCCCCTGCCCCCGCTGCCTAAGACCCTTCTGGCGCTGCTTGACGGGCCCTCCTGGCCCGCCTGCTGCACCCTCCACAGGTCCCTCTTAGTTTCCCCCCCGGTAGTCAATACTAAGGGCACCCAGAGTCGCCAATCTCTGGGTGTTATCCTTTCCCTGGCGCCCTCCGCGCCCTACCGGGAGGTACTCAGCCCCCCCACCGCGACAAGGTGGAGACCAGTCAGTCAAGTGGACATGGAGCGACTGCCGTCTGACCTCCGCAACCCAGTGGGAACACTATTCCATGGTTAAACCAGCTCTAATGATAGTTAAATAGTAATAACCTCCGAGTTAGCCTCTGCCTACTCCTAAGGGGAAACAAGCGTTATTGTATGTATGTGTATGGGTGCATAGGGATCCTAACAAGACCTAAGAAGCCCAAGCCAACCTCATCTGCAAGTGGTGCACCTGCTGATCAACGGACGAGGCTCTGGCGAATAAAGCAGTGCCCGATCGGCAATAGGCTCGCCACCTTTTACGTGGGATCAACTATATAATTGGCGAACTGTGGGCGTATTAATATGCCTGTTTCCCCAAAGGGGTAGGCTTCGGGGAAACAGGCGTGAATGTATGTATGTAATTTGGCGTTTTTCGACTGGCAGCGGTTGAAGACGAAGAGCTGAAGAACGAGCTCTTTGGCGTGCCGTTGGAGAGGCCTATGTCCAGCAGTCGGCACATGTGGATGATGATGATGAATCATTAATTTTGTGACATGTGACATAGCGATATATATAAAAATCAATATTTGCGCGTCTGCTTGCAAGCAGAATACTAACGACATATCAAATTTATACAAATTGGTGGTATACAAATATCTATCTGTGAAATTGTATTTTTGCAAATAAATAGATAGAAAGATATACTCTTTATGGACCAAAAAACTTAGAAACTACAGATTACAATATAAAGAAAAAAAATTACAAATCAAGGCGGTCTTATCGCTAAGAGCGATCTCTTCCAGACAACCCGACGCAAAGGAGAGAACAGGAAAGCAGAACATATATGACTGATTGATTGATTTACTATTGATCACGTGTCTCCTCTCACAAGCTAAGGTATATACTACTAGGATATACTCTACCACGCTCACATAGTAAAGTTACTATTTAAAGTCGAAGATAAGGTTAAGAAAATACAAGTTGGATGTTACCTATATACGAGTTATGTGATATGGCTTTAGTAGACAGAGTATGTACGATAGAAAACAACTGTTGTGATAATATATGGGTACATTATGCAGGGTACATCTAGCTCCAAACTAAGCAGATGAATTACATACTTACTGTAATGTAATTACATAAGAAACACCCAAAAATAAATAAATATTCTTGTGGATTACATATAACTATTCCTTTTGCGTAGGAATCGAACCCGTTGTGGGTCAGGAGCGGGTGCACCTCCATGTACTACCAAACGTCAGATTTCCTATTCCGGTTTGAAAAAAGGCTTTATATGAATATAATTCTGGAGATTTATTAAAATTATACAGCACCATAAGTATGATCGGTGCGGAAGTACACATGTTTCAGAAGCAGTCAACCTTCTAATAGACGGATGACAGCCCCCATTGTTATAACGGCGCTACGATCGAAGCGGCAAAGCGCGAACTGTCACTGAGCTCTGAGGGTTCTTTCATTGGTCGGGGTAGAGGTGGGTAGGTATTACTACAAATAAATATTATTTAACTCCGCACGTAATTTGAATAAAAACTGCGCAGCCAGTTAAGATAGACAGAAAAAAAATAGAAAGAAAGTGACTACTAGATACCTACATACAAAGGATGTTACGGAGCTTCGACTCCAGTTCCGTTAAGTCGGAACTTCCGATTATTATTACACCTTCGGTTCCGACTTCGGATCCGATACTTTCAAATCTAAGGTCAATCGGAGTTTGAAGCATGACATAGCGGCGGCGGCGGTTTGTGTCGACTGTTATGAACAGGGTTCATATATGTCGCGCGGGGAATCCCCCGACTAAATTTGACTATATAATGGTTTATTTCTCTTTAAATAAAAATTCTCTCTTATGTCACCACTTCTGACCCTGCCTCCGACTCCGATAAAGCAAATTAAAAAACTCCAACTCCGCCTTCGGTTCCGATAAAACTACCTCCGTTACATCCCTACTACATACTGCGCGAGAGATGTGTACTATAGTTACGTAACTATAGTAACTCGGCGACACATCTCACGTGGCACGTGCCACCCTTCATGACGCACATCAGTTCAGACCCGAAATTGTGTTACACATTAGATGCATATCCAATATGCAACTTATGCACCACGGATTGTACTTTAGGTTAATTTTATTAATATGTAGTGTTTATTTAAATTTTCGATATTTTGTTTCTCATGTCATTCTAGTATTTTGTGGCAAATTATGTACTTATATTGCTATTTTGACGCAATGAGCTTAGGCTATATTTCGATATTAAGGTTATATTATTTTTATTTAAACTTAAATCCACGGAATATAAACATAATGTATATGAACATGAAGTTACAATGTATTGTTTTGGGATATTATTTATCTTCTTGCCAGTTCTTCTTACAGAGCGGTGGCTCGGAACTGGCACTTAGATTCACTTACACTTAATTATTTTTTGTTTTTAAATTGTTTTGTTGCATGTAAGTGAATCTAAGCTTCGTGATTTAGTGTAATATTATTTCGATTGTTTTTTTTTTTCATTTGTAATCATGACGTTTTCAAGTACTATGTATAATAGTTTATGAAATAAATAATTTTTTACTTTACTTTACTTTACATTTTAACGTTTTTCTATAGGTGTTTTTCTTAACTCACCATAAAGTTGCCAAAAAAATGTATATTTACAATGGGAATATGGCTAAGAACTTTTAACACAATAAAACTATTTGTATAATGTGTACCTATCTGTTTGCTGCGAATCTCCGAAAACGCTTGGCCAATTTCGACTGGATTCTGCTGGCAGATACCTGTAGGTCACGCGGCCTCTTACGGCTTGGTAGCGTAACATACAAAAAATAATAATAAATACTTTCTGACAATTACACCATATATTTAATTTATCATTAGTAAGAACTTGTGTCATGGATACTAAAGAACAGATAAACATATATAAATAATTCTTTTTTTTGTACATACATACTTAATATACATAGGATAACACCAAGACCGGAACAAATATTCATATTCATGCACACAAATATTTGTCCTGTGCGGGAATCGAACCCACGACCTCTGAAGTGAAGTGCAGGTATACTGACCTCCACGCCATATCGGTCGTCAAATACTTGTGACACACGCAATTTATCACGTTGGCTGTCCAAGTTGATTTGGTCAAATGACACGCTACGTCCGCTCTATTTTTTAGGTTAAATGGATAAAAGTGATGCTACTAGCTTCTTAATAATATTATTTATTTATAACGTTACTACCTCCAGGGTTCTTTAAAATGTAATACAGACTGAATTTCCGCATGCCCTATACGTAGTGCACGGACTCTTCAGCTTGATTTTTGTGTCCTATATATAGTGCACGGACAGCAAACGTGTCAACATGGTTCCCGTCTAGATCTCGTGCCGATCTCTAAAGTGACGATAGATTAGGCGGCGAGGAGCGAAGCCCCGCGCGGTCACCCGACACCGGTGGACCCGGATGGATGCCGGACGACGCGCCGTGTATACGGTTACCTCACGGAAACACCATTAACTTTATAATAGGTATATATTTTATAAAGATATTGTAATTTAATTGTAGAATACATTATGCATAACCCATTAAATGATTTGAGGAAAGCTTCAAACTCATGCAGTGAATATAGCTTGAATTATAATAATAATAAATATTTTCTGATAATTACACCAATTATTTAGTTCCAACATAAGTATTAATAAGAACTTGTTTTATGGATACAAAATAACGGATAAACATACATAAATACTTTTTTTTGTATATACATAGGTACTTAATATACATAGGAATTATAACATTGAGTTGCAAATGTTTTTAGGACTTAGTTAGTTTAACAAATGTCAAAAACAATATTGTAATAGTTCAAAACTTACTTTTCTTATTTTTCAAAATAATCTTATAAACTATGCTCAAATTATTTACAAGAACTATAGACAGCTGCACTGTAATTCTGAAATTGAATTAAAAGACAGTGGCACTGTCACTCTGAAATTAAATTAAAAGACACCTACGCTGCCATTCTGAAATTGAATACAAAGACAGCCACACTATCACTCTGAAATCGAACTAAAAGACAGCTCCACTGTGATTCTATAACCGAAATAAAAGACAGATACACTGCCTTTCTGAAATTGAATTTAAAGGCAGCTACACTGTCATTCTGAAATTGAGCTAAAATGTAGCTGCACTGTCACTCTGAAATCGCTACTAGCTGCACTGTCATCGGTGCCGCAGTGGTCTGAGTAGGAATCGACCCCACTACTTTTGGATAACTTTGGATGATATTATTAATTTGTAAAAACATACTAAAAATACATGGAAAACATTCAGATGTCCTGTGTGGGAATCGAACTAACGACCGACTTCAACGCTATATAGGTCATCGAATATATAACATAATAGAAGAATTGTTTGGGGGTCATTTCTTTGACCAGCACATGTGGTTTCAAAGTTTATTGTTCAAAATTATGTGTATAAAAATATTTAAAAAAAAAAAATGAAAAATGTAATATTATTAAATTTATGAAACATTTAATATTATTAAAATATTCCCAATTCAGATAGAATTTTGGTCATTTCATCGATCTGTTCCATCAGTTAAACATCCGTTTCAGTACCAGACATGGAGTTCAAATCTACTCGATGTCATCCAGACAGAGAAGCTTTAACGTTACACAAGAGCTTTAAGCTCAACGCGTGAGTTTACTGACAATATTCATATGTTATACACATTGTTAAAAATGTAGACAAAAAAAAACATTGAAATTGTTAATTGACACTAATTAGTGAAATAAATCACAATTTACATAGCGACATCTAGCGTCATGTTAAGTATTACCATGGGTACAACGGATTAACAATGTTTTATAATTATAACTTATTTCAATCCAATTTAATTCATATACTATATATATATATATATATATATATATATATACATATACGAAGATAAATGCTACCGTATGATAGGCAGCATGGGTCCTGGCTTGAATTGCCATCACCAGCGCGTTTGTCAAGCATACATAAGATCACAAGATTTTTTTTTAGGCACACCAATTATATAGTTACAAAATAAGTATCATTAAGAACTTGTGTTATGGATACTAAATAACGGATAAACATACATATATACTTTTTTTTTGTAAATACATACTTTGTGTATATTAAGTAAGGAAAACACCTAGACCAGAACTAATATTCATATATGCACACAAAAATTGTCCTGTGTGGGAATCGAACCTGGAGTGCGGGTATACTCGCCACCACGCCATATCGGTCGTCAAGTGTTACAACTTCGTTACGTATTTATATTTGTTTTGTGTAGTAATTCAAGACAAGACACTTTTAAAGCGTACAATAAGTATTTTGCAAACCGCCGCACGGTAACTTTTTCAGCAGACCTTTACACGACGAGTACTATAAAATGATTGTATATATCATCATCCTCTCAGCCATATAACGTCCACTGCAGAACATAGGCCTGCACAATTAATTTTCACTTTGAGTCGCCTGCATCCATCGGCTTCCCGCCGCCTTGACCATATCGGTCCGTCGTGTGGGAGACCGTCCTATATAACGTTATGTATGTGAATACTGTTTTATGAATACATACTTATTACAAACGTAAAACACCTAGACCAGGACAAATATCATTTTCATTCACGCAATTGATTGTCCTGTGTGGGACGATTCGATAATCATGAACTTCAGAAGGAGAGCAGGATAGACATTTAAAACACTTTAAAAATTTAAAAGACAATTTAAAATAAATCCCTCATTACCATAGATAAGATAAAGATGCGCGTTAGCAACAAATTACAATGGGTTCGCAAGCCCCGCCGCCGCTCTATAAATACCCGACCTTCAGATTAAAAATAGACGCCGGTCCCACCCGAGCGAGGTCGAGAAACTGGGTCACTGGGGCTCCCCGTCCCTCTCTGGCGCCCGTCGAGAGACAAGGACGGCCGCACAGCCTGCGAGCCCGTGACGTAGATTCCGTTCATTGAATTTCACAAGCGAAGGCAAAGCTCTTTGGTGCATTAGGTTAGCGTGCTTTTACCATGCTTTGCTAGAAATTTCGATGTTTTGTAGTAACGTTTCCTGTAAGAATATCTTTCAAAAACCATAATTTAATTGAAAGCTGTTGTTTTTTTCATTTTAAAATTTTATTTACAAATTTTGTAATACTTTAAAAATAAAATTATTTTCTAAAATGTTACAATATTTTCTTGTGGAACTAAAATGTGATTATGGATATAGCAGTGAGACTTGGACGTTTAAGACCTAGTTAAAACTCTGTAGTGACGTCAAAAGCGGGTGTGGCAGAGACCTATGACGTCACGGGATAGCTCTGACGTCAAACCGCGCCCCCCACCCCTTGGCTCGAGGCTCGCGTATGTATCGCTGCAGGATCTAAGTGATATTGTTTCTTTGTGGCCTGTGCAGTAGGGAGGCCTCATGTTGGAATGAAGGCAATAGGCATGCCTTTGTTTTCAGTAAAAAAGAAGGAAATGACAAATAGGGCTTAGATGTAATAGACATACGTTTATGGTAGCCATAAGGTGATAAAATTGGCCAGACCGAGTCCTCCTATAGTCCTCCTTATGTACAAATTTAAACTCGAACTCGAAATTAACCCTACGAGGTATTTCTTTTTTCAATTAATTTATCGTATGTTCACATCATACCAAAATAAAATAAGAGATTAAGCCACCACTTGAACCACTAAGGTTTATATGTCTTAGTTATTTCTATTATAACAAGATTTGTATGAATATAAACCAAACATTCCTACGCCGACGACTGTGGCCAAATATGCCGATAAACATTATTTACAACACCAATATGTAAACCATATTCTAGGAAATAAATGAATTGAATCAAATAAAACAAGACGTAATAGCTACGAACCATCAATGGGCTACGAAACCTAGGACTTAGGACGAGTGCAGGTACTCACAAATCATTCAAAAAGTATTAAAAAATAAGTGCTATCAAAGGCTTGTTGCTTATTCAGTCGCGTTTCTAACTAACAATAATTTTAAGATATTAACAGGACAAAGGCATAATCAATAATATTGGTGACCTTGCGATATTTATTTATGGGATATTGTCCACTGGCGTTCATTTCATACTTGAATTAATAATAATAAATAATAATAATAATCATTTATTTCAGAATAATAATTTCCATAGCATAACAAAAACATAAATACGGTTGAAACGGATACATACAATAAAATCAAATCAAATACATTAAATTTAATCAAATCATATAGGTACATTAAATTAAATCAAATCAAATACATTAAAAATAAATTAAGTACAGTAAAATCGTTAAAAGTAAAGTAATATAATAGGCTCATCCAACCAGCACAGTCGTCCAATGGTGGCTGATAGGACACTCGCACTTGCCACTCACAGCTCTCAAGATACTATTGCGGCTGCCGCAGGTTCTGTTCATCATTGACAATACTTTTTTGCGCATAATGGCATAAAAGTCAAGTGAATTAAAATTACATAAAAGCTTAAAATTGTTTATGTTTGCAAACGAAGGAGAATTGCTTAGTCGAATTATTTAGTTCATTATTCTATGTAACAAAGAGAAATGTTATGTTAAAGACGTAAATCTATATTTTTAGTTCCCGCTATAAAAGTTCTCGGTAAGCGGCAATAGGCTCGCCACCTAATTCGTGGGATCAACAATATAATTGGCGGAGAATAGGCCTCTGCCTACCACTTCGGGGATACAGGCGTGATTGTATGTATGTAAATCTATATTTTAAAAGTGTTGATTTCGTTATTTTAGTTCTATACTTTGAAAGGTTAAGTCCCGTCTAGGTTATATAATTCGACGGTAGATAGCAATTAACAATGTCGTAAGTGAAAAGCCGTTACTTTAAATAATGTCGTAAGTGAAAAGTAACAACTTATCAATTAGTAACAACAACAACAAAAAAGTAACAAACAAACTTAAGATATTGTTAAAAGAAGCAACTTTTCACTTACGACATTGTTAATTGCTACCATTGATATGTAAAACTCTTACAGCGAAATGCCACACGCTAGCATTATCGCGCTTGTCCCAGACTAAAGCCCAGGGCCCAGGGTCTGCTCCCTGGTCCAACCACATTTGGCTGAACTTCAATTATTACATAGAGCGACTGCCATCTGACCTCCACAACCCAATGGGAAACATTCTATGGTTAAACCAGTTGTCAGAATAAAAGAAGGCGCTAACTTCTTAATAATTAGTGCCTTATTAAATAAATTTGTAACCATCATTTCTACTGTTACCTTGTAACGATACTTGTACTAATATCTTTTTTCTCACTCCTTTTCCTATATCTGCTCAGGTTTAAATTAAATTTTTATCTTAAATCTTAATTTGAATTGTAGAAATTCCGTATTATCCATTTAGTAAACATTTTAAAATATTTATCATATTTCAATTTAAAGCATAATTTTCAAAGCATATAACAATCATAATTTATATAATTGTTCATTGATAGATAGATAGATAACACGTTTATTTCCTTTAAATAATGCAAGTTACATAAAAACATATCCCACAAAACCGTGTGACTGTTTGTCTGTGGGTCACAGTGTCTTTTATACTAATTACAGTGTTTTTTCAAATTTGCTTTGTACTTGTATTTGTGTGTTTCTACTCATTAGAGTAGAAACACACAAATACAAGTAAATAAATAAATATTTCAGACACTCACACCAATTATTTAGTTCCAAGATAAGTATCATTAAGAACTTGTGTTATGGATACTAAATAACGGATAAACATACATAAATACTTTTTTTTGTAAATACATACTAAATATACATAGTAAAACACCCAGACCAGAACAAATAGTTATATTTATACACACAAATATTTGTCCTGCGTGGGAATCGAAATTGTGTAATTGTCGGAAAATAATTATTATTTATTTATTTTAAGACATTAGTCTTCAGGTATATTATTTAAAAGGTTGTATTGTATAAATACATTGTATTGTACATATACAGTTTATTGTACATACATCTAATCATCGTCATTTTCCTGCCCTGCTCCCATATTATCGGGGGACGGCAAAGCATGTTTGGTCCTTCCTTTTACCACGAGTATTCGTCATTGATCCAAACAACCACCTACTCGTGCATATCATTATTGGTATAAATCGAAAAATAAGATATTGTGACAATATATGCTAATAATATAAAAGTGTGTCTTTTTTTGTATTATTATTTAAAATACGATGATTGGTGTGGAGGCGAGTATACCTGCACTTCGATCTTGAGGTCGTGGTTCGATTCCCACACAGGACAAATCTTTTTGTACATAAACATAAATATTTGTTCTTGTCAGGGTGTTTTCCTATGTATATTAAGTATGTATTTACAAAGAAAATTATATTATCTGTTATTTATTATCTATAGCACAAGTTCTTCATGATACTATCTTGGAACTAAATAATTGGTGTAATTGTCAGCAAATATTTATTAAATTTTTATCTGGTTTCAAATAATTACAATAAACAGTTATATCGTAACTTAAATAAAGGTTCAACTTACTAAACCATACAACCATGGTCTTCTGTAGAATTTTAAAAACCGTCGTATGTAACAGACGGATGGTTTAGTGACCAGTCACTTCAAAATGAATTCTTGTACCAGGCATTCAGTTGCACACACACCCTCTCGTTTCACCCACAGCGGGGGAAGGTTATTTGATGATTTTTCATCCAAAAAAAAAAAGGTTGCTTACAAACGTCAATGTCAAAAGCTGAACGGGATGACGACAAAAAATGCCAGTTAGAACATTTTATGTTCTTCTTCATTTTTACATTTATATGGTAGAGTATTTTTAAGTTTAAATATTGCGGAATGCGGGAGTAGTTTAATCATTCTGTCTGTTAGCTTATATGCAGAAACATTGGTTTAGATAAATTTTACATTGTAATATTTTGACATTCTATAAAGAACATAGAATAACTTGTATCCCACTTATCATTTTGTAAGAGAGTGCAAAAGGGGAGGGGGGGGGGGGGGCGAATTACCTGAGCCGTCTGAGACGCGGAAATAAAACTTACCATACAAAAGAAACAAAAATTTTTAAAATCAAGTTTCTATAAAATCAATGGTTAGGTAAAAAAAACAAATGTATGGATATTTTCTTACAGTTTGCCTAATATTCTAGGTCTCCTCTATTGTTAATTTTCATTACAAGATGAAGATAGATAAGTATCTTGTCAAACCCTCCATCTTGCCACCAAGCCTATGATAAAACCAAGGCTAACAATATCCTAGTAGTGAAGTGGTTGTAGCGTGTCGGTTGAATGTAACAAGACCAACGACAGGCGCTCGTAACAAAAGTCCTTTCAGCTTACCACCAGAGTTTAATCACACAAGTAGCAGGCTTAAGAAGGAGCATGAATGGTTTTAGTCAGTAAAAGTCTGAAACACCCCCCCGCTCCACCCACAGCGGGAGAAGGTCATAAGATGATTTTTCATTCGAAAAAAAAAAATATTTTAATCACACAACCTTTTAAATAAATTTAACATACATGACAGTTGTGTTTAACCCTTAAATACGTTTGCATAAAATATTTCTGATAAAGGACATGTAATACAAAAAAAAAAATTATATAAAAAGCTAGACTTCAATTTACTATTTCTTTTTTAAATGACAGAAACGACAACTATTTGTCAAAACTAATAACAAATCAAAGGAAGGTCAGTTTTATCACCGCCCATTTAAGTGCTAGAAATTGCACAACGATTGATGAGTTGTATTTCACTTTTTAATTACAGATGTAGACAGATTGATATGGATATGGTCAAGAGTTTTATAAAATAAATAAATAATAATTATTTTCTGACAATTACACAATTTCGATTCCCACGCAGGACAAATATTTGTTCTGGTCTGGTTGTTTTACTATGTATATTAAGTATGTATTTACAAAAAAAAAGTATTTATGTATGTTTATCCGTTATTTAGTATCCATAACACAAGTTCTTAATGATACTTATCTTGGAACTAAATAATTGGTGTGAGTGTCTGAAATATTTATTTATTTACTTAGTTCCAATATAAGTATAATTAAGAACTTGTGTTATGGATAGTAAATAACGGATAAACATACATAAATTCATTACCACAGGATCGGAGTGTGGGTATAATCATCTTCACACCATATCGGTCGTCAAAATGTCTCTTTACTTACTAAATTTTTACAAAATCAGTTCACGTTAAACCTTAGGTACCAGGATTAGATGTTATTAAGATTAAAAATAGGTTAAAATACCATTAACTTCACTTGACAAAGGATCAGTAATATCGTGACGCTACAATAATAATAGGTAGGGAAATAAACTACTTATTTAACATTTAAATTAAAGAAAAAAAAACTTTGTTCGTTGTTTATTTTAACAAGGCTTTCAGGTGACTTTAGGAAAGGTTTTATTTAGTTTTTGAGAAGCCCAAGCCAAGTGCAAGTGGTGCACCTGCCGATCAAAAAACGAGGCTCTGGTTATCTCATTAGTTCTCGGTAAGCGGCAATAAGCTCGCCACCTATTACGTGCAACAATATAAATGGCGAAATGTGGGCTAGTAATTTGCCTCTGCCTATCCCTTCGGAGAAATAGACTTAATAGTATGATGTATAATTTTTTGTGCTGTATGTTTTATCAAGATTTTTTGGTGTCGATGATGTGGTGACTTAAAAATAGGGCACATAGCTAGGGTCTTTAGTTTAAATAAAAAAAAAAAACAATAAAAATATATTTTTATTTTGTGCTGTGTAGGTACTTTATGAAGGCCTTCAACTGACGAATATGAGTCGATTTAAGGCCTACCTCGACATCGATAACTTTAAATTGCAGGAAACTAATTGGAGTTTAACAATAATAGATATTCGTTTCAACGGCGTGTTATCTGCTCTTCTT
Source organism: Musotima nitidalis (assembly GCA_949126915.1). NCBI lineage: Eukaryota > Metazoa > Arthropoda > Insecta > Lepidoptera > Crambidae > Musotima > Musotima nitidalis. The sequence goes on along the minus strand of OX421418.1, from coordinate 5,400,018 downwards.
AAGTTAGTATTTGTATATTTCCAATATTTTGACTATTTTAAAATGTAAATAATTGTTTAATGATTAGCAATTAACTTGCCAAGGTGGTGTTTCAATTTAACCATTTTTTAATATTTTTTTTAACCCTTAAAAATATTTTAGGCCTCTTGTTTTCTATTTCAGAATGTTATGTAAATTCAGCTCGATGAAGGTCACAGCTGGAAGTGAGGGAGGACTAAAGCGTGGGCGAAGTTCGGTGGTTCGCGTGGGCGAGTCTACGGCCGCTACGAGCTACGAACGCGTAGGCGTCTCGTAGCAGCACGTGCTACAATTATTTACTTTGGAAAAGTTTACTTGAAAAGTTCTTGTATGTTTGTTTGTTTCTACTTACCTTCGACGTCACGATTCTAGGCGATCCTTTAAATGGAACTTAACGAACGACCGGGCTTTTAATAAGAAAATAAAAAGAAATCATAAAGTTCGTATATATTGTCATGATATTGGCTTTCAAAAGGCACGGTATACCACATACGGTGTAGCTACTGCCGAAGCGACGAGCGACTGTCGACTGGTGGCTGGTAGCTACATCCGCGAATTTCCCTTCAGGAGTTAGGCTTGAATGGGCTTGCGCGGCGATTGGTCGAGGCGGCGTGACGTCATAACGAAAATCACAGTGAGCCAGTGCGCGTGTGTGCGTGAGGCCGCCATGAATGGGCGAGTCGCCGCGCCTCTGTGACGTCACGGGCTGCCTACATTATGCAACTCAGCATTGGAATAACCTCGCGTTATTAATAACTTTCGAAGCTTAGGAATTATTTTTAGTCAACTTAAGATCGTATTGGATATTTGTAGCTTTGACAAAACCTTAGGATAATTTTCTTGCTTGCTTCACGAATAAATTCCATATATACCACTGAAAACTGAGTTTGACTACAATGTATAATTCCTTTATCACAATATTATACGTAATTACATAAATTCCATTACATACCATTAATAAATTATTAGTAAACTTTAGAATGATACGGTTTATAATGGCTAGGCCGCGCGCTAGGTGCCCTAGCCCTAGTTATTGCAAGCGTCCCTATGCTGCAATAAACACTATCAGGTAGATAGATAAACCCTGATTTAAGATTAGATTATTCCACACAAAACTACAGCAACACTTACAAAATAACTAGTGGGCAAAGGCGGCCTTATCGCTAAGAGCGATCTCTTTCAGGCAACCTTTGTACAAACATTAGATGATAACCTTAAGTGGAAGAAAAAAATCTAAACATTATTATGACAATACATACATATATACATTCACGCCTGTTTTCCCGAAGGGGTAGGCAGAGGCATATTTTACGCCCACACTTCGCTAATTATATAGTTGGTCCCACGTAATAGGTGGCGAGCCTATTGCCGTTTACCGGGCACTGTTATATTCGCCAGAGTGTCGCCACTTGCAAGTGAGGTTGGCTTGGGCTCCTTAGGTCTTGGTAGGATCCCTATACACCCTACACACAAGTAAAATTTATAACAGTGAACTTGAGTTCTAGCGTTGTACTGCTACCCGAGGAAAAAAGGAAGGCCTTGAATGAGCAAGACAGATCTTCAGGCCTCTACTAAGAGGTATGATAATTCCCATATAATTTTGGTTATTAATACTGCTAGGTTATAAATTTAAAGGGATTTTAAAAGTTAATCATTTACACTAGCGCAGTCAGCGATTGCCGCATAACTTTATCTATCTGCTTTATCTATCTAACTTTATATATCTATCTGCAGTTCATAATAGCTAAAATAATTAAAAAACAAGGTTTCGCTACTGGCTTTTCCCACGTGTCCTACATGTTAACGAGGATCAAAATTACGATACTTTCTTATATTTATGATGAGTTTTGGAATTCCTTGGTTTAAAAAAGCTTAGCGTAGCTTCAGGTTATTTTGTAATTCATAAATTATACTATAAGTAAAATTTATAATTATTATCTACATATTAATTATAATTTATAAATTGTCATTCACTTTTCTCAATACCTATTAATACATTTTAAATATGTAATAAAATATAATTAATATTTTATTTTTGAATGAAAAGAAATATAGTTTCTGAAAAAAAACGGTCAAGGTTTTCATATTAAAAAAGGTCAGGTCACATTTTCACAACACAATAGCTTAATAACAGTCACAGATATAAATAACCTTGATATTCTATTTAACATAGATATTTCAGCTCATTGAGGGAAAAGTTTTCAATCACAATCATAGATTGTAATCATTCTTTTGTTGAAAAATTATTATCTATTTGTCAAGGACCAATCTTTTTTGACAACGATTATCGCTGTATTTATAACATCAGCCCGTTCATGTCTCATTAGTGGGAAGGGCCTTTCGCATGTTGAGCTGAGAGAAAAGGTTCAGGATATACTTCACCACGCTGACCCTGGGTAGATTGGCAGAGGAAGGTGTCTGATATATGCTGCGGGACTGTTTGAAAGGGTTACTGCGGCATCGGGACGTAGCAGGCTTATGAAGGAACATGGATGGTTTTTAGTCAGTAAAAGTCAGAAAGGGTGTGTCTGACTTTTACCTGCTCCACCCACGGCGGGAGATTTTCCATCAGAAAGAAAAGTCGCGCACGCCATATCGGTCGTCAAATCGGTGGTTTAAACCTTTAATAGGCAGAGCATGTCGAAAATATTCATTGGTTTTCCACCTTAAGTTTACCGCATAAGGTTCAATTTATGGTGGGCACATATGAACCACTGCCTGGTAAAGGGTTAACTATTCTATTATATTCCAATCTAACGAGTATCATCAAAATCAGATTTAAAAATAATTTTTTCAAGTTTGGCTCAATAGAGCTCTTATGAATGTCAAACTTACAAACTAACGCCCATTCACTGAGGGAGCTTGATCATAAAAAAACGGGCAAGAGAATCGTCAATGTTGTTTTTTTCTCTCTTTTTTAGTTACTATAAAAGTACTTAATATTAAATAAACACATACGGATAAACGTAGTAGACATGAGCAGACCAGTCCCCACTGGCGGCACCCGTTCACGAGTATGACGCATGAACCAGCCATCGTTTCGCTCAACCATCAACCAATTTAGGGAACGTAACGACCCGACGCATGACTCCATCACCGCAGATACATTTAAGTGAGCATGACATACTCAAGCTATCATAATCATCAAACAAAGAACATCCAGAGGTAAACATAGGCCTCCAGCATAAATGTTCAATGCACGTTGCCTGGATCTAGCGTGATTATGCGACCTATATATAAATTCAGATTATTAAGATGAAGCAATAGACCTGTTACGTGGGACCTACAATATACTGTGCAAAATGTGGGCGTATAATATGCCTCTGCCTACCCAATCGGGGAAACATGTATAATATTACGTATATATGTAGATGTTATACAAAGTTTTAAATTTGAAAAACGAGTGTGCTAAAAATAACTTTACATATTTTATGAACTTTTTATAGTAATTAAATATCTCCTTCTGTTAGCTGACCTTAACAAGTTAACTGGGACAGAAACCCTGAACTGGCTACGGTTATTACACAGAATCCTAAAGGCTGTTCGAAGATAAGCAAAATATCAAGGTCGGCGTATCTTGTCAACGAATATCATCATACTTTTATTTATATGAGGGCCATTGCTGAATAGAGTTTTGAAACTTTTATCGATCTTGTATTGCCTTCATCCACCGGCTTTCCGCCGTCTTGAGATCATCCGGACTGTGGGCAGGAGGCTCGTCTGCTTCGTTTTCTAGTACCACGTTGCAGGCGCTATAGACGCGATTCGCACGCAACGGTAAAGCGCTGCAATCGCTATTTTAATATATTTGTTAGTAGGTTTTTACGTTTAAGCAGCACTGAAAATGCACGATAGAAAAACTAACTGGCCCGAAAAAGATGTAGGGGCTCATTAAAAAACAAGATATAAAGTTAAACCAGGTTTAAAACTAGCACGGTCACTGTCTTATAAAATTATAGTAGCACGAGAATTGTTACTGAGATATTTTTAATCCATCACTTGCTTACTGTCTTAATTTTATGAAAGAAAAGTGATAGCACTAGTTTACTAGGTTTAACTTTAGATCTAGGATTATAAAAAGTCCCGTAGTGTTTTAGAGCTTTACGGCTCATCAGACGTCTATACATTATTATCAACCGAGCAACTTTAAATAAATCAAGGATCCCTCAAAGTCACTTCATAAGTCAAAGTATGACCTTCGATATTTACTTATGCAGGTGCACTCCTGAAATAGCTCGCAGGCTGCGGCGGGCGCGCCCGGCCGTTGACCGCTGAAGGCAAGCCCCCGCCTCCTCCCCGCACCCCCGCCGTGACCCGGTCACAGTGCAACAAGTGAGGGGAGGGGGTATCGACTATCCCCTTTGACATTTAGAAGATACACGCGCAATCTGACAAAGTTGGGACTCTGCTCTCGTGACGTCATCGTTGGGATGATAAAGTAGATATGCAGTATGCAGATTCTTTTAATGGCTTAACATTTGGGTCAACTTTACATTTTAGTATGCCCGTTTTAGCCCAGCTTATAGAAGTCTTCTTAAAGTAAATGCAGGGTTTCAAGGTTAGTAACTAGAAACCTGAATAAAAACAAAGTGGTCTACGAGCAACTTTTATTGACATCTGACTTATTCCTAATTTATTTATAAAATACTTTCATTGAAATCGGGAAATTATCTACTATGTCAGATTCAAGGCTATTTGTTATGTTAACTAACATCTAGTCCTGTTTTCTAAAGGAGAATTGATCTATAAGATGCCCTAAGATAAGAAGCTATATTTTATGTAGCGCCCATTATTTCCTACTAAGACCTAAGGATCCCAAGCCAACCTCACCTGCAAGTGGTACACCTGCTGGTCAACAGACGATACCTATTACGTGGGATCAACATTATCATTGGCGAAGTGTGGGTGTAATTTATGCCTCTGCCTACCCCTTCGGGGAAACAGGCGTGAATGTATGTATTATTTAATTATAAAATATCACAGTTGTTAAACATCAACAGGGGTTCAGATAATTTTTCACTACGCAAACCCAGTGTGGATAGACAAAAGCATGTGCGACCAGCTGTGTACCATTTATCCCGTTCCATGGAAAATTCGCATTTTTGTAAATAATTTTTTTCCTAACTCCTTTATCAAGGTCAATTTTAAGAATTTTATTAAATTAGGTCGTTATGAATAGGTATTAAAGTATATCTAACAAACTTACACTCACAGTAAAGGATTCTTTGTAGAGCTTGACTCGAAAACAAAAAACAGACATCGTCTTCAAGCCTTTACAGACCTTGAATATCCACGAAAATAACCTTCGTTATTTGCTGCTGAAATTCGAGTCGTGTCGACTCGCCTCAGGGGCTATTTTCTTTCAGCATCTCATCGCTACTCACACTCCAACTCGTTGGAAGGCTGAATACAGATATGAAGTTACTGGAACCAACCAATAACTTTGTTACTTTTGTCTTTGAAGAAATAAAGAGTGATGTTAGAACTCAAGAGTGTGGTTTGGTGTTGTGTGTGTTGGTTGGTCTTATTTAATGTTGTAATCAGCATCCTCTTAGATTATTAACGTCTTATTACTGAGCACGAGTCTCCTTATAAGACAAGGCCATTGGATCCCAGGGATTGGGAAAGGGAGGTTGGCATCATGCTGCTAGAATTATTCAAGCTACTTAATATAGCATCTAACTTGGCCTAACATATGAAGTAGAAAACTGGATCAGCGGCTTCGGAGGCACGGAAGCGCTCGACATTGAATAGCATACATATGGCCATCCATCTTCTGTAAACTCTTTATTTCAGTGATCGTTTTCTACCAAGTGGCATTTTGCCCTGTGCCATGTTTATTTGTTTAGGATGCATTTTCTTCCATTGAGTGACATTCTAAACAGATCAATATTAAGAATTTTAGTATTGGAAAAATGCATGGAGCGTCGCTCACTCATTGGTCCTGCACAACTTGGGCTCAAAGAGCTTGTGCAAATGAGTTTTATATACAATGCGATTTGCTGGGCAATCGTAGTGATATTATTAATGATTCAGTAAATCGTTACAGTCAAATTTGTTTCTACGATATTTTAATGGTAATTGATATGCCTAACATAATCAAGGCAAGACGACTAATGCAACATGAACAAGCTATTTTAGGTTCAAGATTTTTTTGTCATTTAGTGTATAGGGCTCCTAACAAGACCTTAGGAACCTAAGCCAACAAAACCTGTAAGTGGTGCACCTGCCGATAAACGGATGAGGCTCTTGCAATACAAAACTTTCCGGTAAGCAGCAACAGGCTCGCCACCTATAACTACAGACCAAAAATATAATTGGTTAAAATGTGAGTCATTAACATGACTCTGTCTTCCATTTCGGGGTAGTGAAACTACTGACCTAATATAGTCCTCTTTTCCTAAAGTTATCAAAAAATCAAATTGTGTTCAATCTATCGACGAAAAATAACTACTTTAAAATATTAATAGGTTTACTGTTTGGTTCAATCAAGCTCTTATAAACGTTAGAAACGACCGTGCCAATTCTAAGACATATAACATAACATGGTGATTAAAATTTATAATCATTTACCTAATTATATTAAAAACTTCAATAACCCAAAAGTATTTACTAAAAAATTTTAAGAATTTCTAATGAAGAAGTGTTTTTTTATATTGAAGAGTTTTTTGATTTTAAAGATAATTAAAGACTAGCAGAATTATGTTTTCCAAATTTACTTCTCAAAAATGTTTATAATAGATATTAACAAGTTAAGAACGCTCTAAGTTAGCATATCATAGTTGCTATTACCTTGCAGGGCGTCACACGTATACCTTTTATTTGTACCATCCAAGTATCATGTACTATATATATATTCTTTATTGCACAAAAAAAGCATTATGTGAAAAAGACGATGTACAAAGGTAGACTTATTTTTAAAAGAAATCTCTTCCAGTCAACCTTAACTGAAGTGGGAGAGATAGTTAGCGGGCATTAATATCACACTACAATATGTTAATATATGTATATGTTAATATATGTAATGTGACATGCAATAAATGAAGACCTGTCCACGACATATCCAGTGTTCGAAGGGCGGTGTGAAGGTTTGCTGAAGGCAGCCCAAGGCGTGCGTCACAGGCGAAGGCCGCGCCGCACTGCCTGCTCTCCCCATGCCCAATTGCCCATTCGTCGACCTGCATTTTTCGGCCCTGCTGCTATATATAGACTCAAGGATGACATAGACAAACGCTGAATTGCGAGTGTTATGTTTCTGTTTGCCATTAACAAGGTTTAATGAGTACACAAACAGTTTGGCTGTCTGCTGTTATGTTAAGATACATTTTTTTATTGTAATATGTCATAATGACCTCCTCCCCAAATAAAATTAGAGCCGAATATATTAATATTTTTCGTACAAAATAGAGGGACGATGAACTTGACAAGCTTAGATTCTCTATTCAAGCTCCTGCCTATAGTAAATGGGCGCGTTAGTATTAAATTATGTTGACATTCATTAGTGCGCCATCGGACCCATATTGTAAAAGCACGCTTTTAACATGACATTAAAAAAGTATATGTAAGCTTGAATGTGTTTATTCAAAAAGTTCTGATTCCTTTATTATACTTCGTTTTAAAAGGTCTAGAAGCCAAAATAACATTAATGTTTCATAAGTTAGAAAATATTATTTTTATTTGAGGCATGGATGAGGATTTATGATGAAAATTTAAGGCATGGAAGTGTTTGCGTCACAGCTTGTATGCGTCATTCATTTGTATCTTAATTATTGCCGATCAAGTATTAGGTCGGGGAAAAAGTCTTTTCGCATAACGTAGGTATAAACTTATTATAAAATTTTTTTGACTGTACTATTTGTGTCTGGCTGGTTTTGGTAACATTAAAAAGGTTCCATTATAAAGAAAAGAAAAAAATAAAAAAAAGTGGTTTCCCGCTATTTTTCATTTGTTTTTCTCTCCGTAAAAATGAGTGAATCTAATAAAGAAATTCGATACATTTTAAAATTTTATTATAAAAAAGGCAAAAATGCAACTCAAGCAGTAAAAATAATTTGTGATGTTTATTGACCTGATGCAGTGTCAGTAAGAGTAGCACAAATTTGGTTCAAACGTTTTCAGTCCGGAAATTTTGATGTTAAAGATGCACCTCGCTCTGGTCGCCCTGTTACGAATAAAATGGACGCCATTTTTGAAAGAGTGGAGCAAGATCGGCATATTAGTAGTTACGATGTAGCTGAAGAACTGGGAATTGACCACAAAACAGTTTTGACCCATTTGAAGAAAGCTGGTTATACAAAAAAGCTCGATATTTGGGTGCCACACGAGCTCACTCAAAGAAACTTAATGAACCGTGTACTCATTTGCGATTCATTATTGAGACGTAATGAAACCGAGCCGTTTTTGAAGAGATTGATAACTGGCGATGAAAAGTGGATCACGTACGACAAGAACGTGCGAAAAAGGTCGTGGTCGAAAGTTGGCCAGGCTTCACAGACTGTGGCAAAACCTGGCCTAACACGAAATAAGGTGATGCTGTGTGTATGGTGGGATTGGAAGGGCATTGTTTATTATGAGCTTTTACCGCCCGGCAAAACCATCGATTCTGATCTTTACTGCCAGCAACTGATGAGATTAAAGGAAGCAGTCGAGAGAAAACGGCCGGAATTGATCAACAGGAAGGGTGTGGTCTTTCATCACGATAACGCTAGACCACACACATCTTTAGCCACTCAGCAAAAATTAAGGGAGTTCGACTGGGAGGTCCTAGTGCATCCACCATATAGCCCTGACCTTGCGCCTTCAGATTTTTACCTGTTTCGGTCTCTGCAGAATTCTTTAGGTTCTGTAAGGTTGACCTCAAGAGAGGACTGCCAAAACTATTTGTCCCGTTTTTCTGATCAGAAGTCCCAAAGTTTCTACAGTAACGGGATAATGTCTCTGCCCACAAAATGGCAGAAAGTTATTCAACAAAACGGTACATATATATTGTAAATAAATGTAAATAAACTTTGAAAAAAATGTCTTGACTTTGCATACAAAAATACGAAAAGACTTTTTCCCCAACCTATTATTTACTTTATCTCAGCTAAAATAACATTTTCTAGCTTTATTTCAAGTCTAAGAATAATTGCATTCGATTATAACTTTTGAATACTTGAACAACATTATTAAATTCTATTCCATAAACATTTTTAATTGTAGCGAGTGTACAACGACTTCAAATTACGGGTACTCGAACAGATGCACGGATAACTTTCGATTCCGTCTAAATTAAATATTTTATAATCTTAAACGAACTTTATATGCCATAATATAACGCGTATGCTATGAAATACAAACCGGTCACATGTTATGTGCGTCATAACTATGTCTATATATCTAACAGGTGTATTGATTAATATCCCCTTGAGCTGAGCTTTGACTTTCCAACTTTCCAAATGCCAAGGTTCAAAGCTGTTCGATATATTATAGTTAAAACAAACAAGTTATCATTTTAACTATATAATAAAGCAAAGAAGGTACTCTGAACTTCTTAAAAATATGCTATAAAATTAGGAAGTATAGATATTTTAGATGCTTATTATATTTCAAACGAGTCTTCATACATTGGTCGTTTATAATTTTGATAATCAGTTTCGTAACATTGATAAAACTTGTGAAAATGTTGGTGCAAGGTGAAAAATTTATGTTCGTTTAATTATGACTCAAATTTTCAATTTAAGTAAAAAATTTAAGCAAGTAACTTTCTGGTATCTAACTTTATCTTAAAACTCCCACAGGCTCAACTTTTTTGATAAGTAAAAAAAGTGGTTCTTAATGGGCTATTTGGCTAAAATCGGCTTACAAAGACAGAAGAGTGGTTCTTAATTCACCACTAGGACCAACCTATTTAAGATATACAGACGAACATAGAAATCGATTCAAATTCAAATTCATAATCATTTATTCAAGTTTGGCTCAAAAGAGCTCTTATGAACGTCAAAAAAACATAAAAACTAGCGCGCCCATTCACTGCGGGCGGGAGCTTGATCGTAAAAGAACGGGCAAGACAATCGTCAAGGTTAGTTTTTTCTCCCGCCAGTTACAAGAAAATATACTTAGTAGTAAAACAATTTGACAAGTCTACAAAAAACTGTGTTCTGCAGTCACAAGATTAAAAATAAAAGAAGAAAATAACTTTTTTTTAAGGTATACGACTGGAGAATTGGTAACGAAGACCATAAACATTTTTTTAAAAAGTGAAATAAATACAGCGATATAGATACAAACAAAGTATATAAGTTTCATTTAAAATAAAATCAATAATCTATTAATATACCTTTTGGAACATTTTTTAAGACTCGTCTCAACAAAATTTTAGAACACTATCTAATAGGTTCATAATCACAAGTATTTGAGTTTTTTATTTTTTATTAGATACATTAATTATAATAATTTATTTCATGAATTATGAGCAAATACCAGTACTAGTAGTATTAAGTAACTGGTTGGAGAGGCTATTTTTCAGCAGTGGACTAAAAATAATTTTATGTATTTATTAAACAAACAGCGGTTAGCAGTGAGAAAACAGTAGTCCCACAAACCGATTTACGTAGTTTGTCTGTGGAGTCTCTACTAACTAAGTAAAGTTCGCTAAAAATACTTTTAAAGTGTTCTGTTCAAACATTTTTATCTTTTTATATATCTATAGGCTATCGTCACTGGGCTAAAATGGTAATGATTGTGAGAAATTATATTAATAATGCCAACGTCATCTGGCTTAACCAATCCGTACACTAATTTATCTTTTTTCCTGCTTTTTCGTGGTTTTTCTCTATGAGAGAGGCAAAGTATTTATCATAATCTCAGATCATTACCGTTTCAGTATTGAGCACGGGCCTACTCTTCTGAACCAAGGTAAGAGAGATGCAAGTCATACTTTACTACGCTGACCCAGAGCGGATTGACGGAGGCAGGTGTATGTAGTGTTGCAAAGGACTCGAGTCTTTTAGTCTTATTCGATAGACTCGACTCAATTTTCTAAGACTCAGTGAACTAACTGAACTCGGAGTCTTGAGTCGAGCCGAGTCTGAGTCCTATCATGAAAACTCGAGCGCCATTATTGAACTCGAAAGCTTAAATAGAACTCGAGAGACTCGAGTCTTATAAAGAGCTTGAGTCTTAAAAGAGCTCGAGTCTTAAAAGAGCTCGAGTCTTCTTCAAACTGGTCTTCGAAATGCTGACAGTGATTTATTTAGAATAAATGTCTATACTTATATAATAAAGCTGAAGAGTTTATTTGTTTGGTAGTTTTGTTTAATTAATGTTTTCTTTTGTAATAATTTTCATGATCATAATTAATTAAACTGATTTTTCATGTTAATTAAAACTTTAATTCTTTCATTTATTTTTCGACATCTCCTTCTGGTTACACATGATTATATCTCACAAAAATAGCTTTTTATTGGCTGCTTTAAAAAGAATGACTCAAAGCGGAAAAGAACTCGAGCGCGACTCGGCGCGTAAAAATGACTCGAGCGCTAAAGAAGGCTCGAGTCTCGAGTCTCGCGTTCAAGAGCTCATATAGACTTGAGTTCTTTATTCTTAAGAGTCTTATTGTTATGAGTCGAGTCGTGTAATGCCGAGTCGAGCTCTAAATTTAGGACTCAAAGACTCGAGTTCTTTACAACACTAGGTGAATGGCGTCCTACTGTTAGATTATTTAATTTCAATATGGCCTTTGACATGGCTTATCGATAACCATCACCATAACCAACATTACATGAAATCGGATCGAAGAAGCTACAATGACCCTTAACCATAATATTTGACTTTAACAATAAAATTAAATTTTAACAATAATTTTAAATTTTACTAATGATATTGTAATGATAACAATGATATTTTAATTTTAATAATAATAATCTAATTATGTTTAAGGTTTGCATGCCTTTTTATAAGGCTAAATAGGTTAAGCTCCTGGAATTTTAATTTTAAGACCAAATTTGTATAACTACCCCATTTAAAACAAACAAATAAAGAAATTTGAAATGACAAAAAATCAAAATATTTCTGTTCGTCTTTTTTTTAAATGTTTAGAATTGATTCCTGATTCCATTCCATATGTAAATAAATAAAAATAATCGCTATCCAGCTCCGAACTAAGCATAGCTTGCACAAACCAACAATACTCCTTAGTTTGGGTCTATAAGGAGTTGTCGTATTTTTTATCTTTATAGGCCATTGCTATGAAAATAAAATGAAATATTTGTAATAATTAATTATCTATCTAAGTCATACTTGTACTAACAAAATATGGATTGTTATTTATCTGAAATAAAATGATTGAATTGAATTGAATTGAATAAGTGGGTCAAAGAAACAAAGTGACAAAAATAAATATTTCATCATCAGGTCACAGTAAACAATCTTAGTTTTTTATAAATAAGTATAATGTTCTGTATGTTTGTATCTGGTATTTCTAATAGATACTGAATCCCCTATTCATAGACTATATAAGCAACAAAATAGAAATGATCTATAATTGGTCACCTGAACAATAAGTAGGTCATGTGGCACGATTCATGCGTCAGGAGCACGCAGCGGGGCCTTCGATTAATGGACGGGCATGAACGGCGAGGGGGCTGCGTGCTTCGATTCATGAAGACGGCTTGCACCCGGGATGACCCACTTTTTGACTGAGTACCTTCCCACCTTACCAACGAAACAGCTTATGCGACTACAGACCTGCCACACGAATGTTACTACTATTTTAGTTTCAAAAGAGGCTTTTATGGATTTGATGTGGAACTGGGTTGTGCTTTTCTGTTTTTGAAGGTAACTTATGACGTCAGTGGGTGCGGAGGGGGGCTGCAGCGGAGGAATTAGGTCAGTTTCATTCTGAAACAGGCAGGGCGCGCGGGGTAAGAGCGCGGGGTGCAGGCAACTCGCTCGATCGCAATTTTAGATGTGACTAATTATAAAATATCCATGGTGATTCATTCAATATAATATTTTTTTTCCCTATTATATGCTCGCATATTCCTAGTAGTTAAGCTAGTCTACTTACTGGTCTAACTAGTTTTGGCTAAATTTTAGTAATAAAATTAAATAATATATCATGTTGAAATTTGCATCCAAAATTGTCCCTAAAACCAATTGATATATCAATGGAATTATATATCTTTGCAATATTCCGGTTGCTACCTTATGGTTTTTTGTAGCTGGCCTTCCATAACCATGACCTTTTCCCGCTGTGGGTGGAGCGGAGGGTGTGGCAGACTTTTACTGACTAAAAACCATCCATGTTTCTTCTTGAGCCTGCTACGTCCCGGGGTCGCGGTAACCGTTTTGAGCACTCCCACAACTTCGAACAGTCCCGCATACTTGGTTGATATTGATATATTACAGGGACAATTGGCATTATACAATTACAAGTGTACTAAAGGATGTTGTGTCTGATGGCTGATTAATCGCAATACAGCAAATCTGGTTACTTCAAGTATTCAGGATACATTGCAACACTTAAACTTTACTCTGTATAATATGGAAATATTTATTTTATTTGATATATTGCTTTGATTTATTTTTATTGTGATTTCTGTTTTTTTCCTCCCCAATTGGCAATTTAAAATTTGCCAGCTTTAAGTGTCAAGAAAATTTGAAAAATATCATTTGTACAAATAACATAATTATATTATAATCAAACGTTACTTTCCCAGGAGAACTTTAACTATCTGCAACAAAATAAACAAATTCTACATTACGACTTTATATTATAATATAGTTACTTATACACAAACAACAAAACATGACATTGTGATATCATTATTTTGTCTTACATAATTAAAAAAATAAATAAAAACTTTATATCGTTCTTTTTTATTTTGTATATGACGTCTAAAGCGGTCATATATCTGCGATATTAGGCGGTTAGAAATGATCACCGAAGTGAAGCTTCACAGAGGTAGGTCTTTGCTTGGGTGACCATTAGTGGCATTAATTATAGAACGAGTTGGAAGGCTTGTCCAGATGATGGCCCTGGCTACATTTAGTGGTACTTGTCAGAGACGCTATTGGATGGCTTGAACATATATATAGGACACCACACAACTTCCCCTGGCAAATCACACTGGGTTTGGACCCAATTGGTAGAGTATAAGCTTATTTCCTCTCACCTTCTTCTTCGTGAGAGGAGGTCCGTGCCCATCAGTGGGACGTTAATGGTCTGAGATTACTATAATGATGTGACATGTTGCGTTTGAAGCGCTTGTACCTCCGAGTGCTGAAGTAAAGCCGAGTACACAATGGTCAGTCAGCCGGATTGGTGATCGTTTTCTAATTCTAATTTCCAGTGCTTCGGAAAGTACGTTGAGTCGTTGGTCTCGTTTATTTGGCATTTTTTTGGGTTCATTCTGTAATTTTAGAGGCCCGATCAAACGGCGTGAAAGATTCTAACGCCATACACTTATCTCTGCTTATTCACCCATAGGCAGCTTGTTGGATCTGATCTGGCTAAAATCTTGGTGATGGAATAACCTTATGCACGCACACCGCCAACATTGCTTAAGAGTTACCTGTCAGATTTCATTCGACAGTAAATGCATCATCTCGAAATAGGTGACCCGGATTCAGGAGGCGTTGCACCGCAGCCTCGCGCCCGTGACGTCAGCAGGCGACCCCAGCCCCCTCCCTCCCGCTTGCTCGCCCGACACACCTCCGCCCTGGTGTCGATAAACCGATGGCAAGCCTAGGTAGGCCCATGCAAGATTTGTTCGGGGTATTTATAGAATTTACTAGCTTCCGATCCAATGTGCCTGAGGAGTTGTAAGAGTCGACGAAGAGAAATATTACCGGATTATAGGGGTCAACCTGTGTATTAGCTGAAACTGCGATCACCAACCCTTCTGCCAAGCGTTATAATTATGAGTATATACCCCGAATAGAATGTAATCTATATAATATATCCTCTATATCCTCTTTTTTATATCCTCTTACATCACACCAATTATTTAGCTCCAAGATAAGTATCATTAAGAACTTGTGTTATGGATACTAAAGAACGGATAAACATACTTTTTATAGTTTTTTTTTTGTAAATACATACTTAGTATACATAGAAAACACCCAGACCAGAACAAATATACGTGTTCAAGCACACAAAGATTTGTCCTGTGTGGGAATCGAACCCACGACCTCAGGAGTGAAGTGCAGATATACTGACCTCCACGCCATATCGGTCGTCGGCTAGCTGTAGGCCATGTTCAGCAGTGGACTTTATAAGGCTGATATAATAATCCGAATTCGCTCGCGTCATTCTTTTCGTTTCTTTTTGGTAAGTGCTTGTAGGTCCGCAGTAGTTCGTGGTCGGAAACAATTCCTGAACTAAAGCAGAGTTTACAGCGATCAGTCCTTGGTGAATAGTCGAGGTCATAGTTCGTCATTTTTGTTATCACCGTATGTGTTAGTCGCTAAGCTATGTTAAAACCCTAACAGATACCACACACCTGCCCTCGCCAAATCCCACTTGGTTCGTGTGGTGGACTAAATTGACCTATGTCCTTAATAGGTGTACAGGGATCCTACCAAGACTTGACGTTGCAAGTGGTGCACCTGCCGAACAACGGACGAGGCTCTGGCAAACATGCCCGGTAAGCGGCAATAGGCTCGCCACCTATTACGTGGAACCAACTATATAATTGGCGAAGTGTGGGCGTATAATATGCCTCTGCCTACCCCTTCGGGGAATCAGGCGTGAATGTATATATATGTCATAAATAGTGTTTTATTTTTCTTTGTCGCGTTTATTTAAGCAAAGCGCTTAAGTGCTTCGAAAGACACGTTAAGCATTCCCGGCTACAAAATTTGCCCTAACTGTGATCATCATCATTTTTGACGACCGATATGGCGTAGAGGTCAGTACTTCACTCCAAAGGTCGTGGGTTCGATTCCCACACAGGACAAATCTTTGTGTGCGTGAACATGAATATTTGTTCTGGTCTGGGTGTTTTCCTATGTATATTAAGTAATTACAAAAAAAAAAAGAAAATATTTATGTATGATTATCCGTTATTTAGTATCCATAACACAAGTTCTTAATGATACTTATTTTTTTATTTATTTCAAGCCATTTTCTACAGAGTTAGTGTAGGCTTCCTGCCTCTGCCAATCAGCACTGGATACGCTTGGTGGTGTTTGACCTGAGTCCTTCTCAACACGGTTGTTGGAGAAGGCCCTTAGTCAATATTGAAATCCTAATAGGCTAAGGTGATGGATGATGCATTAATCAAGATCGAAATCATATATCATTTATTTCATAAACTTTACATACCTAGTACCTACTTGAAAACGTAAAAATTTAAAATAAATATAAAAAACAATCGACATATTATTACACTGAAATCACGAAGCAGATCCACTTACATGCAACAAAACAATAAAAAAACAAAAAATATTTAAGTGTAAGTGAATCTAAGTGAGAGCTATGCTCGGAGTGTCCCTACGTGATCGAATCAGAAATGAGGAAATCCGTGGGAGGACTGGAGTGACCAACATAGCGAGGCGAGTTTGCAGGCTAAAGTGGCAATGGGCGGGGCAGATAGCTCGAAGAACCGACGACCGATGGGGCGTTAAAGTTCTTCAATGGCGACCGCGAACCGGCAAACGTAATAGAGGACGGCCTCCCACGCTATGGACTGGTGATTTGGTCAAGGCGGCGGGAAGCCGATGGATGCAGGTGACTCAGGATAGCTCAATGCAAAAATCTATTAGGGAGGCCTATGTTCAGCAGTGGACGTCATATGGCTGAGATGAGAATGATGATGAATCTAAGTGCCAGTTCCGAGCCACCGCTCTGTAAGAAGAACTGGCAAGAAACTCACAGGCTATGCTCTTTTAATTTTATCCATTGGTTTGGTACTTGATTAACAAACTTTATTTTTCTGTGAAGATATACAATGCAACATAACATAACATTAACAATATTCGTGTTCTAAGTCATTCATATTAGAATAGCCTGTATGAACCGGCAATTTAATCCTAAGCATTTTTATTTGCCATATAGTTTTACAATAACTTACTAACTTACAAACTAAGGGCATAAATAGAAACAACGACATCAATTTTTGCAATTATAACATTCCAATCTAACTGCGATCCTACCTCGCACCTAAGGCTTTTATATAGCATTGCATTGTAGATAGTTTAATTTATTTATATAAATGTTTACTTTGTCCGATCCGTAGAGACATCTATATTTTTCTGCATATTTTATTAAGTAACAAGAACTCTTCAAAGCATTTGGTTGATTTGCTAATTTTCTACAGCACTGAAATACAGCAAAGAATTAAACCTTTCTTGTTGTAGAAAAGATTCCTAGATTTTGGCGGAGATGGCAGCACTGTATAAATTTTGCTGTAACTTCCAGCTACGCTCATAGATAGAGCTAGTAGCACTTACTAAAATAAACTTTTTGGAACTGGCTGCTTAGGGTAAAAGCAACTTTATCTATTCAAACAATTTGGATAAAAGCTTTTCCTGTATCATTCGTTTTACAGATTAAAAACTCCGTAAATAACTTATTACAAGACTCTTCAAAAAATGTAATTAATCTCAATTATATTTAGCGACTCAAGATACATTTTAGCCGTAAATCTCAGTGTACATTCGAAAATATAACTCGCACAAAGATGAGGCTTTTGTGAGGTAAACTTTTGACCGTGTATTTTAGGATTTCTTTATTCGAGTAAGGTAAAATAAATAAAACCCTTTTTTTTGCTAAAAACTACTTCAAAAAGAGGGTTAATCCAAAAAGTATTGGCTTAGATTTATTCAAACTAATAGATATAAGTTCCTAAAAATAGTTATGTCCGGAAATTTAGCTGCAATTAAGGCAGCTAATCTCTCAGTTTAGCGTTCAGTTCATGAACCTGTTGATACTGAGTTCAAACCTCGTCTATCGTATATTACAAACGTGGGCATACTTGTAACAGCTTTAAGCTTACCACGAGGGGTTATTGGTACAATAAAATATGTGTTTCTTATATTATTAATAACAAATCAATCAAATTGTTACAGTATTCATTTTGTATGAAAATTAGAGAAGTATTCGCAAGTTAATCTAGTAGTTTATTTCGCTACGTGTACATATACGCATTGGTTACCTCAGTAGGGAAAATAGGTGTTTTAATTTTGTACCTGGATCTTAGCAGTAAAAGTATAGTATTTTTTCTGTGCTTTAGAGACTTTCTTAATTCAAGACCATGTATATTATTTATAATTATAATTTTCAGCCTGTTAACTTCCCACTCATGAGTCTGCTCCTACAAGCCAGAGCCTACATTCAAGTAATACTATACACACTGCCGACTCAAACGCATTAACGGCAGTTGTGAGATTTTTTAAAACTTAAAATCTTTTTACTTGGCTAAACGACGATATTATAATTATAATTTTCAGCCTGTTAACGTCCCACTCTTGAGTCTGCTCCTACAAGCCAGAGCCTACATTCAAGTAATACTATACACAATGCCGACTCAAACGCATTAACGGTAGTTGTGAGATTTTTTAAACTTAACATCTTTTTACTTGGCTATACGACGATAACCGAGAAGCACGTCTTATAGTGTCTTCCGAATCACGGACTAGAAATCATCACGTCAGGTAGAAATATAATTAAAAGTTCTTACTGGTGAGAATGTTACCTACAGTTAAAACCTCTCGAGTTTTGCGGTGGCCATAATGGCGACGGCAAGGCTGCGTTTCCACCAGAAAGTGCTAGGATGCGTTGCTAGTAATGTGTTTGTAGGGAACTAATGGAATCGCTGATCGAATCTAGGTAAATTAAGCGATTCTATTGGTTCTTAACGAACACATTCCTCGCAACGCATTCTCGCTCATCTCTGCTGGAAACGCACCCTAAAAGTTACCTGCTGAACAAAGGTCTTCATTGTTGTATTCCCCATCAATCAATATTGAGACCATTTTAAAAAAAAAAATTAATAATTC
Organism: Musotima nitidalis; assembly: GCA_949126915.1. Lineage (NCBI taxonomy): Eukaryota > Metazoa > Arthropoda > Insecta > Lepidoptera > Crambidae > Musotima > Musotima nitidalis. The sequence goes on along the minus strand of OX421418.1, from coordinate 5,381,016 downwards.
GAATTGTGAAATTGAAAGATGTGTGTTTGTTCTACGGCAATAAATATTGTCAACTAAAAATAACCCATAAAAATAAAATGATTATGATGGCTAATTAAAATTAGTTGAAATATAAACACATATATATAGATCTAAACAAATTAAAAAAAAATTATGAGACACATAAAATAAATGTACCTTAAAACTATGAACAAAAAGTAAACATAAGAGTCTCAGCTGCACCAAAAGGGCTAGAATGTGTCAGTGTTTTAAGCTGTCGTTTTGTCGTCGTGTCGTTAGAAGTATGTGTATTGTTTTAAATTTAATACGGGAACGAGTGTCGCCTCTCGCACACAAATAAACTTTAGCAGGTATTGGCATCGTGTCGGCAGGTATTCGTATTCGTCGTATGCAACTGGGTAATATCTAATAACACATCTTTATCCATACTATACTAAAATATCTACTATTATACTATATTAAAGTCTATACTATACTAAACTTTATACTATTGTACTATACTAAAATCTATACAATTATACTATACTAGAATCTATACTATTGTACTATACTAAAATCTATACTATAATACTATACTAAAACCTATACTATTGTACTATACTAAAATCTATACAATTATACTATACTAGAATCTATACTATTGTACTATACTAAAATCTATACAATTATACTATACTAGAATCTATACTATTGTACTATACTAAAATCTATACTAGTGTACTATACTAAAATCATTACTATTATACTATACTATTGTACTATACTAAAGTCTATACTATTGAACTATACTAAAATCTATATCTATTACATCAGTCTGGTCCATTGCTGACAATTTGCCTTTAAAATTGATGAAATTATTTTGGGGATATTTGCCTTTTTCCATCTGGTATGCTGGGCAGGTGGGTTGGTTATCGCAGTTCAAGCCAGCACGCAGGATGACGCTGCTGCCCATCTTCCGGTAGGATTTCTCTTCGTCGACTCGTCTGACTCCTCGTGGATTGAGAGGGGGTGGCACTATTGTAGGCCGGTATCACACTATATACTAAATCTATACCAACTAGATAAAATTTTTGTATGTATGATTATTGTTATGCTCGCTATTAAGTGGGACTATATTGGCGAAGTGTGGGCGTATACTATAATATGCTTCTGCCTACCCCTTTGGGGAAACAGGCGTGAATGTATGTTTGTACGACTGTTATGAATAATTCAAAAAAAATATTTGACAACTACAGTTACAATTTTATTCAATTCAGTTTTTATCTGTTCTTTTTTAGGTTAAATTTTTTTTTATTTTTCACTATTTTAATTTCAAGTTATTTATGTATCAAATAATTATTTATTTTGGTATTCTCGATTATTTATTATTACAATCGGTAACTGTGGTCTGGACTCTGCGAAACAAGCTTAGCTTAGTGCATAGCTCGCTAGATACCTATAAGTTTTATGTATGTAAGAATTGGCAAATAAATGATTACTATTATTATATATATAAAGCTTTTAGATCTCTACTAAAGTTTCACTTTATTAACCCAAGATAAAATGTCTATCGAAGCCAAGCTAGGTCGTACTATTAGTATAATATAAAACCGAATTACTAAGGATTGGAGACTATACTGGTATAAGTAGGTATAAGATTATCCGATTCTCAATCAAGCCCCTACTTCTCATTAACAGCGGGCAACGAGCCAATAGGAAAAAGAATTCGTTCCGACTAAAGAACAATGTGGTGAAATCGAAGTGAAAAGAATATGAATATGCTGGGAAATGTAATATGCATGTTTATTAATTGATATTCAAATTCTAATTCCACTGCTGAAAATATCCCCCCAATTGTTTTCCACTTTGGGACATATATCAGCTTTATCCAAAGTCCACTGCTAAATATAGACCTCCCCAATAGATTATATTATCTTGGGGGTATTTGCTCAGGATCACCACGCTGGTCAGGTGGGTTGGTGATCGTAGTTCAAGCCGGTACGCAGGAAGACGCTGCTGCCTATCATACAGACGCACTAATTATTCATTGTAAAATATTTTGAATCAATATCTTACATATGTACATACATTCACACCTGGTTCCTGGGTAGGCAGAGGCATATTATATGCCCACACTTCGCCAATCATAGAGTTGGTCCCACGTAATAGGTGGCGAGCCTATTGCCGCTTACCGGGCACTGTTTTGTGAGGTGAGGTTGGCTTGGGCTCCTTAGGTCTTGGTAGGATACCTATACACCCAATCAATATCTTATACTTACCTTTTGTTGCAACATTGCACAACAAAGCCAAATGTCACATACTGACATTGACGTCACTTCTAAGTTTTAAACGTATCATGTACAATCAATTACTATTTGTTTTAATAGCAAGAGATCAGAGTTTTTAGTGTTCAAGATTGAGTTTCTAGGTCTAGAGTACAGCCTGCCGGGCCTGCGGGACTGTTCGAAAGGGTTACCACGGCCTCGGGACGTAGCAGGCACAAGAAGGAACATGGATAGTTTAATAATAATAATTTAATAGATAAGTCAGTAAAATTCTGATACATCTGCGGGAGATGGTCATTCGACGATTTTCCATCCAGAAAAAAAAGTATATTTTATAAAACATGTTTTCTGTAGGTTTAATTTGCCGTGCACAACGATCTGTAATATATATTAACATTACATTGGAACTATTTGTAAAGAGCAATAAAAATATTAAGTATCGAGTATATATAAAATACTTAATTGCGTATTAAGAAGAAAACAATTTTTTACTTTTGACCTTCAGGTTTTATAAAAGAATCTCTGTATGCCAAGTAATAGTCAGGACTTGAAACAAAGAATAATCCAAAGAATTTGGCAGCTTAAAGTACCCTTAACCGACAGGCGTTTATGAGAACGTTAATGATATAAGGGTGCATGAAGCTAAGAGCTAAGAGGATGTGATCTCAGCCACAATAAGAAAGAGGCGTGACAATATGAATGTATGTATATTATAAAAGTATTCAATACAAAAACCGGCGTTGTGAACCCATGGCTTTACTTCCGTGTGTATTGTGCTTAATCTAAAATATCTTGAGAAATCTTTATCTCGATGTACAAGATATATCTATATATTTATATATATATATATATATATCCTCGCACTTGGTTATGAGAGGAGGCTCGTGCTCAGTAGTGGGACGTTAATAGGCTGAGATGATGATGACGATGACAAGACATATAGACTAAACCTATATAAATAAATATGTGGCTGACTCATATTCAAGTTTTTCCAGAATGGAAACGCCATGGAAAACTTAAAGCCCTTCTCAGAATTTCTATAGACACCTGGACTTACTTTTAAGTTAATTTCTTTCAGTAATCCATAGAAGCAATACTGGGCAAAAATACTATGAACAGAATTCTTTCATATATATCTGATTACGATAATATTTTATTTCAAATCTCGACCTTTTCTCTGTCCCCGATAAACGAGAGTGCCCAGAAAACAGTTTCAGCGGAAAGTGACGTGGAATGAGCGACGGATATAATTTAAACCTCGCTTTGCATATTCAAGCCAAATGGGATTCTCCAAACTTTTCAGCCTTAAAATTAAAGTAAAAAATATTCTCAGGGCATTTTTAATTCATGTTTTCTATTATTCTATGACAAACGCAAAGGATTGGTTTTTATATCAACAAATACGTTTATTACTTCAAATATAAGAGACGCTGAGTACATTACAAGTTACTTGAGAACTGAATGAATTTACATAGATAACAATTGCAAGTGACTCAGCTTGTGTTGGCTAGAGCAAATCTTTCACAGTAGTGATTTTCAGACATTCCCATTAATGTGTTTTATGGGATTACTTTATGTTGCACATAGCTAACAGACACTCAAAGAGCGAAATAGCGCAGAGACTCAAATCGATAGTTAGTTTAAAATAATCCACAATTTATAAGTGAGTATGATCTGACTTCTAATTACCATAATCCCAGTTATTTAACATGAATGATGTGAGAAAGAACGTAGTTCTCGCTACGAGAATTTTTTAATACACCTTATAGAACGCCTCATATGGATTAACAGCAAAATCTTACCGTAATAACTTAATAACTGAGACCAAAGACTTTACCTGTCTTCCTAAACGCTAAAGCGCTCGATATCTTATGCAGCACAAATTTGCTAACGTTCCTTAACTGCGGTAATTGCCACCGACGACCTAGGCATGCAGCGCTGCTAGCGCTTCAGCAATTAGCCTGCGACGGCACTTAGGCCACTAGGAGATGAAAATTATAAAACGCACGCTACGCAAGCAATTCTGATCAAATTTCTGTCGATAGCACATAAATTGCATTACTAGATAAGAAGCACTCACGTAAAAGTTGATTCACTTTTCGGCTATTGCTCTCTTAACTCGTGAGAAAAATAATCTAATTTCTTCTCTGAAAAATTCGATGTTTCACTTAATACCGAAGCCTTGACTTTCATCCTCTGTTCTTGCCGAGATTGCCAAGAAAACGTTCTCAGCGAAAAATGATGTGGGATAAGAGACGGATATAATTTAATTCTTGCTTTGAATATTCAAGGTACTTTATGGGTTATCCTCTAGATCTCTGGAGCTTGATGATGAAAGTGAAAACGACACTTTGAATATTTTACTTGAGATACAAAGATATGGTTTATCTTCTAGGTTATTACTTTCAAAATATAATAGATATGGAATTAGTTTAATGGCACTTTTTAGTACCTGATACTGTGAGTAAGGGAAAAATTTAAGGAGTGTTAGAATAATCGGTTTGTACATTGACTTTTGAAATTGTCACTTTATATATACTCGGCTGGTGGAAATGAACATATACATATAAAATAAAGTGCGCCCATCTCGACTTGAAATTTGTTATGATTGTTTAATTTTCTATAAAATTGCAAAATTAAGCGTCTTGATCTCAATACTCACACTTCGCGCTCAGCTTAGTTTGGGACTAGATATCACCATGTAACACCTCTAAGGAATAATAATATTAGAATGAGCGGCGTTCTGAATATGACATTACTAACACTACAACACCAGCCACACTATATCAGATAAACTTTATGCTTAATATGCCTTCCGAAGAACGGAAGCGCTAAGTCATTATAAGCTTTATAAGTTTACTGCTGAACATATAGCCTCCCCAATAGATTACAGTCTGTTGAGGGCATTTGCCCATAATCACCACGCTGGGCAGGCGATCACCAGATCGCAGTTCAAGCCAATATGCAGGAGGACGCTGCTGCATATCATCCGTTAGGATTTCTCTTCGTCGACTCTTACAACTCCTCGTCAGATGAGAGGGGTTGGCACTATTTTAACCCAAGTAGCCCAAGCCAACCTCACCTGCAAGTGGTGCACCTGCCGGTCAACGGACGAGGCTCTGGCGAATATAACAGTGCCCGGTAAGCGGCAATAGGTTCGCCACATATTAAGTTAAGTATGTATTTACAAAAAAAAAAGGATTTATGTATGTTTATCCGTTCTTAGGATCCATAACACAAGTTAATGACAATGACAAATTAATGACACTTATGTTGGAACTAAATAATTGGTGTAAGTGTCAGAAATATTTATTATTATTTATTAATTATTAAAAGAAAGAAAACTCCCTTATATTTCTCTCTCTTGCTCTAAAACTATTACAAACAGCAACACATGTATTAAAATTAGCCCCATCCTGGAAAACTTTAAAATTAACTGAGAGTCCGAGAGAATGAACAGTTTAGTATGAAAGCAAATTTCAAATAGTAGAAACTGCGGACCAGTTGGTTTAGCGAATTTTAAATTGGAAAACTAAAGCGGAACATTGGTAAACTATCAAATAGGGTACAAATGACCCGGGAATTACGTTTGTCCAGAACTTCTCATACTTTAAACTAATTCAATTGATCTATCAGAATGAACTCACTGATTTAAACATAAAAACATACATATATAATATCACACCTGTTTTCGCGAAGGGGTAGGCAGAGGCATATTGTATGCCTACATTTCGCCAACTATATAGTTGGTCCCACGTAATAGGTGGCGAGCCTATAGCCGCTTTTCGGGAACTTATGTGTTCGCCACAGCCTCGTCCCTTGTTCGGCAGGTGCATTACTTGCAGGTGAGGTTGGCTTGGGCTCCTCAGATTTGGTGTTGGGTTTCTTGACACTGATTTAAACTTCTATAAATAAAACATATTTTACACATAAACTATATTTTACTGTTTTTAAATATTATTAACAATCGCGAATTGAAGCGCTCGTAGGTCTGCGGTGCTCGGTGGTCGGAAACGATAACCGAAGTAAAGCAGAGTTTACAGAGGTCAGTCATTGGATGGGTGACCGTTTGTGTGGCATTTGATATCGAGCGCTTCCGTGCTTCGGAAGGCACGTTAAGCCGTTGGTTCCGGTTATCACTAAATGTGGTAGTCGTTAAGCCATGTTAGAGGCCAGTGCCGAAGGATCGAGGCGCCGTATCCTCGAGGCGGTCGGGCCCATCTTGGAGCGATGGGTCGGCCGTCGGTGGGGGTCGATGACCTTCCGGCTCACGCAGGTACTTTCCGGGCACGGGTGCTTCGGGAAGTATCTGTGTGACGTCGCCGGGGGGGAGTCGACCCGGTGTTGCCACCATTGTGACTGCGCGGAAGACACCGCGCAGCACACTTTGGTGGCGTGCCCTGCGTGGGCGGGGCCGCGGTCGACGTTGACCGCGGCCCTGGGTGGAGTGGCTCTCTCGCTGCCGACCATCATGCAAAAGATGGTCGACAGCGAGACAGCGTGGGAGGCGATGGCCTCCTTCTGCGAAGTGGTGATGTCGCAGAAGGAGGCCGCGGAGCGGGAGAGGGAGCGGGACCCGCTCTCTCTCCGGCTACGCCGTTGGCGCAGCGGGCGGGCCAGGAGGGCCCGTCAGGCAGCGCCCGGGGGGTCTTAGGCGGCGGGGGCAGGGGGCCCCTTCCGTCTCGCCATAGACCCCCCCCGAAGTCGGCCAGTTACGCCATGGCCGCACAAGGAGGTAGGGGGGGCGCTACAAATTGCGCCTTCCTGAGGAGGTCTCCCCGGTTCTGATCCGGGGGACGTTGGCCGCGGGCGGGGTGCCAGAAACTACAAATCCCCTGGTGCTGGCCCCCCGCCCCTTCTTCAACAGCGGTGGGCGTCGTCGGAAGATTTTTAGTGGGTAGGACTGCGGCGGTCGCGTCTGCCGCAGTGAGCCCCACACCCCCTCCCGGTCCCCCCCTTTTGGCCGGGAGACAGTGCGTAAAAGCATTTTGTTACCGACGTAAATCAAAAAAAAAAAAAAAAAAAATGTTAGAGGCCTAATAGGCGGCTTGATAAATTCTAACAGCAGGACGCCATACACCTGCCTCCGCTAATCCGCACTGTGTCCGCGTGGTGGAGTATGACCCAATACCCTCGCACCTTGGTATGTGAGAGGAGGCCCGTGCTCAGTAGTGGGACGTTAATGGGCTGAGATGATGATGAGATGATGAACAATCGCGAAAAGAGTAATATACGAGTATATCATACATAATATGTATTATGTTTTAGCTAAGTTAAAGGCTCTTATTGGGCGGCATAACAATTCTTACATCAAGTCACCACGCTCGTCCTTCTATACATCCGCACTGGTTCTGCGTGAATCCCCTCATATCGTGGATTTATAATGAGAAAAGAGCCGACATAATTATGTTAATAATTGTTTGAGCACAGTTAATTAATTAGGTGTGTACAAACACATACTAGAGCTAAGCTTTGTGATAGAATTGGAATTGCATTAGAGTTAGCTAATTAACAATTTTGTTAAATGCAACGATAGCGTTCAAACAGGTTTAACAAAATAGCTGATAATTTATACTTTAGACATGAACCCACTCGTCACACATGAGCTTTACGGTCACAGTGAGGTGACTAAGACTGTTAGCACTTTCTAATATTGTTAATGTGATATGCAATGAAACATTTTAATTAGATTTAAATAAATATAATTATGTATATTTCATTTTATTCTCTTTAACACGGAACATATTTTAAAACAAATCTTCATCATATCAGCCCTATAAAGCCCAATGCTAAACATTAGCCTTCTCAATAGATCTACTGGGAGTATTTTCCCATAATCACCACGCTGGGCAGGCGGGTTGGTGATCGCAGTTCAAGCCAGTACGCAGGATGACGCTGCTGCCCATCGTCGGAGTTGATTTCTCTTCTTCAATTCTTACGACTCCCTATGAGATGAGAGGGGGTGACACTATTCTGGGTCGGTACCAAACGAAAAGCCGACCGCCAAATCTTAAAAAATTAAGTATTATAGATTACGCTTTTAAGCTCCTGCTAAAACAGTGAATAACTTTAAAATAATTTTAATATCTATTCAAAAAAGCACAAACAAAGCAACTTAATAACGGCAATCTTAAAGAAATTATTCATAATTTATGGAAAAGCTTTAAAACACCTCAGTGAAGTGCAATGAGGCAAGAAAGTAGTCTTTTACGAGCGTCTTGGAAGGCAGACATTATTGTATCAGGCTTCATTTTAAATGTGTCGTAAAAGGACGGTTATTTGAGGCGTTTTATGACCTATGATGTCGGTGTCCCACCATATTTACGGGCTTATTTTGTATAAAATTGTGGGCTACTACATAACTAAGTAGTTCTAACGATTAGGTAATTTTTAAGTATCTAATGCCACACATTCAGTTTTGTTACGTGACTCTAAGCGATCATGTTTAAATTTTCAATTATAATTCAAACCTTTTTTATAAATTGTGATATGTGTGCTAGAATATTAGTGATATCTTCAGCACCATCGATAAGTCATAAAATGGTGTTTCGCCCCTTCAACAACAAGCTGCTCAATCAAGGACATGAAGTCGTTTTTGTTACATCAGACTTAGAACACCCAAATAAAGATGGTCTTGAAAACTTAATGCAAATTAATGTACACGTTATTTTATATAATAGTTATAAACTATATATTTCAAAACTGGAACCAGCTAAAGGAGTGACTATAAGTAGTCATTTGGAAGTTGTACATAATATTTGTAATGAGATATGTGCTAACTTACTGAACATGCAAAAGTGTTCGTCTTTCTTTGAACTTTGACTTGGTTGTTTGAAAGTTGTTATTAAACCGAGCTTTGACGGCTAACATGTATTTTACCGATACATGTTCGAGGTATGTTTTATGTCATGACACGTTTTAGCTAGTTCTGATTGTGCTATGTTTTTCAATTATTTAGATGGCAGTAACATATGTAGTAAATAATTCGACGGATTTGGCGTGGAGGTCAATATACCTACACTTTGCCTATGGTCGTGGGTTCGATTCCCATACAGGACAAATATTTGTGTCCATCAACATGAATATTTGATCTGGTATATAATTAAGTTTGTATTTACAATAGAAAAGAATATTTAAATATATTTTTTCGTTTTTTACTATTAAGAAATCGCGATTTCTTAATGATACTTATATTGAAACTAAATAATTGATATGACTTGGAAAAATAAATATTACTATGAATAATAAGAAAAATTATAATACGCATAAAAGCTAAACACCTTGACCGACACATACTAAATTTGAGAAATAAATTATATTTATATTATATTTAACTCTTTATTGCACATAAAACAAAAAATAACAAAACATTACAAATAAAAAGGACATTTACAAAGGCGAACTTATCTCTATAAGAGATCTCTTCCAGCCAACCTCATGAGGAGTCAGAAAGATAAAACAAGGATAGGTAAAATACATATGCAAAAAAGTAAAACAAAATAAATTAAAACAAAAAAATTCGTAAGAGTATAGGTACAATAGCAAATAATATATACAAATATATACATACACAAAACTCATAAGAAAACATATACATACTATTAAATAGCAACAGCGTATAATAATAAAACTAACAGACAATAGGATAAGAAAAAAAAAAGTTTTATATATTTACAAATATATAAATACATACAAAATCACAGTTTATGATTCAGGTAGTGTTCTTTGACTTCACGTCTGAACGTCTCTACTGAAGAACTGTCTCTGATAGAAGCCGGCAGATTATTCCAGAGTTTCGCAGCGAAACATAAATGCTTCTACTCCTTTGTGTAGAAGCATTTATGTTTTTTATATTATTTGGTCAAATTTTTTAACATTGTGTATATATATAGTGTATACGTATGACAAGCAAAGACAAATTAATAATATTATGATCACATACTATATTTCACTCAATGTTCCATATATTCCAAATATTTATAAGAACATCACTTAATTCATCATCAATTCATCAGCCCAACGTAGTCCACTGCTGAAAATATTACTATATCTCCAAATATAAATTTCTAGTGTAACCTATATACACTAACAATTATAATTAAAAAATGCCCCTAAATTGCGTTATCCACAAGGAAAACGTTTATCTAAAAATGCTAATGATTTAGCGATTTTCTCTCTCCCAGTTTCAATTTGCCGAGATTGGATGTGTAATTTAACGTTTAAGGTCATTCGCCTATTTTACTGAATCCTAAAAGCTTATTAGCGACGAAAAGACGGTGTATGTTTAAAGTTAATACGGTTTCCTAAATTTCCTTTGGCAATTTCCCTTTTTTGTATATTTCAAAGTTTTTGTACAGGCTTTTGGCAGTTAACCAAGCGAAAACGAGACTTTGTCAACAACACAATGTTTATGCGTAATTAATATTCTAATATACAACAAAGAAAAATATAAATTGAAATTTTCTTTTCATATTTTGCTTGTTTGCTCTTAATAAAAACTGTCTATTAATAGTTTTTTTTGTATTAACATATCCTCAATACGAGAGGCAACGGCTAGCTAAAATCCTGGTCTTTTAGTAATACATACATACAGTCACGCCTGTTTTCATGAAAGGATAGGCAGAGGCATATTATACGCCCACACTTCGCCAATTATATAATGTTTGCTAAAGCCAAACCAGCCAGTTTATTAAATTTTAGAAGATTGTTAAAACTTTTTACACGGTAGAAATGTCTAGAGGTCACTAAAGTGTCAGTTATTTTTCGGGTGAAGCTCTTAGCGCTTTATATTATATGTAATATTCTTAAATCTCGTCCGTTGATCGGCAGATGCACCACTTGCAGGCGAGGATGGCTTGGGCTCCTTAGGTCTTGGTGGGATCCCTATACATCTTTTAATAATATGTGCTGTTATATTTGATAAACGACTTACAAGAGACAGGAATAGATAAAATTGTAACCATTATCCATAAAAGGCGGTCCGCATGCGGTTGTAAGAAGCCGCTTGCTACTGGCACAATATAAGAAATAATCATTAAGATGCTATGCTAAGGGGTTGCCCTGGCTACCAGCGAATAGGAAGGGAATGCTGTACCAGGGGGTTACCCTGGCCACCAGTAGAAAGAGAAAGGAACTACATCGGGGGGAGTGGGGTTAGCCTTAAATAGAAATCTACTATCAAACTACTTCTCAATTATTAAAGTTACAGATTTTACTATACAGAAATTCCTAATTACAAAGTCATATATACTCGAAGTTACAGAATAGTGTGCACCATTTGGTCTGTAATGGCGAATAACTTCAGATGGAACGTCCGTAGCCCCTAATCATAGGGGCCGGGTCAGCTTGGGAAATGACCTGTACTCAAAATTGTCCAACATCAAGTCGTTACGAAGGTCATTTTAGTTGTATTAACACAAGAGGCAGTCGTGTCTATAGTTTAATTAAAATAAAAAATACTTATTTGGTATAAAATTGTGTTTTATTTGCAAAATTTTCTAAGCAGATACATTATGAAGGTGGCTTCTAATTGTATCACAATAAGCTGTTCTGTCCACAGTTCAATTAGGATTTACAAGAGTGTTTTTGTCAAGAAAACCTGTTTAAATTGCGAAACTTTATAAACAGTTACATACTGGAATACATAATAAAGGTGGGTTCTTATTACATTAACACAGAACGCTATTCTGTCCATAGTTCAATAGAAATTGAAAAGAGTATTTTTATTTAATAAGGTCTTTAATTATTATTAACCAGTAAAATACTGGAATAAATCACTAAGTGGGTTGTGAATATTTTGTTGCGATTCTAGTAAAATACTTTTTCATAGTTATAAAATTTTACATACATACATTCTCGCCATTTTTTTCCGAAGGGGTAGGCATAGGCATATTTTACGCCCACACTTCGCCAATTATATAGTTGGCCCCACGTAATAGGTGGCTAGCCTTTTGCCGCTTACCGGGCACTGTTATGTTTGCTAGAGCCAAACCAGCCAGTTTATTAAATTTTAGAACGTTGTTAAAACTTGTTTTACGGTTGAAATGTCTAGAGGTCACTAAAGTGTCAGTTATTTTTCGGGTGAAGCTCCTGGCGCTTTATATTATATGTAATATTCTTAAATATCCAGCGCTACTGGCCAATTTAAGCATATCTTAAAGTATGGGTTCTTAATTATAAAAAATATTTCTCACAAATTAATGGATTTTACAACATTGAATTAAGCGTGACAGGTAAACGAACTGACTTTCTTATTAATATTCATACTAATTAGTTTGCTGTAGGCTGCTGTAACCACTTTTCATTAGGCAGTTCCTATCTTTAAGTGGCAATTTTTAAAAAAAAAATCTTTTGTTTTTAAAAATTCCTTCAATATTTTGCTGTGTTGATTAGATACCGATCGTCTGATTAATTAATGGAGGCGTGTCCGAAAAACTCATTTTGATGGATGGTATTTGAGAAACAAAGTAATTGATCGCGCAGACTGTTATCACGAGACGGCGTGATGACCAAGCGTTAAATAATATAGAATTTGCGTACTTAAATGTGAACAGAATCATATCATATCCTAGCATTATCCCAGGTTGCCCTAGACTTAAGCTTAAGGCCCAGGGTCTGCTCACTGGATCAATCAGATTTGACTGAATTCAAGTTATTACGTGGAGCGACTGCCGTCTAACCTCCGCAACCCAGAGGGAAACATCGTTCTATGGTTAAACCAGCTGTCAGTCTGTTAGAGGCACTGACTTCCTAATAACGACTGCCATAGATGTTCATGACAGCCGGGACCAACGGCTTAACGTGCTTTCCGAGGCACGGAGCAAGCGATAATTAGGCACATAACTTCGAAAAGTAATTGGTGCGCGCGCTACCAGGGTTTGAACCCGAGACCCTCTGAATTTAAAGGCAAGGGGTCTTGCCACTGGGCTATCGTCGCTCGAAAATTAAAAGTGAACAGAACAATTGTTTCAAAATTGTTTTACCTTGAAGACCGGAATGCTCACAAGAATTTTACGAATAACGTAAGCGCATGAAAATGGGTATTTAATTTTTGTCGTTCATGTTAGATATGTAATGTTTTCTCCGACGTCGTGTATGTACTATGCATGTCTTTTATTCCTATTGGGCACAGATATAATGGAAAATGAAACTGTTTGGTTGGGGCAGTGGCGTTCTAAGGCTTTCGGGTATGTTTTCTGTAGCCCAAGCTTTGGTCTACGGGTAGCCAATCGTTTATATGTGATACATTTAAAGTTTAACTACTTATGATCGGATACTTGAGCTTATTAATTCCAGGATGAATTCAAGATTTCACCAAATGTCGATAGCCAATAACTTTGATCTTAGAGATTAGGCTTCCATCAAGCCAATAGGCAAAGTATTCAAACCCCACTTAATATACATCAAACGTGAACCACTCAAGTTTAAGCCTATTTGACTTAAGAGCAACCAGTAGCCCGGGAAACAAAAGAAAAGGAATGATCAATACAAATATCTAATAACAAAAAATAAATAATTTGTGTAACATAAAAATTCATATAATAAATTAAAAACTAAATGTATGGGTGTATAGGGATCCTACCAAGACCTAAGGAGCCCAAGCAAACCTCACCTGCAAGTGGTGCACCTGCCGATCAACGGACGAGGCTCTGGCGAACATAACAGTAAGCGGCAATACGCTTGCCACCTATTACGTGGGACTAATATTATAATTGGCGATGTGTGGGCGTATAATATGCCTCTGCCTCATATGTATAATATGTCTCTGCCTACCCCTTCGGGGAAACAGGCGTGTATGTATGTACGTATGGATGTATGTACGTATGGATGTATGTATGTAAAACTAAATAAGCTCTATTAGAAGCAATCTACCTGTGAGTGGTTAACGAAATGATTACTAAAGTGTTTCAACTGTTGTTCATAAAATATTATAAAATTTAACAAACCATAGTGCTTCCTCTGTTTTTAAGTAAATATTCACCAGCCAGGTGGTCGGTGTGGGCTCAATTCCAATGTTGCGTCAGACTCCGCTCAAATAACAATGGTCGCACAGATTCTGGGATACAATCTGGGAGATGTAGTTAGAGATAGCCTAGAGATGTTCCTATTATTTCGCTTCAATAGTCAGCTTTCAAATAGTTAATAGCAGAAACGGCAGAATAGGTTAAATCTTTGCACTACGTGATTGAATAAGATTTTTACTAATATGAGGAAAACGTAAGTACATGAATTGAAAAATTCAAAGATTAGTGTCGATTCGATACCGTCAAAGTATTCATAAATTTATATTAATAAGTATTAATAAATTCATCATCATCATCATAAATTCAGCCAATTGCTTTCCACGTAGATCAATTCTTTGCCGCCTGCATCCACCGGCTCCCCGCCGCCCTGACCAGATCATCGGTCCATTGCGTTGGGGCCGCCCTCTACTACGTTTGCTGATTCGTGGTCGCCATTCAAGAACCTTAACGCCCCATCGGTCATCGGTTCTTCGAGCTATAAATTAATAAACTTAGATTAGTAAATTAGTTTTAATAAATTTGTTAAAAACACCAACAGATTGACTGACACCCTCCCGATAAGAGTCACCGACCGACTATAGTGTAAGGTTATATTATAAACAATGATGTCACATTATTCCTAGATTCTAAGAGTATGTAAGAAATGTATGTATCCGATATAAGGAATATTACATTATATTTAGGGCTGACAAGTCGTGTTCATATTTCTCTCCCGAATCGAACCTTTATATGGCGACCCTGCCAGATCTTAAGAAAAAACTACAACAGACAGATAAACTGACAATCCTTGACAAATGTTGGCAAAGAATCCATTTGCTTTTATTTCTTGATTATAGTCCCGCTCATATCTTTCATTGTTGTAAAAAAAAAACCATTTTATTTGTTAAACATTGACGAATCTAAATGATCTTGTTGACTTTAAAGACAACAAAGTACATATATTTTTTTTAATGCTATGGACGCCAATTATTGTAATTAAGTTTAAACGTAGTTTTAGCTCTCTCTCTCGCAGTTTATTGGGAAGTCCCATGTTCAGCAGTGGACTTCTTTGGGCTAATAATGGTAAAGAAATTTACAGGAAAGCGATGCATTATTCTTAACAATATTAGTTAAGTTCTTATGCCTATCTAATAAAAAACATTTGACACAATCCAGTTAAAAAAATCGAAACTCAAAGTGAAAATCATTTATTAAGTTTGGCTCAATATGAGCTATACTTAAAAGAAAGGGCAAGAAAATCGTTAAGGTTGTTTTTTCCTCCCGCCAGTTACAAGAAAATGTACTTAATATTGAAACAATTTGAAAAGTCTACGAAAAAGTATTCGATTTCGTATCAAAAGTATTGTGTACTTTTTCTTTTCTTTATTTTAAAAAATGGCTTCGTGCGTCTTGCACATTTAGCCAGTGTCAAGTAAGTGATACATTAATAATATATTATTTATAGTAAATGAGAATGAGTGGTGATAAAGAACTTCCCCTAAGCCCCTTGAGTCCTGAGTAAAGATGTGGGACTATACTGAGATCTCACATGGACCCCTTGAGAGAAAATTTGAAAAGTGATGTTGCACTGTTTTTTTTTATTTACCAACACTCATGTATGTTCACAAACACTTAACGGTTAATAATCCACCGTTATTACACATTAATGTTAGAAATATCACAAATTTTAGATAATAAAACAAAACTGCAGACATGACGCTTCACTTTCCCGCCAAGAAGTCTATTGTGTACTTAATTGTACCAAATATATCGAATTATCACTATTTGTGTTGAACTTTTTGAAAGACAGTTGATTAACGTATAAGTAGTATCTACGAATCATTACTTTATTGTATTTATCTATCTTTGCTTATTAGTAAATGGTTCGTCTCACGTGAACATAAGGTAACTTTTTAAAATTTGTGAATCATAAAGTAAGATTCTTTGAAACTATATGTATAATTGTATATGTGTACGTTGTATAATTATTTATATTATTTAATATAAATAATGTAATTAGGCTAGTTATTAAATTATTATTATATCATTTTAATAAATTCTGAATAGCTTAAAAAACTAGAGGTTTTCATATTTTTAGGTGTTTTCTTTTGTGATATTATTGTGAAGAAGCAGAAGTATTGCGTGGAAACAGGAGCGATGCCTAAATTATTTTATGATATTGGTTTATTTTACTTCGAAAGAGGTCAGAATGTTTTTAACAGTGACAAACCTTCAGGAGTGTAATGCATATTGTAGACAGCATTAGCAATGACATCGATTTGAACCAAGGTTGGTGACAGATTTAGTTCCCAATTAATCTATGGCACCCTACATTACAGAATGAATGTCCCACTGCCACAGAAAATAATGGGGCAGACAAAATGCTGATTTATTTTATTAATTAAGGCACATCAAGCTCTCCGTCATTTGTGCCTTAACAAGAAATATATGTCAAGGCGGTTGCATTATACCCGAGTGTAATACCCAAATATATAGGGCCATAAGGGCTATCTATAATCTTAAGTCCAAAGATTCTCTCAGAGAGATGTTTAAGTAAATTAACATATTAACGGTTGCTTCACAGAAAATATTCGATAATGTAATGTATGTTTGCAAAAACATTAAAACCTTTGATAAAATACAATAAAAGTAACCTCTCTCTGCTAAATGGTCAACCTCACAAAACAAAGAATTTATTTTGGGGAACGGATATCAGATTTTATAATATAATACCACAGGAAATAATTGATTTACCATTTATAACTTTCAAAACAGTGGTTAAAAAGCAATTTCTTCAAAAGGGGTATAATGATGTGAACTTGTCAGATAATCAAGCTTGTCGCATGTGTCTACTGTATTTGTAGACCCGGTTTTCCTAAGGTGGTTTAATGCAGCTAATCATAAGTAGTGGCTGTAAGTTGCTCGTTTTAGGTCACTATATCGACTCATCACATCGATTACCAACCCGCCTGCCCAGCGTTGTGATTATGGCCAAATACCCCCAATAGAATGTCTTCTTTCGGGGAGGCCAATCTTCAGCAGTGGACTTTATAAGGCTGTAATGATGAAAGTATTTATACTGCAACGACTGCTTATTATCAGCCCTGTAGTAAGCAGTCTATGTAGTAGAAGAAAATTGAGTGAGTGCCGGTGTGATTCAGCATGCAATGAATAATATTTATTTATTTTAATTAAGTATACCAATAAGGTTTTTAATCTGTAAAGAAAAGGTTGAAATATATTTCATAATTAATTAAATATATCAGTATTAATTTCATTATCATAAGCGGTATAAATAAGAATAAAATTATAAAAATATATGTCATTTATAATTTGGCTAATAATTCCTTTCTATCTATATGTCTATTTTTTAACAAAGATCTTTAACCAAATTTAATCCTATACCTACAAATTTATACACAACTTCTAGGGTTGGCTGGTAGAGATCTCTTCTAGAGATAAGTTCACCTTTGTACTTTAAGTTTTTAAATACCTTTTGTAATCTATTTATGTTTTATATATTATGCAATAAAGGATTATTATTATATTATCTTTCTCACTACAGTTACGAAGATGATGGCTGGAAGAAATTTCTTATAAAAGGAACTTTTATACTTCATCTATTTAACATAATGCTAGTTTGCTATTGTTTTTTTTATAATGGTACAATAAACAATATAGAAAAAGACAAAATTATGTGATTTACAATTTAAAAAAAATATACACCCATCGTATCATAAAAATAATACCTACCAAGAGTATGCGCGTAATATGGAAATAACTTCAATGCTATTAAATAGTGAGTGGAGCAACAGCACCCCGAATAGTTTTGCATTCACAGTTTGTACGAAACTGCAAACGAGTTTCAACGGTTTAATTAAAGCTGTAATCGGATCCAGCTGCTCGATGTCGTGATCCCAATGGCGTGACTCGCTTTTCCGTTTAACTGCATTTTCGATTCTAAGATCTATTAAATTGACAACTAGCTGGTAAGTTTGGTCACAGAGTTAGGCATTATTGTTAATTATGATGTTGATACTTTTGAAACGGTGATCACTTACATTAATTTCCACTGCCACTTTTCTATAGAAGCTGATGTGACAAAACGATAACACATCGCGTTATCGCTTAGCAACATCTAGTTTTCGGCAGTTTTACAAACTTATATTTTATACCTTTACTGCATTTAAAATACACGTAACGCCGTCTAGTAGCAAATAGGTAAACTAAAACTAATAAATAAATATAATTAACTAGATTGAACACATTTGCACTGCAAACAAAAATTAAATTTTACCAAATTAATCAAAGATTTACTTGCTCTGCAATGCCAAAAGTAACAAAATTAGTAGCTGTCGGAAAATCATTCTTATCTCAGCTCATTATCGTGGCACTATTGAGCACGAGCTTCCTTTTGCGAACTATGGTGAGTGGGATCCATGTCATCATACTCCACGACGCGAAGACAGTGCTGTTTGACGGAGATTAATGTTAAAGTTCTGCTAACAATGCAGATATCAAATTACAGATATTTTATTTTACTTCGAAGCTCGACAAAATTTATATAATGTTATATTTTTTAGGAACAAAACAAATGACGTATTTCACTTTTTATTCTTTGAATATCGTCCAAAGCTGTGGTAAATTTTGAAATAACTTTTAAGTTAGAATATTTATTTACTGGCTAGAATAATATGAAATTACGTTGAGTACATTTGTGAAATTGCAAAATATTAAAGTGTTAGTAAGATCCTATTTTACAATACAACATAAGGAGTTGTAAAAAGCTGGTCAATCCCTTTGAAACCAACACCGATCGAAAACTCATGCAGTTGCATTCCATTCAGCTCGCAGTCTACTGAGCAGCTATCTATGTATAGGGGCGACTTGTATCAAACATTTCAATTCGCTTTGAAGCCGTGTTGCAATATAAAGTATTGCTTCAGACTGTAAAGCTTCCATATTTTCGACCTTTATCGCACTTTTGTATCTGCATCAAAAGGGGATGGTTGTTGCGATTCAATGAATCCGATGAGAGGGCGTAATGTGCTTCCTTTAAGGATATTTTTTTAACTTATTGAGAGAGATAATATTTTCTTTATTTCTGTTATGAAAACTCTGAGATACTTTGAAACATACTGTTTATTTTTCTAAAGTTGAAGAGTTCTGAAGTTTATCAGATCGTTTTATTTAGTACATACATACATACAATCACGCCTGTATACCCTAAGGGGTAGGCAGACGCCTATTTTACGCCCACATTTAGCTAATTATATTGTTAAATCCACGCAATAGGTGGCGAGCCTATTGCCGTTTACCGGAAACTTTTATGTCGCCAGACGCTGGTCCGTTAATCGGCAGGTGCACCATTTGCAGGTGAGGTTGGCTTGGGCTCCTTAGAGCTTTATAGGATCCCTATACACCTACTATATTTAGAACTCCAATATTAGTATGTTTGCTTAACGTAATCTAACGACGTATTATATTTCATAATATAACTATGATGGTATAATATATATTGCATTATAAACTTACAACATGCTTACAAAACACATGTTTATAAACTAACTTACCAAATAAATATTAAAAAAAATATTTATATTGTCCTGAGTGGTACTGTATATTTGATTGAATCTATACTTTTCTGTCAAACATAATATTTTTTATTAACAGTAGCTAATAGTGCCTTTAAAAACCATTTATAAATAAAAAAAAATACTTTACTTGAACTAGAATCGTGTACGAAAGAGTTATGAAACATTATTCCTAAACGTGTTGTACTGTATTTTCAGTTTAAAAGTACAAGATAATATATAAAAATATGAACACTAAAGAATGTCAATTTCTTCCGCATAGCATTGCATAATCTCATTGCATGAATGCAGGTAAATCAGGGTAGATATATTAGTCAATCATGCTCGCCAATCCATCTTAATGTAAACATTTACATACTAAGTAACACCACAGTTTAGAAAATGAATATAATGACGCAAAATCAGTGATATATATTTCTTTATGGCGAACATAAAAGTACCCGGTAAGCGGCAATAGGCTCGCCACCTATTACGTGGGACCATCAATATAACTGGCGAAATGTGGGCGTATAATATGGCTTTGCCTACAGGCAAACAGGCGTGATATTATGTAGGAAGGAAGGAAAATCTATTGCAAACTGCTTACTACAGACTGAACGAATACCTACATTCTTAAACATATAATATATAATTGAATAGTTAAATACATTTAATAAAATTAGGAAAAACATGATGTAAGTATAGTTGATTGATTTTTATGGTTGTTTAATTTCTAATGTATTTATATATATATATAATATATATTATATATTTCTTCCTTCCTTATATTATATATTTCTATATATAATATAAGGAAGAAAAGTGTTCCTATTTTAAATTGTGATACCCTTGCAGGGTTCATTTGAGGACAAAATATTATTTTTAAGAACTCAGTGTTCACCAAATGAAACAAACAATTATGATTATGATTATGTGTATACTTCTATATTCTGGGACAAATGTAAACCTTAAAGTAAGTGACACGCCTTGCAGTATTCTTTACAGAGCTAAACTGCTCTTGTTGTCCTAAATAAATAGTTTTAAGTATAATTTGCCCATCAATTTAATTATAGCATCTTATAAATCTCCGGCAAACCGCACTGGGTCAGCGTGGTGGAAAATTACTTGAATTCCTTTCACCTAAGTTGGTAAAAGGGGCCTGTGCTCTGTACTGGGACGTTAATGAGTTGAGATTAGGACGATGCCCCTTAAAACCTGCGTAATAATGCAAATGTTAAGCGGCAGCTTTCGCTTAATTTTTAAATATATATTCATCCATTCATATATACATACAATCACGTCTGTTTCCCCATAAGGTTCCACGTAATAGGTGGCGAGCCTATTTCCGCTTACCGGGAACTTATATGTTCGCCAGAGTCTCGTCCGTTGATCGGCAGGTGCACCACTTGCAGGTGAGGCCGGCTTGGGCTCCTTAGATCTTGGTAGGAGACCTATACACCTAAAATTAATGTTCAACCTATTTTTTCATCTTAGAATGTCTGTATAATTTTAGACATGCATTCTCTAAGGAGTATAATCATATTTCGCTATTTATTAAATTTATAGCTTTAATTTTCTTCATAAAACTAAAACACATGGCGTTGATTCTGACGTAAATTTACGAGGTATGCGTGTACCAAACTGGAGCTTGGATCTAGTTGTTATTTCGGTGTTGGTGTCAAAACGACACTGCTCTAAAAATGACTGAAGAAAGTGACGTGGCCGGTGTGCGCGGTGCGAGGGCGGGGGGAGAAACGTGCGCCCACGCGTCGCCCGCCGCGCCTTGCCGCCCGCCTTGCGCCAGTCAGCGTCAGTGGCTCGTGTTGGCTGAACCATCTATAGGGCCATCCTCTTTTTTTCTTACCTAGGTGAGTTATAGTGTTTTGTACTAACTGTTTAAGTGATGTTAAGTGAAGTGATATCAACGTCACGGTGTCATGGAGCGTAATCCGAGTAAAGTGATGTGAGGGGTCGTAATTTGAGTGTCCAAGCGGCTTGACACGGTTCAGTGACTTCCATACTGCAATGCAATATCGGGATATTGATAAAAATGTCCAATGACGTCATGTACACTTCTATTTTCTAAAAACCTCTAAAGCAAATTTTTGAATAAAGTTTTAATTAAAATATTTAGTGTAAAATTTTTTACAAGCAATACTTTAAAATAGTTATCCAAACAGTAACCTTTGAAAACATTAATAGTTCATTAATAAATAATTGAATTCAGTGTCATTGCATTCTCAACAGTAATTTTTCAACAAAAACGAATTATTGTATTATTATTTTTTAAACATTTAACAAATTAAGAATAGAATGAGCAGACAATTTCTAATAAAATAAGACCTCAATCAAATAGGCGGATATCCTGTTACATGTCATGAGCAAGTCCGGGCTCCGTCGTATCCGAAACCCGAGTAAGGATCGTGCTTGCGCGTGCGTCGCCAAATTTGGACGCGCGGATATCAGAGCTGAACTATTTCAGTAGCACGCGCACATCCCGAGCACCGCCGAGCGCTCACGGAGACACCCGACCTTTAATGATGTTTTTGATGATCTACTTTTATTACATTTCTTTTACACACACCTGAGAAAAGTGGAACTATCACTCCTCTGGGCCACGAATGCAACATAATTTAAAGCAGATATTTCTGTCATATGAGCATAATTTATGCAAAAACCTTTTAAGTCGTTGAGTTTTATTATCAGGGGAATAATAACTCATATTTACAAAATGGACTTTAATAAGTATTCTCTGGATAATAATGCGAAAGTGTATCGAATATCAGCTTTTTACACCTAGATTTTCTGGCAGCCGTCCAAAGTTTCAAATAACTCTGTTGTTTCTTGCGTTGTTGGCCAAATACGCATTTTTAGGTGGGCAACTGCAATATTATTAGCGGTGTTTAAATTATATCTTTTATTTATAGAACGTTGCAAGAGTTTAGTAGGAAAGGATCGATGTAATGTAAGCAAACTTGTACTGACATTGACGTTTCAAGGACATTCAGATTTTAGGGTTAGGTTTAGAAGTTGAGAGGTTAAGAGTAATAAAACTTATAGAGGTTTAAGTTGGGTTTTTGTTGTTTTTAAAGATGAGATTATTTCTGAATTTAATGTCCATATAGAAAACTAGGCTTATTTCCTTATAACCATATTAGAAATCGTAAGCAAAGAAGAATATTTTCTGTTAATGTAATATTAGTCATGATAGGGCTTACAAATATTTGTTACGAAAGACAATAAACGCCACATAATCCCTCTCATGCTAAATAAAATGAGTTGAAATAATACTAATAAGTTATATTTCTGTTACAGGACACCAAAAACAACACAAACAAAATGGCGGATGATGACGTAAGGTAAGATAAAAAATAAATTTTAAACTCATTTACCTAAATTTATCTGTTCATCTTTTCTACACTGTTCATAACTGGTTTTTAGACTTTATTGTAATCCCATTGTTTCTTGTCCGTCGGCGGTACCTACTCAATATATGAAAGTTTATTGAAACTGACGGCCGTTGGGGCAAAAAAGTTCAGGAATGGAGGCCCTTTGATAGAAAACGAAGCGTCGTCCATCTACCTTGCAGGTGATAAGTGTTGCAAGATCACGTTGAATGCAAACCGCCTGCAATCGGTCTGAACAAACTTTGGTATTAAATAAAAACGCCAGGAAGGATTTAACCTGTAATGAATTGATAGGTCCATTATAAAAAACATTTGTCGGACCTACATGGGTCAGGTAACCAGTAACCGCTTGCGCGATTCAATAACGTTCCTTGCCATCTATTGGCGAACTAACATTTATATAGAAAATTTACATACATTTTTGAACAAGTCACATTGGAAGCCTTTGGGGGAGGCCTTTATTCACCAGTGCACGTCTTTGGGCTAATGGTGATGATGATATTTACATAAATACTAATTTTAGAAATACGTAAATTGTCTGCTGTTTTAAACCTCTAACCCCGCCACGAATTTTGGTAAATAAGCAGAAAAAATTGCAACCAGCAGGTCATGGACCTCTAATTTATTTTCATAACATGTAAGTAACATCGCTGTAGCGGTTTAGTAGCAGAACTGATAATTCTCAAATTTTCCATTGTCATACAAATTTTAAGAAGAATAGTAAGTAAAGGTATTCTATCTTGTAAAATATAGACTGGTATTCTTGAAGTCTAGACTTAGAGAATTGGACATTCTGCATTTTAGCCGTTGTTTCACGATTAGTATGTATGTATGCTTTGGATCATGTCTTGGAGAACAAGGATACTTCGACTCAATAAGATTTCATACTAACCGTAACCTGCCCCTCCAAACACTCGTCTACTAACAGTTCTTCGATATATATTTTTTCTTCTTTATACTGAACAATAATACTTAACAGTATCAGTATATAACATTATTCAGTATTATACGAGTATATATTATTTCATGAATTATATATAAAATTGAACATTATTTAACTTGTTAAGTTCTCACTGCTGAGTATACTATATACATTTGCAAGAGTAATACATGAAGAAAACTTCATATATTTAAAAAAAAGATTGCGAAAATTTTTAAAGCAAAAATAATTCTAGTAAACTCAGAACTTCCACTAAGTGGAATTTAGTAATATTAATTAATTAATAACAATATTTAATTTATAATTTTAATTCATTCATTTGTTTTGATGAATTATATTAGTTTATTGTACAATAATTTTGATTTGTGCGGTGACAGACCCTTCTAAAGACAGGAAACTTTGGAAGTAGTCGTTTTGGTACACCACCCTTCTATTTTGTTTTGAAACGATAAATTTATCTGATGTAATGGTAAATAAGAAAATCCACTTGGCAGCGGTTTTCCAGCTACAAGACGCAACATATCCCAAGATAAAGTTCTTCGGACTTCTTCATGAATATTAACATTTTTCTTTTAGCTCGTTTATATCTTCCTGTATCTTTGTAAGCGGCAATTGTATAGGCCATTGTGGCTTGTCAGTGTTGCATTGATAAAGTTACAAATGTTTTCACATAGTATTTTTAACATCTCTACTTCAAGGATTGCTTTATTCCTTTATACATATACAATACAAAAAAACAAATTTTGATGATTTTGTTATCAGGATTTTTCCGTAGTCTCCATCTATGTCTCTTACTTCGTATGCATTGTCATAGTGACAAAATCGTAACAATTTGTCAAAAAGCGCGGTATTTTAAACAAAAGTCTATTGAGAATTTCGATTATATTATATACAATTGTATACATGTATTATGGCTGAAGATAATTCTGCGGAGGTGGTCGTCTATTGGTTGAATTGTTTAAAGAACCAGACGTAAAGACACTTTTATCATAAGCAATCGAAGCTGACCACGAAGGGTTTACTGGACCATTGTTAATAATCATTGGTGGACTTCTTGGCGGGAAAGTGAAGCGTCATGTCTGTAGTTTTGTTTTATTTTCTAAAAAAAATGATATTTCGAACATTAATGTGTAATATCGGTAGATTCTTAACAGTTAAGTGTTTGTGAACGTACATGAGTGTTGGTAAATGAAACAAAACAGTGCATCATAACTTTTTTAATTCTCTCAATGTTCATGTAAGATCTCAGTATAGTCCCACATCTTTACTGAGGAATCAAGGGGTTTAAGGGAAGGGCATCTCATTCACCATTTATCATCTTTATCACCACTCATTCTCATTTACTATAATTTATATGTTATTAATATATCTCTCACTTGACACTGGCTAAATGTGCAAACCGCAGGAAGAATGCTGGAACTGTATTATGAAAATTAATTTCCTGTTCTCTAATGACGGTATTTCTATTTTTTCTGTTTCATTGCATTTGCCTGTCTGCTCTTCGGATGTCCGACCGTACTTTATGAATCAACTCTGCGATATTCTACGATACTCAACACAGTATTGAGTACCTAATCTCCTCGAGACTCAGGTAATTTATTTTTGCAACTAACCAATCACGCATTTAAACACATCAACACCCACAACCACAAAACTACAGAAAATTTGAAAAAAATAAATAAATTTTATAATCGTGTATAAGGAGTAGAATTGTGCCTATTCACAAGACTTTTACCAAATAAAATTGACACTTCACTTACAAATAAGTAATAAAACATTTAATTATTTCTAAGGTTATTTTTTATAATGGTATTAATATACCAACTTTAAACTTAATTTGATCTATTTAGAAATACATTATAAAGTTTTATTAGGTATTTGCTTCCTTTATAGTCCACAGCTATACCTTGTTAGTATAGTTATGCTAAAATAGGATTTATAAATATAATATTTCATATCCAAAAGATAAGTGGTAAAATATTTAGAAAAAAACGAGTTTTTATAACAAGTAAGCATATTTCAACAAGATTGTTGTGAATGTTAGGCATGTTAAATAGGTTTTATTACAGCTTATTCTACTCTTTCTGTTTGTAAGTTTTTACAGTATATCTGTAAGTGTTTCAATAAAGTATACTCCGATACAGCTACCCCTTGCACGAGTATTGATAGTTCTCTAAAACTATCTAACTGTCGGTTTTGTTCCATACATCTACTTTCTGTAGCGCGAAAAAGCTACTTAAAGTAAGTAAACGTATGAAGAAAACTGTATATTTTATAGTTTTTCAAATTTGTTTTACTCGTCGAGGGGTAAAAAGTTGTATTATTTGTGTTTTGTCTAGTCCTTCTGTCTATCACTCCGCTGTTATTAATACCACCACTATTTCAAATAGGAATATTAGAATTCAATTGTTTTGTTAGTTCAATTGGATTTACCAGCACAAAGTTGATTTATATGTCTGATTTACGGAACTCCATGTTTACATGTTAAATTTTATGTCAGTTCTAACCTACCTAGTACAAGTCGATTTAAATGTTAGTTTTACTTTACCCAATACAACGTGGATTTAAATGTTATATGTTTGTTCTAATATACCCAGTACAACGTCGATTTAAATGTTAAATGTTAGTTCTAATTTACCCAGTACAACATTGATTTACATATTTTGTAAGTTTTAATCTATACGGCACTTTGTTGAATAACACTTATTTGTTCTGTACACAATCTAACTCGCACTTTGCCTTATGTCTAGTGTTATTTTTCACTTGCACTTTTTACACAAATTCGATAATAAATGCCATAAAGTAAAAACGTTCTTAAATATTACTACATATACTGTTATTATTTAGAGTATACATAGCTATGCTGAACCAAAATAGTAATAATCAATGCATAAATTCAGATATGTACTCTTAATCATGATATCAGATATTTTGTTTATTTCATAGAAAAATATGGCGTTATTTTCGAATTGAAAACTCACACAATTTACAAAACACACTGTGAAATAAAATGTTTTTCAGCACCAAAATGAATAACATATAAATGTTGTTTTATTTGTTATTTATTACACCACGTTTATAAATATTATAATTATACAAAATATATAGTTATATAAAGATCATTCAAAGTTTGCAACGAATAATATCTATTTAAATAACTGGTCATCACAAAAATCGAACTACTCTGTTTTTTAAGTTCGTAATGATCATGTTGTAACTTTTTCGGGTTTCATGTTATTGAACAAATCTTTCACGTCAAAATTTGGTGTTTCCTCATCTTGATGACGTGATAGATTTGTTTAAGTAACGTGTAACCCAAAAAGTTACAATGTGTTCAACACGAACCTAGTAAACAGAGAGGGTCGATTTTTGTGATGTCCAGTATAGATTAACAATGATGACAATTGCATAATTAAAACGTGTTGTAATAAGAACACCAAAAGTAAAAGCACGATAAATGGATTATTTATAAATCTTTAAAAAAAAACTTTTATGTAATATTATATAATTATATAACACATAAAAAAAATTATGGTCATACAAAAAAAAAGTTGATCTAAGAAAATAACAATAAAAAATGATTCCTTTCATCGTCTTTTACATAAATATGTTATTTTTCATATAAACTAATCGGCACGTCTTTCTTTTACAGAAAAAGCGTCTCGAGGAGGTAAAGTATGGGATCGAGAAACACATTTCAAACACTCACATAGAATCCCTCGATTTAGTTCATAAATATTCACCAAATATTGTTTCACCAACAGAAAAACAACTCGAAAATCGACACAATATTCCATATTTATTCAATTCGCGACAAAAATTCTTTGGCTACAGAAGCGTGTTCCTTGTTTTGTAATTTTTGTCAACGATATCATTACATATTCAATTACGTTTCAACAAAAGGTTTTCGTGAAAGGAAGCCTTTGTTAATGTTCATAGCATGATAATTATATACCGAAGAATCGCTTTTACTCTTATATTCGGTCCGGATAAAACAATTTTATACATTTGCATGACGATTATCCGAAACTCATATAATATAAAATATTGTGCCATAAAAATACACAAATGACGATTACTTAATCACTAGCTAGCCAATAAATTTTTAATTAGAAATTTTAAAATTCTTAACACTCTTTTAACTCATGCTAAAAGTTACAGTTTTTCATAGTATATATTAAGTAGAATTTTGATTAACGCTTACTTTGTTTTAATGATTTCCACGGTATGAAATGCTCTGCCTTTAGGAATGTAACACCTGCTTGCTTACCGTCAGGCAGGATGTGGTTACTATGAAGAGTAACAACAAAAAATACCATGACTTGGGCTAAGAATAATAATTTTCTTATGTTAGACAGCCTAAACACATAAAATCCTAGGTACACCAGAACATATCACCCAGATTTTGATAAATAGGGACACATTCACGATGACTTGACTGTCTTTAGGCGAAGAAGGCCAAACAGGCCGAGATCGACCGCAAGCGCGCTGAGGTGCGCAAGCGCATGGAGGAAGCCTCCAAGGCCAAGAAGGCAAAGAAGGGTTTTATGACACCGGAGAGAAAGAAGAAACTCAGGGTAGGTATCATTCTTCGTCATATATAGACAAATTATATAACAATACTTTTAAGGTATCATAGAATTAAATGATCGTCTCAACATTTTTAATATCTGATCTTGTTTTTTTAAAACTCTATTGACGGCCTGTTAAAGTTTGCGGGGCTATGCTGGATGCAGTCCTCTTGCAATCGGTCACAGTAGAAGTTTATGGGAGATCCTATGCAACGCAGTGGAAACTTGGGCTAGTTAAAGTTATAATTATATTCATGAATAATGTTAAATTCTTATTACTTTCTTAATGCACAGATGTTTCATGACATATAAAATGTAACTAAAGTCAGTACTGACAATAAACATGTGAATATAGTTGCTGCTGCGTAAGAAAGCCGCCGAAGAGTTGAAGAAGGAACAGGAACGCAAAGCAGCCGAGAGGAGGCGCATCATCGAGGAGAGGTGCGGTAAACCCAAGAACATCGAAGATGCAAACGAAGGTAAATAGCAATCCCAACGCAGTGTGACGGCCAAATGAAATATTACATTAGTTCAATGATATACTAGTTACAGTAAACATACATTCAATAATTGTGTCACAGCACACATCAGTTTCACACGCAGAAGCATTATCCCCTTTGTTTTATTAAAATTTATGGAGATAAACAACTTAATTACACTTTACATTACAATAATAAAATCATTAATTATGTTTAGTTACCCATTTACATTTGTTGTGTCGCATTATAGATGCTATTTCGAGGGTTTGCAAAGAGTACCATCAGCGCATCGCCTCCCTTGAAGATGAAAAGTTCGATCTGGAATACATCGTTAAAAGGAAAGATATGGAGGTAGTGAGACGGGCTGCACTGAGTCAGCTCTATTTCGACGAACTTACCAACTTATAACCTCATCTTTCTGACTTGTGATTTGTTAAGCGCAGTTCTTCCTACTCTGTCTGTTACAAACGGACGAAGCTGTTCTGGTGTGCCAGGCCCTAGTTCATGGCCTTACTTTTCTCTTCTAATATGACATTTTCTCCTAAGCTACATGTGAAGTCGTTTACTCTTTCTGCGAATACTTAATACTTTCTGTTTTCCAATTTTCTCTCTGACACTCACACATAACTCTAATAATTCACGGTCACCTCTTACCGCCGGTTTATACAGGAATTATGAGCGCGAGTAACTCTTATTGATTTTGTAGCGGCTCTCACGAGCATCATTACCGGTTACCATCAGCGTATCACCAAGCTCGAAGAGGAGAAGTACGATCACGAGATGGAAGTTGCCCGCAGAGAGTATGAGGTCTGACTTGGTTTGGGCACAGTACTATTCATTCATATTACGCAATACGTTTGAGTAGTTCATGCCGATAATGTGACTAGATTATATTTAATTTTGTTTTCGCAGCAAACTCATAATCTATAAATACGCGGAGCTGATTATCAAATCCCTAACCGTGTGGATAACATTATAAAAACGCTAAAATAACAACGACCCGTCGCAGCAACTCCAAAAGTGCGAGTTTGAAAGTGTAGATACTCCCCGTGAGTATACGTGAATAACCAAATAGATAAGCCAACCGCAGCAATTGTTCACTGATACCCACCTAAATACGATCATGTAGCTTGGCTTACGCTTGTACTCCAGGGAAGGCCAGGGAATCCCGCTCTCGCGACCCACACACACACTGACTACCGCGAGGCTGCGTCGATGTGATACCATACCTTAAATTTGTGATTGTGTTTTTCTTTAGCGGAACTGCAGACGATATGTCAAATGTACTGGCATAGAATATACAACCTTGAGGGGGATAAATATGAAATAGAACGAGCGATCGAAATTAGGAAAATGGAGGTAAACAATACATTAGGATTGGGAATGCATATGATATGAGTTGATAATGATTTAGTTGTTACAACATGACATGATAGTTGTACGGCTCGACGCACACATGCACACGTCGCTCCCTCGACAGACGCAGGCCACTCACACAAATGCCCATGCTCATTCTGCTGGCTCAATAATCTGTCTTTCCTTTTTCTATAGCAATGCTCAAGAGAATAATACAGGAGTATTATGACCGCATGTATGTGTGTGAGGGCCAGAAGTGGGATTTGGAACATGAAGTCAGGAAAAGAGATTATGAGGTATTGACCAATACTTTATAACCATTGTGAATATCACAATCATCGAAAATGTAACAAACGTGCGCGTGTGACAGTTCGTGTTTATACATTGATAACGCTTTGTAAGTTTTCGGTTGTTTGTTGTTGAATTGTAAATAACGGCGGAGGGTCGGGTCGGTAGTGCTGGGCGCGCGTGCGCCGGGGGCGGTAGTGGGCGCCGGCCCTTCGCGGGGAGGCGTGCGGTGCAAAATCGATCTTCGCCGGCGCCGGTCGCGGCGCAGCGGCGCGTGCCGCGTCATCGACATCCAGCTTACACCATTAACTACACTAACACAAGTAACCGCCATGCGCCCACGGCGTAACAGTAACCACACTGCACTTACTCACGGGCTGCTCTGCCCCATCTCATTGCATGCCCGTAACTTCATTACGAATCATTCCTGTATTTATATCTTCAATCATCATTCTCCATAACCAAGGTCTCGCTGTCATGAATCAGAATGGGCCGATCATTTTACTTCGTCATTTCGGTGGTGATCATTTCTTCGTAGGCTTATCTGCTAAAGCTTTGACTGTTGCATGATTTTAATTAAGTAACGTACAATGCTTCCGAGTCCCGATTAATATCTATATCCCTTAAATAGTATGGCACTTTAATAATTTACTTAAAATGTGTGACGATAATACTGGAACCCTGTTGGTGCATCCGCCAGTGTGACGCTTCATGAGTGGTGGCGAGCTTAGTGGCCTTACTGAATTTTCTCTTTTTTTTGTAACATTAGTTGCCGTTGAAGTGTAAAGTGGAACGCTGGACTGGTTCCTTTATTGGCACACGCAAGTGCATAGTGTAAGTGAAACTTCTTGTTCCAAATCTCCAACTTTTCATGTATGTGCCGTTACATCCGCGCGATATGTTTGCGTGTTCGGTTGCTGATAGCCCCATAAACCTTTCTGTAATACCCTGTTATTTTTGGACACTGAGTGTTGAAATTGAAAGTGCCATGCTCAGGTCGAGTGCCCCCCGAGCGAGTCGACACTTTGTGCTCGGCCGCTCGATACATACGCATCGATTATTCGGGACACGGAGTGGTGTATGCTATGATCACTTGCGAGTCCAGAAACACTACATCACATACAGTATACTTATATACCCACTGACCCACAACTGCAAGTCTGGATCGATTTTGCACCGTCACTCCAATATACACTTCCGCAATGTCCGAACTCATACATTGAATGTCGATGTTTACAGTGCTCATGTAGAAATGTACATTTGGGACTCGGATTTTACATCGATACAGCGCTCAACATGTTACAGCTTCGGACATTGACTTAGAACATTCACACTCGATACGTACAGAAAGATCAGCGTCAAAGAAGTATTATTGTTGGCGCTGGTTTTTATTGCACATGTAAAATAAATGCACTTAATATTATTTGATTGTTGAGGACACAGGAGCTGCCGACGACCAGCTACCATCCGAAGCACGATAGATAGAATTTGTGCACGTTATAGCTCGAGTAATGTGCATATGGATATGTGTATGTAGGCAGAAAGCACAGGCTGAAGATGTAGGGTGTGATAGGAATCAGAACTGGAGCGGCCTCTTAGTATGTACTGAAGTACAAAACTGTTCGAAAGAACTCGCTCGCCTAACATCGCCTAACTTCGCTCAGCTCTATATCTTGTTCTGTGCTTTTCTCGTATTAATCACCGTTTTCAATTCCTATGATATGCATTTTATTTTGCTTTATTTTACAGATTATCTGGAGTGTTGTGCTTTAAATGTTTTCTTCCCATTTTTCGTACCGTGCATGGATTTATTTAAAAGAAACCACAAGTTTTGAGTTTCACTTCACTTTTTCTTTGTATGATTTCTTCCATTTCTTTCCTGTCTTTACAAATTAATTACTTATCTCTATTCAAAGTCAAAATCAATTATAATTTATATCGATTGTTTGATTGTCTTGTTTCTTTAAAGCTCATATATTATTTTTGTCCCCGATTTTTGCATTAATTAATTAATTGGCTCTATGGTCTTCTCTTCTGCGTCTTATATAATATGGTATCGTTCTATTTTACTAGATCTCCGACCTGAACACCCAAGTCAACGACCTCAGAGGCAAATTGTAAGTATTTTCTTTAAGAAACCTCTTTTCCTTAAAAATATATCTTGAAGAACCGAGAAACGATTCCTTGAATTTTAATTTGAGCGTATGTAAGCTCGGCAAGGAATAAAAGGAATTGTATGTAGAAATATATGTTCAAATTGAACGTTTTAATGATTGGTATGCGAATAGTAAATAATATTTCACAAATATTTTCAAGGAATTTTTGTAATTCAAATTTTTTAATGAATATAAAATAAATATATTGCTTTTCATAACCTAAAATAGCCCGTAATTTGCCACTTTACTTACTAATTAACGTCTCAATTTTATTCTTCAAGAAAAAGTTAACAAAGCTATCGGCTGAAGACATACAAATTGTTTTAAATCACTAAGGCAAGAGCATATTTAGAAAAATCATGGGGAAACGTCAACAAGGTTTTTTCGTTTACCATGTTATTTAGATATCATTTAAGTAGCCCAAATTTCATTCTATCAAAGTGAAAGTTTAAGGCTCAGAACAAATCTAGTTGTTTATCTATAACGATTAATCTATTGCTACCTTTTCTAGCGTTAAGCCTACCCTAAAGAAGGTGTCCAAATATGAGAACAAATTCGCCAAACTCCAGAAGAAGGCTGCAGAGTTCAACTTCCGTAACCAATTGAAGGTTGTCAAGAAGAAGGAGTTTACCCTTGAAGAAGAAGACAAAGAGGTAATGTATTTCTTTTTAATACTCACTTATTAATTTAACTAATTAGATATAGTGTGCGGACCGTAAGTTGAACAATAGTGGCGATTATCTGCGCCAGTACAATCTAAGACAAAAGACAGAACGAAGTGATTAAAGGCATACGCGCGAGCACAGACATAAATATACAATAGAAATGGCGTGAAAGTAAAACAACATGTCTGCAGTTTTATTTTATTTTCTAAAATTTGTGATAATCCGAACTTTAAAGTATAAGGTGGATTATTACCCGTTTAGTGTTTGTTAACGTACATGAAACAACACGGTGCAAAATCACTTTTCAAATTCTCTCAAAAAGTTCATAAGAGATCTCAGTATATTCCCAGGACTCAAGGGGTAAATATTATTAATTATCTTTAACTTGACACAGACTAAACGTGCTAAAAGCACGAAGCTATTATTTAAAAGTAGAAAAAAATATATAATAGATAACGCAAATGCCTGCACTTTGCGTCCCCGACCAATTGTAGAAATTGGCGGCCGCTATTTTGTTAATTAAATACTATAACATGGCCGATTTTACATATTAAATATATTATATTATATATCATCAGCGGCATCATTGTCACTGAATCAGTTTGGATGTCCCGTCACTAAATATCAACAGTGACGTTACACTCGGTGTTAAAAAGTCGGCAGTCGGTTGATTTTAATACAAATCGCGATACTTGCGATATCTATTATATATCTATATCGCGTTGCATCAGTTACGCCCTCCCCCCATGCCGCACTTCGATTGAGACCCGATAATTTGTTACTGTGCATCCAAGGTCCTTGTTCAACGTATGTGTCGCGGGTTATATCCTGTCATATAACAAATTAAAATGCTCAAATAATGTTTAGAATTAAACTATCTATAAATTTAACTTTCTTCATATTTCAATAAGCATTTGATTATATTGTTTTCCTTTAAAGCAGTTTATATAAACTTGTATTAAAATTTATAATAGTATTTTTTTATATCCGCTATAATATCTATCTTAAACAAAATTCCTCTAGTATATCTATCTCACTTTCTTACCTACTGACCCTTTTAATTTTTTCAATAATGTAATATCCTGAATCTGGTTCGATTCCAGTAACTTTTTCATATGACTGTTTATATAAATATAATTAATCTAGATCTAGGGCTTCATATAACAAATTTTCTTTGCTCATGTTCCCACAGGCTAAGAAGGCGGAGAAGGCTGATTGGGCTATCGGGAAAAAGTAGAAAACACCACTCACAGATCACACATAACCAAACACCGCCACCAATAACATCGATGGTTATACTTAATCCAACTAATTTAATTTTAAAATAAAGATACTTTATACCTAAAAATATCTTATTATATATCGTTCTTAAGATTCCTATCAGAAATGAGGTGAGAATTTTTTTGCGATAAATACGGCTTTCAAGTTATGTTTTGTTGTTTTAACCTCCATGGGGGAAAATCCTCTATTTCCAAGAGCTTATGCTGCAGATTATTTAAAGCGTATTCATTTTTACATGAAGGCTTTCCCCGCCAAACTTCACCAGTCCCTTTTTGTTTATGAATATCGGTATTCATCCAATGAATGCTAATTTTCCTCTTAAAAGCCTCGTGACTAACCGTGCTGGTTCGCATATGAAAGAGAATTTTAAATAGGATTTTGTTTATACAGCTCAGATTTTTTTTCCTGAGCTTTATTTGGTATTGAAAAACTTAAGCATTCAGTTCATATAAACTTTTTTATCTCAATACTTTGTATGAATGCATTTATTATTTCATTTTACAACTTTTACGCACTCCAAAACAGCAAACTGTAACACTCAACTACACCACCTGTCTTTCTTTATTACTGTAACTTTTGGGTCTCTTTAGAAAACAATTTACATAATTCTAAATCTGAAATGAATTCACATAAAGTTTCCATTTACAAATTCTTGTTAAATTTTTTTTACAATTGGTTTCACTTTATAGTATTTGATGAAACCAGTTCGGACAATTAGTATAGATTTGTTTACGATGTTCCACAGGGTGGTGCCGGAGGAAAGGTAAATAGACGTAAAATTTGACTCTTAAAGTGATGTAAATTAAGTCGATTAGTACACACGCGGCATGCTTTTTACTTCGAGCACCGCTTTTTAAGACAATAATTTGAATGGCCCATGGCTGTCTCTATTTAGCTGTCATAACCAACGGGACTGCCAACTTAAATTGGCATATTTGGCCGTTGTATTTGCACAATTCACAATTTTGATAGAAAATATACGATGTAGATTTTGTGTTGCACATCATACACAATTGTACATAATGTGAACATTAGGTGGCTATACAAACGCTTTCACAGATTTTGTAGAAAAGTTTTAAAGTTGCCAGAGTTCTAGTGTTGCTTTTTGGTCGAATTACCGAAGTTGAAAACTCCACGACCGTTCGTACGCTACGTGCCGCTGCACTTATTGGTTCCTATTTGTTGGTATAGCACTGAAAAATGTAATAATTCAGCTTCTTAGATACATGAGACGTAGTGCGACGTGTCTTTTTAGGTTTTGAAGTAGAGAAAATATTTATATATATTTGAATTGCTTTATTTGTGTCTGAGCACGAATATACTGTATCGCTAAATTTCACAAATAGAAGTATGTTCGTAATTGTATAGTGTAAATATGTCTTTATTGGATTTCTAGAAAGTAATCAATTATTTAGCAGCTTATCTTAATATGAAAAACAATTTACAAAGTTATTTTATAAACTTGGTATTTATAATATTTCGCGTATTTGTACAAATTATTATACAAACATTGGAACTTGCCCAACATCATTAGCTAATATTAATATGATAAGCTGCTAGGTAAGCGAGTAGGAAATTGGCGCGAGGCAAAACTTTTCTTGTTGTTTTCTTGCGGTATTTTTGGCTTCGTACGAGTTGAATCAGAAATAAAAGCAATGTAATGGTATACAGAAGTGTTTTGACGCTTATCTACATGCTGTTTTAATGGATACTTCTCTAATGTTACGATTGATGTTTACAGAAAAAACCAGACTGGTCCAAGGGCAAGCCAGGAGATCAGAAGGTAAAAGAAGAAGAGGTTGAGGCATGAAGTACTGTAACTATAAATAAATAAATATTTTTAAGACCCGTCTCACGCACTCCACCTTGTGATACTCCCAAACGTGAAACCCTGTTATCAGCCAATGGCATATTCCTTCATTATTTATTATGTATTGTCCAAAACCACGTCTACTTATTTAGTTGAAGAAAACAACTTTTTATATTTATTTATTTAAATAATGTTTTTTGTAAGATACATATTTAATAACGTTTAATAAAAATAATTTTCTGTACTTTTACTGTGTAGTTGTGGCGTTTTACCTTGTTTTAGTCCCTAGTATTCCTGTTATTTGTCCCTAGATACCTTAGTTATTTAAATATACATATAGGAATGTATGAGTTATTCCTGTGTTACTACGATTTCCACCTTGTTATGATATATTGATCCTGAGTGTTTGTGTCTCCTGGTCACACAGTCCTGTAGAATAGAGGTTTTAAGAGTTATAGTTTTAGCAAAACATTTCACAGGCTTTAAAAATATGTGTTAGAGGGCTAAATACTTTTCTCTAGTTGAAACTTTATTAAGAAAATACAATTAATTGAATATAATTATTACTATAGTGTTACAATATTTTGTAGGACCTTTTTGTGTCAGACTAGCAAGCGAATACTTTCGTACTTCTGTTTGCTACAGTATATAAAATGTATGAGAGACAATATGGGATAGTAAGAGCTGTAATATCAGAGGAGCCCCAAATAGATCGTAGATAGGTACTTCATATACATACTCTCAACGATATTCACTAATAGTTCTAGCATTCCATCAGATGGGTTATATGTCATATCTGCAAACCGGAGTGATGTAATTGTATTCTGATTGCCTAATAGTTTATATTCGTGCACTACATTAAATATTCTGTGTTGAAAAAAGGTTTGAACATTTATTATAATTGTTAGCGAAAGGACAACATTTTGATGTGTTTCTTGGAAAATTCTAATCCTCGTCAGTTTTAGCCCTCAGCAAATAGTCACGTTCCTATTCACGTCAATGTTCTTTAAGCATTTAAAAAAAAACTATTTTGAGTTAGAAGCCATAATAAAGGGCAATGTTGAAATGTTTTGCGAAGACCAATAAACCTAATAAAACAATCAGCACACTGGTTGGAGTTCTGAATTATGTTCTACCATAGAATCTCTTTAAGAAAGAAGAAGTGGGAACCATTTTGGTGGGTATATTATGTGTAACTTTAATATATGTATATTACGTAAGTATAAATACACTATGACACAGCACCTTGGAAACCTTATGACGATTATTTGGGTACCAGGCTGATTAATCAGCCATAACGTACTTTTCATGCCTCATCATGCTGTCATACTATTGCGTTATCACAAACATAAGTTAAGTTTAGAAATATATTTAAATTTACTCCATTGTAATTTACTACATTTGAATTAAAAAATAAGGCTCTTAAGTTTCTGGGTAAATTTTAGCATAATACATAACATAAACTCTAATAAAAAGTGTCGTCTGTATTTGTTTCACATATACAAAAATAAGGAGACAGGCATATGTACCAGTTTAATTAGTTAATAGTGAGCTAAACATGTCTCACAAAAATGTTACATACATTTCTGCACATCTTGCACAGTGCCTTCTAGGCCCAAGCTAAGCTTATGAATTAGGAGCGAAAACTTTTGGTTACTTAATCCGCAAACTTACATATCTACTACATAATACATAAATTACAAATTAAACGAAACGACACAGTTTGGTCTGGTCATTTTAGTGGAAATAGAGAGATGATTAGATTTCAACTGTTTCGGTACAGGTTATCAAGGTATACAGATACACAGTATAACCCCTCTCCGTGTCGGAGGTTAAAAAAAGGTTTTACTACCCTGTTGCTCATTTGTTATGGTCAAAAAGTTTACAACAGAGCCACGTAGACATAAAACCGTAGTATCAAGTTACCAAGAGAGTCTACACAAATATTTTCCTGGAAAGCGGTTTTACATTTTTAAAGGTTTCTTTTTTATACAAATAAATGTTTCTGACACTTACACCAATTACTTAGTTCCAAGATAAGTATCATTAAGAACTTGTGCTATGGATACTACATAAGGGATAAACATACATAAATACAGTCATTTTTGTAAATACCTACTTAATATATATAAATATTAAAACACCCAGACCAGAACAAATATTTATGTTTATAGACACAAGGATTTTTCCTGTGTGGGAATCGAACCCACAACCTCAGGAGTGGAGTGCGGATATACTCGCCACCACGCTATATCGGTTGTAAATAGAACTAACACACCATTTTAGAACTAGCTTTAGGTGAGATTCTCAGACATTGGAGGATTGCAAAAGATTGTTAGTACTAAAAAACACAAATGTTTATAAAACAAATAAGCAGCCTCGGCTTAACGAATTGTTATTTTTTTTGGACTAGTGTCGGTAGGTACTTTTTTGGGAGCAGAGTCAGTTGGTACTTTTTTAACACTCGGTACCGGTTAACCTGACCTACACGGTTACATCTTATATTTACAGAACCATTTGAGTTTCTCGATGGGAGCTGATAGGTTATAAATAATTCTCAGCCATTTAAACTCTATATAAATATTCAATAATTTATTGATTAAGGCGTTAGTTTGCGGAAATCCATTGTAAGGAAGTGATGGATTGAAAATATCTTTGTAACACCTTACCTGAACCTGAAGATGTCCTGTGTAAGGGCGAAACACGTGTCGTGTTGAATAGTTTCTAGATTTTTCGAGAAAATATAGTAGCGCGGGAATTGTTACAATGATAAATATTCATTACAATACGAGCTGTTCTCACATATTTTTCTAAATAACACATGCAAGTGCTAAAAAATATAAATGAAAATAAAATCAATAATATACTCTAATATCTGTTTAACACGGGTTATGTAACAAACATTATCAGTCTGATAACATCACAAAAAACTAAATCAATTAAAATGCAAAAAAATGATCACTGTTTTTGGCGCCAAAACGGAAAAAGACAACGCAATAATATTTTATATCCAAAACTAGTGTACGTTTGAGTTTTAAAAAAATAAATAAACATCCTCTTATAATCACAACAATTATTTAGCTCCATGATAAGTATCATTAAGAACTTGTGTTTCGGATACTAAAGAACGGATAAACATACTTGTACCAATACTTTTTTTTTTGTAAATACAAACTTAATATACATAGAAAACACCCAGACCAGAACAAATACACGTGTTCCAGCACACAAAGATTTGTCCTGTGTGGGAATCGAACCCACGACCTCAGGAGTGGAGTGTAGGTATACTGACCTCCACGCCATATCGGTCGACAAAGTTTTTATGTGTTAATATAAGTTAAGGCGCATTTGGCCCACTTCGTGTTTGGGCCACTGGACTAAAAATCTATAAGATGCCCAGTAGGTTAAGGTTTTTTTTTAAACCAAGTGAAAGCAATTAATTTTTTATAATTTACTTTTACTTCTCGTATTCTTTTAGAAATAGACGTGTTTTCGTCCAGTGGCCCAAATGCGAAGTGGGCCAAATGCGCCTAAGCCGCGAACATAGTAGGCTTTTAGACATAACTTTATCGGTAACGTATACAATTGTAGGAAAGTGGAATATACCAGTGAATTGTGACTTGTACGTGTTGACTTTAAAACTCCACAGACGCCTCTAGTCTCCACTTCTTTAGTCATGCTTTGACTTCACTCGACTATGATGGACTTAACTTAAATTGAAGTGACTAAATGACGAAAACGCTGCATTTATTCAAACAACTTGATTTGTTTAATTACTTGACACTGTCAAATACTCTAAACAATTGAGTTCATATGTAAGAAAATAATAAGTTAATAAACTGATCTAAGGTATTTACGTATCTTCGCAAGCGGTTAACCGAATAGCTGTATTCCGTAACGGTAAGTAAAAATTAAGTGCCGGAATTATTTCCGCTTATTTGACATTGACATAACCGGATATAAAAAAGCTTCAATCCTTAAAACCAAGCTTGGTTGCTTAACAGGCTTTCAACTTGCACTGTTCAGTATAAACTAATTTATTAATGAAAATGTTCCACCTATTTAACGCGTCATCAATCTTAATAAATTGCCAACCTAACCTAACCTGATTGAATCATAAAATACAAATTCAACTTCAAATCCCTCATTTTATACAATCAGTATTTTTGATGTGCTAAGTCAAAATCAAAGTCAACATACTTTTTATTTCATAAACTATTACATAGTACTTGAAAACGTCAAAATTATAAAAAAATAACAAAAACAAATAAAATATAATTATGCTAAAATCACGAAGCTTAGATTCACTTGCAACCAAACAATTTAAAAAAACAAAAAACATTTAAGTGTAAGTGAATCTAAGTGCCAGTTCCGAGCCACCGCTCTGTAAGAAGAACTGGCAAGAAACTCACAGGCTATGCTCTTTTAAATTATCGATTGGTTAGTTACAATCTTCTATCAAACAAAGCTATCATGTCTTTTTAAGGATCAGTTTATCAAATTACTTAATAAAAGTTAGTTTAAATACAGATATAATATACATCACATAAATGACTTTAATTCCGTATTGTTCTCAATTTTATAAGCATAATTAATGCGTTCATAAACCTTTAACCAACACTTAATTACTAATTAAAGTTGATCGAAACAATTGCCTTAATGATCCATCACAATAATAAGTACGAATCCTGTTCAATTAATTGGTCGTTACAATTAAGCGCTGTTATATCATTAATTACCTATTCATTATCAGAAAGGCGTGCACAGAGATTTCTAGTAGTATATAGTAGTATAGTGTGTAGCTCTGGGAGATCAATTGGTGGTATCAATTTTTTATAGTGTGCACGCCGCTGTGTATCACGAGGACAACGACAAAAATCTTGCCCAGAATTGCGTACCAAAATAAATTAGATTTTTACACTATTGTCCAAAAAAGTTGTCTATACTTTTTAGAAGATACAAAGCCAATCCAAATCTAAAATCCTGAACAGATATATATCTATAAATTACCCTTTAGGGTACAGTTTTGTATATAATATTCATAGTTAATATTATTCAATACGATTAAGAATACCTGATTATATAATTTTTGATAAAAAAATTTAAAACTTAATTGACTGGCGTTTTATGAAATTGAACCGTCCTCAATGTTTTGCTTTTGGAAAGTGTCTGAAATATAAATCAGAAACAAAGAAATTAATGCTACGAGTATTATAAAGCAAGCTGCGTTCATTTAAAATTTAAACAAAAAAAATATTTTTAAATGACAGTCGAAATCATGAGGTAATCGACAGTTTTATGAAACGCTATACTTAACTAAACATTTGCACCGTTCTTTGCGATAATCCGCTTAAAGCTACATTTAATAATCAGCTAAAGTAATTTGATTTTGCCACAAAACACTAAGCTCAAATGTATCATAACTTCCGGATTGTCAAATCTTAACGACCGCACTGTACATATTTTGCTTGTAATTAAATGTCATTTTATACTCAGTATGTTGAATGAGTTTTTTGTAATGTAGGAAGGCGCAGAAGGTGCCCCTCCAGCGGAAGGGGCCCCTCCTGCGGAAGGAGCCCCACCTGCGGAAGGTGCCCCACCAGCGGAGGGTGCCCCACCAGCGGAAGGAGCCCCACCAGCGGAAGGGGCACCTCCTGCGGCGCCTGGTGACGCGGCAGCCCCAGCGGCAGCTCCAGCGGCAGCCCCAGCGGCACCTCCAGCTGAAGGTTGACATTTAAAGACTGAAAGCTTTAATTTTTTAACCATAATCTACAAAACGTTACAAATTAATAAGCCTGTGCTGTGCACTTTAATTTAAAGATAAATTATTCGAGGTTAATGGAGACTAATTAAAAAATATGGATAACCAATTAAAACAGATATTTTGTACCTAGCTCAAACATTTGTCATATTTAACTAAGTCACTTTTCGATTTAACTTTCACAAAGGTATTACTGATACCTTTTAAATGTTATTAATATAATAGGTAATTGACAAAGATTATCTAACGGTATATGAAATGACTTTTAATTAACTATAGCCTATATATTGTTAGGTGCTCCACCCGCGGAAGGAGCCCCGGCAGCGGCACCCGCCCCACCAGCTGAAGGTTAGAACATTAATTTAATTCAGATATAAGGTATATTCAACATCATGAAGATGCATCAAAATCGTTACAAAAAAAGTAATAATGTTGCCGGTCTAGCCACTAGTGTCTTAAAAAAAAGATAATGTGGCATTTCATTGTTTAAACTATCACAAACAGTACCAGGTGAAGAGGTTTCAGGTTCCTATTGTAAAAACAAATTCTAGCAACAAATTATTATAGCAAACATTGAATGGCTTTGAGAAACCGCCTACCAACAGCCGGGCCGAGCACTTGAATTGCGATTTTTTTCACCTCTGGAGTTGTAAAGAAGATTCTACATGATTGGTATATGATTTGTCAAAAGGCGCTCCAGCGGCAGCGCCCCCGGCAGCGCCTCCGGCAGCTGCCCCCGCGGCGGCTCCCGCGGCGGCTCCTGCGGCGGACCCAGCAGCGGCACCTGCAGTTCCAGGTAACACCGTAATAGGTGGTGAGCCTATTGCCGCTTATCGGAAACTTGTATGCATGCCAAAGACTCGTCTGT
Source organism: Musotima nitidalis (assembly GCA_949126915.1). NCBI lineage: Eukaryota > Metazoa > Arthropoda > Insecta > Lepidoptera > Crambidae > Musotima > Musotima nitidalis. Next base: position 5,337,595 of record OX421418.1, on the reverse strand, counting down.
TGACCAGCAGACGCACTACTTGCGGATGAGATTGGCTTTGGCTCCTAAGACCTTAGTAGGATCTTTATCCCTAAGTTAAACAAAGTAAGCTCATGCGTGCGAGAGTGTCGTCGCCGCTTTGCTATAGTAACTGGCCACCCCCCATGCCGCACTTCGATTGAGACTTATCGTTAATGCGTCAGGCGGTCATTTTTCAACTTATGCGCCGCGAATAAAACCTGTTTAACACACAAAAAGGATTTATTACTTTTTTGTTCTGATAGTATGTTTCTGTAAAGAAAGGTTTTATTGCAGCTGTCTATTGCCATAAGATAAGCCATTGGTAGGATCCCTATACACCCCTGTTTAAACCTAACCTATCCTAAAAAAATTACTGAACATATGAAATGTCAAACAGCTCCTGCACCAGCCCCTGCGCCCGCGCCGGCACCCGAAGCACCCGCAGCGCCAGCACCGGTTGAAGGTAATATAATACATTTCCACTAACATTACACTATGGCCCATTACTTGACATGTTACAGAGTTCAGGTAGACATTTAAAATTTTCCATAATACCCATGCAATTGAATTAGCGTCGCATACATTGCTAAACATATTTGAAATCTTTTTTGTACCCATATAATTAGAATAAGATACAGTTAGAGCAGATTTTTAAACTATTGCTGTCACTTTCATATGACAAGATGAAGACAAGAAAAGACAAGAAATCAAGGTATTTTTTACTGTTACAGCATCAGCGTAAGGGGTAACAATGGTTTCACCAACATTCGTCGGCATTCACGGTCAAGAAGAGAAAGAAGAAATCGTCTCATCGTTCGCTAAAATCGCGTACCTTTAATGATATTTTTATACCATTTCACTGTTCTAGTACATTTGTAAATTTTATATGAAGAACAAAAACAATAAATAATTATTTAAGGCAATAAAGTTTTGTATATTTATTTTGCGAACAGTATTGAGAGATTTACTACTGCATCAGCCCCCACTTAGGAACCTACTTAACAGATTGGGTTGATAATTCGCATATGGGCAGCAGTTATCACATAGAATTCCACTAATTAAGGATATCGTCATGATCTTAGCGCGTTAACATTAATAAAGAAATATGACAATGGAAAAGGATTCGTCGACTATATGGGCGCGAATGTTGCCCTGCTAACCACCTTTCATCATTTAACCCGTTTCACCTTTAAAATTGCTACAACTATATCGTTATCTCAGTCATATGAAATCCACTGCCGTACACAAGCCTCCTCAATAGTTTTTATTTTAAAATGGGTATTTGCCGATGATTACCACGCTGGTCAGGGTGGTTGGTGATCACAGTTCAAGCCAGTATGCAGGACGACGCAGCTGTCCATCATCCGGTAAGATTTCTATTTGTTGACTCTAACAACATACCACGAGATGGTAGAGGGTGGCACTTTTTATTAAATATATGTAATATGTTAATTATTAATTGAAACAACTGCATACGTTATTGCTCTGAAAGGAGTGGAATTTATTTTAGTTAAAACATTTATAAACTGTGTAGGTAGTAAGTATCATATTTTATAAACACAACGTGTTTCTATGTTACAAAGTAAATAATTACTAACCTAAAAAGAGAAACAACATTAAAAGCTATGGCTTTAATAATTTTCTATTATTTTATAGTAATCAATAAAACGTGTTGACTTGTTTGTCACACCACAATCCAAAGACATCAAATCATAGATTAGTGCAGACTTGATGTCACAGATAGTGTATGCAGTCCAACGCACGGGAAATGCATATTAAATGGAGATTAAAAGAGCTTCATTTACATTTATAACAAGGTTTCTGCGCATCCCACATCGGATATACGTGTGAGATTATGTATGTTACCAGAATGAGAAGAATACAGGTCATCTTTCATCACACGGACGGATTGCGGAGTTGGGCCTGTGGCGTCACCCTAAGATTTTGTCATTTCGTTCGATAAAGCTCTAATTTGGTCCCGCGGTTTAAAATGACTCCCAAATCATGGAATTAAATTGTCACATAACGTGTCCCCCCATCGAATAACTGGCATCTGTGAATATATGCTTAATTTCGGAGAATGATTCTGGGCGCGTACTTCGTGGAACTCCGAGTAAGGATATATAAAATATGTTATGAACAGTAAATTTATAAGCTGCCTTTAGAAGTCAACTATACATAGAAATCCACCGGGTTCTACAAAAGTCAACAGCACTTATGAATCCATCAATTCAAATTTCCAGTGCAAAAAAAATTTAAGTATCTAATTGTAAAACGAAGTCACAGTATTAAACTTCTACGCTTCAATAGTATTTTTCTTCAAACATTTTGGGCTTTCGAATGCAATAAGGGCTCACAAAAAATCAAAAGAGTTTCTATATCACCAACGCATTACCATACAAAGTGAATCAAACTGCCTCATATGGAGTAGTGTCAAAATCCATATGAGCTCGAATGCTCAATCTGTAAAGCTGGATAGTAATGGCCAATCAAACTGCATAGTCAGGAGTGGGTCTTCTATTATCAAAGGCAGCGAAGTTTATGATGTGCGGATGACTGCAGGGAGACAGGAACCAATAGAATTCCAATTGTGCCTATACATTCGCCACTTGAAAGGTAAATTTTCAATGAAAGGTATTAAATTAGTCGCTATCTAGTCACCATTTAAGCAACAACTAAATCAGAACTCAATTCAACTCAGCATTATTCCACTAAGGATTAAGATGACTAGTAAAGTTACAAGTTTAAAAATAAGGTCATTAATCGGAATCATAGAAAACTACTTTATGACTCGAATCCCTTAACTCCTATATAAAATATTTGTTAATTTAGCTTTGGTGTCTACGAAAAATTAGCAGACTTAGGGCTCTAAGCTTTAGTCTGGGGCAACCGGGATAATGCTAGGATATAATGATAATGTTGCGGGACAGTTCGAAAGGGTTACCGCAGTCTCGGGTAGGCTCAAGAAGGAACATGTATGGTTTTTAGTCAGTAAAAGTCTGACACACTCTCTCGCTCCACCACAGTGGGAGAAAGTCATTAGATTTATTTATTTATTTTACTTTAATTGAAACAGTGTACAGAACCAATTACAGAATATAATTCAACACAACATATTATATTACAAAATATAATTCAACACTTACAAAACTAAACTCAGCAACAATAATTAAATTAATCAGATAAAATTTAAACAAATTAAGTAGATATTATGTAAATAAAATTAACTGTAATAGACACTACTTACATAGAGATATACATGCACACATTCATACATTTCTTTCACAATAACTCAGACAGTCCGGCAAAATTTTCGCAAACAGGTCACATTCAGGATTGGTATCTAGGAGTGATGAAAGGCTGCGTGGTATTATAGGTGATTGGCGCCGAGTCACTGTTTTACATCCGATAATGATGATGATGGTGTGCACGAAACCCAGTATTACAGTTCTTCAATTCTCTTCGAGCACATAGGGTGATGAACAAATCTATAAAATATTGACATAAAACTGTTTAGTTAAAAATATATATATATATATATATATATATATATATATAATAGATATTGTATGTATATTGATCTTGTTGTATGTATATATCTTGTTTATTATATTTAGGTTAGGTTCTATACAAATATATAGAATGAAACGATAAGCTATAACTTAATCTGATTAATAGAACTATATAGTGCGTGTATAGGTGTATAGGAATCCTATCAAGACCTAAGGAATCCAAGCCAACCTCACTTGCAAGTGGTGCACCTGCCGATCAACGGACGATGCTCTGGCGAATATAACAGTGCCCGGTAAGCGGCAATAGGCTCGCCCCCTATTACGTGGGACCAACTATATAGTTGGCGAAGTGTGGGCGTATGATATGCCTATCCCTTCGGGGAAACAGGCGTGAATGTATGTATGTCTGTAATAGAACTCTAAATCCAATACCCACAGCAACAACTACATATATCAAAAGTTTCTTAATATCACCAGTAAGTTTACAACAACTAGGTAAGTTTGCAATCTTTTATATAATTAATATACTTCACATCGAACGATTGCTCATTTGGTCATAACTGCTTGTAAATTAGGGCGAGCAAGCTGAATTTCTCATGAAGGCCACCCTAATATAGGCCCTCGCGGTATGAATAGATTCTCCAAATTCCGAGTGAGCTGCCGACAACGAGTCGACGCGGCGATCTAATACGAGAAGTGATAGGAATACGTAGACTATATTTGAACAAGCGCTCTTTAATATAGTTGTATTTAAGGTTCTTAAACCTATAATGGTCTTAAAGTTAAGGCTGAGTTTCTGTTATTACACGAAGCGACTAACGTCTGACCTCCGCAACCCAAAGGGGAACATCAATCTATGACTAAACCAGCTATCAGAATATTAGAGGTTATTGACTTCATGATAACGACTACCATAGATTTTCATGACATCAAGGGGAACCACCAGCTTGACGCGCTTTACCAGTCGCTCCATGTAATAACTGAAGTTCAGCCAAATTCGGATAGACCAGTGAGCAGACCCTTTTTTTTTTATTATTGTCGGTTAAAAAATGCTGTTTACGCACTGTCTCCCGGCCAATAGGGGGAATGGGAGGGGAGTGTGGGGCTCACTGCGGCAGACGCGACAACCGCAGTCCTACCCACTAAAAAACTTCCGACGACGCACCGGCACCAATGCCTGGGTTTGTAGCTTCTGGCACCCCGCCCGCAGTGAGGGTCTGCTCACTGCCTTGGGCATAAGTAATGCTAGGATATGGTGATGAAATATGATGGTATTGATATCTCCATGTTTTGTCCGCTTAAATTTAAGAAAATACATTCTGACTATTCCTATCACTGAATGTAAGCTTTCTCACATGAAACCCTTTATGGAGATGAAGGGAGGGCTATTGTGTACGAGGTCCGTGCTCATTTGAAATGTTTGAATGAGTTTACTTCGAGAGACTCGGCGTAAAAGTTGATATATAAATCTTGTTGGATCATCTTTACAGGAATACTGGTCGATTGTAAAAAATGTATTTTTTGCTATGCCAAGTTAATTCAAATGTGAAAAGTGATGTTACTTAGGATTTTATAGTAGTATACATAAATGTCTCATTATACAATCAGATGCAAAAGTATTGTTACCAAAGGGAGTGACATTATATTTATCGTATTCCAAATTTAGCTTTAAATCATAGGTTTGTTTGGAAAATGTAACAATATCTACATAAAGACAGTAAAGGACGTTATAAAATATAACTTAAATAAAACTATGCTATATAAACTAAACTATGGGATATGCCGGGAATCCGAAAATGCCACTAATTTAGAATAAGTTTTTTTTGCTTCACTTTCCCGCCAAGAAGTCCCAAGTGAAGCGTCATGTCTGCAGTTTTGTTTTATTTTCTTAAGTTTGTGTTGTTGGTAAATGAAACAAAACGTTGCAGCATCACTTTTCAAATTCTCTCAAGAAGTCCATGTGAGATCTCAGTACAGTCCCACATCTTTACAGAGGACTCAAGGGGTTTATCTTGATGACCACTCTTTTTCATTTACTATAATATATGTTATTAATATATCTCTTACTTGACGCTGGCTAAATGTGCAAACCGCACGAAACCATTATTTAAAAGAAAAAAAAAATTAAGCTTATCATTCTCAACTGAATAAACACTGCCTCTTATACTTACGTTTACTTTGCATTAATTCACAAAAACCACACACTCATCTTCTCTAACCCCTGGAGGTTAGGAAGGGCTTAATTATCTTTAATTTGGTTAATCTCAGCGTTATGGACGTAACTGATGAGCGCCATTTTAATTAAAATGTGCTCTCTCGAGTACTGCTGTGTTCTGTTGATTCTGCTGAGCATTTGTTGCAATGCAAGCGAAGAAATTGTAATTAAGTTTTGTTATTTTCTAGATTTAGTTTTATAGTTGGTTTGCAGCAGTTTTGTTTGTACGAAAATGTTTTTATTTATAAGGACTTTGCGGGTAGACTTTAAGCTTTAATAGGTTTATATTTGGATAATTATACGGAGATATTAATATCCAAATGATTTATTTAGTCGTTCTTACTTTTATCACTTATACTAATGCCAAAGCTTGTGGCTGTAAATATTTCGTATTATTTCGCGATAAAATTGCTGGAAAATGTAAGACGGCATTTAGCACCTTGAGTGCTAAATGTCCTTCATTAGAAAGAAAAAGTGATCACTAAATGTGACCAAAATATAAAACTAATATAAGCACTTGTTTACGCGGCTCTACGCGCGTGGAAATAGTTTCTATGTGTTTTTAGTAGAGAAATGGGAATACCCGGCAAAACAAATATCTATGTTTGTTGTTTTATCTGTTTATTTCATGAAAATTTTCTGAATCGCTTCTGCGTGTTGAAGTTTAGAACAATGATCAATTTATCTATCTTCATAATGGAGACATTTAACAATATAATAATATAGATTATGTGCGTACAGGGCCGATACATTTAAATGAAGTAATTTTAATTAAAAAATATTTTTAAGAAAAGATTTTTGCCAAGAAATATTAATGGAACAAAAAGAACATTAAATAATTTAAAGTTAACCTTTTACCAGGCAGTGCTCAATATATGACCACCATAAATTGAACCCTATTCAATAAACTTAATGTAGAAAACCAATAAAAAATTGCAAAGCTATTTGCTTGTTAAAGGGTTAAATTAAAGCAAATGACAGAATTGTTTTATGTCACCATACATATTAAATATACGTTTTTACATTAAAACTAAAATATTTCGTCTTCAGCGTACCTCTAAAATAGTATTGGTATAGAAAACTTAAGGAGTTCTTTTGTTTTTTTTTATTGGAAGTCTTTGGTCCTTCCACACTAACGTCGCAATCTAATTACGAGAACGCTCTACTCAATGGCAAGGAAGATGTCAACATGCTTAAGTTAGTAGAATTAGGACCTTTTGCTACGTAAGGTCGACTAAGGAAGGCCGTTCACTAAAAAATTGAGACAGATAAACCTTGATTTCATTTCTCATTTCCTCCGCACCTACTGACAAAGAATTTTGACATACATTATTAAAACCATTAATAATCTTTGGTAGAGGCTCACTCACAGAACAGAGATAAGTCAATCTCTGTTCTGTGGTCTCACTTGATGAGAGAATTTGCCAGGATCGAGAAATTTGATAAATCTAATTCATTTCTTCATAATCAAATTAATTTCATCATCATACAAATTCAACAAAATGCAGCGTTTTCAAAGACAAAGCTTTGTCTTTTTTGAAGAGTTTACTATATTCTCTTGGAAAAAAGGAGCTTCTTCTACAATCCAACAGTCGATAATATATCTTTAAGTATACATATATAACGTACTATCATCTATGATTTCTTACCTCGTTTGGTTCGACTCTCTTTATTGTGGCGCTGTTATGATTGCTCAGATTCCTTTAACATAACGTAATAAATAAATAAATAAACATCGACACCCACGACCGTCTTTCAGTGAGCGGAGTTCCTAACAGAGCAGGGACACGTGTCACGTCACATCATTGTCATGCTAAGCACGCGGCGAAGTCCCAAATTGGGATACTGACATACCAAAACTCTTAATAAAATTTAACGTGAAAACGAGGATAAGAGACTTATGGCAAATTATGTTTGGCGTACGTTCGGGGCCTCAGTAATAGGTTTTAATTCCCCTTGTTCATATTGTTTTTGTGTATTTATGTCATTTTACGTGATATATGAAACAATAAACTTTACGGATTTGAATGCGGTTTATTGAACCCTATTAAACCAAACGTTTTACATATATATTTTTTTGTTTTTTTCTGTTTATTCACTTGTGAAATTATCGAACGAGTCTGGCGGATTTGTCGTCAACCTTAATTTAAAGAAGGCTTAACTTAAAATTGACGTCACAAAAAAAAACTATCGGATTTGAACGAAAATGAGCTTCCTACGTCTTCATTAGTAAAGACACTATTAAAATTTATGATAATATCTTTACTTTCAGTTATTCCCACCAATCACACATATCTTGAAAGGATTATACTATAACAATTTTACGTGTATTTTTTCCACCATCATTTATATTTGCTAATAAAAATGGAAAAGCGCATTTTTCTTTAAAACTCGTTTCTTTGTAGAGTTTATTCTCGAGGGTTATTCATGTTAAACTCTCGCTGCGGGTTTCCATAATAAGATTCATTAGTTGCAGTCGTAGTTGCAGGATAATAAGAGCTAGTAGTAATTATGTTGTAATAATTAAAGAGTTTTCGTATAAAAAGATCTTTGTAATTTTATTTCTGCGATATTCTTAACTCGATTCATTTGTTAGCTTATATGTAAATATTGTGAACAGGGTTTGAGCTCGAAATGCGAACTGCTTAAGAATATTAATTTGTAGTTCTTTAATGTGAATTGTAAATAAGACGAGTGTACAGGGTCCAAGAGCTTTGGACTCCAAGCTAACCTCACCTGCAAGTGGTGCACCTGCCAAGGGACGAGGCTCTGGCGAACATAGAAGCTCCCGATAAGCGGAAATAGGCTCGCTATCTATTACGTGGGACCAGTAGTACATTTGGAGAAATGTAGTATACTATATAGCTACCTCTTCGGGAAAATAGGCGTGATTTAATGTATATAAGTATGTATAAATAAGAAAGATTGAGCTCGGAGGTTGGAGTGCGATATTTGTTTGTATTCCTTATCATATCTTAGCATTATTCCCGTTACCCTAGACTTAAGATTAGGGTCAGTTTATTGGTCTAACCAGATTTGGCTGAATATCAGATATGACATGAAGCGGCTGAGGACCTCCGCAACCCAGAGGACAATATCGCTTTATGTTTTAGTCAACTGTCGGAATATTAAACGGCAAAGACTTCCTAATAACGATTGCCAAAGATGTTCATGACAGCCGGATCAAAGTGTTTTCCGAGACAATTTGAGGATTAATTTGTTTGTTTTACATATAAATAATATGAAGCTGTCTCTCTCTATCTGATGTCATACCTAGATATATTAGCTCTTTTAAATGTAAGGATTCATACATAATATCACGCCTGTTTCGAAGAGGTAGGCAGAGGCATATTATACGCCCACATTTCGTCAGTTATATGTTGGTTTCATGTTATAGATAGCGAGCCTATTGCCGCTTACCGGGCACTGTTATGTTTGCTAGAACCTCGTCCGTTTATCGACAGGTGCACCACTTGTAGGTGAGGTTGGCTTGGGCTCCTTAGATCTATTTTTAAATCTAAGATTGTTAAATAAACAAAAAAATTGCTTTCGCATTTACAATATTAGTAGACAACAATAGTTTTAACTAGAACTTTCCTGTGTGAGATTGAAAAGGAAATGAAATAAAGATTTTACTATCGCCATCGCACTTGTAGCGAATCGTAAACGGACGGATAGAGATTTCATATTCCAATGTCGTAAACGTAAAATAACATTTTACTGTTATATGTTATACTTTCATATAGGCCAGGGATCATATTTCGATATTACGACCTACAAATATTACTACTGTTTGTGAAAGCGACACCTTCAATGGATTCTACCTCCCCATGTCTTTCCGAGGGTGACATAAAGCAACCAAAAGATTAGGTATCTTGACTAATGTCAATGTGCGTGAACGACTGGCCACCTCTTACTATTTGGCACGTGTTATCTCGAGTTCTCTGTGCTAAAAGATAGCTTTGATACAACAATCTATCTCCTAAATAGTCAGGGTTCTCTGACCCCCCCCCGCCCCAATGGAGCTCATGATATCATGTATGCATGTTAAAATTACGTCCCATACAAAACATTCTCCTGTAGCTCTTATGGAATTTTAATCAATAAAGAACTACCCAGCTTGGCACAATACAAAGTTCCGATCACAGTTTTTTTTTTAAATAATGGCTTCGTGCTCTTAGCTCATTAAGTCAGTGTCAAGTAAAGATATATGAATTATATTTAATTCACAGTAAATAAGTATGAGTGGTGATATAGATGATAAATGTAGTATTGTAGTTGAAAAGTGATGTTGCACTTTTTTTTAATCAACATTCATATATGTTCACAATTACCGAACAGTTAATAATCCACCGTTATTACAAAGTAACGTTGGAAAAATCACAAATTTTAGAAAATAAAACAAATCTGCGTGCATGTCATCTCTTCACTTTCCCGCCAAGAAGTCGCTACAGATCTTAAGCTATACGGATAATCAGTACCTTTTTTGATAATAGTCATATCAATGAATAAATAAAACAGAGATTTAAGGGCTGAGCTAAAACTGCGCTTTTCGAAACTCATCTTACCCATGAAAAACTTTTATTATAATTGTATGATGTACAAGATATTATAGACAATGTTGTGAACTAAAAATTTTTAGAGAAAGAAACCTATTAATCAAGTGTTTCTAAAACCTATCGCGATATTATCTGAACTCCGTTTTACAAGTTCACTTTTGGTTCGAAGTAAATCATTCATATCAATAACAAAAAAAAACTGATTAAACGTCGTTATGTGAAGTCCTCTCTACCTTTATTATCAAACATGTTTATTCATTTTATTTGAATTGTAAATATTAACTTCGTTTTTGTTATTCGTAGCACAGCGCCATCCAGCTCCAATTAAGCACGACTTAATCAAACAAATATTTGTCTTGTCCTTGAAAGAACGATGAATAGGTAAAAGTACTTGCTTGAATACCAAGCTTCGCCTTGTTTGTCATCAGCCTCTTCCGTTTACTTTGTAATAAGCGGACAAAGGATACTATGTTAATAAATTTAATAATGGATGTTGAAAGAGGCTAATAGTCAATTTGCAAATTGACTGAAAGGCTCAATATAGCGTAGTGCAAGGAGCACTTCGTCATTTAGATAGATTTCTTCAGAGAGACGACTCTCGCGAGTAAGATTTAAAAGGCTCTTTGAAAAGGTCCTTTGAGCTACGTTACGGAATTGCGAGGATGCTATTTATCTGGATATAGTGTTTATTTTATCTATGTGGATGTCTTATAACATTTATTTTAAAATGTCATTACCATTGATAATCTTTTGATTCAACATTCAATTAGTTGAAGCACGTTAGAAGAATAAATACTGCATACATAAATACTTTCACGCCTGTTTCTCCGAAGGGGTAGGCAGAGGCATATTATACGCCCACACTTCTCCAATTATATTAAGGTCCCACGTAATAGGTGGCGAGCCTATTGCCACTAGCCGGGAACTTTTCTGTTTTCCAGAGCCGCGTCCGTTGATCGGCAAGTGTACCAATTGCAGGTGAGGTCAGCTTAGCCTGAGATGTTAATAGGATCCCTAAACATACTACACTACTAATGTTTTACGAAAAATATCTACTTAATACAATATGGATAGAAAGGTATATATTGGACATCAAATAAAAGTACCATGAAAACAAAATTGCAAAATAAATGCACTACAATTGGCTACCTTTTTCGCTTACAAATAGTAGCAGTTCGATAATAGATTTAACTAATTAATATTAATTCAGTGTATTAATAAAGAAATTAAAAAAAATAAAAATAAAAGGATTATTTGTTAAGTTTAATTCTATTACTTTCCGACAAACGGCAGTTTCCTGTCGCCTCATAGATCAACAGTACGTACCGCATAAATGGTTAACACTTTTCTTCTTTTGATTGATATTTTTATGAACACCAAATTTAATCTCAGTAGTGTTACGTAAGCGAACATTTCTAAGACTCTCTTACTTCTAGTTGATTAATCAACCAGAAAGCTTACTAAATATAGTTCAATACCAAATAAAGCGCGGAACCCATTTTCTGGTTAATGCAGCACGAGTAGAATGCTTTTACATAGTAGAGACATGTAAGCAGGTCATCTCGATCTACGAGCGAGTGATTATAGCGTAAACATACTATGGCTGATATGATAAGGCTGTCGCATTTTTTGGCCTTTTTTTTAGTATGGCCGCACTTGATTTTCCAGTGTCAAGGATTTTGACATATCAAGATATTCCCTTATGCAGTATTATTTCATAGTCACAGTCAAATCGAGTGAAGTCCGTCAAGTCAAAGTCTTACTCTAGAAGCTTATAAGAAGTTTTGGAATCAGTATGGAAACCACCGTTCACGATAATATACTTATTTACTATCTTTTCACACTTGCCGAAGAATTAATATCTAAAAATCAACAATACTTAAACATAAAAACTCGAACTAACATCAGTTTCGTAAAATAAAACATTGCCGCGATGTGCTTTTTTCCACATTGGCGCCAAAACTTAGAGCTGTCGCTTTTTGTTTTGTTCATTCAATTGTCAATAATGTAATAGTCAAGTTGCATGACAGCAGCGAAGCGCACGTTGACGTGGGCGATATTACGTACCACGTTGAGCCACGACAGGCGAACCTTTACAGCGATACACTTTACGATACAATTTTTACACACGTTCGACGACGCATACTGTTACTATTTCTGGTTTTAGTTCTATTGGTGGACATTTGTGCGTGAGCCATTTCAGCCTCTCTCCAGAAGCGGACCAGATTCCCAACTCTGCTGAGGATTTCTGTGAAGATTTTCGGTGTTCCTACAGTTGCTTTTCGTGTGTCAGCCACACAGCCACCAGAGTGAGGACTCTAGGAGCATGTGTGTGACCGTTTCTTTGGCCTCCATACTCGGCTATCTGTGATGCTTATGGTGTGTTAGTGTTTATTTAGAGTACACTGTCCAGTGAAGGTCCCCCTCATCAAACGCAGGCTATCCCTGTCTAGGTATAAGAGGCGCCTGGACTTTTTATTGACAGCATGGCCTCCTTGGTGTGTATTTGTGTAATTCTGAAACCAATTGCGTGGTTTTTAAAAGAAATGGGAACAACGTGTTCAGTTCGTTCGTGTCGGAGCCTCTCTTTACGGCGAAATGTATAAGACATTTGAGCGCGCTTACATACAAACTGTCATCGGTGCGTATGTATAAAGTAAAGTAACATTATACTTATTAGTTTCTACTATGGTTTGAAGCACACTTAAAACTAGATCGCGCCGGTTTTCGCGTCGCCTTCCGCGTTCTATTTTAACATCTGCATGAAACGTTTTTCCGGCATTTCATTTGAAATATGGTTCGAAAAAATTTACAAATATATCAGAACTCTTGGAAAACTGCTTAATTTCATTAATTCTTCTTCGCTTTTATTTGTTACAAACTGTATAAATTTCTAAGATTAATTTACTTATTTAAGGGTTCATATGAGATAAAAAAAAAGTAGATTTTAATTTAGTAGACGTTTTGTCCAATCCTAATTAATCTATAATATTTAAAGTAATTATTGTTGTATGTATTTTGAATGACGCTATCTATGTAGAAGTATTTCAGTAGTAAATTAAATACATATAAATATTTACATTTATTTTCTGATAATTACACCAATTATTTAGTTCCAAGATAAGTATAATTATGAACTTGTGTTAAGGGTAAATGATAAACATACATAAATCCTTTTGTTTATCGTGAATACATACTTAATATACATAGGAAAACACCCAGACTAGAACCGACCTCAGGAGCAGAGCGCGGGTATACTGGCCACCACGACATATTGGACGTCTTAATTAATGTGTCTCTAAAATTAAAGCAGTTCTCGGGGTAAATAAGATTTTGTCAGCTGTAAAGGCTATATTGGAAAGGGGCCAGCAACTTCTGCAATTAAGTGCTTAAATCGTAGCGGTTTTAATTGGCTATTAGTGATGCTGTGTACAATTATTTAGAAGATAATTAAAGGATAAATATATGTGAGATCTTTGGCCGTTATCATACATAACTAGTTCGTAAATTTATAATTAGGCAGACTTTATTCACTGCTTTTTGAAAAAATATAAAATTTCTGATAGTCAGTATACTATTACTAGCATAAGTGAAAGAATTTAATAGGATAGACCCTAAATTCCGCTTACCATCAGAAAAGCTACGTATGATTTGTGCCCACTTCAACAACATATCATTTTTAATCTGTGTTTGTTTTTTTATTTGTTTACTTTGGAATTTTAATAAAATTTCGCAAGGTGGTTAAATGTTTGAAGACATATTCTAATAAATGTGTTATGAAAAATAATAAAAAAAATAATATTATGTTATATATTCAAGTACCAATATCCCCATATTACAAGTTCTGCTTAGGTTGGCTACAACTCACTAAAAGGCGTTTCATGAAATGGCAGAGAATATTATACGACTTAATTATTTTAGTTGTATAAGTATAGATAAACGTTTCCAACTTTATTCTACTTTACTTCTTTAACAAATAACTTTTCCTTAAAGTAAACGGTTCTAAGAATCGTGCCATTTCACCGAGAAGCTTTCAATAAGCAGTAAGAAAAGCTCCAACCAGAACTAGCATCATTATTTTTGAATCAGTCTTCAGTTTGTTCCCGCCAGCACGGCCATTTTAATATTCTGGAAACGTCTCAGCTCCACATTGAAGTCTGCGAAGCTGATTTCTCGAATAGAAAATGGTATCTTTGATTCGGATGATATAGGAAACAGTTTTGAGACGATTTCTCGACAAGCTTACTTACTACTTATGATTATAAATGTAAGAATGTTTGTTCTTCAATCACTTTTTAACTGTCTTATATTTTATGGCTTCGCAAATATTATCAACGAGAAAATGGAGGGAGTCCACGTGATTTCAAATCACCATACAAAAGTACTTACAAACCGCGTTTAAAATCCGTAGAATGTGTTTTATTAAGTGTGAAGCCAATGGGTAGTTAAATGAAACCGAATTGTTTTATTCAATCGGTACGAGTTTTTTCCAGTTGTCCGTACAAAAAACAGTCCAAAATTTAATTAATAACATATATACTGCGAAAAACGTATGCGATGGCGCGATTTAATTGGGACTCGCGGCATCTAGCGGTGACATTAAAACAAAAATTTACATACAAACATAATCTCACGTCCATATTGAGGTGGGCGGAAACCAGATTGCAACTAGTTAAATGGGTACCGTTGTATCAACCTCACTTTTAGCAAAATGATCTCTAGGTGAAACCTTTGAAATAATGAGAGGTGGCTACCCGTTCGCCCATATCGACATTTGGCACTAGACAAGATCCCATTATCCTAGTCACTTTTTACGTCATCCTCAGGTAGCAGTTTGGAGCTGCACTCCAAGAATTCCACACTGCGAACTAAACAAATGTATATTTCGACTTAACATAATATGTATCAAACTAGTCATGTAAATTTTTTGTTTTATATTCAGACAACATATAGCCAGAAAACGTATCCAATTCTTCAGCGGTTTGCATTTTAAAAATGAGTTAACTCTGCGCTACGATTGGATTGTTGGAATATAGATGCAAATGTAAGCTGATTTATCTAGATCCATCTTAATGAGAAATAGTGGAAGGAAATAGTATATGCATGCAATTCAACAGCAAACTCGGGAAGATTGTAAGAAGAACATTTTATTTTATTTCTGAACATTGGATATCATGTAAGGGGGAAGTCCTAAGTCGAAGCTTCGTTAAGTTCTTAAAAATAATGTAGTAGATTTGACACACGAATGTCATTTTATTGCTAAAATACGATAACTTGGTAAGGGCCAGGTGTATAGAGCTTCTACCAAGGTTTATTTGGGATTCTACCAACATCTTAGGAGCCCAAACCAACTTGCAAGTGTTGCACCGGCCGATTAACGGAGTAGGCTCTGGCAAGCGTAAAAGTTCCCAGTAAGCGGCAATACACTCGCGATCCTATTACGTAGGACCAAACATCTAATGAGCGAAATGTGGGCGTATAATATGACTTCCCCTACCCCTTCAAGGAATCAGGCGTGATAGTATAATGTCTGTAAGTCTGGGTAACTCAAATTAAGTATTCCATAAGCGTATTCACAAATCAGGGGACAATTAAGTTTAATCATGGCAACACACTTAATGCCCGAGAATATATATTTGTGAGACAAAAATGCCACATTATTGTATAAGGGCACACAGGGGCATTGTGTGAGTTCGCAGTCCGCCGACTCCTTTGTTACATTTACTTGAGCTCCATTTTGTTTCCCACTCTCGAAAGCCGGGATTGAAAAAGGAATTATTGCACAAACAATACAATTATATTTTTTATAAAATAAAAAAAAGACCTGAAACACCTGGTTACATTAGGTTTATAAAATAACATGTACAAAGGTGGGCTATCTCTAGAAGAGATACCTACCAGCCAAACCTAGCAATTGTATACTAAATAATTGTACGGGTTAAATTTTGTAAATAAATGTTGAAGTAAAAAGGGTCTTGCTTAGACGCTGAAAATAATTTAAATCATTTATCATCACAATCCATTAGAGCTCTGAATTATTTCCAAAATATTACATTCCAAAATAGTATATTTCAATTATAATACACGTTCTGACTCCTGGCTTGAACTGCTATCGCCAACCCGCCTGCCCAGTGTGGTGATTATGGGCAAATCCCCATCCACATCCACGAAAAAGAAAGTAATATATTGGGTAGGCCAATGTTCGGCGGTGGACTTTACAAGACTGATACAATGATGATGAAGATAAAAAATAAATCAATTTGTATGTAATTTCGTAGAATTTTTCAGAAATTGCTAGAGTAAGAAATTGAATATTCAGGTTTATAAAATAAAATAAAAATTCTTTGAGCCTAAAGTTCGTACTAGACTCGGGTCGCCAACAGCCCAGATGAGAGAGATTCAGGTCAGACGATTCAACGCGGAACTAATGCAAATTTGCAAAGGCAAGCGTGTATGGCCCTGCTGAATGTTTTTTTAATTAAGCTTTTATTTGACGTTTATTATGGCAAACCATATTGACAATTATTTTCTAATCTCATTTGCGTAGCTTTATTTGCGTTATGGGTCCATTTACACAGCAGATGCTGAAGAGTAGGTCATTTCGTAAACTCTGAATAAAGTATGCTACGATCAATTCAGTATGTACATCTGTTTTGCCTTGGAACCCATTTTCTTCTCTTGTTCTTCGTGGAGCAGGCATTTTCTGCAAATAAACGTCCAATACGTTTATTGTTCGTAGGAGGGTATCAGCTGGATTACTACAGCCATCATACTGATTCTCCAGTAAACAGAAGCAGAAGGCCTCCGGAAGTATTAAACTTCTCTCTTTTTGAGTACTTTGCTGCATTTTTTATATACAATGAATTGATTTACTATTATACATACATATACACATAATATCACGCCTGTTTCCCCGTAGTAGACAGAGGCAAATTATACGCAGCACATTTAGCCAGTTATGTTGTTGGTTCCACGCAAAAGGCGGCAAGCCTATTGCCGCTCGCCAGAGCCTCGTCCGTTGATCAGCAGATGGCACTACTTGCAGGTGAGGTTGACTTGAGATCCTCAGATCTTGTTAGGATCCCTAAACACCTTGTTAGGAATATTATAGTTACCTATAGTTACTATTATGTCATATAATTTTTATTATTGAAATGATGCATATCATAATTATAATATGTACAATCTTTTACAAATCCTATATTATATGATATATTACTTCAATGTCGTAGTGTATGTAGGTGGGACCTAAATAACTCAACGACCTTCTGCTCATATTCATTGGCTTCAAATATGTTATTACTAACTCATAAAAGGTTTCTTTGAATAAGAATTGTTTCGCTGCCTCACGATATATCATTAAGGTTCCACCGTCCATAAATATTTAATGATCCGCCAAATTTGGTACCCACTTAGCAAAATTCGCTTTGTCTTTATTTTTATTGTTACGTACTTCCATCAATAGCACCTATATTTTACACTTACAAAAGTTGAAATAATAAATTGTCATAACATATCTTATCTTATCTTATAGCGGGGGCCACAGACTAACCGTGGCGCACTTTGACCCTTATGTCGGATCTTTTGTGCATCCCCTTGCCTGTCACTCCAAATCTCCAAATATTGTTACCATCATCTTTATGACAGTTTTTGCAGATTGGAGCCCATAGTCTCTTGGTTGTGGGTAGGCCACCCCCAGGAGACCCATTCGGCAAGCAGCCAACGAGTTACAGGTACACAGCAGGTGTTCCATAGACTCTTCTTCGTCACCACATCTACGACATAGCGGTGATTGCACTAGTCGCATCCTGTGGAGCATTTTGTTTGTGGCATAATGCCCTTTATCAGCCAACTATCAGTCTGGCTTGATTCCTGCTACCTTCGCAGAGGGCCTTACACCAGCTGCTCCCTGTCTCCCCGATGAAGGCTTTTGAATGCTTAAGCGCCGGTAGCAGCTGCCATTCCGATAGATGTTTCTCCACCATATGCTTTTTTAGCGTCGTGGCTATTGTACTCATAGAGAGTGCAATGCATGGCTCCGGTCCCGTGAATATCGATTCCGAGCCCTGTCTGGCAAGCCTGTCAGCGTGCTCATTCCCCTTAAATCCGGCGTGGCCTGGTATCCACATGAGGGTTACCCTGTTTGTCTGGCCCAGTCTGTTAAGGGTTTGAGCAGCTTCTAGCACCAGCCTTGAGTCTACTCGCACTGAGGCGATAGCCTTGAGTGCAGCTTGACTGTCGCTGAGTATGAAAACCACTCGGTCCCTGATGTTCAGGTCGAGGATCTTCATAGCACATAACATAAATATATACGGTGATCTGAGAACCCCAAGCCAACCTCACCTCGGCTCTGAAGAACATAAAAGTTCCCGGTAAGCGGCAATAAGCTTGCCACCTATTACGTGGCACCAATAATACAACTAGCGAAATGTGGGCGTATAATATCCTTCGGAAAACAGGCTTGATTTTATGTATAACATAAATATTTGATTTAATTTAAATATTTATGTTATACATACATAAAATCAATTTTTAAACTAAAATTTTTAAACTAAATCACTATTACTAAAATTTCAACACTTCACTTCAAAACTGACTGGTAAACATGGATACCAATGATGACCTGATGAATTTCATTAGAGCAATTCAGGCAAAGATAGAAGAGTTTGAAAGTATTCAGTCTCCCTACTTCGATATTAACGTGCAGAAAGCCTCGAATTTTGCACCCAGACAGGGAAGCTAGTCGAAATTATGGTGATATTTCCGTTTAGCATGCACAACACTCGGCTCAGACCAAATAGCGGCCACACGGCTCTGAGGAATTAGCAAGTTGCCAAATGACTACCTAGCAGCTGACTACTGGCATTTGAGAGATGTTAACTTATTCTGGAATACGGGAATCTATAAATAGAGTTATAACACAAACAATACTTTTCAAAATAATGCCAGATGTCGGTTATGACGTCACTTCTTTGTAAATACTTCAATTATTTTGTAAATCACTTTGAAACATATTTTCTAAATATTTTATGACTCGTCATAATGACGACATCATGCCTGAGGGTAAGCAATCGATACAGTCAAAAATGTTGAACGCTACATACCGTGGAACAAGCACGGCAACAAGTGCACCCACTCATGACGGCCTGAATAATTTTCGTTTTACGCCCCGTTTCTTTTTAGCGTTCTTAGAGATAGAATCAAAACTAGATGGCCTTACATAGGAACGATTATATCACTTTGTTCTAGTGCTGTGGTCTGTACAGATAGTTGTTCTTCAGACCAGTACTTGTAGTTCGGATGAAGAAAGAACAGGCCAAGATTAGAGTGGTAAGCTTTTCAGATATGTTTTATATATTGCGCTGTTTTATGTGAATCTGGACCTCGTTGACTATTCAAAAGTGAATTGTTCAATAGACTTGAAATCATCATCTGAGCCCATTAATGTCCCATTACTTAGCAGGGACCTGTTCCCACATATCAAGACCTTCCACCAAGACCCAGGGGTTAAAGTCAAGCCACCCTGATCCATTGCAAATTGGCTAAGGACTTAATATATCCATAACCTTCATAAACTAACTAATTGAAATAACATAACTAGAGACTGTGACCCACAGACAAACCAGTCAAACGGTTTTGTGGGATATGTTTTTATGTAACTTGTATTATTTAAAAGTAATAAACGTTTTATTTATCTAAACATAACTTTACAATTTAAAGTGTTACATACATACATAATGTCACGCCTCTTTCCCGTAGGGGTAGGCAGAGATCACATCCTTCCACTTGCTACGATCTTGGCACACACTTTTAGCTTCATTGCAAATTAAATAAGCGGTTCACTGCCATTTAGATTAACTTACAATTATTTTTTGCATATAAGTGAATATAATCTTTCTGATTTCAATTATACATTCATTTTGGCGTTTTCTAGTACTAGAGCATAATTTATGACATACAGTATTTTTTGATTAAAATTTTGTCACATCTGTGTGACCTATATAACTTCAAAACAATTTAGCATAAATGCTATGTTCAGTGAAATTAAGCCGATGGTACAGTTTAGCTTGCACTGCGTACAAGCCGGACTGAAAGCTTTGAGGAATTAGCAAGCTGCTAACTAGGAAACTAGTTACTTCAGTTCAGCTGACTTTAATTAAGGATACTAAATTCATCTCTCTTGAAAATGAGCAGTAAGGAATATAAGTTTATTAGAATAATATTGCTTTGCTAATAGGAAAGTAAATGTTATAACAATTTTTATGATGGTGAGCTTTTACTGCCATTACATAAAAAAATATGCACGTACATCTGACACAACGACATCTAGCCCCAAACTAAGTTAATATTATACATACTTCTTGTTTTTTTTTGTACATACATGGGAAACACTCAGCCCAGGTTAAATATTCGGTTTCATGCAGATAAATGTTTGTCCTGAATGGAACCCACGATCTTACAAGCAGAATGCGACTTTACTGACATCTGAGCTATATTCGTCGTCAGTTATGGATGTTTGTTAATGTCCTACTATTAACTAATATAAAAACAGTCTCTACATATATGTTATATTTTTGTTTTTTACAAAAGCTAACATACCATAATCATAACACTTGGTATAGTATAAATTTTATAATCAGTGCGTCATTCATGCTTACAAATAGTCCATCCTCATACTCTTGAAATCGTATCATAAATCAATCTCATATACCACTAAAATAAACTTACTTAACACTTAAGCTAACGCTGATGGGTCTTTTGTGTCCAGCCCTTTGCTCTTTGCTTGGCACTATTGAAGTGACCACTTTGTGGTGTTGCTGCTCTAACTTTCTAGCGACAAGTTCTCGCAGCGTATAATGCCACTACATACAGTTACTTAGCTACAGTTAAGTGCTATCGACGTATAAGGTGCGCTTGGTTATGTGACATAGAAGAATCAATATAACCTAAATTATTTGTATCATTAGATTATGAGATAATATGTTATATCCTATAGATACGAGAATTTGGATTCGAATGCCACTTAACTGAAGTTCAGCCAAATCTGGTTAATTAGCAAGCAGACGCTGGGCCCTTGGCTTTAATCTGGGGCAACCGGAGTAATACTAGGATATGATGATGGAAACGAATGCCACATAAAATTTAAGAAATTTTCAATAAATTGTTGCTTTAGACAATCGCTCTAGGTTTATACTACTACTTACTTAGACAATCGCTACTAGGTATAGAGAACTTATTAGACTGAGATAATGAGGTCAGGTCTCTCCTGGTCGCAATTGGTTTGATAGACATCAACCAACGGTGACCAGGATGGACCAAGACAAGTTACCGTTTGCATACATGCAATTATTTTTCTTGGTATTTTGATTATCTATAATCATAAATTTATGCGGTTGCTTGATCCATAGTCCTTTTAGTTTAGGCTTGACATTAATTATGGCGGGACAGATTAGGCAAAATATAACAAAAATTGGGTCATATAAGCCCATAACGAATCGCTTGCATCACTTCCTCGGCGCTTCTCTTTAAGTGTTAATTCGATACGGTATGTTAAAGTATCAAAATAAAAATGTTAAACTTATTACCAATGTCGATGACTAATCCAAATTATAGTAAAGATATTACTATTTTGAGTATGGGTGATTCCACTTGAGACTATATTAGCTACCCACGCATTATACTGCAGTTTATATGTGAACGGCCCAGCAGTAAATTGTTAGTTGTTGACACAATCGCTGGCCACTTAAACGATTTACAGTCTAACATATTTTAACTAGTTTACGATCTCTTTTCTTTAACAGAATTGCTGGTCAATTCTGTTAAAGATGATCTGTGATATTTATTTGTTTTAGTGATTAATACAACAATTTTTTTTAATACTTGTAATTTACTTTTAGCGGTCGTTTCATCGAGAGACGTAGTCGGAATTGGATTAAGTAAATTAAATTTACATTATTATAAATTGTATTGTTGGCTGGAGAATCTCATTTGACGAGTTTCTTGTTCAGCACTTGTTTACTGCCAGTGAATTAGCGCTGTTGACTTTTATTTAAGAGCTTTAGCGTGCTGCTAGTGGGCACTGGTCTGCTGGTATGTTTATATTGCTAAGGAGTCAGAGATTATTATATTTTTATTTTCTTTTCTTAAAATTTTATGACTGCAAAACACAAGTTTTTTTTATAAACTATGTTTTTAGTTTAAGTACATTTGTAACTGGCGGGAGAAAACCCCAAACTTGTCGATTTTCTTGCCCGTTCTTTAACGATCAAGCTCCCGCTCGCAGTGAATGGGCGCGTTAAATTTAAAGTTTGACATTCGTAAGAGCTCTATTGAGCCAAACTTGAATATATGATTCCTGATTAGGTACTCTAAGATATTGCCAAAATTACAATAGAGTTTTAAAAAAAACTTTAGACTGACTTTAAGAGCAATTTAATTTTAAAAATATTTTATAAGTAGCACCTAGCATCCGCATTGTTTAAATTTAAAGAATGAACTGAAAACAGACCCTAACCTACTTTTAGATATTTGTAAACACGAAGCCCTTTTATTTTGAAACATATATTTACTATTAGGTTGAATGAGGCAAACCACATGTGAAAAGTTTATATACAATATCGAAACATGGATTCTGTAAAATTGTTTCTTAACATGAGAAACACTTTTACAGAATCCTTGTTTCGAAAGATTTCAAAGTAGATCAGAATTAACGAAGCCCGAGTTAGAAATACCTTGATGATAATGTTCACTTTTTATACATAGATATAGAGCAAACTAGCTCTGCCCGTGGCTTCGTCCGTGTGATTTTTTTACATCAACAAGTGATGAAGCAGACAACCGGAAACAGTTAACTAAGTTAAGCTGAATTTACAGTACTTGGATGGGTGCCCATTTATATGGCTGATATTTCTGACCAGATTGTTACGCAGTACAATGAGAGTGCTGTTTATACAGATAGAAACAAGAAAAATATAATAAAATAGTAGCGTAAACTTTAACTCGCTGCAATAACACGATATCAAAAACAATGCGAGCGAAAACTTTTGTTTTATAGTTATTGCCCACCTACATATTTTTATTTGCTGATAAATTTTTGAGCGAACACATTGTACGTATGATATCCGTTGGAAATTACAGCCGGTCTATTAGAAAGCGCGATATAATATTAATGAGAATCGGACTATTTTATTGTATCGGTGTCATTAAAGTAACCTTGTTATTATAGTATACATCAAGTGAAGTTATTGTATTTATAAGGTTTAGGGTGTTTCGAGATCCTAAACCCAAATCAACGTCATCTGCAAATGGTGCACCTGACTGGTGAATTAACACACGAGGCTCTGGCAATCACAAATGATCCCCGTGAGCGGAATAAGGTTTGCGCTTATTACTTGGGACCAATATTATAACAGGCGAAACGTTGGCGTTTAATATGCCTCTGTCTACCCCTTAGGGAAAAAGGCGAGTTTGTATGTATGTATGTTTAAAGCTTAGATGATTATATGCATCTTTCTTCCTCTTTAATATATTAAAAAACTAGGTACCATAGTATAATAAATAACGTCAGACTATTTGCATATAGAAATGAAGAGCAGAACTTGTAGACCTCGTTAATACTCAAGTGGCATAAATAAGAATGTTATTCACCCATACTCCAGATTTACGCAATTTTTTCAAGTCTGGAGCTTATTTGGGAATAGTTGAATGCTGTTTATATCAGGTATTTTTGTCAGAAGGCCGTGTAAAACAGGATGAAACATACTTATATGCTAAAAGTTTCATGTTACATTATTTTTGATGGTAGCTTTGATTACGATTGTACCTGCCAAAACTGCCATTATTTAATACCTTATGTTCCGCCGATTATATTATAAGCTGTTTTTTCCAGATTTAAATAAACCAGTCAGTCTATGACTTTAATTATGCTTAATACTCGACTTTACTCTGGGCACCAACCAACTCATACACGAGGTCAGTAACATTATGGAAATACATCGTTCTTTTTTTAAAATGCTTTAATTATATATCCGTCTATGTAAGTGAAGAAACGGAACAGAGGCAAAGATTTAGAGATCACACAAATTGTACCTACACTTATTCTTTTACGGTTGACACAGAATACTATTTTATTTTATACTTGTGATAGAACATTGTTTATAATAAAGTACTTCAAACTAGTAAAAATATATTCTCTAATTATTGATTGAAATAGGGTTACTACCACATTTAATATAGATTATTGTATCGGTGTGATTACAAAAAACGAAATTAAAAAAAATATAATTTTCATCAATTTCTTACACATACTTATAACCATATTCACACAACAAAAGTGCTAACACACACCGACTCTGCTCAAGCTCGTAGTAGTGTGCATACAAAATCTCAACTATTTAAAGCTTTGTTTGTTACCTGTCGCTTTACTTAGGTACTCATATGAAATCTATATGCATTTTTATTATCATATAAATCTATACCTATCAAGTTTTATCCGTGCCTTTATTGGGTACGAAAACCCATTACTTTAGGACTGGTCATGGCGTGGGCGAACCCCAAACTTCCCCAAAACAAACGACACTTAAACAACTTTGACCTCTGGACGTCACTATGGATGTTTTTGTAATCCAAATTCAAATAATACTTGTTTAAGAACAATCATGCGACAGTTGCATAAAATACTTTTTAATGTTAAAAGCAATTCTAGGGCACCTTATCCGAAACACGATCTATTACTATTATTATTTTTGTGAAATCTTAGAAAGATAGAAAATAAATTTATTCAGTACATATAAACATAGTAAACAGAAAAAAAACGATTCAATTTACACAAGCAAAATACAACATTAAACCATGTACTGAAACGGTGTCCACTCAGCATACTGTCGGACTCCATAGGATGTCACGACTCTGATCTTCCATGGACACCTAGACATAAAGTGTTACTATAAATATTCCATAGAAATTATTGCCAAAGTTGGTATAACATTTAAAATTTGACACATTGGGATATAAGGAGTTGTATTGAACCATACTTAAGTATATTAATTATTTTGGCAGATTTGTAAATGTTTACAATCCAATACTAAATAATTATGCATAAAATAAATAAATGAATAAAATAAATATCGTTGAATGACTCACTTGTTGAATCACTTCAAGTATAGTTCTAGGGATCTTGACTAGGTGCTCTCAACACGCACTTAAAACTACAAAAACACTAGAAATCATTCTTAAAGTATACTCATTTTATTACATACATCAAGAAATTCATCACAAACAGGCAACTTACCGAAACCTCACGAATGCAGCCTTTTAATAATAAGTCCACAAGTTCTGTATGGGTTCATTCAAACCTCCTCAAATCACAGACTTTTAGAACAAAATACATAATTACTAACTGTTCTTTGCCTTGGGAATGAAATAAACGAAACTCTGGTTGAAAATCCCGGCATTAGCGTAAAGGCGTATTGTCTCCGCCCGTCGAGAGAACGACAAAAGGCTTTGATGGGATTATACGGTGATATGGCACGAGTGGGTACCCAGACTAGGCTATTGTTGATTCGTTTCAAATGTTAGTTAAAAGCTAAAAATAACCGAGTACCAAATTTTATTACGTAAGGGCTTAGGTCCGGGCATATTTTTAAAATTTAAAATATTTGGCGTGTATTCAAAATGTTAAATAAATTTGGGTGAGTTTAAGCAGCTGAATTAATTAAAATGAAAATTTGTAGGTTGGTTCCAGTCGGCAACTTGCCGCTTGTTGAGAAAGAGTAACTAGTACCCTGTGGGTTGCAGCGTCTGACACCTCGCCTGCGGCCAATGTCCCCCGGACCAAAACCGGGAGGACCTCCTCAGAGAGGCGCAGTGAACTTCTACCTTCTTGTGCGACCATAGCGTGTGTGGCCGACTTACCGGAGGGTCCATGGTTACCTCCCGACTGGTCTCCACCTGGTCGTGGTGGAGGGACTGAGTACCTCCCGGAAGGGCGCAGAGGGCGCTAGGAATAAGATAACACCCAGAGATTGGCGACTCTGGGTGTCTTTAGTACTGACTAGGGGGGGGGAAACTAAGAGAGACCTTTTGAGGGCGCAGCTGGTGGCCAAGGAGGGCCCGTCAAGCAGCGCCAGAAGGGTCTTAGGCAGCGGGGGCAGGGGGCCCCTGCTGTCTAACCATGGATCCACCGAGAAGGCGGCCACACACGCTATGGTCGCACTAAGAGGTAGGAGGGGCGTTACTGCTGGCGGTCGTGTCTGCCGGTGGTGAGTCCCACACACCTCTCTTGGTCCCCCTTTGGCCGGAAGGCAGTGCGTAAATATATTATATTACAGGGGCCTAGGGGCATAGAAGGGGTCCCCTGCCCCCGCTGCCTAAGCCCCTCCTGACGCTGCTTGACGGGCCTGCTTGCTGCGCCATACACAGTTCCCTCTTAGTTTCTCCCCCGGTTGTCAGCTATCGGGGGGAAGGGGGGGGGGTACTGATACTTAGGGCACCCAGAGTCGCCAACCTCTGGGTGATACCTTTTCCCGGCCTCAGAGGGGTACTCAGCCCCCCCACCACGCCAAAGACCTAAGAAGCCAAATTCAACCTCACCTGCAAGTGGTGCACCTGCCGATCAACGGGCGAGGCTCTGGCGAACATAATAGTGCCCGGTACGCGGCAATAAGCTCGCCACCTATTACGTGGGACCAACTATATAATTGGCGATATGTGGGCGTATAATATGCCTCTGTTTACCCCTTCGGGGAAACAGGCGTGATTGTATGTAATAACAATACTACACCTATCGATAATGAAATACCTAAAGAACAAATCCATGACAGCCGGGACCAACATGCTTTCCGAGACATGGAGCAAGCGATAAAGCATGCGTCAGATGGGCGTCGATTTAGCCTTTTCACTTAGTGAAATGAAAAAAAGAATTGCCAACTTCGTATAACTCTGTTTCAGTAACTCAATAAGGACAGACAAGAAAAATCGAAATAAAGCCGGTCACTGTCGCCTCTGGCTTACTGAAGCTAATCCATCAACAATGGCCCGAAAAAACTCTATCGTGAAAAGAATAGAGTTCAATTTCACTCGCAACAATTTCATTGTCCGTTGGTAGTTAGGTTGCTTATTTGACTAATTCGGCAGATTTTTCGAATTTTTAAATCCATTGCTATTGGTGAAGGTTATTGATCGATGCCGTTTTTAGGGCGATCTAGTTTGTCCTAGGGCATTTTGATTTATTCTAGTAATGGGGTTTAATTTTTTGAATCTATCGACATAAAAATATTACGTTAACTATTATTTATAAGTTTACATGGGATTATTTTAAGAACCAGCCTTGATATGAGCATTCTCATTATTTTTTTTAAATATTATTAATAACTTAAGAAATATGTTATGAATACTTTCAATCAAATTAAGATCAAATGCAGCAATTGTTTAACCAAAAGCTAAACAATAATGCAATGGCCGCCTAATTCAGTGACAGTTGTTGAATAATAATTTATCATGGACTTGAGAAGGGTTTCATTCTTGTGAACTTGAGTAAGAAATTATTGTTTAAATAGATTCTGGCTTTGTTAAAACTAGTTCTGAAGTTTGTTGGGCAGACTCAAGCCCGTCTTTGAACTCTCAAGTACACAACTCAGCCCTCGAGTTTCGGTAACTTGTAACAAACAGTATCTATTAATTCTATGTGAATATGTTACTGGTATTACAATACTCAAGGTTCAAGTTTGCTAGTACTATAGTTAGCTACTTTTTTTTCGTATGGAAAATCATCCAATGCGCTGTGGGTAAAGCGGGAGGGTGTGTCAGACTTTTACTGACTAAAAAACCATTAATGTTCCTTCTTGTGCCTGCTACGTCCAGAAGCCGCGGTAACCCTTTCGGACAGTCCCGCAGCCCTGGCAGGCTTGACCCCCTTCCTGGGGGCCCTCACTGTGCTCACATCTCTTTGAGGCGCGCGTGGAACACAATCGCGCCGTCGACGCGGCCTGTCGCCTATAGAAGGCGGACGGGCGGCGAGTTACCCATTACTCACCGCCCACAAGCCAGCGCCTACGGTGGCTGGTAATCATCACGTGCCTCCAATATAGTTAACTACTACTACTTTCAATTGAACACACCACACGTGAATGGTAACAATCACCAATGTTAAGCAAAGTTCTCAGAAGTCGAAACTTGTTAGGTATCCTTGGTTTGTAATTAGACGACGAGCGCTTTCGAGCTTCTGAAATTAGTTTCATGAATATCAAAGTTAAGCAAAGTTCTCAGAAGTCAGTGCTTGGATGGGTGACTGGCGACCGAAAAAAATGACGAATCGAAATGATCCTTTTCATCTTAAAAGATTACGAGCGCTTTTGTGCTTCTGGCGGCACGTTAAGCCCATTGGTTATAGTTATTTGTATTGGCGTTTAGAGTTTTACCAAAATCTGAGAATCCCCAGCTAACCTCACCTACAAGTGGTGAACCTGCCGATCAACGGACGAGGCTCTGGCGAACTTAACTGATCCCGACAATCGGCAATAGGCTCGCCACCTATTACGTGAGACCAACAATGTAATTGATGAAGTGTGGGCGTAGGTATTATATGCCTCTGCCTACCACTTCGGGAAAAAAGGCGTGATTGTATGTATATATTTGAATGTCAAAGTAAAAGCCAAAGTTTAAAGTCGTTTTTGCACCCCGTACCTGCCACCGCCTATCCGTAAATTGATAATTTTAGTCAAAGTAAACTGATTTTATTACTAGAGAAAGGTAAATTTGTTTGTGTAAAGAATGTAAACATCTTTGAAACTATCGAGATCTTCGCTAAATGGAATGTACTTTACCCTAAAGTTTTAAAGTGAAAACAAAGTAGAATCTGAAAAATAACAAGTTTCTGTGAGGCTTGTGGGTGAACCCTAGTCTTAATAATAAAATATATATACTAGTGGTACGCCCTCGCTTCTCTTTAGTAGCAAATGATTAAATATTTTACATCTTGGGCTCCATTAGTCAAATTTTCGTAGGGATCCTTACTTTAAATCTCTTTGTTATATTGCCTATGTTACTCACATAGAATGTCGCTTTCTCGAAAGAAATTGACAATTTGGTTCATGCGTTTCGGAGCCATATTCATTTAGAAAAAATCTAAGTACTTATCAAATCTTTCCTCCATATAATATTAGTCGGAGAATGCGTGCGGCAAGATGCCCGCTATTGCGCGAGGCCAACAATAAATTTGGCGAAATTTGGCTTATAATATGCCCTCAGCCTACCCCTTCCGGGAAACAGACGTGATTGTATGTACGTATAAGAATGCGTGTGTGTATGTTGATGACTGACATGGCTTGGAGATATTCACATATTTATGTTTACAAATAAATAACCAGAACGTGTCAGAATTTTTCTTGGTCCATATGTGATATAAGTAAGCCTTTACATTTAAAAAGACATATATATATAAAATCACGCCTGTTTCATCGAAAGGGTAGGCAGAGGCATACAATACGCCCACACTTCGCCAATTATGTTGTTCGTCCCACGTAATAGGTGGCGAGCCTATTGCCGCTTACCGGGCACTTCTATGTTTGCTAGAGCCTCGTCCGTTAATCGGCTGGTGCACCACTTGCACGTGAGGTTGACTTGGGCTCCAAAGATGATGGTAGGATACCTATAAACCCATTTATTATTTTAAAAGAATTAATGTATAATTTTTCATGGTCCTCCATAATGTAAGTATGCCTACAGCGGGGAAACCCACGTCATAACAGTCGCCTTGTTGTTATTCTAGACGTTACTTAAGGAGGAAAAAAGAAAAGAGGTAGACATTGAAATAACACATTTATAACCTCCTTATTTTATTTATTGCCAAGCTCCTGCCAGACCGTTGTCATACATCGAATGCGTATAAATGGTTTCGTAATGTGTAACGTACACTAAATATTTTCCCTTTAGATTTGTGATCTTTCAAAAATACCGCTGGCAGTTGTGGATAGCATTCATTTGAATATCGGAGGAAGTGACGAGAAAAAATAGCCTTTGAGGCTGCCTTTTATGATGATTCACGAGTTAAAAGCAGTCTAGGTTGTCGCCTTAAGGGACCCAGACATCAAAATTTTACTGCGAGTTTTCTTTTCTTTATTTGTATTACGAAGATTCGCGAAAACATTTCTTAAAAAATGTTTATTTTAGTGCGTAATTAGCTTTAATGCAGGTATTGTTTGTGTTTTTGGCATGCCTGTATTTTTAACAACTTATGAATTTGGGTAGGTAAAATTATACTGTTAAGGTTAGTTCTCTTTTCAAACTTAAAGACAGATATCATGATCGTGATAATTACATTCAATATTAATGATACCATCAAAACGGTAACCTGCAATTTGGCAAAATCAAAGAACAATTTATCCGGTTAACAGAACCAAATTCTACCTTATATACTTATTTCATTTATTCATTGTTTCATGTCGCTAGAAAGATGTTTATATAAAACTGTTCAACATATAAACCCTAGAAAAGCACTACAATAATAGCATTTATATATTTGTCAACAAATTAAATTGTATAAGTCGGCCTAAATATAAAATAATAAAATGACAATTAATTGTTACATTAATCTTAAGTTAATATTTATCTAACACTATGGCAACATTTAAATAAAGAAATTCAAAAATAGTAACAAAATTTAAGATTACTTCTGTATTAAAATCCATATCGTTTAGGCCTTCTTATTGAAAATCTATTGCAATGAGTAATAACTTTTAGATATGAAGTAACTTTTTTTTTTACTTTTTGGTCGGAAATTGAAGCGTCATGTTTACATTGATTTATTTTCTATAATTTGAAGTTCAAAATTTTGATATTTCGAACATTAATACTTAATCACGGTGGATTATTAACAGTTCGGTGTTTCTAAACGTACGCATGTGTGTTGGTAAATGAAACAAAACAGAGAAATATAACTATGTAAATACTCTCAAGAAATCCATGTCTCAGTTTAGTCCCCCATGTTTACTGAGTTAACCATTTATCTATCATCTTTAACACCACTCATTCTCATTTACTTAAATATATTAGTAATATCTATAGTTTGACACTGGCACTCACGAATCCATTATTAAAAAGAAATTGTCTTGAATTTGAAATTCAAATATTAAATTTGGAACTAATATTTGTATGAATGTAGTCAGGTATAAATAATATAGAAGTTATTTTTATTAATCTACAATTTATAACCCTTATTTTGTAAAGTTGCAAATTTATAATAATTTGCATTTTTGGTATGATATTGCGAATATTTCCAAGAGATCATTAACGAAATCTGTCGGTCGTCATTACATTATTTAAAAATACATCGTGGTCACTTATACTAAAGTATTTGAAAAGTCAGGATAAAAATAGCCGCGATTTAAGTCTCTGTCACGTTTAAGTAAAAAGCACTGTTATCGAGCTTACCATTTTGTCAGTCTGCTTTAAACCAATAATCAAATTTAGGCTCACAACAAATAGTTTTTTTTTCTATTTAAACGTCAAAAACAGTCAAATAAACACGAGTTGCATTAATAGCTTCTGTAAACTACAGAACTATGTCAACACCACTATTTGCATCACAGCACTTTGTCACGAAACGCCAATAAAAATTTACAAATAAATGACTGCTTGAGACGTGCAGTAGCAATTAAGAATACTTAGTACAAGCTCTTCAGCTATTAGAAAACTTCTGGATTATATCTACAAATGATTTGCGAGGTATTGTTATTAAAAATGAAAAATGCTTTAATTAATACTGGCAAGTCAAATTGTAAAAAATATTAGTCATCATCATCATTTCAGCCCATCAACGTCCCACTTCTGAGCACGAGCCTCCTCTCACAAATCAAGGTGTGAGGGTAATGGGTCATACTCCACCACGCTGACCCAGTGCGGATTAGCGGAGGCAGGTGTATGGCGTCCTGCTGTTAGAATTTATCAAGCCGCCCATTAGGCCTCTAACATGGCTTAACGACTACCACATTTAGTGATAACCGGGACCAACGGCTTAACGTGTCTTCCGAAGCACGGAAGCGCTCAATATCAAATGCCACACAAACGGTCATCTATCCAAGGACTGACCTCAGTAAACTCTGCTTTACTTCGGTGATCATTTCCGACCACCGAGCACCGCGGAGCTATGAGCGCTTGAAAAAAGCATTAGAATGAAGTTTAAAAAAACGTAATAACAACGCGCTTATTTTTAATTAGTAGACGATTTTCCAATTGTCCTCTCGCCAGGATTGAACGATTGGTTTTTTTTGTTATAGTAACAGCATATTGTGGTCATTAATAAAGCCTTAATTATATCTTTATGCTGTATATAATGAAAAAAATCCCGAACATTTGTTGGCTCCCAAAACTTTAGACTTGTTGTCAGAGACTTCTTTGAATTTTGTAAATAACGATTACACAACAATCAATAAAGAATTATTGCTATTTCATACGCCATGATACTTTACGCTGCACCTTCGCCGCTTGCAATAGTTTAATAAAAACTAACTTGTAGGTATTACAAAGATCAATAAATACTAGAATAATTGTAATGAGAAATAAAAGAACGAAAGTAATAAGAAAAAGGAAAGAAGAAGAAATAAAGAAAGAACTAAGAACCTAAACATAATAAAAACAATTTTAAAAAAATGCCTTAGCTTACAAAAAATAAAGACGAACTCTATAAATAAAGAAATACCTCGCCCAATATTCATGTAAATATAAATAAATAAATAAAAGATTCACCTCTAGCCGTCCATAATTTACATTAATAAAACAAATACGCGCACAATATAACGTGTCTAAACTATTTACTGTATATTAACAATAGTAAATAACCAAAGGCTGAAATTATAATTAAACAATGCTTAAACAAATAACAATAACATTATTTTAATACATCCATAGAAATGCAATACAATAACCATAAAGTTACAAATGAATGCTTTCGCAATACAATGACAATAGCTGAAAACACGTCACAGAGGCGATCATTAATTGAAACGAGATGAGTTAAAATACACACACACACACATAC
The DNA here is from genome assembly GCA_949126915.1 of Musotima nitidalis. Lineage (NCBI taxonomy): Eukaryota > Metazoa > Arthropoda > Insecta > Lepidoptera > Crambidae > Musotima > Musotima nitidalis. The sequence continues at coordinate 5,304,277 of OX421418.1, read as the reverse complement.
AAACACGCCTGTTTCCTTGAAGGGGTAGGCAGAGGCATTCATATTTTCGATTCTACGTAATAGGTGGCAAGGCTATTGCCGCTTACCGGAAACGTTTATGTTTGCCAGTGCCTCGTCTGTTGATCTGCAGGTTCACCTCTTGCAGATGAGGTTGACATGGTTTCTTAGGGTCTGTAGGATCTATACACGCTAAAGAGTTAAAATGGTTTTACTTTTTATGTATTTTCAATTAATATTTATATCTATTAAGAATTTTTATAGTTTCTTACACATGTAAATTGATATGCAGTTTATAAATAAAAAATATAATGTCATCATCAGATGATAATAAATTTTAGGCCAATAACGTCCCGGGCATGCTCTCACGAACTTAGTAAGACGCATTCAGGGGCCCTACCGCCTAACTTGCTAGTAATCGATTATTAGGCACAATGGATTTTGAATTGATTCTATCGTACCACTGTCAAACTCCACCACGCCTGGACCGTGGTGGAGTTTGACAGTGGATACGGGTTGGAAATGTCGTAAATAAGCTGAAATAATGTAAATAGGCATCAATTTTCCAGAAATCGAATATATCGTAGAGGCTATTAATATTAGTAATTTATTCAAGTTTGTCTCAATAGAGTTCTTATGAAAGTCAAAATTAAAATCTTAAAAACTAACTCGCCTATTTACTGCTGGCGGGCTCAATCGTAAAAGAACCTGTGAAAAAGTGTGATTTTATCACACGATCATTCATGTTTTCATCATTCCTTTCTTAATTGCTTTTTCACTTTTCAGTCTCAGTCTTTAAGGAAACTTCTTAAGTCAATACTTCAGAGTTGTATTTATTAGAGTGTCAACTAAAATCCAGAACTTGAAACTGTCATCAATTCCCCTTTCAGCGTTTACGTAAATTATAGAACCAAATGACCTGACGACGAATGTGCGGCGCAAATTCTTGTTGACAATCGGTAACGTACCAAGCAATTTAGTTTACATAGATTACACGTTTGATCTTATTGTTATGCATTGATACATTGCTCTTAAAGTACCAATACATAGAGGGTTGTTTCTTTCTTAGCGCGCAATGTATGATGAGAACGCCGAGAGGAGTTACTGTGGAAATGAGTTTCGTAGTAGAGGACAAGCCGTGATATCACGTAACGTAAGTTAGTGTGGCGGTAGCTCTGAAAGAGTTTCCACGCGTATTTGAGCGATCTAAATATCGATACGATGTTTTCGCGCGATTTCCTAATCGGGACCGTGAATGTTCTATGATATGTGTTTCAGTTAAAATATAATAATTATTATTGAGCTACGAATACTTAATATAGTGTAAATAAGAAAGTGTTATCAGTGTGTGGTGGTTTACATGTTGATAAGATTAGTTTGACTGTAATTGTTTTATTGTTTGGGCCGGAAAAGGAACTCCCTTTCCTGTATCAAAGGTATGTGATTAAAAATTGCGAAATTATTACATGTTAATAAACAAATAAGTTTTACAGGGTTCACGCGTTACTTTGTGGTTATTCCTCATTATATATATTCGAATAAATACTCAAAATGAAACGTTAAATTACAAAGTCAACATATTAAGCCGCTTCTGAATTTTAAATTTCTTTTTATAGTCTTTTTTATAGTAATTTAATAATGGTTACTTATCTGAAAAAATTCTTATTATTTATCATAAAATTGCTTTATAAAAAAGAGTAGAGTTAGTATATATTTTCTAAGTAGGCCCTTAAAGAAGCCAGATTTATCAAGCGCTCACATCAAGTTTATAAAGCGCCATAAAATTAGTGCGCGCGATAAAAACGTTCTTTTTATTGTTTTGATGGTCTCGTAAAAGCCTAAACCGTTCATTCATTAAAAAACAATTATCCATTAGCTTTTAAATCTCTTGATATTGTCGAAATAGTTTTTTGTATTTTTTTTGTTAAATTGATTATCGACTATATTTTAGTTTGTAAAATTGGCATACAAAATATATTCAGATATTTTTTCAATGTAAACCTAAATACGTTTAATCTGAGCTGAATTCAACACTTATACAAAACAAAATCTAAAGTTAAATCAGTTTTAAATCTAGTGCTGTCACTTTCATTTCATAAATAGAAGTCTGCCCTCCGCTACCCAGAGGGAATCATCATTCTATGGTTAATTAAACCAGCTGTCAGGATGTTAGAAGGCACTGACTTCCTAATAACGACTGCTAAAGATGTTTATGGCAGCCGGGACCAACAGCCTAATAAGCTTTTCGAGGCACGTCATGTGAGCGTTTGAGAGAGCCTTTGGATAAATGTGCAATCACACGTCGATTTTCGATTAATTATTTAAAATATCAAATTAAAAATTGAAATTCAAAATCATTTCTTCAAGTTTGGCTCAATAGAGCTCTTATGTGGGTCAAACTTATAATTTAACGCGTTTAAATAGTCAAAATATATGATTCCATTTTTTTATTATTCTGTTGTGCTCAAATTAGTGAACATTTATAGCGAATTATTCTCAAGGTCTTAACCAAAATGAACAAAAAACAATGCAAAAAGTAATTAAATATTAATTTATTCATTTTTGGCTTCATTACGAAGCTAATTTATATGCTCCCAACATTTATTGGCGGGGGAACAAAATTTGAGGAGTTTCATACCCGATTGGTATTTTTTCTTGTATTCCCATTTGTATTTAATGGATGTGATACTCGTAGTCGTCTTGTGTTGTCTGTGTCATGGCGGAAGACAGGAAACAACACTACAGTGATTATGTGTTTTAGTTGATAATTAAGGCTGGTCATTCTTTACTATGTACGTACTATATTAGGTCTAAATCGCTTCTTCGAGATTGGCTAAATAAAACCGCGGACAGACGTAGAAATAAAAAATTGCATGAAAATCTAGTATTGTTTATATTGGATAGTAAAAAAAATCCTTCTCACAGTTCTTAATATCTTGATATATTAAACGAATGCAAGGCTTCGGAACAGTTATAAAGCTAAATAACAAACCATTAAACGTTAAATTATTACTATGGTTTTGCAAAAGTGGCAAGACCTAGATTACGTACATGTACTATAAAACTATAGTTAAATATTTCTAAAGCTTTTTGTGTACCGACAGTTTTAAATTGTCCTATTGCGTTATCGTGATAACATCGATGTTATATTCCAGATCCTACGCTCAGAATGTAAATTACTATAATCAACATTTGATCGAGTGATAAAAGTTATAGTACTCTTAGCAATGCACGCTATTCATTGCATTTAATTAAATGCACTAAGATTACCTTCAGACGACCATGATCATTGGCACCGCGCTATTTTATTATGTAATATGTACATACAATACATAAATTACCAGAGTGTATATTATTAACGCCTTATAGTCTAGTCTAGCAGTTTTCCACATCTAGTTTGAATTGAATTAAAGTAACGTGTTCAATATATCGTGTGATATTGGCAAATAAGCTGACTGTTTCCAGGTGTTCCCGACATATACTTTTCTTACAGAATAAATCTTAATGACTGTGGTACCAGCCTAGCATAGAGGCACACCCCTTTCAGCTCACGAGGATTCGTAAGAGTCAACGAAGACAAATCGTATCATACGATGGGCAGCAGCGTCATCCTGCGTACTGGCTTTAACTGCGATGACCAATGTGCCCAGCGTGGTGATTATGGACAAATATCCCCAATCGAAAGTAATCTATTGGGGAGGCTAATGTTCAGCTATGGACTTTATCAGGCTGATAAGATGATGACAATTAAATGCACCAAGATTACCTTCAGACGACCCTGATAATTGAAGCACGATATTTTAATACAGCGAGTCTGTACTGTTCCGACGTCTAGTCTAGCTGATTTCCTCTTGAATACGTGTTGACGATCGTGAAGTCAGAGATTCGGTTTCCATACAGGGCATATCTTTATGTGCATGAACATGACTATTAGTTCTGGTTGCATGTGTACATTAAGTATGTATTTAGAAAAAAGTTGCAGTTTCCTCTCTTAGCAATTCATACTATTGAATGTCTTTAATTGAATGCACTAAGTAACCTTCAGACGACCATGATCGATGTCATCGCGCTATTAATACAGAGAATTTGTACTATTGACGACATCTAGTCTAGTCTAGCCGTTTCCACATCTATACATGTTTGATATTTATTGTACGGTTAGCAAAAAAGTTGATTGATTTTCAGGAGTCACAGTTGACTTACTACTTTAATTACTTGTAACGCTACCGAAGAAATGTATTTCTTAGTAACTATCTTCTTCTACCATCCCTATTCGCATTAAGTATTTACTATCTTTCTATTTATTATTAACCAGCTTATTCGCATTTTTCTCAACTTTTGCGTATGTCGTATATTATCATGGGAGTTGGAGTTATTTCACGGTAAACACATTCTTTGTATAATTTCCATTACATACAAAATCTTTCACAATCTTCTTTACTTAGACAGTTCTAGAGCAACCATTGTACCGTTAGTGTGAAAACACATAATACGCCTAGCATAATGCCAGCAATGGTTTTCAATGCAATCGATATCATTACAAACTATCGGACCGCCCACTCAAGAACTTCTTGTGATGATGATGACCATTTAATATGCATAGATCACAAGCATATTGAATAATCAGATAAGATAACTGTTAGAAACTGTTTTTTTATAATATTTACTTTGCCTCGGTTTTCGTCAACATTTACTTGACAAGTTTACTGTATGATCTTCGCTACTTCAATGATACAATTTGTGTCTAGAGCTAAGGTTCACAATATAGCGATTAATTTTGCAATACCCATTTCAGTTCCATATCGCTGTTATCTGTGGAGACGTAAGTAAATGTGTTGTCACGAAATATGCAATTTGTGTTCACCTAACTACTTAAGAAAACATGTTTGTTGTAAAATACTATCAATGTGATGATTTTGAAATCAGAACTAAAAGAAAAAAAATACTTAAAATGTGTGTAATACAAATACATTTGTACTTACTTATTCTTGTATAATTATTAGAACTAATTGTGTGCATATGGGAATTCACTCCAAAGTGACACGTGTCCTTGGATTGATGAACGCGCATATCTGCCTCCACTCCATAACAGCGGTCTCAGTTGAGTGTGCTGTGTGATATTTAAATATCTATCTCTATTAGACGACTTATCGCTGCCATCCAAACCATGAATGTCAAATGCCAACCTTGAGACGCTCAGCATTATATTACTGGTGCGGCTGACTCACGTGCACCTAAAAAGTATAAATGGCTTTAATAGTGTTTAGCTACCAAAGACTTGTAGTTCATTGCAATACCTACTATTTTTGCAGCTAACATTTGTTAGCTTGTACGGGAACCAATAGTCCCCTTTGTGAAACTGGTGATTTGGAAAGTGATAATTCAGAACCTTCACTATTGCGCAGGTGAACAGTCTGAAAGCGACTTGTCTAAGAACTATAACACCACAATTCACCTAGAAGTCAAAAAAGGCTCGAACTTTACTTAATATCTGTCGGCAAAGTTAAGTGAGAACAATAAATATAGATCTAACAGACACCTTATCGCTGTCATCCAAACCACGACTGCCAACAGCCAACCTTGAGCTCAGCCGCTCAGCATTATGTCATTGGTGCAGCTGACTCACGTGCACCCATAAATGGCTCTAATAGTATGTAGCCAACTAGCCACCAACGACGTGTAGTGTCATTGTAATAACAACTTCTTGTTATTTGCAAGGCGAAGTATGCGAGGGACGAACTATGTGCGCATTTTTTATGTGTTAATTAAAGTACGCTTTTTGCATAATACTCATTTACATAAATTGAAACAGTTTGTCAAATATATCAGTAAAGTAAGTGCAGTTAGCCAAAAGTTATTTGTAATTTTTGTTGAATAGAGCTGTACTTATGTTGGTAACACTGTTAATATATAAATACTTTTTATGTTACTGAAATGATCAGATAGGAACGAAGCCTATGGCTTATGATAACCACTGAATAACACTAATTTCACAAATGGTATAAACGTACTGTAGAAGAAGAATACAAAAGTATAATATAACCTCTGCATTCGAACTCTGTGTCGTCCATCATCAGCTCTGCTCAGCTCTTTAACGTCTCTCTGTTGAGCACAGGCCTCAACTCGCATACGAGAAGAGAGGAATTCAAGTCATACTTCACCACGCTGACCCAGTGAGTATTGGAGTTTCGCTGACTTCATGCTGTTATACAACTATAACAGCAGAGGATCCATTTTGGTTGGCTTGAAAATTTTTAAGCCACTCAAAATGGAGCTTCTACCATAGTTTAACGACTTATGATGATAACCAACGGCTTGATCTCCCTTCTGATACAAATCTCGAAATCAAATGCCAAACAAACGGTCACCAAGATCCGAAATCTGTGAACTTTGATTAACTTCGGAGATTGTTTCCAACTAGCTAGTCTAAGAATTAATAAACGTTTAAGAATGGGTGATTGGGAAAACAAAGACTCATTTCTTGTTCTGATAACGTAAAGTTATGTGTAGCTTATTTAGAAACTATCATAAAAATAATGCCCCTCATAAAATAAAACATACCTATGTAGGCAGAGACGTATTAAGCGCCAAAATGTTATGCCAGTTACATTGTCAGTCCCACGTCTATTGTCACTTAACTTTTATGATTGCCAGAGCCTCGTCCGTTGATCGGTAAAGTGCACCATGTATAGGCGAGTTAGACTTGGACCTTAAGGTATTGGGAGGATCACCCTGAAATAAACAAAATATCTAATATAGCTTTAGAACTAAATAATCGAATGTTTATTTCTATTTAAACTAACGCCGACTTATGTTTAGGTTATGTTTAGGACGACTCTCAAAACAGTACAAGATATAAATACGCGCAGTACGCTGCCGTACTTTCGGCTACTTTTATGGTATTGCCCGAACTAAAATAAAATTATATTGGCGCTTATGATTTTTATTACTGGAACACAGCAACCCATTTTAGCAAAAGACTTATGGATAAGGCTTACACGTAAAAGTAGTACTTATTTATATCTTAAACTTTAATCTTAACTTAATATGTTCTTTTTTATTTTTATTTAAGTTACTTTATATTGTTGTTTTCGTTTTGTATTGGTTCTGTACAAAAAATATTTGAAATAGTATATGGACCTTACTTAATTTGAAATGATTATTATTATTTAGACACCATCTATTCTTTTGCAATCACACTAGTATTTAGTTCCATAATAAATTTAAGTAAGTAATTTTTTTTTGTATATACATAATTAATATACATAGCAAACACCCAGGCCAATACAAATAATCATGCACAAAAATATTTGTCCTGTGTGGGAATCGAACTCATTACCTCAAGAGGGGAGTTCAGGTATACTAACCTCTACGCCATATCGGTCGTCAATAACCTTTTGAACTATATTCCGATTTTATGCTTGCTGAGTTCTTATTTTGTTGACAAATTCATCTTTACCATACATAAAATACACCCGATTGTATTTATTTAATTAGCGTTAACGTTGGAAATAGCATGTGCAGTATCAAGTATCAGGCAGGTCTGTTTTGAATCAATTAAAGTATCACTCGTGCAATTGCAAACAATTTGCTATCATAATCGCTGCATCATTTTCCTGCAAAAGGTTATATTAAAACTGTCGAGATAATAATAATATTAATTACGAAAACATTACTTGATTAGTATTCGCAATATGAGACTTATAACATATGTGGCCGATCTCTCTATATCGGGATAAAAATATCAGTCGGATATGCTATTAACCCATCAAAAAAAATTCTACAAGTAAAACGTGAATATCCTATGGACACGCATTTTAAATTTGTTCATATATCAAATATATAAAATTTAACCGGAGATTAAAAGTCAGCCCTTGATTATGATAAAATTTTACTGTAAATTTGATTTGTATTTTGATTGTATTTTATACATCCATAGTTACAATGTTAAATATACAAACGTTTACTCTTTGAGCTGAATGTCATACGTCTGCATCAAAGATGAATAAAGACCAACAAAAAAAGTATTGACTTCGTCCTCTACACAGCAATATTCGACAATTTTATTTCGAAACACATGTACCATTTCAGGCAAACACACATTCAATTACATAATTTTAAGATTTGTCTACACACGAAACATGAATTTTAATAACGACACACACATACAAAGCGGATTCAATGACCTCCTTTAGATAACATTGCACAAAAGTTCATTCAATGAAGTAATCCATTGAGTTTCATTAATCGACTTTACGGATCGAACAGACACAAAGGGCATTCAACCTTTTTGAATGAAGAGATTTTCCCAGGGGCTGAAAATAATGTTGTATTCATCCTTCAATTTGTGTTTGTCATCTGTTGTAGTTTTTAATTTCGAGTAGATAAATTAAGTTTAATTCCCGGTAAGTGGCAATAGGCTCTCCACCTATATATATACGTGGTAGAAATATTAATGTCGAAATGTTGGCGTATAATTTGCCTCTGCCTACCTCAATTGGGAAACAGGCGTGAATATGAGTACTCTTGCAAATTGAATAATGAGGAATATCTATGGATGCCAACATATCCTCTCAAATTGTTTTGAAATAGGGCAGGTCAAAAGTACCCTAAACCGACGGAAGTTCGGAACAATATAAATAAATGAATAAATATTTTCGGACAATTACACCAATTATTTAGTTCTAATATAAGATATAAGTATCATGAAGAACTTGTGTTATGGATACTAAACAACGGATAAACATACTTAAATACTTTTTTTTTGTAAATACATACTTAATATACATAGGAAAACACCCAGACCAAAACAAATATTCATGTTCATGCAAACAAAGATTCGTCCTGTGTGGGAATAGAACCCACGACCTCTGGAGTGAAGTGTAGGTATACCGACCTCCACGCCATATCGGTCGTCAAAATATGTATGTAAATTTTATAAAAAGTTAATCAACACTGGCTTTCACAAAAGAGTTACTCGTTCAGTGCATCATTTTAATTTTTAATTTACTTTAATCTGTGTGGAGGCGGTCTGCTACGCGGTACGGGGAGACGAGAGACTCGAATGTCTGGATACCTGTGGCTTAACAAAGCTATTCGAGTATATTATATTATAATACAACTTTTGCCGTTATTTCATCTGTTATTCAAACTGTTGATTCAATTAATCGCAAAGTACTGGAAAAAATAGCGTGTTCATCAGGGTCCCGCTAGCATAGTTATTAGCAGCGGACAAGTTATTTAAAGATCGTAAGTTCGATTCTTATCTGGGCCACCACGGACAAGCTGACTTTTTCTAGTTAAAATTTCATCTTGTTACTAAATATAGACAAAAAACATCAAATCAACTAATGAAAATTTTATATTTCTTCTTTTTAAAAGATTATGTCACTACTATATGTATAAGCTATACATAACTTTCGCTTGTGTTACGAGTGGCTTGACGTCAGCAATATATCAGGGAGCAAAAAACATGAAATCAAATAATAAAATACTTTTTTTTTTCTTAAAAGATTATGTTACTAATAAGAAGCTATACTTAACTTTTGCTTGTATTACGAGTAGCTTCACGTCAGCAATATATCAGGGAGGTTTGAAATCAGAACCAGTTAGTTTTTAATCAAACTTTCAACCAATAGTCTTTCTTATTACCCAAGCTATAAAGAACAAAGTCCTTAACACAACATTACCCAAACCTTGAATAATATAAAAAAATGCCGTAATACTCTGTCAGGATTTCAGAATTTAATATGAAAAATTATCCAAAAGCGCCTTTGTAACCTCGTGAAATGAGTTTTCAAAACTGTAATCCCATGGGAACAGATTAAAACTGTCCAATCCTTCGGCCTTTAATATTACATATTCTATCCAGTTATTCACTAAAATAAGATTTCCAAAATTACTTACTGACCAAATAACAAATCTCTTGTCTCTTGTTGAATTGTATGTAATGATTTGTGTGCATTCTCTTTCACCAGGTTTAAAAGGTTTGAGTCGTAGTTTTATTTAACAGCATTCAAATAAAGAAACTCTGAAAATACACGTAATCATAGTTTCGATCTCTCTATGCGCCGCTTCGTAGTAAACATACGGATGAGATTCTCAAGTTTCTCGATTCTCTGAGGCCGGGTCAGCCGTTGCCCGCAAGATAACCGCGACTTAATTCAATTAAACCAAACCGTTCCGTGATTAATTCAATTGATGTTATCGCATTTGTTTCGTTAACAAGACGACGATTGGGAGCCGCAAATCTATTCGAGTCGGATCAGGTCGGACTTTAAACTTTTCATTCGATTGTTACTTAGTAAGACTAAAACCAAGAACGATTTTTACATGCAAAGTTTAGTGGGATTCAATTCTTATAAATTTATAAAACGGTATGATATATGCATACATATATTGCTGCCATAACTGATTTTAGTCCAAACTAGTATGTTCTAGGCAATTTCGGTTTTGAGGTTCTTTTTTTTTAAATGTACAAACATACTTAGGATGTAGAATACATAAATAAATATTCTCTTACTCACACTAATTATTTACTTCCAAGATAAGTGCCATTAAGAACTTATTTTATGGATACTAAAGAACGTATAAACATACTTATATACCGTTTTCTTGTAGATACATACTTAATATACATGGGAAAACACCCAGACCAGAACAAAATTCATGTTCATGCACACAATGATTTGTCCTGTGTGGGAAACGAACCCACGACCTTTGGAGTAAAAAAAAGTAAAGCGCAGGTATACTGACCTCGTGGAAGAGAGCAGCTCTTCTGCGCTTCAGCCCCGCTGCATTCGCCAGAAGAGAAAGAGGCCCTCCGGAGCGAGCTCATCCAGTGAGGCCGAGCTGGCTACGGAGGAGCCTCCAGCAACCAGGGCGACAACGAAGCGCGGCCGCGCCCGTGGCCGCGGTTGTTCCCAAGGCCTATCGGCCGGTCTCGGCGAGGCCAGAAGGGCGCTGAGTGCTGGCCGGGCGCTGGCCTGCACTCGGCCTCTCCTCTTTTCGGAGGATGACATGCTGCGGCAGGAGTTGGAGCGCCTCAGAGCAAGCGACAAGGCTCTGAGGCAGGAGAACGCCCGCCTTCTCTCGCAGCATGCAGAATTGTTGAGGGAGGTCTCTTCTCTCCGCGAGGAGGTGCGGAGAGTGGAGAGGCCTGCGCCTGTCGACCTGGCGCAGGTCATGAGAGTCCTGGACGCGCGCATAGAGGGCCTCGAGGTGTCTGGCCGCCTTCTGCCCGGGAAATCGTTCCGTCCCCCGTTGCGAGCCGACCGGGCGGCCCTTTCGCCTCAGCCGGGCCCTTCGTCGGCTCCTGCTATGGCCGCAACGCAGCTTCCTCCTCCTCCTACCAATAAGGGGAAGGGGAAGGGGAAGGGAAAGGGGGGGAAGCAGCCGGTGCCATTTTCGGCGTCTGCACCTGTTGCCCCTTCCTCCCCTGAAGTTCGCCCTGTCGTCCCGGCTCCCATTGCCACCTCGTCCCAGTCGGGTGGCCAGGGGCGGGAATCGTGGACTACGGTCGTCTCGCGCCGCCCCAAAGGGAGAGTGGCGGCGCAGGCAAAAGTGTCGCGGAGCGCTGCTCCTGCCAGGCCAGCACCACAATCCGGCCGATCGGCAGCCCCCGCCAAGAAGAAGGCACTGCGCCCGCCATCATCAGCAGCGGTCGTAATGACGCTGCTGCCAGGCGCAGTGGAGCGGGGCCGTACCTACGAGACGGTGATCGCTGAGGCCAAGGCGAAAATACGCCTTGCCGATCTCGGCATTGCCTCAGTGCGGTTCCGCAAGGCGGCTACGGGGGCCCGGGTTCTGGAGTTGGCAGGGGAGGCCCGGGAAGACAAGGCCGATAGGCTCGCAGAGCGCCTCCGCGCTATTTACGAGCCGGAGGAGGTCAGGGTCTCCAGACCGGTGATGCGGGCAGATGTCCGCGTCTCGGGTCTGGATGACTCTGTCTCTAGAGAGGAAGTAGTGTCAGCAGTGGCAGCGGTGGGCGGCTGCGCCCCCGACCTCATCAAGCCGGGTGAAATCGGGAGGGCTACCTCTGCGGGGCTGGGGGCCATTGTGGTCTCCTGCCCCGTGGCGGTGGCGAAGAAAGTCGCCAGCGGGCGGCTGTTAGTGGGCTGGGTGTCGGCCGGGACGAGCCTTTTAGAGCCTCGCCCCAGTCGGTGCTATCGGTGTTTTGCACTGGGCCACCTGGGGGCCCAGTGCAAGTCGTCTGTCGATCGCAGTGAAAATTGTTTCCGCTGCGCTCGACCAGGGCACCGAGCCCGTGACTGCTCGGCCCCCCCCCACTGCCCCCTCTGTGAGGCTGTTGGGAGGGTGGCCGACCATCGCCCTGGGGGTAAGGCTTGCGCCAGGTCCCCCAAGGCAAAAAAGAAGGGCCCTAGCAGGGGCGTTACTGCACAGGGCCCTACCGTCGCTGCCGATCGGCCGGAGGAGGTTGATATGGAGACTCATTAATTAATGGCTCTCCAGCTCAGCTTCCTACAGGCGAACCTTAACCACTGCGCCGCGGCCCAAGACCTCGTTCTTCAGGCCATGGCGGAGTGGCAAGTCGATCTCGCGGTGGCCGCTGAACCCTACCGCGTCCCGATCCGTTCAGATTGGGTCTGCGACGCGGACGGCTCAGTGGCCATAATCCAGCGTGCAGCGGCGGGCACCCCCCCTCTCGTCCTCGTCGGGAGAGGGAGTGGGTTTGTAGCTGCTCGGGTCGGCGCGGTGGTGGTTGTGGGAGTGTATTTCTCCCCCAATCGCCCCCTCGTCGACTTTGAGCAGTTTTTAGTTAGGCTGGGCGCAATAGTCCAGGGCCCTTCTCATCCCGTCATTGTCGTGGGGGATCCGAACGCCAAATCTTCGGCGTGGGGCTCCCGGACGACTGACGGTAGGGGGACAGCCCTGGAGGAATGGGTGACAGAGTGTGGGCTGTCTATCCTCAATCGCGGTTCGGTGAACACGTGCGTGCGTCACAACGGGGGGTCTGTCATCGACGTCTCGTTTGCGACGCCCTCTCTCGCGCATCGTGTTCACGATTGGAGGGTGCTGGAGGATGTGGAGACATTGTCTGATCACCGTTACATCAGATTCAGTGTCTCCGCATCGGTGCCAGCGCCCTACGGAGATGGGGGGGAGCCGCGATTGGACGGCCCACGATGGGCGATCAAGCGCCTCGACAGGTCTTTGCTGCGGGAGGCAGCCCTGGTCGAGGCGTGGCCACGGGAGCCACCGCTGGTGGACGTGGAGGGGGAGGCTGTGAGGGTGTGCGAGGCCATGACGCGAATTTGCAACGTGGCCATGCCCCGTGTTCGCGCCCCCCCTCGCAGAACTCAGGTCTATTGGTGGTCGCCGGAGATCGCCCAGCTCCGCCGAACCTGTGCGGTGGAGCGGCGTCGCTACCAGAGGTGTCGCGGAAGGAGAATCCGCGACGAAGCCGAGGTGGACCGGCTCTACGCCGCCTATAGAGAGGCGGTGAGGGCCCTTCGCGGGGCCATCAGCCGGTCCAAAGCCGCAGCGTGGGACGAGCTGCTGGAGGCCGTTGAGGCGGATCCATGGGGCAGGCCGTACAAGATAGTACGGCAAAAGCTCCGAGCGTGGACCCCTCCCGTCTCCAGCAGCCTCGAAGCGGCGGTACTCGGTAGGGTGGTTGAGGCACTGTTCCCAGACAGGGGAACCGACTTTGTGCCTCCCGCCATGGCGGCGCCACACGTCACCCATGGTGACTCGGGCACTGAGGATGTGCCCGAGCTCACCCAGGAGGAGGTAGAAAGGGCCGTGCTACGCCTGAGGGGCAAGAGCACGGCCCCAGGTCCCGACGGCATTCCGACGAGGGCGTGGGACCTGGTGTTGAGCGGGGAGGAAGCGCCTTTTCTGCCCCGCGTGACCTCCCTCTTTGCTAGGTGTCTGCGGGATGGGGTTTTTCCGCGGCGCTGGAAGGAGGGCCGCTTGGTACTCCTTCCCAAAGAGGGACGTCCGGCCGATGACCCTTCTGGTTATCGGCCCATCGTGCTGCTCGACGAGGCAGGTAAGCTCCTGGAGCGTGTCATCGCCAACCGCCTCGTCGAGCACCTAGAGGAGGTCGGACCGGATTTGTCCGACCTCCAGTTCGGGTTCCGCCGCGGCCGATCGACGATTGACGCGATCAGCCGCTTGCGGGACCTGTCTGAGAGGGCGGTTTCCCGGGGTGGGGTGTTGATTGCGGTGTCGCTCGATATCGCAAACGCCTTCAACACCCTGCCCTGGCCAACGATAATGGAGGCGCTCCGATTCCACGGGGTGCCTCCATATCTGCGGAGATTGTTGGGGAGCTACCTGTCGGAGAGGGCGGTAGTCTTCCCAACGATGGGCGGAGGAGGCTGTCGTCGGCGTATGGTGTGCGGTGTTCCACAGGGGTCTGTCCTGGGACCACTCCTGTGGAACATCGGATATGATTACGTTCTGCGCTGTGTGAACCTGCACGGCGTGGACGTGGTCTGTTACGCCGACGACACTCTCGTAACATCCCGGGGTTCTGACCTCCGGGATGCGAGAGTTTTGGCCACCGCCGGCGTCGCGACGGTGGTCCAGAGGATACGGCGGCTGGGGCTCGAGGTGGCACTGCACAAATCCGGGGCTATCGTTTTTCATGGTCCCCGGAGGCGGCCGCCTTCAGGCTCCAGCATTGTGATTGGAGGAACTCCCATCCCTGTCGGGAACACGCTGAAGTATCTCGGCGTCCTTCTCGACAGCAGATGGGACTTCGAAGCTCACCTTCGGCACCTAGGACCAAGGTTGGTAAGCACGGCGGGAGCTCTATCTCGCCTGCTCCCCAATCTCGGGGGGTGTGGCGGCACTTGCCGTCGCCTTTACATGGGAGTGGTGCGGTCCAAAGCCTTGTACGGGGCCCCAATTTGGGCGAGCTCCGTATCGGGTCGCCATCGACGGATCCTGCGGCGGCCGCAGAGGGTCATGGCGACCCGTGTCGCTAGGGGGTATCGCACCATCTCCCATGAGGTGGCATGCGCGCTCGCCGGTTCTCTTCCCTGGGACCTCGACGCTGAGGTTCTATCGGCGGTGTTCTGGCGTGGCGCGCAATCCCGGAGCCAGGGTCTCCGCCCTGCACCGGACACTGTGGTGCGGTGGCGTAGAGACGCTCAGACGCAGGCTCTGGGCACATGGCGGCGGCAGCTCTTGAGGAGTGCCGAGGGTGCTGAAGGTTCGAGGCGCCGTATCCTCGAGGCGGTTGGGCCCATCTTGGAGGGATGGGTCGGCCGTCGGTGGGGGTCGATGTCCTTCCGGCTCACGCAGGTACTTTCCGGGCACGGGTGCTTTGGGAAGTATCTGTGTGACGTCGCCGGGGGGGAGTCGACCCGGTGTTGCCACCACTGTGACTGCGCGGAAGACACCGCGCAGCACACTTTGGTGGCGTGCCCTGCGTGGGCGGGGCCGCGGTCGACGTTAGCCGCGGCCCTGGGTGGAGTGGCTCTCTCGCTGCCGACCATCATGCAAAAGATGGTCGACAGCGAGACGGCGTGGGAGGCGATGGCCTCCTTCTGCGAAGTGGTGATGTCGCAGAAGGAGGCCGCGGAGCGGGAGAGGGAGCGGGATCCGCTCTCTCTCCGGCTACGCCGTTGGCGCAGCGGGCGGGCCAGGAGGGCCCGTCCGGCAGCGCCCGGGGGGTCTTAGGCGGCGGGGGCAGGGGGCCCCTTCCGTCTCGCCATAGACCCCCCCCCGAAGTCGGCCAGTTACGCCATGGCCGCACATAGAGGTAGGGGGGGCGCTGCACATTGCGCCTCCCTGAGGAGGTCTCCCCGGTTCTGATCCGGGGGACGTTGGCCGCGGGCGGGGTACCAGAAGCTACAAACCCGGGCACTGGTGCCTCGCCCCTTTTCAACAGCGGTGGGCGTCGTCTGAAGTTTTTTAGTGGGTAGGACTGCGGTGGTCGCGTCTGCTGCAGTGAGCCCCACACCCCCTCCCGGTCTTCCCCTTTTGGCCGGGAGACAGTGCGTAAGCAGCATTTTTTAACAGACGATAATAAAAAAATAAAAAAAAAGGTATACTGACCTCCACGCCATATCGGTCGTCTAACGGAAAGTACCTATAGGATTAAGATTTTTTTTTAATTAGGATTATTAGAAATTATTATTATTATAATTAGTCGTTGGCCGCAGGCAGGGCGATAGACGCTGCATCACAGGTAACAGTACCTGTGATGCCCGCCTTTTTCTTAACTAGCGGTGGGCGTCATCGGAAGATTTTTAATGGGTATTACTGCTGGCAATCGCGTCTGCTGGTGGTAAGCCCCACACCCCCTTTTGGTCCCCCTTTGGCCGGAAGGCAGTGCGTCAACGCCTTTTGTTATCAACGTAAAACAAAAAAAAACGCATAACAGCAAGACTTTGACCAGCTTTGGTAGGGCTTTTGAAAAATTGTACGACCCCTTTTGAATATCAATTTAATAATTTTATACTCCTATCCTTCTAAGAGGATCATTTATGGGCATAGGCAGATGCAGAGATCAATCCGCGAACATAGCTATGACCTTCGATATAATGTTTATAAGTTCATGAATTCTATTTTTTTAAGCAACAAATATTTTTTTAAAGTCTAAATTATGTAAATTTCAGTCCCACAGTAAAATTGTTACAACAATAGCAGCTATTCACACAGAATGGTTTCACACTAGTCAACTAAAATTGTTGAAGTTCCAAGCCCTCTTGACTAACTTGGGGTCAAGTGTTTCGTATCAGTTCTATCATTAAGTGGTGCAGGAATAGCATTAAGAGAGCCCTAACACTATTCTAAACAGTTTAGACCAAATAAAATACAAGGAAGAAAAGTATTTTCAAAAAAAAACATTAATTTTTAAGATTATGCATAATTTGACATTGACGACCAATAAGGCGTAGTGGGGTCGATAATACCCACAATTCGCTACTGAGGTCGCGGGTTTGATTCCCACACGGACAAATCTTTGTGTGCAGAAACGTGAGTATTTGTTCTGTTTTTGGTGTTGTCCTATGTATATTAAGTATAAATATATATTTATTAAAAATATATATATTTGCGTATGTTTATAAATACTTTGTTTATTGTAAATACATACTTAATATACATAGGAAAACACCCAGACGAGAACAAATATTTATGTTCACGCACACAAAGATTTGTCCTGCGTGGGAATCAAACCCACGACCTTAGGCGCGGAGAGCGGGTATTCTCGCCACCACACCATATCGGTCGTTGATAATTATAAAGTTAAGACCAAACTAAAGCCTATGAAGAAAATTTCACCATATATTCGTACCACAATTTTATTTTAGAAAATGTTTCACATGTCTGTAAATCTATATTGCAGAAGTGGTAGATGGCACAGCGAAATATAACATGTACAATAAAAAACAATATACACAATCAGCGACAAAAAACATCGTCACCAAATGTACGCAAACTTGAACGCTCTTTCTTTTTAGTGACATTCTAAATTTAGCTTAAAATAATACGTAATGTACGTAAGGTTTCATTTGCATAATAGATGGTATATAACATAACTAAAGCTACCTAATCAAAGAAAGAAAGAAAGAAAAATAATTTATTCTGTGACAACATCAAAAGAAAACAGATACATTATATTTAATTAACTACTTAAGGATAGTCGTTGATGTCTTAAAATGTAATTTTTATATGAGACTGCACAACTAGGTTTTATGCTAAATCTAAAATATTTTTATTCTTATGGATTTCGTGCAATTATTTCGTAATAAATAAATTTTTGCGTTGGAAATTAATTCGCAATCGAATCTGGTTTAAATTTATAATTTGAATACAGTTCTAAAAGGTTATATGTAAATGAAAATGTTTATACCAATGATATTGTCTATATTTAATATGTAAGGATTCCCCCTTTCTATAGGATCACTGGTTTAGTTCAACTTAAGTACTCATAGTAGGTTCTTGTTTTATGTAACTCGTAAAGTTAGATTAAGTGCACAGCGACTCGATTTCTGATTGGAAATAAATCGATTTTGAGTTCAACAGCACTTAATCTATCTTCTTTCAAGTAATATACGGGCTGTAGTTGAAACGAAGAAACGAAGTTAGTGGAAAGTCAGTTAACTTACTTTTTACTTTACTGCTAGACTAACAGTCGTGACTTTTTTATTTTCATCAAGTATATCTCTCTTATTTACTTAACGGAATACAGAATTTCCAGCATTTATGCCACAATATAAAACCGCCGATCATGAGCTACTAGCATCTTCCTTCTTTCTGCCACCTTGACCAGATCATCTGTCCATCAGCGGGAGATGGTCTTCTAATACGTTCGCTAGGTCATTGAGCGCCGTTGAAAAAAGGGCCAAGTGGCCTGGAATATCTAGTCATGGAGAGCCGTAAGAGTCGACAATGCGAAAACAAACCTGAGGACCTACTCTAATTCAACGAAAACGAAACCTATCTCTTTCACTCCCTAGGTATGTTACTATCGAGTGAAAGAGATGGGTATAACGAAGTTTAGTTTTCGTTGAATTAGAGTAGGCCTTCTGATGGCGGGCAGCACATCATCCTGCGTACTGCCTGAATCTGCAATTACAAACCCGCCTGCCCAGGGTGGTGATTATGGCTGGCCCCCCGTACAGTAAACTTTTGGGTAGACTTTTCACATTATGCGCCCACATTTCGCCAGTTATATTGTTGCTCCCACGTAATAGATGGCGAGCCTATTGCAACTCACCGAGAACTTTTATGTTCGCCAGAGCCTCGTCCGTTGATCGGTAAGTGCACCATTTGCAGGTGAGGTTGCCTTGGGCTTCTTAGACCGGAGCGGGTTCAGGAGGGCCCGTCCAGCAGCGCCTGAGGGGTCTTAGGCGGTGGGGGCAGGGGGTCTCTACCATCTAACTATAGAACCCTCGCGAAGTCGGCCACATACGACGGTGGTTGCATAAGAAAGTAGGGGGGCGCTACAAACTGCACCTCTCTGCGGAGATCCTCACGGTCCTGATCCGGGGGACGTTCGCCGCGGGCTGGGTGTCAGAAGCTTTATACTTTGGCTTTGCCCCCCCCCCCCCTTTTTTTTTCAACAGCGGTGGGCGATGTCGAAAGATTTTTAGTGGGTAGGACTGCTGGCAGTCGCGTCTGCCGCAGTGAGCCCCACACCCCTCTCGGTCCCCCTTTGGCCGGAAGGCAGTGCGTAAATTCATTTTGTTACCGACGTAAAACAAAACAAAAGGGTTCACCAGTACTTGATCTCTATACATTTTTGACGAAGCATATAGACTTGATTAGTATTATCCCAACACGTAGTGTGTATTAAAATTTAAACATGTGTATTAAAAAGACCGTTTAGTACCACCGAATTACCAGTCCACAGAATTACTAGAAGAATTATTTCTAAATAATTTTATTCTGTTATGTACTTTAATAAAATGAAGTCAGTTTAGAAGTAAATTATTTTTCTCCGCGTACATAACCTTGAGACGGGAATAACACGTAAAAGTATGACGTAGATGGCGCTGCGAACATTCAGCGGATGTTAATATTTTTGGTGTATTCTAAAATATTCAAACATTAGTTTTGAACTACAATGATTTATATAGATAGACGACCGATATGGCGTGGTAGCGGGTATACCCGCACTCCGCTCCTGAGAACATTGGTTAGATTCCCACTTATTTTATTCTAGTCTAGGTGTTTTAAAAAGTATTTATATATGTTTATCCGTTGATACTTATCTTGGAACTAAACAATTGGTGCCTGTTTTCATTCAACCTTCATACCCGGGTTTGTGAAACGTTAAAGTATACGTAAGTGTTAGTACAAAACGAGATCTAAAGTTAGACGAGGTTTAAAACTACTGCTGTCACTGTCTTCATCTTATCAAATGACAGTGACAGCATTCGTTTTAAGCCTGGTCTAACTAAATATTAAAATATAACTACTTATAAGCCCCAAAATGTTTTTTTCAAGACGTTTTCAAAGATAAAATAATTATAATTATGTCACACCGCGTTGCTAATAAAAATAGCCAAGCGAATAGAACTCGCGCTTGAAAGCTTCCGTTCAATAGGAAAGGTAAATAAGTAGAAATAACAAGGAAATATTGGTTTTGTATGAGATTTCTTACAAGAAATATCACTAGTGATGTTCACAACGGAACTTAGATTAACTTCTGAGATCGTTTCCGGCTACTTAGCGAAGCTGCCTTAAGTGTGTACGAAAGTTTAAAAATAAAAATATATCTTCCTTAATATAATAAATATTTATGCGTGACGCTTTAAAAATAACATTACCACCTTCTAGTCTGCTGGAGGAAATAAGCAGCACCATTGTACCTTAGTTTGTTAGTTGTGTCATGTAGTTCTATGTGTGTATTTATATATATAATCAGAATCATTAAATCAATAATTAAAATAAGTAAAATATTGTATTAATTTTACTTGCAAGGAAGTGTTATTTCCAAAAAATAAAAAAATAAGTATATATATAAATATAAATAAACTTAATAATCCTGCAAACATCTAAGGAGCCCAAGCCAACCTCACCTGCAAGTGGTGCACCTGATGATCATCAGACGAGGCTCTGGCGAACTCAACAGATTCCAACAATTGGCAATAGGCTCGCCACCTATTCCGTGGGACCGACAATATAATTCGCGAAGTGTGAGCGTATAATATGCCTCTGCCTACCCCTTCGGGAAAACAGGCGTGAATGTATGTAATAAATATCAACCTTACGCTATTTCTGAACATTGTATGCTTTAATCTTGCCCGTATCCTTAATTTTCAAACTGATAAAGTTCATACTTAAATGTTAAATAAAATAAAATGTGTTTTAATTAAATCAAATAAAAAATCCGCATATAATATTAAAAGTTTGTTTACGCAAAGACCTGAGGTCCTACTCTGATTTCACGAACTTAACTTCGTTATACCCATCCCTTTCAGTCAATACTGATATACCTAGAGAGTGAAAGAGATAGGTATAACGGAGTTTCTTTTGTCGTCGCTGATGCGTGAAGAAAAATAGCCTCAACTAATGTCTACTGAGATTTCTATTTAAAGAAAAAACATTGTTCTACGGTAAACAAACTAGGAACGGAATTAAATAAATGTTAACCGTCTTAAAATAACATCGACTTACCTTCTGTCCGACAAATGGGCAAGATAATATTATAGTTTATATATACATTTTAACGACTAGCGGCCACACGCGATTTCGTCCGTGTGACCACAGGTATATTGTTCTTTTTGGGTTAAAAAAGTAGCCAAATGATCCTTACAACATCAGATATCTGGTAGTAAAAATCCCGTCAGAATATATTCAACTGCTTTGGAGATTGGATACAGCAAACATACAAACACAGAAAAATCCATAGACTCTATAAGAAAGTACTTACTCAAATACTCCTTTATTAGTAATAAAACATTACACGTCACAGAAAATAAAACTATACATTATTATAACTATTATTAAAATAAATTTAAAACACAATATTATTAGTATGTGATAACGTCAAAAGCAATTTAATTAAGAAATAATTGAAATTAATAAAAATAAAAAGTCAATAATTTTGTAATATAAAATAAAGCAAATGTCATATCAGATTCTTACAATAAAATGACATAAAACACAATATAATTTAAATAATAAATTAATACATCTCAAGAAATTCATTACTTCATAAAGTCATTATTCTCAACTTATCGTACTTTTATGAGCATTAATCAAAAGCTCTTATTTTGAAATCTAAAACAAATAAATTATCGACATAGCTACTTTCGCCCCAAACTGGGATATTCTCTCAGAAAAGAGAAGATCCCTCTTCTCTTTTCTGCATTATCTCTTTCGTCACAGACTGGGATAGACTTGCCAGAAAAGAAAGGACCTGGAAGAAGACCTTTGCTTTTCAGTGGGACAATATTGGTCTATGCAAAATCTTATAAAATTTTCGTGGTAAACTTTAAACACTTCTATAATCAGCGGCCTTACATTCATATTACATCGGCAAGGTTTGAACTCCAAATCATCTAGCATTCTTGCTTCAAACGCTAAACCCAATTCAAAATTATACACGATACACACAGTTCTATAACGGTACATGGCAGTTATTTATTAATCGTTCCTTATATTACTTTTATTGATCTATTGTACTGACAATTGATTTGTTTCGGAAGTATGTGTCCCAGTTAGTAATGGGATCGTCATCATGTTTGAGTTATGATGAGAATATAAAAATTCTTTATGCCTTGTTGTGTCGTTTACTAATGTAAGTAAGAGACCGCCTTGTGCGGTTTACTAATAAGGACTATGTTTCATTGTTACATATGTAAATTATAATAAATAAATAATAAATATTTTGTAACATTTACACCAATTATTTAGTTTCAACAACTTGTGTTATGGATACTAAATAACGTATAAACATACATAAATACAATTTGTACTTAATATACATAGGAAAACACCTAGACCACAACAACACATTATGTTAATGCACACAAAGATTTGCCCTGTGCGGGAATAGAACCCACGACCTCAAGAGCGGATTGCGGAAATACCCGCCACCGCGCAATATCGTCCGTCAATATTATAATGTTTAAAATTTGCTGTGCCATTGCAGGGTTGTTATTCTGGTCTGTGAACATTATTGTGTGAACTATGTTTACAACAATAAACGCAAATAATTAATTTATATTTTGAATTTGTCATGTGTTTTTTTATTCATAGACTGCGAAATAAAACTATTAAGGTTAACTGTAATAATATTACAGTTAACCTTAACATATAAACAGCTGTGCCGCTTCCGCTAAAATATTCACGAATGTAGGTACCCTTTTGTCATGTATTTTTTTATATTACACAATAAGCCCGGTAAGCGGCAATAGACTCGCCACCTATAAAGTGGGACCAACTATATAAATGGCGAAGTGTGGGCTAAGCGATAGTATGCCTCTGCCTACCCCTTCGAGGAAACAGGCGTGATATTATGTATATTAATAAGGAATATAATAAACTGAACCTCTAAAAAATACTTTTTTGATCATCAAAAATACTGAGTGAGCATCTAATGAGGTGATTAGGTGCTCAATCAGTATTTTTGATGCACAAAAAGGTTAGGTTAGGTTGGCAATTTATTAATTTTGAAGACACGTTAAATAACACCCTATTAATAATAATAATAATAAAGCCCTTTATTCCGAAAACAAAATTACAGTATACATAAAAACATTTTTACAAAATATCTCTGACTTCGGCGTGCCTTCTGGCAAAGGCCTCCTCCAACATTTTCCATTGTTGTCTGTCCTGGGTAACCCTTCTCCAGTTAGGACCTGCTGTCCTCTTAAGCTCGTCTTCCCATCTGGAGTTTTGCCTTCCTCGGTTTCTTTTGCCATCTCTCGGATACCACTCTGTTACCCTCCTGCTCCATTTCCCTACTTTATCATGCATCATATGCCCTGTCCATCTCCATTTTTGTTGATCGACTCGAGTTAGTATGTCGGTAAGTTTTGTTATTGATCTTAGGTCGTTATTTCTTATCTTATCCTGTCGTTTGTAACCGGTCATGCTCCTTTCCATTCCTCTCTGTGCTACTGCAAGTTTTTCTCTCAGTGCTTTGGTAAGGGTCCAGGTTTCGCATCCATAGGTTAGGCAGGGAAGTATGCAAGAGTTAAATGTTTTCCTTTTTGTTGACATTCCTAATTCTTTGGATTTCATTATTTCTTTCAGCGCCCAGTATTTCTTCCATCCAGTGGCTATGCGGAGGTTGATTTCTTTCGTCATTTGGTCTTTAGTTGAAATGACTTGGCCCAGGTAAATATAATCTTCCACATATTCCAGAACACCGTCTTTCACTTTGATGCAGACTTTTGCAGTGTTTGTCATTACTTTGGTCTTACTGGTGTTCATCTTAAGCCCGACTTTAATGCTTTCATCGTTTAAGCTGTTAATCCTACTTTCGAGGTTTTCAGGGTGTTCGTCAAGTAGTATGAGATTGTCCGCAAATCTAAAGTGGTGCAGTTTTGATCCATTTATATTGATACCATATTTATCCCAGTTCAATTTGCGGAAGATGTTTTCAAGCACTGCAGAGAAAATTTTTGGTGATAATGTCTGACGCCTCTCTGTATACAGAATTCTTCTCCAAGCGTTTCCAATTGGATTTTTGCCTTGCTGTTTGAGTATATGGTTTTAATGATGTTCGTGTAGTGATTTGGTATTCCTTGAAGTTCGAGACTTTCCCATATATACTCGTGGTTTAAGCTGTCAAAGGCTTTGGCATAATCTACGAAAGCTAGATAAATCTTCTTATTGTATTCGTTATATTTCTCTAGCACCTGTTTGACGGTGTGTATGTGATCAATAGTTGAGAACCCTTTTCTGAAGCCTGCTTGTTCGACTGGTTGCTATTCATCTAGTAGTGCGCTAATTCGATCCAGTATTATTTTCGCAAAGACTTTGTAGACATTTGACATCAAGCTTATCGGTCTGTAATTGTCTATGTTTTCCTTGTCTCCTTTTTTATGAATAAGAATGATGTGTGATTTTGCCCATTGTTCTGGAATCTGCCCGCTTAGTATGATTTCGTTGAAGATGGTTGTTAGGATTGGAGCCAGTCCTTCTAGTGTTCCTCTCATCAATTCGTTGGTAATTTTGTCTGGTCCCGGAGACTTCTCCATCTTTTGGCTTTTTATTGCTTTTTCAACTTCGCACTGTAAGATGGCAGCTACTGGTTCAAAGATTGCTTGGTTAGTTTGTTCCTTAGCTATTTCGTTGTAGCGTCTCGTTGTTTCGGCACCTTGTTTCGAGTATAGTTGTCGGTAGAAATTTGTAGCTAGATCATTGATATTCTGTCGTGTCGTGATAATTTTCGATCTTCTTTTCAGCTTGGGTACCCATTCCTTGCCTGATTCTCGTAGTTCTTTCAGTGCTTTTTTTACGCCACCTGTTTTCTGGATGTGGTACTCTAATGTTATCAACCTTTTGACTTTGCGATCTTTTCTTATGCTTTCACGAATTTTTTTACTAAGGTCCGAGATTAAGTTTCTATTTTCCTTTCTTGATTGGTTAGTTATAAGCTTCTTTTTTTCGTCGATTTGTTGCAGGGTATGTTCGCTAAGTTGAGATTTGTTGCCTATAGGAGTGTTCCCACTTCGAGTATTTATGTATAGTAGTTCTTTTTCTAGAATTTCGTATTTCTGTGTAGTGTTCAATTTAACATTGGTAATGTGGTTTTCGACTTCTTTCCATATAGCATTAGACATATTCAAGCAGGGTTGCCTTGACGGGTGGTTTAAATTTGTTTTAATACGATAATATAATAACGACCGATATGGCGTGGTGGCGAGTATACCCGCACTCCACTCATGAGGTAGTGGGTTCGATTCCCACACAGGACAAATCTTTGTGTGCATAAACATGAATATTTGTACTGGTCTGGGTGTTTTCCTATGTATATTAAGTATGTTTTTACAAAAAAAAAATGTATGTATATATGTTTATCCGTTATTTAGTATCCATAACACAAGTTCTTAATGATACAAATCTTGGAACTAAATAATTGGTGTAAGTGTCAGACATATTTATATTTATTTATTTATATATTTAATATGGTAACGAGATATTCTTGGCTGGGATGTTCTAAGGGAGCAGCGAACCATACGGTGGTTTGTATTAAAGTTTAGGTTACTTATGACAGTAGTGTCGGTGAAAGCTTTTGGGTAGTTACTTATTATGTAATCGATTTCGTTTTTAGTTGAGCCATCCGGGGAAATCCAAGTCCATTTGTTTCTTTGATTTTTTTTGAAAATAGAGTTTAGTGCTGATAAGTTATGCTCCATTAAGAACTCCACTAGCTTCTGTCCGTTGCGACTTCTCTTTCCATATCCGAACTTGCCCAGTACATACTCTTTTATATTTTGCCTAGTTCCAATCTGTGCATTGAAATCGCCCATTAGGATTATATATTTATCGGCGTTGTTTTTAATAGCCAGTGATAGGTCCTCGTAAAAAGCTTCAAGAACTGTTTGTTCCGCTTGCTCAGTTGGTGCATAGGTCTGTATGATAGTCCACTGTTTTTTGTATCCTGGTAGTTTAATGTTCAATATGGCCAATCTGTCGGAAATTCCTATCAGTTCTTGTATGTTTTTCTTTAAGCATTGTTTTATAAGGAACCCTACGCCTCTGCAATTTCACCTTTCTGGTATAGTATGTAGTTGTCATGTTCTTCTATTTTTTCACCCAGTCTTCTCATTTCGCTTGTTCCCAAAATATCAAATTTCATATTTATCAGTGACTGTTCTAACTCGATTAAACTTTCTTGGGTTCTGAGGGTTCTTGTATTCAGTGTTGCAATATAAAGTACATCGTTTCTGTTTGTTGAAGGGTGATGGTCTAGTTCTCCCGCGGGGACCAGCCGTGTATTATGTATATGTACATGATAAATAATAAAAATACTCAATACTCAATACTTTATTGCGTTCCAACAATGTGTTACAGGATGGTAGTTAAGGTACAAAAGTATCAATTGAGAGAGGAGGAAGGACGCTGCTTAATTACTTGTTAGTTAAATCTATTTGTTTAATTATATTTGCTCATTTTGGACTACGAGTAGATATTAGTTGTTATTCTCATTAAACTTCTTAGTAATAAAATGTTAGGTACCTATACTTAGTTATATTTGTTTTTATTTAAACTTTATTGTTATTTTACATTATTTATTCGGTTAAATATACTTTTATACTATTAAATTTAATATGTGAGTAATATTGTTTTTCTATAATGCACCTTTGGGACTAATTTTAATTATTAATTAAATTACTGTTGGTTACTTCTATTAACGCGATTGTACATACTCACATTTCACGGATTTAAATCTCGATTTACTATGTAAAAAAACCGTCAATTTTACTCCTTTACAGTGATTTGTGGTCTGAGATGGACTAAGATGACGTGTGTCTTCATAGACAAAGATATACACAATTATATTTTTAACCTATTGCATCTAAAACCCAGTGTCACAGCTCAGGCAGTGCAGATTATTTTTGATTTCTTTTTTGTACCAAGGTACATGTTTTGATGAAATCCCTATTTATTTTACGGTGACAAGTTTTATGACAATTTAATTAATTGGCTTTAAAACTCTTCAACAATTAATCTGACCCATTCACTCCGCTTAAATCAGTGTAAAGGTAAAGCGATTTAAAAGCGGTACTGCCGCCATTTTCTGTCATGTTTTTGTTTGAGCCTGGTGAAGGAACGATGGCAGGGGACACGCCGCCTGCCTACAAACAGTGCAGTACCATTTAAGGAGATTCTTAATTGGAGCCCCGTTGCTTCGATATCAGTTAGATTGTTGTAACTTTTTAAACTATTACAAAGTATAGCTTATAATTGTTTAGTTGCATAATATATCGAGCATTTGTTTTGATTACTATGACTTGGCGACCACACGATATAAAAACTTTTTTCTTAGCATTGCGCTGTTCCTGTGAGCTGGTTTTATGTTACTAGTCCCACATGTCAATACAACTACTTATAAGGCTGCAAAAAAAAAATAGTCAAATTCTTATTTATCTTTATCGACTTATCTTTCACATTTATTCATTTATGTTCATTTTGCTAACGATTGAGAGATTAATATATATATTTTCCTTTTCTTAAATTTTTGTGACTGCAAAATACAAGTTTTTTTTTTGTAAACAATGTTTTTAGTTTAAGTACATTTTTAACTGGCGGAAGCAAAAACTTTCTTTTACGATCAAGCTCCCGCCCGCAGTGAATGGGCGCGTTAAATTTTAAGTTTGACCTTCATAAGAGCTCTATTAATGCAAACTTAAATAAATGATTTTAAATTTTGAATTTATTGTTTGTCTTAAATTGTTTGTTGTGATTTAATTCAAGGGCAATTCTGGACCTTAGGATAGAAATGTTAAATCTCCAAGTCGGGCTGCTGTAGCTTACAAATTGCACGTTGCCTTTGGATCTAGTCTATAATAAAATGTTGGAGGTTTGCTTTCAGTTTTATAAAGTAAGCATAGCCAATGCCATAGTTTACACAAAGAAAAGAAATGGTTATCAATTTGTTTTACGAATGATATCTATCTGTAAAGTATTATTATATTTTTAAAAAAGTATTGTAAAATTAAAAGCAATAAACTTGATTTATTTATCACTAAACTTTAATGGATATACACATGTAACGGTGATATTACCATGTTATCTATCATTATGACGTAAATCATAAAAAAAACTAGATTACATTGTTCTAGACAGAACCATTTTTAATAGCACGTGAACTCATTATTTAACACTTTATGAGGCAAAAAAGTATAGGAATATGATCGTAATTTAAATATTTAAGAGCAAGTTGAAATTAAAATGAAGTCTAATAATAAAGAAGAGGATTCCGAGGTAGTTTATGGACATAGTTGATTTATTATTACGATAATAATTGTGGTTCAGTAGTTCCTATTGTTTGTAACCACAAGCTGTCCTAACAAAAGCCGGAATCACAGAAGTTTCCGAATGAATCAGGTTCATTTAATGTTCAGAACTGATTTCTTCGGGATTGCCACTTAGGGAAGTTATTCCCGCAGTTCTTGATTTATACCGACATTTCAATTAGTTTCATTGATTACAAAATTAATTTATTTTGCTGCGTCAGGAACGAACGAAACGCCCCCCTGATTGCAAGCGAGTACAGCAGTAACTTACAATCTTTTTATAATCACATTTAAAAATATGCGTAACATGTTGTATTATAATGTAAAACTTTAAATTCAAACTAACAACAACTTTGATATGATAATATATCTCTCAATATACACCAATTATTTAGTTCCAATATAAGTATCGTTAAGAACTTGTGTTATGGATACTAAATAACAGATAAACATACAATTTTTTTGTAAATAAATACTTAATATACATAGGAAAACACCCAGACCAGAACAAATATTCATGTACATGCACACAAATATTTGTCCTGTGTGGGAATCGAACCCACGACCTTGGAGCGGAGAGCAGGTATACTCGCCAACACGCCATATCAGTCGTCGGAGGTTAAAACTGAAAAACATTTATTTTTTATTACATATAATTGTAGCATTGTAATGTTTTATGTCATGAATGTAGATGGTGTACAGGGGATTCTATCAAGATCTGAGGAGCCCAAGTCAGCCTCACCTGAAAGTGGTGCATCTGACCCTCAATGGACGAGGCTCTGGCGAACATAGTAGTTCCGGGTAAGCGGCAATAGGCTCGCCACCTATTATGTGGGACCAACAATATAACTTGCGAAATGTAGGCGTATAATTTGCCTATCTCTCGGGGAAATATGCGTGATACTATTATTGAATTATTATAAATCACTTGACAATTTTCATTTCATTGATTTAAATTTAATTTAAAGTATCCCTGGTTGTTTTGTGTGTCATAAATAGTATCACCTTAAAACGGTATTTTCAATATTATCTTTTGAATCAATTTTTTACCCGCCTACGTTTGATCTCTTTCTATTTGATCAAAATTAAATATTTCTTTGTAATGTGTTTCTGGAATTAGTTACGATTGTATACTGTTTCATACTCTGTAGGAAAATAATGATGCTAATTTTATTTGTTTTTATTAATTTATGTTTAAATTTCGAGTAACGATAGCTAGGTATACAATCAGAGAAATAGTTTAATCGGCCTAATCACACTTCAAGCCGTAGCTACGTACAACACGTCCGTAAACAACTGCGCTAAGCGATAAACTTTCACCCAAGTTAACAACATGAGGGCAGAATATTCACTAGAATTAAAAGCAAAAAAACTTTCGCTATTTTTTGGCAGAAGCGTGACGCCGCGCTGCCTATCGCTGATATGAAACTGTCCGCACGTATAAATTCCATTTTTTTCCTCAGAATAATGTAGCTCTATGGATTTATCGCTGGTTCCACGCGAACAACTCTCATATCGTAAAGTGTGATTTAGGCTTTATTGTCTTTTGGTAAAACGGGTGCGAGGACTTAATTCGTGAGCCCATTAATCAAGTCCACAGTCGTATCGTTAAGAAAATCGTTTCATTGTTTTGTAGCGATAAATTGGATTTTATTATTCAATTATCTTCAGTAGCCAGTTACGGTCTTGCTTGTCTTGTGGAACTTTATCTCCATCTTGGGAACCCCTTTAACAATAATTTAGACAATTTCCGAGGTAATTGAAACCATTGGAGTAAAATTTTGGAATTATAAATTAGTTTTGGTTTGGTCGTTTTAAGGTAAAGCCTGTTTTAAAATGTATACGAAAATATTCTTCCCCAAATGTGATCTGTGAAATTATATTACTTGGTAATCATAAAAGTCAGATTTAACTAACTAAAATTTGTTTAGGTGGCATTTCTATAGTTCAGAAGTATTAACGAGAACACTTTATGGCATCGAACTGCTTAAATATATTGTTTCTAACAATTTCATCAATTATTTAGTTCCAACACAAGTATTATTAAGAACTTGTGTTATGATAACTAAAGAAAGGATAAAAAAAATAGTCATGTTCATGCACACAAGGATTTATTCTGCGTGGGAATTGAACCCTGAGGTCGTCCTTAGGAAGCGAAGTGCGGGTATACTCGCCACCATGCCATATCGGTCGTCAATTTCTTCTTAGTAACACCTTCACTCTTACGCAAAATAATGTGCACGAAGCGCACAAAGATTTGTCCTGTGTGGGAATCGAACCAACGACCTCAGGAGCGGAGTGCTGGTATACTGACGCCACGCCATAGCGGTCGTCCAAAATAAAATAAATGTATAAAAAATTCACTGTATTACTTTTAGTTAAGAAATATGCACTTAAAGTTAATGGAATTCTACCTATACACGTTGTATTTAAAAAGAAACAGTGTGAACTTACACGGGGTTCAATGATTGTAAAACTACTAGATATGACAAAAAAGTTTCATTAAATAAGTTGCAACAACCAAACCACTGATGCTGCCCAGCTGGTGTTACTCAAAAGTCTCAAAACTTTCTTGTTGCACACAATTTGGGCGAAACACTAACAACTTCATACCCGGTTGTCTGCTCCAGGGCAGGGTAGGAGTGTAATACCAAAGTTCCCCGACAGTTGTGTCCTCGGGCCAAATGGACGGGTTTGTCGCTAAATAGATGCATATTTTCTGCTTCTAGTTTTAATGACGTAGTTTATAGCTAGTGTATCTTGTTCCTATTTTAAAATGTCAAAATTTTTATAATGTCCTGTAAGAATTAACAAAAAAATGGAATTAGTTTAAATTTGGAATCCTAACATAAATATAGGTTTTATATCTTATATATACCTTTTATAGGTTATATATACCTAACATAAATATAGATATTGCAAAGTGTTGAAATATATAAAAGATTTATGAGAACGAAAACAACTGTTTATTAATAATCCTTATTAACTGTTTATTAAAAATCCGTTACAATGATTACTTATCTTGGAACTAAATAATTGGTGTAAGTGTCATAAATATTTATTTTTATGCGTGGACGTGCATAAGTCATAATCAATTACATCTCAGCTCATTAATGTCCCAGTACTGAGCTGGTTCCACTCATGAACTACGATGAAAGGGATTTGTGTCATACTGGGACATTCGAACCCAGTGTGGATTGGCGAAGGCAGGTCTGTGGCGTTCAACATGAGCTGTTAGTTATGTTATATTATGAAGATAAACTGACATACATTGACAAATTCTGCCAAAAAATCAATTTGCTTTTATTTCTTGATTATGGTACCGCTCATATCTCTTTCATTGTTGTTAAAATAAAAATTATCGAATTTCAATTTTGTGTGTAAAAATTTGACGAATCTAAATAATCCTGTTGATCTTAAAGACAATATTTTGGTTTTTTTTTTATCAGAACATACATACATTATTTGTGTTCCAAAGTATGCTTAGCAGCTATCCATCAATATCTCTTTTCTGGCGTAAAAAATAGCGTCGAAGTAGAAATAAATGATAACTTTCCGCCTTTTCTTTTATACGAAATGCGTCAAATCATCCATACGCTCCAACCACAATACGACAGTATGAAACGAAACGTTTATATGAGCGCGATATAGAAAATGACCTATTCCGGTATAAAATATCAATCCGCCATTTTTATTCCGCATATTGCCTTCGACGATAACAGGGAAAAAGATTTACAGAACGTAGTAACTCTGAAGCTACTCGGCGGTATTATTTGGGTTTCCTTTTGGACATTGAAATAATGAGGTTACGATTTCGTGTCAGCCAAATAAAAATAATATCCCATATTTCTTCAATCTTTCCCCTCAATTACCTACCCGCTTCAATAATACACTGAAATTTACTTTTCCATTTTGCGAAATTGTATTTGCGCATGGATGTACATGCGATTAGGTCCTTGCGGTTCAATCTTGAAATTATTATGTGACAAACATAGTATCAAGATTTTATCATATTTTATGAATTAATGAAATGGGTACTCTGGTTTTTTTTGTTAAATATTTTGTTAGAACAATTAATACGTGTGAATTGCATTAAATGACTTGATTTGATTTGACTATACATCCACATTTCGCCAATAATGTTGTCAATCCCACACGGTGGCGACCGTGCCCCCGCTGCCTAAGACCCTCCTGGCGCTTCTGGACGGGCCATTTTGACCCAACCGCTGCGCTGCACCTTCCACTGGTCCCTCTTAGTTTCCCCCTGGTAGTCAGTACTAAGGGCACCCAGAGTCATCACCATCATCACGATAAGGTCAGAGACCAGTATTTGGTTTGGTGCCTCCATTCAAATTCTGCCATATCACTTGATCTTGCGCAACAGTTCGCCAGTTCGTTAGTATGTAGAATGTAATAAGCAATACTAAACATATTAATTAAAGTTATAAGCTTAATTGAGGAACTTTCAATTTGACCCTCTTCTTTCCTCTACTGAACTACGTAGTATGTACCAATAGACTTTTATTTAACTAGGATCGGCATGAGAATTGACATACTAATAGAATGTACAATAAAGAAACTTGTGTGTACGTAGTGTGCCCGAAACCCAAAATGAATTTAACTGGGTACGTTCCCTTGAGAGTAGTTTAATCTATTACTGTTTCCAACGTAAATACATACTTGTTATATGATATGGAATAACCAGGCCAGAATAAATACTTGTGATTTGTATGACTTTTTTTGTCCGTGCGGGAATCAAACACACTACTTTAGGAGCAGAGTGCAGATCCACTGACCTCTGCGTCATATCACCTAATAATTAATAATAAATAATGAAATATCTACTAATAATTTGGACTACTCCTAACTAGTGACTATATCTACTATGTCTAAAACAAGTTGATTTTATTGTGGTACTGAATGATATTATATTTGTTTGTAAATAATGGGGCTTTGTGCAATTAGCCGGGTCAGTTTGTTTATGAAAACCTAGTATATGTACATAAAAATATTGATAAATTGAGTTATATTGATATATATAAATATTGATAGATTGGCTCCAAAAAATTAACAAATCTTTTAAAGATCAATGTGTGCGATTCTATAATAAAATCCCAAGCAATATACAGCAATTAAGCCTAAATAAATTTAAATTAACAATAAAACGCTTACGATACTATTCTATCAAATACTAAATGGCTGATAAAAATGCTTGGGATTTAACTGCCGTTTCATACAGGCTATTCTAATATGAATGACTTAAAACATGAATATTGTTAATGTTATATTATGTTGCATTGTATAGCGTCACAGACAAATGAAGATTGTAACTAACCAATCGATAATTTAAAAGAGCATAGCCTGTGAGTTTCTTGCCAGTTCTTCTTACAGAGCGGTGGCTCGGAACTGGCACTTAGATTCACTTACACTTAAATATTTTTGTTTTTTTAAACTGTTTGGTTGCAAGTGAATCTAAGCGTCATGATTTTAGTATAATTTTGACGTTTTCAAGTACTATGTAATAGTTTATGAAATAAAAAGTATTTGAGTTGATTAGCACCTTTAGCTAGTGTCAAGTGAAATAAACATTAATAATATATAATTCAGAGTAAATAAGAATGAGTGGTGATAAAGATGATTAATGGTAAATAAGATGCCCTCCCCCTAAGCCCCTTGGGTCCTCAGTAAAGGTGTGGGTGGGACTATATTGAGATCTCACATGGACTTCTTAAAAGAATTCGTATGTTACACTGTTTTATTTTATTTACTAACACTCGTGTACGATCATAAACATTGAATGGTTAATAATCCACCGTTATTACACATTAGGTAATGTTTGAAATATCACAAATTTAAGAAATAAAACAAATTTCTGCAGACATCACTTTCCAAGAAGGTCGAATGAAAATGTATTTGTAAAAAATTTTTTTTTTTATGTGGTCTTTCCCCCAGATAAAGGTAGGACTTTCCAGTAGAACCTTTACTTTGTGTTATTTCACAAAGTAAAGCTTACATTATGTAGAAAGCACCCAAACATGCGTATGTACGCACAAATATTGGCTAGTGTGGGAATCGACCACACGATCTTTGAAATGAAAAACGTGAAAACAAACTGCGCGCTATATCAATCGTCAAACTACTTATTTAATAAGGTCAGTAGGTGTACATGTGTAGGTAACAGCTTATGTTTTTATCTGAAGATCAATAGGTCAGCAATAACTGATAACAGAACTAACTGCTAACCTTGGAAATGACGTCGAAACATAATATATCGTTTCCGAGTAATTTCATAAGGAATATGATCCCAAGACGCCCAAACCAGTAATGTTTTGTGGAAATATACTATGAAGCAATATTTAGATGTTTGTTTTCTATAAAAGTATTATGAATATAATTTATTGATTCAGGTGTTATTTTGCGGAAATCCATTGTAAGCAAGGTGGAGAGAGTCAAAGTTCTTAAAGAGAGTGAGTTTCTGTCGTTTCTGAGGATTCTATTTTACATGAAGACGCCCTGTGTAAGGGCGAAACACGTGTCGTGTTGAATAGTTTCTCGATTTTAGGGAAATTATAGTAGTGCGGGAATTGTTACAAAGATATTTTCAATCCATCACTTGCTTATTATGAATTTGTAAAAGTTGTTTGTTTGTAATCACAAAAATAAATGCACTGGGCACGAGCGTCTTTTTCCAAAGAAAGTGGAAGAGTTATAAGATGTGCTTTCTGTACCTAATTGTTTACTCCGTGGTTATACTCCATCACGTGTGCTCAGTGCGGTTTATTATTTTTATTTTGACAGGCGAGCAGTTTCTACAAGTGATAGCGGCGGTATCCAGATGTAGTATAATGATACTGATTTGTCTAAGCTAGGTGTTCTGCTATTAGAATTTCAAAAACCGCCCAATAGGCAGTGGCGTGTACACCATACTTGCAAATAATCATTGCATACCCTCCCCGCTAAGCCAAACTATATACGAATCCGTTTCCTATATTAACTCGTATTACAGCTACAAGATACCCATTTATCGGTTGCAAATTTATCGAATGACCGTCTGATTAAAAACCATCCATGTTCCTTCTTCAGCTTCAGCTTTGGGCCGCGGTAACCCTTTCGAACAGTCCTACAACAGCTTTAAGAATACACTACAAATAGGTAATTTAGCGAAAAAATTTTAAACACGCCCATGTTAATGGGGTCTAGCCTGGCTTCATTTATTTATTTAATATAGTTTTATTTTATTTATTTATTTAGTACACACACAGAAATATACAAACAGAAAAACTAAGAAACATTGGGTACAGGGCACAGCT
This sequence comes from Musotima nitidalis, assembly GCA_949126915.1. Taxonomy (NCBI): domain Eukaryota; kingdom Metazoa; phylum Arthropoda; class Insecta; order Lepidoptera; family Crambidae; genus Musotima; species Musotima nitidalis. The sequence continues at coordinate 5,268,564 of OX421418.1, read as the reverse complement.
TATTCCAAAAAGAAATATCTTCCAGCTGGCCCGCGAAAGGAAAAAAAAACTTAAGATTAAACTGGCTAGTATGTGCATTGTAATACAATAAACAAAGAGAAAAAAACAATTACACACAAGAAAAAAAAATATACAAAATATAGCAACATGAAGTTTTACATGTCGGCTTACAGGCTTTTTGACTTTAGGAGGAGAGTGGTATGTGGTAGATACTACTTCAGTACCGCGGAGCCACGAGCACTTCAATGCTTTATTTTATTTCACGACACGCGCAGCTGCAAACAATATCTAAGCTGGTATCAACGCTTCTAATCTGAAGAAGGTACTCAAACTCAAGTATGACATAAACAGCGTTGTACAAGTACCACTTCACCATCAAGCCCTAAAATAACCACATAAACTTCTTGAAAACGGTCACCACCAAATACCAGCTTCAAAATTCTTTGATACCGTACTGGTTACGTGTTCTTTTAAAAGGTACGTGCAACGTGGCATTAACCCCACGTTTAGTGCTGCACATCTGGTTGAGCGCGTGGTGTTCCAGAAATAGTTGGCGCCTTGAACACTGCCGAGGGTACCGATCGCTGATAACGAGTTGGTCGGTTGTAGTGATGGAACGGATTTTTGTTTCGTTGCTATATTTAAATAAAGTTAAAATATACGCAGATCGAAGGGAAATGCAGTCGGAATATTTAAAATTAAGATAGCAAGGAATCTAAGATTTTTAACAACTATTAAATATATTGGGGTTGTATGTACATATTCTTTACCTATTGGGAACTCGATTGGAAACCGACCATGCGCATTCCTTCCTTCCTATTAAAATACCTTAAATAGCAAGGAATTCAAGATTCAAGTTTTCATATGGGTTTTTATGTACTTGTTATTTATTGGGAACTCAATTAAAATCCGGCTATGTACAGACTTTTTTGTAAAAGTAATGATGAAAAAGCTTGTTTGTTCGTTAATAACACTTTCACACTTCAACTGATGATACAGATTTTTTTAATTTTAGTCTATGCTAGAAAATAGCAGATTCTAGGCTCTTAGCTTAAGTCTAGAGCAGCCGGGCTAATGATAGGATATGATGACTTGTCTATACTAGAAACTACTTTCTATTTGGTTTTGCTGTTCCTGTAGGTCAGTACTAGTCGCCTGTGACCTTGCCCGCGGTACCTGCATATTAATTTATTATCTTAGCGAACAAAATCTGGAATATTTTAGAACAAGTTACTTCAGCAGTTTGAAAGTCAGATAGCTAGGTCGGAATTGAACAAATAGTAATTATTTGATAAAGACTACTATATATACTTAAATTTCTTAATAAATAGCAAATAGTAAATATAAATAAAAAATACTCCTATTAAGGAGTAAATTTTAGTTAATAGTAGATATAAATAAAAAATACTCCTATTAAGGAGTTAATTTTAGTACTGCTAAGTTGTAAAATGATGTCACCTGTTAAATCTAAACCACTCTCTTCGTCCCGTCAACCAATCAGTCGTCTAATACTTAGGTTCGGATATAACCCGTAACGTAACACGCCTCCATCACTACTTCAAGAGTAAATACACATAAATTTAATTTGAGACGTGGTTTTGCGTCGGTTTGTATTAACAGCAGGCTACTGGCGAACATTCGAGAATGTGCGGATGTTTTGGCATCGACCGGCCATGTTTTGAACCCGAACTAACCCTTGAACGTGACCAAGAATTAATTAGTTTTGTAAATAATGGCGGTATTATTACACCACTAATCTATATATGGACTCCGTTCCTTGTACCCTATTAAAACTAGATACAAAATACCACTGATTGAAATCCATACTAATATTATAAAAGCGATTGTAACTTTGTCTGTCTGTCTATCTCGCTTTCAAGCAAAAACTAGTGAATTAATTTACATAAAATTTGGCATACAGTCTAGAGCCGGAGAAAAGACATAAGCTACTTTTTATTTGGAATTTACCTGAAGGTATATGACCTTGACCTTATATGACCATGAAGCGCTCGTAGCTCTGCGGAACTCGGTGGTCGGAAACGATCACCGAAGTACAGCAGAGTTTACAGAGGTCAGTCCTTGGATGGGTGACCGTTTGTGTGGCATTTGATATCGAGCGTTTCCGTGCTTCGGAAGGCACGTTAAGCCGTTGGTCCCAGTTATCACTAAATGTGGTAGTCGTTAAGCCATGTTAGAGGCCTAATGGGCGGCTTGATAAATTCTAACAGCAGGACGCCATACACCTGCCTCCGCCAATCCGCACTGGGTCAGCGTGGTGGAGTATGACCCATTACCCTCACACCTTGATTTGTGAGAGGAGGCTCGTGCTCAGTAGTGGGACGTTGATGGGCTGAAATGATGATATGACCTTGCATTTTACTTAACATACGTGCCACCTGTTTCTCCGAAAGGTTCATGATAATAAGCCCACATTTCGCCGATTATGTTGTTAGGCCCACGTAATAGACGACGGCGAGTCTATGGCCGCTATTATTTTACTTCTAATAAATAATAATAAATAAATAAATATTATCTTACAATCACACCAATTATTTAGTTCCAAGATAAGTATCATTAAGAACTTGTGTTATGGATACTAAATAACGGATAAACATACATATATACTTTTTTTTGTAAATACATACTTAAGATACATAGGTGAACACCCAGACCAGAACAAATATTCATGTTCATGCACACAAAGATTTGTCCTGTGTGGGAATCGACCCACGACCTCTCGAGTGAAGTGCAGATATACTGACCTCCACGCCATATCGGTCGTCATCTTCTCAAACAAATAATTACAAATTTCATAATAAATAATAGTTTATTTGCATAAAAAATGGTTTATATATAAATATATATATTCTGACAATTACACGAATTATTTAGATACAAGATAAGTATCAACAACTTGTGTTATGAATTAGTATTCATACAGGTGGTCAAAAAGGTTTGATATGTTAAAGCATTAAATAATACAAGGTGTTCATTTCTTGGAATCAAAATTACAATCTATATACTTACCATTTATGCATTGGACGACCGATATGGCGTGGTTGCCTAAATATGCCAAACTTATATTATATTAACTATTATAATAGTTGCAGCCCACCTAAATTATTTTGGACTAGGCTATACTAGTTTGTCCTAAAATTGGATTTGGCTAGTAACATATATATACCTTCACTCCGCTCCGAATATTAGTTCGTTTTTATATGTATATTTGTATGAATAAAAAAAAATAGTATAAATACGTTATTTAGTAGCCATAACACAAATTCGTGATGATATTTATCTTGGAACTAAATACCTACTTGGTGTGATTGTAACTCTTTAGTTACCCTGTAATAAATATGATCAGGCATGTCATTCACCATTAATTGAGTTACACGTTCATCTAGTCACTCTTTCGAATAACGAAATAACAAAGTAATCTCTCTTTAGTAACACCGACTTATTATGCAAAATCGTATCTATAGAAACATGAAATGCAAAATAAATATTGGCACTTCCTTTGAACATTTTATAAACTAAAAAAGAAATAAAAATATGTATATATTTTGTTAAAGACTGTCACAAAAAGATACTCCAGTGTTATTTATTTATGTAAGCGACGATAACGACGGCTTTTAGCTATAAAAATATCTCATTTTACATCTTAGAGCAAGTATCAAGTTCTTTTAAAAATGAAAGACTAATATTTCCTTTCTATTTTACGTCCTCCTATCTTTATTATACGACTGTCACGGCTGATAAATTAATCCTTATCGTCTACAAATAAAGTAAGATTTAGTAATACGTATAGGGTTCCTGCCAATATCTGAGAAGCCCAAGACAACCTCATCTTCAAGTGATGCAACGGACGACGCTCTGGCAAAAATAAAAGTTCCCGATAAGCCGCAATAATCTCACCACCTATTACGTGGAACCAAAAATATTACTGGCGTGATATTACGTGTGTATGTATGTGGACTATGAAGGTTAATATGGAGAAAGTAACGTTTTTTTTAACACCAAATTTAAAAAAATATTTAAAAAAAAAGTGTTAACGTAGGTTTCAATTAGTAAAAAGCTTAGACAAGCTAAAAAGGATTTGCTATTGATTTACGTCACTGCCAGCGATAGTAGATGTCTCATAAAATAAAACTCAAAGCTAACGTTCGTGTTGGTTTATTATAAAAGCTGATACATCTAAGTTATAACGACATCGGGGTTTAAGGGGCAAAAACTGAAGTAATATATTTCCCAAAGGACAAGTAGTACATTATTTCTCAAAATTACGAAGAGCCTCTGATCTATGCCGAGGAAGTATACATAAAGATAAGGCTAAAATATAACGGTTACTATATGACTGTACGGAACCCGAAGGTGACACGTCAAGGTTTCCATAATAACTAACACAGAGCCCTAAGTTGACACTTTAATAGTTCCGTTATAAGCAACACGGAACCCTAAGGTGACACTTAAAGGATCCATTATAACGAACACGGAACCCTAAGGTGACACTTCAAGGGTTCCGTTATAACCAGTGGTGTCATTACATGCAATAATGTGGACATGCCTTTTTAAATTATTACTAATAATAATTATTAGTAATAATTTAATTATTAGTAATAATTTAGAAAGGCATGTCCACATTATTGCATGAAATGACACCACTCATCCGAACTCTGGTTATAACCAACACGGAGCCTTAAGGTAACACTTCAAGGGTTCCGTTAAGACCTGCACGGAACCCTAGGGTGACACTATAGAAACGGTTGATAAAATAATATAGCAAAACGACCAACAAAATGCTTTTTTAATTTTTAGAAAACAGTGAAAATCATTTCATCTGTTTTTTATCTTTAACCCAGGTCCTTAACCTTGTACTGGTAATACACTTAAATTTAAAATCAACTCACCGTCTCATGTCACTTAACACTTGTATTTAACAACTCAATATACACTTACATTTAGCACGAACTACAGAGGAACAAATGGACCGACACTGACAAATGAAGTGCACAGCTGTCTGCCGAGAGTACCTGACAGCGAAGTCCCTTCCACGAGCAGCTGAAGATTGATGGACCGGATCCAGGGGAATACACAATGCTTATTTGGATGATGAAACATAATACACTGTTCCCGGAAGTGTTTTTGTTTATTACGTCATGTTTTAGATAACAAAGATGTTTTACTTAAAGATGACGACACTACTTCGCCCTTCTTAAATTTGGTTCCTACATATTTCGCTCTGACGTCACCATGATAGCAACAATAAATGCGACAGATGATAGGTTACGAATGATGTAGAAAACAATAGGCTATACGCTAGCGCTAAATCAAACTACGACAATTTTCTCAATTTGACGTCGTCAGATAATTATTATAATCGTACTAATGAATTTTTATAAAATGAAATCTCTAAAGTTACAATGGCAATTGGAATACGGATAAAATATTGTTGCTTTTATTATTGAATTTGCTAACAACTTCGGCCGCGTGGCTTATACAGAAACTAAGCTTTAAGAAATAAATTATTTTTTGAAAATTAACTTTCAAAAAGTAATTAATTTAATTCGTTTAATCGGGCAGATTATGACAGGCCTGGGAGTTACATAAAATTTCACTGTTCTCGATAAATTCCGTTTTATGTTTTATAGTTAATCCTTAGGAAACCTGATTTTAACAATATGTGATAGCCGTTATGCCTCTTTAGAGCCAATTCGCCATTCTGTAAATACGCTGTGTTGCGTCTTGCTTGTAATTTTTCACCTCCATTATCCCGCACTACATTCGAGTGTTGGAGAATGATTTAAATGCCCCTCACCTTGGTTTATAAGAGAAGATCTGAGCTCAGTATCATGATGAAGGATGATAATTGTACCATCAGGGATAGCATGCCCCTCATCTATATTTCTAAGAGGAGACCTGAGCTCAGTGCCACCATTAATGATGATAAATGTAACTGAGATAGCCTCGATGACCAACCTTGCTCTATAATAAGGTTTCTTTGAACCACTGACTAAATTTTATTCAAATATTGGTCAATTTGATATATGAAACCTTGAATCATTCTACAAATGCATGAGTTGAGTAAAAAGTATATTTAATTATAATACGATTTTTTATTAGAGTTTAATATACGTAATAAATACTCTCGCAGACACATATATTACAGCGCCATCTAGTGTTAAGTTGAGAAACTCTCTATGTTATGAGTCAAAGACAATATAATATTATTGATGTAAACAATTTTTTTCCGAAAACCTACATCCCATAAAAAACACTCAACTAAATACAAATGTTGAACGTATAGAAATATTTGCCCTAAGGAAAATCGAACCTATGACTAAAAGAGCATTTAGAGTAGGTACTACTGTAACCAAACCAAGTGTCAGTCGCCATAGTTTACAACTAACAATAAGAATTAAATCGTACAATAATTACGTGTAAAATTAGTAATGAATAATTTATCATGTCGCAATTTACGACGTGACATTGAACCGACTTCCATTAGCGATCTATGTTATGTTTAATGTAATGATGTCCAAAGAATTAAGCAGAGACATAACTTCGAATAAGACACGTTATGTATGTTTATGTTATTGTATGGTAATTTTTCCCACAGACTAAGAATATAAATAAGAACAAATAGAGGACTAGTGGACGCGGAAGTGTTATGCTAGTTGAAAATATTGTAATGTATTAGCCTTCTGCTCGCCGAGGTTTGCTGGAAGAAATTTAATAAAAAAACTAATCAGTTCCTTCAAGTCAGTTACGGTTTGATACTGTCAATTGTTATACACGGCATTTACCTTATATATTTAACATTAGAGTACTGTATCTCTCTTCATAATGTGAGATTTCATCAGTAATTATTGACAAAAGGGAATACCATTTTGCGACTTGTGATTTTATTTTAATTGATGGTAAATGACGTGCCTGAACATGACACGTTATGTTATCATAATCATCTCGACCTATTCTCGTTTTTCCACTGAGCACGGACCTTCCCTCTCAAGCCAAGTTGGGAGGTATTCAGGTCAAAATTACGCTGACCCAATGGGCATTGACCGATGCAGGTGTAGCGGAGTCATTGCCGTTGTATGTTTTCTGTGTGTGGAGGCACTTGGCATAGCTTCTCAACATATCCTAGCATTATCCCGGTTGCGAAAGACTTAAGCCCAGTGCCCAGGGTCTGCTCACTGGTCTTACCAGATGTGGCTGATCTTCAGTTATTACATGGAGCGACTGCCATCTGACCTCCACAACTCAAAAGGAAATATAATTCTATGGTTAAACCAGTTTCCAGAGACTTCCTAATAACGACTGCCATATATGTTCATGACAGCCGGGACTAACGCCTTAACGTGCTTTTTGAGGCACAGAGAAAAAGATAATTATGCATATAACTTCGGGAAGTCATAGGTACACCACCCGGGTTTGAACCTTAGACCCATCTATGGGTCTCGACGCCCGCCGCTTGTTGAGAGTTGAGAGTTGTTGACGGAGTTGAGGGCCAGTACCTAGGCTGCAGCTTCTGACACCTTCCCCCGCCATCTGCCATCGTCCCCCGAACCAAAACTGGGAAACCCCCCCCCCCCCCTCCCACGCCAAGGTGGAGACCGGACAGGTCCTAGTAGACTTTTACTACATGTAATGACAACCGGGACCAACGGCAAGCGTGCTTGTAAAATTTTACAGAAACGGCTACCCATCTGAGGGTTGACTCTCTGAGAACTCTACCTTACTTCGGTAATCGTTTCGAGCGGGGAGCTACGAGCGCTTCATCCAGTATTACTAAAAAGAAGCCCTACCACTGCAAAACGATAGTAAAATTGTATGGCCTATTATTAGCTGTAGACAAAAAAAAAGTAAATGATAACCAACATTAAAACTTCGTCCCTTCTGGTTTACTTTATTACAAAAAAAAAAACTTTATCCTAACTTTCTGGTGAATATTTACTTAATTTGATGATCATAATATCTTTTTTTTGTATGCAGTATAATTAATTACAAATAATATTGCATAACGAAAACACCATAAATAGGATCGTAAACTTTTGACGTAAGTTGAACCGTATTTTTTTTCGAAATATCGCTTTTAAATTACACCATATCCAATTTCCCTTCTCAATAATATTAAAATTGCTATCTATTAGTTTTCTAATACTCTGTACGTAGATATTTGTGTGCATTCTTCCCAGCCGATCCCTTGCGTGGCTTACATTTATCGGCGAAATTGGGGATGTTGGCCGTAAAAAGGATAAGTGGGAGAGGTGCCCCCAACCTGCAACTTGTTTTACGACCCAGTGGGGCCGGTACACGCTTATCCTGCACGGCTTAGCTCTGATAATCTTTTATTTTACGTTCTGTTGCTTTACGAACGTTTTATCAGTTAAGTTATTTTTAATTGTATTTATACAGACATTTCGCGTAAAATGAAGGACAACACCTATACCAGTACTTATTTGTGAGCAAGAACATTTTTTTTTCTTTTCAATAATGGCTTCGTGAGTTTAGCACATTTAGCTAGTGTCAAGTAAAAGATATAATATATTAATAATATATAAATCATAGTAAGTAGGAATGAGTGGTGAGAAAAATGGTAAATAAGATGCCTTCCCCTAAACCCCTTGAATTCTCAGTAAAGATATGGGACCAAACTGAGATCCCACATGGCTTCTTGAGAGAATTTGAAAAGTTATGTTGCCCTGTTTTATTTCATTTACCAACACTCGTGTCAAAAGCTCTCAACGGTATGAATCCACCGTTATTACACATTAACATCCGAAATATCACAAATATTGGATAATACAACAAAACTGCGGACGAGACGCTTCACTTTCCTGCTAAGAAGACGAGCAACAACATAATTTTCTTTGTTTTTATTTAATGTGAACCGCTCGCCTTTTCAGAATGTCCAGTGCGTTGAGAAGGAGGTGAGGTTGTATTACTTATTTGATTGTATTTGCGACATCAAATGTTTTTATCTGTTATATAAGTACCCTAAGCACATTTTTGCGTAGTTTGCGACGAGATAGCAAAATGTCTAAATATATTATTATTGCAAAAGTCCCGGAGAAGATTTCCATATAACATTAAAATTGGCAAATTCAAATCAAGTGTATCTTAGTAGCACAACCTTTCACAATTTGTTACTACTTATTGTACTTAACAAAATATTGGTGCATATATAAAAATGAAAAATATCTTCACGTCTGTTTCCACGAAGGGGTAGGCAGAGGCATATTGTACGCCCACACTTCGCCAATTATATAGTTGGTCCCACGTAATAGGTAGCGAGCCTGTTGCCGCTCACCGGGCACTGCTATGTTCGCCATAGCCTCGTCCGTTGATCGGCAGGTGCACCACTTGCAGGTGAAGTTGGCTTGAGCTCCTTAGGTCTTGGTAGGCGCAAGTATATCTGTGACATTTTTATGCCCACACCAATTAATCAGTTTTAATATAGTTTGACAGAGAGGTACATAAATCGTAATCGTAACATTCGAAAAAAAAATAAAGAAAAAATTATTTAATTCATGCTAATTAGCGGGCGGCAGTCTAAACTATTATACCGGTATACATCACACAAGTACCTACTTACCAATTTACAATATAGCTTTATTACTAGGCTCAAAGGCCTGTGTCACAGTAACAACAATTATGTACATTGATTACATCCAGACAAAGCCAAACACTAAAACATATTGTGACATTTGAATCTGACAACGGGTGTACCGACATTTACCTACATCAGTCATGAAATGCCTTTAAACGCGATAATTCAATATAGTGTAATAATTAATTCCTTCAGAACCTAAGGACGAACCATGTCATGTTACATAGACTCGCCCATAATAAAGTGACAGCTATGTTATGTTTCTCCATAATCTGTCCTTAATCCCAGGGATAATGTTTGTATCGATTATAATCCGGGACCATTGTTCCTGCATATTAATTAGTTGAGAATGTCGTTTTGCTATTATAAGTAGCAGTTTGTGCACAATTTCATTTTATAGCGGTTAAATATTAATTATCCTGCCGACACGAGTCGTTAATAAAGTTACAGGGGTGGTTATAATACTCTTTTATTTATTTACTTACCATGGCTTATAATATTTTACAGGTTAATCATTATATTTTAATTTTAACGATTTGTCCTATTATATCATACTTTTTATTAAAGAAGGCAAGTACTTTTTGTTGTCGTACACAATAATAAGTAAAAAAATCCTATAACTGGATACCTACACCTAGAAATCAGTGAGAAGCCGCGTCAGCATACGATTGATGGAAACAATTATGGCCTATCAGAGCCAGTTTGAATAGAAGGGTCGCCGTATAAGTGTGCACTACTAGGAGAGGATGAAGACACCCTAGAGCAGAGTAAATTAGGGCTAAGTAAAATTTGTTTTGAAGTGCTCGTTGAGCGAGGAAGGCGCGCTGATTGAGCTACTTGAAAAACTCTAGCCACACACCTGCCTCCGTCAATCCGCACTAGTTCACCCTCTCACCTAGGTTCGTGATTCGCCCGTGCTTGGTATAGATCATTAATAGGCTGAGTCGATGTTGATGAGATACTGTTAGATGCTTGGGATTAAACTGCCGTTTCATACAGGCTATTCTAATATGACTTACAACATGAATAATGAATATTTTTAAAAGAGCATAGCCTGTGAGTTTCTTGCCAGTTCTTCTTAAAGAGCGCTGGCTCGGAACTGGCACTTAGATTCACTTACACTTAATAATTTTTTGTCTTTAATTTTTTTTGTTGCATGTAAGTGATCTAAGCTTCGTGATTTCAGTGTAATAATATTTCGACTGTTTTTTAAATATTGAGTTATGACGTTTTCAAGTTCTATGTATAATAGTTTATGAAATGAATAATTTTTGACTTTTGACTTTTAAATGCTATTATAATACAAGCTAAATATGCAACGCAAATGCATGTGATTCTGGTGTCTGAACCCCGACCAATTGTCAGGGCTGCCCACCGTTACTTACAGTCCGCGCGTGTCTGTTGTTGTTTTTTTTATTTTATTTAGGAGAACAAACAGTAACATAATATATAATATTAAAAAGGCTTAAACTAAATTTGGTTCATTGCGTAACCAGCGATGTTATCCACGACAGAATGTTTAACATATAAAACGAAACTTAACTTAATCAATTACAGACATAATGCTTAATTTAATAATAAATACAATAATATTTTATCCTAGGATACAAGAAGGTAAATATAAATAAAGTAAATAAATAAATAAATATTCTCTAACAATCACACCAATTATTTAGTTCCAAGATAAGTATCATTAAGAACTTGTGTTATGGATACTAAATAACGGATAAACATACTTACATACCTTTTTTTTTTCTAAATACATACTTAATATACATAGGAAAAAATTAATATAAAATATCAGTAATATGAACGATTTCACATTATGAAATATTTATTATCAGCGGCATTAGTGTCGATAAATCAGTTTGGTATTCACGTCACTATATATCAGCAGTGAAGTCACATTAGGTGTTCAAAAGTTGATGTCGTGATATATTCGTTACATACCTTCCAACTCAATTTTTTTTTTATTTCACTTAGTAACTAGAAATTTCAATATCAGAAATGTTTTTCTGCCCACATAAACTACAGTTTCATTAAAAATAATGCCATTCAATACTGCTGTCGTAACATTACATGTTACATCTCATAATTCCATTACACGCCGTTGAAGTCAGAGCACAGTTAGTGCTAAAAGCACCACTATGTCTCATCATAATATTTTTTTCACCACCTATATCCTCTATAGGAACAAAATATTACCACTTAGTAAAAGCCCACTAACGGCCATTTGTCTCCGCCCGCGTGAGGTTCAGTATTGTGTTACTTCGTGTTTTTCTCCACAATTAGGTAGAATTAGTTATATGAGTTCATGAGAGTATATGAGTATATGAGAGAGGAAACGATCACCGAAGTAAAGCAGAGTTTACAGAGGTCGGTCTTTGGATGGGTGACCGTTTGTGTGGCATTTGATATCGAGCGCTTCCGTGCTTCGGAAGGCACGTTAAGCCGTTGGTCCCGGTTATCACTAAACGTGATAGTCGTTAGGCCATGTTAGAAGCCTAATTGGGCGGCTTAAAAAATTGTAACAGCAGTACGCCATACACCTGCCTCCGCCAATCCGCACTGGGTGAGAGGAGGCTCGTGCTCAGTAGTGGGACTTTAATGGGCTGAGATCAGTTATATGAGTAGGATAGAAAAAGGTTTCATTTTCACTATTAAAAGTACACAGGTGAATAATAATTGGCATAGTTAGATTTTTCTATGATTTGTACTACGATCCCCTAGAAAGTAGCTAAAAACTTTAGTAGTAAGTCACGTCAGTAATAATGCATTCAAATAGTAAGATTCAACTTCAGAAATTTCAATCCAGTTGTTTATTTCTGGAAAAAAGTAAAAAATACATACATTCACGACTGTAAGCCCGAAGGGGTAAGCAGAGGCATATTATACGCTCACACTTCGCCAATTATATAGTTGGTCCCACGTAATAGGTGGCGAGCCTATTGCCGCTTACCGGGCACCGTTATGTTTGCCAGACCCTCGTCCGTTGATCGGCAGGTGCACCACTTGCAGGTGAGGTTGGCTTGGGCTCCCTAGATCCTTGTAGGAACCCTATACACAAATACACACATCAAACATATTAATAAAAAATTAATATCCATTATCATCTTAGCATTATTTCGGTTGACCTAAACTTAAGGCCAAGGACAAGGCGACGGGAAGCCGATGGATGCAGGCGACTCAGGATAATGTTTAGCAGTGGACATCAGATAGCTGAGATGATGATGAAACTTAAGGCCTTGGATCTGCTCACTATTTTACTCAAATTTAGCTGAACTTCAGTACCTACACGGTGCGACTGCCGGCTGACATTCGCAACCCTGCCCTCTGAGAAACAACATAAACATACATAAATCCTACACAAAGATTTGCATATAATAAATTTTCATCATCAGCCCAAAGACGTCCACTGCTGAACACATGCCGCCACAAGTGATGGATTATAAATATCTTTGTGACAATACCCGCGCAACTATTGTTTTCCGAAAAATGAAGAAACAATTCAACACGACAAATGTTTCGCCCATAAGACATCTTCAGTTAAGATAATATGAGCCTTAGAACAACAACGTCTTCACGATCAACGCTGAAACGAGAGTGAGCAGCTGAGCGTATTCGAGCGTATTCAAAGCCTTTTCCACTTCCGTCATCAACGTCCGCCACGTCCTCTCGGTCTGAGTGACCGTTATGAAATTTCTGGACCCAACGTAATAACGGTGATCTATAGAAGTTATTTTGTTCCTTCAGCACTAGGTTTTTATCATTGTGGTTAACTATTTCTAGATTGTCCAATGCACAGAACCGTAGATCTTTGTCATGTAAATGTAAAATATCAAAGTTATGATTATTAGTCATTTTTCCAAACACCTTATCGACAGTGCCCAGTGTCTGGACAATTATGCATGTAAGCATAATATAGGAGCTATATGCTCCTTATGGCTGGCCTTCAAAGTTGAGTCCAGTTTGCCCTATGTAGACACTGTGACAAAAATCACAAACAATTCACTTCACTTATAAATACATGATGTATCGGGATCCCGGGTGTATAGGGATACTACCAAAATCTAAAGAGCCCAAGCCAACCTCACCTGCAAGGGTTACGTATCATAATAACTAAAGTTGTATCGACTATTGTCGAAATAACTACGGTTGAAATAAATAACGTTTAAAATATCTAATGATCGATTCACATAAGTTTATAATAAATAATGGATGAAATTCCTAATGGACGGTTCACCTACAGTTGATATACCTACAGTTGATTTATCTAAGGTTGATTGAAGTAATGGACGATTCACTTATTGTTGATTTATATAACACCCTTCTGGGTATTACACGCTTGCTTCGCTCGCGTGCAGTTTATGGTCACTATAGCAACTAACGAAAAGGCTGTGACGGGAGCTCACAGCTCACAGCCTTCTCAACCTATAACCACCCATGTCGTTTCTGTATAGAATCCACCTTGTTCGCTCGCTTCGCTCGCTCACCTGTTTTCGTGGGTATTTTTGGCAAAAAAATTAGGTAGCGAGGAGCGAAGCGACGAGCGGTTAGGTCATATCGTGACCACAATGCACGAGCCGAGCGAGCGAAGCGAGCGTGCCGCGGCAGCGGCCGGCGAAGTGCCAGAAAATACTTTGGTCACGTTATTCTCCTCCTTTTATAGTGAACATAATGAATCCCAACAGCTGGCTGGACTCCTTAAATAAAAAATGTAAATTTATATTTGAAAAAACGTTTAATCATACATATTGTAATTAGGTCACTAAGTTTAAGTCAAAACTTATTAATGAAAAATAAAGTTATTTAAAAATTATTAATTGACAATTAAAGATTCGAAGCGATAGCTAAATATACCCTCATTTTAGTAAACAATTAATCCAGCGCGGTGGTGGTGCGCAGAACTGTGCTGTAGGTGAGTCGTCCATTAGGTTTTTCAAACGTAGTTGAAACATCCCATAGTTGACATAACCATTACATCAATCGTTCGATAGTTCTTTTAATTATAGTCTAATCAAAATTATTTAAGTTAATCAGTACTTGAGTCAACCAATATACAATATGAACATATGTGGGTGGACCGTAGTTATATCGACAATAGTTAAACTGTATTTAGTTATAATAATATGTAACCCCTGCAAGTGGTGCACCTGCCGAACAACGGACGAGGCTCTGCCGAAAACTAAAGTTCTCGAAAAGCGGCAATAGGCTCGCCACCTATTACGTGGGACCAACAATATAATTAGCGAAATGTGGGCATACAATATGCCTCTGCCTACCCCTTCGGGGAAACAGGCTTGATGTTATGTATGTATGTATTTATTTTTATTTTATTTATTATAAGCTTTAATTGTACTTAAGAGCTGATAACTGCGATCTCATGGACTAACTAGCAGACGCATTAACCTTTTAAACTAAAACCTTTAGCAAGAGGAAGCTATCACAGACTTCAAGACGATATCAGATTCAGAAAAACTTATCCGTCGACTCGACAATCTCCTCGTGGAAAGTAGATAAAATGGAGCCGGTATCTAATAAAAACTTTGTAACTATGTTACATCGAATAAAATCGCCAGCTCGCCACGACTTTAATGACTTCAATGTTGAGTTTTATTTCAGCCGTTCCAGACATATTTTCTCTCTATCCCTAAAACTCTAAAAACTTAATATAATATGCAAAAAAATTTTTTTGCACATATAGTAGCATATATTTCACTTGAAACCTTCTTGAAACTCATTATCTAAATAAAAGGCATATTTTCACAAATTCAACACCTTAAAACAGGAATTAAAAAGTATGGATGAAAATAGTAAGTAACTGCCGATTTATAAAAAAAATCTCTTATAGTACAGTCTATTAGGGTCGAAGCTGGTGTAAAAGAAGATATAGTGACAAGAACTGAAAAAGGTATGCTTAGATGGTTTGGCCACTTTGAGAGAATAAAATTAAATGAAAGTAGACTAACGAAAATGATTTATGATGGACAAGTGATTGAAACTGTTGGAAGGAAAAGACCACGTAGGACCTTACATGACCAAATTCAGAAAATTTTGGAGAAATGGCAGGTAAAAATAAATGTACCCTGAACCGACGAGCGTGTATGAGGAGGTTAATGAGTGTGAATGAAGCTAAAAGTGTGTGCCAAGATCGTAGCAAGTGGAAGGATGTGATCTCTGCATACCCCTACGGGAAAGAGGCGTGACATTATGTATATATTAAACCGCTATTCAAAATATAATTAAACAATATAACTTAGTTTTAAATAAATTACCCCGACCCATGCGAGCTTCTTGGTCTTCAACCGCCTTTAAGAAACCATTTTAGTAAATAATATATTATTTTACTTTATATTATTTCAGTCTATCGTCGATATAAAAGCCGTTAAAAGCCTATAACTTAGTTTATGGACAGAAATAACATAATAGTCCTTCTGACCTTTTTATAGGCCAAGTATGATAGGCTAAAGCATGAATGGGCCCGCGTTTTGTGGGAAAACGTTCCAACAAAACTATTGTTTGTTCTAAAAGCTATTTCATTGATTGTGACGGATTCAAAGAACTCTATAGAGTTCGGAATTAACCAATCGACGGTATTGTACAAACGACCCCTTCTATTTCGTCATTATAAGGATTGGTTTTTGAATGATTATTTATTTATTAAACAAACAGCGAGTTGGGCATTGAAAATATAATAGTCTATAATATAATATAAATAGTCTATAGTATAAAACTATTTGCATAGTTTGTCTGTGAATCTGTAACTTACAAAATTTTAACTTAAATGTTAAGTCAAGTGTGTTAAAAAATACTTCTTAAGTGTTATTTTAAAAACATTTTCGTCTTGTTGCAGGCGTATATCCTTAGGCAAACGATTTAATAGGAATTGTAACCGTTTCTTTAAAGTTCCATCACCAAAGTAGTTATTTACTTTAAGTACCCCAAATTTTCCCGCAGACATTGACCGGGTACAATGACTTTGATTTACCAATGTTGGGATATTTTCCTGACTGCGAGGTTATTTATTGTTTTTTTCTTGATTTTAATATATTAATAATAATTCTAAATTGCACAAAAAAACAGAATGCAAAGGTGGAGTTATTCTATATGATATCTATTAAACATAATCCTAACAGTTGAAAATAAAATTCTACAGAATATATTTTAAAAATAGCAAATACAAAATCAAATACATACTATTTCTACATACGCATACATAATAAGCTAACATTTTCGTAATTGTTGCGTATTGTGTCTTCATTCACTTGTTTATAGCTTGTTGGTTTTTTGTGGGACTAGGTAAAGATATGACGTCGCAGAATCGTTAAAAAATATTTTTTTTTTATGATCGTCCTTAATAACATTGACTGATATACTCGAGGATTTCTGGAAGTAATTTTAAATTAATTGTTTCAGGTGGGTAACGTCTGCAGTGAAAATCTGTCAAATAGACAAATACGTCATTGTTAATGCCATGAAAATTGAAGCCGAACTAAAGGTGAATCTTACACATCACCTTTTCCTTTTCTAACTAACTCCATGTCATAAATATTACTTTTAGGAGGCTGAAAACGATTCTCAGGTATATTTTTGTTTGCCAAGTAGGAATAAAACTTATGAAAAATTACTACCAACCATAGGTTTACTATTGTGTTAGTGACCGGGATCAATGTAGCGAATACAACAAAGAGATAAAAGAAAATAAAATAATTTAAAAATAAGTAACTCTTTGAACATAACAGGATTATAAATAAAGATATGTTTTCTGACAATTACACCAATTATTTTAGTTTCCAGATAAGTATAATTTAGAACTTGTGTTATCGATACTAAATAACGGATAAACATACATAAATACTTTATTTTTGTAAATACATACTAAATATACATAGGAAAACACCCAGACCAGAAGAAATATTAATCTTTTTGCACACAAAGATTTAGCCTGTGTGGGAATCGAACCCACTTCGTCAGGAGCGGAGTGCGGGTATACTCGCCACCACGCTATATCTGTCGTCAATATGATAATAGCATAGTGAGAGCAACCAGAATGTAGCGTAAATTGAAATATTGTTTTGAAGTATGTATAGTTTTACGTACTGAGAGGTAAGAACCAACGACAAAGCCCGGATTGCCCTAATAAATTATGCCACGATTCCATGTGCTAAGTGATTACACCACTACATGATTGGCGAAACGTGAGCGTATAGTATGCCTCTGCCTAATCTCGGGGAAACAGCCGTGATTATATGATGTATGTACAATATGTACTGTATAACTTAGAAGAGTTATGAATAAAAGGCCAATTCACACGAAGCCATTTATTGAGGTGAATAGAAGTGGTTGATAGTACCTGGTGAGACATTGCCGAGGTATTTATGTGAACGTAAATACATAATACTTGCGCGATTCAAAAGTGTACAGCGACATCTATGAAAATTGTACAAATACTATGTCTCCACCAATTTACACTGGGTCTATATAATAGAGTATGACCTTGATACATCATACCATGGTTTTTTGAAAGGAGGCTCATGCTTAGTCTTTGAACGTTAATGGGCTGAATATTTTTGATGATATGCTACGAGAAAGTGTAAAATAACTATTAAAGTTCAACATTTTCTTTGAACAAAATGAGGCCCAAAAGCCCAAAAATGTATGCAAGATGTGTGTGTGGGTCCAACAATATAACTGAACTAAACCCTCTTAGAGGAACAGAATTTAACAATGTCACAATAACTATATTACTCTAAATGTTTAGCCCCGCGAAGTATGTGGTAAGCGAAATATTCATCAGCCTTTTCGTTTTAGTGCTAATATTCTCTACAATTTGAAGTAGAGGCCAGAGTTAGAGAGGAGAACGGGGACGGCGTATCTTGATTTAATTATGCAACGGTATAATTTAAAAGTAAATTCTCACATGGCTTGGAAAGAAATACATACAAAGGTCCAACAGTATCGTTAAAAAAATGGAACTTATGCTTATGATACATAATCGTACATATCGTCAGTCTAATTTTCAAACTGCGTAACTCCAAACTTGATATCATCTAATTCTAGTGTAAAATTTCGAGATCTATCGATTGGAATATTTCTTAAGTCCCATAAATTAATATTTAATTAGTTATGAACGAATAGGAAAACACCTATAATCAATTAACGCCTTAGTTATGAAAAATAAACAGTTTTTACTTCTCCTCATAAAAAAGGTTGCTTAAAAGGACATAAGCAGTTGAAACTTAGGCTGACGACATGTGTTTGTGTGTATTGATTGCACTCGATATAATAATGTTTATTCCTCCTCCTAAACAGTATGGTAAGTAAAGCTGTGTTTTGTGGCGGTGTTTAATGCTGGTGATATAACTGAACTAAAACCTTTAAGCGAAATAGATTTTTACGGAGCCTAGGTACGTAAAACACTGACAATTTTGCTGATTTTGTTAGCTTAACCC
The DNA here is from genome assembly GCA_949126915.1 of Musotima nitidalis. Taxonomy (NCBI): domain Eukaryota; kingdom Metazoa; phylum Arthropoda; class Insecta; order Lepidoptera; family Crambidae; genus Musotima; species Musotima nitidalis. Next base: position 5,249,502 of record OX421418.1, on the reverse strand, counting down.
CACCATCGCTGTAGGTGGTAAGTGAAATATTCACAAGTCTGCCATCCGGCCGTTCGGCCAGCCCGCCGTAGCGCGTTAATGAATATTCTGTTTCAATTTAAAAACACAACCGTCAACACACTCCTGCAAGATTTAAAACAAACTTTCTTTATTTACTTAGGTGCCGAGGGAATTTTTAATTAATGAAAGGGATCCTCCTTGCTGCCTCGTCGAGTGGAAAAAAAGCGTTTTATCCAATTCCCAATTACTTTATAATCTGCGCTAGTGCCTGATAACTCGTGATCTGAAAAGAGTATTAGGAGGAAATCTTCGCGGCCATTTCCCTGTGAACAATGGAGTTAATGAATTTAAAATCATGGTGCTTTACACATATTTCTTTGTTCTAAAAGTTATTTAGCAGTCTTCTTTATGTACACTACCATTAATGTTGTCTATGTTAGCCGATAATCTATTAAATAATCTATTTCGTTAATTTTATTAGCTGACTATACTATACGGAAAACTATAAAACATTAAATGAATATTCTTAGACAACTTACTAGTGCACCTTTAGTCCCAAATAAACCATAGGTACCAATGGTTGTAGACAATGGAAAAACATGCATAAGTATCATTGTTTTGTAAGTTCATATGTACTTACTACAGCGCGTAACTTCCAGACCAAATAAAACATTTGTACTAGAGCACTCAAATATTTCGTCCTGTGAGGCAACCGAATCCACGACCTTAGAAGCGGACTACAGGTATACCACCTGCACGCCATATGAGTCACCAAATTCAACAATGTAGTTTATTATACCGCTTTTCCACATTAAACACTTTACTATCGCGCATTACTCTGTGAGACTTGTTTATGTTCCCTGCACAAATGTTGTCTGGGTAGCTTTTAGCGATAACGCCACCATTACCACATGTACCGGGATTAACGCCTGAAAGTCCATAATGAAGCACAGAAGATTATTGCGTGCAAATTTTAAATGCCACACAAACGGTGACGTATCCGAAGACTTAAATCTGTGAGCATTGCTACTTCGTTGACCGATTACAAACTCTGAACAGTGGAGCTTTGAAGTGTATTTTAATATTCTATGACCAAAATAGTTATATGATGTTGGTTGCTGGTGTGTGGAGTGGAGGCCACTTATGACCTAATGTCACTAAAGATTGACGTGATCTGAAATGCTAAATTGTAATTTAGCTTATTCGTTAAGCCCATAAATTCCACATTTCTGACAACTAAAAACGATTAACCAGCTCACTAACCCTTTAAAATATCAATTTTACCCTGCGGTGGATAATTATCGCCAGGTTAGGTACCCAGAATTTAGTGTACTCCTTTAGTTATAAGATATCACAGATTCTAAGCCAAGTTATTAACGGTTTTGGCCTTGAAAGACTTCTTTGATCAAAACAAATAGTTATATCATCATCTCAGCCCATAAACGTCCCACTACTGAGCACGAGCCTCCTCTCACATACCAAGGTGCGAGGGTATTGGGTCATACTCCACCACGCGGACCCAGTGCGGATTGGCGGAGGCAGGTGTATGGCGTCCTGCTGTTAGAATTTATCAAGCCGCCCATTAGGCCTCTAACATGGCTTAACGACTACCACATTTAGTGATAACCGGGACCAACGGCTTAACGTGCCTTCCGAAGCACGGAAGCGCTCGATATCAAATGCCACACAAACGGTCACACATCCAATGACTGACCTCTGTAAACTCTGCTGTACTTCGGTGATCGTTTCCGACCACCGAGCACCGCAGAGCTACGAGCGCTTCAGCTACGAGCGCTTCATAGTAGTATAGTTATATAACATAACTAAAGTAATATTTTAAAGGGTTCTGAATGTGGTAACCGCATCAAGTTAAGTTTGTAACTTTTTGATACGTGTATAGGCGAGGTTTGAACTCTGTAACCATACCAATCAGGAATGATTTATATCAGAACTGATATACACTCTGAACCACAAACTCAACTTGTAGTCTACGAATGCTTTCGTTTTTATTATACAATTATTTTAGAAAAGATTATACGGAGTGTATTCCATAATTCATTTTTTTTTCTGATTAGCGTGTAAATAATAGTAGTACGTTTACTTAATTTACCTAGATACTGCTAATTGACAAAGAAGTGATATATTATTATGTGGACCGATATGGCTGGTTACGAGTATACCCGCACTCTTCTCCTGAGGTCTAGGGTTCAACTCCCATACAGGCCAAATCTCATAACATGAATATTTGTTCTGGCCTGGGTGTTTTTCTATGCATATTAAGTATGTATTTACAAATAAAAAGATTTAAATGTTTATCCGTTATGTATTTATTATCTATAGCACAAGTTCTTAATGATACGTATCTTAGAACTAAATAATTGGTGTAAATGTCAGAAAATATTTAGTTATTTAATTATTACAATGCTTTTGAAAAGCAATTGTTGTATACAGTTCGTCCATTAAAAGCCCTGTTTTAAAATTGTTGCAAATAATATTAAAATCTTGTGTCTCGAGAGACATCTATTGACATGTATGTGTACTAGACTGATCTGTCACTGTCAATATAAAAAAAGAATTGGTTGCCTGTAAAGTCGGTATACGGGCGAAAGTTTTACGTGACAACGGCTTTGAGTGGTAAAATAATTTTAATGTGAATATTCATTCGTATAGTAGGAAGAAGGATGAAATAATAGTAACAATTTAAAACATTTATTTATACAAAGAATTATATTTAAAACATTATTTTATACAAAGAATCTCTCGCTCTTAGGCGGGCTAACTGTGCTCGAGTGGAAGGGACGCGTGCCTTTCATTTTTTATGTCTGTCTCTCTCGCTCTTAGGCGGGCTAACCATGCCCGAGTGGAAGGGACGCATGCCTCTCACTCGCTCTCATTGTGAGGGCATAACGTGAGCGGAGCGTAACGCAGTTTCTTGAAGTGTCACCCGGCAAACCAATTTATAAGACGTTGTCACGTCAAAACATTGAAATAAAACTAGTCGTTAACCACCGTTTTCTAATTAAATTTAATTTTGTACAAGAATTACCTACTATGGGTAATACCAGAACAGGGCTTTTAATAAATAGTTGTCAAAGAGCTTGTCTGTTTTTGTGGCTTGTTTTGTTTGGCCGTTTCGGTCCCGAAAGTTAAGAGCTACTTCATTTCCACAATAAACAGTAAATATTTCCTTCTCCACAAAATACTTTTTGTGTAGCCAAACGGAGCCCCGATAAAGTACAAACATTGGTTGAAAAGAGACATTTTTCTCATGTCTTTGAACATAATTATATGAGGAAACAACTTTGAGTTATAACTTACTTGTAGGTGTGTACCGCTTATAACCATACGAAATTAATATCCCGTAACTTTAAATTTTTGTTTTTTTTATTATTTTTTTAGGTTGTTTTTAGGATGTTGTATTTGTTTAGGTTTTAGGCTAGTGAATATTCTGTCAAATTTGTACAGCTCTTTTATGGATAAGCAACAATGAGTAGACAAATATTTTAATATGCATTAAATCCAAATGTCCTATTTTGATATTATCTGACTGAATGTGACAACGCTTAAGAAAGGGACGTTTGCTTCCATGATAGTTAAGGAGTTATTAATCTGTTACTCACAAAAAAAGGCGAGTGAGTACCAGATCATTAGTGACATATGTGACATATGTGAACATTTGTGAACATAGCGGACACAAGAAGGGACATGGACGGTTTTAGTCAGTTGAGGTTTTAGTTTCACTTACACTCCTTCTCATACACTCATTTTAGTTTAGGGAATCAATTATATATATTAAGTAAGATTTAAAAAAAAGGCGATTGAGCATCAGATCGTTGGTTACGCCGAAACATAATGGACACAAAAAGGGCCATGGACAGTTTTAGTCAGTTGAGGGTTTGGTTTCATTTACGCTCCTTCTCATGTTGGTTTAGGGAATCAATTATATATATTAAGTAAGATTAATGTAATTTGTAATTTCTTTATTGTTTATAAATATGATACAAATTGGTTAATAGTATCTCTAATCCTATACAAGGTTTATCTAGATACTAGGTTAGTTCTCAATAATTATAATTTAATCTATAATTATATAAATAAAAACACTTTAAAATCATCTAAAACTATATTAATATAATATTTATACGAAATGTTTCTTTGAATATTTTTTTAAGTTCGATTCGGTTATTTTATTTTTTAAATCTAATGGCAAATTATTAATTAAATGGGGAATAAGATATTGCGTTGTTCTTATCCCGTAATCATTCTTAAATCTCAGTGTAGTTAACTTATTGAATGTAATGTACTTTATAAATCATATCTAGCATTCCACTCTGATAATTAACTTTACTCTTTAGACACAGCGGTATTATTAACACAAAGTTCTTCACACAACGAGTTTGAAAGCTTCGTAAAGTGTTCCACTATCCTTTCAGGTCCGACGGACGAATGTCTCTAAATGAAAGATACGTGTTAACATTGTTTCCTAGGACGTAAAGGACTAAAATTGAAAATACAATAAACGGTTGCAACTAGCTCGAGCTCTTCGTCGGCTCTAAATTACCCGAATGTGTTCGAGCTCGGTGAACAAAACATTCGGTAGGGTCTAGGGCTGCCAAAAGAGACTTGTATGAGTGTAATATTTAAAATCTGTTAATTTTAAGTTTTATATGAAACTCATTTATTTATATCGTTATTCTAATACTGAAACCTAGTAATAAATCACTTGATTCGATAGTATGTGTAGGACGGATATATTTTTTTAAATTTTATTAGATAATAAGCAGCCTTTTAGCCGCCAAACTGCCCAGCAAGCAAGCAAATTCTAGGTTGAATACTGCGGATTAGAAAACGTACCCATGGATATAGTCGAGCGACGATCTTTGCTGGTCAGAGCAGCCACGGATCGTTTCATTTTGCGTGCAATGATGATGATGAGCAGCACTTTTCAGGTTATAATTTGACAATTAGAGGTTTCAGATGATCCATCTTTTTTTTGTATCTTCTTATATATTGTGTATTATATATTGTAGCTAGAAAACTATTACCGCAAAACCTTCACTACAAATTTGCTGTACCGAAATTTCGGCTACAAGTTAGCCGCGTGAAAGCGATTTCCTGTCATCTATCAACGGCCGCGAACGTCACTCGAGCCGAAACGAGCATCGGTTCTTTCAAATCGAACTGCAGAGTGTGAAATACGCTGCCTGGGATGAAAAATGTCGCAGCTGCTAGGGTTGCTACATTGTATTTTCTCATAAACACCACGCTGAACTTTGGTGATCGCAGATCGCATTCTATCTATCATCCGGTTGACATTTCTCGACCCGACTCATACGACTCCCTATGAGATGAGAGGGGGTAGAACTATTCTAGGCCGGTACCCACGGCCAGTCTTCTTGATACATGTCACAAAAATCATTGCAATATTTGTAATAACGCCTGGTTCAATTATATATATTGTATGAAATAAGTAAGTTATGCGTTAAGCGATCTGCGATCACCAAAGTTCAGCGTGGTGTTTATGAGAAAATACAATGTAGCAACCCTAGCAGCTGCGACATTTTTCATCTCAGGCAGCGTATTTCACACTCTGCAGTTCGATTTGAAAGAACCGATGCTCGTTTCGGCTCGAGTGACGTTCGCGGCCGTTGATAGATGACAGGAAATCGCTTTCACGCGGCTAACTTGTAGCCGAAATTTCGGTACAGCAAATTTGTAGTGAAGGCATTGAGTATTTTGCGGTAATAGTTTTCTAGCTACAATGTAGTGTACTTAGTTGGTGCTTAAAATTAAAAAGTGTTCTTGCATAAGACAATAATAAGCCGAGCTTAAGCTGGTTTTTTTCGCAGGTTTTCTGGTCTTTGAAGCTCAAAGAGCTAGAGAGCATGAGAGGCTCTTAGGCACTGCAATTTTAGTGTACTAACATGAAATTTGAACTAAGAAGTGTTCATATATGAGAGTATATTTCTCAATAAACTGAATATAAAACATTGCCTATGCGAAATATTTTATTGAAACATAATTTCGATATGTACAGCACTATGTAATCTGAAACACAGTAAAGTATAAAGCGGTGTTACATGCTACTTTGACTGTACTTGAGACTCGACGTTGTTTCGTTATGATATTATTTTAAGGCAAGGCTTCGGTCAACATATCTATATAATCATTATCATAAGTATTAACAAACATGTGTTACATTTCCCAGCGACACCTAAAGAAATGCACCAAGTCTTACTACCTGCAACCATTTGATACGTTTTATCTAGAAATGATGAATGGTAATGTGAAGCGCTCGTAGCTCTGCGGTTCTCGGTGGTCGAAAACGATCACCAAAGTACAGCAGAGTTTACAGAGGTCAGTCCTTGGATGGGTGACCGTTGGTGTGGCATTTGATATCGAGCGCTTCCGTGCTTCGGAAGGCACGTTAAGCTGTTGGTCCCGGTTATCACTAAATGTGGTAGTCGTTAAGCCATGTTAGAGGCCTAATGGGCGGCTTGATAAATTCTAACAGCAGGACGCCATACACCTGCCTCCACCAATCCGCACTGGGTCCGCGTGGTGGAGTGTGACCCAATACCCTCGCACCTTGGTATGTGTGAGGAGGCTCGTGCTCAGTAGTGGGACGTTAATGGGCTGAGATGATGATGATGATGATCTAGAAATGTTGCGTACTGGCTTGAACTGCGATCACCACTAAGTTTTTATCATCTCCTCCAGTACATGTTCCACTGCTAAGCACGGACGAAATAACCTGGGTAAAAGGGATTAAGGTAATACGCGGACCTGTTTTTTTTATTTAAGTAGGAACAAAACGTTATACTCAGAACGAATAATAACCTTCGGCCCAGTCCGGGGATTCATGAAATTTTGTACTTATTTATGTATATAGTAGCAGCGCCCTGTGTTTTTACCAGGGTGATCCCCGTTCACGAATTATGTATTAATTCAGGTTACATACTACCTGTGGGCCAAATTTCATCCAAATCCATTCATTATCTTTTGCGTGCAAGAACGAAAGATACACGTTCACAAACTTTAGCATTTATAAGAATAGTTTATTATTTATAATTTAACTTTGGACTGCTTAGTTTTATTCAAGTATACTTCATTGTTTTTTATTACTCATCGAATGTTAATGAGTTTTATTATGTACGGTTAAGTTTTTCCATATAACTGTTTTCGTACTTTCTTCTTTTTTAAATTAATGGCACTATGTCATCAAGGGTAGTGACGATAAATCAGCCAGCCTCGTATAATGACTTCACATGTGAATAAAAAGAAAGAAACAAAAGAAAAGCTTTGCTAAAAGAATTGAAGATTGATGTCAATATTCTAATTCATATAAATTCTTATAAAATAATTCTAATAAATTTTAAACTTCCAAAAAACTTTACGAGAAGACATTGTAAGTAAATATGAAAAGTCTATAGGTCTTAAGTTTGATTAAGAATTATAAAAATTGTAATTGAAAAATTTGGGCAATTCAAAAATGAATCATGCTTGTCACGGGAGATACAGCCTATTTATACAATTTAGCATGTACCATAATTATGTCCTAACCTACTATTTAGTAGGATTAAAAAACTTAAAGCTTACTAAGTCTAGAAATATCTACGTGTAGGACCTAGCAATATTATCAGTTTGTTTCGCGAACAGTTCCGCTTAGTTCAGATAGCTTACGAATTACAAGCGTGTTCGCCAGCTAAGCCATTTCATTCAAAGTGAAATTTTGTATGTATACTGTCTGTATGCGGGAGTTTGGTCGTTGTACGCAGTCAGCGAAAACGGAAAATATTCATTTAATTTGCGTGTTTGCGACAAAGGCACCGTGTCCTGCTTTTTATACATTTTCGGAATTCTGAAAGTCTTTCATGGTCACAGAATGGCCATGTATTTCTGTCGGTTGTTCATATAAATTATAACTCGACTAGTTTAAGATGGCGGGCGCTGAATTTCGTTTTACGTTTATCGTGTTATTCGTTTGGGTATTACAAATTTAGCCGTAGACGTATCCTAGGGGTTAATCCAAGTTATATTTATATCCGTGCTTGATAGAACTCCAAACTATAAGATAGAGATTAAATATCAAAATTTACAGATTTTAAATTAATATGAATTAATATGAATTAATATGAATTAATATGAATTAATATGAATTGATATGAATTAATATGAATTAATATGAATTAATATGAATTAATTGATTTTAATTTATATATTTTAATTAGTATTTTTGACAACGTAGTGCTTTTACTATACAACTAAAGCTCTATAGGTCTTTTATAATAAGAGAGCAGAGACCTGATGCAGCACGGTTTCCTGTCCCTTGTTCTGGCTATATAATAAATATAATGCCTCATTTCAGTTACTATAACTTAAATTTAGTGCTAATACCAGTAACTACAACTTAATTACAATGCCTAATACAAGTATACGTATGTAATGTATTTTGGATAAATAGTTTTTTTCCTATTGTAAAATAAGAAAAACCAGGTCTAAAAACATGACATATATGTGCCAGATATGAATTGTATAGTCAATCTGTTTTACAAAGGAATAATTTTCGAAATCTTTTAGTTTAGGAACTAAGTATTTTTTTTGTATTTTTAAGTTTAAATTTACACACACAAAACCAACCAAATCAAAATCAGCACACTGTGGCATCGTAGCTACGAACCGAATGTCATACAACAACAACTCAAACTTTCAATACTCCTCCTTATGCGTCGGGGATTAAGATGTTGACAAAGTTCCATCGTCGCCACATTGAAGGCATTAAGCTCAGTCAATACCAAACAAGACAAGCCACTGGTAATAAATTAGCTTGTACAGCTAACCTCTCTCGGTATCCGTCTCGAGGGGCATATTGCCGAGTTACTTCCGATCGATATCTTGATCCCAATTAGATTGAGCAGAACTAATAGAAAGCAACGATACGGCAAATCAAGCAATGCGCTTCTATGGAAATGAACCTTGATTTAATTACTTAGTGAATTTAAATACGCAAGGGAACCCTTATTGCGGGTATGTACACTTAAAGGGGTTCTACCTACGTACCTACTTGGTATTTGTTGTTATCTATGTAGAAGAACTAGAGTGACCGACAAAGCGAAGCGCGTTTGCAAGCTGAAGTGGCAGTGGGCGGGGCACATAGCTCGAAGAGTCGACGACCGATGGGACGTTGAGGTTCTTGAATAGCGACCACGAATCAGCAAACGTAGTAGAGGGCGGCCCCACGCGATGGACTTATGATCTGGTCAGGGTGGCGGGGAGCCGGTAGATGCAGGCGACACAGGATCGATCAACATGGAAAGCAGTTGGGAAGGCCTATGTTCAGCAGTGGACTACATTTGGCTGAAATGATGATGATGAATATATTATTATAGCCTAATAATAAAACAATCAAAAATAAAAGACTATAAATGTGGCATCATCGTGACACTGCCAGACTTAGTAACTATACAAAATATACCTTTGTTTCCTATCAAAAGAAACGATTAAAGTAGCATTTGAACCATTGACAATGTAACCGTTTGTTGGCTTTGATATAGAGTGTTTCAGTGATTCCCAGGCCACGTTAAGACGTTACTCCCGCTTATTTATTAGCATCGTTTTTATTACCACTTAGTTATCCCCTTTATTTTAGCTATACTTATCCTCTGTTTAGAACCCATAATCAATAGAACCTATAATACTATATGTATGTATGGGTGTATAGGGATCCTAGTTAGACCTAATGAGCCCATGCCAACCTCACCTGCAAGCGGTGCACCTGCCAATCAACGGACGAGGCTCTGGCGAACATAAAAGTGCACGGTAAGCGGCAATAGACTCGCCACCTATTACGTGGGACCAACTATCCCTTGGCTGAGTCCCCCCCGACTGGTCTCCACCTTGTCGTGGTGGGGGGCTGAGTACCTCCCGGAGGCCGGGAAAAGGTAACACTCAGAGACCGCGACTCTGGGTGCCCTTAGTACTGACTACCGGGGGAGAAACTAAGAGGGACCTGTGGAGGGCGCAGCGGGCGGGCCAGGAGGGCCCGTCAAGCAGCGCCAGGAGGGTCTAAGGCAGTGCGAGCAGGGGGCCCCTGCTGTCTAACCATAGACCCTCCGAGAAGTCGGCCACACACGCTATAGTCGCATAAGGAGGTAGGAGGGGCGCGTCCACTGCGCCTTTCTGAGAAGGTCCTCCCGGTTTTGGTCCGGTGGACGTTGGCCGCAGGCGGGATGTCAGACGCTGCAACCCAGGTACTGGCCCCCGCCTTTTTCTCAACAAGCGGCGGGCGTCGTCGGAAGATTTTTAGTGGGTATTACTACTGGCAGTCGCGTTTGCCGGTGGTGAGTCCCACACCCCCTTTCGGTCCCCCTTTGGCCGGAAGGTAGTGCGTAAACGCATTTTGTTACCGAAGTAAAACAAAAAAAAGGGGCTCCCTATAAACCTTGTACGCTATACACATTTTGACAAAAATAAGGTGAGCTAGAAAAAGGTCATACGTTTTCTCTACGAAGTAGGCACAACATTACAGTTTCAGCACATCAAGATGCCTTACCTACTTAGTCAAATATATGACGTCATAGCCTGAGAAATTAGGGTCAGACTGTTTCAACGGCGCTTATTACTAAGTGCAGAGGTTTCTGTCTTGTTAGCACACGGTTAGCATTCTGTAACGTTGCACTCTCTTCAGTTAATATTGCTTTAGTAAGATGTCGTGTAGGTTAAATTTTGAATAGACGTCGGGGAACTAGCATTGGATAATTACGCGTATCTGCAAAAAATTTGCTAATTTAAGTTGAGGCGCGTAATTGTCGCCGAGCCTAAATTATGTACTTTCAGAAAAAAAATTATGCAACAAAAGTTAAAGCATATAACTAACTATATTATGTGTAAAAATTAGCCCAAAATTAGTTGACATAAGGAACTTATAAAGTTTTTTTACCTTCCCCTGTAAAACTAGATCTATTGCAGATACGCGGACTTTACGTATAGTAGTTTTGCGGATTTGCCCTATCCCTGACGATATGTTTCATTTATGCTGTGTATAGTAGTTTCGAGTAGTTTTTATATAGCAAGATAAAGTAATTAAAAATCATTTTCAAATTTTAGGTCGGTCGTGCAAAAGGTAGGATAGGCCACAGGCTGCTTGCACTACTTTCCATCAGGTAAATCTACGGGTTTGCTTAAGTGCCACTTAAAGTAATTTATAAAAAGTATTTAAGTATGTTTATCTGTTATTAGTATCCATAACACAAGTTCTTAATGGTACTTATCTTGGAACTAAATAATAGGTGTAATTGTCAGAAAATATTTATTTATTTATTAATACAGTTTTCATTTTTCTTATCTCGCCAATCTGGACATAAATCGCCTTGGCTATTGAGTGGAGCCCCGAGCTCATTTGTGCGATATTAATAGGCTGGGATGGAAAATAATTTTTCTTTTTAGGGTATATACGAGTATAGGGTTATGGAATGATGCCACTGACATCTAGCCCTAAACGCCTGCCTAAAGGTTATGACGTTGAAAAAGCAAATACTAACAAACAAACAAAAAGATCTTTATTTGTTCCTTGTTTAGGTGAGTATCCACAATGTCTCTAGCTGGGAAAGCTTTTGGCTATAGTCTGCTGAATGTAACAATTACAATGCCTAATAACTGTGCGGGACCAGACGTATGTTTAATTGCCTAACCATTATTTTTAACATCAAAATCCATTTGCAAACACGAAGATACAAAAAAAAGGGGACATACTCCTTCGCCTTCGACCCGCCTTTGGGCTCTGTGCGCTTTAAGCCTAATGGCAAATTTCACGGTTTCCCAGTAATCTAACACCTAAGCTAGTAAGTAAGACGTAGTGTGTAGCAATGTCTCTTGGGTGTTTGTTACTATTAGTTACGGTGCCGAACAGACACGCTACGCAAATTAATTGTGCCCCATAGCGTTCCCTAATCGCTACTAATGTAATAAACGATTCTGCGAAGCGGTGGTTAATTGAGGCAGTAGAAACCTATCGGTTTAGCGTCCAGCTTAATCCTGTAAAGTGATGTAAAGTTTAATAATAGTTTAGAAAATATTTGTATTTTGCATGCTTGTACTGCCTAAAATGAAGCTAAAAGTGTGTGCCAATATGTTAGCAAGTGGAAAGATGTGATCATTATTATGTATGTATGTAATGACTGAACGTAAAAACTACTGGACTGATTTCAAAAACGATGTCATCATTTGAATACTTCTTTATCCCGGAGTAACATAAGTCACATTTATTACCAGAACAGTTAGGGAGACCAACATTCGAAGGGATCCCTAACTTTTCTAAGAATTTAAATTCCGATCATAATAATCAGAATTTAAGCCTCGGAAAGCACGTTAAGCCGTTGGTTTCGGCTGTCATTAACATCTATGTCAGTCGTTATTTGGAAGTCAGTGCCTTCTAACATCCCGACAGTTGGCTTAAACATAGAATGATGTTTCCCTTTGGAATGTGAGAGTCAGACGGCAGTCGCTCTATGTATTTCAGCCATGCCTGGTTAAACCAGTGAGCAGACCCTGTGTCCTGGGCTTGAGTCTGTGACAACCGGTATAGTGCCAGGATACATGGTAAGGTAACCCAAGGTGTAAAATATAGAAATAGCTGCTAAAACGAAGCGAAGGCGTGTCACTAGTCAATACATAAAAATACACCGCAGTGATATTTAGATACAGTTAGTGGGTCCATATCTAAACTAGGAAGGATAGTGTCTTATATTATCAATACTTCACGTCGCGTACAGTCATTCGATCTCTACTAAAGTAATGGGTGTCTCAGTGAGAGTGCACTTTTTCATTTTAAAATAAAAACAAGTATTTTATGACAGAGTTTTAATGTGATATTTTTATTGTATTGTAAAGAATACATGTTCCGATTAAGTATGGAATAAAATATCCGTCAAATGACCCCCACGGCTCCGATGATAGGCCATTACTCTTTTCATGAAATTTTCAATGACTTTTGCACAGAGATGTGGGATGCGTAATTAGACATCCTTTATATAACATGATACAAAAAATGAGTAGATGAGCTATAATATAGCTGCAGAAACCATAATTTCAACACACATAAATAAAAAATTGTGAGGGTAGGCACAATAATTTTTCAGCTTTAATTCTTTGAACACAGAGTTCCGTAATTATCTATGCACTAGCATTTGGTTTCTCTTATTCATTCAGCAATGTCATAACTGCTTGAGTTTCTTACTTCTAAATGTCGTGGCATGGATTCCCACTCAGGACACATTTATTCGTGTGCATAGACGTAAAATGTGTCTTAGCGTGAGTCTGATATGAAAATGAATACTTAATTAAATTACCCCGAACGTGATGTGATTCATGACGCTTCATGTATATGCTTTCAAATATTTACCATGTGCAGGAGTCAAATACTGCAAATGCTTTCATATATTTTTTTCTGACAATTACACCAATTACATAGTTTCAAGATAAGTAAATACTTAGTTAATATACATAGGATGTACAGGGATCCTACGATCATCTATGGTGCCCGAGCCAGCTCACCTGCAAGTGGTGCACCTGCCGATTAACGGACGAGGCTCTGGAAAACATAAAAGTTCCCAGTAAGCGGCAATAGGCTCGCCACCTATTACGTGGGACCAACAACAAAATCGGCGAAATGTGGGCGTATATTATTGTAATTACTAAACGTAAAAAAAAGACTACTGTACTGATTTCAAAAACGATGTCTCCATTTGAATACTACTTTATCCTGGAGTAATGTAAGTCACATTTATTACCAGAACAGTTAGGGAAACCTACATACGAAGGGATCCCTAACTTTTCTAAACACCTACTCCTTCGGGAAAGAGTGCCTGATTGTATGTCTGTATGTATATATATAGGAAAACAACCGTGTGTATGGAAGTGTAAATATGACGTAGAGGCGATTATATCCGCTCTTCACTCCTAAGGCTGTGGGTTCGATTTCTTCGCAGGACAAATCTTTTTGTGCATGAACATGAATATTTATTCTGGTCTGGTTGTTTCCCTATGTATATTAAGTACGTATTCACAGAAAAAAAGGACTTATCTTGGAACTTAATAATTGGTGTAACTGTCGGAAAATATTTATATATTTAATTGGACAAGACACTATACAGCTTATTCTTTCACCAGTAAATATTGATAAAAATGTATCAATTGCACTTTGGTCAGCTCAATGCTAAGCTTCTGGAAACTTCCATCTTTCACAATTTTTGTACTTTAAATAAAACAGATATATAAATAAAAGTCTGTGAAGTTGTCATTTTGTAGTTGTAGCTGATACTACCCAGCATTTTTTTTGTTTCTAGATAACAACAAGCTATTATAGCGTCAAATATCAAAATGATAATAAATTTTAATTTGGAAAATATCTTCGGGAAGACGAAAACAGTTTAACGTTATAAACGGAGACTGGGGCTTTTAAATTACTTTGGGAAGATTTTGGAAGTCAAATACTTAGAGCTGAGTTCAAAACTGGCAAGTTTCAATGTTCAATTGATTTTCCTAGTAAGTTTTTTATATGAATCATTATATATAGGTTATAACAGCCAGAATTTCGAACTGTTTGAACAAGACTACTGTCTATCTGTTTATTACTTTAAAATAATAAGCAGAGAGAGATAAATCATGCTGCTTTCTGAAATAACGCAATTAGTCATAAATCCTATGACCTTTACAGACGTAAGAACAATACAGTTTCGTCCGCAATTTGTCTCGACTCAAACTTCTGCCCGTAGTTAATGAAGCGTTTATATGATGTTTAAAATTGTTGAAAATAAAATTGAAGTTGACTGCTGATTAAGTCGATAGTATTTTTAGAAATGGTTTCCTCAACTCATGCGTAGTTCACGTGCTCATGAATGTATAAGACAATTAACATGATAAGATACATACATCGTATTGACGTCCCAAAACTGGGCTATCTCCACTCAAGAAGAGGCAAAAGAGGCAATTCAAGGAAAGGAAGGCTGTCTTTGAAGGCCGTTCCTTGTAAAGGTAGGCCATTAAGTGCTACTTTTTTTTAGATTTGCTTTGGAGCTTAAAAGTTTAGTGTTTTAATTTACAGTTAAAAAAAATGTTACAATTCAACAAAAGTAAACTTTCGCTTTATACCAACATTTTCATAATTTCCATCAAAGTGACGAAGCAAATAAATTGAAGAATAACTTAGAAAGCTACGTTTGCAATATAAAATAACGTAAGAAGTCTATTCCTTTTTCCAAAAAAAATTTTTTAAATAGGTTTGATCCAAGAATTCTTTAAAAAAATTCGTAACTCAAAAACTATAAATAATCGCGGTACATACCTGGGGATGATTCGGGTATCCCAGGGGGTGTTCTATCTCTGTACTTCCGCTTGACACTCGTTCCTGGGACAGCCTGTATATACAGGTACCATCATTACGAGAGCGCTTGTTTTAACATACCTCATAAACGGTCAGCAGTCCTGGATTCCCCCAAGAAATAACCTCTATAAATACTACATCACTTCGATAATCGTTTCGAGGCACCTAGCCTGGCAAAACCACTAACCTCCTCAGAAAAGATTTAAAAATTATCACTCGTTATAATTAATTTTCAAAATAATCACCCCTTGTCTAATTAAAGACCACCATTATAAGACCGGTGACCCCGCAACCAATTAACGGAAGAGCCTCTCCAGGGACGAGAAAAAAATTGAAAAGCATAAAAATATTCATGCGGTAGGTTTTTTAATGTAGGTTTTTATTTGTACCTATATTTCATGGTCCTTCGTAATGGCTACTGTAAAAGCATTATATTTGGGAATTTAATTTATTCATAGCATATACGTAGAAGCCTTCATGGATGTACGAACCATCCGGTTAACTATATCTTTATCGATTTTAAAAGTAATTAAGAACATACAAGGTTTAGGAATAAGAAACCCTAAGTATAGGGATCCAATCAAAATCTAAGGAACCCAAGCCAACCTCATCTGCATGTGGTACACCTGCCGATCAACGGACGAGGCTCCGGCAAACATGAACGTTCCTGGTAAGCGGCAATAGGCTTGCCACCTGTTACGTGGGACCTATCATAAAATTTGCGAAGTGTGGGCGTATAATATGCCTCTGCCTACCACTTTGGGGAAACAGGCGTGAATGTAGGTATGTATGTAAGGTTTAAGAAAACCAAATTCTTTTATTATAGAAAATATGTTTTGATCTCCCCGACAACATTCGTATTCACCATTTCTCTTATCGTCAAATGACCTTGTTGTTTTAATTACATACATACACACATACATAATATCACGCCTGTTTCTCCAAAGAGGTAGGCAGTGGGATATTGTATGCCCACATTTCGCCAATTATATTGTTGGTCCCACTCAATAGGTGGCGAGCCTATTGCCGCTTTTCGGGAACTTTTGTGTTCGTCAGTGCCTCGGTAGGTGCACCACTTGCAGGTGAGGTTGGCTTGGGCTCCTGGTAGGATCCCTTTGGACCTATGATAATTTATATAAAATAAGAATTATTATAATGAAGTAATGTTAAGTATTTGATGGGCCGTTTTATCAATTTTTAAGATTATCCTACATCTATGTTTATTTTTCAACCCAATTCTTGACCACTAATTAATTCAAAACTCAAACTCAAACCCCTCCCACCAAACCCCATTTCTCTCGACATTAAAATATTTATATTTTTCTATGGGGATCAAATTTTATATCTGGTTCAGACACCATATAGCGATAACTTCTTGGTTTCCGCAAATATAGTTTCATTTCACTCAAATTGAATCGATTAAGTTAAAAATCGATGTAATTGACTTAACATTAGGCATAATGTGGCCGATATAAGTCTCATTTTAAGAAATACTGACAGTGAAGTAAATCCGAAGTTTTTATCCCTAGTCGTTTCTTCTGTCCCTATAGCTCTTGTCGGACGCAACATGTTCGTACTTGTTCGTTTGTTGGCTCACAGTTGGCGAAGTTCAAAGCTGTGATTGCGAACACTGAACCATAAAGTACGTTGGTATTGGACCGGGATTACTTGCGTTTTAAATGGACTGACAAGACATGTTCAAAGTTCTGATTCAGGTGTTTATACACTCAGAAAGTAGATACACTTATTTGAATACAGAAATAGTAACATACGACCTGCACGTAATTCAATATTCTAAGAGTTACTTAAAAAAAAATATGAAAACCAAAATCGTTTGGGCAAACGTAGTGCGGCAAGATTAACAGATGACTTGAAAAGGAAGTCTGATACAGAACGGACGCGGATTGCAGAAAAATAGTTCGGTTGTTACACTATAGCCCCCAACGCTAAGCAAAAAGAGCACCAAGTAACACAATTATTCATTAGCGTAGCACATTTCCACAAAGACAAATCGAAAAGCTATTTCGAAGTTAATTCCGCCCTCTCCTTTTCTATCCCGAACAACACGTGCTGGTCTTAGGAACCTTCCACATGCTATGCAGACTATCAACACTTGAACCAAGACATTTGGTAAGTCGTGCCTGAGTTTGGTAAGAGAGACCAGTAAGTTCTGGAATTCGCTGCCGGCTCATATGTTTCCTAGTTTCTATAATCCCGGGTCTTTTAAATGGGACGTGAAACGGCATTTTAACAGGTACTGATGAGTGGGTGCTTATTTCACGATATGAAGCGCCTTAATTTTTTTAGACTGCACCGACTGCTTACCATCAGGCAGAACGAAGTCATTATGACGTGTAACATTTAAAAAAAATAACCGATTGGTTATTTGATCGACATGCCATTGGTATATTTTTTTGAGTGCTACCAATTCAATGGTCAAATACATACATATACATACATATTTCTCACACTTCCACCAATTATTTAGTTCCAAGATAAGTATCATTAAGAACTTGTGTTATGGATACTAATTAACGAATAAACCAACAAACATTTTTTTTAATACATAGGTACTCAATATACATACTTAATATACACAAGAAAACACCCAGACCAGAACAAATATTTATATTTATGCCCACAAATATTTGACAACCTCATGAGTGGAGTGCGGGTATACTCGCCACCACGCCATATCGGTCGGCTAAAATGAAAACATATTTTTATCAATAAGGCAATTTTCGCTATGTCGAAACGGACATAGCGAAGCGCGTTTGCAGGCTGAAGTGGCAGTGGGCGGGGCACATAGCTCGAAGAACCGACGACCGATGGGGCGTTAAGGTTCTTGAATGGCGAACAACAAATCAGCAAACGTAGTAGAGGGCGGCCCCCAACGAGATGGACCGATGATCTGGTCAGGGCGGCGGGGAGCCGGTGGATGCAGGCGGCAAGGAATCGATCTACGTGGAAAGCAATTTGGGAGGCCTATGTTCAGCAGTGGACTTCAGATGGCTGAAATGATGAATGCAAGTTTTCACTTCTAAGTATATATTTCATTTAATTATCTTTCAACTTACCACAGCACATTTCAGAAAGGATATTTAAAGTAGGTACTCAGTCCATGAATATTACGTCAGTGCCGTCAGTGCCTATACCTAAGTAGAGCCCGACCCGCATCGTGTCAAAAAGATCTATGAAATAGATTATAGGCGGCCTGTTACGCGCTGGCAAATGAAATGAACAGAAGCTTCAAACTATTGTGTCGGGAACAGAGATTTGAGCTCGAATTTGATATAAAATAAGATGGGTTATAGGGTTCCTAATAAGACCTAAGGAGCCCAAGCCAACCTCACCTGCAAGTGCACCTGCCGATCAACGGCCGAGGCTCTGGCGAACATAACAATGCCCGGTAAGCGCCAATAGGTTGGTCCCACGTAATAGGTGGCGAGCCTATTGCCGCTTACCGGGAACTCGTCCGTTGATCAGCAGGCACCATTTGCAGGTGAGGATCCCTTGGAGTCTAAAGATATTTGAAAAAACTCATAGATATAATTGCTTGGCATAAAAATATGTAGTTATTTTTAAACATGATTGGCTTAGTTTTTTATTTTAAAAACTACGGCTTCTCATATTTCGTTTGTTCCATTAGCAAAATATTAATTTAGCTCGCTGCTGAACACAAAAGCGAATCGAGCTGCCTCTGGGATAATCCATCAATCATACTGTTGGCTCATAATGGCAACACTAAACTTATTTATATAAAGAGCATTAAGTAGGATAATTAATTTATACCTTTCAATCGGAATTAGTGATATTTTACAAAAAAAAAAAGTGTAATAGTATTAGGTGTTTTAAAAGCTAGGTTATATGGTTTCTTTTACAAGAAAAAAATGTATTAGTATTAGGTGTTTTAAAAGCTTGGGGGTTCTTTTTTAAAGTTTTTTTTTATAACTTTCAATCGGGAATTTGTTGTCGTTCACAAATAGAAGATGCTCTCATATAGATAGATATATAGTTTCTTAGTGTATTAGAAGCTAGGATTATTAAATTATTTCGTAAAGATTTTTTTCATAACTTTCAGTCTTAAAGTTGAGGAGTACAAGTTTGTGTGTTGTTGAGTTCTTTGTGAGACAGGGGGGCTACGTCAACTGCGCGAGTTGTGTATTAAATATACAATACTTTGAACTCATTTGTTACTGTAGCTTGCGTAATAATGGGAAAATTATACAGATCCATGAATTTTTTGGAGTGAAGAAGTAGTACTAACCTGCAATTAATTTTAATGATATACGGTAATAAGACTATATTATAGATAACGAGCGGGTTCACTTCATCACTCAATTATTTACAAAATATCATCACTAATCTATTGTATTTCTGAAACGCCTGGATATAGATAGATTGAGATAGATAAAACGTTTATTTCCTTTAAATAATACAAGTTATATAAAAACATATCCTAAAAAACCGTTTAACTGGTTTGTCTGTGGGTCACAGTCTCTTTTATACTCTTTTATACATTACAACTAATTTTATAAATAAATAAATTACAAATTTTCACTTATACCAATATAGTGTTTTTAAAAATTTGTTTTGTACTTATTTTTGTTTGTTTCCATTCTAATGGCTTCAGGTATACTATTTTTATCAGGTATACTAAATAAGGTATGGAAGCCGTTTTTTTATTGTCCTGCCAACATAATTATTGTATACTCTGGGTACATGATACCTAATGGTATAAAAAGTTACGTCCTTTATATAAAAAACATTATTTCATCAGAGATGTTCTTGCAGATTACAGAGAACTTTTAATGAGTCGAGACTCCCAGTACTGTAACTCGGTCGTGTCTTTGAAATAATTACCTGTAGCTGCGCGGCACATCGCTGCAGGACTATCTGCCTTGAGACATTTTTAATACCACACTTGAAGGTGGCACTCACACATACGAGCCACTTGGTGGAAAGTTGACACCAATTAGGTTGACGACCGATATGGCGTGGAGGTCAATATTCCTGCACTTCACTCGAGAGGTCGTGGGTTCGATTCCCACCCAGGACAAATCTTTGTGTGCATAAACATGAATATTTGTTCTGGTCTGGGTGTTCTCCTATGTATGTATTTACAAAAAAAAAAGTATTTAAGTATGTTTATCCGTTATTTAGTATCCATAACACAAGTTCTTACTGATACTTATCTTGGAGCTAAATAATTGGTGTAATTGTAAGAGAATATTGTAAGAGAATATTTATTAGGTGATTCATCTCCTAGAGATATCGAGTCCAAAGATGTTTCCCTTTCTGATGAACATTTAAGTCAGATCGAAGGCATTTAAGTGAGCTATATCCATTATTCGTAGCCTAGTAGTACCCATTATACTTTGAATAGGCTTGCTCAGGCTTGCTTACTTAAGCTTTGCTTAAGTTACAAGCGCTGCTGTGAGAGATGTTCAACAATATTGATGAATGAATGTTCTAAAATGTGTTTTACGTTAACAGGTAATCTAATATACTAGTCAAACATATTTTTTTTAGAGTTCTAGTCTTCTTTAAAGTAATTTATGATCTACCATAAAAATACTACAATCACACCGCCCCTATCTGTAACTATAAATATAATCGAAGATCGTTCCCCGGAGTGCCGCAACTGGACTCTGGTTCTGATAGCGGACCAGCTGATTCAATCGGCGCATTTCGGGTCCATAATGGCACTTGTCCGAATTGTCTCATAGAATTTTATTTGTCCTTTGTATCGATCAGTGTTCAAACGACGGTAGCTTTTATGCGTCTTGTTCTTATGTGTGTTGAAATGTTTTCTATCAAGTGAAAAGATTTGATTATATAGTCTAAGGGAGAGGATCGAAACTTACGGAAACATCGGTATTACAACTTGATTTTTATACTAGTCCATGCTAATATTATATAAATTTTCTTCTATAAACATAGGCAGATTTTCACGAGACAAAAAAGCTTAAACCCTGAGGAATATAAGCATTTGCTTATATGCGCAGAGGAAATGACGGATGAATGGTATATTATTAAATAAAAAGATCAGTTTAAATGGTCATATCATATTTTAGCATTATCCTGGTTTAGTAGACTAGGGCTTAGGGCCCAGAGTCTGCTCATTGGTTTCACCAGATTTGGCTGCATTTTAGTTAAGATTAGATTAGATTAGATTAGATTATAAGGTATTAATCTATAGATCTATAGAAAACTTTAAGCATTGGTCATTATCAAGTGCCGTTATTTCTATATAATAAATAATTTAAAATATAAATTGAAATTTGAAATAAGTTTACAATTATTATTGCAATTGTGTTAAAGTGTTACAATTTCACTTATGTGGCACAATATTATGAATACACCAAGTTACATTAAAGCGGCATCTGTTTCAGTGTACACTTGCTAACGATACATTATTCCTAACTTCCTCAGTACTTGAGAGAGTGAAATTCGCTGAAAGACAAGGCGTGTTGTGTGAAGTTACTGCGTACTAAGATATTATTAAGTAAACATTAATGTGGATGGTATCTCGAAATTGTACATCAGATACGTACGTTCACATACATTAACATTATTCGGTCAAATTCAATTAAATTAATGAACAGAACAAGAATTGTTATCGGATTGGTCATTGGAATTTTTTATCCTATGTGTGTCATTTTAGTCTCCACATCTTGCCCGATGGTAAGGAAATGATGCAGTCCAAAAACATAAGCAAGATATTAAATAGGTTGCGATTAGGTTCAAGTTTTTTTTTCTTAACATCTCAGTGTTCATACTACAATCCAACCACTAATTCACAAAACCACAAGTCTATTGAAGTAATTTTCTATGACACATTCACTCTTTGGAGCTCAAAGTTACTCCAAAAGTGGCTTATACCTCATACCATACGTCACAATAGCTCGCATTATAAACCCGAAAAATGCTTAGTAACCGTTCAGTTCACACAGAGGGCCTTTCTTAAGTGTGAACGATACAACGATAGAAAGGCGCTCACAAAAAATCAGTGGGAGGGTGAAAGATCGGAGCCATTAGAGGCAATTCCTGAAGGGATCGCATCAAATGCGATACGACACCCGATTTACGAACTTCCGCGCGCTTTATCATTTAATGGCTGTCTCATGCGATCCATTTTACTCAATAGTTGTTGGGACCTTTATTTTCTATTTTTTTTTTTTTTTTTAATCAGGAGAAAAAAAAGTGTGTGATGTACATGTTACTCAGTAATTCAATTTTTAAAACACGCCTACGCATCTCCAGTTATATAGTTGGTCCCACGTCATAGGTGGCGAGCCTAATGTCGCTTACCGGGCACTGTTATGATCGCCAGAGCTTCGTCCGTTGATCGGCAGATGTACCACTTGCAGGTGAGGTTGGCTTGGCCTCCTCAGGTCTTGGTAGGATCCCTACACACCAACAATATTATTCGCCAAATGTGGGCATTTAATATGTCTCTGAAACTGTGAATGTATGTGTATATGTATGTATGTATCTGAGCTCAACTAAAAATAATAATTACGATTATTGTTTTTAGTCGAGCTCAGATACATACGATAAATAATGAAACTAATATTGAACTTATTTTAGGACAGTAGTAACGACACAGATAAATCAATAAAGTAACTCCCTGCAATACATTGTACAGACGTAGTGGACGAACGGCTTCATTTGCATGAAATGAGAAACTTGCAGCGCACGAGGAAAGCTTGGAAATTCCCACAGCAGCTTTGTACAAATTACTCAGCATACATCATTAAGATTTAATTACTTATACTATAAAAGTGCTTTTTACACCAGTATAAAAGTATTTAATAAATTGCCTTTGGAAATTAAAGAATTAAATCTACCAAAGTTTAAATACAAATTAAAAGCCTGGCTAATAAATAAACCATTTTACAATTTAAATGAATACTTTTTTACTAATAATTTTAAGTAACTAGTTGTAAGTTGTATAAATTGCACGCCCGCAACGGGTACACTGTTGTAACTAATGTAATGCATGAACACCAGCAAAATGTACACAGTCTTAGCAATAAAGATCTATTCTATTCTATCTATTCTAATTCATTCGATATGTGTTTCGTGGAGGCACATTTACAATACCAATTTATTATCAATCTACAACTATGCGGCCAGAATGGGATAACATTTTGATATCTCACAAAGACTAAACGAATCACTCTAAGCAGTGCTTAATGATTTTTAGAAACTATTTTTTTTATTTATCCATTCATTTGACTCATTTTCAGTTTTGTCATCATAACAATGATTATTAGGGCTAATAAATCATCATGTTACGAGTTTAGAATAATAATACTATACTTAAATACTTAATATTATAGTACTTACAAAACTAAAAAATAATAATAATCCCATTAAAAGCAATTGCATATCTTGTCATATTTTTAAATACCAGCATATTATATAATAAATAACTGAACCTAAAGCCAAACAAAACCTATTAAAAAGCTACTGCATATCCTGTCATATCACCATATAATTAATAGCATATAAATAAGTCCAATAACCCCTGCTTTATTCATAAAGTTCCGTACGCATCAAGCAAGTCAGCGGAGATTAATGTGATGTAAGCAATCTACAGCGCGCAAGTATCGCGACTCAACACTTGCCGAGTTATTACCAAGGATCGGAGTAGGCAGAGCTATTTGTAGCCGCACATGTTAATGTGAGTATGGATATTCCACAATGGAACGAAAAATCATCATCATTATGATGTGCCGTGTGGTACCTACCGGCCTAGAATAGTGCCACCCCCTCCCATCTCACGGGGAGTCGTAAGAGTCGACGAGGAGAAACCGTAAAGGATGATGGGCATCAGCATCATCTTGCGTACTGGTATGAGCTGCGGTTACCAACCCGCCTGCCCAGGTTGGTGATTATAGAAAATATCAATGTTCAGCAGATTTGACAATGAATAATAATTATGAATAAAATGTGTAGTATATGGGGAATTTTCCAAAATTTGCATATGCTATGCGCATTATTATAAACTTAGCACAATATTTTGACCTCATTAACGGGGCTTAATATTAGTATTCCAGAAATGTCAATACTAATATAACGGGTCGCAAGTACGTAAATAACTCTACCTACTCCGATCCCTGGTTATTACATACAGAACTTTGCTCGATGCTCGCTACGTTGGGTTTCAATAACTTCTGAAGGCATTTACTAAATTGTCTGTAAAATGCTGGGGCATATGGCTTATCGTTTCTCATGATAAGAGCTGAGTTTAGTTTTTTTTAATCTTCGTCGCTTTATTTAGAAAATAGAGCGACGAATCAGCACTTGCTGAAAGTACGTTAAGCCGTTTGTTCCGGTTATTAGGAAGCCAGGGCCTTCTTATAGCCTGACAGCTGGTTTCACTATAGATAGATGTTTCCTTCTGGGTTGCGGAGGTTAGACGACACTCCATGTCATAACTGAAATTCTTAAGTCTAGATAACCGGATTATGGATGATGACATGATAGAAAATAGACGACTTTATTGAGGTTGTATGTAGTGAAATATAGAGGGGTGTATAGGTCTCCTACCAAGATCTAAAGGATCCCAAGCCAACCTCACCTGCAAGTGGTGCACCTGCCGATCAACGGACGAGGCTCTGGCGAACATCAAAGTGCCCGAAAAGCGGCATTAGGCTCGCCACCTATTACGTGGGACCAACAAAACAATTGGTAAAATTTGGGCGTTTAATATACCTCTGCCTACCCCTTCGGGGAAACAAGCGTGTTTGTGTTTATGTATGTATGTAGTGAAATGTTTGTAGTCGTTCATACGTAAATGACAACATTGACGCATTGACGTCTGATTGCGGAAAAAGCCTGCACGACGAAGAAGAAGAGAAGAAGACGACATTGAAGGCGGCCGTATCTTTTAGTGTAGATCAATTTTACCTATAGTGAGCCCATAGTTAGCCTTTATTCATATTTATGAATATACGTTGCCTATTTTTGTATTTAGAGATAATTAAGTTTAATTATTGTCATTATTTTTAAATTTAAAATCACGGAGCTGCTAGATGAAAAAATTTTGTGAAACAGGCCCTTGTAATAAAGGCCCAAGTTTCCCTTTGAGTAGTGGAGGTCAGATGGCAGTCGCTCCATGTAACAGAGGTTCAGGCAAATCTGGTTAGACTAGTGAGCAGACCCTGGGATTAAGTCTGGGGCAACCGGAATAATGCTAGAATTTGAGAAGGAAAGTTTTGATGAAATATTTCGTGAAACAGTCAGTACCCTAAACCGACGGGCGTGTATGAGGAGGTTAATGAGTGTGAATGAAGCTAAAAGTGTGTGCCAAGATCGTAGCAAGTGGAAGGATGTGATCTCTGCCTACCCCTACAGGAAAGAGGCGTGACATTATGTATGTATGTATGTAACAGTCCCGTGTAATAGTGGTTTTTTCACATGTGTTTTTCTTAGTTTATAGTTTTTATTATGTACGTATGTATGTATGTATGTAAATTAGTTCAAACATCTTCACTAAATCAACTCATACGCTATTCAAGTAACTAAAAGTGGTTTATATTCACATGTGAGGTAGCGGACGACTGCCGAGATACAGGAAACGAAAAAAATTCAATTGTCTTGTCAGGCTTTAAGAATTAACCTTAAATTAAATGTTCAAAAAGCAGGGCTGTAGGAAATATTTCAATGGTTTAATGACGGGCGACAATGTTCGAAGCATCCCTTCCACTTGAACTTCTCCATAAAAAGGTCCTACGAGCTGTACTAGCAGTAGTCCGCGACTTTGCACGAGCAAACTGAAGTAATAATTTTAAAGTAAAAAGTTTTGCCAGCGTGGCTTCTATTTTAACATACAAGATTTACATTCTGGGAGTTTTCGTAAGGATCCCTAATTTAAATCTTTTAGTAGCGTATGGTACGCACGAAGAATTTAGCTTTCTATTATTGAAAGATATTTTTGTATTGGTTGGTTGGTTTGGTAAGTACTGAGGGCTTACTCTAATTCAACGAAAACGAAACTTCGTTAGACCTATCTCTTTCACGCTTTAGGTATATCATTATCGAGTGAAAGGGATAGGTATAACGAAGTTTCGTTTTCGTTGAATTAGAGTAGGCCCTCTGGTACTTTCGGAGCCAATTCAATGCAAACAAACAATCAAATTTTATCTTATTTAAAAAAAAATCTCTCATAAAATGTCGTCATCATTCTGTTAATTCTCGGAGCTATTCCGAAAACGTTACAGTATATTGGAATTCTAGGTTTAGAAAGTGCCTGCGCCCTGATAGGTGGATGGTACCATTATTTACTTTTCCTAGCAGTGTATGAACAGACTCAAGTTTCTTTTACAGTTTTACTTGTATTATTATGTACCAAATATTATGTGAAGATAAATGTTTTTCCGCGATAAAAATGGTTTATTTTCTTTCCGAAGTTTTAGCTTTTCGGAAACAAATGATAGTTGGCGCGTGTTGTTAGATGACAAAAACCTTCCCTTCTTATATCCTAGCATTATCCCAGTTGCCCAAGACCTAAGACCTGGCCCAGGGTTTGCTCACTGGTCTAATAATTTTTGATTAAACCTTTGTTACATGGAGCGACTGCCATCTGACCTCCACAACCCAAAGGGAAACATCATTCTATGGTTAAACCAGTTGTCAGAATATAAGAATGCACTGACTTCCAAAAGCGACTGCTATTGATGTTCATGGCAGCCGGGACCATCGGCTTAGCGTGTTTACCGTGGCACAGAGTAAGTGATAATTACGCACATAACTTTGAAAAGTAGTATTTGTGCCACCAGGGTTTGATCCCTGTTTCCGGATTGTTCGAAAGGGTTACCGCGTCCTTGGTGTTACAGGCTCAAGAAGGAACGCTTCACCCACAGCGGGAGTCAGTCATTTGATGATTATCCATCAGAAATTTTTTTTTTTATCCCTATAACCTTTAAATTACCAGTCTAGGTCTACACTGGGTTATCGTCGCTCTCATTGTATGTACCAGCTCAAGTTTCTTTACAGTTTTACTCGTATTATTGTGTTCCAAATATTATGTGATGATAAATGTTTTTCCGCGATGAAAGTGGTTTATGTTTCTTTCCGAAGTTTTTGCTTTTCGACAACAAATCATGCCGACCCGATAGTTGCCCTGTGTCGTTAGACGACAAAAAACTTCCCTTTTATTTATACGTAATATTAGTGATAATGGCCACACGCATCTTTGCTTGGTTATCGTATTTTCTTTATTTATTGTGTTTGCCTGTGGATTAAAATGCTTTTATGAAAATAAATGTGCAATATGCTTTGGTATTTCTGTAATCCATTCTTTCATTCACAATCCTTCAGGCGCTATTTAGGCTCTAGAGAAAATATATTCTTTTGTACACTAACTAATTCAACTAACTAACCAATCAGTAAATCAATTAGGACAATGAGCAAAGTACTCATTAAGGGCATAAAATAATGAATACCTGATTGACTATTAATTGATACATACATAATATCACGCCTGTTTTCCCGAAGGGGTAGGCAGAGGCATACTATCTCACATTTTGCCAGTTATATTGTTGATCCGACATAGTAGGTGGCGAGCGTATGGCCGCGTGCACCACTTGCTGGTGAGGTAGGTACGGGGTCTAAGGAGCCCAAGCCAACCTGATGATATGAGGATCCCTATACACCTTTTTTTTAAATATATCATAGTAACAAGAGTTATTAGGATATTTAAAAAAACATGATTTCTAAATCTTTTATCAGTATCGTGGTAAACGTGGTAAATATAAGATATGCTCAGTGCTCAATGTTACAAAATTAGATTGGCAACCCTAGCGAGAATGATACGCCAGAAATACGATCATGAATACAAATACAGACAGGGAAGATTCGAAATGTCACTGTTTATGTTGTCAAATTGGATCGCCTTTAGTAAACGCGGCGGGTGGAGGGTATAAAATCAGCAGAATTTCCAAACGATGTCCTATTCCCATACGACGTCTATATACGAATAAACACACTTTACATGTACAGATTTCTGTGTGGCATTTAATATAGAGCGGAAAAGCCCGTTAAATTGATAGTTCCGGTTACTTAATGTGGTAGTAGTTAAGGCATATTAAAGGTCTAATTAGAAAACAGCAGAATGCCACACACCTGCTTCTGCTAATCCGCAGTGAGTTTGCGTGGTAGTGAATAACCCAATACCATCTCACCATGGTTTGTGAAAAGAGGCATGTGCTCAGTAGTGCCACCTTCATGTGCTGAGGTGATGATGACATGCACAGATTTTCTTTATTTCATAAATTTACAAGGGGTAAAGGAAAATTTTGAATGTGAATTGGGGAAAAAGGCGTAATAGTTCGAATGTATGTCTTACGTAATAATATAACTAATTACTGTGTTTTATGAAGTAATTTTTTGCACTTCGGGATATTAAACCATGAAAAGTTTCCTGCCCTAATCTTGTATACTCAATCAGCTTGCAGTGAAGTTTTAGAACAAAATAATTTGGGCAAATTTTTTTTTATAATATTGAATAAAGCTACCACTTTAACGTAATATTTGACGATAGAATATCTGAATGTTTTTCTATGTGTCCTCTGTCACAAAAATCTGTAAAATACAACAAACTATTGTTACTTTACTCTTCGCTGAGCTGCGCACTTAGAACATGTAAATAGTTCTTATCAAATTCGTAAATTAACTATAAAACATTGATAGTTGTTTATTTAATAACAACAATCATTATGACAACGTAATATGGCTTCAACATAAGTCCTAATACGCCAACATCTAATCAAAACAAATTATGATCCCTTGTGCAGCAAAAGCTTTGAAAAATGCAATCACAACACGTTCCAATTCACTTACTTATGCAAAGAGACAGTAAATGTAATCAAATCACATGTATTCAAAAGATGTTACTGACAGTTAAAATCAAAGCGAAGAGATATTCCCAACAGGCCACATGGAAAGAGAAAATTTAAGCGAAGTTCCTTATCTGAAATATTTTCTGCGAAATAAGGTGACATGACTTTGCCGTCATTATAAGTATGATATAAATGGTACAAAATAAATACACTACTATATAAAGACGAACGGATAGATATCCATAAAATTAAGATTCAGTCTAGGCCGTCATGTATTTTTCACCCATTAGCTTAGCTGCCTAATGCAGACTAGCATAGAACCCCTACCTTAATTGAAGTCGGTTAATCATTATTATAATATCAGTCTTATAAAGTACACTGCTGAACATTGGCCTTCCCAATAGATCACATTTTATTTGTATTATTTACCCATAATCACCACGGTGAGCAGGCGGGTTGATGAAGCCAGTACGCAGGATGACGCTGCTGCCCATCATCTAGTAGGATTTCTCTTCGTTGACTCTTACGATTCCCCGTGAGATGAGAAGTCGGTTACTTGCACATAAATAAAATAATAAGATACAGTCTTCTACATCTCACACAGCGCTTTCAGTCCCACACTAAACAGTTATGAGCACTAGACAACTAAACACATAAAAAAATCATGTATTTTCTAAAATAATATATTTATAAATGTTGCCCAAAGTAAGAACGAATTATGGTAAAAAAATTATCACCTTTGAAGGCGCCCAGCTTTATAACAAAATACCCTCGAACATTAAAAATGTAAGCTCGATTAATGTATTCAAACGAAAACTCTCACAACATATTATTGATATTTACTCTTAACTATTAAATATTTAAATTAAATCCAATGTATTCACATTGGATGGGCGAGCGTATTCTTTAAGTGACGACGATGTAATTAATAATTATTTGTATGTGATTTTAAGTTCTCATTCAAGTGACTGTATATGTCTTTTTGAGAATAAATATCTTTAACCATATATATAAATATATAACTTAAAGCAGGCAAATCACGAAACCTATAAACTATATAAGTATTTATGCACACAAATATGACGACATATAAACCTTTAAGCCTAGTCGTTCTATTTCGCTTTGATATAATAGACGATTCTGCTGGCTAATACCTTGCGCAAGAGCTTTGTGATTATTTTAAATAGCTTATAAATGCATGCCTTACCTCGTTTTTCGCAAAAATTGCTTGATGGTCACTTCAACAGTTATCTCTAATGCTTTATAACTTTCTTGCCCCCTCCCCCCGAATTCGAACACAACATTGCATACAGCACTACTAAATTATAAGAATATTTGGCACCATCTACAAAACGCCTGTAAAAGGATTCTAGACATCTCAAGTAGTTAAGATACAGTATAGTTGTAAATTGTGTGAAGTTATTACTAGGATGTAGGTCAGAGTGTCCACGAAAATCTAATTAGGATACTAAAACAGTTTCAAGTTGTCCTGCCAGCGTCCGCCGGCACAATTAAATTTGCTCAACCCAGTCCTTAGAGTTACGTTAGTGGAGCTGGGTCAAGTCCAAGATTGCTCTTCATATTGAAATCCTAATGTATAAAGCACTATATACGATACTTTTTTTTCTATTAAATAATGGCTTCTTGCTTTTAGCACATTTAGCCAGTATCAAGTTAGTGATATATTGATAATATATAAATCATAGTAAATGAGAATGAGTGGTGATAAAGATGATAAATGGTAAATGAGATACCCTCTCCTAAGCCCCTTGAGTCCTCAGTAAAGGTGTGGGACTATACTGAGATCTCACATGGACTCCTTGAGAGAATTTAAAAAGTCATGTTGCACTGCTTTTTTTGATTTACCAACTCTCATGTATATTCACAAACACTTAAAGGTTAATAATTCACCGTTATTACACATTAATGTTAGAAATATCACAAATATTAGAAAATTAAACAAAACTGCAGACATAACACTTTCCTGCCAAGAATGTTCTCCTAGATACACGACTTTAGTTTCAAAGACTGAAAAAGTATATTACATTACCAAATAGTACTAAACTTCACCACATAGAAAAAAACAAAGTCGCTTTCCGATGTGTTCTCCGATATATGCTTAGTAAGATTTTTAAATCTACGTAACGGATATTGATTCGGTTTTTTTAATAGATTGTGTTCGGTTTTTCAATAGAAACGTTTATATTTTATACGTCACGCAGACAAAGTCGCGGGCGGTCGCTAGTAGAACATATTACGCAGCTCTGTCTCGCCCATTTCATATCGCCTATATCACTTTTTTTCGTATGGGTAAATATTAAGACAATGAGATAGCGAACGCCCAACGGAGACATAAAACAATAGAATTTTAATTATTATAAGCTGTGTCAAGAAAAATGTATGTTTAACCACTGAGACAATATATGCGACTAGTTACGCGCTCCAAATGAAGTTTTAAAGAATGCATTTTTTTTAAAATATGACACGTCATAATCACTACATAATGTGGATGGTAACTTGGACAGGATGATGATGTCGTGGTGATACATGGTAAGCAGTCGATGCAGTCCAAAAAGGCGCTTCATACCGAAAAATAAGCAAATAGAAAGATGTGGCTAGAATTACGCAAGGTTTACAACCACGCGAGACGTACGCTTGAGTAGTACTTACGTTATAATTGAATCTTTGGTATTAATGCTCACTGGGTCGGAGTACCGGGAAAAAATGGAAATACATAAAATTGTCTATTCAAATTTATATAAAATGCCGCAGCAATAAATTTACTGATATGTTCGGAAGGCAAAAATAAAATGTTATAAAGTTATTTTTTTAATAAAAATGTAACACGTTAAGTTTGTATAATATCTAGTAAGCCCTCTTGAATTGCTGTGCCCTCCCGGGCGTCAGATGTATACCGTAGTTTCTGTACCACCTCGTTTTTGTAATGTGATATGCAATAAATGATTTGATTTTGATTTGCAATTGTGAATCGATTTGGAAATATGTCTGAAAGAACATTACTCCAACGGGATACTATAAAAATATCATGATGATTTATTAAATGCTTTCGGAGGCAGACGTTAAAACTCTTTGCAAATGTCTCGTGATAGCTGTTGATAAAAGTCTCATGTGAGTTTATCAACGCGCAAAATGAATATTGAAGCATAGCTTCCTTTTCTAAAACTGGTGGGAAATCATGTTCATATTTTGTTAAATATTTATGTTTTATGTGCAATTAAGTATTATTATTATTATATTCATTTATTAATTTGCTCGTCACAAGGTGTCTTACAAGTATTAGTACATAAATAAAACCAAGGCACTTTATACATTGACACCTCGTACAGGCACTGTAAAATATTGGGAGAGAGAGCCATATGACATGACGTACAATATACCTACATACCGTCGGTCTAGATGTGATATTATATGATAGTTCATACATGCAAACTTTTTTTTAATATTTTTATTTACGTCGGTAACAAAATGCATTTACTGTCTCCCGGCCAAAGGGGGACCGAGAGAGGTGTGTGGGACTCACCACCGGCAGCCACGACCGCCAGCAGTAATACCCACTAAAAATCTTCCGACGACGCCCCCTGCCCCCGCTGCCTAAGACCCTTCTGGCGCTGCTTGACGGGCCCTCCTGGCCCGCCCGCTGCGCCCTACACAGGTCCCTCTTAGTTTTCTCCCCGGTAGTCAGTACTAAGGGCACCCAGAATTTCCAATCTCTTTACCTTTTCCCTAGCGCCTCCTGCGCCCTACCGGGAGGTACTCAGCCCCCCCACCACGACAAGGTGAAGACCAGTCGGGGGGGTCATACGTGCAAACTGCCACAACTTTACAGGAGAGACAAAGAACTTCTTTCAAAACCAAGACCAGTGCTTGTTCCAAATGATAACTAAAAGTTTTATTTAGTACTTAAGACATTTACGGCCTAAACTGTTTGTAGGTTTCTGCATCTAAATTTAATTTTTCCATTCATTTTAAGTTACGAGCTTTCACATCTAGACCCACGATACGTTAATAGACCTAATATTATCCGCCATGTCAAAATATGACATTAGCCTGCACAGCAAGCGAAATTACATTGACTACTTACTTATGCTACATTCGCTTCATGCATTTCAAAGTGAGCCCGTTTCAGCTTTAGCCTTCAACGTTGACAATCGAATTTCCCTCGCTACATAACGTATTGAAAGTCGATAATAACGTTTATATTAAGCTTCATGTTCATGTACTGTATAAAATTACCGAAGTGATTAAAGGGTAAACTTAAATACTTACATATATACATACATTCACGCCTGCTTTCCCGAAGGGGTAGGCAATTCTTCTCCAATTATATAGTTGGTCCCACGTAACACTTGGCGAACCTACTGCTGCTTACCAGGCACTGTTATGTTCGCCAGAGCCTCGTCCGTTGATCGTAAGGTGCACCACTTGCAGGTGAGGTTGGCTTTGGCTTCTCAGGTCTTGGTAAGACCCTTATACACCTAAAAAATACTTAACTTTATTCATTTCCTTGGGAAAACCTGGGAACTTACCTCGGAACACTTAAGAAAGTGATATAGCTTTTTGGAACGAAGTTTCTTATCGCGCGTTGTGAAAACTCAAAAAACTCAAAACTCAAAAATACTTTATTTCATAAACTATTACATAGTACTTGAAAACGTCAAAATTATAAAAAAATAACAAAAACAAATAAAATATAACTATACTAAAATCACGAAGCTTAGATTCACTTGCAACCAAATAATTAAAAAAAACAAAAAACATTTAAGTGCAAGCGAATCTAAGTGCCAGTTCCGAGCCACCGCTCTGTAAGAAGAACTGGCAAGAAACTCACAGGCTATGCTCTTTTAAATTATCGATTGGTTAGTAACAATCTTCATTTGTCTGTGACGCTATACAATGCAACATAATATAACAATATTCATGCTTTAAGTCATTCATATTAGAATAGCCTGTATGAAACGGCGGCTTAATCCCAAGCATTTTTATCAGCCATATAGTCTTTAATAGAATAATATCCCTTTGAAGACAGCTTGCGTTTTATTGTTAATTTAAATTTATTTAGGCTTAATTGCTGTATATTGCTTGGGATTTTATTATAGAATCGCACACATTGACCTTTAAAAGATTTGTTAATTTTTTGGAGCCTAGTGGCAGGTACAACTAGTTTATGCTTATTTCTTGTGTTTAGGTTATGTATATCACTTTTCTTACTCAATTTATCAAAATTTTTTTGTACATATACTAGGTTTTCATAAACAAACTGACCCGCCACTGTCAAAATACCAATTTCTTTAAATTTATCCCTTAGTGAATGTCTACATGGTAGATTATAAATTGCTCGTATGGCCCTCTTCTGCAGTACAAAAATATTTTGAATATCTGCGGCACAACCCCACAGAAGAATACCATACGACATAACACTATGAAAATAGCAATGATAAACAAGCCTAGCTGTTTCAACGTCTGTTAATTGGCGAATTTTCTTTACCGCATATGCAGCAGAGCTGAGTCTATTCGACAATTCACCAATATGTGGGCCCCACTGTAACTTAGAATCTAATATAACACCCAAAAATTTGGTGGTATCCACAAGGGTCAACTCATCTTCCTTTATTTTAATAGTGGTGTTTACTTGTCTGACGTTAGGCGTCACGAATTTAATGCATTTCGTTTTAGCCCCATTTAATAATAAATTGTTAACGTCAAACCAGTGCACCACCTTTGAGATCGCATTGTTTACATCGTCTGGGTTCTGATATCGCTTTATTTTAAATAATAATGATGTATCATCAGCAAACAATACTATCTCGTGATTTTCCTTTACCAAATGTGGCAAATCATTAATATAAATTAAAAACAAAAACGGGCCGAGAATCGAGCCCTGCGGTACCCCCATTTTTACTACAGAACCCTGAGATCGCTTTCCATTAACTTCAACCCTTTGAATCCTATTACTTAAGTAAGAAGTAAGAAGATCCAATGCGGAGCCTCTTATTCCATAATAATCTAATTTTTTTATCAATGTTTCATGAGGAACACAATCAAAAGCTTTGGACAGATCGCAAAAAATACCTAAAGCGTCCAAAGAATCTTCCCAAGCATCAAAAATATGTTTCAAAAGCTCAACACCTGCATCGGTTGTGGAGCGACCCTTAGTGAATCCAAATTGTTTTGAATGCATTAAGCCATTTTTATTAAAAAATCTTAACATTTGGTTGTAAATAAGTTTTTCAAAAATTTTACTAAAAGTAGGCAGCACTGAAATAGGTCTAAAATTAGTTGGGTCTGCTGTACTGCCCGATTTAAATAGTGGAATGATTTTACTATTTTTCATTAAATCTGGAAACGTGCCGCAATCTATACATTTATTAAATATTATAGCTAAACTGTGCGCCACCGAAACAATGATAGGCTTGGTAACTACGATGGAATTGCCCCAGAGGTCTGCAGTCTTTTTAACATTAAGAGTATTAAATGTCTTAATTATATCTATGGGTGTTACATGATTAAACATAAACTCTTCTGTACAAATGTTTACATTATCTCTTAAAATAGCCTCCGCTAAAGTAGGCGAGGAATTTAAAGTTTTTGTAGTAGACACTGGAATATTAGTAAAGAAGTCTTCAAAAGCATTGGCAATATCTAAGTCAGATGTAAGCGTCTTGCTATCAATGTTGAGTTTAAACTTATTATTATAATTCTTATTTCTTCCCGTTTCACTATTAATAATATTCCATGTCATTTTAATCTTATCATCACTATTTTTAATTTTATAGCTCAAATAACAAGACTTTGCCGTATGACATGCTTTTCTAAATATTTTAGAATATTTCCTTACATAATTATGAAATTGTTCACTATTGTTAACATTTCTTTCGTCATACAGTTCATACAGTCTCTTTCTACTTTTATGTAGCCCAGGAGTAGCCCATTCACTAAAGGCAGCATTATCATTTACCTTAATCGTTTTGGGAGTAAATGTTGATTGAAAACTACTACAAAAGTCGCTAAAAAACATATTATATAAAATATTAGGGTCATTGCTTTTATCTACCATGGGTAAACTAAATGATAATAATTTATTGTTAAACCTCTCAAAACGATTATTGGTTTTTGGTATAAATGTTATTGTTCTTTTAGCCACAGTTTTATTTCTACAAAGCAAAGATATTTGTTGACCACAATGATCTGAATCTAATTGATTAATAATTTTTTTACTGTCATCACTCAGTATAATATCTGTAAATATGTTATCCAAGCAAGTGGCAGTAGTGGCTGTAATTCTTGTTGGCTCTAGAAACACATTTATCAAATTATATGATTTAAAAAGTGCTTTTATTCTTGTACATGCACGTGAAAGGGGGCTAGACGGAAAAAATATTTTTTTTCAATGTAAGTTTTAAAATTTTATTACAATTCCTTCACTAATTAATCGAAAGGAACTTCGTTCCATCCGGGTGTCCCTTGACACCTCTCAAGTTTTTTTTTGTATATAAAACTCTTTTACGTACACTTGGTGAGGGACATATAAATAAGCTCGTTTTTTCCAAATAAATGCTTAGTTGCTGTGAGTATTGCTTGTAGCCAACGAATTCACAATCCTTATCGAAATCATAACCGCGCAAATTTATTTTCTTATGTGTTTGGTTTTATTTTCAGGGAAATATGTGTATTTCGTAGAGGCACTAAATGAATGCGGCGAAATATGAATATACCTCATCCTTAAGTAAATTATAATTGCCAAAAACTCATTGTCCCTATAGTATTCGTCGTAATTATAAGCCAAAGCCGAAATGGAAGCTAGTTTTACTGTAACATAATGAAAGCGTGTCCTATACCAATATTTTTACCATTATAATAAAGTGTATATATGCACAATAAGTATATATACCTGACAAATCAATTGGTTGAAGATGATCCACGAGCTGTCAAACATATAAATAAATATTTCCTGACAATTACACCAATTATTTAGTTCCAAGATAAGTATCATTAAGCACTTGTGTTATGGATACTAAACGACGCATAAACATACTTATATATATTTTTTTTGTAAATACATACTTAATATACATAGGAAAAACCCAGACCAAAACAAATATTCATGTTCAAGTACACAAAGATTTGTCCTGTGTGGGAATCGAACCCACGACCTCTGGTGTGAAATTTAGGTATGCTGACCTCCACGCCATATCGGTCGTCATATAAAACACTTGTGTATTTTACTGCTGACCGTGAATTCCTCTCATAAATGAATTATTCACAAGGTGATCAGCGTAACCTAATTTATGTAATACACGCCGTGTCTGTGCATTCGTAAACAAGCGGCGTTAATGAACAAATATTGCGATAATAAAGCAAGTATAGTTTTCGTGTTACTCATACAGAGCTGGATCAATCTCTCGGAAAACTGGAGGTCTATTTTGCGGTTCTAGGCATTTTCACTCCCTAATTAGTGGAGTTTGAAAACTACAAAATCTATAATGTGATTCTCAGCAATTTCCTTTACTTGATTAATAACGATTTCATAAATACTTTATTAATAGTCGATTATTTTGCAATATATTAAAGGTTATGGAATAACTCGATTTAAATTACACTCGTCCCAAAATTTTTATTTTATTTAGCCTTTATCTACCAGGCGACCATCTATAAAATTCTTTAAGACCAATTTTATTCAGACTTAAAATGCTTTCGCGAATATGAGAAATGGACACAGTTTTCCTTCCGTGCGCCTGTGGACGTATTATTTATTTTTTGGACGCTGTTTAAAGAACTGAAAAATATTTTCCAGAGGAACGCTGTTGGTGACTTTTTGGATTTGAACCAACTTCTTGTAAACTGATTCAAACTAGAGCAATTGTATTAAATTGTACCTCTATGGCTACAAACGATAAGGAAAAAAATATCTGTCTGATTTTACTTTGTGTGAAGGGGTGAAAAGTCTGTATTAAAATAAAATCTACAAATAAGGGCAAGTCGGCGCGTTTTTCAACAGTTTTTTTTAACAAAACGTATCGTTTGGAACGCAAATGGATTATCGTATGACCGACGTATGACAAACGTTGAAGAAAAAATATTTATGTGTTTTGTATAAATATTTGTAAAAATATTTATCTTTTTGTACTTTGTGTTCAGGATGGAAAAATCAATTCTTCGAGAAACTCGGAGTATCAGGAAATATTTAAAACATGCGGCGGTCGGTCGCCCGACTGTGATAAGCCCCTGGAACACAAACGCGCCGTCTACGCGGCCTGTCGCTTAAAGAGGGCAGATGTGCGGCGATTTACCCATTACTCACCGCCCACAAGCCAGCGTCCACTGCGGCGGCTGGGACCGTGACGAGAGGCACTCTGCCTCTTTCGTTCCGCCGCCTCCTTTGCTAGCATGACTGCTTCGCAAAAGAAGGCAACAGCACCCAATCCCTCTCGCTTCGGGCCATGGCTTCTATCAGGGCCGAACGCGATTGCCGCTACGAGGACTCGTCGGTGCTCCAAGCGGGGCAGACCGCGGTCGGGTAACACCGGTGACACCTTTCAATATTGAAACTATAAATTACTAGGTAAAGATTCTTATTCATGAATCTTAACCAATGAAAACTACGGCCATGATTTTATACATATGAAGATGAAGCTACAGATACTTTTGTATGTTGTAAAGTCTCATCATCATCCACTTATCTCTGCTCTGTATCATACAAGCTTTAATTTTATTTTATTCGCTCTGTATAGCAGGGTGACGAGCGGTAAAAGATATAAATAACATGAAAAAATTACTAAAATATAAAATAACAAAATTTTGCGTACACGGAATATT
The DNA here is from genome assembly GCA_949126915.1 of Musotima nitidalis. Taxonomy (NCBI): domain Eukaryota; kingdom Metazoa; phylum Arthropoda; class Insecta; order Lepidoptera; family Crambidae; genus Musotima; species Musotima nitidalis. The sequence continues at coordinate 5,210,436 of OX421418.1, read as the reverse complement.
CAAATTGTAAGTACCAATTACTGTTTTGTAAGAAATCTCGGAGGAGAGTACAGCACGAGACCTCTTCAGAGCGTGTTAGAATTACATGAAACGAAAATGAAATACTGTGGAACGCCTCACTGCGCTCCAGTGGCGAAGGATCCAATAAAATACCCTCAGGAAAATGATGAAATTTACATAATTATTACCGCCCTACATAAAATCTTTATATTTTCATATTATACGATGCTGATCATTGGTAGTCATTAGTCGAAGATTTGAATATCGCATTCAACTAAAAATGCGTTTAAAAAATATTACACATGAAAAAATTACATATGATTATGGTAATTTTTGAATGTTTTTGACGCGTATAATTGATGAGTGTATTATTTGAGCGATGACCAATGGACAGTATCATTAGGCCGCGTTTCCACCAGAGACCTGCAAGGTTGCGTTGCCAGGAAAGTGTTTGTTAAGAACCAATGGATCGCTTCGCTCACCAAAGATAGGTAAATGAAGAAAGTACATTGATTCTTAGCAAACACATCTCTCGCATCACATCCTCTCTTTGGTGGAAACGCAGCCTTAACTGGATGTTACGGAGATAAGTAAGTGATTGATTAAAAATATCGTTATGACAATTTCGGCGCAAACATAATTTCGCGAAAAATCGAAAAACGATTGAACACGAAACGTGTCCCGCTCTTACACAGGGCATCTTCAATTAAGATATCGAACAGCCTCAGAACAACGATATCATCACGACCAACGCTGAAACGAGAGTCAAGAGTTACGGGACATGTCGTTTCATAGTTTATCACTGCTTAGTCAAGACGTGTTAAAATATGACCATACCTAATTGGTTTGCTAGCTGCGTCTGTCTATATTTCTTCTCCAAAGATAATTCAATTTGAAATGTTTGCCGTAAGAAATAAATTAATGTTTTGAAGATAACAATTGAACAAGGCCTCGGGAATGTTCAAAGACATTAGATTCTTGTACGCAACCTCTTTTTGGACGTCCAAATAATAAATCTGCTGCCTAATGAAGTCGAATGACCCGGAAAAAGTAATTTGCTATCGTTCATTCGGATTGTGTGCTTTTTGTGAGATTTAATCTATTGTTTTCTTTTCCCAGAGATTCAATACGCTGTTTTCTGTTACAGGTACAAGATTTAGAAGGAGGAATTGATATTCGATTCTCGGTAAAAGAAAACGTAAGGTTTTTGGATGAGGAATCAAATGAAAAATGAACGCGTATTGTTGGTTGCTGATGACTACGTTTTTTTATGTTAATGAATTAGGCCGTGGGCTTGAGGTCCAATGAATAATGGAAAAAAGGATCCCAATGTTCTTGAATACGAAATAAGAAGATCCGTAGGAAAACTTAAGCCTACCTTGCAAACTTGCACTGTTTAAATTGCAGCGGGCGGGGCACATAGGGCGAAAACCCGATGGATGTTGAGACGATAAGCATCTTAAAAAGCGACCTCGTGATGACTTGCTAGAGTTTGCTGGAAGTCGAAAAGGGCCGCGCAGGATTGGTCGTTATCGAGAAATCTACGATTAATTTAATAAGAGAATGTCTTAGGGCTGAATGATAATACTGAATTAGGCTGCTCATTTCATAGCATATTTAGAAATGCTGCATAACTAATGTACGGTCTATTTTTATCAGATCCTACATAAAAGCACTGTTCTTAAAATGTATTATCGATTTACCGTAGCACCACTTAAAAACTTTTAGAAAGAGATTAGTAGTGTAGAGTAAGAGTGAAGGATATTCAAACTCTGCGTTCGATCTCAATCATCATCATCATCATGTCAGCCCATTAACGTCCTACTACTGCGCACGAGCCTCTTCTCACATACCAAGGTGCGAGGGAATTGGGTCATACTCCGCCACGCGGACCCAGTGCGGATTGGCGAAGGCAGGTGTATGGCGTCCTGCTGTTAGAATTTTTCAAGGGGTCCAATTAGGCCTCTAACATGGCTCAAGTAATAACCGGGACCAACGGCTTAACGTGCCTTCCGAAGCACGGAAGCGCGCGATATCAAATGCCACACAAAAGGTCACCCATCCAAGGACTGACCTCTGTAAACTCTGCTTCGGTAATCGTTTCCGACCACCGAGCGCCGCGGATCTACGAGCGCTTCGATTTCAATGTTCATTGGGAATTCAAATTTGGTATTCCAAAGAAAGAATATCTTGAAAGACAATTGATTATCATTGCACTTTATATCGAAATGCGAGCTAAGACGATTCGGCGCTCCAATCCCTCCTGGTGTTTTGTTTTTCCCCAGTTGGTGTTTATTTTTTATTGTTAAGATTAAACGTAGGGTGTATAGGGATTCTACCAAGAACGAGCCAAGCCAACCTCACCTGCATGGTGCACCTGCCGATTAACAGACGAGGCTCTGGCGAACATAACAGTGCCCGGTACGCGGCAATACTATATATTGGCGAAGTGTGAGCGCATAATATTCCTCTGCCTACCCCTTCGGGGAAAGTCAAACCTTTAATTAAAACAACACTAGTTCTCACCACAGTAGAATATTATAATATTTTACTACTATGCTGAGCATTATTGCTTCTGAATGATGATCAGAGATGACAGATGTGTCCATACACAGTGAAATAATCAGAATTATCTTTACTAAAACAACAATTACTGCACGCAAAATTAGCTTACTGTGTCTTGAGATTTTGCTTTGGGTGGTTGTTATATGGACATACAACTAAATTACTGTAATTTCGGGAAAGATACCGCTGAAACCGAACCCTTGCGTTGTACATTAAGGCATTTATGGTGTGATTACACTTCAGCTCACATTCACCACACAGATAAAACCACATTAAATAAATAATTTGTTAATTGAATTTTGTTAAGCCATTTTGATTCTTATAAAATTATAAGTAATGGACAAACGACCTAGCCCAGTCAAACAGACAACTAATTTTTTTTTAGTGAAACCGTATTTTTATATTCAAATACGTAAGGTTTATCTATAAAAAAACTTTAATTATAAATCAACAACACATAATTTTTTATATTAGAAATAAAAATAAGCTCACTCTGAAAAATTTTCGACTACACAAAACACAGAATTTATTTTTGTGTAATGGTATCGATTTTATAAGAAATACCACAGGAAACAATTGATCTACGATTCCAAACTTTCAAAACTGTGGTTAAAAAGCAATTTCTTCAAAAGGGGTCTTATGATGTAAATGATTACTTGTCTTATAAACAAGCTTGAGTTTCACATTTTCAACTTGAATTTTTATAAATTAGTATATAAAGTCAACCAAATTAATGTTGTCACCATTCCCTATTCAACAAATAAAATGCCTTTATTTGTTTACAAAGTTTAACTTAAATACTAAGTAGATGGAGTCTCCATTTAGGCTAAAAAGCCTGTGTCTGGAGACGCCGCTTTTCCTTATATATTTTCTATTAGATGGGACATCTTTCCCAGTGCGTATTTGTTTGTATGTGTACTAGTGAGTGTGCGTATGTGTGTGTGTACGTGTGTGTGTGAGTGTGTGTCTGTGAGTGAGGTCGTGTGTGTGTGTGTGTGTGTGTGTGTGAGTGAGTCTGAGCGTGTGTTTAAGTGATTGGGAGTATGTGTGCATGTATGTGAGCTCAGTTTAGAATCGAATCTATTACCTCGTATGTTTTTAACTTAACCCATTCTTCCTAAACTTCTTTTGCACATAATTCACGCCATATATATTTAATTCTTTATAATTTTAATAAATAAAAAAGTAGAACAAAAGGTAAGTTGTCTACTGGCAAATGCAGTCTTAAAAAAATTTCATTCCGTTATAAAACACGGAAGTTAAAATCTTTTTTTCTTTTACATTCGTTAGATTGGCTAAGAGCCCGTTTAGCTTATTATCTAAAAGTGATTACCTTCCAGTGAGAGACTTGTCCACACATTTTTTTAGAATGTTGGCTTCATTCGCGATTCAGCGAAGAATCAGTTCGAATTGAAAATTAAGCCATGGGAAATAGAAAAAGATACGGAGGCGATGAAAACGATCCAGGCTATATAAATACAAAATAGAATATTATAAATAGATCACTGTTTTGTGACAATTGCACTAATTATTTAGTTCCGAAATAAGTATTATTACGAATTTGTATTATCCATACTAAAATTGAGTTCGATTCCCGCACAGGACAAATCTTCGTGTACCTAAAAAGTAATTACATACAAATAACGAATATTTAAATGTAAATACTTTTTTTCATTACAATGCAAATTTTATTTTTAGGATACTTAGGAAAATACCCAGACCAGAACTAATATTTAAGGTACACAAAGGTTTGTCCTGTGCGGGAATCGAACTCACGACCTCAGGAGCGGAGTGCGGGTTTACTCGCCACCACGTTATATCGGTTATCACTTGATTATGTAATCATTTTATGAATTCTAATAAAATCCTATGTGTAGGCTTGTACGATACGCCGATAGTTAGTTTATTTATTGTGTAGTAACTGACCGGCGAACTTTGTTTCGCCTTAGAAGCAATAAATGAGCAGATTGTGGATATAGCGCTTTATTCCATGTCAGTTCCGTTTTGTTATACCACAGTCTCATAGGAACGAGAAAAATAGTATCCAATGTCCGCCTCCTGGTTCTAATCTTCTAAGCACCAATTTTTAGTCAAATCCGTTCAGTCGTTCTTGAGTTAAAAATCGCATGCTCAATGAAAGGTAGACATAACTCAAAAAAGACGAAATTTTGGGAAATCATAAAAGAAGATTTTCTAAAGAATATTTGTCCTACTTGTAGGCGCATTAAAATAATACTGATTTATTAATTAGTAATTCTTAATTTTGAACGTTTGATTAACAATGATTCGATCTTAGTAACAAATAAAAAGACTATAAGTACGTAACTCAAACCTGACCTATCTATCAATGGGTTCATGTATCTTTAAACAAGAAATAGTGTAACTAACACGACTACAGTTACTATATAGTTTTTTATAAACTACTAAGTGGCACTCATGCATGTGGTCCACCTGATAGAAAGTGGTCACCACATTCTATAGACGCTTGCAACACAAGGGTCATCAATAGATAGCGCGTGGCCGTCCGTTTCACGCCCTTCTTGAAGAGGGCCATGCTGTAATCTTGTTTTGCGGATAGTTTATTACTTTAGGACGTTAAAGGCACAACTCACAGGATTAGTACATACATTCACCCCTTTTTTTCCTAAGGGGTAGGCAGAGGCATATTATACGCCCACACTTCGCTAATTATATAGTTGGTCCCGCGTAATAGGTGGCGAGCCTATTGCCGGTTACCAGGCACTGTTATGTTCGCCAGAGCCTCGTCCGTGGATCGGCAGGTGCACCACTTACAGATGAGGTTGGCTTGAGCTTCTCAAGTCTTGGTAGGATCCCTAAACACTAGATTATATCTTTTATGTGAGTAAATTTGAGATACAGCCCCATTTAGTTCTAAACCTATGGTTACTTGTTAACGGAGAAAGGAGAATCAGTGGCATCGTATCATTTGCCAGAACATTTTATAATTACTTATGCAATGTTCTGGAAAAAAAGTTTATCTAGTAATATCTGTATATAAAGTTTTTAAATCATGTATTTTAATCATTTATTTTAAATCATGTGACTGCAGAACACATGTTTTTGTAGATTTGTCAAATTGTTTTACTACTAAGTACATATTCTTGTAACTGGCGGGAGAAAAAACTAACCTTGACGATTTTCTTGCCCGTTCTTTTACGATCAAGCTCCCGCCCGCAGTGAATGGGCGCGCTAGTTTTTAAGTTTTGACGTTCATAAGAGCTCTTTTGAGCCAAACTTGAATAAATGAATATGAATTTTGAATTTTTTAAGTACTAAAACATTTGTATCAGCAGCAGCTATTTGAGTACATATTTATATGATTTGTTAACATGTTATATCGCTTTTTTGTGTAATTTAGCCACTGTAATATTACAATGTTTTTGCATAACGGTCTAATAAAAATAAAGTCTACAACGTTTTTATTTTGGTAAACAGACACGTTTTAAACATAATATAGAGGCTGCAGTTGGCCTTATCAGCGCAACGTGCTTCTTGAGATAAACCGAAATTTCAGTAGAACAGCTACAGTTTCGCTTGAAATAAACATTTTGACGACCGATATGGCGTGGAGGTCAGTATACCTACATTTCACTCCAGAGGTCGTGGGTTCGATTCCCACACAGGACAAATCTTTGTGGGCATAAACATGAATATTTGTTCTGGTCTGGGTGTTCTCCTATGTATCTTAATCCTATGTTCTCTTATGTATTTACAAAAAAAAAATAAGTATTTATGTATGTTTATCCGTTATTTAGTATCCATAACACAAGTTCTTAATGATACTTATCTTGGAACTAAATAATTGTAGTGATTGTAAGGGAATATTTATATTTATTTAATATACTCGTATATTATCATCATATTGTGTGTTTGTGAAAAGCAATAAAGATAATGAGAATTAGAAATTAAGGTTGCTATAGACGATTTTCTTTATAAACTTTTCTATTTTCGATATAGTTTTTTATCGAAACATCAACCTTCCTTTTCCTATTCTTAATTAATGGGACCTTTTTTGTCGACAATGTCATGTATTTCATCCTCTTTTAAGTTATATATGGCCAGTAATCCGTCCGTTTACGAAAATATTTTACATTTTAATTACGTATGGCAAAAAAAATAAAGGATACATACATTCAATAATTTATTTAGGATCTTTAAACAACGCTTACCTGCTAAAAGTATAAATATTTTGATTTCGAACCCTATGCTACTGAAAATAAGGAAAATCCCTTTGTGCCCCGGGCGTTTGGTCGGGCACTTCAAAAAAGGTAGATGCTTTGACCATGGGATGAAGCGATGTACGCATAATAAAGTATAGTATTAATGGAGCTTAACGTGAGAAGTCAAATAATTCATATACTTCAATAGGTACACAAATTCTCTTATAATTATACTCTTACATAAGAAGCACTAAATAAGTTCACTAAAATTTACGAGCAACAATTTACAAGGGCTTGAAATTCGGCAAGGTTTTACCTCCTACTGTTAACTTTATTTTGTAAAAGTACTTATATTTATAAGGGTCGGACCTCACAGAAACTGTTTCCAATTACGTAGCACTAATGGAGCCGATGGTCTCATTTTATTATATAAGAGATAAGATAGAGATAGGTGTATAGGTATCCTTTTTTTATTTACGTAGGTAAAAAAAAAGCATTTACGCACTGCCAAAGGGGGACCAAAAGAGGTGTGTGGGACTCACCACCGGCAGACACGACCGCTAGCAGTAATACCCACTAAAAATCTTCCGACGACGCCCTCTGCTTGTTGAGAAAGAGGCGGGGGGCTAGTACCTGGGTTGCAGCTCTGCTACCCCGCCCGCGGCCAACGTGCGCCGGATCAAAATCGGGAGGACCTCCTCAGAGAGACACAGTGGACGCGCCCCTCCTACCTCCTTGTGCGACCAAAGCGTGTGTAGCCGATTTCTCGGAGGGTCCATGGTTAGACAGCAGGGGCCCCCTTTCCCCGCTGCCTAAGACCCTCCTGGCGCTGCTTGACGGGCTCTCCTGGCCGTCAAGTATCCCCCCGATAGTCAGTACTAAGGGCACCCAGAGTCGCCAATCTGTGGGTGTTACCTTTTCCCTAGCGCCTTCTTGGCCCCACCGGGAGGTACTCAGCCCCCCCACCACGACAAGGTGCAGACTTGTCGGGGGGGGTGTATAGGGATAATAAAAAGACCTAAGGAGTATGATAGGAGGATGTATGTATTTATGTAGTCTTTCAAAAATGAAGTTTTATCAAAAAGATATATTATCATTGTTAAATATGCACCGATGTGGTCGCATCGTAGTTTTAATTTCAACTCTCATTAATCATATGATGCAATTATGGGTGCCTGTAAACAGTATGCTGGGGTGTGATACATGAGCTCTGCGCACGATTATTTTTATATGTAATAAACGCCTGTGTAAAATTACGAGTTTTTCCAACTGGCAACTAATCTGGAACCTGGATTAATTCATATGTACCAAATTGGATGTAAAGCCGCTTAGTATATTTTGCGTGAAACAAAAACAAACAAGATAGCCATTTGCTTTGAAGAACTTTAGCATTTATTATATTAATCAAAAGGGGTTGCTCATTCCCATATTCCCTTAAAAATCAGTAGGTATAGTAATTCGGGTTGCAATAATAAATATTTCTGACATAGAATTATTCCATGGTTCCAAGATAAGTATCATGAAGAATATCCATTCGAAAAAAAAGGTACTATGTCAGGCAATTTAGAAGCGATTTCGGGAGATATTTAGGTTTTAACAACTGCTTCTGTTAATCCACACTGGTTCAACGTGATGGAGTATGTCAAATTGGCTAAAAAAGTAAAAGTAAAAAAAATATTTATTTCATAAACTATTATACATAGTACTTGAAAACGTCATAATTAAAATATTTAAAAAAAAAATTATTACACTAAATCACGAAGTTTAGATTCACTTACATGCAACAAAACAATTTAAAAACAAAAAATAATTAAGTGTAAGTGAATCTAAGTGCCAGTTCCGAGCCACCGCTCAAATATATAAAACAAACCCTATAGGGTGTACAGGGGTCTTGTCAAGACCTAAGAACCCCAAGTCAACCTCACCTGCAAGTGGTTCACCTGCCGATTAACGGACGAGGCTCTGGCGAACATAAGAGTGCCCGGTAAATGGCAATAGGCTCGCCACCTATTGGATGGCCACCATGGGACCAAAAAAAAACTATTTGGCGAAGTGTGGGCGTATAATATGCCTCTGGGGCAGGCAGAAAAGGCACTTTTGCGGGGAAAAAGGCGTGAATGTATGTACGTGTAAATATATCATAGTTCTATAGTATCTATTGTAAAAGCTCTTCTTAGTTTGGGGGAAGAAGCACTGCGTGATATGTTCGAAAATATTTGTTTATTATTTTCTTAATAAGCTCCTATCCATCCATCTAATCCACACATTTGCGTGCTGAGAGTAGATACATAAATTTTAGAATTGAGTCTATTTTGGAAGTGGACACCATTTTTAATCCATTACTAATCCCGTAAAACCCTTTGAATAAAACACAACTAGTTACTCTTATCATGTTCAGAATAATAATAATATTGAAGTCCCATTTAGAAATAGAGAGCAAAAACTAAGCCCGCAACGCAGCGAGTGCAGTCGCAAAAAATATATGCACTACCAAACAAAAAGTAACACACGACTCCGATTTACTGATCGAACGCAAATAGTCGCAAAAACCCGACAGAGCATCGATAGCTGACGACAAATCGATGATGCTAAAAAAATCGAGTGTTTGATTTGCTTTTTTCAGATTAATCAATTCAGGCACTAACTCGGCACGTACAAACAGGGTTGATATTGAGCGTGCACTCGATACATGTAAATAAGCACTGCATACTCTATGCCTAGACCTCTCTAATCGATTTCTACATTGAGCTATCCTGAGTAGCACCCCCTACCCCTCCGGTACCAAGACTATCGTATTCTTGAGTAGCAAGGCCGCCGGGGCCTGGGGACCGTTCATATGTATATCGTCGGGGATAGTGCAAATCCGCGAAACTACCATATGTAAAGTCCGCGTATCTGCAATAGATCTAATTTTACAGGGGAAGTTAAAAAAACTTAAAAAGTTTCTTATGTCAACTAGTTTTGAGTTCATTTTTCCACATTTTATAATTCATTATTTTTTCTTTTGTTGTAAAAAGAATTTTTTGAAAGTACATTACTTAGGCTCTGCGATAATTACGCCCATTAAATTAAATTAGCAAACTTTTTTAGTTACGTCCAATTATCTTATTACGCGGATTTGCACTATCCTCGACGATATGTCATTCTCTTAGGGGTTTTTGCCCGAAATCATAACACTGGGGCAGGCGGGTTGGTGATCTTAGTTAGCAGAGGAGAAGGGATTACGCTATTCTAGGCCATCGCCACATGGCACACTCTACACTTAGCTAAATAAAATTCCTATACCTACCTAAATAAAATTCCTATACCTACCTAAATAAAATTCCTATACCTACATTAGCTTGAGCACATGGTTTCGGCGAGCTTTACACACTGCATATCTTAATTCTCTGGTATGGCTGCGAGTGAGGTTTTTCTACGAACTGAGATATAATCATATGTCTAAATCTGATCAAGAAGAGTTTTGACACTACAGAAGTACATACGTATGTTTCACTTATTCCCAAAATGAATTTATAAATAATAATTGTGATAGTATCTGTAAGCGACAGCGGCATGAAATTTTCAATTCTACATTGATAAATATAATCGCGCTTGTATTCCCGAAGGTGCAGACTGTAAATATTAATATTAAAATGAAATGAAATAAAATTTATTTAGACATAAATACACATAAAAAAAAACAGAAATTAAATCAGTAAACAATTTTTACACATAAACTTATACACATAAACATTACACATAAACATATAGTATGCCTAAAAAGGACTCAACTCAGCATGTGCTGCAGTGGAGGGCCACAACAGCGCTGGTCTTCCGTGGAGACCTTATAACTTTCGTGTGCAACAGCCACACAAAATAACTCGTAATACATTAAAACTTTATCTCCGCATATATAATTTATATACTGGCAGTTCCCCTTTGCATTGTTTACCAATAAGACAATTCTGGAGAAAGAACAAATGAATTTCGAGTTAAGTAAATCCCCTTCCGTCAGTCTGTCGTAATTTTGTGCGATGTTGGATTTTCAGAAGTTTTAATACGCGTTCTTATAAATTAATGTTCAATTGCTTTGTTTAAAATGTTTACCGAACAATCACAACTTAAGTTTAAAATAAAAAGGAAAGAAGTATCCAGCAATTCATTTACGTCATCATCATCATCCCACACTGGTCCTGCTGCACATAGGCTTCTCCAATGGCACGCCACCGAACTCGATTCTCTTCTCTTCAATAAATCAATCAAAAGTCATTTATTTCATAAACTATTAAATAGTTCTTAAATCGTCAAAATTAAATATAATATAAAAAAAAACAATCGAAATATTTTCACACTGAAATCATGAAGCTTACTTTCATTTCCATGCAACAAAATAATTTGAAAACAAATAATATTTAAGTGTAAGTGAATCTAAGTGCCAGTTCCGAGCCACCACTCTAGCCAGCCAGCACACATTTGCGTATGTCATCGCTCCACCTTTCCACTGCAAAACACGTCCACCTCATGGGTCATCGGTCCTACGGCATATATGACCGGCATAATTTAAAAAAAGCTGAGATGAGCTTCTTGAGGCATTCCTCTCAATCTCGGTGCCTTTTTGGAAGCCTCGTTAGAGTCACCGACAGACTGACTGACTGACGTACAATCCCCTCCCCCTATAGAATCACGACAGGCTGACTGTCAGATCTCCCCTATAAGAGCAACCGAGAGACTGACAAATCTTGAGAAAAAAACCACAACAGACAGACAAACTGACAAACCTTAACAAAGAATCCATTTGTTTTTTGATTTTATATTATAAACTTCTCTTTTTAATAAACACTTCCTTAAAGTTATGGCGCGTTAGTTTATAAGTTTGACAGGCATAAGAGCTCTATTTAGCCAAACTCGAATTAATGATTTTGATTTTGTCTCCTTCCTTATAAAGATATAAATTGCAATATACCGAAGCCTTAGAAATGAACAAGTCATAATATGTTATCGCAAACAGTCATATCTTTAAAAGCTTTTCAATTATATTATAATTTATATTATATTATATTAATAGTATTTTAAAAGTGAGCGCAACATTGAGATATTGTAAGGCGTACTAAGCTGAGATGATGGAACAAGAATAATTGTAAAGCCTTTTTTTACATTAGTTACAAAGTAACAAACTAAGTTGTTTGTTACACAACTAGGTTTACGAACTAGGTTTGTTACTTCGTAACTAATATAAAATAAAAAAGCTTTAAAATAAGGCTGTTTAATTGTTCATTAATGAGAAAGACGTGTAGAAAGAAAGAAAGAAAGAAAAAGAATTTATTCTGTGACAACATCAAAAGAAAATAGATATATTATATTTAAATAACAATCTGTCAATCTTGCTGTTAGAAATTTTCTTGTTTCTTATTATTGACATTCAAACTTCAAATATATTTATGTCATAAACTATTACATAGCACTTGAAAACTTTAAAATTACATTACATTACACAACAATTAAAATATGATTACACTAAAATAACGAAGCTCTGATTCACTTACATGCAATGCTTGCAAATGCAAATGCTTAGCAAACAATTAAAATACAAAAAAAGATTTAAGTGTAGGTGAAACTAAGTGCCAGTTCCGAGCCACCTTTTGTAAGAAGAAATGGCAAGAAGCTCACAGGCTATGCTCTTTTAAATTATCAATTGGTTAGGTACAAAAATTACAATCTGCATGTTTTATGTCATTCATATTAGAATAGCCTGCAAGAAACGGCAGTTTAATCCCAAGCATTATTATCTGCCATATAATCTTTGATAGAATAGTATCCCTTTGAAGACAGCTTCCGTTACTTTAAATTTATTTAGGCTTAATTGCTATATATTGCTTGGGGTTAGGTTGTAGAATCGCACACATTGACCTCTAAATGATTTGTTTATCTTTTGGAGCCTAGTGGCAGGTACAACAAGTTTATGCTTATTCACTGTGTTTAGGTTGAAAATAAACTTCCAATGCAACCTTAGCGGAACATCAAACAATTTGTGAGGCATGACAGGGAGCAAAGGATCCCGCCAAGGAAATCTAAAACATTGCATACACAAAGAATTTGCGGGCTTCGTCTTCAGGCGGCGGGAGCGCCTGCTATCACTTTGAGCAATCTGTAGCGAACGCCTTAATTTCCGGTGTACGAATCAGAGTTGAACACACTGACTGGTGTTTTTTTGTGTAATGAAGACGTGATGACACTTCAAAGACTTCAACACAAAGAGAAGGAAAGATTCCGACAGTAGAATTGAATGAATGGATGAATACTTTATTGTGCTACAAAGATATAAAAAATACAAGAATAGAAATAAATATTTTTAATTATGTTATATAATGGGCGACTTACTGCTAATAAAGACCCTTTAAGTGGTGCGTTTGACAGTTAATTTATGTTTGACTTATGGTTTTTATTAAATAATTCGTTGTGGATAACATAAAATAACAGTAAATGGATGGAATTGAATAGTTCAGACAGAACAATGTCTATTGTGTCAGCTAGTTTGTAAAAAATAAGTTTGTTATTATTGACAAGCTTAAGAGATGTTAGCCACTTCCCTTTCTTTTGAAGCATTGCTGCTCATTCCTCAACTGAAGGGTGCCTGCACGAAAGTTTATAAATCTAGATCTACCATTAGATTAAGTAACTATACCCGAAGGTACAAAAGCCAAAAATTAATTGAATCGATGATGTCAAAGTGGCTAACCTAAATTTTATACAACAATAATGTTATTCGTAACGTACGTAGTTTTGTTATATGTTTAAGTTCCCTCTCAATTTGCAGTGCCCCTACGGGGTATCAGTATTCATTGTATTACTTAGGTACCTACTTGTTTACTTACTTTAGCTCTACACCTTACAACAAGCAGTCACTTAAAAGATAAGGCAATCAAATAATAAAAAATAAAATAATCAAATAATAAATAAATTATCAAATAAGATAATATACAAGGCGCTCAACGTTCTGACTGAACAAAGCAAAGCGGTGTTTACCTCAGGGCAATAACTTTCGTTTACGTGTCGCTAGTAAGGTTGTATTATTATGAGAACTGTTGCCACCTTTATGCAAGAAAGCCTAGATCACCTTGGACCTTTTAAAGCTGTTCAAAGACGTATGCGTTTGTTACACCCTTACTAGCTTTATATAACCATTTTTATAATAATATTAGCGACCGCCCGTCTTGATTCATTTTATTTACAAAAAATACTAATCAAAATCCGTTGCGTTGTTTTAAAGATCTAAGCCTTCAAAGAGACAGACAGCGGAAAACGATTTTAATTTGTACTATATATTGACAGGGATCCTAACAAGATCTGAGAAGCCCAAGCCAACCTCCCCTGCAAGTGGTGCACCTGCCGATCAACGGACGAGGCTCTGGCGAACATTACAGTTCCCGATAAACGGCAATAGGCTCGCCACCTATTACGTGGGACCAACTATATAATTGGCGAAGTGTGGGCGTATAATATGCCTCTGCCTATCCCTTCCGGAAAACAGGCGTGATATTATGTATGTTTATGCCAGACTTAATGGAAGAATATAGTCCAAGCCAACCTCTAGCAGTGTTAACAGCAATTTCTAACAGCAAGACCCGTCTTCCTTAGTCAGTACAGACAGTGTTTGCGTGGAGAAATATGACCTATTTCCTTTTCATCGTCGCTTAGAAGAGAGGAGTCCTGATCCCAGTAATAGGAGTGTAATAAGCTGATACTAATGAACATCCTTATTTAAAGCCTTTTTATATTACTTATGAAGTAACAAACCTAGTTCGTAAACCTAGTCGTGTAACAAACAACTTAGTTTGTCACTTTGTAACTAATATTAAATAGGACTTAACAAGTATTCTTGTTCAATAATCTCAGCTTAATACGAAATTACAATGCGTTGAATGGTCCATCTTAAAATACAATATCTGCGTTGCGTAAACAATCACTGTTAAAAAACTTCTGCATCAAATATCTAGAAGATCAAAGCTCTTACACAAGCTTTGCCAGTGGTCAGTTTTTGTGTACCTATAACATTAATATAACCTTAAATATTTACCCTATGACCTATTTTGACTGCACGCGTAAACTAATATCATACTACTATCATACTATATATAAAAAATATGCATTGACATAAAGACACAAACACACACAAACATATTTATAAACGCAAGCACGCACAATAATCGGTAGCTTTAGTTTTTAATTTTGCTTGAGTCTTACACTCAATGTAATCTGAAGCATTTAAATAAGTTTATATTCTTGTGTTTGTTAATTCTTGTATGTTATAAAAGACTGTCTTTTTCTGGCACAGGTGTTTTATCACTGAAAAGAAGGATTCAACTTTGGTAATGGTGGTAAAGTGTTTTGTATTTACCTGCTACTACTAGTACAGAGTATTTAAAAGAATTTTCCTATCAGTTAAAAACAAAGAACGACCTAAAAATAATTTATTAAATGGAATAAACGAAAAAATTCTATACAGGACAGGGAACGCGAAATCGATACATCCTTTGAAAGGCTGCGGTCTACTACTTCCTATCAGGTGTGGTGTACGTTTGAGTACCCAAATGGAAAAACTGGCTAAATGTGAATAGAAAGCGCACGCAATAGGTTCCGTACCATAGTATAAGATCATCCCCTGAGTACATTAACGTTCCATAGTAGTAGAGACTCCTTTCTTAAACCAAGGCGAGAAGGGTTCAGGACATGCTCCCTTATGCGGATTCCATATACATTGGTAGCAGGTGTTTTAGATTTTTTTTACTGCGATATATGGACTTAAATCTTACATGACTTAACGTGTGTTCCAAAGAAAGGGAGGGCTTGTAATTAAATGCCACTCTGCTTAATTTGAAATGATCAAAAATGGATGTGAACTCTGCTTATTTTAAAACTGTCAAAAATGGATATGAACTCTGCTTAATTTAGATAAATAAAAAAATTAAAAAATTGTTATAAATAGTAACTTATCCAAGGTATCCTTTTTTTTTTTTTGTTTTACGTCGGTAACAAAATGCATTTACGCACTGCCTTCCGGCCAAAGGGGGACCGAAAGGGGGTGTGGGACTCACCACCGGCAGACACGACCGCCGACAGCAATACCCACTAAAAATCTTCCGACGATGCCCGCCGCTTGTTGAGAAAGAGGCGGGGGCCAGTACCTGGGTTGCAGCTTCTGACACCCCGCCTGCGGCCAACGTCCCCCGGACCAAAACCGGGAGGATCTCCTCAGAGAGGCGCAGCGGACGCGCCCCTCCTACCTCCCCCTGCGACCATAGCGTGTGTGGCCGACTTCCCGGAGGGTCCATGGTTAGACAGCAGGGGCCCCCTGCCCCCGCTGCCTAGACCCTCCTGGCGCTGCTGAGCGGGCCCTCCTGGCCTACCCGCAGCGCCCTCCACAGGTCCCTCTTAGTTTCCCCCCCGGTAGTCAGTACTAAGGGCACCCAGAGTCGTCGGTCTCTGGGTGTTACCTTTTTCGTAGCGCCTCCTGCGCCCTACCGGGAGGTACTCAGCCCCCCCACCACGACAAGGTGGAGACCAGTCGGGGGGGTATCCAAGGTATCCTCTGTGGACTCTGCTGAACTTATTTTATCGCCCTTAACATTTTATAACATCTAAGCGAAAATCTTGTAACTTATTTTTATGGGTGTTATTTAACGTGTCTTCAAAATTAATAAATTGCCAACCTAACCTAACCTTTTTGTACATCAAAAATACTGATTGAGCACCTAATCACCTATTATATGCTCACTCAGTATTTTTGATGATCAAAAAAGCTTTTTTTAGAGGTTTAGTTTATTATATTCCATTTTTTATTATACTTGTCTGTTATAATAGCGGCAATAAAAATACATATACTGACAAACATTCAACCCATTACTGACAAACATTAAGTTAGTAATAAGGGTCTCGCTTGCACCCTTGGGTACGGAACTCTAAAAAGTATTGGATTTCCAGTACATTTAGTTTCAGCTCTTGCCATATTATGTACTACTATATATTTTACTACTGCTTTTGTAACTAGTTCAACACCTTTACGACATATTTTCAGTGACATAGGCAAATTTTTCGCAAATCTAAGCCCCCAATCCTATTATGGAAGATTCAAACCAGGGTACATGTGACTGAGAAGTCTATCGTTATATTTGTTGATAATACAAAAACATTTCGAGTAATATGTATTTTCCTGCAGTACTGCAAAGACATAACGGTATAAAAATCTGAAATTATGTTACATACACACATTCACGCCTTTTTCCCTGAAAGGGTAGGCAGAGGCATATTATACGCCCACACTTCGCCAATTATATAGTTGGTTCCACGTAATAGGTGGCGAGCCTATTGCCGTTTTCCCTGCACTGTTATATTCGCCAGAGCCTCGTCCGTTGATCGGCAGGTGCACTACTTGCAGGTGAAGTTGGCTTGGGCTCCTTAGGTCTTGGTAGGATCCCTATACAACAAAAATGAGGAAATTACACCAGAAATGAAGTTAACAAGCCGAGATATCCCTACAAGTGTCCTAAATCAAACGGTGTAATTTAAAAAAAAAACCAAAATATTTTGTTCTAAATATATTTTCAGAGTTCAAAGAATTGGCGTCCGAGATCATGCATGTTAGTTTAGTGATCTCCACCATTCTGTCTGAGATCAAATACTCTCTTACCCTTATAACTTTATAAAAATCGTCACCCCATCTCTCTTTGTGTCTACCTTTTCGGGGTTGACCGTCATTTGTCACCAATTTTGTGACGATTTGAATACAAACACGACTTCACCCACGCCAATGGTTTGGAACCTTTGCCCCGAGCAGGTGTCAATTCCAGAGCTTACAGTGATTTACCTTATGTGACGACTGACGACATGATAGACCACCGATATAGCGTGGTGAAGAGAATACCCGCTCTCCTAAGGTCGTGGGTTCGATTCCCACGGAGGACAAATCTTTGAATGTGTATATTACAAGTATGGTTATTCGTGATTTAGAATCCTTAACATTATTTCTTAATGTTATTTATTTTCAAACTAAATAATTGGTGAAATTGTCAAAAATATTTATCTAATTCATTTGTTTAATAGGTGTAGGCTAACGCGGACAAGTTTTTTTCTTAAAACTATCTATAGCACTGTAAATGCAAGCATTTTAAAGTACGTTCATTTAAGCCGTATTTCACACTCGCCCGACAAATAAACTCACAATAGTTTATAGGGTTTCATAATTGATTCTTACCTTTTTTTTATATAAGCTTTAAGTTATTTCTTCCATTTGTTAACTTTTTCCTTTTAACTGTCTTTATAAAGTGTTTCGAAGTTCCTTGCAGTGTATTTTGTTTATTTTCTATTTATTTTTCTGTAAATTTTGTAGGTGTTATTTCATTATGTGATTAAACATAAATTTATTTAAAATTTTATGGCATTTAGAAAGTTTTTAGACACATCTCCAGGTTGGTTTATATAAGGGCATACTGGGCTCATTTAGGTCAGTCTTGGGGAAGAAGCACAATATTTATATATTTATTTATTTTCTATTAGGAAGACTTACAGTCTAATTCCCAGTTGGTTTATAATACATCTTAATCATACTGCCATTTACAAATCTCCATATTTACATATCCAAGAAGTACACGTCCTGTTACCCTATCTCAAGGCTAATACAGGCTGCACCTATGCCGCTCCGAGGCTGCTGTTCGGACATTTATCAAAAATAATAGTTCTGTTAAATACCTGACGTTGAGCCCGTTTAAATTTCACAACGACTACAAACGATAACAATTAAATAGCACAAATTATTATTATTGTATGAATTTTTCGCAGATATATTTTATAAAAGAAAACATATTTAACACCACGCATCCAGCTGAGAGCCTCACGCTCTCTTGGCTAAATTCTCATGTTCTCATTTAATTGTAATAATAGCCAGAAAGCTAGAATTTATCTGTATTATTTATTGTATCCATTTAAATTAAATCAACTGTAATTTATAAATATATATCTCCAAAAACAAATGCCAAACATTTTCTTTTATCCTCAAAAATTACGAAAAATACAAATCAAAACCCTTCTGCATAGATCATAATACCCATGCACTCAAATGTAATAAATAGTTAAATATAATTATTATATTATAGTATTCCTATTAGTTTGCCCGAGGATATACGCCGAGAGTTTGCCCGAGAATAATATATATTAATTTTCATACACACAAAAAACCCACTTGAGTTTTTATTTCGAACCTTTATGTATGTGATTTGCTCATAAAAAATATCAAACAAATCAAACGAAAACGAAGTAATATCCCGGTAGACTAACACAAATAATCCCCATTTTACCTGCAAACAAGAGACATCTACTCTAAATCACAAATAATAGTTCATTCCGAAGTAGAAACTGCAATGATTCTACCGTTTGCAACAAATCTCAGGGCTGAGACGAGCAAACTTGTGTCATCACGACCATACAATCACAACGTCCCACCACCGATAACATTTGCCCCTCGCGGAAACGTAACTAGACCCGACCTGCCCAACTTTGAACTTAACCACACTTCAAATACGTACTACTGACAAATAAATGTCACAGTATAACAGATAGAAAAATCCATGGCGCTTTGCCAAACGAAAGCCGCAGAAAAACTTTCGGCCAGTTTATGTGTGGGCAGTTTTTAGCCACCGGCTATACTGACTCCGTGACTGCTGTCCTTTTTTTTACTTTCTGTCCATTTTTTATATGTCAGAGCATATTTCGCTACGAAACCGGCAACAGATAAATTTTTAAAATGCCCGTTTTGTAAAATGAAATATTTTCGTGCGCATTGTGATACTGTTTTTATATATTTGGCAATTAGAGCTCCGCGAAAATGAAACTAAGTAAGGGTACTTAACGCTTACTGGCTTTATGGCCACTAAAGCGGTTTAAAAACTGTAAGCCTTTTAATGTGCCGCAAAAGAAATAGTAATGAAATATCGTAAATATGTTTTTATACTATAGACATGTATGACTTGTTCATTTAAATATATCTTAACAAATTGCGTAACAAGTTAATATTTATTACATAATAAATTTATTTTAGTCTTGTCAATTAAGTGAAAAATATTTAAGTATTAGTAGATGTAATATATGAAGCATTTTATTACCGTACCTTAGTAAATAAAAGTTTTTTTTTGTCCAATATGTCGAATCTATCATAATTGTGATTGTCCTACAATGTACGGACTTCATATGTTATTAGAAACATAACATATCAAAATATTTGTTTTGGGTAAAATATATACATATTACACTCGTTCATGTTAAGCAACTTGACTGTAACTTGACTTCATGCTTACTCTTTTCACGAAACCCTAAATTCCCATTAACCAAACCTAGTCACGCGGCACAAGAAAGCTATATTTCAGAAGGCCGACGTAGACAATACGCCACGTACAATGTACGCGTGCCACTGACAACCGGAGTGACTGGAACTACTCCAAAAAAGTATAAATCCCATATAAGGGCGTAATAAATTGGTATAACGAGGGGCGGGAATCTTGTTAGGTCGAGTCGGGCCATAAAGTTGCAAGGTCCCGGTGGTAAGCCATACAATATCCTATGGGATTTCTTGCGAGCCTTAGTATGTACTCCACAGCCTCATATCTGTATTGCAACCCTTTAGAAGGTCAAGGTTTCGTATAAAAACAGGAATATTATGCTCCCACGGGTTTATACTCTAAGCGTGCTAATTGGGCCCCATTCTAATTAGGCCCTATTCTAGTTTAATCATTACAATAGTAAAAAAATAAGCTGAGTATGTAGAACATGCTCAGCGCGGTTCTATTGGGCAGTTATAAATTTATAGAATTAGTACATACCTAAAGTAAATTCGCTGAGCATAACAAATATCATTAAATAAACACCGCTATAAAAACGGTATACATTTTAAACAAGTGTTTAAAAGGTACTTTCGAATGTGAAATATTATTAACCTCTCCTATCATGGAATGGTTCATAACCTATAATCGATTTTAAGTCTGGTTTTGAGACAGAGTTGATACATAAATAAAGCTTTTATTACTTAAAGTGAAAAATGCGAAATATTTAGAACTTACTTAATTAAGTTACACAAAAAGCAATTAGCAGTGGCTCAACTTATGCTGGCCAGAACATATTTTTCGCAGCGTTGGTTTTTTGCACCGAGTTCGAAGTATAGTGAAGTCACTCGTAACGGACTATTAACAATGTAACAAATATAGTTTTCAGCTACTTCTCAGACCAACCATACGCACCATCTCGTCTTTTCGGTCGCCAGTGTTAACCCTTGAAATTTGTATAACGGACATAGTAATAGTACTAGAGTAGTAGTAATGTAATGAATAAAT
This sequence comes from Musotima nitidalis, assembly GCA_949126915.1. Taxonomy (NCBI): domain Eukaryota; kingdom Metazoa; phylum Arthropoda; class Insecta; order Lepidoptera; family Crambidae; genus Musotima; species Musotima nitidalis. Next base: position 5,189,336 of record OX421418.1, on the reverse strand, counting down.
GTTAATTTAGCACAAAATACTAGATAAAGTCTGCACAAAGCCTTTCAACTACTGAGTACTGAATCATCGGTTCTCGTATTTTCCTTTGTTTATGCAGATTAATATCCAACGATAAATGAAAACTGAGGGGTGGGGATTGGAATTGTCTGGCTGATAGATAGCTTTCGCAACACGAGACAAAAGATGTTTTTTTTTCATTTTAATTGCGATATATTGAAGCTCCCGTTTTTTTATACTTAGTATAGGTTTAATACATTTTATTTTAGTCCCTGATTCGTCAAAGATGGATGGTTTTTGTTGGATTTGGACACACTACACCTCAGCTTTAATGACAGAGACCACTTTGATGTCAGAAAACACAAAATGATAATATTATTCTAGTTGCAAATTCGTCCGTGTGACTGTAACTGCAGAGAGAGATTACACTTGATTATTTTTGGTATTTACAAGTAGCCTAAGTTAGTTTATAAAACATCAGGTATCTGCTAGTGAAATCCAGCTATTTTGAGTTTTGTAACAACAGATACACAGATAGATAAGAATTATAGATTGTTCCTTTATTATAAATACCGTATAATATTTTCATATTATTCTGCAACTAAAAAGCTTTTAATTTGACATTACAAACAGATATTGCAATTTTATTTATTTTTAATAATATGTCTGTATTTTCCCGAAATATTGGGTACAGATATGTTAGGTACATAATATAATATATTTTCCAGCTGGTCCACGAAAGGTCCACTTTATATAAATCTCAAAGGTATTTGTTTTACTTAAGAAAAAACTTAAGTATTTTTTCCTTTTCTATTAAGTTATTTTAAATATCAATCTAGTACCAATTACCCAGTCACGTTGTTAACACTTACAAAACCCAAATCTAGTCTAACTAGCAGTAACTTTACGTTATGTGGGTGCCGTTGAATAAAGTAGCCCACGACATTGGGATTCCCGGCACGTGCACGTGTCACTCAAATAAAATCTGGGTTCAGATCGGTGTACCAGATACCAACCTAAATGTTTGCCCATTATTTCTTTAATGCCACTGTATTTTGAGTGTACCACACAAGAATAACAAACGTTTTAGTAGTTTATACAATGAGTAGTGTGAGTATGGCTATGTGTGCGATTCTACAATAAAATCCTAACCAACATACAACAATTAAGCCTAAAATGGATAGGTACTATTCTATCAAAGACTAAATGGCAGATAAAAATGCGTGGGATTAAACTGCCGTTTCATACAGGCTATTCTAATATGTATGACTTAGAACATGAATATTGTTAACGTTATAATATTGCATGTGTGTTGTGCGTATATTATGTGTACAAATTCACGAGCTTCACAGACAAATGTACATTGTAATTAAACTACCTAACCAATTGATAATTTAAAAGAGCATACATAGCCTTTAAGTTCCTTGCCAGTTTTTACATAGCGGTGGCTATGCTATATAAAACTGGCACTTAGATTCACTAACACTCAAATATTTTTGTTTTTTAATTGTATTGTTGCATGGAAGTAAATCTAAGTATTTATAATTTTATAGTTTTCAAGTACTAAGTGATAGTTTATGAATAAAAGATTTCTTTATATAAATTTCTTGTTTTACGGTGACAAAATGTATAGTAATTTGTATATATAAAATATATATTTAATAAGCATTCATTACATGAAATTTTAGCAATACACACTATGAATGAAATAATAGCTAAATTTATTGTTATGTATTGTCTTAGTAACAGATACTAGTCATTTATATATTATTAATAGTTTTAAGAATGACAAATATTTGTTTGTCCTAATGTATATTATTATTTAATACTACGTTATTCCGAAACCATCCTAAAAATAAATTGTTGTTTGCTATCAAATAGGATCTGAACAGTATGTTAAGATAAGTATCTACATATTATGTAAAAGTCTATCTTTTTTAAGCGTTCAGTTGTTTAATCCTGTACATAGTACAAACAAATATTGAAAATACAATCCTGAAAATAAACAATAAAACCTGTGTATTATTTTTTTAAACCAAATTTTTTAGAAATATTTTATATTATTAAAAATTCACAGCTCTTAATCTAAATTCAGAATTTTATTTTGTAAAACATACAGCAAACAACGGATTTAACATATAATTATATAATTTGTGGTTAAGAGGAGATACACAATTGTCAATCTACAAAGCTAGTCTTACGCTAGCAAAATTATGAAAAACGCAATACAATTTAACATAACAATATCAATAAATGAATAAATTATCTTTGACTATCCAACACTGAGTCATCTTGCCCCAAACTAGCAGCGCTTGTACTGTGGCAACTAAAAATCGATTAAACATACTTACTGAAAAATAGCTATGTGCTATCCGTCATTAACTTTTGTTCAATATTGGTACTGCAAAATGAAAACCTTGATTAATTAATCGCTTGGGACGGTTGTCCTTTTTGTGCGTAAAATTACCCGGCAAGCTTGTAAATCCCTTTATTTCAACAGACAATTAATTAATTCAATTTCCTAATGAAATACTAATTGTAAGCCACAATAAATTAGAAAAGACATCAATAGGAAGCGTCTAACAATTGAATTTTAATGGTATTCAAATGGCACATCGCGTCGGAATCCGGAGGGAAATTCAGCTTAGAATGAACACGGAAAGAGCTTGAATGAATCCCAACGTAGACTTTAGCTCAAATTAGTTCTAGAAATATCTGTGTAAGAGCTAAAAATCAAAGCTAGGTAGAATTTTAATAGATTTCTGGTCTTTAAATCGTGCCGATTTAAAGATTTGAACCGAAATCGTGTGTTAAGCCTTATATAAAGTCTTCGCAAATCAACTATATAATATTTTAAGTTCAAGGTAATTTTTTTCTACACGTAAAACACCATCTAACTAATATCTATTCCTGCTACTAAAAAGTTAACATAAACTGAATTTGTCAAGAAATAATTTCATAAAAGCGACATTTTATGAAACGCATAATCAAGATTTATTCAATTTGACGATCGGCCCACATCTAATATGCTGCTTATAAATTTATGGCAAAAAATTAAATGTTTTCATTCAGTAGCAGAAAATTTGAAAATCAAAATTTATATTATATGATTGATGTATATACCGCTATGACTATTAATTCCTTTATTTTTTTATATTGAAATTCACAGACCTAAGTTTGGCAAAATAGATGTTCTATTATATAACATAACAATCACATGCTACTTTATGTGAATAAATTTATTTCTAATTTTCCTTTTTAAATATGGAAGGACATTTCAAAACCCATAGAAACGATCACTCATCAAATACTGATGATTGCTACGCCTATGTACATTAAGACTTTAAGAACATGTAAATTAGATATCTTTCAATCAGAATAAAACTAAACATTTATATTGAACAAGAATTAATCTTAAAAATAAAAACAAAAGTATTTTAACTCTGTAGTTGTGATATTTTTATTGTATTGTAAAGAAGACGTGTTCCGATTAAATATGGAACAAAATATCCGTCAAATGACCCCCACGACTCCGATGACAGGCCATTACTCTTTTTATGAAACCACATATTGTCCAGATTCGTGCCATTCTGGACTAGACATTTTTAAACTGAAGGCCATGTGCACGAGGGCTTAACATCTTATATAAAACATTTTAATAACAAATAAATGTTAGCATCTCTCGTAATCGTTATGCTTAGAACCTAGAGCATTTCAATAGGGGATCCTTAAAATTGTGTTTGATTTTCTAGGGGTTCGCGCACTGAAAAAGAATAAGAAACGATGTTCTAAATGTTCAAATGACTTAAAGACTACGTGTTATATATAATAATATCATTTATATAGAGTGGTGTCCACGGGGCCCGAATCGCGGCTACACCCATCTATTCGCTTTATGAAATCGCCTAACCTGACCTAGTCACGATTTAACGTCTGAGCTTAATTTGCTGTCATTTGGCTTCACACAGATTGACCTGAATTAGCACATCATACCTACACTACCTCTTGGTAATATATTTCCTTGGATAATACTTTTTATCTCCGTAATTTATTCCCTTGGTAAATGTTGAGACTATTTTCACGCGCCAAAAGCTGATATAGCTAATTTGAATACACTCAAAGACATATCAACAAAAAGTTTTAATATTATTCGTTTAAAACGAAAGACGGCCATGTTTTCTGAAACAATACAGCTGTGTGCACAAAGGGGATAGAAGAAGTTTCTAGAATGATTGCGAGAGAAAACTCTGCAGACAGATTAGCTTACCAATTGTGTTTAATCAAAACCCAACAAGTTCGTTTGTTATAAAAGTGACTTTTTTATTTGCTTAATAAGTTTAAAGCGTATTTGAACTGTGTTTACTTATAACATGAACATTATTATATCATTTACAGAGAAAATATATGTATTTCTGTTCGTAATGGAAAACTACTAAACCTATTTTCGAAAAAAATTTACACACTGAACGCTGCATTTTGCGTGAGTAACATAGGTTATTATTACATATTATTAATCGAGTTACATGAGGAATCCCTCATAAAACTGCAATAATTTATGTACAAATGTCACGCTGTGGTCTAAAGGTCGTAATATAACATAAATTATTGATGAAGAATTTGATTGTTTTATGAAAGTTATAATAACTTAGGAACGGCTGGACCGATTGTGCTGGAAATAGGTGGGGAGGTAGCTTAAAATCACAAAGGTCTATTTCACCTGTTCCAGTGTGACGTGACATGTTGGTTTAACAAAACAAAACTGACATGAAGTACCATAACGCAAATGACAACAAAACGAAAAATGTATCAGTCAAAACATCAGTATAGCTATTCATTCAATAAAAGCCGACATTAAAATTATGGTTGCTCAAGCGCTTTTACTCCTAATTCTCGACTACGGCTGGCTGTTATTTGGACGCAATTGAAGAGTTACCTACTTAATAAGCTGCAACGTCTTCAGAACCTGGCCTTAAGGTTTATATTTGGTCTGCGTAAATATGATCATGTTTCGGAATATTGGGCAAGACTTAAATGGCTTCCTATATGGCTACGCAGAGATGTTCACATTTTGTGTCTGTTGTACAAAATCCTTTACCATCCTTAGCTCCCCCATTACTTGCGTTCGTTTAAATATTCTACCTTCTACGTCCCGTCCAAAACAATCCCGTGTTATTTAGACCCTTGTTTCCCCTTCTTTTAACACAAAATTTTTTCGTAACTCCTTCTCGGCCCGTGCTGTACGAATGTGGAACAGTCTTCACTCCTGCATAACTGGGAGTCCATCAGTTGTGTCGTTCAAAAGTAAACTAAGTGCTCATTACTTGTCAAATTTGACACTTATTAGCACTTTTTTTATATATATATATTTTTAATTACTTTGTTAATTATAAGATTTATTTGTATGCATATTAGTTTTTTGTGGTTTCTTTTCTTTTACTTGGATCTGTAACAAAATTGAATTCCGTACTTAACTTAATTTACAACTGCTAGGGTTGGCTTGTAGAGATCTCTCTCTCTTATCTCTCCTAGAGATAAGTCCACCTTTGTACTTTTGTTTTTAAATTCTTTTTTTTGTAATGTAATTATGTTTTTATGAGCAATAAAGGATTAAAGGATCAATCTAAAAATTATATGAAGTGCTTCACAGAAGGGCCCATGCATGTCCATGCACCAACATATATAACACATTAAGAATCATAATGTTATTATTATTATTTTTATGATCGTAATAGAAAATTGGAAAGCTGGACAGCTGGAAGATATTTCTATTTGGAATAAGCTGTGCTCTGTACCCAATGTTTCTTAGTTTTTTTAGTATTTCTGTATATATATTTCTGTGTGTATACTAAATAAATAAATAAATAAAATTTAACTAAGTAAAATCCAAAATTTGCTCAGGTATTGTCCCTAGGGCGGAACGAAGTTCACCGGGTCAGTTAGTTTATTATAAATTAACGACAAATTTGTTAGTTTAAGTTTTGGTTTACTTAAGCTCATTAAGAACAACCTAAATAAAATTCAGTGTGGGCAGGAATCAATCTAAATTATTTAAATTTTCCAAAATAGAAACGATAGAATGTACCAAGGCGAAGCCTAGGAGATATATACATACACGCAGGCAAGGAGTAGGAAGAAGCATGCCCACTCTTCACCAATTACATTTTTCGTCCCACGTAATAGGTGGTGAGCCTATTGCCGCTTACCGGGATATGTTACGCACTTTAGAGCCTTTTATATTGATCAGCAGGTGCACCAGTAACAGGTGAGGTTGGCTTGGGCTCTTTAGATGTTGGTAGGATTCCTAGGACTCACACCCTAGTAGATAATTATCATAAAAACAGAATCAGATATGCCGCTAATTACTCACCTAACTAATGTCATTATTTCTCAATTAACCTCGCTAGGGTACGTGCATTATGGTGAATGCATTAAGTGTGAACTGTGAGAAGACATTACGGTCTTTTATTTTTTTACATTGGTTGAAAATTATACTCTGCCAGTATTGTAAAAGTAGAAATTGGGACTCAGCTCAAATTACTGCATTTATTATTAGTCCAATTATATTCTTAATATAATAAGAATAATAGTGAAAAGATACATGCGAATGAAACGCAAAAGTTAGTACATAACTATATTTTTTTTTAAAAACTCGTATGGCTTTTTGATTGTTTTTTAGTTTTTTCTTGGTAAGCAGCAATATGCTCGTCACCTATTACGTCAGACCAAAAATATGATTGGCAAAATGTGGGCGTTTCATATGTTTCAGCCTTCCAGCCTTGGCAGATAATAATAATAATAAATAATAATTAATTTCTATATTTCATAATCAACCTGGTACATTAGAATATCTAGTAGCTGGTGCCTCCTTTTAAGCTTGAATAAGCCTGTGTCAGGAGACACCGCTCTTCAATAACACATAAATAAAAGCAGATAAAATGCTTGGGATTAAACTGCCGTTTCATACAGGCTATTCTAATATGAATGACTTGAAAACATAAATATTGTTAAGGTTATGTTATATTGCATTGTATAGCTTCACAGACAAATGAAGATTGTAATTCTAGTACCAAACTAATGGACATATTTAAAAGAGCATAGCCTGTGAGTTTCTTGCCAGTTCTTCTTATAGAGCGGTGGCTCGGAACTGGCACTTAGATTCACTTACGGGATCCTGCCGTTTTGCCAAAACTATTTTGACAAAAATTTATAATCCAAACAAATTTTAGCAAACTTTTTTTACACCAATGCAACGTTGCGAATTATTTTAGTACGCAAATTTTCATTTGGTCAAATTTTTACTCGGCAGTATATTACTACGGATAATGACATTATGGCATTAGGTTTTTTAACAAGTAATTTATTACGGCAAACAAACTTTAGACAAATAACATTTAATCAAATGATTTGTTTGGACATAAAGTTTTACGTTTATTATTTTAAATAATCACAAACTAAGATATTAATACTAAATATATACTAAAAATAAAATAGTATAAGGAATGTTTGTTTAATATGTGTTCATAATTTTAAATTAACGTGATGATGATGAGTGAGGCTTAGATACATATTGGTTAGGTTAGGTTAGAACAGTGACCACAAAGCGCGCGAGCCGAGCGAGCGAAGCGAGCGTGCCGCGGTAGCGGCCGGCGAAGCGTCAGAAAATACTACTGTTGATTTATGTATGGCCAATATTTGTAGATTAGTATTAATAGTAAAGATGCAAATAGAAATGGTTATTTGAAAAGTTTCGAGACGAATTATTTGGCTTATTTTATTTTGCGTAAAATATGTAATACTAACTGAGTTATTGTCGAAACGTTCACTTGGAAAGCATTACGTTTACGATACAATTATTTGTGAAGAGTTTATTTGCCAAGTAATAATTTGGCAAATGAAATTTTACAAAACAATATTTGGGAAGTGATAATTTGTCAATTTTCTTTTGGTGTAACTAGGGATACCCTTCACTTACACTTTATTATTTTTTGTTTTTAAATTGTTTTGTTGCATGTAAGTGAATCTAAGCTTCGTGATTTAGTGTAATATTATTTCGATTGTTTTTTTTTCATTTGTAATCATGACGTTTTCAAGTACTATGTATAATAGTTTACGAAATAATTATTTTTTTTTACTTTTTACTTTTTTTCCCCTTCGGGGAAACAGGCGTGATTGTATTTATGTTTTTAGTTTCTGAGATTTTTCGGAACACAGGAAATAATATTTGTTTAACTTACTTTACTTACTTAGGTAGAGGTATATTAAACGCCCACACTTTGCCAATAACACTGTTGGTCCCACGTAATAGGTGGCGAGCCTAGTGCCGCTTACCGGGATCTGTTACGTTCGCCAGAGCCTCGTCTGTTGATCTGCAGGTGCACCACTTGCAGGTTTCTTTGATGGTAGGATTCCTATACACCCATAGATAAATGTATAATGAGTAAATAATTTCTAAAATCATAATTCAACTTGATGCAGATTATCTACATAATTATCGTCGTATGAACTATTATCCTTTGAACCTAGAAAGACGTATTTAGCAGTAATATAACTCTTTTGAATAAAGTCCGGATAAGAATGTAATTCCACATAAAGATATATTTTATAGAAATTTTTAATTTAAATAATATTATTTGTATTATCATCTACGTATCGTCGTACATATCTACATATGAACTATTAACCTTTGAACCTAGAAAGACTTTCTCTCTCTCTTCCTCTCCCCCTCTCTAAATAAATCCACTAAATAGGCCGTACTAAACGGTGACATTAAAAGTTGAGATTTCTAAAGTAATGGAACGATCCAAGTTTCTACAAAGAAAAATTAAAATTTCGCCGACATTGGCAGACATCCGCCTCCAGAAAATACAAACCAACTAATTGGAATAGCACTTAATATTTTTTCACTCATAATGACGGTTTAATTGAAGACCGCTTTCCCTTGAGGAATGATATTAATTTCAAATATTACAAAGAAAATTAGGCCGCTATTAGGGAACGGCCGATTCTTCGTGATAATTTTCGTGTTCTTTGTAACAATGAGTGACTTAGTCATAATTATATGCCGTAAGATATATAACCATTTGGGCACACGTGTTCTGTAGTTGAAACCAAGTCTCAGAAAGCGCAGAGTGCGACACTCTTCAGCTAGGTCGAGCGATGACATATGAAAAACGGCTGGCAGAAGGAGACAAAAAATATCGAGCTCAGAGGCGTTCCATTGGAGAGGCATATGCCTAGCAGTGGACATATATAAGCTGATTATAATGATGATAAGTGACTAGGTGACGGATTTCGGAATGAGACACCTAGTCGCTTGCATTACATATTTGCCAGTCAAATATGGAATATAATAAACTGAACCTCTAAAAAATACTTTTTTGATCATCAAAAATACTGATCTAGCATCTAATAGGGGATTAGGTGCTCCATCACAATTTTTTGATGTACAAAAAGGTTAGGTTAGGTTGGTAATTTATTAATTTTGATGACACATTAAATATGGGCCGTCAAACATAAACGCCATAGCGTTCTACGCAATACAGGGTACAGTTATAGAATCAATTGGCACCGTTCATAATTTTTATTCATTTCAGAATAGAATAGATCTTTATTGCTAAGACTGTGTACATTTTGCTGGTGTTCATGCATTACATAAGTACCAACAGTGTACCCGTTGCGGGCGTGCATTTTATATAACTTACAACTAGTTACTTAATATGATTCGTAAAAAAGTATTCATTTAAATTGTAAAATGGTTTATTTATTAGCCAGGCTTTTAATCATTTTTCATCATTCGTCATCACCATTCATCAATCATCACACACACGCACACTCTCACACATTAGTTATCTTTTTGTTATATAATTTACCTAAGTCTTGTCATTGTAAATTATTACTGTAAGCACTGGAATGCGTAATAAAGATTCATTATTATTACTATCAGTCAATTCATACCTTGCTGGTATATATGAACGCCTCTTTACTTAAGAAAATAGATGCATACTTTTCCTTTTTCTTGCAGTGTCGTAAAACAATGTGCTTATACTATATTACGGATAATCTTAGTTTAATTTCATTTTAATATTATCTTATGTTCAATGCTTAATTATAGTTTTTTTATTTTAATACATAATCTAATATATAAGCTGCAGCTCGTGTTATGTCAGTTCAGTGTCTACCTATGCTGAAAATCAGTGCCGTGGCATAAGTTGTGCTGGCTCATACTGAGCAGAGGCCTATTTGGTGCAAACAATCCTAGGTTCAGTTGTTTTACTTTTGGCGTTTTATTATTGTATTTGATACCAAATTTTTTTTTTCTATTCCATTTTATTTTGCCAACAAGGAAGCAATAAACTATTAATTTTTTTTATAGTGAAATCTTCTTCATTTACTTCACTATCTACCCTACAAGAGTAAAGTATTATTAGCGATACAATGGTTACATATTATTATAACTAAATACAGTTTAACTATTGTCGATATAACTACGGTCCACCCACATATGTTCATATTGTATATTGGTTGACTCAAGTACTGATTAACTTAAATAATTTTGATTAGACTATTAATTAAAAGAACTATCGAACGATTGATGTAATGGTTATGTCAACTATGGGATGTTTCAACTACGTTTGAAAAACCTAATGGACGACTCACCTACAGCACAGTTCTGCGCACCGCCACGCCACGCCACAATACATTTTTTATTTAAGGAGTCCAGCCAGCTGTTGGGATTCACTATGTTCACTATAAAAGGAGGAGAATAACGTGACCAAAGTATTTTCTGGCACTTCGCCGGCCGCTGCCGCGGCACGCTCGCTTCGCTCGCTCGGCTCGTGCATTGTGGTCACGATATAACCTAACCGCTCGTCGCTTCGCTCCTCGCTACCTAACTTTTTTTGCCAAAAATACCCACGAAAACAGGTGAGCGAGCGAAGCGAGCGAACAAGGTGGATTCTATACAGAAACGACATGGGTGGTTATAGGTTGAGAAGGCTGTGAGCTGTGAGCTCCCGTCACAGCCTTTTCGTTAGTTGCTATAGTGACCATAAACTGCACGCGAGCGAAGCAAGCGTGTAATACCCAGAAGGATGTTATATAAATCAACAATAAGTGAATCGTCCATTACTTCAATCAACCTTAGATAAATCAACTGTAGGTATATCAACTGTAGGTGAACCGTCCATTAGGAATTTCATCCATTATTTATTATAAACTTATGTGAATCGATCATTAGATATTTTAAACGTTATTTATTTCAACCGTAGTTATTTCGACAATAGTCGATACAACTTTAGTTATTATGATACGTAACCGATACAATGTAGCAGCTAAACGCTAGGATCTATGTGTATACCCTAAACTAGGTTGGCTTCGAAATTTTAATTTACATAGGACATTAAATATGTTCTGTTCAAGAGAGCTGGAGTTCTGGGTCTCAAGTTTCTGGGACCCTACCTGTCTACCTTTTTAAGTTATAGTCAAGTGGTTCTGGAAAATAATGTGTACTTTATTTTACAAAACCATTTTATAAAGAAATGCCCGGACCTCGCAAAACATCGGTACGTTTTCTAGCTTTGAATAAAAAAATCGACAGTCGCGGTCACCCGCTTGTTATTAACATTAGTAAGATAATAAAACATGTTTTTTTGCCAAACATATTTATTTGTAAATCGAAAAGAAATTACATAAAATAAGTGTCTAAACTATTATTTTAATATTAAAAACACTACATTTACTTACAAATATGATTTAGCTACTTTGACGAAACTATTCCACTCCTCAAACGAGACGCTATGAGACGAGTCCAAAGTATTAAGCAACAACAGTTTAAACACAAAATGGCCACAACTCACCGTCTAACTACGTTAAGTTTGTGTGCCGCGGTCGTTTGAGCTATTTTGTGATGTGCCTATTTGTGTAATGTGTCTTGGAGTTCGTTTAACCGTGCCTACATTTTAATGCAGATATTCGTAATAGCGAATGAATTTTCATGAATTGTCTTAAAATAAATAATCAATTATAAACATATAAGACCACAGAATAGAAATAATTGTAAACTCTCCTATCTAGGGGCCTACCGGCGAGTTCGGTGGCAATCGATTATAAGGCAAAATGGATTTCGAATTGATTCTGTCGTGCTGCCGAACTCATGGAAAACAAAATGGCGTTCTCCATTTACCTATTGGTCTGTCACGGACTGAAGGTCATGAATGAGAGGTGGCTGTCGGCAGATACCCCGGTACGGATTAATGAACGTAAACAAAGTTTGATAGATGGATTACCGGTAATCCATCGAATTCGGCGGTAGGCCCCCTGTTCTGTAGTACCTACATAGGTACAGCGGACAGATACAGTAAATCAAAAAAAATCAGATCGTTTAATAAAAACTTACGTTGCCTATTTAATAAGCTCCTACAATTTTCTACGCGTGACCTACAGATACATATATTTTTTTAGAATAAAGAGTAACGCTTATGAAATCTACGTGCGGCCTTCTATCAGTCAATGAAAATTACATTAAAGTAGGTTTATTTGTTTTTGAGATTACGTACAGCGAACAGACAGACAAATATTGAAAAACTTGCTCCTACGATGTATTTAAGTACCTTTGTTCTATAGTAGTTTAATAAGTTCTCGTAGAATTTCATATAAAGAAACTCTCATTGTCCCATTAAAACCCAACACTTAATTTTTGGAGGATATTTCTCAAAGTATTACAATGTTACATTTCTCAACTTTCCTCTTAAGAATTTGAATATCCCTCATGACGCTAATAGGATAAGATACTTGATATTTCATACTTTCGCAAAGTCGTATTTAATATATTAACTTTCAAAGTAAATTTAGGCAAAAACCACTAACAAATAAGTCGGGAATTCAATTAAATTGGCATGTTGGGGCGTTTTTAGATGATGTTTTGAGAATTTCATATTTTTGTCGCACAAACCTTGTTCATTTATTATTATCGACTTCCAATTTCAAAAATTGTAGCTATTTTATGATTAGGACATCGTATTTCGTTTTTTATCTACTACTTATAATTTTGAGCTGTTTGTATTTCATCATGTCATCCTTATAAAGCTACTGCTGAACATTGTCTAGTACCTTAGCTACTACTAAGTTGTAGTTAAAGTCACAGGTTAAAGAAATAGATCATGCGACGTTGTTGGCTTTCAGATAAAGAAGTTCTTCTTAAATAATCGAAATTATTTAAGTTAATTTGATTTATTTAAGTGGTCGGTGGTGGTTAGGACTTATTACTTTGGTTTATTAGTAATGTAAAAATGTTGTTCCAATTACTAGACATACTTTCTGTTTACACCCCGTGTTAACGTGAACCATCTTATATTTAATCTTTATTGCTTACACATAAATATACAATGTAATTCAGTCGGTGCGAGTAACAAATAATATTTATAGAGTTATGATGTACTCACATAAAATAGTACGCTGATCTACATAATAATACACACACATACACATATACAAACACAAATACATACATAATTAAAAATAAATAAATGGACGACATGGGTGGAAATTTCATCGATGATCATTCTTTCAAGAAGTTATTCAAAGTTAAGTTTTTGTAAGCTGCTTTGCTTTAGTCAATCTTCTATTTGGAGGAAGAGAGTTCTAAAGTTGGATGGCCTTAACGCCAAAGGAGTTTGACGTGAACCCTATATTGTGTTGAGGTGTAGCAAGCAAAAGGTTTTCAGAGAAACAAAGCTTGACTTCTCATTATTATTTGTTATGGAGCATTAAGAGACTCGAAATAACAGGTGAACAAATCAAACTAATGCGACAAAATCTAATCAAGGGATGGATTTTTCTATGTCACAACGCCCTCACTTACAATATACTTTTCCTTTGTCAAATTTTCCACTTCGTTCAATCAAAGCTCTAACACGTAGTTGTTTTAATTGGAGCAACACGCCCTCATACCAGTTTCAGCCTAATTAAAAAAGGAGGCAAGCTTGTGTCATTGTGTTCTGATGGATGATAAACATGTGATATTTTTCTTTGTTACAGGTATACCCACGCATTGCAGATTTAATGAAATATTAAAATCAACCTTTCATGAAGCTGCTAACCAGACTCGATAGAAATTCTATTTTATAACTCATCATCATGCCATATGGCGTCTACTGCTGAACAGAAGCCTCTACATTAGATTTCCGCTTTGAGCGATCCTGAGTCGACTACATACACAGGCTTCCCGCCGCCTTGACCAGATCATCGGCCGTCGGGTGGGAAGCCGTCCTCTTCTACGCTTGCTACTATTCTATATTTTATAGCTATAAGTGTATAGAGATCCTTCCAACATCTAAGGAGCCCAAGTCAACCTCACCAGCAAGTGGTGCTCCTGCTGATTAGCAGACGAAGTTCGTCACCTCTTACGTGGGACTAACAACGTTATAGGCGAAGTGTGGCCGTATAATATGTCTATGCCTACCCCACCGTGAAAACAGGCGTGTATGTACGTATTTTTATCACTCTATGAGCTATAAAATATAGTTAGTTCTTTAACGTTATGATGGATATTTTTTATATATAAAAGAATGATAAGATATGTTACAATCTGAACGCAAAACTTATGAATCATCATCATCATCATTTCAGCCATTCGAAGTCCACTGCTGAACATAGGCCTCCCCAATTGCTTTCCACGTAGATCGATTCTTTGCCGCCTGCATCCACCGGCTCCCCGCCGCCCTGACCAGATCGTCGGTCCATCGCGTTGGGGGCCGCCCTCTACTACGTTTGCTGATTCGTGGTCGCCATTCAAGAACCTTAACGCCCCATCGGTCGTCGGTTCTTCGAGCTATGTGCCCCGCCCATTGCCACTTCAGCCGGCAAACGCGCTTCGCTATGTCGGTCACTCTGGTTCTCCTACGGATTTCCTCATTTCTGATTCTATCACGTAGGGACACTCCGAGCATAGCTCTCTCCATTGCACGCTGAGCGACTTTGAGCTTCCTTATGAGGCCCATAGTCAGGCACCACGTCTCAGTCCCATACGTCATCGCTGGCAACACACACTGGTCGAAGACTTTCGTCTTGAGACACTGAGGTACTTTGGACGAGAAGATTTTGCGTAGTTTCCCGAACGCAGCCCAACCGAGCTGGATTCGACGATTGACCTCTTTCTCGAAGTTGGACTTACCTAATTGGACTTTTTGTCCCAGGTATACGTACTCGTCGACAACTTCGAGGGCCGAGCTTCCCACTATTACTGGGGTAGGCACAACATGGATATTTGACATGATTTTGGTCTTATCCATGTTCATTTTAAGACCTACCCTTCGGGAAGCTCTGTCGAGGTCTCCGAGCATTGTGCCCAGATCCACAAGCGACTCCGCTATGACCACTATGTCGTCGGCAAATCGAAGGTGAGTCATATACTCGCCATTAATGTTGATGCCGTAGTTTTCCCAGTCCAGTAGCTTGAAAACATCCTCCAGAGCAGCAGTGAACAGTTTCGGTGAAATGACATCACCCTGTCTCACGCCTTTCTGCAAGAGGATAGGATTCGTGCACTGGTCCAGTACTCGTACGGACATGGTGGCGTTTCTGTATAAACTCCTCAGAACTTCGATATACCGATGATCAATGCGGCATCGCTGCAGGGACTGAAACACTGCCCAGCTCTCGATCGAATCAAAGGCTTTCTCATAGTCCACAAACGCTAAGCAAAGTGGCTGGTTATACTCCTCGGTCTTCTGTATAACCTGCCGCAGCGTGTGAATGTGGTCTATGGTTGAAAAGCCTTTTCGGAAACCGGCTTGTTCGGGAGGCTGGAAGTCGTCAAACCTTTGACCGAGACGGTTCGTGATGACCCGTGAAAACAACTTATAGACGTGGCTCAGTAGCGTGATTGGCCTATAATTCTTCAAAAGGGATTTGTCACCTTTCTTGAAGAAAAGGACAACCACACCACTGGACCACGCCTGTGGCGTACGTCCCTCGAGAATGACGGTATTGAAGAGCTTCTGGAGTACCTTAAGTACTGGTGTACCACCCGCTCTCAGAAGCTCTGCTGTCATCCCGTCTTCCCCCGGTGCCTTGTTGTTTTTTAGTTGTTTCAGGGCCATCCTAATCTCGTACAGGCTGACGTCCGGGATGTCTTCGGTGGTATGTCGAGTTAGTTTGGCTCTAGGGTCTTTAGCCAAACAAGTAGCGGGATCTTGCGTACTGGTATACAACTGTCCATAAAACCTTTCGATCTCCCTCATAATCTCAGGTCTCGACGTGACTAGACTGCCTTCGTTGGTCTTCAGCTGTGTCAACTGACTCTGACCAATAGACAGATCCCGTGCGAACACTTTTGAACCCCTGTTCCTCTCTATTGCATCTTCAATACAATTTGTATTGAATTTGCGAATATCGAGTCGCAAGGATTTCGAGATCTGTCTATTGATGAGCCGGTAAGAAGACGCTTCCGCTGAAGACTGCAATCGCATGTCTCGTCGCGCTTCCATGAGATTAAGAGTTTGAGTCGACAGTTTATTGGTTTTAGTTTGTCGGGTCTTATAATGTTTGGACCCGACAACGTGGACAGTCTCAACCAGCCCGCCGCTTATATCGTCAACGGTTACGCAGTTCTCCAGACCTGCGAAGCGATTTTGAAGCTCGAGCTGAAAGTTCTCGGGGTTTTGAATATGGGCAGCTGAGGGTCGGAGCGTAGACCTCATCAAACGGGACCTTTCAAGCTTTATATTAATATTCAATGTGCCCCTTACCATTCGGTGATCGCTACCGGTTTTCACCCTGGCGATCACAGAGACATCATTGAATATTTGTCGCTTAGTGGTCATGATGAAGTCTATCTCATTCCTCGTGAAACCATCGGGGCTCAGCCAGGTCCATTTCCTGTGTGGTGGCTTCTTGAAGAAGGAGTTCATCATAAAGAGGCCCTCCTTCTCCATGAAGTCAGCCAACCGCTGTCCCCTATGGTTCCTTCGCCCTATTCCAAATTGCCCCACTTTCTGCTCGTCACCGCTTCGTTGGCCTAGCCTTGCGTTAAAGTCTCCCATAACAACCGTGTAGTGAGTCGGTGAAGTATGAATGGCGGCAGAAATGTCATCATACAATATCTCCACGTCCTCGTCAGGGTGTGCCGAGGTCGGTGCGTAAACCTGAATTACCTTCAACGAATACCGTTTGGTGATTCTGAGTATTAGGTACGCTACCCTGGTCGACACACTCCGAATAGACACGACGTTGTTACGGATAGACTTCCGGACGATAAAACCGACACCACCTTGGGACAGGCGATCGCCCTCCCGGTGGTAGAGCAAGTTGCCGGACTTAAGGATTACCGTATCCTCTCCCTGTCTACGGACTTCGGATAACCCGATAATGTCCCAGTGCAACCGCTCTATTTCCTCCTCCAGCTCGTCAATCTTCTCGTCGGTCCTCAGTGTGCGCGTGTTATAAGTTGCCAGGTGCAGAAGTCGTCGTTTTGGGTGGTAGCCGGATCTCTGCCGGTGATTCTTAGCACCCCCTGCCCCGCCGTTACCAAGACCGCTACCGTAATCTGGAATAGCGGGGCCGCCGGGGACTGGGGGCCGTATACGCGTGTGTGCCATTTTCCATTTGGGGGTATTTGCCCATAATCACCACGCTGGGCAGACGGGTTGGTGATCGCAGTTCCAGCCAGTACGCAGGATGACGCTGCTGCCCATCATCCGGTAGCATTTCTCTTCGTCGATTTTTACGACTCCCCATGAGATGAGAAGGGGTGACGCTATTCTAGGCCGGCGCCACACGGCCAACTTATGAATATTTATAATAAAATCGTAATTTACTTAAGGTGTTGTGTTTATTATTAAACAATATTTTGAAGAGCGGGAAAGCAAAGCGCTTGATGTTTCCTTACAAATTCTTTTCTTGTAACTAGTAGAGTAAGCCTTAAATTGAAAAATTTAAGGGATGCTAACTTCAAGTTGGTGTCTACAATGAAGTCTTAAGGTAGAGTTCATAAAACTTCTATGAAAAAAGAATTTCACTTAGACTTATTAGTTCCCTGTCTTTAGACTCTCCTTCAACATCTCACAGATTACACTTATATGCGACGGTAAGGTTGGCTTGGGCACCTTAGATCTTGATGGGATCCCTATACACCTTGATTGGAATATTTGTACTGTTATTTGATCTAAAGGTTTAAACCAGTCTCTTTTATCAAATTACTTGAACGTTTATGGCGGCCGTTAGGCAGACTAGTGATAAGTCTAAGTCATTTCTAAAATGGGAATATAATACAAATAACATCAAAATATATCTTTTGCATACATACTGTGCGTTAGCCTCAAACATAGTATGTACAAATTGTAGCTGGCTGCGTCGCTTCCATGACACTAATCCCGCACTATTCATTAAGCTTAACTGTTTAATGTGACTAGACTATCTATAATAGTAATGCAGCTTTGTTTAAAGGCGCTTAGTGCCGCAGGGACATTGGGACTGCAAAAAAACATTGCTTCTTTAATAAAGACTAGCAGCGCCCCGCGGCGTCACCCGCGTGGTCCCCGTGGAATATCGGAATAAAAAGTATACTGTTTTAATCCACTTTATAAATAAACTGTGTACACGCTGGTAACCCCGATAGTGGGGGACGGTCACCCTCGGCACTGCTGCCACGTAAGCCTTAAAGACCAGGTATCACATGACACATTGGCTTACTGAAATATTAGTTTTATATATGTCTTTATAAAAAATATAACTGCCTCAAACCCATCTAAAATTACGCTTGATTAAACGGTGGAGACCTTTGGGGCAACGGTTGACATTTTTGGGCGGGACGGTCTCGAAGGGATTGCGTTGCTATTGTCAAAAAAAATACTCAATTTTAGTGTTTTTTCCTTATACCTTCCTTCCTTATACCTATATAAAATTATCTCTCTAAATAAGAGCGATTGTATACATGATACAAAGTAATCCACAGTAGTTAAGTAGAGTGTATAGGAATTCTACCAACATCTTAGGACCACAAGCCAACCTCACCTGCAAGTGGTGCACCTGCCGATCAATGGACGAGGCTCTGGCAAACAAAGCAGTTCCCGGAAGCGGCAATCTCTGGCGAAAATAACAGTCCACATTTCGCCAATTATATTGCTGGTCCCACGTAATAGATGGCGAGCTTATTGCCGTTTATTGCGAACACAAGCTCTGTAGGCTCAACAGCCAGAACTTCGTCCGTTGATCAGCAGGTGCACTACTCGCAGGTGAGGTTGGCTTGGGTTCTAAAGCTATTGGTAGGACCCCTGTGCCCCCCCCACTGGCCTCCACCTTGTCGTGGTGGGGGGGCTGAGTACCTCCCGGAGGCCGGGAAAATGTAACACCCAGAGACCGACGACTCTGGGTGCCCCTAGTACTGACTACCGGGGGAGAAACTAAGAGGGACCTGTGGAGGGCGCAGCGGGCGGGCCAGGAGGGCCCGTCAAGCAGCGCCAGGAGGGTCTTAGGCAGTGGGGGCAGGGGGCCCCTGCTGTCTAACCATAGACCCTCCGAGAAGTCGGCCACACACGCTATGGTCGCACAAGGAGGGAGGAGGGGCGCGACAACTGCGCCTCTCTTAGGAGAGCATTTTGTTACCGACGTAAAACAAAAAAAAAACAAAAAAAGGACCCCTGTGCTGGTAAAAATTTAAAAGAGATAAAAAAAATTTATGCTTCATATATTTTTTTGCTTTTCCTACATATAATAATAGCTACATAGAGAGTTTTGGATGAGCTTACCAGTACAAACTTCAAAGAGATATTAATTTATTTTGCGTAATGGTGTCCTCTTTTGATTTACAAAACAATATCAGCAATATCTTTCACTGACACCTTTAAAAGTCAAAGTCATCCTCATAAAATAGTACAACGAACTGTAAAATTTGTTTATAAGTATAATGTATGTTTAATTGCGATATTAATAGAAGATATGAACATGTAAATAAATACTTAAACGTCAACAGCATCCCATTTACACACTGTGCTTCGTTCATGTTAATTCACACGAATGTTCATGAGAATCGAACTTAAGACTTTGTTAGATGCAAAGTGCCGCTCCTCCGCGCCATTTAGGTCGACATATGAACCGAGTCGAGAATCAAAGTACTTCTGTAATCCCCTTGTACTAAGGTATAACTACGAATATTATCATAGCTATCTACGTATTTACTGTGCTAGTAATTACGCTTTAACATTTCAAAATAGTCATATATTTACAAAATTTATAGCGTGTAGTGCTCATGTCGGTGTAATGAATCACTAATTAGATGTCCTAATTTAATTTGTACAGTTATATGCCATCTACATTAAGCTCGCGAAATACAGTTTTCGCTTCGTAAAATTTATAGTTTTGTAATAATCCAACAAATACAAGTATATTCAGATTCAACAATTAATTACAGAAATTCAGTAATACATTTCACGGAGTTGTTGCATGGTATGAGTGTTTATTAATACTTACTACTTTTATTACTCATGTGTTATACTTAAAATATTGCTATTATTTTAACTTAAGTACTGAAATTACCCTCAGAATACGTGGAGAGAAAGTACAAGAGCATGTCTATTAATCATCATCATCATATCCTAGCATTATCCCGGTTGCCCTAGAATTAAGCTTAAGGCCCAGGGTCTGCTTACTGGGTAAACACGATTTGGCTGAATTTCAGTTATTACATGAAGCGACTTCCGTCTGACCTCCGCAACCCAGAGGGAAACATCATTCTATGGTTAAACCAGCTGTCAAGATGTTAGAAGGCACTGGCTTCCTAATAACGACTGCCATAGATGTTCATGACAGCCGGGACCAAATGCTCAACGTGCTATCCGAGGCACGGAGCAAGCGATAAATACGCACATAACTTCGAAAAGCCATAGGTGCGTCATCAGGGTTTGAACCCGAGACCCTCTGAATTTGAAAGCTATGGTTCTCGCCACTGGGCTACCGCCGCTCCTTGTCTATTAATCATCGTGTTATAATAAGAATACTTAAATTCTTTAAAATTATGGATTTAATAATGTATATCGTGAATCGGTAAACAGACGTTTAGTTGGCAGATCATCGTGGCAATCCCATATAACCTCATTGTCTGGTACAATCCGAACTCAAGATAGGATCTTCCTTTAAAAAAAGGGGAGCGTGTTAAGTGCCAATTGCCTGATATAGCTCAGTCATATTCTGCTGGTTATAAGAAGTGGCCCATACTCAGGAGGGAATACTTATTAGCTAAGATGATCCTCAGTTTTACTCAATTTTACTCAGTTTTGTATCAATTTAAAGGAGCATCTATTGCAAAATGCTACAGTCTGGACGAATACCTACATTCTTAAACATATAATCTAATAAATATATAATTGAATAGTTAAATACATTTAATATAATTAGTAAAAACATAATAACGTAGCATGAATGTATGTACAGTTATTTAATTTTTAATGTTTTTAATTTCTATAGATAATATATGGAAGAAATGTGTTCCTATTTTATATTGTGATTCCGCATATATTGGTCAGCTGTAAAGCTGATTCGAAAATAGGCCTCTACAAAAGACAGACATTATATTTATTACTATCATAAGCATTTCATAAAATTCTTTTAAAGTAACATAACAGACACTTCATTTGTATGTATTTGAAGTTAAGTAGATCGAGCAAGAGCGACAGGAAACCTAACAATAGTTTTAAAAAAATAATCTTAATAACTTTCCGTATAAGAAAGCAGCATCAAGTTTAGCCGCCCTCACAAAGGAAGCTGTGATTTATGTGGTCCATAGACTACTTTTATTAGCAGCCCTGCATAGAAATGCTGGAGACACAATGTACCGAGGTGTACAATTGTACATCTACTCTAATAAATGACAGTATTCCTAGAAGCTCTCCAGTTGGAATTGCTCTCTCTTATTGTTAAATATAGGTTAACTTTGCGAGCAATGGTTACAGCGTAGACGTCTAGTTGGATAACATAAACCTACAAAAAAAACTAGCGTTAAATAAGTGTTTGTACTGACATTGGTCAGTCTGAATAATTAGAAATAATTATTATAGTATAAACTTTTGAATTCTCTAGAGTTCTGAAAAAACCTATTATAAAAATTCTTTGTATTTACACAATATCAGACTGAATAATTGGCAATAATGTTTACAGTTCAGACGTTTGGATTAGATAAAGTTCGTAAAATACCTATCTTAAAATGAGTGTTTGTATTTACACACTTACAGACAGAATAATTGGTAATAATTGTTATAATGTAGACATTTGGATTACATTAAGTTCAGAAAATAACTCATCATCATCATCTCAGCCATATGACATCCACTGCCGAACATAGGCCTCCTCAATGGATTTAATTTATGGATTTGAAGATACTCGTCGACAACAACTTCAAGAGCCGAGCCCTCAACAGTTATTGGGATAGGCACAACATGGACATTCGACATAATTTTCGACTTATCCATGTTCATTTTGAGTCCTACCCCTTGGAAAGCTCTGTCGAGGTCTTCGAGCTTTGTGCCCAGATCCACATGCGGTTCCGATATCAGCATCCTCGAGGGAACAGTTTGGAGATATGACATTTCCCTGTCTGACGCCTTTCCGCAGGAGAATAGGATTCGTGTACTGGTCTAGTAGTCGTGTACGGACATGTTGGCGTTTCTGTATAAACTTCTCAACACTTCAATATACCGATGGTCAATGCGGCTGCAGGGACTGAAACACTGCCCAAGTCTGAATCGTTCGCCTTTTCATAGTCCACAAACGCTAAGCAAAGCGGCTGGTTTTACTCCTCAGTCCTCTGTATAACCTGCCGCAGCGTATGGTCCATATATATGGTCTATGCTGGAAAAGCCTTTTCGGAAACCGGCCTGTTCAAGTTGCTGGAAGTCGTCAAACCTATTCCTGAGACGATTCGATATGACCCGTGAAAACAACTTATAGACGTGGCTCAGTAGCATGATCGGCCTATAATTCTTCAAAAGAGATGTCACCTTTTTTGAAAAATAGTACAACCACGACACTGGCTCACGCCAGTTGGCTGAAAATAACTATCATAAAATAAGTGTTTGTGTACACATTGTCAGACTGAATATTTAGTAAAAATGGTTATAATGTAGACTTATGGATTACATTGAATTCTAAAAATAATCGTAATAAAATAAATGTCTATACTTACACATCGTCAGACTAAATAATTAAATAATGGTTACAGTGTGAATAATGGTTACAGTGTGAATATGGATGTATGAATTTGGGCTACATCAGATTCTAAACTAAAAATAACTATAATTAAAATATACGTGTATACATAATGTCAGACGAAAGTAATGGGCAATAATAAAACTTAGGTTTAGCTAATGCTATTTCGGTCAGTTTTAAATTTTTCGGTACGCAGTCTGTCCAAATAAAAAATAAGTATTCATTATGGGGATTATGGAGAGGGCTATGCTTGGGATTTCTTTGAAGGATTTTATTTATTGTATTTTATAACATATGATGATATAAGCCATGTTGCTAGGTTCCAGTTAAAAGTTATTAATCTACTTGAGCTTGAAAGGCATTCCACAGACAGTTTGCGTACTACATTTTGCGAAAGTTTTTAGGAGTTAAAGGCTAGTGTAGCTAGTCCACAAAAGCTAGTTCACTTTCTCATGATAAGCTCAAGAGTTCAAAAATATTTCTTCTGACTGTGTTTTTTTCGAACTACTTATAGTTTTTGCTACCTAGGTTGCTATGAGAAGCAAGAAAAATACTCGGCAAGATAAATATCTCCTCTCATAATATTTATTGTTTGTAAATGTAATAAAAAATTCAAATAAAATGACATTCTCAGAGTCCGTACGTCAAACAAACCTTAAATACGACTTTGACTACCAACTACCAAAATGAACCAGGGGTAAAATGACGATCATGGATCCATCTAAGTAGTTTGGTCTTTTTCTTTTGAACATGACGTTTAACTCTGGCTTGCAATTGATTGTCTTTATGTTATAGCTTTTAATCTATTGATTCCATGAAAATCATGACTTTGACTCTCATTTAGTGTCCGATATTTTTCTGAAAAGATTACACCTTGACAATTAATTACCTTGACAAATAATCATAATTGCTTTTCGCATGTTTACTTACATGTAAGTGTTTTGTGAGCGCTGAATAAATAAATTTATTCTTTTCTTTTGCAGACAAAATCACTCTGGCAATCTTATGCATAAATATGCAAACATTGCTGCTGTCAACCTTGTTAAATTCAGGAGGCATTAATTTGAACTGAGTACTGTTATAGTTGTAAGCTGTGGTGTAAAGTTCGGGAGTATGCAGATGGCTTTCCGGCGACGAGCTGAAGCTCAACGAAGGGATTAAAGGGTTTCGGCAACACTCTCGGCCATGACATGTCACTGTCATTTATGTTATTAAAAAGAGGTATTTAGTTAATAACATGAAACCTTATTTGACGTTTTTAAGTACTATGTAATAGTATATGAAATAAAAATATGTGAAGTTTAAATACTGAACGGTCTGTTGTGATTCTAGAAGAATTCTACTCTCAGATAATCGCTTTTTTTTGAACTCAATGTCTTATTGATATGTATGTACATTCATTTAGGGAGAAGTAAATTAAACGCTCCCGTTTTTATAACTATATACATTCATATAAGAGAGGTATATTACCGGGTGCTTTAATCTTTACCAAAGCCTCGTCCGATGATCAAAAGGTGCACCACTGGCAGGTGAGTTTAGGCTTGGGTTCCTAACGTCTTGAAAGGATCCCTATACACCCATGTCTTATTGATGAAAAGGAATAAATATGAAGATGAAACTCATCATCATCCTGCCCGACTTCCAGCTAATCTAGGGTCGGTGTAGCGTCATGAGCTTTATTCACACCCCTCTATCATATAATTCATAAAAACTTATTAAGTATGTAAATGTAAACTTATGACATAAAGAGTGTAGAAGTATGAATAAAAACGAGTCCGTAAGAATACTGTTAAGTAGATCCCAAGGCATACATTTCTAACAAGGTGGGAGCTGTAACCACTATGTTTTCGTTGCAAAACAAATGTTTGCACAAAAGAATTGCGCTTGTAATCCTTTTGCACTCCCCAACTTCTTATTTCTTAAAGGTTAGAGCTCGCATTACTATGTTCGGGAAGCGTCATCATAATACTGCTGTTTTGGTCGTATTATAAATGTTTTATTTGACTCGAAGTCGTTTCGGCATTCTCACAGGCACCGATTCGCGGATAGAATCCATCGTAGGCGTAATAACCACGTGTGCCTAAGTATTTACGTACGTTTTCATATTGAAGCGTCTACGGAGAGTAAAGTCATTTTCTCTTATGTTATTGTTTTGTTAGTGAAGTGATAAAGATGGAATCATTTTCATATTACTTTGTACGTTTGCTTTATCCGGATTTATTTTTACAGTCCTAAATTAAATTATTGGGAATTGGATTTTTGTCTTTAATGTGAAAACTCTTTGCGACTTTAATAGTATATTTAAAGCAGTTGCAATAAGCTGGAAAGCTTTGATCTTAAATACGATCTACTGCTGAAAATAGGCCTCCCTAACTGCTTATATACTCCAATATTATAGATATGAATATATAATAGGTTGGGGAAAAAGTCTTTTCGTATTTTTGTATGAAAAGTCAAGACATTTTTTTCAAAGTTTCTTTACATTTATTTACAATATATATATACCGTTTTGTTGAATAACTTTTTGCCATTTTGTGGGCAGAGACATTATCCCGTTACTGTAGAAACTTTGGGACTTCTGATCAAAAAAACGGGACAAACAGTTTTGGCAGTCCTCTCTTGAGGTCAACCTTACAGAACCTAAAGAATTCTGCAGAGACCGAAACAGGTGAAAATCTAAAGGCGCAAGGTCAGGGCTATATGGTGGATGTACTAGGACCTCCCAGTCGAACTCTCTTAGTTTTTGCTGAGTGGCTAAAGATGTGTGGGGTCTAGCGTTATCGTGATGAAAGACCACACCCTTCCTGTTGATCAATTCCGGCCGTTTTCTCTCGACTGCTTCCTTTAATCTCATCAGTTGCTGGCAGTAAAGATCAGAATCGATGGTTTTGCCGGGCGGTAAAAGCTCATAATAAACAATGCCCTTCCAATCCCACCATACACACAGCATCACCTTATTTCGTGTTAGGCCAGGTTTGGCCACAGTCTGTGAAGCCTGGCCAACTTTCGACCACGACCTTTTTCGCACGTTCTTGTCGTACGTGATCCACTTTTCATCGCCAGTTATCAATCTCTTCAAAAACGGCTCGGTTTCATTACGTCTCAATAATGAATCGCAAATGAGTACACGGTTCATTAAGTTTCTTTGAGTGAGCTCGTGTGGCACCCAAATATCGAGCTTTTTTGTATAACCAGCTTTCTTCAAATGGGTCAAAACTGTTTAGTGGTCAATACCCAGTTCTTCAGCTACATCGTAACTACTAATATGCCGATCTTGCTCCACTCTTTCAAAAATGGCGTCCATTTTATTCGTAACAGGGCGACCAGAGCGAGGTGCATCTTTAACATCAAAATTTCCGGACTGACAACGTTTGAAACAAATTTGTGCTACTCTTACTGACACTGCATCAGGTCCATAAACATCACAAATTTTTTTCACTGCTTGAGTTGCATTTTTGCCTTTTTTATAATAAAATTTTAAAATGTATCGAATTTCTTCATTAGATTCACTCATTTTTACGGAGAGAAAAACAAATGAAAAATAGCGGGAAACAACTTTTTTTTATTTTTTTCTTTTCTTTATAATGGAACCTTTTTAATGTTACCAAAACCAGCCAGACACAAATAGTACAGTCAAAAAAATTTTATAATAAGTTTATACCTACGATATGCGAAAAGACTTTTTCCCCGACCTAATATGTATGGGTGCCTTTCTACTATGTCGTGACGACAGATTATTGTGTCGTGTAAAGGTGTACAGTCCCTGGCCGACTTATTAGACGAAATTCTAGTCAATAATTTAGTGTACATATACGCGCAAAGTACTGCGAACAGCTATTCATGTGTGGAATCATCATCCCCAAATGCAGCAAACAGTACAATCCTGTATCGACAGCATGCCGTGTCGGATTAAGGCACTCATAGCTTCCAAAGGGGGCACAACAAAATATTCAAAATAAATAAATAATTGTTTCTAACACTTACAGGGGAAACAGGCGTGAATGTATGTATATATGAATGAAAGTTGCCCCTTCACGCTTTACTCGATTAACCATGTAGACAAAATATGTTATGGAGATAGTTTAAGACCTTCTCAGAGACCTAAGATTTTTATCTTGAAAATTATCTCTTAAAAACGTGAGAAAGGCTGGATGTCGGTGTATCGGGAATTGATAATTTTGCAAGTAAGAAATATACTCATTCAAATATAGCATTTTTCGATGTCATATAGTGTGATCCATGATCTGTTTCCAAATGTGATTTTTAAAAAAATAAGTCACGCGGTTGTAGCCGCAGGCAGCAACTAGGTTATTATATAATGCTTGTAATAATATTAAGTAAATATCAGCTGTACGACTTTTATAATACCAATTCATTTCTGCTTAAAGACTTCGAGAGTCGTGACGATCTTTCTATATGTCTGTCATATACATAAATATACATAGACACAATAGACTCTAATTCCTACAGATTTCGAGAATCATACTCAAGATACGATATGTGAACACGCGAACTATATTTAATTTAGACGGATTTTCTATGAACGCGCGCCAAGGGTTTATGATACCTGGAAAATTGTTGCGCGATTACGAAAGTCTGGGAGTTCCAGAAATAGCTAATTATTTTCTAAAAGGATTTATATTACCTTGACAGATTGTAGAACTTATTGAAGTGTAAATAAATATTAAATTTTGTCAGACATCTCAGACAGCAGTATCTAGATCCAAACTAAGGATAAGAGCTTCATTGAGCCAAACTTGAATAAAGAATTTCTTGTATATCTTGATTAGAGCTAAATATTTATAAAACATCGTTCTGTCGCTCTCAACTGTAAACAAATTACTGAAGTGCGATACATTTTAAATTTAGCTTAAAATCAAATTTAGAACTGTTGTGCAAGCCGCCCTCAGTACCCTAAGTAAAATTTATTTTAATAAGCAATTACCTGCGGAATTGGTCATTGAATTAAAAAATGGCTCCACACAGTGCACACACCCAGTGTAGCTTTGCAAATGTAAAAGGATATTTTTAAGCAGGGTATGTACTCTTAGCGTTATTTAAGTATCTTATGAACGGTTTGTTTGAAGGGTTTATATATCTACTTATTTTAAGAAAAACTTCGACTCTTAACTCTAGGTCATAAATGTCCATATACTTTTAGATGTCTACTATGGAATTTTAGCACAATAGTCAGTTACCCAGTGCAATAAAATCCTATTTTTACTAGATCTATACCGTGGATATTTGAACAGCTGGCAATATTGAATTTGGATGGTTCTATACAACGCGTCACACAAACAGCAAATCCATCGCGCGGGTGCGAATGACACAATTTACCCGTGACACACACTCTTAGATTCATTCACGCTCATTAACCTTCACCATACACTCCAGAAACATGGGTCATCATAACCTTTACAAATACTTTTTGATCTCAACTACGACGGGATATGAAATCCTATTTTTACTAGATTCCATATTTGAATAGCAGGCAATATTTAATGTGGATAGTTCGGTACAAAGGCATGTCATACAAACAGCGAATCCGTTGCGCGGGTGCTAACGCCGCTTTTGACCCGTGACATTTGGCGAGCGCACATTTCCAGGTCAGCTTGCTTCACATGCACCCTTGCTTTATCAAAAGAATACCAAACTCAATTGAATTCGGAAACATTTAAATCGCAGCTCCGCGTGAAAAATGTGCTGTTTATCCAAATTTTGTAATTCAGTGTCGGGATTTTGTTGAGATGGTGAAGTTTTATATATTGATTTATTTATGCAAAACAGACTTTTAATTTGAATAAGACTTTTTGTGAGAATGGATTTCGTTTTTCTCTTTTCGCGTGCTGTTTCTAAATGTTTAAAAAGAAAATGAGTCACGCACAGCTGAAATACTACAGAATGAATTCGATTGAACTTTGCAGTTAAACTTTTCTACTCAAAATGGTTTTGCCAAAGACTTTTTAAATGGTTACGACCAAATATAATCTATTCATAAGCAAAGTTTATATCTATATATAATATCTGTCTGCATAAATATTATATTAAAAGAAGGGTTCTTAACAAAAACTTAATAACTGAACTGAAAGTTGTTAGACAAATTCTTAAAAAATATGTGTTTGTAATGCATTAATATAATTGTTTTATTTATTTTTATAATAAATAGAAAGTGATCTATAATTAATTAAAATTAGTCTAAGTCAAAAACAAAATCGTCAAAAAGTTAAGTCGTATACACATATATATAATTTAATTTCGATATAACTTAAGAGTCTAAAGCACAACAGAGCGATATCGTCTTGCACACTTCAACGAACTTAATATGGAATCAGTTGAAAAGCAATTTGAAATGCGCATCCATTGAGCTGTACGGTACCACCGAGGGATTGTTCTTGTCATATGGTATTCTTCTCTTCTTATGACATACCATAAAACGGTTTTTATTCAT
Source organism: Musotima nitidalis (assembly GCA_949126915.1). Classification (NCBI taxonomy): domain Eukaryota; kingdom Metazoa; phylum Arthropoda; class Insecta; order Lepidoptera; family Crambidae; genus Musotima; species Musotima nitidalis. The sequence continues at coordinate 5,159,698 of OX421418.1, read as the reverse complement.
TCTTAATTTAACAGAACAACGAACAGACACTACAGCTTACAAAAGGCAATATGATTTTATCCAATTTAGATGAATAAACAATAAGTTACTCAGTAAACAAACTCTGACACAAAAATCAACTAAGAGTTAAGTATAGTTGTTTTTTGTTTTAATATCCCTTCAAAACGTATATATGTCAAACTACACTGTGATATTTAACTTAATTTAGACATATGTCTAGGCTTAACAAAAAAGATTTCAAGGCCTTGAATTTAGTAATCTAAGTCTAACAAAAAAATCTAAGTTATGTAAACACATGTATAATTTAATTGCGATATAACTCAGAGTAGAAAGCACAAAAGAGCGATATTGTCCTGCACACTCCAACGAATTTAATGTGGAATCAGTTGAAAAGCAATTTGAAGTGCGCATCCATTGAGCTGTACAGTATCTTTACGGGATTGTTCTTGTACTCTCGTACTATTCATATACTCCAATTTAATTTCTTCTGTTACGAATATAAAGGTCTAAACTTCTATTAATAATATCACTAAATATTTAATTAAATTTCTAAACACAATAGAAGGGTTAGGGGATTTTCAATTTGACTATAATTTTAATAAAAAGTAAAAGTATCTTTACGTGAAAAAATATTCTTCCGGGCCTATGAATTCCTCGTCTCACAATAAACAGGAAATATAGTCCACGGAGTGTTAGGTATGTGATTCATTCAAGAAAGAATCTAAACATACTGTGCCTTACAATATGAAATAGTAATACAGAGTACTACTGTACCTTAAATGTATTTATAAGCTCCCCTAAATAAGCTAATATTAGTGCTTATAGAAGTACCTACAATGTGATTATTCATTAGACGACCGATATGGCGCGGAGGTCAATATGCCTGCATTTCGCTCATGAGATCGTGGGTTAGATTCCCACACATGAATATTTGTTTTGGTAATAAGCATGTAAGTATTTACAAAAAAATATATATGTATGTTTATCCGTTATTTAGTATCCATAACGCAAGTTCTTAATGATACTTAACTTGGAACTAAATAATTGGTGTAATTGTTAGAAATTATTTATTATTTTATGTAGTAATGCTTATAGAAGCACTGTGTGAGACATCTTACAATCGAATTATATGTATGTTATTTTGATTACATTGTTGCGATCCAAATAACAAGGACTAGAGGTTTCTGAAACACAGACCTTAGGATAATGTGAGCTATCCAATGGAAATCTCCCACTTATCATTGATTCGTATTGAGGGACTGACTTTTTCATTCCACCGAAATAATTTCCAGAGCCGAGTTTTTCGAGAGCCGCATTGAATATTTGAATAATTTATGAATATTTTTCTTTAGAAGCCAGATTGGGGGGGCCTTTAGAAGCTTTAGTTAATTCAATAATTTCATAGAGGTACGTTGCCTAATTGTTACGACTCCCCATGCGATAAGAGAGGGGGGACACTATTCTAGGCCGGTGCCACAAGGCCTAGAATACAATTAACATTTATTTTTTATATTACCTATTTTGAAAATTCCGTCTCATTTTGTATTTCAAGTCATGGTATCTAGTTAAAACCTTGTCTAGCGTAGACGAACCTTAACAAAAAACAAGAATATCAAAAATATTCAAAATTACTCTTGTCTGGTCTGGTCTTTTAAGTGCGATAACTGAGATCATTTCGATCGATTGAGACATAGTTATGATTTTCATTTTACTTTATAATAAAATGTACACCGTACCTAGAGCAAAAAGTTTGAAATAGTGATACTCTTATAATTAAGTTATTAGTAATTTGTCACCGGAATCATTATCAGCAAACCGTTTAGTTTCTCTCTCACAATACTCGCTACAAACAAATTTTGCGATAATCTGTTTCCTATTACTGTATGTCTACACAGTCACATAAGAGGCGTAAGAAAAACAAAAGCTTTTCAAACGAGAAAAACACAAGTTTCGCAAACAACTTTTAGAACACAATAACGAAAGGAAAGATACTATAAAGGGTTATTGGAACAGCAATTTTTATGATGATCGTAACTTTCGACGAAGAGGACTTTCAAAGTAATAGCTCGATTAACGAGTGTCATGATCGAGGCATCCGCCTAGGGTTAACTTACACGGTATTATGAAGGAAAAAGATATCTAACGGGTAGCGACAATTTTTTTTTTCTTATACGGATTACTTTAATAAGAAGTTTGATTGATGCTTAATTTCTGATACTGTCGCATTGCTAATAGTCTTTCTACCACGAACAAACTACTAACATAACGGTCTTAGATACTTTTATTAAAAGACTCATTTTTTTTATTTATAAAATAAATATTCTCTTACAATCACACCAATTATTTTGCTCCAAGACAAATTTTATTAATAACTTGTGTTATGGTGTACTTGTCTTGTGGTATTTCCTCGCTCCTTAAAGCACCACATTTGTGTGTAGTTTCGCCTAACAATATTCTCGATAAACTGTACTTTCCGTACCAGCAAGCGTATCAAATAATAATCACAGCCTCCTTGCATTTATCGGAAAACGATATTTTAACATCGAGACATTGCGCTCGGAAACTTAAATAGACTGTAAAAGTTCCCCTGTTTGTTTTTCAGGCGTACACTAACTATTTGTTCACTAAACAATATTGCTTCTCCGGAAAATACAGTACCGACTTAATATCGAAGTCGCAATCACCAAAAGTAAATACGCTGTTTATTTTTCTTTCCTTTTACATTTACCGTCCTGTTTCCTTTCTTTTGTATTTGTAAATAAAATTAACGCTAGTTGTTATAAGAAAGAGAATATTGAAGTATAATCACTATTATTATTATTGTTATATTCTGCCATAGTCAGCGTGGGAATAAAATATATGGAAATAAAAATTGTCACCAATCCGCCTGCCCAGCGTGGTTATTATGGGCAAACATCCCCAATAGATTGTAATCTATTAGGGTAATGTTCAACAGTGGACTTGGTAAGGCTGATATGATGAAATATTGTCATATTATATCAATTTTTATGTAGGGGTGTATAGGGCTCCTACCAAGATCTAAGGAGCCCAAGCCAACCTCACCTGCAAGTGGTGCACCTGCCGATCAACGGACGAGGCTCTGGCGAACATAATAGTGCCTTCAGAGCGGCAATAGGCTCGCCACCTATTACGTGGAACCAACAATATAAATGGCGAAGTGTGGGCGTATAGTATGCCTCTGCCTACCCCTTCGGGGAAACAGGCGTGATATTACGCATGTATATAATTTTTTTACCATTTATCAATTAAATAATAGAAATAAAATTAAAGACTTTTTGGAAACATTACCGGCTTGTCTTGTTTATTTGCGTTTACAACCGTTTAATTGTTTTATGTCATATGTCATGGTATTTTTATTATTGTAAAATACTATGTTAAAGCTTGCTTTAAAAGCTTTTAGCCTATTTAACTTTCATTATTGGACTCAGACCTCCCTCACAAGCTAAATGGATTCAGATAATACTCTACCACGCACACCCAGGGCATCGTGATGCAGCTTGAGCAGTGGATGGTGCTCTGCTTTTAAAATGTCTTCAAACTGCGACTTAGGGCTTCTAACTTTGCATAGTGGCTGAGTTAAATGGCTCTAATTTTAGGTAATAAACTAAAAACACAGTTTTAAAGACAATTATTATTGTTAGTACATTTTTATTTAAAGTTTAAATATGCATTTATAAAAAAAGTCTCACGTCATTATTATAATCATCATCTCAGCCCATTAACGTCCCACTACTGAGCACGAGCCTCTTCTCACATATCAAGGTGTGAGGGTATTGGGTCATAAACCAACAAGCGGACCCAGTTCGGATTGGCGGAGGCAGGTGTATGGCGTCCTGCTGTTAGAATTTATCAAGTCGCCTATTAGGCCTCTAACATGGCTTAAAGACTACCACATTTAGTGATAACCGGGACCAACAGCTTAACGTGCCTTCCGAAGCACGAAAGCGCTCGATATCTAATGCCACACAAACGGTCACCCATCCAAGGACTGACCTCTATAAACTCTGCTGTACTTCGGTGATCGTTTCCGACCACCTAACACCGCAGAGCTACAAGCGCTTCGATTATTATAATACTTTATCATTACAAAGGCATAGACATGGCAAAGGTTAAGAATAAAAAATCCATTATCAAAATTTATGTAAAAAGGAACGCAGACTTGATAAAACAAAATACTCAGTTTAAACTTTGCCAATATTTTAACTCTTCTAAAGCTGTCCTTAATTCTCCGCGTGTTTACAAAGAAAAAATGGTCCGCAAAATCATGCGACTATGTCATTTGTCACGGCGGCTCTTGTGACGGGCAAAAGTCGGACAAGAGGACCCTTTTGGTCTTTTGTCACTGCAATACGTAGCGGGAAAGTTGCGCAGAGTACAAATAGCACACCCTTTTCATTTATGACGACGAAAATGGCGTAGAAGACTTCGTAGAGCTCCTGAGGTCATGGGCTAGATTCCCGCCCCAGACATGTGGGTATTTTTATACATACATACATACATACAATCACGCCTGTTTCCCCGAAAGCTTAGGCAGAGGCATATTATAGACCCACATTTCGCCAATTATAGTGTTGATCCCACGTAATAGGTGGTGAGCCTATTGCCGCTTAAAGGGAACTTTATTTTCACCTGAGCTTCGTTCGTAAGGTTGGCTTGGGCTCCTAAGATATTGGTAGGATCTCTATACACTTATGAGTAATGGTTTGCAGAAATCGAAATATGGGGTATAGATTTATACTCGTATATATATTGGGCTATTTTAATATATTTGCTAAAGCTTTAGAATTATGTGCTTCATATTCACGTTATAAGGTAAGGTTTATCAAGTCAATATAAATCTCCTAGGGCTTATTACAAATCGAGATATAAATTTAGACCAGGTTTAAAACTAGTGCTGTCACTGTCTTCAATATAACGAATGAAAGTGACAGCACTAGTTTTAAACCTGTCTTGACTTTAGATCTCGTTTTGTAATAAGCCCCATACTATTCACACCTTAACCATTAGGCGGAGTAGTACGAAGAAGGGTTGAACTCCAAAGAAAGACTAAGGCTACTTTTTATCAAGACATAATTGTTGGAAAACAAATGACGGTCCTGTGAAAGTCGTTTAAATGTAAATCAAGTAGGGAAAACCTAATAACAATGAAAATAAATTATTTAAATTAAAAAATAAATAAAAGTAAACACGGTCAACATAATTTTCAAATAACAGTCCTAATTATTGGCCCCACAAACCTCGGATGGGCGGAGAGGCCCGTAATTAGGACGGCTATGGTATAATAATTAATGCCATATTTAATAACCTCGTTTCATATTACTACCGGGATTGTTTAGGGAAGGTACATTCATATTATTAAAATTATTTTACATTGGAATGTTTTGGAATTACATTTCATTATTATATACTCGAATTGTTGCACAGCTTCACTCATTTCTTCCAAATAAAATGTAAGCTAGGCTTTCTAAATTCACTATGCCATAGATAGAACAACTGCTAAACACATGCCTTTATTCCGTCGATAGATCTTAAGCCTCCTGCATGTTCTAGTTTTACCAGATCTTAAGTATATCACGTGGGATGTAATATCGTACTTTACTCTATATCATTATTTTTTATTCATTGTTTCCTGTCCATCCTAAGGTTGCCTGGAAGAAATTGCTGTTAGCAATAAGGCCGCCCATTGTACCATATGTGGTTTTATTACTTCTTTTATATTTAGTGTACAATAAAGTGTTCATTCATTCATTCATTCATCGTAAAAGTCACATATTTATACATGAATGGTAGTTAAGTTTCACACTGAGCGTAGTTCCTGGAAAGCTGTGAATAAGCTACAGCTACCGCTTACCATCAACGCTTTAAGAATAAATTTCCAGTGTAAAGTTATTTGATTTCTTTTTAATGTATTTTTAACTATAACATACTTACACCTATACCAACACGCCTGTTTCCTCGAAGGGTGAGGCATATCACTTTCGCCTACATTTCATCAATTATATTCATTGTCCCACGTAATAGCTGGAGAGCCTATTTTCGCTTACCGGGAACTTTAATGTTAGCCAGAGCCTCGATCGTTGATCGGCAGGTGCACCACTTGCAGGTGAGGTTGGCTTGGGATCCTCAGATCTTGGTAGGACGCCTATACGCCCATAAACATATTATACGGTTATTTTTACTGAGGTTTGCTGAGTATCTAGTGCAGCTCAACAAAACTTTGTTGCTGAGTCGATCCGCACTGGGAGTAAGACCTGAGTCCCTTTCACTTTGATTCGTGTGAGGTGGAGAGATAATGAGCTGAGTTAATTTACTTATTCAGATCACCAACAAGGTTACATTAGAGCTTGATTGAGTAACAAAGCAAACATGATTATAGCTAAATGTGAACTTAATTGAAGGTGAAGACTACATGCTTATGAAGTAAGAACAATATTGATATCCCAAAAAATTTTGTAAAGAAGGTTAACAGATAAACAGTTAGTACACAGAATGAAAATTTCGAGACAGACTAGCGCCCAGCCCGTGTGGGTTCTGTTATAATGATGACATACTAATATGTATATGAATTGATGATTTTTTTTTTTTCGTTTAAATGATGACTTCGTGCGGTTAGCAGATTTAGCCAGTGTCAAGTAAGAGATATATTAATAACATATAAATGGTAAATGAGATGAGATGATAGATGGTAAATAAGATGTCCTCCCCTAAACCCATTGAGTCCTCAGTAAAGATGTGGGACTATACTGAGATCTCACATGGACTTCTTGAGACAATTTGAAAAGTGATGTTGCACTTACATCAATAGTAAGTGGAAATCTTTGAAATATAATATTACATATCAAGACTTCCGTCCGTATCATATCATTATATTATGGTCAATATACCATTCGATACAACGGTCTATAGAGTCGATAATTCTAATATCTTCATTCATTGTACCGGAATGACATTAGCAGTGCAGTCAATCTCGTATATTTTAAATCTATTCGAAATGCAAATTCACCTTCCTCACGATTTTTTTTTCTTTTGAAGTAATATAATAAAGAATTCAAATTAATATTGAAACTACCCAAGTGTGCTTGGTCGAGTCTAAATATGTACAGACCCGCTGTGGCCTGCTGATACCTCATCTGAGCCGGCCAATATATTATTTAAAACTATAAGTAAAAGTACACATAATTTCCGTTTAAACACAATAATTGGTACATATTTTAAACTGTGTGTACATCTTTATAAATAAAACATATATAAGGACATAGATACAGTTTACAAAACATTCCAGCGCCTGAAAATGTTCCTGGTTTGGCCGCATATAAATTCAATACAGAGCTCCCTTCCGAACAATATCGCACTTAATGAAGAAACCAAGTTTGCTTGTAAATTTCAGCTCAAACGCTCCAGACTTTCAGCCGTTTATTCGGTTTGCGGACTTACACTTCCAATATATAACTAACTTTGTGGCTTGAAAAAGTACTTGGGCAAAATTATACCGTAGATTCTCTTTAAGTTTTAATCGATGTTGAGTTCGCTATGTACTTATTGATTTCATAAACTTCCTTATATTTTTTCAGCTACAAAATACCAGGCGGTATTAACGGACTTAGTAACTACGTCTAACACAGTTTCGGGTTACCCAATAATTTAAAAAACGAATTCATCAATCGGTAATCAATCAAAATCTACTGTTCAGTTGATGAATACGTCTTTTCACTCTTCAAAAAATATAATATATGGATAATTTAATGTTTATCATATCGTGTAAATTAGACGAAACCAATAGTAACTGATGAAGGAAACATAGATTTATCCTGTGTGGGAATCGAACCCACGACCTTAGGAGCGGAGGGCAGGTACATTGACCTCCGCGCCATAGTGGTTGTCAAGGAGAATGTCATAGAATTTATATTTGATTTAATATCGATTATCGAAACTTCAGCTAACACAAAAAACTTAAAATCTTATATGTTTAATTCCACCATATCCCAAGTAAGTATAATTAGATAATGACTGCGAAGATTCTTTCATATCAAATGATGTACCTACTTAAACTTAACTACTTTCAATAAAACACAAACGAAAACCAATTATTCCACATACTGAAAATGTGTCCCTTATCCATAATGAAGATTGATTGCCCACATGCCGCCATGTTATACTTATCTTTATATCCTTTCATTTTGAAAAGGAAAGTCTCATGTCACTGACGAGTAGGCAGTCAGTAGGTATTCAGTAAATTTTCTAAAATGTATAATTGGAAAAACAAACGTGGTGGCTTATGGTCAGCAGCAGACTTTATACATACATACAATCACGCCTGTTTCCCCGAAAGCTTAGGCAGAGGCATATTATAGACCCATATTTCGCCAATTATAGTGTTGATCCCACTTAATAGGTGGCGAGCCTATTGCCGCTTAAAGGGAACTTTATTTTCGCGTGAGCTTCGTTCGTAAGGTTGTCTTGGGCTCCTAAGATGTTGGAAGGATCTCTATATACCTATGAGTATTTGTATGCGGAAATAGAAATATGGGGTATAGATTTATACTCGTATATATATTGGGGTATTTTAATGTCTTAGGTTCTATTCCCACACAGGACAAATATTTATGTGTATGAGTATTTGATCTCGTCTGGGTGTTTTCCTATGTATATTAAGTATGTATAATGATACTTATATTGGAATTAAATAATTGGTGTAAGTGTCAAAAATATTTATTATTATTTATTATATATTTGCTAAAGCTTTACAACCATACTTTCATATTCATGTTATAAGGTAAGATTTATCGAGTCAATGTAAATCTCTTACTATCCATACCTTTGCCACTAGGCGGATTAGTACGAAGAAGGGTTGAACTCCAAAGAAAGACTAAGGCTACTTTTTATCAAGACATAATTGTTGGAAAACAAATGACGGTCCTGTGAAAGTCGTTTAAATGTAAATCAAGTAGGGAAAACCTAATAACAATGAAAATAAATTATTTAAATTAAAAAATAAATAAAAGTAAACACGGTAATCATAATTTTCAAATAACAGTCCTAATTATTGGCCCCACAAACCTCGGATGGGCGGAGAGGCCCGTAATTAGGACGGTTATGGTATAATAATTAATGCCATATTTAATAACCTCGTTTCATATTACTACCGGGATTGTTTAGGGAAGGTACATTCATATTATGGAAATTATTTTACAGTGGAATGTTTTGGAATTACATTTCATTATTTTATACTCGAATTGTTGCACAGCTTCACTCATTTCTTCCAAATAAAATGTAAGCTAGGCTTTCTAAATTCACTATGCCATAGATAGAACAACTGCTAAACACATGCCTTTATTCCGTCGATAGATCTTAAGCCTCCTGCATCTTCTAGTTTTACCAGATCTTTAGTATATCACGTGAGATGTAATATCGTACTTTATTCTACATCATTATTTTTTATTCATTGTTTCCTGTCCATCCTAAGGTTGCCTGGAAGAAATTGCTGTTAGCAATAAGGCCGCCCATTGTACCATATATTTGTTTATGTGATTTTATTACTTTTTTTTATATTTAGTGTACAATAAAGTGTTCATTCATTCATTCATTCATCGTAAAAGTCACATTTATTTATACATGATAGTAGTGAAGTTTCACACTGAGCGTAGTTCCTGGAAAGCTGTGAATAAGCTACAGCTACCGCTTACAATCAACGCTTTAAGAATAAAATAATTATAGAATAATTTTTTTTCCTATAAGTAATTAATGGCTTCGTGCGGTTAGCAGATTTAGCCAGTGTCAAGTAAGAGATATATTAATAACATATAAATCATAGTGAATGAGAAAGAGTGGTGATAAAGATGGGAAATGAGATGCCCTCCCCTAAACCCATTGAGTCCTCAGTAAAAATGTGGGACTATACTGAGATCTCAAATGGACTTCTTGAGACAATTTGAAAAGTGATGTTGCACTTACATCAATAGTAAGTGGAAATCGATATCATATCATATCATTATATTATGGTCAATATACCATTCGATACAACGGTCTATAGAGTCGATATTCATTGTACCGGAATGACATTAGCAGTGCAGTCAATCTCATAGTATATTTTAAATCTATTCGAAATGCAAATTCCCCTTCCTCACGTTTTTTTTTTCTTCTGAAGTATTATAATAAAGAATTCAAATTAATATTGAAAGTACCCAAGTGTGCTTGGTCGAGTCTAAATATGTACAGACCCGCTGTGGCCTGCTGATACCTCATCTGAGCCGGCCAATATATTATTTAAAACTATAAGTAAAAGTACACATAATTTCCGTTTAAACACAATAATTGGTACATATTTTAAACTGTGTGTACATCTTTATAAATAAAACAAATATAAGGACATAGATACAGTTTACAAAACATTCCAGCGCCTGAAAATGTTCCTGGTTTGGCCGCATATAAATTCAATACAGAGCTCCCTTCCGAACAATATCGCACTTAATGAAGAAACCAAGTTTGCTTGTAAATTTCAGCTCAAACGCTCCAGACTTTCAGCCGTTTATTCGGTTTGCAGACTTACACTTCCAATATATAACTAACTTTGTGGCTTGAAAAAGAACTTGGGCAAAATTATACCGTAGATTCTCTTTAAGTTTTAATCGATGTTGAGTTCGCTATGTACTTATTGATTTCATAAACTTCCTTGAATTTTGTCAGCTACAAAATAACAGGCGGTATTTTCTTGACATTGTGTGTTTTGAAGCCAGCGGTATTACTGAGTTTATAAAACGGACTTAGTAACTACGTCTAACACAGTTTCGTGTTACCCAATAATTTAGGAACGAATTCATCAATCGGTAATCCATCAGTTCATGAATACGTCTTGTCACTCTTCAAAAAATATAATTTATGGATAATTTAATGCTTATCATGTCGTGTTAATTAGACAAAACCAACTGATTAACTGAAGAATAACACAAGATTTATCCTGTGTGTGAATCGAAACTTCAGCCAACACAAAACTTAAAATCTTAGATGTCTAATCCACCATATCCCAAGTAAGTATAATTAGATAATAACTGCGAAGAATCTTTAATACATACATACATATATTGCAAAGGATGTAATTAAATATTTCAATAAAACACAAACGGAAACCAATTATTCCAAATACTGAAAATTATCCATAATGAAGATTGATTGCCCACATGCCGCCATGCTATACTTATCTTTATAATAGGTTGGGGAAAAAGTCTTTTCGTATTTTTGTATGAAAAGTCAAGACATTTTTTTCAAAGTTTATTTACATTTATTTACAATATATATGTACCGTTTTGTTGAATAACTTTCTGCCATTTTGTGGGCAGAGACATTATCCCGTTACTGTAGAAACTTTGGGACTTCTGATCAAAAAAACGGGACAAATAGTTTTGGCAGTCCTCTCTTGAGGTCAACCTTACAGAACCTAAAGAATTCTGCAGAGACCGAAACAGGTGAAAATCTGAAGGCGCAAGGTCAGGGCTATATGGTGGATGCACTAGGACCTCCCAGTCGAACTCTCTTAATTTTTGCTGAGTGGCTAAAGATGTGTGTGGTCTAGCGTTATCGTGATGAAAGACCACACCCTTCCTGTTGATCAATTCCGGCCGTTTTCTCTCGACTGCTTCCTTTAATCTCATCAGTTGCTGGCAGTAAAGATCAGAATCGATGGTTTTGCCGGGCGGTAAAAGCTCACAATAAACAATGCCCTTCCAATCCCACCATACACACAGCATCACCTTATTTCGTGTTAGGCCAGGTTTGGCCACAGTCTGTGAAGCCTGGCCAACTTTCGACCACGACCTTTTTCGCACGTTCTTGTCGTACGTGATCCACTTTTCATCGCCAGTTATCAATCTCTTCAAAAACGGCTCGGTTTCATTACGTCTCAATAATGAATCGCAAATGAGTACACGGTTCATTAAGTTTCTTTGAGTGAGCTCGTGTGGCACCCAAATATCGAGCTTTTTTGTATAACCAGCTTTCTTCAAATGGGTCAAAACTGTTTTGTGGTCAATTCCCAGCTCTTCAGCTACATCGTAACTACTAATATGCCGATCTTGCTCCACTCTTTCAAAAATGGCGTCCATTTTATTCGTAACAGGGCGACCAGAGCGAGGTGCATCTTAAACATCAAAATTTCCGGACAGAAAACGTTTGAATCAAATTTGTGCTACTCTTACTGACACTGCATCAGGTCCATAAACATAAAAATTTTTTTCACTGCTTGAGTTGCATTTTTGCTTTTTTTATAATAAAATTTTAAAATGTATCGAATTTCTTCATTAGATTCACTCATTTTTACGGAGAGAAAAACAAATAAAAAATAGCGGGAAACAACTTTTTTTAATTTTTTTCTTTTCTTTATAATGGAACCTTTTTAATGTTACCAAAACCAGCCAGACACAAATAGTACAGTCAAAAAAATTTTATAATAAGTTTATACCTACGTTATGCGAAAAGACTTTTTCCCCGACCTAATATTATTTCAATTTGAAAGTCTCATGTCACAGACGAGTAGGCAGTCAGTAGGTATTCAGTAAATTTTCTAAAATGTATAATTGGAAAAATAAACGTGGTGGCTTATGGTCACCAGTAGACTTTATACATACATACATTCACGCCAGTTTCCCCGAAGGGGTAGGCAGAGGCATATTATACCCCCACACTTAGCCAATCATATAGTTGGTTCCACGTAACAGGTGGCGAGTCTATTGCCGCTTACCGGGCACTGTTATGTTCGCCAGAGGCTCGTACGTTGATCGGCAGGTGCACCACTTGCAGGTAAGGATGGCTGGAGCTCCTTAGGTCTTGGTAGGATCCTTATACACCGTATTAGACTTTATATGGCTAAAATGATATTAATTGAAATAATAAAGTCTTAACTCGAGGCCACTGAGTCCCTTTTGTCTAGAACTTGACTCCATGAGCCAGCAGAGCTCGCTCAATTCTGCCAATCAGCTTTGAGGCTTCTAAAGTAGAACACGACCAAGATTAACAAACTTATATTTGTTCTCTGTTAAAATCGAACCTTATCCTTACCTCCTGTCTTAGAAGCGCAAGCATATAAATTTCCTCCATATTGTGCCCGACTGCCCTATTCCGTTGTAATGTACAAACATTAGTATGCAACTGGTTACCCGCGGCCACTCCGTCCGGAGGCTGCCAAGTTTTCACTAGAACACACATGAATATTGCATTTCTTGGTGACATACGGCCGCACTACCCTCTCGTAACCACCGTTCTTCGCTGTTCTTTTTGCCGCGATCACTGAATAAGACACTTGATGTGCGTGCTTACTTATTTCTTTTGACAGGAGATATATTGACCGTCCTTTTCTTACCCTTGCCACTTAATATGAAAAAAAATGTATGCTTCTGACCATGACTCGACTTTATTCCAAGTGAAATAAGACACTTATTAGCTTCTTTAAAATATTAGTATTGCACATATGAATATTGCATTCCTGGGTGACATACTGCCACACTACTCTCTCGATACAACCGTTCTTCGCTTTTCTTTTCGCTGCGTTCACTGAATGAGACACTTGATGTACTTACTTATTTATTTTGACAGGAGATATTGTGACCGTCCTCTTCTTACCCTTGCCACTTAATCTGTAAAAAACATTTCTGCTTCTGACTGCGACTCAAATTGATTCAATTGGAGCAAAACAGTTATCAAGCATTATTTTTATGACATTAACAGAGTGAAAAATAAAAAATATGTGAACTAACTACTGGATATAGTACTTGATTTGCAAACCGTCTCTTTATAAATAAGTGTCTTGCGGTCTTTATAAATAAGTGTCTTGCCATTACAGAAGCTTTTCGCTAACAGTTGAAAACCTCTCTATACAATAATATACAATATGTCATTATATTCTTTTTTTAACGAGATTAAGAAACATACTAAATAAAATACAAGCTCTCAAGGTCAATCCGTAAAAGATAAATTCGTCGTAGCACATTCGATCGTAATCGAGCTTAGTCGTAAAAACGTAACGTCTACGTAGCGTCTACGTAGCGTCTACGCCCGACTACGACAGTAGAGTCTGTGCTTATTTAGGACTACGGCGGACAAAACGGGCTTATTTTTAGTATTCGTACACAAAGCTATCTTAGTCGTAAAAGTATACTTCTATGTACCAACCCTATAAAAATACATACATAATCTCACGCCTTTGTATCCCTTCCATAACTCTTAATAAGAGATCTATATACATTTACATTCAGCACAGATAGCTATAGATTAAACATGTTAGATGGTAAGAGATGCCCTCCACCCAAACAATAATAATTTCTTTATTCCACATATAGTATATAATAATCTTCAGCAGCAAAGGGAAATCAAAATAATTTATTCAAATTTGCTTAATAGAGCTCTTATGCATGTCATTGGCGTTAGTCAATAAGTATAAACTGACGCGCCCATTTACTGCAGGTTCTTTATTTAGATTTTATGAATAATTTTTTTTTTTATTTATATACAATATATTTAAATAGCTTATAATTAAGAGTATAATATTGAAGATATTAAGGAGATTTTTTTAAATCTTTAAATATTTATATTAAAAAAAAATATTTTTATCCGAACAGAACAAGCAAGAAAATCTTCAAGATTAGATTTTTCTTCCGCCAGTTACGAGAAAATGTATTTCATATTGAAACAATTTGACAAGGTTACAAAAACTTTTGTTCTGCAGTCACAAGATTTAAAAGTAAAGACGACATTAACTCTTTTAAGCAATATGAACATAATTACGGATAAATATAGTAGACATAAACAGACCAGTCCCCACTGCCGGTACCCATTTACGAGTATGACGCATGAACCAGCCGTCGTTTGCTCAACCATATATTAGGGAACGTAACGACTCGACGCATGACGCCACCTTTAAGTGAGCAAAACATTCCCCATCCCATTCATTTATTAGGAAAATTTAAGTCAATACCCGTTTCAATTATGATATGTCAAATTGATGTTTACTTTGTGTAATTATTGTTATTATTATTTTTAATTAATGGTGTAATGTACGTTATAGCTGATATCATGAGTATCCGATGTACTGTACAAAACTTACTGTTTTTTTTTGTACATCGTAATTATTGTATTTGTGTAATGTATGTGTATAATGTAAACAAAAATAAAATAAAAATAAATAATTGGGCTTACAATATCACATTAGCTCACTTTATAAATGCGGACCAACTTATGGCATAATTCTAGACTACTCTTCACAATGCTGTATAACTGTCTTAGAAACCATCCACATACTGTGCAGGCTATCGAACACTCACAGGCACTCGAACCAAGAAATTTGGTAAGTCGTTTCTAAAAAAGACCACTAAGCTCTGAAATTCGCTGCCGGCTCATGTGTTTCCTATTTCCTATGATCCCGGGTCTTTTAAGCGGAGGCTGAAACGGCATTTTAGCAGGCCGTCATAAGTGGGTGCGCTTTGTACCGTGCTTATTTCACGGTATGAAGCACCTTTTTTTAGGACTGCATCGTCTGCTTACCATCAGGCAGGACATAGTCATTATGACGTGTCACGTTAAAAAAAGAAAACTATCTATAATGTCTGCCGACTAACTAACTTGAAAACATACATTGACACAGACTGGATAGACTTTATTTATATACATACATACATTCACGCCTGT
The DNA here is from genome assembly GCA_949126915.1 of Musotima nitidalis. NCBI lineage: Eukaryota > Metazoa > Arthropoda > Insecta > Lepidoptera > Crambidae > Musotima > Musotima nitidalis. The sequence goes on along the minus strand of OX421418.1, from coordinate 5,144,008 downwards.
TTCCCCGGAGGGGTAGGCAGAGGCATATTATACGCCCACACTTCGCCAATTATATAGTTGGTCCCACGTAATAGGTGGCGAGCCTATTGCCACTTACCGGGCCCTGTTATATTCGCCAGAGCCTCTTCCGTTAATTGGCAGGTGCACCACTTGCAGGTGAGGTTGGCTTGGGCTCCTTAGGTCTTTGTACGATCCCTATACACTTTATTTACATATCTTTATTTATTATTATCAGCGTAAGATTAAAAATGTTACTAGAAGTAATAAATCTTACGAATAATAAAGAAAGCATGAGTTATTGACATCGCAAATATACTTCTAATATCGCAAGATTACATAACATCAATTTCCTATAATATACATTACCAAGCCATATATAGATCATAAAGTGCCTCGCATCGATAATGACATAAATTGTGCGGAACAGGTGTCCTACCGGATTAGTCACCGGACCGGGGTAGGCTGTTAAGACCGGATCCGGTCCGGTGCCAGACTCCAGATGGCTGTTTAGATAATCGGGATTTATTGAGCACTGGCCGGTTGTGATTTGATGACAACTTAAAGGCGCGCAATGTAGCAGCTGCGCGAACAAAACGTTATTAAATTAACAGTAGTGTCTTTATATTTATTAACTGGGTGAACTATAATTTTTCTGGCATTGCGCGGTCGATAAATTGTGCAGTTCAATACGATGTGCGTAGTGAATTCGCGACTTATCAACTAGTATTTTAGGTACGAGGATTTTTTCTTAACCCATAAAATACCACATAAATATTATCTGCTCCTGTTTCCTAAGGTTAAAGATTGTAGTGCATTCTATTCTTATATGTTATAAAGTTTATTTTTAGATATTTTGGCGAAAGTTTATTTTTGATATCAGTTTTAACTTTAACTCCAAACTGCTTGTCTTTACTTTAAACCTAATTTCTATTTTCTCTATTCCAGTTTTTTCATCGAGTACAAAATAATCACTGGCAGCTGTTAAAACGGTGAGTTTAAAAATAATAAATGTAAATATTTATTTTTAAGTACGCAAGCATCTCTACATCATGTTGTGATATTTCTTAAGTTAATCTTGAACGCCCATAAGTCCAAGAGCATTTTAACATATTTTTTTAATAATTTATGTACTGATCCAAAATAAAATAAAATCTAAACAATATATTATTTATTTTGCATAGTCTGTACTGACCACCGATATTAAATTGTAATTTATTTTTGCGTCAAATATCAATATTTTAAACCCATATTGAACATAAACATTTGCGTCAGCATAATAATTACAAGCAAACAAATATTTTTTTTTTTAAAATGGCGTACCGTAACAAATGAATTTTGTTCTTAATTTAATATTTTATCACCTATAAACTGTTGGATAGCAAAACCTTTTTTCACAAATATTTAATGGGTTCGCTCATGGCGGGTAGTTTACTATTTTATTTAATGTTTGGGTCTGAATCAGGTTTGTATTATTTAGTGTGTTGAGGTGTAGGTAGATAAGTGTGGACCCGTGTAACGGACGTGACTGACATGATGATTATTGGATAGGTTAGACTATTAATTAAGTTGGTAGAAACATTACTGTGTTCCAACAATTTCTATGCCGCTAAGCACTGGATTCTTAAGAAAACTGACCGTTTAGGCATTGTCGCCTATGAAAAGTGGTGTTGGTGGAAAAATTCCTGGTCCGCACGGGGGTTATTGATTGATGACACGAGGTTAGTTCGTGAAGGGTCCATTTGGGTGACATTTAATATCGACTCGTATTATGTTCAGAGGTCGTAGTAGTTAATTTGGAGATAGTGGAATTAAAAAAATTAAATGATATAAGTTTTTGTTTTAACAAGTTTTATTAATGTTAATTTTTTATTTGTTTTAAATATTTTTGATTGCAACTCCCCTCTCTTCAGTCTTAAAGTTGCGTACCCGACAGGGTTCATAAAATTGGTTCTAAAATTGTATAATACCTATGTACACATTATGGTTCAGCAATAAATAATTTGTATTTGTAAGTCATGTTAAAGGCCTTATTGGGCAGCTTAAAAAGTTTTAACAGCAGGATCCTACATACCTGTCTGTACCATCCCACATTGGATCCAGGTGAAATATGACCAGATTCCATCTTGTTTTGAGAGAGAAAGCCCGTGCTCAATAGTGGCTGCGATGATTATGATGATAATCTTTAAATTAATTGTAGTGGTCATGAATTTCTCTATTTATTAAGTACCGTACGACGGCGACTGATCGGGGACAAGCTCGCTCAATACGATTTAGATTTGTATACAGAAAGCTCAGTGATATTAATAGTCATAAATCACAGTTCCATGACAGTAATACATTTTAGTGTGACATATCCTGTTTAATATTGACTTTTACGTTTTTAATGTGTTTGTTTAAACTGTATGATACATATATAAAATAAAGCCATTTTTTTTTATTTCGACCAATTCTCACAATTGGTTTATTTTTTATAAATTATCACATTTATATTACTTTTAGCATATAAACGTGTTGACTAACTAAAAATGTTATAAGTAAACGCGATTTACTTGAATGCTGATTGAGCGACTGGTGAATTGAAGATGCATACACATGCATGATAGACATAATTTAGGCATACTAGCGATGGGTTCAGTTGAGTACAAAGAAGTCAACTTTACGCTGACTAATATGGTATGCTTTATCACCTACTTGATTTTCTATAAAATAAAAATACAAGCATGTATATGCTGTAAGAGTTTTATAATAAACTATGTCATATTATTCCTAGATTCTAAGAGTATATAGAAAATGTATGTATCCAATATAAGAGTATTAAATTATATTTATGGCTGACAACTGACTGTTCATATTTCTCTCCCGAACCGAAGCTTTATAGCAAACTAAGTACATGTTTTAGGGATATCAGAGACACATACCGAAGTATGCTCTACAAAAACTCGTAATAACACCGTCAAAAAAAGTAAAGCACGCCGCAAAACTTTGAAATGACGTTCCACATGAATATCGATGACTCGCGAAAAGCTTCTAGGATTATTGAATAATTCATAGAGGCCCCTCGTTTGCATTCTGATCGCAATCATCCGCAATAAGTCGGGCGGGAGGCCCGCCGTCACACCCAAATCCTGGATATTGTAAACATAACCTATCCAAATTACTTTTGAACTAGCAGTTTGGTTTGACCACTGTGCAGAAGTGATATTAAACGCCGTCCGTTACGCCATTTGGTACTTATTGAGTTTCGTGAAGCAAATTTTATACTTACATACATAATGTTGATATGCCTGTATTGGATAAAGAACTACTGATATTTTATTAACATAGTTTTCTATGTAATTAATAAAACTTCAGTAGCAGATAGAATGATGCGTTTACATATTACTTAAATCTTAATTTTATCAAAAGAGTGCTTACAAATAGAGTAAGAAAAAAAAATACTTGATTGTCTTTAAGATCAACAGGATCAGTCAGATTCGTCAAACTTTTACTATCAAAATGGAAATTCAAAAATTTATTGAACATCATTTGAAATCATCATTAATTGAGATATAAGCGGTACCTAAATCAAGAAAAAAAAAAGTAGCAAAATGGATTCCATACATATATTCACGCCTATTTCCCCGAAGGGGTAGGCAGAGGCATATTATACGCCCACATTGTGCCAATTATATAGTCCCACGTAATAGGTGGCGAGCCTATTGCCGCTTACCGGGCACTGTTATGTTTGCCAGAGCCTCATCGGCAGTCGGCAGGTGCCCCACTTGCAGGTGAGATTGGCTTGGGCTCCTTAGGTCTGGATTGGATCCCTATGGAGAATCGACCCGGTGCTGTCACGTCGAAGTGATGTCGCAGAACGAGGTCGCGGAGCGGGAGAGGGAGCGGAATCCGCTCTCTCTTCATCTCTTCGGCTACGCCGTTGTCGCTGCGTAACGGGTCCTCCAGGGGGCCTTAGGAGGCGGAGGCAGGGGCACCTACCGTCTAACTATAGACGCCTCGCGCAGACGGACACTATTTTGTGGCCTTAAATAAACCTATACGCGGTAAGCCGTAAGCAGATGACCGCAAAGAAAAATCCTAAGTAAACTTTGGACAGCCATGGAATATTGTAACTTATTATTATTGCGAAAAAACATATCAAGTGCACAAGACTTTAATTATAGGTTTTTTTAAAAAATAAATTGTAACTAAATTGTGGAAAATAACGCGAGTAAGAGTCAACTCAAAAGAGCATAAAAGTACAGGGTGCAACTTTCACAGATTTTAGTCGATTCGATTACCAGGTGCGGCAATCGATATTTTAGAATGCAGTTTTCTTTCTTTTCAAAAATAAAGGAATGATTATTTTTGAGTAAAACTTTCTATCTACAGTATTAAAAGTACTTCCCCTTCAGGTGGCATTACAAAATTCCACCCTGTAAAACCATTTAAAAGAGATTATAAATAAATATATATTCATTATTGTGACTTAATGCATTTTATGGATCTACGTACCTAAATACTACTTCCACGATTTATAAATGAGCTACCGCTCCCGGTGACATCGACACTCGTCGAAAGTCGTATTTTTTAAAATGATTTGTAAGTACTTACTAATCTAAATAATTGGGCTACGAACACTGGTTTCTTGCTGTTATGTCTTGTTTTCGTTTCTGTATTTTTTTTTCTGGAAAAATAGTATTGTCACTTTATTTGGGAATAGTTTTGTGACGGTCACACTAAAACTATTTATTGTACTTTTTAAATATTTTTTGTAAATCTGCTTTATTTTTCAATAAGATCTGCTTGGAATAAATAACAACTACACACAAACCTCAGTGTTTAAGTGGTGGTTTAATATCGAATTATATTTTGGTACAATTTTTTAAATAAACTATAAATACATAAAATAAAACTAAAATTATTTTAGCAGTTCTGTTATAGAACAATATTTGAAAAACTTTCTGTTTTATTTATGATATAATAATGGTTGGATGTAGAGAAATCACGAGCCGTCTCTGACTATAAAGCGAGAAATGTGACGACCGATTTGGCGTGGAGGTCAGTGTATACCCACAAACCTCTCCTAAAGTCGGGGATTTGATTCCCCACAGAACAAATCTTTGTGCGCATGAACATAAATATTTGTTTTAGTCTAGGTGTTTCCTATGTATGTTGTGTGTGTTTATGGATAGGCAGAGGCATATTATACGCCCACATTTCGCCACTTCTATTCTTGGTCCCACGTGATAGGTGGCGAGCCTATCGGCGCTTACCGGGATTTATGTTTGCCAGAGCCTCGTCCGCTGTTGAGCAGGTGCACGACGCACCACTTGCAGATGATGTTGGCTTGAGTTCCTCAGATCTTGGTAGGATCCCTATACACTTATGTACAGTGTACCGTACATACAGCAATATGTATTAAAAGTATATAACAAACACCTAGACCGCGACGAATATAAGTATTCAGGCATTCCTCGTGGGAATCGAACTCACAGAGGAGTAAAAAGCAGGTATAATTAAATTTAATAAATTATTTAATTAACTGCATTACTGCCCCAATTTATGTTCGTAAAATAATTTAGGCTAGTTATTATACAGAAATAAATAATATTGATCTCCATGCCTTCTGACAGGGTGCAGAATAAGTGCCACATATTAATGTCTGCCAGGAACGCCAAAATATAATTTGTAGCCACTCCCTGGGCATCCATATCGCCTAAAACAAATTATGGCTAGTATCATTATTTTCAGGCTTTGCTGAAAATGTTTGCAATGAGTAATGGCACTGAAACATGACACTATTAGATGAATTCGCGCCCATGTGAGACTTTTAACTGTCACGACACGACCGCTAATAGTGGTACGACACGACCTTATTTAACCCAAACGATTTTATATTTCAAAACGCGACTATGTTTAAATTTAAGACACTGACACTGTTGCTTAGATCGCGGATTAGATTGTTTTTTTATTTGTATATTATTGTAATATTAAAGGGATGCTTTATATTTTCATGAGTACATTTAGGCCATAGTAGTTTTATTCGAAAAGTATTTTTGGTTACAATATTAATATACGTATATATTCTAAGAAATAAATTTAAAATTATTACGACTAAGAAAACAAACCTGAAAGAAAATTTTTAAGGTTTCGATATGAGCATTATTCAGCCAAACTTGAATAAAAGATTTTGACTTTGACTTAATCGTTACCGCTCCGCCACTCTGTAACTGCTGATTGGACTCTTTGGTTTTTGTACGAATCATAAAGTACATCCGTAAATTTATTTTCTAACACTCTTATTTTCAATTACTGGCTCTGAATTTCGTCCATAAACAGAATAAAATAAAAGGAATCTGAAAAATACACATTAAAGGTATTTATCTTCTCCAGTAAATATTTTGTTAATAATAATAATAATCATTTATTTCAGAATAATAATTTCCATAGCATAACAAATATTTATACATTTTTTTTATAAACTGAAGTGAGTCGTGTCGTATTGTAAAAATCTATTCCTCCATTGCTCCACCCTTTCTAATTAAGGTTCGCCATATGTAGTGAAAAAAATGCTAGCTAGTTACTATGTCATGTTTATTTTTATTTCTGATGTTTTTTTCACGTGTTCCTTAATGTAGTGCGTTTTTAGCTATTACGCAAAGTTCACTAAATGTCAATCCTTGAATGGGTGACAATAAACATAAACTATAAAAATATATATTTTTGCACTTCACCGTAACTTAGTATTATTACAATCAGGAGCTATTGTGATAAATAACCCATGTCACCATCATATCCTAGCATCATCACCGTTGCCCCAGACTAAAGCCCAGGGTCCAGGGTCTGCTCATTAGCCTTACCAGATTTGCCTGAACTTTAGTTATTACATAGAGCGACTGCCATCTGACCTCCACATCCTAAAGGGAAACATCATTATATTGTTAAACCAGTTGTCAGAGCATTACAAGGCACTGACTTCGTAAACACGACTGCCATTGATGTTCAAGACCGGGACCAACGGCTTAATGTGCCTTCCGAGACACAGAGCAAGTGATAATTACGCACATAACTTCGAAAAGTCATAGATACGCCACCAGGGTTTGAACCCTAGACCTTCTGAAATACAACTCTATGGGTCTCGCCTATGGGCTATCGTTACTCTTAACTCGCCGGATAAATAACCCCTATAACCAAGCATAAAGTATGTAGGGCGCTCAGCTAAAACAACACGTCACAGATACGTCAAATCTAATTTTTGATCTAAAAACAAACACTAAGAATAAGAAAACAATCAATATATTATTATAAGAAAACCAATCTACAAATACAACCCAACCAACCCACAAACAAACATTAAGAATTAGAAAACAATTAATATAATATTGTAAGAAACCAAACTACAAATACAGCCCAAAAAAATACGTTATTAGGCTCCCTAGAAATACTCCTACATAGCTAGATATGTTAATGGGTAATTCTTTACCCGCTTTGTGTGGTAATCAGTGGGCTGCTACGTGAGAGGAGCTTTTAACTAGTTCGGCTCTCATTCGTTACGGGTTGGGCCTTAGTGGGTATCGGGAACTCGCCAGTAAAACACTTTTTCTTCATTAATATTCATTAATCTTGAGAATTGACCACTGATGTGCTTCTGACCTCAACTCAATATCAGTAAGACTGGATCTATTTCACTGTTTCTTCATTGTTTGTGTTATGGTGTTCAGCTTTGATGTTGCATTAGGTTTAGGACCTGTTATAATAGAAATAAGCTTATGTAAATAAATATATATAGTTACAGTATTCACTATGCAAAGGATGTTAGTATTTCTGACAATATTTATATATTTACAATATTTCTGATAATCTTGTGATCAGTTCGTAGCAAATTTTAGAAATAGGGCCTTAACACGGTATCTTTTATGGCCTGTTTCGCAATCTTAACTAATATTATAAATGCGAAAGTAACTCTTTCTGTCTGTCATTTAAAATAAAATTTGGTACACAAAGTCAAAATCAAAATCATTTATTCAAGTTTTGGCTCAATAGAGCTCATATGAAGGTCAAACTTAAAATTTAACGCGCCCATTCACGCGGGAGCTTGATCGTAAAAAAGGAGCAAGAAATTCGTCTAGTTTGGTTTTTTTTCCCGCTACAGGTAGTCTAGAACCTGAGAAAGAACAAAGCCTACTTTTTAATGCGAAAAAAGTTATAAAGGGTAGGAATAGGGGAAAAGTGTTTACTCAAAGTCATAATTTTCGAAGCCAGAAGCGTGGAACAATTTTGTTAGGTTCATTATCAGCTGGAATAATTATGATATTTAAAGTTACTTAAAAAAAGATGCGCGATATAATCAAATTTAACGCGGATGAAGTCGCGGGCGAACCACACATAAGTGTCATATAAGTTCTCGTAAGCGTTTACTTGACAGATAATCCATACAAAGCTTTGATCTCAACAGTCGAGTATTACCCATTTAGACATTGTTAAACAGGCCCTTAATTGCTACGATAGCAATGATATATATATTCAATATCTTTATTCCTCTCCACGAACAGTTACATAATAACTGATTATTTAAATTATACAGTCTTTATATATTATAGACCATCTCGGGCATGGCAAGTAGAAGATGACGGTCTATATAATTACTATTTGGAAAATGAATAGTTGCTTGATTACTACGGTCTCCGTCTTCTGGTTCTAAGTTATCTCTCTACAAATTTTCCGCTGAATCGGTTGAGCCGTTCTTGAATTATAAACAGTGTAACTAACACGACTTCCTTTTAAATTTATTAATTGCAGAAGTTGGAAGATAATGGCTCATTTTATTGAAGACCGGTATGCATGTACCTGATATGTAACAATTCTTCCATCAACCATTGAACCGTTAATGCTAATACACAAAACTCCAGAATACTTAGCCGAACATAAAGAAAAAGTTAGAAATGGTTGTCAAAGTGATAGATTATAAGTAACGAGACTAAAGTCCTTAGTTACACACCGCAGTTATTGTGAAATGATAGTTTTACTCGCTTATCACACAACTTGGATTCTAATAATATTTTTATAAAATAGGTATTTATGTGATACAATAATTTGTAAACTAGTATTCGGTAGTCTTCTTGCGACCTGTGAAATGACCAAAGATATATGGAACCTTAGAAAAAGCTTATATTGTCATCCTTATGCTAGGAACTGTATTGTAAATATAAAAGTTTGTATGTCTGCTACATTGCCACACATAATCTTGATCGATTTTGGTAATTTGTCGAAAATAGTGGACTAATTAAAGATCCCTGAATGTACATACATAATCTCACGCCCATCAGGATGTCCCGGATCTTGTTACAACTATTTAAAAGGGATGTATACAGGCTTAAAGGCTTAGTCGACCTATATATTTTAGGATGTAGTTTGCAGCGTTTCTGACTATGAAACAGCGAACCCCAAACTGAACCGTTCTCAAGTTACAGTACTTTGGATTTTTATTATAAAAATTGCCAATTATTTATGTATTGTCTCCTTTTTTTGTGTTTTGTGCCTCTGCTTTATAAAATTTAGCAATGCAAAATTTTAGGACTTAAGATGAAACGTGTCAAATGGTAACCTAGTGGTAGGCTATGCCTTCGCCCCTTTTGGCACTAGACGATATCCCATACCTTTAGTAGTCTTCTACGAGACATGGGGTGGCTAAATCATTTGGAAGTGCTGTTACCAGAAGGCACAGAGAAGATACTATCTCATGTTATTATTATTAGTAATCTTTGTATCGCAGACACATATATTTTACAAAATGCTATCTGATTGTCAGTATTATTCATATAGTTCACAACGTAAAAGTGAGGCGCGATATTTTGCATGAAAATAGTGGTGCGTTAGTGAATGCTTCACGATTTCAAATTTGTTTCATTTGGTTATGTAAATGTACCCAGTGGCGCTTTAATCCGACCACTCGGCTCGTAAACGACGCCAACTATTCAACTACAAGCAATTTGCGATTTCAAATGGTCCCTCTGTACTATACAAATTATTCAGCCTGTCCGTAATTTGTGGCGGAAAATTATATTAATTTCTAAACGGTTTCGAGGCTAGTTAAGGTGTAAAATAACTTTGTGATTAATCGCGCATCAATAATCTGCTGACGATTCGAGAAATCACAAAACACATTTGTAAAAATATTAAACAAACTCAGAACATCGACGTCTACACGACCAGAGAGAGTACTTTCATTTGAGGGTTTCTTATAATTGATTTCCACAAAGTAACGCCTGAATATTTAAATTACGATTTTCAGTTCTTAAACTTATGTACTGCATAAATGGAAATAATTTACTTCTATATACTGATATAAATGGTATATTATAATGGTATATTCTATATATTGGTGTAATTGGCATAAATGAATATAAATTACTTCTATATATTGATATAAATGGTATATTCTATATATTGGTGTAATTGGCATAAATGGATATAAATTACTTATATATATTTTTTCCTATATACTTCTAGCCCTGTTGCTATATGTATGCAGCAGCATGTAAACATTACTAAAACTGTAAATGCATATTTTTAATATATGGAAAACACCTAACCTAAGACAAATAATTGTCTTGTGGGGATCGAACTCACGACTTTAGCAACGAAGTACAGGTTTACTGACCTCAAAGTAAAATCAGTCGTCGAGCTATTCTAAATTCAAAAACTTATGAAAATCGATACCTTGAACTATTTATTTCTAAAGGTATTCAACTTATTTTCATACTTGTATTTAAAATCAACAGCGTATCTGATATTGATCTGTCAGCCGCAGCCATGTCATTCCTTGTCAGCAAACTAATTTAGATCTTTCAAAATGAACTTTGATTATTAACGGGGCTATTAACATTCAAAGCACAGGAACAAGGAAACCTTTTAAGACACAATTGAATTTCTATTATGTAATTTCAAATTAATGTGATTTTGTCTTTGTTTATAAAGGCGTGTATTTAATATTAACAGTGTGTGTGTAAAGAGTGTTTATTTAGCCATCATTTTCTTCGTCTTCCAATTATTCATGCTTTGTAGCAAGTTTCAGATAATGTCTTTACAGTGAAGTTATGTTGTGCAGCCTATCTCCTTGATAATTATTTTTTTAATCAGTTGACAAATCATGTTTTTGTCCATCTCATCAGTGGTGATCATCCATCACATTTCGAAACAGATTTTAAAGGGCCTATAAAATACTATATTTTGTAGCTGGCTATAATTTGCTTTTTCTCATTCGATTTTAAAGCTTACAATGAAACAACAAGCAAAGCGGTTAGCCAACTCTTGATTGAAAGCAATTTCAACTCATAAAATTTGTAAAAAGTATTTAATAATTTAATAACGAATAGAATTCAGTGACTACATAGTATCCGACTGTACAACTGCGTAATTCAATCTTCTACAACTGACAATCACTTTGATAGCTTTTAATTAAATCAGATCCAATTACCTGTCACGGCCGCCGGAGGAAGATAGGAGGTACTAGATCTAACGTAACAATTAAGACGGGATCTCCTTAAATGCTCTATACAACCAAACTTATGAAAACGTGATGAATAAATTCATATCTCATAATATACAGAATATATAATATTATATAGACATACTGTTACGCCTGTTTTCTCGAAGGAGAAGGCAGAGGCAAGTTATACACCCACATTTCGTCAGTTATATCGGTCCACGTAATAGGTGGCGAGCCTATTGCCGCTTACCGGGAACTTTTATGTTCGCCAGAGTTGTTGATCGGCACTTGTAGATGAGGTCTTGGGTTTCTTAGGTCGGTAGGATTAGTACCATAAATTCATAACTAATAATATTCTGTAAATATTTTATGTACGCTACATCACTATATAGCGTAGCTAGTAGTAGTAGCTGTAGCGTAGATAGTGTTATTAGGATAAGTACAGTGGTACTTATCCTAAGATTAAGACCGGTACCACACGGCACCAGATATTGCACTCTGCGAATATCGATTGATTCAGTGATCGTTTCTGACCCTAAGTCCCTCACGAGCGCTTGCACGATCAGTTTAATATCTCTTTTATCTCCGCACCTAAAACAATATTATTATCTAAACTCTCATCAGACAATGCTATATAATGTTTTGAAATAAATTTTAGTTCTCGTTCAAACAGATATAATGAAACAGATTGAAGTCAACTTTTTGTTCAACCACATACAGAAATGAGTCATAAAACCAACCGTAAATTACACAATCCATGCAATTGGTGGTTATAGATTTATCGTTGCTCTTAATGGCTTGCTGTGTTCCGATTATTAAAAGTATGAGAGCCACAGTCATTTAGTCTTAGCTTTATATTATATTTAGAATAAATAAAGTAGATAAAATTTGCAAAGAATTTACTGCTTAGTATCAGGTGGGCCACGGTTGCCGGTTATGTGTGCTTGCACATATTAAAAGATCGCATAAGCGACGTATGCTGAATCCATTCAATTAAATATCATACCAGCCCTAAAGAGCCCACTGCTGAACATGCTCCCTAATAGATTGCATTCTTCTATTTGCTTATCAGCATCACGCTGAGCAGTCCGGTTGGTGATTGCAGTTCAAGCCAGTACGCAGGATAACGCTGCTGCCCATCATTCGGTAGGATTTCTTTTAGTTAGCTCTTACGACTCCACATGAGACGAGAGGCATTCAGAAAGGGATCCTTTATTTGACAGCAGATTACTGCACTCAGTCGTAGGCGGAAACCATAAAACTATAATTACGATTCCAAAGTTTTAAACCTATGATAGATGCTTTTAATCAACATCACTTACTCTGTATTCAATACCTACTGTTAATTAATTTTGCATTTTCTGTTTTTCTTAGTCGATTAAAAAAAATATGATATTTTCCATATATAACGCTTTGACCCATAATTAACTAGTACCTAAGACCTTTTCATCGAGATTAAGTTTAATAAATTAATATTTTCCATTGTGTACTAGCTAGGCTAGAGCGAGCCGGTTAATGGTCCATTAAAAACACAGCAGCTCGCTCCCAGCCTCCACTCGATGGCAGAGGGGGGAAGGGCGGCGTTCAGAAAGGGATCCTTCATTTCACAGCTGAATACTGCACTCAGTCGCAGGCGGAAACCATAAAACGATCATCACGATTCCAAAGTTTTATGCTTCTGATGGATGCTTGATCTTTTTAGGGTTCCGTATCCAATGGTTATAATGGAACCCTATTACTAAGACTCAACTGTTCATCTGTCTGTCTGTCTGCCCGCCTGTCTCATAAACCGCAATAGTTCGTGACAGTTAGTTTTATATATAATCCTGTTCAAGTTATGACAACAAATACTTACACGCACTAAAATTTTTACATGCCAGATTTAATTTATTGGAGGTTTCCTATGGATCTCCAATAAAACCTATGTTACTCTAGAATAATACTTATAATACTCTAGTTATCTATCTATCACTGAAATAAGATTTTTAATTGGTCCATTAACTTCGGAGCCTTATCAATACTAAAAAAAACAATAAAATCTTTCCTATTTATAAAGTTTTATATAAACCCTAGTCTCGCACCTATTCTGAACAGTCGGCCTTAAAAGTATCTGAACATTTTAGTACCTTGTCACTCTAATTAGAAACTTTGATCAATAAGTTGCACCTTACTTCTTGATTGTAATCATTAGCGTGACACAGTACTTAAGATTTCCGCTACTTCCCAGTTCGACGATCGTACGATCGTAAAATGCTACGAAGAAAATTTGTGTACGTAACTAAGTGCTTTTTAAGCTTTAAATATTTTATAAATATCCATCAACTTTGAAGATTGAGCGAGGTTAAACTTTTCTTATACGTAAGTATGATGTCTGATAAGTAAGTTATGAGTTATTTTACGCTTGTTAACTAAGTTAGATCAAGGCTTTCACGAAAAGCAAGTAAGTAAGGTATTTTTTTTTAAAACGATAAGTTTAACCGTTTAATTCAAAACTCCTTGGGTATTATAAAAATGAAAATTTTCATAATTTAAGTTTTCTATCGTCGTCACTTTGTTGGCAAAATCATGCTTAATTTTCCCTATGTGAAATACCCTTAATTTCTATAGAACAATCAACCCTGGCAGCCCTTATCCATTTCATTGGCATCATGTAATATTCCTTTTTTTTACCGCGTCACTTGTTTAGAGTATTTTTCAGTTTCGAGGCTGAAATGGAGTCGGAGTCAACACGAAAAATCACTATTCATGGTAATATGCCACTTTTTAACACTTGTGTACGTTGTCGAATACGTTATCGTCTAAAATCCAGTATATTTACACAAAAAAAATTGAAATTATACAATTTTTGGTAAATAGAGTACTGCCACGATGTATCTTATCAGCGTTTTTGCCAAAACCCTCTGCAACATAACGATTTCCTTTACATTTTCTAATAAATTTGTCGAAGTGACTTCACACTGCCAGATATTAATCGGCAATGCAATCCACAAACAGTGCACGATCGGCTACTCGTAACTTTACATTTCTGTATTAATTTCTGGCACAACCTGTAAATAATTTATTGATTCAGGCGTTACTTTGCGGAAATCCATTGTAAGCAAGTGATGGATTAAAAATATCTTTGTAACAATTCCCGCGCTACTATAATTTCCCTCATAATATATAAAAGAGTGTCTCGTTTCAGCGTTGGTCGTGAAGACATCGTTGTTCTGAGGCTCCTATCTTACCTGAAGATGCCCTGTGTAAGGGCGAAACACGTGTCGTGTTGAATAGTTTTTCGATTTTTTCGGGAAATTATAGTAGCGCGGGAATTGTTACAAAGATATTTTTAATCCATCACTTGCTTACAACCCGTAATCATAAAACGCCTACTTTATTGCTAAATTTGACCAGGAATAATGGAGTTTCTTAAAACTAGAACAACTAATAAAACTGAAGTTGGTAAGAACCTTCCTAGATTGCCTCTGTATGCAAAATTTTAAAGTGGAAAAAGTTCTAGACTTTTATAAATAGGTGCAAAGAGTTTGTACGTTTATTTAAAGTAGAAGTGAGGCGTGGAGAAAGTTGCCTTCTAAACTCTGTAGGGTTGCGTAATTTATTTCTCTGCACGTTTTCTAGTGAGCCGTAGGTCTTTTTTTGACTCACCTAGCAAGACCCAATAGCACAGTGTAATGAAGAGATACAGGTAATACTAATGCATACATTGGTAATTGCTTAGTCTAGACAGCAAATAACGATGGCAAACATTTTTAAATAAGGATTAGATTGGGAACACGGGAGTACCCGCTTCAAGTCGAGCAAATTACAATAATCACTTACACACATTGTCATAAAGAGGGACTATTGCTAACAAATTAACCTTACCTCGCTGGCGCAAAGCACCAAGTACTTGTTTATCAAGTCAGTAGTATATCCGAGTGAGGGGGTCAAGCCTGCTCGGGCTGCAGGATTGCTGGGAAGGGTTACCGCGGCCTCGGGACGTAGCAGGCTCCGGACATGGATGGTTTTTAGTCAGTAAAAGACTGACACACCCTCCCGCTTTACCCACAGCGGGAGAAGGTCATTAGACGATTTTTCATCCGAAAAAAAAAGTATGGTTCCAGTGGTTTCAGCTCAATACTAGTTTATATAGAATTTCTTTTCTGTTTTTTATACAGAAATATTACATCCAACCTGATTTAGTCTAATTTGAACGGCTCCTTATCAAAATCTCTAATTAGTCATAACACACTCTTACGCACACAATTTTTCAGGGAACTTATAAATGTTATAAATGTGGCAATGCTATATATAATATAATAGCAGTATGTTAATAGCGATAACTAGAAGAAAATATATTTATTTATTTATCACTTCTTCTATAGCAATAAAGAAATACTGGGAACGCCGCACAAATGCGAACTCTTCAAAATCACACCTAAACCATCATTCGGTCTACCCATTAACGCATCAAGTGGTCCACAAAGTACGGCTCAGAACAAATAAGATATTCCTGCTATCCTTACTCTGTGCAAATATAGTCTTGTTGATATATTCTGAGTCGCACCACATGGGACGAACTTAACTTGCTCGGAATTTGGGTTCGTAAGGACTTTTTGAATATATCTGTATTTATCTTGTTCCTCCTTGTTCTCACCTTTTCGGGCCGACTTTAAAGACCTCCTTACGTTTAAATCTACTTATTTATGGCTCATATAAGAACTAGCTGCTAGTAATGCCTAGTGTTCATTCTATGTTATCGTTCAAAATGATTACCACTTAATCAGGTATGATTGTTAGGTAAGAAATAATATAGAAAGTTAGTAAATTAATTAAGCTCCAAAGAGGTTGTGTAAAGAATAAGACTCCAAAACCTAATATTCTCTAAGCCTTAGAGTATAAAGCATACACGCTTGAAAAACAATAGTCTATTTCGGAGCACTGGTGCGAGACTAGTCGAGATAGCGATCTAATTAACAAATTCCCTATCAGACTTAGTGCTCCTTGGAGAAATTTAGCTTCAGTGCAAGAAGTAACTACCCCGTGATATTGCACGACTATATTAAACACTAACTACATGCCACAGCAGGATGTAATACAAATACAGTTCCGTAACATGCAATTTCGTACGAAAAGTTTTTTAGTAACAATATCAATTAATGAACAGCGTGCAATAAGATTTCATCGATCGTCATCATATCCTAGCATTATCCCGGTTGTCCTAGACTGAAACTTAGGGTCCAGGGTCTGCTCACTTGTTTAACCAGATTTGGCAGAAATTCAGTTATCACATGGAGCAACTGCCGTCTGACCTTGGCAACCCCAACGCAGCATAAGCTTTATTTCCAAGAGCTATCGTTGGTTTGATTCTCTTTGCTGTCATATTTTGGTATCAATCATATATTTATATTTTTATGTAGTTTATGATAAGTGTAGATTATCATTATTTTATGTTAGTTTATGTATGTTTATTAACTATAGTCCTTTAAAGATTTCTGCTAACCCTAAGGTTAACTGGCAGAGAATGCCTTATGGCATTAAGTTCGCCTTTTGTAATAGTTTCAACTGTGCAATAAAGATTAAATAAATAAATAAACATCATTCTATGGTTAAACTGGTTAAAAAGCTGTCACGATGTTAGAAAGCACTGACTTCCTTATAACGACTTCCATACATGTTCATAAAAAGCCGATACCAACGGTTTAAGTGCTTTCCGAGGCACGGAGCAAGCGATAATAGGATCATGGTGATACTAAATGAAAATTCTGTGTAGCAATCATGGATAAAGTACAAGTTTTTTCTTTGTTTTTATCCCACTAAAGCATGTTTTATACCTCTTTCATTACCGGCGGCATCAATTGCGCGTTGCCGATTCTTTAAATCGTTTCACCTTCCTATAAGGTTAAGCGGAAGAAAGTTAAACAGAATCGTTTAGAGTATTTGTTATTTTTTACTTTATGCGCCAAACTTTGTGAATTTTTTTTACAGAAAACTGATCTGATTCCCTCCAAACCTACCATGTTTCTTTGACAATGGATGATAACTTAATTAGATTATGCTTTTATCACTCACACACACTCACACATACACACACACACGCACATTTACACGCAAACACATCCATACGCACACACACACACTATAAACAATCGGTTAAGGATATCTTGGGTAAAGAGCAACATTTAAAGCCAGTTCAATAAATAAAACCTATAAACTGGTAGGTTGCCAAAACGCTACGCTGCTGTTGCTTACTAAATTGTTGAGCATGTGAGACCTCACACTAAACTTACTATTTGTATTTTTACTGATATAAAGCGCCTTTGAAAAATACTTATATTCTAGTATATATTCGTTAATTCACGAAAATAAATAACACAACCTTTTTTAATAATTCTGAATAATTGAATATAAAAAATAGTTACTACCCAGCTAGTTAGTTTTGGCACTAAACTAAGCAAAGCTTTACTTGGGTAGACTTATTTTGTAAATAAATACCAGTAATCGATGATAGCAAATCGACCAGACAAAGACAAACATATTGATATTTATGCATATAAATAGTTTTAACGAAAACAATTTTTTGTCTTGTGTGTGAATCGAACCCACGAGCGAAGGAAAATAAATATTAATTTATTATTTGTTGTACACCATGATAAAGATTATACACAAAAACAACGAAAATTAAACAGGTAGGTATATACGATGGGCGGCCTCATCGCTTAAAGCAATTTCTTCCAGGCAACCTTAAATGGACAGAAAAATTAAGGACACAGAAGGGTACATAAACACTACTTACTACTGCTTCCTTTTCAAATGTCTATATGCAGCGCGGAATACTATAAAGAGATATTTCTGATAGAAAATTAACGTAAAGCCTCCACTTTAATATGAATGGGTATATTGACTGCGTTTGGAACTCCGCCCTCCATTCATCGTCACAAAGCAGATTTATCTCTCAAGCACCCAGCACCCAACACGGTAGCATCACCCAAATGGCCACATTAGACCTCCCAAATACCCCCAATCTTATCCAACCGTCAGAGCCGTTGCTTTTCCGACACCGCGACACGCCCGTTACAATTTTTCCTAGACGTTAATTATGTAATGGCTTTCGACCGCGACTTTGCCTGCGTAAAGCTCGGCTTTCAAAATTCAAATTCATTGATTCAAGTTTGGCTCAAAAGAGCTCTTATGAACGTCAGAACTTAAAAACTAGCGCGCCGTACCGAGCGACCTATCTGTTTATATAAGACATTTTAATACATATTTCCAATGTTTGCCTAGGTTATAAAACTATATTTGTTACTATCCAATGAGCTTGTAAAGCGACCATAGTGTCGCGATAATATAACTTTCGAAAGGATCAGTGAAGCACAGCAGAATTCAGTCAGTTCTTGGATAGGTAAAATCAACCAGAGATATGTCGGTGTTCATATATTTTTCCT
The DNA here is from genome assembly GCA_949126915.1 of Musotima nitidalis. Taxonomy (NCBI): domain Eukaryota; kingdom Metazoa; phylum Arthropoda; class Insecta; order Lepidoptera; family Crambidae; genus Musotima; species Musotima nitidalis. Next base: position 5,125,117 of record OX421418.1, on the reverse strand, counting down.
GAGGGGGAATCAAACCAACTATCCTATAAGCTAAAAACTTTAATAAGATCTGAGAAGCTAAATCAATGTTTGCCAAATTCCAGCATTTTCCATTTTAAGCTTCAAACAATAATTCAACCTTCTTTACAATACATTAAGTATACAAAATAAACCTTCAATATGCATAAGCATTTTCCAACTCAAACGTCGTGTAATCTGTCGACAATTCATAACTTCCGACCCCAAGACGTAAACAACGACACGTAAAAGTGTGTCATACAACAGAGTGTGTATCATATTCCTTTTCGACACGACTGAGCGACAAAAACAAAGATAAGTAAATAGTTGTATTCTGGAAACGACAGACGTATTAAGTGTATCAAAGGATTGCCTCCTTTGATTATGTGAAGCACTAAACCACAGCATTAAGCTACAATGTTGCCTTATAAAATAATGTTGAACTTAAATCGTTATTATTTGCAGAAGCTCACTTAACTAACCGTAAGCAACTACGAATAAGACACTTTAGACTCTTATTTTGGTTTGTGTTACATTATCTAAACTATGTAATAAAAGAAAGTCAATTAAATATTTAAAAAAACATTCTTATTTTGAATTTGTTTATATAATAAATAGATTGATTAACAATCAATTAATAGGAATTTATATGGTAGTGTAGGGCCACAAACAGGTAGGCTGCCTTTGATTTTTTTTTTTTTTAGTTTCCTAAATTTCAATACCATTAGACATCTTAAGTAGATTAGTTAACCTTGATGCCTATTAGTGCAGCCGAGATACACCCGTAGTTAAGGTCGTTGCCTCTGTCGTATGCTTTTATGTACAATATTCTATCCCACGTCTGCTGCTCATATTTGTGTGTTATATCACACCCATTCTATATTGACAGTAATTTGTTAGATAGAGAAAAAGAAAAAATAAAGAATATTATACCTCCAGTACATTTAGGTAGGCTACAGTTTTGCCAAAAAAAATAAGACCTACATACATACATAATATATCACGCCTGTTTCCCCGAAGGGGTAGGCAGAGGCATACTATACGCCCACACTTCGCCATTTATTTTGTTGGTCTCACATAATAGGTGGCGAGCCTATTGCCACTTTCCGGACACTTTATGTTCGCCAGAGCCTCGTCCGTTGATCGGCAGGTGCACCACATGCAGGTGACTTGGTGTGCAGGTTGGCTTGGGCTTCTAAGATCTTGATAGGGGCCCTATACACCCTAACTAAAAAACTAAGACCTAGCCAGGATATTACAAAATGTATATAAAATTTTCGCGTTTAATCTCTAGGCGCGATAGAACGTCGACCTATCTGTCAACGTCTCAAGTTAAATATTACTTGATATATAAGAGAATTAAACACTGAAGATGAAGGCTATATTATAAGGCATGTTCATCTAGACAAGACCATGTTTCGTGTAATTTTCCTGTGCGCGATAGAGCGTCCGCCTATCTGCAAAAGTGTCTTGTAAAACACAAATAGATAATATAGAATCACACACTAAAGATTATGGCTATGGATATATAGCGTTTGTGTAATTTCCCTGGGCGCGATAGAACGTTCCCATCCATCTGTCAAAGTCTCTTGTCGAACATTGGTGTATAGATAAAATAGGATCAAACACTGTTGACTTTCTCGTCAAACGTAAGTGGATAAATGGAATCATACACAAAATTTGTTGGCTATAAGGGGCATGAGCTCCTATGTGTAAATCAATACGGTAAGTAAACGGAAAACAGTTCTAAAAAATTTAGCTTTCTTTATTAAAATAATATTTAGACGTATTATGTAATGTTTTACAAGTGATCGTGAAAAAGTTTTTTTTTTTTTAGTTGTTTGAGAATTTTTATATTAAAAAAAATCTTAATTACAAGTCCACACCTGCCACTAACAATCAGCTAGGCCGCACGCTTGATAACATAAAAAAATCTACAGGTTCTGAAAGAAAATAATACCAAACTTTTAGAAATACTTATTTGGATTAGATAGAATAATACGTTCTAAATTCAAGCCGGCGGGCGGCGCCATCAATTTATGATTGATTGACTTATTACTTATGTACTACTTTCCGAACAGGTACATTTTTTAAATTTATGTTTTATGTGAAATGAATTCAAAATCTGAAGTATTTATTTCTGCAAATCACTTCCCCGTCTACAATAATTTCGTCCATCTACATCCATCTCGATAATATTTTCTAATCCAGGGAAATATTAACGAAATGCTTGCGGAAACTGATGTATTAAAAATGTTTAAAAGAAGTTAAAAAGGGAAATCTCTTTTTATAAAATTATGGTTTCGGCTTCTATGTAACACCATTTGTCACAGTATATTCTGTTTTTTAAATAATATGAAATTTAGTAAAACGAATTATTTTTAGTTTGCCATTTATATATAGCCAAATACGAGCATTATGAATGTTTAACTTTAAACATTCATAATGCTCACTCGCAGAGCAGCCGTTGCAGCACGCCAACAGGAGGCGGATAAATTACAAGTAACTTTATTAGAATTAAAAAATTCCAAGGAGTTGTGTGCTCAGTTGCTGACTGAGAGAGAGGACAGCGAGAAGGAACTGTTATTGGTACTCGACAGTAGAGATAAGTTAAAAAAGGAACTCTGTACGTTAGAATGTGACTTTAATAAATTAAATTGTGAGCATGCCAAGCTTTATGAGACGGTAGAAAGGTTTACTGAGTGTAGCACTGAGTACGAGCAGTCCCTAAAGGAGATCTACACACTGAAGACCGCACTGCATGATGCCCACGAGCAGATATATGAGCTCCAGGAATCCCAACGGGAAAGTACATCTGCTCACACTCAGAGCCTTTTCGAAGAGTTAGTTGGCCCAGAGCCTCAGTTGGTTATCGCTCCAATTAAAGACCCTATAATTGTTGCAGAACAAGATACTTTCTCCAAAACAAGATTAGTAAATTGCAGCGGTAAAAAACTGAAAAAATATATAAAAATTAATAAATGTATAAAACAAGTGCAAAAGTTGTCAAAACAGAACAGAATATACATTAAAAAATTGAGATCATGCCAACTAAATGTAAATCTGGTGGATGAATTAGATTTGTATTCTTCTCAGTTAGAAAATAGTAGATTGAAATATGAAACTGACACACATATATTACAGCAAAAAATTCAAACTTTAGAAGATTCTATTATTTCATTACAAAAAATTAATGAAAGTTCAAAAAAAATTATTCATGAATATACGCTAGCAATGGATGATTTAATATCACAAATTAATTATAACTCAGAGCGGTTCCAGTCACTGACAAATAATCAGTCCTGCTTATGTAATCAAGTGAATGATGGTTTGTCCACTAGTGTACTGGAACCAAGTGTGTGTGTTAGTAACCCAAATAAATCCAAAGACAGTTCCTTCCAAACCACACCAAGTACACCTAAACTTAAACCTAGTATTATCATGTACTGCGATGAGGTAGGACATGGCATGGGCTCATTGTTAAACTCATACCTAAAGGGACATAGCGCAATCAGCAATTGTTTGCCTTATAGTAGTCTTAAAAATATTTCTAAACAAATTTTAATGGACAGTAATATACATTCACAGGCAACACTGCTAATTCTTATTGGAAATAGGGGAACAGTGAACAAAAGTGATTTAATACAATTTTATGAAGCTTTAAACTCACTTAAAGTGAAAGAAATTATTATGTTCACTTTCCCCTATTCTCAGCATTTGTCAAAGTCCGAAAATGACCGAAGATACATACTCAATTTATCTTTGTACAACCTATGTACCTATAGTAATAAATGTAGAATAATTGACACTAACAGTATTGTTAGAAATAATTATTTATTGACCAAAGGTAGGTTTTACCTTTCCAATTATTTTAAACGACAAATAGTTTTGTCACTATTATATTTAATTGACATTAATACCAAGAATTTGGTACAATCTGCTTCTATTGAGCACTCCGACATAAATAATTCATTATTTGACAATTTAAACTAGGTGTTAAGACAAAAGAGAACTGTTTTTCTGGCAATAAAAAGTACACAAAGCAGAAACAAAATGATGTAATCAACCTGATTCACCAAAACATTAGAGGAATATTGGGCAAGGAACTGGAAATTGAATTGTTCATGAGCGATAATCATATTGATATTTTGTGTATTACTGAACATTGGCTTAATTGTAACCAGCTCATGTTCAATTTCAACAGTCACCTGTTAGGTAGTTCGTTTTGCAGGAGTGGTGCTATACATGGCGGATCATTAATTATAGTAAATAAACAGTTTAAATTCAAGGAGCGCCATGATATAGTCAATCTCTCTGTTGAACGTATTATAGAAATGGCCTGTATAGAAATGCAGCAGTTTATTGTATTGAGTGTGTACAGACCTCCTTCAGCTTCATATGATTTATTTGAAGGTATTATGGATAAAGCCTTAGGAAAATTTTGTAAAAGTAATAAAAAAGTTATTGTGTGTGGAGATTTTAATGTTAATTTGTTAGAGTGTTCCAGTCCATGTACAAGATTAAAGGCACTTTTTAAATCTCATAATTTGGTTAATTTGTTTCTGGAGCCAACAAGAATTACTGCTACTTCTGCTACTTGCTTAGATAACATTTTTACAAATATTATGCTAAGTGATAACAATAAAAAAATTATTAATCAATTAGATTCAGATCATTGCGGACAACAAATGTCTTTTATTTGTAAAAATGAAACTGTAGCTAAAAAAACTATTACATTTGTACCAAAAACCAATAATCGTTTTGAGAGGTTTAACAGTAAATTATTATGCTATAGTTTACCTTTTATAGATGAAAGCTGTGACCCAATTTTTTTATATAATGATTTTTTCAGCAGCTTTTCTAACACATTTAAATCAATATTTACTCCCAGAACGGTTAAGGTAAATAATAAAGCTACCTTTAGTGAATGGGCTACTCCTGGGCTACATAAAAGTAGAAAGAGGCTGTATGAACTGTACGATGAGAAAAAATTAAACAACAGTGAACAATTTTATAATTATGTAAGAAAATATTCTAAAATATTTAGAAAAGCATGTCATACGGCCAAGTCTTATTATTTAAGCTCTAAAATAAAAAATTGTGATGATAAGATTAAAATGACCTGGAATATTATTAATAGTGAAACGGGAAAAAGTAAAAATTATAATACTGAGTTTAAACTTAATATTGATAAAAAAACTCTTACATCTGACTTAGATGTAGCCAATGCTTTCGAAAACTTTTTTACTAATATTCCAGTGTCTATCACAAAAGATTTAAATTGTTCGCCCACTTTAGCGGAGTCTATTTTGAAAGATAACGTGAATATATGTACAGTAGATTTTACGTTTAGTCATGTTACATCTATGGATATAATTAAGACATTCAATACTCTTAGTGTTAAGAAAGCTGCAGACCTCTGGGGCAATTCCATAGTAGTTACCAAGCCTATCATTGTTTCAGTGGCGCACAGTTTGGCTCTAATATTTAATAAATGTGTAGATTGCGGCAAATTTCCCGATCTAATGAAAGAAAGTAAAATCATTCCATTATATAAATCGGGCAGTACAACAGACCCAACAAATTTTCGACCTATCTCAGTGCTGCCTACATTTAGTAAAATTTTTGAAAAACTTGTTTACAACCAGATGTTAATATTTTTCAATAAAAATGGATTAATGCATTCAAAACAATTTGGATTCACTAAGGGTCGCTCTACAACCGATGCAGGTGTTGAGCTTTTAAAACATATATTTGATGCTTGGGATAATTCTTTGGACGCTTTAGGTATTTTTTGCGATCTGTCCAAAGCTTTTGACTGTGTTCCTCATGAAGCATTGATAAAAAAATTAGAATATTACGGAATAAGAAACTCCGCATTGAATCTTCTCACTTCATATCTAAGTGATAGGATTCAAAGGGTTGAGGTTAATGGAAAGCGATCTCAGGGGTCTGTTGTAAAAATGGGGGTACCGCAGGGCTCGATTCTCGGTCCGTTTTTGTTTTTGATTTATATGAATGATTTGCCATATTTTGTTAAAGAAAACCACGAGATAGTTTTGTTTGCTGATGATACATCATTATTGTTTAAGTTAAAACGAAATCAGAATTTAGACGAAGTAAACAGTGCGATCTCGAAGGTGGTGCACTGGTTTGACGTTAACAATTTGCTATTAAATGGGGCTAAAACGAAATGTATTAAATTCGTGACTCCTAACGTCAGACAGGCAAACTCTACTATTATGGTAAAGGAGGATGAGTTGACCCTTGTGGATACTACCAAGTTTTTAGGGATTACTTTAGACTCTAAGCTACAGTGGGGCCCACATATTGGTGAATTGTCGAGTAGACTTAGCTCTGCAGCATTCGCGGTTAAGAAAATTCGCCAATTAACAGACGTTGTAACAGCTAGGCTAGTTTATCATAGCTATTTCCATAGTGTTATGTCCTATGGTATTCTTCTGTGGGGTTGTGCCGCAGACATTCAAACAATCTTTGTGCTGCAGAAGAGGGCTATTCGAGCAATTTATAATCTCCCGTGTGGACATTCACTAGGGAAAAGTTTAAGGAAATTGGTATTTTAACAGTGGCCGGTCAATTCATTTATGATAACCTGGTTTATGTACACAAGAATACTGATCAATTTAGTAAGAAAAGCTGTGTACATAACCTAAACACAAGGAATAAGCATAAATTAGTTGTACCTGCCACTAGGCTCCAAAAGATAAACAAATCTTTTAAAGGTCAATGTGTGCGATTCTACAATAAAATCCCAAGCAACATACAGCAATTGAGCCTAAATAAATTTAAATTAACAATAAAACACAAGCTGTCTTCAAAGGGATATTATTCTATTAAAGACTATATGGCAGATAAAAATGCTTGGGATTAAACTGCCGTTTCATACAGGCTATTCTAATATGAATGACTTGAAAACATAAATATTGTTAAGGTTATGTTATATTGCATTGTATAGCTTCACAGACAAATGAAGATTGTAATTCTAGTACCAAACTAATGGACATATTTAAAAGAGCATAGCCTGTGAGTTTCTTGCCAGTTCTTCTTACAGAGCGGTGGCTCGGAACTGGCACTTAGATTCACTTACACTTAATTATTTTTTATTTTTAAATTGTTTTGTTGCATGTAAGTGAATCTAAGCTTCGTGATTTAGTGTAATATTATTTCGATTGTTTTTTTTTTCATTTGTGATCATGACGTTTTCAAGTACTATGTATAATAGTTTATGAAATAAATAATTTTTTTACTTTTTACTTTTTACGTTACTTCCTAAAAAGGATTTGTTAAGTCTTTAAACACTAAGTTACCGACAAACAATAGAATTCCTATTGTGTCTGGAACCGCTGGCGTTCGACGTATTAACCATATAAAATTTTATACGAACACCCCTTGTAAGACATCAACCATAATACGAACATGATAACAGTTACCATAAGATTTTAGCTTTCCATTACACCAAGCCGAGATTATGCCACAAATAAATCTAATAAAAATTAAATTTACAAGTTTAATTTATTTTTTTGTGGTTTGTACATTTATTTCATTTCGCGTTTTAAAACTCCAGGTAATCCAATCAAGCCAATATTTATTGACCTTGATTAAGCCGCGAACTTTACCGTAATCAATAAAGAACGTATAGACTACATCTTTGTCAAGCTAAGTCATCTAAAAACGCCACCGTCCTTATTTATTAAACTCACAACTTTGCGCCTGCTTCTAAAAGCTTTAGCAAGTTCAAAAATAACTAGTCCCCGATGTGCACTAGCTGAGACCTAGAACTAGAAAACTTTTGAGGCTTAATCTAGGTGAACTCGCTTAATCCATTTAAATCTGTCCTCCGCCGCTACGTCGTCGTAAATTCTCTGAGACACTGCTCTGTCTGCTGTTTTAGCACTGAAATGAGATTAAAGAAAATATATTATACTTGTCCATGTAAAGTTTCCTAAATTTTCTCTTAGTGAACTTTGTTGCTTGCTAACCGTGCTGATGGCCCAATTGTGAGGCACTGGATGGTTACATACTAACATAATCTAAGTAAAATTGTTACTAACACTATATGGACATGTTTTAGAATAAATGATAATTATTATAGTTTTTTTCTACAACATTGGTTTATTTTAATGTTTTGCAAGTATATTTTTTTATACAGCACAAACTTTTTATATAATCTGTAAGAATTGTGTAATGTGCTCTTTTCCTTGAATTATTTTAGAATATAAAAAATAACTATTTTCTTTAAAGTCCAGTCGATTTATTTTTATTTAAAGTTTATTTTCTATTTATTATTTAACTAAAAAGTTATGAAAGCCATAACAAGTTCATTACAGAAACATCGTGCCGCATCCTGTAAATGCATACATTTTCGAGAAACAGAAAAGGGAGACGTAATCTTAATGGCAAGAAAACCTGCTCATTATCCAGCTAGTTCTACAAGCCTTTTTTTTTTTATCGTCGGTAAAAAAATGCTGTTTATGCACTGTCTCCCGGCCAATAGGGGACCGGGAGGGGAGTGTGGGGCTCACTGCGGCAGACGCGACCACCGCAGTCTTACCCACTAAAAAACTTCCGACGACGCCCCTGTTGAAAAACGGGCAGGGGGCCAGTGCCTGGGTTTGTAGCTTCTGGCGCCCCGCCCGCGGCCAACGTCCCCCGGATCAGAACTGGGAGGACCTCCTCAGAGAAGCGCAGTGTGTCGCGCCCCTCCTACCTCCTTGTGCGGCCATGGCGTAACTGGCCGACTTCTGGGAGGGTCTATAGCTAGACGGAAGAGGCCCCCTGCCCCAGCCACCTAAGACCCTCCAGGCGCGGCTGGACGGGCCCTTCTTGCCCGCCCGCTGCGCCAACGGCGTAGCCGGAGAGAGAGCGGATCCCGCTCCCTCTCCCGCTCCGCGGCCACCTTCTGCGACATCACCACTTCGCAGAAGGAGTAGTTCTACAAGCCTGCACCTAGCGCGGTTAACAGCAAGACGACCCGGCATATCATAACCATAGGGTGGTTTTACAGACTTACAGTGAAGCTTTTCGTCCGCGCAAACTAACATAAAATGATCATGCGTGAAGGTAAAACTATATAACGATCCCAGAGATGCAAAGCTTACCAACTTCCAAAAGCGTCACTGTAAAACCACACTTAAAATGCGTAAAGCAGATAATTTTTTTATATAAAACTCATAAATACATACATATAATCACGCCTGTTTTCCCGAATTTCGCTATTTATTTTTTAGGTACCACGTAATAGGTGGCGAGCCTAAAGCCGCTTAAGTTATATGTTCGCCAGAGCCTCGTGCGTTAATAGGCAAGTGCACCACTTGCAGGTGAGGTTGGCTTGAGTTTCTTAGATCTTGATAGGATCCTATACACACTAGTTGTAGCTATTGACAGTTAGTTGTGAAATCTTATATTGCGATCGAATCGGAACATAGTATCGTAAATCGCGGTGGACAGCTAATAATTTAAGTATTACTGAATCCGGTCAATTTAAACGCCTTACATAACACTTTCTTTTGGCATGGCATTGTCTTCTCTGAGAGAGATATACTTCCATATAATATCATAAATGAAATGTAAAGCGTGAGAACCAGTATATTACAGTTAGATATTTAACTTCATAGAATCCCGCTTCTACGTCTCAATAACTAAATTAATTTACATGCGAGTACGAGGACAGAAATAATGAAACTTCTTATTAAACTTTACCTACAAGATGCACTACTAAATCTTTCTTACTGTAGTTAATTATTATTAGACTACTTGCAAAGCCAGACTTGACTTCCCGTCTGTTTTCAATTCCACTGAGAAATAAATTTGCGTTTCATTCAATTTGAAAGTTGACGGGGGCGGACAGAACTCCCGATTCGTGAATCGTGAAGCGAGTGAGCAGCGATTGTTGGGCGAGAATCTCCGAGTTTTAATAAGATCCGACTCGGCCACGAGTGCCTCTCAAATTTCATCAACTACGTCCTTCAGTTCGTTAGAGTTCTTAGTCTTGTAATTTCACACTTCAATAAAATAATTTTAATCACAAGTTCAAGTAGACAGAGTTCCTAGGAGATGGTAAAACTATGCTATCCTGACAATAAAACTTTATCCACGTTTACTAAAATGTTTATTTCTACGAGTTTACTTATAGCAATATTATAATTACTATAGAAAGTGAAATGCGCTTACAGCTCCACGACACGATAACCGAAATAATGCAGAGTTTGCTAAAACAGTTCTCGGATGGGTGATCCTCTCTGTGGTATTTCACACCGAGTGGCTTTGTGCTTTGGAATTGAACTATATGTAGTTATCATTGCTAGCCGTTGGGTCATTTTACAGGCTTTATTATGCTTTATTAGTTTGACACATGTCTCTGCCAATACGCACTGGGTCCTGAAGTCCTGGGTGAGGTATGAATGAGTTTTGTTCGCCTTGGTGTAAAAGAAGAGGCTTAGAGGTAAAAAAGCTGTCATATGACTACAGATAGTGGCCCATTAAAACCACAACACCATGCTTGATATTAAGCAAACGATACTTTACAAATTCAAGAACTTTTAAACACAATTTAAGAAATTAGTTTAAACTAGATTATCTTATGCCCAGATCTAACTACAGGCAAAAATCACTGTGATTTGAAGTAATTTAAACTTTACAATAACCTACAAAATGAATTAAAGGAATGTAAAACACATAAATATTTTGAATACTAAAGCAGCATATTAATGCCAAACTATAAAAAAGTGAGGGGTTGTGAAGGTATTATTATTGTTACTTTATGATAGTACATATGTATCTTAATTATTGAACTTTTGTTTTTATGAGAATAAATGTCTTCAAACCTATCCTTTATACAATGTGAGAATATTAAATATAAACCGACATATAATTTACCTATGGGTGTCACATTGACAATGTTATTCTATTCAGTAGAATATGGAATTGTTAAATAAAACTAGGCTAGGTCTGGTCTGAAAGCGAGCTACCGGCCAATCACACGCCTCACAGGCGCAGTGTGAGCACACAATATATGTACGATATTGTACAAAGTGAGGTAAAAGAAAATGTTGCCTTACCCTATCATTATCCCAGTTGACCTAGACTTTAAGCTTAGAGCGCAGGGTCTGCTTACTATTCTAACCAGATTTGGCTGAATGACAGTTATTACGTGGAGCAAAAGCCGTCTGACCTCGGCAACCCAAAGGGAAACATTAATCCATGGTTAAACCAGATAACAGGATGTTAGAAGGTACTTACTTCCTAATAACGGCTGCCATAGATGTTCATGAGAGCCGGGACCAACGGCTTAACGTGCTTTCCGAGGCACAGAGCACGCGATAATTTACATAACTTCGAAACGTCATAGGTAGGTCACCAGGGTTTGAACCCGAGACCACTCTGAATTCGGAGGCCATGGGTCTTGCCACTAAGCTATCGCCGTTTAATAATAGAAAATGTATACTGAAATATAATAATTGGGTGTCACATTGACAATCAATGTCCAATCAAAAAAAAAAAAAAAAAAAAAAGTCAAACTGTTAAGACGTATCTTTCCACGCTCCGTAATTTTCTATTTATATCCCCGTAATATTTTGTGCTACGTGTTTTAAACGGTGTTTACTATCTAAAGAAGAGAACTTAAGATCGTGTGAACAAATTTACCAAGACAAGTAACTGCATAAAAAAGGTAAAATCAGATACTAAAATTACCAAATCTTTGTTTACATCTGAGTCATCACAGAGTCATGAACACCATAGACAATCTGTGTTCGGATACGTTTATATAAGGTGAAGCAACGACAGCGCCCTCTTCAGCGACGACAGCGCCGTCTGTAGCGACGACAGCGCCCTCTACAGCTACGACAGCGCTCCTTGTAGCGACGACAGCGCCCCCTGTAGCGACGACAGCGCCCTCGACAGCGACTACAGCGCCTCCTGTAGCGACGACAGCACCCCCTGTAGCGACAACAGCGACGACAGCGCTCCCTATAGCGACAACAGCGCCCTCTGTAGAGACGACAGCGACCTTTACTGCTACGACCGCGCTCTCTATAGCGACAACAGCGCCCTCTAGAGCTACGACCGCGCTCCCTGTAGCGACGACAGCGCCCTCTGTAGAGACGACAGCGACCTTTACTGCTACGACCGCGCTCCCTATAGCGACAACAGCGCCCTCTACAGCTACGTCCGCGCTCCCTGTAGCGACGACAGCGCCCTCTGTAGAGACGACAGCGACCTTTTACTGCTACGACCGCTCCCTATAGCGACAACAGCGCCCTCTACAGCTACGACAGCGCTCCCCGTAGCGACGTCAGCGCCCTCTGCATAGACGACAGCGACCTTTACTGCTGCGACCGCGCTCCCTGTAGCAACGACAGCGCCCTCTGCAGCGGTGACAGCGCCCCCTGTGGCGACGTCAGCGCCCCCTGTTGGCGCATCACCTGGCCGTGTTGTAAGCTGCTCAATCAGTGAAGAAATTTTCGTTCGAAAAAAGTATTTTTCGTTCGCGCACCGCCGCCGAGGCAACAACATTTTAATCACGCTCCGTATATTTTAAATCTTAACAGTAGTAAAACGGAAGAGGTTCATTGCGTTAACGGCGTCTATCTATTATCACCATGGCACCTACCTTTGGCAAATGCGCCGGCTGCTTAAATACTTTAACATCAAGGGAAAACCTCGAGTGCATGCATTGTCAGAAAAAGTATGATATTGAATGTGCCGGGATAAGCTCACAGCGATATAATAGCTTCTATGCCAACAATGACAAAAAACGAACCTGGAAGTGTTCTGAGTGTATAAGCAAGACGCCAAAAACCGGCAACCTAAACACCTCCCTCCAGTCACAAACCCATGAGATCGAAAACAAAGTCACCTCACCCAGATCCGAAACAAGTAACGTTACCATCAGACCGAGACGGGAGGCCTCAAGTTCCAACATACCTCCCGAAATACCGCACTCCGAGAAATACCTAACCGAGGACAGACTTCGCCGCATACTGTCGGATACCATAACTAACATGGTGACAGCTCAGTTGGAGTCTCTGAATGCACAGTTTACCGACCTACGAGAATCTGTGACATTCTTTAATCAAAAATACGAAGAGATGAAAATAGCCCTCGAGGAGAAGACTACAATCATTCACGGCCTCCAGACTGATAACCAGAAGCTGAAATCTACAGTGTCGGACCTGTCGCATAGAATTAACTTGGTGGAGCAGACTATGAGAGAGAGCAACATCGAGATTAATGGAATCCCCGAGCACAGAACCGAAGACCTAGCTAACACGGTACTACAGCTGGCAAAAGTAGTTGATGCCACCATCAACAGTGATGATGTAATGCTTGCGACTAGAGTTTCCAAAATAAATAAGAGCGACACTAGTAGGCCCCGTACCGTCGTCGCGAGATTGCGGACCACTCGTCACCGCGATGCAATCCTAGCTGCAGTTGCAAAGTTCAACAAAGGTCATCCCAACGACAAATTGAACTCTCACCACCTGGGATACGGTGGTGCACGCTGTCCGGTCTACGTAAGCGAGCACTTATCACCAACTAACAAAGCTCTCCACGCCGCCACTCGCTTAAGAGCTAAAGAGTCTGGATATAAATTTACTTGGGTGCGCAATGGTCGGATCTTTGTCAGGAAAGATGAGTTCAGCGAGGCAAAGTTTATTCGAAGTCCAGAAGATCTTCACAAGATTGTAAACACTTAGTTGTTTTTTAATTAATTAATTCAAGAGTGTAACAGTGTATTGTATTCGGATTCGACATTTACTATCAAAATGTTCGCGGTATTCGCACCAAAGTTTGTGACGTCTATTCTAATATCCTACTCTCGGACTATAAAGTGATAGTGTTTACAGAGACGTGGCTTAACGAGTGTATTTCTAATAGTGAATTCATCGACTCACGCTATGTTGTATACCGCCGTGATCGGTCAAGCACATCGAACTCCAGGCTGAACGGCGGAGGCGTGCTTATTGCTGTATCGCGCGAACACCCATCCTCTCGAGTAAAAAAGTGGGAAACGGACTGCGAAGACCTTTACGTTAATATTACAATAAAAATAAACGGTAAAAGCACGATTCTGACCGTGTGTGCAGTATACTTGCCGCCGCCGGTCAGCCTGGAGAGGCAGCAAATATTCCTGGACAGCGTTGACAGAGTCATGAATGAAACTCAAAATGTAGCGATACTAGGCGACTTTAATCTTGGCTTTGTTAAATGGAAACCTCAAGATAAGATAACCTATCTTTTACCAGAGAATTATGACACAAACCTTGGGTATTCATTAGTTGATTTCATGTCGTTAAATGAACTTCACCAATTTAATAATATTCTAAATAAATCTGGTAGAATTTTGGACTTGGTATTAAGCAATATACAGTCTGCATATGTATCTAAACCTCTAGATTTATTAAGTAAGATAGACGATCACCATCCATCTGTTCTGTTGACTATTCCTGTCCATTTCGATGTTATCCACGGAGTATTTCCAAGTAAGAGAATAGGTTACAATTTTTACAAAGCTAACTACGACTCGATTAGGTTTGAACTTTCAGATGTCGATTGGATAAGACATTTTGGAAATGTAAATGTGAACCAGGCGGTCTCGGTATTCTATAGTACATTGTTCAATATTATTAAAAAATACACCCCCGAACGTCAGGCTCGTTCTACCAAGTATCCAAACTGGTTCAGTAAGCAACTGATAAAATTACTTGCTGAAAAGAACAGGATTAGAAAGAGGTTTCGTAAATTTAGTAACCCTCGCGATGAAATCGAATTTCATTTACTTCGCGAACGTTGTCATAAACTAGTAAATATATGCAAGAGTAACTATAAAAATAATATAGAGTCAAATATTAACAGAAACCCCAAACTATTTTGGACATACATTAAAGACAAGCGAAATAACCGGTCATCGATTCCAAATATAATGAAAAAAGGTAATTCAACCGCTTCCTCGGGCCCCGAAATCGTCAAACTCTTTTCAGATCAATTCTCCTCCGTGTATAGTACCTCTTATAACCCGAATCTCTTGACTACCGAATCATCGACAGGAAAGTCATTATCAAAATTATATTTCACGGAGAGAGATGTCCTGAAAACCATAAAACTTCTCGATCAATACAAGGGTTCCGGTCCGGACAATGTACCACCTTTATTTATAAAACGATGCGGGCGATCACTCGCGGAGCCTCTAACAATCCTGTTTAACATTTCTCTAAGGCAAGGAATTTTTCCAGAAGAGTGGAAAAGAGCCCGAATCGTGCCAATTCACAAGAAGGGCGACCAAACTCATGTGGACAACTACAGACCTATCTCCATGTTATCATGTTTTTCCAAAATGTTTGAGTCTCTCATCCTTCCTCATATCAGTAACCTAGTGGATGATGGCATATCAACCTCTCAACACGGATTTAGACATGGGAAATCGGTAGATACAAACTTAGCAGCTATGATCTCTAATATTTCAAGAGTCGTTGATGCAGGTAGACAGGTGGATACAATATATACTGATTTCAGCAGCGCGTTCGATAAAGTGAGCCATCCCGTACTAATGCTAAAGTTGAAATCCTTTGGTATCGGAGGATCATTGCTAACCTGGTTTGGCTCATACCTAACAAAAAGACCTCAGGTGGTTAGTGTGGCTGGATACGACTCTGATGCATACTATGCTCTGTCTGGCATACCCCAAGGATCGCACTTGGGATCTACCTTATTTCTCATTTTCATTGATGATATAACGACTTACATAAAGCACAGTAACGTCTCGCTCTTTGCTGACGATTTAAAAATGTACTTAACCATAACAGATTCTTCAGACGTGGAACGTTTGCAGGACGATCTCAATAGTGTTAACCTCTGGTGCAAAAATAATGGAATGACTATAAACCCCGACAAATGCTTCCACATTAGCTTCACTAAAAAAATTAACTTTACTAACTCAGTATACTCATTGGATGGTAAAGTTATTACAAAAGTTGACAGGGTTAGAGATCTAGGTGTTATTATAGACAGTAAACTAAAATTTAATTATCACGTTGACGCCATAGTTAAGAAATCAGCACAAATGCTCGGTTTTCTAAAACGAAACCTACACGGATTTAAGCGGAGGGAGACCAGGATAATCCTGTACAACAGTCTCGTCCGCAGTAGGCTTGAGTTTGCATCTGTTGCTTGGAACCCAGTTTACACTAATTCATCGCAAAGAATTGAAACGATACAACGAGCTTTTACTAGACACCTTGCTTACGTCTCACCAGGCATTTACCACAGAGTTCCGTATCAGATGAGATTGTCTTTCTTCGGCATGATATCTCTTAGGGATCGTCGCACTGTCTCGGATCTGTTATTCCTCCACAAGATACTTCATGGTAAAATTTCGTGTCCCGACCTGCTAGCCTGCATCAATCTAACCGTTCCTCGACGATATCCACGAAAACGTCTTACTAAAGTTTTTACTATACCCCCCTCTAGGACAAACCTAGGTCGTCATCATCCTATGGCTAGGGTTTGTAATACGTACAACAATATGAATGCGAAGGCATTGGACTTGGACGTGCTTGACGGTTCTCAGAGTGTTTTTAAGAAAACTGTAGTATCGATGCTGCTTGACCGCACGACAAACGTATTGTAAATAATAACTGTTAATTAGTGAATAGCATAGTTTTTAGATTAGTTATATATATATTTTTTCTTTAGATTATAATGTTGTTGCAAGAATGCTGTGAATGCTAGTAAAGGCTTGCATATATAAACCTGTTACGTGTAAATGATAGTTATAAGAATATCTATATGTTTAGCTGTAAGCATTCCTTTTTAAATAAATAAATAAATAAATAAATAAATATCTATTTATTCTATTCTATGGAATTCGGAGTTTTAAAATGCAACTAGGGTGTGATCACGATGAAAGCAAGCTGCCGGACAATCACACGCCTCACAGGCGCAATGTGAGCACACAATGTCAGGTGTACGACGGACAGACGAACTTGACTGGCGTCAGCATAAGAGCCGGAATAAAAAATATATTGGCGAATATTTAATGGAGCTGAACCGTCTGTCTGACTGTCGTATATTGGTTGGTCCACAATAAATACACTTATGTATTTATAATTACCTGTGTGAAAGGGAATATAACGTGGTAGAATATAACTTTGAAATCAAGTAAAGCGACAATTGACATAGTTTAAATTAACGAAAAAATTTTTTTATATTTTACACCAACTGGAGTTTTTTTATTTGCGAACCGCGCAAGTGATTTAGCGATAAAAAATTAAGTTTTATCAGACCTCATAATAATATGTAGGAGATATAGATATAGGTGGATACCTAAATCTCTAAACTTCTTCCTCCTCTACACCAAAAATCATTGAAATAAATAAACTTCATAAAATAAATTTAGAAGACCTCCTTTTTAAATATGTAGGGAAAAAATCATTTTCAAGTATATATGAAAATTATCACTTGTAGCTCTGCGGTGCTCGGTGGTCGGAAATGATCACCGAAGTACTGCAAAGTTTACAGAGGTATCGAGCGCTTCCGTGCTTCGGAAGGCACGTTAAGCCGTAGATCTCGGTTATCACTAAATGTGATGGTCGTTAAGCCATACTAGACTCCTAATGGGCTGCTTGAAAAATTCAAACAGCAAGACGCCATACACCTGCTTCCGCCAAACCGCACCTTGGTATGTGAGAGGAGGCTCGTGCTCAGTAGTGGGACGTTAATGGGCTGAGATGATGATGATGATGAAAATTATTAAGTATTAGTAATAAAAAAATAATTTAAAATTTACTTGTCAATTAATCGTTTCAGTACAAAATACAAACCAATAAACGGCATGTCATAAACATGTTATTCCCACCATACTCGTACAGTAATGTAATTTCTTACCTTCATGCATGGCGAAATACATATTTTACCAAAAATATAATATCCCCTGAAAATGAAGCGCTACTGATATTGATCAAAAGCAATTTCAATATACCTTTCATGTCGCCAAGGAGAGAACGATTTCGCACTGTAATTACAGGAAAATTGGAAAAGCATCGACGATAAAGGCCCATTGACGGCATAATAACTTCTCTATCATTATCGATATGACGACGATTTTGCTATCTTGTAAAGTCCTATCTTGTAACAAAATTGGGAACGCGTATAAGTGCCTTTCTACTATGTCGTGACGACAGATTAGTGTATGGTGTAAAGGCGTGTTGGTGGATCCTGCCAAAACCTAAAGAGCCCAAGCCAACCTCACCTGCAAGTGCACCTGCCCATCAATGGACGAGGCTCTGGCGAACATAACAGTGCCCGGTAAGCGGCAATAGGCTCGCCACCTATTACATGGTACTAAAAACAGAAATAGCGAAATGTGGGCGTTCAATATGCCTCTGCCTACCCATTCGGGAAAAAAGGAGTGAATGTGTGTATTTATATAAAGCTGGCTGACTAGTTAGGCCAGTGAGCAGACCCTTTTTTTTGTTTCTGATGGAAAATCATATACTTAAGTAATCTGATCTGATGACTCTAAAAGTCAATCATACATACATACATTCACGCCTGATGATTCCCCAAAAGAAAGTTAATCTGTTAAGCATAAAACATATAAATGCGAAATCTCATAAGCAGAAAGACTAAACATATATCCACACAGAAACATATTCTTGTAAAGAATATTATAAAACTTGTAGGAACCATTCATGAACTAACCATAAGCCTTTTTAGTATTATATACACATGCTTACACTTCAGGGCAAACAAGTACATAATCAAAGGTAAGTAGCAAACTACCTAGGTATTAGTGAAATGGGGCCGACCCACGCTCGCAGGATAGAAAAGGCGATAGCTTTCACGCAGTAATCCAGACCCACAAATTAGTTCCAGTTGTCGGGGTAGTTTTCGCCAACTCTACGACAATGACTGTCGTTAATGTGAGAAAGGATCTCTTCTGCCATTGGGGAAGCTAATGCTTTTGTTTTAACTTACTCGTAGTACTTAAAACAAAATGAATTCACACATTATGGAGTGGATTTATGTGAATTGGCTATGATTGCGCTCTTTTAAATCCAATTTACTCAATCATATTTTATTAAAAAAGAAAAAACGTAAATCTACATCGTATTAAACTTGAGATGACCTTGATTGCAAAAATAGAATTAACGGTTTAGTTTATCAGAAATATATATTCAAAGTTGCCTCTGTCTGTTACAACCATTGAAGCCCGCAATGAATGGGCGCGTTAGTTTATAAGTATGTTATTCATAAGAGCTCTATTGAGCCAAACATAAATAAAAAATTTTTGATTGAAAACCTCAACTAAAAATTTACAATTTTTTTATCGCCCCAGGTTAAGTAGACTAATTAACGAGACCTTTACTTTATTTTATATTATACGATTTTTCATTTTAATCGTTTTAATCATTATAATAAATCATTTTAATAAAATCAAATAATTGATGCACAAAAGTCATGCGAAATCTTCCGAGTTGCACTGTTTAACAGTTGGCACAAGGTCATGGGCGTACATCCACGCGTCATATTTAAATCTTTATAATTATTGTGGTGCACTCACAACAGTGAGCAGTAAAGGGTGTAGAGGGATCCTACCAAGACCTAAGGAGCCCAAGCCAACCTCACCGTCAAGTGGTGCACCTGCCGATCAACAGACGAGGCTCTGGCGGACATAACAGTGCCCGGTAAGCGGCAATAGGCTCGTCACCTATTACGTGGGACCAACTACATAATTGGCGAAGTGTGGGCGTATAATATGCCTCTGCCTACCCCTTTAGGGAAACAGGTGTGAATGAATGTATGTATGCACTCACAACAACAACACTTACTCGTAGTCGAGTTATGTTTATCACTCCTTAGTGGAAGGCACATAATGCTGCGAAAGTTGCAAACGATTACTAAAGACAGCTTGTCATTGAGACATCATTTCGATAGTTTTATTTTATTTATTATATTATATAATAGCTTTGTGCGTTTAGCACATTTAGCCAGTGTCAAGTAAGAAATATATTAATAATAATGTATACATCATAGTAAATGAGAATTAATGGTGATAACGATGAAAAATGGTAAATGAGATGCCCAACCCTCTTGAGTCCTAATTAAAGATGTGGAACTATACTAAGATCTCATTTCTTGAGATAATTCAAAAAGTTATTTTGCACAGTTTCATTTTATTTACCAACACTCATGTATGTTTACAAACACTTAACGGTTAATAATCCACCGTTATTACACATTAATGTTCAAAATATCACAAATTTTAGAGGATAAAACAAAACTGCAAACATCACGTTCCTCTTTCCCGCCAAGAAGAGCATTTCGCTGGTTATCAAAGGGTATGGTTGACATCTGGATACGTTAAGTCTTTTATCGCCATATTATGATAGTTTCCCAAATAACATTACCAAGATTCCTGTCATTGTTTATTTTACCATCCCAATTATTAAAGATATGATGTAACAATGTACATACCTACATACTAAAAAATAAGCGATGCGGCCGCCAGAAGATCGGGGTTAGTTGGTTTCTGACAAATATTCAGTACAATAATTAATTATTGATCTTAGCAAATTCGTGGTCTCGGTATGACGTAGATATAAAACCGCTAACTGTAAGGTGTTTAAAACGCGTCGCGGAATAAAATATAATAACAATTCTTAAAAAGTTATCTTTTAAATAAAAATAATTTATTAACATTTCTGCAAAAGCATTGTAGGGCTTTACACTTTATGTGCTTAAAATAACTCAGCTGTTCACTATTACTAGTGTACGATAAAGTGTCGATTCATTCTTTCATTATTACAGACTAGAAGAAAATAAAATGAAGCCTTTATAAAAAAGAGCTTATAAAAGACAGAAGTATCAAGACTAGGTTTTAAATACCAATAATAGATATATAGCTATGAAAGAAGAAGCTAAAATACAAATTGAATATTTCTTTATTTTATGAAGTCGGTTCAAATGCAACAGAACAAAAACCATCACGGAAATCCGTCATTTCTCTGCGGCCGGCGACGTAATGTCGTAGCTTTTTTCATTTTTCTGTCGACCTCTTTATATTCGTATTATTTTATATATTTTGTTTTCTACTGTTTGCTCTATAGAGTATTACGAAGAATGTGCGGGAAATCTGTGAACCAAACTATTTTACGAATCATTGCGTTCATAATACTTCGCAAGCTTATTGTTTTTGTGCAAAAGCTTTTTATAGCGGCTCTCCTCCTTTGAAAAATATTGAAAATCTAAATGTAAAAAAACTAGCCCTTTTTTATCTACCTTGATATTTAAAGAAAAAATTCGAACAGGCAATCAGATTAAACTATTAACATTTTTATCATTGATTGAATCACTTTGTGAAATTTGAGTGATGTCTATGTGAGAATCCTATATATATTTCCAACAGGTATAAAAGCGAACGCTAAATGCTAAAATCTAATTAATCCACTTATATTGATATATACCGTCTTGTCCGTGCCTTTTCTTAATGAATTGAAATGTTCATACGAAACCATATTTGTTTACTATGAAATCTTCTAAGGATTAAACCACATAATAAGATCGTCATCAACATTCTAACAATGCACACAGTAATACTGGTCAGATCCTATACTTTAGCCTCACGAGTTTAGCTTAAAATAATCAGATACTGTCCTTCCAAGCTTAGCCTTAGCATAATGGCGACCGCAAGAGGTCTGCGCGGGTAATGGTTCAATAAATTTAATTTAACAACTTAAGTGTAGCTGTGCCACTGGCGCAGTGTGTGCACTCAAATTGCTTTGTAAACTCGTCGGAATTAAATTTAATTAACACTTAACTTTACATGCATTTTCTTGTCAACAAACTAAGTTCTTTGTTTACTTGCAAGTTTAGTAAGTGCGTTTAAGTAACACTTTACAGCGTGAGAGATAGCTTTTTTAAGAACGAAAGTATGCAGACTGCAGTATCTAGAATTGCTGATGAAAAGCACTGAATTTTTCTTTACGATACTCTTACAATGTTGTGGCTATGTTTTATGTAATCTTTATTCAGTACCATGAACATATATAAAAGTTGTGTAAACTTTAACAATTAAACCAAAGTTGAGCGGCATATTTGCTGCAACCATTTTCATCCAGTCAATGAAATTTCATCATGCAAATCTAAATAATATAATATAGTGATAAAGTGAATTAGGTATTTGTATGTTTAGTATTGTATTGTTGAATATTGTAATTCAATTTAATTGTATTTTAATTTCAATAAAAATTACTGTGTGTATCCTATATAAAATAAAGTTGAATTGTCACTGTCAAAAAAAATATAAGTAATGCAAAAAAAAAATAGCACGTATATGTTTACAACTTTACAAACCATGAAGTCAGCAATGGCAAACCAAATATATTGACATTGGTAAGTATATTTATGCCTCAAACGAAATATTCCGTAATTTCAATCGATTTCAATTATAATTTGTTTACTTACGGACGCGACTTTGCTTGCTTGGAATGAAGTTATTAGTATTTTTTTCCTCCGGCACTCTGTTTAGCACATTCAGCATTTTCCGGCTTTAGCAGATCGTTTCATTGTTTGTACAATAATATATCATAACGCAATGCACGTATTTTATAAGAATATTATTAAAACTGACATTAATAAAGCCATTAAATTAAAAATAAAAAAGAGATGAAAAATTACTACGGACTTTAATTCTATGCCTGTTTTAGCCTATTTTTAAACTAAACCATGAGTAATTTGGGGGCATACAAACGTATGTGAAAAGACAAACCGGAATTAATAATGCTAAGGTAAGTACTTTAATTTATATGATTTTGAAATACCTAGGACATGCCTCTTTTGTCAATTTTAGGGCATATGTTCACCGTTAACCAGGTGGAGTGGAACCAATCAAACCGGCTGGTTTGCACAATCCGCCGCTGTGCAGCTCCACACAAGCTTGTACCTAATCCGAACCGCGGTCACTGACACGTTGCCGAGTACCTACTGCTCCAATCCGATCCAATTACTTTATTCGGTTAGCCAATCAAAGAAACTGTAGATGGACTACCCGATGCTCAGCTTAGTTTAGAATTAACTGGCGTGACAAACTAGTATAATTTCCAAAAAAATGTTTTAATTCATCACGTTTTCATCAAATTTTCATCAATCATCAAAGAAACTGGAGATTGCTTTTATTTTTTGATTGGCTTTGGTATAGAGACGACGTGTTTTTGTATTTTATGAGTCTCAAATTATGGTAAGTGTTAGCGCATTTTTTTTATATTCATTACAGTTCCATTTTAAAAGCACTATTGTCACTGAGTCGCATAATGAAATTTGCTTAAAAATCATCATAATATCAGCCTTATAAAGTCCATGCTGAACTTCGGCATCCCCCATAGTTTTCTATTGGAGGTATTTGTACTTTCAGTTCAAGCCAGTACGCAGGATGACGCCCGAAAAATATCCATCTCATTCTTAAAATATCCGTCGTTCTAAATATATGAAATAATCTTAGACTTATTATTTATTAATATTATATACTGATTATTCTTGTAAGTTGTGAAAAGCAGATGTGTTAAAAGAACATTCTGTTTTATAATTATCGTTAAAAGTTAACGTTACCGTAAAACCACAATATACTTAATTATAATGTTGTTATAAAAATGTGTTTTTCTATGTATCTATATTAAGTATTAGGTCGGGGAAAAAGTCTTTTCGCATAACGTAGGTATAAACTTATTATAATTTTTTTTTGACTGTACTATTTGTGTCTGGCTGGTTTTGGTAACATTAAAAAGGTTCCCTTATAAAGAAAAGAAAAAAATAAAAAAAAGTTGTTTCCCGCTATTTTTCATTTGTTTTTGTCTCCGTTAAAATGAGTGAATCTAATGAAGAAATTCGACACATTTTAAAATTTTATTATAAAAAAGGCAAAAATGCAACTCAAGCAGTGAAAAAAATTTGTGATGTTTATGGACCTGATGCAGTGTCAGTAAGAGTAGCACAAATTTGGTTCAAACGTTTTTAGTCCGGAAATTTTGATGTTAAAGAGGCCAAACCTGGCCTAACACGAAATAAGGTGATGCTGTGTGTATGGTGGGATTGGAAGGGCATTGTTTATTATGAGCTTTTACAGCCCGGCAAAACCATCGATTCTGATCTTTACTGCCAGCAACTGATGAGATTAAAGGAAGCAGTCGAGAGAAAACGGCCGGAATTGATCAACAGGAAGGGTGTGGTCTTTCATCACGATAACGCTAGACCACACACATCTTTAGCCACTCAGCAAAAATTAAGAGAGTTCGACTGGGAGGTCCTAGTGCATCCACCATATAGCCCTGACCTTGCGCCTTCAGATTTTCACCTGTTTCGGTCTCTGCAGAATTCTTTAGGTTCTGTAAGGTTGACCTCAAGAGAGGACTGCCAAAACTATTTGTCCCGTTTTTTTGATCAGAAGTCCCAAAGTTTCTATAGTAACGGGATAATGTCTCTGCCCACAAAATGGCAGAAAGTTATTCAACAAAACGGTACATATATATTGTAAATAAATGTAAATAAACTTTGAAAAAAATGTCTTGACTTTTCATACAAAAATACGAAAAGACTTTTTCCCCAACCTATTATGTATTTACAAAAAAAAAGTTTTTAAGTATGTTTATCCGTTGTTTAGTATCCATAACACAAGTTCTTAATGATACTTATCTTGGAACTAAATAATTGGTGTAATTGTAAGAGAATATTTATTTATTTATTTTATAAGAAACATAAGTTAACGATAAGCTTGCTACTGCATTGTAGCTAAATATTTACAGTAAAAAGCGCCTTCCACGCAACACTGTTTAAGTTTCTTCAAAGAAAATAATATTTTATTCAGCTGCCACTTACATCTGGGGGTGAAGTGTAGTCGGAAAATTTAATAGTGCTGAAAAGAGAATTTATTGCTATACAGAGAGTCGTAAATCAAGTAATCCCTCAGGCAGCATCTTATGCACAAATACAGTTTGGTACAGAGTAAAATATATAAAAGATCTTGCTTCAGTTCCGATGTTTATAAAACTATGACAATAATCTATAAAATATGTTGTCCCAATTTTTTTGTTACATTATGACAGGTACCTACACAGTTCATTAGTTAGGGTAATATAAACATATCAAATCATATTATATACCTACATAATTAAAAACACATTATTAATAACTTCTGCTTCAAAAATTTTATTTTATAAACTATAACATAGTACAATCGAAATATGGATGACACTAAAATCACGAAGCTTAGATTCACTTACATGCAACAAAACAATAAAAAAAGAACAAATAAAAAAGTTGTCTAAAGTACTAAATAAACAAACATTAAAAAAAAATTGTGAGGAATAACACCGTCATTGTGATCTCGTACGATTCCCAAAGTATGTGTCTCTTTGGTAACCCTTATGGTCAAAAAAAGGCACTATTTGTTTGGAAGACTTCACACTTGATTTGTACGATATGCCACAAATGTCCACGAATTGTCGGTATAGGATCAGTGCATTCCAAGAGCAGCATAGCTCCTTATATAAATGGAGAAATTTATTTTCGGTGAATCATGAATTTAATTATTAATAATACAAAAAGTATAATCAAATAATAGCTCCACTTAAAATGTAAGATGTCAGTACTCAATTATTGCTAATTATGACACAGTTTGCGTTTTATTTATTATTTTAGTCTTAAAATCTTGAATTCTACTTCTATACAATATAATCATTTCTATTTAAAAATTTCTATTGGTTAAGTGCGTTAGTTATATGTCGTGTCTAATATATCTTACGTCTATAGTAACGAGAAAGAGAAAAGGAAATATGTACAAATGGACTACTCGATGCTCAGCTTAGTTTAGAATTAGCTGGCGTGTCAAATTAGTATAATTTCCAAAAAAATGTTTTAAATCAATTACTTAATTTCAAGTTGCATTCAAGAGATTCTTGAATGCAACAAACCCAACAATGAACACCTTTGGAGAAAAAAAACCACAGAGCAAAAACAATTTTTTTTTCTTTAGCTTTTGTTATTTAAAAGCAACATCAAATATTCTCTTAACTCTTTTGCCGTTTTATACAAAGTTGTCTACTACATATAATATTGACAGCGGTAGCGGTAAAATTATCGATACCGAAACAAACAGCGACATGCGATTCACACAAGTTTCCTGTTACAGCAGTTTCATAAATTTCTGACGTAAAATGTACAATAGTTTGTAAGTTGAAAGTTTAGACATCCGATGCCTTTGAGGGGAAATGTCGGTATTTGTCTTTGTTTAATGTTTCAAATGTCTTCTTATGCGTCTACTGCTTGTTGTCGTATTTTGGGGGCTATTATTGTATGTAATTACGAAAAAATAATAAACGTTATCTAGTACAAAGCTTGGTATCTCTAATATCTTACGCAAGTTTTGAATTTGGTGATTTAATACGATCGTCACTCATTTAATACCTCGTACCTAAACGTAAACTTAAGTGTAGTCTGTTAATTAACGACCGATATGGCGTGGAGGTCAGTATACCTACACTTCACTCCAGAGGTCGTGGGTTCGATTCCCACACAGGACAAATCTTTGTGTGCATGAACATGAATATTTGTTCTGGTCTGGGTGTTTTCCTATGTATATTAAGTATGTATTTACAAAAAAAAGTATTTAAGTATGTTTATCCGTTGTTTAGTATCCATAACACAAGTTCTTAATGATACTTATCTTGGAACTAAATAATTGGTGTAATTGTCAGAAAATATTTATTTATTATTTATTTAATTACGACGACATCTCAAGTTTAATCAGATATTGGCACTCCGAACTTAAGTGTGCTTCAGTGTAAAATGCTCAAAAGCTAATATTTATTTTTATTTCATTAATTTCAAGATTATCACATGACACACAAAGGCTTTCCTGTTACGACAATTTCATGGGGTTCTGACGTAAAACGTACAATAGTTAGTTATTTGTAATTTGCTACCTACTGAAACGGTGTTCTCGGAAGATCAACGTTTTGACATCACCGAGGTGTCGGACAAATGCTGAGATGCATTTCAATACAAGTTATCAGAATATTTTATAAATTATACCTTATACCTCCTTTGCACTTTTTTATTGTATGTTATTTGGTATGTAAAATGATATGCTACTACTTGTATTGATTTTTTTTTTTTCTTCTTTCTTAGTCGAAAGTTTAGATATCCGATACCTTAGAGGGGAAATGTATTTGCCATTGTACATAATATAATGTTTCAAATGTCTTATGGTTTTGTTTCTCGTTATCGTGCTTTTCCCAATTTTATATATCTCATGTAATAATGTAAATCTGTGCTCACTTTAGGAAAACATGGCACTGTGTAAATTTCAAATAACATGTATTTATTACTAATAAATTAATTTCGTTGCACCAAAGATTAAGCAGTAGATAAAAATCACTCTAATTCTAATTATGTTTGTACAATAGTTGAAAAGTAAAATAAAAGTTATATCATGCACGGGCATTTTTTGCTTAAAAGGTGACTTCGGTCACTGTTCACAAAATGTAAACTAAAGTTTTTGAAATAAATTATTATTATTATTATGTTTGTCTTTTTTCTGAACTTGGGTGAATGGTGATCCGGACATTTGAAAGGCATACGTGGGGCCGAAGCCAACACGTAGAGGCCCCTTAGACAATTTAAATTTAATGGTTATGTGACACCAGAGGATTAAATGGGCACTCCAAAATAGCCGTAGTGCAACGGCAGGAGCGCAACATCGATATCCTCGGCTTCAGGGTGTCGAGAGGTGTACACCGTTTTCTACTCACTGCCCAAGAGGACAGTGCGCCAAATCACGACTTATGCATCTTTCATTCCCACCCTACGAGCATGTAGCTCTTGCGACTCCAATACCCTTGTGGGTAAGACAGCCAATGATGGCAAGCCATGGGCGAGGGCCCTTCTAGCCTCTTGGTTCCCACTCCGGCGAACCGAAGACTAGACCGCAGTCCGACCCTCTGGAGCACTCGGAATTACGCCCGTGGTGTCGCCACTCACCAACAGCTCTCCACAAGCTGCCCTGCGGGCTTATTATTACTATTATATCGATTCCTTTAAGAGAAAATGTACTTAGCTTTGTGTAATGTTGAAAATGTCTTGGTACGGCCTTAAATTTCAAAGACCACTAGGATATCTTGAATATACAAAGAAACACATTAAATTATATTTCAATAGCACATAATATTACATATTTAAGCGGTTTCACTGGAGAATTGATTTCAAGTGCTACTATGATTACAACTGACAACATATATTTTGTAACATAATAAGTATTTCTAATTTCATTTTTACAAATCATATTTTTTGAAATACTCTTTTACACATAAGTATCATGGTTTCTGTACATTAGGATAGGAAGGATTTGGAATATAGCAAACACTAGAACAAAATAGAAAAAGTTATCTACCGATTGCATTAATCAAACAAATTAATATTATCTAGATACTAATTAGTTAATCGGCGGACAGTCCCCACGATAATATAAAGATAATACAGGTTTTTTGTCGCCTAGTTAATTAGTGGTAAATTTTAAGACAATTATTGCACAATTTGACGACAGATATGGCGTGGTGAAGAGAATACCCGCTCTCCGCTCTTAAGGTCGTGGGTTCGATTCCCACGCAGGGCAAATCTTTGTGTGTATGAACATGAATATTTGTTTAGGTGTGGGTGTTTTCCAATGTATATTAAGTATGTATTAACAAAAAATAAGTACTTATGTATGTTTATCCGTTATTTAGCAATACATAACACAAGTTCTTAATGATACTCATCTTGGAACTAAAGAATTGGTGTAATTGTCCGAAAATTTTTATTATGTAATTAACCCTTTTTTTGGCTTAAACGTTTCTTGTGGTCTATAATATGCTGTAATTAGGCGGACAGTAAGGGACGGATAATCTGGACAAAAACTCGTAGTTGATTAAATATTCAGACACGCGAGTAAAATAGGCCAGTAGAATGTACCAAAGTGGTAGATTTTGCTGGTCTTTGGGTATACGATTACATTTTATGTCTTACGAGTGTCTATCAATTTTGTCTTGATAGATTCAGGATATTTCTATTATGAAGGTTGTATGTGACGCATTTCAAACCATACTTTAGCTACCAATTTTCCTATATATCATGGATTTCAACTTGACTGACACGTGGCATTCATATGTCACATCATAACATAAATATGTCAATATTATCGACAAAGAGTTTTGGCGGCAATGCGGAATAGGAAACATAAAAACAGTGATGTATTTCCTAAAATTGCTGTTAAATCGATGTATAAATATGCTGTATATTTAGACACTTCTTCGAAAACGCACAACATATAATAATGTATGAATGAATGTCATTTATTTCTCAATTTAATTAATTATTAATATGAAATAGTTAGTGGCATATTACCGTTAATTGTATTTCACCGATGAAAACGCTTAATTTATGAAATTTCTTGACACTTGTAAAACCATTAATTAAGTGAGTCTATATCAAGAAAAAATATGATCCATGTTTAAAGATTTACATAAAAGAGCTTTCCAATTGACACTGTGACATATGTCACTGATATGTCAAGTCACTATATTAATATGTCAATATTATTAACCTGGGACTTCTTGGCGGGAATATTTTCTAAAATTTGTGATATTTCGAACATTCATGTATAATAACGGTGGATTATTAACCATTAAGTGTTTGTGAACATACATAAGTGTTGGTAAATGAAACAAAAAAGTGCAACATAACTTTTTAAATTCTCTCAAGAAGTCCATGTGAGATCTCAGTATAGCCCCACATCTTTACTGAAGACTCAAGGTGTTTAAGGGAGGGCATCTCATTTACCATTTATGATCTTTATCACCACTCATTATCAATTACTGATATGATTTATATATCTCTTACTTAACACTGGCTAAATGTGCTAAAGGCACGAAACCATAATTTAAAAAAAATTTACCTAGCTACTTCTTTGAATAAAGCAACGATTTGGAGCTCGTGCGACAACGAATTATGTTTAGTTTTTGTGCAAAATAACTAGATTTATCAAACTACTTGACACTGGCGAATAAACTTATGAGTGCGACAAGTCAAAAAAACAATATAACTAATCCTTCGAATGATTTGACGATTAGTGCAGTCTGTGAGGTATTTGGGCAAATTTCACGCAGCGTTCTGGCACGCCCCTTCAATCATGCAAGCATCCGGGCCTCCTCCTAGGAATTTTTCGATTAAGCAGCCACACCGGTCTAAACCCTGTCATTGGCACCATGACTTGACAACCACGCAACAAATTAAACTCTTTGAATTTATTTTTATTTATCCTATTTTTTTATAAAAATAGGAGTGTTTATCTTATTTAGTAACCATAACACAAGTTCCTCAGGATTTTTTTTCTGATTGGAAAAATGATATTTTTATTTATTTAATTGGCAATTTTCTTGATAGATAGAGCAAAAAAAAGAGCATTTGAATATTGTACGTGGTGGTACACGTCTAACAGAAGACGGTATAACAATGATACAATTTTAATATTGTCTGGTTAACCTTTAAAGCCACGGGTGCTTTAAAGGTTATTTATAATTCGGTTATAAGGTTATACTTAGTGTGTTAAAAAGTATGAAATCGAAAAGCATGGAAATTTTATACGAAAATATAATAATCCTTTATTGCACAAAAATAATTTTAAGTATTACATTAGGTATATAAAATAACATGTACAAAAATATATGTTTCCCGAAGTCCTTATTCCTCGTACAAAAGATCTTTTGTCTGTCACAAAAATTACATATTCAGTGGGTCACGCAGACTTATGCTTACTATTAAATAAATACGTGCCCTGCGTGATATTGCGCTAAACTTTTTAACCGTTGTCGACCTCGCTTCGAGTCCCTGCTGGGCGCTGGCCAAATGAGAGCTTCAGGACTTAAATACTCGAATAAATGCCATTTCCTGGCCAAATGAACATCATCACAATATCTCAAATTGTTTCCTAAAATTTGATTCCTATGAAAGTTCTGTGTAAATCTATCAACTGTGAAAGCATTGGCATGCACAGAACATTCGCGTTATATGTAGTGTTTAGAGTTTATAGTCGTTAGTCTTCGTGATCTACTATCTCACTCATCACATTGCCGGTGTGCTTAGTCTGCTAAGTTTTATAAGCCAGTTTTCAACACATATTCTAACTAAGGAACATATCGACATGAACACCAATCTGACAAGGCTATGTCTGCTGGGCGAAGAGGTTACCACATATTACTTGTGTCGGGTTTTGTGAGCTATAGTACCCAGACGCCAATCTAATATCCAAATATTACCTATTTTTAACTTTTAAAAATCTTTTTCTATGTATTTGATAGGGACTTTTAAATCTACACAACAATAAAAGACGTAAAAAGCAACTCAAAATCTCTTCCAGCGAAAAGCAACATCTTCCACTTTCTTCTCTTTGTCACGACTGGACAAATGATAGTTTTTCCTGTCGGAAATTATAACCCTAAAAATAATAGCGCCCATATTGAGAACCTATAGCACTTAACCGCCCTTGTCACTAAGAAAAAACTATTGTTACACCTAGTCTTTGTCTTGTATTGACATAAGGGACCTTAAAATATATGTGTAATGGATTCCACGTCACTTCTGAGCTTGATTGATGACAGCTCCGTAAATGGAAAAGTGCGTCAGGTCATCCAATTTTCTAGATAACTACATGATATATTAAAAAGCTGTTCAGCGCAGGATGGTTGAGAATTTATGAGTGTGTGATGAATGTACGCACTGTACGAGTCCGAAAATACTCGGAATATGGCGCCCAGAAATAATTTTGTGTACTCAAAGATTTATTGGAAATTCAAAAATGAATAGTCATTTTGTTTACACTAAATATAAAATTTTTATTATACGCAAACTGCTTTTTAAAAATGAAAATTACGCTGCTGCTTTTTATTTATAATTTACGAAGCGTTTTTTCTTTTAGCATAAAAATTATTTTGTTAATCACTTTACTTTACTAATAAGACACTCATGGTAAGCGTGTCGTGTCGTTTGTCACAAAGATAACTAAACTGTTTAATAGCTATTTAATACTACAATTATCTAACTGCCTGTTTCACAAAGTCTAGAAATATCAGGAAAAAAAATGACAGTAAACGCCAATAAGAACCTACTTGGCCAGAGTGAATCAGATCCTTTTTCTATATTTACAAAACAATTTAGTTGTTACAATACCTGCACATTTAAGAGCGGTGATAGCACTGTGGCAAGACCCGATCAAATTCAGAGGGTCTCGGGTTCAAAACCCTAGAGGCCCAGGTGGCCTCCATGGCCAGATGGAAGTTATGTGCGTAATTATCGCTTGCCTTGGAAAGCACGTTAAGCCGTTAGTCCCGGCTGTCTTGAACTTATGGCAGTCGATATTAGGAAGTCGGTGTTTTCTAACCTGGTGGTTAGAAAAGCTTTTAAATTATAAAACCTTTCAGCTGGTTAAATCATGGAATGATGTTTCCCTCTGGGTCGCCTAGGTCAGACGGTAGTCACTTCATGTAATAACTGAAATTCAGCCAAATCTGTTTACACCAGTGAGCAGACCCTGGGCCCTAAGCTTAAGTTTGGGGCCGGATAATGCTTGAAATTTGAATATGATGACAATACCAGCACATTGTAACAAGCTGTAGCTCTAGTAACGTGGTAAACGTTAAATGACGTTCAAAAGTGCTTCGGAATGAAGCCTATCTTGAATAAAATAACTTGAGTCATGAATAGAAAATCGATGCAGGTCAAGACAAAGATGTTTGAAGGCACAAAGACTGATTAATATAGAACCTCTCCTATCTTTCGAGCCCATAACTTAGCAGGATTCGATTGTCGGGCTCACGAGTCCTTTAGGCTGTTCATACTCGCATACTATTGTGTCCCTGCTACACACATGTTATGGATAAAGAACTTATTTTTTCTATTATCATTTGTATATTTTGAATATTTGTAAAGTTTTAATTTTGTTTTTTTTCTGCAAGCGCTTGTTTAGTATTTGTCTGCAAATAAAATGTTATCTTCTGTCATATCCACTTCTACCTTATGCCTACTTTATATTAACTGCATAAACTCGTTATATTAATTAACAGTATGCGGTTTTTTTAATAATTTATTTTTAAGATTGATGAAACGGACGAAGCCCCTTTCAAAGTTACGCCAACTGAATATCAAATATATGTTATTTATACCATGTACAATATTTTATTAATGACAGTTCCTATTAAGCCATTTGCCACTTCATTGCGCTCGTTACCCCGAGTCTCACATAAAAAAATAATTAAAGTAGAAAACTAACTGCAGGATATCCAGTTAGTTCCAGTTTATTAATTCACTTCATATATTAATATAAATTAAACAAATCTATTTAGGACTCAAATTGTGTTTTTGGGATACTTAAACTATATACTTGCCTGCACAGCGGGAATTTGTTTCATTATACACAATGAGATTTGTCTACTAACATCTGTTGTTTGAAGAAAATTACAAGTGTACATCGAATATGCCCTCCCGTTGTAATTGATATGGTATTTTGGCAAGTTAATTAATTTGTATGATCTATGAGCTTTTTATAACTATAACTCAAAAAGTGTTTGAAATTTTTACAGACATTTGAAGTATCTATCCTTTCAATTAATTTGAAATAATAAAAGCCTTTATTCCATAATTATGACAGGGAAAGTAGATAGATACATTGAACCCTGACGTGGTTTCTGTTACAAAAATGACGCTGCTACCCATCATCTGGTAACATTTATCTTCGTCGATTCTTACGTCTCCACGTGGTTTGGGAATGGTGACATTATTCTGGGCTGGAACCACACGACATATAGATCTATGGTAGATAGTGCAGTTGTAACCCCTAAAAGTAAGTTAACCTTTATAAAAGCCTTCTTTTAATTTTCTTTTCCGTTTCACTGTATGACTTGAATGATAGTCATTTTCTTTATACGAGAGTGTGGAACATTAAGAAACAGACAGTCCATACAAGTATATTATTTTTTAACAAATTTATTTTATTTGGAAAACTTACAGCTGTTTTTACGAAATAAAAAAAAACTTATAAAATTACAAGCTTCCACATATAAGCTTTAAACAAATTTGACAAACTAGCTTCGTTTATCAATTTTTAATAAGGCTTCAGAATTCATGCTATAAAATATGTTGTAGAAAATGTGTCGTCTTTCTTGAAATATATAAAATAATACATTGTAGGTTAGGCTTCTTCTAGCATGGCGACCAAGTGTCTAGTATTGTGAATGGGCTTTTTAGTTTTAAAGTTGACACCTTCATATGATTTTGTTTGGCTTAGGTCGATTTGATTTGTAAGATTCGTTTGATCTGGTTTTATTTGATCTGGTATCAATCTTGGCAGTTCATGACCAACCTCCTTCCCTGCTTCCAGTTTACTCGGGGCTGGCGCAGCATGTCAACTTCCAGTCTTCTCAGTTATTCGTCATATCATTCGGACTCATCTCATATATTCGAACAAATCATTATTTACACTCAATCCATCTCTTTTGCGGTCGTCCTTTCCTCTTCCACCCGGTAACATTCATATTCGTAACTCTTTTCGTCACATCCTTTACGTCTCTTCTCATACCATGACAAACGGTTTCCTTTAGTTTCTTAATTACAGTAGCTACTTTCATGCTACCTCGTCAATCAATCAATCAGCGCTGGCTCAGCGACTCGATGCGGATCTTGGCCTCCGACACGAGATTTCGCCGTTCTGCTCTGTTCTCGGCCACCTGTCGCCAATCCAGCCATTGCAGGTGACTTGAATCTTTTTCGACCTAGTCGATTACAAATTCATGCTACCTCTTACAAATTTAATTTAATTTTAGTAGGTAGTTGCTTTAATTGTGTCACAAAACCTAATTTTGTGTTGACACGAAGTAACCTACGCAGATAAAATAATGGTACTTACCATGTTGTACCTACATGTACCTACTTCACCAAGATTATCATATCGATTGAAGCAAGTCTGTATGTAAAAACCAATTATTTACGTTATCCGTAAATTATATGCACTAGGATTTCTTCCAAAAACCGATCAAAGCGCTGATAAAAAATTGCCACATGGTTATTTTCAAACGCAAAGTATAGTCGAGTCACAGATATAGATAGACCTAGATAACGCAAGTATCACGATTTGTATGAAAACCAAGCGTGCCATTTTTTGACTACCTACTATGACGTCACAAGCACTATTTAGTGATGGGAAAATAAACTCGATTCAAAGACGCCGCCGCGTGCGGCACCCGTTTCGCCCCACCCCCCGCCTAGCGCAAGCGCTGACCCAGCCAGCAGTGCGCTGAAAGTTTTCGTAGAGAGGTTGTGTGTTCGTGCGCGTTCCGTCGACGGTCACACATCGTTTTTGGATACCTTTGCCAAAATTTCAAGTAAGTTTACCATTATAAATACGTGAATATTCGATTGAAATACCTTATATTCAATTTAGTTCTAGTGTTTACAAAAGCAACGAGATTCGGTGGGATCTCGTTGCTTTTCGAATCGATCTTTATTCAAAATTGAGATGAAAAAGGTTACTTTTTAATCTC
The DNA here is from genome assembly GCA_949126915.1 of Musotima nitidalis. Taxonomy (NCBI): domain Eukaryota; kingdom Metazoa; phylum Arthropoda; class Insecta; order Lepidoptera; family Crambidae; genus Musotima; species Musotima nitidalis. The sequence continues at coordinate 5,089,484 of OX421418.1, read as the reverse complement.
AATTTTGAATAAAGATCGCCTTTGTATATACCATTTCTCAATTTTCAATTACCGTACGAATACATCTATTTATTGAGTAATTGTATACAGTAAATAATTATTAAGAATCGTTTAAATCGATTAATTAATCGATTTTGTGACAGAGTAATGAGATAGACAGAGGAATGAGATAGACAGAGGAATGAGATAGACAGAGTAATGAGATAATGAGATTTCTGGCGTAACTTTTGGATCTACATTCTGTAATACAAGTACAAGTAAAAATCAACATTGAAAACTTTACACACTTGTAATAAAAAGCTCGAAAGTACATAGACTTCTCAATTAACTAACTTCATCAGTTGTGATCTTCAGTACATCAATAGTCGGATATGCTGCTTTTGTTACTATTCGTTGCTTTTTCCCTTCAACAAAGCATGCTTCCTCAAAATGTATTGAACAAATAGTGCTATGCTTTGTTGGGAACCAATCTTTCTTTCCCGTCGCCTCAATCCATTTTTCTTTTAAATTGGGTTCATGTGGAAAACTAAAAAACAAACACTAAACGTTACGATTATTTACTAAAATTGTCTACATAATTAGTACCTATAAAATACAAAATCATTTCTCTGTTTCCGAAATCGATTCTTGAGAATCGATTTGTGTTGCCTACGATGAACAGCACTAATCGCTAAAACTGACAGAAAAATGATAAAAGCCCCTGTACTACAAAACCGATGCGATATACGATAGTATCACTTGCTGCGATATACATCACTTGTTAAAACAAAACGTCGCATCAACCGCTTCTAGTAAAAGCCGCAATGTAACACGAATATGCAGTTAACGTTTGATGACCTATGTTTTTTCTCAAATTTGGTATTACAGAGGGTATTAGATCAAAAATAATTGATTTTAATATTAAATATGCATAATATTAATCACAAAATGACTTACCGATGGAAGGAAACATTTCCTTTATTTTTTCTCCTCGCATTTGTACAGTTTTTACAATTTATAACTGAGCAATTAACCATTTTATATTTTTTTACTGACGTCCGACTAGCGCGGCACACCGATGCAGACTGAGCGCGAAAGTGGCCGCTTACGATTTTTGTTCGTAAGCTGGGCACGCGAAGTAGTTGCTCTTGCGTTATCTAGGTCTATCTATATCTGTGAGTCGAGTGTAAGTGAGCGTTACGCAATTTACTGCTTTTCCATAAATAATCTTGTTTCCGTTTACATCGAACCGGCTACACGCTATTAGGTGTGAGTTATGCATAGACCACTTACCCCAATAGACACGACAATAACAATGGAATATTTCCCAGCAAAACATGCTAAAAGTGCTCCATTTTAGTCATGACGCATTTTAGCAGGTCAGTCGTGACTAAGAATCACATTGAAAGAATGACATAAAAACAGCCACTTTTTTGCACCTGAGTTGTTTAACGGACTGGTTTCTTTATTACTTCTAGCTCAGACGCAGCATGTCTGTCTTTTCATTCACTTCAATCATTCGTCATTGACACTTTTCTACCAGCGACTCAACTCAACGACTTCAACACATCGACATTAGATTTCTATTCAGCTTAATCTTTTGAGCATAATCGGACTTCACAAACACTTTCCATCTCTTTCTCGGTCGTCTTATTTTCCTCCATCCGCTGACATTCATTTCATTACTCTTCTCGTTACAACATTTTTTTTTATTACGTACTGAGTACTACCATGGCAAACTTTCACTTTTACAGACATTTTCGCACTACCTCTAACATATTAGGTCGGGGAAAAAGTCTTTTCGCATAACGTAGGTATAAACTTATTATAAAATTTTTTTGACTGTACTATTTGTGTCTGGCTGGTTTTGGTAACATTAAAAAGGTTCCATTATAAAGAAAAGAAAAAAATAAAAAAAAGTTGTTTCCCGCTATTTTTCATTTGTTTTTCTCTCCGTAAAAATGAGTGAATCTAATGAAGAAATTCGATACATTTTAAAATTTTATTATAAAAAAGGCAAAAATGCAACTCAAGCAGTGAAAAAAATTTGTGATGTTTATGGACCTGATGCAGTGTCAGTAAGAGTAGCACAAATTTGGTTCAAACGTTTTCAGTCCGGAAATTTTGATGTTAAAGATGCACCTCGCTCTGGTCGCCCTGTTACGAATAAAATGGACGCCATTTTAGAAAGAGTGGAGCAAGATCGGCATATTAGTAGTTACGATGTAGCTGAAGAACTGGGAATTGACCACAAAACAGTTTTGACCCATTTGAAGAAAGCTGGTTATACAAAAAAGCTCGATATTTGGGTGCCACACGAGCTCACTCAAAGAAACTTAATGAACCGTGTACTCATTTGCGATTCATTATTGAGACGTAATGAAACCGAGCCGTTTTTGAAGAGATTGATAACTGGCGACAAGAACGTGCGAAAAAGGTCGTGGTCGAAAGTTGGCCAGGCTTCACAGACTGTGGCCAAACCTTTTTTTTTTTTTTTGATTTACGTCGGTAACAAAATGCATTTACGCACTGTCTCCCGGCCAAAAGGGGGAGACCGGGAGGGGGTGTGGGGCTCACTGCGGCAGACGCGACCGCCGCAGTCCTACCCACTAAAAATCTTCCGACGACGCCCACCGCTGTTGAAGAAGGGGCGGGGGGCCAGCACCAGGGGATTTGTAGTTTCTGGCACCCCGCCCGCGGCCAACGTCCCCCGGATCAGAACCGGGAGGACCTCCTCAGAGAGGCGCAGTGTGTCGCGCCCCTCCTACCTCTTTTTGCGGCCATGACGTGACTGGCCGACTTCTGGGGGGTCTATAGCTAGACGGAAGGGGCCCCCTGCCCCCGCCGCCTAAGACCCCCAGGCGCGGCCGGGCGGGCCCTCCTGGCCCGCCCGCTGCGCCAACGGCGTAGCCGGAGAGAGAGCGGGTCCCGCTCCCTCTCCCGCTCCGCGGCCTCCTTCTGCGACATCACCATTTCGCAGAAGGAGGCCATCGCCTCCCATGCCGTCTCGCTGTCGACCATCTTTTGCATGATGGTCGGCAGCGAGAGAGCCACTCCACCCAAGGCCGCGGCCAACGTCGACCGCGGCCCCGCCCACGCAGGGCACGCCACCAAAGTGTGCTGCGCGGTGTCTTCCGCGCAGTCACAATGGTGGCAACACCGGGTCGACTCCCCCCCGGCGACGTCACACAGATACTTCCCGAAGCACCCGTGCCCGGAAAGTACCTGCGTGAGCCGGAAGGTCATCGACCCCCACCGACGGCCGACCCATCGCTCCAAGATGGGCCCGACCGCCTCGAGGATACGGCGCCTCGATCCTTCGGCACGAAACTCGGCGCTCCGAAAAAGCTGCCGCCGCCATGCGCCCAGAGCCTGCCTCTGAGCGTCTCTACGCCACCGCACCACAGTGTCCGGTGCGGGGCGGAGACCCTGGCTCCGGGACTGTGGCCAAACCTGGCCTAACACGAAATAAGGTGATGCTGTGTGTATGGTGGTATTGGAAGGGCATTGTTTATTATGAGCTTTTACCGCCCGGCAAAACCATCGATTCTGATCTTTACTGCCAGCAACTGATGAGATTAAAGGAAGCAGTCGAGAGAAAACGGCCGGAATTGATCAACAGGAAGGGTGTGGTCTTTCATCACGATAACGCTAGACCACACACATCTTTAGCCACTCAGCAAAAATTAAGAGAGTTCGACTGGGAGGTCCTAGTGCATCCACCATATAGCCCTGACCTTGCGCCTTCAGATTTTCACCTGTTTCGGTCTCTGCAGAATTCTTTAGGTTCTGTAAGGTTGACTTCAAGAGAGGACTGCCAAAACTATTTGTCCCGTTTTTTTGATCAGAAGTCCCAAAGTTTCTACAGTAACGGGATAATGTCTCTGCCCACAAAATGGCAGAAAGTTATTCAACAAAACGGTACATATATGTCACCGTAAAATTGTAAATAACGTTAAATTATAATCTATCCCGCGATATTGTAATCTGTCGAAAAATTGTGATCCGTAACAAACCGCTCACAATTTAACGCATTATTTTTCGATAGATTATAATCTATCGAAGACAAACCGTCAGATTGTAAAATGGCATGCGACAGAACGCACCTCGCGCTCTGATTGGTTGAACTTCATGTTCCCCTACCTAAACCTAAAGAAGTGCAGTTAAATAATAAATATGAGTTAGTCACAGGTCCGTTAACACTCCCTACAACTTATTATAATACAATGCGTTATTATTATTAACACGAAATCTGTTTTAAATCACCAAAACACTGTTTGTTTACATTTCACAACAAATGAATTTGACTAATAACAACCGAAGATGGCGACGACGACGGGCGGCTGAGCGGGGAACATGAAGTTCAACCAATCAGAGCGCGAGGTGCGTTCTGTCGCATGCCATTTTACAATCTGACGGTTTGTCTTCGATAGATTATAATCTATCGAAAAATAGTGCGTTAAATTGTGAGCGGTTTGTTACGGATCACAATTTTTCGACAGATTACAATATCGCGGGATAGATTATAATTTAACGTTATTTACAATTTTACGGTGACATATATATTGTAAATAAATGTAAATAAACTTTGAAAAAAATGTCTTGACTTTTCATACAAAAATACGAAAAGACTTTTTCCCCAACCTATTATTCATTAATTCAGCAATTTTAGTTATGTCAGCACAATGTGTACGGAAAATGTAGCTTGATTCACGTGCACGCTGGAATGCACTGAAAGCCTTTTTCTTTTTTTTATCGTCGGTAAAAAAATGCTGTTTACGCACTGTCTCCCGGCCAATGGGGGGACCGGGAGGGGAGTGTGGGGCTCACTGCGGCAGACACGACCACCGCAGTCCTACCCACTAAAAAACATCCGACGACGCCCACCGCTGTTGAAAAAGGGGCAGGGGGCCAGTGCCTGGGTTTGTAGCTTCTGGCACCCCGCCCGCGGCCAACGTCCCCCGGATCAGAACCGGGAGGACCTCCTCAGAGGAGCGCAGTGTGTCGCGCCCCTCCTACCTCCTTGTGCGGCCATGGCGTAACTGGCCGACTTCTGGGAGGGTCTATAGCTAGACGGAAGGGGCCCCCTGCCCCAGCCACCTAAAACCCTCCAGGCGCGGCTGGACAGGCCCTCCTTGCCCGCCCGCTGCGCCAACGGCGTAGCCGGAGAGAGAGCGGATCCCGCTCCCTCTCCCGCTCCGCGGCCTCCTTCTGCGACATCACCACTTCGCAGAAGGAGGCCATCGCCTCCCACGGCGTCTCCACCCAGGGCCGCGGTAAGCGTCGCCCGCGGCCCCGCTCACGCTGGGCACTCCACCAACGTGTGCTGCGCAGTGTCGACTGCGCAGTCACAGTGGTGGCAGCACCGGGTCGATTCCCCCCCGGCGACGTCACACAGATACTTCCCGAAACAACCGTGCCCGGAAAGCAACTGCGTGAGCCGGAAGGACATCGACCCCCACCGACGGCCGACCCATTGCTCCAAGATGGGCCCGACCGCCTCGAGGATACGGCGCCTCGAACCTTCTGCACCCTCGGCACTCCTCAAGAGCTGCCGCCGCCAAGCGCCCAGAGCCTGCGTCTGAGCGTCTCTACGCCACCGCACCACAGTGTCCGGTGCGGGGCGGAGACCCTGGCTCCGGGATTGCGCGCCACGCCAGAACACCGCCGAGAGAACCTCGGCGTCGAGGTTCCACGGAAGAGACCCGGCGAGCGCGCATGCCACCTCATGGGATGCACTGAAAGCCTGCTAACAATCGACGGCTGAATACACGTTTTGTTGAAACGCGGCCTTACTAGTTTGTTGTTGTTGTTTTAGGTACCTAACCCTAGGCATAATTATCTCTTTGTGTTTCTTATTACCAAACTCATCCCACCATACCTCCTGAACCCAATTCAACATTTATGTATCACAATGAAAAGGTAGACAGACAGGCGTCCACTAGTACGGTTCCATTCCAATAAAAAGCTTTGTTGATATCCGATTAAAATGTGCTGTAGCTAGTTAAATTATAAGATATGAATCTCATTATCTGACACCTTAGTTGAAGGAGCTAATTTATTTATTTTGCAAGCACTGTACTGATTTATATAAGCACTATTGATATAAAGAACGCAAGCTACACATGACTGCGCGGTAATCCTCTGCTGATGATGACACGTTTTGAACCTAATGATAAATAATTTTGATATATTTTCTACTCTAATTAAACATATTTTCCGCTGGACTCATTTCAGTCAAAGTCAAAATCATTTATTTAAGTTTGGCTCAATAATGCTATTATGAAAGTCAAAACTTAAAAATAGCGCACCCATTAACTGCGGGCGGGAGCTTAATCGTAAAAAAACGGCCAAGAAAATCGTCAAGGTTAGTTTTTCTCCCGCCAGTTACAAAAAAATGTACTTAAAAGTCTTAGCTTATCCATATCAATAATAAAGAAATAAAATTTGTTATGAACAATTTTACCGCTTATAAGTCAATATGTATGAATGATTACATAAAATCAAATAATCAGACCAAAAAATCCTTTTACAGATGTCTGTAGCAATCGTAACTGTATGTGATATATTTCTTTTCATAATTCTGTTTGTTTGTATGACAAAGATGCCCTTGTTTTATCTCGGTTGGATGCTTAAGCAGGTTTTTTTTGGCTGTCTCATTTTCTTCAGTAAATAAATAACTTTGCCTAAACGGCTCTGTAAAGGTCATACTTGGAAAATATTTATGAGTTAGCAAATGTCTTCGCGAGTCATGTCTGTACCATTTATCTGAGTTAAGAATTATTAGCCTGATGTTCCTAACATTACTAACCATTTCTTGCCAACTAAGTAATGTTATACGAATGTAAATCTAATTAAGTTACTTCGAGTTAGAATTTCTTGACACGGATTTGTGGCAATTGTAATTTTATTTCTACGTCAGCTATGCTTGAAGAATTACATTTGTCATTAGGTATATTATAAAGAATTCACGATAATCCACGGAATAAGAAACCACGAATCAGCAAGCGTAGTAGAGGGCGGCCCCCCACGCGAAGGACCGATGACCTGGTCAGGGCGGCGGGGAGCCGGTGGATGCAGGCGGCAAAGGATCGATCTACGTGGAAAGCAATTGGGGAGGCCTATGTTCAGCAGTGGACTTCAGATGGCTTATATGATGATGATGATATTATAAAAGAAAGTTTATATTTTTAAACAATAGTTAGGAGCATTTACTAAATCCAACATCAGCAATGTATCATTCGACTAAGCTGATTTCAGACCTCCTCTCATAACCCATTGGCCAAAGGAAAAATAATGTACCATGTTAATTACCGTGTTTTTAGCACATACATTTTTTTAGATTTTGGGTGTATAGGGCTCATACCAAGATCTAAAGAGCCCAAGACAATCACACCTGCAAGTGGTGCAACTGCCGATCAACGGACGAGGCTTTGGCGAACATAAAAGTGCCCGGAAAGCGACAATGGCTTGCCACCTATTATGTGGGACCAACAATATAAGTGGCGAAGTGTAGTAAATAAATAAATAATAAATAAATAAATATTTTCTGACAATTACACCAATTATTTAGTTCCAAGATAAGTATCATTAAGAACTTGTGGTTTGGATACTAAACAACGGATAAACATACTTAAATACTTTTTTTTTATAAATACATACTTAATATACATATGAAAACGCCCAGACCAGAACAAATATTCATGTTCATGCACACAAAGATTTGTCCTGTGTGGGAATCGAACCCACGACCTCTGGAGTGAAGTGTAGGTATACTGACCTCCACGCCATATCGGTCGTCATGGGTATTTGATATTTTTTGATTTTGAAAGAATATCATGTCCTATTAATATGGTGAATAACAAACAAGCGGACCAGATTCAAGAACTGACTTCGGTTAACTCAGCTTTATTCCCGTGATTGTTTCCGACAAACAAGTCGCGCGAAACGGCAAGCGCTTCCAACTATGTAGTTAGAGGCGTATTTAGTTTAGAGCTACAGAAAAGCGATGTTTTAGATTTAAATGTTTAACCGTTTCGGAAAATTCGTTTGTGCCTGCAAACTACTACTTACCGTGTACATTTAGCTGCAATAAAATGTATACACGTTCGTTAAAAATACGTGTCCCATCATATCCAAGCATTATCCCGGTCGCCTTTAGCTTTGGTTTTTTTTTTTTTATGATGGAAAATCATCAAATGACCTTCTCCCGCTGTTGTGTCAGACTTCTACTGACTAAAAACCATCCATGTTCCTTTTTTTGAGCCTGCTACGTACCGAGGCCGCGGTAACCCTTGCGAACAGTCCCGCAGCTTAGCTTTGGGTCTGCTTACTGGTTTAACCAGATTTAGCTGCATTTCGGTTAAATTTGAATACACATGTATATGGCGCAAAATGGCGCTTTCTACAATCTGTCAGCGGCATATACATATCATGGCACGTGACTGTACATTATGACCGAGTGTTTTTGTTGATTTATTTATTAAGATGTTTTGAATATATATAAATGTAGTCTTTTCAATATTTTCACCTGCATGAGTAAAGTTTCCTAAAATAATGTCTTTGGACGACTCTAATACAAATAAGTAAACTAGAAAAGCCTTCCAAATCCCATTCGTTTTAGTTCTCATTTAATTCTTTAATAATAATATTTTATTTTATAGTTTCATTTAATCCGTCTTTCGTATTCTGGCATTTTGTGTTTAATTATCGACCTTATTTACACTGTTTCGTAAGTACTTCGAACTGAGGTGCAACTCACACGTGGTGCTACAGTTAAGCGAATGAAAGTACATAACTTAAAGTTTTCTTGGGTTATAGTTATATTGCGTTGCCTCGATGGACTCCTATGTATAGATAGGGGATTAAATAATAAAAATAAATATTGAATATAGATCCTTCTCAATAACTTTATTTCATCATCTCTCAATATGTTTTTAAATATATTTTACAAATAATTTTTTTTTAAACTCAAAACAGATTTTAAACGTTTCAAAAGACATTTTCATATACGCTTGTGATTCCCATTACACTTAGTATATTTCAATTTTGATACTCGAATTTTTCTTTTACGAAGATTGGCACATCTACCAAAGAGGTTGTATTTTCGATAACTCAAGCTGAGAAAATGATAACCTTTTTTCTCTGATCAGCCAACGGCACTCTCCTATATTACTCGTAGATGCGGGTGTTAAATATTGAAGGAGCTCTATACACAGTTGTTATTAGGGATCCTTGTGTACATGGTAGAGAGAGAACCATTTAAAAATGCGCAGTAATTCTCCCAAGGGAGGATAAAACCTGTAATAGTTCTGACTTTTATCTGAGAACGAACTATTTAAGAAACTTTGTAGTTTTATAGAATTTTTCCGTGTGACCTGCAGTTATCGCGTTGCGATAGGAACCGGTATTAAAAGTGCGCATTCCCTATTATCATCATATTCTAGCATTATCCCGGTTGTTAGAAATAAACTTAGAGCCCAGGGTCAACCAGATTTGACTGAATTTTATTTATTAACAAGAAACGACTGCCGTTAGACCCCCGCAAACTAGAGGGAAACATCAGTCTATGGTTAAACCAACTGTCATGATCACTTTCACACTATCTTCCTAATAATGACTGTTAACGTGCTTTCCAAGGCCTTTGCTGTTATATAGGGAACTAATTGTTAGTTTTGTCATTCATTTCAGCCCAAGAAATCCAATGCTAAACATGGCCTATAGTTTGACACGACGAATGGTCTTGAGGCGCCTTAATAAAGTTTATTTTTTCTCCGTGGTTACAAAATGAAAAAGAAGACAGTTTGTAGCCTGCCTGCTTTACTTTACACTTTTGGACCTGAGAACTATTTATACCTCTCATGTTTACAGAGCATTACCAGGTAAGAGGCTTATTTTCAACTTATAGTTAATTATGCAGGAACTGAAAACGTGGTAACTTATTTAGAATGCTACAACGACGAATATTGTTGGTATTTTGTTGTTTTCAGTAATAGTATTAAAATGTTTACTGTCTAGTAGTTCTTAAAAACGTGAGTTTAATTCAACACTAGACATATATTTATGTATATTAGTGTATCCCCTTTCATCTCCCGGGAAGTCGTAAGAGTCAACGATGAGAAATCCTACCGGATGATGAGCAGCAGCGTCATTCTGCGGACTGGCTTGAACTGCGGTCACCAACACGCCTGCCCAGCGTGGTCATCTCAGCCCATTAACGTCCCATTACTGAGAATGAGCCTCCTCTCACATACCAAGGTCCGAGGGTATTGGGTCATACTCCACCACGCTGACCCAGTGCGGATTGGCGGAGGCAGGTGTATGGCGTTCTGCTGTTAGAATTTTTCAAGCCGCCCAATCAGGCCTCTAACATGGCTTAACGACTACCACTTTTAGTGACAACCGGGACCAACGGCTTAACGTGCCTTCCGAAGCACGGAAGCGCTCGATATCAAATGCCACACAAACGGTCACCCATCCAAGGACTGACCTCTGTAAACTCTGCTTTATTTCGGTGATCGTTTTCGACCACCGAGCACCGCGGAGCTACGAGCGCTTCCCAGCGTGGTGATAATGGGCAAATATAATGTTATCTATTCGGGAGGCCATGTTTAGCAGTGGAGTCATAAAGCTGATATAATGACATTTATATAATTGCTCAATGAAAAACTACACTTTTACCTTTGAATTGTCAATCAATCCTGAACTATCTGGATAAAATATCTTTATTTACAAAACCAGTATAATGCATTCATATGTCCTTTACTTCTGAACTTTTCTTAATTGTATAACAGAAGCCATTATTTAGCTTCTGGTTTCATTAGGGTGTCATAATTTTATTAGTTATCAAAAGACTAGTTGTTGCTTTTATATTTGCTTACAAAGTGAAAGTCTTCTGTTCTGTACTTCTAAAGATCTTGCAAGCAACCCAATTGTAACCCTTGTAATGTTAATATAGAATATTATATCGTACAGAAATCCTTGCAAAAAGCATAAGCAAAATTCATCTGTAGAGTCAGAAAATCAGTCCTTCGTAACACTGACATGTTCAAGCTGCTCTTCATTTTCACACTCACAAAAACTTTTCCCTTAGGATTAGAATTACATAAATTGATCCATTCCATAGTCTTTGTTAAACTAACATCTTCAAGCTGCACATAAACTTGGTATTGACAAGAGACACTTAATGAAGCCAAAATTAATAAAACAACTGTTTAACCTTATAAATCTTGTACTCTTGTACTTGACTCTTTGTCTAATAACTGGATGATTGTAGAACGAAACATGCGAACCGAACAAACACAAAGTTACAAATTATAATACCACTTGGAATAGTTAATGGCTTTTCGTATGCAAATTTAATAACACGAGCACGCCGCTCTCACTCAATCGCGTAATTTGTTTGCTTGTAAACAAATTGACTTTGAAATGATCCTACTCAAGTGCTGAACTCGTTCAGTTCTGGCAAACATGAGCTAACGGAACTGTTAATAATGACAATCAAAAACATAAATGTGAAATGAGAGCCAAGTTCAATATTATGATAAATGCCTTGGTTGTTGACTTCAACGACAAAAGAAGTGAGATCTAAATGGATGCCAAGTTCAGTGGTCAGTCCCAAAATTTAATTATAAGTAACAGTATAACATATCTTCTTGCAACATAAGATAATAGATTAAGATCTAATATTTCACAGTGTACATACGAACTCTTGTATTCATCAGAATATCAATCGATGATACAAGCAATCAGAATATTAATGTCCCACTACTGGGCACGGGCCTCCTCTCTTGAACCTATTTAGGTCACATCTTAAGCAGTTCAGGTCACATTCCACCTCAGGAATTCAGGTCATACATTAATAAATACATCAGACCAGTGCGGATTGGTAAGATCACATATCAAAATATATTAGGCCAGTGCGGATTGGTGAGATCACATATCAAAACACATTAGGCCAGTGCATATTGGTAAGATCACATATCAAAATATATGAGGCCAGTGCAGATTGGTGAGATCACATATCAAAATATATTAGGCCAGTGCGGATTGGTGAGATCACATATCAAAATATATTACACCAGTGCGGATTGGTGAGATCACATATCAAAATACATTAGGCCAGTGCGGTTTGGTGAGATGACATATTATTATCAAAAAGATCTAATTACAATATATACCTATATTATTTATAGTTCAGTTTTGGTAGTACTTTGGATTTATTTAATTCTATATTTTACCTTTCGCTCTCGCATACCGTCTCCCGCCAATTTAGGAAACTTTTTGTCAATTAGAAGGATGTCGCAGCGTCAGTAAATACAGTTTATAAATTCCGACCGGCCTTTTTTTTACGTTTCATTTGGAAACATAACAACCATTTTGAATTTCAATCTGTTCTTTCCAGAATTGAAATTAAATTTTTATTTTGGTAACAACTTTTTTAAGCAAAGACTTCAATGTGACCTACACTACACTAATAATCTTTAATTAAACCTCACTCGGAATCATTTCCAAACATTCAGCAAAGATTTCGAAAATTTTCTTTAAAAAAATGAATTATATTAATATTCGCGAAGAGCTTTTACACACTATATCTCGTACTTGTATGAAGTCGTAAGTGAGCATTCTGTATACACCTTTTCTATAGTCAGAGTCAAAAATTTTATGATGTCATAGACTATTACATAGTATTTGATAACGTCAAATTGAAATATTAAATAAAAACGAAATAGTGTAGTTATACACTGAAATCACGAAGCTTAGATTCACTTATATGCAAAACAATTTAAAAATTAAGTGTAAATGAATCTAAATGCTAGTTCCGAGCCCCCGATCTGTGAGAAAATCTGACAAGAAAATCACATGCTATGCTCTTTTTAATCATCAATACGTTAGTTGCTGAAATTGCTATCTTTACATGTCCGTGACGCTATACACTGCAATAGAATATAACATTAACAACATTATATAGCTTGTATGAAACGGCAGGATAATCCCAAGCAATTTTATATTATAATTAGCAAGCACAATTTAGCAAGCATAATATCGTTTTAAATACAGTTTCCGTTTTCTTGTTAATTTAAGTTAATTTATTTAGGCTTAATTGCTGTGGAATATACTTGTATAATCGCACACATTGCACACCTCTGAATGATTTGTTATACTATTACTCATAAACTTTGATCCTCTATCTATAGGCATAATTCCCCTAAACTATAAATCTTTGATTATACCTATTCTCCTAAAGTAGTCGTTAAATCAATTCGACGTCCATCGTGTTCCTGATGACAGCACTAACTCGATCCTTCATCCCGACCTACCACCTTAATTGGCTTTGACGTGAATTCAGTCAAGGTTTTAATTTATTTAATAGTACGATGCTATTTTGGTCTTGAAATAAATAATATTTTTATGATTATGTTTTGTAAAGCGGAAATTATTCATATGAAAAAATTATTTGTAAATGAAAATATTACTTAAATGACGTCATCTTGGGAAAAATTACTCGTCAAGTCGGTCTTCAATTAAGATATTAGCTTATCGGTAGAAGTACTTTGCTAGCAGTCAAGCTATAAAAATGTCATAATAATCTTAAGGAAAAATTTGGTACTTGATAAAATTGCAAGTAAATACGGTAAAGCAGAGAAATTAATAACATGCTCAGCGGAAATTTATAAATAAAAAATTTACAACAAAATGAATAAAGGACCGGAAAATAAGGCCACAAACAGTCGTTCTTAGACGCAGAAAAAAGTACAAGTCCTCGCGCCCATTCCACTTAAAGTCGCGGTCAGCCAAAATTGGTACAATGAGACCTCTTTGATCCGGATGGCACTTCAGAAGTCCAACATCTCTACCGGCACTTACAAGGAAACTCTCTCAGGAGGTCGCGGTTTTAATGAACACCCTTTGTATAAGCTTTTCGGCCTTTTTTCTGAATCGCCTTTGTTAAAGCAACTATTTGGCACCGTTGCCCATTTTGTTCTGGCTAATTGTATATATTTTTATTTTCATGAGTGTCGATTATATTGTAGTATATTATATATTATAGTTCAAATAATTATATTATGGCGTGCATCTTGTCACACCTATCACATACATAAAATCTTACGTCCATACATCCTATTTGGGGTAAGCCTTTGAATCTTGTCTTATATAGATTTTTATGGGGCGGGCAGAAAACTTCCTACGACTATTTAAAAGGGATTTATAAAGTTACTTTTACTTTAGTACATAGATCTTTAGATGGTGAGAGGTGGCTATTCCTCCGCCCAAGACTAGACAAGATTCAATTCCCTCACTCACTCGCCTTCTACGATTCGTAGGCTACGACACCCTGGTTCTTTAAAGATGCCGCTACTCCATGTCACGCGCTGCATTTATCATCCTGAAGATATAGTTACACAGTCTCATAATTCTTCAATCCAGAACACGCTACACCAATATAAAATACCTATCCCAGGCATCCTTACAAAGAATCCTGCCCCTTATAAATCGTTTTTCGCATCAGTGGTACTTTATAATTCTGACTGCCGCCGTTTACAACTTTACACTCGTACATAGCGAATCTCTGCTCTGTCCCAACAGGCGTATCCATCGCGAAATCATTATCTTCCCCATCAATCTTTCGCCGTCCAGAGGCCCTTAATAAATCTCGTTTATAGCAATTCGTCCCTTGCTAACAATGTTGGTATTCGCGAGATTGATTAAAACTTTTCTTTTCAAAACAATTTATGAAATATTTCTACGACTATGTTGTTCAAATACTTTTACTATACATTGGGTAAGATATCGATTATTTATAGGCACTTATAATGTTTTTTTAAAGATTATTAACATTATCAGAAACACATTGTAGATAAGTCATATTCGTAGTATTTTAGCGAGGTTTGAAATTGTTGACAGCAAATTTTTTCAACGATTAGCTACGACCGCGTTTTTTATCTGTTTCGTCTACTCATTACTTTATTCTGCTTGATGTTAAGCAGACGATAAGTTCACAAAGTATCTAAAACACTTACACAGAACGCCTAGTCCGATACAAATTATTTCATACAAATAAAAAAATAACCTCTTTTTTTTCCAAACTCCCAAGAAACTTAAAATTTTTTCTTTCCAAAAAACTTGATTCGGTCTATTAAGCTCGTTTTTAAACAAAAGTTCACAAACACAAATTAATCTCAGGTAATACTGCGCTGTCGTGACAGAATTAATAATTCAGCCAGCACTAACATTAAACGGCTCGTCGGGGTCGTAGGTGTCCCTAATCACGGGGCCATTAAAGGCGACAAAGAGCGCCTCTTTGACCGTTTATGGCACTTCGGAACTCGCAAATTGAGCCCGCTCGTAGTGGCCGGTTCCATCGCGGTACGGACGCGGACGTGCTGCATACTCGCAACTTTTGCCTCTAGACCCTATCAAAATTCATGGACTCTTCTCATAGAACAATTAATGCCAGTTTAGGTAACTGGGTTTTAAAAACTTCTTAAAAGTTAAAAATTCGATTGGCTTACATACAATAACTTAGTGAGTCCAGAGCCTACATACATTCACGCCTGTTTCCCAGAAGAGGTAGGCAGAGGCATATTATACGCCCACACTTCGCCTTTTATGTAGTCGGTCCCACGTAATAGGTAGCGAGTTACGAGGCACTGTTACGTTCGCCAGAGTCACGTCCGTTGATCGGCAGGTGCACCACTTGCAGGTGAGGTTGACTTGGGCTCCTTAAGTCTTGGTAGGATCCCTATACACAGAGTCTAGAGCACTTATAAATTAGGGTGTAAGTTCGCATCGTCTACTTGTCTAATCTACATATTTGTCATAGTAGCTTCCCATATTTTAAACGTAAAGCGGTTCTAAAATTTATAAAAGAACTCATTATTAAGACTCGCTTTTGTATACGACATTTTGCAAATTGAGCCCGCTCCCATTGTCCGGGTCCATCACGGTACGGTACAAAACAAGCGTTTGGAGAGGATTTACTTTCTATAATACTATCACCGTTATTCTAAAATATGTACACAAGTACTAATAAATTTTAAGGTAGCCTTTGAAATTATAGAGGAATCGCCTGATTTAGAATGGTGGTCAAGCCTGCAGATGATCATAAAATTATTATAGAAGTAAAGAAAAAAAGTATAGTAACAATAAAGTATAGTATTCAACGCAGACGGTGCCCTCAAAGTTGATATTTTTAAGAGCTTCCTAATGAAGCCAAGATTTAATAAATTCATACTTATCATAAAAGTTACCTCGTTTATTATCAATGAAAAGAATCCTTAAGTCGGTAATTTTTCCCCAAAAATTAGACGTTAAACCTCCGCTAACAAGAATTTTTCAACATTAACCTGAGAAACTTTTTACCAAATTAAACCTTACATTTTTTGCTCTATCGTTCGTAAGTCGACTTAACTTTTGCGATCATGCAAAGTGTTCATAAAAGACTTTTTAATACTACTGGTTCTCTTGTCCAGAAGTAGCTAATTGTGCCTTGTCAGTCTAACTTGGCTTGTTCAATGTTTTACCTTACTAATCATCATAATTATCTCATCAGCCATTTGAAGTCCACTGCTGAACGTAGGCTGCTCTCCAATTGCTTACTATGTTGATTGATCCTGTGTCACGGGCTCCCCGCCGCCCCGATGGTCAATCGGATGAGAGGCGATATCTAATTTACTCATCAGTGCGACATAGTACCATTTTCAGAACGACATCTTAAATCAAAAATAAAAGCTTGCGAAATAAAAGAACTCATGTCACGAATTATAAACGAATTATACAAAATCCTTCTAAAACATCGCTGCGAATTAAATGCGGAGTAAAAGCTATTGTATTGAATAATTCATAAAATACTTTTGATTTGCATTATCCCTTATACAGCTGTCACAAACAAGATGGAAGTAAATTTCACTTCAGTCTTTTATTTAACACAAAGTTCCATGATAAATTTGATTAATCCTTATTAAAGCCCATTCCATTGTAATTGAAAACGACCATGGTCCAGCAACATTATCAGAGGCTTGAATTTTGGATGGATGACCGTTGGTATGTTCGGTCGGTATAGGTTTGTTGTTGTTTGAATGCCTTGTGATATCTAACTCCATCAACTCCTCTCATCTCACGGTGATTCGTAAGAGTCGACGGAGAGAAATCTTACCGGATGATGGGCAGCGTCATCCCGCGTACTGACTTGAACTGCGATCACCAACCCGCCTGCACAGCGTGATGTATACCCCGAATAGAATGTAATCTAGTGGGGTGACCATTCTTCAGCAATGGACTTAATTAATAAATATTTGCTAAAAATTAGGTAGAGGCCTTATTAAGTGGCTTTCAAATATCTAACAACAGGCCTCCGTTCACCTTCCTCTGTCAATTCGCCCTGGCTCTGCTTTGTGGAGTATAGCCTCAATTTATCTCCCTTTGTTTTGCAAGAAGCAATGTACGATAGATAACGTCGAAATGATGTTTCTTTATGCCAAGTAAAATACCCTATTAGACACCTTGAAAAATACAAAGCGCAAAATGCAATAGTTTTGTATAATTTAATACCCAAATCTTTATTGAATTACCCTGATTGAAATCTATGGCAATGGTAGTAAGTAGGACGTTGATGTAAATTTGATGATAATAATGCATGATTCGTACCCTAAAAGTATTTCAGTAATATTCATCTTCTCCAAAACAGCATCAAAATCTTATAAACAGGTCTTCATAAGCTTTACAACACGTTTCAAACGACATAATCGTCTCAAGATTTAATACACTAACCAAACCATAATGTTTTGCGCAATATGACTACACATTTAGGAGGGTAATAGCAGGCATATTTGTTATGACAGTAGGTTGGTACTTACCACAAATGCCTGAGACATAACTGCCACCATCAAAATGATGAAGATCAAGGCCGGGAATATAACGAGCCCGAAGACATAAAGAGGTCTCTTCAGACCATACCAAGATGATATAAAGACTTATCTGAAAACCATAAAATAGAAAGTCCGGTTATTTCGAGTTTTTATGACTCAATAAGAATTGATACATATCGATACTTTGTATTTCGTACGAGTTATTGTGCCATTATAAGTGCAAAGTTTAGCCAAGAATCGAAAAAGGTATGATATATTTCTGTATAATTATATTTGTAAATTATTATTCTACTTTCTTTTCTTGAGTTCGTAAAAATAAGATCAATATAAAATTCACTGTCCAGCCGTTAAAACCTGATTATGAAAACATGTAGTAAGACAAAGTGACAAAAACTATTTGTTCGTAAAGATGCAACCCGGATAGTTGTCTGAAGATTGAATGTGACGTAGCTGAGCAATCTGTTGAGCTGTCGAGGCTACAAGATCCTACAGCCAGAGAATTAATTATAAATTAACAAATAAGAATTGATACTTTATATTTCTTACGAGTTATAAGTTTAAATAATATGGTATTCAATGACCATTAAAAATTATACACTGACAATTGTCACAGAAATTTCGACGTCTTACTATAAATTTCAATTAGGAACTAGTGGATTACACAAATAATAAATATCGAAAAGGTATGTATTTCTGTTTTTATATCTTAATAGTCTTTAATAGCCTTTTAAACCTGATTATGAAATAATCGTTTGAAATCTAAACCTAATCTTTTATACTTAGACTAAGTAAATCTATCTTAATGTAAAGATGCAAGGAGGATAATTGTCTAAAGATTCTATATGACGTACCCAAGCAATGAGCCGAGCTGTCGAAGCTACAAGAGCTTACAGCTAAAGCTCGAGAAAGCTGCCTGCTATACTGCATCAGGGTTGACAATCAACAAGTTTGCTTCAACTAAGAACTTAAATCAAAACTTGCAAGTCACGTTCTCGAAGAACAGGTGGGTTAGTTTGTCAGTAAGCAAATAGTTTATGTGCTCATGGCAAGTTTATAATTAGTATGCAAATGTGGTGTTAATAACAATAAACAATTAAAATATCTTTCTAGTAAGCGTTTCGTGTGAGCCTTAGGCACGCTACAATTTTCGCTATAGGAACAAATATATTTTAAAAATAAATTGGCAATATGTGGAAATCGCAACAACTTTTTTTTCTCAGCTTCTTTGCTGTTCTTTCTCGTAAAAATAATATTTCTGACTGAGATATAAAAGAACATACGTGGCCGTTCTTGACAGAAAAGTGAAACGTCACGTCTGCAGATTTGTTTTATTTTCTAAACTTTGTGATATTTCAAAAATGAAAGTGTAATAACGGTGGAATATTAACCGGTACGTGTATGTAAAGGTGAGAACATGAGTGTTGGTAAATGAATAAAACAGTCACATCACTTTTCAAATTCTCTCAAGACCTCCTGTAAGATCTCAGTATAGTTCCACATCTTTACTGAGCACTCAAGGGGTTTAGGGGGAGGGCATCTCATTTACTATTTATCATCATAGTCACCACTTATTCTAATATACTATGAATTAAATTTTTACTTGATACTGGCAAAATTTATGTAACCGCACGAAGCATACTAACATTCAATAATATAACATTACATCTATAGTTTGATAACTTTTATAGTTTAGAGAAGATTTAAGACATAAAGTCCCGCAAAGAGCATTTGAGATTCAAAGGGTATTTGCTCGTTAAAATATTTCTAATGATGTACCTGAAGAATCTACTGACTTTGTCCGAGAAGTTCAGTACGAAGGCAAATGAAAACGAACGAAATAACAAGACAGACGAAACAAAAGGTTCGCAGAGCACGACGCAATCCTGTGTACCCGATGAGTGTGTCGCTCCTAGTCGGTGAAGTGCAGTGCTGATGCAATATGGCGCACTTTGTCTTGTTGCCTTTGCGTTTATATTGCATAACTAGTTGTTTCCCTGGCTCTGTTTACGTGAGAAAAATAGTTTTCCATTTGTTGATATATTACTAGTGATATTTGTTCAAATAATATTTACCCACAACAGACGATAAATTATTGCAGATACATTTTTGTATAGATTAATGAAAACTTCAATTTTTTTAACAATTATAAACTTTTCTAGTTATTTTAAGCTTTCCTTTATTTCTAACCACATTTAACGGAACTAATCTGCTGCACAATGTATTGGAAAAACTTTAGTAGAACAGTGTGTATAATAGATTTTCACGCGTAAAAAACGAATAAAAAATGTGTTAGGTCTTTATGTCACCCATCGTACTCCGTGAAGTGAAATAATAAATCGGCGTCATTTGTCGCCTCTCATACACACACACTCGTCTACACGCCGGAGTTTTGTTCTTTCGCTACACGATAAATAATACAAGTTAATTAAGTTTCGAAATAAACGCATACTTTTAATTAAGACTTATGTTTTTATATAATAATAACGTAAGTTTACTTTTACTTAGCCCGATATGAATGGTATTTTTACTGCTAATGACATAAAACCTTTGTGCTACAAAAAAAAAGTTAAATAGCTACGTAATTTAAATAATGTTGTTAGATTGTGTCAATTAACGCGATAAAAACAAAAATTATAATAGAATTTTTTCAGCCTATAAATTGTTTGCGGTTACATAAGAAATGCTAATGTATTACTAACAATGATATCAAAAACTTAATTTAAATATTTATGACGAAAAAGACAATTTAAATGCTTAACTTAACACCATACCAGTAAAATTAACTTGCGGGAAAAAGTTCCGCACGATAAATTAATTTTATATAATTATGAGTGTCCCGAAAATTAGGGTTAGAAATAGAGCGTTACATACTATAAAAATGAAAATAGCTTTATTCAGTATCGGCTCTGATAGAGCACTTCTGGATGTCGACTTCACTCAATACCAACGCGAATATTCTCCACGGGCAGAAGCTTGACAGTTTACACATATTTGTTACGTCATATATTTATTACTAGCGGCGACCAGCGAAGTCGCCCTACCGTGACTCGTACAAGCACTTTGGTATTTTAAGGTTAAAAAATAGCCTAAGTTACTTTTTATAACACCAGTCGCAATAATTAGCCACATCAAAAAAAAATTATAAGAAGATACCGTATTACTTTCATATGCGTTAAAAAACAGTCACTTTAATATTATTTCTTTATAGATAAAGGTGTGTAACATATATGTCCGCACCTTGCCAATTATATTTATAGATATAAATAGTTAATTATTAGAAATGGCGCACTGGTTACGAATTAACTAACGATCTATTCTGTCGCTGAGGTCTATCTAATCTGTCGAGAGAAGTACGTAGTACATAAACAGCGCTCCGTTGTAAGTCCCAAGCCACACATGCTCAGTGGAGTGCAATCTGTTGTCTCTTGTCGCCTGTCACCATGTCGTCTGCACGCCTTGGCTTTAGATCTTCCATTTGTAATACGAGAAGTATACTGTATTTTCTGTTGTATAATTAAGTTGCTTTTTCGGTTTAGTACCCAATTCATAACTACATAGTATAAACCCCTTTATATGCTAAGATATTTTAAAATGCGCAACAGATTTTGATGCGGTTTTTTCATAAATAAAGTGATTCGAGAGGAAGGTTGATTTGTCAAAAGGCCGCAAGTCAAATATAAAGTAACGATTAGTCAAAGGAATTTCATCGCACATTTTGATTGAGATCTGTCAATTTTATAGGCTTCTTACTAAAACCTGTTGAACGTATATGTTTCAATTTTAACGTTACGTAGTATCTGTCTGTAAAATAGTGTCGTGACTTTTGCAGATGTGTCCTACCAGTGTACTTTGTATAAACGCTTTAATTTAATAAAAAAACATTTTACAAACAAAATTAGTGACAATAAGGCCGTTTTTGATAATAAAATTAACATACATACAAGAAATCATAATACTAGATTTCGTTTCAAAAATGTCTGTAAGGTTTCAGGGTAAGGATATATCCCGTTTGTATTGAGTCCTGTTTCGATCCTTGAAATGTAATATACTTTTCGCCTGTCAGGTGTCGTCTGCACATTTCCTTGGCCTGCTATTGGATATTTATATAAACTACTTGCGCTAGACTGCGACTTTACTTGCAAGATACAATTTGGCTCATTTGAGATAGGATATTCCTGAATGCTAATACTAACATTTAACACTATTCACCCGCTTTTACACAAAGAACGTTCATATATTTTTATCTATTAAAGTCAAAGTAAAAATCATTTATTCCAGTTTGGCTCAATAGAGCTCTTATGAAGGTCAAATTTATAATATACTAGTGGCTAGCCTTCGCTTCGGTATGTATTAAATATTTTACACCTTGGTGTCCATTATTGAAGTTTTAGTAGGGATTCTTTTCTAGTAAATAAAAAATAAAAAAAATGGAATATACTTTATTGTCTTTAAGATCAACATGATCATTTAGATTCGTCAAACATTCAGACACAAAATTGAAATTCGATATATTTTTTAACAACAATGAAAGAGATATGAGCTGTACAATAATAAAGAAATTAAAGCAAATGGGTTCTTTGTCAGAATTTGTCAAGGTTTGTCAGTTTATTCGTCTGTTGTGGTTTTTCTCAAGATTTGTCAGTCTGTATGTGACTCTTATCGGGGGGATATGTCAGTCAGCCTGTCGTGATTCTAAAGGAGGGAGGGGATTGTCCGTCAGTCAGTCAGTCTGTAGGTGACTCTAACGAGGCTTCCAAAAGGCAACGAGATTGAGAAGAATGCCTCAAGAAACTCATCTCGATAAAAAGATAGCCTATGTTATTCAGGGATAACGTAGGATTCTAATAGTGCCCCCCCGACTGGTCTCCACCTTGTCGTGGTGGGGGGGCTGAGTACCTCCCGGTAGGGCGCAGGAGGCGCCAGGGAAAAGGTAACACCCAGAGACCGACGACTCTGGGTGCCCTTAGTACTGACTACCGGGGGGGAAACTAAGAGGGACCTATGGAGGGCGCTGCGGGTAGGCCAGGAGAGCCCGCTCAGCAGCGCCAGGAGGGTCTAGGCAGCGGGGGCAAGGGGCCCCTGCTGTCTAACCATGGACCCTCCGAGAAGTCGGCCACACACGCTATGGTCGCACAAGGAGGTAAGAGGGGCGCGTCCACTGCGTCTCTCTGAGGAGGTCCTCCCGGTTTTGGTCCGGGGAACGTTGGCCGCGGGCGGGGTGTCAGAACTGCAACCCAGGTACTGACCCCCCGCCTCTTTCTCAACAAGCGGCGGGCGTCGTCGAAAGATTTTTAGTGGGTATTACTGCTGGCGGTCGTGTCTGCCGGTGGTGAGTCCCACACACCTCTCTCGGTCCCACTTTGGCCGGGAGACAGTGCGTAAATGCATTTTGTTACCGACGTAAATCAAAAAAAAAAGGATTCTAATAGTGAATCCGTCTAATAGTTTTTGAGTTTATTCGCAACAAACATACATATATATAAAAATACAAATCTTTTCTATTTATAATATAAGTATAGATATAGATTACATAAAGCTTTGCACCCATCCATATATTCATGCTATAAGCTATTCCGATTTTTCATACAAACAAATCTATTTACCCGTAGACGTCTTCTTATAATCTACTTGATCAATTGACAGAAAATTCTCTACACGATACCTGAGAATTTAATGTACCTACCATGATTCTTAGTAAACCCTAAGGTATATCTCTTCTTCTCTGTTAGAATCTTTAAATCTTTGCCAATCTCTAGCCAATTGTGATCTGTACATATTTGTAAGGCATGCGTCGGCTAACTATGTAATTTTTTTGGAGAAATCACAACAACTGACGATTATCGTATTTCGAATTACCGACGATTACGTGGTCGTACTTCTCCGAAACATTTCGATCGATTGATTAAGTTGGATATTTGTTAGATTTGACATTATCCCTAGATCTTTTTGTCGTAAGTTGTTTTTCACCTATCTACCCTTAAATTTTTAATCATCATTTTAGTATTTTCATATGGAAGTAATGTTATATAAACATAGTAAGAAAGCAAAATAATGTTTGCCGGAAGCTAGTATGTTATATTTTAAAATTTAGAGGTACTTTATGATACAAAAAATTCTTTGTGCGTAAACACAGTGTGCTCACCACTGCTTTCCCCCGACCCCGTGATCATACTCGACTGATTTCCAACACTTCATTCACATTTCCATTGGACACGGACCGAATGTAGCCAGACTAAATCTCCAAAGTTCAGTGGCCGTAAAGCAACGACCCTCAAAGGCAGAGCCGGCAAAGTGCAGCCATCTCTTTGCTCGTCGGGCTTTCGTTTCAAGAGGCGCTTCCTCACCACAGGCTACAAGGATGACACGAGCGAACTAGAAATATCCTGTTTGAAATATGTATTTAATCACAACTAAGTTATGATTCTCTCAATTGCCAATATTTTTACAAAAAAATGATTTAATTCAAATCATCTGATTCTTTGCTAATAACACAGGCAATAAATGAACATTTAAAATTGGGACTGTTGCCATGTTTTCCGTAAGGCTTTGTTGAAATAAAAAGCTAAATAAAATGTTAATAAACCTTCAGGTACACAAAATTCACAATCATCAATTTAATTAAACAAAATTATGTCAAATTATTATATTAGAAATTAAAATAAAATACTTAAATTACCGATATCTATTACTGTGATGAAAGTTTACAGACGTGTTTGTTATTGTTGTTTTGTTCCTTGAAGTTTTAGTTATAAGTTTTAATAACAAAATGTCATATTTTAAAAGAATATTTATAAAGCTAGAAAAACACTTAAGGCGCTTGATTCCTGTTCGTAATACGGGTATATTAGTGGAGTATACACTCGGTTCCATCTGGTTTATTAATACTTAAAGTTCAACTGATAGACTACGACTACCTGAAAAAATTAGCCTTTTACTCGGAATTTCCTGCAGTCAATTTCTGTGCGAGCCAAAATATAATTACCCTGATAATCCTAAATCCTGGTTTAATTTAACCGCAACTATAAGTTTTTTAGTTTAGTAAGTACTCAAAATAAACTAGATGGACTACGGACATTGCTTTTAATTAGAAATAAGCGAGACCTTAAATATATTGTGTGTATCCTACTAACATCTGAAAGTAGTGAACCTGCTGTTAAACTGACGACGCTCTGGCGAACTTAACAGATCCCGGCAAGCGGCAATAGACTTGCCACTTATTACGTGGGACCGGCAATGTAATTGGCGAAGTGTGGGCGTAAAATATGCCTCTGCTTACTCTAATATTTTGTTCGTTACTCTTTTTCTCTATTCATCAGAGTATTTGTTGTGCTTACTATAATCGACCCACCCTATCTCATCTCACGGGTAGTGGACGAACAGAAATCCTCCCGGATTATGGGATAGATTCCTTTTCGTCCACTCTTACGACTACCCATGAGATGAGAGACGGGGGCACTCTTCTAGGCCGGCCATCCTGTGTACTGGTTTGAACTGCGATCACCAACCGGCCTGCCCAGCGTGGTGATTATGGGTATTTAGAAGAGAATGTAATCTATTGGGGAGGCTAATGTGCAGCAGTGGACTTTATACGGCTGATATTATAATGATGATGACTCTAATAGTTGTCCAATAACCAGAATTTGTCTCAAATAACAGGGCATTAGTCGGCAGTGATCCGATTGGATTTTCTGAAAATAATTTTATCCGTAGGCGAAATAGGAATCTCTCGACGAGGCGGAATGCAATTTGTCCACGGTACAGTTCGCACGATCGACCTCCAAACAACTGACTGCAAAGTCAATTAAACCGAGGGGAACCCCGTATCTGCCAAGATCGAGATCCAATACTGCTGCTGAACTTTTTGTAGAGAACAAATAAGAGTCGGGAGCTAATAGGAATCAAAGAGATACTGTCTATCGGAAGTTAGCAATTGTTAAACACAATGAAGTACTTAACCGATTGTGAATGTTAAAAGGAGGGTACCTAATATAAAAAAATAGGGGAGGGTATTAAAAATAGGACCTTAATAAGAGTATTTATTATAAAGTGACGTCTCCAAATGAGCGAAATCCTCAGATTAATTAAATAGAAATGAACCCCGTATCTGCTAAGATCGAGATCCAATACTGCTGTTGAACTTTCTATTGAGAACAAATAACTGCCGCAATCGGAATCAAAGTAATACTGCCTATCGGGAATTAGCAATTGTTAGTCCACATGCAGCCTTCAGTCGACGTTGCATCGGAAGAGGAATACTCCTTAATACTAATTTATCTATAAGTATATAAAGTATTTATACGGTTGCATAAAACTTAAATGAATTTAGTGACTGCAAATGCACAATAATGCTCAGATTTTGTTTTTGCCTTTTTTGAGTTTACTTCTTCTTCTTTTAAATAATGACTTCGTGCGGTTTGCACATTTAGCCTGTGTCAAGTAAGGGATATATTAATAACGTATAAATAATAGTAAATGAGAATCATCATCACAGCCCATTAACGTCCCACTACTGAGCACGAGCCTCCTCTCACATATCAACCACGCTGACCCAGTGCGGATTGGCGGAGGCACGTGTGTGGCGTCCTGCTCTTAGAATTTTTTAAGCCGCCCAATTAGGCCTCTAACATGGCTTAACGACTACCACATTTAGTGATAACCGGGACCAACGGCTTAACGTGCCTTCCGAAGCACGGAAGCGCTCGATATCAAATGCCACACAAACGGTCACCCATCCAAGGACTGACCTCTGTAAACTCTGCTGTACTTCGAGCGCTTCGTAAATGAGAATGAGTGGTGATAAAGATAAGCCTAAGCCCCTTGAGTCCTCAGTAAAGATGTGAGGCAATACTGAGATCTCACATGGACTTCTTGAGAGAATTTGAAAAGTGATGTTGCACTGTTTTGTTTCATTTACCAACACTTATATACGTTTACAAACACTTAAAGGTTAATAATCCACCGTTATTATACATTAATGTTCGAAATATCACAAATTTTAGAAAATAAAACAAAAGTGCAGACATGACGTTTTCCGCCAAGAAGTCGAGTTTACTTATGAAGTAGGAGTTTTTTTCTAACTTTATCAAAATAGTTGCGTAACAAAAACGTGGTAGTAGATTGTAGGAAATTAAAGTTTTACTAAGAGTTAACTAACATTATAGACCACCTACCCCACCTCGTAAATAAGTAGTAAGCCAAATATGCTGAACAATCAAGTCTGTCGAACAACGGATTTACGAGATGTCTGAGGTGGGGCTCTTCTGTCTGAGCCGTACTTACTGTCTGGGTGGCGCATGCCTAATAACCAATGACATTGGATGTAAGTTGGTTATTGGTTACTGTACTATTAAACTGTGTATAAATACTTCCTAATTGGGTTTCTTTTTTTTACGAAATATAGACTTTTTACTGTGCAGATACGCTACTGGTGCCACGAACAAGCTAAGAATAGACATTGCATGGGCAGTACCCGAAAACGAAAAATAGGTCCCTTATAATTTTAATTACCACGCTGTGCAAATAATATACAGTTTTCACTAGCTTCGATATATTTGTAATGATATTACAGTGACGCAAAGAGCGAATTACCAAATCACGTGTCCAGTAATGCGAGCTCTTTCAAAATAAATCGCTGTCATTGTATTAAGCGAAGTGAGAAGTACTTTGCTGATTTATTCCGTGGGATGCATTGTGGTGCTGTGCCAAGAGCGTTCCCAACTGAATGGACCATTAAGAGGTCAATTATACAGCCGACACTTTGAAATGCTGCCTTCGTTTTTTTTTTTTTGGTATTACGTTTTTCAAGGAAAAGCTGTAGTAGGTTTTTATATATTATAATAAATGCATATACATACATACATAATGTCACGCCTCTTTCCCGTAGGCATAGGCAGAGATCACATCCTTCCACTTGCTACGATTTTGGTACACACTTTTAACTTCATTCACACTCATTAACCTCCTCATACATGCCCGTCGGTTTAGGGTACTTTTGACCTGCCCTTTCTCCAAAAATTTCTGAATTTGGTCATGGAAGGTCTTACTTGGTGTTCCCCTCCCAACACTTGTCAAAGAGTAGAACTAGCTTCCTCTTTTTTGTAAATGTTAAGAGTTCTGTTTTTGTTGGGTTTACTGTTAGTTGGTAGGTACTCTCTGCACCAGTTCTCCACTATTTTAAAGGCCTAGCGCATAAGGTTGCATAGTGCATTTACGTGTGTGTTATTATTATGGCTATGGCGTCATTAAGGCGCCTGATAAGGCTGCCTACGACAAGGTTCCATAGTAGTGGCGAGAGCACGCCTCTTTGAGGGCAGCCCTTCGCCACTATGGCTCTTGTCATCAATCAACACCACAGATTGTACGGCTTTTAATCTGAGCATATGGGTAATCCAGCCTTGCAGGGTGGGTATACTCCGAAATGTTCTAAAGCCCTGCTAATGCTATAGAACATGGTTTTATCGAAGGCTCCTTATGTCAACAACAGCAGCCAGTGCCGAACCCTTGTGATCTACTGCATAATCGATTATTGAAATATATATTGATACATGGTTGAATCAAAATGATATGATTGATATATGTTAATATCGATTTTAAGTAGGTTTATAAAATAAAACTAACAGTGCATAGAGATACCTACAGTAATAACTTACTTATCTATTATAACATGTTTTTGGTTGATTGCTATTTTTATTAAAGGGTCTAGTTTCACCGATCAAATAACCTAATAAAATTTGTGTTTACATTTATTAGGTTACCAAAACTTATAGTTGTGAGGTTCCCTATAAGTAAATAAAAATAAGTATTAAATATAACGAATATTCAAATAAAACAATGAACTTGTGAAGTCTAATAAATAGAAAATCGTAAAGTTGTTTAACATTTTCCGACCAGCACTGTTAGGTTACAAAGTTATCAGATTATGTGCTTAATACATTGTTCAGCAAGAATTTTATTCATATTACATTTTATTTATTGAATTATAAACGTGGATTTTCAAAGTGTATTTCATAAGAAGTTTAACTTTATTAGGAAGATTTACTTAAAACGCGCGACAATCTATTTAAAATTTGCTAATTAAGCTAAATAAACTCAAAATCTTTTTTTAAAATTTAAAAGTAGTTATTTTAAGGTACCTACTAAATAGCCTCGATATAGGTACATATAATTAAACATATATTCTCTTACAACAAGCAATGAGCAGAGCAACGCCATCTATCTAAAACAGCGGAATTAATGGAGCCTCGAATTCGAATTACACTTCAGAGCCGTGTCAATTGGCAGCTAACTTCAGTATAGTTCACTGTCATTGGTTAAAACATTACTACATATTATTGACATTAAACGAACTGATATATCATTGGTGAATTAAAGAAATATCTTCTGGTTGTGACCAATACGCACTCAGAAAATCATAATACAAAGAAAACAAAATGTCAAGTTGACTCAACAAAGACAACTCGGACTCGATTCAACGATCAACAGTCAGCTGTCATTTTAGTGACTTAGTGAATCCGCCTTGATTTTATTTAATTTTTCGTGTTTCAAAGTAAGTAGTTGCATAAAAACAATATGAAAGTAATTACCAAACACTTTGTTATCAGTATTATGAAGGCAATTATTTAACATAAACGTTTTATAGCACCCAACTCATCAAATTGACGTCATACAAATTCCATCACAAAACTGCCTTTTTCTCCGTCAATTCCATGTTATTTCAATTGCATTCCAAATAAGTCATGCTTTTAGTGCTTACTTTATTTATATTTTCTAATCAAATTTCAATACATATTAATCAAGTTCAGCTGCTCGGAATGCATGGTGTTCTGGTTATGAAATTAGCAGTTTCGTGCCTTGTTATTGTGTTTCCACACAATAGTACGTCATTTACGATGTCATTATTTCCTTTCTTCATTAGAGAAGAACATTCAATAATATGTATGACTGAATACTGTCAGCAATTACTTAAACTGAGTTTTAATTGGGGACTATTAGTAATATGTGTCAGCTCCTTACACGATTGTGGAGCGCCCTGAATACTGAACTCTAATATTAGTGTCATATGTCTCACACTGTCTATACTTCCAACTTTTTAGATAACACTGATAGATAAGATAGTGTCAGTACTTGAATATCTCAATCCTCACTCTTTGTGTATTTGGTACTAGATTAATAACTTGTTTTACATTGTTGTAGGTAAAAGGTCCAAAATGACGAGTCAGGCTCAGGCATTGTATGACTTTGCCGGTGAGCCAGGCACTACAGAGATGTCCATCACATCTGGTGAAATTTTAACAATAGTTAACACTGAAATTGGTGAAGGATGGTGGGAAGGGAAAAACTCCAAAGGTGAAACTGGTTTGTTCCCTGCTGCATATGTGAGGACATTAGCTCCTGAAGAATTGTCCCTGACAAAAGCGGCTCCAGCTGCTCCGGCAGCTCCGAGATATGACCAAGCAGCTGATGAATGGGGGGATCAACAGTACAGTGCAGGGGATAATAACTACCAAAGAGGAACATCACATGACGATGGTTGGGATGATGACTGGGATGATGATACATACTCTGAAATTGGTCCCGCTCAGCAAAGCAAGGGCCACAATAGTCAACAAGCTCCCCTAGCACCACTTCCTGGAATGCCAATCAATGATTATAACCAGCAAAATATAGATGAAACAGCATCTAACTATGGATCTTCTGTTGGCACAGTCAGAAAAAGCAAATTTGCTCCTTCATCAAAAGTTAGTGGAGAGAGCTACCTTCTAGGTACACTAAATGTGGAGGTACCGGAGTCTGAAAAAGTTTATATTGTTCAAGATGAAGATGGCTATATCTGGTCACCGGTCCCACAGCCGTATTCTGTGACTGTTGCTTCTCCTAAAAAAGAATCCAAATTCAAAGGAATTAAAAGTTTTATAGCTTACCAATTAACCCCATCATTCAACAATATTCAAGTTTCTCGCAGATATAAACATTTTGACTGGCTACATGAAAGGCTGCAAGAGAAGTTCACACTGATTCCTATTCCACCATTGCCTGATAAACAGATATCAGGTCGCTATGATGAACAACTCATTGAACGCAGAAGAGTCCAGCTTCAAGAGTTTGTGGACTGGATGTGTAGGCATCCAGTGCTATCCAAGAGTGATGTTTGGCAGCACTTTCTTACTTGCACAGATGAAAAGAGATGGAAAGCAGGCAAAAGGCAAGCAGAAAGAGATGCTTTGTTAGGCCTTAATTATTGTATATCTTTATCTGTACCTGAAAAAGCTTTATTACAATCACAAGTGGACCATATCACAGAACAGTGTTACACATTTGTTGGCAGCATGGACACTTCAGTGAAAGCAGTGGCAAGTATGTGTGTTTTGCAAACAAAAAAATTTCAAGGCCCTTATAAAACTGACTGCCAAAAAGTTGGTGAGGCAATCTACAATCTAGGAAATGCACTAAGCTTAGATGAAGGCACTATAGTCTCTACATCCAAATTAACCTCTGCTATTAAGATGACTGGAGGTGCATATATCGAGATAGGACGTATGTATGATGAACAACCTAAATACGATTGGGAACCCCTAGGGGATAAATTTCATTTGTACAAAGGTATCATTGGCAGCTTTCCTGATGTGTTAGGAAATCATAAAGGAGCAGTTCAAAAGAAAAGGGAATGCGAAAGGCTTACTGCTGAACATAAAATGGAGGTAGCACAGCTAAATGAAGTTTTGAGAAGAACTGATGTGATCTCTTATGCACTTCTTGCCGAAATAAATCATTTCAAAGTAGAGAGAACAGCAGATTTGAAAGCGACAATGCAGAAATTCCTTAGGCAACAAATTACATTTTACAAAAAAGTTGTAGAAAAGTTGGAGATAACTCTTAATCAGTATGATGAATAATGAGCTTCTTAATATTTATTGAATTGGAATTCATTAGCCTTGGAAAACATAATATGTCTGATTTTTTATCCAAATTATTATACTAAATGACTACTAGCAACTAGTACATATGTGTAAACATAGTATCGTAATCCAAAGGTTTAATTTGTAAAACATAATGATATGTCTAATTTAGGAATGAAGTTTTCCTCTTAATGGAATCAAGGACTGGGTATAGTGACGCTGAAAGCACTTTCAATCAGTTTTTTTACAAAACAATGTTGTATATATATTTCTTGCATCGAAGACTATTTTCATGAATTATTATTTTTTCTATGGCATATACAATTTTTGAATTATTGAAATGAATCATTTTTTTTATGTTGTCTTTTCTAAGATAGGAGTACCATATTCCATTTTTATAAGATATTTTATAAGCCCTGCAAATTAATAAATAATGTAATTTGTTAGTTTTTTTTTTATTGGTCCTTGTGGTTGATGAAGCCTTTAAACCTCATTTTAATCTACTTAGTAAGTATAATCCATTAAGCCTGTTGCTAATACTTTATTACTGGCCTTGTGACTAATGATATATTTTCTTTTACTTGCAGATTAAGGATATAGCTGAAACAGAAGAACACTGGCATTGGGAACTGTAGTTAGATATGGCGGAGGAAAAGAAGAAAGATGGAAATGCACTTTTAGGGACGAAGAAAAAAATCAGACCGAGGAAATCGCGAGATGCCGACTGCTGCAGTGTGAATTTTCTGAAATGCGTTCTTCATATTTTCAACGTAGTATTCTTGGTGAGATTTAAATAATTAATAATAAATAAATATTTTCTAACAATTACACTAATTATTTAGTTCCAAAATAAAATATCATTAAGAACTTGCGTTATGGATACTAAATACCGGATTAACATACATAAATACTATTATTTTTGTAAATAAATACTTAATATACATCCCTATGTATGACAAGACCCAAACCAGAACAAATATTCATGTTCATACACACAAATATTTGTTCTGTGTGGGAATCGAACCCACGACCTTGGAGCGGAGAGCGGGTATACTCTTCACCACGCCATATCGGCCGTCATTTTATGTTTATATAACAGCAGGATAGGTACAACTTTTTTATAGTGTACTACTTTTACTGGCTGATATTACAGAACATGCTTACAATTACATTAATTTACACAATAAGGCTAGAATTATACGGAAATAAATTATTATTATGTGAAGGAAAAGTCCAAAAAAAATTATCACTAAAAATTTTAAGTGTTTTATCTTAGGTTTGTACAAACGTTAACATAATAATCTTTAAGACATCATCAAATTACAATTAATGTAATATTTCGTGTAAGTGACTAAGCGGGTTATTCTAAACTGGCGCGCCCAACTTACGCCCTATAACCAACTCTTTTGTACATTGTGTCTGTAGGCAAAGTCCTTCTCCAATTTTGTCCACAGATAATTATCCAATACCAGATGCCTGTATTTATTGTAATCATAAAATTCGAAGAAATGAATTTAAGCAAACTAGTTTTAATTCTGAAGCATTTGTAAAAGACTCTCAACACACATTTAGGAGCGCCAATTTATAAGTCGTTAGTCGTCAAAATACTTCAGCCATTTACAAACTACCATGACTTTAGTTAACCATCAACCCACAGCAAACAATAGATAAGTAATTAATTGTCAGAAAATATTTTTAATTTTTTTTTTTTTTGTCAAAAAAGCAAAGTGAATGAGTTATTCTTCCGCAGTTTGCGGGTATAGGCGTGCTTGCCGTGGGCGCGTGGACAATAGCGTCGCGACACCGGTTTGTGGCGCTGCTGCCAACGCCCACATATCGGGCCATCGCTTACTTGCTGGTCATCGCTGGAGCCCTCGGCCTGCCGCTCAGCGCACTTGGTTGCTGCGGACTCAAGACCGAAAACAGAACCAGTTTATTATGCGTAAGTTTTTGGGAATAGTAAAGCATACTACCATAAGTTGCTCAAGGGACAAATCCTGTTCAGTAACCGGCGGTAAATTTTGCACATCGGCAATCGCTTTTCCGGATACAAAAGAGTGCTAATTTCCATGTCCCATAATTATGAGATTTATAGTTTAATGGAATTTGAATGTAAAGCTACATTTCAAATCAATTAAAAAAATGTTGATTTGGTATAGGTGAGACACAAAAAACAAAATCTTAAAACTATGAATAAAAAAGTAAATATAAAACAACACCTTATTGTTTTATATTTACTACCCAGCAGCTACTACTGTTTTTACCTACTACTGTTTTTACCTACTACTTTATTGTTGTTTTGTTCTGTTATAATTTCCGCGTGAAATACCTACTTTTTAAATTGCCGATATGCAATATTTACCACTGGATATTGTGTTTACCGGTATGTGAATGCGTTCCTAATTTACCACCACTAACTAACTTACCACCAAAGTCGACGTAAGTTGCCTGCCATGATGGGTGCGCTAATTGCGCTTTTTAGCTGCAAAATCTACCAGATATTATGTAAGTAGATAACTCCCGTATTCACTAGTAGTAAATTTCCATAGTTATTTGTTTAAAAACCAGTGTTTATTCATCTATAACTTTTCATAATTATTGGTTTTAACCTTTATCTTCTTCATATTTATCTTGGGGCATATGATTATCTTCCTAATATTTTGGGTCTAATGGAGAGCTAATGACGACCGATATGGCGTGGTGGGGAGTATACCCGCATTCCACTCTTGAGGTCGTGGGTTCGATTCCCACACAGGACAAATATTTGTGTGTATAAATATGAATATTTGTTCTGGTCTGGGTGTTTTAAGTATATATATAATATATATTTAAAAAAAAAAAAAAGTATATGTATGTAAATCCGTTATTTAGTATCCATAACACAAGTTCTTAATGATACTTATCTTGGAACTAAATAATTAGTGTAAGTGTCAGAAATATTTATTATTTATTTATTTAATGGCAAAATTTAGGCTGTCAATAATGATAGACCAACTATTTGTAAATAGTTAAGAACTAATAACACAAACAACAAATCTGCCATTATTTTACATCTATAGTCCTCCAGAGTTAATAATATGCAGTAGGTCAATTATCTGTTTGACATCAGTTATTAAATTTAATTGAACATTTCATATGTCGATATACTTACCCAAAGTATGGCGTACAATCGTAATGAATAACAACATCGCTATATCAATATCACATGTATGTTCCCCCATATATTTTATTAGGTAGGGGCCTGATAATGACCGTACGTTAGAAATAGTAATGGCTCCTATTCGCTGGTCGCAACGCAAATAGATTGAACTTTTTGTACATCGTATTTTACTGTCATATTTTGAATGAAATAATGGGATCTCGAAGCGCTCTTAGCTCTGCGGTGCTAGGTGGTCGGAAACGATCACCGAAGTAAAGCAGAGTTTACAGAGGTCAGTCCTTGGATGGGTGACCGTTTGTGTGGTATTTGATATCGAGCGTTTCTGTGCTTCGGAAGGCACGTTAAGCCGTTGGTCCCGGTTATCACTAAATGTGGTAGTCGTTAAGCCATGTTAGAGGCCTAATGGGCGGCTTGATAAATTCTAACAGCAGGACGCCATACACCTGCCTCCACCAATCCGCACTGGGTCAGCGTGGTGGAGTATGACCCAATACCCTCACACCTTGATATGTGAGAGGAGGCTCGTGGTCAGTAGTGGGACGTATATGGGCTGAGATGATGAATGGGATCTCTTGTTTCTATCTCAAATATGAGAGTCATACTATCTAATGTAGTGCCGGCCTTGAATAGTGCCACCCCCTCTCATCTCACGGAGAATCGTAAGAGTCGATGAAGAGAAATCCTACGGGATGATGGGCAGCAGCGTCATTTTGCGTACTAGTTGGAACTGCGATCACCAACCCGCCTGCCCAGCGCGATGATTATAGGCAAATACCCCCATATAATGTTTAATCTATTGGGGAGGCCGATGTTCAGCAGTAGACTAGATAAGGCTGGAGTGATAACCATCTTCTTTTTTTTTTCCGGATGAAAAATCATCTAATGACCTTCTCCTACTGTTGGTGGAGCGGCAGGGTGTGTCAGACTTTTACTGACTAAAAACCATCCATGTTCCTTCTTGTGCCTGCTACGTCCAGGGGCGCGGTAACACTTTCGGACAGTCCCGCAGACCATCTAATATCATATAAAAGTACGGAACAAGAGCTAATTTATCCTATGCATTTTCGCATTATAAGTACCATTTGAATTTAATTTGTTACATATGAAATAAGTCGTCTACATAATATATTAACTTGACCTATAATAAAGAAACCCATAACGTAAGGATGAAAATCAGAATAACATAAAATTATTTTATTTATTATTGTTTTATTTCCTTCCAGTACACATACTTCTTGCTGATAACCTTCATACTAGAGGCTGGCGCCGGCGGTCTGGCGTACTACTACGAAGTTGCCGTGGAAGATGAGCTGAGATCTGAACTTAATAACACCTTTATATCGAATTACGCACTCGACATTGCCATCACTGACGCTGTTGATACAATGCAGACGGAGGTATGGGTTAATAGCAAGTTTATAGTTAGTTTAATTCCGGGCGCAAAATTGTAATAATGACCTTAGCAGTAACACTATTGGGTCTCAATCGGGGTGTGGCATGGGGGGTGGCGCGTAGCTATAGCAACACGGCGATGTACCGCGCGAGCTTTACCACTTTCTGTCTCATTCTTTCTTTCTTTCTTGTGTCCGCTATATCTGCGCAGAGAACTCCCTTTTTTGTTCAACTTACGTGAAACCGACTTATCATATCTATCTCGCCCATCCGCACTGGATCCACCAAGTGGACCCAAATCTCTCACACCTTTGATAAGTGTAGGACCGTGATAAATAGGATAGGTTTATGGACTGAGATGGACATACCTATCATATGACGACCGATATGGCGTGGTGGCGAGTATACTCGCTCTCCGCTCCAAGGTCGTGGATTCGATTCCTACACAGGACAAATATTTGTGTGCATGAACATAATATTTGTTCTGGTCTGGGCGTTTCCCTATGTATATTAAGTATGTATTTACAAAAAAATATGTATTTTTATATGCTTATCCGTTATTTAGTATCCATAACACAAGTTCTTAATGATACTTATCTTGGAACTAAACAATTGGCTTAATTGTTATAAAATATTTAACATTTATTTTTATAAGCCTTTCCGTCTGCAAGGCATATTCTTTATTATTATTTCTTAACCCTTTGAATGCCAAATTAACGAAAAACTATGTTTGTGACCGACAGTTCAAATGCTGTGGCGCTGTTAAATACAACGACTGGAAACGAAGTGTGTGGCACGAACACGACCCTCGGCTACTGGTCCCAGACTCCTGCTGCCGCACGGTCACTACACGCTGCGGCCAGCGGGACCATCCCTCCAACATTTACTACCACGTCAGTATTGCACCAACTAGAGACACATTAATAGACTCCACAGAAATAAAGCCGCCCATTATTCAACTTTAATTTCCCAATTATTTTCCACGTCGGTCGATCTTGAGCCACCTGGATATGGCTTGAGCTGATGAAGGATCCATCGGATGGTAAGCGGTCCTCTTCTATGTTTCCCGTTTTGCAGTCGACAATAAAGTGAAGTCATATGTCATCCATTCCGGTATCATATTGGATAATTTTATTGTACTGCTTTTTATGAAAAGGGCTATCCATAAATTACGTCACACGTTAAGGGGGTGGGAGGGGTTGACGAAGTGTGACATGGTGTGACAAAGGGATGGGAGAAATCCTAAATCTCGTGACGTCACATTTTGTAACTGCTGTTTTGAAGTAATTATTGCTTGCTGTACAATTGCAAAACATGTAACATCACACTAAGGAAAATGGAGTCACACAAGTGTGACCAGCTGTGACAAGGACGGAGGGGGGGTCAAGAAATGACGTAATTTATGGATGACCCCAAAATTTATGATCCTAAACGGAATTCTTTTGTTGCAGGGTTGCATACGCCAGTTCACGAACCACATACGAGACCACCTTATTATCCTAGCGGCAGTTGGTGTCGGTATGTCCGTAATACCAATATTCGGATTCCTCTTCTCCTGTGTTCTCTACGTGAAAATAAAGCACGTGCTTGACTGACCCCGCGCCAAGCCGCCGGCGCCAAGCACCCGCAAAGTATTCGACAAGGCTGCCTCGGCCGGTGACTTGACCAAGCATACCAGGCCCAAGCCGGCACCAGTAAGGACTAAAAGGAGTATCAAAAGGACCCCTTGCCCGGTGCACCCGCCTGAAAAGCCGCCACTACCTATATCGACTATAAGCGATAATTTAAGCATATAACGTGAAAAATATTAATATGTCCTATTAATATGTGTAATAAGGTTATTATATTCTTAGGAAAGCAATATATTTATTTAAGACGCGTGCGCAAATGTGTCAAAGTTTCATGTCGAAAGTCTTCTTGACTGATGATATACTTTACTTACTTTTTATCTGTATGAAACCATACACAAAATTTTTTGTCTATTTCTATCATACAGATTATAAAAGAGAAAACTGCCCTGTGACCAAAGTTGCAATTCGCATGGAATGTATAGGAAAACATTGACTGTTAATGTCATTTTTATGCATATAATATTCTATATCACAATGGCAGCGTCACTGTTTTTTTAATTATAAATTAATTCCACCAGAATGTTCTTATTAATTCATTGTCGTAATTAACACAAGGTTTGAAATAATTACAATATTGAAACTTATAATTATTAACGATTTATTTTATATATGCTTGCTTTTGATGTATAAAATACCTTTATTTACATTGGCAACTATGGAATCTCATTTGGTACTTAGATATTTATTTATATTGATGTGTTCACAGTACATACAACAGCACATCAAGTTAATCTCAAGCTGAACCTTTTCTATATAAGGTTTGCTCTGTAGGATGGCTCAGCTTGTGCAGGCGGTTTTACTCTTGATGTGTTGTGTGTACAATAAAAGTTACATAATATTACATTTAGCTAGTAGTCATGTAGTACTTGACCGAATTTATATCAAAATATACCTAAGTCCTACTTTCGAATAATGTAATCAGTGTTAGATAGTATAAAAATGTATATGTAAAATGGTGCTATATTTTGTTACCGTTGGGTCAGATGTACTTAACACTGTAGACCACATCGAATTAAGCACTAGTCACACCGAAAAGCGTTAACGGGACGCTAGCGGGGATTCTTAGCGATCGTTCTCTTCCGTCATTGTTTTACTGACTCTGCTACAAGATCTTTCTCACTTTTATGAATCTTATTACGTACTTATGTGCTTAGGGATCCCACCAAGACCTGAGAAGCCCAAGCCAACCTCACCTGCAAGTGGTGCACCTGCCGATTAACGAATGCGGCTCTGGCGAACATAACAGTGCCCGGTAAGCGGCGGTAGGCGGCAATAGGCTCGCCACCTATCACGTGGGACTAACTATATAATTGGGGAAGTGTGGGCGTATAATATGCCTCTGCCTACCCCTTCGGGGAAACAGGCGTGAATGTATGTATGTATGAATCTTATTACAGATTTATAATAATAATTCACTTACTGTCTAACCAAATATTCAGTTCCAAGATAAGTATTATTGCGATCTTGTGTAATGGATGGATCCATTTTTTTTTTTGTAAAGACACATTAGTTAAACATTATGCACACAAATATTTGTCCTGTGCGGAAGTCTAACCTTAACTATCTCGGGAGCGTAGTGCAGAAATACCGACATATGCCGAGTCATTACTTGTAAATGTGTTCAGCTAAACAATTATTAAAAACATCAGTGAAACGCTGCTGTTTGATAATTGTTTAGTGAAAAAATTATGATCCACATATATTATTATTAAGAGTTTCTTTAGTTCTGGAAAATATCTAAGTAATTAAAAGAACACCTCTAGAATATCCTATTGATATCTATGCTAATGATAATGTCTTTGATGCCGGATGCAAGAACGACAGCAAAGCTACGCAACGCGTTAAGATTAAATCTAATATCCTGAACTAACGACCCGTCGCGACGCCTTTCGATGTGACCAAGCCTTTAGGTTTATAGAGTATGTGTTTACGTTGACTTATTTTTTATCAGTTAAGAGCTTATTTTGTACAATCATAACTTTTATCTAACAATACCATGACTCGTAAGATACTGTGTTGACTAATACCACAGATAATATAATACTAAACTGAGTCATAAGATGTAATGTTCAATATCGCGCAGTTATTTCCCCGGTTCCTATATATTATATTATCTCACTAGCTGCTGATGGTCAAAGTAACTATTCGTTATAAAACTATGAGTCGATAAATACGTTGTATTAATATTGCATAATAATTGATTGGGTTTAGTCACAGTATGTCTAATCCTCAAAATTACGAGTGCAAAAAAAATATTAAAGAATCCCAATAGGCTTACCAATTAAAGGCTAATTTTTTAATACTTTTCAAAAAACCTTAAACTTATTTCATAATTCTTAGTTTTTTTTTTAAACTAAGAAAAAACAAATCAGTTGATATAATTCGACAGAATTTACGAGGCAATTCAAAACACATTAAAGTTATTTAAAAATTCTTGTTTTTTTAAAAAATACTAATAAAAAACAAATCAGTTGATATAATTCGACACTTTTTGCCTCGTAAATTTGGAAAATAGACGTTTTTCCTACACTGTTAATTTTGAGAATTGGGCATTCTGCGACTAAACAATTGATCATTGACATGTCCTGATAGCAATGAGCGATTATTAGGAGTATAGACTACCAACCACTATAAGATGTGTCTATATGTGTATTAGGAGCTGGGTTTTAGCGATAAATAACCTTTAAATGCCTACGGATTATAGTTATATTGTAAGGAGTTAAAATATAAAAAAAGGTTTTATTGCTATAATAATCGGCCCATGACTTTTTTTTTTTGGCAAATAAACTACATCAAATATTCTAGTAACATATATTATGAAGGATAAATATTTTTTCGTGTGTTAGATAGAATATTAGTTTTTTTTAATTTACAAGCATTATAAATTAAAACTTAACTCTTTTATGGTATTTTATCGCTATGTAATGTGTTAACTTAAATCAAAATATCATCGCTCAGAAAATAACTGGCTATATTTACATATTCGCTTTTTTAATATCTATATTGTTGTACAATTGTGTCATAAACCGTGTGTATACGTTCCTTGTATTAACTAAAATTCAACCAAACTAGTTAGACCAGTAAGCAAAACCTGGGCCCTAAGATAATAATAAGCGGATAATTGAAAAATCTTGATAGTGTGTGACATTTTCAAGTTGTGCGCAGTGGGTTTTCAAAATGTCCTTGTCAGTATGTACTATATTTATATATAGATATTTAAATTTCTAGCAATGTCTTGGAAAACATGCTTGTGACTAATAAGTTATTTAAAATCATCTGTCATCATCTTGGAGCCTATGCCAACCTCACCTGCAAGTGGAACACCTGCCGATTAACGGACGAGGCTCTGGCAAATATAGAAGTTCCTGAGAAGCGGAAAAACGCTCGCCACCTATAACGTGGGTCCCATAGTACAATTGGCAAAACGTGGGCGTTTGAAATGAAATGAAATGAAAAATGAAAATGAAAATATTTATTCATAAAAGATAATGTTGCAGGGATCTTAAAACAATTTCTTAAAGTTCTATTACTATCTTGCCAACGCAGGGCGTATAAATGTCAAAAAATGTTAAAAATTATGGTCACAATAAAATGTCAAATAAAATCATTAGAATTGTTACATAACTTCTTAATTTAATAACTTTTTAATATGCCTCTGCCTACCACTTCGAGGAAACAGGCGTGATATAATGTACGTCTGATGTATTTTGATGTAGTTTATTTGTAGAAGTATAACATGGGTTGTTTCCTTTATTAGGGTTTCTAACATTAAATGTATTGTTGCTTATATTACATACGGCTTAATAATTATTACCAAAGATTTTAACGGGTGCCGTAATTGTTCTAAATGTTAAATAGTCATTCTGTCGAATACAGATTAGCACATTAAGTACCTTTAATATAAAATCATGTAAATATTATTAGAAAATAACATTATGTTGTTATAATTTTTATATTTTATGACTGTCATAAGAAATGGCGATTTCTATGCATAACCTAGTTACTTAACTTTTGAAAAACATAGAAATTATTCAAAGTGGAGTTATTTGTTATATTATGTAAAAAATATTCTATTATGCATTACAACAGGTTCGGAAGAATCATGACATTATTTTACAGTACGCCCACTTTAAAATGCTATACATATACAGTACTTAGGGTCTTATACATGTTATTGCTAGAATTGCATATATTTGCAGGATATAATAGAACTTCTAACTATTTGGGGATAAACAAAGTAATATTTTAGTTCAGTCACAGAATGTCCTTTTTGAAAAATCTGCACCGTCTGAAATATCCAAAAATGAGCCCAGTACGTTAAAGTTACTTTTCACAGCCAGGTGAAAGCAATTCTAATGGTGGGCAGCAGCGGCAATCTGAATACTGGCTTGCCCAGCGTGGTGATTATGGGCAAATAATCCCAATAGTATTTAATCTATTGAGGAGGCACCTGTTCAGAGATGGACTTTATTAAACTGATATGATGAAAGCAATTCAGTTTTTATACTTACCGATATTTCTCTTAAGTTTTGAAAAACGAGTTTACAGGGCCCTCTGTAAAATGTCATTTTATGAAAAGTACATTCTGCAACATATTTTAACAAACGAAGATGTAGATACAAAAAGAATTGTATACAATGTATTTTGCCTTTGTTAAATGTTACGTTATGTGGCTGTTTCACAACGTCTGATTTTGAGATACTTGGCAGTTAAACTGACAGTTTTGTGTAAAGTATCTGTCGAATCAACGCCAATGGAAACTTATTTAGACATTGTAAAACAGGACCTAAGCCCCAAATGTTTTTGGGGTGACGAGTGGGCGCGGTAAGGTGCTTCATTTCAGTTTATTTAAAAGGCGCTGTACTAAATACTAATGAAGGAGTTTAATTTTAAATAAACTTCTTAAACGTTTTATGAGTCAGTCAAATTTAAACAATACCTTAAAGACATCAAATGGATTTTTTTTTAAAAAAAGGTTTATACAAAACTTATAATTATTAGCATTAACCTTATTATTATTGCTAATCCTTCATGACTACAAAGCACCAGTGCTACGAATGGTTTGACGTCACGCGTTCGCGGTTACATTTCTTAATTTCCAAATCGTCATAGTGACACATTCCAATATTAATACCAGTTTGGAGTCACATCACACATCTGGTTCAATTATTTAATAAAGTTTTTAGGTGACATAAATTTATTTCATAATGTCTCTTGTTTTTTGAGTTCCGTACTAAAAAAAAAGAAAAATCATAGCCCTTAAAGTAAAAACCTTTCTGTCTGTCTGTCAAAACCTTTTTTCTCAGAAACGCATAAAACTATTCAGTTGAAATTAACATCTAACATGTAAATTTTTGCGGTCCCTTGAACTAGTGTACAGCTGAAATTGAAGAGGATACAATAAAGCGAGCTGTAGCTTCTTTCGACAACTACAACCTGTATGATGAAGGAA
Source organism: Musotima nitidalis (assembly GCA_949126915.1). Classification (NCBI taxonomy): domain Eukaryota; kingdom Metazoa; phylum Arthropoda; class Insecta; order Lepidoptera; family Crambidae; genus Musotima; species Musotima nitidalis. The sequence continues at coordinate 5,046,108 of OX421418.1, read as the reverse complement.
GGTCTTACAGCACAATTCAAGGAATATCGTTAAATGTTCTATCAGAAAACAATATATTTGCGATGACAATCATTTCTGCAGTAAGTGAACTAATCGCGACATAGTATGAAGAAACGATGTAAACAAGTTGGAACGGAACCCTCAGTGCACGAGCCCGACTTACACTTGACCGGATTTTTTAATACCCTGCTATCTCTAAATTCAAAATAATACGTTAACACCTTTTTAATATGCGTAAACAACATCAGATAGGACATTAAAATGATAATCCAAATCTAACTCAGAATTCAATTTAAACTTAAAGAAATTATACATTTAGCTGTCTTGTTTATTATTAAATTAAGCTAGTTTTACAAGAACCAGATTCCTGCCTTGCAGTCAGACCTCTAATATCAGAAGTGAGCACTGTATAATTATTATCAACGGTGGAAGTTAAAAAAAAATCCTCACTGTTTTAGCCGATATTGAAATATTATTTGTTAATCATTTGCTTTTGAAAATTTATTATCTCAGCCTTTAATGTAGTAATTAAGGTGAGATGAATATTGAAAAATACTACATATTAGGTCGGGGAAAAAGTCTTTTCGCATAACGTAAGTATAAACTTATTATAAATTTTTTTTGACTGTACTATTTGTGTCTGGCTGGTTTTGGTAACATTAAAAAGGTTCCATTATAAAGAAAAGAAAAAAATAAAAAAAAGTTGTTTCCCGCTATTTTTCATTTGTTTTTCTCTCCGTAAAAATGAGTGAATCTAATGAAGAAATTCGATACATTTTAAAATTTTATTATAAAAAAGGCAAAAATGCAACTCAAGCAGTGAAAAAAATTTGTGATGTTTATGGACCTGATGCAGTGTCAGTAAGAGTAGCACAAATTTGGTTCAAACGTTTTCAGTCCGGAAATTTTGATGTTAAAGATGCACCTCGCTCTGGTCGCCCTGTTACGAATAAAATGGACGCCATTTTTGAAAAAGTGGAGCAAGATCGGCATATTAGTAGTTACGATGTAGCTGAAGAACTGGGAATTGACCACAAAACAGTTTTGACCCATTTGAAGAAAGCTGGTTATACAAAAAAGCTCGATATTTGGGTGCCACACGAGCTCACTCAAAGAAACTTAATGAACCGTGTACTCATTTGCGATTCATTATTGAGACGTAATGAAACCGAGCCGTTTTTGAAGAGATTGATAACTGGCGATGAAAAGTGGATCACGTACGACAAGAACGTGCGAAAAAGGTCGTGGTCGAAAGTTGGCCAGGCTTCACAGACTGTGGCCAAACCTGGCCTAACACGAAATAAGGTGATGCTGTGTGTATGGTGGGATTGGAAGGGCATTGTTTATTATGAGCTTTTACCGCCCGGCAAAACCATCGATTCTGATCTTTACTGCCAGCAACTGATGAGATTAAAGGAAGCAGTCGAGAGAAAACGGCCGGAATTGATCAACAGGAAGGGTGTGGTCTTTCATCACGATAACGCTAGACCACACACATCTTTAGCCACTCAGTAAAAATTAAGAGAGTTCGACTGGGAGGTCCTAGTGCATCCACCATATAGCCCTGACCTTACGCCTTCAGATTTTCACCTGTTTCGGTCTCTGCGGAATTCTTTAGGTTCTGTAAGGTTGACCTCAAGAGAGGACTGCCAAAACTATTTGTCCCGTTTTTTTGATCAGAAGTCCCAAAGTTTCTACAGTAACGGGATAATGTCTCTGCCCACAAAATGGCAGAAAGTTATTCAACAAAACGGTACATATATATTGTAAATAAATGTAAATAAACTTTGAAAAAAATGTCTTGACTTTTCATACAAAAATACGAAAAGACTTTTTCCCCAACCTATTACATAATTGCAAAACCATTTTTCTAAAATGACACTTAGATTTTTAAACTTAAAGGTACGGGCAAGAAAATCGTCAAGGTTGATTTTTTTCCCGCCAGTTACAAATATAATGAAATGAAAACATACACTCCAAAAAAAATTGATTTCTGCAGTCACAAAATTTAAAAGAAAACGAAACAAAAACGTCAGCGGCGGTCAGTCTGTGTTATGGAGTGATTATGGTGTAAAAACTATATAGTCTACACGGACACTTTTCAACAGGTGCAACAAGGGAGCAGGCTCCATTGCCACCTCGTGGAATAATTAAATAAACCGGCAAGATTCACTATTTGTGATTCTAAGCCCTTAACGGCTTGAGTACTCCGCTTTGAAATTTCTATGTACATAATTAATTCACTGTTTCATCGAAAGTAATTTTATTTTTATATAAATAATAATAATGGTACTTACATACAATAAAATAGAAATGAAATTACTGTAACCAGTAAGTACATATACAGTGTCGTGACAGTTGTAAAATTATGTTCAAAAATTACTTTTATAGCAGTTATATAGAGTATACAACGAAAACGAAATTAATTTCGCTTATACCTATCTCTTTCACTCCCTGGGTATATCCTTATCGTGTAAGGTCCTTAATAATGTGATGTACAGTCAGCATCATCTAGTTGGTAACATCCATAGCGCGATAAAAATTACACTAGAGCGTTAGGGCGTGTTTCGATGTTTATCATCATATCCTGAAGGTTAGGGCCCAGGGTCTGCCCACTAGTCTAACCAGGTTTGACTGAATTTCAGTTATGGCGCATTCGGTGCTACCAACTATTTGTCGCTGACTGTACAATTGTCAAATTGTTACGGCTGACATTTAGCTGACTGTACCTAATCAAGTTCCGAATAGTTGACACATACTAAATACTAATAGTTATTTAATTAGAAAATATTATTCAACATTCAACTAGTTCTCAAGTGCCTTATTCATTAATAAGTCTAGATAATAACAATAAAATTTAAGAAGTTTAAGTGGTTTTTTTTTTATATAATGTTAATTAGACCACAATAACACTTGAAAGTATCTGAGCCCCTCATTTTTCTTTAACCGACTTATTTAATTTTTGTTTCATAAGTATGTTATGTTATAATGTATACCTATAAAAATTTATAATTGAAACCAAATATTTATTCCTAATTTCAATGTATCCTTTTCGAGTTAATAAATAACTTCTTTACAATACAATACCATTTGTAAAACGTGTTTTATGTTTTTGTCTTTTTAGATGTTTCCAAATTTATTGCTTGTAACTTTCTATTGAATGATTCTAAGGCCGCGTCCTTATTGCCCGCGACTGGCGACGCAGACAGCGGAGCGATAATACGATCTGCCCGTTTGTAGGTTTACGTAACTAGGTAACATAGTAAGACTTTGTAGTTTCGCCCTGCTTGTCTCTGATTTGAATTTAATTATTAGTACTTTTTTGATGTGGCCAAATCTTGCTTGATGGCAAGCAGTCAATGCAGTCCAAAAGGAATGATAGCGATCCATACCGCGGAATGAACACGGTAACAAGAGCACCTTATCATGATGGGCTGCATTGGTAAATTATGTTACACGCCCCGCTTAAAAGACCCAGTATTATTATATCTAGGAAACACTAACTTTCCTCTCTCCTTTCTCCTCAAGAGATAATTTTCCTAATAAATAATCGTAAATTGGTAACAGACAAACAGGCAGAGTTACTTTTGCAATATCATACATGGATATACATATTATGAAAAAGGGCCTACATGATCTTGAAAAAGAATGAAAATTAGTTTTTTTCGTCCGCCATTTGTGTGACTTGGGACCGCGGCCTTAAAGGATTCTGACAGCACAAACATAATTTAGTTACTACACACAAGTTTCTCTCTTTTTATATAAATTAAGGGTTACGTCACATTTAGATTTCTCTTTCTTAACTTTAGTTAATTATCGAACACTGTCTTGGATATAAAAATCGATGTTATTTAAATACAATTTTAACCATAAAATGATTTTAGTTTTATTTCACTAAAATGTGATACTACTCTGTATTTGTATATTAGGCAACTTTCACAGTAATTTTTTGAGACAAGAAGTTTTACTAGTTTGTATTCATAAAACGTAAAAATTAATTTGCCACGCAGTAACTAAACGGACTTTTAAGCTAAAATGTATCTTACGGACATAAGATATTCATAAAGCTTAATATAATTTTAGGTTTCATAATCCTTTGATTGCGTTCGCATGTTGTGATATTTTGATTTATTTAGTTTAAGCAAATAAAGTCGCGGCAAGAAGCTAATCATAATATCGATAATTTCAAAGGTAACTAACCTTAGACTTATCGTTGTTTGCGGTCTCATATTTTCCTACCCACCTCTATTAATAAAATTGTACAAGCCGTCTCATAAGTACCTACCTATGTATTGCTCGTCACGCATCTGTCATAAATTCACGTACACTATTATTAATGAGTCTTTAATTGGCCTCGCCAGAACAACATTGAGCTTTAAATAATAATTTTGACAAAGGCGTAGTGCTCCTCAAAATGTACAAGAAGTTGGTAGTGTTTTTAGCGCTAGTGCACTATGTGTTTTCTCGTGATATTGAAGGAGACTTTTATCAAAAATCTAGTGTTGACAATGCTGATCCACGGCCGAGTATTATGCAGGTAATAAACCTAAAACCACCGGCGGCGGCTGTTCGAGTAAACATAGGTAATCCGATGCAATTATCAGCCGGTTCTACATTGTTGTATCCAGTTTATTATTCTATTTTGCCTACAAATGCTAACCCGGTTGTGTTACCTCAGAGCCAAATCAATCCATACGCCTCCCTCTTTAATTTACCACACCAAGTTCAGGCTCAACCCGACGCAGGATTCGTGGGGCCCACTAATAACATTAAAGTTGAAAGTCTTCCGGGTCAACCTCAAAACCAAGTCAATCCGTACGCCTCCCTTTTCAATTTACCACAGCAAATACAGACTCAACCCGACACAGGATTGGTGAGGCCCACTAATAACATCAATGTTGAAAGTCTTCCGGGTCAATTTGAAAACTTCATAAAACCGAATAAGTGGATAGGATGGCCGATTAATTCTGTTGCAGGCAATTTAGAACAGCTCATGCAAGACCAAAAAGAGAACCAAAGATATCAAGAACAAAATTTAAAAACCGTGACTACGACCATGTCCACGCCGTCAACACAAAGTATTAATGACTTAGAAACCGTTAAGCACGATATTCACAAAAATGATGTGGGAAATGTAGTCAACACTAATATTAACATTGAAAATCTTCAGGGGAGTTTTCTAGACTTTATTAAACCGGATCAGGCGTTGCCACAACCAATTAACGAAGTTAGGCCATCCACTGAACAAGCACAAACTCAAAAAAGCTTGCCTGTAAGTTATGTGCGACCGTTTACGTCCGCCCCAACGCAGGGCAATGACTTAAAAATTATGCCCGACAGCGGCGCTCATAAGAACGACGTAGGTAATGCTACGACAATGAATATAAATGTTGAAAATCTCCATGGGAGTTTTATGGACTTTATCAAACCGGACCAGTTAGTGCCAGGGCCCGTACATGAGATTGCTTCACCCGCACGACCTTCAAGCCAGCCAGCGAGCGAGAAGGGTCTTTCTCTGGGCGAAATGGGCCGACCTCAGACCGACCCTAGTGACGTAACCACCCGGTCACCAACTGACGAACCAGCCACGCCCGCTACATCATCGGCGCCGCAGCAAAAAAGCCTTGACGATGTGCAATACGATATTGACATTCGCCAAGACACTGAATGAATAAAATAATTATGTTCTTTGTAGTATAAGCCAAATTTTAATTTTGTTTAATTTCGAATGAGTTAGGTATAACTGTCTAGAAATTAGTTATCTATGAATTACAATTACTTTGCTACAATCTTTTGTCTATTTAATTTTTTCTACAACCTTTCGCCATTTAATGATCTTATAACTTTAATCAATTAGTTATTTGCAGTCAACGCTGACTGCAACCTAGGCCTCCCCAAAGGAGCATCAACAACCCGATTCTCTGCAAAATCTTAATATTTATCTTAAGTTTTTGGTTTAAAATAATACTGACATGACCCAAGTGGTTTATTGGGAGGTAAGTATCTATATAAAGAAATATAAATATATAGAGAAATATAAATCTGCTTAGGTACCTACCTAAGCAGATTTATATTTCTCTACTTACTAAACATTCCAATTAAAAAACATTTTATTCTATTTGTTCTACAAACTTAATCATTGAACAAAAAATAAATAACAAATATTGCAAAATTATTCACAAACATTTACACACTTAAAGCAGCTATTAAGATTTTTTACCTGGTATCGCGGTGATATACCGTGGCAAAACTGGTTTTTTAATAAGATGATATCAACAAGGCTTGGACGCTACTCGACGTCACGTAACGTAAGTATAGTCAGTCTGCCGCCGACACCACACATCACAACAAACTCAAGACAATCGCAAATTATTGTGATAAAAATGAAGATTTATTTTTTATTTTGTGTGTTGTTGCTAGTGATTTGTAGATCAGACGGATATAAATCCTCTTTGCCTATAATCGGTGGACTGTTTTCTGGTGCTCAAGAATTCGGCTCTAAGGTGCATGATGTGGTGCACGGATTAGCACACACCGGCAGCAGTGCTTTAGGCCTCAATTTTCATGGTCATAACAATATGAACAACGAACAGAACCACAATTATCAGAAACCGCCTCCTCAAAACCATGGAGGTCATTATAAACCCGGCGGTGAACATGAAACTATCGTGGTGGTTATAGCAGCAGATAATCAGGATGATCATTATGGACAGAGGCCACAACACAATCATGGGTATGGCCATAATCACAATCACAATAATAACTTCAACAAACCTCATTTCCAAAATAAACCTGAATACAATGGGTATGACCCTCATTATAATGGTCAGGGGAATCCTAATAATAATTACAATCACAGACCGCAGCCACAAAACTATAATAGACCAGGATATGGTCATAATGATCAAGACCATTACAATCACAACGGAAACTATAATGGAAATACCAATACACATACCTATGGCTCTAATCATCACGGAAGTACTAATAACCCATCTTACGACAACTCTTATAACAATGGAAATAATTATAACCAGTATAAACCCAATAATGATTTTACTACTAGTGCTCCAGAATTTAATCCTAACCAAGGTACAAATTATGGACAACCCAGGCCTACCTTTAACGGAAATGGAAACCAATATGGATCCAATCCTGATTTTGGAACTGTTAATAATCAAAATGAAAACACCAATGACTTTGGAAGTGGTAACCAATATAACCCGAATAATGTTTTCACAACAAAAGCTCCAGAAGTAAAACCTGATTACGGAACCATATATGATCCATTAAAAGAGAATAATGGTGACAAATACCCACATAATAGTAGCAACAAGGAGACATCGACCAAAAAACCAGATGACGACACACCATACCTCGTGCCTCTCAACCCAAACCAGTATCAGTACGGAGGAGACAAAATAGAAGTTAACGCTCCTAAAAGAGAGACGAACGAAAACAAAGGCTCTAACGGAGATGATGAAGTATACGACATAGATATCCGACTTGGTGAACGCAATTAAAATGGTTATTTTACATAAAAGACATTGCCAGGTAATTAAATTTTAAGAAAAATATTGTATGTTTGTGAGTATGTGGTTGAGGAAATGAGTTTCCTTAAAGTGTTTAATCGATGACTTCGAAATGTGATACAGCTTAGTGTTAGTATAGTTTATTATTTAAGCAATTTTTCCAATAAATGTATTTTATTGCTATGTAGTTGCAAGATATTATACTCATTATGTTTAATGAAATCAAAACTAGTGTTTTATTCGTTCAATATTCTGTTAAATATTTATAGTAGATATTAAGATCTGTCGGTTTAATGTTACATAATTGAACAAACTCGATCATTTCAGAGTTTGCGTTTTTATCACAGGGTTAACTTTTCGGAATTTATAATACTGTTATGTTAAAATAAAATATAAATTGATAATAAAAATCTCTATAGGCTCTGACTGGACTGCGCTCTGCTTCTAAGGTCGTGGGTTTGATTCCCATATAACCCTATGCAATGTGTTATATTCTTACCATAAATTGAACCATATGGGGTTGAGTTAAGGTAGAAAACATGTTCTGCCCGTTAAAGGGATAATATAATAATATGTGGGAATGAAAATGGGTATAAAGTATTTGTGTAAAATACAAATTTTCATTATACCTTATAGACAATATCAGTTAAGAACATGACAACATGGCGCTCTAAAATATTTTGGCAAATAACTTATAATTAATATTTGCCTGAAGGCTGATTTTATTGTATAAAAACTGAAAAGGGATGCCGGCAGGTTCAATTTAACTACTTTGAATGAATAAATAAAATACTTTAACAGTCTTTATGTATTATTATGATTTTGATTTTTTCAATTTATTTATTAAATTTACCAACATTGGTTATATTATTTCTTAAAACTATACAAAGTCAAAGTCAAAATCATTTATTCAAGTTTGGCTCAAAAGAACACTTATGAAGGTCAAAACTTAAAAACTAGCGCGCCCATTCACTGCGGGCGGGAGCTTGATCGTAAAAGAACGGGCAAGAAAATCGTCAAGTTTAGATTTTTCTCCCGCCAGTTACAAGAAAATGTAGTTAGTAGTAAAACAATTTGACAAGTCTACAAAACCTGTGTTCTGCGGTCGCAAGAAGAATAAAAGAAGAAAATAACTCTTTTTTAAGTTATACGAGCATGATTACGAATAAACATAGTAGGTAGACTTGACAACACACACAGACATGACAAAAACACATGTACAAAGGCATAATTAAATGTAACAAACAATTGTTTGTTTGTTATATATACAGGTACATATACCAATACTTACCACACAGAGACCAAAAAACATACAATTTAATATTTTACAATTAGAATGTTAGACTATGGTCAGTTGTAGTGCTCTATAATAAGTTAGATGAAACTTTTTTTTATAAAAAAACAAATTATCCGCGATGGGCCAGGTGAGAATTAAACTCACGATCCGATCCACTGCTCGTTAACCAGAGGTCTTACCTAAACCAGTTGTTACTTGTTTGACTTACCTAAACCATCGCGGATAAGTATTTATGTATGTTTAACTTTTCCTTAACACAAGTTCTTAATGATACTTATCGTGGAACTAAATAATAGGTGTGATTATAGAAGAATTATTAATTTAATGTGTTAATAACATCACTACCCACTGCTGTGCAATGTGATACCGGCCTAGAAGATTGCCAACCCTTCTCATCTCATGGGGAGTCGTAAGAGTCGACGAAGAGAAATCCTACCAGGTGATGGGCAGCAGCGTCATCCTGCGTACTGGCTGAAACTGCCATCACCAACCCGCCTGCTCAGTGTGGTGATTATGGGCAAATACCCTCAATAGAACATAATCTATTGGGGAGGCAAATGTTCAGCAGTGGACTTTACAAGGCTTATATTATAATGAACATCACTACTTATATTAACTTTTTAACCGTAATCGTATTTGTAATTTTTTTATAGATAATGTGATGTAATTATTTGATTAGTTGAATGTTTAAAATAATAGAACAACAATGATGTCTGATTGTAAGGTTAAAGTTAAAATAATCTTTTCAAATCACTTTAATAGATATAAAATTACTTAAGTATACTTTGTTAGCAGTGATAATATGTATAACTATACACTGGCCATCAGAACCTTCTGTTAGGAACAACTTATTCAGCTTACTTATTTGGCGACATAATATGTCATGTGTGCAAAATATGACTTCGTCTACCCCTTTGGGGAAAAAGGTGACAACAGATGGTTTTAATGTGATTTACTTTTTGTTAATACATAAAAATATTCTTGTTAATGCAGACTAATGGGAGTCGAAGTCACGACCTTAGGAGCGAAATACATGTAGGTATATCGGTCTCGAAATAGACTCATTCGATTTGAATGCGAACTTAGATATTACAGCATCACTAGATATATACCTAACATGGCCTAACTACGTGGGCGATAGTCACGTATTTATAATTAAATATTCTGATTGGACTCTTAATTAACTAATAAATAAAACAATTAAAAGTCAGACAACAGCCATAAAAATAATAATAAAAAGTTAAGTCAATTACCTACAGTTTTTTAATCCTAGGGACTGTTTACTGAATCACCGAAGTTAAGCAGTGACCACTGGTCAATCCTTGGATGGGTAATAGTTATTCCCTATCGAGCACTGCCGTGTTTTGGAAAGAATATTACAACATGAAGTAGTGCTTAAGTAATGTGTGTGTGTGTGTGTGTGTGTGTGTGTGTGTGTGTGTGTGTGCAGGTGTGTAATTTTGTATTTATATCATATTTATTGCAACATTATTTCTATTGACTCATAGTTCTTACATTTTAGCCACACAAAAAACCTTTCTTATTTAATTATTTGTTTTTTAACACAATGTTGTTTGCTTATTATTAATATAATCTAATCGAGGACCTAAATGTTCATATCTTTTATGCGCAAATTTAGTACTTACTGTGGGGCAGGATACCTTGTTACTCTTTTATCATTTTCAGGTAACGTGGGAACGTAGCTATGGTATCGACGAATGCTTTCATAAATAAATATTCTTCTTACACTGTGAACATTGGCTTTGTCATAAACATCCTGTCTTAGAGGTCTATATGGAAGACGCGTTGTGCACGTTCTGCTGTGTAGTTTTTTATTATGTGAATCGTTATTGTCATTAACGGATTTATTTGCAAAGTGATGTCAAAAATTAATAACAGTCACTAGTTTTTATTTATCCCATATAGTCCTGCTGCGTGGACACCTCGATTCTAATACATCTTCGTAGGAATTGATTATTATTTGATAGAAAACTGTATGTATTTTGATATTGATTAGTATAATAATCATTAGTAAAAAACAACTAGGTACTATGGGATAGACTGTATCAATGGTTTATTAAATTCAATATGCTTCGCAAATATCTTTGTCCTATGACAAGCGTTTCAATTGAGGGACCACCTTTAATCGATTGTAACTTTTGAATGGCTTCTTGCATAAACTACAGGTTCAATTTACAATAGCTGCAATACTTTCACTGAAGCCATACAAATAATCCAAATTCAATTGTGGTTTTCCCTAAAAGTGATATTATGGTGATCGATTGAGGGCCCAACTTCTGCGCGCTATTTCTTTTTATAGAGTGAACGGAAATGGTTGATATGTTGATTAGTTTACAAATCTTTTACTTAAATTAATACTTTTATTCATTTAGAGCAGTTGTAAATTTTATGTAGGTTACGAGATGTGTGTGAGTAAGTCACGACTGAGGGACCACCTTTGTTCGATTGTAACTTCAGTTTTACACATTAATTAGTATTAAATTTACAATGGTTTGAGAACTATTACTAAAAGTTACCGTATAGAAAAGCTCAAAACGAATTCGAACCAAGAAATTTGAGAAGTCGTTTCTGAGCAAGACCCCTAAGCTCTGGAATTAGCTGCCGGCTCATGTGTTTCCTATTTCCTATGATCCCGGGTCTTTTAAGCGGGGCGTGAAACGGCATTTTAGCTGGCCGTCATGAGTGGATGCACGAGAGAAAGTGGAAACGTCATGAGTGGTACAAATATCGTGCTTATTTCACGGTATGAAGCGCTTTCACTTTTTTTTTGACTGCATCGACTGCTTACCTTCAGGCAGGATGTAGTCATTATGACATTAAAAAAATAATAATAATGTGGTCTCTCAATAGACTAGCACACTACTTACCTACCTTACTGTATGACACATACGGTTCGACATGTGGCTTTGAAATTGTGCAGCCGGTATCAAACATTCTTACAGCAGGACGCCATGAACCTGCCTCCGCCAGTCCGTACCGAGTCCGAGTTGAGAAATATCTGAACCCTTCTCACCTCGGTTTATTTGAGAAACGCCTTGAGCTCAGTCTGAGAGAGATCATGAATTTCGCGTCACTAAATCACGTATAAGGTTCCGGGTTTGGTACTGTAACAAAGTTACTGACCAGCATTAAAACATATGAAACTATAATAATATAGTATAAAGGTACAAGTAGAATTAAAGCAAGTACGCGGGCAGACAAACATAAAAATGATGAAAGATTTAAGTTTTTTATATAAAGGTTCGTTAACCCTAAAAGTATAAAGTATGCGACATTCGTAAGACTTCGAGTCTACTGAGAATGTTTTTACACAATACATACACCAAAATTAGACATATCGGTGAAGTGCTTTGAATGGTTTTTTGTTACTTACTGAATTTGTATTGAATAAATAATTATGGCGTTAATAGGCTCTCGTAAACACCAGTACAAACATAATTGATTACTATTATTAATTAAATATTATTTAGAGTCATATTAAAAATAAAAGCTGAACTCGCGTTTAATTGAGGAAGCCGTGATTATTTTGAAACGACGGTGAGTTGGCACTGGCGAATATAAAAAAATAAGTCATTTCATCATCCTTGACCAATACTGCGTTTATAACATTAAACCTAAGCTACATACAAATAATTAATTTTTAAGTTAAAACTAATCTTTGTAATTATAAATGAGTATATTTATCTGTTCGCCCAACAAAAAAGTAAACAGTTAAAAGTCGGTAAACAGTTAGCCTAACATTTTATCACATAATTTCACTCTTCATAATCGTGTTTGGTCTAATTTCACTTCTCCAAACTTTTTATCGTCCTATTGTTAATTACCAATATTTGTCGTAATCCCCAAAGTTTGCAATGACTAAATAATAATTCGCACAAAATCATAAAATCAAAAGTAGGCGTTTTATCTACTCATGTTGTTGGAAATTAATTTAATCACACGTGTAGGTATTCTAAGAAAAAGGAGATGTTGACGCTTGCAGAATGCAAGCAGGAACAATTAAACGAAATCGTCGCAATGACAAAATAAAGTTATACCAATATATTTTAGGCTATTTCACATTAAGGCATTATAGGTCCTAAAATGAGGGCTTTTAATTTTTAGACTAAATTAAGTATAATGGTGGCAAAACAATTGTAAGGCGAAATAATAATTGTTCGTTTTAAGTTTAGGCGAATATGTTTTGGCCATGTATTATTAGAACTAAAAATATTAGGCGAACCGAAGGGCATGCATAATAAATACATTCTTATCATCATCAAAATAACAGAACATGTATTTTGGAAGTGCAGTGTGAAATGCTGAATCACCTTAGTATCGCAGCATGGAACTGTTATTCCTCATACCCATGGTGTTCAGGATGCTTTTAGTGCTAACCCGCACCCGCCACATCACGGCAAAAACACCATCAAGTCGTGCTTCTTAAAACATTCCAAAGAAATTATCGCAACGTGGCCCTCTTAACAGCGACCTGAACATGTTATAATCTTGATCAGATCTTAGTGGACTTGTTGTGTATTCTTTGTACAGAGGCTGCACTTCGGGTTTCATATATATGCATTGAAGAGGGCTATACTATTGTTATATTGTTTTTACGTGATAGTATCAGAAATGAGTTTATCTGTATGAATACTATAGTGAACGACATAGTATAACGGATTTGAAGGCCGTGGACCTCGTCCTCGCCGTAAAATATCGTGTACCCGAGGATTTTTAAGCCATCGCGGAAAAAGTCACCTCGAACAGTATTTCATTTTCAAAAACTACTAAGAGTAAATTCGAGTAAGTAGACATAAAAACTCGAAGTTACACCCTTTTTTCACCATTTATTCTAAAAAATCTTTTATAATTACAAAATTAAGGCGGATTTTTTAAAATGACTTTTCGAGCAACGTACTTGTGGTACAGTCAGCATCAAATATTCGTTAGCTCCCACAACACTGTATATATAAGAACACGCCCTACGCTCGTTACAATAGAGAGACGTCTGTCGATCTTTATGGATATAAGCAACTATATTACGCTGATAGTCAGCGTTTGACAAACATTAATGTTTGTGCCGGAATAGGAATGTGGCAAAATACCGTGAATTATGATGATTTTCCATCCAAGCAAGTAAAGTCTCCACTACTTTAAAGTAGTCAAAATCCTACCTCAGTAAAGAATGTGGTAGGATTTTGACTTAACTTAACGTTGAAAATACTGCCATATGCGAATTAATTGACACTATCAAATACTCTAAGCGAAAGAGCTATGCCAAAGAAAAAAAATTGTCACTGTCAAATGTCAGTTTATCTGACACTTCACGTCACTAGTGTAAAACTTTAATTGAATGAAAGTGCCTGAAAGTGGCTCGCTTCGCTTCTCGTTCTCGCCTCTTGATTCCGTCAACGAGATCGAGAAGCCGGCTTTTAGGAGTATTCTGTATTTCTTCTAAATATATTTAATAATTGTTTCATCAGTTAAATACTAAACTGGGAGAATACAATACAAAAATTGTGAAATAATTATTATATGATATAACTTGGTGTTACGAAGGAGCACGCTACCACGTGTGCACATTACAGGATAGGCAGTGCCTTTTACTCTTTTACAAATAACTAGTGAACAATAAAGTTTGAAAAATTATACTAAGCGTTCTTACAAATCGATACCGCCTGACCGATCTAAGTGCGCGCCATTTGAAAAATGTCTGCGAGAGCCGAGGGTGATCTTCGTGATGGGCTGTCTGCTGCCGAGATACTGGCGAACAGTGAAGGCCTCACCTATAATGACTTCTTGTTGCTACCAGGCTACATAAATTTTACCGCTGAGGAGGTAGATCTAACTTCACCTCTCACTAGAAAAATTAACCTGAAAGCTCCATTAGTGTCCACGCCTATGGACACTGTCACCGAAGCGGACATGGCGATAGCTATGGCATTGTGCGGAGGTATTGGAATCATTCATCACAATTGCACTCCAGTATACCAAGCCAATGAAGTTCATAAAGTAAAGAAATATAAGCATGGTTTCATCAGAGACCCGGTGTGCATGGGTCCTAGTCACACAGTGGCTGATGTGCTAGAAGCTAAAAAGCAAAACGGTTTTACTGGCTATCCAATAACTGAAAATGGTAAACTTGGTGGACGTCTTATTGGAATTGTTACATCTCGCGATGTTGACTTTAGGGAGGGTGACCCTCAACTAAGCCTGAAAGAAGTCATGACACCAATTGAGGAAATGATAACTGCTCAGTCTGGAGTTACCTTACAAGATGCCAACTACATACTAGAGAAAAGCAAGAAAGGAAAATTACCTATCATCAATGGAGCAGGTGAACTGGTTGCTCTGATTGCAAGAACTGATTTAAAGAAAGCTCGAAGCTATCCCAATGCATCTAAAGATTCCAACAAGCAGCTTTTAGTCGGTGCTGCTATAGGAACCAGAGAAGCTGACAGGGATCGCTTAAAATTGCTTGTGAGCAATGGAGTTGATGTTATTGTTCTAGATTCATCTCAAGGAAATTCTGTATACCAAATTGAAATGATAAAGTATATTAAAAAAACTTATCCTGACATTCAAGTAATTGGAGGTAACGTAGTGACCAGAATGCAAGCTAAAAATCTGATTGAAGCTGGTGTAGATGCTTTAAGGGTGGGCATGGGAAGTGGCTCCATTTGCATCACGCAGGAAGTAATGGCCTGTGGCTGTCCTCAAGCCACTGCTGTTTACCAAGTATCCTCCTATGCGAAACAATTCAACATTCCAGTAATTGCTGATGGAGGTATACAGTCTGTAGGCCATATTGTTAAATCACTAGCTCTTGGGGCCTCCACAGTCATGATGGGGTCCCTTCTGGCAGGCACTTCTGAAGCACCAGGTGATTATTTCTTCTCTGATGGTGTTCGTCTCAAGAAATATAGAGGAATGGGTAGTTTGGAGGCTATGGAAAACAAAGAAGGAAAAGGAGCTGCTATGAGCCGATATTTCCATAAGGAGAGTGATAAACATCGAGTAGCTCAAGGAGTAAGTGGTAGCATTGTTGATAAAGGATCTGTGTTGCGATTTCTCCCCTACCTTCAGACTGGGGTACAGCACAGCTGCCAAGATCTAGGAGCTAAGTCTGTATCCATATTGCGCCAAATGAGCTTCAGTGGAGATCTGAGATTCATGAAAAGGACATACTCTGCTCAATTGGAAGGGAATGTTCACGGATTATTTTCATATGAAAAAAGATTATTTTAAAACAAATCCACCTACATACTACTAATATATTGTGATAAAATGAACTTTCTTTTTTACAATCTTCCTCAAGTGATTTTTAAAAACAAAATTATCTATTTATTTTTGAAATGGAATATTATTTTGTATCTGTATATTAAGATATAACTGTTGCTTTAAACTAAAAGTTACTTGTGTTAGTTGTTAGCCACTCAATTAGAATGTGTATGTGACAATGGACCAGAAATACCTATATATTCATGTAATAAAGTGTGAACGAAATAATTTGGTTTTTAATATTATACCACATCCTGTTCACTGATTGAACATAAAAATTTCTACCATACTTTACTCCCATAAACAATAAAATGAAACTCTTTATTTTGCAAGACTAGAATTTCAATCCACTTCATATAATGAGATTAAATATGGTCATGGTAATTTAATAACTGTTGTTAGGTTTCTTTGTCACCTTTTGTATGATTGCATATTATGCAATATTGTCACCAATTTTGCATATTATGCAATATTGTCACCAATAGTTATAGTAGGCAGCAAAAAAATCTTGTTTTCTACAGTGTAAACAAATTTTTTTGGTGTAGTGTAAAAACAGTTTTTTCTTTTTTTTATCTGTCGTTATGAATAATAATTCTATTGCAATCACACCAATTTTTTAGTTCTAAGATCCTTAAGAACTTGTGTTATGACTACTAAATGATTAAATTACTTAACCCTTTAACAGGCAGAGCAAGTTGATGGTTTTCCACCTTAAGTTAACCGCATAAAGTTCAATTTATGGTGGTCATATATTAACCACTGCCTGGTAAAGGATTAAATACTTTTTTTTGTAAATACATCATAAGATACTTAAAAACACGCAGATCATAACAAATAATTATGTTCATGTACACAAAGATTGGTCCTGTGTGGGAATAGAACCCACAACCTCAGGAGAGGAGTACAGATATACCGACCTTCACGCGATAACGGTCGTCACATGATATTGTTTTGGAAGTTAGGATTGTCAGAAAATAATGTGGGACTTGCTAAAACATCATCATTACATACTTAGCTAAATAAATATTCTTAGACATCTTACACATGGCTTTTAGTCCCAAACTAAGCAGAACTTGAAGGATGAGGACAGAGCATAAAATAGACATGTAAAAAACAACATACTCAAATTAAAAGAGGTTATTATGAAGAATAAGTAAAACAAGCGAATTCTAATAATCACTTTTTATTGGAATAATGCATAAGCTGCAAGAGGCATGATTATTCTTGTTTGACAATAAATATCATTATAAGTGCTAAATAATTTAAATAACGAAAATTAAAGTATCTATTAACTATGCCTTAGACTGGTGCGCAAAAAAGTTACACCTATCATTTTTCCAGCATGCTAGCTTCTTATAATTGCACAATTTCTTATCCTAAGTAGTACGAATACTACAGTAAAGATACTTCATATGTCTTGTAAACAAATTTATATAATCATAGATGCAGAGAGCTTTAAGCAATAAATATAATTAAAATAATTTTACACAGCTATAAATTTCAAACTGTAACATATAATTAATGTTTACAAGAATACAGATAATGTCATAAAATTAAAATAAATAATTTATCAGCACTCACAAAATGTAGTTCATTATCGAATTGCTATGAAGTTATCTTGCCACCGTACATCAAGACAATCTAGCTACTTCCTCCCACATGACCCTGATAACCGCCCAAGTGTCAAAACAGGGTTCACACAATTCACAAAAATACGAAACAAACGTTATCATCTCAAATTATCATTAGCAGATAATTTAATTTCGTACAAGTTCCTTTCAAAGCCGACCTCTCCCAAACGCACCAGTCGGAATGCACGAAGTTAAGCGTCTGAAGCATATAAATCTTACTGCGATTATACCTTAAGTCTATCCAGCGCGTTTGAACATTTAACAACATAATCACTTGAAAAAATGGTATCAAAATGCGACGATATGGACTTAAAGCTACATTTGTTCCATAATTATATAAATGCGTTATACCTGACCGAAAAAACAACTTAAAATCAAATTTTATAATAAGTACAAAATTAAATTCTGTTTTTAATGACAACTTTTTTAATACTGTGCTTTAGCTACAATATGTAAAGGATATTCGTTCGATTAGTGGAGTTCGATACAAATGCCAACACAGCATTATTATAAGTTAATAAAGACGAAATAATTTAGAAGCTGATCTCTTAGAGTTACTATTGGCCTAGGCTAGAATTAATGAGTAGCATATGAGTGGTAAGAAATCCGGATATTTGGTCGTTACAAATGCCAACACAGTCATTAACTAAACAAAGAAATCGTATCGAAATGTACTAAGGATTGACGAGTCCATCATGACGGATAAGAAATCCGGATATCTATTCGATCAATATGAAATCGATCTTACAAAAACCGCTTTAGTTCCCTTCGGCCTAGGCTAGAATTGATGAGTAGCATAATATGAGGGGTAACTCCACTAAGGAGTTGGATAAAACGCAAACAGCCATATAATTTTTAAAACAGACTTCGATTGTACAAAAACCTTTATAGTCACTATCGGTCTAGGCTAGTATTGATGAGTAGCATAATATGAGGGGTAAGAAAACCGTTCAAGCGCGCTGCGGTGATGTGCGTGGCTATTCCGCCGCATCTTCGTCCTTGAACTCGGGCCCGCGAGGCACCTCGTCTTCGAACACGATCTCCTCGGGATCCGGAGCGCGCGGCAGGAATTCCTCGCCTGGGCAGATTTTCTTGAAGATCTGCTCCGCCTGTGGATATCAAACAAATATAAAATAGACACACTAAGATTCCTAGTTGCTGCGTTACGCACTGTGTAGCGCTAGTAGTAAGTTCTTTTTTTTATCCAGTTCGGTAGGCTTATCGGCCCCCGGCAAATAAGCACTGCAAACCCTTCTGGAGTGCTTATTTTCGTGTATGGTGTGCACGCCAATATGAAGGTAATATGAAGTATATATATATGAGGATATATAAGGCCGAATATATTGATGATGTACCCACTACTTAAGACATTTTATTAGCAATATATATGAAATAAAAATTATATCCAGAAAAACTGAGCAAGTAATAACCATTCCTATAAAATTATCTACCACCAACACTACACCTGCATCAAATAATGCCAGACAGATTCAAAAGTCAAGTTTACTACTTTTGACAATGGATCCTCGGAAAATTCGTTATATATTTTACTAATTAATCCTGTGATGGAAGTGTTACACATAATTAATTAGTAAAACACAGTTGTGTTGCGATATATTACTACAGGTATCTGTGTGCATATACTTAATTCAATACAAACATTTGGGTTAAAATTGTACTTAAACCATTTAAACTTTTTTGTCTCTGAGACTTGTTAGGTTCCAAAATAACCAATATGACTAATTGTCAAATGACATACACAATAACAGGAACAATGCGGTGAGGTACCGGCCTAGATTAGTGCCACTCCCTTTGATCTCATGGGGAATCGTAAGAGTCGACGAAGAGAAATCCTACCAGGAGATGGGCAACAGCGTCATCCTCCATACTCGCTTGAAGTGCGATTACCAACTCGCCTGCCCAGCGTGGTGATTATGGGCAGATACCCTCAATATAATGAAAGAGGCCAATGACTTTCTAAGGCTGATATGATGTTGCACAGTAAAGAATGTGTTTTGTACTACTTGCGGACAGCTTATTTAGCTTATTTATGAGTTAAGTGTTTTTTAACATATTGCTGTGTTAATTTCATTGCAGTATCACTACTTAGTATAAAACAAAGTCGCTTTCCTCTGTCTGTCCCTATGTATGGTTAAATGTTTAAAACTACGCTACTGATTTTGATGCGATTTTTTTAATAGATAGTGTTTCAATAGGAAGATTTATATTTAGGTCACGCCGACAAGATCACAAGGCAGCTCTACTAGTCTATGTATAAATGAGTATTTAACAACTTATGAAAGGCAAACTTGATTTAAGTTTACTATGCTCTCCACAGTAAGTTAAATAATTTATCACAGCAATAAATTTTATTTTTAATTTTTAAATTAACACTAACAATTAATTTATTTAAAGTTTAGCAGTCATAATACTTTTTATAAAGTAACATATAACAGTAACATCGTACCTGCTCTACAGCGGAGTCGAAGTCTAGTTGCCTGTCGGGCCCGGCGCATACATGTACCCCGCCCGCGGCACTGCTCGCCCCGCTCGACGCTTGCACGTTGTATACTAACGACCACAGGCACTGGGGAATCAATAAACACATTAAGTAAATTAGGATGACGAAGTCAGACAGTCCAGTATAGCGGATCAAACTCTTCATTAATATATCCGAACGATTCTTATGCCAATATTTGTGGTTATCATCATCTTGGATCATCATCATATCCTAGCATTATCCCGGTTGCCCTAGACTTAAGCTTAGGGCCCAGGGTCTGCTCACTGCTCACAACCAGATTTGACTGAATTTCAGTTATTACGTAGAGCGACTGCCGTCTGACTTCCGCAACCCAGAGGCAAACATCATTCTATGGTTAAACCAGCTGTCAGTCTTTTAGAAGGCACTGACTTCCTAATAACGACTGCCATAGATTTTCATGACAGCCGGGACCAACGGCTTAACGTGCTTTCCGAGGCACGGAGCAAGCGATTATCATCTTGGGTGTTGGGTGTATTTGGATCCTACCAAGATCTTAGGAGCCCAAGCCAACCTTTACATGCAAGTGGTGCACCAGCTGATCAACTGATTTTTAAGTTGTGCGCTGTGGGTTTTCAAGATTTCCTTGTCAGTATGTACTATATTCATACATAGGTTTTAAATTTCTTGAAATTTCTAGGAATACATTGTCATCTGTTAACACAAGCGGCTTGTGACAAATAAGTAATTTCAAATCTGATCATGTATTTTGGTGTATAGGGATCCTATCATCATCTTTGGAGCCCAAAGCCAACCTCACCTGCAAGTGGTACACCTGCCGATTAACGGACGAGGTTCTGGCAAACATAAAACTTCCCGATAAGCGGCAATAGGCTCGCTACACATTACTTGTGACCAACAATATAATTGGCGAAGTTTGGGCGTATAATATGCCTATTCCTTCGGGGAAACTTGTATGAATGTATGTATGTGTATTATCATCTTAACTACAATAAGTCTACAGCTGTGTTGCGGAACTATAAATTTCCGTGTAAGGACTGTATTGATATGAACGGAGCTATCGATATTCTAATCGAACGGCAACCCTATCCCCAATTGGTCATAAGCCTTCCTAATATTTTTCCACTACGTTGCCTGGTTCGCAATCTTATCAATCGTCAGTTCGTCAAGCTATATGCCCCGCCTACTGCCACTTTAGCTTACAAATCTGTCTTGCTAGGTCGTTCATAATTCAGTTTTCGTAAGGATTTCCTGATTTATGTTTCTGTTACGTATAGATCATCATCATCATCATCATACATACATACAAACATAATGTCACGCCTCTTTCCCGTAGGGGTAGGCAGAGATCACATCCTTCCACTTGCTACGATCTTGGCACACACTTTTAGCTTCATTCACACTCATTAACCTCCTCATACACGCCCGTCGGTTTAGGGTACTTTTGACCTGCCCTTTCTCTAACATTTTTTGTATTTGGTCATGGAAGGTCTTACGTGGCCTTCCCCTCCCAACACTTCCATCCACTTGTCCATCATAAATCACTTTCGTTAATCTACTTTCATTCATCCTCTCAACATGACCAAACCATCTAAGCATACCTTTCTCAATTCTTGTCACTATATCTTCTTTTACACCAGCTTTAACCCTTATCACTTCATTCCTTATCCTATCACTCAATTTCACACCAATAATATTTCTTATCATCATCATCTTAGCCCATTAACATACCTCTACTGAGCAAGAGCCTCCTCTCACATACCAAGGTGCGAGGGTGTTGGGTCATACTCCACCAAGCTGACCCAGTGCGGATTGGCGGAGGCGTATGGCGTCCTGCTGTTAGAATTTTTCAAGCCGTCCAATTAGGCCTCTAACATGGCTTAAGAACTACCACATTTAGTGATAACCGGGACCAACGGCTTAACGTGCCTTCCGAAGCACGAAAGCGCTCGACATCAAATGCCACACAAACGGTCACCCATCCAAGGTCTGACCTCTATAAACCCTACTTTACTTCGGTGATCGCTTTCGACCACCGAGCATCGGGAAGCTACGAGCGCTTCCGTACGTAGAGATGCTCCGAGCATAATTCTATCGGTTGCAGGCTGGGCGAACTTGAACTTTTTTATCAGACCTATAAATAATCAGGCATCACGTCTCGGTACTTATGTGATTCCTGTCAACTGTCACTCACATTATGTGTTCATAATTTAAATAATATTTTTTAAAACTAACACCTCTTTTATGCTGTAATCCAACTCCACCCATAACTTAACAGAAATATTACAGTTATAATGGCAGAAATGTTTTGAGAGGCTCTCAAGAGCCATCCTTTCCAATATTCTTTTATATACCTTTGGTTTTTCCGAAGGTGCAGTCTGGTCGCCACCGCTCATGTCAAAGATCCTCTCGGCATAAGGCATCAAGTCGGTTTCAGCGTCAACCACTTTGTTCGTTATGAAGTACACCACGACTGAAAGTAAAACAACAATATGTTAGAGAAACTATTAAAATTGCACTAAAGTGAGCCAGGCGAACCCCTGGCAAATTATGTAGTTTTAAAAAAATATTATAACTTTTAAGCGATTTTCATCATCTTAGCCTCTGCCGAAAAAAAATCTGTTGTTTTTCAAATCATATATTATCAGACATTACGGTTAAAGAAATTTCATTTCTCATCAGAACTTAAAAGTAGTTCACTTACAATAAAATAAAGTACAGATAATAAATTAATACTTAAACATTTTTGAAAAAAACCATACATATCATTACCATATATTTATTTTATTAGATATATTGTATAAAATTATA
Organism: Musotima nitidalis; assembly: GCA_949126915.1. Classification (NCBI taxonomy): domain Eukaryota; kingdom Metazoa; phylum Arthropoda; class Insecta; order Lepidoptera; family Crambidae; genus Musotima; species Musotima nitidalis. Next base: position 5,023,056 of record OX421418.1, on the reverse strand, counting down.
TACATATTTGTATAGGCTGAACTGATCCTTTTTGGTGCAGCGGACACTTGAGTGTTTTGTGTCTCAAATTTATGAAATAAATATCTTTTTGTTTGTATATTATTATATAACGACCAAAAATGTTAATTTTAGCCCAATAAAGTTCTCCTACCGGGCATCGAACTTTTTCGACGCCCCCACTATTACAAAACCAGATACATTTAAACGCGATTACATTACCAAGTACGGATTAGCGGATACTGTGTGCCATACTGATATGGCTCTAAGTTGGCCCAACGTATAGTAAAATCCAACGGCTTAACGTGGCTTCCGAAGCACAATATCAAATGCTACTTAAACGAAAAGAACTGATCTCTGTTAGTCTGCTTAACTTTGCTGATTATTTCAAACCACCTGTCTCTCTAATCTCGCAGAGCTACAAGCGTTCCCTATCAACTATGCTATACTATAGGTGTATAGGGATTCTACAAACATCCAAGAAGCCCAAGCCAACCTCACCTGCAAGTGGTGCACCTGCCGATCAACGGACGAGGCTCTGGCGAACATAAAAATTCCCGGTAAGCGGGAATATGTTTGCCTTCTATTACGTGGGCCCAACAATACAACTGGAGAAATGCGGGCGTATAATATGCCTCTGCCTACCCCTTGGGGAAAACAGGCGTGATTGTATGTAAGTATGTTCACAAAAAGAAATCCGTCCTGAGTCTTGACATTGTTAAGAAAAACTCGTGATGGTCACTTCAATCTAGAAGCGCCAGTTCATTGGCTTCTTGCGAAAAAACAGACAAAAAATCGCAGCACGGTTTTATACAACTCCCTCCATTATATTTGAATAGGTAAATTGTAATTCTACCTTAGAAATCGTAACAAATAAAATTACACTGAGGCAGGATGATATGCACCACGTTGGTCACCGCAGCCTAAGAAATATTTGTAACACAAATATGCACCTTATATTTATTTGTCCTGTGTGGGAATCAGACTCACGTCACGACCGAATGAACCGACCGACGAATAGGAATGTGTGCAGATGTTCTGACCTCCAGGATACTTTAAGTTTTATTATTCATTCTTATACGACTAAGTAAGGAATTTAAAGCACAACTACACACAATTAGTAAATGAAGTAAAAAATGTACAAGGGCAAACTTATAAAAAGATAATTGTTTTTTTGACAAGTAATTGCTAGCTTCTCATTAACTGCAGACTAAGAACTATCGAGTTAATAAAATTACAGTTTAATAAGCTTTTAAGGTAATAAACAACAATGCCTCCATGCCTAAATACTTAGCTAATTAAAGTTTTGTTTTTTATTGTCTACTAGAGCTGGATTTCGTTTGCGTGGCCCACATACATTCGCAATAACAAAATCAGTATTAATAGACAAACATATAGTTTAAGGTATTATTTTTAATTAAGTATAAATGTTTTTTCATGTAATTTTTATTACAATGAATAAAACTTTTAGAAAATTCCAAAAAAATCGTTCAAACAACTGACACCTATAAAAAAACACGGTTTCCAACTGGCAGCATTCAATTCAGACAATTATTAACTTGGATCGATTTACCGTGACTCATACTCGTATGTAAGAGCTCCTCAGAACGTAATGAAATAAAAACTCGCGTTACCGAGTATCGAACTATATAGTATCGACAAAAAAATGTTCAAAAAAGTTGTAACGTACAACTTTAATAGTTTTCTGGACATCAACTTTTTTTAAGATGTTTTGTTCTTTATTTGGTGGCTGACTCACAGACGATATGACTACCCTTTGATTGAATCAGCTTTTTTCTATATATACATCTACACTTTTTTAATGTTACACTTGATTATCGATCCTGTCTAATGACAAGCAGCCAATACAATCCAAGAAAGAGCGAGCGCTCCATGCCGTCTAAAAAGCTCGGTTACAAGCGCTCCCACAATAACGGCCTGCATAAATGCCGGTTCACATCCCGATAAATCTTTTTCGGATAAAATAATTTATTTATACCAGCCTGCAGCGGTTCGTAACCTTTACTCCTATGATTTATACCAGTAAACTTATTGGTTAGTTATCCAATTGTCATACATAAAAAAGGAATATAATAAACTGATCCCCTAAAAATGCCTTGAATTACTAAGTCAGTCTAATCCCCTAATAGATACTTCATCAGTATTTTACTTACCAACTACCTTACCAGATTAGGTTGGCAATTTGTTAATGCTGATGAAACGTTAAATACAAGCCAAGATATATCATATGTCAATAAGAATATATAACAATGTGCCACATTATATCAGAAACGTAAAGGAAGACTGTTTATTTTATAAAAGGCTCAAATACTTCCTAGTAGAAAAATGTTTTTATGACTTATGTGAATATTTAACTTATTGACATAGTAACTTTTGATTAGTATAATTATTGTATTTGATGTGATTTGATTTAAATTGTAACTATATTTTGATTGTAATTTTTGTTTATCATAGTGTGTGTAATGTTAATTTGTTATGTAGGATTTAATGATACTATTTATAATTATAACTATTTTATAATATTTTTTACAATACACTTGCAGGGTTCATGTTTTAGAACCATTATATGTAACATTAAGATCTTTATGTACAACATGACGCAAATAAAGAACTATGACAATAAATACTCACACAATCCCTTGGGACAGGAGCCGGTGGCGGGCCCAACTTCAAGCACGGTGACTGTATTGCCGTCCTCAGTGAGGGGCGGGAACCGCAGCAGACTCAGCGGTTCCTTCTCGCTCTTCAAGATACTGCCGTTCGTGATGAAAATCGCCTTCGACATGTCACAGCTTTCCGACGGCTCCGGAGATATGAGATCCTTTAAAATATAATCATTATATGATATAATGAAGTATTCTATTATCATAATTATAATTATAGTAGAAGTCAACCACCAGCAATAATATAGTGCAGCGATTAAGTTCTGATGATTTCGGTAACTATGATTTAGTTTTAGAATAGAAATTAATAATTATTAGAAAATAAAATTATATATGATATTAAATTCGCTATTAATCACCTAGTTTATTTCATAATAACTTATTTTTACTAACTAGTGTAATTGAGCTGGAATTACATTATTCACTTAGCAGTATACTACCCTGATAGCAAAGAATGTAATCGACATTTTTTAAGATATTCCCTTTTTTCAGAAATGGCATCCCAAGAGGTGTACCATGTACATTAATAAAATATATTTTCATAAAAAAAATAGTTTTTTGCGTTTATCTCGTAACCGCCATTTTGCGATTACTGCATTCTTAGTTATAACGGCAGTATAGACTACGGTGTACTACGGGATCTTACCATCATCTCTGGAGCCCGAGTCAACCTCACCTGCAAGTGGTGCACCTGCCGATTAACGGACGAGGCTCTGGCAAACATAGAAGTGCCCGGCAAGCAGCAATAGGCTTGCCACCTATTACGTGGGACCAACAACACAATTGGCGAATGGTGGGCGTATAATATGTTTCTGCCTGTAATTGTATGTATGTACGTATGTATGTATGCAGTATAGACTTGATAAAACGTTTTGCACGTTGTGGATAGGGTAAGCCCTTACCTTGGGACACTCGTTGACCCCAATGACGAGATGGTCGCAGTTGAGAGTTTTCGACTTGCTGTCGATGGTGACGACAGTCTTGCCCTCGTCGACTGTCTTCGTGCCCACTTTGTCGATCGGTCGATTCAGGCAGTACACGCCGCCGAATACGGCGCAAAGCCTAAAAGTATCGATACAATTTTAAAATAACGTTTCACCCTCATTGGCTTATCATTGCCTCATTTCTTCGTGCTTTCTTTGCAGATCGGTTGATTTAGACAGTACCTACACGTGCACGCCACCGAACACGGCACAAAAGTATCGATAGTTACCCTTTTAAAGTTTTGTCTTGCCCACTTTGTCGATCAGTCGATTTAGGACACGCCGCCGAACACGTCACAAAGCCTAAAAGTATGTCTTTAAAGCCTTGAGACGGAATAAACATTAAAAAATATTTGGCGTATTTGAGCTGTACGGCAGTCAGCATGCTGTACCATGGTGTCGCCCTAGCCACCAGCAGGAAGAGCAGGAGTGGAAGATGGGAAGGGAATGGAATACATAAGCTATAGAAACAATGACATCTGATTTAAGTCAGAGGTCGGTACACTAGTTTTTATTATGCTTCAAAAGTCGTAGGCTATATTCCCCACGCAGAAGACCGATCTATTTGTGAAAATCGTATAAAACTGGTGATTAAGAGTTCATCGCGTACCTACATCCAAATCAGACGCAATCAAGGTCTATGTTGATTCAGTTAATAGTGATCAGAACTACCAGTAATAGGTGTACTAGAAACAGGTGGTGTATACTTCCTGACTTTGGAAACAGTTTTTATCAGACAGCATAACTCTTTAATAATGAAACTTGAACAATAGATTTAAAATAACACATTTTACGTTGTATACTGCGATTTGCAGTTGATTATATTTTTAATCCCGAAGTTTCGAACTAATTACAGTGATTCAGTAAGTGTTTATTGCGTAAATAGAAGAAAACCATAAAGACAATAGCTTTTTTAACTATCTTGTGTTCAATATTATTTAGATATAAATAATATTGAAATAACAAAAAAAAAATCATGAATTCTATGCATAAAAATATCTTATCTAACTACATTTGAGAAAATTACTTAAATAATTCTATACATATAAAAGAAAGTCGTGCTAGTTACACGTTTTATAACTCAAACACGGCTGAACCGATTTCGCTGAAAATTGTTGGGGAGGTAGCATAGAACTAGTAGACGAACATAGGATACTTTCCCGTTGCCATGAGTGACATGAAACGTGGTATAACAAAACGCAACCGACTTGGAATGACAAGGACTCTCATCAACAGCTAGCTGTTAAGTTACAAACTACTAAAACCGCGGTAACTTGAATTCAAAAAAGTATCTGTAAGTCACGCGGACGGAGTCGCGGGCGGCCGCTAGTATAATATAATACTGAAGTAATTACAATTAGTGTTAAACTGTTAATTGAATGACTTCACAACAATTTGGAGCGCGGCATGAAACATTATCAACATTAATTATTTAGAAAGTGTCTTCATTTTTGTTTGCGTTGGTTGGTCCAACTTCATGCACATTTGGGTCATTGAACCGCGCCACCGTTTAACTTTCATGGTGCAGTTTTTGCATTGACTTATGTGTGACTCAGAATACGACACAGTCCAAAGGAATATTACGATTTTCGTCCGCTTAACGACTTTGAATGCCAAATTACCGACAAACAAAAGATTTTCTATTGTCTACGACCGATGGCGTTCTGCCTTTAAAGGGAGGTTAAAAAAATATCTTCTTGAGCAAACGTTCAAACAAACATTAATGACTTTATGAAGTAATGACTTTCTTGTATTAATTTATAATTTAAATTGTATTGTGTTGTATGTAATTAAATTGTAAAAATCTGGTATGACTTTTGCTTTACTTTGATTTACATAATTATTGACTTTTTATTTTTATTGATTCAATTTATTTCTTAATTCAAATTTTATACATTTTTTTGACATTATCTATTACTTACCATTGTGATTTAATTGAATTTAAATAATTATTATAATAATGTATAGTTTTCTTTTCTGTGCCGTGTAATGTTGTTTTACCAATAAATGAGTATGTGAGTATTCAACGTAAAGGCAAAACATAGTAAATGAATATTGTATCCAAAATAGCTCCCGCCTTGAATAAATTACTATTGAATTTAAAATAATTATGTTAGCAGGACAGCAAAGTTAAATATATATTTAAGAGCGACTTGAATTTAACTCGTCCAAATGCCCACATGTCTGTGCACCCACTAATGACGGCTAGCATAAATGCCGTTTCACGCCCTGCTTAAAGACCGGGGACTATAGGAACTGGGAGTCATATGCAGCAATGATTTCTTACAAAAAAAACTGCAAAATTTTCTTTTTTTGTTTTCCAATTTTATATTGTATTACCTTACTAAACTAAAATAGACAATTTATATTTGTAGCAAGCGGCATAATTATCATTTATCATAACGGTACGTTAAACGGCCCCATAAAATATGTAAATAGTACTTACTTGCTACTTGATAACTTTATTACTGTACTAGTTAAACTATTTTTTGAGATAAAAATCATTTTCACTTTATCTCTAATTAACAAGTGATCGTATCTATGGATAATTATTATAGGATAAAAGTAGCTAAGACATTTTGCAAGGTTTTCTTTAAAAAAAAATATAAATATCAGCCTGTGGTTTAGGTGTGAAAGCGTAATAAGCTTACTCAAGTGAAGTCTATCATACGGATAACTAATAAATAAGGATTTGTTTGAGTGTTTGTGTATTGGATAATGTTTCGCACGAATCTATTGCTTGCGTCTTTGTATTCATCCGGGGTGAATTCAGGACGTTGATTAATCACTAGCACTTGCATGGGGCCTCCTAAGATCTGGGGCCTAAGCTAACCTTATCTGCAAGTTGGTGCATCTACTGACTGACGGACGAAGCACTGGCGAAAAAAATAGTTCCCGGACGAAATGTGGGCATATAGATGCCTCTGCCCACCGCTTTAGGGAAACAGGGGTGATTGTATGTATGAATTTATTAATCGCTAGTGGCCGCCCGCGGCTTTGTCCGTTTAACCAAAAACTATAAGAATAAGATGTGATAAAAAGTAAACCATGTCCTTCACGGACACCACACCAAATATGATTAAAATCGGGCCCCGTTAAAATGTTAAAACTCAATTAGTTCCCGGTAAGCGGCGATGGGCTCGCCACTTATTACGTGGGACTAAAAAGTGACGATAGTGATAATAGTTGACGAAATGTGGGCAAATAGATGCCTCTGCCTACCACTTCAGGGAAACAAGGGTGATTGTATGAATGCATTAATCACTAGTGGCCGCCCGCGGCTTAGTCCGTTTAATCAAAATTTTAAAAAATAAGACGGGATAAAAAGTAAACCATGTCCTTCTAGTACACCACACCAAATATTATTAAAATCGGTTAAAATGTAAAAACTCACTTTCGCATTAATAATAAAGATAAAGCTATCAAAAATCTTTACACCCCTCTCCGTTTATTTTGATGTGTATGCAGATGAAGTCGCAAGCAAAAGTAGGTAATCAATAAATGTAAGAATTCTAGCATCGCATATTACCTACGAAGCAACTAAGACACGCTTCGACGATAACGATGGCGTGATCTGGGTGAAGTAGTGATACATATTAAGTAGTCACAGTTTATGTAGAAAAAATGGTGCTAATTAGCTTTAGTCAAGTATTCTGCAAAATATGCCATGATCAGAAAAGACTGATAAGTTGATAAGGACTGTTTTATAACTTTTTTGCCACCTGAGAATTCTGTCGAAAATTCTTTTACATATTTATATATTTGCAAAACCTAAAATTATAAAAAATAAATAGTGCATTTACATGACATACATGAGCACTACTGCTACTGCTTACATATACTTTTTCCATTTACATATCTGTCATCGGAGGCTCAGCCATAATCAGATCTGGTCAAAGATAAATAGATTTTGGATGCAATTCCAATTATTTGCACCATATATGTAATCAGAAGCTATTACGTTAAGGATTTGCCATCTTTTGAGCCATACTACATTGAATATGTGAATTATGTACATTAATAGTTATTTAGCAACTGACCTGCAGAAACACTGTGGAAGCTCTCCACTGCCATACATAGGCCATAGGAAAGGAGTGTTCCCATAGCGACCGAGACTCATTAGGAATTTCTTACACTCCTTGACACCCTCCAGGCAGAGCATCTTGCCAGTGCCGCCAGCAATTGCGTACAAAACGTAGTGAATGAGGTTTGGAGTAAGTCCTTTGTGCTCCAGGTACTCCTTGAAAGTCTTGTTGTCCCAATCTAAAATAAGAAGCTTATTTATTAAAATTCGAATTTGGAATACATTTTAAGATTTGATTTAGAAAAAATATCAGGTTTAATACGATTCTCTATGAATACTTTATTGTATAAGAATAATTATGATTTTAAGTCACCTTTGAACTCATTGTTCATTTCTTCTTCATTGTATGCCACAATGGAAGTGAGCATCTTCATGAGCATCCTCTTTTCTATAATGTTAACAGCCTCAGTAGAAAATACATCTGCTCGGGAGCATGGTACAGGCATGAGTCGGTCATCCAACCATGTAAGGACACGTGTCACACAACGGAACTCTGCATAGCGGGCTATGTTTGATGAGATCAACAATTCCACCAGTGGTCCACGTGAGAACAGGAGCTACATTATAGACAAGAAATTATACTATTAGACAAAAAGAAAATAGCTCTGTTATGCACTTTATATGAAACTACATATTTACATTAGTTTTCATGACAAGCAATATTGTACTGATTAAATATGATTCATAGGTATCATCATATCCTAACAACCGGGCAACCAGGATAATGCCCTAACTTAAGCTTACGGCCCAGGGTCTGCTCACTGGTCTATCCAGAAAGGGCTGAATGAGTTATTACATATGATTATGAAATAAATATGATTCATATCATTAATTGGGTACAAATATTAAATGTTAAACCTGACCTTAGGTTGACTGAAATTTCCTATTTAGAATGAAAAGGAGAAAATTGAAATTATTTTAGGAAGTAGTTAATTATTTCATTAAGAATGTTATAAAGGCTTACTTTTGGGGTCATATCAATATTGAATTTCCTATACTCAGTGGCAAAGTCAGCTTGAGACCACACTTTCTTTTGAGGCTCAGCTTTGCTATCATCAGTCTTATTCTCATCTTCCTTTTTATCGTCTTGTTGTGATTCCCTGGAAATTATTAAGAACTGTTAAAAAAGGTTGCAAACTTCTAACTTCTGTGTAGGAAATTTTTAATGTACAAAACTAATTGCCTAACAGTTTATCCCTTAATCTTCTATAACATTTAGATTTTTATATTGGTATTAACATTATTTGTGGTAAATAAAGTAAAGATAATTGTGGCAACTATTCTGTTACTAACTGCTAAAGGATTAACTTTGTGTGCCTAATGATGACATAGACCAAAGTTGATACTCACTTCTCAATATACCATTTTTCAGATAGCTTATAAACTTGCGTTTGGCGGTTTTGGTCCGAATTGACCTCTTTAATAAACTTTTGAAGTCCATCAAAATTGTATGAGGCCCAGAGCCCACCGTAGTGGTCACTGGAATCCAGGTGGAGGACATTTTTTCCTATTCTACTGCATGCTGCAGCTACAATAGACTCCACCATTCCTACAAAATATTATTCCATTATGTATCTCTTCACATTAAATAATACCTGTTTCATTTAGATAATTAGATTGTAATATAAAAAAAATTATAATAAATTTTATTAAGTATATCTATATTTTATTTTGAGCCCTGTGTTTGTCGGCTTAGATTACAAACATTGTGTTAACAAAGAATAAAAAGGAAACTTTACATTTTAATTTAAAGTGCATATTGTAGATGATCGACACAAAAATTTATTATATAGTAGTAATGTGTTAGTCCTAAACATCAAACCCTTAAACTGGCTTTGGGAAAATTTATTTGTATGTGGCTCTGAACTACTCAAGTACTCAAGTTAATTATCAAGAACACCTATTTTATTCCTTTACAGTACTATGTCTTATTAAACAAATGCATTTTCTATATTTTATTTTGATTTCATTAGATTACACTAAGATATCAGAGTCGAAATTGATATAAAATGAAATAAAAGAACTTAGGCTGCATTTACTAGTTACTAAAAATAAGTCTTTTAAACTAAATACTAAAAATTGGCATATAACCCCGGTGAAAATGTTGGCAGCTGTGTAGGCATTAAGAACTAAATTATATGACAAAGAGCTAAAATTTGGGCGTTGTTCTTACAAGAGTCATAATTGTTACAGAATATAAGCATATTGGTTCGATTTCGTGACATAATTGAGAAAACTAATATAAATGAGATACTCTATTAGTTTTCAAAACTGCGGCACTGCTGACAAGTCACTTAAAAAAACAAGGATCGATACGTAGAGCACTCGCCATCAAAGCCGGTTCCAATTTTAATAAATAAAGACTCACCTGTTCCCACAACGATCACCTGAAAATCTGTAGGCAAGTCGTCCTCCATATTTGTAACCAATATTTCGCTGATTATTAAATTAATAAATTGGTTTTCTTATTTAAATGTTAAGTCCCCAATTTTTTACTTTCTCGTCACTCACTGACATTCTTTCTTTACGAATTTAATGACAGCAGAGTCTACGTCACTACGTCACAGCAGAACACTGAAACCTGTCACTGTCATTTTTTTTCTTTTTTAACACTGCTATACTTAAAAGATAGTTCCAAAAATTCAGCCCAAGTCGAATGATCGCGACTATCCCGACTAACGTTTCTAATGCTGTAATGAAATCTTACAAGAAGCACCGTCACAAATTATCAATTGTTTTCACGTTCGGTCATCTGTAGATAATGAAAGGAACTGAATACTACCAAAATCTTAAAAGCCAAAGTTAACCTCAGCAGACGAGGCTGGGGCTTTGCCACTGGTTACCCCTTTACGAAAATAAGCGTGTCTTGATGCCTGAGTGTGAGCTATCGATACAGTCCAAAAAATATTGTGCTCGCTTCTCGTACTCATAACGGACTGCATAATTGCCGTTTGATGCCTCTCTTAAAACACCTGGAACTATAGGAACTGGAAAACTGATGGGAATTTCAAAGGCGAATACTCTTACAGCGGACCTACTTACCCAAGCGTACCATCATCAAGCTTGCTTTCAATTTGTAAATTTGATATCTATTTTGTCTTAAACGTATACCTTTAGAAACATAGCTAATAATAGCTATCTACTATTTGGGAATTTTTAATTTACTGAGACCAGCATCTTGGCATCTCGATGCCGCAGCATATTTATTAAGTCCTCATAAATGTATAACATAAACAGAACAATACATTACAAAGCAAGGCAAGGAATTGAGATGTTTTTAGAAAGTAGAATTAGATGATTAATATCACCGTGATACACATCGGCCCTGTTTATCTCCTATTTTAGAAAAGTATTGCGGTCATCTTCAGACTAGCCGACGTAGTTCAAAAATGTATACGCCAGTGACTGTAAGGAGCCTAAACTTTGCAAATAATTTTTACAGGTGTTTCTCCGGCTTGCTAAAGCTATGATTCTTAAACATCGCTTCACGAGCACTGCTCACAGCTCTGTAGCTGTACTCGGGAGGGAGAAACCGCCTCCTCTTATTGAGGATGCCCAACTTGGGACAGGCTGTTAAAGTAGCTCTCTTGAAGTAACATTTTGGGGTCAGTTCTATCAGGCCAATATCCATGTCAAGAATGTTGGGATCTACAGAAACAGGTGATGAAGAGTTCTGACAAGGTAGAAGGAAGGAAGAGTTACTTACGTTAAAAGAGAACGCCGTGCGAATATATTCCCATAGTTATTCCATTAAGGTCACAGCTCATTAGAGCCACCCGGCACCCACCCCGCACCGCCTCGTCGCCCGGCGTCCACTCGTTGTCGACAGGTGGTCGACGGGTGAACACCGCGTTATCACCAATAAACGTCGCGCGGTCAATCAGTGGACCTCACGTCGTCAACCAGTGGACCCGGCGTGGTCAATGAGTGGACGACACTTGGTCCACGAATTTCCGAGTAGTCTGTTAACAATTGGCACTAGGTCTACACGTGTGTTTCGTAATGTCCACTCGGGACCCACGCGTTGGCAATGCGCAGTCAACGCAAGGCAAGCATGCGAGCAACGAGTTGTCACCTAGTGGTCCACCCGCCGTCCGCGCGTGGATGGCTTACGATTGAGGCGATCTGGTGACGCTGCGGAGTTGATGTAGTGAGCGCATACCCATACAAATTCATATAAAGAATACTAACCGCACGAGGCGAGGCGGTGCGGAGTGGGTGCCGGGTGGCTCTAGTGAGCTGTGACCTTTAGTCTAACTCCTCTCTGTAGGCCCAGTCACAATTTAGCTTTTTAGGGTTCCATAGTGAACAAGGAATCCCAAAAGCTCGAATACTATTAGAAGGTAGTTTAACTTCAAATGATATTCTTAAAATTAAAAAGTGCCTTTTAGCTACAAGGATTATATTTGCGGTAAATATTATATCATAGTGAGCAGATATTTGTAGAATCCGCCGTTGTTAAGAACAGCTAGGTGTATAGGTAATATTAGAAAGCCTATTTGATTTACATGACATTTAGAAAAAAGAAAGCTGTAAAATTAAGAGTACGATATCCAATGACCAAAAGTCCCGAGATAAAATAATTAAGTAGATGACACGCGGGCGAAAGTCGCGCGCATAAGTTAAAACTATAAAATAAACAAACGATTACAATAGGTACACCAAGCCGTTCTGCAAAACAGCGGTTCTTTCAATTCGCCTGACCCGTACACATCACTGCGATTATATTGTGTCTTCTATATGGTGTATATTAATAGGTAGTATCTTGACTGTAGTTCTTACTAAACGACTGAATAATAAACTGACCATCATCACCGTTAATTTGGGACCATAATTATGTTGTGGGAAATAAAACAGCAGATTAATTCAGTTTTGTATTTACAATTTTTTTACATACATTTCAACATTTTACAGACTACAGGAGCTCTTTTTAATTCGAGCAACGAACATTACATAAACTAACACGTAGGTAAATCTAATCGTAATAAAAACGTCTTGTGTGAGTCAATCTACTGGGTCCGCGTATGGCTGTGGCGCGTTAGGCACACGAGAATCAATAAAATTCTAGTGTCCGCAAGTACAGTACGACAAGAACAGTGGCAGTTTCTTTACTAAGTTGTAATAAGGATTTTCGCATTAATAGCTGAAAGTAATTTAAAAAAGCCCACCTTTCGCCTGCTGGTTGGTTTGCCTTACTGACGGCCATTTGACCGAAAACATGATCGATGTCGGAAACAATTTTTATTAATTTTTTTTATAATGTTTTTTTTGCCTTTACAATATTATAAGGCGCTGTAAGAAATTAAGGTACTGGTAGACGATTGGGGATTGCATACAAGTAGGCTTTTCGGTCAATTGGGCCAATAAAAACGATTATTTCACACTTATCTGATCTGTTAAATGGTTCTACGATCCTGAAACGTAGTTGAAATGGGCTTTGTTAAAATAATTTTCTGTTATCAGTCCAAAATCCGTTAATAAGCATGTACAATCACGTCAAATAATCGTAAAGCCTACACGGTAAAATGTTTTTCTTTCTGAGAACAACTATTCGGGCCTTGAGGTACCTACTATTGATTTGTCCAATTAAAAACAACTTTAACACACCAGTGTTACTTAGAGCCCCTGCTCGGAGACGGTTTTTTAAAACACCTAACTGGAAAATAAAGGACATAGTGCGGAAGCCGCGTAATGGTAATGGTGGACTTTATTATTGGATAACCTTATAATCAAAACCACTCCAATTTTTAATTTACCTTTACAAAAGAGCAGTATTTAAGGGCCAAATTCACCCACCAAGGAATTAAAAAGACCGTAATGTTACAATGTGTTATGTTCACCCTTAGGTATTTTTATACAGGTAGTTTTTAAACAGCGAGAATTAATTTGTAGCGTACATTAAAATACTTCAAATTTTAATAAAAAATAAATAGGTACGTACCCAGCATATTATGAATGTAGTTTTCGAACGGATTCGTATGTGGATTTCACAATATAATAGGAATAACTAAGCAATTAACTGTATACTCATATGAAGCAAACCTATGTTCCTTTTTGTAGATAATGCATTTACTTTAAAACACGTCGAAAGGATAATGTGTCTTGATAGGAAGAACCCTATATAATGTAATCGTATTAATATTAAAGCGACAGCACGGTTTTAATATTTTTTTTATGTAAGCCTGTTTAAAATGTCACTATACAGACGTGATCGTACGAGCAACGCTTAATTTTAGGCCGCTTCTAATTTCTTTATTGTTCAAAGGACGTAATCGGTCTCATGCGCCCTTCCTCAGATAACGAAAGATTGAATTTCTCGAAATTTTGCGCTGACTGACAATGATCTACCTACTCTTACTATATAGTACTAGGACATATCTACATTTTACAAACACCACGTTCAAATCAGATGGTACATTAAATTTTCAGCCTCACTTTGAGTTTCTATTCCAGTAAGCCCGGTAGCTGTAAGTACATAGAGATTTATTAATATAAACAGAATTGGCCATTATCGGAAGATAAAAATTCCTCGAAAACTATTTCAATTGCATATTAACAGTTAAGTACATCGCTATAGATAAATTTGCCTATAAAAAGACTAATTCGGCAGATCTTAACATTTCCTAAGTCATTTACAAGGAACACTAACTGGTGACAATGATGCCAGTAGAGCCAAATGACAAAATGATTGATGATTGTCTGCAAATCGAAACAAACATGACATTGACTCTACTCCAGATGTGAGATATATATCTGAGGATGTCAATTTATACATTTATAACTATCCTGTGGCCTGAGAACATCAACATTGCGGAACATCAATCTTAAATAACAAAAACAAACTATTTACACGCTATTTAATTAATAAACATATTAAAATATCGACGAATTCGTTGAATTTAATTAGCTGCTTCTCAAATTTAAGAAAGCAACTTGCATCTAAATGTGTCTTATAAAATTTTAATATAAATAGTAAATAAAAAAATAGTCATTTTGTTAAATGATATGTTAATAACATGTAAAGTTTAAATTGATATGTTAAATAGAAGATAATGTTAAAAAATGACTGAAGAAAGGGGTCGATATTTTAATATGTCAGTAACATTAAAGGCCAACGACATGCGTCGGCGACTAGAACAACGTTTCTCGGGAATGCGACGCCCGCTCCAGCGAGAGGGACAGCGGTGAGGGCCGACTCGTGAGCTCCGTGCTGTCGCCCACCACTGTGGTGTCGCCGCCGCCGCTGTCCGTCGAGAACTGCTCCACCTCGTCATCGGTCGAGTCGGCCTCGTCCTCCACGAACACTGAGTCTGCCCCTACGGATGCCAGTTCACATTCTACAGCGTAGGAGGGCCCCACGCTACCTACAGATGCGAGAGGGGCAAGTCTTTCACTGGGGCACGGCGACAGGCGTCGTTCGGGTAGTGCGCACACTACCGAGGAACCGCGTCGCTCCAGGTAAGAGCTTCCAGAGCTGGAGCAAGTAGCGGAGCTTAGACGCCGGTCTCGTGTCCCGCCCGATGCACGTCTCTCTGCAAACCGCAGAGCGGAGCCCGGGAGAGAGTCACCGCGCAGAGTGGCTAGGCGACGAGGCGGGGCCAACAAGCTGCCGTACCCACCTCCATAAGATGCGAATCGGGCGGTTCGAGGCCAAGGAGGCTCTTCGCTTATAGACGGCCGCGACCGCACGCGCTCCGACAACGCCTCCTCTAAAGCAGCGTTTAGCTGTCTTTCCTCTTCAACGGCCTCTTCTTCAGCAACGACGGCCTCTGCCATTTCCACTATTTTTGGATCGTTGAGCGCTTTTACTGTTTTGCTTCTGCTCTTGTAGACTATCAGAAACACCATTAACGCAAAGAAGCCGCCCAATGTTGCGGCTATGCGAACACCGGTCATGACGTCGTAAGTGGCGTAGAACTCGATCCGCACTCGATCCCGATCGGCGGCCTGCGAGTTCTCCGTGGCATTTTCGGGCGCGCCCAAAACTCCGCTGCCCCATCCATCACGACGCTCCATCGTGCAATCAAGTGCTCATCGCCTGTAAACAATAAATACGCTAATTATAACCAATAACATTATCAATTCGAAAGAAAAAGCTGAACACTAGATAAATAGCTGTAAGATAGTTTTGTATCGAGGTTGCTTTTAGTGTTTATTAGTGTAGCGATCTAGATACACAAACGTACACATATCGCTAATTTACAATACTTATATTGTGCGTTTACACTACTAAGAACATATTACGGTTTAAGGAGAGAGAATCCAGTGGTAATATTTTCTATTGCAGCCAGTGGGAGACCGAATAACAATGTTGTCGCTAAGCGATTTCCGCTCGCCTTACACCGCGCGGCGACCGAGCTCGACGTATCTGGGACACGGGAACGTGTCGTGTGCTGTGAAGCTGTGTAACTACGTTTGAATCTAAATATTAAGTCATTATTGGATGTTAGCTTTGATCATTGTAAAGGTCTTACTTTCGTATGAAAATATGCCTTTTAATTATGCGGATTATTACTAAAGATTTGGGTTAAGACGCAATCTTAGATCGAGTATTTTATTTCAACAATAGCAGGTGCATACTTCATCAGTAAATTTATCTTTTAAAAAATACAATTTTCATTATGGTAATGAAGTATAAAAATTGTAAATTAGTACACGGTACTTATTGAGCGAGTTCATGTTGGCACCCAAATATAGGGCCTTTTGTGTACTCAAGGCTTTTTAAACTGTTTTGTAGTAATTTCCCCGACTTTTATCTTACTTTATTTATCGTAATTAATAATATGTCTGTCTTGCTTCACCTTTTAACAAAAAACATCGGTTAAATACCTGAGCAATCTGGACTTATGCCATAAAAACTTCTGAACTAACTGAACTTTGTGGTAAATAAACTTACTGATAATAAGGTCCATCAACATTCTTCGTCTTTCATGTTGATCGACAGAAAAATATTTAAAAAAAAGGAACATTTTTGATGTCGTCTTCTTAATTTCAAAAGCGGCTATAAACACTACAGCTATCAAGATTTTATTACAATTTCATACATACAAAACACGCAAAATAATACCTTTTTTTTAACCTATTAGTTTGCCTGCTTTATGAGGAATGATATAAAGAGACTGAAGGATAAACTGAAAAGATCATAAAAACAGATCGACAGAGTTTTATGAAGACAACTTTTTTAATTTGTACTAACGGTCGCCGGCTATTTTGTCTGCGTTTGGTACCTACAAGTTTTTTGTATTATTCAAGTATCTATCTAGCTATCTGGACCAGTGGTCTTGGGTGTGAAATAGAAAGCTAAATAATAGCTTTTTCGTTTTAACCTAATACTACTAACCACGGATCTTCTCTGACGAATCAAGTAATAGTCCACCACGCTGACCCAGTTTGGATTGGTGGAGGCGTTAATATCATATTTTAATATTAGTATGGATTTGATTTATATAAAGACAAAATCATTTATTCAAGTTTGGCCCAATAGATCTCCAGCTCCAGAGCCCATTCACTGCGGGCGGGAGCTTGATCGTAAAAGAACGGGCAAAAATATCGTCAAGATTAATTTTTTCTCCCGCCAGTTACAAGAAAATGTACTTAATAGTACACGGCATAAAACAATTTGAAAAGCCTATATATTTCATGAAGGTATCAAAAATATAAAATTTATACGTTCTCAAAACAAACCATCAGCCCAAATAACAATAGGAAAACAACACATCACAATCACAATTTAGAAGTATATCCGAAGCGCATGGGCCAGGATGGCACAGTCGACTATTGGCACTATGCTAGACATGCTAATATTCTGGGTATAATATTAGCAAAAGAGTCTTACGTAAGTGTGTAATTATGTAGATAATAATGTTATGGACTCAGACCTGGGTATAATACAAATTAACAAACAGAATCATTGAACCAATATTTACCTAACGGAAATCATAAAACTTTCTGCGTAGTAATATCGATTCGATGATCCCGATACAAAATAAAATCGAAATGTGTTTCAGCGGCCACGTGCTTACTGGCTGGCGGCTCTGAATTTTGCAGTTGATCGATATATTGCACCCAACAAACAATGAGACTAATTATAGCTGCCCCTGTAGGTAGAAGTACGATGCTTACGACGACGACAGTAGCTGTTCAGATCAAATTAAATCATTAACATATTATTAAATTAAATCATTATCAAACGACCGATATGGCGTGGAGGTCAGTATACCTGCACTTCACTCCAGAGGTCGTGGGTTTGATTCCAACACAGGACAAATCTTTGTGTGCATGAACATGAATATTTGTTCTGGCCTGGGTGTTTTTCTATGTATATTAAGTATGTATTTAAAAAAAAAATAGTATCCGTTGTTTAGTATCCATAACACAAGTTCTTAATGATACTTATCTTAGAACTAAATAATTGGTGTAATTGTCAGAAAATATTTATTTATTATTATCCTAAATTTTCGGAACAGAACACTATCGTACCGCAAGGTTTTAATAGATTAGTTGTTAGAAAACTGTGAAGGAAACGTAGAACGACGGACTGTACCGACTTTGTTTAAAACCCGTTTACGATGGCATAAAGAGAACGATGTGGATTGAATCAACGGGAATCTGGTGATTAGTATGGTACTAAAATTAAGACTTCAAGGTAATTGCAGGAAATGTGGGGCCGTTAAATACATTCGAAGAAACTACTACATTCGGTTGATTGACTCTATACGTACACTGTATAGGTGGAGGTTTTTGTTTCATCTCACTGGACCGATGATGCGGAATGTTAGGAGTTGGAAGGACGAACACAAGAAATTTATAGTCAAAAATCTACGGGAGATCCGGATCCTTCATATGTGCTAGTCGTTAAACCAAAAAAGAGGCGCTTCAGGCGGTTTGAAAAAAAACTGAACCTAAGACTTCACACACCTGCCTCGTACGATCTAGGTCTGGTGGTAGATTTTGATGTGAATACCTTGTTTTGTAAAAGAAGGCCTGCGTTTATTAATTATGGGTAATGGTATCAGATTTTATAATAAAATTCCGCAGGAAATAATTGATCTACCATTGGCAACTTTTAAAACTGTAGTTTGAAAGCAGTTTCTCCAAAAGGGGTATTATGCTGTTAATGATTACTTATCGGATAAACAAGCTTGGGCTTAACATTTTCAATTTGTATGTGTATATTAGAATAAAAAGGCAACCAGATCATTGTCATGACCATCCCCTATTGTACAGGCTCAGCTCAGTTTCACAATACATACTTACTTGACTGTGATGGAAGGTTCCCTTTACTGGTTACAGCTTCGGGGGACCCTTTCAGTATCTTCGAATTTTCACTGTGTGTGTTTTGTAAAAAAATAATGTAACAGAGCATAGCCTGTGAGTTTCTTGTCAGTTCTTCTCACAGAGCGGAGGCTCGGAAATGGCACTTAGATTCACTTACACCTAATTTTTATTTATTTGCATGTAAGTGAATCTAAGCTTCGTGATTTCAGGGTATAAATTTTTTTTTATGTATATTAATTAGGTCGGGGAAAAAGTCTTTTCGCATAACGTAGGTATAAACTTTTTATAAAATTTTTTTGACTGTACTATTTGTGTCTGGCTGGTTTTGGTAACATTAAAAAGGTTCCATTATAAAGAAAAGAAAAAAATAAAAAAAAGTTGTTTCCCGCTATTTTTCATTTGTTTTTCTCTCCGTTAAAATGAGTGAATCTAATGAAGAAATTCGATACATTTTAAAATTTTATTATAAAAAAGGCAAAAATGCAACTCAAGCAGTGAAAAAAATTTGTGATGTTTATGGACCTGATGCAGTGTCAGTAAGAGTAGCACAAATTTGGTTCAAACGTTTTCAGTCCGGAAATTTTGATGTTAAAGGTGCACCTCGCTCTGGTCGCCCTGTTACGAATAAAATGGACGCCATTTTTGAAAGAGTGGAGCAAGATCGGCATATTAGTAGTTACGATGTAGCTGAAGAACTGGGAATTGACCACAAAACAGTTTTGACCCATTTGAAGAAAGCTGGTTATACAAAAAAGCTCGATATTTGGGTGCCACACGAGCTCACTCAAAGAAACTTAATGAACCGTGTACTCATTTGCGATTCATTATTGAGACGTAATGAAACCGAGCCGTTTTTGAAGAGATTGATAACTGGCGATGAAAAGTGGATCACGTACGACAAGAACGTGCGAAAAAGGTCGTGGTCGAAAGTTGGCCAGGCTTCACAGACTGTGGCCAAACCTGGCCTAACACGAAATAAGGTGATGCTGTGTGTATGGTGGGATTGGAAGGGCATTGTTTATTATGAGATTTTACCGCCCGGCAAAACCATCGATTCTGATCTTTACTGCCAGCAACTGATGAGATTAAAGGAAGCAGTCGAGAGAAAATCAGAAGTCCCAATGTTTCTACAGTAACGGGATAATGTCTCTGCCCACAAAATGGCAGAAAGTTATTCAACAAAACGGTACATATATATTGTAAATAAATGTAAATAAACTTTGAAAAAAATGTCTTGACTTTTCATACAAAAATACGAAAAGACTTTTTCCCCAACCTATTATTTTGTTTTGACTTTTTCAAGTGCTATGTAATAGTTTATGAAATAAAGAACTTTTTACTTTACTTTTACTTTAAATAACGGGCGTAAAATTTGCAACAGATGTTTAAGTGCAAAACGACGTCATAATCACTAGGCTGATTTTGATTGTGTTTTGGCACGAAGAAAACATGAATCCTATGAAAATATAGGTTACTATTTATCCCTATACTATTTATTTAACAAAGTTCATGTTCACCGCTGACGTATTTGTGATCACAATTATTCAAAAGACTAGTTTTACTTTGTTACTCCTGTTGGAGTGTTAGATTCATGAGAAAAATATATTTAAAATCACTATTTTGCCGACCGTCCTGTCTCGTCTCCTGCCACTCCAGCCCATGAGCGAAATGTTTATTTTGGTCAGGACGACGACGTCTAAAATAAAATATAATATAATCTATCAATGTAATGTAATGCATATAACTAATTAGACTTCTGTAAACTTATGATGAGATAGTTATCAAAACAAATAAATTTAAAGAAAAAGTGCAATGATTTCTACACAGAAAGAATTGCAGTACAGAGAGCCGAAACCAGTCTTTTCAGGATCCCAAATCAGCTAATTACTTAAAAACCAAGACAATGGTGGAAGATAAAACACAAGTAGGTACCTACTTCCAACTATCGATGTACTCGCTGGTTATGAGAGGGTCAGTAATTTTGTGCACCTTTTATTACTTGTAACCAATGTTGGAGGGAGTTGTAGGAGTTGAAGAAGAGAAATCCTACCGGATGATGGGCAGCAGCATCATCATGCATACTGGCTTGAACTGCAATCACCAACTACCTGCCCAGTGTGGTGGTTATGGGCCAATACCCCCAATAGAGTGTTCTCGATCTATTGGGGAAGCCAATGTTCAGCAAGGGAATGTATAAGGCTGACATGATGAATTTTACATACATGAGGTGAACTGATAAAATATAGAGCCCAGTGCCGGTATGGCTTATAGGATATAGTCTTGATAAACTAGATAAGATCTGGAGCAATAGAGATTTAGGTCACATAACATTAGTTCTGATTGGTTAGTAGCAGGGTCCCCTAAATATTTTCAAATTGTGCTGAAACTCAAAAAAGTAAGAGGAAAAGTAGGTAAGATATATCTAGTATGCCTTCAAAATATTGTTTTGAACTACCCTCAAAACTTATACTGCCATGAGAACCAACAATTCAATATTAGATGACCTCAATATCATTAATTCCAATACAGCCTTGAAGGCACTATCTGGAAAAGAGATTACTCTGGGCTAAATAGTACACAGACATACTTAAGGGCACCTTTGCAGGTACAACAAGCAGTCCACAACTCTGAAAACCTTTACTAACATATCTCCTTAGCATTGATGAAGGGGCATATGATAGTGATCTACAAGACTTGAGGCGTCCGAGTCCCTTTGCTGGTGGCCTTTACAGGGGCTCACCTCGTTTATATGGCGCCGGACGACTCATGAGTCGTTCAGAGCTCAGGCTTTTTTGAAGTCTCAAATCCTTTTTGAAGGCTTAAGCCCTTTTGATAGGTTTAAGTTTTTTTGAAGGCTCGAACTCTTTTGAAGCCTCGAGGTATGGCTCAAACCGAATGCAGCTTGGCTAGGCTCGGGGCTGAGAGCTTACCGAACTCACTGAGTCTTGCCATTAAAATTTCTGTGTAGGCAAATCTAAAATTTTAGTTGGTATCTTATTATAAATTTTCGGTGCCATACGAAATATACTTTTTGTTACTAAAGCTGTTTCACGGTTAACAATGCACAGCATATTTAATAGAACATGATAGTTAACTTTCCTGGACAACTGAAGTAGTGCATAGGAAGATTTACTTAATCTCCTACACAATTGTTCTGTGTGTTTTGGGGCCAGGCTCACGACTCCGAGCTTACCAAGCTTACTGAGTCTTGCCATTCCGCCTCGAGGCTTCGGAAATAAGACTTGAAGCCTCAGCTTGTAAATCACTAGCAGATGAGGACCAAAAAAGAGATGGATTGAGTGTGAAGAATGATTTGAATGAGAAGGGGGAGGATTAGTTAATTACCAGGTTGAAAATAGTGAAAAGACATTCTGTGCCTACCCCAGATAATCTAAGAGCAGGACAGGAGGTTTCTCTTTATAACATTAGCTCAATATCAATGGAAGTCCTGTCATAAGACTGTTGTTCAGGTGTATGAGTAGAGAGAAATGGTCTAAGATTATTATTGTATAAGTAGTCTATCATTTCAATACTTTATAATACTAATATATTTATTGTTGAGTTTTGCTTTTAATATTACAGACAGTCACTAATTTTATTTATTTGTATATTTCAGTTTTCAAATAAGTAACTGTATCAGCAATGTTTGGCTTTATATACCAGAGACAATTAATACCTGAGTGCAGTCAAATATTTCCTACTATATATATGATGTCTTACAAACAACTCCACCACAGCTAAACCTAATAATATAATTCATATTTTTAATTTTATAAAAAAAAAATATTACATTACACATATTCTCTGTTTTAAACTCTCTTGTACATAATAAACAAACTCTATTATAAAGTTCTTTAAAATAGAGAGACAAGAAAATAACTTGAAAAAATATCTGTAGATAAGTAAGAGCCTGTACAGGGCTGGTTTTTGGTTATAAGTCTTCTACTACATAATTATTATTTTTTCTAGGGTAGGTAATCACATTAAATATATTAGATGAAGGTTGCAGGATCATTTTGGATGCAGGTGCCTGCAATTGGTCACATTGGAAGCTATGTTCTTGAAGGCCTCTGTTCAGCAGTGGACGTCTTTGGGCTTATGAAGATGATGATATTAGAAACCATTGCATCAGCTGCATTAGTGCTGAATATGTATATGGTTTTTTTTCTGTCTATTAGTTAGATATCTACTACATTTTCTGTGGTCTGCTAAATTATATTTCATAATGACATTGATAGGGTGCACAGTGCCAATGGCCATTGCTGCACAAAACCATACTAAGGCTGACCCACATGTATCTTATTAAAGACAGAGCACAATAAGTCAAAATATAATAAACTTTTGTATTGAAAAGTGTAGCATAGTTAAAAGAATAACATTCGTAGGAAACATTGTACTACATTTTGAACATAACAAGACATAGCAAAAAATTCTTACCAGGAAAACACCATGGTCCATTGGCAGCAGAAATCGAATAAGAGTATGAGGGGCGCCGATTTATTATGAACATGTCCTTGATATAATGTAGTTGTAAAACAAACACCCATTCATTGAAAATGTTATGGATTCAACCACTATTAGACTACATATTTATACACAGTCATAAAAAGAGATTAACACTTTTATTGAAAACACATAATTAATCAACATTTGCACGTAAGCCGCCTTGATCACTTATTAAAGAAGAAACAAATATATTCCAAGTGGAACATTATCGCAGATTTTCAGGAGGAAATATTTTTCATTTTTCACCTTAAAACTCTACCATCAAGTAAGAAAGCAAGATTGACACTGACAGTTCTAGGTGACAGTGAAAATGGCTAAACTATGCATTCGTTCACCTATCACAAAATGCAAAACAGATTCATATAAAATTGTAAATAAAAAATAATGTGCACGTAAACGTAGGGAATATATAAAAGTACTGACTGTACTGAACTATTATATTAGGCTTTTTAATGCTCTAATGGTAGCTTTAGTTTTCGTGATAAATAAATAACGGTAAATCTTTCAGTTTCATATGACGTACTCTGCAGAAAAATATCGTGTTATTCAGTGTACAACAGTAAAATTTCATTCTATTAGTAATTATGTTGAAGCTTAGCATCCCAGTGTATCGTACTCAGAGTTTTTGTTTGTATGCTGTGAAGCTTAGTATAATAGTAATCCCACCAAAAACATTAAATGTAAAAAAATGCCATGTCTCTCGATGCAGTCTTTCCATCTTAATAAGTTTTGTAATTTTGTTATAAATCAACATTTAGTGATTGTATTAATAGTTTTCTTTATATTATACTTATAGTGACTTGGCAATAAGCCCAAATTAAAAGCTGCTTGTTGCCTGGAATTATGTACAAAATTAAATGTTACTGACGAGACCTGTGATTAGATTATTTGTTATGTGTGAATCGTGATGGTTCCTACCAACTACATGCTCCAATACAATAAGTGACAATAACTTACGGGCCATCGCTTTATGAAAGTAAATGATCCGAGAGTACACTAACACTAGTGTTTGCGTACATACTCACTTGTGCACTATAATTTATGTCCTGCGCAGTTTACTAGTCTTGAATGAGACTGACTGCCATTGCCGAAATTCGGTTGGGACTACACGGATAAACCACAAGAAAATTAATGTTGTAATATTAATGTTTACGCATGCGGTGTGTGTAGCTTTTAACTCCTACAAATATGCTGTTTTATTTGTTTCTTCTTGTGCTCATTGCCAAGTCACTATAATCTATCTATATATATAAAAGAAAGTCGTGTTAGTTACACCACTTATAACTCAAGAACGGCAGAACAGATTTGGGTGAAAATTGGTAGGGAGGTAGCTTAAAGCCAGGAGACGGACATAGGATACTTTTTATCCCGTTCGACAGCGTTCCCGTGTGACTTGACATGAAACGTCAGTCACTATAAAACGTGGTATAACAAAAAAGAATCAGACTTGGAATAACAAAACGCAAATTATAGCTATGTAATTGACGTATAATGACAGCTATGTAATGAAGTATGGATGACAATTTGATATTTGTAAGAAATCAATATTCAAACTATTTCTGACTTCTTGGCGGGAATGTGAAGCGTCATGTCTGCAGTTTTGTTTTATTTTCTAAAATTTGTGATATTTCGAACATTAATGTGTAATAACGGTGGATTATTAACCGTTAAGTGTTTGTGAACGTACATGTCGAAAAAGAGCTGTACCTATATTTTTTAAAAATAGAATCGATGGCTATAAGGTACAGCCATCGATTCTGCAAACCACGTTATACTACTAGCTTGAAAGTACTTTTTAACGTTACTTTACTATTACGGGGTTCTACAACTTAACTAGAATTAGTCAAAGGTAAAGTCTTATAAAGAAAACCAAAAACGTTACATACTTTTCTTTAATTACTCCTGACAATTTTATAATTCGTAGTTACAATTTTCACTATACAAAAACTGTCTTTTTAACAACTCACAGAATTATTCAAACTTTAAAATTTACAAAGAAAACTAAGTAAAAACGTTAACTAACTGCCTTTTTTAAATTACAATTGACAATAGTTCTTACTTACAATGTTCGCAGTCCAAAAGTTCCGTACAGAATGAATTGTGTCTCAATCTTTTTTAACGCTAGCCCCGCCATCTTTCCCGCCAATCGAACTTTCGTTCAACCGCAGTCAGGTGGCGCTGTAGACGCATAAATTTATTCGGAAGTTACAATAATTGTTTGCAAAGTAATTTCTAAATTAGTTTTCTAAATTTAAAAAGCTTATTCTTATAACTATCAGGCCATAACTTATTTTATCTATTTATTTTCAAGACAAATAAGCATGTCAAAGAATAAAAGTTACTCACATCGAAATATTGCAAAGTAGGTTGTTAAAGCAACTTCTTAATTATCAACTTAAAGATAAATCACAAACTTTTCAGTAGTGGTTTACATAATATTTTATGATTTTTAACACATAATTATTTATTTATTATGGATGATTAGAAATTTAAAGCATTTATTTCCGTCGATGATGAGACATCGCGTAAATGTAGTCAAGACAGCGTTCCTTACCAAATAATTAAAGTAAATTAAATCTTAAAATAATTTACTACATGTTTAAATTATATTTTGAGATTTTGCATTAAGAAGATTACAATTAATCTTCAGTAAATAATAATGTGAATTATTTAATCACGGTGGCTTCCTTCCGTGATGCTATGATCGTCAAAACATGTACGCAATATGTAAATAACTATGTGATTTATGCTAACAATTGTAAATTTTACCATTTATTAATAATCACATGAAATAATTATAAAAGATTACATTAATAATTAACTAAAATTTTAATGTGATATTGTTACGAATGAAGAATTCGTCATTGCGGCGACATACATGAGTGTTGGTAAATGAAACAGAACAGTGTAACATCACTTTTCAACTCAAGGAGTCCATGTGAGATCTCAGTATAGTCCCACATCTTTACTGAGGACTCAAGGGGCATAGGGGAGGGTATCTCATTTACCATTTATCATTTTTATCATCAAACATGCTCATATACTACGAATTATTTCTTTTACTATTGATATATCACTTACTTGACACTGGCTAAATATGATGGACGCACGACGCCATTATTTAAAATAAAGAAAGAAACTATTTCTATTAAATAAATAATAAACAATTATAATGCAATGTTAGTGCCATTACCCATTCGTATAAACAGTGAAGTGAACTATAAAACTCGATATGGTTGAAAATTTGATTTTTGAAATAATTTTTTACGTGAATTGAAGTGAAGTGAAGTTTAATTAATAATGCCGCGAGCAAGACGATTGAATCTTTCCCGACAAAGCCGTAATGCAAGAAGAATACGAAATACTGCAAATGAAAGGACTGAAGAAGAACAAGAAATTGCACGGAACAGCGCCGCGATAGTATGGCTCGACCTCGTGCTTCTCAATAAATAATAATTAAACAAAAAATGTTGTATATCACAAGGTACTTAAGTGAAGAGCAACCTATGTACTAAAATACAGAAATAATAATGAGTGATGAATAAAGGTATTAAATTTTTTTCGATTTTTCCAATAAAAAAAAAACTATCGGCTTATTTATTGCCATTAAGGCGGAGCAAAGTTCGCTGGGTCAGCTAGTTATAATATAAAGAAAACTATTGATACAATTAAGTTCATTTATTTATTTAATTTTAACTACAAATTAATTTGAATAGGACTTGGCTTCTATGAGATTTTTTAGGTGACCTCATAATTTCTTGGACTTCAGCTACTGCTTTGCTTAGAACCGATTAGATATCTCTTTTGATTTTTCTCTGAGGCTTCGTTACTTCTAAAGTAGACAAGTTTACAACGCCATCTATCGAGCGCGCAACAATATTTATCTTAATACAATGGAGTTTTAGCTTTATTAATTTAATGAATTATGAACTTTATGTATTAATTATAGTCTATGTATTACATTTATATTATTGTTTTCTATTCTAGGTATGTATTCATTTGAATACTAAAACAACGAACAAAGTTAACAATGCAGTCAAATCCATACACAATGTTCTTGCCATACCGCAAATATAAAATTGTTTTCTATAGTGTATTATTTTTTTTAATGTTTTCATAATTTTTCTTTATATGTGGCCAATGACCTATCTTGGAACAAAATTTGAAGTTTCTAAGTCTGCTAAAATTACCTTAGATTTTTGATGATCGGTCAGTGAGTCAGTGAGTGACAAAATGGTGTAAATTTGATCGATCGTAACTTCTAAACTATTAATTCAATTGGCATGTAATTTCGATCTTAGGCTTGTTCTAATCCCTACTATTATTCACCGAAAACCTAAACTCCTAGCTTTGTCCATGTCGAAGATATAGGGGGGGGGGGGGGCGAAACAGCCGCAAATCGCTTCGAGAAAAAAATGGTACGGCCGTGCCCGTTTTGCTCGAGACTTGGCTGGGGCCCCCAGATTATGAACTCAATTTAAAAAATGGATTTGTCTGTTTATTATAGGTATGAATATAGTACTACCTAATGCTAGGATATGACGTCGACCCAGACAGAAAGTACACGCACATGGAGACAAATACGTTTCGCTTTTTCTTACTCTTGTGATTATTGTTCTTCTATCAGCTTATCTACACCATACTCTGTTAACGATCTCATCTCTGATCATCACAATAGACTATTTGCATTTGGCAGTGTTTTTTTGGTATCTCATATTCTCGGAATAAATAACTATTTTCTCTAATCCGTATAATAACTCCGAATCCGTGACAATATCATATTATGAGTATATGTAGTAGATTACGTACTCTGTGTGCCTTTTTAAACATAAATCTTTCATAACTGTCAGAGTAGTGATATCCAGTAAATTTTTCTATTTTTATAAACTAAAATTCTCATGAAAATACATTAACTTAAAATCTATAAAATGCCGCTAAATGAGTGGCAATTATATGTTAATGACCCTAGAACAATTTGTAAATACGGTGCAAATTGTTACCAGACGAATTCTGATCATATCAAAACCTATAAACATCCACCATCAAATGTGAAACCTAAAAAAAATACACGAGAAAAACTAAGATTTAGTCCATATACTAAAAAAGATGAAATACAGACACAAGATATCAAGAAAGATGTAATCAAAGAAGACAGTGTGAATTCTCCCTCTCAAGAAGAAGGCACATCAACAACAACAACAGATGATTTAAGAGATTTTGAAGTAAAAATACCAAGAGAGTTAAAATATTATGATAAAAACAATCTTTCTCTTTTTAAAGATCTTTTCTTAGTGGATATGCCTGAAGATTTTTTTAAATTCCATGAATTATTTTTGGACAATGGACTTTCTATTGAGAAAACTCTAGGTGCTGTAAATCTAGAACTTAATGGACCCTATGATTTGCTTCTTGCAAAGCTCCCAATTATAGAAGATAAAAGCATATATTTGGCTCACTGGAGATATTATTACGATCCTCCAGAATTCCAAGTAAGTTATTTTTTTGTTTTATTCAAGTAGTAGTTTGTGGGCTGTCTTTGCAATGTAGAACAATTTACACATTTTTTTTTATTTGATCTATCAAAAGGCAATTTGTACAATTTATTTTTAAAAAAAATTTCAGACAGTAATAAAAAAAAAGGGCAAGAGTGAGTTTCATATGGGTTACTTTAGAGACAGCCCAAATGAGAAACCAGTGTTTGTGGCCAGCAACAATAGTGAGAAGGACTGCAAAATAACACCCGTGGCTGATAATATTTTTGCTGCAGTCTAGCAAGTATTTTTTTGATATATATTATTACAGTACTTTCCTTTTTAATGATTCTTTAAGATATTTCAAAAATAATGCTAAAATTATCAAATAGAGGCCTGCAAAAGATCTATATTGTATCTATTGTCCTCTTTATATTTTTCTGTGTAGTGCTCTCTAATGCTACAAAGGTTCAGAATGTATTTCTCTTTTTTAAGATTATTTAGGTATAATACTGTCTTGGTAAATTTATTATTCAATGGGTATTCAAAAGAGAAAAAATATCTCTTGCAATATTTTTCATTATACCCAATTCACCTGTGCCACAGTATAATTTTAAATGATGCTATGTTTTAATTGAATTTTTATTCCTCTCTTATAGTATATTTTTACAAGAGGAAAAGAAATCTTCACCCTTTGTGGCAATGGCTTGTCAAAGCCTAATGGATAAAATAAAAACAGCTGCAGAAAAGAACAAGTTTTCTCTTAAAGAATACAATATAAAGAAAAGGCATTCATTATCTGTGGCTAAAACATTGCATGGAGCTGGAATAGTAGTGCCTTATAATAAGAAAACACAATCAGGATACAGACATTTAACAGAAACCGATGGTAAATTAATGCTGCCTTAGTAATTAATACACTACACTAACAATATATTTTATGTATAAATTTAACTTAATATTGTGTAATAATTATTATTAGGTCTTATAATTTATAACAATTAAAATTGGACAGATTAGATTAATCCCACTAACTTATCTTCAAATTAATTTATTGTATCATTTAAATTCAATTATGATGAACATATGATTGTGGCTTGAATTAACTTTATCTGTGGTAAAACCATTTTTTTTTTACCATTTTATTATGAAATATTACCGGCATTTTTTAGGAGAATATAAAATTTTATTATTCCTATATTTATTGCTTTTAAAATACAATATGTATTTTTGACTATTGATTACAGCAAAACTAAAGACAATATTTACAAAACTTAAAAAGGCAACAGAAAAAGCTGAAAAAGATAAGTTGTTATCTGAATTGCAGCCCGTCATAACCTATGCCAATATAGCTGTTGACGAGTGTGACTTTGGGACTGGTTTGGAGGCTGGAATCGCGCTATTTTGCTCTGGAATAAAAGATTTGGAGTCCAGTGCTCTTAGCTGTTTGACCTCTGCATACAATCTTCTAAATAGAGAGACTTTCAGTAAAATCATTGAGGTATGTGTGATTCGAATTTTTAAACATAGTTCAACCCAACGTTTTGAGAAATGTCACATTTTTAATTTGGCACATTATTATGATTGTGAGCTAGGGATTGACTTTGTGTTAGTGTTTTATGCATGGGAGAGACTTCACATAAACACATTTAAAAAGTAATGGGATTCCATTGTTTGGAAAGTAATAGAAGTAAAGTGTGCTTGTCAACAAACTTCAGATCAAGTTACGACTGTTAGGCCTTCCACAGAACTGTTTTAACTTTTAACTGATGTTAGTCAGTATAAGGAGCACCCAGAGTGTGACCTACTGCCGCCCACGGGAGATACTCAACCCCTAAATTCTTGATGGCTTTAAGTATGCTTTCTATAAAAATGGTATTAAAATAATAAGTGGATATATAAAAATTTAAAAATATAAGTTTAATACTGTTACTTTAATATCATTACTGTTTTTTTTCAGATTCATCTCAAGTACCGACGCAAGGGGTCCAAATTGTCAGTTATAGATTTTTAGTAAGTTATAAAATGTATGTGAAATAATTGTTTTTAAAGATAATAAAAGATCTGATAATTTTTTTTAACTTTTTCTATATATGGTTTTAGTCCAATCTTAATGTAATAATGAAAAAAAATAAAAAATCCGTTTTCACTTTTCTTTCCGTCGGTAACAAAATGCGTTTACGCACTACCTTCCGGCCAAAGGGGGACCGAAAGGGGGTGTGGGACTCACCATCGGCAGACGCGACTGGCAGCAGTAATACCCACTAAAAATCTTCCGACGACGGCCGCCGCTTGTTGAGAATAAGGCGGGGGCCAGTACCTGGGTTGCAGTGTCTGACACCCCGCCTGCGGCCAACGTCCCCCGGAAGACCTCCTCAGAGAGGCGCAGTGGACGCGCCCCTCCTACCTCCTTGTGCGACCATAGCGTGTGTGGCCGACTTCTCGGAGGGTCCTTGGCTAGACAGCAGGGGCCCCCTGCCCCCGCTGCCTAAGACCCTCCTGGCGCTGCTTGACGGGCCCTCCTAACCCGCCCGCTGCGCCCTCCACAGGTCCCTCTTAGCTTCTCCCCCGGGAGTCAGTACTAAGGGCACCCAGAGTCGTCGGTCTCTGGGTGCCTTTTCCCTAGCGCCTTCTGCGCCCTACCGGGAGGTACTCAGCCCCCCCACCACGCCAAGGTGGAGACCAGTCGGGGGGGATCCCATATATCCTATACTAAGCCTGAGCATCCTATGCTGCCATATACAGTCACCCTTGTACCTTGCTGTTTGTTCCTTTACTTGTACTAAAACAAGTGAGTAGGTGGCCTATGTCAGCCACAACCTTTAGGGCAAAACCTCAGAAAACCCCACCGCTAACGTAGCGGCACCAGGCGCCAGAAAAAAAAGCTGTGCTTTCAAATTCCCATTATTAATTTTTAATATTTTATCTTGTTTGTTGTTGATAACCATGTGCTATCAAAGGAGATATCATCTTTTATCAGTAATTAACAAAAAAAGAATAATTAATTTCTGAACTATTTAATATCCATTACAAAAACAACACATACCCATTCATTTCCTAAACATAGGTGATAAAATGTGCTATCATGGTAGTTATCATATTTTATGGGTAATGTATACAAAAGAATATCAAAAACAATGAACTGAATTTCAGAACTATTTAATATCCATTAGAAAAAAAACACATTACAAAAATAATAACAAAATACGTATTGACCTCAAAATGAGGCGTCAAGAGTAAGAATCAGTTTAACTGGATTAAACACATTTTATCAGAAACACAATTTGTCAAATTTTAATATTGTAAAAAAAAGCTAAGAATTTTTTTTAATGTATTTTATGTGGTTACAGACACACTTTAATTATTTCAAATAAAATGACAGAGCGGTTCTCTCTTTCCCTTTACAATTTGAATATGTTTAAAATTTCACCTTAAACTGCTTTATCCCCTTAAACAACATTCCTTCAAATAAAAAAAGGGTTAATCTGACTAATTGCGTTTCTTAAGAAATGTGTATAGTTTAATGGAAGTGCTCTTATAATTACTTCGGCTTATCAGCGCTGCTAAGATGTAAGAACAGAGAGATTGGACAGTGGTCGCTGCCGTACACGCCGCTTCGGATCACGCTGTCACAGAGCGACGGCATAAGTCTCTCTGATACGAGAAAGTAGTCAAGGCGCCTGAAATTATAATCATAATTGTATTTATCATAGGACATTGCACAGAGCGCTTCAGCTTAGCATGGTTTAGTTACACGTTTTTTACATATCTTTTGTTTTTTAGTTCGCCATCGGTTATGTGGGACAAAAATATAATTGGGGAAATGTGGGGGGATCATGCCTCCGCCTATCCCTTCAGACAAATTATGCCACGGCCTATATAACAACACCAAGACAAATATATATAACAGATAATTGAACTGCATTTGCAAAAAAAATCATGGGCGAAATCTTATCTACATACAAATATTTATTTTATCAATATGTATTATTGACCAACATCATTAAAATCTATTATTATTATTATAATAAATAGAGTTATAGAAGGCCTCTCCTACAATGTCAAGAATATTCAATGCATACCCAATGCACTGTTTCATCGTCATCATTTCAACCGTTTAACGACCCACTACTAAAGTAAGATTCAAGTCATACTCCACCACGCAAACCTATTGTAGATATGTAAGGCAGGCCCTGAGCAATATGGCTTAATGACCAAATCTAGTAGTAGTAAGCCCTTGATATTAAATGCCCACAAAAATTTTCACCACTCCAAAGACTGATCTCTGTGACGCGAAACTCCTATTAGCGCGCTTTTATCAGGTAGAGATCGTTATGAAAAATCAAGAACAAAAGTAACAATAAAAGTGGTTAACTTACCACCCAACATTCTTGGCTCGGCTATTCATCATGTAGGTCCAGAATGTGTAAGCGTTCTTGGAATCCGCATTCAAGTGCCTGAATGTGTCTACGAAGCCGTCGCTCAACAGGTCTGTCATACCCGACCGCTCCTCGTCAGTGAACCCAGCGTTTTTTCTGTTTGTCTTAGGATTTGCTAAATCTATAAAAGAGCATATTTCTGTGTTAGATTAGAGATAGATAAGCAAGCATACAATACTACGATCTATAAGATTGAAAAAAAATCTTTCTTTGTGTGAAAAGTGAAACAATTATAAAAGGCACGTTGCACTGGTTCCTGAAATTAACGGCACAACAGTAAAAGAAGGACAAGTCAATATTTCTTGGAAAGTATGTACTGCATAAATAAAAATCAAGTCTTACCTATTTCATTGTGAGCTACATTCATATCGCCACAAATTATCACAGGTTTCTTCTTATCTAATTCCTTAACATACTTGCGGAACTCCTCATTCCATTTCAGTCTTTTCTGTAAACTGACTAGTTTACGTCCAGCATTAGGAACATATGTGCTGATCAAATAGAAATGTTCATATTCAGCTGTTATTATACGGCCTTCACTGTCTAACTCTTCATTTTTTAAGCCATACTGTACATTCATTGCTAACTTTGTTGTGTATATGCCTACACCAGCATAACCATCTTTATCGCTGCACAGCCAGTAAGCATGGTACCCAGGTACATTTACCAATTCTTCGGGAAGTTTATCTTGAGAACATTTGACTTCTTGTAAACATAAAATATCTGGCTTCTCATATTGTAAGTAATCTAAACCTCCTTTCCCTAACCATGCTCTTATGCCATCTACATTCCAACTGGATAATTTAAAATTCCATTCTCTTCCCTGTTTGTCTTTTGACGTGTTGGATAAGTCCAGTTCTTCATAAGAAGTTGTAGCTTTGTTTTTGGCTGGGGCCTTTTTTTTGTCTGTGGGTGCTGAAAAGTAAATGCAACTGAATACATAATTCAATGCTAAACATTGATTAAAACACTCTTTACAATGTATAGAAAATTAAATATAAATTATTAAAATTGTCTACTAGTTTAAGAGCATGCCCTAAAGTTTAAGAAATAATATTAATGGTTCGTATGCAAATACACTGTCTGGCATCAGATGTTAATTTTGTTAGCTTCAAGAGGCTTTAAACTAAACATTAGTTCCCACATCCAATTATTTTTCTAAACATATTTGTTACAACTCAAGTATCTGGCTTACATAATAATAACCATTCATAGTATAATAAAATCAAAACCTGGAAGTATTTGTACTTTAAACATGCATATTTTTTATTTTTGAAAGTTTTATTAAGAGAGAAGATGAGAGGTAAAAAGGAAATAAAAGCATAAAATATATATAATCAAAACCATTTATTTATTAAATTATCATTAAGAGACAAGTAAATAATAGTGAAACTTAATTAAAACAACATGTCAAATTACATAAACACTTATACATAAATAACAGATTTATTTACCCTTCTCTTCAGCTTGCTTACGACGCCGTTTCGTGGTCTGCTCATCGTCCACCTCTTCAGGGCTTTCATTCACATTCTTCTTTCCTCTTTTGGCTTTTGCTGGTTTTTCTTCTGGAGTCTCTTGCTCAGCAGATTCTTCATCTTTGGCATCACCTAAAATTTTAATCCGAATTAGAGGCTCCACAGTAGAATTGGGTCCTTCAATTTGGTTACCTTGTCAATGCTGGTAGTCAATTTGTAAGCAATGATGAAAACACCACATGCCTGCCTCCAAATTTAGCATTGGGTCAGAAAGGTGAAATATGATTCTAATCCCCTTTATCCTGGTTTGTAAGTGAAGGCGTTAATAGGCTGAGATAATGAAAATTCAAATAAGCTTACTGAGTGCACAGGAACCAATTTAAATGTTACTTTGAAACTAAAGGATGTTGCAATGACTGCAGATATATTTTAGTAAATGTCTTTTCAAACTTTTGTAGCAAACCCATTACTTCTTAATAGCAAAGAGAATATTAATTTAGCAACATTTTAACAGCATGATTTCTGTTTACACACCTGCTTCCATCAATCATGAACAACCAACACATCAAACCTGACCTAAAACCTCTTACCTTAGTAAGGCAGGCCCACCCTTAGTAATGGGACATAAATAAACTGAGATGATGGTAACAAATGTTACAAGTGTTTATACTGAGAGAGACTTGTACAACAAAGTAAACAATAAATTTTTTTAAAGATGCATATAGTAATGACAATAAATAAATAATTACCTTTAGCTTTATCTTTTTTAGTAGTCTTTCTTTTTTTGGCAGCTGGTTCCTGTTTGACTTCCTCATCTTTTTCCACTGACTCCTCTTTAGTTGGAGCTTTCTTTCCTTGATTCTTTTTGCCCTTAGCTTCTTTTTTTTTGGGCTCTTCTAAAGCCTGCTCTTTGTCTTCTTCAGCTTTTTCTGGCTCTTCATTTATTGGAGACTTCTCTTTTGCAGCTTTTGTTGCTGCTTTCTTTCTTCCCTTTGTTGCCACTGGTTCAACTTTAGGTGCTTCCTCAGAGGCTTCAGTCTTGTCACTATCATCCTCATCTATTTCAGTCTTAGTGGGTGCTTTGCGGCCTCTGCCTTTAGCTTTAGGCTTCTCTTCAGCAGTTTCTTCTTTGTCACCAACACTTTCTGAAGTTTCTGTCTGTTTAGTGTTTTTCCTACCTCTGCCTGAATCTTTGGGTTTAGCTTCTGTTTCTTTCTTTTGTTGCTTTTTGCGTCCCTTAGTAGCAGATGTCTGAGATTCTTCATTACCAGCATCAGTTTCAATAGCTACTCCATTCTGTTTAACCTCATCAGTGGTAGTTTCTTCATTTGAAGAATTGTCTCCGTTCGACAATATCTCCTCATTGTTTTCTTCAATATTCTTCTTGCCTTTTTTGGTTGGTGGAGCAGACTCATCACTTTTGTCGCTGGTATGTTCTATTCCGTTTGTACCATTAACAGCTTTTTTACCACGTTTTGCTTTTTTCTCTGTTGTGATTTCCACTTTTTCAGCCACATCAGGCTCTACAAGATCAAATTCTTCTTCTAGGACTGTTTTGGCTTTACCACGGCCTTTTTTAGGCACTTCAGCCTCAGCTACTTTGACATCAGTTGCTTTCTGTAAATAGAAATAAACACCAATGACCTTTCATTGTGGCTGCCTATTTGAATGTTAAAACTGTCACAGAAGTGATCAGTACTTATTACTTACCTCTATTCAAGTTATGCTAATCAGGTGAGAGAAATTTACAAGGTATATTATATTAATTGTTTATGGCTTTGTGTACAAAGAACTAGTTCTACATAATTTATGTTAATCCAAATGAAATTAGAAATAACATATTCGATGAATTCAAATGAAACGTTAAAAAACATTGAACATATATATTTGGAAAAAGCAAACACTACACGAAGGGAAAGAGCCATGTGTTTACAACCTGTGGACGGGATATGACTAAGTTTCTAACAGCGGATGTGATTTAATTGCATATGATAGTTGTCTTTAATATAATTGATGGAAGAAGTATTCAAAAATACTCGTTACTAACAAAGCAACACTAATGGAAACCAGTTTTCGAGCGAATGGCTACCCAAGACGTAAAACGTTAAACAATGGAATGTATCATACCTTAGCTTTTGTTGATCTTGGAGCCATTATCACTGATGAGACCTCGGTTAAATATAAAGTTTTGATCAAAATAAAGCCTAAAAATGCTTTTGTACTATTCACTATTTGCAGTTTAATGCGAAGGTGGCTTGCGAAAAGTTTCCGGCGAAATGACAGAAAACGCCACTGCCGCCAAAATTTTGGTTAATTTTTTTTCTACTTTTTTCTGCCAACTGCCTATGTGACAGATTATTCAGCCAGCGTGTAATCAGAAAAAGCTTATGAAACTGACAGGACTTTCAAATCATGATTTTGTTTTAGTCCCAATTTCGAGACTCGGTCATACCCTCGTCAAAAAGATGGACTATACCATATATATTATCATACTCCAAAAATTTTAATGTTAAATACCAGCCTACAAATATTTATGTTTAATGTAAGTTAAATTATTACTTACATTAAAAACCATACACAATTAACGAAGTGCATTTAAAAAAAATATCAATTTTAAGAATTGTCTAAAATCCTCCTCCTTCCCTGATAGCTAGAAAAAAGCTCACGCTATACCTTTGCCTAAAGTTTCTAATCCAACTGCGCCAACCCATTTTCGTCCTAATTCAATCCTTCCTTTCCTTTCCAAGGTTCTTGAACACATTGTGCGCAAACAGCTTTCTCTTTATCTCCTTGCCAACCGCCTTCTGAGTCCTTTCCAATCCGGCTTCCGACCAGGGCATAGTACGGTTACTGCCCTTGTCAATGTTTCTGACGACATTCGGCTTGCCATGAATGATGGACTATTTACTGTTTTAGTGCTGCTAGATTTTAGTAGTGCCTTTAACTCGGTAGACTTTGATCTTCTTCTTGGTATTCTTCGTTCTATTTATGTTGCTCCCTCGTCTCTTTCAAGGTTCTGCTTCTACCTGAGTGGTCGTTCGCAGCGCGTCCGCCATGATTAGTCCTAATCTGATTGGTGTTGTCTTGACGCGGGTGTACCTCAGGTTAGTGTGCTTTCTCCTCTACTTTTCTCAATTGTTATTAATTCCGTAAATTGGCAAACAACGCCCAATTTTTTTAAACATACATGCGCACACTATAAAAGTATAAAGAGTTGTTATAACTAAGTTTTCATGTAACATCAAAATAAATTTAGTTACCTGTACTTAAAGTTGGCTTGGCAAGCACGATCTCTTTAACCCATTCAATAAACGTGTATAGCCGCAAGATTCCCGCGTCAGCAGTGCTTTCCACAAAGTTGGTATCCTCTACAGCAGGGGTGGCCAACATGATTGAACCCAAGATCTCTTGTTCAATAACGAGACCCTGCGCGATCGACCAATTACATACCTACTTCTAGAATCTTAAATGAAACAGCATAGTTGAGTACACAATCATGAAGCATTTTTTATTTTATTAAGAGAAAAAACATAAGTGTGAAAATTATGTATACTAACTACTAATTTACATATTATATTAGTGTGAGCATTGCGTCTGAGTATCTTCCACTAGTTTAGCATAATCAGGTTTGTAGTTGGAGATTGCCAGCCTTAAAGAATCCAATGTATGAGCGTCTGTCAAGCGAGAACGGTGTTTACTTTTTGTTTGCTTTAAGTAGGAAAGTGCCGATTCACATAAATATGTTGAACCAAAACACAAATGAAGTTGTTCAACACACTTCTTCAAATTTGGATATTTTTCGTTGGAAACCAATGCCCAAAAATCATGACCTGACGATGACCTTGCTTTAAGAAATATGTCGCAGCGCAGAGTAATAATTTCGTTTTGTAACATCATGTGCTCCATTTGAAATGTATCTGCAAATTTTGTAGCCAATTCATAGATATCACTATGAACAATGGAATCATTGAACGGATAACTGATGAATTGAACCAAGTTCTCAATTTTTCTGAAATCACCAAAGCGAACTTCGAAGTCTGCGACCACTGCCTTAATTTCTGACGTATATTTCTTAGAAATGAAATTGTATGTAGGATGTTTTTCCATATGATCATTGATGTTAACAAATTGTTCAAATTTTTTCTTCTCTATGTCAACTATCATAGACTCTGTTTGACATTGAAACGCTGCAATAGAGCTTATCATTTCTGTTAATGTTTTATTCTTGCCTTGTAGACTCAAATTTAATGTACTCAGTTTTCCAGTAAAATCTGCCAAAAAAGCTAAATCACATTGCCAGTCTAAATCACGCAATTGCTGATAATCATCACCCCTATCATCAAGAAATTTTATTATTTCGTCCAATAGATCTCGAAATCTTTGCAAAAACTTGCCTCGACTCAACCACCTCACGTCAGTGTGCATTGCCAATTCTGGTTCCTTCTCATCTAATTGCTGTTTAAAGAGCCGCCTTTGGAGGGATTTTCCCTTTATAGAATTTACAATCTTAAAAGAAATATCCATCACATGTTTCGTGTTTAATCTCTTACTAGCCAGTACTTGTTGATGAATTATGCAGTGGTAGCTAATGAAGTCTGGAAAATCTTCGTCTTTGTGACAAAGAGCAATAAAACCATTGTGAATACCTGTCATTGCAGGAGCTCCATCAGTTGTCATTGATACTAGTTTATACAAGCATAACTTAATCTGGCAAATATATGCTTTGAATTCCGTGAATATATCAAGGCCACGAGTTTTTCCTTTTAGGGAAATCATACCTAGCAGTTCTTCTTTAGTCGAGAAATCTTCGAAGACCATCCGAATAAAAACAAGTAATTGTGCAGTATCAGTGATATCTGGTGACTCGTCAAATTGAAGCGAAAAAGCAACGCAGAGGGCGATATCTTTTTGTAGTTGTTCGTTTAAGTTTTTACTTATTATTTCTATACGGCGCATCACAGTATTTCGCGACAACTGTAATCCATGAATAGCTTTTTTAATTTCGTTTTTATTTTTGAAATTAACGAACAGTGAATCTGACACTTCTTCGAAGATTTCTTTGATGTATTCTCCATCGGAAAAAGGTTTGCACTTTTGTGCAATTCTGTAGCTTACTTGGAAAGAAGCTTCAGTTGCAGCCTTACTTTGCTCAATAGGCCCAGAAAACATGTTTTCTTGGACTTTTAATTGCGATTTCAGTGCTTGCAATTTACTCTTTCTTATTTCGCTGTTAGGTTGAAAGTCAGTCTGATATTTGCTATGCATTGTATTAAAATGTCGCTCTAAATTTCCTTTTTTGGGCATTGCCCGGGATGTATTGCATATTAGGCAACAACATTTTTCTTTCACCATAGTAAAGAAGTAGTCCAATTCCCATTCTTGGTGAAAATGGTAAACTTTTGATTTCTTTGGAGCACATTTATCAAGAATCTGTAAAAAATGAAATTTTAGGAACATAATTTGTATAGTAACAAATGTAGAAATCCAATTTAATGAGAATAATAATATTCCTAATGATGGCACAAAGTAAACGAGCGGACAATATTTTCTAGTTTTTAACCCATTTACTAGGTGGCTAATTAGTTTGATACACCAAGTACAGACGCCACCACTTCCAGCTGCCCCAATCTGTCAAATTTCTTTGATCTATTTTCAACCATATTACGATACAATAAGGTTCAAATTTCACTGTGAAATTTTGATAGATTAGGGTAACAGGACGTGCTGGCGTCTGTACTTACCTAAAATAATATGGCACTGACTAAAAGAGGCAGTTGTAAATAAATAGTTGTTTTGGTATGTTAAAAATTATAAATAGCACGTTAAATAACTAGTTCAGCAGTGAACAAAAATTTTTAATTAAAAATAATGAAATAACTGCTCAATATGTTTTTCAACTGATCAAAGTAACATCACGAATATTTGAATAGGTAGGTAACAGCTTAAAAAAAGTCAGTAAATAAACACGGCTATAAATTAATACATAGTTTGATGTATTATGGGCGCGAAAACTTTGTAAAGCGTTTGGGAGTTCAATGACATTAGCGCGGCACGTAGGTACTTTATTACTCAATGTTTCGCAACGATCGGGTTTATTATTTGTACTTCCTTATTTTTATTGTAAATTTCGTGATTCCTGTAGTATAGACAAATTATTGAGAAGTGTTTCGCAGTAATAACAATATTAAAAATATTAACTTACTTTATTGGATGAACCTTCAGAAGCATTTCTTTCTTCATTTGATGTTCCTTCAGCGCTTCTTTTTAACCACTCATACATGATGTACGTAAACAATTATGAGGCGTGCCTAATAGAAAGTAATCGTGATTTACATCGACAATCGTTGAAACGTCGTAACCCCGGTAGTCTCTGTCGTCAACTGTCAACAGACTGACTGTCCGTCCCTCCCCCGCGTCCCACACGCTTCCCGCTTATTGGTCATCGCGAGCCGAAAACAAAAGACTATGCTGCGTAAAATAGAGGATAAATACCGTGACGGTTGAAAAATTATACAAAATGCGTCCTGCAGTAGGTGATTACGTGGGACAGTCTGGTTTACGTATTTATATTTTTTGCCTTGCCACGATCGACTGGTCTAACAGTCGCGATCGACCGGTCGATCGCGATCGACCTGTTGGCCACCCCTGCTCTACAGAGACTCCAGCATCAGCTATTGTCAGGCGCATCTCATCTGCACTGAACTTCTCTATGGACTCGGAGAGAGTCAGGAAGTTCCCATCTGACTTTGACATTTTGGCAGAGTTTAACATAAGAAGACCGTTGTCACGGACGCCCTTTGGCCACTTGTCTTACTCCTCTGGCCAAATTGCACAGTGGTTGTACAAATAGAATGTTAAGTGATTCTGAATCAAGTCTTTTCCTTATACTCTGAGGTCAAATGCATAACTATAATTTATTTGAAGCAATTGGTACCAGCAATTAAAAGAAGAAGAAAAGAGTTTTAATGATTATATGGCATGAATTAATGAAATTCGAGGCCCGTAGAAAATATTGGTTGTGTCAATGACAACTGTCACTGTCATAATTATCGGCTTCGTGTCGCATCACAAGAAACGTGTAGCGGCGTGTTCTGTCTTGATGTACCTACCAAGAAGACTTTAAAGATACCTATTTATAGTTCAAATTAAATGGGAAAAATATCCTATACTATTGCTTATTTCACATTTTAGTTCTTAAGGTGCTTAGCCGATTAGATAATGGTAAGTTTATGTTATTACTATCACAGTAACAATAAGAAAGCTTGAAATAATAAGTCTGAATT
Organism: Musotima nitidalis; assembly: GCA_949126915.1. Classification (NCBI taxonomy): domain Eukaryota; kingdom Metazoa; phylum Arthropoda; class Insecta; order Lepidoptera; family Crambidae; genus Musotima; species Musotima nitidalis. Next base: position 4,980,857 of record OX421418.1, on the reverse strand, counting down.
TAAAACTCTTTTAACTTTTATAAGTATAAATAAATAAAATGAAGTGAATACTTATGTACGCCTAGATTTAGTCATAGCCAGTCACATTCTCATTACGTTCTTTTGTAAATAGGAATGTGGCCTAAACCTAAGGCGATCAGCTGAGAATGTCCCATTTACAGAACTTTTTTATATCAACAAAATATTATTACTTACCATAATCTCTGCCTACTATAATGCCTACTATAATTATAATGTTCCACTACTAGACTCATACTCTCACTTATTCGTTTGGCTTTAAGTAAACAATTATGTGTAGGTTGTATTATTGTTGATCTTGGATTGTAGAATATAAGAACTTGGTCTGCATTTAAATTGAATTTAATTATTATTTTCCAACAAGCACACATTTATAAAATTATATTAATATATGCAATGGAAAGGTGTAGCTCTCTTACACAGGTATATTGTTTTATATAAAGAATACTTTTAGTATAAACTATAATAAATTACTTAATTAAAAAAAAAAATTGATTGTTGTTTGACTATATTCCAAATTAGTTTAAGTATGTAGCGAATTGTCTTGTCTTATTTTCAAAATTTCAAGCCAGTCTTTAGAAATATGTATGTAAATAGCTACATAAAGTATTAAAAATACAGATAAAAAAAGTCATTGTGGCATTTTTGTTTTAAAAGAAGTTAGAGTTTTGGGGGTAGATATTATTTTCATCAATAAATTATTGAAAATTTATATTATAAAATATATCAATAAATTAACTATTAACAAGTTCTTTTATTTATTTTAATGTAGCAATCCAGCCTACACGTTTAACTGTTAAAGCAATAATCATCAAATACTAAATCATAATATTATTTTTTCAGACTACATTAGACAGAAAAGGCACTTTTAAGGTTGAATACCTTCAAGATATTGAGAGGAAGGTCCAAGAAAAATGGGACCAAGAGAAGATATTCGAGGTAGAAGCTCCAAGTGATGGCAAGAAATATGAGAAGTTCATGTGTACATTTCCTTACCCCTATATGAATGGCCGTTTGCATTTAGGGCACACATTTTCCTTATCTAAGTGTGAAGTAAGTACATAGTCAGCAAAAATTTTAAGGTGTATTTTAAGTCCAAGGAGAAATTTATATTGCAAGTGGTAATTATTACCACTTTTGCATGCAGTGGCTTTCTAAGAGTAAGGCAGCCTTTACTTTTAAAAATAGATTAGATAATGTGCTATATGCAATATTATCTATTGTAATAATGAATATCTGCTTGGTTGCCTGTAAATAAAAATATATGGTTACCTTTCCAGTTTGCCATAAGGTACTATAGGCTGAAAGGTAAAATGGCATTGTTCCCATTTGGATTTCACTGCACCGGCATGCCGATCAAAGCTTGCGCTGATAAGCTAAAGCGAGAAATGGAATTATTTGGATGCCCTCCAAATTTCCCAGATGAAGAAGAGGAAGTAGTAAAAGAGGAAGGTGACATTATACCTAAAGACAAAAGCAAAGGCAAGAAAAGTAAAGCTGTTGCCAAGTCAGTTGCTGCTAAGTACCAGTGGCAAATAATGAGGAGTCTTGGAATCCCTGAGGAGGAAATCAAAGAGTTTGCCAATGAGAGTCATTGGCTTGAATACTTTCCTCCAAGAGCTGTTGCTGATTTGAAAAAAATGGGAATGCATGTGAGTTTTCTTTCTAATTATGTATTACAAGTTTTCTCATAACCATTTTTCGTTTAAAGAAAAGTTGTTGTTAAATGAACCTTTTCACGAAAACACATATAACAAATGCTGACATTCAATAAACTTTGTTTCTATCTCTCAATAACCTTTATTTATTACCTGCAAAGAATAATACTTACAATTATTTTCAGGTTGACTGGCGCAGAAAATTTATAACAACTGATGCAAATCCCTTTTATGATTCATTTGTCAGGTGGCAATTTAACCATCTTAAAAAGCGTAACAAAATTATGTACGGTAAAAGGTACACAATATTCACACCTTTAGACAAACAGCCTTGCATGGACCACGACAGGAGCTCTGGTGAAGGAGCTGGGCCACAAGAATACACATTAATCAAAATGCCTATACAAGAACCATTCCCTGCAGCACTCAAGTAAGCATTACATGATTATAAATGAATACAAATGCGTATATCCCAATTGGGATGGCCAGAACTGTTTAGAGACGCAACATGTTAAATGCTGAATGATCTCTTAGCTCACATTTAACAAGTCCCTATTCCTTTTTTCGGTACTTATACACTGTTTTTTGCTTATTGTTATAGAAGAGCGGTATCTCTTAACTCAAGCAAAAAATATATAAATTTGTGACGAAAAGTAATAATAAATTTGTAAAATTTATGACGACCGATATGGCTTGGTGGCGAGAATACCCGCTCTCCGCTTCTTAGGTCATGGGTTTGATTCCCACGCAGGACAAATCTTTATGTGCATGAACATGAACATTTGTTCTGTTCTGGGTGTTTTCCTATGGATATTAAGTATGTATTTGCAAAACAAAAAGTATTTATATATGTTGTTATTTAGTATCCATAACCCAAGTTCTTAATGATACTTATCTTGGAACTAAAAAATTTGTGTTATTGCCAAAAAATATTTATTCCCAAAAATTTCTAACAGGAACAGTTTTTAAGAACTTTAAATTTTTATTGTAGCTCTTTGAAAGGAAAAGCGGTACATCTAGTTGCTGCGACATTAAGACCAGAAACAATGTATGGCCAAACAAACTGTTGGGTCCACCCTGACATTAAATATATAGCTTTTGAAACTGTCAAAGATGGAATTTTTATTTGCACCAGAAGAGCAGCTAGAAATATGGCCTATCAAGATTTCACTAAGAAAGATGGAGAGTATAATATTTTATTAGAGATAACTGGGCAGGACCTTCTTGGTGTTGCACTAAAATCTCCATTTACATCTTATCCCAAAATTTATTGCTTACCAATGTTAACTATAAAATCAGATAAGGGTACTGGCATAGTGACAAGCGTGCCCTCTGATTCTCCCGATGATTATGCCGCCCTGGTGGATCTTCAGAAGAAACCTGCATTTAGGGAAAAATATGGCATCACTGATGAAATGGTTCTTCCATTCAAACCTGTTCCTATACTAGAAATCCCTGAATTTGGAAACCTATCAGCTGTGCATGTTTATGATCAACTAAAGATTCAAAGTCAAAATGATAAAGATAAGCTTACCCAGGCTAAAGAGATGGTGTACTTGAAAGGATTCTATGATGGCGTTTTACTTGTCGGTGAATTCAAAGGAAGCAAAATACAAGATGTTAAAAAGAACTTGCAATCAAAACTAATTGAAGAGAAAGGTGCTGTAATTTATTATGAACCTGAGAAAACAATTATTGCGAGATCAGGAGACGAGTGTGTCGTGGCTCTCTGTAATCAATGGTACCTGGATTACGGAAATGAAGAATGGAAAACCACAGTAGGAAGACTCCTTGCATCTATGAATGTGTATCATGATGAAGTTAGAAAGAATTTTCAAGCTACCCTAAAATGGCTTCATGAATATGCTTGTTCTAGAACATATGGCTTAGGTGAGAGCATATTCATTTCTTTTTATTTGTAGTTCAATAAATATTTATTATTATTTTAAACAAATTTATATTAAAATGTATAATTTTTTTTTAGGAACGAAGCTTCCATGGGACACCCAATGGGTTATAGAATCTCTATCAGATTCAACCATCTACAATGCTTACTACACTATATCGCATTTTCTACAAGGTGACACTTTTAGAGGAAACAAAGATAATGCCCTCAACATTAAACCTGAAGACATGTCAGAGGATGTATGGGACTATATCTTTTTCAAGAACGCTCCACTGCCTAAAAAGACCAAAATTCCCAAGAAATCTTTGGATCTTATGAGAAATTCTTTTCAATTCTGGTAAAATTTGAATATTGTTTGTATAAGTGTCTATATAATAATAGAGCAAGTTATTCACTAATTATTTGAAATATATTACAGGTATCCAGTTGACCTCAGAGTATCAGGAAAAGACTTGATTCAGAATCACTTAACATTCTATTTGTACAACCACTGTGCAATTTGGCCGGAGGAGGAAGACAAGTGGCCAAAGGGCGTCCGTGCGAACGGTCTTCTTATGTTGAACTCTGCCAAAATGTCAAAGTCAGATGGGAACTTCCTGACTCTCTCCGAGTCCATAGAGAAGTTCAGTGCAGATGGGATGCGCCTGACACTTGCTGATGCTGGAGACTCTGTAGAGGATGCCAACTTTGTGGAGAGCACTGCCGACGCGGGAATCTTGCGGTTATACACGTTTATTGAATGGGTTAAAGAGATAGTGCTTGCCAAGCCAACTTTAAGAACAGGTAAGTAAATTTATTTTGATTTTTCATGAAAACTAAGTTTTAACAACTATTTATACTTTTATAGTGCGCAGCATGTAAGTAGAACAAAATGGGCGTTGTTTGCCAAGGTTTACAATCGTAGACAAAATAGAGGATATCACGTTGCTGAGTTACGTATCTTCCCCCGCGCCGCACTTCGATTGAGACCCGATAACTATTGAATAAGATTTTTAAGAACAACAGCGGTAAACTTGATATTTAACTTCTTTGATCGTATTAGATTTTAAGAAATCATCTGAAAATAGCCGAGATGAGTTTGTTGAGGCATTCTTCTCAATCTCGTTGCCTTTTGGAAGCCTCGTTAGTCACCAACAGACTGACAGAATAACGGACAATCCCCTTTAAATCACGACAGGCTTGCTGAAAGGGTCACCGACAGACTGACAAATCTTGAGAAAAAACCAAATTCTGACTGACAAATTCTGACAAAAATCCATTTGCTTTTATTTCTTGATTATGATACCGCTCATACCTCTTTCATTGTCGTTAAGAAAAAAAATCTCGAATTTCAATTTCGTATGTAAAAATTTGACGAATCTAAATGAGCCTGTTGATCTTAAAGACAATAAAGTATATTATATTTTTATAACGTGTTAATGCGCAAACAAGATCATTATTTAACTTAAACGCCGCTACAGCTCCGAACTACTTAATCATATTTGAATAATTTTCAGGTGAATACAATTTTTACGATAAAGTATTTATTAGCGAGATGAATATGAAAATCATTCAGACGGACGAGAACTATAACAAGTTGCTGTTCAAGGAAGCGTTAAAGTCGGGCTTGTTCGAGCTGCAAGCGGCTCGCGATAAGTACAGGGAGCTGTGTTCGGAGACAGGCATGCATGCTGACCTTTGCTTCCAGTACATCGAGACGCAAGCCAAGCTTATGTCGCCTATCTGTCCACACGTCGCTGAACACGTCTGGCAATTACTGGGACATGTAAGTCTTTTGTAATAGAAATAACTATTGTACGCAAGCCTTTTTCTAGCCAACCCAGCTATGTATAGAAGAAGATCAGGTCTTATTTTCTGCCAAAATGATACCCCTCTATTTCAGCGAATTCCTGTGTATTCATGGAGCACTTATGTGGAAATATTAAGACAAATAAAGCTGAATAACTTAGTCATCATCTCAGCCATTTGAATACCATGTTAAACTATCCTGAGTTGCCCACATCCACCCGATTTCTGCCGCTTTGACCGGATCATCGGGTAACGAGCCGACCTCTACTACGTTTGCCGGTTCGCGGTCTTCGGTTCCTCGTGCTATGTACGTCGCCCACGGCCACTTCAGTTCGCAAATCCTTTTCGCTAGATATAGCCGGTCGGTCTTTCCAGTTTTCTTGGCTTTTCTAAATTCTGTTTCTATCACGTAAAGTAATTCCGAGCATAGCACTCTCCATTGCAGAGTCGGCGACCTTGAGGCCCGCAGTAAGGGAACACGTCTCATAACAATAGTATCTAAAAATAATCATATAAAGTCAAAGTGAAAAATATTGGTTCCCACAAACTCGGCTCAATATAGCTTTTATAAACGTAAACTTTAAAGTAATGGGTCCATTCACTGCGGGCACGAACTTGAGTAGACAAGAAAGAGACGAGTAACTTATCAAGTTTTATCCTCCCGCCAGATAGAATAGTTTTAATTTTTTATTTCAGAATAAAAGTATACTACATGAGGGGTGGCCTGTAGCAGGAGAAATAGACGAGACAGCAGTGAAAGCCAGCAACTATCTCATGGACGCTGCACACTCGTTCCGCATTTATCTGAAGAACCATTGCGCCGTGAAGAAACCGAAGAAGGGTGAGGCGCCCAAACCAGAGAGGAAACCAAACAAAGCCATACTGTGGGTCGCGAAAGAATATCCCAAGTGGCAACATATTATTTTAACTACTTTGAAGAAGTTAAATGGGGTGAGTTTTGAAATGTTTAAGTAATTGTTTTACCATCACACCGCTTATTTAGTTCCAAGCAGGTATCATTAAGAACTTGTCTAATGGATGGATATATGGAATAACGGATAAACATACATAACCTTTTTTATATTGTAAACACATTAAACCTAGGAAAATCGCAGACCAGAACAAACATACATGTTCATGCTCACATGCTGGTGGAAATCGAACCATCGACCCCAGGAGCGAAGTGAAAGTATGTATAAATACTGGCCTTTATGCCATATCGGTCGTCAAATAATAAAACAGCCAGATATCATACAATAACTAAACAGTTACCTTTGTTTGCAGCCAAATGGTCTTCCAGACAACAAAGTGATCTCAGCTGAGCTCGGGGCAGTTTCCGAGCTGAAGAAGTACATGAAGCGAGTGATGCCGTTCGTGCAGGCCACCCGCGAGAACTTGGAGCGAGTGGGCCCCGACGCCTTATCGCTAGGGCTGCCTTTTGATGAGGCCGCTATACTCACTGAGAATAAACAGTATCTGCTCAGTACTTTAGATGTGAGTATTTGTTTTTCATTAAATTTAACAGGCAATTAATTGCGTCTTAACGGTTAAAAAAATCAATTGAAACTCGGATTAACAAATAGGGTACTTTTTGATCTTAGTAACATGTTTCGGTGTAATAAAAGATAAGATTAAGACTTAACTGTGAAAGCATTATTCTACCGACATATAATAGTGCAATTTATTTTTATTTACCATGACATACTAACATTTCTCACATTCTCAGTTAGTGTAGGTTCCCGACTTAATTTTTTTCTCTCTATAACTTAGGTTGTAGATGTAAATGAAACTTAATCACACACAATAGAGCAGATTCACTTTTAATGGTATATACAACAAAATGTTGGCCATTACATATCAATTGTGTATTAATCAGGCATTATATGTTTAACTCTGGACCAAAGTACGTGGAGTGGACTACGTTCCCGGTTCCCACATTGCATTGGTATAATTTCAATGATTTGTTTTAGCTGGATACCATAGAAGTGAAGTTCACCGACGAAGAAGGGGCGTCAGAAAAGAGCCGCGAGGAATGCGCCCCGGGTGCTCCTCACGTGACTTTTTGGGCGGAAGACGCTGTAGTCGTCCAGCTAGTGAACCCCACGCCGATGAATGGACTATTCTCAGTGAATGTTCCGGTGGCCCATGGAGATTCAGTTGAACGGCTGAAAGTGAAACTCACTAAAGAAGTCAAAGCCATCAAAGGTAATCATTGTTTTACGTTGAAGACCTCTAAGAGGTTTTAGATTAGTCGAAACGGATTAAGCTAACAAACGCAAATTGTCACCTATCGATAAAATCTTCCTCCATCTCTTTAAAGTTTTACCAGGAAAATCGATTAGTTTATTTTTTGTGTTTTTTTTTGTCAATAAATAAACTTTCTGAATACGATGTTTAAAACCTAAACAATAATACTCCTCCACTACTGTGCTCAACTCTTCTCTAACAAATATAGCTCGTACCTATAAACACTTATTTTTTTCCTTCTAAACCAATGTTTTTGAAATATTATTACGCAGATGTAGGCTGTTTGAAGATATGGCGCTACGTTGATCCCGTTCTTGGACCTCGGAAGATCCCAGTGTCCGGAGACCATGAGACAAGATGTATTGCATTGGAAAACAATGCAGTATTAAAGATAGACATCACAGCCAACATAGTTGAGCTGGTCAACGACGGCAAGAACATCAATATTGGAAGTCAAATGGTGTACACATACGAAAAGTGAAACTTTTATAATATATTTATTGTTGAATAAGTGTACTATTGGTAAAGTAATAAATTATTTATTTACACCATTTTCATAAATTTTTATTGAACTTAATTTTATTATAACCTAGTTAAGGCTGCATTAGTTTCTTCTCGCAAATTAAATTACTACTGCATCATTATGTAAAAAAATGTCTCAAGTTACGTATCACAACTGAATTCATTCATAGGACGTTCTACTTAGGAGCATCACAAAGTCCATATAAGTGTTTATTTAGCAGATAGACCATACAAAACTGTAATGACTAAGGAACTATCTCCTAATTAGACATTGTTAGTTAAAAATGGCTAAATAAGATAACGCATAAATAAAAAGTCAACTCAATTTTATAATATAATTTATTACAATATCATATAAATGGATAACCATTGTGAATAATCACAGTAAAATAAATTCGCAGTACGACATTCGAACTAGTCGACATGGGGATAAGGGAGATATATTCGTACGTATTATCTACATATCATTATTAAATTCATCACAATTATTGCTACTGATAAGTTGCTGCAGAAGACTTAACAAAATAACAAGCGCTCATTCGCAGACATCTAATTATCCTCAATTCCTCGTCGAGTCGCTTCCGATCGAATTTCGTGTTGCGAATTGGTCTGCTCTGCAGAATAAATCCAATCACTAAAATGAGAATCTGCATTTCAAGTTTTATTTAAACACTTATAAAATATGGCATGGCCCGCCAGACATCGACTCAGCAAGACATTCCAGAACAACACAATAGGCCTAATTTTTACAACGCAAAACTTGAAATAGCATGATATCGGTTGGAAATAATCTGTAAAACAGAGACTTGTGGCCTGCACCCACTGTCGGCACGGCAAGGCGAAGGACTTTGTAAACGGAATTAATTTTGAATCTCATTTCAACAGCCTTAACACTAACATTTTGAGCCGTTGGTATTGGCACCATGAGACAGTAAATTTAGGTCCACATAACAGACATAAATATACAATAGATAACGCAAATGCACGTACTTAGCGTGTCCGAACCCCGACCAATCGTCGAGAATGGCCGCGCGCGTCTGTTGTTGTTTTTTACATACTGTAATATAAACATAATACTGTATCATGCCCATTATAGATATATTTAGCATCAGCGACATAATCAGTTTAGATTTCCCGTCACTATTCATCGGCAGTGACGTCACATTATGTGATAAATAAGTCGCGATACTTGAGTTATCTATTGTATATCTAAATCTGTGGGGCACATAAATATGACTCCACAATTGAGTTTATAAATAGTTTTAGCGCCAACGCGAAAAAAGACACATCGAGGCAGTGTTTCACTTTCTGAGAGTGGTGTAAATTCAAGTTTTTATATGTAAAAACGGTGGATATTTAGACTAACTTCTTCGACAACGTACGCAAGTGTGGCAAAATGGCACCAAATTACTCCATAGAAGTCTCTAGTAAAGCCTCCACTGCTTTAGTGTGGTTGAAATTTTACTGTCACGGACTTTATTTGACTTTCAACAACATGACAAAAACGTTTCATAGTGTTAAATTTTTATGCAAATTGATTTATTAAATTATTTAACACCGGCAAATACTCTAAACAAATTGAGTACATAACAAAGATCAATAAATTGAGTTTAAATAAGGTTTAAAATGATTTTTGTTTAGAAAAGGATCAAATTTAACAAGTCATCAACATTAATAAATTGCCAACCTAACCTAACCTTTTTGTACATCAAAAAAATTCTGATCAAAAGATTTGTTTAGAGGTTCAGTTTATTATTTTCCTTTAAAAATTCCTTTGCCATGCCGTCAGTGGGCGCGGTCCCTTACATTAGGGTAGGTAGTTGGGTGTGGCTACGTGGGCGCGTGGGCGAATAGGTTCTCTATAGCGGCGCCGTCGGGCTCCGGGGGCCGCGGCTTCTCGCGCGCAGCCATAGTCGGCAGGTTCACTATGTACACTTCCTTCTTGAATAGCTGGCCTACGTTGCGGCCGATCAACTGGAAACAAAGTAAATATTAACATATAATCGAATTTCTGCTGCAGGACACGGGCATTCTCTCACCAACCAATATGAGACGGATTCAGGTGCATACTCGACCACGCGGACACAATGTGGATTGGCATAATTAAACCGAAATTCAGCAAGAAACTGTAGAAATGTTGTATAGGATATGGTGTCCTATCCATCTTCTAGTCTATTAACGTCTTATTACTAGGCTCAGTGCATACTGGCCTTATACTTATGGGCATAAGACCTTGCTACAACTTAGATAGGTAGTAGCAAAATTGATATTTTTTTGAAGCAAATAAATTGAATCAATTGAAAAGTATTTCAAACGATGACAGCTCGCCCTTCGCATCTCATTCCCTTAGTCGCCAACTACGTCACTCGCAGGTAAGACATGGTGTACGGGCAAACCCACAGGGTAAGCCACTGTACATACTTTTGCTTACGCAGCGACCTACATTTAGGCGCACGCGCACACTTATTTACCTACTTTATACCTTATAAAATTTAGTACGTCCATAACTGTCCTAACAGTCACTACTCAAGAGAAGACTTGCCAACTAAACTACTTGTAATTTAAGCTTATTATACTTATATAAACTTCGGTGATCTTTCTCTTTGACGTGCTCATCCTACTACTTCAACTATCGTTCTGTACGGTGTTACGTGGTCAACTAAGCTGCACAACGTAAACATGGGGTAGGTAATAGATTTTTTTGGAAGTGCCGCTAACACGTTAGCCTACTTAGAGGATCAAGGTTCTACGTTATTCGCACTTTATTAAAAAAAGATTAGTTATTATATCGAGCCCTTACCGCCAATTTTTTTAAATTATTAATCCTTTATTGCGATTTGGGATCTTTGTACTTTTGTTTTTACATACGATTTTGTAATGTGATTATATTTTTATGCGCGATAAAGGATTAATAATAATAAAAAAAATTAAAGAAAAATCTTCTGTAAAAGTTAGAAATTGTCGCTTACGACAAACTGGCGGTAAGGGCTCGATATTCCAATGAGAAGTTACTTACGCGCGCCGTAATTTTCTTGAAGAGATCCCTCTTGCTCTTGTCCGTCTTGGTGGGTTTGTTGGCTGCCGTGGCCAGTTTCTCGTCGAGACGGTGAAGGTCGTGAGCATCCACGTCTGGTATTTCCCGGAGCACTGAGACGATGCTCGGGAAGCGCGGTCGGAGAATCTCGTAAGCCTGATTTGAACATGTCATGTTATCAAATATGGAAAGGGACTATCCTCCCATGGTCGTTAAGCAATAAAGTCCTAAATAAATAAAAAGCAAAATATGATTTTAAGGTCTTTTAAGCGGGGCGTGAAACGGCATTTAAGCAGGCCGTCATGAGTGGATGCGCTTTATACCGTGCTTATTTCACGTTATAAAGCGCTTTCATTTTTTATTGGACTGCATCGACTGCTTACCATCAGACAGGATGTAGTTATTATGATGTGTAACATTAAAAAAAAGATATGACAATTAATTTTTAAATGTTTATGACCACTACATCTCGAAGTCCTGTCAAGTTGCGAAAAACACAAGTGGTGGGAAATTGGAACGTGTGTGGCTTGCTAGAGACCGGCAAACTTGACATAATGGAGCGGGTAGTGATTCGATGCGGAATAAGCACATTGGAGAAATAATGGCCATTTCCCCACTGACACCCATGCTGTTTACTTCTTACTTACTCCAGCCGAAACGGAGTAGATTTTTGTTCTTAGGCGATTGAGAAACTGTGTTGGGTTGTGAGTGAATTAGCGACCGCATAATTAGCATCAAATTAAAAGCGTCTTCTGTGATTTCGAATCTCATACAGGTATATGCCTCTACTAGTACTGCTACTCCTCAAGTGATTGAGAGCTTTAACACCGAATTACAAACAACCATTTTGTTGACAAACATTGCCAACAGAGAGCGAATCATAGGTGATTTTACTCCCTTTTAGGCCCTTTGTTATGTTGCTATGCCCTTACAGGGCGTCACATTGTATCTATCCATATTTGTAACAACCTACTTCCTTATTGTGACATGCAGTAATTGATTTTGAATTTTACTTCTAAAATTGGGGCTTACTCTAGTCAGTGTGCCAGTTCAGTTGGAAATTTCGGGCTTGGTGTGCGCAACGAAACGGGGAGCGGTTGTTACAGTTGACGAACGAGAATGACCTGGTAGCCGACACATATGTGATTGTATGTATGTATCTTGGACGGAGTTCCGTACGAATGTCTCCACACTCCAAAAACTCTGCACTAAGCAGCGTCTATGTGATGGAGCACAATCTCACACACTTCCTTTCGTTAAACACGTTTTCAGACGTGGCAAACAGTCCATAGAACGAATTGTGGTTTAAGGCAAAGTTTTAGGCACACGATCGCGTGGTTGGTCACCTATGCGGTGGTCCGACCAAATTAAGGCTGCAGTGGGCGATGCCTAATCTATATATATAAAAATCAATCGCTGTTCGTTAGTCTCGCTAAAACTCGAGAACGGCTGGACCGATTTGGCTAATTTTGGTCTTGAATTATTCGCGAAAGTCCAGAGAAGGTTTGTACGTAGAGAAAATAAAAAAAAAATCTTGAAAAAGTGTAAAATCAACATATTTCTATACTCCCATATACAAACAATTTGTATTAATACTTAAAAGCCAATTTGAACCTTATCAAACAAATTTAATGTCAAAAGTGACGTTAGTTATATCAAAAAAAATTTATGTCATCATATGATCAGCGATAATTATTGCTTTGTTGTGTTTATATTTTCAAAAATATTGTTGTTATTGATTTGTGATTATATATTTTTTTAAATATTATTGAGTTGTTGAGTGAAGGTAAAATGCCATGAGCAAGACGACAAAACATAGGCCGGCGATTGCACGGCGATCAAGAATACGTTGTGCTGTTTTGGATGAAATGCTGCGTGCTGCTTTTAATTACAACAGTCAGATTGATTATAGTATATACGGATACATTGGAATGATGGACGCAATATGTCCACATTGTGATGCGGCTAACTTTCGTGAATTGGATGAACGTTGTGCAATTGTTTCAAATACAAGACCATCCAAGGTTTTTCCAGCATAACGCATTAGTTCAATTGTTCAAAATTGCTCTCGATCGTATGCCAAAATTATTGAACAAATATGAACATTATATGGCAGAAGACATTTTAATTCGTATGCGTCATCATGAAAGACATCCCGATTTGTTGATTACCTTGGAAATGTACAACGAAGCTTTAATAATAATTGAAGATATGTGTCTACAGATTTTAAATAAAGCATTAGCACAATTGGGTATGACCGCACCAAATCGTGAGATACATGATTTTTTTGATCGTGAATTGCAATATGAGCAGGAGTTCAATTCTAATGCAAAACTTTCGTTGTATCATTGATTTTAGCGACTATTCGATCGGAACAGAAAATTGCATTGCATCTTCGGGAATTGCTGCTACATTATTAGAAGGTGGTCGGACCGCACACTGCATTAAAATTGCCTTTGAATGTACAGGTGATTGAAACTCCAACATGCAATATTTCGAGAAATTCTGCTATGGCAAAAGTTCTGCGATTAACGTCAATTATTTTATGGGATGAGTGCACAATGGCGAATAAAAAATCAATAGAAGCACTTAATCGAACAATGCAAGATTTACGCGGTAATCAACAGCTTTTTGGTGGTGCTCTGATATTGCTGTCAGGGGACTTTCGTCAAACATTGCCTGTCATTTCTCGATCAACTCCTACTGATGAAATAAACGCCTGTTTGAAGTCATCACTTCTTTGGAGATATGTACGAAAATTTACAATGAACATTAATATGCGTATTCACCTACATAATGATGATGCAACTGCCCATGAGTTTTCAAAACAATTGTTAGAAATTGGTGATGGCAAAATACCAATCGACAGTACCAACGGATTGATCCCTTTACAGAAAATTTTTTGTACAATTGCACAATCTATAGATGAGTTGATTAAATGTGTTTTTCCGAATGTTCTTCAGAATTACAGAAATCATGATTGGTAGAGAGAACGCGCCATTTTAGCACCGAAAAACATTCATATCAATGGCATTAATTTTCAAATTCAAGCGAAACTGCCAGGTGTAGTCATGACAGTATATAATTTCACGTTAGTATATCATTTGCGATGTCCATAAATAAGGCCCAAGGGCAAACACTTCACGTTTGTGGTGTCAATTTGGAGGAATCATGTTTTTCACATGGCCAACTTTATGTTGCATGTTCCAGAACCCCCCAACTGTTTATTTATTCATGCTCAAAATGGGAAAACAAAAATATTGTTTATCCAAATGTTTTAGACTAACCCATATAAACCCACCATAGTAAGAGTACCCAATTCTTTTTTATTTTTTACTCTTTGCTGATAAATATAATATATAAACAATATATCATTTGGGTCATTTGGAATTTTAAATAGCTAGCAATTCAAAATATTTTTTAAAATAAATGAACTTAATAATCTTTTTTTTTTATTACTATGCCTTATACGTAGCGAAGCACGTACCGGGCCGCTAGTAAATATATATAAATGAGATGCCCTCCCCCTAAACCCCTCGAGTCCTTAGTATGGGACTATACTGAGATCTCACATGGACTTCTTGAGAGAAATTAAAAAGTGATGTTGCACTGTTTTGTTTTACTTACCAACACTTATATACGTTCACAAACACTTAACGGTTAATAATCCACCGTAATTACAAATTAACGTTCGAAATTTCACAAATTTTAGAAAATAAAACAAAACTATGTACGGGTGTATAGTGATCCTATCTAGACCTAAGGAGCCCAAGCCAATCTCACCTGCAAGTGGTACACCTGCCGATCAACGGACGAGGCTCTGGCGAACATAACAATGCCCGGTAAGCGGCAATAGCTATTACGTGGGACCAACTATGTAACTGGCGAAGTGTGGGCGTATAGTATGCCTCTGCCTACCCCTTAGGGGGAAACAGGCATGATATTATGTATGTAAATCAAAACTACAGACATGCCACTTTCCTGCCAAGAAGTCGGGTGTACCTTTAATGATTTTATTGTAATTATAAAGGGGGCATACTTGTACGGCCAGCGCCAATAGTGCGGCCTGGTTAGCGTCGTGCTGCCCGTGCGTGCGAAGAGCTTGCAATACCGCCGCCAGCGCGCCACTCGCCTCGCCTGTACCCAACATTTTCTCATACAACATTCGAAATGCACAAAGTTATAAAAAACTGCTCCGGCCTAAAAGTCCTTGACAAAATCTTATTTTATTGAACTTTTCTATCATCGATATCTGTTTATAGCACATATAGACCACACACAATAGAAAACGTATTGCTTGTGTATTTGACGACCGATATGGCGTGGAGGTCAGTAAACCTACACTTCACTCCAGAGGTCGTGGGTTCGATTCCCACACAGCACAAATATTTGTGTGCATGAACATGAATATATGTTTTAGTCTGGGTGTTTTCCTATGTATTTTAAGTATGTATTTACAAAAAAAAATATTTCAGTATGTTTATCCGTTGTTGAGTATCCATAACACAAGTTCTTAATACTTATCTTGGAACTAAATAATTGGTGTAATTGTTTGAAATTATTTATTTATTTGGCGTTTAAAAACTTGATTATTGAAAATATCTTACCATTTTGATAGGTATGGTTATAGTTAGAACAAGTAACATCGATTCTGTTAGGTTTGTGTCGTCCTATTGATATATTTTTATTCCTCGAACATTAGGACCTCCAACTTCGTTTAACGACTAGCACATTATAATATCCAAATATGCTAACTAAGAACATCATCTTCACGTGCCTTTTAAAGCTATTAAAGGCCACACACACCTAACAGATGGTTACTAACTTACTTCTGCGGCACTACGACAGCGTCACGATTTTAATACTGAGATCCAAATGAACCAATCAGGGTTCATTTGGACACGCAACGTAAATGAATCTATTCACAAATTTACGATTAAACTTTGTAAGATACTATCCTGGACCAATTTACTGGCGGGGATTTTTTAAGGCTGCAAGAATTAATATTTAAATAATTTTTTGTTGCATTGTTATTAACCCACTGTTCGAGGATGAAATTATTTGTGACTTGTAATGTTAGTTACCTGTAGACACTGTATTCGCCCCGAGTGCCGCCCGTAACGCGGGCAGTGCTAGTGAACACGCCCGTAACGACGACGTCGAGTCGTTCCACATTAATGCCCACAGAACCTATGACAAAGTAAAATAAATAAGCACAATAAAGGTAGTAATAATGTCACTATCTATCAATAAAATAATGCTTCGGCCGTGAATGTACGTCCCGTACAAGCTGCCTTAGTACTTTTAGATAACTAAGCTTTAAAATCACGAAATGAAATTATTCGAAAGGAAGGTGTCGAACGAAACGAATTTAAGAATTCTTTATATAAAATCCTATGAAACTATGCACAATTCCAGATTCGAACGGTGCGACGAGACAGGCATTTACGTAAGGTTTCATAAGCTTTTATTAAAAGATTTCAAAAATTATTTGCTTAGGCCTTGTGTTTTTCGGTTCGAATAAATGTGCGTTCACCTTTATATGGGCGTATTTAATGGACTGGCGAGACGCTGAACCTGAAGTTACATTGGGAGCCATACATTTTAACCGATATCTTATTTAGCGATAATTTATCCGACTTTTCAGGTTACAAATGAGTGTCTCCCGCTGTAGACCTAGTTTCATGATAGTATATCTATTTAAAGCGCGCCTGGTATTCCGAATGCGCCGTCGACGCTGCACAAGCCAGCGCCAACAGTGGACGGGAGTCGTCTACCAGTTCCTGCCGCCTCAGTCGCGCCCACCTCGGCAGACTGGACCCTGACAATAGGCACTTGGCCTCTCCCGATCCGACCGCTGCGCAAAATGCGCATTTTGCGCAGCGGTCGGACCCCACACCCGGATTAGACTTGTATTTTCTCTATATATGACTCTCTATTTTGACGACCGATAAAGCGTGGTGGCGAGGATACCCGCTCTCCGCCTCCCAAGGTCGTGGGTTCGATTCCCACGCAGGACAAATCTTTGTGTGCATGAACATGAATATTTATTTATTAATTATATATATTCTTACCGTGTGTAGTGCGGCGGGTCCGGTGGCTGGATGCGCCAGTACGAGCGCTCCAAGTTCGGAGACGTGTTCGGGCGCGCGCTGCGGCGGCGCCGGCGCTACATCCTCCTCCATGTCGCCGGGACTCACTTCCGCGCTCAGCCCGCCGTCCACTAACGAGATCTGCACAAAAAAAATTATAGAAGTACATCAACACGGAATATTTTTACCAACTTCCTTTATTTAACAACTATTTAGTTTACAACTGCTAGGGTTGGCTGGTAGAGATCTCTTCTAGAGATAAGCCCACCTTTGTACATGTTATTTTATATACCTCATGTAATATTTTAATTTTTTTTGTGCAATAAAGGATTAAACTATGTTCATATTGAACCTTATAAGGTGAAAACTCATGTAAAATGTCAACTTGTTATCCCCAATCAGAGTAGAGCAAGTTCAAAAACCAATCGTCTCCCTAATGTTTTTTTAAATGTGACACGTTATAATGACTACATCCTGTCTGATGGTAAGCAGTCGATGCAGTCCAATAAAAAATTTCCATCGCACATCAAAGCATCCACTCATGACGGCCTGCTAAAATGCCGTTTCACGCCCCGCTTACGAGACCCGGGATCATAGGAAACACATGAGCCGCATCCACTCATGACGGCTTGCTAAAAAGCCGTTTCACGCCCCGCTTAAAAGACCCGGAATACATGAGCCTGCAGCGAATTCCAGAGCTAATGTGCCAATATAGCCTGTTAACGTCGGTGCATATCTAATATCTATATCGCTCGCAAGCCACACAATCAGATGATAGACTGATTAAGGATTATCCTATGTGCACTCTGTTCAACTTCTTTAAATCAAATTATATACAAAATTGATTTCACGTTACCACTGCGTTATTTGGAAGTATTTTTAATGTTCTGACGGCCATATTGAAGATACAACCATGTAGATTAGTTTATGGTCACAGAATAATGCAGAATTTAGACCCAATCTGACACCGTGGTAGGTAAAATTTTACATGCATGATTTAAAGTGACACTGTCACGGTTAAACACTATATTGAACAAACCTTCAATACTTCTAAATGTTCCCTAGTGAGGTGTCGGACTAGTATGTCTTCAAGTACTTCTTGCGATTCGCTGCCACCCTCTTCTTCCAATTTGCCAGATTCATATAATGACGTGATGTAGTCCCACCGATTTGATAAATGTTTTAACACTGAAAATTTTTTTTTTTTTTATTATACTATAATAAAATAGGTAATAATAACACTAACTCAGATTACAATTTCCATCAACTCTGGTATCCAAAGGTTTTTTAGTTCGTAAAAGATGAGTTAGTCAGATTCACTCAGTGCAAAGTTTTAATTGATATTAATCAGAAAAAATGCCTATTAAGAGAATTATATAAGGGAACATACGTTTTTTAAAGGAAATTGTACATCCTAATTATTATGTTTAAAAATCAGTCGCTTACAAACATATATATAATTAAAATAGCTCAAATTGCTCAGCGTACAATGGAGATATATATTCTCGGATTGTCGGATGTGATAGAATCAGTAATGAGGAAATCCGTAAGAGAACTGGAGTGACCAACATAGCGGGGAGAAGTTGCAAACATTTCGCGAACCAGCAAACGTGGTAGAAGACGGCCATAATTTGAAGTAGATGCAGCCCACTCAGGGTCGATAAATGTGGAGCTTTGAACTGAGTGTGCTGATATGATGAATCTGTAAAAGCCTGCGAGTATTTTTTTTTTACTTCAGCGCCGTGTGGTAACTACAAAAATTCTATAAACGCAACCCCGAAAGCGTCGTAAATAAAATATTCGGATGATTTCGACGACAAAACGATTCATTCTAGGCCATGAAGCAGCGAGGTCTGTGAGAAATTTGGCGAGCAAGCCGCTGCGTATGATACGTAGTTATTGACACTTTGGTACTACTTACTGAACGGCGCGTAATGCTCGAGCAGCGGAATGGCAACGTCGCGATAATGTGCGGGCGGGCAATGGTGCAGCAGCGGTTTGAGCGCGTTTCGTACGATTGGTCGCAGCCAGTGGTCTGGGAGCCATTCCAAGCCATGGAGTAACGAGTCTGTGAGGAATTTGGCGAGCCCACTCACTGCGTACAGCTCACGGCCTAACGTACTCGCCGCCGCTCCCACTAAATGGCACACCTGTAAATACATTCATATTGATAATTGGAAAAATATTTTCTACCGTAGTTTCACTTGTAATTTTTTTTAATAGAGCATATAATATAGTTGAGTAAAGCGAATGATGGTATTATACAAAAATTCGCTTCACTCAACTTCAAATTTTGTTATTCAACTTGTATAACAAAACGTAACAAATGGTATTATTTCATTTCTAATTAATAAAAATTTAATAAGAAAATAACACTTAGATCTAAAATAAAGTGCAACATATATGGAATAATGGTATATATTCTTTATTGCACAAAAAAAACAATAACAAAAAAATTCTTACGTGAAAAAGACGAAGTACAAAGGTGGACTTATTTCTAAAAGAAATCTATTCCAGTCAACCCTAACTGAAGTGGAAGAAATAGTTAGCGGGCATTAAAATCACACTACAATATGATAAAATATATAAATATAAATGGCTAATTAAGCTGTATAAATATAAATGGCTTACTGTATCATGTAACGTATGAAGGTAGGCCTGCATCCGATCTGGAGACGGATGCGTGGCGGCCTCAGCGCCCAGCCCTAGCAGATTCCTCCTCTCAGCAGCTGGAGCCTCGAAGACCCTCGCGTGCGCCGGATGCCTCTCCACCCCCGCGTGTAGCTCATGTAGTGACCGACACAGAGCCAGAGCGTGGGGAAACAGCGGCAGTACATGGCTGCTGCAAGGGTTGCGCCATATTGGATTGCCTGCTGCCGTTACTCCGGCACTGAATCCGCCACGCGATGCTCTAGAACACAAATATAAAAACAATGATTAATATTAGTATATATTTATATATTTTTAATTTATTACTTTTTATTGTTAGTTTTTTACGAAACCTGCAACTACAAAAATGCAACAGTTGTATACTCATCGGCTAGTATTGATATTGTAATTAAGTCGACAACACTGATGCTCGGTAAAACTTAAAAGAGTTTATGTTGGCATCTTACTGCATAAAATTACAAATACTTTTTATATGAAATAAATAAATAGTAAGGAATATTACAATTACAAAGACTTACAGAGTTACCCGAAGCAAACAGACAGACGTTTTGATTCTTTGATATGGACTCAGTGCAGTGAGTTCGCAACGGTGACAGTCAAACTCCTCCAAAACTCCATAACAGTCTCTAATGAAATCTCCTCTACTTTAAACCTAGTCTCTACGTTACTGACCCAGTAAAGTAGAGAAGAATTTAAAGAGGTTTCTATAGTCTGGCAATCAACAGTATTACGCCACTATCCTTCCTATACTTGTGTACGTTGTCGACGAGGAGGATGTCTAAGTGTCTATCATACAAACTTGGATTTACACCAGTACTAGAATATGAATCACTGCCTCGATACGGCGTTTTCTGCGTTGGCGTCGAAACTCTTTAGACAGTCGTTAAGCGATAACAAACCGACAAAGCATACAAGTATGCTTGATCATTGATCACTAGCATGTCACGAGTATGTCCCCGAGGGGGACGGGCTCATCCATGCGGGGCTGACATATATATGCGGGGGACATATATATGCGGGGGGACATATATGTGCGGGGGTGATATTTATGCGCGGGGGGGGGACATAAATGCGGGGAGGCACCTATGTGCGGCGGGCAAATATCGACGCTGGAAAGGCAACCTTGCTCATGCACCATTTGGCTACTTCACAGGAGAGCCATTCAAAGAATGACAATTTCCAAAAAAAATATAAATAAATTTGTTTTTTGTCAGAATGTCAGTCAAGTGAATGTCAAAAATGGTCAGAATTGGTTGAAACCGAGATCTGCAGATAGAAAGAAATCAGGCGATTCTAATGATATACATAACTAATTATCGCAAATTTGGCGCATAAGCAAGGTTGCCTTTCCAGCATCGATATGTGCGGGGGTGACACATACGTGCGGGGTCACACATATGTTCGGGGGTGACACATACGTGCGGGGGTGACACATATGTGCGGGAGTGATACATATGTGCGGGAGTGACACATACGTGCGGGGGTGACACATATGTGCAGGGGGGAAACACATATGTGAGAAGGGAACATACGTGCGGGGAGGCACATATGTGAGGGGGGACACATACGTGCGGGGAGGCATATATGTGAGGGGGGACACACACATATGTGAGGGGGGACACATGTTCGGGGGTGACACGTATGTGAGGGGGGACACATGTACGGGGGTGACACATATGTGAGGGGGGACACATATGTGAGGGGGGACACATACGTGCGGGGGGGCACATATGTGCGGGGGGGAGTACTAACTTGTCTGGGTCGGCGGGCACGCAGCTCCGCTTGACGACGCCCAGGAGCAGGGTGAGCGCGTGCAGCAGCGTGCGGCGCGCGTGCAGCCGCGACTCGTCGGCCGCCCCGCCCGCCGCGCCGCCCGCATCCAGCCCCACCAGCCGCACCAGCGACGCCGCGCTCGACACCTGAGGACCCAGCCACGCCCAGCGCTCGCTGCAGTCTCCCAACACCTATATTAAATTAAATAAATAAATATGTATATCTATCTATCTATGTACGATTCAGCTCGAACATTGTTTTGCATTATTTTATTTGGATAATATTTAACGTGTCTTCAAAATTAATAAATTGCCAACCTAACCTAACCTTTTTGTACATCAAAATTACTGATTGAGCACCTAATCACCTATTAGATGCTCACTCAGTATTTTTGATGACCAAAAAAGCTTTTTTTGAGGTTTAGTTTATTATATTCCATTTTATTTTGTTCAATTGACATAAAACTTGACGCCCGATACATGAGTAACCGTGTGACTGGGAACTGAATTATTAAGTTAGTGTAATAAACGCACTCGGCAGCTACACACGTTTTTCATTTTAACACCTGTAGTTGTCTGACACCGGGACGCCCCATCTATTTAGTGTGACACCGGGACGGCCCAAACAAAATATTTCTGACACATATACCAATTATTTAGTTCCAAGATGGATGGATGGATGGATACTAAATAACGGATACACATACATAAATACTTTTTTTTTTGTAATTACATACTTAATATACATTGGAAAACACCCAGACCAGAACATATATTCATATTTATACACACAAATATTTGTCCTGTGTGGGAATCGAACCCACGACCTCAGGAGTGGATTGCGGGTATACTCGCCACCACGCCATATCGGTCGTCAATACGTCGTCGTCGTATATACGAAACTGTCCATTGAAGCGGAGCGAGGATACGGAGCGGAAAAACAGGCAAATCTGTGGTGTCAAGGAAAAAGGAGATGAGTCATTTGCACCTATTGGTACAAAACTTTAATATTTGTCTCGTTAGTTAGTCTAAACATTTTGTATTAAAAAAAAAATGTTCTGACTTACCTCCTTTTTGCCGTGACACATATTATTCAAGTTTTGTACCAATAGGTGCAAAAATCTTATTTTTATGTTTTTTGACTCGTCTCTTTTTTCCTTTACACCACAAAAATATTAAATAATGAGATTTCATATAATTTTCGCTTTTCTCTAGTCCGCGACTCCCATTGGATAATATTTCTCCGTGTCTCCACTCTGCTGCCTCTCTCCGCTTCAGTGGACAGGCAGCCTTATGATAGTAAAAAGGTTAATCATCGAATCTAGCCGTAGCCAGATTACCTGTGTCTAAAATAATTACAGTGTGTTGTGAATACGTACGGTACGCTAGACAATGTTGCCTGGCGTGCAATTGAGAGAGAGCTCGAAGTGTGATAAAATTAGAAATACGGAAATTTGTATGCGAACTGATATGACCGAGATAGCATAGATTTGCAAGCTGAAGTGGCAGTGCGCAGGTCGAATAGCTCAAAAATCCGACGGCTGATGGTATGCCAAGGTTTACTAAATGCTGTTCGCGATCCTCTTGATTCAATGCACTGATGATCAGCTCAAGGCGGCGGAAAGACGATTGATGCAGGTTGTGATTGATTTAAAGTGGAAAACAACTGGACAAAAGTGCACTTCTGGTGGCTGACATGTTGTTGATGTATAAATCCGTTCGTTTAATACAATTCAGGAATGGCATATGACGCGTTGATTGTGCCGCATACATTTTATTTGTTGTCAATAAAACAACAACGCGTTTTGCTGCAATGTTTATCACATTGTTTACTTTGTCCCTATGTATAAGGCTCCACAATT
This sequence comes from Musotima nitidalis, assembly GCA_949126915.1. NCBI lineage: Eukaryota > Metazoa > Arthropoda > Insecta > Lepidoptera > Crambidae > Musotima > Musotima nitidalis. The sequence goes on along the minus strand of OX421418.1, from coordinate 4,957,288 downwards.
GGCGTTTAGTTCATCATCATAATTTTAGCCATGTGGAAACATCTATTTATGTACTTATCATTGATATGTGTTTTTTGTCGTAGTAGGCCTTATTTACTAACATTTCTTTAATTTTCTTTACAAATGTAGCGTTACAGGTTTCTGTTTTTATTAATTCAGGGAGTTTATTCTAAATTTTAATTGACATAATATATGGACTATTGGAGTGTAGAATGTTAGAAGTAGGTATAGGTCGCGTCATGTAAAAAGAACGCTGGCGGTCAAGCTGCGCATTAGGCGATTTATCGGTCTATTTGGTGGTATGAGGTGCGGCGCGGGGCGGGCGGGTCACGCGCCGCATGCTAGACGGCGCGCGATTGGTTCGTCAGTCGACCCATACGGCGCGCGATTGGTTCGTCAGTCGACCCATGCGCAAACACATTCCTCCACTTTCTTCCAGCGTTCTTTTTACATGACGCGACCTGTAGCACTAATCTGTGCTTGTGTAATAGTTTTCCACTTGCGTTTAGTTATCTAATTAAAATTCCAAACACTAATCTGCTAAAAAATAAACAAACATTGCACTAATTAACAGACCTGAGCCACGAGCGCGCTCTGCCTGTCGTAGCAGCAGAAGTGGTTGGAGACCAGAAGCAGTGCCTCTTGGAGCGTGACACTCTCAACGGTACTTAGGTCTGCGCGGGCCATTGCTGAACGGCATAGCTCGTGCAGCCGCGGGAATACCGGCAGTAGCAGCAGAGGGTACTGGACAAATAAACATACATTAATTTTTCCAGAAAATTCTTCTTTTTCATACTTAGTCGTACAGAGCAAGTTAAAACTTTTCATTGATTTACTACTATAACTTGCTTTATAAGGTTTTATATTTGGAAATATTTTCCCGCTTTTTGACTAAGAATTTAATAGCTTCTTAAAAATATTTAAGATAAAAAAGCTTAAGGCTAAATAACTGTTATGAAGGAATAGCAGTATCTCCTAAATAATAGCTTGAAAGGGGACACTGGTGATAGTTTAAGACTGTATTTATGTTTAAGCCAATAAATATTGATACATTTCTTAAAGATCTGATTTTTCAATCGTCTGATATAATTTATCCGCCAATAAAAAATAATAATATCAGCGTCGTCGTTCATTTCGCGACAATACAAATTACTAAATTAATTAATTACTTTATGATACAAATTAATTATACATACATACATAAAATCACGCCTGTTTCCCCAAAGGGGAAGGCAGAGGCATATTATACGCCCACACTTTGGCAAATGTGTTGCTGGTCTCACGTAATAGGTGGCGAGCCTATTGCCGCTTAATAAGTATCTAATAATTTTATATAAATTGAAATCATATTAATTTGCCAGAACATATGGATTGGATAAACAGATGTCAGACAGTCTATCGCGTACATACCTTAGATCCAAGTTTGACCAGCAGTCCGGCGGCGTGTCGCCTGACGTTTTTGACGGCGCGAGACCGCCGGTCGTCAGGTGGAATGCCCTCGTATACTAGCGCAGCGAATATCTTGTCCAACACTCTCGGGAGAAGACCTGATATTCCTACGCCAGGACCTAATGAGACACGTTTTTTATAGATATGGCTTTTTATTAGTCTCTACTCTCTTCTGGTTTTGTTTAGCTTCACAAATTTGGCCTACTTGATATAAAACTGTTTACCAAGTAACCTATGTTATTTTCCAATACCTTATCTGCCATAACACCCTAATTTTTCTTAATATCGATAAGTATGTACTAGAAGTATACAATAAAGGAATTAAATTCAAGAAAAAATGGAAATGTCAAAGCTTCTTTAGCATAGGTAAGTATTTCTTATTCAGTGTTTGCTATATTATGTGCGAATTCAAAATGGTACTTAGGTATGTTAACAAATTTTAATTTTACTGAGCAGTTCTTGATAAACATTTGTAATTACGGTTGTACATTTATATAAATCGAAATATCTCACCAGCCATCTGACTGTAGGCACAGCTGAGAAAGACGAAGAGCGCGGATATAAGCGAGAGCAGCAGCGACAGTATGAGCGGCGCAGCAGGCTCGCAACCCACGCAGCGCTGCAGCAGCTGCAGGCCCTCCGCTACCGGCGGCCGCGGCTCCGCTTGTAGCAGCCGAGACAGAACCACGTCCAAAACCTGCGTCACGAGTACAGTAATGAGTGACAATATCTCAACCCACGCAGCGCTGCAGCAGCCGAGACAGAACCACGTCCAAAACCTGCGGCACGAGTACAGTAATTAGTGAAAATATCTCAACCCACGCAGCGCTGCAGCAGCCGAGACAGAACCACGTCCAAAACCTGCGGCACGAGTATAGTAATGAGTGACAATATCTCAACCCACGCAGCGCTGCAGCAGCCGAGACAGAACCACGTCCAAAACCTGCGGCACGAGTATAGTAATGAGTGACAATATCTCAACCCACGCAGCGCTGCAGCAGCCGAGACAGAAAGACATCCAACACCCGCGGCACGAAGACAGTAATGAGCGAAAGTGTCGCAAACCACACAGCGCCGCAGCAGCCGCCACATATCCACGTTTAGCACATGCGGCACCAGTACAGTACCTAATGAGCGACAGCATCGCAACACACGCAGCGCTGCAGCGGCTCAGACTCTCTATTTGAGCTAACATCAAAACAGCACACTTTAACTATAATCAACTGCGAAGTACTAAAGGAAAATAATGACAAAACAATATAAGTATTACTCCCTTAATTTTCATTCGCCTGTATTGGCAAATCTATGACAAGTATACTGAGACTATATAATAAAAAATAGTAAATTGAGACAACAAAAGCAGCGTGTACCTGTGACAGAGCTTCCCACTCCACGTGCAAGGGATGGCTGACGTCGAGCTGCTGCGGGCAGGTGTCCACTTTGTCCAAAGCCGCGCGTGTCCATTGTTCTACGTACGCCCACGTCACCAGGGGCGCGGTTATCATACAATATCTAAAAAAAAAATGCAATGTTAATTAACTCTCATAGGCTTCTTTTTAAGTCAACATCATTTATTCAAGTTTGGCTTAATACAGCTCTTGTGAATGTCAAACTTAAAAACTAACGCGCCAATTTACTTTGGGCGGGTAAAATCAATTTATCTTGATCTTAAAAGAACGGGAGAGAAATTCGTCAAGGTTCGTTTTTTCTCTCGCCAGTTACACGAAAAAAAACTTCATATTAAAACAATTTGACAAGTCCACAAAATTTTGTTTTCTGCAGTCACTAGATTTGAAAGAAAGGTAGAACTCATTTACTACATAGAAGATGAGCAGACTAGTACCCAAGTTGCTCAATCATATTTTAGGGAACGTGACGACCTGACGTATGACGCCACCACCTCAGAGACATTTAAGTGTGCATTGCATACTCAAGTTACAAAACAAAAAGAATTATACAAAATAAAAAAATTACATTATAAGAACTAAATGTGATGCAAATCACAAAATTGTTTGTGTTATTACCTATATAAAATCCTTAATAATCCTTCGTACAATAGTATGCTTTCTTAATATTTTTGTTTTTAATGGCCAATTTAAATTTTTGTAAAAGCATATCCAATATGTACTGCGGAATTTTGTAGTAATATTAGGTCGGGGAAAAAGTCTTTTCGCATAACGTAGGTATAAACTTATTATAAAATTTTTTTGACTGTACTATTTGTGTCTGGCTGGTTTTGGTAAATTTAAAAAGGTTCCATTATAAAGAAAAAAAAAAAATAAAAAAAAGTTGTTTCCCGCTATTTTTCATTTGTTTTTCTCTCCGTAAAAATGAGTGAATCTAATGAAGAAATTCGATACATTTTAAAATTTTATTATAAAAAAGGCAAAAATGCAACTCAAGCAGTGAAAAAAATTTGTGATGTTTATGGACCTGATGCAGTGTCAGTAAGAGTAGCACAAATTTGGTTCAAACGTTTTCAGTCCGGAAATTTTGATGTTAAAGATGCACCTCGCTCTGGTCGCCCTGTTACGAATAAAATGGACGCCATTTTTGAAAGAGTGGAGCAAGATCGGCATATTAGTAGTTACGATGTAGCTGAAGAACTGGGAATTGACCACAAAACAGTTTTGACCCATTTGAAGAAAGCTGGTTATACAAAAAAGCTCGATATTTGGGTGCCACACGAGCTCACTCAAAGAAACTTAATGAACCGTGTACTCATTTGCGATTCATTATTGAGACGTAATGAAACCGAGCCGTTTTTGAAGAGATTGATAACTGGCGATGAAAAGTGGATCACGTACGACATGAACGTGCGAAAAAGGTCGTGGTCGAAAGTTGGCCAGGCTTCACAGACTGTGGCCAAACCTGGCCTAACACGAAATAAGGTGATGCTGTGTGTATGGTGGGATTGGAAGGGCATTGTTTATTATGAGCTTTTACCGCCCGGCAAAACCATCGATTCTGATCTTTACTGCCAGCAACTGATGAGATTAAAGGAAGCAGTCGAGAGAAAACGGCCGGAATTGATCAACAGGAAGGGTGTGGTCTTTCATCACGATAACGCTAGACCACACACATCTTTAGCCACTCAGCAAAAATTAAGAGAGTTCGACTGGGAGGTCCTAGTGCATCCACCATATAGCCCTGACCTTGCGCCTTCAGATTTTCACCTGTTTCGGTCTCTGTAGAATTCTTTAGGTTCTGTAAGGTTGACCTCAAGAGAGGACTGCCAAAACTATTTGTCCCGTTTTTTTGATCAGAAGTCCCAAAGTTTCTACAGTAACGGGATAATGTCTCTGCCCACAAAATGGCAGAAAGTTATTCAACAAAACGGTACATATATATTGTAAATAAACTTTGAAAAAAATGTCTTGACTTTTCATACAAAAATACGAAAAGACTTTTTCCCCAACCTATTATTTCATACCTTCTTCTCTAATTATTGAATGGAAACACTGCGGAATTTTGTAGTAATATTTTATACTTTCTTCTCTAATTATTGAATGGAAACACTGCGGAATTTTGTAGTAATATTTCATACCTTCTTCTCTAATTATTGAATGGAAACACTGCGGAATTTTGTAGTAATATTTCATACCTTCTTCTCTAATTATTGAATGGAAACACTGCGGAATTTTGTAGTAATATTTCGTACATTCTTCTCTAATTATTGAATGGAAACACTGCGGAATTTTGTAGTAATATTTCATACCTTCTTCTCTAATTATTGAATGGGAACACTTCATTGACATTGAAAATAGGTTCCGTTATTCAGAAGCACTATAATAAGGCACTAAGTTTATAATAGTGTACTATAACGAGTGACGTCATCAACAATGGAATCTCTAACGCCGAGATTTTTCTGTATCAAATGATTTATTTTATTTCGAACATAATAAGAATAGCTTTGTTACGAAAAAATTTAACAAATATCAAATAAATGAAAACGTAAATCTTACCTAAAACTATCTAAAATTTCAGTTCGGCATCGACTAAAGAATATGGCAAACTCTTGTTCGCTATCGTAGTCCATACATGCGTATGCGACCGCGTCATTGGCTCCGCTCACTCGGGCGGTTGGAAATGAAACCTGTAAACAAGAATGTAGTTTAGGTTGTTTTAACCAAGAATGTAGTTGTCTGTATTAACTAATTAATTCACAAGTATTTTATAAATTTTTGATTATATAACATTTGATGAAAGAAACTTATAGACAACTTTAAAAAAATCGTCTCGAAGTTAAATAGTCCTCAAAGATTTCTTGGTGTTGAGTAGATTAAGAGTACCTTATATACCCTGTTTTTTAATGTTAAATAATATCGCTTTACATTATAGATTATCATAATATAATAAATAGCTTAATATATTTATAGTTGTTGAATATTATAACTAGAATTACCTTAAGAACTTTGGGTGCCATAGCTTGCAACCAGCGTGGAACTGCTGCGAGTATGGGAGGCAGTTTTGATATCTGGTCGTGCTTCAAGAATGCCAACCACACAGCGTTGGCTGTGTGTGCGAGAGTGAGTGAAGGGTGTGACGTCAGTAGTAGCATCGTTTCTAGCAACAGGGGAAGCCACGCTTCTGCGTTAGTCGCGCAACTCCACAAAGACGTAAGTTGTTGCGAAAGACCTGCCAGGACCTAAAACGATACAACTTTAGATTAACTACAAAATCATGTGGAAACATAATGTTACGATAGACTAAAGAAATGCTTACTACCATAGGTAAATAATAAGTATCGGATTAAGAATATTTAAAAATTCTAGCAGCAGAAGATTAGATTAAAGACTTAACGAGTATTTTCTATGGCAAGTTGTCAAAAACAGTAAATTGTAGCCAACGCATACTTTATTGACAACATGGTCAAAAACAGATACTTCACGCGCAGAAGCATTTCCCGATTGACATCTATAGAAGTTATTTTAATAACTCGTCATAAACACATCTTGCATCCCGATAAATTAGATGCAATCAAAAAAAAAGTAGTATAAACTAGGTACGTGTTTGCGGTTACTTGGTGACGCGCAAGCGCACCCACTCATGACGAGCTGCGCACATGCTGTTCCACTCTCCTTTTAAAACACAATAGGATCCCTGTTCCTATTGTCTTTTAAACAACAGTTACGTATAAACTCTTATATTAAATAAGTAAGGTATGTTACCTGTGAGAGTTTTTTTAGGAACAAATAGTGTTTCTCATCCACTGCATTTATACTGGCGAGTGCTGCGCGATGAATACATGAAATTGCGTCTTCACTAAACAATATCATTAGTGGTTTTCGCTCTTTAGTCTGAAAAATGTGAGGACATCATTATCAATGTTCATAGTTAAAATAATTATGTTACTATTACTCAAAATAATCAAAATTACAACCGAGAAAATGAGTTGAATCTTTAAATGTAATTTTATTTATGTATAAAATTACAAACATTTTTATGGCAATACTTTCACACTTTTAAAACTTGGTTTAATTAGTGCAAAAAATTACAAACACTTTTATTGCAATACTTTCACACTTTTAAAACTTGGTTTAATTAGTGCAAAAAAATATAAACACTTTCATGGCAATAAATTCACACTTTTCGAACTTGGTTTAATTAGTGCAAAGTCAAAAAAAATGGTTTGTGATATATATACTATATGTTCTGATATGAAATGTGCTTGCTAGTGAAATAACTACATTGTTAGGTATAAGAGATTTCACAAATGTGGTCTCATGAGAACATGGCAGTTTTATCAGGATTGAATTTTCATAGCAGTGTACTGATTATGACAGGTTTTACTCATAATCTAATAGATGTCTTGTTGTTGTAAATAGATATACATTTAATATTTTTAAATAAACTTACCGATCCCTTTCTGTTAACCACTTGCAACAAGCACTCGGAAGCAGGCAGTTGGAATGACTCATCCTGGAGAAGGATGCAGAGGATCTGCAGCAGTCTCCCATTGTTCATTACCACATGGTTGGTCGAAACCCATTCCACAAATCCCGTTAAGGTAAGTAGTACAACCTGATTACAACAATTTATATCATCAAACATCTAAGACAGTTACTAAGCACAAATTTTGCACAAAGAAACAGCCAGGGGGCCTACCGCCGAATTCGATGGATTACCGGTAATCCATCTAGATCAAACTTTGTTTTGCGTTCATTAATCCGTACCGGGGAATCTGCCGACAGCCACCTCTCATTCATGACCTTCAGTCCGTGACAGACCAGTAGGTAAATGGAGAACGCCATTTTGTTGCGATTTCCATGAGTTCGGCGGTACGACAGAATCAATTCGAAATCCATTTGGCCTTATAATCGATTGCCATCGAACTCGGCGGTAGGCCCCCAGACCAAGACAAAAATTCACATTCTCGTAGACTAGAAAATGAAATAGACTGCTTTAGCACAGTTTCATCATCATCATGGTCACTACAAGTCCACTGTAAAATATGGCTAATGTTCTTTCAACATCATATTTTTATTTACCAGCAAAGCAAGCAGTTGATTGATTGATTTTATGAGCTTTGTTAAAAGAAGAAGACATTTTAGTTGTGTAATCAGTCTGTAAAGGAATGTGCAGTAAAATAAACCAATATTAAAAGTAATGACCTACATTGTGTTAAAGGATAAGAAAGTTTAGGTAGGCACATACCACAAGTTTTATCTCCTATAATTATTGTGCTATCAGTAATTAGTTTCCAAATCATTGGAGACCCACAAATAGGTACTATCAGAACATTTCAACTTACAATCTATACATATGTGTAGCATCTAAAACTAAATAAATTAAAATTATCTATCGTAGCCTTGAAGTGTTCCGCTTATGCTGCTTCTCCACTCTTGACGGTCTGCCACCACACTCCAGAGAGTGCTGACCGACAAGGTTGAAGATCTACAGGCGGCGATGGGAGCCATTTTCATCAGATGTATTGCTATGATCAACAACCCATTGTTGCTGTCATGGTTATTATTTATCACATAGTCATTCATGGTGATCATGGCTATATTTTTGTCTCTAAATACATAAATGAATTTATTGTCCTAAATCAATACCTGTACAACTCGTCCATTGCTAGCAGCCGCATTATAATCCCCAGTGGCAGTTTTCTCTCTGAACTCCTGCACATGTAGTTCAATAAGCCTCATGAAAAATGCAAAAATCTCTGACATGTTGCTAGTTAAGGCCTGGTAAATATCTTTACGACGTTGATGCTGCTCCAAAGTCTAAAACAAAATACTTTCATAATAATTTATATTGAGATGAGATTTATTAAGAACATTTGTGTAAAAATTTAAGATTTTTGGAGAAGAATTAATGAATCTAAAGACATTTATAATAATCCCCAATTAAAAATATATTAATACTCCTAGACACAGTCTTTTATAAACCAAGTTCATACTCAAATAGATTGGCAAGGACAGCAACTCTTAATCCACAGCTAGGAAATTTAAAACAAACAGTTTGTAAATTATTCAAGAAAATTAAAAGAATTTGGCATTATTTTAAAGGTAAGCCATCAGAAGATATTTAAGAAAGTCGATTCCTAACTCATAATGGTTACTTTATGCAATGCCACTCTGTGAAGGGAAGATTTTATTGCAATTTAATATAGAGTCAAAATTTTCTATTTGAAATAGAACTAATTAATTAACAAACATACATGCTATACTAATGCCAGAGAAAATACAAGCTGAGGCATGATAAGAAGTTTTAAAATATCTCTTTAATAAGTAATAATCCACTATTTATAACACCTTGCCATCCACAGAAATTATAATTCTATTAGGTAGCATTGTGATTAACATCACTTTTACTGTAACATTGCTTAATGACTTAGCCTAGCTACAGTAATTAGTTAGTTCATTACCTGTAATGTGGCTACATCTTCAACTAGTCGCAGAAATACATGCAGTACTATTTGTGTGTGCAGATGTCCTCGGGCACATGCATCACTGAGCTCTGCCAACAACGTAGGCCATTGCTGTGGCCACTCTCGTTTGATCATTTCGACAATAACTCGTGCCAGAGCATCATTTAGGTGGCCAGTCTCCCATCCACCCATAAACAGAAGTTTCATGGCATTTTCCTAAAATTATATAAAAACCTTTATAAATTATAAAAAACACTAGTAAGATAAGCAAACAAATAATTTAGACTTTAGGCAAAGGTGTGTGCTGTGTGGTTGTGTCCTAAGGGTTAATTTCACCCCATATCTTGTGATAGATATAATAAATATTATTTAACAATTACACCAATTAGTTCCAAGATAAGTATCATTAAGAACTTGTGTTATGGATACTAAAAGGATAAACATACTTACATATTTCTTTTTTTGTAAATACATACTTAATATACATAGGAAAACACCCAGACCAGAACAAATATTTATGTTCATGCACACAAAGATTTGTCCTGTGTGGGAATCGAACCCACAACCTCTGGAGTAAAGTGTAGGTATACTCACTTCCACGCCATATGGGTCGTTTAATAATATATATAGAAGGCAACTCTAAGAGGATCGGGTCTTGTCTAGTGTCAATATGGGCTGAGGGCTAGCCACCTCTTACCATTTGACATGTTTCTTCTAGAGACATACTTTGCAAAACTATATAGATCCCTTCTGAAAATTTGAAGCAAGGTAGGTTTCTGCTTACCCCAAATAGGATCAGTTTATGTATGTAGAAAAATATAATACGTCAATAATTAAAATAACTCAAAGAAATTTAATCACAATCTGATGTCACACTTTACCTTGATGAATATTTTCTCTGCTTGAGTTATTTGTGTCCATCTATATTTAACAGTATGTTCCATAAGTTGTAAGCCAAAATGCTTGACAACAGCTGTGTACTGATTTCCACTTGCTAACAGAAGACCAGCTTGGGCACACCATGGTGAGTTCTCTTTAAAACTGAGGAAAGCAAATATCACATAATAGAGGGCAAAGTATATATTATTTTGATTGCTTTTCAAGATAAACCAGAAAGTTCCACTGAAAAGCAGAAAAAAATTAAGAAAGAGTTACATTAATAATCATGCAATCATCAGAAAAATAAATCTCTGACTAAAATGTTTAATCTCTTCTTCTATATAATTTGGAATGGAACCCTTCAAACCCTTAAAAGGATCAAAATTTGTTTTAGAACTTTGAGCCATTTACATAACTAGAACAAAATAACATTTAGTAAAAATAAGAGCTGACATGTCATGTTCTCTTAGTTTAGGAGTCAATATTTATTTATTTATTATTTGAATGTAGCAGTGGAAATTAGTATCACATGATTTTTTTAGGTATATAAAAAAATACCTTTCCTTACCTTTCACATGCGTTGTATGCTTGGTTGCGTGCCTCATGAGCAACTGCAGGATTTAGTGTCAGCTCCACTGCACGGCTTAAGTCTTCAGCTATTAAAGCTACCTCACCTACCACTTCGCCACTAACCCCGACGTTCATCGTGCAAAATTTCTATGTAACTAAAACCAATAAATAATATTACTTTTTCATTAAAATGAACAAATAAATGAAATTGATTAACAATAAAAGCACAATTATTATACCTTTTATTAAGAGAAAAAATCTCCCGTAAAATTGATATACTACTTTATCATGATTAAATCAACACTGAAAAATAAAATTAAAAAATATTAAAAAATATCACAAAGAAATGGAAAACAAGAACAAATCATTTTTGTGTACATAATGCCCGGTAAGCACAAGGCAACTTTCTTTAGAAATATAATACATAATATTACATACTTATTAGCTGAGCGAATAGAAATTTTATTGATATCTAGCTTTATTAACGTGAATACTAAAAATATTTTCGAAACATAGGATCAAAACACTGAAAATACACACTATAGTACCTACCTCATGTGGCGAGTAAAATATTTGTTTTAATGACATTTGCTGTCAGCTCATAACATGTCAATTAACTTTTTTTTTCTTTTAAATATTGGCTTCGTGCGTCTAGCACATCTAGCCAGTGTCAAATAAGTGACATATTAATAATATATAAAAATCATATCAATCAAAATAATATAAAAATCTTGGTTTTATTATTCGCTTGTAAGCCATTTTCTGATATCCGAGTCATTAAGATTGTCTACTTTGCTTATGTTAGGAGTGTACTGGAGAATGCAAGCCCTATATGGTCTCCACAGTATAATCTCTATAAAACCTGTTTGGAGCGTATTCAGAAAATATTTATAAACCATCTTGGTTTTCGTTGCTGTAAAAGTCTGGACAGTTATATTGACGGTTGCCTTGAGTTTACTATTATATTATGTCTTTGGAGCATAGGCGTATTGTTTTGGACATGGCTTTGTTACATGATGTACTAAACAGTAAAATTTACTGTACGAATCTCGTTTCTAAAATTATGTTCAGTGCTCCAAAGTACCGCACCCGCGTCACTCCCTTGTTGCAGACTCCGAGACACAATGCTAAGTTTCATCGTAACTCAGTTCTCTCTCGTCTGGCCCGTACATATAACGAACTATTTGGACACATTGATATCTTTTCTAATTCTAATAGTTCCTTCAAACACCATGTACAGACCACGCTAAAGGCCAAAATTAGGTCTTTTTAGTTTCCGCAATTCCTTAAAATTGTTTTATCATTTAATCTATAACCTTTATTTTAACATTATTTTATAACCATTACATTAACATTATTCCATAGCCTCTATAACATTGTTATTTTATTTATGTAATTATATTAGTTTTATAACAGTTTCATGTTCTTTTATTACCACATAACTGCCAGAATTGCCAGTAGTTATTAGCACTAGACAGCAACTGCCTTTTTTATATTTTATTACTTGTCAATTACAAGTACAACTATTACAATTATTATTCTTTGCTTACCACTCACATTGTTTGTTATATCAGGGAAACCTGTTATTGGCCATACTAGCTTTAAGTACTTATGTTAATTGTTTTATTGTATACGCTGTTGGTTTTCTCAATAAATAAATATAATTCATAGTAAATGAGAATGAGTGATGATAAAGATGATAAATGGTAAGTGAGTTCCCCTTCCCTAAGCCCCTTGAGTCCTCAGTAAAGATGTGGACTATATTGAGATCTCACATGGACTTCTTGAGAGAACTTGAAAAGTGATGTTGCACTGCTTTGTTTGATTTACCAACACTCATGTATATTCACAAACACTTAACGGTTAATAATCTACCGTTATTACCAGAGGTCGGAATTAGGTAGAGTTATTCATGTACTTACACTGATTTCACACAGCGAAAGAATATAGTGGATATGCCTCAAATCCCGGGATTAATTTTAAAGAATAGAACAAATCCCGTTACTTTTTAATAAAAAGTTATTTACTTTTACTTTTTTAATTAAGACTACTGCACGCGCGACGTTGCCAAACTTACATCAATGATATTGGATGATTATTTATTTGTAATATTGTTGGCCACACGGGATTGTCCATTTGAAATCCCGGGAAGGTCCACATTAATATCAACATTTCGATGCAAGTACATAAATAACTCTACCTAATTCCGACCTCTGGTTATTACACATTAATGTAAGAAATATCAGATTTTAGAAAATAAAACAAAACTGCAGATATGACGCTTTAATTTCCCGCCAAGAAGTCCTAACTTATCTTTTTTTATGTGACTAAAGGCAATATTAACTGCCTGCATAGACCCAAAGTAGAAGAGATACAAAGTAGTGATATAATATACATAAAATTTAGATTATTAAGTTTATCACAAAAAAATAATTGAAGATTAGGCAGTATGGCTGTGATTGTAGACTTTGCCTTAGGGATAAAAAAAGTCAAAAAACAAAACAGTTTAATCGAGCGGATTTCAAAATTTGTAATCATTCAATTACGGATTTATGAATTTCACAAGGTTTCGTTAATAATTATGAGTTTTCTTGAACCATCTCTAGAAAAGCAGTTAAAAGGTCATCGAAATGGCATCACGGCAATTTCCTACAGCCCCAATGAACAACAACTGGCGACCAGTTCGTTGGACAACAGTGTTTTGGTATTGTTTTGCAAAATAATAGGACTATTATTTGTTTGTGTTAACAGTTCATTATAATACCTAGCTGTACAGTTTAATTAATTAAGCTTTCTTCTATTATAGCTATGGGACTTACGCGTTCCTATGAGAAGCTATAGATTTCAAGGGCATGAAGAGGCAGTGATGGATATAAACTTTTCGCCTTCAGGAAAACATATGGCCTCTGCATCACGAGATAAAACAGTAAGGCTGTGGGTACCAACCGTTACAGGAAGCACTGGGGTATTCAAGGCTCATTCTCAGACAGTTCGATCAGTACAGTTTAGTCCTGATGGCACAAAGGTATTTAGGCACTTAAACATGTACCATAATGTCAATACTTTACTTCAGTATCACTAATGCAGTAATTCATTATAAAAACTTTTGTTCAGATTATTACAGCATCAGATGATAAAATAGTAAAATTGTGGTCCAGTGATAAACTCAAATTTATTGCCTCATTTGTTGGACACACCAACTGGGTAAGGTGCGTCAGAATGTCAAATGATGGGTCTGTAATAGCTTCATGTTCAGATGACAAAGGTACAAAACTTTGGAATCCAGACAGTGGAGAGTGTATTCACACATATAAAAACCAAAAAGGGCATGGAGTTTACCTGGCATGGCACCCATCTGGTTGTTACATTGCAATAGGCACTTCTCAAGGCAATGTAAAACTGTATGATATCAGGACCCATAATTTAGTGCAATATTACAGGTAATTTATTGTATTAAAGTATCTTGTTTAAGAAACGGACATTTATCATTAATTTCTTTGAAAAATTCATCCAAATGTATAATTAGGTTTCCTTTTTATTAACTTCACTTTGAAATGGATGTACTTCTTCTTTTTTAAATTAATGGCACTATGTCATCAAGGGTAGTGGCGACAATTCAGCCAGACTCGTATGATGACTTAACATGTGAATAAAAATAAAGAAACAAAAGAAAAGCTTTGCTAAATGTTAAAAAAAAATTAAAGTTAAGTGAAAAATTAAAGTTTGATATCATTGTCTAATCAATTTTATAACTTCCAAATAAAATTTACAAGCTAAGAAATTGTAAGTAAATATGAAAAGTTTTTAGGCAACGACACAATATGGATGTATATACATTCCATGTGCACAATATTGTCAAAATGCTGACATTTAAACTCCATTTTTGTTTTTTTCTATTTAGTATTCATAGTGATGCAATTACTCAGCTAGCATTCCACCCCAGTGGGAGTTACATTATGACTGCCAGCAAGGATAGTAAAATGAAGGTAACTAAACCTACATTAGTATCTGTTTGCTGTAAACCTATTCCAGTTTATTAAATAAGCAAATTGCTGCTTATAAACTATGGCCCTTTAAATAAAAATTCGGATTTTCCTTTCAGCCATATTTGTAACCAAAATTTGCTTACCAAGTGTGTAAAAAGACTTTTCATCACTGTTCTGTAAGTAGGTAGTTGTTAAAAAGAAGACTTTTTACATTCTCAACTACAGTTTCGTAACTGGCTAAGATTTTGTCTTTCTCTGTTTTGTAACTACCTACTAGTTGTAGAAAAGACTTTTCCACTTTCATGGTGGAGGTTCATAACTGACTCTGTAATTTTTTTTACTGTTTCATAAACTTTTAATAATAGCTATTAAACAAGAAGTTTATTTTTAGTTTAATTACATTTTTACAAGGAATGGTAATCTTATAGTATATTTTTACAGGTCCTGGATTTACTTGAAGGCCATCCAATATTCACTTTGACAGGACATAATGGTGCAGTAAATGCTGTTATCTTTTCACCAAGTGGTGATACATTTGCTTCAGGAGGAGATGATAAGCTGGTAATTGATTTTTTTATTGATGAACAATAAAATATAATCATGAAATCCTGCCACTGGGTGCCACTGTATAATTTTCACTGTATATAGTTTTATAGTATTACTTATTTAATTGTTATCTGTGGATGTATTTAACTGGCATTTTGACCCTTAAAATTATAATTTCTATTTATAAAAAAATATGCTTTTCTTTAAACAGGGATTTCTATGGAATACGAATTTTACTGAAGTTTATAGTGAATCAAAAGAGAATATAGTTCAACCAAACCAACCATCAACTACCAAGTCTGCTTCACAAACATCGAAAATAAGTTCACGTGAGAAAAATCAGGTTGTCAAAAAAAGATAACAGTAAAAAAATAATTAGCTCATTAAATAGCTTAAATATAGAAGACTAAAATGTAGATATATATTTGATAGTTAAATGTAAGTGTAATTTTTATAAATTGGTAATGCGTGGAAGAAATACTTATAAGCAAAATAATAATAATTTATTAGTACACTTAGTATTTTTATTATACCTATTTATTATTTCTTTGTTCAGGTGTGTTCCTTGAAAACTGTTACTATGCAATACACTGTTGCTGTACAAAAACTTGACTTTAGGGATACTTGTTATCTTAATACCCTAAAACGTTCTTCTTCATACTAGATTAGACTGGAGGATTAAAACATTGATTTCATTATATCAGGGCATAAGGACTTGGTATCAGTGTTACCACACCACAACTTATCCTGTTACTACATTTGTCCACCTTGATGATATTAATGAGACACTGCAATCTGGGAAAGTTTCAAATTTGCCAGACAAGCCAAATGCAAACAGCACTGTGATTGATGCTACAGAAAATGGTCAACTGGGAGAAATTACATCACCTAATTCAGTTTCTGGAAATTCAGGAAAGGATACTACAAAAAATTCATCAGTACATTTTCCTGCCTCATCTCAAACCAATAGTGTTGGTCATATGAGCCACATACCTCGTAAACCACCCAATCCATCCACATATACAATTCCTTCTATCGCAGACAGATCTAACAAAACTGATTTTGATAGTGAAGAGGATCTCTTTGGCATGGTGAAACTAAACAAAAATGATGTCTGTTACACTAGTGGAACAATAGAGTGGGTTGGAAGAAAAAGGAGTTTCCCAATAAACAGTGGATTTAAGATTATAAAGGAAAATCAGAACATAACTGGTCCTATAAAGAAATTAAAAAGAAATAATCAAACTTTTACACATGGAGTTGAAAGAATTAAAGAATGTGATTGCGCTGATGTGTTGCCCACAGTCAATGCAATTGTTGATCATTTGAATGCATTACATGAAGCAGTTGACCTAGTTGATTTAAGGCTTAATAGTTTAGAAGGTGATTCTTGGAGTAAGAATGTCTAGTTACTTGTTTATTATTTAAAACTAGATTATTTAAAAATAAAAACTATTCCATAAATTAATATAATGTATTACTTAATTAAACAGTTTGGCATGTAACAAGTAAAACATTGTATAAAAGTAACAACCTTCAAGAAATTTTTATGTAAAATAAAAAAATATTATATTAAATTAAATATCACTATTTACTGCTCTGTGCCAATATATGTTGTCTTTTTACCAGTTTTCTTAATAACATCAAGGAGTTTATCTGCACTCAAAGATGATGTGACGGTAACTTTCTGATCTGGTAAACTGATGGAGATACTGTCCACACCTTCTCCTTTTAATCTGTTTAGCACTCTGTCCACTGCTCCTGAGCAGCCTTCACACGTCATTTCTACGTTAAATATATGAGTCTGCAAAATAGAAATAATATCAAATAAGTACATGTTCTATGTTATATACATAGAAGTACATAATATAAAATAAAGAAGTCAAAAATTTTGTGCCTAACACCTTTAATGTTCTATGCGTTGATAACAATTACGGCACTACTTTGCTTCTTGAACTTTTATTTCTAATAGAAAGTCAAGCATTAAAAATAATAGGAACTCACCGAAGACATATTGAGTAAAATGATTTTAATTTTTTTTAAGGAATATTAGCTGCCTATAGAATTTATCGGAATTATTTATCTTCAAAGATAAGATAAGTTAATTATAATGTAGTGACGATTAATATTACAAATGAAGAAATACAAAGATTTCCTCCCACTCCATCAATCAACTCTAGAGGTTCCTGACCTTTGATTTTAATCTTAAAAGTGAAAAATTTACGCTGTACAGCCGTTAATGTCAAAATGCTTGAAAAATATTGAACTTATGATTAGCTATTTATTTCCCAACAACTATGTAATAAATATGTCTGAAGGGATATCTATTTTACTAGGATCGCAGCTAACATACAATCCCGATTGATCACAACTATCATAACGCTGCGATGATAAAAAAATATATTAACTGGTCAATAGTGTAGGAAATGATGGTGTAGTCGTGCTGTTTTCAATAGATGTATTGATATCATATAATTATATTTATGTATACGTTTGCTTTCATAACTTGACAACCTAGTATATTGGATAATATATATATTAAAATTTAAGAAAAATACATTCACAATATAGTCCTTCTGAGAGGGATGTCAAGCAATCCTAGTTACTATGTTTGGATTAAATTTGCAAGATGACATAAAAAATATGTATATAACGTTAGGGTAATGTTATAAATAAAATATCGTAAATTAGGCATGATGGGCTATGGTATATGGCCTTTTCAATATGGAATTATATTACAAAAAATGGTTGCCTGTAAAGTCGTTTTTACGGGCGAAGATTTTACGTGACAACGTCTTTTTCTCGGTAGAATATTTATTGATATGAATATAATTAAATTGCACAATAGGAACAAGGAATTGAATGAAAATAAGAATTGCACAAATTTTAACTATAGAAATATATTTTGTTCAACCGATCATAGTTGAGTGGGAGAGAGACGCAAGGCATTCGCCGGGCCTCTCTCTCGTTCGGTGACTCATCGTAACGTTACCGAGCGTTACACTTTTTCATAAGTGACTCCCAGCCGCAACCTAATTTAAGACGTTGTCACGTCAAAAAGAAACAAACGTATAGTACTTTTTTCATGTCTGTCAGCTGTCAAATTTTGTATCTGTACGGTACCTGCGGTTCATTCATTTTCACTTACAGATTATTGGAATTTCATTAGTTATCTAAAGAAAAACTCTTGTAAAGACATGGTGTAAGAAATATTATTACGTGACATTATGACACTTCAGGAGAATCTCAAGGATTTGGGCTGGTAATTGCAATAAATAATGTAACATATTATTGATGTTTAATTTCGATTTACACACTTATAAATATTGCACGCTTTTTACAGGCACTTGTCTCAAGAAGGAATCGAAACAGTCAGTGAAAACGAACAAATACAAGATGTGACGATACTTAGTAAAAAAGCATTAGATGTAAGCATAAGACTTCACGTTCCATTACTAGGTAAGAACACTTTTCATGGTACTTATCATTATATCTTTTTATGTTTCAGTTTGATTTGAGAGATATTGGAGATGCAGCATTCCCTGAAGATTTCCCAAAAGATCCTACTAAATTAGAAAAACCTATTGTTGTGCAAGTTCAGAAGATACGGAATGTGTCAGCTCCCAAGGCCAATGAGGAGTCTGGATCTGCCCCACGCATGCTGAAGTTGACTTTACATGATGGGAAATCAACTTGTACAGGGCTAGAGATAAATCCTATCTCAAGCCTCAGCATTAACACTCCTCCTGGAACTAAGTTGTTGCTGAACAATGAGGGTTTGGAGGTGTGTCATGGTGTGGTTTGGTTGACCCCAGAAGTATTGACAGTGCTTGGTGGTAAAGTCTCTCATATGATTGAAAAATGGGAGTTAAATCGCAGTCTTGCTAAACATACCAGAGGTACGACTCTCATACTTCTATGCTACACATTTTTTTAATGAGCAATAATAATAATAAAGTTGTATGTGTAAGGTGGCATTGGGGTTGATGGTGGCCCCCCCCCATGGATTTCATTTGGCCAGCCACTGGAAGCTCAGACGGTTGACAAACAATTCAAGAGCCTCCAGGAAGCAGCCAAACAGGACAATGCCGAGTTTGAAGCGCAGAGGAAAGGCGCCATTGCTGAAGCACAAAGGTTATCAGGTGTTAAAAAGGTAAGTCACTTACAAACACAAATACTCCAATACATATACTCTAAAGTACAAATTCAATTTTTTTAAATAAAAAGCAGTTTCAAATAAAATTTATTAGATTTAAACGTCTTATATTCTCTTTAATTTTTATTAAGGTTGTCTTTAACAACGGTCACTAATCCTGAGCTAAATTGGTTTAAAATATTGTTCTGTCTCTCTCAACTTAAAATGCAATAACAACCATTTTAACCCTTCAAGCGTGACAGATATAAACCAGAAATATATCATTAAGTGTAAAACTTCTTTATAGAAAAGTAGTCTGTATCTTTCGGAAATATGGTTTATAGTCGATTGCAAGAGAGCAGTAACCAGCTGCCGCTTAGGACTTCAGTGACCAGCGCAGTCTTTGAAGGGTGGAAGCTGGTTTCCGTATGGGGCCTGAGAAGATAAATCAATTTTAGCTTAAATCAATTATAGAACTGATGTGCAAGCTGCCCTAAATCTTTAATCTAAAAAGCAATGGATTTATTTAGTTCCAAGTAATTCTTGAATCTATTGAGCGCTTGACTCTCAATAGATTCAAGAATTACTTGGATTCAAAATACTGGTTCAATAATAAAATGATCCTTCACTGATCACTGATCATGTTGTTGTTGTTTCTTTTAAAGAATACAACATACAAACATACACTTTATTTGTAACTTAATTTGTAGGTGTTTGGTGGTGGCACAAAACCTTTATTGGATGCCAATGTCCAAAAAATAGTTGATGCAGGGTTTTCCGAAGAGCAAGCCGAAAATGCTTTAAAATATACCAAGAATAATGTAGACAGAGCTCTTAAAATGTTGCAAAAAAGGGACAATTCTGAGAACAGGAGTAAAGAAAAGCCACAAAAAGAGCTAGACCAACCCAAGCGTAAAGGCAGAAATAAGGAACCCAATGATGAAGATGGTATTCCTGTCAAACCATCTGGTAAAGTGTCATTATTTGACTTCCTGGAAGATAAGCTGCCAAATGTTCCTGAAAGAGACAAATCCCGTAACAACCCCTCTATCAATGAGGACAGGGGAGAAAGAAGTTACGGAAATCATAATAGGAATAATGCCAAAAGTAACCCACATTCTCAAAATTCAAGATATGACAGCGCAAACAGAAACAGATCTGACAATAGAGGCCATTACTCTAATGACGGTCATCATTCTTCACATAGAGAAGACAGAAAGTATCAGACTCAAAATGAGAAGCCTCCAAGGTTTCAGAAGAAACTGGAAGAGAGACATAAACAGCAACATCAACAGCAGCAAGCTATGAATATGAATATGCATTACAACAATTTGTATAACAACCAGCAACCTCATTATTCTGACAGGAATATGAGGAATGACAGAAGTATGATGGATAATAAAATGTTGCAACAGCACAGTTACCACCACAAACCAGATATGGATAGTCTAGTTGAAGCTACTGCCACTTTAAATCTAATGCAAAATCAGTCAAGACCTTCTGAAGAGATGCAACAGCGGAATTATCAACCAATTCCTCAAGAACAAGGTTACCAGCCAAAGCAGTCATATGTTCCTAATCAGAATATGCAAGAGATTCCACCATTCAGGCGTAACAATGATGTTCCAAAGTATCAAGAGCAAACATATCAAGGGCAACAACCTCCTAATGGATATGTGGAGCCTCAGCAGAATCCTATGTATCCTAATATCGTTCATATTAGAAACACACTGAATATGCATATGAGTGGAGCTCAAGCAGGATATAGTGGGCGGCAGTATGGGTACGGATCTCGGCCGCAGGAATACAGTACCATGCGCAGTGGAGGACCTTTTCTTCCTGGGTCACTGCTTGGTTTTCAGAATGCTGCAGTCAATGAACAGGCCAGGGCCATGCTTGGTGTGGCTGATATCAATTGGAAAGTTGGCGACCGCTGTCTGGCGCTTTATTGGGAAGATAATAACGTAAGTGAATAACAGAATCATCTTTACTATTTAAAACTTGAGAATTTCAATTCATCTCTATTCTTTTTGTTTCAGTTTTATGAAGCAGAAATAACTGGAATTTCTGCTAACACTGTTGTAGTAAAATTCTGTGCATATGGTAACCATGAAGAAGTTCTTAAGTCAAACTGTCTACCATTCTCAAATCAAGGCAAGTCATAAATTTTTTATACATGTTAAACCACTAGGTTTTAGTTGGAGACTCAGCTGTGCTAGCTTTGATTGAAAACCTAAGTAATCTTTAGATAACGTGATATCAACTAGAAAACTAATATTTTAAAAATACTTTCTTAGCATTGGCTACATTAAAATAACTGTGTAACATTTTCCTAATTTTTAATTACAAAAAAAGAGTATATACTTTTACAAGAGCTCTGTAACTAATATATTATTTTGCCTTTGACTTTCGTATTTGAAGGCCTCAAACTATTCTTTGCTTTAGGCCTGAGTCTTGACAATATGTGACCCTACATGTCTGACAATAATCATTGTTTCAATATGACGATAGACGACCGGTATGGCGTGGTCGCGAGAATTCCCGCTCTCCGCTCCTAAGGACGTGGGTTCAATTCCCACGCAGGTCAAATCTTTGTGTG
The DNA here is from genome assembly GCA_949126915.1 of Musotima nitidalis. NCBI lineage: Eukaryota > Metazoa > Arthropoda > Insecta > Lepidoptera > Crambidae > Musotima > Musotima nitidalis. The sequence goes on along the minus strand of OX421418.1, from coordinate 4,935,248 downwards.
CGTTGACATGAATATTTGTTCTGTTCTAGGTGTGTTCCTATGTATATTAAGTATGTATTTTAAAAAAATAAAACAGTATTTATATTTATATGTGTCCGTTATTTAGTATTTATAACACAAGTTCTTAATGATACGTATCTTGGAACTAAATAATTGCTGTAGTTGTCAGAAAAAATATATTTATGTAATATAAATGTACATTATCTAAATAATTAAAGTCAGTCCACTACTGCGTGGGGACGTAGACGACAAGCCTGTCTTACGTGCATTCATTTGTATGATCGTTATATGGTTACAGCGTCTAACAACGGCGGCTATATGTCTCGCGGCGGCGGTGTGTTTGCGGCGCGTCGCCCTTAGTGGTGCGCCGCGGCGCTCCCCCAGGCCCGCGCCGCCCCTGCCCCAGTGGCCCCTGCTGCCTACACTGGCTCCGCAGCCTACACTGGCCCCGCAGCCTACTCTGGCCCTGCTACCTACACTAGCCACGCTGCCTACGCTGGACCCACCAGTCCCGCTGCCTACACTGGCGCCACCAGCCCCGACGCCCACGCCGGCCCCACCAGCCCAGCCGCCTACACCAGCCCTGCTGCCTACACTGGCCCCGCCGCCCCCGCTGCCCCCGACATCGACGCCGCGCTCGCCAGCTGACCCCCGCAGGACCGCCCACCTCGGACTTTCAATATTTACTACGAACCAAACATAGTGCACCACCCCTTCGTTTCTCAAGACTTTTTAAAGTGAAAGCGAGGATTTAAACTGACTATTTAGTTAAAATGGACGAGTCGTGTTTTATTACGGTGGAATGACTTGTGTTTCTGAATCTTCTATTGTAATGAGATTTTGTACTCTTTTTAATTAAGATGAAATGCTTTCAGGCCGATGGTTATTCCGAAAATTACTTTTAGATATACCATTCGCAGGGATTTATATACCATAGAAAAATCTTCATGATCTACAGAAGCGGTTAAGAATATTTTATGCCGAAGACTACGGCTTGTTATTTTTTCCTTACTGATATCGACGGCCTATAAAGGTTTAATTAAATTTAGTATCAGCAGAGTTTTGGGCCGCAAAGCGAACAAAACTGTTGATTCAAAAATAACTTAGCCCAGAATACATTGATTGCATTTTGTCAAGTGTTCTGAAGAGTGATTTGTTTTACCAGGTAATAAAAAAATTATGTACTATTTATATTACTCATACTGTAGTTAAATATATGTTAGTATAAAGGTGCCGTCAGCATCAGTTCAGCCCTGTACAGTCAGCTAACATAGATTCGGAGTTGGCCGGAACAATTGGAAACAGCAAACTGCGCAGCTTTTTGTACAACTGTAAAACCAGTAAGAATAGTAAAGTTATTTATTATTTATGGAATTATAAGTTGTAAGTTGAAATACTAAGTATGTTATATATCTGTATTATTTTGTGTTGTGTTAGGAATTAATGCTAGAAACAGCAATCTAAGTTTCATGACAGTGAAGTATAAATCAACTTAAGCAAGGAACGTAATCAATTGATGTGGAGGGGGTTTCTCATGTTCGTAAATTTCATATTTGTAGGAGAGGCTGCGCTAAACGCTTGGGGCGCGGTTAGAGCGTTCTTTCTCACTCAATGTTAATTTTTTATGGAATCTAATGTTAAAAGAGATGTAACTCTCCTAAAATAGAAGTAATTTATTGTCGTTCCGTATGTAACCAACAGTAGTAGTGTAGTGTGTATTAAGTGTATTTTGTTGTTGTATTTTAGAGCAAGACTTGTAATATATTGATTATATTTTCAGTTTGATATTGAAATATTATACTAAAGTAAAACTTGTACGAAATCACAATCGTATTTTCATGTCTATGTTAAACAATCTGTGTTAATATAATATATGTGTGAACTAATGCCAATACGCATTCATTGACTTTCTTTTGTTTGGTTGTTGAGTTGTCTAAAGCTTTATTATTAACAGTTTACATAGTACAACCGGACATTGTGTCAACTGACGCTTGAAGGCAGTCGAAGTCAACCCATCTGTCAGCCTATTGGTTTTTTGCTCTGAGTCAAGCGGTTAGCCCACTGCACCGCGTTCTTTTGCGAACAGCCGATTTAAAATCTCAGTTCGTATAAAAAACCCGCTTAAGTACAACACACTGGCAAAGCGCGATCTTAAAACTTTTTAAAACATTAAATTTGCATACCGTGAATTCCCATAAGGGCCAAAGCACGGTGTAGTGGGCCAACCACATAAAACTTGACTGAACACTACGTTCCCATGGTAATACAGGGACTAACATTATAGTCTTAATGTGTTTCAGACATTGTTAATAATATTAAAAAACATAAAACGAACCTATTGTCCACGACAAGAGACCGACCGTATTATTTAAAATTAGTCATTTTTTTAACACTAGGCCTAAGTAAACATTTGATTTTTACCTGAATATATGACACTGGTTGTGTCTACTTGGTTGATAAAAAATTGAGCATAAAGAAGAGGTAATTAATATATGAAAACATTATGAAATCATGCAAGATGCGTTCGAGCACCAAATGTAATATTTACTTATGTTATTTTATTTTTTTCATTGTTATATATTTATGTTAACAGGAGGGCAGTTGGGCGTTAAATGGGTAGTTTAAACTCTGATATTATGTTACAAAATTTTAAACTTATTCAAATTTAGCTTTATAAAGCACTTTACACGGCGACGTAAAACCTAACTACAGTTTAACGCGGGCTCATTTCCAGAAAATAGCTATTGTTCAGTACGTACTGCTGTCAAGAATACACAAAATTTTTGTTATTTGTTCAAATTTATTTAATCATCTTCAAAGTATGCTCCTTTAGAAACGATACACTTACGCCAACGAATAATCCAATCATCAAAACATTTTTTAAACGTTGTTTCCGGAATTGAGTTCAGTTCTCGCCGCGAATTCTTCTTTATGTCTTCTACCGATTGAAAACGGGTGCCACGAAGTGGTAATTTGAGTGTAGGATTTTTCCTGAAAGAAGTCGGCTGGAGCAATATCTGTTGAATATGGTGGTATTTGTTGAGTGTTTGGACAAAAATTTGTTAACAATGATGGCCTTGTGCGAAGGCGCATTATCGTGGTGCAAAATCCAAGTATTATCTTTCACAAATCTGCCCCTTTTCGTCGAATTTGTTCTCTTAAACACCGTGTAACGCTCAAGTAATTTCTTCGTTTAATTCTTTATTTACCGTTTGATCTTCCGGCGAGAATTCCGAGTGCACAACACCACGATAGTCAAAGAAAACAGTCAACATGACTTTGACTTTTGATCGACTTTGACGTGGTTTTTTCGGTTTTGGTTCAGTTGGAAGGCGCCATTCCGAAACTTATTGACTAGTTTGCATGTCAATCTCGTAAACCCACGTCTCTTCACCAGTAACAACGCAGTCGGTATTGACTCGTTCTAGCATGTCCTCAGGGACACTCATGCGATTTAGTTTTTGAAGAAAATTCAGGTCTTTTGGGACTAGCCGGGTGGCAACACGTTTCATACTCAAATTATTAGTTAAAATGGTACGGATAGACTCGTGAAACACAGAAAGTTTGGCAGCCATCTCTCTCAAACTTGAATGAGGATTTTCAGTCACTATTTCCTTAACTTTTGCGATGTTAACTTCAGTTGCTGAAGTTCCAGATTCGCCTTCCAGAATGAGGCAAATCTCGACCACTTTTGAGCGCTTTGTACCACTCATAGGCACGTTTTTGATAAAGCCTTTTGTAACATTTTCAGTGTCTCCGAACACGAAATTCCATTGGCGATGCAAAATTTAAGACAAACTCTTTGTTCGATGTTTTTGTCCATTCTGAAATTCGCAATATACACTAGATATTATAAAACTAAAAACAGCACTGTTTTTAATATAAATGACGATGCTACTCAAATACGCGCCAAATTGTTAAATAATTGTGCCATTCTAACAACAAAAAAGACAAAAATTTGTAACCATAAACAAAACATTCATTGTTGACTGGATGTATGTTATGAATAAATATTCGACAACATCGGTCTACGCGGCAGAGTGCGGTGTAGTGGGCAAAGAGCCTAAGCTTCTAGAGGACTTGGGTATTTGGAAACTAGAAAAGTAAAATAAGAAAGTTATGCCTAAAAACAAATGCGATTGGTGTTTTCACAGGTTAGGTTTTTACTAATGTTTGCTGATTGATTAGTTTTATAAAAATGTTACTGTTAATAAAATGAATTTTAACAGTAAAAGCAGTTTTCAAACAGTAAAAATATATTGAAAATAAAGTAAGTAGCAATAGGGTATTCGTCTGTTCTTCATTGTGCATGTAAATCAATCAATCATTAAAATCCTACACATTTGTGAAATCATAATTTAAATTATTTGAGAAATGATACCTCAATAAACTAGAATATCGAGGGTTCCGTGCTCAAACCCGATAAGTGACAACATCAGATACATACATTCTGCCGCTTTTTCTTGTGATAAGTATTATCAGATAAGTCGATTTCAGAAAAGAAGACTGAAAACTGTGGACTTCATAATCCAATAAGTAAACCTTTTAAGTTTAATTTTTTTTAATTAACCGATAAATTCTTTTAGTACTGTTTTAAGCCTTACCAAATTTTGTCACTTATCGGGTTTGAGCACGGAACCCTCGATATATTGAGTTGAATAGGCAATAAAGTTAGATGGGCAAGTACATTTCAAAAGCATGGAATAAATTAAAAGAGATTTACTATCTGAAAACTGGATACAATCTGTACCAACTTTTGTTAAGTAACCATTTTGACAAACGCAATATTTAACATAGCTTTAAAACAAATTTCCCATACGTGAGAACATACGTTTTTGGGAAAGTTATAAAATATATTTTTTCATAATAGTCATATCTAGAGAAGAGAAGCTAAACAAATTATTATTTTATGAATGTATCCATGATTGTAATTCTTTTTTGATAATATGCATAAAAAACGTCTACTGCCCTATTGGTTCGATCGATTAGTTGTTTTAGAATCAACTAAATGTCTATTCTAGTAGCCACACTGCTGTCCTTTGCCCCTCGACCATTTTTTTACTTTTGAATGAGTTCTAAGAACTATTTGTTCATAAAATAAATGTATAATATACAGGCAGTTTCAAAGTAGTGTTAAGTGCAGCAGTTTGTACCAAGATCGTAGTAAGTGGAATTATGTGATCTCTGCCTACCCCTACGGGAAAGAAGCGTGACATTATGTATGTATGTTTACCAAAGCTCAATTCCAATATCACATAGTAGATAAACAACATAGATTTACTCAAGATCAACAACAGCAGCGTTCAGTGTAACTTTATACAGTTTTTGTTAAAATAACCGTTCATTAACGATAAAGCTAATAAAAAATGTATTATTATAAATTGTTTTATTGTTTGAAAGTTCTAGTCCTATATTGTTTGCATTAATGTTTGGTAAAAATTTTGTGATTCGATTTTTGCAGTGACTTCTTCTATATTTGCGATTACTATATAAACTAAAGAAATACACTTTGTAGGACAAATTCACATGAAGCGGTCTAGTGTCAATGCTGATATCGGCGTTTGTCATTAAGCGTTTGCCGCAACGCAGAAATAAGGCGTCTTCCAGATAGATTACAGCAATTATGCTGCACTGCGATATAGATAAGCAGGAGATGCAGATGTGATAACAGGTGGACGTCTGTCTCGAAATTGTTGAATTTCTTTTTTTCTCCTTAATTGTTAGAGAAACGATACTTTGCCTTCTATTCATGTCAAAATTCCATGTACCAAATAATGACCGTCGCAATTTGCTATACCTACGGCTCGCCAATTCCAACCAATAATCACTAAGTTTTTCGAAGTGTTTACGAAAAAATGCTGCATTGATCGCATTTCCGAATGCAGATTTCCCTGTCCATATTTTTTATTATTTATCATTTAACAAAGTTTGGTTTTAGAACAAAGTAGTTTCTTTTTATTTCGACGTAAACTTGAAATCTGTTAAACTACATACCTACTTCCTTTTTCAAAGGTCGATCGGTGTGCAATTTTCACCGCCGTTCACTGCCACACTCAGCGTCTTGTACTTGGTAACATCCAAAGCGCCACAAAGGTATCATTTAACAAAATTTGGTATTAGAACAAATTACTTTTTTTTATTTCGACGTAAACTTTAAATTGTTAAACTACATACTTCCTTTTTCAAAGATCGATCGGTGTGCAATATTCATCGCCGGGCTCTGCCACACTCAGCGTCTTGTACTCGGTAACATCCAAATCTCCACAAAGGATCCGATATTATGTATGTTTATTATTATTGTGCTATGGGTGCTACTACCAAACACTTATTTGACTCAGACAGTACATATTTACATCACCGAAAAATAGCATGGAGGGGACTTCTTGGCGGGAATTTGAAGAGTCATGTCTGCAGTTTTGTTTTATGTTCTAATATTTGTGATATTTTAAACATTAATGTGTAATAACGGTGGATTATTAATCGTTAAGTGTTTGTGAACGTACATGAGAGTTGGTAAATGAAACAAAACAGTGCAATATAACTTTTCATATTCTCCCAAGAAGTCCATGTGAGATCTCAGTACCTACCACATCTTTACTGAGGACTAGTGCCATAACTAGCCTTTTATGCACCCGGTGCGAGATTTCAAAACTGCGCTCTTGAAAAATGCTCTAACCAGGCTCTGAAAATACAGGCCAGATACAATAGGGCGCGTCTACACCATGTTCGCAATAAAACAAAGTGTACCTACTAGCTACCATGCGTGAGATAAAACTAGATACTAGTCTGGTCATTACTGCGTCCCTCCAGGGTCTGCGCTCTGTGCCTGGGCACTGCTGGCACCGCCCTAGTTACGGCACTGCTGAGGACTCAAGGGGTTTAGGGGGAGGGCATCTAATTTCCCATTTATCATCTTTATCGGCACTCATTCTTACTTACTATGATCTTTATATTATTAATATATCTCTTACTTGACACTGGCTGAATGTGCTAAACGCACGAAGCCATTATTTAAAAGAAAAATAAAACAGCCTGGAGACAGACGAGAAACAAAAGAACTTCAATTGCGTCTGGATATCCATGGCTTGAAAGGTTAATTGTAATCAACATTTTTAAAAGCAGAGCAAGGTATGGTAGCGTATGTACCTATGACGTGTCTATGAATCATTTAGTAAAATGGTTTCTGGAAGTCGCGATAAACTGGAAGATCACTCAGGAAAACCGCAGGCGATCTTAAAAAAGCTAATAGTTAAAAAATTGGACGCGCTTTTTATATAAGTAGTATCAAAAGTATAAAGTATAAACATTCCTGTATATAAACCTTCTGTTAGAATCTTTATAAACTAAAATCGAAGTCAAAAGGAACCAATTTGTTGTAAGATATACACTGGCATGTAACCTTTATGTCGTCTTTATATAATTAAGGTAATATAACTTATATTGTATTCTATCTCTATTCATGATGAGTTTAATATATGAGAGTATATGAGAGTATAATATATTTGACGACCGATATGGAGTGTTGGCGAGTATACCCGCACTCCACTCCTGAGGTCGTGGGTTCGATTCCCACACAGGACAAATATGTATTTATGTATTTATTACCTATGTAGGTATGTATTTACAAAAAAAAAAGTATTTTTGTATGTTCATCCGTTATTTAGTTTCCATAACACAAGTTCTTAATGATACTTATCTTGGAACTAATTAATTAGTGTAAGTTTCAGAAATAGTATTTATTTATATTCATTTATATATATTTTACTAAAGAAATGATCCCCAATACAAAACTATGACCGTTCTGAAGGAATTATTTCCGGAATATAACCTCCCCTTTAACCAGGGTCTGAAAATATCAACCATACCCAATTTCATCGAATATGGTTCAGCATTATTAATCGTGAAAATATAACCGAGCGTTACTTTTGCATAAAAAAATATTATTAATGCATTACTTTAGCAAAATAAAATAAAGTAAACCAATTACAAGGGTTGGCAACACTAAGAAATATATATTTACTTATTACATATTCTCTTATAATCACATAAATTATTTAGTTCCAATATAAGTATTTTTAAGAACTTGTCTCATGGACACTAAACAACAGATGAACATACTTAAATACTTTAAAAAAAATACATACTTAATATAAATAGGAAACCCCCAGACCAAAACGAATATTCATGTATTCATGCACACAAAAATTTGTCCTGGACGGAATCGAACCCACGGCCTCAGAAGCGGAGTGCAAGTATACTGACATTAACGCCATATCGGTCGGTAACTGCTTAAAGAGTCTACAAAGAATTATAATTATCTGGCGCCGTCCTCGTTTTTGTGACTTAAAGGAACAATGCAAAATTAATCTGAACTAACTGAGTAACTTTTCAATTTTGAATACGTGAGAATTCATATAAAATAGATTATGTCAACATTTTATGTAAATAGTTCAGACTGTTGTGCGTGATACACGTTTATCAAATTCAAAACCATAACACCTACTTTACAGAACACAAGCCTGTGTTTGTAACACCACCCTTGCGTGAGCATTAGCTGTTTTAACTACCTTCCCTATTCTAATTAAAGATAGAAGTGACCCAATTTGATGCGGAAACCCGCCAACAAAGACTTCGTTCGTCTCGGCGTGCCTGGGCGTGGGAGGGGGTCGCGTGCCTAGCCCAGCACGACACGACACCAAACACTCCACAACAAACCAGTTGGGCTCAGGTAGCGGCCACTCACGCCTGCATCGCGCGCGGTCACCAAACAAACGTAAATGAACTGTGTACTAGCGCCTGCTCAACTGTTGGATCGTGAAAGTGACAGTGATGTAAAGTGAAACTGGCTAATAATTTGCGCTAAACTCATTAAGTTACCGAAACTTTTATAATTGTAAGTAAAAAAGTTAACATTTTATTCAAACCCAAAACTTGTTGACGATATAAACTGCTTGAAATGCCTTTTATTCACATACGAATTTGGGCAAAACTGTTTACTACTTACTACGGTTCAAGATCATTACAACTTTCACTTATATTTGCTATGAACATCGGTAGAACGTGGGTACACATTAGATTCACCTTGTGTTCCTACCACCTTGACGGAGTTGCGTCTGCGCAGCCGAACTCGCGTAATCGACGAGCGAATTGTAGTTGACTCTGCGTTATGCACGCAAGTATGTGCACCTGCGCAGGTACTTTAGTGACACACATACCTCTGGGCATTCCTAAACACTGCCTTAACGTTCTACTTATGAGTAACGTACTTACAAAAATTATTTTACAGATTCAAATAATTTATATATACTATACAAAATGTATTCATATTTTAACGGTGTTCAAAGCACCTTTAAGATCGTTAAACAATACGATCGTATTGTTTACCTATGAAATATATTCACTTACTTTTCTAAAGAAAAATAATAGTGATGATTATCTGAGATTTGCTATACAAATACGTGATTGGATAGACAATATATTAAGATAAATTAAAGAACAAAGTTAGAAAAAGGTAGGAAAATTTATTGCACCTATATATCTTCCCTCGTAAATTGTACACTACCTACCTATAATAATATCTTTTTGAATAAAATCATATACCTACCTACGACTAAAACAGACCATCAGTAAAGGACAAAGATGTCCACTACAGTCATGCAGTTAATTAACAAATCCAGACGTGCTGTTTGTTATTTGCTTGACAGATAACAATAGGTATTAATTATAAATTGTTGTAATAAGAAATAACCTTAACATGTTTAATGTTAGTTTGCCCTAACAACGATTAAAAAAGACCCAAAAAACTTAATTCATTGTTGTCTAAGTAAAATTTTAAATTAGAAAAATAATATATACAAAATATCTAAATTCAATGTATATCAGAAGTATCTTTATAATCTTTAAGTTCTTACCAAAAAACAAAAGGACAGATCTTAAAAAGTCTTTAATGGAAAGATCCATCCAGATCCAAGACCAAATAAGTTCAGAATACTTTATGCAAGATTTAAATTAAATTATTTGTTTTCTTAATACTTACTCATGTCCCATTAGGTTAGTTTAATGACCTAAGACTGAAACAGGTCCTAAATAAATCCTTTTCTTTTAAATAATGGCTTCGTGCGGTTTGCATATTTAGTCAGTGTCAAGTAAGAGATATATTAATAACATATAAATAACAGTAAATAAGAATGAGTAGTGATAAAGATGATAAATGGTAAATGAGATGCCCTCCCCCCAAAACCCCTTGAGTCCTCAGTAAAGATGTGGGACTATACTGAGATCTCACATGGACTTCTTGAGAGAATTTTAAAAGTGTTGTTGCACTTTTTTGTTTATATTACCAACACTCATGTACGTTCACAAACACTTAACGGTTAATAATCCACCGTTATTACACATTAATGTTCGAAATATCACAAATTTTGTAAAATAAAACAAAACTGCAGACATGACGTTTCACTTTCCCGCTAAGAAGTCGTCATTAATAAATATAAAGCCTACGAGTAATAAGAAAAAGAAAAGTATCACGTAACAAAACTCCTTGCTTGAAAATAATATTTTAACGTTAAAGGCATATTAGCAATAAAAACTAAACTATCAATAGCCTCATAGATTTACTATTCTCAAAGTTAAAAGTAACTAAATGCTTTAAGATTATACGATTCAATAATAATACATACAATAATGTCAATACAGACATGGCGCACATTTGTCAACCAAAATTTGTGTGAAAACCATATTGTGTGAACGGCTGAACGATGAGCCCCGATTTATAAACAAGTAAGATGTTTATTTTTCAAGTTAACACCTACTGAAATTTTCGCAACGACAGATAATAAAGAATTACAAAGTGAGCGTTATTTTCATTTTACTGTATTTGAGAGGAGATTTTTTAAAATTTTAATAACAAATTAGAATTTTAGAAAATTTTAATAATAATAAATTAGAAAGTGAGCCTTATTTTCATTTTACGGTATTTGAGAAAAGATTTTTTTAAAATTTTAATAACAATGGGATAGGGATTTATGTCTTTTTTATAGGTAGATGTAAGTTAGGCAATAGTTAAAGAATCTTTTGATAAAAAATAATAACTTAAAATGTTAGATAAATCTATGCTTAAATGTTTCGACTGAGTCGTGAGGAGTGTGTTCTGAGGTGCATTTCGAATTGGTAATAGCAAAATAACAACAGTTATATTTGAATGTAAATTTAATTAAAAAATATTTAGTACATGCAACACACTATTTTGTAATTATTAATTGTAACGTGTACTTTATTGAAACCTATATTAGGATGGAATTATAATTATTAAATTACTAAGACAATAATGAGTAATATCATAGAGAACAATTACAATTTTATAATTTTTCAAGATATGAGTACCACGTATTTTTCCTGCCTCTTTGCATTTTAATACATGGTCCAAGTAAGCATTGTGATGCTTAATAATTAATTTATACAGTGCATATTTTAATGTATTTTTTTTATATGTGGCAGTAATTATGTATAAATATAACAAATTATCGTTTGCCATTTAAATCCCAAATTGAACTGTAAACAAAATCCAGTTAAATTTAAGAGTGACAATTGTTGACGCGCGTTTATGTTGTTCGCAGGTGAGCCATGGGCATGGGAGGAGCGATGGACAGCTGCGGCCGCTGCATGAAGTTTTCTCTAATATGTATCAACGTCGTCACCTTCGTAAGTAAAGTTTTCTCTGCATACAAGGCTGGAATGTTTCGCTCTTGTTTAACTGACATACCTAATGTCGTTTGAAAATCTATGGGCATGTAATGGTATAAAGTGGCAAACGACAGCAGGGTTGCCAATGTATCATGCGCTTTATATTCCATTCTTCTTAATCTTGTTGCCTTTTGGAAGCCTCGTTAGAGTCACCGACAGACTGACTGACTGACGGACAATCCCCTCCCTCCTTTAGAATCACGACGCTGACTGACAGATACCCCCGATAAGAGTCACCGACAGACAGACAAATCTTGAGAAAAACCACAACGGGCAGATAAACTGACAAACCTTGACAAATTCTGACAAAGAACCCATTTGCTTTTACTTCTTTGTTATGGTACCGCTCCTATTTCTTTCATTGTTGTTAAAAAAATATATCGAATATCCATTTTGTATTTAAATGTTTGACGAATCTAAATGATCATGTTGATCTTAAAGACAATAAAGTTTTTTTTTTTTAAGAATGTGAGATGTGGTTTACTACGTCTAAGGGTGCGTTTCCAGCAGAGATGAGCGAGGATGCGTTGCGAGGAATGTGTTTGTTAAGAACCAATAGATTTGCTACATTAACTTAGCTTCTCGAAGCGCAGCGATTCTATTGTTTCTAAACAAATACATTCCTTGCAACGCATCCACGATCATCTCTGGTGAAAACGCACCCTTACACTGCATACACGTCTATAGAAAGTCGCGGACAGAAGCTAGTTCATACGGTGTTAGAAGCTCTCATAACTTTTATAAATATAGAACCAAATTAAACAAAGTAATAAGACTCCAAGTTTAGCAGATATTCCCACTTAGGTGAAGAGCAGTGAAGCGAATTCTTGGATTTAAAAATTGCAATCTTGGGAATTAATAGTCGATGTAATGAATGCTAGAGACATCCCGTCCCTATAAGGTCTGCCAATCGTTTTAATTACTCAAACTGGTCTGCTAAAAGCGTTACATACGACGGCGAACTTGTAACTCACATCAAGTATTGAATAGTGTATCGTTAATTAATATCACTGGTTATTTTAATTTGTATAGAAAAACATAGCAAAATTGTGAAGCCGTTTGTTTATTTAAAATCCCACGAATCGTGAGCATAGGTCCTCTTTCCTAATTACTATACTTTGCATGCTCACGACATCCGTTGATGAGTTGCTACAGGTCATACAAATTGAAAAAAGCGTCCGGTGATTCCTATCCAAACTACTCATAAACATTTGCAGATATATACTTATTATATCTGCAAATGTGGTTCTGTATGTTTCTTCGCATTAAGAGCTTAACATTAAAGTGTTTTTAATATCATGCGACTTCAACACGCACGCAGGGTTGAATTAGTTTGGACTTTATTATATGAAGTGTACTTCATAGAATAAAATAAATATCCCTGTACTTTTGTATTCGCATGTGATTTGTATTTGTATTTATAGAAATGTTCCACACGATGTATATTGTTGAGAATAAATGATTGAATTGAATTGTACATCACACACACCGTTTCTAGCCCCAACTAAACACAGTTTCATGATAAAAAAATTTAAAAAAATTAAAAATTCATTTATTTAAGTTTGGCTCAATAGAGCTCTTATGAATGTCATACTTATAAACTAACGCGCCCTAATACATAGGAATCACCCAGCAAATATTCAAATATTGAATATACTGTTGTTATCACTTACTATTAAATTGACCTACTTAAATGACATAAAAAAAAACAATATGCATAATATTTACCATTTATAGAGTTATGGAGAAGTTTTCATTAGCTAAATTAAAATGTTTCGTTAGGACAGATACAATTTAATAATAACACGGCCATAAAGGCTTTAGCCCTATAACCGAGTTTTATATAGGCGTGGCTTCGAGTGGAGAACCATGCGTCGCGCCCAAATTAGAGCCAAAGCTATAATTTTTTCCTTTGTTCAGAATAATTAAGATCGTATCGGACCACAAGGGTGGATGGGGTGTGCAATAGACCTACTTACGGAATTATACTACGTACTACTGCCATTTGGATTTGTCTACAATATTTTTTATTTAATCATTGCTGAATTTAGCCAAGTAATATGCAATGAGCTCTTGTATTGACGGTTAATCTTAACTCCAACTGTTCAAAGGAATTGAGATAGATTTTCCACTCTAAATAGAAAGGTGGTTTTATAGTGCTTATAGTTTTACAAAATAAATAGTTGTTAATATGGCCGAGCATATAATTTTCAGAGGTCAAAAGGCTGTTTATAAAGCGTGACATACATACAGAGTTAGTTTCGTATGTGTACTATTTATTTCATCTTTATTGGACACTTAAAGTACTACAAAATGGCGGACTTAATGCCATAAGGCATTCTCTGCCATTTATCCTTAGGATTAGCAGAAAACTTTAAAGGCGGTGCGGTAGTTAATAAACCAAAATCAAAAAACAAACTATCCTTTCAGATCAAGTAAAAAACTAGACTTATAATATACGTACTACATAAAAAAGTATATACGAGTATATATTACCGAAATTACAGCAAGGAGAATTAAACCAACGATGACTCTTTAAAATAAAGCTTGAAAATGTATTGTTTGAACACTGGCTGACTTTGCGCAAGCCTTAGTTTAGCTGGGAGATTGTTCCAAAGTTGAGCAGCCCTTATAAGAAGGGAATTGCTGAATTGAATTTACTATAAGTTTGAGCTTGATTGCAGCTGGGCGGCATCTGCACGCTGGGCGTGGGGCTGTGGGTATGGCTGTCGCGGTCCTTTACCAGCACGCTGATGACCAACAACATGTTCATCGCGTCCGTGGCCGTGGTGGTGGTGATGGGCGCCGCCATCGCACTCATCTCGCTGCTGGGCTGCTGCGGCGCCGCCCGGGAGGTCAAGTGCATGCTGCTTACGGTCAGTATTCACCACCAAAATCGCGTCCGTGGCGTGGGGGTGGTAATAAGCGCCGTCATCGCTCTTAACTCGCTGCAACATTAAGCTTCACTACTTTTCCTACTATCTCTAGTGAAACTGCAGCCTTAGAATACGATTTGACGGATTTTCATCTTTGAACGATAGTCAAAACCTATTCTCAGTTTAAACATTTACGACATCACCAAAAAGAATTCGTGAAAGTATGCAATGTACTTTTAACTATTGTAGAACAGACATTTATGAAAAAATAAAGAGTGTTTTTATATACCGGTCAAGTTTATTTACTCATATAAGTAATAATTACATATACAATTTTAATTAGATCTCTGCAGATTTATTACTTCGTTTAAAATATTGAAAAGGCTTAATCTCTGCAAATTTATTAAATAGTTTAAAATATTAAAAAAGTTTTTAAATGCTGGACAGAATTTTAAATGAATGTATTACATAAATCAACTTTTTTTTTTAAACTAAGATGGTCGCGTGGGTCTCAATATTTTCTTTTTAAAACCTAAAGGGGCTTATTACGAAACAACTTAGAATAACTACACCTAGAAGCCCAGTACGCGTCGTCAAAGTGAGGCAACTCAAACCTAGCCATTTTGGCTAAGTTCGTTACGCGGCCCGTCAGTGCTCAAGGTCGTGTCGTATTGAAAACTACTCCTGATATTTTTATTAAAATTGACGGTTTGCGCTATGAACGGATATCACAATACGTCGGAAAAGCACAAGAAACATATTAATATAACATTAGATGGGTAAATTATGCGTTTGAACTTAAATTATTAAGTAAAACATTCATTATAATGAAAAAAATAATTTCAATATTTGTTACGTGACAGTTAATAAAAATGTTGCCATTAAGGGGAAAAAATCTCCTACATTTGTTGTAAGTGAAACACATCACAATTAGACAATAGCTAAATTGCACAAAATGTTATTTGACAATTATCTGCTACTACCTTCTGCCCGCGACTTTGTTCGCGTGGAATAATTTCTTTAATATAAGATAACACAAAAATGTTTTTTTTTAATGATTGATTGATTGATTTCAATTGATATGGCATAAATCACATCTTAAAAAGGTGAAATAGTTTTATTCGATTCTGGTCTATCTACATAAAACAGTTGACTAACTATTACAATTTAAGAGTTTCATAGCTCTAAATATCTCAAATAAATATTTAGTAAAAATTATTTATCCAGTCAGGATAAATATATACTTATAAATTTTTAATGAAATTAAAAAGTAAATGGTTTTTCGCATAAACTAAATGCAATAAATAGCTAAGCTGAAGTATAAAAGTTTCAACTTTCCTACTTTTAGGGAAAATTGAATGAAATGACAACATGATTTTTGTCACTGTGTGCATTTCGTCGAGCGTAAATACAAGTATCTTACGCACACATAGATTTTTTTCTTGCCTCGCTTTTGAAAGACCGCTTTGGAGGGAACTATCGTTCTAGGTGTTATTATTCTAAGCGAAACAAGAACTAAATTTAAACCAAGTTTAAAACTAGTGCTGTCACTTTTGTTTTATACAAAGAAGACAATGAGAATCTCTAAATACATTGTCTAATGATGCAAATTCTGACTGATTTCAGTACTACATCCTGGTGTTCATAATCTTCGTGGTGATGCTGGTGGGCGGCATCCTGCAGTTTGTGTTTCGGGAGAAGGTGCTGACTACACTGGACCGGGAGATGTATGCCTCCATCCCGAACTACGGCGTGCGGCGGGAGTACACGCGCGCCTGGGACGACACCCAGACTTACCTGCAGTGCTGCGGAGTCAAGACCTACAAGGACTGGAATGGGAATATTCCAGAGAGTTGCTGTAGAGAGATTTATCCCGGAAAGGTAATTTATAGCGAATTAACAATTATCGATACACATTATTCTGGAATGAGCCACAATAAGGCAGCAAATTGCTCTTAAATGTGCACATTAAAGCTACGCTGGGCCAATCTGGTTTTTCCTCAAATTTGAACTCTATAACAATGATCCCGGGGTTTTTGGAGGGGGGGGGGGGGCGTGAAACGGCAGGCAACTCACACATGACGGTGTGAGTGCGCTTTGAACCGTGCTTATTGTGCGGTATGAAGTGTCTTCATTTTATTTGGAATGCATCGATTTCTTACCATCAGGCAGGATGTAGGCATTACGACGTGTCACATAAAAAAAAGTAGCTATCAGGTTTACGGTTCACTGGCCTCGTCACTAAGTAAAATTCGTTGGTAAAATAATGTTAGTCGCATAGTGTGTTATCAGTTTACTATGATTGTAACCCCCTTGATATACATAATTTTTTACGAACAGAGCATAATTACGAATAAAACTAGTGCCAGATAGGTTTGATTAAGCTCAATATGTGTTCCCCGCTTATAAATTTCAATCAAGGAGTCAATTGTCGTCCACTTCTGAACACAGGCCTATGTTCAGAAGTCCCTCAAAAAGCGTTTACTAACTTATGAAACCATAATTTAAAAAGCACTGTTATTTTTTCTTTACGCAGAGAAACTCTTTAGAAAATTGTCTAAATTACCAATCATTATCTTACTGACTAGACTAGATTAGACATCATTCCACTGTTGAACATAGGCCTCCCTAATTGATATTGCATGCATCCGACGGCTTTCCGCCGCCTTGACCAAATCATCGGCTCATCGAAGGCCGCCCTACGTTTACTGGTTTGCGGTTGCTATTGGTGACTTTAATAATAGTGTATGTGTGAAGTTAATTTAATATAAATTTGCAGCGTCAAGATTGTCAGTCGAACCCCAACCCCACGAACATGTACATGGACGGCTGCCTGAACAGTGCCATTGATTTCCTCAGAGAGGACGCCGTGTACGTGGGAGCCGCCGCCATTATCATCGCTTTGATCATGGTGAGGCCTGTAAATATTTGTTAAGGTTGCTTTTACTATTATGCTGATTAAAAAAATTGGTTACGAGTATAAAAAGGTACCTTACCTGTTAACCGTGTTATGTGTTTTTTTAAATTCAATTTACTGTAATAACAATAAGACTACTTGCTTATAAAATTTGATTGCTTTCTGAAACTAGTAAGCTAGCAAACATTTGTCACAATGCTTAGATTTTAATAAAATTTTATGTTCTTTTATATTTTACCATAAGCAATGGTCAAAATAGAGATGTAAAAAGTACGCGCTGTCTGAAATGTATAAAATTAAATAAAACGTCGGCGCTGATAATAATTTCATTTACTTACATATTGATCGATAAGAGTGGCTCTCAAACCCTAAGCGTAGTCTGTTCTGACATGCATTTATTAATTGATAGTCTGTATGCAATTCAAACGGCAGCTGTATATACTAACTGAAATTCAGCCAAATTTGGTAAGACCAGTGAGTACCCTGCTGTACCGACCGGCCCTAAGCTGAAGTGCCCTAGCACACCCGTGATAATGCTAGGATGTGAGCTAGTGCTAATCTATATCTATACTAATATTATAAAGAGGAAAGATTTGTTTGTTTGTTTGTTTGTTTGTTTGTTTGTTTGTAATGAATAGGCTCCGAAACTACTGGACCGATTTCAAAAATTCTTTCACCTTTGGAAAGCTACATTATCCCCGAGTAACATAGGCTATATTATATTTAAAAAAAAATTAGGGATCCTTACTAAAAATCCAATAATGTAACCCAAGGTGTAAAAAAATTACCTGAAAAATTCCTTAAATAGCGTGCGCAGCGAAAACTATTGATGATAGAACTAAATTATGTACTACGGCTTTGCAGTACTCATCATTATCTACAAAAAATGTCGCGACAGCATATGTCTAAATATTATAGTTACGTCACAGTAAGCGGTTTTTTATTCTAAAAATTTAATTTATATGCCGCCGCTTGAAAAGGCTTTATATTTGTACCTTGGTATTAATCCTTATCAAAAAAAAATACTTTGTATTCAAGACGGCTTCAATACCTTTTTATAACTTTTTGAATTATTCAATTCGGACATTTCATTAGGAAGATATCACGAGTTTAAAAATGCAAGTATTAGAAAAAAGTCGCGTGGTGCCGCTCACCGCGCTCAGCTAGCCATAGCCAGCATGCGATGTAGGCTCCATGTAAGCGTCACTGGGGTGGTACGGGGGGGGGGGGGAGTCAATGTAATCTATACTAATATTATAAAGAGGAAAGATTTGTATTTTTGTATGTAACGAATAAACTCAAAAATTACTGGACCGATATTAATAATTCTTTTTTCAATAGAAAGCTACATTATCACTGAGTACTATGTTACATTATAATGGCATATGGCATAGTGCTATATTATAATTTCGAAAAAAATAGGGTTCCGTAAAATATTTGGGTTTTTCGGACACAAAGTGTAAAAATCAACCAGAACAGTTGCGTACGCTGCCTAAACTATAAAAGATAGAACCACAAAATGTATGAATGAATTAAAGATCTTATACCACCTACTAACTTTCGATGTTAGTGTCCGTGTCTGTGAATTGATCTGGTAATCATTTTGCTGACCGTGTCTTTTCTGGGTAGGCATTTTACAGCGGTAGTCGACATCCACGCGGGCGGAGCCGCGGGCGACTGCTAGTAACGTATAAAGCGATTGAACTCCAGTGGGCCCGCCGATAATCTGTGATAGACAAACATATAAGAAAATCATAATAATTTTAATGCATAACGTCAGTATGTACAGTTGTTTAAGTATCTATAGGCCTATTGTACAAAATTGCAGCTTGGGAGTAGATAGCGTTGTTAGATCTTCGAAAGAATTTACTTTATGATGTTAATATTCCATTGACGACCGATATGAGGTCGTGGGTTTGATTCCTATATAGGACAAATATTTGTTCTGGTCTGGATGTTTTATATGTATATGATGTATAAAAAAATGTGAACATAAGTATGTTTATCCGTTATTTAGTATACATAAAACAAGTTCTTGATAATACTTATCTTGGAGCAAAATAATTGGTTTGATTGTAAGAGCATATTTACTTATTGGAGATTTCTGTTTAAGTGAATCTAATACATAATAATTTCTTTTCAGTTGTTGGCGCTTATACTATCCTGCGGTTTGTTCGTGAAAATAGAGTGATGCGGAAGAGTTACGATCACGAAGACGTAAAAGAATGTGACTCAATTGATGTTATACTGACTGTTTTGATTATGAATGTTTGTGGTTGGTTGGCGTTTCGTATCGTAAAGAACTGTGCATTCCATTTTTTGTAATTTATTTCGTACAGTGGTTTAATATTTCATTATAGTTTTTTACACACAAAAAATTGTTTCTCTTTCTAAAATTACAGGCAAATAAAAACGTTTATTAAATATACTTTATTATACAAAAAATACAAACATTCACAAAATATATAAAATAAAAATCATGAGATAAAAGCCTCATGATATATGCATGCTTATGCATGCATTCCCAAATATAATCCGCGGCACATTAGTTGAACAATGACCTTGAATGCGCAGTAACACATTATATGGGCTCAATCAAAGTGCGGCTTGAGTAGTGGCGTGTAACAATAGCAACACGGCGACACATCGATGCGCGCGCACGCTTTTAGTAAACAAAGAAAGGAAAGGAGAGAGTCCTTTCTTTTCTTTCTTTTGTCTACCATTGCATGTCTTCTTAGACAACCGCTATTTTTGTTCAACTAATGTGCCGCCAACTCTAGTCCCATGGCCTCTGGGTTTACTTTTTGGCCTTTCTTCTCGGTGGGAACTTGATGGTGTTAGGGTTGCCTTCGCGATACTGGCCGACTCGCGTGTACCACCCGCAGTATCGGATCATGCAGTCAGATGTAGTGGTGCCCAGTGGCAGCCCTAGAGCACTGATACGTTCTAAAGCCTGAGTGGGCCCGCCGATTATCTGTGATAGAAAAATATATAGGAAAATCATAATAATTTTAATGCGTTTTTTTGAATATACATTCAAATATACTTCTTTACATATTATGAGAATGACAAGTTTTTGAGTCTTAAATCTTGAGGCGCAGTGGACAAGTCCCTCCTACCTCCTTGTGCGACCATAGCGTCTGTGGTCGACTTCTCGGAGGGTCCATGGTTAGACAGCAAGGGCCTCATGCCCTCGCTGCCTAAGACCCTCCTGGCGCTGCTCGATGGGCACCCAGAGTCGCCAACCTCTGGGTGTCACCTTTTCCCGGCCTCCAGGAGGTACTCAGCCCCCTCACCACGCCAAGGTGGAGACCTTTCGGGGGGGAGGTCGCAACACCTGTACTTAGCTTTATAGGTGGAGTCAATTCCCTAAACATGTCAAATATTTTTTGCAAGTAGGTACATAGACTTGGTTTGGGATTTTGCCGCAGTAAGTATTTGTGTATTTTAAAAAAATATATCTTAATCGTTTGTCTATTACTTGTAGACCTTTTAGCTAGATGGCATTGCGTCCAATGTCGGAGGTGTGTATGTAATATTATTCGGAATAAAAAAACACTTACTCTGCCAAATACAACATGTTTTCCATCAAACTGCGGAAGAGGTTTAAATATAATATTGAATTGTCCAAATACTTCATTATCCGATGACACTACCATTGAGAGAACCCCTAAAAAAGACATTTTACATAAATAAGTAAAAATGTAAAAGCAAACAAGCTACATTTTACTTCTACTATAATCACATTCACTCGCATGTTTTGTAAGTTTGTTGCAACCCATAGAACAACATTTTGTTTTGTATTAAATGTTATTTCTATTGTACAAGGTGGATCTTAAGCGACCGAGCTGAAGGAGCGCCTACTTCAAGACATCACTAACGCGTCGCTGAACGCTTAAAAATGCCAATCCCATTCCCTCGAGTTCAAGCTTTTGTCATACCTACCTACCTACTGAAGGAGATTGGTAGATCTGTCTGTATAAGATTTAAGCCTAGGCCAATTTGGAAAATATAAATGTACAATTAGTCCGCTTATTTCCATACGTGTCATATTTTCCGTGACATTACAGGCTTTTACAAACCTGGGACTGAGTGGTTGAGGTCAAAACTTTCGGGGCCCATCGGCTCCGGGTCGTCCTCGGGCACGTAGCACCCGAAGCCGTTATCTTTCATCACGTCTCCGCCGCGGCAATACAGGTTTGGGACAATCCTTACAAAAAAATATCGAAAAAAATTTACATAATGCCTATTTAAAAAAATTTAAGCCTTCACTTTATTCTTTATCTCAGCCCATTGCTTTTCCAATGAGCACGGGTCTCCACTCACATAGAAAAGTATGAGGGATAAGGTCAGGTCACTAAACTATACTCCACCAAGCGGACCACAGTGCGGATTATTATTTATTTAGTAAGTACAGGTTATAACAACTTATATAACATAGTCCCACAAAACCGTGAGTATCGTGATTGGCGGAGGCAGGTGTGCGGCGTCATACTGTTCGATTTTTTAAAGCCGCTAAATAGGGTCTCTGATATGACCTCACGACTACCACATTCATATTAGATTGAACCGGATTTATGTGCTGGCTGAACCCAGAAGCACTCGAAATTAAGAGCTTCATATTAGTTTACATAGGTACCTGAAAAACCTCGTTCCCTGGTAAGCATGTCCGCGAGAGTCACCTTTCAGAAGGCTCAGAAACAAATGGCATGTCCTTGGCACCAAATCGTTGAATAGTTCAATTGTCACTTTACCGATTTTTGACCCTCCGGCGACCCAAATTTCCATCGACACTCTGTTTAACAAATACGGAACTTTAAAAAAGGATACTTTGATAAAAAGAAAACCGGAGCCCGGAATTGAACTTTATAACTTTTAACTTTCTATAACCTAAAAAGCTTCCGAGAATGTGCATGTAATATTGTACGTTAAGCTTGCGGGGGATACTATCTCTAAAAACTTGATTGAACGCCATGGAATAGAAGGACGATCACTCATTACCACGTGTAAACAATACTATAATGCTAAAATGCTGCTTGGGAATTTTTTTTTAGCTTGTGCTTAAGATGCTTGTGATGATTGAACAAATAGCTACAAAATTTGCAAATCAAGCAATCGAATCTGTAATGTCATTAATGAATATCTTATTATGTGTTCATAGGTAATAACTGAACACTTACTTATTCCTATAAATATGTCCGGGTTTGTCAAAAGCACGGTCTTTTATATCTCGATCAATTTTTTCGGTCTTGAATAAAATAAAAGGCAGTCTGTAAAATTAAAAAGTCTTCTAAGATATTTATTCGATTTATTTTACACACTTAAAAAGATCTGAGTGGAATAAGAAACGAAATACTTCCTGTGACTTTTTAGAAAATTTAAAAAAGAGAATCTAACTCCGCTGTATCATATTGTAATTATTTATATAAAAGAAAATTCTTCTTTACGGATCTGTCGATTATTAAAATCACTTAAAATCTTATCTATTTATTACTTACTCAATTATATACACCCAACTATTAGTACACAACGTCATTTATTACGTAACTGCACTGTAAATTCATGTTCTAATTTCAGTGCTTTGTCTTGCATAAAATTTCTAATTTCTTAAGGAACAAAACAAGCAGCTAAATATAGTAAACACAATAAAAAAACATCCAAAACTTACTTACATATGTTCCATACATTACATCCATACATACATTAGATAAAATAAATAGTTTTTATCCAAACAGTTGAGTACTTGCTAAATACGATATTCTACAATAGAGTATAGCAGGATATACGTACTTCAAAATAAAACTAGGAAGTACTTAAGTACTTAAACTATTTGTTATAATATAATGTCGTAAGAAAAGTATCCAAGGTACACTTACGAAGCTCCCAATATCAGTTTGTGTTTTGTATCTTTCCACATTTCATCCAATTCCTTTGTTAGTGGCTGTTCAGATCTCTGTAGAAAAGATGTTAATGTAATAAGATCGTGATGATGGATATAATTTACAAAATTCCATGAATTATGACTTACAGCAATGAGAAGTCTGGAATAAAAATATAAATTCTGTCGGCGTATTTCGTTGAGAACACGCTGCCTCTGTTTGCAAAGTAGCTTGTTGTATTTGTTAGTAGGCTCTGGACGCACCCAGCAGTCCACGTAACCCTGGAAATTGAGTTGTATGTAAAAAAAAAAGTACCTAAATTAAGCTTGCTAGTTTGTGCCTGTGAAAGGCGGTTCATCTTCTTTCTCATATATTTTTGTTCTACTATTGATAAGGATCAAAATTAATGCCAAAAGGTAAATAATATATAATAGATTATTGTGTTAATCTGACAGGCCTGAACCACAATATCCAGCAATTTATTATGCAGGCGACATCAGAATGGAAGATGGTTCGTGTGTTCATCATGCTCTTTTGAGGCTCATTGCGATAATTGAGACGTGGAATTACAATTATGCAGGGTCAGAGTGTAAGTGTGCTATGATTGTAATGGATTATGGGTGGCATCGGATCGATCGCCTGCTCAGGATGTAATCAATACAACAGGCCTCATAAAATCAGAATAAATAGTTACTACATTTTTATATTTAGCTTTTTACAAACAGTCATTGATTTTTGCACGACTTACTCCGGTTCTCTGAATAAGATTGATCCTCTTGAGAAGCTCCTTGTTGACATTCATGTTCTCCTCCAACTGGCGCGCGTAGTAGTCCAGCCGACGAGGCTTCAGGTACAGCTCGGGGAACAGCTCCGGGGGACTGTCGTCCACTCGGTGCGTGGTCAGCTGGAGCTGGACAGCCGAGGGGTGACATTACTGTCAGTAGTACTAGTTTATGGGAGGTATGGATGACTGACTAGGTACCATCGCAGTGCAAGGTAGTATGGTAATATTATAGCAGCGAATTTTGCGCTGACTTATGTAGCTTGATAAATTTGTGTGCCTTGAGAGATTAAAAGCGCGCATATCGTGGTATTGATTGACTAAGGCTAAACGGAGTGAGCTGTATTCTGGGTCTAGTTTTAGTACCGTCACAAAAAGTCGTTTAAAAATATATTGGTTCTTAACAGCTAGTTACTGCTAATACATAAAATAGTAAAAGCGTGTTTAATTAAATAATAATTGTATGATGTTACAAACATTGTTATGTAAGATATGTTACCTCTTTTTGGTGGTTGCACCATTTTGAATAGAAGTCTACAGTGAGCAAAGGAAATCTCGGCGGCTGAAAACAAATAAAAGTGGTATTCTACATAAACTGTTTTCCAAGTTTGATCGCAGCGATTCCACCTGCATACTTTAAGAGGGTCAAGTTAGGTTGTAAATTATCTTTATTTTACTTAATTTATTTACTTGGTATTAGTTCTCTTTAAGACGGAAAACGCTTAGGTAGGTATTAAATGTTGAAATGCGGATAGGCAGACGCTCAAATGATTATAATTGGCGCGTCTTACGTCGATTAGTATGCAGGAAGTAGTACGATAAGGAAGACGAAGGGTCGAGTATGGTGTCACATTCTTGGGAAAGTTGTCCAGCTGTGTAAGCCGAGTCATACTCGTAAACGTCTACTCATTACTTACTAAGCAAGAATCTATACATCCTATTTTAGTAGTATATTATAAGGCTCACCAATATGAAAACCCGTGGTTTTCTCACGCGTGGAGGTCGTGGTTTCTCGGGCTCCGGCGGAGGGGTTCTCAATAGTGGGTTCTCCAGGAGCTCGTCACAAGCTCGCTCTCTTAAGGGATGCATGCTGGTTTCGGTGTTTTTAAAATACTCTAAAGATAGAAGGTTATTAAATATAACCAGTACACTTGTTTATAGGATAGAAAAATAAGTTATTTTGGAGTCTGTGCTAGATTACATTCAAATCAGAGTGTAATCGATGCCGATATAAAAATGTCTCCTGTATTCTTTATAATCTAATTGGTAAGTTAATATGTCGGTGTTATTTGGTATCACTGTTTTTGACGACGACGATTTTTTTAATATTAATTTTTGACGACCGATTGGGCACGGAGGTCAGTATCCTGCACCCCGCTCCCGAGGTCGTGGGTTCGATTTCCACACAGGACAAAATCTTTGTGTGCTTGAACATGAATATTTGTTCTGGTCATGTATATTAAGTAATGTATTTACAAAAAAATATGTATAAGTATGTTTATCCTTTCTTTAGTATCCATAACACAAGTTCTTAATGATAGGTATTTATCTTGGAGCTAAATTTATTGGTGTGATTGTAAAAGGATATTTTTTTTTTTTTTTTTTCCACCACGAGGATCCAGTGAGGATTGGCTGGGGCTGGTTTGTGGAAGGCTTTATTTTGTCGTGAGGGCTTTTTTTTTGTCGTGAATGCATTTAGCATTGTGCATATTTGCTATCTGCAGCAAGTTATGTGGGACTCCTGGTTGGTCCTACCCACTAAATCCCCGCGATATTTCCGCTTGGCGTTGTCGGAATTACTGAGGTTCGCTCGTGGCATGTTCTTCGATGGTGCGTGGCGTCTTGCTGTTAGACTTTTTGAAGCTGCTTAATAGGGCCTCTAACATGGCTTCATGCCTACCATATCGCATGCTTAAAGGAACATGGACCCATTAATAGATAGGTCAGGTTTGAGTTACTTACTTATACAGTCTTTCTATTTCTTACAGAGATCGAATCAATGTTAATCCAATGTTAAAAAAACACAAGCAGAATTAATAATTAATAAATCAGTATTAATTAAATGCGCTTACAAGTAGTACAAGTATTATTCAGAAGATCTTCTTTTGTGATGTCCCAAAAATTGTCTTTTTTGAGTTAAGTCACTATTCCATTAAGCATACGATATGTAGTAGTAGATTCAACCGGGACCAACGGCTATCTTAAAGTTTTTAGTGCACTATTAATTATTGAATAGATTTTAATTGCATTGTTATGATTAAGCTGAAATAATTTAAGCTCTTTAAACTTAAAGCAGAGTTTGGATAAGGCTTACCACAATATTTTCACGACTTTTCGTACATCAGGAAACTGAATATTTTAATACTTAATTGGAACAAAATCATGAAATAGCATTCAATAAGCTAAACTAACAGGCAAATATGATTTATCTTGATCTTTATCTAAATTTTTTCTTAAACAGAATAATCTATGAAGTAAATGTCAAATTATCATTTTCATTTCTTGATGTGATGTTCTTTTTTTTGCTAAGAAAAGTCAAAAGAAATGGGAATAAAACAAATAGGCAAGAAAGTTAAGCCTAGTGGGGTATTTTTTGTTATGAATAGTACTCTTGTTTCAGCGTTGGTCGTGAAGACATCATTGTTCTGAGGCTGTCTTATAACTAACCTGAAGATGCCCTGTATAAGAGCGAAACACGTGTTGTTACGCTGGAGTTGTCACAAAGATATTTATAATCCATTACTTGCTAAAAAAATTTTACTATCAACATATTAGCCAGGGGCAGATTTCAGAGAGATCAGTCCTTGGGATAATCTTTTGTGTGGCATCTGACATCGAGTTCTTCCGGGCTTTGAAGTAGCTATTAGGCGTTGGTGCAAGATTTTACTCACGTGATAGTTCTTATGTCAAGTTAGATGCTATATTGGGAGGATTAAAAATTATAAAAGTAGGACGCTACAAACCTGCCTCTGGTAATCCGCACAGGGAAAGCGCGGTGGAGTTTGACCTACATCTTTGTCTTCTTGTTTTGTGAGCGAAAGCCAGAAGTCAGTACAGAAGTTTACATTGGCAGAAATGGTGACAGACTTTATGTACTTGAAGCTACAATATATACGGTTTTAGAAACTATAACCTATTCCATTATGGAAGAAACATTACATATAATTATTTTATTTTATTTGGAATTATCGATACTTAATACCTACATCTGTAGAGTAACAGGGAATTAGTAAAAAAGTATAATTATTCATATTGTTTACTATTTTTGTGTCTATGATTGATAGGGCACAGTCTTGACGGCGATCTTGTTTGTGGACTCGCTAAATTGTTTCGGCCGGTACTCGATAGTGACGTCCTGGTTCTGTGCAGTTCTGTGGGTCTCTGTGGGGACACGTAAGGAGGCGCGTTGGGGTTGGTCACTTCCACCTTCATGTACATGAGCTTGCGGTTAGATGGCAGCTGAACAATATCGCGTTCCACAGGAACTATAAATTTATCGTGATGAACAGCGTTGTATGGTCAACATTAAGGTCCCATCTATCTCTACAAGAAACTTTATCAAAAACGGGCCCTGTAGTCGTTAGGCGTAAACCACAGAAGAGAAATAAGTCATATCTTTGTTTTGTGGCGTAAACCATTAGAAGGAAGTTCACTTTCCCTTTTACGACTTTGACGACCGATATGGCGTGGAGTTCAGTATACCTGCACTCCACTCCTGAGGTCGTGGGTTCGATTCCCACACAGGGCAAATCTTTGTGTGCTTGAACACGTATTTTGTTCTCGTCGGGGTGTTTTATATGTATATTAAGTATGTATTTACAAACAAAAAAAGTATATTAGTATGTTTATCCGTTCTTTAGTATCCATAATACAAGCTCTTAGTGATACTTATCATGGAACTACATAATTGGTGTGATTGTAAGAGGATATTTTTTTATTTTATTATTTATGTAGTTGCGAAGAAACTGCTAAGTTGTATGGTTGCGGCCCCTCCAAAAAAATATTCCAGCACTTGTCCTGCCCGAAGGTGTCCTGGAAGGCAACAAAAGAAATGATACCTCGTCAAGTGTCTATGTGGGGGAAAGGCCACCTCAATCCATTTCACAAATTTTACCTAGAGATTTCGGTGCTAAATGTGAACTTAGGACTAACCTCTACTTAAGAACTTCTTTAATTTTAACATACAATCACGCCTGTTTCTTCAAAGGGGTAGGCAGAGGCATATTTTAAGCCCACATTTCGCCAGTTATATTGTTGGTTCCACGTTATAGGTTGCCAGCCTATTGCCGCTTATCGGGAAAATTTGTGTTCGTCAGAGCCTCGTCCTTAGATTGGTTGGTACCACTTGCAGATGAGGTTGGCTTAGGGTCCCAAGATGATCCCCCCGACTGGTCTCCACCTTGTCGTGGTGGGGGGGCTGAGTACCTCCCGGTAGGGCGCAGGAGGCGCTAGGGAAAAGGTAACACCCAGAGACCGACGACTCTGGGTGCCCTTAGTACTGACTACCGGGGGGGAAACTAAAAGGGACCTATAGAGGGCGCTGCGGGTAGGCCAGGAGGGCCCGCTCAGCAGCGCCAGGAAGGTCTAGGCAGCGGGGGCAGGGGGCCCCTGCTGTCTAACCATGGACCCTCCGGGAAGTCGGCCACACACGCTATGGTCGCAGGGGGAGGTAGGAGGGGCGCGTCCACTGCGCCTCTCTGAGGAGGTCCTCCCGGTTTTGGTCCGGGGGACGTTGGCCGCAGGCGGGGTGTCAGAAGCTGCAACCCAGGTACTGGCCCCCGCCTCTTTCTCAACAAGCGGCGGGCGTCGTCGGAAGATTTTTAGTGGGTATTGCTGCCGGCGGTCGTGTCTGCCGGTGGTGAGTCCCACACCTCCTTTCGGTCCCCCTTTGGCCGGAAGGCATTGCGTAAATGCATTTTGTTACCGACGTAAAACAAAAAAAAAAAAAATAAGGGTCCCAAGATGATGGTAGGATTCCTTTACACCTTAAAAGCTGTTGACCACCCAAAATAGCACGTAATTATCATTATCACCTCAGGCCGTAGATTGACAGTGAATTTATATGTTCCCCAGAGCCTCGTCCTTTGATTGGCAGGTGCACCACTTGCAGGTGAGGTGGGCTTGAGCTCCTCAGATTTTGGTAAGATCGGTTTTCTTAAGAAATTACAGCATAGGGCTCTTCAAAAAGGGAGAGAAACGGTTTTTACAGGGTCGGCAACGCGCTAGTGGTGCCCCGGGTGTCGCAAGTAGTGTTGTTGCGATAGCGATAGACTATCGATAGTATCGTGATACTATCGTGACCTCGAAATTCAGTTGTACTATCGATAGTCCTATCGAAAATATCGGCCTTCGACGATATTTTCGATACTATCGATAGTATCGATTGTTAAAAATATGTAATATTATTCCTACTCATTGATACTATCGATGCGCTATCGATAGTTTCGATACTATCGATAGTATTAGCACAAACACTATCGATAATATCGATAGTTTCGATACTATCGATAGTATCGATAGTTTTGCCCTATCGATAGTCTCACATTTTACGATACTATTACTTGCATTTAAAAGATTACTTGATGGCTCATTTACATTCGTTAAATTCAACTACATCCGTAATATTTTACAGATCATCTTGTAAATGAAACGTAACCTGGTGTTACCAACCAGGTTACCAGAGCGAACAAAAAGTCTAAAGGAATATCCTTTCAAACACACAAAACTATCTTTTTTTTTGTTTCATAGTAATTTGCAGGTTATTTGGAAATTTACCGGGTTGACGTAACCAGAAAGTGTTGCCAGTAGTTGGTGTTTCTAATACTCAACAAAATTATGGGTAAATAAATTGGAGATAAGTCATAGGCAAATAATGAAGTAGTAGTGCCCATAATTTTTTGCTTTTATTATTAGTGTTAATCATTGATATTATCTATATTAACAATAATGAATAACGGAAATATGTGTGCTCACATAACTTCGGCACGAATCAATAAATTCGGTATAATTTTTTTTAATTTTGTTTTTAATTGTCAGGAGGTTATGACAAAAATGCAGATTTCATACCTATTTTTCTTACCTTTTATGAAAGTTCTAGTGTTTTATTATACTTGTAATATCTGGGGAGATTTTTAAAACGTGGCAACACTTCAGTCACTCGCACATAGTTAAAAATATGACTTCACATTCATAATAGTAATAAGGTATCTATCTACCTTTTTTTACTAGCTAGTGGTATAAATGAAAATATGAAATGTTACCAAATTCAAAGACGTCAGTTTGGCACAATATTTTACAGAAAAAGTTAAACACAAATAGTAAAATGATGATTAGCTTTATTATTTTCCGTAGGCAAAGAGTTTCTTGTGCCACAAAATATTGGGTTTGATAAACTGGAAAGCATGAATAATCATTCAATTAACTTCTGTTTGTAGTTAACATTTACTAATATGCAAGTAGCTATAACAATACTGAGAACTTAGCATAGGCTCAAACGGGCATTTAGCTACAGATTTTCTTTTTATTAAAATACGTACTTACAGCACCATCACCTGCAAGTGGTGCACCTGCCGATCAACGAACGAGGCTCTGGCGAAGATAAAAGATCCCGGTCAGCGGCAATAGGCTCGCCATCTATTGGGCCACGTGGATTGGCGAAATGTGTAATATGCCTCTATCTACCCCTTCGGGGAAACAGGCGTGATTGTATGGATGTGTCTATATAGTTGCCGTAAATAGAATAAATCAATAAAAATAAAATATTAATTTGAAAAATGTTGTATATACTGAATCATTGTCCCTCGACCACTCAGTGAGGCGAGGGCATCGTCTTGGCCACGATCCCATAGCAGGAGCTGCTGTACTGGTTGGGCCGGTACTGGATGGTCACCAGCTTTAGCCCCAAGTCCACGGTCACGGACGGGGGGCCTTCCGTATTTTTGGACTCCACCGCTACATAGACCAACTTTTGACACGGAGCTACCTGGGAAATAAATAATGTTTATTTGGTTTGTATTCATTTCAATTAGGGTTTGGAACTGCCTTGTTAGCATTAATGTTTAGGCCCATAGTACACGGCGTATTTTAAACGCGCCGACGACGCGCAGATGACGCGCGTATACGCGCATCAAACGCAATTCGAACGCAACCTAGTACCTAACCTAAGCACACGGGCCGATCGTGAAACGCGCCTCTACTGCGCTTATGCGTTTTGATCAGAGACTCCTCTTCTTCAGTTGCACAATGGCCTCGGTTGAGACAATACTGCTTACGTTGGCTTTAGTACTTTTTTTAAAAAGATCAATCAATGTAAACGCAACAAGCAGCGTCCACGGCGCCGAAGACGCGCGTTTCTGAAACGCGCGTCGTCGGCGCGTTTAAAATACGCCGTGTACTATGGGCCTTAATGTGATTGGGTGCTCTGCTATCATATTTCTTTCATATACATATCTTGTATATTTTCTTAAGATTATTAATATTGAAGAGTAGTAGTATCAAGAAGAGGTCAGTATGAAACCAGCATTCGCTACAAGTAAGTGTATCTTCACTTTATAATTCGTTTGTAAAACAAAATAAAACATGTGGTAGGAACACACAGGGGTACATACATACGTAATAGCAGTTATAAGTTTGATGTAAACATTAATTATCATCCTAACCGGAAAACCGGGATAATGGTTTTTCTCTCAGACTTACGTTTAAGGCCCAGGGTCTGTGCATTGGTTCAACCAAATTAGTCTGAAATAAAGTTATTACACGGAGCGACAGCCGCAATCCGGAGGGAAACATCATTATATAGTTAAACCAAATTACAAATTAATATATTTTTAAAAAGCTCGTAACTTACATCGATTGGTACTTTTACTAATTTCATGCCGGTATTAATGTCACCTATGTTAAAAAAATTGAGACAGCCGGCGTTCACGCCTGAAATATCACACACAGTTTTGTTTTAAATTACAAAATAATATTTCATAAATAATAACATAAAAATCCGAATAAAACTCAAGGCGAATTTGAATTCAATAAAACACTGATAACTTATGAAAAGGTACCAAATTTGAATATGTTTATATCATGTGGGGTATATTGTGATGAACATTCTGCATTACATATTTTAAAAAAATTGTTAAGTATTACGTTAAATAATAACGGCAAATAGTTCTTTGTGTAGAGGTCGAAGTTTTATTAAAAATAGGCAGGATCTTTTCGGTTCGTTAATGTTCACATTAAAAAGATAATATAGATAATAAATTTTCTTGTTTTTGATTATAGAATTCGATTTGACGCTATAATATTAGGTCGGGGAAAAAGTCTTTTCGCATAACGTAGGTATAAACTTATTATAAAATTTTTTTGACTGTACTATTTGTGTCTGGCTGGTTTTGGTAACATTAAAAAGGTTCCATTCTAAAGAAAAGAAAAAAATAAAAAAAAGTTGTATCCCGCTATTTTTCATTTGTTTTTCTCTCCGTAAAAATGAGTGAATCTAATGAAGAAATTCGATACATTTTAAAATTTTATTATAAAAAAGGCAAAAATGCAACTCAAGCAGTGAAAAAATTTGTGATGTTTATGGACCTGATGCAGTGTCAGTAAGAGTAGCACAAATTTGGTTCAAACGTTTTCAGTCCGGAAATTTTGATGTTAAAGATGCACCTCGCTCTGGTCGCCCTGTTACGAATAAAATGGACGCCATTTTTGAAAGAGTGGAGCAAGATCGGCATATTAGTAGTTACGATGTAGCTGAAGAACTGGGAATTGACCACAAAACAGTTTTGACCCATTTGAAGAAAGCTGGTTATACAAAAAAGCTCGATATTTGGGTGCCACACGAGCACACTCAAAGAAACTTAATGAACCGTGTACTCATTTGCGATTCATTATTGAGACGTAATGAAACCGAGCCGTTTTTGAAGAGATTGATAACTGGCGATGAAAAGTGGATCACGTACGACAAGAACGTGCGAAAAAGGTCGTGGTCGAAAGTTGGCCAGGCTTCACAGACTGTGGCCAAACCTGGCCTAACACGAAATAAGGTGATGCTGTGTGTATGGTGGGATTGGAAGGGCATTGTTTATTATGAGCTTTTACCGCCCGGCAAAACCATCGATTCTGATCTTTACTGCCAGCAACTGATGAGATTAAAGGAAGCAGTCGAGAGAAAACGGCCGGAATTGATCAACAGGAAGGGTGTGGTCTTTCATCACGATAACGCTAGACCACACACATCTTTAGCCACTCAGCAAAAATTAAGAGAGTTCGACTGGGAGGTCCTAGTGCATCCACCATATAGCCCTGACCTTGCGCCTTCAGATTTTCACCTGTTTCGGTCTCTGCAGAATTCTTTAGGTTCTGTAAGGTTGACCTCAAGAGAGGACTGCCAAAACTATTTGTCCCGTTTTTTTGATCAGAAGTCCCAAAGTTTCTACAGTAACGGGATAATGTCTCTGCCCACAAAATGGCAGAAAGTTATTCAACAAAACGGTACATATATATTGTAAATAAATGTAAATAAACTTTGAAAAAAATGTCTTGACTTTTCATACAAAAATACGAAAAGACTTTTTCCCCAACCTATTATAATATCTTGTTTAGAGATGCGTGAGTTTGCTACTTTCTTCAATTCTTTTAAAAAGCTATCTGAATTAGTACAATTATATTTCCCTAAAAAATATTTTGCTTCTATAACAATCGGAACTACGGACTATTCTATTCTGTTAGTCGAACTCAAATTTTGTTAGTATGGAATCATTTCATAGGTAACTTTTTAATTATCTTTAAAAACACCAGTTTAATCTGCACTGGAACAGCTTGGTTAAGTATGATCTTAGATAATCAGTAGTGAGACGTTAATGTGTAGAGGTAGTGATTATACTTGATAGCTCCAATTTTGATACTTTGCAATTTCACTTTATATTTTTTAAACAGAAGATAGCTGACTGCTTGTGCCTGGGTGGTAAGCTGTCGTGACTGAAACCTGGTGTGATTGTTTGACTGTTTACTTTTTAAACCACTAGTTTGAATCGTACATTCGTAAAGATTTGGTGGTAGATCTGCTGACAATATTCAAGTACATTATTCCACTTGTAGCAAGATTGTGGAAAAGTGACCTAAGAGTATAGAGCTAACAATAACTGCACTGCCTCCACAGTTTTCAAATGGCGTAGGTAGGTAAACTCACTCTTCACTCTTCTAACCCACGAAATATTCACTTCTTCACCGTTAAGTTTAGTTAATTAAGTTAGTTCAGGAATTGAAGCTTTGTAAAAGGTTGAAATGGATCTCGAACCACCCAGAGCTTCATAATAAACATTTACTGTTTCAAAGTGTTTATTTGAATACTATTATTTTAATTAAAAAAATATTATTAAAACCAATGCATTAATGCTTCAAAAATCTAAAAATACTAGTAATTTTCAAAAATGCTTTTAACACTTGTCATTAAAATAATGCCATCGCCTGCGGCCTGACCATTTATTGCCAATTTTATAGGATATCAAATCGCTGATGAATAGATATAGCACTTAGATTTATCGCTGTGTAAAGAGCTAAATTCGAAAGACGATTTAAATACTTAATTAAAATATAAGTACCAAGCGATGAAATTTGTATATTATAATTTTATGTCGCCAGTTTTTTGATTTTAATACTCGTAATAATCCATTGATAGGCTTGGTTTCTGGGAGAGCCGTCGAGGTGTCTCATTCAGCAATCGATCGCTGGGTCTAAGAAGATAGTTGGTCTGTGCGTGGTGGGCGGAGGCTGTCCTCTGTCTGTGTGGGTGGTGCGACAAGACGCCGCCATCAGAGTTCTTGACAAATTTAGAGCGCGGATGACGAAGCCGGGGCCTCACCTCTAATTTAACCAACTCCTTTATAGACTTGGGATTTAGCTGAAACTGATGCAGATTATATAATTAACATAAATCCCTCTCGCCTGTATGTACAGGTCCGAGCCTTGCAATAGAGCAATGGGTAATATGCTTATTGTAAAGAACTTTGTAATTTAATCCAGTCCTCTTTTTGTCTCCCGAACTACATGGTCTTAAGAAACTGTTTTGGAAAAACAAATGTTATTTCACTTTAAATGCATTTAAAATATAAAGTAGTATTTTAAAACGCCTCTAAATTATAATTATTACCTGAAAGTTGTTTTTTTAGAGCTATTCAGCTTTTGTGAGAAGACACTAATCTTTCTACCTAGCCGTAATGGGAAAAACTTTAAAGTTTCCTACCCGATTCCTTTCGTAAATATATCTCGCCCTAGAGGCATTTTATATTTTTGAATTCTATATATTTTTACCATAATAAGACGTATAATAAATTTCGTTGCAAAATATATATACGTACTTTAATTGGCTTATATTTTTCTTTTTCGAGGAAAAAAAACATGTCATCTAAAACATATGGTGGTTCGCTTATTCCTTTGTAATCCGCATCATCTACATATCGCGAAACTCTAAGGGAAGAAACGTGGATAATGCTAAAATGTGAGAAAGTTAAACAAACAAAAGCTAGCACAAAAACACCCATCGGATAAGAATGTTCTCCACAATAATGTGCAATTAAGTAAACAACGCAACCAACACAGCCGATAATTATTCACCGACAAGTTATTTTGTTCCTATAACGTATTTTTTAAGATATTCAGGGTTCAGTTGGCAAAATTTACTTTACATGTGGTTATAATGACGACAAATGGTAAATGAGACGAAATCCCCCCCCCCCCCCAATCTTTTGAGTCCTTAGTACGGACTATACTGAGATCTTATATGGAATTGTTAAGAGAATTTGAAAAGTCACGTTGCACTGTTTGTTTTATTTTCTAACACTCGTGTAAGTTTACAAACAATTAATAATTTACCGTTATGTTTTTATTACACATTAATGATCGAAATATCTCAAATTTTCGAAAATGAAAAAAAACTGCTTCATATTACATCATGCTTTCTTTCCCGCTAAGAAGTCCGATGATTGCCTTCTGGTATTTACTATAGCTACTGTCAACTATAAGAATTTACCTTAAGTTATTTATTTGACAGTAGTTATTTATTGAAAAATTATTATAATCTCAAATGAATAACTAGAAATTTGGTTATACAAGATTTATTTAATGTCACTTGTTTATTTGGCTTTTAAATCGGCTCTTACAGCTATGTTTTAAAATATCAACCACGGAACCCTGCGGAATGCACGTGCCTCGTCCAATTTGCAAAATATGTTTTGTTACGTGGAGTACAATAATTTGGATTGATTTCATAATTGTTTCTGAAATTAGTTTTTTCTTCTATAATCTTTATATAAACTTATTTGCGTAGGCCCAGTTCATATAACTAAATAAAGAGTAATCAAATATTATATGTTGTAGTGACTGTGTTTACTTTCTGAACCCAGTTTATCAGCCAGTTGCCGAGACTCACAGTCTGATTCCCCTACGCCAATGCACTACTGTTTCCTGTGCGCGGCGGGGGTCTTACGAGTCTACACTATTTGCCGATAAAATTACCCTGGATTTTGGCCCCGAGGGTTCAGGGCAGGGATTCCTGAACTGGAAAAAACCTAAACTGGAAAAGTTTTGTACATATACTTTTTTAA
The DNA here is from genome assembly GCA_949126915.1 of Musotima nitidalis. Lineage (NCBI taxonomy): Eukaryota > Metazoa > Arthropoda > Insecta > Lepidoptera > Crambidae > Musotima > Musotima nitidalis. The sequence goes on along the minus strand of OX421418.1, from coordinate 4,898,457 downwards.
CACTACCTACAGCAAAAGACAAATAATTTTGATAGTACAAATAAAACGTTGAAAAGGGTTAATTTAGACCCTAAAGATCTACTGGCTTGTTTTAGGGGACCTACTAATAGAAGAATAGGACTAGTTTTTAGTTTGCCTTAAATAGGCAAATGAGGCAAGCTGAAAACATACTATTATTAAGGGCGGCAACCGTCCTGAATGTGAATTAAGCTAAATTTAATTTAAAAAGTAATTGCATCTCAGTCATTTGTTTAAAATTGAGAGGGACAGAACAATGTTTAAAACAGATTTAGTTTTAATCAGAATTCGTGTAGTCACCGTTGTGGAAGACACTCTTAAATTCCTACTAGGAATTTTGGAATAAGAAAGATATAGAGAAAAGAACAAATGTTTATTTAATATCCATAGTAGTCTGCTGAGAAATGTTGTGCAGCGTAGTCGAGGTTGGTGTGAGGATGGAGGTGACGGAGGCTGCTCTTCACTAGGACCTGGTAGGTGGAGGCGCTGTACTGACGCCGCTGGTAAGCGATGATGGCGCTTCCAGTGCGGTTGTCGAAGCTCACGTGAGGTTGGGAGTACGGATTGCTTATCTCCACTTCCACGAATACTACCACGTAGTTCGGATGCACCTGAAATCCAATTATAAATTGACTATTATATGCCCTTACCCCACTGAGTGGCGCTAGCGCGGGAACGGATGTTTAACGTTGTATGCTAATATATTTTCGTTCGTATAGAAAACCCGCTTGGTAAAACAAACAAAGCTCATCAAATATTGTATCTGCGCATTTTGGGTTGAATTCATAGAATTCTTATTATGTAGATGTCTATTTTTTAAATGGTAACGCTTTGACAATAATAAAATTAAAATAAATCATTTATTGCATGACTCTTTACATGATGCATAGATGATATTTAAATTTATATTGCACACTAAGAACATTTGTTTACTTGTATTTTGTACCAATTCAATAATAAAATAAAAATAGTCTTTGGTTTTAGTTAATATTATACAATGCTATGTTCTAAGTGTCTTCGGGAGAGAAAAGCAGGTTTGAGTCTAATGCCAGGAGGGCCCGTCAGGCAGCGCCCGGGGGGTCTTAGTCGGCGGGGGCAGGGGGCCCCTTCCGTCTAGCCATAGACCCCCCCCGAAGTCGGCCAGTTACGCCATGGCCGCACAAAGAGGGGGGCGCTGCAAATTGCGCCTTCCTGAGGAGGTCTCCCCGGTTCTGATCCGGGGGACGTTGGCCGCGGGCGGGGTACCAGAAGCTACAAACCCAGGCACTGGTGCCTCGCCCCTTTTCAACAGCGGTGGGCGTCGTCTGAAGTTTTTTAGTGGGTAGGACTGCGGTGGTCGCGTCGGCCGCAGTGAGCCCCACACCCCCTCCCGGTCTCCCCCTTTTGGCCGGGAGACAGTGCGTAAGCAGCATTTTTTTACAGACGATAATAAAAAAATAAAAAAGTTTGAGTCTAATAGTGTCTCGTGAAAGTGCTGAGATGTTGATGACATACACATATGTATCATGTGTTGGTGAATATGGTAAGGTTATGGTTAGTAGGAGTGCTAAAAGTTTTTAGTAATGTTTAAATTACTTAATTTTGTAATACCGCACATTATATATGTGGCTGTGAGTTCAAAAACGATACTAAGTTATTTATTATGCTTGCTTTGTGGAAATGATATAAAGTAATTTATTGTCAACATAAATTTTGGTGCATTTTGGGCAGAAAACATTGCTATTATTTCTATCGGCAACAAAAAGTACAAACACGGTGCCAAAAACTTTCGGTGAAGATTGAGGAACCCAAACATTGAAAGTAGGTACTTAAACCAGACGGTTAAATGTCAGAACTAAAATTCAAACTTACATTAAATAAAATATTTATTAGAGCATTTTCAGTTCCTATGTCTATTAGCTTGAGTTAAACAGGATTCTAAATCCCCTTTTTAAATCATTATTCTCTTGAAAGATAAATCGTGTTCTGCTGTTTGAGTCAATCGATATTTGGGTCAATATTTAACGCAATAAGCGTAACTATATAGATATATATTGAGCCAAACAAAGACACATGTTCAAAGTCACGCAGATGGAAATATCGAGTAGGACCTTTCCTCCTCAGGTATAAGTAGTAGGATATATTATGGGACTACAGCTTACCTGTAAAGGAATTCGCTTTACTTTCTCATATGAATAAATGTCCCCTCTTATGTATTCAACTTTATTTGTGCCCCCGGAGTCATGGCCAAATTTCCAGACCCTAGATGACGAATGAACATGTCCGTTTTTGAAGAATGAAAACATTGAGAACAATAATATCATAATAACTGCAGTATCCATAATTAATAATTTATAAAATAATAACGGTTAGGAAATGTTGTGTGCAAGTTAGTACTTTTTAATACTTCGTCTTCAATGTGTGGATTTTAAAAGTATTTTATTGATTTTTCTTCAGGTTTATTAAACGTTATCAAAGCAACTGTGATGTTTGACATAATAATGACATGCCACTAGATTATTCAATTACCTTAATTACCTTTTATAATATTTTTAGAAAACGAGACGAATTAGCTATTTAGGATTTCAAAAAGAAAATTAAGCATCACAAGTGATGTGTACTTGTAATTGTTCAGTTTATAATTATTTATAAAATATTAATTCGAAAACTTATTAAGTCATCTCAACGTTACATGTCGAAATGACAAGTTTTCATTAATGCAATTTTTCGTTGATTGTGGGTGCACGTAGTTAAAACATGATCATTGATTAATTACGATTTATTACAAAAGTTTAATAAAGGTAAAAGTAATTTACTTCATTTACATTATTTTATTTAAATGACTTTTGTGCTACATACGGTACCTCATATAAGGTACAATTTTTAAAAATTAGTAGACTTGATTCCATTGCCTTTATGACACGTAATCACGTATCTGATCACTTATAGGAAGTGATAATCTTTGCATATATTTTTATAGATATTTTATATACGTCAAAATAGTAGGTACCATAAACTAATTCCCTTTCATGGAATATTTTTTATTGTTATATGCTTTTATTTTGGGGTTTCTCGCCTATTTAGATGGACATGTTAACCTCATCGTACCCTTATGTGATCTACTTTGGTCGGAACTTACATTAATTACGCTATTCAACCTGTTAAATATTCAAGCTAATTGTCTTCTTTTTAATTCGGCGAGATACTATTCTATCTGGCACAAAAATACCTTGAAACAATCTTGAAAATTACTGACAAGTTTAAATATTTTTGAAGTGTTGTCAGTGTCATTGTATTTTTGTAAAATAAAGATATCAAATTTATTAAAAAATTGCTGAAATAACGTTATTTTTCTTTAAATATGCGAAGTAGTGGTTTAGTGTTGTTTACGTGTGCTGGGCTGTTGCTTGTACGTATAAAAACAACATTCTAAAGGATTAGGGTTGATAAGATATTGCTGTTTGTATTCTTATTATTTACAAATTAATACAAGTACCTACTGTAAAACTAGTAACACATTGTCTATACGTTCGGCAAATTTAATTACAGACAAATGGCATCAAAGAAATAAGGAGCCTAGTTTTTGGAACCACATATAGTTTTTGACACAACTTAATTACACCATTGTGCCAAAGTAATATTAATGTTTTATACAAGTGAACTAATATTTTAAGGCGCAAACAAACTTTATTCTTGTACTGAAAGCTTCATAGATAGGTTTTAGCTGCCTTGTTAGTTATACTATCAATGATATAAGTTTACTTTCAGAGTACATATACTTATACTAGTCCGTACAACTTATTAGAATCAAATCAGAAAGAAGGAAGTGATCTCAGTTATTGACAATTAAATAACGGCCGGGCTTAACTTATTATTTAATATCCTATATTACTTTTCAAGTTCTTATTTAAACATTGTAAGGATTTACCGTTAAAGGCGAATATGGGATTTATCTAAAAGAAAATCGGTCTATAAACCTCGGCTTAATCGATGTACATACATAGAAAAAAAAACAAAAGAAATAATACCGGCCGAATTGAGAACCTCTTCCTTTTTGGGAAGTCGGTTAAAAATTAACAATTTTAAATGATTATGTTGCAGAGCGGAGGCGCTATTCTCGGCATTTCGACGGCGTGGGGTCTTCTGCGTATCTCTTACTATTTCTGGACTTCAGACCTTGGAGTGGAGTTGGCTTGCGGCGTATTGTTCATTTCAGGCTCCCTGCTATGTCTTCCAGTCTGCTGGCTTTGTACCATCGTGCCTTACCATCCCAAGTCACAGCCTCTCATGATCACTGTATGTATTATTGTGAAATCCAGAATAGATACATAAGTTCCTCAATAAGTAAGAACAATAATTAGAAGAGATGTTTACTAAAAATATATGAATTCTTACTTGTAATGGGTCCCCGAGACGATAAAGTGCATTTTACAAGTCACGTTATAGACGGTTTCACATGATGATTGACTTGACGCCCATTAAAAGTTACGTCTTGCTGTGTTGCTGTTAGTTGCGTTGTCGTCATTTAGTTTCAAGTAAAGTCAAGTCATAGTCAAGTCAAGTTAAAATAAAGTAATAAAGTGGTGAAGTCTATGAAGTTTTGGAGTCAACACGGTAAAAAATATCAATTCTTTGCAATATACCACTTCCCTACACTTGGATATACGAAGAAATTATGTCTAAAAATCAAATATATATATAAAACACATAAAAACTCGAATTTACACTAGTTACACACTACTACACTACACTACACTGCCGCTATGTATCTTTTTCCGCGTTGACTGTACATACATACCTACATAAAATCACGCCTGTATTCCCGAAGGGGTAGGCAGAGGCATATCATACGCCCACACTTCGCCAATTATATTGTTGGTCCCACGTAATAGGTGGCGAGCCTATTACCGCTTATCGGGCACTTTTATGTTTGCCAGAGCCTCGTCCGTTGATGCAGGTGCACGATTTGCAGGTGAGGTCGGCTTGGGCTTCCTAGGTCTTGGTAGGATCCCTATACACCTGGTTTGATGACTAGTATTCAATTTTTTTATAAAACATACGTTTCAGCTTAGACGTGGAACCATCTTATAAAAATTGGGTCTGATTTCAATTATACATAGTACTTAAAACGTCAAAATTACATATAAAAAACAATCGAAACCACTTGCAGGTGAGGTTGGCTTGAGCTCCTCAGATCTTGGTTGGAGCCCTATACACCTGCGTTGACTGTATAATGTTAGAACGTGTGTGTGTTGGTGTGTGCAGCTGATGGGGCTGGTGACTGGGTCGCTGGTGCTGCTGTCGCTGGGGCTGTCGGGCGCGGTGACGCTGTCGCGCTCGGTGCGCGAGCCGGGGCCGCTCAACGCCAGCATGCACGCCGCGATGCCAAGCGACGCGCACCACCCCGCCGTCCGGAGCGCCTTTTCGGCTATGCAGCTTGAGGTGAGCCTCACTTTATACCGCCGGGGAATGGAGTGGAAATGACACTTTGTGTCCATTGACTAAAGTACAAACTAAAAAAGAGATCGCGCTCTTTCCCAGGACACTCCGGACTTCCTATCACTTCTCTAGTATTAATTAGCTACTTTTAGAGCATTTAGTCCGTAAAAAAATTATTGATTCAGGCGTTACTTTGCGGAAATCCATTGTAAGCAAGTGATGGATTAAAAATATCTTTCTAACGATCTGTAAAACAAGAGTCCATCGAGTCTCTCGTTTCAGCGTTGGTCGTGAAGACATCGTTGTTCTGAGGCATATCTTACCTGAAAGTGCCTTGTGTAAGGACGAAACACGTGTCGTGTTAAATAGTTTCTCGATTTTTTGGGAAATTATAGTAGCGCGGGAATTGTTACAAAGATATTTTTTATTCATCACTTGATTTAGTCCGTACTTTATACAACCGAAGTAAAGATTATTTGGTACAATAATTATGTGCAATTTCGTTGCAAAAAGTCGCTTCCATTTCATTTCGCGGCGGTGTAAATTTAGCCGTAGCTTCAAAAGCTTTTACAGTGATGGTGAAGTGATTTCATACCACGGTGTTAAAGCTGCTAAAAGCTGTTTGATGTTATATTTCATAACATTCACCATCATATCGTGCTATCTACACACGAACCTAAAAATTGGTAAGTCGTTTTTATCACCAAGACCATTGGGTACTGTTTTTGGACCATACTGTGTTTTTTTAGTTCCTATAGCGGTTTTAAGTATTAAAGGGTATTAAGCGGGGCGTAAAACGGCATTTATTTCGGTACGCATAAGCGTCACGGTAAAAACTTTTTCCACAATTCCAGAGCTCTTCTTTTTTGTACGACTCAACTGCTTACCATACATAATGGCAAGTTAAATTTAAATAGAAATACATTACCATAAACATATAACTACAATAAAACATACGATAATTTTGGAAAACTTCAGCTAAATCAACGCAATTTCTAATGATTGAGAGAACAATGACAGAATCTTGAATTCTCATTTATTTGGTCTTGGTTACTTCAAGAAAAACTTAAACCAAGCAGTGTCAGTACGTTGAGGCTCAAACTTATTACAAACAGTATCTCATTGACGGAATCATCAACCTACGATCGTAATTGGTTTCAAATTTAATAGTGCTCTTGAGAAATATTTATGTTTTCAGCTGCGTTGTTGCGGCGTGCAATCGTATTCTGACTGGGGCGCCTACAGATTGGACCTGCCGCCGTCGTGCTGCGGACGTGTGTGGAATGGGAAGGTGTCGATGTCAAATTATATATAATATCAACGGTCCCTACGCAGTGCCGTAACTAGCCTTTTATGCACCCGGTGCGAGCTTTCAAAACTGCGCCCTTGAAAAATGCTCTGACTAGGCTCTGAAAATACAGGCCAGGTAGGTACAGTAGGGCGCGTCTACACCTTATGACTTAAAACTAGATGCTAGTCATTTCTGCGCCCCTCCAGGGTCTGCGCCCTGTGCCTGGGCACTGCTGGCCCTAGTTACGGCACTGTCCCTACGTATATAAGGACATGTCTAAAACTAGGGTTTACAGGAGAGTGAAATGATAGTTGAAATCGCTCTAGAAAAAAACGTTAAGTTATAAATGTTATTATTTACGTAATGTTTTGTCCTATTTACAATTTTTTTATTCTAGAGCCATTTCAACTTTGATTTCACTCTCCTGTGAATCTTAGTTATATGTCCTTTTAAACGTAGGGACCGTCGATATGTCGTAGGCTCAAAACGAAATTTACATATTTAAAATCAAAGCCAATTATTTGTAATTCCAGATTGGCTCAAGTATGATATTTGTTAGAGAGGAAGCCTGTGTTCAGTAGTGGGTCGTCAATGGGCTGAGCTGGTGATATAGTTTTTAGTGACTATGTTACTTTCTGACGACGACGACCACGACGTTCGATTCCCACTCAGGACAAAACTTTGTGTGCATGAACATAAATATTTTTTCTGGTCTGGGTGTTTTCTTATATTAAGTATATATCTACCAAAAAAAAACTATTTGAGTACGTTTATTCGTTATTAGTATTCATAGAACAAGTACTTAGGGGTCATTCTTAAATTACGTCATACGAATTTCCGTAAGTTTTTGATGCCCCCTCCGTCCTTGTCACACTTGTGGGAATCCCTCCTCCTTAATGTGATGTCACATATTTTGCAATTGTACAGCAAGAAATAATTACATCAAAACAGCAGTTCCAAAATGTTTTTAGGACCTGGATTTTCAAATGTGGCGTCAAAAAATTTTACATCCCTCCCATCCCTTAGTCAAACCATGTCACACTTCGTCAACCCCCTCCCACCCCCTTAACGTGTGACATCATTTATGGATAGCCCCTTAGTGATAAGTATCACTAAGTATTGAATCATGGAACTGAATAATTGGTGTGATTATAAAATAACTGTTTTATTATAACAGTGAATTAGTGTAACAAACATTCGCACGTTATGTTACCATAATGATATTGTTTTCTGTAAAGCGCGGCGAGCACTGCGTGGCCCCACTGTTTCCGCGCGGCTGCTTGAAGCCGGCACTGGCCGAGCTGCGAGCCTTCGTCAACGCCATGAGTGTGCTCTCCTCAGCTATCGTCCTAGTTTTGGTAAACTTCTTACTTATTTTTTTTCTTCTTTTAATTAATGGCTTCGTGCGTTTGGCACATTTAGCCAGTGTCAAGTATCAGCTATATTAATAACATATAAATAACAGTAAATGAGAATGAGTGGTGATAAAGATGATAAATGGTAAATGAGATGCCCTAAGCCCTTGAGTCCTTAGTAAAGATGTGGGACTATACTGAGATCTCATATGGACTTCTTGAGAGAATTTGAAAAGTTTTGTTGCACTGTTTTGTTTCATTTACCAACACTTATGTACGTCTACAAACACTGTTAATAATCCACCGTTATTACACATATGATCATATTTATAAATATATTTGGCGATATTATCGTACAGGGAGGGACTTTGTTCACGGCGTCCTACATCGTGGCGACTGACGCAGTGGAGCGCGAGGAGCGGCGCCTGAAGCTGCCGCAGCCGTTGCGCATCGCCTGCTTCGGGCAGCCCCCGCTCGTGTCCACCTTCGGATCTTCGCCGCCCAGCGCTCCCCTTGTCTCGTCGCCTGCCGCTATATGAGACGTCTCAACAATAATCGTAAGTGTGCTCAGAAAATTATACAAATTTTCATTTGAGGATAGTATTTTACTCTTTACTGGGGATTAAAGCTAAGTACCTCGATAAGAGCACATCAACCATTTTCATGTCTTGTGTTATCTTTGGTGTGGTCTCACTCAATTTAAGTATTATGCAGCGTCTTTGTCATGTACTCACTCATATTAAGTCCTACCCCAGTAAAGCAGTTACTTATAACGCTCAGTTAATCTACTTTCTAAATCAAAAAACTCTAAGTTAAACTTCTGTTGGTAACTTTTTTTATATGTGAATGTAGAAAAATATAAAATTAATTTAAAAAAAAAATTGATTTCAGCGCCTGTGATCACGTCTATGATATTAAAGAAGTTATTAGATTTAGGACCAAAAGGAAACTCACAACCAATTTTCAAATATGTTCGTCTGTAAGTTATGTTAAATTGACAAATAAAAGTATTTATTTTACCCTAAACTATTGTTATTTTATATTAATACGATTAGACTAATATTCATTTTGTATGACTGATACCTGAGTGTATATATATTTTTTTCCAATGACAGTTTTGACAGAATAGGAAAGTATTTTAAATATTTATTTTATTTTTAAAAATAACGACGAAAATGTTGTGAAATGCCTATGTTTCCTAATGATTAATGAAAATTGAAATCAACACAACTCATAGATACGAAGAATAGTCTTACCTTAAAAAGTGGACATCCAATATAATTATGCTAATTGCTGGTCTAGTCTGTTTCACAATCAAAAGGGGTTTTATTTTAATTCATCTTCAAGTAAGCTATAGAGGAAAAGGAAATTTGTTTAAATGAAAGAAAATTTATAGATATCTTTTTAATTGTAATTTTTTGAACACAATACAACATGCAAGCATTAAAATGCTTTATGAAAATTAAGAAACAATCATATTTTTCTATATTTGGTACTTATTTTTGGTTATTCTCAAATTATACAAACGATTTCTATGTTATAAATTCAAACAAAAACTACTTTATGAAAAATTTCGTACAACAAGGCGCAACAGGCGGCCGTCCCGCGGCGGCTGCGCGTATCGCGTATGTGCGCGTTCTGCACACTGCCGTAGCTACACAACGCAGCCGCCGCGCCCGCGCCGCCCCCTCTCACACATTCACAATACGTCCCTCCGCGGCACGATACCACCACCCCGTCTCGCAAATGCACTAGAAGTAATTTAATCCACAACAATAGCTAAATAGGTTCCGATACGAGTCTAATAATATAATTTGAAGCAATTGACTTATTTTTAAATTTAGAATTGGGAGTCGATAATTGGAGGGCGGTGAGAGCGCGCGCACGTGGAGGACGCGCGGAGCACGTCCGCAAGGCAACTGCGGACCGACGCGACGCGCGTTCACGCTTCACAGCACGTCGCGTCCTATGCATTCAACTATGTCGGGACAAAAGTGCATAGTTCCGATTTCACCCGGCATTTGTGTGCGCTTTTCAATCTATCTACTTTACAAATAATTTGATACATCTCACACATCCCATTCACACTAGGTCGAGGATAACTCTATAATTATGTACTTCGTTATACGAATGCCGTACGAAATCGGTACCTATCAAAATTTACAATAGCGCCGGAACCGCTCGTCGCTGGCGTCGCCGCAGGCCGGGCCGGCCGGCGCATCCTAACTACGCGTAAACACTAATATTGCTACAACTGTGCTTCCCTCCCGTATAATACAGTATCACATGCGGCGGGCGCCCCGGGCGGCGCGGCGGGCGCCCGCTCGCGGCCGCGGCGTCGTCGCAGCGGCGGCGCCGGGGGAGCGCGCGCCCGCCGCTATTGGTTAACATTAGATCTATCTAGAATAAATAGTAGGAGTGGCGGTCGGCTCAGGGCGGCTCTAGCGCCGCGCGCCGCGGTGCTTGCGGTGCGTGCGCGCGCGGCCCCACCACACCGCCGCCAGCGCCAGCAGCGCCGTCATCGGCCGCCGCGCTCTGTCCGCAACCAACACTCTCCGGTCAGCCACACCAATTACAACAAACACCCTCCCACCGCACTAAATGCGGGAACCTCACTCTCTACAGCTACCACTATTACGTTCTACGCTTCTATAATAGTACCCGTATTCGATTGTCACTAAAATATAAACTAATTATTGTAGATATTCAAAAACGGAAGTCTTGTAGATATTTAATGACTTCCCGATATTGCGAGAGACCGACCATATCCCAACTTTCATTTATCTTTATTGTACGAGCCCACTCGTGATCTTAAGAGACAGTGAATAATTTTCAACATAATGTATAATTAAAGAAGAAAATAGAAACAGTCTAAGAATAGGTACTTTATTCAGCAAGAAAGCATTAAACAATTTGAAAACAAGTTTTGTAGTCCATCATATTTTTGAATTATGAGATCGAAATGCAAAACGGTTTTGTACACCCTATTTACCAGGTTTCCTATCAAAACGTGGGTCTGTTTTACATTGTCTGAGATGTACCTCTACAGTGAAAATTACAGTTTTATATAATTAATTGTAGGCTTGGCACAGGCCTTTAATAAATTATTGCTACTAATTTTGCAAAAAAAAATTACTTCTTTTATAAATAAAACATCGTTCACTATACGGCAGTCAAGTGTTACTTTACGGTGTTTCATAAACAGGTTTCAAGCGGAAGTCCAGAGATAGAGCACATCGGTTATACGTAAGGTTGATTTGGGTACCCCATTGGGTGCTCCATCTCTGGACTATCTTGACACTCGTTTCTGGGCAACTCTGTATATATAAAGCGCACTCGGCCGCAACTCTTCGCAGCCCAGTGTAAAAAGGCATGATTTGGTACATTCATAGCGTAAATTGAAGCACTTTATTCTGTTTATGATATACGGTTGCTTAGTTAAATCTGGCCGCAAATAAATAATCTGGGTTGCTGGCTGTTAAAAATTGTAAATAATCAATAACATACATGAATATATCTGAGTGAAATTCAGCGAGCACACAAGTGATAATACACACATATTGAGTTATTAAGTTCCGATTATATATACTCGGAACTTATTTCACGTTAAAATCGCCAATATTCACTGTCTCACTAATTCACTAAATAAGAACGGCCATACTTCGAGGATATAGACGAGGTTATTATCTAGGACATAATGTAGTAAAAATATACGTATAGAGGTAGCTCAGGTTTAGCTTTTGGACATCGAATACGAGTCTAGCCTGGGTTTAGCAGGTTTTATAAGAAGTTTAAACCAATTACTACAAAGAGAAGGAAATCGTTATATCAATGTTGCTTATTACTGATATCAGAAGTTAGGTCAAATTATGAGAAATTTTTATACAGGAAATAGGCTATATATGACAGGATAACTTTCATTCGAGGATAACTATAAATATTCCTACATTCTAATAAAATTTTAAAAACCTTAACGTTCAGAAAGCTTTAAAGCTTCTCACTATAATAATATAATGTGTATTAAAATACTAACTTATTATTACATATGAGACTACGTTAGAAACAAGATTTATATTTGATTAAACCAAATTTTTAACTTCATGGGGTTTCGAGAATATAACTGAATCTATTTTACATAGGATATGAAAGAAATATTAACTTATTTTCTATTTCATGCGATATTTGCATTGCATAATAATTATTAATTTTATATCAGATTTAAGTTAAAGACAGACTAGAAAAATATTTGCATGCATTAGTAATGGCTAAATGAGGAAACATGCGAAATAAAATGACATCAAAATCGAATTCGATTCAAAAAGTATACTATGTTGAAATTAAAAAAAAATATAAATAAAATATTGGGCGCCAATGTCATAATTGGCGCCCAACATGGTACTCATAGAGATTCCCATTACGTACTCTTGAATCGAAAAACCAAAGCGTTGAACATAAAACAAGTGTTAATAGAGCAATGTATGAATGAATAAGAAGTGGGGATGGTTACCGATGCACACAACACGCGAGATTGCTCACCAAAGTAGCACACTGCCCGCCCTGCAACAAGCGAAACGATGCTCACACGATGCCATTCGACTCAAGCGGCTCGGACTACGCCCAAGCTTTGCGATGTTCTTTTGCTAAGTCTTGAACGCCAAATGACCGACCAACAAAAGGTATTGTGTTGCTGGCCGAAGGCGTTCAACGTGTTAATTATAATAAATACTTTTCTATCAACATTGGAGTTAAAGGATTTTATGTTAAGAGAAAAGTAATTAAATAAAAGCGGAATGTTGTTAATCACAAATGGAATTTAAAGTTACGAAATAGCAAAAGCTCTCGATGTAGTACATACCAATTTATAAAGATGTAAAAACAAATGTTAAGAAGGCATTGAAATTTCTTGTCGTACATACCCATCGATTAAAATATTACCCGTCCTTTTACAGATACATATGCATTATATAATAAGTTTGTTATATCACTTTGCTTACAATGAAGAATAAGCTAATTTTTTATCGAAATATTAACATAATTAATTTTGTCTATTTCATGATGTTGGACGAATATATTTATCAAGTACCTTATAATTATAACACATAATAACTAGAAACTAATACTAGAACTACTTTTCATAAATTTGAGTGAAGTACCTACAAAAGTAGTCCTTTTTTTAATTCTTATAAGAAGAACATTTCAAATTAACCACATTTACTAGAATTACTGTTAACGGCTATCAAACAAAAGGCAATGCATTCCAAAAACATTTTCTCCGCAGAGCATAACATTATACTGTATGGTTTTTGAAATAATACATGAAAAATTAATAACCATATCAATTATTTTGGCAAACTTCAGAATATTCAAGTCTAAAGCACCAATGTACATTTTTTTTGTAAATGTCTACTTATTATCAGCTGTTATCTTAGAGATCGGTCCGTCTCTCGAAGAGGATCACGGAGAACGTGGTGCACTATCCGGTGGTGGTGATGTGGGTGTTGGTGATGGGGAGTGGTGGTCACCTGGCATGCGGGGCAGTGCGGCGGCGCGCAACCCGCCAGCTCGAGGCGGTGCGGCGCGCGCCAGGCCGCCCCGCCGCCCCCCGAGCCCCCCGCGGCCTGCGCTGTGTCTGGCCCCGTCCCCGCCACACCCTGCTCCGCATCTGCGTGGCCGCAGCACCCGCTAGACTCTTCACACTCCGGCTCCCAACAGTCAACTTCACCCAACTGAAACGCGATAATAATAAATAGTTATAATCTGCGGCGTATAAATTGAACAATGGCCTCTGATGCGCAGTAACACATTATCGGGTGTCAATTGAAGTGCTGCATAGGGTATCGCGCAATTATAACAATGCAGCGCCACCTAACTCGCATGGTATGCGTCATTTCTGTTTCTCGATTGTCTTATCGTCCTTTTCGTTCAATTTACGTGTCGATTAATGTACTCACCGTGCCCCATCGATTAATATACACCGGTAAATTTTAAGTTCCGATTTCATCAAACAATCCCAAAGGATCATTGTCAATGTACAATGAGACGATACCTAAGAGCAAGACCCGCATCAGAAAGAAGGCTACTCACAAGGCACTCGCAGATCTGGCACTGGTAGAGCCAGCGCTCGCCGCTGCGAAAGGTGACGTGGTGCATCTCCTGGTGGCGGCAGCGGTACTGCGGCTCGCAGTGCGGGCAGCACGCCGCCGGCGCCGCCAGCAGCGACGCCTCCGTACTCGCCGCCTGTCATAACGTTTGACGTATTTATGTCTCATTTTGATAAATCTACTTAACATATTCGCCAGAGACATTCCGAAACAGGTTGAGCGCGAGTAACTATATGTTGCTCTCGGTTCGGCAAGTTAGCTTTTGTTCTCGCCGCGGTTAGTCTCGGTCGCTTGCCAGTTTTCTGTGCTCGAATTAAAGGGTTCCGAGTATACATTCGTTTAGTTGCTACCGACACTGTTTATGAGACAGCGTCTTCGCTATGAAGTCTGAGGCGAGCGAAAAATAAACACTTAAAAATGTCTATGACTACAAAATATTTCAATCAGTATAGCGTACACACAGGATTTCCACTAGTTTATAATGATGTAATAATTACTTATTGCTCTAAGACTCAAATTATTACTGCTTATTGAAAACTGGTCTTAAGTCAGTTAGTATACTGATGCTTAATATATGTTTGTTATAGCATTGATCTCAAACACAGCAGATAGATAAGAGATATATAAGAAGTGAATATGTACGAGTGTGGTAGTGTTGTCATCCGCGTCGCAGGCGCAGAGCGTGCGCGCGCAGGACGCCACGCCCGCCGCGCACGCGCACGCGCGGCACCCGCCCGCCTCCGCCCAGCGCGCTCCGTCCGACATTATCTGACCCTGCCACGAACAACCTACAAAACCACAATTTTAAATCAATTTTAGAAAATAAGCATAGAATAATTTTATTTTACCTTCCTGTTCGACAATATATTAGGTCGGGGAAAAAGTCTTTTCGCATAACGTAGGTATAAACTTATTATAAAATTTTTTTGACTGTACTATTTGTGTCTGGCTGGTTTTGGTAACATTAAAAAGGTTCCATTATAAAGAAAATAAAAAAATAAAAAAAGTTGTTTCCCGCTATTTTTCATTTGTTTTTCTCTCCGTAAAAATGAGTGAATCTAATGAAGAAATTCGATACATTTTAAAATTTTATTATAAAAAAGGCAAAAATGCAACTCAAGCAGTGAAAAAAATTTGTGATGTTTATGGACCTGATGCAGTGTTAGTAAGAGTAGCACAAATTTGGTTCAAATGTTTTCAGTCCGGAAATTTTGATGTTGAAGATGCATCTCGCTCTGGTCGCCCTGTTACGAATAAAATGGACGACATTTTTGAAAGAGTGGAGCAAGATCGGCATATTAGTAGTTACGATGTAGCTGAAGAACTGGGAATTGACCACAAAACAGTTTTGACCCATTTGAAGAAAGCTGGTTATACAAAAAAGCTCGATATTTGGGTGCCACACGAGCTCACTCAAAGAAACTTAATGAACCGTGTACTCATTTGCGATTCATTATTGAGACGTAATGAAACCGAGCCGTTTTTGAAGAGATTGATAACTGGCGATGAAAAGTGGATCACGTACGACAAGAACGTGCGAAAAAGGTCGTGGTCGAAAGTTGGCCAGGCTTCACAGACTGTGGCCAAACCTGGCCTAACAGGAAATAAGGTGATGCTGTGTGTATGGTGGGATTGGAAGGGCATTGTTTATTATGAGCTTTTACCGCCCGGCAAACCATCGATTCTGATCTTTACTGCCAGCAACTGATGAGATTAAAGGAAGCAGTCGAGAGAAAACGGCCGGAATTGATCAACAGGAAGGGTGTGGTCTTTCATCACGATAACGCTAGACCACACACATCTTTAGCCACTCAGCAAAAATTAAGAGAGTTCGACTGGGAGGTCCTAGTGCATCCACCATATAGCCCTGACCTTGCGCCTTCAGATTTTCACCTGTTTCGGTCTCTGCAGAATTCTTTAGGTTCTGTAAGGTTGACCTCAAGAGAGGACTGCCAAAACTATTTGTCACGTTTTTTTGATCAGAAGTCCCAAAGTTTCTACAGTAACGGGATAATGTCTCTGCCCACAAAATGGCAGAAAGTTATTCAACAAAACGGTACATATATATTGTAAATAAATGTAAATAAACTTTGAAAAAAATGTCTTGACTTTTCATACAAAAATACGAAAAGACTTTTTCCCCAACCTATTATAATAAATTTGTGACAATCTAATGCGAATTATAT
This sequence comes from Musotima nitidalis, assembly GCA_949126915.1. Taxonomy (NCBI): domain Eukaryota; kingdom Metazoa; phylum Arthropoda; class Insecta; order Lepidoptera; family Crambidae; genus Musotima; species Musotima nitidalis. The sequence goes on along the minus strand of OX421418.1, from coordinate 4,882,088 downwards.
TGACTTACGTCAACTTTGCCACCGGCGATTTTTTGTAGCTATACTATAGCGTCTTCTCATCGCTCTCAAGTGTCAGCTTCTGTATCGTATTCTATCCCAATGCTATCGTATTCTATCCCAATGCTGTCGTGTTCAGGTTCGACACATACATAGCGCTATTGCGCTCATGTTTTGACAAAAAGGTGTTTTTATATTCGCAATTTGTAATGATTCAATGGTTCAATTACTACTGTTGTTCATATAGAAATCTTAAAAATAAAACAATAGAAGTGCCGTGCGAGCGTATAATCGCTGGCCCTCTGATGTATCGTATAGCACCAGTGCATAATTTGTCGTTTAGCCGCTCACGTACCATAAAGTAGAATTTTTGAATACGTTGCAGTTTGCGTTCGTTGTATCGAAATCGTACTGCACTTTAAAAAATTAAAATAGTGTTCAAGAATAACTTGTCATCCGTAGAAAATTACAACGACATTCTCGAACTCAGAGCTGTACAGCCGAGCACTAGCGTAAGCAACGTTCGGTACGTCACTCAAGTGAGGGACACATTTTCAAATTGGCGACATGCGTTTCTATAGTTTGAGACCGCACAAATCTTTTCTAGTGTTAAGATTTTTATAGTTCTTCATATTCAACTCGTCGTTTTCTTACATTTTAATTGTCACGCAATCAATTAATTTGGACAAATTAATCAAATAACATAGAGCTATTTGACTTATTCCATACGCAAGCATCATTGATTCTTGTTTAATTATTTTTATGTTTAGGGTGGTTAATGTCACTGTTTTATACTATCAGTTATATGTTATTAATAGGGTAGCTGTGAGATTATACTAACTTAATTCACATGGCTCAGTGTCACACTCGCATCTGAATCCTCCGTCAGTATTTACACATCGCGCGCTCGGGTGACACGTGTGGAACCCCTCAGCACATTCATCGACATCTGAAATTTTTATTTGCATGTTATTACACAAGTAATATGGAGTCGTATTTTTAAAATATTTTTCTGATCTATCATGATCTTGCTACACAAATATTGCTTATTCTTATTTACAAAATTTTATATTGTTATAATTCAAGAAATAATGTTTAAGCGATTAAAGTCTTACAAAATATGATTATAACACCAATATTTAGGTTATTATAATCAAAAATACATTTGCTTCATAGTTTCGATGAGAGTACTTTAAGAAGTAAGGAAAAAGCAGCAATTAAGTTAAAAAAATATACTATAGACTTTTTTTTTTGAAGGAAGAAGTGACCATGCGTACCAAAGTTATGACTATTGTTAAATTCAACAGTTCCTACAGTAAAAGATAAAGATGGTTACCTTCACAGTGATCTAGATGCGGATCCCGGCGGAACCCGTCCCGGCACACGCAGTAGTAGGAGCCGGGCGTGTTAACGCACGTGGCGCGAGGCACGCAGGGCGCGGCGGCGGGGTGTGCGGGGTGTGCGGGGAGCGCGGGCGGGGAACACTCGTCCACGTCGCGCTCGCAGCGCGCGCCGCCGAACCCGCGAGCGCACACGCACTGCTCGGGCGAAGCGCACGTTCCGCCGTTCAGGCAGCCCCCAGTGCATATTGCTGTCGATAGTTCATTTTAATAACACACTATGCTACACGTTCTTTGAATATGAATATAGTTTATAGACTTTTGTCTACATCTAGATGTTCTATAACCAATTAAGAAATGTAAGCGATTCGATTTTCTGTGGTACCCCATTCCATGTTTACATTTGTTTTAGTGAAATGAATAATATAACACTGACTTATTATTATGACATAAAATACTACCTTCATATCTTAATATTTTTTAAATACCCTCATATCAGTTGGGACAGAAATTAACGCAAGACTACGTATAACTAACAAATAAATATAAATAAGTCACTTCAGATTAATTATTTAGTTTCAAAATAAGTGTTATTAAGTAGTTGTAATAGTGATACGAAAAACTTTATTGTAATTTTACCGGAATTGCCAAAGCAAATTTTTTGCACAAAATGTATGAATGTATTTTACAAGTTCGAAGTAAACCGAAGCCCTTTGCAAGTGTAAATCGTCTTTATGCAATAAATACCAGTTATAAGGTCTAACCATGGCAAGAGTATCCATCGCCCGTGTATCCCTCCCGACAGCGGCACGTGTAGGATCCTGGCGTGTTGGAGCACACAGCATCAGTGTGGCAGCCATGGGACTCAGCCGCGCATTCGTCTACCTGGTTAACGGAAATCAGTGGATAAAGAAACGGCATCATCATCATCATCTCAGCCCATTTACGTCCCACTACTAAGCACGGGCCTCCTCTCACATATCAAGGTGTGAGGGTATTAGGTCATACTCCACCACGCTGACCCAGTGCGGATTGGCGGAGGCAGGTGTATGGCGTCCTGCTGTTAGAATTTTTCAAACCGCCCATTAGGCCTCTAACATGGCTTAACGACTACCACATTTTGTGATAACCGGGACCAACAGCTAAACGTGCCTTCCGAAGCACGGAAGCGCTCGATATCAAATGCCACACAAACGGTCACAGAAACGTCATACAACTAGCCAATTATTATGAGCGTATTATTGTAACGTGTAAAATGTCAACCAATTTGAAATAAAGAATTCCCAAAATTTGGTCTATATTGTTAGAAATATTCAATGTTTTCTGTTGAAATCTAATTATTCAAACTATTTTTCATTCCGAAGCACTAGCGAACATCACTTAATCAAAGCGTTCTAGTAGCGTTTTAGAGTCAAGTTTGTTTAACTATACTCTTCAAATTGGTTTATATTTTTGTAAAGTAATCTTTGAAATTATTATTGGTAAAAAAATAATAATTCGGATCTACTGTGTTTAATTTCTTTATTATTAAAACGTACGACATTTTAAGCTCTAGGTAAGGACTGATAGAACTAAGAAAAACACAATTTCTCGTAAAATATACCTCAACACAGTTAAACTTGTCCTTCCTGGCATATCCGGGGAGGCACTGGCACACGTAGCTGCCGACCACGTTGACGCAGCGCGTGTTGGAGTGGCAGTGGTGGCCGCGGAGACCACCTTGTTCCTGGCACTCGTCTACATCTGAAAATCGTTTTCAAAACATTCTTGTAGCTTTTAATAGGCAACTCCGTTTTTCACGTTTATAAACGGTTGTCCTAGGATTACAATAAATTACAGAAAGTTTTCGGATCCCATGTAATTAATAAATAATAAATATTTTCTAACATTTTGCACCAATTATTTAGTTCCAAGATAAGTATCATTAAGAACTTGTGTTATGGATACTAAATAACGGATAGACATATATACATACTATTTTTTTTGTAAATAAATACTTAATATACAATTGTGATAACATAACAAATCTATGCAGGGAATCTAAAAATAATATAGCATATTAAACTGTTTTCTCCTAAAAAAGACCTGATTGTTCTTCATTAAAAGTAATTGAGCATCAAAAACTACTTTAGAAGCTTATTGATTTTTTTATGTGCAACAAGGTGAGGATAGGTAAGCAGTAAATTATTCTTGATGCCACTTTAGATACAACCCAAACAAAAATAGCAGCGGGCAAAGAGTTAATGATGCCTTTTTCTCGTAGTAGTCGTAACACCACATTGTTCATTTATGTTCTAAGAGAAATTAAAGGTTCTAAAATTGTAGGAATCTGGATTTACGAAATTTACTAATTGTTTTTTCTCCAAATTCAAACTCAACTTTACTATTAAAGTTATTCTATGAAACTTTACTATTTACTAGTAAAGTTTTAGACCTAGCAGCAGTATAATATTATAGATAAAAGAAGTACCTTCACATGTTAGGCCATCGCCTTGGAAGCCCTGGTTGCATGTACATGTATATTTGGTATTGAGATTCATACATGTAGCATTCTCGTCACAGGAGTGACCCATACTGCAGTAATCCACACCTGAAGAGAAAAAACGAATACCTATAACATTATGCCGTTTTTCCGATGAAGTTTCAAATCTAATCATTAAAGATTATTGTTGTTGGTATAATTTTGACTAAGACCAATTGAGTCAACGTTAGGCAAATTGTTTAAACTGTAATTTTTTTTTTAAATGTTGGTTAAATTTATCGAAATTCGAACCTGGGCAAAACTTGCAGCACTCGCCCGGAACTGAGAACTGGTCTTGTTTCTCGCAAGGCAGTTTTGGACAAGCCTTCTCTGGATCAACTCGCGCGCATAGATTAATGCCATCATGACATACACATTCCGCGCATTCTTTAGGTGTAAATCTATCTCCGTGCTCGTATAAATTTCCCTTCAGTAGACAATGTTCTGAAAATGTTTGCATATGATCAATAACTTATTTGCAATGAAAAAATAAGTTTAGATATAATGAATTTCAAAGAATGACTTACTTAGACATGTTGGGCAACATTCTCCTGGATGTAAAACAGGGTTCTTGCATTCTGCTCGCTCGCATTCTACTGGTCTGCACGTTATCTCTCCGTGCTAAGTGTTGTAATTGAAAGCAAATATTTTTTTAGCTTGAGTTGGAATGAATTGGGCAGGTAGTTTGTTAAGATTTGTTCTCGGCATGAAAAATGTAAGTATGTAACATAAATAGATTTAATATTTTAATTACTTTAAGGTGTTTTTTCAAAAGTAGAATAATTATATCTTACCACACAGGAGCAGCGATTGCAATCGCTTTGCCACGTAGCACCGTCTGCGTGGACTGTGCCATTAGAATAACACGATTTCTGACAGTCGCATTGCTCCAACCGCGATATCCTCGCTTCTGCACCCATTAACTATAACCATTAGGAAAGGGAATTCAAGGTCAGGTGCAATTTCACAATCGATCTAACAGATTCTGTGGTAATAAGCTGATCTAATTACCTTCAGTGAAAGGTCATGGATATGGGATGTGAGCTCCTGAACTGTAGCTTGTAATAACGCAAATTGTCCGCACGTGGGACACTCCGAATCCAGTCCTGGACATTGAGTAAGGTAGCCGTGAGGACCGCTCACTATCCTCACGTCTTGTAGTGTGCCCTGAAAAGTAAGTAGTGACAATAAATCTATCGACAATCTAGGGAAAAATATCAATGACCGCCATTAATTTGAAGTTCAAGGCGTAATGCTTTTTCCGTTCTCGCAATCCTTTTTAAGTGGAGCTTATTTTAAAATCTCACCAATGGATCATTTAAAAATACTAGACTAAGATTAAGGATGCGAGACTGGGTAACAAGTGCACACACTCATAACTTAAATAGTAAAAACCAACCTTAAAAAGGGAATGTTTGCTGTTCCTCTGGCCCACCCAGAGCGCAAGCTGCGGCAGCGTGAAATTGCGGTCGGGGGGCGGGATGAGGCGGCGGTACAGAGGGTGGCAGTCGACGAGGAGCGTGGCCTGCGCGCCCGACACGGCGAGCGCGACGCGGTGCCACGCGCCGTCCGCCAGCCGGAACGGGAAGGTCTCGACGCGCGGCGCCGCGCCGCCCGCCGCCACGTAGTGCAGCCGCACCTCGTCGCGCCGCCCGCTCGACTGCACCTCCAGGTACCTGCGCACCGCCACAGATGCTCTAGATCACTCCGCCGGCGGAACTCTCCGCCGCGGCCCCGCGAACTGTTCCGAGGTACACACAAACAAAGCAAACAACACACATATGCGGGCGGCGTCGCGGCAGACCGACCGCGAGGGCTTCGGCTCGCTCTACATCTCAATATCGCTCGGCCTGGATAGGGGACCATGTACCTCGGAACGGATCGCGTTCGGTGACAGACGAGTCGCTTGGGTGTCGACGGATCGCTACGGAGAGGCCGAACGGATCGTCGTGTGTCCGATATCGGGTCGAGAGAGGCGAGCGACTCGCGTTCGAATCGTCCGGGGCGAAAAGCGATTTCGCCGGCGATTTCGGACACAGTACGAGGCGTTTCAGATTCCCATGTCGCTTGGAATGCAAGTGCGAGCCGGACACTGTCCCCTCGAGCGAGAGCGGGCTCGCGGCCGACCACGCTACGACAAAACATTAACATCCAGGTACACATCGAGAGACGATCGGTGACAGGTCCGTTGGACATATACAAAACACAACACGTCAAGACACAGAACACAGACGGACGACGGCGAAGGATTCACGAGAGGCGCATGCAAATTGGCCCGCCGCGAAAACATACATCCATGCAGAGGATACAGTGAGCGTACTTAGGTCAATGGATGGGTCGAGGAGGACATTCCGAGGCACAGGACATTCCAAGATACATGATACTCCCCTATGCGCGCGCACGCATGCCGCCGCGAGGCGCGATGCGTGCGCGCAGCGATGTTGAGATCTAGAACTCACCAGTGGAGGTCCCGCGCCGCCCGCCGCCTGTGTCGCCGCTCATGCCCCAAGCAACATCTCCACTATTGAACCATTACATCATATTGATGTATTTTTCTCTTACGGACATCAACTAACTTTGAATTTAAGCGATTCAGTTTGTGTACACCTGAAACATGTGACATCGCTAAATGAATGATGCACATTCATACTCAACAATAATATATCAATTATTATTTAGTAAACATAACTACTTCTACAACTACAACTACACAACAACAAAGACATACATACCTACGAAGCACATCAATTTAAAAATAATATACACTATAAGTTAGTTAGTTAGTTTTTAGCTATATAAGTTAGTTTTTTGAGTTTGTCCTAAGCCAATCCAATTCCAAATAAAAAAAAATCAAACGTCCGATCTAACATTCTATCTAACTAACACAATTATGGATAAAATTTTATATTTAGACTTCTATTACAATCAAATGTTGGTATTTGAATAGATGTTGAAAATTCACCACAAAAAGAAGTATTAAGTAAAAATTATTGATCTGTCTAATAAGTTATTATGATATATCACAGAGGGATTTTTTATTATAGGATAGCGATATTGTTTACGAGTACTTAATAAGCATTTACAATTATTCTTCACTCGAGATTCTTGCCTGCCTGCTTAATTTGCACCACTCCTAGGGTTTGGCGCTCGGACATGATATAAGTGATGAGTGGGAGAGATGGTATAATTGTTTGGTATGTATTTGAGGCAAGCAGAAAATGGGCCATGTCCTGGAATATCGAACCCATAAGGTCGCAAACGGGATTACGTATAGCCTAAAACTGCAGCAAACGTGACTGGGGAATAGTAGGGTTAGTTTTTTGTTATTATATGAGAGGTACATCACAAGTTTTCAGCTGTTTTAAAATGTTTTCCATATCTTCGATAGTATGTGCCAGATTTTGGAAACAAGTAGGAAATGCCACTTTTTAACTTCTATGTTCGTCTATTATCGTTTTTATCGTATAGTAAATTCGTTAAAGTTAGTTTAACAAAGCGTTTTAAGGGACATCTAACGTATGTATGACGTAACAGTATGTACCTGTTGTAGCCATGTGAAAAAGAGAGAATAGTTCCGGAGTTGGCTGGCTCCTGGCGCAGCGCCGCGAGTATCGTGAACTCTGGGGAGCGCCGCAGCAGCTCGGCAGCGCGCTCGAACGCACCGCCCTCCACCTGCAGCGATCGAGACTCTCCTGGAAATAACAAACAAAAGAAATGTCATCATTATCATCTCAGCCCATTAACGTCCCACTACTGAGCACGAGCCTCCTCTCACATACCAAGGTGCGAAGGTATTAAGTCATACTCCACCACGCGGACCCAATTCGGATTGGCGGAGGCAGGTGTATGGCGTCCTGCTGTTAGAGTTTTTTAAGCCGCCCAATTAGGCCTCTATCATAGCTTAACGACTATCACATTTAGTGATAACCGGGACCAACAGCTTAACGTGCCTTCCGAAGCACGAAAGCGCTCGATATCAAATGCCACACAAACGGTCACCCATCCAAGGACTGACCTCTGTAAACTCTGCTTTACTTCGGTGATCGTTTCCGACCACCAAGCACAGCGGAGCTACGAGCGCTTCAAAAAAAAGAAATGTAATTTCCATTAATACACACCAACTCATTAAAGTCTACTATGCTCGAGTGTTTATTTCACAGACCTGGAGAGCCATTCAGGTCATACTCCACCACTCGGCCTCAGCGCGGATTGGTGGAGTAGATGTTCGATTGGTAAAAAATTTGACAGCATCCTTAAAAGCCGCAAAACCACATGATTTACTACGGCTACCATACTCAGCAATAACTCGAAGTAACGGCGTGGCTTCAATGCATAGAAAATCTCCCTCGATTTAAAATATCACACCAACGGTCAATTCAAGGTTTGATCCCAATGAATGCTGCTTTACTTCGGTGATTGTCACATATAACATAGTTTCGCGGCGCTAAGAGAGTTTTGTACACGTACGTCACTCTATAAAAAAGTGGCTGGCTAATCGTACGTTCTAAAATCTATTCTCCTTTTCAAAAACGCGTAATTGCACATTGTTTCAACTTTCAAAAACAAATTTACAGTGCAGTCTTTCTTTTTACCTATATTGAAAGGTATATTTTAATGATGGATTATCATCTTTCAAGGGTTATTAACCACAATAAATTAGTATTTGTTTAACCCCCTGGCTTAAGTCACAATCGAGTGTGTACTGATGTATAATAAAACATCTATGTAGTACACGACAGGTTTATTGGGTAGCTAAATTGATAACTAATTCAAAACAGTTATATATCTACGGAGCGCGACATTGCTTGCGCGATTCAACTTAGTATAGTGTCATCTGTTGGCAGCCTTACAAACTAAACATACAATGTTCCCTGAATGACGAGTGTCTGGTTGACAAGTAAATACTTCATTTAACAGTATTTAATATCTGTAGAGCATTCATAGAATTTGATATTCTGTAGGTAAGGAATTGTCCTTGCCTTAATTAAGATTTTGGTATCACGAAACCGTTAAAAGATTTTATCTCAAGATTAATTTATGACAACTTTATAACATGGTCTAGTAACCTAGTTGGAGTAAGGAAATTGGCTGTTGAGTTGTTTGAAAAATTACTCGTATTATTCAAACCAAGGCTGATATCAGAGTAGTTAAGCAACTTGCTATCATACTGCAATTGCGGTGCAATAAATTTCGATTAAAATCAACAAGCAGCTTGCGGTACAGCGGGCCTTCAGGAGTAACGATCGCTAAATATGGCTGCTTGCCAAATTAGCTTTCACTATGTTTACCTAATTCAGATATCGTACTAGGCCACTGCTTCGGCAATATTGACGTATGTTCAATGCTTAAGACATTTAAAGTGGTTCAAGCTTGCCTAGAATTATCATTGGCTACAGCACTTTCGCACAAACCCATTAGATCATTGAAGCCTATTGTTTGAGCGTTAGGATCTCCGATTCCGAGTATTATTATCCTTTAAAATAAACTAAAATCTAAAATTACAACATTGTCCAATTTACCGCTGAAGTAAATTATTCCAGGCTTTATTTCATTCCTGACTAAAAATTCAAAAATTCAAAATCATTTATTGCATGTCACATAAGAGAAGGTTGTTACAAATATGGATAGATACAATGTGACGCCCTGTAAGGGCATAGCAACATAACAAAGGGCCTACTAAGTGCCTGCGTCCTAGGTGAATTATAAAAATTGAAGACATTAAACAATAACAATATATTTATTTATAATGGATTATTTAATTTTATTATCGAAAAATTCCTGCATATTATAATTAGCATTTTTTTATTAAGAATGTCTTTAAAGCTTTAGTAACAAGCGGAAGATTATTTATATTTTTTATGTCATTTGGTATATAATTCATATTTTGTATATGATATATATGAGACTAGGTTCAATACAAAACTGTAACAAACACCGTTTTGATTGTTTTATCTGATAGTCTTTGCCAAAATATTTTTCTCTCTGCAGCGCCAGAAAAGAAAAACTGCAATGCGGAAAATAAAAGCGTATTTGATTTTACTTAGACATATTACTTAGTGTGTCTTGGGGAGAGTTATGTTCCGTAATTTACATGCATGATCAAATCAAGGTGAAATAAATGCATCTACTGAATGATAATGGGCAGGCCACTTCCTTTGCAGAACGGACACCAGCATGGAGTGCGTCAAATGATAATAATAATTATGTAAGCCTACCGGATAAACCAAAAATCTAATAGAGGATGCGATAGTGAACTAATATGTCGCACCTATAGTATTGAAGAGACCTATCTTAATAAGACTAGTTTTTGGAAATCGGTGAACCTTATGTGAGTATTTATTAAATTTGGGAGGAGTGGAAAAGACCGACGTATGATTGTCTCTCTTGCTACGCTACTATATATACTTATAGGTCTTTGTTAAAGTTAAAGTCTATGCAAATGGTTGTCTGCAGACGTTTCATGACTCGACATGTCGAAGCCTTCAAATTTTACATAAACAGCCGATTATAATTCTGAAGGTAGGATGTCATCAGTAATTGCATTTTCGAAAGTGTATAAGTAGAAAATTGTGTCAAAATTCTATTGTGTCCCAACTTTAAATATCTAAAAGTCCAACGTTCCAACCCTCTCTTTGATTTTTTGCATTCGCTTTATTCAAGAAATGACAAATGAAATATGAAACGAGCTTATAAGATCCGCCTGCCCCTCATCTTTGAATACCTGAGGGTTAGTAACCGCCTTAAGTGATCTTATCTTAGAATAAAAAACTACGAAGCTAGAGCTCCAGTTACATTTGTCGACTTTCCAACCACCCCGATCCAGTGAAAACTAATTGATGGTAAATGTTGATTTAGTTGAAGGGAGACGATGCAAACAAAAGGAAAGCAAGGAAAGAAAAGCAACAAAGAACATCACCGCGTTTCTAAAGTTTCGTGGAATTATGTCAGTTTTTTCTTCGCTTTGTTAACTTTTCAGCGCATTAAGCAGCTACATAGCTAGGTTAATTTATTACATTTTGGAAGTTAATAAACTGATGCACCTGAGTACACAGCAACATATCAAATGCGGGAGTTAATGCTAAACTTGTATTTTTGATGTAAACCAGGTTAGGTTAGCAACTAATAATTTTTTTGAAAATAATTACAATTTTAACACAAAAAAAAGTTGTAGGCTTCGTTCATATATTTGAACTTTAATAAACAGTCCTTCGCCATAATCTATTTCGATTCAATTGTTGTTATGCATACCGTATTCAGAAGTCTTACGCAATCGTTGCTTATTCAGTATTCGACGAATGTTCCCCGATTAGGGTGCGTTGTTTTTCTTCAATCTCGGACGATAACAGAGGAATGAGACTGTCTGTATTATACTGTAGTCTATCTATCTACTTACATAGATATTGGTCTGTGGGTGGAACGGAGTCAACGAACCGCGTCAGCAGTCGAACTTTCTCAATATAATTTTCTGTTAAAACTTTGTGTGTTGTATAATTTTCATTCATAAAAATCTAAAGAGATACTAAACATATATCTCTATAAGCAAAAGCAATCTGTGGACAAAAGTATAAAGCGAAAACTTTATACGACTACGTGTCGGATAGTTTAAATATTTTTATATTGGCATTAATAAGTGTTGAAGTTATAAAATCAATAAGTTTTTTTTTGTAACTTCAATATTACTTAATTTAAAAAAAGTATTTAAATTTGTTGACCCTTACAGTAACTGCGCTTAGTTTGGGACTGTATATCCGTGAATATTTTCAAAATTTTAAAATATTTATAATATGGTTTCTATCGAGCTTTTATATGAATTTAACAAAAATAATTTTTATTGATATAACCAATAAATTAAATTAATTTGTATATAGATGTGCAAATTAAAAAAGAAAATTGAATACTTTAATAGTGGCAGTTTTTCATCGCCCCTCTGCACGGCCTCGACCCTCGCCAACCACGTGGCATATTATTCCGTCATCCCTCGTCCGCCCCAGTGATTCCAGCGGCATTGTATTGCGCACTTTATTACTTGCTCGTTTTGATTCAAATCCCGACGGCGGTTGGGCCGGATTACGTGCCGGATTGGCTGCAATTGTTTTTAATAAACTCTGTCTTTTGTGCGTTTCGTCACAGTACTTATTTTTGCGTAGTTTATTGAATACATTTATATTTTTTTGTTATTATTAAGCCCTTAATGAGGGAACTGGCTTAGATCTAATTACTTTGTAATGTATAAAATAATGCGCGATATAAATTTATTATAATTAGAAAATATCGATCATATAACTCTTAAAAATGTAATAAATAGTTTGAACGTAGACAGGCTGACTACGGGTGCTACGGCGTAGACACTAGGTTGAATATTTATAACAAAGTCAATGAGAATATTAAGTTAATGAAATTGTTTTTACTAAATTCAGTTAGTTTAGTGAAGTGTCAGTGAAGTACAATGCTGTGACTAATATCACATTATGAAAGTGTCTTCGCCTTAATAGAGACAATAAGAATAGTGTTATTGGACACATTCTGACTTTAAAAGTATGTAGAAGTTTATGTAAGAAGAAAATTGCTTATTAGTCTTTACTTAGACTAGATTGTAGTTGATATGGGTCACTTTCTTTTGAAATAAAAAAAAATCTGAATTCATGTTAAAATGTTTTTCTGTTTTGATCAGCGTTTCATTTCGCCAATTGTTTGTGAAGCATGTGGTCAATAATATTAAAAAAACATTTACACGCATGAAGTAGGCATACTACAAACATTTTATGAATATTCAAAAAAATGTTGCGGAGATAACACAACGGTGTATATTTGAATATTTATGCAGTTTATTGAATTCTGATGCACATTAATTATTACAGCATATCGTAATAACGCTATTAACGGTCAATACACCATTGACTAAAAATAAAAACTTTAAATAATACTGGCCAAGCGAGAGTTAAACTCGCGAAGAACGGGTTCTGTTGACATCCTATTTTTACACAACGACCTACAACCTATTTATATTCTTCTAAGTTCTAATCGGTTTTTGTTCTCTTCTCACAATATTAAATTTCGAAATCCCATCTGATCGTTACAAATAATAACAATAACATTCCACAAATCAAATACAATAAATAAAAGTATGGTCATAAAAGACACCCTCTGCTCCAACAACGTATTCGACTGCAATCATATTCACACATTACAATTCATGGACACCCCAGCGATGTTTTGGTTTAATTAAATCGCCCCGTATATCAGCGGGTGACAAGCGAATATTCGCGGCATTCGGCAAACACTGCCCCAACGCGAATATATTGGCGTTGGGATCACCGGTTTACTTATTTGTAACTTTGTAACATATTACCCGTTGTCATGAGTTTCATAACAATAGCGGCTTACAAATGGTTTGTACACTTTCGAACAAACGAGCTTGAAATATGTTTACAAAAAGTAAGGGCTGATTTAACACGTTTATAAACAGAATTTAAAATAAAGTAGTCACTACACGGTTCTTTGAATGTGAATTGAAAATTTGTTAAACGTTGAAACCTGAAACCGAAATTACTTAACTAATATTTATATTGTTTATCCAAATAAAAACTTATCACTGAAAATCTATGATATGTAATTATATTTTCCAAACATTTCAAATTTTCAGTTTGTCAGATTACTTTTAAAGTTAAGTTTACTTTTAAGGTATTAAACTCTTTTTTTCATACGCAATTCGATTGTTTAGATAAGTTACGTAAATCGAAGGTTTAGTGCATAATAGTCGCCACGGAGTCTAGCCTCGGTGATAAGCTTTAGGCTTACTCCACGAAGGGTTAACTTTTATTACATATATTATGTGATTTTCTATGTAATCACTAGCAGCTTTCTAAAAGAAAAATATATGAATAAAAACCGCTTAATTTCAGAGAGAGATAAAAAAACAGCTCTTGATAATTCTTTTAGTATTATTTTTATTTAGCAAACCTTCTCAGTGTACTCGAGTACCGCAATACATATTCTGCATTATCGATGTTTCTACACTTTAAGAAAAGGTTTATTAGCATAGCCTCAGAAGGGGCTTAAATAATTTAAAAATAAATTTTATTTATTCTTTCTATTTTAGATCTAAAGATTTTATTAAACATATAAATACAATAAACAAGATTCCTTGAATGACGTTTTTTGAATTATGCTTAAATTACGCGGAATCGTACTATTAGGATTATAAGAACACTAGAATGTATAAGAACATATAAACAATAACGGTATATTGCAAAAATAAAAAGTGAAATAGAAATAAAAATCTTCCAAAATTTTAACTATGTCAATTTAAGCCAATATTATTCCTCCGAGACACATTATTGTTAAATTAAGTGCAACGACAAACTGCACAGCCCTATACTGATAAATAGAATCTCATCTCCGATCTGTATCAGATACCCTGCTGGGGTCGTGTGGAGGCGTGAAGTTTCCACATGATTTCATTTCTGTCGCACGATGCAGCTCACTGGGCTCGCTAAAGTCAACTGGTTCAAAAGCAAATGTCACAGTGCATACCTTATAACATTTAGTCGATAATATCTATTTTCCATTCAGTCATTCAGTATTCATTCAGTCATTTATATCATTCAGTCGGGTACAATACATAAAGCACGCTTAATGTTACTTATAGTTTTATTATTATATAAAGACTATTTTAATTAATATTTTGTAACATCCTATACCTAAACCACATATAACGCAATAAACGTAGTGAATTTGAATTAAATAATGATTATCACCTAATTATGGATAATCCATATTAAGTGGTGATATTTAAAGTCTAATCGTTTAATGCTCTCATGGGTAAAATAGTGACCACATTTTTTTCCTAGTACATGCACATGAGTCAGGGTATTGCAATAATAATTACAAACTAATTACAATATTGTTATGAAACATTAAAATTTATAAAATAATAGTCAAAGTTATATATAATTAATAATAAAATTTCAACATATATACAGAAAATTTTGAAAATCACAAACTTTTCTATAACTAAAGATTTAAAAAAATTGAAGTTGAATAAAAATATTCACCAACTGTATAAATTAATAACAAAATATATAATAAGAAATAAATCAATTAATAAGTATTACTATAAAACAACTTATTACAAGCACCCTGGCCGGGTATGTTATGTTTTCATTGTATCATCACTGCCTATGTTACGTATATTTTGATTTAATATCTTTAGTTAACGCTAATAATTCAATTAAATAAAAAGAGATGCAGTTTATACGAGAAGTTGTTAACAATTGCAAATGCCTTCTCAGAAGCCTTTTAGGGCGGTGAGTAACTGCCTTTTATCTATGAATTATTTATTATTCACCGCAACCTTCTCTTGAAAGCTGTAAAATGCTGAAATAAAACCATTACTGCTACGACAAAGTAACAGTATTGTATGTAGTTACCATTTCACAAGAGGTATATGACAAGTCTCAAAATATTGTATGTTTATATGATTTCTTTTAAGTTAAATAAAGCTTTAGAAAAAAAATTGTAGATAAATATACAGATGAAGATTTATTTAAGGTTGGATGTTCGTAGGTAATTAAATTGTATTGTGTCCCAAAGTAGAATGAGAAGATTATGCTAAATGCTCATACTTTTTTTAATAATTGCACTAAATGGTATTGACGATGCGTTAATATTGCACTACTCACGGTGCTTTTCATATATGTTGGTATATTTAGTCAAACCTCGAAGCATTGCGTATGACATTTCAGCGTATCGTAGCCTCGTGATATATGTCATACGCAAACAACAGCACCCTGCAACCAGCCGACTCCCAACTGTCTGCTTGTGACACTTGAACCCAGATGACAATAAGTCGGGCGATACCCACAATTAGGGAGGACACCCCTCGACAATTACTCGCGCTGGCTAACGCCTAATGGCAAGGATTACGTTACGCGTTAATGTGACGTGACAAATACGACAGGTCCCCTAAGCGCAATGCTGCCAAATTAGGACTAAACTATTTATAGATAGTATCTAATGTCCCACATCCCTAACATGAAAGTGAAAATCGGTCTACAGTTTTGCACATCTGTTATATTTTCATCTAAAATAAATAAAGTTGAACATTCCACACAGCGCTATTAGTCCCAAAATAAGAAAGAGTGTATGGACTACAGATGCACTTACGTTTATGCCACGACAGTAGTCAAGTTATTTTATCAAAGTTAATTAATTTGATGCATTTTTTATATTTCATTTTATAATAAACATTAATCATGTCGTTATAATTTGTAATTGAAATATGTGGCTCATTTAATATTGCCAGATCAGTAAAATTTTTCAGGGAAAATAAACTTAAAATTAATTAATCAACGTAGCAATCTTAACTTCCCTTAGTATTCGCTTTATATTAATGTGCTTAATTCAATGATTATTATCTATTTATAAACAGTGAATAATGGTCCATTATAAGAAAGGTTGGATGAAAACTGTGTCAGAACAAAGCGGTCTCAGTGGATTAATCAGCACCTTTTATTGCGGCGCTCCAGACTGGGCTCGGGATTACAATCAATTTACATGGTCATACCGCGCCTCGGGGATTACCGCTGGCTTCAGGGAATTGGGGCGCCCGTCATGACGTTCAATTTCATGACAGGAAGATTAGTTTATCTTCATATTTAGAGATTATTCGTTTTTCATTAAAAACTTACTTTTTGTATATTTTTATGAATATGTGTTTAAATTAAACAGTTTATTAAAAAAAAAAAATTAAAATGACTTGTCTTTGGATTAAATGATAATAATAATTATAAAGAAATTATGTTACAAGTAGATTGATGTCTAAATTATACATACATACATTCCCGCTTGTTTCCTCGAATGGCTCCCACGTAATGGTACCCACGTAATACGTGTCAAACCTATTGCCGCTTACCGGTCTGTTTGCCAGAGCCTCGTCCGTTGAATTATCTAATTATCTAAAATATTATAATCGAAATATAAATAACAATGTCTTTCACCACGTTTGAGCAAGGCTTGTTGAGCTGAGATTAATTTGCTGTTATGACATTAAATATTCACAAAACGTTTTTGTGACCTAGTACTTATTTACTAAATGCGCATAGTTGCTAAATGCGTAAATAAGCGTTATAAGCTTATAAAAAGCCAATAAGTATATTATGTTTAGTCCTATTTTTCCACTTCACTACTTTATACTAAATAATTGTTATATCTCCACATTGTGATAGACTTAAGCAGCGATATCTTTTTACGAACAGAACAGAACATTTACGTATCCGCGTTGTACCATATTGTTTATTTCTTAGGGCTTGCACCCCTACTAGTGGACCGGTTTATCCATTTCCTCTCGGTCACGACGTCTTGTACAATGGTAAATTGCAAATGTCAAAATGCAGGGAAAACACAATGGACGCGCCCCTTTTGGCCGCGGAAGTACACTCAATGTGCACATAAAGAAAATTAATTCCGAACACGCGGGTAGTGATTTCTTATACGGGAAGTCGAACAGTAAAGTAATGATGCTGAAAATATGATGTAAATTGCTATTATTGACATATCAAAATAAAGAAATCAGTCAACAATTAAAAAAAAAATTGTAACACAGATATCTATTAGGTAATATGTCTGAATAAAGACTAAATTTACAGTCAATATTACCCATTTATATCTATGATGATATCGAAACACGATATTTTACATAATCTCCTGAAATGTCCCTAACGCACTCACGAATACTCGTAACCGAATCGGCACATTGTGTAGACACAAACACCCTACATGTCTTCTAAAAGCTCACTAAGTTTTTAAACATTCCATGACACTGTTAGGGCTTCATAAACACCGTTTGAATCGAAAATTACTAAGGTAGACTCTAAATATTTTATAGAATCATAGTAAAAAAATTTTTCCTAACGAACACTTGGAGATATAAAAATATAGAAATTTTGAGGTTAAAAATAAAATATTCTTTAGAAATGCGTTTTAAAATATTAACGTCAGAGTAGTGAAGTATAAGCACACCAGTTATGCCAATCACGAAAAGCTTTAACACTCGAATACCATGCCAGATATCACCGATTTTAAATTAAAAATATGGAATAATAATCATAATCATAATCATAATTATTTTTTGTTTCATTTGGTGTACACTTAGGTCTTAAAAATAATATTTTGTCCTCAAATGAATCCTGCAAGGGTATCACAATTTAAAATAGGAACACATTTCTTCCTTATATTATATATAGAAATTAAATACATTATAAATTAAACAACCATAAAAATCAATAAACTATATATACATTATGTTTTTACTAATCATATTAAATGTATTAATTACATTTACTGCTCCAGCTAGTCAATTCAGGTATTTAGATGAATAAAGTGTTAACTATTTATCAAATGACTAAAAAAGAAGGAGATTCCGACTCCGGCCCATATGTTGTTGTTTTTTTTTTACTTACTTAGCGATTGATTACTTAGCCAAATGGTTATTTGACAATTTTTATTCTATTTATATCAAGACACATTTGGCGACACATTAACACATACGTTATAATTTATGATATTTGCTTCTATTTTTATTTTTATTTATATGTTCAAAACACCCGAAATATTTCGAAATCTTCCAATTTCTGATTGAATCCCGACCAATATCCATTTTCCCGAAATCGGGTAAAATCTCGTAATTCAACAACACTAGCTGGCAAATGGACATTTTTTACGGCACCACGCATTCAACTTTCCGTCCAACTTTTTATTTTGAATTTATTTTTTTCATGTGTCCGTTGAATATTTAAATATGTTTCAAGTAGTATAAAAAGAAATGAAAAATAATAGGTTGGGGAAAAAGTCTTTTCGTATTTTTGTATGAAAAGTCAAGACATTTTTTTCAAAGTTTATTTACATTTATTTTCAATATATATGTACCGTTTTGTTGAATAACTTTCTGCCATTTTGTGGGCAGAGACATTATCCCGTTACTGTAGAAACTTTGGGACTTCTGATCAAAAAAACGGGACAAATAGTTTTGGCAGTCCTCTCTTGAGGTCAACCTTACAGAACCTAAAGAATTCTGCAGAGACCGAAACAGGTGAAAATCTGAAGGCGCAAGGTCAGGGCTATATGGTGGATGCACTAGGACCTCCCAGTCGAACTCTCTTAATTTTTGCTGAGTGGCTAAAGATGTGTGTGGTCTAGCGTTATCGTGATGAAAGACCACACCCTTCCTGTTGATCAATTCCGGCCGTTTTCTCTCGACTGCTTCCTTTAATCTTATCAGTTGCTGGCAGTAAAGATCAGAATCGATGGTTTTGCCGGGCGGTATAAGCTCATAATAAACAATGCCCTTCCAATCCCACCATACACACAGCATCACCTTATTTCGTGTTAGGCCAGGTTTGGCCACAGTCTGTGAAGCCTGGCCAACTTTCGACCACGACCTTTTTCGCACGTTCTTGTCGTACGTGATCCACTTTTCATCGCCAGTTATCAATCTCTTCAAAAACGGCTCGGTTTCATTACGTCTCAATAATGAATCGCAAATGAGTACACGGTTCATTAAGTTTCTTTGAGTGAGCTCGTGTGGCACCCAAATATCGAGCTTTTTTGTATAACCAGCTTTCTTCAAATGGGTCAAAACTGTTTTGTGGTCAATTCCCAGTTCTTCAGCTACATCGTAACTACTAATATGCCGATCTTGCTCCACTCTTTCAAAAATGGCGTCCATTTTATTCGTAACAGGGCGACCAGAGCGAGGTGCATCTTTAACATCAAAATTTCCGGACTGAAAACGTTTGAACCAAATTTGTGCTACTCTTACTGACACTGCATCAGGTCCATAAACATCACAAATTTTTTTCACTGCTTGAGTTGCATTTTTGCCTTTTTTATAATAAAATTTTAAAATGTATCGAATTTCTTCATTAGATTCACTCATTTTAACGGAGAGAAAAACAAATGAAAAATAGCGGGAAACAACTTTTTTTTATTTTTTTCTTTTCTTTATAATGGAACCTTTTTAATGTTACCAAAACCAGCCAGACACAAATAGTACAGTCAAAAAAAATTTATAATAAGTTTATACCTACGTTATGCGAAAAGACTTTTTCCCCGACCTAATATCATATAATTCACATTCTAATCGGTTCATAGGCCAAAATCAAACTAGATTCAAAAAAGAATAATGTCAATATCCACGGTGAAGTACAAAATAAGATATAAAAGCTCATAAAAATCTTTGAGATTTTAGTAATTCTTGTATTTCATTTATGTCTTCTGTCTCTGCCTTGGGGCTGCCGCGGCTCTTTCATATGTCCGGTGAAAAGGCGTTCCCTTAAGTATCTGTTCGTATTCTTGTTATTCTAGAGAAACAAAGTATCTATTCTTTCACTGTTCAATTACTGTTTGCTACCAAACCAACTCCATAGTTTAAAATGCATTATTGCAATATTGCAATGGCTGGTGTCTTATCTGAACCGTTTGGATTGGAGTGTGGAGTAAGACAGGGTGGGTTAACCTCACCCACTTTGTTTAACTTGTACATGAACGAACTAATAGAGGCGCTTAGCGGAGAAAGAGTCGGCTGTTACATAGACGGAGTTAGCGTTAATAACATTAGTTACGCCGATGATATGGCTCTGCTGAGTGCTTCTGTTTGTGGCCTTAGAAAGCTAGTCGCAATATGTGAGGATTACGCTAAGCGCCACGGTTTGATTTATAATGTTAAAAAAAGCGAGGTCATGGTCTTTGGTGCCAGCGGCTTAAAGTGTCCTGAATCTATACCACCGGTAACTTTAAACGGAATACCCCTAACTAGGGTTTATACATTTAAATATTTAGGACACGTATTGACCGCTGACATGAAAGACAATGCCGATATTGAGAGAGAGCGAAGGGCTCTGTGCGTTAGGGGTAATATGATAGCTCGCAGATTTGCACGCTGCTCACAGAGTGTTAAGAAAACTTTGTTTCGTGCTTATTGCACATCTTTCTACACATGCAGTCTGTGGGCTGATTGTACCCAAAGAGCGTACAGTGCCCTTCGCGTTCAATATAATAATGTATTCAGGTTGATGATGGGATTGCCCCGTTACTGTAGTGCATCAGGGATGTTTGCTGAAGCGCGTGTGGATTGTTTTTCTACGACAATGAGGAAACGAAGCGCATCCCTGGTGCGCCGAGTGCGGGCCAGTTCCAACATCGTCCTGAAATGTATAACAAGCAGACTTGATTGTGTGTATTTAAATAATTGCTGCTTGCGCTCCACTTCCTTGATAAAGTAGTGGCAGTGAATTGTGTTGTTGTTGTTATTATATGTAAACTAACATAGGTATAAGGAATATTGTTACTAACACTATGAGTCACCGTTACTTGATTAATAAATGATATGATATGATATGATTAGTATCGACTAATGCAAACTACACTATATTGTTTGTTCTAGGTTTCACAAAAAAGCAGCATAAAGACTAAGAACATAATACATATAGCCGTGTCGTGAAAACGCATGGAGGTGCGCCCTGGCTCCCGCTAATGGCAGCCAGTGGCAGGACTGCACCTGAAATGGATTGCAAGTCGGCGTAATGCGTGTTTACGGTCCATTAAAGCGAATACGATAACGTTTCCTTTATGACATAAGTATCAGAAAACTTTTAGCGCATTTGTTACCTAGCTATAACAAATCACATTGATCCTAATTAATAAGTAGTTTATTATTAAATAGCATTCTAAAAAGTTTTATTAATAGATATTAATTCAAAATGATAATGTTGGATTTACGAGAATAATTTTAAAATACTGCATACTTCACACATATACTATCCTACTTCGAAGGTTATACAGAACGTTAGTTTAAGGATAGTTTAATTATTGGTGAAAGCTGGACAATCATTGCAAATTGAATAATACTAATGAATTATTTTTAGTTTGTCGCGTGGTCTAGAATAGTGCCATTCCCTCTCATCTCACGGGGAGTCGTAAGAGTCGACGACGAAAGTCGATAACGAAGAAATAATAAAGAAACGTTTAATTTTTTCTTTTATTTTTGTCTTACTGTCATAAAGTTAAATAAAATTTAAAGCAATATAACACATAAAAACAAAATTAATTACAGTTCCTAATTCACAAGACGACAAAAAATAAATAAAAAATCGTAAATCTTAATTTTCATAAAATCACTTTTTTTGTGTTATGACACTTTTTTAGAGGATGTGCGATATCCTACCGGATGACAGGCAGCAGCGTCATCCTGTGTACTGGGTGGAACTGCGAACACTAACCCACCTACCCAGCGTGGAGATTATGGGCAAATACCCCCAATAGAATGTAATCTATTGAGGAGGCCACTGTTCAGCAGTGGACTTATAAAGCTGATATGATGGTATTAAGACTAGTGGTTCTCCCGCGACTTCGTCCGCGTTAAAATCAATTATGTCGCGCAACTTGTTTGAGTAACTTTTGATATTATATTTATATCAGCAAATAATAAACCTACGAAAAGTGAAAACATTCCATACAAACTTTCATCACCATTTTCAACCCTTTTTTCTGAATAAAAAGTAGCCTATGTACTTTCTCTGGCTCAAAAATATCAGTGTACCAAGTTTCATTTAAATTGGTTCAGTTTGGCGTGAAAGCGAGACAGACAGAGTTATTTTCGCATTAAAATATTAGTTTGGATAATGCAAGCCATCATTGCTTATCCTTTGATAGGGAACTTACAATTATGCCTCGGGGGCGGGGGCTACTGAGCGCTGTGAATTGCCCGTTGTTTATTTTTCATTTTTGTCAGGCGTGAAGTGGAGGTCACGATGATCTCGTCGCGTTATTTATTTATTTTATTTATTTAAATAGGTACACCAACAAGTTCACGGACTCACATAAGAACCGATAACAGGCGTACACAACATTGTCTATATAGAGCACACATTAATATACACAAAATAAAAATAACAGAATCATGAGAGATGTAAAAAATATATATATACATAAATTCAACGGAATTGATTACAATTTATACAAAAAAATAATAATATAAAAACAAAAATATACATATATATTTTTTAATTACTTTTTTTTTTCTTTTAAATAATAGCTTCGTGCGTTTAACACATCTAGCCAGTGTCAAGTAAGTGATATATTAATAATATAATTCATAGTAAATGAAAATGAGTGGTGATAAATATGGTAAATGAGATACCCTCCCCTAAGCCCCTTGAGTCCTCAGTAAAGATGTGGGACTATACTGAGATCTCACATGGACTCCTTGAGAGAATTTGAAAAGTGATGTTGCACTGCTTTGTTTGATTTACCAACACTCATGTATATTCACAAACAATAAAAGGTTAATAATCCACCGTTATATTACACATTAATGTCAGAAATATCACAAATTTAAGAAAATAAAACAAAACTGCAGACATGACGCTTCACTTTCCCGCCAAGAAGTCCTGTTAATTACTTATGCGTTGAAATAAGGAAGAAGCTTACCCTGTAGTGTGTAGGCGGTGCGTTGAGGCTGCATGCCGGGCGCCGCGCTGACGCCCACCCGCGTCGTGTTATGCAGAGATAGTGCGCCCAGTAGGTCTAGCTCGGTGGCTGCGGACAAACGATACAAAATAAGCTTTTGGGTAAATTATTGGGCAAAATAGTTTTTTTAAAATTATTTACTAGCTGACCTGGCGAACTTCCTCAACTGGCTAGCCTCAGAATCAATAAATGGTGTGTTAGCTTATTCGCTTAGTCAATTTCAAGTTTTTATGATCGTTATATAAATACTAAAAATAAATTATGTTTATTAAGTTTAATGAGTGTTCAAAAATCGACATAGAAATTATTCACGTTACCCTCGAAACATTTATAACAAAGAAATTGATATAATATTTATTTGTGTTTTGAGTTTTCTTTTTAATTTCATTTTAATATTTAGATGTTTTTCATGAGTGCCTGGTTGTATTCGTATCCGTGTACAGTAGGAAAAAACTAGCAGCTATAAAACGCACCAAGTAATGACCTCTACGTGTTTCTGTAGTAGTCGCTAAGGAGACCCGTATTCAAAGTTGAAAATGTAAGGAAATCCGAACATGACATCATCATTTGTTACGCGCAGAATGCGAGCGAATAGATACGTCGCTACGGACATTAACGCGTATCCGTAGCACAGACTACGGATATGTCAAACCAAAGTAGAGATTGTTATCTCTATTGAAATTTTTGGACGTAGTATGAGAGTTATGGGTGAAATGCGTGTGGCATTACATAACCATTGGCCATCTCCGACAATATTTAACGGATAATAAGTGAGATATAGAATGGATGGAACATGGATTTAGAACTTATTTGTTACATTTGGTAACTAATTAAAAACTAAAATGTCACAGAATGTCCCAATAATTTTGTGCGTAAAGGAAATTTATATAATAAGTACTGTATCATCATTATGAACCCAATTTCGCTAGTCATATGCCTCGGTAGTTACTGTATGTAAATCCAGAACTATCTCTATGATTTTTCATACAGATATAATAAAATAAGAGGAGCCTGACATAAATTTCTAAATATAATAAAGTTAAGTAATTACGACTCCTAGGGCGGCATGCATTGCACAACAGTTCTAAATTTGATTTTAAATGTCATTGCATTTTAGTAATTTGTTTTAAGTACAGAAGGACAGGACGATGTTTGAAATAGCGATACCTCCTACGTATAATATGTTAACTAAGAAAATGGCAATTTTGCTTTTTTCCATAAAAATACCTCTTTTTAATAATATTATCAGATTATTACAAAGAGGTATTTTTATGGAAAAAAGCAAAAATGCCAATTTCTTAGTTAACATATTATAAGTAGGAGGTATCGATAGATGTAGCTCTAATCAGGATTAGTTACCTTTGTGAATGACACTCCTATTCTATATATAAACATATTTACAATAGCACTGTTATAACACTTCACATAGATATTTTAAGATCGTCCAGTTTAGAATGTGTACAACGATGATGCTACGAACAACTACGCGTATTCGTAGCAAACACTAAATGGTTTACCCGTTTGTACTATAAATTATATTTTACTATGTCTCATTGACATCAAAAATTCACTACGTTTGTGGCATAATATAATACACCTTAACTCATCCAATGAAACCTTCAAATCTCTTGAACTAATTCCTAGAATGCAATATTGATTGATTGAATTAGAGAGTACACTGGTCTCCTCATCGCTTTTGCGTAATTTTGATCCGTTAACATATAAAAATTTCCTAATACTTTTTAAAAGCAAGCAGCAACTTGGTGCTCTTACCTATTAACTTACAACGATAGGGCAAGGTTAACAGTCAAGTTCAGCTATTTCAAGCGACGAGTGTCAATATCGATAGTTCCAAGAAATACAAATACTATTATCGTTTTTCCGAGAAAAGGAAAAATGTATTTTACAAAATAGATAAAGTTATTTTTTTAACTCAGGGATAACTTTTTAATTACATCATATTTATACCTTCGCGACGTTTAAGAAATATGGAATTGTAATAAATGATATCACACACTGACGCACCTAGCGTAAAACTAAGAAGAGGTTGTACTTTGGGTACGTATACTTGACTATAATAGTACTCTTTTTAAACACATACTTTATACATAAGGAATCACTAAGATCCAGACAAATATTCGTATCAACACATACAAATATATGTCCGGAACAAGAATCGAAGTCACGACTTTTAGAAGTGGAATACAAAAGTACTAAACCCCACGTTATAAAGGTTATATAATTGCTTGTTGGATTAGGTTTGTCCTCAATAAATAACGTCATAAAAAATTAAAATTTTGTACAGTTGTAATATTTACGATTCATAAAGAAACGTGGCCTACATTCCGACAATCGATATGGAGACGTGGTAGTACGGAATTCGGAGAGCCTCCACAGCCTCGTATCGATCCAGGCGCTACAGTAACCAAACTTTGGAGAAAACTACCGCAGCGTAGTTCGAGGTACGTTAAAGCTACATTATCTACTATAAAGTCCTCTATGATTATGTCGTTTCCCTTTTAAATTGGCCAGATCGTATAAAAAGGACAAAACTAAATAATACGTTACGAATCATCATCATCATTTCATCATTTCAGCCATTCGAAGTCCACTGCTGAACATAGGCCTCCCCAATTACTTTCCGCGTAGATCGATTCTTTGCCGCCTGCATCCACCGGCTCCCCGTCGCCCTGACCAGATCATCGGTCCATCGCGTTGGGGGCCGCCCTCTACTACGTTACAAATAATACGTTAATAATACGATTTGGCCAATTAATACGATTCATTGTGTCAATATCAATACAATTAGAAAAATATAAAATACCTATAGTAAATTTCTCAGGTTATAAATTATCTTTTTTTTTTTTTTTTTTTTTTTTTTCGGATGGAAAATCATCTAATGACCTTCTCCCGCTGTGGGTGGAGCGGAAGGGTGTGTCAGACTTTTACTGACTAAAAACCATCCATGTTCCTTCTTGAGCCTGCTACGTCCAGAGGCCGCGGTAACCCTTTCGGACAGTCCCGCAGCCCCGGCAGGCTTGACCCCTCCCTGGGGGCCCTCACTGTGCTGACTCTCTTTAAGGCGCGCGTGGAACACGAACGCGCCGTCGACGCGGCCTGTCGCCTATAGAAGGCGGACGGGCGGCGAGTTACCCATTACTCACCGCCCACAAGCCAGCGCCTACGGTGGCTGGGAGTCACCTTGTTCCTCCCGACGTCTCGGGCGCCCACCGCGGCGGCTGGGACGAGAGGCACTCTGCCTTTCTCGTTCTGCCGCCTCCTTTGCTAGCATGACCGCTTCGCAAAAGGAGGCAACAGCACCCCATTCCCTCTCGCTTCGGACCATGGCCTCCACCAGGGCCGATCGCGAGAGGGCGCCGCCACCGATTGCCGCTACGAGGACACGCCGGTGCTCCGCCCAAGCGGGACAGACCGCGGTGGTGTGCTCCACCGTGTCCTCCGGCCGATCCTCACAATGGTGACACCCGGACGTTTCCTCCCGCCTGATTCTGTGCAGGAATCTACCGAAGCAGCCATGCCCGGTTAGAACCTGCGTCAGGCGGTAGGTGAATGCGCCGTGGCGCTTCTCTAGCCACTCCTCAAAGAGGGGACTTACCGCCACGATTGTGGCGAGCCCTGCACGGGGTTGCGACAGTCTTTCCCTCCATGTCGCCATGAGATCGCGCCGGAAGTCCGTCCGCTGCACATCGAGCTGCCGTGGCAGCGGAGTTTCCCCCCGACGTAGTTTCTCCACGCGCCACTCATAAAGGCGCGCAAGAACTATAGCCTCCAGATCCCATGGCGGCAATCCGGCAAGGAGGCTCGCAGCCTCGCTGGAGATCGTGCGGTAGCCCCGGATTAGCCTAGTGGCCACCACTCTTTGAGGCGCGTTCAGGTAGTGAGCAGCTCGTCGCTGCAAGGAACGCGCCCACACTGGGGCCCCGTAAAGGGCCATAGATTTCACGACCCCCGCGTATAGCTTCCGGCAGGAGGCGTTTGGACCCCTTAGGTTGGGAAGGAGCCGCTTGAGGGCGGCCCCGGTCCGTTCCAACTTAGGAGCCAAACGTCGGAAGTGCTCGACGAAGTTCCACCGGCTGTCGAGAACAAGTCCCAGGTACTTCATCGTCGACTCGACGCCGATGTAAACTCCTCCCACCGTCAGCCGGGATCCCGATGGTGGCGCATTCCGAATACCATGAAAAGTCATGGCCTCGGACTTGAGCAAGGCCACCTCGAGACCCAGTTGCCGTATTCTCTCCACGACTATCGCAACCCCGCGTGTCATCAATTCGGCCGCCGCTTGGTGCGAACTCCCTAGGTTATAAATTATCTAGAATTAGCTTATGCGTTTATAATAAACTCATGAAGACATATTTAATATTGTTATCATTTCGTACCTAAATACTATATGATATGAAACATTTTCTTTGTATGTTTAGAAAAGATGCATACCAAACACAAGCGAATGGTCGGAGTAGTTATATATCCTATATAAATCTTACAACAGTAATTAATTAATTGACCAAAGAAGAAAGAAAGACCTAAACTGGCGTTACGAGTAGACCTTTGTTACCCACAGTACCTAATTCTATATTACAAAGGCTTATATTTTACGTGTCATCAAAATTAATAATTGCCAACCTTACCTTACCTTATTGTACATCAGAAATACTAAATTAGCGACCTAGTCCCCAATTAATGCTCAATCGGTATTTTTTCATGATAAAAAAAGACTTTTTTGGAGGATCAGTTTATTATATTCCTATTTCAAAGATAAAAAACAGCTTTTTGCATCATCAAAATTAATAATTGCCAACCTTACCTTACCTTATTGTACATCAGAAATACTAAATTAGCGACCTAGTCCCCAATTGATGCTCAATCAGTATTTTTTAATGATAAAAAAAGACTTTTTTGGAGGATCATTTTATTATATTCCTATTTCAAAGATAAAAACTGCTTTTTGCACTCTTTAGAAGCCTTCACTTTTAATTTAAGCTCCACTTCAATTAGAAAGTGTCACAGTTTGTGTCAAGCGCTACTTGCGACGCCGCCTCGTCTCCAATTCATAACGCCTAAGACACACAAGAGCTTAAAGTAGGGCTGTCAGTCACTGCTAATCCTCGTTTTGATAAATTGGCATACTTTTATGACGACCGATATGGCGTGGTGGCGAGTATACCCGCATTCCACTCCTGAGGTCGTGGGTTCGATTCCCACACAGGACAAATATTTGTGTGTATAAATATGAATATTTGTTCTGGTCTGGGTGTTTTTCTATGTATATCAAGTATGTATTCACAAAAAAAAAAAGAAAGTATTTATGTATGTTTATTCGTTATTTAGTATCCATAACACAAGTTCTTAATGATACTTATCTTGGAACTAAATAATTGGTGTAAGTGTCAGAAATATTTATTTATTTATTATTTATTTATTTTATCCAGGGAGAGCTAGATTAACTTGAATGTATCAACAAAAGATGCCGGAGACCGTGTAAAGCCAAAATGCATAAAAGCTTAGTATAATTACTCTAGTTATTGTATGGTTCTAAACTACATATTAAAATTACTTCAGACTCTAAACCTTTTGCAATAATTAAAAACAAAAGTGGTACTCAATAAGCTACTTTAGCAAAAATCGGCCTTTAAAGACAGTTAAGTGGAAAGTTCTTAAATTGTGCCATCTGATTATAAGCCTTTTTTTAGTATTACATTATACTATGATTAATTAGTTTGTGAGGACATATGGGATATTTTTTGGCTGGACACAGGTGTGATATACATTTTTTTGGACGCCAGCACCACCCATTTTTTCACTTGCATGACAAGGAATAAACGATTTCATAAAAAACTATGTAGGTACTAACGACTAAAGAATGTACTTATAAATATGCAGGGAATGCCCTAGTCAAGGTAAGGAAGCTAGAAAGTTTTCTCCTCGTAACCGGATTAGCGTGATGGATGAGCCCAGGGCAGTGCACGAGGCTCATATTTCGCACTCCTTACTTAAACCAACCGTGTGGCTGCCGTGTGGTTGCCGTGTGGCGCCGGCCTAGAATAGCGTCACCCCTTCTCATCTCATGGGGAGTCGTAAAAATCGACGAAGAGAAATGCTACCGGATGATGGGCAGCAGCGTCATCCTGCGTACTGGCTGGAACTGCGATCACCAACCCGTCTGCCCAGCGTGGTGATTATGGGCAAATACCCCCAATGAAAAATGGCACACACGCGTATACGGCCCCCAGTCCCCGGCGGCCCCGCTATTCCAGATTACGGTAGCGGTCTTGGTAACGGCGGGGCAGGGGGTGCTAAGAATCACCGGCAGAGATCCGGCTACCACCCAAAACGACGACTTCTGCACCTGGCAACTTATAACACGCGCACACTGAGGACCGACGAGAAGATTGACGAGCTGGAGGAGGAAATAGAGCGGTTGCACTGGGACATTATCGGGTTATCCGAAGTCCGTAGACAAGGAGAGGATACGGTAATCCTTAAGTCCGGCAACTTGCTCTACCACCGGGAGGGCGATCGCCTGTCCCAAGGTGGTGTCGGTTTTATCGTCCGGAAGTCTATCCGTAACAACGTCGTGTCTATTCGGAGTGTGTCGACCAGGGTAGCGTACCTAATACTCAGAATCACCAAACGGTATTCGTTGAAGGTAATTCAGGTTTACGCACCGACCTCGGCACACCCTGACGAGGACGTGGAGATATTGTATGATGACATTTCTGCCGCCATTCATACTTCACCGACTCACTACACGGTTGTTATGGGAGACTTTAACGCAAGGCTAGGCCAACGAAGCGGTGACGAGCAGAAAGTGGGGCAGTTTGGAATAGGGCGAAGGAACCATAGGGGACAGCGGTTGGCTGACTTCATGGAGAAGGAGGGCCTCTTTATGATGAACTCCTTCTTCAAGAAGCCACCACACAGGAAATGGACCTGGCTGAGCCCCGATGGTTTCACGAGGAATGAGATAGACTTCATCATGACCACTAAGCGACAAATATTCAATGATGTCTCTGTGATCGCCAGGGTGAAAACCGGTAGCGATCACCGAATGGTAAGGGGCACATTGAATATTAATATAAAGCTTGAAAGGTCCCGTTTGATGAGGTCTACGCTACGACCCTCAGCTGCCCATATTCAAAACCCCGAGAACTTTCAGCTCGAGCTTCAAAATCGCTTCGCAGGTCTGGAGAACTGCGTAACCGTTGACGATATAAGCGGCGGGCTGGTTGAGACTGTCCACGTTGTCGGGTCCAAACATTATAAGACCCGACAAACTAAAACCAATAAACTGTCGACTCAAACTCTTAATCTCATGGAAGCGCGACGAGACATGCGATTGCAGTCTTCAGCGGAAGCGTCTTCTTACCGGCTCATCAATAGACAGATCTCGAAATCCTTGCGACTCGATATTCGCAAATTCAATACAAATTGTATTGAAGATGCAATAGAGAGGAACAGGGGTTCAAAAGTGTTCGCACGGGATCTGTCTATTGGTCAGAGTCAGTTGACACAGCTGAAGACCAACGAAGGCAGTCTAGTCACGTCGAGACCTGAGATTATGAGGGAGATCGAAAGGTTTTATGGACAGTTGTATACCAGTACGCAAGATCCCGCTACTTGTTTGGCTAAAGACCCTAGAGCCAAACTAACTCGACATACCACCGAAGACATCCCGGACGTCAGCCTGTACGAGATTAGGATGGCCCTGAAACAACTAAAAAACAACAAGGCACCGGGGGAAGACGGGATGACAGCAGAGCTTCTGAGAGCGGGTGGTACACCAGTACTTAAGGTACTCCAGAAGCTCTTTAATACCGTCATTCTCGAGGGACGTACGCCACAGGCGTGGTCCAGTGGTGTGGTTGTCCTTTTCTTCAAGAAAGGTGACAAATCCCTTTTGAAGAATTATAGGCCAATCACGCTACTGAGCCACGTCTATAAGTTGTTTTCACGGGTCATCACGAACCGTCTCGGTCAAAGGTTTGACGACTTCCAGCCTCCCGAACAAGCCGGTTTCCGAAAAGGCTTTTCAACCATAGACCACATTCACACGCTGCGACAGGTTATACAGAAGACCGAGGAGTATAACCAGCCACTTTGCTTAGCGTTTGTGGACTATGAGAAAGCCTTTGATTCGATCGAGAGCTGGGCAGTGTTTCAGTCCCTGCAGCGATGCCGCATTGATCATCGGTATATCGAAGTTCTGAGGAGTTTATACAGAAACGCCACCATGTCCGTACGAGTACTGGACCAGTGCACGAATCCTATCCTCTTGCAGAAAGGCGTGAGACAGGGTGATGTCATTTCACCGAAACTGTTCACTGCTGCTCTGGAGGATGTTTTCAAGCTACTGGACTGGGAAAACTACGGCATCAACATTAATGGCGAGTATATGACTCACCTTCGATTTGCCGACGACATAGTGGTCATAGCGGAGTCGCTTGTGGATCTGGGCACAATGCTCGGAGACCTCGACAGAGCTTCCCGAAGGGTAGGTCTTAAAATGAACATGGATAAGACCAAAATCATGTCAAATATCCATGTTGTGCCTACCCCAGTAATAGTGGGAAGCTCGGCCCTCGAAGTTGTCGACGAGTACGTATACCTGGGACAAAAAGTCCAATTAGGTAAGTCCAACTTCGAGAAAGAGGTCAATCGTCGAATCCAGCTCGGTTGGGCTGCGTTCGGGAAACTACGCAAAATCTTCTCGTCCAAAGTACCTCAGTGTCTCAAGACGAAAGTCTTTGACCAGTGTGTGTTGCCAGCGATGACGT
This sequence comes from Musotima nitidalis, assembly GCA_949126915.1. Lineage (NCBI taxonomy): Eukaryota > Metazoa > Arthropoda > Insecta > Lepidoptera > Crambidae > Musotima > Musotima nitidalis. The sequence goes on along the minus strand of OX421418.1, from coordinate 4,849,914 downwards.
ATGGGACTGAGACGTGGTGCCTGACTATGGGCCTCATAAGGAAGCTCAAAGTCGCTCAGCGTGCAATGGAGAGAGCTATGCTCGGAGTGTCCCTACGTGATAGAATCAGAAATGAGGAAATCCGTAGGAGAACCAGAGTGGCCGACATAGCGAAGCGCGTTTGCAGGCTGAAGTGGCAATGGGCGGGGCACATAGCTCGAAGAACCGACGACCGATGGGGCGTTAAGATTCTTGAATGGCGACCACGAATCAGCAAACGTAGTAGAGGGCGGCCCCCAACGCGATGGACCGACGATCTGGTCAGGGCGGCGGGGAGCCGGTGGATGCAGGCGGCAAAGAATCGATCTACGTGGAAAGCAATTGGGGAGGCCTATGTTCAGCAGTGGACTTCGAATGGCTGAAATGATGATGATGATGATGACTTAAACCAACCAGCATATAATTGGGAATGTAATCTGAATATTTTCATACTCTGTATTACTATGTAAGCAATATACAGCAATTAAGCCTAAATAAATTTAAATTAACAATAAAACGCAAGCTGTCTTCAAAGGGATATTATTCTATTAAAGACTATATGGCTGATAAAAATGCTTGGGATTAAACCGCCGTTTCATACAGGCTATTCTAATATGAATGACTTAAAGCATGAATATTGTTATATTATGTTGCATTGTATAGCGTCACAGACAAATGAAGATTGTTACTAACCAATCGATAATTTAAAAGAGCATAGCCTGTGAGTTTCTTGCCAGTTCTTCTTACAGAGCGGTGGCTCGGAACTGGCACTTAGATTCGCTTGCACTTAAATGTTTTTTGTTTTTTTAAATTATTTGGTTGCAAGTGAATCTAAGCTTCGTGATTTTAGTATAGTTATATTTTATTTGTTTTTGTTATTTTTTTATAATTTTGACGTTTTCAAGTACTATGTAATAGTTTATGAAATAAAGTATTTTTGACTTTTGACTTTTTTTGACTTTAAAGTCAGGTTTTTCTAATGGTTTTTGTGCCTTCACTTCCAGGACTTCCAAAAAAATTCAACTGTTTTCTTTCAAGCTTTTCACGGATCGTAACGGGGTTGTGCTAGTATCATAACACACTTCATACTTACTTCGTACATGTGTATGGGGGTAGGATGCTGTTAATAGTCACTACTCTAACGGTTTTTTGTTGTTTTCTTAGTTTAAAGGGTGGATTTTGTCTCGCTTATTTACAGGTGTTAACCAAAGGGGAAATGGGTGATAATCGATTAGATATGCAACTAGCAGATTAACTGGAAAAGAAGAAGAGAGAAAGCACATACTGTATGTAAAATAATAAATACATTTATTGCCAAAATATAGAACAACATTTATTACAAGGACTATCTGAGTCCCCAAACTAGGTAATCCTGATGGTGTTTCATTATTACTAAATTGGAATACCAATGGTATAATAAAAATATACGCCTCTGCGGAAGATAGCTGCAGATATTTCTACACCATTAACCTTGCCAGGAAAAGCTACAGTTATATGTGTAGATGAAAATCAATCAGTGGTGGCTCTAAAAGCTGACCTTTTTACGAATCACAATATTTTTGCTGTTATGCGATGCTCATCGGCCTAATTAATATCTAATAAAGAGTAACAATATTAAAAGTGAAGCAGCCCTAGCGAGAGGCACCGCCGCCGCCTCGTCTACGGCTGTCTCCGCGACAAAGGCACGCCAGATCCAGATTGCCTCGTAAACGCCGCGCAGGCCGAGTTGCTTTACAATCGTCACTCATATCAAAATGCATTCAACTTATAAAAGAGCTACACGGTTTAATTTACTACAAAAACGTAATTATTTACATCTCATCTTTAGCAAACAAATATTTAATGCGGATGATGTAAAAAATTCCGTCAGACGTATCTAAAAATTTAAAGGTTCCTTACAAAATAAAGGTTCGCTTGGTAAAAAGGGCAATGACCTAATATAAAGAGGGAATAATACAAACAAAAAAAGTTAATTTGAAAGATATGAAACACAGTTATTTTTTGTGTTGCATATTTGGATAGTAGTTTATTTTGTTAGTTCATAAAAATATGAAAGCGCTTTATAAGCTAATTATCAGAGAGTCGAGTCATCAATCAAAATTGAGGCCGATATAAAAAAAAAATGTTTATGCCAAAGTTAATGACCATTCCGTATCGGTTCGGGAGAGTATCTGGCGATAATGTCGCCGGGCGGTTACAGCCTGGCAGTAAAACGAACTCTCCACGCGATCGTAAACATTCCGTCTGCGCGGCGCGGCTCGCCGACTGCCATTCTAGACGGAAACACTGATAGCTCTTGCTAGGCTCTGCTAGCCTGGTACCTCAACTATGTTTAGATTGCAAGATATAATAAGTTTTTATATTATTATTGCACAAATGCAAAAAATACTTATTTTTACACTATTAAGTTATTAACACACACAAACATATACACTATTAACGCTAAAATGAAATTTGAAATTTTCATGCGATTGGGATATGATAAAAATTCTAAGCCGGCTTATGTCAAAATAATTTCACCGTATATTTTTATTGTGTTTTCTAGCAGAAATTTTAGGGTAAAACTTAAACAAAAATGCGCAAACAGGAAAGATCTTTCCTATTGAGCTGCAGTAAGACGACGCAATTAAAGTACTTATTTCAATTGCATACATTGTTAAGAATATTGCTGTACATGAATTGGCAACTTTACGACCTGTAGAAATGCGAATAGCATTTTCGCAGTGAGTTGCATTAAACGGAATTTATAGCTCGGAAATTGCGATAGGCATTAGCGGGCAGACGGCCGGGTTCAGGCTTCAATGCTATTTTCTTTATGGCAATGGTGCCTCGAAAATAATCCTTGTATAGTCTAATTGCTTAAAGTGGTTTCAATGGCGCTGCTACGCCATAAATACACATTTTATAGCATACATGCATACATTCACGGCTGTTTCCCCGAAGGGGTAGGCAGAGGCATACAATACGCTCACACTTCGCCAATTATATAGTTGGTCCCACGTAATAATAGGTGGTGAGCCTATTGCCCCTTACCGGGCACTGTTATGTTCGCCAGAGCCTCGTCCGTTGATCGGCAGGTGCACTACTTGCCGTTGACGTTGGCTTGGGCCCCTTAAGTGTGATCCCTATACACCCTCTTGCTAGAATCCCTATACACCCTACATTTTATAGCACATGATATCTTTACGGAAACCAGGGAATTTAAGGACTATTTAGTGAGGAATCTGTAACGAGTTTTCATCGAAATTATTTATCGAAATCAGACAAAACCCTGGCGGCACTTGGTAATATTACATCGAATAATATTTTAATAATTAAAATTACTAGCTTTCGTCCACTACTTTGTATGATTATAATTAAGCATGAAAAGTTTTAAAAATATATCAAACTCCATAAAACTATTTAATGTTAGATAAATCAGTATTTTTAAGTATTCTTTTTTACTCTTTCATTAAAACGTGACTGTCATAATGAAAATGTAAAAAGGAAATACATACCTACTTTAAAATTAATAATATGAAGGCCTTAAGATGATAGAGCTATATTACTTTTTTAATAAACATTTGGCTACGCTCTAATGCTATGCTAATTTAATTAGTAAACATTTGTATCGCTAAAATTATTTTAAATATTTACAAACCAACGAACAAAATATTGATCATCAAATATGTCTGACGGATCGTATGAAAGGTTAATTACACTCCGACGTCATCTACATATTAGTATGAACGCGATAGTAACACTGTCTGCAGGTTTATTTCGTTTGCACATTAGCTAACCGCTTTGTTATAAATATCTTTGTTTTGAAGTAGAACATTGGCTACAACTGTTTAAACTGGATATAGTTTTAACTGTAACTGTGGGTCCAATGAACTAAGTAAAGAACCGCCGCAAGTATAAGTATGCACAATGCACCAACTCTGCTCGTGTCACTCTCGGGTATAATAACGATCAGAGAATCTCGAAATTAAAACTTCCGCAAAACCTTCTGAAAAATACAATCAAAAATTTACAAGGCTATGAAATAATGTTAAATCAACTTAATTTACACCGACTAAAATCTTGAAAACGTCTTCATAAATAAAGTTGAAATGGCAAAACGTTACTTTTTCTTACATATAACAATATGAGTAACCACACACATAAATTGCTAAACAAAAATCAATTCATTAATCAATCATCAATTGTTATAATTGATAAGTTGTGAATTATGAAGATTGTGGTAATACTGATTATTAACATAAACGTATGGCACCTTTTTGTATAATCAATTTTAGTCTCGTATAGCCAACAAAACTAACAGAGATATGTGTCAGTAACATCAACTAATTACGGCGTTGCTTCGCTAGGGCGGGTGCAAAACCGCCTAATTTGCGATACGTTAGCGTCAAAACCCCAACAAGGCGGAACGATCCGGGTCGAGAGCGTCATTAATTTGCCACAAAACAAACCTTTCCACACCAAAACCCAGTAAGTGGCATGTACACGGCTTTTTATTAAGTCCAATTTAATGTTTTCTGACATGAAACCTCCCTTTTCAGTTGAACTTGGGCCGTCTAAGCAAATTAGATGCGTCATTCTTTATGTTAAACTGTTTTTAGCTACAAAATTGCTTTCAATAATAGTCATCATCATCTCAGCCATCTGACGTCCACTGCTGAACATAGGCCTCCCCAATAGATTTCCACATTGAGCGATCCTGAGTCGCCTGCATCCATCGGCTTCCCGCCGCCTTGACCAGATCATCGGTCCATCGCGTGGGAGGCCGTCCTCTACTACGTTTACCGGTTCGCGGTCGCCATTGCAGAACCTTGACGCCCCATCGGTCGTCGGTTCTTCGAGCTATGTGCCCCGCCCATTGCCACTTCAGCCTGCAAACTCGCCTCGCTATGTCGGTCACTCCAGTCCTCCTACGGATTTCCTCATTTCTGATTCGATCACGTAGGGACACTCCGAGCATAGCTCTCTCCATTGCACGCTGAGCGACTTTGAGCTTTCTAATGAGGCCCATAGTCAGGCACCAAGTCTCAGTACCGTACGTCATCACTGGCAACACACACTGGTTAAAGACTTTTGTCTTAAGACACTGAGGTATTTTTGACGAGAAGATATAGCGCAGTTTCCCGAACGCAGCCCAACCGAGCTGGATTCGACGATTGACCTCTTTCTCGAAGTTGGACCTACCCATTTGGACTTTTTGTCCCAGGTATACATATTCGTCGACAACTTCGAGAGCCGAGCCTCCAATAATTATTGGGGTAGGCTTAACATGGACATTCGACATAATTTTCGTCTTGTCCATGTTCATTTTGAGACCTACCCTTTGGGAAGCTCTGTCGAGGTCTTCGAGCATTGTGCCCAGATCCACAAGCGACTCCGCTATGACCACTATATCGTCGGCAAATCGAAGGTGAGACATATACTCGCCATTTATGTTGATGCCGTAGTTTCCCCAGTCCAGCATTTTGAAAACATCCTCCAGGGCAGCAGTGAACAGTTTCGGAGATATGACATCTCCCTGTCTCACGCCCTTCCGCAGGAGGATAGGATTCGTGTGCTGGTCTAGTACGCGTACGGACATGGTGGCGTTTTTGTATATACCGGTAATATACCGATGGTCAATGCGGCATCGCTGCAGGGACTGAAACACTGCCCAAGTCTCGATCGAATCGAAGGCCTTTTCATAGTCCACAAACGCTAAGCAAAGTGGCTGGTTATACTCCTCGGTCTTCTGTATAACCTGCCGCAGCGTATGTATGTGGTCCATGGTTGAAAAGCCTTTTCGGAAACCGGCTTGTTCGGGAGGCTGGAAGTCGTCAAACCTATGACCGAGACGGTTCGTGATGACCCGTGAAAACAACTTATAGACGTGGCTCAGTAGCGTGATTGGCCTATAATTCTTCAAAAGAGATTTGTCACCTTTTTTTAAGAAAAGTACAACCACGCCACTGGCCCACGCCTGTGGCGTACGTCCCTCGAGGATGACGGTGTTAAAGAGCCTCTGAAGTACCTTTAGTACCGGTGTACCACCCGCTCTCAGAAGCTCTGCTGTCATCCCGTCTTCACCCGGTGCCTTGTTGTTTTTCAGCTGTTTCAGGGCCATCCTAATCTCGTATAGGCTGACGTCCGGGATGTCTTCGGTGTAGTGCCTGGTTAGTTTGGCTCTAGGATCTTTAGCCAAACAAGTAGCGGGATCCTGCGTACTAGTATATAACTGCCCATAAAACCCTTCGATTTCCCTCATGATCTCAGGTTTCGACGTGACTAGATTGCCCTTGTTGGTCTTCAGCTGCGTTAACTGACTCTGGCCAATAGACAGATCTCGTGCGAACACTTTCGAACCCCTGTTCCTCTCTATTGCATTTTCAATACACGTAGTACTGAATCTGCGAATATCAAGTCGCAAGGATTTCGTGATCTGTCTATTGATACGCCGGTAAGAGAATGCATCTGCCGAAGACTGCAATCGCATATGTCGCCGTGCTTCCATGAGATCAAGAGTCTCAGTCGATAATTTTTGGGTTTTATTTCGGGGTCTGGTCTTGTAAAATTTGGACCCCACCGCGTGGACAGTCTCAACTAGCCCGCTACTTAAGTCGTCGACGGACACGCAGTCCTCTAGACCTGCGAAGCGATTTTGAAGCTCGATCTGAAAGTACTCGGGGTTTTGAATATGGGCAACTGAGGGTCGGAGCGTAGACTTCATCAGGCGGGACCTTTCAAGCTTGACATTTATATTCAATGTGCCTCTTACAATTCGGTGATCGCTGCCGGTTTTCACCCTAGCGATTACAGAGACATCATTGAATATTTGCCGCTTAGTGGTCATGATAAAGTCTATCTCATTCCTCGTGAAACCATCAGGGCTCATCCAGGTCCATTTTCTCTGCGGAGGTTTCTTGAAGAAGGAGTTCATCATAAAAAGTCCCTCCTTCTCCATGAAATCCGCTAGCCGCTGGCCCCTTTGGTTCCTTCGCCCTACTCCAAATTGCCCCACTTTCTGCTCGTCACCACTTCGCTGGCCTAGCCTTGCGTTGAAATCCCCCATAACAACCGTGTAGTGAGTTGGTGAAGTATGTATGGCGGCAGAAATGTCGTCATACAATAACTCTACGTCCTCATCAGGGTGTGTCGAGGTCGGTGCGTAGACCTGAATTACCTTCAGCGAATACCGTTTGGTGATTCTGAGTATTAGGTACGCTACCCTAGTCGACACACTCTTTATAGACACGATGTTGTTACGGATGGACTTCCGGACTATAAAACCGACACCACCTTGGGACAGGTGGTCGCCCTCCCGGTGGTAGAGCAGATTGCCGGACTTGAGGATTACCGTATCCTCCCCCTGTCTTCGGACTTCAGATAACCCGATAATGTCCCAGTGCAACTGCTCTATTTCCTCTTCCAGCTCGTCAATCTTCTCATCAGTCCTCAGTGTGCGTGTGTTGTAGGTTGCCAGGTGCAGAAGTCGTTTAGGATGGTAGCCGGATCTCTGCCGGTGATTCTTTGCACCCCCTGCCCCGCCGTTACCAAGACCGCTACCGTAATCTGGAATAGCGGGGCCGCCGGGGACTGGGGGCCGTTTGTGTGTATGTGCCATTCTATTAAGGGTATTTGCCCGTAATCACCACGCTGGGCAGGCGGGTTGGTGATCGCAGTTCCAGCCAATACGCAGGATGGCGCTGCTGCCCATCATCCGGTCCTATTTCTCTTCGTCGACTCTTACGACTCCCCATGAGATGAGAGGGGGTGACGCTATTCTAGGCCGGCGCCACACGGCAATAATAGTAGTTCAACAAAAGTAGAATTTTACCTACATCTACTTTTTAGTAGTTATAACACACCTATTTGTTGAAAATGTTATAGAGAGTGTTTACGTAAAGAATTTCAGTAAATAGAGAGATTCGTGAATAGCTTTAATCGGTAGGTACTGTGTTTCTAATAAACTGAAAATAAATACTACCATAGTTGCTCAATCGAAAAAACGTGTGTAGATAGTAATTTCTTTGTAATATAAAGTATCTTTAGTCCGTATTGATAAATTATACCTCTAATGTGAAGTCGTACTTGGGTTATAAAAAAAAATTCACTCTCTCCTCACGCAATACTACACATAAATAATTATACTGACATTTAATGGGGAATCATAAAACTGACATTTGCATACCACAAAATGGTAAGTATGTTGAGACTTGGTCGAAAGACTTTATTGTAATACCATATTTTGTTACACATATTTGAGCAAATAAATTATTTTGTATTTGTATTTGCAAATAAGTTCTACATAGTACGAAAATTCAATTATTATAGCGCATAACAGGACTAAACAATAGCGTGACACATTTTACTGGCAAACTAGACCTAGACTGGGAACTATCTTAACTAAGACTAAAGGTCTCCCACAACTACAAGGAATCAAAGTCATACCAATTAGGCCTCTTGCCATCATCGCTGGAGATAGCGTTCGGCTCTACAAGATCCGAGATGTTGAATATAACTTTGCTTGATAGTTTTACCAAAATAAATTACCTTTCTTTTTCTAAAGTATGGGCAATACGATAAGCAATTACATTATTTAATTTTGTAACAAACCCGTTTACTTAAACATATATGTTACAAACACAAAAGCAAATCGATGTGCTTCTATGTAAACACATTTTCGTGAAGTGTCGTGGGCAACCTGACGCCCTTGCGAGTGACTTGCGATATCCAGTTACATACCTCCTCAATTGCAAACTGTTTGATGCAAGGGTTATAACAATTAAGTGAAGTCCTTTGAGGTAATAGGAGACGGCACGTGGGCGAAACCTGCCGCGATGCACCTCAAATTGACCATATGGTGATCGCTTAATGATACCAATTTCTCGATTGACTTGCGTTCGGTTCCGTAAACCACACAGAGCGATATCTTTTTTACTAGATACTTTTTTATCGTAATTTTGCTAATAACTTATTAAACCACTTTTTCGATAAAAAAATATGTCTATTTATTTTAAACAAAGAATAAATTTGGTATACTATATAAAACATAGTTTTATTTTGGTATGTTTTTTTTTATTTTTATAAAAAATGTACGATCCACTTTTGCTTGTATTAAACAAAAACAAATTAAATACCAAAGTATGCATTCTTCATAATTCATAATATAAAAAGAGATATATTATTATGTAATAAAAAATACTTTGAAATCTGATTCCCTACAACGTAGACGGAAAATGTTATCAAACAGCGGGAGGTATATTTTAGGCAAGGGCGAAGGGAACTCGTAGTGATTTATGAAGCAAGAGTACTGTCTAAGGGGGTATGGCTAAATAGATGTTTATGGTATGGTGACAATGCATTTTTACAACTGTTTTTTATTCTGTTGATGACTTCATTGTTGCCCAACTTGCATGGGTAACAATCAGAGAAAATATTAAAAGAAAAATTGGTTTAAGAAATTTAAATAAGTAGGTATTTGAGAGAAGATGTTTCTTTACATTTTGGCTTAATTTGAATCGAGTATTTTTATTTATTAACTTTTTATAGAACAAATAAAAAATGTACCAAAGGCGAAATTAGTGTTCCAAATCATCGTAATGGTTTGGTGCCAAAGGTTTATGTTGTTAAAATTAATGATAATAATTTTAAAAAAGTAATTTTTATCTAACCTTATTACGACGAACTAGTAGGCCACTTAAAGCTGTTTAAACCACTTTAAAATTTGTAAATCAATGTCTTAGAAGTAACTAACACTATAACTTTTTAATATTTTTTCTTTTCATGATAACTATATTTTAATAAATAATTTTCAATGTATGAAGTTTCTTTTTCTTTCTTTTAAATAATGTCTTCGTGCGTCTAGCACATTTAGCCAGTGTCAAGTAAGTGATATATTAATTATATACAATTTATAGTAAATGAGAATAAGTGGTGATAAAGATCGAAGATGAAATACCCTCCCCTAAGCCCCTTGAGTCCTCAGTAAAGATGTGGGACTATACTGAGATCTCACATGGACTCCTTGAGAGAAAATTTGAAAAGTGATGTTGCACTGATTGTTTGATTTATCAACACTCATGTATGTTCACAAACACTTAACGGTTAATAATCCACCGTTATTATACATTAATTATTGAAATATCACAAATTTAAGAAAATAAAACAAAACTGCAGACATTACGCTTCACTTTCCCGCCGAGAAGTCAATTTACGAAGTTAAATTCTTATAGACAAAACAAAAGAAAAATGTTTTTTTATAAATGTTATTTGTTTGAATTCAAAAGAGTTTGATAGCCTTTCTCAAATCAGTTACGAATAAATCATCCTATTTCAGCGGGGTAAGCGTAAAAGTATAAATCGTACAAACTTTGTGCCTTAGTGTAAGTTAATTTTTCAATTATATTTACGTTTGTAAAAGCAAGTGTCTTTAAATACATAACATCCAAATTCAAACCATTTTTTCTAACAGTGACATCAGACATCAAATAGTTTCCTAACGGTGACGTCCAACCCAATTTGACGGCGGCAAATTAGCCCCGTCATACGGACCCAAATGACCACAAAAAAGCCCTAATCGTAAGCGCGCCGTGTTTAGTGGTGTGTGTCGCGCGTGTTGTTTACCGGCGAATGTCGGGACATATGTCACCGCGCGTGGCTCGTGGCTCCCCCGCACTACCTTCCTTATGTCCTTACATTGTTTTCCTTGGGTGTTGTACAGTCAGCGTCAAAAAGTTGATAGCATCCAAAGCGCCGTATATATCGGAACACGCCCCAACACTCTTGATAATAGAGACGTATGCCGATTTTATGACGCTTTGAACGTTACCAACTATATGATACTGATTGTACAGAACAAACGTATTGTCGGTCGAGTTATGCAGTTTTTTTTTCTGAGAATGCTGATAGCAAAATTCACCATGTTCACAATCGGAGGCGGACAATACGTTCGGTGTGGATGATGCCTTATACTTTCACCCATTTGACGGGTTCAAGAATATACGGCTTAACAGATGTCACAGACATGCGTTTTGTTGACAAAACTTTTTCCTGAACTTGCCATAATATTAAGTGTGAGTGTTCAAGGCAAGTATTAGATATATTTTAGGATAAAAATGTATGCAGTTAAAGCTCTTAGAGTTTGAATATAAAGTTTACACTTTTCATTCATTTGGAAATGGCTAAATACGAAGATTGAAAAATTGTTCTCCAACATATAGTTTTTAGTCTCGTCCACTCAATTTACTGTACATCAAAAAAAAAAAGCAAGTTATAGTTATATTCGGAATAATAACTAACACAATACAGAAGTTTGAGTTTGTAAGCCATCAATTTCTATTTAAATGCCGTTTACAAGGTAGTCATATAAACAAAACCATGAAGTATTATAACATTTATGAATAGTGTTTTAGTAATTAGTTGTCCTTGGAATATTTAAATAATAAATAAATAAAAGTTCTTAGTGTAGTGTAAAATGAATTTTATCAACTACGTAATTCATTATGTTCAGTTCCCTTAATCCCTAATATCAACAACCATCGATAACCACATTGAGAATTTAAATAAAATTTGCGAATACGATTTGTGTATAGACAAAATGCGATAAAAAGAAAATCTGTTCTAGCTAAATGTATTATTGTATTAATATTTCTTAACGTATTGTTTAGGACATACATATCGCGGGCTTCAAGCCAGAGGGGCGTATAAGCTATACCCTTACTTTTCAGGAATAGCAAAAAACTTACCTAATAACTTTTTTTCTAATGTATGTGCTTAGTAATTAGTATTTTTAAGGTATTTTACCTATTATTAAAAAAAAATGAGGTTGTTTATATCGATAAAATTCCAAAAGATTGACGTAATAAAAAAAAATGCATTTTTTTCATACGCCCCTCTGGCTTGAAGCCGACAATATATGTTACAATAAATGTACCGAGAATTAAATGTACTCTTTGAATTTGCCCTTGAACGATTTAAAGGTAATGTTGAAATCACAGTTTTTTATAATTGTTACAATAAATATATCCAGAATGATGTGTACTTATTGAATTTGCCCTTGATCGATTTAAAGGTAAATCAAACCCGCAATTTCAAAGGTGTCGTTTACAAGTCGCGTGATGGTCCGAGTTTCCTAATCTCAGCGTATCAGCGGCGCTCAGGCGATGTCTGACTCATGATCATTCGATTTAACGATTTGATGACGATGATAACGTGACACCACACCACCATAACAAACAAATAAATGCTACTCGGTTAAGCAATAATAACATGCTTGTATTATGTACAGTGGCTTAAATTATTTCATGTGGATTTTATTCTTTATCTTGATAACTTAACATAAAAGTTAGCGAAGTTATGCCCAAAATTTTATACTTCGTTGAAATATTTTGTATTCTGGTCTTTTTGTAGGATTATATCACAAAATCCTTATCATAGGTCTAGTGGTATAGGCCTAGAATAGTCCCCCCCCCCCCTGTCATCTTATGGGGAGTCTTAAGAGTCAAAGAAGAGATATACTACTGAATGATGCAGCGTCATGGTGATTACGGGCAAATACCCCTAATAGAATGGCACATACACACAAACGGCCCCCAGTCCCCGGCGGCCCCGCTATTCCAGATTACGGTAGCGGTCTTGGTAACGGCGGGGCAGGGGGTGCAAAGAATCACCGGCAGAGATCCGGCTACCATCCTAAACGACTTCTGCACCTGGCAACCTACAACACACGCACACTGAGGACTGATGAGAAGATTGACGAGCTGGAAGAGGAAATAGAGCAGTTGCACTGGGACATTATCGGGTTATCTGAAGTCCGAAGACAGGGGGAGGATACGGTAATCCTCAAGTCCGGCAACTTGCTCTACCACCGGGAGGGCGACCACCTGTCCCAAGGTGGTGTCGGTTTTATAGTCCGGAAGTCTATCCGTAACAACATCGTGTCTATAAAGAGTGTGTCGACTAGGGTAGCGTACCTAATACTCAGAATCACCAAACGGTATTCGCTGAAGGTAATTCAGGTCTACGCACCGACCTCGACACACCCTGATGAGGACGTAGAGTTATTATATGACGACATTTCTGCCGCCATACATACTTCACCAACTCACTACACGGTTGTTATGGGGGATTTCAACGCAAGGCTAGGCCAGCGAAGTGGTGACGAGCAGAAAGTGGGGCAATTTGGAGTAGGGCGAAGGAACCAAAGGGGCCAGCGGCTAGCGGATTTCATGGAGAAGGAGGGACTTTTTATGATGAACTCCTTCTTCAAGAAACCTCCGCAGAGGAAATGGACCTGGATGAGCCCTGATGGTTTCACGAGGAATGAGATAGACTTTATCATGACCACTAAGCGGCAAATATTCAATGATGTCTCTGTAATCGCTAGGGTGAAAACCGGCAGCGATCACCGAATTGTAAGAGGCACATTGAATATAAATGTCAAGCTTGAAAGGTCCCGCCTGATGAAGTCTACGCTCCGACCCTCAGTCGCCCATATTCAAAACCCCGAGTACTTTCAGATCGAGCTTCAAAATCGCTTCGCAGGTCTAGAGGACTGCGTGTCCGTCGACGACTTAAGTAGCGGGCTAGTTGAGACTGTCCACGCGGTGGGGTCCAAATTTTACAAGACCAGACCCCGAAATAAAACCCAAAAAATATCGACTGAGACTCTTGATCTCATGGAAGCACGACGACATATGCGATTGCAGTCTTCAGCAGATGCATTCTCTTACCGGCGTATCAATAGACAGATCACGAAATCCTTGCGACTTGATATTCGCAGATTCAGTACTACGTGTATTGAAAATGCAATAGAGAGGAACAAGGGTTCGAAAGTGTTCGCACGAGATCTGTCTATTGGCCAGAGTCAGTTAACGCAGCTGAAGACCAACAAGGGCAATCTAGTCACGTCGAAACCTGAGATCATGAGGGAAATCGAAGGGTTTTATGGGCAGTTATATACTAGTACGCAGGATCCCGCTACTTGTTTGGCTAAAGATCCTAGAGCCAAACTAACCAGGCACTACACCGAAGACATCCCGGACGTCAGCCTATACGAGATTAGGATGGCCCTGAAACAGCTGAAGAACAACAAGGCACCGGGTGAAGACGGGATGACAGCAGAGCTTCTGAGAGCGGGTGGTACACCGGTACTAAAGGTACTTCAGAGGCTCTTTAACACTGTCATCCTCGAGGGACGTACGCCACAGGCGTGGGCTAGTGGCGTGGTTGTACTTTTCTTCAAAAAAGGTGACAAATCTCTTTTGAAGAATTATAGGCCAATCACGCTACTGAGCCACGTCTATAAGTTGTTTTCACGGGTCATCACGAACCGTCTCGGTCATAGGTTTGACGACTTCCAGCCTCCCGAACAAGCCGGTTTCCGAAAAGGCTTTTCAACCATGGACCATATACATACGCTGCGGCAGGTTATACAGAAGACCGAGGAGTATAACCAGCCACTTTGCTTAGCGTTTGTGGACTATGAAAAGGCCTTCGATTCGATCGAGACTTGGGCAGTGTTTCAGTCCCTGCAGCGATGCCGCATTGACCATCGGTATATTGAAGTGTTGAGAAGTTTATACAAAAACGCCACCATGTCCGTACGCGTACTAGACCAGCACACGAATCCTATCCTCCTGCGGAAGGGCGTGAGACAGGGAGATGTCATATCTCCGAAACTGTTCACTGCTGCCCTGGAGGATGTTTTCAAAATGCTGGACTGGGGAAACTACGGCATCAACATAAATGGCGAGTATATGTCTCACCTTCGATTTGCCGACGATATAGTGGTCATAGCGGAGTCACTTGTGGATCTGGGCACAATGCTCGAAGACCTCGACAGAGCTTCCCAAAGGGTAGGTCTCAAAATGAACATGGACAAGACGAAAATTATGTCGAATGTCCATGTTAAGCCTACCCCAATAATTATTGGAGGCTCGGCTCTCGAAGTTGTCGACGAATATGTATACCTGGGACAAAAAGTCCAAATGGGTAGGTCCAACTTCGAGAAAGAGGTCAATCGTCGAATCCAGCTCGGTTGGGCTGCGTTCGGGAAACTGCGCTATATCTTCTCGTCAAAAATACCTCAGTGTCTTAAGACAAAAGTCTTTAACCAGTGTGTGTTGCCAGTGATGACGTACGGTACTGAGACTTGGTGCCTGACTATGGGCCTCATTAGAAAGCTCAAAGTCGCTCAGCGTGCAATGGAGAGAGCTATACTCGGAGTGTCCCTACGTGATCGAATCAGAAATGAGGAAATCCGTAGGAGGACTGGAGTGGCCGACATAGCGAGGCGAGTTTGCAGGCTGAAGTGGCAATGGGCGGGGCACATAGCTCGAAGAACCGACGACCGATGGGGCGTCAAGGTTCTGCAATGGCGACCGCGAACCGGTAAACGTAGTAGAGGACGGCCTCCCACGCGATGGACCGATGATCTGGTCAAGGCGGCGGGAAGCCGATGGATGCAGGCGACTCAGGATCGCTCAATGTGGAAATCTATTGGGGAGGCCTATGTTCAGCAGTGGACGTCAGATGGCTGAGATGATGATGATGATGATGATGAATACGATAGAAATTCCCACGTGGTAAGTTTGTGAGTTTACGTATTTGAGTTATAAGTGAGCTTACGTTTCTAGTATATCGGCAAGGTTTTATATCGAACCTAATATCGAGCCTCTTAGTTAGACGATTGTTACATTTCATTTCATTAAAAAAAGTATGTATGTATTTCTATAAGCAATTCTAATAGACCAACGGCAGTTTGTGATTTTTTTTCTTATAACCTAAAAGAACAGCGCAAAGTATGGGTGACGTCCGAATTTAAACAATAATTCCATCTATCAATTAAGCAACATTTTGAAAGAAATGCGTACAAGCTAAACGGTTAATGGAATTAATATCTTTGTTTTTTTATATCTATGCGAAATCGTTCCAACGTAAAATAAGTTCTCTGCAGAACGCCTTGCCGCATTTACAATGAAATTCAATAGCTGCCAAAACAGATTGAATAAAAACAATAAACTGAAATGAATCTGCATTCCCCCTTCTTAAGTTGAGAGTAACGGTGATTTGAGAGAAATATGGTAATGAGTCGCGAATAGGGTACGGAGGAGTTGGATTTGTGCATTATTGAGTATAATGCATGCAGGATTTTGGAATATGAAGTCAGTTAATAAGGTAAGGCAGGCAGTGACGGAGGGGTGTCGGGCAGGTGGCGGTCACGCGTCGGTGCCGCCCCCGCTACGGCGGTGTAGCCCAGCCTGCTGCCATAGGCTCGTCATTCTACTTTCTACAGGACTTATCTGTACAATTTATATTAAAACTATTTCGAAACAATTTTTGTAGAATTTTTTGTCATATTTTAGTTAGTTTAAATCATACATTAGTTGAAATATCGCACCTTTCATACCCAATTCGAAAAACCATGATATTTGGGAAAACGCGTTTAAAGATTTTTGAGCCCTTATATTTTCACAAAATTAATCATAACTAAATATTATTTATTTTGAGATGTGCCCCTATAGTTGGAAAGCTGCGATATGTTCATTTGGGAAAGCTTACAGCTGCTATTCTCTTTATTGAATTTTAAATTGATTTCACTAAAGCACTTTATTTTGAAATAATTTTGCTAATAATATTATAATTAATATGGAATACAAGAATTTAACTCAAATCAAATATTATCATATTTTCTCAGCAAGAATCTATAATTCAGTTTCATGAGAGATTTACTAATTAAGCTGTAATATAAAATGTAGAAAAAAAAATGTCCTAAAGTGATAAATTTTAAAACGGTTAGCAGTAAATTTAGTAGTGTCCTTCGGTGACCCCCGGCCTACCCGCCCGGCTACAGACTGGCAAACAACTGCCGGCGCCTGCCATCGCCATTTATTCAGAGTTGAGCGCTGTAAATACATGCCATGAATATATTCACTAAACACATATTTATACGAGACCACGTTTTTCTATTACGTTAGTCAGGAAAAATTATTCGAATTTGTAAGTTGATTTACGTACGATACTTGTGGTAAAGGTTTTATTTTATTTAGTTTTAACTCACTGCTTATAAATTTGTATTTATTGTAAGTTCATGGCGAAAAGGCAGGAAGTAATAACATTAAAGTTGTCTGAATATCGGAGATGTAAATCAATAAAAACAATTTAGTGATTCTGATTACGAATACGGGGTTCAGATACGGAAACCACGAATAACTGTGAAGTGCGTTATTTTTTAAATGTGACTTGACATAATAATGACATCTCGCATGAAGGTAAGCAGTCGATGCAGTAAAAACCAATGAGGTCCATACCGTGGAATACGTACTGTAACACTACTGAGAACTTTGGAATAAAATACACTATGAAAACTACGAAAAAACACAAATTCCATCAGTTTAGAAAAATCGTTTTAAAACGAAATGAAGTGTTTTATTGAACAGTTACCGGCAATGAATGTCGATAAAGTTTATATTGTTCAATAAGTATGCACGGGCAGGTGTTACAGCGAATCGCGACGCCACGCGCGCGCGCATTGAAACGCGCGATAACTCCTACGTAAACAATATGCGCTAATCACGTTAAATATTGTGCTAGATCCCAGTTGTTCTTTGTCTGTTATCATTGAGATAATCATAAGATTAATTTATTAGGATTAACAAAGTCAGGTATAGTCTACCTATCGTTAATGCGCGTTGTTATATCTCATGTTTTAAATAAATCTAAAAACTCTATCGAGTTAGAGTAAGTAAATCTTTTTGTTGTGAAAACATTCTATTTAAATTAGTCTGGGACAGAGACCACACAACTTCATGCACACAAATACCATTGAAGCGTAAACACGGATAATTCACATTATTCATTTAAACTTTAGTTAACGTAAAAGTATTATTAATAAAACGTTTATTTTATCCAATCGGGTCTAGTTTGGTTACCCGCTAAATAAACATAGGCATAAATTATCACCCAGTTCCCGAAACGGTAATAATTAATGTGGATCATAGATTGTATTTCACAAAATGCTTATTACTAAGCTAATTACTGTTTCTGAAACGTGCTCATAATTATAGGTATGTCATTGCCCTCGTTAAATCGGGCAGATCATGATAGGTCTGGGCGTCTCATAAACCGCTTTTTATAGATCATTTTTCGACAGATTCAGTCGATGTCGCATAGAAAATAAAACCTTTAAAAATACTATAGGTAGTTGAGTGTTGTGCATAATCTATAACGTAATATGAAATATTTTTTGGCTAAAATGTGTATCTAACAGTTTTAACATAAAGTGTCGACCTTTACTTTAAACTTTACCAACGTGAGAATATATTTGTTTGCGTCGTGTTTTACAATGTCCATTTAAGGAGTCGTCACCTTCGATAACACGAGTCTTTGACACTTTGAACTTGACATTATACAACGGCTGTAAGCCGGCGCTGAGTCAAATCTTATGCTAACAGATAAGATTTGATAACAGGCTACACTTGGGCGCGTGCCTTCGTGAGGGTCTGTGTTAGGGCTGACTCTGAATAATACCAATATATATAAAGATTAACAAACGGTATCTAATATTATGTGTTTTACGTTCACAAACAGAAGAACGCAACTTCGTGTGCGTAGCTTTAGAATTTGAGATTTTGAAAATTGCCTACATCATGTGGTTCCAACTGTGTTAGCAACGAACTGCTCAAACCACTATTGTGACACAGTGAGTTAGCACGTTTTCCATTTATATATTTCATCATTAACTCAACCCATTAAACTCCTACTGCTGCAATGCTGGTGATAGATTGTATCCCTATTTTAAGAAAAAAATAGAATTGGTAGTGTAGTAGGTATTTATCATACTGCCTTCAGAATATCAATATCAAGAGCAGACATTAATAAGCGCTGCTTAATTTCCGACCACCTTCCAACTTCTAGAGCTCTTTTAAAAAGCAGTTTAAAATATTTTGATTAGTTTGCAGTTGATCCTTTCGTCCGAATGCGTACGGTTGTTTTCTTGCGTTTCAATATGATTTGGGTTGATATCTTGAATAAAGGTGAACTTAGGTTTTACCTCATTCGTACTAAGGTATCGCCCTAACCCGGCGTCTAGAAGGGACATCCCTCTGACGTAGCTTATCAACGTCTATCAGTGGGCCGATTTCCGCTTGATAACGGTGCGATTCAATGGCAAATTATTGCGTACATCTTTGCTTGCATAAGACGTTCAAGTAATTTGATCAAACAGGCTGGTTCAAACAGTTTGATCAAATTGGCATCAACGTCAGTCGTAAAAAATGTGATAAGTATTAGTAATAGAGTGCCATTTACAAGATGACACTTTACAATATGGCACACCTGTACCTTATCATGTTATATCGAGCACTATATATTTTATAACACAAACAATAAATTGTAGAGTTAACAAAATTAAAATATGAATACCTTTATCAGATTTGTCAATCACGGAAAACAAATTACACCCAAGCGCTACATTTTGGTTGCATTATAACGCCATCAGTTTGCGCAGTGCAAATATCTGTCACATACTTTAAATAAATCAAGTGATCCCCAGGGGATCCGGTGGTTTAATCCGCACTAGATTTATTGGCCGTCAAATGAAATGTTCCGATGCCAGTGTTGAGTAAACAGTGCCAGGGTACATGGGAACGAAGGGTTCCGGCAACCTGTAACCAGCGCCCTCCGCCTCGCCCCAGCACGCCGCACACCGGCTGTGGTGACGCGTATTGATAAAATTAGCCACGCATTTGTCAGATACCCTAATAGTATTGGAAATTGGAGTTTTATATCGGTTGTCATGGTTATTTCATTTATTGAAGGTGGTAGAAAGGTATGAATCTATCGTATAAGCAATACAATTTAATTTTTGTAAAAAACAGCAGAACTCTAAATCTAATTTCAACCTTGACTAATTTTACTTGCACTTTTAATTGGCTATTACATAACTTTTCGAAGTGCTCGTTTTTTTTTTTAAGTAACGAACTATTCAATATTATTAAAAACAGTAGAATAGTTGACCACTGTCTCAAATAAAGTGTGCACGTCATACATATTTCTCTAGAAAATAATCTTTCATTCAACAAAAAGCTTTTGCATAAAGCACCGTTCTGATGGTCTTCATGACTATTTAACGAACAAAAGCTAGGTTATAATATAGGCAAAATTTCGGCGATATTAAAAGTAGTCGTCCTTGAACATGCAATGGAATAGCCGCATTACCAGACATGACTAGCGACGGCACTCCATTCAATTTCGATAACCGGTAATCACAGGTAAGTGTTTTTATAAATATTATGGAAAGACGAATTCTAAATAATTTGTCTATTTCAGGTTGTACAATCTACAATAATCAGAAATTTCTACATATTTTGAAACTTAATAACTAAATATTAATGTATATTTAACGCTATTTATATAGTATTAAACCAAAAAACAATAACAGATGCTAAAATAAGTTTGTAAATTGCCTGCTTTTTTGTAGAAATTTGAACTTTTACATTTTTGTAGATCACATAAAACTGACCCCCACCTTTTATAATCCAGTAAGATGGCGTAAACACACGGCCTAATTGTGGCCGAGCCGGCGTATATAATTCAACGGCACGAGTACACACCACCTGACTTCACGTGTGTACTGTGGGGCACACAAAACGCAGCACAGTCGCCGCTCACGCCTAATGAAATACGGTTAAAACTCGTATATACATTGCTACGGCTAAGTTATTGCTGACCCTACAGGCAAGGTGTGTTGATCAATAAGAACAATTGTTTCATGCGGCGTACGTCGCTCGGCAACCAGCCAGAACACGTCACACCAAGCCGAATTTTATTGCCCATGTGGAATTCCCATAATTACGACACGTCCTTGGGGAAGGTAATTAATTGCTTAGCTGTACTTTAAATCAGAACCTAATATCGATATGGTACTAAATGTACTGTGCACGCATTCAATTGAGCTTCGAGATAAACGAAATTTAACAGATTTTTAAATGAGTCTAATTATACCAAAATACGGTTTCCATTGTATTATATAACGCGATAGATAATTTAAAAATATTTTATCAGTGTGTAATAATGCTGAAATCGGCTTCGTTTATTAAATATTATTATTATAAAAGTATTAATTTTATTTTGCATTGTGCTGAAAAATAAACTAATCGTCCTATTAAAATTAAAATTAGTGTACAGGTTCATGTAACTCTGCAGATGAAAACGTATTTCATAGATGATTATTGATTACTTACTAGCGGCAGGCCGCGGCTACATCCGCGTGACCTACAGGCATGGGTACAGATGCATTCCAATTGAAAAGATATATGTCCTTTTTCTGGCTTTAGCTAGACTATATGTGTACTAAATTTAATTTAAATTGGTTCAGTTCAGTTGGGTGTATAAAGATCCCACTAACATCTTAGGTGCCCAAGCCAACCTCACCTGCAAGTGGTGTACCTGCCGATCAACAGACGAGGCTCTGGCAACATACAATGTTCCGGTAAGCGGCAATAGGCTCGCCACCTATTACGTGGGACGCGAAATGTGGGCGTATTATTTGCCTCTGCCTATGCATATGTATGTATGTAAATTGATTTATTAGTTTTGGCCCACGCCAAAACATCAAAACATCGCATCCACATGCGATACAGACAGACTTACTTTCGCAATTATATTATAATATAGTATAAAACTACTTATTAATTAAAATAAGATACCTGTTCATATGTACATATCCTTAAAATATATTCTTGAAAAGATAGTTCGGAACAGGAGGTTCAAAAGAAACTAAAAAAAGGATTGGGTCTAATACTCTTTAGGTGAAACTCATAATAATAATAATAATAATTTATTTGCGTTAAAAAGTTTTACATTAAATTAACAGTGACCGAGGTCATCTTTTAAGCAAATAATGCCTGTACCAGATGACCTCGCTCTTCCATAGCTATAGGTCATTGTTTGTGTGTGTGTGTGTGTGTGTGTGTGTGTTTGTGTGTGTGTATGTGTATGTGTGTATGTATGACTGTGTGCGCGCGTGTGTGTTTAGGTAAGTGTTAGTATTTCATCAACTTTTTATTATTTTCTCCGTTTCTTCATAATCTAATGATAGTAAAAAATTTGTGACGGTATACCTACATTTGTCCAATGTTTTGTCGTAAATTTTAACTGTTTTATTAATTTCATTATATAAATATGATGAAAGTCTGTCGAATTGTCTGCGTGCAAAGGAAGTCTGAGTACGGGGGATGGAAACAACATTTTTCCTTCTAGCACGTAATATGCTGGGGTCATATGGAGTATTTTTATGTTTTCTCAGTACTGAGGCGAGAATATACAGCCGTCTAACCGATAGTACTTGACTGAGGGCGTATAGAGACACCGTTGGGAATCGCCTACGTTTAAAGTGCATGACCTTTAACAAAGCACGTTGTGCGCGTTCTATCTCCTTCATTTTCCTCTTACCGGCTCCTCCCCACACAGAAATGCAATACGTTAGGATTGATTGCGCTAATGCTACGTATATTTCTTTGAGAATATTTCTCGAGGAGTCAGGATCACTCAGCTTCCCGCCCGGCACCACATGTCTTAAATTCTTAAATATCCAAATTAATTTGCGTACTCTAGCAGATACTAGGTCAATATGTGAGTGCCAGGAAAGCCGCTGATCAACCATAACTCCCAGGTATTTTATTTTTTCAGTTTTATCCACTACTCATACATACATACACTCACGACTCCCCGAAGGGGTAGTCAGAGACTAGGCAATAAGGACCGCAAAAGCAGGCTAATGTCACAGTCCACTTTTCACCAAATAACAACTGCACATGGGCTCAGCGTAATAGGTGGTGATCCCGGCGCCGCTCTAAGCTGTTGGATGTAATCTCTTAGTTGCCTTTTACGCCCAAGGGAAGAGATGGGATGGTAGTTGAATGAGCCGCCACCACACAGTGAAACTAAATTACGCAAAAGAATCTACTAAGTTAAATGTGATCTTACATAAGCTTGAATTTCAATACATTTGACGTACGATAAGTATGGAGGTAGGGGAACCCACAGTCTTTTCGAAGATAGTTGGTCCATACAAATCCCACATAGTACAATTATCACTGATTATAGATGTTTAGAGGACTTGTTAGATACTCACAAAAATCATCTGCTTTCTTGTACAAAATAATTTGCTTAGTAGGTATATAGTTAAATGAAACAGTGTAATGAATAGAAAAAAAAATAAGCAACGAAAAAAATACTTCAGAGAATTAGCATAAAATTTACATACCTACGATAAATGACAAATCGAAGTTTTGAAGATAATCCACCTACTAATCCGGCAGTTAATCCAGGTGAAATAGTAGGCTTTCGATAAGACGGTCGTGACCATGAATCGAGGTCACAGTGGATCCAGGCAGCGGAGCCGCATTGCGCTCGATGCGACAGACTGCAATCTCGGCCCGCCTTATCTCTACAACTACTCGCATATTGCAACAAAGTATGGGGGAATTTATCGAGATAATTACTAATAGTAATGAAAATAAGCGTTCGTACCTCCGCGGTTCTCGGTGGTCGGTAACAATCTCCTAAGTAAAGCAGAGTTTACAGAGGTCAGTCCTTGGAAGGGTGACCGTTTGTGTGGCATTTGATATCGAGAGCTTCCGTGCTTCCGACCACGTTAAGCCGTTGGTCCCGGTTATCACTAAATGTGGTAGTCGTTAAGCCATGTTAGAGGCCTTAATGGGCGGCTTGAAAAATTCTAACAGCAGGACGCCATACACCTGCCTCCGCCAATCAGCAATTGGGTCAGCGTGGTGGAGTATGACCCAATACCCTCGCACCTTGGTATGTGAGAGGAGGCTCGTGCTTAGTAGTGGGACGTTAATGGGCTGAGATGATGATGATGAATGGAAATATAAGTAACATGAATTAATATCTTTGTAAATTTCAGCCACGAAAAGTCAA
This sequence comes from Musotima nitidalis, assembly GCA_949126915.1. NCBI lineage: Eukaryota > Metazoa > Arthropoda > Insecta > Lepidoptera > Crambidae > Musotima > Musotima nitidalis. The sequence continues at coordinate 4,825,974 of OX421418.1, read as the reverse complement.
CTGCTGAAAACAGACATTGTTTTCTATGTCAATGGATCTTGAGCCACCTACATTCACCGGCTTTTCGCCGCCTTGACCAGAGAACATGAGTCAGTTGAGATGTAGACTATACTCCAACACATATTGATGTTTATGCACACAACCATTAACCAAAAAAGGGGATGATGCCTCACTCTTAGGCATCATGAATCTATTATAGTGCGACACAATGAAGCATTTATTTTGATACTTGTAGATCTTACACTGTCGAAAATTGCATTTAAGCTGTAGCTAACTGTACTATTGTTACGAAACAATGTACGTACGTACAAATACAAAATTACAAATACAAATTGTTTATTCAATATCTGTTTTTACAATTTCTGTGTTATTATTGGGATTTTTTTTAAATAAGTTTTGTCAGATATATCCGTTCTCCATTGCAATGATGTTATTAAAAACAGACACTTATGAGAAACAAAATATTTTTTTAAATTAATAATTAAAATAATTACATAAAGCTATGGGTATATAAGACTACGCGTCCTTTAGTATGTACCACATACTAAAGTATTATACTCTTTTAAGTTTTTGCTACTTGTTATACAAAAAACTACTATTGAATATTTATCATCTACTAAAATGGAACCTGCAACCTTTAGAGCGATATGTGCATATGCCAACATCCGCGCTATGTGAGCCGTGAAAGATTAAGAAAAATATTTAATTTTAAATTCGATCAAGAGCTTTTTAACCAAAATCATACTTACTTCACACTTTTTATGTGCAAAGTTTAATTATATTTCAAGACAGCGTCTCTAGACATAAGTTAAATTCTTTTCTCCATTGTAAATGTCTTGGAAAGGAGTTTGATTCGGAAAAATATAAAAGAGAAAGTTTTAAAAACAAATAGTGATAGAAAGAAAGTTAGTGGCGCGGTTTCAGTTCTATGAAAGTTTCTATCACTGCGACTTTAAGTAGTTCCGCAACTTTAAAAAATACAAAGCTTTGGGGATAAATAGAGCAGGCGCTTAACGTTATTTTATTCCTATTCCAGTTTGTTGTCACATGTTACACGCAACTTAAACAGCTGCACGAAATTGATGCATTCGTAATCATCATTCTAGCAATTTGAAGTCAGCAGTGACAAAGGCCCCCGATGGATGTTCTGCCGCTGGCATCCACCGACTTCCCGCCGCCTTCAACAGATGATTGGTATATTAAATTATTAGGTATATTGATGTAACAGATATTTTGACACGTACCTTTTTCGCTGTAAAATTTACACTAGTTACGAGCGGAAGCTATTAAATTGAAAAACTTAAGATAATATGTATACATAAATTACCTAGTGACAGGTGTACCGATACGATCAAGAAATCACTAAAGTAAATCATGTCCAGTAAAATAAATTGCTGTCCGCTTCAAGGTGAAAATTTCACTTTACAAAATGTATTTTTTTTCATGGAAATTAGATGGAAAACTATTGATCGAACTATGCATAATGTATTAAAGCAGGTTTGCTAAACTTATCAGTGTCATTGCCAAGGATTGCATATGTTTTATGTATAGACGTCTGAATAGCCAGAGAAAATAATAAAATAGATACGATAAAACAGTTAAATATCGTAACAAATAGATACTTTATTCAGATAATATACGTATATATACAGTATCTTTCCGGTTTATACATACATACATACAGTCACGCCTGTTTCCCCAAAGGGGTAGGCAGAGGCATACTATACGCCCAAACTTCGCCATTTATAATGTTGGCCCCACGTAATACGCCACCTATTACGTGCCGCTTTCCGGGCACTTTTATGTTCGCCAGAGCCTCGTCCGTTGATCGGCAGGTGCACCACTTGCAGGTGAGGTTGGCTTGGACTCCTCAGATCTTGGTAAGAGCTCTTTACACCCGGTTTATTTCTTTTAATAAATTATGAATGCAAGGAAATAAAACTTATTTTATAACCAAATATTGTTCATTTAAATCCAAAAATAGGTATAGATCTGGGCTCGGTCTTCCTTTTAAAAAAAAAAACAAAAAACCAGGTTACAACCACGACCATATTGTGAAGACGGATAGAGACTATCTGCAGAAAGAATATGATACAACACTAAAACATCGTTCTAGTTTATAAATTGTTATACAGTTGGTATTTACAACATTATCATTGCAGTCAATTGAAGGAAAAGATGGTGGGTGACGTACGTGACTCGGAGTAAAATGTAATTTTGCGGCAATATATTTGGTACTGCGATGACCTGTTAGTTTAAGCGCCTTGTAAAAGGGCAAAAAAGAAAAAAAGTCCATTATTAAGGAAGGTTTTAGGCTAAGTAAATTAGGACACGACGGCAAGCAGGGCATCATTTGAAGTAGTAGCAAAAACGGGAAATATTATTTTTCGGTAGCGTCCACTGCCCTAATAGCATAATGGTAAGTTAATAGAATTATCAAAATGACTTTTCCTTAAAATTAACACAGGTAAAATCGGGTGCACAACTATATAGTAAAAACAACAAAATTTAATTGAAGGGAAATACTGAACATATCCATATAATTGGAGTATTATTTAGTTTCGTATGATTGATAGATATACGATAAGGCTAAATAATCCATTGCGTGAGTAAACGTGCTGCGTACGTAGCGTGTCACTCGTGCCGTACGTCCTGACATACCAACTTCCGAACACAGAATTGGGTTACGGCACTATTAATAATATTATATAAGTTGAAACCGATATTACGTTCCTTTTTTATATAACTAAACACTACTTGGCAACAAAGCACTGAAAGTCGAAACGTTTCATTTTCAAGAGTCATATAACTTGTATGCCAACTTAGTTTTTAAGCTCGTTCATCATTGAAATTAAAGTGCTTTATGCTGTATTAATTTTGAAAGAAGTTGTTGCATAATTAATTTCTTACTGTTAATTGGTGCAGATGATAAGACTGTATGGTTATTTTTTGACGTTTTCAAGTACTATGTAAGAGTTTAAGAAATAAAAGTTTTTCAGTTAAGTTATTTATTGAATTTACTTGTTTGAATTGAAACGTCTAGAGACTAGTTGTCTTCTATTCACAAGTGAAATTTATTTTAAGGTACACTCGCCAACTTTTTTTTGTGGTTTATTTGAAAAACATATATAAAATTACCGCTGCCTTAAACATTTTAGGCTAGTTATTCCATACCTATGAAAATTTGAGAATTTGCATAAAACATGCATTCATAGGCGAAATAACAAAATTCAGAAAGTAAAGGGATAGGGGAGAGCAGTTATCAAGCGACTAAAATCACCGTCAGGCGGCGACTGACTTAAAAAAGATTGGTGGTGTTTTCCCCATAGGTAATTGTCTAATAGAACTCAAGTCGATTGTGTTTGGGAACATCCCCAGACAGTCGCCGGAGACGTTGGCGGCGCCGACACTGCCTCAGAATGGGTTGGCGAGGGGCGAAACGGAATTAGTGCAGTGTAGGCACATATAAATGATTTACGGAGTGCCGTGCAATTTCATACACGTTCCATCTAGCACGTGTAACCTGCGTAACCTTTAGAAAGTGCTTAGTATGATATTATACTTTGGGGGCGTAAGTGTCAATAAAATGCCCTTTCTTCCCTTTATTAACTTTTGTATAAACACTCAAAAATGTGCTTATTTATTTTCATATCAAAACTCTAAAACCACGTTTAAATTAGACGGACTTTAAACGAAATTTCATCTTCTTTAATATAATACGTATTATGTTTTTTTCTGAGCATAACTAGATCCCTAAGTCACGTTTCTTTTAATTTATGTAAAATATAATGAATCAAAATTTGCTGAAGCAATATTTTTTTAGTAAATGAAAATAATTTCAGGCATTTATAGTTTCTAAGTAAAAACAGGCAAATGTTCGGTGAAAGTCTTGTGAAGGTAGTTAGCGGCGCAGGGGCGAGGGCGGCACGCGACGTAAGAAAAGAACCGCTTTTTTTGCCCTTTTTATACCCCTATCGTACTCCGCGAGCGATGAACTCGACCGATCTCACTTTCAGTGCAATAAATACACGAGTCGACTGGAAGATGAATGTTTGCTACTATATTTTTATGGAAAATGATAAGGACTTTTATTTTACAAGAGATGAATGTAGGACCTGTATACTATAAAATTCGAATTAAATGTTTGTTTAGTTATATTTTTATCAATTATGAAATAATATTATTTTGCTTTGATTTAAACATAGTGTTCTCAACAGAACGATTGCGGAAATGTCTTATGCATAGCAGGAACGAGTATATTTTCTGTTCATCAATTACGAAATTTGTTTGATGATACTTTTTTCTTGGGAATTTTTTGAAGATCGTCGTGTAACGCAAATAGACTTCAAATTTGCATTGTACCCAGTTAATAGTGCATAATTACCTAAACTTTAACACACACATTTTTATTATACAGAATTATGTAAATAAGAATCTACTCTTACTATTTAAATCCTTAGTTTGATTCTTAACCCGCTATCTTTTGGACTTATAAAATTAGGTATGAAGTAAGACTAATGTTTAAAAAAGGCTATTTATTTAAATACAGAAAAAATGTATATTAAATTAATGAGAAAATTGATGTGTTCCTAATCCTAAGCATATTCGAACATTATGTTATGTTAATACATGTAATATTAATGTACATAATCATCTCAGCAGTATGAAATCCACTGCTGAACATAGGCCTTCCCAATAGATTTCCACATTGAGAAAAAATGTTAATATACACATATTTATATCCCCAACAATTTATTATATTTTTATCCCATTTTGTATTCTCGTTCGCTTATTATTTTCTTTTAAAATTTTCAATATTTCAGCAGCAATTGGCTCGCAACCTATTACGTGGGACCAACGATTTAATTAGCGAAATGTGGGCGTATAAAATGCTCTGCCGACCCCTTCGGGGAAACAGGTGTGATTGTGTATGTAATTTTTATTAATAAAGGGAAAATTGACGATAAATGCCTTTGCTCATTTTTCAGTACCTACGTAAAAGAATTGTATCATTACATCAGACACAAGATCAGTCAATACGTGAATACAAACAAAATAATAACGGACGAGCTGTACATACATAACTATTACAGTATTTGTATTTATTTTGTTTGGAAAGTTCCCACGGAGAGACAATTCTCAGAATGTGTTTAACTGGAAAAAATATCACAACTCCAAACTATTGGGTGGACTTAGCAATAAATAGGTGCCAAAGCCTCTTTGATGATTTACGATTATTACTTATTATAGGCCTTCCCTATAATTATATTAATTAATTTTATGACACACGACTGCCATGACAAATATAATGTCTATAGGGAATATGGCCTAAAGTTTTATGTGTATTATAAAAAAAACTTAATTTTTTCTTCTTAATAACTTTGTTGATACTTACGTCAATCAGAAATCCTGTGACGGCACACAATAAACTAAAATAAACATTCGATACAATTAATTATCCGATCGTATATCGTGACGTCAGCGGAAGCATATTTCATAATAAGTATAGCGATTGTATCTTTTTAATTATTATACGCTTTAGGCTTCAACACTTAATATTAATATAAACAATTCGCTATTATGACTTATTATGAGTATAACTACATATCGCACGCTGAGAATGGAAGTGACCCATTTCAAAATTAAAAATTTTTGGATAGAAACGAAAATGTGTCGGTCTCATTGACTTCAATCATATTTTGTTATGTCAACATTAAGATAAAAAAATCGTTTGTATAACATTATTGGACTTTTCTACTTTAAATACAGAATACTTTTTTGTGTCATTTTATATATTTAACTCATTTCACCAAAATTTAAATAGGTCACTTTCGTTCTCAGCGTGCGATATGTAGGTTAACAATATACGATATAATGGCACAATTTAAAAAAACTAATAATGAATCAATTGAATAAATAATATGAATTAGTCATTGCTTAGTAAACGTAAGGTAAAAAAATGAAATGCATAGTAATACAGTAATAATAAAAAGCAATTGATAAATAAAATGTAAGGGTGTTCGGAGAAGGCAAGCTATGAAAATTCAACGAGCCTCATCCTGCGTAAGGCGGCCGGTGAAACACTCTCATTACTGAGTAAAGTAGATTCATTCTTACAAACGGTGCTGTTTCTGCTTATTACATTTTTTCTCCCTGTAACGTTGAATGAAGCAACGAAAACCCTAACATTTATAGGTATGCTATTTTTTTTGATACACATTTTCCTCCTAATATATCCTTATCAGTTACTAGTATACTGTAGTAGTAGACTGGATATATTCATTGGTTTTGGAAATACACAGATGTTTGAATGAATACCCAATTTGATAAGTTGGAAAAAAAACGTTCATGTTAATTTTTTTCTATTAACTTTAAGTCTTCCTGGTATGCTTATAAAGAGTTATTCTGTTGTGGAAGGGTATTCGCCTGAAGTACAATGGTAAAGTTTGAACTGCCTATCAAATGGTACAAAAACATTTTATTTTATGTTATAAACTGTTACATAGTACTTGAAAACGTCAAAATTTTATATAAAAAACAATCGAAATATGATTACACTACAAACACGAAGCTTAAATTCAATTAAACGCCATAACAAAAAAAGTGTAAGTAAGTGAATCTAAGTGCCAGTGCCGAGTCACCGCTCTGTAAGAAGAACTGGCAAGAAACTCGCAGGCTATATTCTCTTTTAAATTATCAATTAGTTAGGTATCTTCTTCTCTAAACACTTTAACCCATGATCTACCTACGACCGTCTCAAATAAAATCTTGAAGGTGGCAAACGATTGCGAAATAGTTCATAATGATAATAACCTTGAAACTAAATAATTGATGAAATTGTCAGAAAAATGTTTATTTATATATTGCCAGGTGACAGGAAACAATATAATGTAAGTGAATATACGTTTCTTTACATATTAATTAACGTAAGAACGTCGTATTATTATATCGTTACGTTTCTAAAATCCCTTAGTTTGGCTCTGGCCGACAGGGGCTTTACGGTTCCTGTCTTTATTTTTAAGATCTTTATACAGCAAATAGAACATTAAATTTGCTGTAAATAGAACATTGAATCGGAACCAGATCCGCTTACTTTGGAGCTTTACATTGGTGATCGTTTCCGACCGTGTACCGAGACGCTACGAGCGCATCAGAGAAGTACATACGAAAAATAAAACTAAATACCGCAATTATTTCTTAAGTTACTTATAACTTTACTTCAACTTAAAATTTATGACACTGCGTAATAAATAAACTGCTAAAGTGTAGATGTTGTTAAGTAAGAGATTGCCGACTGAGCAAGTAGAAAAATGGGTACCATTTCTATGTTTAATGTCAAACCAAATGGAGTCCTAGTTGGGGCAGTGCCAGAAACGGCTGCTTGTATCATTGCAGTTTTATTTCATTGCTGTACTCGGAGTATCAGACAGTAAGAAATATAGAATTTAGTGAAGGCTTGGGTAATAAGTGTTTGTCGCTGTATTACGAGAAATGTAATAATTTATGATACTCCTTAAAAGCATTTTAACACCTTTTGAACTGAATGGAAATATATCTAAAGGGATGAACGTCATTACTCTTTCTGACCATTCTCTATAAAGTTATAAAAGAAACGTTTACATTACACGCTGTTTCTTCTGAATAATTTGTATTGTGCCCCTTCACAAAACTCAACTGGAAGAAGTGTCCGGCATATAAAGCTGCAACAGCTATGTAACTGCTATGAGCGACAAAAGAATCGGCACTGAAATAGGGTGTACCTGGTCATCTCCTGTCACAAAGAGAACTGGGTCTACTAACGACAGGTCAATCAGAACACATTATCAAAGCAAGCCATATTCCTTTCATAAATCTTCAATTAGTTTAAGCCAGATCTAGCTTTTTAAGATTTAAAAGCTAGTTTTTAGTTTTATGTCTTTTAGTTTTTTCCCCATTACGGAGGCTAACCAATTTAAGGTAAAGTAAACTATTCAATAACACTTAAAAACGTTAAAATAAAATGTATATTAAAAAAACTCGAAGCTTAGATTCACTTACATGGAAAAGAATAAAAAATAAGTATAAGTGAATCTAAGTGCCAGTTCCGAGCCACCGCTCTGTGAAAAGAACTGACAAGAAACTCAAAGGCTATGTGAATGACATAATAGATTATTATAGTATCCGGATATTGGTAGCTTGACTGGCTCAGATGATTTTTAACACCGTGTCTGTCACTTGTATATCCAACTAGTATGAAACCTACTTAAAATATACTAAGTAAATAAAAAACTACAGGCGAAAATGAAAAGCATTTTCCAGCGCGATTCCGTTGTGACAAAATGTCTGTAGGAAATCAGATGTCCCAGTTTGATAAAATTTCAATTTTGCCACGACACCGGCCGACTTTCGCGTTTCGTCGAAACGAAACACTAATGGTATATATTTACAAACACATGTACAGCCAAAGTTTTTATTACATAGTTTATGTGAATTTAGGGCTAGATGCCCTCGCCTAGCTATTGAGATATATTGATATCTGCAATATGTTGTAAAGTTATACAACAAATATCTGTGCACTACAAGCTGTATAAGATTTCGATTTTTATAGATATCTCGTATTTAAGTCGAAGGACATTAATCGAAGTGAAATCACTGACTGATACAAAATATATCTTAATCTACTGCACATTTCCCAATGAAATTTGGCTAGCGTTAGCTAGACATTTGCTAAGAAAATTTTTATGAAATATTATCTTTTAAGAAGTCAATCATCGTTCAATTTGCAAGTAAACTTTCCTATTAACGTCAAAGTTTGCGCGATTGAAGCAGTGTCGTGTAGAGAACCATGCCGGAATGTCTTCCGCCAAATATTAAAACTTTACTGAGCATTATGTTCTGGACAACTGCTGCTGTATCTAGTTAATTTATTCGGTATATAATAGATAGACTAATGCCAATGTTTAGCAGTGGGTTCAGCAGTCTTTAGTTTGATGATGAGATAGAGTGTAGTACAGTACTATTCAAGTTTTTCCTGAAAAGGTATATGGTCCGAGTGGGTATTGCCCGAGCAAGGTGTGTGGCATCCTATTAAAAGGTGTCTCAGGAAGAGTGCAATTTTTCATTTAATAATAAAAATAAGTATTTAATGACAGAGTTGTGATATTTTTATTTTATTGTAAAGAAAACATGTTTCATAATTTATTGATTCAGGCGTTACTTTGCGGAAATCCATTGTAAGCAAGTGATGGATTAAAAATATCTTTGTAACAATTCCCGCGCTACTATAATTTCCCGAAAAATCGAGAAACTATTCAACACGACACGTGTTTCGCCTTTACACAGGGCATCTTCAGGTAAGATAGGAGCCTCAGAACAACGACGTCTTCACGACCAACGCTGAAACGAGAGATCACTCTCGTTGTTTCGACAAAGAATAGAATAAAATATCCGTCAAAAGACCCCCCAAAAAACCCTCGAGCCCCGACGGCTCCGATGAAATGCCATTACTCTTTTTCATGAATTTTGCACAGAGATGTGGCTGTATCTCACCGATGACGCGTTGGATTTCCGATTTGAGCTCTGGAATTGTTCCGTGTTTATTCGCATAAACCCGTAATATCACAAAACACCAAGGGAAAAAATCGCACGATCCATACGGCCTCTAACATGTTTTGAATACCACCTCATGTATTAATAACAGGGGCCTATATCTTAATGTGCCTGGGAAAGCTGCACGTCGATGTAATTCCTCTGCTATATATTTATTTTTTATATTTATAATTGTTTTTCCTTCAGTGTTTTTTGAATTTTATCATGTTATAAAATAATATTAATTAACATAAGAAATAACTTAAAAATGAATACAACCAATGAAAGACGTGTTTCTAATTTTTGGATTATATAATTCTGTATTTTCAGATAAATTACATTTCTTTATTTGAATCAATAATGTTAAAATTCATATTATGTTAGTTAGTACAAATTATTAAATAATAAAGTGTGGGTAATGCCTTTATATTTGCAGATTAGGGGACTTTCCTTACACTTTTCAAAACGTATTATGTAATAAAAACAATATTGCAAAACATTTATAGTAACCTATATAAGTATTGGAATCTACAGTCAATAGAATGATTTAACATAAAAATCTTGATTTTATTTAGAATAAGTTATTTGTTTTAGGAGAGTCCTAACTTGCGGCACTCGACCAGCAGTGCACTAGATATTACTTCGCCCAAGAATATGCCAGCATAATATTTACTAGGAAAAACCCCTAAAATTAATAGGGGAAAAAATACATGTGTACTTATGTAGAAAATATTGTATGCAATTTTCATTTCGTGACACCATTCCATATACCAGACAACTCAGTTTGTTAAATAGCTCAATTATGTTACGTTCTTTCGTAGATTAGCATGACCAGACAATATTTAACACCGGTATATGTTCAATTATTGTAACGTTTTCTTCATTCAATTTTATTAAATTTAAATAGATATTTTGTAGTGACTTTGACTTTTTATACACCTTGGCACTTTTATACAATTTTATTTTTGCGTTTTAACTTTTTTTTCAAATCGAATCATTTATTCTATATCACATTACTAAAACAAGGTGGTACAGAAACTACGGTATACATGTAACGCCCTGGGAGGGCACAACAATTCAAGAGGGCTTACTACTAGTCTTTATACAAACTTAAAATTATCCTTATATCGTTTTATTAGTAGTAGTTATTATTATACTTACTTAACATTCTACAACATATTATTAGTAATTAGTAGTTTTGTTGATTGTGTGTTAATTCGTAAGTGAAACGCATTCACGAGAAAATACTTAACAATGTTGAAAATTAATGAATATAAATATGGAATAAAAACAATTAAATATAACGAAAATAATATAAAACTGTAAAAGTTTTACAAAACAAAGACCCCAAATCCCAAGCGCGTTGAAGTCTTTTTAAAGTAATTATTGACCTCTAGGTATGAATACAAAAATTGATTTTTATGAAAAAAAAACTTGTGAAAATAACTCTCGTGCTTTAATTCTAGCTGTATTTGCAAAGACTTGTAAAGATTGAGATTAGTACTCAGTGTACAACACCGGCTTTAACACCGGAGTGTCTATAAGGAAGTGTCATAACCAAACAGATAAGTGATGGATGATTGTAGAGGTATGAATGGGTTCGATAGAGGCCGTCCTCCAGATACCCTCGGGTGCACGCTGCAGCCTGCGGTGGCGTGATTATGATCAATATTTACGCAGATGTCCCGGCCCGAGTCCGCGTTACGTAATATCTGCGTTTATTTAATACTAGCCGCGGCAAGGACGAACTAGAGCCTCCTGAAAAGTGCCGGCTCGCGATAGCACGCAGCCGCCTCCAACCAACAAAACTTCCCATTTACATTACTTTTAGAGCCGATTTGACAATTAATATGAATACAACGTACAGAAATCGATTGTCATAATACGATTAAACAAACATCAAAGATACGCCGCCCGAGCTAAGCGTACGCACACTACTCTACTACGAAAACATATGATTGGGGGTCGGTGAAAACTTCAAGCGACTCTATCTAGAGTTAAAGATCGCAACGTTTGTCACTTTTAAAAGTTATACTAACACAATAATAGTACAAAAACAAGATAAAGTTTTCCTCGTACTTGAAAAGCAACTAAATATTACTGAAAATCTTGAACTCTGAAAGGAAAAGCACACACGCGTGATTTTCACGTACGAGGAAAACATGTGATTGAGGTTCGGTGGTGTCGAGAGTTTATAGAGTGGTGTTTGTGAGAGAAGGGTGAGTGAGTGGGTGTCTGCGGCGTACTCACCGGCTGCCCTCGCGAGCCACCACCAGCAGCAGGCGGCGGCCACGAGCGCCCGGGCCGCGGCCATTTTACCGGCAGCGCATGACACGCGCGCTCTCGCCGGCCGCCCCGGCGGACTGTCGGCCCGCGATCGATGCCGGCTCGCACCCTCGCCCGCGCCGCCCCCTCCCCCACCCCTCCACACACGCCGCCGCCCCCGCCGCCCCCGCACCGCTCGCCCCCTCCGCGCCGTTTTCCGAGTTTCCCCAAAGAGCGCGCGCGCTGCCGCGATGCCCTCTTTTCCGGCGGATCGCTGACCGCCTCTAATTGATTGTGCCCGTTCATGTCCTAAGTTGGAGTTTTAGGTCAGCACCGCCGCAGCGCCTTCTGGAGGACTACGGTCACTGCCTCCTGCTCCTCGGACGTTGTTGTACCAAACATTTCAGTGGCCGTTTTAAGGATGTTACGTCAAAGGATACGTGACAATACTTTGACACTTCGCGTTATTCCCATTTTTGATTTCACTAGCACCTGTTAAGTACTTGAAATTCAATAAGTGGCTACAAAAATATATTTAAAAGTAATAACGAACAAGAATCTAACTGTTATTATCGCTAATTTACAAATTTAAAAAAATACTTGCAAGTTTTTATTTCTACATAATATAATTATAATTCTCGAGGTCCTCATAATAAAAAAATATTTTAATACACTCTTGGCTTTGTTTGTGCCGAAGTTCTTGTAAACTTTTAAGTCTATGCAAAATTGCAAGAACTATGGATAACTTCAGTGATCTTATGCTGGCCATATTAAATTGAACCGTTTCGAGTACTTAATATTAAAAATAAGTCATTTTCGTGACTGGCAGGATGACAAAACTAGATATCAGTTATCCACCCCGTTTGACGACATTAAAGCTTCAGTCTGCAGTAGATGGAAGCAATCGTTAAGTCGATGTTTCAAAAGAACTTTGTTGGAGCAAACTTAAATAAACCATTAAAACTTTTTACTTTAGTAATTCATGTGTTGTAAAATGAATTAGGTACAAATAATTAATAAATATTTTTTTATGTACGTATTCCGCCACTTCATTTCGTTGTTTCATATTTTAAAAGTATGAATACACTACGAACAGTAAGTAGTAAAATTATAAGGTGTAAGATCAATCAGTTCATTGAATATTTTGTAAGACAATATTATAAAGTGGCAATAAACATAATGTCTTAAACAACTCCTAAAATAATAAAAATATATTTTTAACAGCTTGGATTTTAGTAATTGTAATTAAATTCCTTAAAATATGTTGCAGAAGCGGAATTAGGCTCGCCACCTATTACGTGGGACCAACTATATAATTGGCGAAGTGTGGGCGTATAATATGCCTCTGCCTACCCCTTTGCGGAAACAGGCGTGAATTTATGTTGCAGAATAAAATATTTATTTTGTTTAGGCGTGCAGGGCAGGCAAATTGATAAAGCAATAAATCTTTAAAAAAAATTTTATATATCTTCGAACATTTTATGAATAAATGTATGGAAATCATTTGTAGAGTCAGTCCAAATTTTGTAAAACAGGAGAAATTAAGTAGTAAAACAGGAGAAATTAAGTAGTAAAACAGGAGAAATTAAGTAGTAAAACAGGAGAAAAAAGAAATCGGTGATTAATATGATATAAGTTTTTTTGGCGGAGATTATGAGTATTGTTATCGGAAACTGTAGGGTAAATATTATAAACTCTAATTAGTGTGTAATATTTCCGTATCTTTCCTCTGTGTATTTTATGACACTATATGTGAGCGTCACCCTCTCTTTTTTGTTTTGGCAAAAAATACCAATTTAACCATCATCATAATCCATCCGCTGCTATCCAAAGTTCTTTCCAAGATTTCCACACTGAGCGATCCTGAGTGCCTGCATTCAGCCTTGACCAGACCATCACTCAACTTAATAATTGTCAGTATTTTCCATTTATCTTTGTGTTTTGAGTATGAAATTTTTAATGCTGCTAGCTTCCGTCCTCCGCTGTTTTGCATCCCATATACCGTACATGTTTTCTGGAGAAAAGAGGCCCTTTGTTCATATCCAAGGTCCCATTTACATCAAATGTTATCAATATAGTTCCTGTAGAAAAGGCGTGACAGCGTAACAAAGAAAAAAATCAAACAGATAATATTGGTAAAGAAATTTATGTATTTTTATTTTATTTACTTATCTCCCACCGCTCTTAAAATATTACAAACATGGGTATTAATTAAAAGTAAGGTAGTAAACATGGGTAATTACAAAACATATAGCCAAATTAGTATTTATTTTTAACGAATTTATTTAAGACACATTGGAAATATCAAAAAAATCGTACCGAGTATTTTGTAAATAATAATAATAAGCCTGGCATAATAAAAATAAAATTAATTTATTTTCTCTCCACAAAGGTTAAAACACATGTACATATTGAAGTTCCTTGAAGTAAACATAAGCTACCTTTTTAAATCATTTAATAATGTGTGCCAAGCTTGTATATGCACTAAGTTTTGCATTTTTCTTATATAATCATCCACCTACCCTGCTCCCAGTTTATTAAGACACAGCGCAGCATGTCTAAATGATGTAACAACATTCGTTCAACTCCCACAGGTGCGGGTGCTATCTCACGTAAGTACTCATTTGGACTTCTCAAGGCTGCAATTTTTTTGGCAAAGAGTATAACAGCCGGCCTGCCTAACACCTACCCTCCTTGAGAATACTTTTGTAGGTGGTTTGCGCTCATCTGGAGAGACTGGTAGTTGGTACGTTACAATTATATTACTCTCCCTGGCCCAGCATAGGAGAAATTTTTCTTTTAAAATACTTGCATCACATGCTGATTTCATCAGATAAAGATATGAGAATGAAATAGATGAGTGACAAATAAACTGTCACAAAATATTATTTCATACATACATGCATAATTTCACGCCACTTTCCCGTGGGGGTAGTCAGATATCACATTTCATCCAACATTTACAAAAAAAATATATGTGGTTTATTAAATAATGCTAAAAAGTCTTGGTTTTAATTTTCCGTAAAAAAAACTAAGACATTTTACTAAAATTATTTGATTATTATGCACGTATGCAATACACGACCGACAAACGTGAATAATACCTACTATGAGTATCTAATGTCGGAAGAAACGACCGACAAGCAGTTAAACAATTCAATAACAATGCGAATGCCTTGTCTTCTTGTAAACACTATAGATGAGAGAATGTTGGCGGCTTTTTAATATCTATGCAGTCAACGTGAACATGGGAGAAGTAGCTGTCCGAAAATACCTCTAATTCAACGAAAAACGAAACTTCGTTATACCTATCCCTTTTACTGGATAATGACACACCTAGAGAGCGAAAAGGATGGGTATAACGAAGTTTCGTTTTTCGTTAAATTGTAGTAGGCTCTCAGGTCTAAAGGTACACGTAGATATTAGTCATATATAAAGACACCTAGTGTACATATTTAGTCCTAATCTCGGAATTTTGTCGCGAACTTACCACAATATTCGTAAACGTTCAAGTAACGCCAAGTAATAAGTAAAGAACTATTTATGCAGTCGAAACGCTGCAGACTTCCTAGCAAATAGCACAATAATAATTTTCAAGTAAGAACTACACAACTACGCTACACTTACTAACATTATCTTATACTAGGCACCTACCGACCTATTACCCAAAAGACAGTTATATGTGTAGATCGATTTACACATTACAATATAACATTTTGTGTCTAAATTCTATTACTTTAGTCAACGATCAAACTTGAGAACAAAGTGAGAGATTAAACTTGGAGGCAGTCGAGTGGCTCTATCCCTGCTAAAATTAATTTCAAAATCACGCCCTTTATAACAAATAAAGAGCGTGATTTTGAAATTAATTTTTGAATTACATAGTTGATCGTTTACTTCACCCCTGCTGAGTGCCAGTCAACCTTGTGCCTAGCAGGGACATTAAAGGCTTAAATTATTAAAAATTTGGAATAACATTCCAATTTTTTCGCAGGTACTCCAAAATCGATGTTCCGAGGATAGAGCGAGGCTACTAATTGTTTTTTTTTTAAGTATGGATGCACTCGATTATAGTTTTTGCCAGTGTCAAGTAAGTAAATAACTTAAGTTATTTGCAGCAATGTGCAGAACTTTCGTCATTGAGTCACAGTCAAAGTCATGTCAAGTAAAGTCCGTCACAGTCAAATCAAAGTCCTACCTCAGTAAAGTAGTGGGGACTTTAAGTAAATTCTTAGTAAAGTAGAGATTTCTATGGAGAATTGGATCAGCACGGAAAATGACAATTCACTGCAATATACTACTTTTCTACACTTGTGTACGTTGCTGAAGATATATACACAAATTTTACACAAAAGAACTAAAATTTACACTAGGTCTAGAAAATAAAACAATACCGCGATTTGTCTTTCTCCGCGTTGGCGCTAAAACTTATGCGTTTTGCACATTAAGCCAGTGTCAAGTAAGAGATATATTGAGTGGTGATAAAGATGATAAGTGGTAAATGAGATGCCCTCCTCCTAAACGCCTTGAGTCCTCAGTAAAGATGTGGGATTATACTGAGATCTCACATGGACTTCTTGAGAGATTTTAAAAAGTGACGTTTTATTTACACTCATCAAAAAACCAAATCAAAAATCTTTATATACTTTTTCAGGTCAATCAACAAATCAGCTAGTAGATGGAGTCTCCTTTTAAACAAAAACGTCTGTATTAGGAGGCACCGCTCTTCCATTACAAAAAAAAAAAACCTTGCAGAGTACCTTAGCTTACTAAATAATTCAGCTTAAAATTGAAGGTAAGCTATATAAATAAAAAATAATAGTTTTAAAACATACATAATTTAAACGCATGCAAAGTGTGGTGTATAATTGTGTGTATGTGGGTGTGTGTGTGGATGCTAGTATAAGTGGATGTGTGTGTATATGCTTGTGTGTGTTATTGTATATATTGTGAATTCATTCATGTGGTACTAATAATTATTCTGTTTGATAATAATTGAATTTACATATTTAATGGTTTAATCTTTTTTTGCACTCATGATATGATTCGGAGAAAATTCCCAAAAGTTTATATAAATTGGTGTATTTATAAGCCGATTGCTTTCGTGCTATATTTTTGCGAACATCGTTTTTGTTTTTGGGCAATTTATAACATTACGTTTCTTTCTTTTATTTTCAGTTTAAATGTCTTGCGGTTTTTATGGATCAAACTAATTATATAAAGTTTCCGAATTGAAAGGAGGTTACTAATTTGGTACAAGTTGTGTGCGGAGAAACGTTGCTTCTTAAAATACATGACTTTAAGTAAAGCTCTTTGAGCTCTTTTAACTTCTAGAAAACGATTCTTACAAGCTCCACCCTATACGACTATACAGTAAGTGATAACTGATTGCACTAAATATAATAATAATAATCGTTTATTTACCAATAAAGCATATACAAAGGAAATGAATTACAGTGGTTATTACACTAAGCTCGCAGGCCTGTGTCACAATAACTAATATCAATTATACAATAATTTTTCGTCTTTCTAGCTCCGGTTCATGTTACATGTTGTCATGTTTATGTTACAAAAAATGATCAAGTTAAAACAAAAAAAAACATTAGAAATTCAATATAAAATAATTTTAAAAAAACACGTAAAAAGGGAATGAAAGGGTAAGGCTTCTTGGCGGGAAAGTGAAGCGTCATGTCTGCAAGTTTGTTTTATTTTCTAAAATTTGTATTATTTCTAACATTAATGTGTAATAGCGGTGGATTATTAACCGTTAAGTGTTTGTGAACATACATGAGTGTTGGTAAATCAAACAAAACAGTGCAACATCACTTTTAAAATTTTCTCTCAAGGAGTCCATGTGAGATCTCAGTATAGTCCCACATCTTTACTGAGGACTCAAGGGGCTTAGGGCGAGGGTATCTCATTTATCATCTTTATCACCACTCATTCTCATTTACTATGAATTATATATTATTAATATATAACTTACTTGACACTCGCACGAAGCCATTATATAAAAGAAAGAAAGAAAGAGTAAGTGAGTGAGGCTGTAAGTAAGTGTGTGTTAGTGTATGTGTGTGTGTATTGTTTGCTATTAATGTATGACCATTTCTGTAAATTTAAATAAAATCTATATATAAATATTTCATTTGAAATGTTTCTTGAGAATTTATTTTATTTGCAATATTATTTGGTACCACATAGCTTAAATTCTTAAACATCCAAACGATCCGGACGGACCCTTAAAGGTTTTATTTCTATTTGAGGGTACCAGGATAATTTCTGGTGTACTATTACACCTGGTATTTAGTCTGATCTACTTTTAAAATAGATGGACAATTACATATTTCTGATCATAGATCTTCATCACAACTATTTGTTTTTAAATTAAAACTCTCTTAAGGTTGATTATTATTTTAAATGCTGAAGCATAACTTTTAATTTATATATTGTAGGCCCTCATATTTCAATTTGTGAATAACTAAAAAGTGTCTAGTAAAACCAATGTTGGTTTTTGTGACACTGGGAATAGTATAAGTAATATAATGATAAGATATAAATATGGAATTTGTTTGAGTTTTATTTATTTTGAGAAGGTTTTATTTTACCCAATTGGCCACCTTAGCCATTACACACTGAGCAATAGGCTTTGTGCTGTCCCAAGTTCGGCCAGTGAACACAACAGCTGTATCATCAACATATGAGAAAAATAGCGTTAATGATATTCATATTACATAGATCATTGACGTATATAGTAAATAATGTAAAACCAAGTACTGCCCTGCGGGACCCCGTTTGATACTATGATACTATGATAATAAAATGCCGACGACGCCCGCCGTCGAATGCCGCCTGCTGAACGGCCCACGGTTTGTCATTACTAAGAACACCCAGAGTCGCCAATCTCTGCCTCCGGCCTCCACCTTTTCCCGGCCTCCAGGCCCTTCTGGAGCATTTGTACGCAGCCCCCCCTTTACGCCAAAGTGGAGACCTCTCCGGGGGGGACCTAGTAACATAATCTAGCTCAACCCTTTGGTTTTTATTGTTGAGGTAATCCTTTGAAAATAGCCAACTGATTGTCCCATATGCCTATCTTTACAAGTTTGTGCACAAGGATACTGCATCAAACGCTTTTTTATATCTATAAAAATGGCGTCATGTCTGCAGTTTTGTTTTATTTTTTAAAATTTGTAATGTTTCGAACATTGATGTATAAGAACGGTGGATTATTAACGGTTAACTGTTTGTGAACGTACATGAGTGTTGGTAAAATAGTCCCACATCTTTACTGAGGACTCAAGACTCTATATTTCTTACATTGGCTAAATGTGCTCAACGCACGAAGCCAATATTTAAAAGAAAATAAAAGTCCAATATCACTGTCAATGTCGAATATCCTGCCAAAGATTGTTTGTTGTTGTTAGATTGTTTTGGTTTTGTTCTGATCTTAAAATGCAAATTTGAAATAATAATTTAAGTTCTTGTAGTACATAACTCCTACTGAGTATGCAATTAATTAATAAGATTTCCAGAGAAACATACGATAGGGAGCACTTAATAGTTATTCATTCAGTGATAACATAATTAAAATAGTCCTTAATATTTTGGATACTTAATTAAAGATATTGGTATAAAAAAACAATAATGAAATTTAAACGTGGTTATTACGATGTGTTTGTCCGCACCTGTGCAAAATACCCATCTGAGATCGCAGTAAGACATTATAAGGATGGGTTGTATAAAACGTATACATACTCAGAATTATACGGAATATGCGAGTACATTACCCAAAATTTGCAACAGCTTAAATGCAATAAGGGAATCATTGGACTGATATCTAAAAGAAACTTCATCATTCCATGCATCATAGCAGCGTAAGTCCCTTTAAATAACATTTTATCAGTCATAATTATGTAACAAACCCACCTCATTTAAAAAATAATCTATATACTTTCCATTTCCAGTGCACACAAATGCTGTACAACATTTATGTTTTTGGATCCACTATATGATATAGAAAGCATAGCTAATGATGTGTATTTTAATACTGTTATTTCGATAAAGGAAACCACATCCTCCGGTAGCAGCTCTTCAGATTTCTTCTCAAAGAAACCAGATAAATCTATAGCAGTCTTTGATCTAAATATAGATATTTATTCTTTACACCCTCAGGGTGACAGTAGACTGGGGACTGACCACTCTTACATAGCAATGACGTCAGGAAGTACTGGAGAACCAAAACACATTCAAGTTCCTATACAATGTTTACAACCAAATATTGATGATTTAACAAAACTTTTTGATATCACTCCTGAAGATATTATTTATTTTTCCACACCGCTCACCTTCGACCCGTCAATGATAGAAATATTACTAGCCTGTATGAATGGTGCTTCACTGTTTATAGGCCCGGAAAAACCAGATATTTTATTTCCCAGCGATGGTAGAAACTCAATCACTTTTTGGCAAACTACACCATCAAAGTTCTTTCAACAGTCAAATTCAGATATTAAAAATAAAATACTTAGTTCAAATTCAACATTAAAAATACTGGCTTTGGGTGGTGAGCCTCTCAATGGTGTCAAAAGGTTAAGGGAGCTAAAAGATGAAGACAATATGACCAGGATATTTACCCTGTATGGAGTTACAGAAATGTCCTGCTGGGCAAGTGCTGCTGAGTTAGACTTAAGTAGAACTATGACGAACAGAGAGGTGCCTCTGGGAACTTGTCTTTCTGAGACACAACTTATAATAGAACCTGATAATAAACAAAATAGAAATAGTGGTAAAATAACTTTATGTAAGTAATACATGTTTTGCAGTTACAGTTATATGACCAAGCTACTTCCTGGAACATTAATCATTGTATCTTTTGTTTTCCAGATAGTAAATCTAGAAGGTGTATAATATTAAATAAGTCAAAAGGGAATGAGGAAGAGACCTCATTGAAATTTGTAGATACTGGAGATTTGGGTGAAGTAATAAATGGCACAATTTACTACAGAGGTCGCAAAGATGACATTGTAAAAAGGTTTGGACACAAAATTAATTTACAAAAAATAGAAGCTACTATTATGCTGTGTCCAAGAGTGATAACATGTTCCTGTTTGTGGTTACCAAAACCCTTGCTTCTAGTGGTGTACTTTTCATCTGAAACACTAAACAGCCAAGAGCTAGCTGATTTCCTCAAATGCAAATTAGATGAGAAACACTGGCCAGACAAAATTATAAGAGTTGATGATATGCCAATAAATCCACACGGGAAAATATCAAAGCTTGTTCTATCAAAAATGTTTGAAAAAGTACTAAATGCACCAAAAACATTAGATTCTTTAAAATTAAGTTTTTTAAAAGAGCTCCAAGAAGTACTTGGGCGTAGCCTCAGATATGAAGATATAAAAAATAAAGATTTCTTTTCTATTGGAGGTACATCATTTGTGGCTGTCATGATGTGCAATAGAATGTCTGCTACCTGTCCAGAGTTTGCCAAATTAATTCTACCTCATTTAATGTCACAAAAGAAAACAATAGATGAAATAATGCATCTGGCCAAAAAGGAGATTGCAATAGACAATAATAAATTCAAAAGAAAACCAAAAAGACCAAGGGAGTCAGACGGGGGTAGCTATTCTGAAACGCGAACTATGAAGCGGTTTAATAATAATAATAGCACTAACCCTGTGGAATTTATTGTTTTGTGGTCATATGATACTGGGAAATGTGTAGATGCTTCACCAACTCTTTGTGAAATTGGATTGTAAGTATTATATTTAGTTAGGACAAATTTGTGTATGCTTTGTTTATTAATTTATTTAAAAGTACATTTACATATTAATTTATTTTACTAAACTGGTCAAAAATGCCCTGCCAAATGAGTTACCTGTCGGCACAAAATTTACTCTATGTTACAAGGAATTGAGATGTTTACAACTGTCAAAGTGTTACGGCTTGAAACAGGTCAATAAGTAACACAAGCAGAATTATAAAAAGTGTAAACATATGCAACGCACTGGCTGTGAGACAGTGTGCTACTAATATCATCAGTTGTTGGGTATTTTATGCGTTGGCGGTTAATGTCGTACCCAGCTGATGGTGCGTGACTGACGTCAGCGTAGTAGATATTCCTTAATCAACATAAATGAGTATCAATAGCAATTTTGCTTATTTACCCTAAAAGGAAACCATTAAACCAAGATCCTATGGTTTAATGCCTTCACAGTTGGACCAATATTAAGCCCCTGAGGGGCTTATAAAAAAACAAGATCTAAAGTTAAACCAGGTGCTGTCGCTGTCTTATTTTTATAAAATACAAGTTAATACAGTGGACCCCCGGTAACGCGACAAACGTGTAGCTAGGTAGTGTCGGACTATCGAATTTGTCGGATTACAGAGTGTTACCCTAAATCCCCTATAGTCCGAATTTATTTGATAAAGAATACCTTGCAATTCGACAAATTACAGCTCAAAATTAATAGATTATCATGAAGTGGCGCGTTGCAATCTGTTTAATCATGCATAAGCTTTATTTGTGAAGATTTATCCAAAACAATGTTTGTGTTCCTACATTCAACAGTAATAAGCATGTTGGATTACAGGGGGCGGCGGATTAGACAGGGGCCGGTTTACCGGGGGTCCACTGTATTGGTTAAATAGTGAAGGCATTAAACCATAGGATGGTGGTTTAATAGCTTCCTGTCAATGTAAATAAGCAAAATTGCTATTATTGTACCACTAGTTTGCCTATTGTTACTGGTAACAATATTAAAAGATTTGAGTTGAGGTCTAGACAGTTTCATATTTAATAAGGCCTAATTAAATTGTTAGACATAACAAAAATAAGTCATTACTTTAATACGAAATTTTTACTTAAATTGCAAGATAATAATACTTATTAATCCTGCTCACAATAAGGTGATCATCATAGATCAGTCCTCTAGTCCTTATAACTTTAGGGCACTCAAAATACCAAGAGTAATACTAATACTACTTAAAAGTAATTGCCAAAATTTCCATTCCAGTAACCTCTACGTGATAGTTGGCAGTCATTCTGGAAAAATAGTTGTTGCAAATGCAATATCGGGAGATGTACAGGGTGTTATAAAAATAAAGGCTCGAGTGGAGGCGTCAGTGTTTTGCTACCACGAGGGCTCAGTGGCGCCGCCTTGTGGCGTGGTCGGCGCCTACAACGGCACCATTGTTTGTTTCCAAATAGAAAACTGCAAAGAGTTGTGGAGAATTAATATCAAATGTATGATTAAGAGCAAAGCCACTTATTGTAATGGAATGATCTATATAGCTGCTTATGATGGGAAAATAAGATGTATTGATATAGTGGTAAGATATTTTCTTTAATGTATATAAAATGTTTGTAAGTGTTTACCATCTTTTAATCAACATGTTGTTAAAATATTTGAAAAGTCTTTATGTCAACGTCTTGACATCTCACTACTCTGCTCAGGAATCCCCATGACCTCGGTTTTTAATAATGTTTGTTTGAAGTATTTACTTCATTACAAGAACCCAGTGTGGGTTGGCGGAGGAATTTTGTTTAAGCTAGGCCCTATTGGGTTTTGGCTTCCTATATCAAAATATGTAGCTGTTTAAGTTTCAGAACAAGTAGCCACTGGCTTGTCGATTCATTACATTTACTTATCCACCAATTACAACCTAATTTCAGACTGGCGAAATAAAGCACGTGATTGATGTCGTAGATCAGGCTATATCTGCCGATCTGGTTCTTGCTAAAAAGGAGTACGTATTGCTTGGAACGTTGTCCGGCGTGTGTGCCAGTGTGGAGACTACCAGCAACACTGTGGCCTGGCGCGGGACCCTCGCCAGCCCCGTGTTTGCGAGCCCAGTTCTGTATGACAACGACAAATACGTGCTGTTCGCTGAGGTTAACGGCGAGATACATTGCCGAACTGTGGAAAAGGGTATCAAGGTACGTATTCATTGTGGACAAAATACCAAAATTCACACCATCACGCTGGTTTCCACAAAGGAGTAGACACATATTATACACCCACATTTGGCCAACTACATTGTTAGTCCTACGTAATAGGTGGCGAGCCTATTGCCGCATTCGGGGATGTTTTATGATTGATAGAGCCTCGTTCGATGATCGGTTGCACTTGCAGGTGATGTTGGCTTGGGCTCCTAAGTTCATAGTAGGATCCCTATACACGGGAATCCATGCCATATGAATGCTACAAATACGTGCTGTTCGCTGAAGTCAAAGGCGCGATACATTGCCGATCTGTGGAAAAGAAAGTAATCTCACGCCTTTATTTCCTATGTGGAAAGATCTGTCTTTGCGACGTTAAAGGTGACACGGTGCCAAAATTTTACCCATAACGGATGCCAAACACCGTGCGAAGTGGAGGCAGAAATGTAGGAAAGCTGAATCCGGCCCAGTAAGGTCACAACCGGGATACCGCTTGTATGATGATATGACATGATATGACTGGGCAAAAATCTTGCTGCAACTTTGTAAAAGGGTTCTACATAATTACAGCAAACTTCACTTTAAGCTCAGGGCTTTCTAGGTGAAACGTGTCTAATGGTGTAAGGTTGCTAGCCCTTCGCCCTCTGGCCAAGATAAGGGTGGTAAACTTCTTTGTTGACCGCCGTTTGTCGCTACTGCTCACTAATATTCTTGGTCTGGTTGTTTTTTATGCATTTTAATTTATATTTTATGATAGTGGCCGCCTGCAGGTACTATGCTGTACTATTTACTACTTGTAAACTACTTAGTACATATTCAGTTATTTCTTAGGTCAAAAAATGGTTTATGTTACATTTTTATAATATCAGATATCTGCCAGAAAATCCTGTTAAAATCTTTCAAGCTGTTTTATTTTAGATTTTTTTAAATAAGTGCTATATCGCTTCCATAAACATTTACATTTTTTTGTGATTTTTTGCAAACTGACACTTTATTTTTATACATAACGCCACGCCTCTTTTCCGTAGGGGTAAGCAAACATCATCCATTTTATGCATTTGTTTAATAATATTTTTTCAAACATTTGCCCAAATAAGGCAAGGTTAACGAATAAACTATACTTTGTAGTATAATTACAAGCTCTGTTTCATTTAAAGATAGCACTGTGCCAGATGTCCATGAACATATAACATATTTACTTACCTACTAAAATGCATCACACCATTTAAACGTCCCAAATAACGTTATCATGTCATTCTTATATAGTTCAGTACTGAACATTGGCCTGCCTCATAAATTACATTCTATTAGGATAGATTACATTATATTAGGGGTATTTGCCAATAATCACTACATTAATCTCAGTTCAAGCCAGAACGCAGAATAACGCTGCTACCCATCATCCCATAGGATGTTCGTCAACTCTTACGACTCCCCGTTAGATGCGGCATGATATCACGTTACGCAGCAGTAATTATCTAATTACCAGTCGATTATTTATTATTCATCCGTAATCACACGCTTTGTCATCAGCTGATTATGCTCTCGAGTAGATATTGGTTCTCAGCCTGCCAGCCAGCCTTAAGTCATGAGAATAAATAAATAAATATTATCGGAAAACACACTCAGCGGTTTTAGGCACAAACCTCGTGAGTTTAGTTTGGGACTAAAACTTCCTCTCCTAAACTTGTACATGGGTACTAGACAAAGGATAAACAATTGGTTATATTTTCAAGACAGGAAAAGCTGAAGGCAAATTCTCGTATTCATGTATACAAATATGCCCTATGTGAAAATCGAACCCACAACCTCATAGAAGAATGCAGGTATTACACGCCACGCCATAACTGTGTATAATAATAATAATGTCTCCTACAATCACACCTATTATTTAGTTCCAAAATAAGTATCATTAGGAACTTGTGTTATGGATCCTAAATAACAAATAAGCATACCTACCAATTTTTTTTTTTGTAAATACATAAAAAATATACATATACATATGAAACACCCAGACTAGAACATTACCGACCTCCACGCCGTATCAGTCGTTGGTCATATCGTGTACAACGATCATGTACACGTATCTGTAAAATCTTTAATGTTTTCCTGAAGAAGTATTCAATCTGTTTAATTTTATCTTACAGATTTATCAGAAGTCGTAAGATAAGACCAAGTACCTAATCAAATAATAATGGTAACTTGACTGAATCACCTACCAACTACTGTTATCAAATAATTTCTCTTTTTGTGATAATTATATACAAATGGTTTTTTATTTAGTTTGTTTAATTATTTGTGATTTCGCGCTACGTACGGACGAGTAGATAGAGAACTGCTTGGGACTTTAAGGCTGTGTCCCCAGTAGGCCAACTGTTAGCGGCCGACTGAGTTTGCGGCGTACCGATTTAGTACGCCCTTCCATATATTTGAAATGGAGTGTCCACAGTCTGCTAGTTTTGCGCTCACTATTCGCAGTTTGCAGCGTCGGTCTCTCAGTCTTGCAACTCAGTCGGCCGCTAAAAGTTTGCGGCGCACCGATTTAGTACGCCCTTCCATTATTTGGAATGGAGTGTCCAGTCTGCTAGTTTTGCGCTCACTATACGCAGTTTGCAGCGTCGGTCTCTCAGTCTTGCAACGCAGTCTTAAGATAAGAACGAAAGATACCTCAATAATTTTATAGTAAAACGAGCTTACAATTTCAGGCTGACTTCTTATTACTTATTGTTCTCTTTAATTTACGAGATTATACATATTTTACTTATTATTATATATAGAGAACCTACCAAGATCTGAGGAGCCCAAGCCAACCTCACCTGCAAGTGGTGCACCTGCTGATTAACGGAGTAGGCTCTGGCAAGCGTAAAAGTTCCCAGTAAGCGGCAATACACTCGCGATCCTATAACGTGGGACCAAAAATCTAATGGGCAAAATGTGGGCGTATATTATGCCTCTGCCTAGTGATTATATGTGATTATTATTACTATACTTATTATTATTTTTTAATCATAATGCATTAGTTATGAAAATGTCTTATAATAATATATAATTAAACCTAAATTATCATTATATTCATATATTAATGTTTCTTTTCTTTCTTTATAGATCTGGAAATACCAAGGAGCAAAAGGGAATATATTCTCATCAATATATGTAAAAGAATTGGATACACTTAGATGGCAAATGGTGTTTGGGTGCCATGACAACAAAGTATACAGCATCAATGTAAAGAACTTCCAACCAAGTCTGCATTGGAAAACAGAACTTACATCACCAGTGTACTCCACTCCCTGCACCTTGAGTGACAAGTTTATTTTAGCAGCTTCAAATAATGGCAAACTTTGTGTTATAGATTCAGAAAATGGAATAGTTCTAGCTGATTACCAAATGCCCAGTGAAACCTTTTCTTCACCTGCTGTTTACGGAGATTACATATTTATTGGTTGCAGAAATGATCATATTTACTCATTAAAATGTGTATTGAATTGATGAATTACGCCATAACTGTTCAGAATTGACATAAAAGATATACTTACATAAATAAATGAAACATATTTATATCATATTGTAACTTTATTTATGATCTTACACAAAAAATATAGGTATAGTGAGCATTCATAATTTTGACATTACAATTATGATATGGTTATATAAATGATCAAATAATGTACAAAAATGGAATGCATTTCACTCGATACTAATCTTCACCTGTGCAAACCATTTCATCTCGAAGCAGCCATTTACTTATAATAATAAAAGCATCTTATGAGGAATAAAATTAGTTAAATAATTAATCTTATCTCTTGAAAGTTTTTGGTAAAAAAGAAAATATTGCAGATACCATTACATGGGAACTTTGCACATACATACACAATTATCTACGGCCAACATCTAAGCTCTTATAAATCTTTACCCAAATATCCCTAATTTTTTTTTTTATTATTTTTGCCAGAGCAATTTAAAAATTAAAATATAACAAGCAATATATATAGATAGAATAGGACAACATGTTTACTGTTCTTCTTCTCCCAGCTCCACTTTAACTTTGGAGAAGTCAAAATCTTCATCGGTTCCTCGTTTGTAAATCTTAAGCACATCTAAACATGTTGTTTCGAAGTGGCTGGTAGCATCATAGGATTCAGAAATGAATATTTGGCTCTGAGTGCCAAGATCAGTAGGTTCATAATAGTCTGTTACAGACACAAACTTTTGCCTGATTGGTCCCAAGAGATCCAGGCCAGGCTTTATTTCATTCTCTGGGTCTTTAGTTTCAACAGTAGTAGAAACCATGGCAATAAACCATCCTTTGGCAGCTACTTGATGAGTGTATGAAACGAGAGAGACATAGATGTCTGAATGCCTTCCAACTTGCTTTTGTGGAATAATAATCTGAGTTGATAGGGCATCCTTGGTATTAGTAATGGGGTGATCTAATAAACAAATACAACGGATGACTTGACCCTTCTTGCATACTTTTTCAGGAACATAGCTAGGGTCACAGTACACTTGCTTGCATTTGGCTATCTCATTGCCAGATCTCACACCAACAACCTGGCCTCCTTCTCCAAGAACAATCTCATCGATTGGTTTATCTAACATGTATGTACCTCCATAAATAGCAGATAGACGAGCAAATCCTTGAGGAAGTTCTCCTAATCCATACATGGGATATAAATAAGGTGACTTGCCATATCGAGCAAGAGAATCCGAATACAATTTGATGCGACGAATCGTTTGAATAGCAGGTTGTTGAAGATAAGTATCGTTTAGATACAAAGCAAGTGCATGACCAGTAAAGTCCTGGGTGTTTCTGTCCAAACCAAACTTTTCGTAGAGCGACTGCATGTTGGTTGTACTGGGATCAAAATCCTTCCAAGTTTTAGAGTCCTCTTCTTGGAAGTCTTGGACGTAAATAAGGAAATTGCGAAAACGTCGCTTCTCAAACATGCCCATAAGGTCCGAAGCTAGAGCTTCTTTTTGATCCACAGGAACCTTGGAAATCTTCCCTCCCTTGTAGACATAGCTACCCTCCACAGACTTAAATTCTAAATAGCGGGTGACGCCCGTATGGATCAGTAGTTTCACAAGCAAGCCATTGGCCATCAAAAACTTGGGAATTAAGTCCACGTTCCAGTCGCGTCCTCGTCCGTAAGTCTCGTCCGGAGGGGGAGCGTTGAACTTTGCGAACAAGTCTTCTAACGGGGTAATTGACGCAGATTCTCCGCCGTAGTATTTGTTACGATCAATGTGCAATACCTTTTTTCCCGAAACAGAGAGCATTCCACTCAGAATGCATTCTTTCAGGCCAGTGCCCAACACGATTGCGTCGTACTCTTCATCCATGATTAAGACGAGCACAAAGAAATGGTAGTATTCCAATAGAATTTAGATTTAGCAACCGGGCGAGAAATGTCAAAATGTCGGAATCGGAAGAAACATGTCGGCCATCGATGACGTAGACTAGAAAACCACAGTCTAAAATAAAAGCTCGACATTAGAAAAATGTGTTATCAACCTAACTTCTAATTTTACTTTATAATATAACGCATTACTACAACAATTAACACAAATTCTATCGTTCGAGAAAATAACTATGTTTATTTAAAATTTTTGTTAAAGTACTTTTTAAGGCATTATAAAGTAATTCTCCTGCCTACATACCGATTACATCTTACGGCCTATACAATAAACCTTACAATTTACCTTAAAATTCAGAGCACTTTACTTTACAATAACAGACAACTCAACAATACACGGAAATGAATAAAAATACCACAATACGCTTATGTCGCAGCATCGAGATGCGGAGATGCTGGTTTTCAGTGGTCTATACGGATACGATTCTCAATAATCTATACTAATATAAATTTACTGTCTCTGTGTACGACTTCAAAAATGATCTACTTTAAGTTCATATAAATTTGCTTCGATATAACGTATAGAACCGCGATTTGAAACATAATAATATACAACCAGCTACTACAAGTCAAGCATTAGAGATTATATTCAGGGTTTTCTCAAATTAACCTTTATATAAATTTAATGTGTAGCGTTTTCTTGCTTAGGTAGGCTCATTAAGCCGTTATCATATACTGTATAAGCCTTATTAGGAGTCCAATTGGACGGCTTGACGAATACTA
Organism: Musotima nitidalis; assembly: GCA_949126915.1. NCBI lineage: Eukaryota > Metazoa > Arthropoda > Insecta > Lepidoptera > Crambidae > Musotima > Musotima nitidalis. Next base: position 4,796,061 of record OX421418.1, on the reverse strand, counting down.
ACAGCAGGACGCCACACACTAGTATCCGCCAATCCACACTGGGTCTACGTGGTGGACCTAATGCCCTCTCATTTCAGTTCGTGAGAAGAGACACGTGCTTAGATGTGGCACGTTATGGAGATGATGGTTAAATCGTGACATGAAAAGTTTAGATTCAATATTAATGATTTTCATTGATTGTCTTCATTTAAATTTAATTTTACTTTATGATAGTACTGTATACTGAAATTGAACAATAATGTTCAATTTATTGACGTGACAACGTCTTAAATTAGGTTGCGGCTGGGAGTCACTTATGAAAAAGTGTAACGCTCGGTAACGTTACGATGAGTCACCGAACGAGAGAGAGGCCCGGCGAATGCCTTGCGTCTCTCTCCCACTCAACTATGATCGGTCTGCCGCGCGCGCAGCACTAGTGTACAATGTTTTAGTAAACAAAATATATTTCTATAGTTAAAATTTGTGCAATTCTTATTTTCATTCAATTCCTTGTTCCTATTGTGCAATTTAATTATATTCATATCAATAAATATTCTACCGAGAAAAAGACGTTGTCACGTAAAATCTTCGCCCGTAAAAACGACTTTACAGGCAACCATTTTTTTAGTTCTATTGATGGTCAGACGTCCACACTAGTGGCTTATATTTCTTTGTGGATGTCACACACTTGAAACTCTAAAATGGATTTCTTGGCGGAATTGTGAAGCGTCATGTCTGCAGTTTTGTTTTATTTTCTAAAATTTGTGACATTTCGAACATTAATATATAATGGTGTGGTGTGGTGAGAAAAAAAACGGTGGATTATTAACCGTTCAGTTTTTGTGAACTTACATAGGTGTTGGTAAATGAAACAAATAACAGTGCAACATCAGTTTTCAAATTCTCTCAAGAAGTCCATGTGACATCTCAGTACAGTCCCACAGCTTTACTGAGGATTTCCCCTAAAGAAAGGCCATCTCATTTACCATTTATCATCACCTATTATTATTTACTATGATTTATATATTATTGATATATCTCTTACTTGATACTTGTTAAATGTGCTATAGGCACGAAGCCATTATTTAAAAAAAAAAAAAACTCTAGAAACGTCAGATTTTTGTACGTCATTGTCAGTGTCATACAAAGCTGTTGTCGCTACACTCGCTGTCTGTGATTTCGTGAATCTGTCCTGTCAATTCTGTCATCTTTCTCGGTCGCGACTCGCGTAATGTTTTTGTTGAGTAGGTTTAGTTTTTCTTCACAGTTTTGTTCTGTGCGGATGTCTTGAAGGTAGACGAGTGTCTACTATAAAATTATTATATTTTTTGCTAAAAATCGGGCTTAAAATATGTGTACACAGAATAATTTCTCGGAAATTCGCTTTGTTTATGTTTAAAAAAAAATTTTTAATTAGTGATGTGTGAAATAGTGAACAGGTGATTTCGACATTCAATCCATATGCTTCAATTTTACTACACAGTTCTCTTCTCGCTATCATTATACGCTAGCGTAGCGGTTACTCATCGGGGTTTTAAATGAAAGGAACAAGCTGTGAGACTATTCAGATGAATAAAAATGTCAACAGAAGGAAGCGGCGAGAATACCTCGACTGTACCAAGTTTGCCTGGTGCCCCAGAGCAAACTTACCTGTTTCCCAAAGCGAAAGGGCATTCGAGATCTATAAGTCATGGTGGGACACCGATGCTGGCTGGGAACCCAGCTGCAGCTCGGCCCCTCAAATCGGCGCTGCGGGGCCATCAGCGCGCGCTGTCTCACGGCCAAATCGGAGAGGGGCCTCGAGCGAGTGCTGGAGCCGGCCACAGCCGCACCGGTAGCCGCACCGACTTCATCCTGCCGCCTGGGCACCGGGAGCCGCCGCCCGTCAGCGCGCAGCCCCGTCACGGCTCCGTGCGCGCTCACTCACGCCAGGCTTCACGCTCCGATTCCATCTACACCCTCCGCCGGAATTCTGTGGTGACTCCGTGGCGCCGCGCCGTTTTTTGGCTGACGCGGCGCCAGCAACCAGCTATAGACAATAGACATTTTGTGGTTGTACCCAATCATTTAGTGCCTGAAAAGACACCACCTAAAGAACATCCAAATGGCCAAAGATGCAATAACAAAATCAGGACTACAAAATACACACTTCTCTCATTTATACCAAAGAACTTGTTTGAACAGTTTCATCGAATTGCCAATGTGTATTTTATATTTATAGTGTTGTTAAACTGGGTGCCCGCTATCAATGCATTTGGTAAAGAGGTTGCCATGCTACCTGTAGTGTTTGTGCTCGCAGTGACTGCCATAAAAGATTTATTTGAAGATCGTAGAAGACACATTTCTGACAAGCGGATAAACAACTCCTTTTGTCGAGTTTTCAAAAAGTAAGTGCAAACTTAATAATACCTTTTAAAACCTAGAATTTGCACAATGGGACAAAGTGGCACCCTGGCCCAAACTGACAGCCTGATGTAGAGAACATAATTATTTTCTCACACTGAAAGTATGTGCATTCTAATATTGTTATATGTTTATCTTATCATATGGTACTATTGAAATGCCCCACAAATTTTTACCATGAACCACTGGTACAATTGAGTTATAATTTTAAATATAGCTAATATCGGTTTCGGAAATTTAACATTCAAGTAGGTTAAGGGATGAAGATATCACATGAAAACTCTGAAGCTAGAACTTGAAACAATTAGTGGAATGTTTAAAAACAAAAGGAAATAGCGTTTATTGTTTTCAAATCATTAAATGTAGTAACTTGAAATTAAACACAGGTGTTCTTTTATAATATTAAAAGGCTTAGAAAAAAGAAATTGAATAGTAAATAGTAAATTTAGTTTTAGGGTCGAAATAAAGCAGTAAAGAATATAAAATAAAAAGCATTGTAAGTGAAGGCCCCAATAAAGTAAACCCAGATTTCAGTACTACTGTCAACTATATGTTCACTGTAAAAAGCTTCTGTATGAAACCTTATGATTAGTTTAAAGTTTACATTATTGAGGAACCAAAATGATCCCTGAGCCTCAGGCTCCGTCTGCAAATTACAAAGGCATCGGAGTCTCTGTATTAACTCAAATAGCTTATTCTTTATAGACTAACTAGTCCCATAATATAGGAAACATAAACAAGACCTAACCAAAGCTACTACAAAAATCACCACCTCTCAGATAGGTAGGTAACAAACCAAGACTGTCAAAGCAAAGAGTTCCATATCTTATATAATCCTGGCACACACTCTGAGCTTCATTCACCTTCACATACTACTACCTACCTACCAGTGGGTAGGTATATAGTGATATAACACTGAAGAATACAAACTAAATAACACAAGAACAAAATCCCAAAAACACTATATCTATATATTATTATGAGATATTCCTAAAACAGCCAAAATAAATTGATTCATTGTTACAATATATTAAAGAGCACCTTACTTGGTCTTGGTGTTTACCTTTATTACTATAGCCAAAATTTTTGCTTGTGAAATAACAACATGAGACACATTAGGCCTTACACAACTATACACAATATGCCATAAAAATATTGAACTTACTGAGTTAAGTTGCTTCTGTTCAAGCATACCTATCCACACTTTTATGGCTTACAACAGTCAATCAAATTATTTTATTATTTTAGTAAAATATACATTATAAAATATAAAATTTCATTAGATTATTTAATAAATAAATTATTTATGTCAACTATCATTGCTTACGATTAAGCAACGAGGGTAGAGGAATATTCACGTAACTCTCTCACATAGAAACTACTGGACATATTTTTGTGTAATTTGGCATATGTACTTGTAAGCAGAATTCTTTAATTCCCACAGGAAAACTCTATTAAGACAAAATGTTATTCTATCTGGGCAGAACCTAGTCTATTATAAACCATGTTTTTATGGAAAGAAAACATTGACGATAAACAACACTAATGTTTAGTTAATTTTCTATCACATTGTAGTATTCGCGTGCAACGGCCTCTGACGGTACCCCATGTGTCTAAAATATTCATTGCCACACACCCACCAAATTACGGCGAGTGAACAAATACCTACGTAACTTATGAAGCGTCTGCTAAATATTAAATGACATTTGCTGCTTTACACGGAACAAATATCACGCCCAAAGCATCTAACTAAAAGCTGTAACCATAAAATTATAAGAGGCCAGCTAGTGGCGAGTCCGTAGATAATTAATTCATTACGGGGAAATGGAGAATAATTTACTAGCGACGATGTGTTGGAGTGACGAAGAAGTGGAGTGGTGTTCAGAATTGTTGTGCATTTATTATAAGCCTGTGCAGATCTACCATCATCGTCATTATTTTAATATTAGATCGTTTCTCTCGTAACTGAGTAAAATAAGTGAAAGAGATGCTACTGTAGAATTTAAGCAGAAGTATACTCTATCTTTATCGTTAAAAAAGCCAAGAACTCCTATTTCTGTCTTACTAGCGTCCTTTGCTTCAGTTAATATACGAATTTTCTCCTATGTCTAATAGGAACTTAAGAAAATAAAATATATAGCAGATGCTGCTCACAGGTGATTGATAGATAGTATCATACATAATATACCACAAGGTTTGAAAGTGATAGCATATCAAACTAACTTATTTTCCTATTTATAATATTTGCCAGTATAAAGAGTGTAAAAGTGGTGCTGGTTTGTATAGAACATTTATGTCTTTGGTCCATACAAACACATCAATAATGAACAAAACCTGTAAAAACTAAACAATACGTATCTATTCAATGATTTCCGTAACACACATTATGTGTTACGGAAATTAAGTCACAAATATTTGAAACGGTGCAGGTGCAGGCGTATGTTTCTAGAAAATAATTTCTAAATCGCGCCTCCTTCGGCCGCCCTCGAACTTAAGAAACTCGGAACTCTTACCCCACAAGAAGAAATAAAAATTATAAATAGGTACTTCCTGGTTTATTTTACTAAGCGAAATATTTTAAAAGTATTCCAGATACCTTTATGTGACCGTTTCTTATGGCTAATCACAAGAGGAACAACCTTTAATTTAAAAGTTATGGCTTGAAGTGTCTTCTTTAAAACATAGACAATTTATATGTTTCTAGAGCTCCAAGAAAATATATTTATTGGGTGAGGTACTTCCCTATCTCTTTTGGGATCAGGCATTATACCTTGAATGCGCTTTTATATAATTCAAAGAATCACGCTAGCTAGAAAAAAATCAATGTCACTACTACTGGTGACGGCAAAAGTTATTATTGAAATGATTAAGGCCTCGACTGTTACAAGATATATTATTCAGTGCAACAAAACTGATGTTTTTTACCCAGCTTTGTAAAGAGACGTTCACTTGATAGTAAATGCCACGCCTGCCTATAATTATTAAAATGCGTATATATATGGAGCTTTAAGGAAAATCCTGTTTGGCACTGTACTATTTTAGCCTGACATGCAGACTATGCTGTATATTCTATAGTTCCGTATAATCCATTTTATTGCGTAAATCAGTATTCTATTTAAACATAACTAATAATTCTGACACTTACACCAATTATTTAGTGCCAAATTAAGTATCATTAAGAACTTGTGTTATGGATACTAAATAAAGGATAAACATACATAAATATTTTTTTTTTGTAAATACATACTTAATACACATAGGAAAACACCCAGACCAGAACAAATATTCATATTAAATACACATAAATATTTGTCCTGTATGGGAATCGAACCCACGACCTCAGGAGTGGAGTGCGGGTATACTCGCCACTACTCTATATCGGTCGTCAAATAATATCCCACTACTTACTGGGGTTAGGCCTTCTGTTACCAATCAAGATGAAGGTTTAGGGCATAATCCAAAACGAGGACCTAGTGTGAATTGGCGGAAGAAAGTGTGGGGCATCCTGCTGATAGAATATAATATCAGGCCTGTTATAGGACTTCTTACTTCCGACGACTACCACATACAGACTAACAGTCAGTCATACATACTACAGATAACTTGGACCAACGGCTTCACACATTGGAAGCACGGATACGTTCTCTGTTAAATGTCACCCTTGCTCTGTAAACGCGACTTAACATCAGTGATCGTTTCCGCCGACCTATACTCGCAAAGCTATTATGTATATATAACGCTATTATTTGCGTAAGAATATGTCAGCGAGTTGAATACCAAATAGTACTCATAGTTGATAATATAAAGCGGGTGAAGTCTTACTTTTTGAATATATCTGATTAGTTGTTTGTATCAGTTTTTTAAATAATATATATGTATATATATTTCATGTATTTTATTCATATTTAACAAATAGTTTTGTGTTTATTATTTTTAAAGTTAATGTGCTCTGCCTACTGCCAGTATCTCTCCTTTGCGTCGGGTTATCTGGAAGAGATCGCTTTTAGCGATAAGACCAATCTAGGCGATTGGCTTTTTAAATATTATAATCTGTAGTTTTAAGTTTCTTGGCCATTAAAGAGTATATCTATCTATATCAAAGCAAACTTCACCGAGTGTAAACATTAACGGCCAAAAAGAAAAGTGCTTACTGATAACAGCTCCTGAATATTTGACGAGACACGAAGGCTTCACGCAGGGGATAGTACACGCAGCTCATAAATAGGTCACTGGTCAAGGTTACTCAGCCGTGTCCGTTAGCAGCACTGATATATCGTGACAAGTTTATACCTATGTCACGGCACGACACAGAATAACATAGTCTAATAAAACCGTTGTGCAAGATCTAGGTTCTAATTTCTGTATAAGCTTTAAGCTCGCTCTTTTTGGAATGATAATCATTTTTAGGTAAGACAAGAGTCATTATTCATTATTTCTTAGTACTAATAAAAATTGCAAGTACTGTGTTTCGATTAAGCTTCGATCCGTTATTTGAAAGTATACCGTAGTAAGATTTCCGTAAAAAATGTAAACCAGTAGGTAATGGAACTGAAAAGGTTAGGAACCACTGCTCTAACCTCTAGCTGCCAGGAGATTTGAGATTTGAAAAAGTACATACATACATATTTATATATATATATATTCATATCTAATAATAATAATAATTGTTGTGATTGTAAGGGAATATTTATTTATTTATATCTGTTTCCTTAAAGAGGTAGGCAGAGGCACATTTAATAACAATTTAATAGTTAGTACTACGTTATAGGTGGCAAACCTATTGCCGCTTACCGGGAACTATTATGTTCGCCAGAGCCTCGTCTATTGATCGGCAGGTCCACCACTTGCAGGTGAGCTTGACTTGGGTTCCTTAGGTCTTGGTAGACAACCAAAGAGAGAAATACATGGAAGTTCATCTCTCAATTATAAATCTTAAGAATAGCGTAAGACTCGTAGTGTCTAATACATAGTACCAAGCACTCCAGCTCCTCAGATATGACTAGTGATTATAAATATATAACATGACGTACCACTAGTTCATTCTTGAGCTGCTTTTGTGTTAGAAACAATATCATATCTAACCATGACTATGTTTACTTTCGTACAACTTAAGTGGCACGCCACGCCCATCTCGTTTCTAGAACCCAACAAGCTACAATGTGTCAGGAAAAATATCAGAGCGTGCAACAAGTTCTCATAATAAGCGTATTAGGAATAAATAATATTACTAATACGATCCTGGCACTCACAGTAGTAAAAGCGATAAAACAACTGACTAATGCTCACTTTTAATATTGCGCCGTGCCTTGGAAAGCACGTTAAGCCTTTGGTCCCGGCTGTCATTAACATCTATGGCTGTCGTTATTAGAAAGTCAGTGTCTTCTTATATCCTGAAAGCTGCTATACATACATACTGTCACTTCTTTCCCGTTGCTGGTTTAACTTTAGAATTGTGTTTTCCACTGGGTTGTGGAGACCAGACAGCAGTCGCTTCATGTAATTCAGCTAAATTCTGGATCAGGATAATGTTAGAATATGACGAATAAGACTTATCCTATGATTACTAACTGAAATTATGTGCTATTGTATTTAATTTATGCTACTACAAAAAATATTGTCATGTTTTGTTTCTTGCCACTGGTTATTTGTAATTATGTATGCAGTTTTTCAAACGTATGTTGTTCATTATGGACGCTAACAATACCAAACAGAGGCACTCTTGCGTGCGCTGTATTCCCATATTACTAGAATTCATACTAATATTAATTTGCGAAGTATTTAGTCACACTTTTAGCTTCATTCACACTCATTAACCTCCTCATAGTGTGTGCCAAGATCGTAGCAAGTAGAAAGATGTTATTTCTGCCAACCCCTACGGGAAAGAGGCGTAACATTATGTATGTATGTAAGTATTAGTCACTAATCGTTTGCTTGTAACACTATACTTGCAAAATGAAGATTACATTAATTATTTTTAAATGTCAGCAAAGAGCAAAGATTATAAAGTAACTTATAATAAACCACTAATTACTACTAATTGTTTGTGTGTAAAACTAAACTCATTATCATCATCCTTCTGCCCAGCTCCCAGTGAATCTGGAGTCGGCAGCATGTCTTTCTATTCCATTTAAATCTGTTAATCGTTATCGACTTAAGAACATAGAGGATTATGAACGCCAAGATTATAAAGGTACTTATCGTTTACCTACAATATGCAAACCACACTTTAATCCCAAAAAGTATTTTTCCATACATATTACGTCAATGTTGTTCAGTACGATGATTCGCCTTTCAACTAACGTGTAAATTTGTAGTAATTAAAACAGGCAACCTTATTCGCTTTGATTAACCGACTTGTTATGCAGATAAATATGGTTTTCAGCACCTGAAAATTACGTAAACACAGGAACACTATATAAATAATGTTTACTAGGCTTATGCGCCATTACTTCATGCCATGCCATACATGAAAATATATTAAAAGTTTAGTTATTAATCTACCTTACATTTTGTTGACAAGCTTCTGTCCGCAGCTTTGTTCACGTAAGGTACAGTGAATTGCTGTTTATCTCTATGTTGTTGATTTATATTAGTTTTAGGAATATAATAAACTAAACCTCTAAAAAAAGCTTTTTTGATCATCAAAAATACTGAGTGAGCATCTAATAGGTGATTAGGTGCTCAATCAGTAATTTTGATGTACAAAAAGGTTAGGTTAGGTTGGCAATTTATTAAGTTTGAAGACACGTTAAATATGATTCTTAGTTTTATCCCAAAATAATACAGCATGAGGCTCTTTTGAACAGATTTTTAAGGGTCGACAATGCATGTTGCATATGTTGTTGCAAGCGTATGCAGTATGTTGCAGTGAACACTTTCTATCAGTTGGGCCGCATGCTTGGGTTGAGTCCCCCTTATCGTACAAAAGGACATAATCCCGTTCTACCAAAACTTTTAGAATGAACAGTTCAAGCATTCTTCCTATCTTCATCATATCCTAATAATATGCCGGTTGCCTTAGCTCTTATGATGGAATATTGTTTACAATTTTTTTTTTAAATTTTTTTTTTTCCTTCATGTTCTGATGCATAAATAAAAGTGTATAGGGTGTATCCTACCAAGACCTAAGGAACCCAAGCCAAGCTCACCTGCAAGTAGTGCACCTGCCGATCAACGGACGAGGCTCTGGCGAACAAAAGTGCCCGGTAAGCGGCAATAGGCTCGCCACCTATTACGTGGGCTCAACTATATAATTAGCGTAGTGTGGGCGCATAATATGCATCTGCCTACCTCTTCAGGAAAACAGGCATGAATGTATGTAAATAAAATTCTAAGCTTGGCACATATTTACAATGTTTCGCATTATTTTGTATATTAACAAACAGAGGGAAATATGGTTAATGGTTAAACCAGAATAGAATGGTGATAGAATAAGCCGTGATCAACGGCTCAACGTGCTTTCCGAAGCACGGAGCAAGCGATAATTACGCATATAACTTCAAAAAATCGTTTTTTAACAAACAGGTTGAGTTTAATTATAATGTAAGACGTATATATTTGTCTACCTCATTAAGATAAATTGATTGTAATCACAAATCCATTAGGTAAGTAGTACAAGTAATTGGAATAATTTAATAGCTGCCAATATTTTTTTGTTCACTGGTTTGCTTTTAAGAAATCATTACATCCATTTTCTATGAAAGTTGACATGTTCGCCTAGAGTGTGAGCCCTAGCTAATCCGGTTTCACTCCGTACGAGACGAAGCTGCCAGTGCTTACGCACACATGCGAGCCTTAGGGCTCTTATAATTAAGACGTTGGTTGTCATCCTGCTGCTGTGCCGAAGCGGCGCAATAGTAGTCTAACTGCATACAGACAATCGCATTTTTTCATACAAACCGCACCTCACCGCAAACGTACAACAGCTGGACGGCAATGCCATTGCGCGTGATACGGTCGCTACTCATTGCCCTTTGTATGAAAAAGTACGTACAGCACCTACGGACTACGGCTACCGTACCGCTGAGGTACTTCAACAGGCACGTCTGAACAAACGTCTAAATTAAAAGAGCCCTTAAGATTTGTACTAGTCAAAATACAATAACACTACTGTATGAAGCTTCGTTTTTATTCCGTATTATCAGTATCGTCTAGTCGCAGTATTTGTAGTATTAGTACTCATGTTTTTTAAACGTAAAAGCGAAACAAACAAACACACTTTTGCGTTAATACTATTAGTAAAATGTTGAAATCCCCCGGCGAGTATTGTATGTCAGTCTGCTAACTGCTTGTTTGATTTAAAATTATAAACTATTTTAAAAATTTGTACTTAATTAGTTATAAACCGTTAGCATAATGAAAACACGGAAAAATCCGTATTGTATCCACTAGGAAAATACGATATAGCTGCAAAATTGTAAACATAATTTTATGACAATTGTAGAGTTAAGGTTTTATTATCTTACTGATTTATCTATACATTTGTCAATGCCATGAATATTTTGAGTTTTAAAGCTTGTGCGTGCAAGTTTTCCAAGGTTTGGCAATAAAATACCTCAACCCTAAAACATTAATCGGAGATTCACAATCTTCGTAACGAGTAATGGTAAGATTGTATAACTGTAATTGATTGGTCAAGCTACAATGTATCACAGATTCTATTCAAAAAATCTTAGTTAAAAGTTTGTTGCAACCTTCATAGATTGCACACCAAGATAAATAGAGCACTCAACATCTTCCCCAAAACGAGATTCGAATGTTAGTCTGTATTGACAGGCTGGTTGCTGGAACTAAATTATGAAGAAATATGACGTAACGTATACTCATTCTCGTTCTTCCACTCTTACCTGAACGGCGAGTGTATGCGCACGCACACACGCCCTCGTGCTAAAACTCACACACACACACATACGCATAATCAACTTCGCGTAATTTCATATTTTGTAGTTGTAATTTATAATAATCCCCTCTCATCTCACGGGGAGTCGTAAGATTCGACGAAGAGAAATCCTACGAGATGATGGGCAGCAGCGTCATTCTGCGTACTGGGGGCCTACCGCCGAGTTCGAAGGCAATCGATTATAAGGCAAAATGGATTTCGAATTGATTCTGTCGTACCGCCGAACTCATGGAAATCGAAACAAAATGGCGTCCATTTACCTATTGGTCTGTCACGGACTGAAGGTCATGAATGAGAGGTGGCTGTCGGCAGATTCCCCGGTACGGATTAATGAACGCAAAACAAAGTTTGATCTAGATGGATTACCGGTAATCCATCGAATTCGGCGGTAGGCCCCCTGGCTTGAACTGCAATTACCCACCAACCCGCCTTCCCAGCGCGGTGATTATAGGCTAATACCCGAATAGAATATAATCTATTGGGGAGGTCAATGTTCAGCAGTGGACTTTATAAAGCTGACATGATGAATTCATGACAACTATATTCCTTAATCTCTTAAAGTTAAATGTATACTATTGAGATCTCGTGGCGTGGGACCTGTAGTCCTAAAACACAAACTTAGTTTCCTTTTTCACTGATAATGTAATTTGATTTAAGAGTGTGAAGATAAATTATTTTTATTACAGAAACCCAGATGCTCATACATTCAATGCATATTCTTACCGATGTTAGACTATAAGCAACCAGTAATATTGGTTCATTGTTTCTTCAAAACAGATAAAATATTATATAATACGTAATTACAAAATATTTATATTAGGTCGGGGAAAAAGTCTTTTCGCATAACGTAGGTATAAACTTATTATAAATTTTTTTTGACTGTACTATTTGTGTCTGGCTGGTTTTGGTAACATTAAAAAGGTTCCATTATAAAGAAAAGAAAAAAATAAAAAAAAGTTGTTTCCCGCTATTTTTCATTTGTTTTTCTCTCCGTAAAAATGAGTGAATCTAATGAAGAAATTCGATACATTTTAAAATTTTATTATAAAAAAGGCAAAAATGCAACTCAAGCAGTGAAAAAAATTTGTGATGTTTATGGACCTGATGCAGTGTCAGTAAGAGTAGCACAAATTTGGTTCAAACGTTTTCAGTCCGGAAATTTTGATGTTAAAGATGCACCTCGCTCTGGTCGCCCTGTTACGAATAAAATGGACGCCATTTTTGAAAGAGTGGAGCAAGATCGGCATATTAGTAGTTACGATGTAGCTGAAGAACTGGGAATTGACCACAAAACAGTTTTGACCCATTTGAAGAAAGCTGGTTATACAAAAAAGCTCGATATTTGGGTGCCACACGAGCTCACTCAAAGAAACTTAATGAACCGTGTACTCATTTGCGATTCATTATTGAGACGTAATGAAACTGAGCCGTTTTTGAAGAGATTGATAACTGGCAATGAAAAGTGGATCACGTACGACAAGAACGTGCGAAAAAGGTCGTGGTCGAAAGTTGGCCAGGCTTCACAGACTGTGGCCAAACCTGGCCTAACACGAAATAAGGTGATGCTGTGTGTATGGTGGGATTGGAAGGGCATTGTTTATTATGAGCTTTTACCGCCCGGCAAAACCATCGATTCTGATCTTTACTGCCAGCAACTGATGAGATTAAAGGAAGCAGTCGAGAGAAAACGGCCGGAATTGATCAACAGGAAGGGTGTGGTCTTTCATCACGATAACGCTAGACCACACACATCTTTAGCCACTCAGCAAAAATTAAGAGAGTTCGACTGGGAGGTCCTAGTGCATCCACCATATAGCCCTGACCTTGCGCCTTCAGATTTTCACCTGTTTCGGTCTCTGCAGAATTCTTTAGGTTCTGTAAGGTTGACCTCAAGAGAGGACTGCCAAAACTATTTGTCCCGTTTTTTTGATCAGAAGTCCCAAAGTTTCTACAGTAACGGGATAATGTCTCTGCCCACAAAATGGCAGAAAGTTATTCAACAAAACGGTACATATATATTGTAAATAAATGTAAATAAACTTTGAAAAAAATGTCTTGACTTTTCATACAAAAATACGAAAAGACTTTTTCCCCAACCTATTATGTTCCCTATCATATATCCCTTCGATAAGAGATGAATCATGCCCTGACGTGGCCGGTGCGTCACAATCGTCAACAATCCCTGTTAGAAGAGTAAACACTGGGCTGAGTGCTTTATCGATCATACGCAACGTTACTGTAACACGTGGGTCCGACTTACTTAACCTACTACATATTCGATAAGCTCGATAAATGCCTGCTATTGTATCCACTATCTAATTGAAGACGTTCATTGTATACTTCTTCAAATCGTGAATCTCATTTAAAGTGGTTAAGAGGAGGTGTTTTTCATAGAGGTAAAGATAAGCCTGAGGGCTTTAAAATGTTAGTGGCAAGAACGGCCAAAAAATGTAAAATACTTTGTATGCAATACAATATTTATTATGAAAAGAAAGTGGACAGAATTATTACTTTCCTATCTATTGTAAATGTGAAAGTGAGTTATTGTTTGCTACGCTAACCTTATCCGTTAAACCAATTATAGAAAAGAGATAATGTAACATGGGGTATTCGTTATTAGTTTTACACTTTTTCTGTGATCAACAGTAATAGTGTGACTGATGTCGAGTGCCTAGCTTCCAAATAATGAGTATACGTTTACTGAAGTAAATTAAAATAAATTATATGATGGACACGAAAAAAGTATTGTCAAATTAAAGGCTTTATTATAAATTTGCGTACATATCGTACGACGTACCTTTATGAATACAACAGTTATGCTAACACAAGTGTACGTGGCCTGGCCAGCCGAAGCTCATCGGCTCATGATAATTGATTAAAACGATGGTAGTACAAATATCTGGATACCTACATGTTTTTCTATTTCTGTAGCCATCATTACAGAGTTATCTTATCAATCGTCCATTACTGGGCCAGGGTCTTTCCCACAAACCAAGGTGAGAGGGCTCCAAGTCATACTCCACCACGTGAACCCACCTAGGGTTGACAAAGGCAGATGCGGCATCATCCAAACTAATATTATAAATGCGAAAGTAACTCTGTCTGTCTGTTTTTCTTCACGCTCCTACTGAACTCTACTAAACCGATTGGGATGAAATTTGGTACAGACATAGTTTGGAACTTGAGAAAGGACATAGGATAATTTTATCCCGAAAATCCCGCGAGACCGGGAGCTATGTGGGTAGTGACTATTCCTATATATATAAACATCCAGTAATATTGGTTCTTGTTTCTTCAAAACAGATAAAACATTACATAATACGTAAATACTAAACGCGAACAAAGTCGCGGGCAAAAGCTAGTGCTGTTATAATTTCAATTCCGGAAACGGTTTTGGTCTATAATAATTGCCACACAAAGATCAAAGATCTTTGTAAATTCTTTTTAGTTTCCGACTTCCTCGGTGCGATTAGAAATAAAGAGATCTGCCTTCTACACTTCTGTACAGAGACCACAGAACATATATCGTGAAGTAACCAGAAACTTTATGAATAAAGATGCTAGCTACCGCTAGACCATCAATGTAGTAAATCGGGAATTTGTAACAATAATATAATTTAGTTCTAACTTCAGTTCTAGGCATGACCGGATGAGGACTTGCTAGTTTGAAATGCGTAACATATAACTAAATTACTGTAAAGGATTATGGAGCTTATTACAAAACAAACTTTCAATTGATAAGATGAAAACAGTGACAGCACTAGTTTTAACCCTGGTCTAACTTTAGATCTCGTTTTGGAATAATAAATGTTTACCTAAACCTTCGCTTTAATTTCATTTTGCAGTATAATACATAATTCTTACTTCTGAAAGTTCCACGCGTTCATTTATAGATACCGATCTACGTTATAGTGTATTTTGCTGAATACCATGGTATCCTGATTAGATCTATATTACCAAATTAAGCAATTATTAAGTATTTCTTGATACATACACATTGTATCTTAATCTGCTATCCTGGAATTAAGCAATACTAAAATATACTCCTGTTTAATTATAATCAAAGGAAAGCAAACTTGTTGATAGCTAGCCTTAAACCGGCTAGAGCTATAGAATAGGTGCTATAGTACAAATAACTATAATCAATAAAATTGTTCAAAAAAACGTGCCCGGAAATGCTCCTAAACTCTGCTAGACTTTTCAAAAACAAATAAATAACTAATACAACAATATTTAGAAAAAGATAAGTATGTAGATACGTTTCACTCGACAATGAGCCTACAAATAAGGGTATCTTATTTAAATGATGAAGTATGTTATTATCATTATAGCTGTCTATTAATGTACCGATAAAAGTCTTTTTCTCCTTTATATCTAAACAAAATCTATTGAATATAATTGAGTTCAGTAGTCAAACGGTAAATGCATACCAGATTTATTGACGGGACATACATTGGCATTTTCACCACCTGTTTTAACGTTTACATATTTATATCACATATAAAATTTATGTGCACATTATCATTTTATTATTATGTTATAAGCTTAAACTGTTGTACACACACGGTGGCTTAATAGACTGACTCAAAATACTGACTGAACTCACAGAGATGAAATAAAAAAATATATACTTTATTGTCTTTAAGATCAGCAGGATCATTTAGATTCGTCAAATTTTTATACACAAAATGGAAATTCCATTTTTTTTTGATATTTATTTTGTTTATCGCTGATATTTTGCGAGCTTTGAGATGTTGAATACGTACGACAGTGAACGCTTGCGCCAGACAGGAGTGTTCTTATGGGACGATTCTTGACAAGTTCTTTTAGAAATCAGGAGTTCGACTTCACTGTCTTTACAGCTTTCATCATTATGATCGTTTATAGGTAGAAATCATTTCAACGTTACCGTGTATGTCTTGTGGAATTTGTCGCTATATCTTTATCAGCATCATCTTCTTCGTCAGTTACAGCACTCTGGTCAGGTGGTATAATAGCCAAATCATATTCAGCATCATCATCACTTTCTGCTAAAAAGCTCCGATAGCGTCTTTTAACCCATGATAATATTTTCAATGTTAAAATGTTGGCGTTTCATTGCAAGAAATCTGTAAAAAAACGGGTTTTTAATACACCTAGGTGGTCATTGTACTCGTACGAGTACACCCGAGTTCTGAACAATATATTTGTAAGCAGGCTAATATTATGTTACTAAATTTTTATTTATTTCTTACCTTGTTATGTTTACCTCACTTAAAATACACAATTTGTTACTTTTCACTTGTTAATAATTAACTATTCATCGACAAACACTCTCAACTCGGTAGGGCAACAGTAGTGTAATCTTAAATTACACTTTATTATTTAAAAGCAAATTATTCTACTATTCAATTTTTTTTTAGAAATTGTTATTAGCGAACATCTTATTTATTGGTATTACCCTCAAATTTGCCATTCAAAAAAATAAATAAAATATTACGTCGCTTTATATCGTTGTACTCGCATGAGTACAATAACCTCTAATGGGTTTAACTATAAATATTGAATTCAAATTGGTATTATCACTAAAAATAAAATTATAATGTTTTTAATTTTTTCCTTCAAAAGAACTTTTTCCTGACAATAACAAATACAACAAAAAAAAGACTGAAATCAGTCCAGGTGTGATGGCGTGACCAAGGGAAATACGGGTTCATCATATAGATGATGTGTGATAGCCCCTTTACTCGAAAACTTACATTATAAACATGAAAATACCTTGTCAGTCCTTGTCTGACGAAATTTTAAACCGACGGAAACGGTCTGAGAGGTTAAATTGTTGTTTGTTTTTGTGTTTCGTTACTTGAACCCAAGTAAGTTTGGTTCCGCTAGACAAATTATTCATACCTTTGGTACCAAATGTAATTTGTCAACAGACTAGAGAGAAAGCTAGGGAATAAACTTAAAATTTATATAGGCAGTACATACTTTGAATGAAATAGCTCTGAATATACTTTTGAGATTTGAATAAAATCATATGAAAGTGTTGTCTAAAATTATACTTTCAATCTTTTAATTTGGTGAATGTAGGAAATTAATGAGATGGACTGGTTGTGTGAAGCCAAACTAATGAAGCACTAATTGCGTGCTTCACGTTGGCCTTGGCAGCGTGACCCTGCTCTACCGATGTAAGGACGTTGGCATTAGCAGTGCCACATGAGTAAAGAAACCGAACAGATACAAAACTTCATACTGCACTTTGGTAGGTTCCCTTCTAAGTAAAGGTTTGACGCGTATATTGGCAAGATACGGTTTTCGCCAGTGCTCAAACTCAGAGCGAACGTTTGATTTTTTAAATAAAATTGTAAAATGTAGACTAATCTATAACCTGTAAGCCTAGCCTGAAATCCTGCTTTAAGTCGTTTTTGAATAAAACGCAGGGAATGTTTACCTATAATAATACAGAGTGAATTTTCCACATTTAACATAATGAAAACTGCGTTTGCTTTTTTTTTTTAAATAATACAAACTGGAGTTTTAAATAGAAACTTTATAAAATGTATATCGACTGTCGGCGCATATTTATGTAAGATCTAAATTTGAGAGTAAGGTAGAAGGTAGGTTTTCCTCTTAGGAATATAAATCCAATGTTGGTTTTTCATTATACCGTTAACTATATTTGTTTAGGTAAATAGAGTCTCAACGATCGATAAAACAAATATTGAGAGAATATACTACCAGGAAGATGACATTACAGCTCAGTTATTTACAAGAGCTTTTGAAGTAAATTTAGAATAGAATCCTTCTATTAATAAAAAGGGATACATATAATCTTAACTTTTACCATACATACATACATTCACACCTGTCTCCCCGAAGGCATAGGCATTTTATACGCCCAGTTTTAAATATCATTTTATCTTCAGGTAAGATAGGAGCCTCAGCACAACGATGTCTTCACGACAAAATTGTTACAAAGATATTTTTAATCCATCACTTGCTTACAATTATTCTCTACTCAACCTCCTGTCCACACTGAAAGGCCACATTTGTTTTTAAGTTGACGTTCATAAAGCTCTATTAAGACGAACTTGAATAAACCATTTTGACTTTGACTCCAACTTTTTGCTTGCGCTTGTAACACGTTATACTAAGACTTATATGATATCACACTAATCAAAATTTTTATCTTCAGTCTTAAAAGTACGGTTAAATAATATGAATACTTTTTGTTCTATTAAAATACAATTGGTACAAGAAACCACTAAGCTCATTCATCGTTCGTTCGCAGTGTGGTAACGTAGAAAGCTAATATTACCGGAACTGGGTAACGAACGGAACGGAAATCACCTTTGTTAACGGAACCACATTTCTTGTAACATTGAACGCGAACCACGTTTTATAATTTGTAGTGAGGTAAATTGCGTAAATATATGCAATGTTTACTTTTGGATAAGCGATATTATAATACTATTCCACAAACATACATCTATCTATAATGCGAATAAATGCCATTGAATTAGTTTTGGTTCGTAATGTTAGAATAATAGCATTTTAAAGCATTGTTGTAATTCATTACAATATATAAATTCCCTGTCCGACTGATTGTTTCAGGGATAATCGAACCACCTACTTTAATAGGACTTACATTTAAAACCAATAAAAATCTAAAATATAAGTGCCCTATTAAACCTTCTGTCCTTGTTTCGACGCGATTGGTAATTTGTCATCTACAAAATTAATAAAATATTACAAAAAGCTATTACAAAACGCATCTTTTTGAATTAGTACCTAAATAAATGGTTTATGCACTGAATTTATTTCTTTGCTATTAAAGGTATTAAATACCTATTCAACAACAATGGTCGGACGCACCTAGCAAACTATTGTTATCGTTTTATTTAAATTTTCCTTCTATTGCTCAGTTTGTTTATTTCAGTTACCACTTATAGGTGCCTAGCTGTGATCACAAAGTACAAGTGTAGGTTTCCTTTCGTAATGCTACATAGAAATACGTCTATAACTACAAACAAGGCTTAAGTGAACCAATGCTTAATTACGATTTTTCTTGCTCGATGCTTATTGTCTTTCCATCCGTTAATTGCAAAGTCTCAGGAGTGTTAATTACCTAGCTTGTATACGCTAATCTTGCACGTTTCTGACTTACAAATCTTGTTAGCATACAGCTTATTAGTGACTGCAATCGACATATTATTATTGTGTTATTTAGTAATACTTTTTAGTCTAGAGATGGGTTAGTATAATCACCGAAATAAGGCAGAGTTAACGTAAGTTCTTTGGTGGCCGTTTATGTGACATAAAATTTCGGGCGTTTACGTGGTTGGGAAGGTATTTTAAGTTGGTCCCGGTTATCACTTTATGTGGTAGTTGTTAAGCCAAACGAAAGGCTCTACTGTACGTATTGAAAAAGTATAAAAGCAGGACCGCACACTGGCGGGCGGAGTGCCAGAAGCTACAAACCCAGGCACTGGTGCCTCGCCCCTTTTCAACAGCGGTGGGCGTCGTCGGAAGTTTTTTAGTGAGTAGGACTGCAGTGGTCTCGTCTGCCGCAGTGAGCCTCACAGTCCCCTCTCTGTCCCCCCTTTGGCCGGGAGGCAGTTCGTAAAGGCATTTTGTTACCGACGTAAATAAAAAGGACGCCGCACACTTCCCTCCGCCAAGCCGCACTGGGTGTTTGTGACCGTAGTTCCGTGCTCAATAGAGGGGGCTGAGGTCATATTGATAAATTCTAAAGCCTACCTAGCATTGTACTACTATACACTAGATCTGCTTTGGAATCTGTTGGAAATATGCATGGGTCTTATTCATAGGGTATAACGTTTATCATACCAATAATAACATTCCAGCTAAGATTTACACTCAAGAGCAATTAACCACAAACCCAGTTACCCAATTACACAATTATTGCGTATAGATGCGAATACTTATAGCTAAATGGCGTAATCGTTCTGACTTTTTAACAAATAAAATAGTATCCTAGCATTTGTTCCTAGACTTACTCGAAAGACCCAAGGTCTGCTCACTGGTTTAACCCTTTAACAGGCAGAGCACGTTGAAAATATTCATTGGTTTTCCACCTTAAGAGAACCGCATAAGGTTCAATTTATGGTGGTCATATATTGCGTGGTAAAGGGCTAACCAGATTTGGCAAAATTTTTACACAAGTTAATACACTGACTTCTAACTAATGTCTTGATATTAAAACGCTAGATGTTAAGATGGACATAAACGCTAGCATCTTGCATTTATGTCAATCTATATAACTAACATAATCTGGTTCATATTTTTTTATACTTACAGTACTCATTGATAAATGTTAGCACAGGTTGCACAAACTTTAAAAAAACACAAATCTACACGAAATGTTTGTCACATTTGGATTTTACTAAGATAGCGATATTTTTGAAAGAAAAATGTGTTGTTCCAAATGCCAGATTATAAATGTTATGTTTTTAGAAATATTGTTTTGTAGTAAACATACATACATACATTTACGCCTATTTCCCCAAAGGGGTAGGCAGATGCATGTTATACGCCCACATTTCGCTAATTATACAGTTGGTCCCACGTAATAGGTGGCGAGCCTATTGCCGCTTACCGGGCACTGTTATGTTCGCCAGAGCCTCGTCGCTTGCAGGTAAGGTTGGCTTGGGTTTCTCAGGTCTTGTTAGGATCCCTATACACCTGTAGTAAACATAACGTAACGAAACACTATGACTTTTTCAGTATACTTTCTATTAAGGTTCGAAAAAAGGTAGCTATGATAGTTATGCTCTAAAGTGTAGATTAAGAACTATTATCCTACTAATATTATAAACGTGAAAGTTTGTATGTGTGGATGGATGTTTGTTACTCTTTCACGCAAAAACTACTGGAGCGATTGTGATGAAACTTTGTACGTGTATAGCTGCAGTCCTGGACTAACAACGGGGACCACGCGGGTAAAACCGCATAACAAATAAAATGACTAAGATGCAAGTTTTGTGAGGCAATCGAGTATGTGTGCAATTTGGGTTGGGTTTGCAGCCAGTAATTGCCTTCTATTATCATTCCATTATGTCTAGTACAGACGTGTAAATATTAGATCATACTGAATTATTTGGACGTGCTACCAATCAATAGAACTGCTGGATTTTAACAATGTTATATAACATTGTTAAACTTCTAATACCTTTTTCTCTTCTTACTTGTACCTCAATCTTTATTTGTATTCGTTCAGCATTATAAGAAAAGTAATAAGTTATTGTTCCAGATAAAATTCTCCTAATCACTAATCAGCAATTCGTGTGGATTATGCTTTTAGTTCAACTTGGTACAGCCAATTCTATTGTATTCATTTAAATAACATTTGGTGGGTCATTCGTGACCAAAAGCTAAACAATACAGTTACGACGAAACAATTCAGATTAGAAGCAATATTTTTCTTATTCAAATATGCAGTCACCACGAAAGATCGAAACGGTAGTAAATTTTAAATGACATAGGTCAATTACTTTTATAGTAAAACCTTTAAACAAATCGAAACGAGAAAAACAATATATTTACTGGCGTCTGTTCATTGCTGGTGGAATATTCATTGCAGTAAAGTGAACGGTAATCATGCTACACGGTCAAAGTCAATCGATGCCATTGGTGTGTTCGATTCGTCCGACCGACAAAAGTAGCGCCTATGTCCGGGTTGTTTCTACACTCATTACTAGTGTTTTAAACTGATCCTTATGACATTGGAATAAGTGTTTCTTCTGTCACCAATTTACCACCACCCGCACTTATTATTGTAATCAACTAGCTAAATAGACTAGATTGTACGTCTGTTTCTACGTGGCTATTCACAATTGACACCTATTAAAACATCGTGATCTTGATTTGTTTTATATTGCAGCAATTGACATCGCACAATACCACGCAAAACGTTTAAAGTTTTTGCGTTTCTTTCATTTGCCAATTCACTGCATGTTTGAAATTAGTCACTATGTTATAGACTTCTTATTTCAAACTAATTGAGACTAACAAAGAGTTTAC
The DNA here is from genome assembly GCA_949126915.1 of Musotima nitidalis. NCBI lineage: Eukaryota > Metazoa > Arthropoda > Insecta > Lepidoptera > Crambidae > Musotima > Musotima nitidalis. Next base: position 4,773,758 of record OX421418.1, on the reverse strand, counting down.
CTGGTGGTAAATTATACGCCATGTTGAAATCATTGCAGTCCAATTATCTATTCAAGCTACCAATATCCAGTCAGACATAAAATTATATTGTTGTCCGCCACCTCACTCCTGATTGGGACTGCACTGCGCTCCTTATGACCCTTGAGCCTTAACACGGCCTCCATAATTTCGATTAGTACGCTCTACGCTGTGCCGTTAATATTTGACAGCAGAATATAATTATAATATCTGGGTGTCCTATGTCGCTACTAAATAGAAAAAAAAGGAAATTTACAAACAGAACTAAGTATTAATGACTAACAAACTTAAATATCCGCAGTCCCTTTGTGTGCAGCGTGTTGCAGTTGTAAAGTAATATTTTTTTCTTGATCGATTACGTTTACAATTTCGAACCATTTCAAATAATTGTTTTTGGTATTCTGTGGTTTTCATTGGATTTATGGAAACGATGATTTGTTATGATACTGAATTCAATATTAAATATAAAAACATAATGCTTAGTTGCAATGCAAGTAATAGACATTTTGCCATTCACATTTTTTTACTTATCGGACTAAACGATAAGTTATTGCTAGATTCAAGTTCTTTTGGCGGTACCAGAAGGTAAAATCTGATTAAAAATTCAATATCACGTTATCGACTACCATAATTTAATTGATGCAATTAGATTTAAGCAGCAATACCAGAAGCTACGGAACTGTTAATTAATTAGGTGGTTGTGAGCGTTGAAGAATCATTGTTGTCAAGATTGAACAGATTCACTTTTTAAAATTCTAAAATCGACCAAATTGGCGTGATTTCTGTAAGTTGTAAAGTATTTTTGCACTCTTTTTGGTCGTACTGCAATTGTATTTAGATGGATGTGTTTTGAAAATTATCGCTACCTTGTACAATCATTCAAACACTGTCAGTGCTAATAATTATGTTATGTGTATTGACCACCGCACTGCCTCCACAACCTTTTGTTTGTCATGAATACCAGTACGCATTAACTTTAATGCGCCTCTCACGTTTCAATTTTTCTCAGTAATGACTTAATGAGTCTTGTTGCGGTGGTTCGAAATTATTACCACTTCCCCATATTGTTTCTATGATTATAATGAAACTAATGATAATATTATAACACAAAACGTGCACTACTTTAACTAAAACCATATTTAAAATAACTTCATGATACGGTTCGGTGATTCTCGTAATAAATATGTCAGTTTACTCTTTGAACGGTTTATGAAAGCTGTATTTTCTTTGAATATTTCCAAGATTTCTTACAATAACTATTAAACCTGATGCGTACGTTTGTATTGTATAGTCATTGTAGATGTCGGAACTAGTTTGAGGTTTCAAGACGAAGCTGAAGGTCGCCGCTGGTATCCGGTTAGCAGCCTGGTACAATAAGTCTCTCGAGGGTTTGTCGTCACTTTTTGCCCGCGGGGTGTTAGCTATGCAACCTTGACTGATTTTACTGTCCACCTACTTCCTGCTCTATTTATAAATCTATATTATATTTGTATGTATATTATATCACGTGATGACAAACTTGCCGACGTTTCTGCTAGTCGGTTCAATGATCAAGTAAACCAACAGCTCCAAAGAATGTCAAGTACGCTAAAAGTACAGTTAAAAGGTTCTCATGACGAACCACCTGTTATTTCTTGAGCAATGTTTTGCTTCTAACAATACTTCTCATCGGTTTGACAATGTTATCGTGAGTGCTTAACTTTCAGCTTCACTGTACTATTGTTTTAACGAAACAATATCATTCATATATTGTTTCTATCATATGTCGTTGGCAGTGAATCATAGATGTATCAGTATGTTAGTAATTTATTAAGTTTGCTTAGCAATTGCTGTAGTTTTTTCAGATATCACTAATCGTGCTATTGTTGTAGATGTTTTAGAATTAACAAAACATTTCAGCGCTGGGTCACGATGCCGAAGTTATAGGTAAATGTGATCCACTTAAATATTTTACATCCGCTCACTACTCTCTATTGTCTTGAATATCGCATTTGTAGAAAGTTAACAAAGCCAATCGCCCCCAATGTCATGTCCATCGATTACACATTGTTTTTTGTGCTTTGTAGTTTCAGTTATCTAAATAGAAACTCGGCGTCAATGTTGATTCTCTCAACCGTTATCTCGAATCTCTAAATTAATTCCTTATCTTTTTGGTAATAAAAGTGTGCCGTGTAGTGGGTGACGTTGTCAATTATTGTGTTGTTATCTGTAGATTGTGTTCCGCTATTCATCTATCAACTTATGTGTGATATGATTATAGGGTTTGTAAAAGTCTAATTACTTTTTTTGTTTCAAATGCCAGCGTATGTTAACCGATTTGAGCGGCAATAAATGCATACAGCTTAAAATTTTCGCTCTTAGAAATAGAGATCGAGCACGAGTAGATCGGGCAAAAAGTCCACTGTCTGCTTTGACCTTAAAGGGCATTTCTAGAAAATTCTCTGGATGATTTTAATTTCTTTCTATTATTATTTGAAATGTACTTGGAACCTGAGAGCTCTTTCTATGGCAATGGCATGACCTATTTACATGACACATTTATTGTTAGTGAGCATTTATATGATTATGATTGATGTGTTTAGATTTAAAATATATATTTTCTTTCACAAAGTTTCTTAAAGATATATGAAAAAGACCTTATAAAAATATATATTCGTACGCCACGTAGGTACCACTTATAATTGGACGTCGTTATGCAAAATGAATCCAACCCACAAACACGATTCTTTGAGATACTGTCATAAATGGCACTTATAGAACAAATTTGGAATGTGCAAAAATCCAACCCGCAAAGTATCTTTTTTCTAATAACATACACATATGTTAATAATACCAACAGAATATTATAATTTATCGCAAAGTTAAAATAGGAATCATGTGTCATAGTAACCTAGAAAACGGATTGAAGGACAGGAAAAAAGATCCAAACTACTTTTGATCTGTATGTTAAATCGTTTTTTATTACTTTTAACTAAATACCTTCATTATTTTTATAAGCGTTTTATTTCCCAAACCTAAAACAAAAAGATCCAATGTCAATTTTACTGAATAAAAGTATATTTATTAACAAGAAACTTATTAAAACATTACTAGATAGGAAGTAGATAACAATACCCAGTATTTAACAGGAATTCGAAAACAAACTACGGTTTTCAAATTATGCTATATCAAATTTACTAAAACTCCTGTTTTCTCAAAAGTAAGTTTTTGAGGCTAGATCCATTTTGCATAACGACGTCCAATTGTACTTCCGCCCGCATGACCTACAGTCGTTTCCCATAGAAACACGCATATTTTTGGGAGAAAAGTAGCTTGTGTTCCTTAATGAATATTTCTTCGTACGAAAGTTTATGAAAATCACCCCATAGTGAAGCGTGAAATCTTAACCAAGTAACGCAATATTATATTAAATAGTCATCTGTCAAAATACAATCTTACGCTAAAAGATGGTCTTGCTACTAAACATACGAGGCAAAAGCTGGGCGCCGAACGAGTTAGTGGGATAGGGGAATTACTCACTTATATCGTTCCAGATTTGCTGTAAATATTACTGGCAACTTGTAATTGGCAACCCTAAACGCAAGTCATTTGCGCACAAGTCGAGCTCCGATTTCTCTTGTGCGCACGCGTCCCGTACAAAAGAAAGCGACTAGATAACGGCACTGTGCCTCTGCGGTACTTCACATATGTCTCAATTATATCTTCATTTGATCGTTCATAGTTATGTAAAAACAGTATATTACTCTGTGATGATGTTAATTATGTCATTTTATTATCTAATCTTAACGTTTTTATGTTCATAAGTTTCCTTACAAATACCGTTTCCTCAAAAAGTACAGTTATATTTATTCAGAATAAACTATACTGCAAAGAGTCTGGTGATCTGAGGAGCGTGTTTATCTTTTTTAATTGTTATTGATACTGTACCAGAGAAACATACTTGACGAGTTTCTTGCACACTTTTTTTTCACTCAAGGTCCTGCTCGTAGTGCCTGGCGTGTTAGTATCAAGTTATCTTGATATTTATAAGTGCTTCATTGGCGCCAAAATTGAATATATATTTATTTATACAAAAACTACGGTTATAGACTTCATCTTTAGTAATATAAAATAAAATTATAGCGAACTATTATTTTCACATCATATTTTTCGGTCACATAGTAGTGTAATGTTATGGGGAAGGTCTATGTTTAGTAGTGAACGTCCTTTGACTGATGACGATTATAATTATATATTGCTTTTGATATAATTACATATCTAAAACATAAATTAGATGAAGGATCTTACCAAACCCTTTTTTTAAGTCGGTAACAAAATGCGATTACGCACTGCCTCCCAGCCAAAGAGGGGTGTGTAGGACTAACTACCGGCAGACACTAACGCCAGCAGTAATACCCACTAAAAATCTTCCGGCGTAGCCCGCTGGTTACAGCGTCGGCCACCCCGTCCGCGACCAACGTCTTCCGGGACGGATGCGCTCCTCTTAACTCCTTGTGCAACCATAGCGTGTGTGGCCGACTTCTCGGAGGGTCTTCCACAGGTATCTCTTAGTTTCCCCCCGGTAGTCAGTACTAAGGGCACCCAGAGTCGCCAATATCTGAGTGTAACGTTTTCCCTAGCGGCTTCTGTGCCCTACCGGGAAGTACTCAGCCCCCCGCCACGACAAGGTGGAGAACAGTCGGAGGCGTCCTACCAAGACCTAAGGAGCTCAAGCCAACCTCACCTGCAAGTGGTGCACCTGCTGTTCAACGGACGAGGCTCTGGCGAACATAAAAGTTTCCGGTAAACGGCAAAGGGCTCGCCACCTATTACAATGGACAAACTATAATTGGCGAAATGTGGGCGAATAGTATGCCTCTGCCCACCCCTTCGAGGAAACAGGCGTGAATGTATAAATGTATAAAATTTTAACTAGAAAAACTTCATAAATACATACATTGACCGCGGTGGCCAGTGTGAGAATTTATAATGCAAAAATTTCAAATCATAAAAATATTAGATATATATTTTTCAATATCGCTATTAACTCAGTCAATCTTTCGTTCTAGTCCTAATGTCCTTATATTTGTGGTTGCTACCTTGAGTGATTCAATCTTGATGTCACTTTATTGATTGACGAGCAACTTAAGTTACATCACATACAATATGTACAAGCGATTTATAGTATCTATGATCGATAGCCGATCGCAGTAATGGTTGTAGTGCTACAACAATTTAATGATAACTTATTTTAGTGTTTTTAAGAAATTTAATTATCTCTTTTTAGCAACACTGGTAATATAACATTAAATAACAATTAAGTAATTCTTATCACAATCACACTAATTATTTAGTTTCAAGGTTATAATAATAGAAAACTTGTGTGGTACCAAATAACGGATAAACAATAAACATACGTAAATACTTTTTTTGTAATTGCATACTGAATATACATAGGAAACACACAGACCAGAACAAATTGAATATTTAGAATAATTATGTCGTACAAAGTGTAGAAAACTTTAGCTTATTTACCAAAAATATATAGTGTTTATCACAATCAAGTTATTTTACTAACAGAGTTAACTCATTCGCTTCTCCTATGCATTTTGCCTTGAATTTACCCACTGCTCGTGTGGGTAGCGTGGTCAATAAGGTCAACTCGATCTAAGTCAGTAAGGAACTGTCGATCAATTACTATTATTTATGTATGTATTTAACTTAAAAACTTACAGAGCAGTACACGTCAGTAAATATTGCGTATCGACCTTTGGAAAAGGAATTAGATTTATAGCTCTATACACGCGGGAATCAAAATAAAACAACAATAATAAGGTACTGTTCTGAATATAAAGTCTGATAAACAATAATTATAATAATTGATGGACATGGAAATCAGCATTCTTTCTTTCGAAAATGCCTTATTTTTATTTATGAAAAATTAACTTACAGTTCCCGTAGTTGATTTGCTAGCGTAATTGAGTTAAGGGGACGGTGGATGTCGCTGACTTTCAGCGTCCCCGCGCCTACTGGTAATTTTATATTTTACCACACGTTCTCATGTGTTATTTTATGTAGATACATAAATATATACATTCACGCCTTTTGCCCGAAGGGGTAGGCAGAGGCATATTATACCCATTGGTCCCACTTAATAGGTGGCAAGCCTATTGCAGCTCTCCGGCTCTCCTTGTTATATCGGCCTCGTCCTTTGATAGGCAGGTGCACCACTTGCAGGTGAGGTTGGCTTGGGCTCCTAGGTCTTGGTAGGATTCCTATACACCCATTATGTAGATTTATGTCTATTTTTTTATATTTTTTCCGTAAAAGATGACCAAGAACAATCAAATTAAAACTGCCCAATTTTAGCATCTCACATTACTCCCCAGCTTAAGACGGTCGTTGCCTTTTGGCTTAGCGCCCGGTAAAGAGCATGCTAGCACGGAGTTCAATCAAACCTTGACGATGTACTAGAGAAATGAACCCACTCCAAACGTATGGAAACGTATATGTAACGTATATATGCAAAAACCTTAGTTTGAAATTGCCTATTAATGTTTTACAAGTGAACAACTGAACTCAACAAGTACGTTTAAAAACCAGCTTTAGAACCATTTTGAATAATTATGGGCATTTCTCTACTAACAGGAAAATCATGGTCCAAGCATTTTTTTTTACATTGGCTATATTAATGCATAGTTTTATTTATTAAAACACATAATATATAACCTGTTATTTAAGGAGCCAAGCTAAATAAATATTTAGAATCATAATCATTTCATAAATTCGGTCTAAAAAGCCACCAAAAACAGTCCTCTGTTATGTCCTAATTCCGAATCGAGTATGATTCGGTTCGGTTTTTATTAGTTATATTTAAAAAATGTAAAATCTTATAACTCTATAAACATAAAGAATATTGAATGCATGTGAACAAAAAACAAATATAATTTTAGAGAATTTTTTAGTACTAAAAACTAGTGTTCAAATTTTGTCCATTACATTTTTGAACAGTCCTGTGTCACATTTTGAATATCGCGCCACAAAAGTATTAAACACTATTGTGGTTACATTTCGCGCGAAACGGAACGATAACAGTGTGAAGTTTGCTCGGTCGCTATGCTAAACAAGGTGCTGCCATTTTGCGCAGTGACAACTCCGTGTCTGTGTGGGAGCCACCTCTCTGTAGTGTTGAGTGAACATTCCTCTGGTAAGTCTTTTTTACGGTGTTTTATGTGTTATAATTATATTTATTTAACAAAAAAATTGCTCAGTGTGATAATTTATAGCTGTTTCTGTGTTATGAAGTAATAATTAAACTGATACGTGGTATGACATTTCTTACGTAAAAATAACAGTCCTCTGTGCAACAGTCCTCTGGAATTTTATAACACAGAGGGCTGTTCAATGTGACAGAGGACTGTTTTATTTAAAGTCCGTGTATTTTATTAATATTATTTGTAGTCTGCACTAACCTACTGCTTGCCGATAGCCTCTTTCTTTCTTACATTGGCCTGTCACGCTAATTCAGGTGTTTTGTTTTCTATTATTATGGATTGTAATGATGAAAATAATACGTACCTAGTAACTACCTGTTTTTAAACCCTTATGGTTTTTTTTCAAATATTGAAAGTATGTTTTTTTTGTTTTAGTATTGCCACCAAAGAAGAAACCTAAAACCAAAGAAGAAATAAAAGAGCAGAAACGAATTGCGGAAAGGTTAAGATATGAACGGATAAAAAATTACCCTGTAAAAAGAGAGGAATTGAAGGAAAAAGAACGACGAAACTACCAAAGAAAGAAGGAAAAAGGTACAAGAAAGTCAGTTAAAGATATGAGTCGACGTGAACACAAAGTTATGACTAAAGAATGGAGAAAGCACTGTGCTACCTATAGAGAAAAAAAAAGCTTTGAAAGAAGTTACAAACAATTTTGTACGACAAAATACGCCCAAATCCGAGGGCTCACCTTCTCCTCAAGGTTCTGTCTCTTCATCAATACTACCTATGACCACTCCACGAAGTGATGCAAGTAATACGAGAAAGCGTAATGCTAGAAAGAAACGTGACAAAATTATAAAGGATAAAGACAATAAGATCGAGTATTACAGAAAAAAATCCGAGAAGTATAGAAAGAGATTGAAACGTTTAAAAAAAGCTAAGACAAAGGAAAATGTAGACACACCTAACACTAAACTTACTAAAATGTGTAATTCACCAGAAACTCGCAGAGAAGTAGTCAAAAAGGTGCTATTCGGTGAAGTGTTGAATGCCCAGTTGAAAGAAAACTACGCTAATTTAAAAACCTGCAAAGAAAAACAAATATTCGGAAAAGTCGTGTTCGGTAAACTAATACACAAGTACAAGTTATGGCGAAGCAAAGATAGTTCTATATCTTACAAAACAATTCAAAAGTCAGAGAGTCAATCAGTTTTAGTACCCAAGCTTCGTACTCGTAAAGACAAAATTTCATCTGATTCCATAAACACTGTACGAACCTTCTATGAAAATGATGACAACAGCAGACTTGGCGCAGGAAAACGAGAATGCCTGACCAGAAAAGGGGTTAAAAAACAGAAAAGTTCAATCAACCAACAGAATTACACCATCGGTGATTACGTCTTGGTTAAATTTCTAGTAAGAAATACTGAATATTGTTATGCTGCAGTAATCAATAAGATAGACACGGAAGAAGGCGAACTAACAGTAACCTTCTTAAAAATTTGTGATGACAAAGGACACACATTCAGAGTCGATGAAAATGATGTTTCTGATGTGGCCTTTGACCAAGTATTAAAGAAGTTGCAACCCAGATATTGCCCTAAAAGGGCAACGAATATTTTATTATTTTAATATACCTGTACCTGTTTTTGAGAAATAAGTTAGCATTGATAAGTAAACAAGGCTGATTCTTAGTACCTAAGCTTAATTTTGATTATAATTATTTTAATTCGTTACTTGGAGAGCTAAGCTCGCAATTTGTTCCTGATAAATATAAGTATTTAAATTCTGTATGTGATACAGTACTCAATAAAGAAGAGAATTTATTTGATTACATTTAATAATTAATATTGTGTTTTTCTATATATAAACATTGACATAAACTGTTCTCTGGGTGGAAAAAACAGTCCTCTGGGTGGCAAAACAGTCCTCTGCCGCATTTTTTTACAAAATTGCCTATAATTCGAAAATTACGGGAAAATTACAATGGTTTCTTGTTTTTATGTATTTATATTATAACTATCTGTCGACTTAACATATAATATTTTTAATTTTCTGGAAAAATGAGGTTGGGACAACTGTCAATAGACAAGTTTCCAGTTAGCAGAGAAAGGCCCTTATATTAATGTCTAACTACATAAAAAATTAAACTTTACAATTGCAATGTACTAAAGTTTGAATAGGAGACTGTTCAGGAAGTATTTTCAAGGATTTTTGCTTGCAGGCTATAATTAAAAACTTATGAACTTTAACACTCTTTTTACTTTTTTTGACTCGCCCCGATTACGATGCATATCATGCATTTATCCATCAGACATAAAGTTCTTGAAATCTATAAAAAAATCAAGAGTTACACTGCAACGCCGCCAGGTCGTTAAAAAGCCATTACAATCTTAATGGGTGTTGAGTTCTTGATTGACATTGGGTTGGCCCGCCCTATCATAAACTACTTATAACTAGGAGTTATAGGTGCATAGAAAAATTGCAGCCTTTCATTTAATTTAGTTTCCAAGATAGTTAATTTAACTTAAAGTAAAGCCTGGTGTAAATTTACGTGGTGCTAGTGCCCGTGGAATATCGGGAAAAAAGTATATATCCAGGTTATAAACTACCTGCGTGCCAATTTTCATCCCAATCCGTTCAGTAGTTTCTTGCGTAAAAGAGTAACAAACACCCATACATCCATACTAAAAATCTTTCGCATTGACAATATTGGAACTACAATTAAGTCGGTGGTTTTAATTGGTTCTGAATATTAAAACATGTATGGAAAGGCAATTTTTAAGGGTCATCAAAATTAATAAATCACCATCCTTGGTTGGGTTAACTTGGTTATACCAGAATTATAAATTCACCGGTAGTCGCATACGGAGGTAGGGAGAGCGCGACACACTGCGCCTCTCTGAGGAGGTCCTCCCGGTTCTGATCCGGGGGACGTTGACCGCGGGCGGGGTGTCAGAAGCTTTATTCTTTGGCACTGGCCCCCCGCCCCTTTTTTAACAGCGGTGGGCGTCGTCGGAAGATTTTTTAGTGGGTAGGACTGCTGGCGGTCGCGTCTGCCGCAGTGAGCCCCACACTTCCCTCTTGGTTTGGCCGGGGGCAAAAGGGGCTTTGGCTGGAAGGCAGTGCGTAAAGGCATTTTGTTACCGACATAAATAAAAAAAGAGATATAAATTCAGCTTTAAGTCTTGCATTAGAGGGTCAACCAAGGCATTTCATGTGCAATCAATTATATTTAAAACACCAATTTCTTATGAACGGGCGTAGGCAAGTGAAAGTTTATTCAGCAATGTAAATTTATGTAGCAATAAATATGTAAATGAAAGTATATAAATCATTTTGTTTTACTATGTATATAAAGTATGTATATACAAAATAAAGTATGTAAGTATGTTTATCCGTTGTTTAGTATCCATAACACAAGTTCTTAATGATACTTATCTTGGAACTAAATGATTGGTGTAATTGTTAAAAAATATTTATTTATTTATTTCTGGAGTGGAATTTCTATGAGGTCAATCACTATTTGTCCTTTACATACACGCGCACACTCTTTTCTCTTTATTTATTTTTATCTCTTGGTTTTAACACATTGTTCTTGACATAGAAGGAGCCGACGTATTTAACGACTTAAATTTATTATTATTTTACAGTTCAAATGAGTCGAAATATTTCACTTAAGTGTATTCGTATATATACTTAACTTGAGATATAATCGAATCTTCATACTAACTTTCGCCATTCCCTGCTCTTCAGGATATTAACAGTTATAATTATGTCCTTTCCAGGATTTTGCTATGACATGAATAATTGTTCTGGTCTGGTGTTTTCCTATGTACTTATATAAAGAATGTATTTACAAAAAATGAGATTTTGTATGTGTACCCGTTATTTAGTAACCATAACCCAAGTTCTTAATGATACTTATCTTGGAACTAAATAATTTGTGTAATTGTCAGAAAATATTTATTTATAGCGAGCTGAAACTGATATTAGGACAAGCCTCAAACTCTAAATAATTAAATCAAAACACATAATGTTGACTTAATTACCTCGACCCTTTCCATAGCGTCATTACATAAATCTTTGGCGCAATGTGGCGTTTGAAATAAAATATGCAGTCGGAATTAGGCCTTGGCTCGGGGTCATTGGGACTATTACATACACCTATATATACACTAACGAACTAACTACGAATATACACGAAGGCTTTGTTCTATGTGTGTGATGTGATGACACTAAAAAGTTTTTATGTATAATATAAGTAACTAAAACAATACAGTACAGTTTATTAAGCGTAACTTAAATAATATAGTAAACTGACTAACTGAGTTAAAACATCCATACAGATTAATACATAAGCTTTCTTTAAGATTCGCCGTAGTCGGGGTAAACCCCTAAAATTACATTACTCATAAATAATCAACAACTTAAAACAAACATATCTAATATGTGATGTGGTAGGACCTGGATTTTATCCAACGTATATTATATACATATCCAACGTATATAATTGAAGAATTATTAAGTTGTTTAATGACAAAAGAACTGTTACTGTCACAATGAGGTTTATGACGGGGAACCGAAAGAGGAAAAAGTAAGGCAATTCCGACGCACACGCAGCTGGCTGCGGGAATTCCCCGCAACGGAAGGCATGTGCTGTGATAGCAAACGTTGAGCCATTCTGACGATAGTTTACGTTATAGTTAGGGGCTAACCATAAATTACGTCACACGCTAAGAGGGCGGGATGGGGTTGACGAAGTGTGACATGGTGGGACAAAGGATGGGTGGTATTCAAAATTTCGCTACGTCACATTTCAAAATCTAGGTTCTGAACTAAATTAAAACGAATGCTGTTTTATTGTTATTTTTTCCTGCTTTCTTCCTGCGATTTTATTGCAAAATATGTGATCACACTAGGTAGGAGGGAGTCTCACAAATGTGACCAGCTGTGACAAGGACGGAGGGGGGTCAAGAGATCATGAAATTCATGTGACGTTATTTATGGATGACCCCTTAGTAATTAATAATATATTGAGAGATTAAGAATATTTTTTAAGTACAGCGGCTACATCTTTAGATAATACATATATAATTGTTAAGGACAACGGTTTCATCATTCTAAATTGTAGATATGTTATGTAATAATATTAAACATGTTTCCGCTGTGAGAATAAGGAAATATTATCACTTTTGTAATAAATCATTTTTTTTATGGAAAAGTATAGGTATAAAATACGAGTAGCAATTAGATTTACTTTTGTCGATATATAAATACATGTTGTTAGGACTCATTACTAGGGGTAGGCATCGTAGCTAGAGAGACGCCATCCTTCCACTTGCTACGGTCCTGGCACGAAATGCAAGAACCTAAGGTTTTTCAAATTAATGTAATGCTGGGTTTATATCTAAGGGTTCCTGACATGTGGGTAATTAGGTCATAAGCCCCAGATCTAAGATATGTTCCCACAATGCAAATCGATAGATAATACACATATCAGTATGTGAATATTGATGCATAGCAAAATGTGTTTAACATTTATTATTTGTTACTTTAATTTTAAAATTCAAGTTTATGTCTGACGTTTGATAGGTATGGCGTGCAGGTCTAAATTACTCATGAAGCCGAGCTTTAATGGACAGGTATGCCCAAGCAGGACAAATATTATTGTTCATTAATCAAATTATGAGTACGAAAGCTACTTTGGTACCTGGAACCAGGACCATTTATGTATTGTGTTTATAAAAATGTATTTGAGTTTGTTTTCTTGTTATCTAGTACCTTTAGAAAAAACTGTTCAGTTTGAGACTAATTGTGTAAGAAATCCAAGAAAATATGAAGTTTAGGAAGAAATACTTAAATTAAAGTGCAGTTACGCAAAATGGCTTTAATCAGGATTGTCCGTATTTTGTTTAAACGTATTTAACCTATTCAAGCCACTAGATAGCGATTTTAAATAAAAAACACGGTTTTAAATAATGCCAAATTTCAAAAACATAAATAGGTTACACATTTAAAATTATAATAATTAGTATACTTGTTTTTGTTGTTTTAAGTGAAAAGAATACTGGTGTAAAGTTTATTAGTTCCAAAGTAAGGTGATAAATTGATAATATTAACTATACAACTTTTTTTCGTTTGTTACCTATGTAAGTACTTAATTTTGCAGGCTAGTAGGTAAGTCAAAAACAAATACGATTGTCTCCCACTTCTAAGGTCAGGTTGCTTCTATTGTACTTAATTCGTCCAACTTTATTAAATTATCTACTCGATAGTCCACACATTGAATATAATTGTCACTTTATTGTAATGAAAATTAAAATAGTAATTTTTATTGTGTACTAACGCTACTCATTTAGTCCCATTGTTAATGCTATCAATGCATGATTATTGATACGTATGATATTCATTCGAAACCGTTACGTATGTAGAGAATATCAGCTACACACAATTATACTGTAAAACTGTATTAATATAATATTTCTGACACGAATTATTTAGTTCCAAGATGAGTATCATTAAGAACTTGTGTTATGGATACTAAATAACGGATAAACATACATAAATACTTTTTTTTTTTTTATATCGAACCCACGACCTCGGGAGTGGAGTGCGTGTATACTCGCCACCACGCCATATCGTCAAAAACTATAAATATTAATACGATAATGTAACTATCATTCCTTTTATACGTTTTAAAGAAGACACAATTTTTTATTTATCAAACTTTTTAAGAGAATATATGAAGGAAGTAAGTTGAAAAAACATATTTTGGAGTCTTGTAACTCGGTCCTAAAACTCGGTTAGACTGACGTAAATTAAAAAAAATGCTTGATTTCAAAGTTATATATGACTTGATGTTTGAACATAACGTCACTTTTAATTAAATTTATTGTTAGGACTTACATGTCGTCAAAAAAAACCGGATTATCCTGTTATGATCCACTCTCACTTTGTGGGCTCCTTCGTCATATTAGCCTTTTACTTTAGGCAGGGTATGGCCGTTTTAAAATCTAGGTTAACATAAGTAACGAGTAAACTAACTCCAATCTCAGGCTAAAATCTCAGTTGTAAAGGTGCCAGCCATTGACGAGCTTTCAAACTAAATGGCCTAAATAGCGTGAGAACAATCTAAAATCCTCCAGTTAATGGCTATATAACACGGCGATTTGGATTTAAATGCCTTTTCGTCAACTTTATGTATTTTTCTTCATAGACTTATGATTTAGAACCAAACCAAAGCCTATTATCGATCCGATATTAAAAAAAATTAAATTCGGGGTTGTGTCTTTTACACTCTATATATATACTTTAACAATATAATAAGTTAAAAAAAAACTGTTAGCACGTAAAGTTGTAATTAAGTTTAAGGTCTCAGAGGCGTGGCTTTAAAAGCGATTATACCAAACAGTGTGCGAATAAGGCCATCACACCACGGTGATCTGGCCTTCACATTGGCTCCGTGAAACTGGGCGAGATCTGCCGCTGATGTAACGTGATGTAGCGACAATCGAGCGACACACTTGCGGTTCAATCGCCGACGACGGATTTAGCTGCGGCCCACCTCAATACCGGACTATTTATCTTTGAGAGAAAGTGACCCAACCGGCGAACATTGCGGACTCGTGTCGCGCGCGGCCAGCGCACGTCACGCTGCGTGAGACCACGTGCATATATCTGAGGATTTCTATGGTTTCTTTGCTGATCCAGCCGTACAGATTTTCTCGTACTGTCAAACATAGTTTGCAAAGAATACTAATAAAAGATGCGATGGTTAATTTAATAAGAAATGTCACTTTTTGTAATGCTATATTTTCATACACCATTAGTTTATTCCCTGCAAATTACATAATAAATAACTGCTTTAATTGCAAGGTTTCTCTTTAGGAGCAAATTTTGTGAACCTTCAAATTCAAATGTTACCATGACTAATCAGTCAGTTACTGCTAAATTGCTATAATGCTGTTTAGCAAGACCAAAGTTGATGACGTTATATCTATGTGAAACTAAACGGAAATGAAACTAAACTAAAACCTTTCTAGAACTTTTGCGTGTCATTGATTAAATTAAATAAATACTTTTTTAAATTCTGGGAACGATTATTATCATAATTTAACGTCGATTCAAGAATTGTCAATACTTCGTAATATTGTATTGTATTTTGATATCGGCTTGTATGTGGTTTTAGACACAAAAGATATGCTAAAGCGACATCTTTACAGCACATTTTAGACCAATTATTCAAACTAAAATCAGAACAGCCAACCACTTAAGAGTTAAGACAAAAAAAAATGGTTGCCTGTAAAGTCGTTTTTACGGGCGAAGATTTTACGTGACAACGTCTTTTTCTCGGTAGAATATTTATTGATATGAATATAATTAAATTGCACAATAGGAACAAGGAATTCTAGTGCTGCGCGCGCGGCAGACCGATCATAGTTGAGTGGGAGAGAGACGCAAGGCATTCGCCGGGCCTCTCTCTCGTTCGGTGACTCATCGTAACGTTACCGAGCGTTACACTTTTTCATAAGTGACTCCCAGCCGCAACCTAATTTAAGACGTTGTCACGTCAAAAAAACAATCTAGCTATTATAACTCTGTCTCAGCGAGTATTGGAATAAAGAGTTTCATTATTAGTGACCTTTATGGCAGTTGAATATTTTTATCGACCGAGATAAGGTAGAATTCAATGCACTGAGTACGAGGTAAACGTGAATAACGGATTGATAGGTATAATATACCTACTCGTAAGTGCTTACGTTGCTGTTGACATCCAGTTGGCAAATCGAATGTCACGCAAGCTTAATGAAATACCTAACATTGTGCAATGACTTATCCGTATTAACTTGGTAACGCACGAGTTACAATTAACCATGAATACTATAGCATTTAATTTATTTTATAATTATTTCTTGCTGTTTTCTTAGAAAAAGTTAATTTTGATTTAAATACAACTTAATCATTGATGAATCTGTTAAATTGGTATGTCAAGATAGGACAATCTTATGTTCATTTTTATTTATTTAAGACAAAACTTAACTAAGTTTTGTCTTAAATAAATAAAAATGTACCATACTGATTATTATATATGCCGTTATTGTTAATCCAGCCTCCAGTTAATAAAGCCGTTATCCACAAATTAGCTTATTTTATACAAACAGTAATTTAAGCTGACCAATTACTGAACTAAAAAATATAGAATTGTATGTATTATTATGATATTACAACAAAATATATCTTATTGCATATTTTTAAAGCGAATTATCGTTGTTGCTTTTACCCGAAGCGATGATGATAAAAATTTGGACTTCCGTTTGTCTGAATATTTTTTTACTAATTCTGAAAATTATTATATTTGATTGGCCGTGTTTTATTCATAAAAAATTAATTGTTATAAATAAATGAAATGCTATACGAGAACCAGAATTAAATTACTAATTTTTTTTAATGATAAATTTAAATTACATATCTTTAAATATTATGTCATCGTTTCCTCTTAACTATTTTAAGTAGTCGTTCCGATTTTTTTTAATGTGACACGTCTACGTCCTGCCTAATGGTAATCAGTCGATGCAGCCAAAAAAAACAGCGCTTCATACCGTGAAATAAGCACGGTACAAAGCGCATCCACTCATGACGGCCTGCTAAAATGCCGTTTCACGCCCCGCTTAAAAGACCCGGGATCATAGGAAATAGGAAACACATGAGCCGGCAGCGAATTCTAGAGCTTAGTATACTATAATAGTAACACTATTTATAATTTGAATTCTATTCTTTTCAAGAAATATTAGTATTAACTTAACTGCCATTTTAAATAGAACATATTCAATATAATAATTACGAGAATGTAATCAAGACAATATGCCAAAAACCCTACATTTTGTCACTGTACTATTGAATTTGATGAGTCATAAAATAGTCCATCAGTTGATCATACATGCTATTGTGACAAAAATTACACGGCTTACATCACCGATTGTAACATATCGTAATAGTTAATGGTAAATCTCTATGTGTGTATAAGTGTAGTGTCAATAAAAGCTTGGTAAAACATAGTATGTCGTAAGTAGCTAAAACACATTAAAATAAAGTCGTTGCTTTGTTTAGTTAGACGAACAAAGCGATGGGAATTCGAGTTCCCTAACCCTGAAATTTGCTTTACATACATACTTTCATTGACGCCTGTTTCCCCGAAAGGGTAGGCAGAGGCATACTATATGCCCACACTTCGCCAATTATATAGTTGGTCCCACGTAAGATTGGCCTATTGCTGTTTACCGGGAATTATGTTCGCCAGAGCCTCGTCCGTTGATCGGCAGGTGCACATCTATGAAACTTGCTTTAATACAATATTAATATGATATGTACAGGAAATATTAGTAGGTACACTTAAAAATGCTTAAGTATACATTAAATGAAAATCGTTTATTGCGTTACATTTGGTTTCGGTATGTGACAAAATATTTAATTTAGTAGTATACATCAGACACAGTGCATACGTAAAATAGGTATACTTTCATTGGCCAATGGCTACGTTTATCAATTGAAGAATTATGTTGAGTAGTTGGTACTTGCGGAACAAACTTAAGTAGGTACAATGCTCGAACAAATATCAGACCGCCACGTGCAAATTCTTTATATATATCGCACTTTCGGTAAGACACGGGCATAATTGTCAAAAATTGTGAAAAGTAGTTAGGTATGCAATAGTGTTTTAAAAATGCTTTTTCAACTGGTGGGACAAGGTCACCATAATTTATAGTTTACTTCATGTAAAGGAGAATTGCTTTAAAGTAATATTAACTAAACAAGATCGCATTGAGCGCAGAAAAAATCTTATAATGGCTCTCCTGCAAAATGCAAATACTGCAATTATGCCCTTGTCTCATCGAAGGTGCGATATGATGAATACTTTCATTGACATTGGGGATTTCTTCCAATGACTAACACGGGTGAAATCACATGAGCTTTGTTGAACTTTCACTCCGTTTTGTAGAACCTAAATTGAGGTTGAATGCGTGCGGTGACTGCGGATGCGAATGAAATTACTCTCATAGTAATTATTTTCTGTTTTCTCCACAATAAGTACAAGTTCAACTAAGACAACCTCGAATTCGACGTACGTATACGTCAAAATATGTGTTACAACAACAAACCATCAAAGTATCATCGATTGGATACCAAAGGCTTGGTAAATACAACTGGAGCAAATAGAAAAGTCACTACGCTGACCCAATGCAAATTGACAAAGGCAGGCTTCTCAAAAGAAGAAAACTTAGAAGCTCAATTAGATCAGAAGTAGGTTATATGGGAAACTTAGATGTTGTATAGTAGCATAGCATTGACGGTGTTTAAACCAACAGTAGTCACAGATGAATGATAAATATTAAAGAATACCCACACTTTATACGAACAAACATGCAATGAACCTTGTAAACCAAATTAGCGACGTAATGAAAGAGCATTTAAGTACAAAATTTAACAGACATAATCAATTGAATTAAAAAAGAAAAGATTCGGACAACAGCAATCTTGTAATAGCTAAGAATGATTTCCTAACTGTAGGATCACTCGTGTGATGACCAGAGGTCGGAATTAGGTAGAGTTATTCATGTACTTACACTGATTTCACACAGCGAAAGAATATAGTGGATATGCCTCAAATCCCGGGATTAATTTTAAAGAATAGAAAAAATCCCGTTACTTTTTAATAAAAAGTTATTTACTTTTACTTTTTTAATTTACACTACTGCACGCGCGACGTTGCCAAACTTACATCAATGATATTGGATGACCGAAGTTGCAAAATTTTGCATTTGAAATCCCGGGAAGGTCCACATTAATATCAACATTTCGATGCAAGTACATAAATAACTCTACCTAATTCCGACCTCTGGTGATGACATAAGACAAAGTGAAGTAGGTACAATAAGAGGCGGCACACGGAAAGCCTCTTTAAAACTGATAATTTCATTGCGACACCCATGTTTGGTTTGTCAGGTGTGTCCTATAGTAACTGAGGACTGCTCAGAAATGTCATGGACATCGGACATAGCAGTAATTATCGCGTCATTCGTTCTTTAGCCGAGGCGTGTGAACTCGCGTCCATCACATACATGGAACTACAGCTTAATTTACGTTCTACCTGAATTCTATGTACATACATAATATCACTCCCATATATTTCGGGTAGGCGGCTACAACTTTTTATAAGGGACCTATATAATTGTAACAAAAATCACTTTTAACACAGATATACATACATACAAACAATCACGCTTATTTCCCCAAAGAGGTAGGCAGAGGCTTATTTCGAGTATACGCCCACTCTTCGTCAATTATATCCGACTTAATAGGTGGCGAGCCTATTGCCGCTTATCGGGACTTTATGTTCGCCAGCGCCTTGTCCGTTGATCGGCAGGTGCACCACTTGCAGGTGTACGGAGCCCAAGGCAACCCTTGGGCTCCGTAGGTCTTGGTAGGATCCCTATACACCCCAGATATCTTTAAATATATGGTGTAAAATGGCGAGAGTCAGCTAACCTTTCGCCCATATTAACACAAGACGAGAATCTATTCTCTTAGTCGTCTTCTACGAAGCTCTCGAGCAGGACATGGGCTGGCAGAATTCTTTGGAGGGGCCGATACCAGACGCCGCGTATATTCTACTTAATAATATAGATATATATATATATATAAAGTTTATTGCACTAAATGAACACACATACATTAAAAATAAAACAATATAAAAAAAACTTTCAATAAATAAATAATTGTACGTGTGCTGTAGTAGTGTGAAAAGGTCTTAGCTCAACGTAATAATGCTCACGTTGATTTTCAGCCATAACCTAGATTTTGAATCTCTTATTTCGTTATTTATTTAATGTATTGAATTCAAATAAAGCATCGCTTAATGAGGTGATAATTTTTAAAACGAACTTCGTCTTCGCTTATCAAATGATCTGTTAAACGATATTCAAGTTTCTTTAATACACTTTATTATTATCAATTAGCCTGTAATTATATTCAATTACCTATTGATAACTACTGCTATTAAAGTACAGTGAAAACGTGAATCTTATAGGTACCTAATCAATTACATTGACAAGTATGACTTTGTGTATTTGCTTTCAATTTATGAGTGACATAAAATTGCTTTTGTAATAAAAACATTTGTCTTGTTGAAAAAGAATTAAAAAGTTATAAACTGATTAGGATTAGGTAACCTTTTACTCTTTTTTTTTATCCTGCTGTCAATTGTGACACACTTTTATTTTCTCAGCAATATCAGCTTGATTGACAATAACAAAGGAGTTTTAATGTTTGTCAAAAGTTAAGATAATATAGAAAGAAGCGCGTTTATATAAACATGTAGTCAACATTAAACTAAATAACAGCTTGTAAACAAAGGAATCTTGTTTTTATTTCCTTTAAACTATAAATCGACTGTAAATATGGAAACTAATGGTAAAAACTAAAATACCCAAAGCTTGCTTATAAGAAAAAACACAAACATTACCTACCACAACGAAAAGCCGTACGAAATAAAGTTAATGTTACAAACAAGATAATTATGCAACGAACGGAAAAAGTGGGAATCGTCGAAGTCAATTTGGTTATCGGCGTGGAATCACTTTCGTTTCGTGAGGCGGAGCGGTGCCCCCGGGGCCGTACAACTAATCGTGACCTGTTGCTTTTCCTCACGAAACAAGCCACGAACACACCACGCCAAGTACTGAGCGAACTACTAGTGCACGCATTTACGACGATAACATCGCAAACGTAACTAATGATACAGTTAAAGTTCGACGTAGATGAAAAAGTGGTCACACTTTATTTAACTCATAATGAAATAGCCCTTTAAAGCGATAGCGAGTTTTTACATTTTAAACAAATCGGCAGCTTTTAATTTACGTTATTTTTGATATGTCTTGCTAGTCATTAACGATGTACATCAAACATCGAGATAAGTTTTACTAAAAAAGTAGGTAGATATCCTACTAATATTATAAACGTGAAAGTTTGTATGTGTGGATGTTTGTTACTCTTTCACGCAAAAACTACTGGAGCGATTGTGATGAAACTTTGTACGTGTATAGCTGCAGTCCTGGACTAACATATAGGACACTCTTTATCCCGATATTTCCACGGGAACGGGCACCACGCGGGTAAAACCGCATTACAAATAAATTTAAGCATAAGAAAAAATTACATGTTTGACTTGCTTGCATATGCAAATAATATTCTTATGAAAACAGTTTCTATGCAGTCAGCTAAATAAAATACAAGATAGGTTTTCCTTGAAAGGTGAAATTATGATCACAGGCTGCTGGCAGACTAACCGAAAGTAATACTGCAGCAAGCTACTTGGCAATGGGCCCAGTTTGTACAGAACCCCAAAGATATGGAAAGTTCGTTACAATAAAGTTGTATATTATGATTATAAAATTATTTTCTAATATAATAATGTTAAGCAGTATATGGAGATTGAACAGTAAGAAATATTGAATTATTTTCAAATTTTTAAAGTTCATTAGAATGTTAAGCAGTATATGGAGATTGGACAATAATAAATATTGTAATTTTGCAGAACTGTCAAAGAGTAGATTAATAGAGATAACGGGCTTTAATTGACCAGAAAAAATTAGAGCTAATCTCTGTATGCTAAATAGTGCTCGTACTAAGAATAATGCACATTCTATTTCCCAAACCAATTCCACAAATATATTATACGAATTGCTACAGCTGCATTCACGCCAAGAGCTTAAAATACTTAATATTAATCAGGGATAGCGTAAATTTCCTAACATAAAATATATTTTAAAATCTTAATCTACAAACTATCTTTTATCTAAATTTAATATTAGTAGACAGTATGATTTCATATATTGTTTTCTCACAGATCAACGGAGCGGTACGTGCGAGTGAAATGGCGAGACCTGAGGGTGGGAGATTTGGTGCACTTGTCCAACAACGAGGCGGTCCCGGCGGACGTGGTACTGCTGCATTCATCCAACCCACTGGGCATCTGCTACCTCGACACCTGCAACCTCGATGGGGAGACCAACTTGAAGCAGAGGATCGTCGCGCCTGGCTTTAAGGAAAAGGTACAACAAACTGTCACGCCTTATTACATTATCATTACGGAGATCACCTCACCTCATCAATGTAAGAGAAGTCTGCTATACTGATGACCTCATATATTATTTATGTATATGCGTATGTACTTATTCAAACATATATAATTTTACAATATTGGTTCTTAAAGCAAAGAACATTTAGAAGCTCTTAAAATAAAGCTTATTTTAAATTAACATTATTTACTCTATAACTCGGAAGTCTCGAGGCTTGACACCGAGTGAAATGTCGACGATTGTCTTGAGTTTCGATAAGGCTCTACTGTCCACTGTTATCGAAATGAGCTATTTTGATCCATCTTACAGAATCGTTGCATGCTTTGATCATGGAGATAAATGATCACTGATCAGTTATAGACAATTTATCTTATCCTGTGCTCTATATTATCATAAGTAGTATAATATTTTTGCAGACTGTTTCAATTGAAATAGTTATCAAAAACAAATGAATCTTAAAAAGATGCTGATAACCATTAAAAATGACTATATTTGTTGTGAACGATGAAAAAAGTTTTATACGAGTATATCTTGAAATAAAACCTATACTCAAAAAGCTGTATTGGTTGTCCAGAGCTGTTTTTGTTAGTTTATTTGTTTAATATACACGACTGTCGTGAGCTCGTGTAGCTTGTATGCACTATTGGTATGGTATAACACGAGACATTGACCCACATTTCCCATGCCGACAGATAACAATTGTCATGTTCATGTGTGTTTGAACTATCCAAATATGATCACCTAATTACTCTACTGTAAACGCTCTATTCGTGCATGGTATACTGAACCATTGTCAAAGATTTATTACCTGTTCAAATCATTAGTTACTTTGTTATAAATCAACAAAAAATTGACTAACTACGTAAAACATTAACCTAAATAGTAAATGATTTTTATATAGCTTTTGTTTTTATATAGCTTAAAATTAAGCTTAAGATTTTTATATAGCTTAAAAAAAAGTACATACTTACGAAATATGACGACAGAACTAGTTAGGTTAGCTACTGGTTTCAAACTATATTCAATACTTTTTTTTGTTACAGCATGAGGAGTTTAGTGCGATTAAATTTCGAAGTTCGGTGGAAGTAGAACGACCATCAACAAAAATATATCGATTTACGGGCACAATATCACACCCCAACGGAACTCGAGTTCCGCTCAATTCGGAGAATCTATTATTACGAGATTGCACTATCAAGAACACAGACTTTGTAGAAGGAATAGTGGTGTATGCGGGTCATGAAACCAAAGCGATGCTTAACAATGGCGGGCCGCGGTACAAGTGCTCTGGCTTAGAAAAAAAGATGAACACAGACGTAATATGGTGTGTTTTGGTGCTATTATTTCTTTGTTGTGCCGGGGCAGTCTGCTGCAAAATGTGGTTAGATTATTACCATCCAACCATCATCAAATATACGCCGTTTATACCCAACACCAACAAACCCGCTTACGAAGGTCTGCTGATATTTTGGACCTACATAATAGTGCTGCAAGTGATGATTCCTGTGTCGCTGTACGTTACGATAGAGGTCACGAAGCTTTTGCAAGTGTATCATATTCACCAAGATGTCGAGATGTACGATCCGCAGACGAATATTCGAGTTGAGTGCAGAGCGCTAAACATAACAGAGGAGTTGGGGCAGATAAACTATTTGTTCAGTGATAAGACGGGGACGCTGACTGAGAACAAGATGGTGTTCCGACGGTGCACGGTGAACGGTGTAGACTATGACCATCCCCCGGGCGCGCCCGCCGAGCCTTCCCTGGACCTGCCTCCCATAGTCACGCCTATCACAAACGTCTCACCCAACAGAAGAATGCTGCAACATCTTTTAGACGATAACGACGCTCAGCACACGCAAAAGGTAATATTTTATTTAATATTTCTCCACCAATTACAAACCTTTTTTGACTTATGTCACAAATACCATTCAGTTAATATTAACAATATAAAATGTAAAATCTAACTATTCACCCATGACAACAATGTTTCCTGCAAACTCATCTTGTCTGAAGTGGTCTAAATGGTACTCTTTAATACCAATAAATTACTACAATCTACATTTAGGTTAATAACTCAATGCGAGTAATTGGTTTTTAATTCTACTGTACCGATAAAATAGAGATATATCGTACCTTTGACTGACACCTATAAATTTCGAACAATTGATATTGTTGCATAATAAAATATCTTCTTTCTCTTAGGCGTTATGCTCTTGACAGACCGATCGTGGTCGTCATGTTATGGTATTGGTACAGGGGGGATTATATTCGCCTCACGGTATATAGCCATCTGTTTGCAGTCATTCTGCAACCTTAATTTTGCCGGCCCATCGCATCTTATTGTTCGTTATTGTTATATTTATTTAATCTTTATTGCACACAAAAAAGTAATACAAAAGGCGAATTTAACGCTGAAGGCATTCTCTACCAGTTAACCATAGGGTTAGCAGAGAGGGTTAAAGGCGGTGCTACTAAGTAAAAAAAAGAAATAATAATAAACTTACATAAATCAACACACTTATGAAAATACTAGTAAAGTACAGTACATATACATTATATTGGTTTTGTTCACCAGGTCCGCGAGTTTCTGCTGATCCTAGCGGTTTGCAACACGGTGGTAGTGAGCCTGCCCCACGTGGACCGAATGCTCAGCGTGTCCAGCTCGGGCGAGCACTTGGAGAAACATGCCCGCTCCAACGGCACGCTGCGATCCAACGACAAGTAATTTCTATTTAGTAACCTTTCTGCTTTAAAATTATCTGCGAGTGCATGTATTTCCTTGCTTCTTAAGTCTCGAGTCCTTCAAGCGCGGAGGTAAATGGCATTTATGCAGGCCGTCGTAAGAGATTGCTTAATCCACGATATGAAGTGCTTTAATTTTTATTAGACTGAATCGACTGCTTATCGTCAGGCAGTATGTGCGTGTGGTTATTATGTCGAGTCACAATAAATAAAATCTAGTCTCTTAATCTCACTTGAACAGGACGATTGCTTCACGAGTCTAGACGAGCACTTGCAGAAGTGCTTGTTTGCAATGCTGCGTTTAAGCATAGGCCGTGCGAACGCCCGGTAAACAACAACAAATAAACACGCACGCCCTAAAACCGTTTAGACTACATTAAGAATTCCCGTATGATGAGAGGAGTGAAAATGTGCTAGACCCGAAAGAAGAAGACGAAAATAATAAATTATCTTATCATAAATAGGTACATCCCATTTTAACCGAGTAGTAGTTTTCTTAAAATAAAATAACGGAAGTTCGAATGCCATCTGACATATTGATAGACAGTTATAAGTTATTTAGAATGTGACTTTATATTACCCAGCTTAATTTAGACGTCAAGGTGTTATTTAGCCTTAAACACGTCGGACGAATGCATATCTGTTTATCCAAATAAATGTAAGTTATTCTCGTATAAATGAAACTTATTTTGAATAGGCCCATATATAAAAAATGCATCGCCTTGTGCTTGGGCAATTTGAGAAATTGTTTAGTGTATTTAACGGTATTACGTATAATGCGTGCACATAAATAGTTTGTAATGTCCTATACAGTTTTGTACATTAAGTTGCTATGTTCGTACTTTATGTGTGCCTATAGAATGCAGCGTTGAACGAACTATTTCAAGTACCGTACATGCAATAAAGTACAAAATTTTCAACTAAACCCATATATATCAAATAAAATTCATTCAAATAAACGGCTTTTTAACCACAAGTGAACTAATAACATTGTATATTCATTGGTGTCACTTTTAGCTGCATCTAACGACTTCAAGAGGCTTATTACAAAAAAAAAATATTTGATACAATGAAGACAGAGACAGCACTAGTTTTAAACCTGGCTTAACTTTAAATCCTGTTTTGTAATAAGCCCCCAAATGTTTTGTCATGTCATGACAGTATGTTTTTACGACTATAATGAGTGTATTGAGTCTATCTCCGTATAAATAGAGGTAATACAGTGATAATAGTGCACGTAACCGGGATTTGAAACGGGAGTTGTATTCTCGCTTACAGACCCGCGGCAACAGGTTTACAACAATATTAGTAATAGAACGGTTTGATCAGAGTTCTAGACATGTCTCTAAATAATAATATACTTCGAACAAAAGACTGACATATTCTCTTAGGTTTTAATTTAGGTGAGAACTAGCCGTAATGCGCCTAGCATTGCTTTCACTTGGTTAAATTAAACAAAACCTTAACCTATTTTAGAAATAATTCATTAGCGAGTCGGTTGCTATAATGAGAATTAGCCGGAATGCGCCTAAACCTTCTCTTATTCTTTTATGCAACTAAGCGGTATTAAAGCTACATGCAAATTGAGCATGAAAGGAATTTATTGATGACACAATGACACTCTCGTTCTGTAAAATCAGAAAAAAAAGGTTCTTGCTACTGTTACAGCAAAAACGCATTACATATTAATGCTTCTGTGGCTGTTCAGTTTGAAAGTGACTTTACAAACCTAACCTAGATAATTGTTATCTCCGTTATACCACCCGTCATCATTTCCTCATATCGCAAATGTTTTCTTGCATAATATAATGTAAGTGTAACGAGATCTCAAATCTGTGCTTACCTTTTTGTTCTAAATGTATCTAATAAAGATAATTACATCGTTTATATAGTTGATTTCATTGACATTTAAATCATAATAATATTAGAGCAAGAATAGTATGGTTGGCAAGAAGTAGTGATAATTTTAGTACCTTTTTTACTTTAAATAAAACTCTTAGATCAGTTAATTATTAGACATGGTCCTAAAGTGTTCAGCTACTTGTAAGGCCGACAGTACTACAACATACAACGTACTGTATACAATATTGTAAATGTTATCAGAAACTTCTAACTAATTCACGAATTCCTGGTAATCTGCAATAATGATAAGTTGTCACGTGTACATCTAGTTGAACTATTTAGTAACCTTCGCAATATTCTTTCTTCGTGTAGTTTTAATAAGTTTTTGTAATTTTGTTTTTTTTTTTTTTTTTTTTATTTTAGTCATTTATTTTTTTCAATGCTTAAACTACGTGTAACTTCGCACCTTAAAACCGTAATAGGTTTGTCTAGGTGCTGCACATTTATCTTCATATAAACTATTTTCTTAAAACTAATGTTAATAATAATTATCTACTAGTGTTAGTGTGACGAAAATATTACTATCAGTAAACAAATCAATATTCTTACATAACACGCTCTGATTGCAATGCGATGCGACGCATGCGACTCAAACCTTTACAAAACACAGATGAACAGTGGAGTAGTTAAATAATAAATTTTACGATACAGTGGTCCCACTCACACTTAGCGCGGACACTTATCTCTCGCCCTCTCACATAATTGCAAAAAAAAGATAAAGTATTCAAGAAGTGAACAGATAAAATTTATATGGGACAGAATTAATTATAGTGCTATATTTTTTTTTTTTTTTTTTTTTTTTTTTTATTATTATTTAATTTTTCCAAGGTAATATTCTTTAAGCTTATGCTTTGAAGTTTTTATATTTATTTTATCTCTAAAATTACTTTCCATTTGGTTCAATAATCTAGGAAGTAAATAACTACAGATTATGCGTTTTCCGTAAAAATTGGTACTTTTGATTGTAGAAAGTTTTTTTTGTGAGGCTTGTCTAGTGATGGGATTCCGGGCATCTAATGGTAGTGAATCTATTACGTGTAAATTATCTTTTACTATTAAATATTCGATTTGTTCAAAAAGACGGACTACTTTGCAGTGAGTAAACAATTGGGTATAATTATCTTTGAAATTTTCCTTATTTTTTCCAACTATTGTTTTTAAGAATCTTAATTGCAAATTATATATTTTTTCTAAATAAGTCCGAAAGGTTCTCCCATAACTTGTGATTCCATATGAATATATAGGTTCTACGAGCGCATGAAACAAATTTAACAATACTGAATATGGTATCTTTCGTCTTATGATGTAAAACCTCGCTAACAATGCACGCAATTTGTTACAAACTGAATCGATGTGTGGACCCCAATTAAATCGGTTGTCTATGATAAGGCCTAAGTATTTGTACTGTGATACTTGTTCAATCGTTTTACATTCGCACGACAAGGAGTCAGAGTGCAAACATTTATGCGAATGCACTACGATATTTAAATCATGCTGCGCCTGATTATGAGAGGAATGAATGTGCATTAACTTGGTTTTTTGTGCATTTAATACTAAACCCATATCATGTGACCATTTATTGAGCAGATCCATTTCATGCTGAAGGACATTTTGGGCAGTTTTTAGGTCACGATCAGCTGCTATTAAACAGGTGTCATCTGCAAATTGAAACACTTTGCATTTTTTAATTAAATTATTAACGTCATTAACATAGGCTAGGTAATGTAAAGGGCCCAAGACTGATCCCTGAGCGGTTCCTTCTGTTACATTAATTGTAGAACTGTTTGAATTTGCAACCTTTACTTCGAATTTTCTATTTTTTAAGTAACTTCTGCTCCACTCTAGAAGTGGCCCTCTCACGCCGGTTGATTCCAGCTTTTCGAGAAGTGTTTTATGCCTTAATGTGTCAAAAGCTTTGCTGTAATCGATAAATACTATCACTACATGTTTTTTTTTCATCTAAATAAGCATTTATCTGGTCAGTAAACGTTGACAGTAACATTGTTGTGCTTTTTCGAGGTTGAAAACCGTACTGATTCGGTGAAAGAATGTTGTTTTTGTGAAAATAGACCTGTATTTGTTCGCAGATAAATTTTTCAACAATCTTATCCACAATAGATAGTAAAGAAATAGGTCTGTAATTGTTGTAATCGTTTAACCGGCCCTGCTTATGAATTGGTCGCACGATACTTGTTTTCAGATCCTCAGGGTAAATCGCAGTTTTCAAGCTATTATTAATAAATTTAACAATAGTTTTAGTGATATTTTCGCAATTATTTTTTATATCAATGGGTCTTATACCATCATATCCCGCAGACTTTTTGTGACATAAGCCCTTAATTATACTAGAAACTTTTTTGTGAGTCGCTGGTTTAATATGCATTGATACTATGCTTGGTTTTGAATAATATTTAGGATCCAGTAGTTTTATATTACAGTTTGAAATAATTTTTTTAATGCTGTTTTGGAAGTTTTTTGCAAAGTTTTCTGCTATCTCATATTCGTCAACATTGCTTTTAGCAAATGCTTTAAGCAGCGTATTGTCTACATGTTTTTCATTTTTGCCTGAAATTTTATTTAAAAGATGCCACAACTTACGAATGTCTCCTTTATTTTCATTAATTTGTTTTTTATAATAATTGTTTCTACTTCGTTCTATAAGTTTATTACACTTATTCCTACATTTTTTATATTCTAGGCCTAACACAGAATTACTAGAATCTTTCGACCAACTTACGAACAGTTTATCTCTTCTTAAACACTGATATTTTATATATTTATTTATCCACGGTTCTTTATTTCTCTTACTTTCACTTAACTTGAAGATAAATTTGGACTTTTCATAACATTTATCAAACTCTTCCCTAATACATCTATATATTTCGTTAGGGCAGTCAAGAGAGTCAAACAGATTCCAATCTATCCGTTCTAATTCAGTCTGTAACAACTTATAATTTAGTTTTATCTCACAATTTTGCATATACTGTGTAATTGCCGGGTCAACGCAAGACACTGCAACCATGCGGTGATCAGCCAGTACGGTGCCAAGTGCGGCGGCGAACAGATCTTGTCTATGGGATCGGACAAATACATGATCAATGCATGATTTAGTTACTACATTTAGCCGTTTTTCTATCCTTGTATGACTATTGATCCCACAGGCAAGCCCTGACGCGCTCAGTACGTTCAAATATTCATCTTTTAAACTATTATTACACTTCAAATTAATATTAGTGTCTCCTATAAGAATAAAATGATCAGATAGCGAGTATCTCTCAACTGTGTTTCTCAGTTCGTTCACGAACATACGTTTTTTACTGTTTGGTGGTCGATATACCGCGCATAATGTATATTCCAAGTTATTGGGTGTCGTCAAGTGAACCATTAGGCATTCAAAGTGAAAAGTGGATATCATTATATCACTTATTTTGTGTTTATTGTGTATGTATGCTATTATTCCACCGCCTTTTTGGTTAGTACGCAATTTCTTTCGCATTGCATACCCATTAATTTCGTACAATGAGCTTATATTTTGAGAGATACTTGCCTCTGTCACTATTACAATATCTATAATACGGTTAGCCTGTTCAATACATTGCAGCAATGAAGCGAAGTTTTTTATCAAAGAACGTATGTTAATATGAACACAAGTTAGCGAATTAACAGGTACATTATCTAAGTAAGTATTAAGGTCGGCACAATCATATAACTCCGTTATAGTATTTTAATAATTTAATAATTTAATAATTTTTATTGGGTTCAATAAAACTTATACATAATGAGCTTACTGTTACAATAAAAGTTAAATGCTTATAATATGATAGCCGTAGTACGGCACATACAACAACAGTAAGATTCTATTATTATCAATATAATTAGCCATTTTTATAACATAAAAGACAAAATCTTAATTTAGTAATAAAATATTAGTACCTTAATTTATTTGAGGGTAAGTACTTTTTTAATGTCACTTTCACTTCGAATTATAAATACCTTTGCCTTCTCATCTTTCCTTACTTTTATGACGCCTTCTTTACACCATATGTATTTATAGTTCCCAATCATATCTTGTTTTGTCTTCCATAGCAGTGATTTGTTATGTGCAGTTAGTGCCTCTCTAATAAATATCTTGCTAAGGCAATTCTCCGCGTTTATGTCAACAGTGGGCTGCAAATCCTTCAATATTAGTTTATTGTCTTTTGCACGCTGTAACCATAGATCCCGTTTGCCTTCTTGCAACTCCACCAGTAATATTCCTGTCTTATCAGGCCGTCGATTGATGTGCTTTGCAGTCTTTATAGTTTCCTCAGAAATACTTAACTTTTTCGACACTGCCTTTGAAATGCTCATCGGCTCATCTTTGTCCGCGTAAGGTATGCCTGCTATTTCGATATGGTTCCTCAGCTGTTGTTGTTCGATGGCAGATACTCTCTGTTCCGCTGCTTCGAGTTTAGTTTGCAGGTGGGAGTTCAGATTCGAGAGATGAGCGTTTTTCTTTTCCAGGTCCTTAATTTTTTGAGAGAAGGCCTCCATACACTCATTAAACTCGTCAATCTTTTCACTAAAGAAGTCCAACGAATTCGTGATGGTTTTCATTTCTTTCTGAACGGTGCTCTCGACTCCTTTTAGGAGTTTTCTGAATGTAGGGTTCTTCAAAACAGAGTCCACATCATCTTCTTCATCCGTTTCAGCGTCAGACGTAATCACAATGGATCCTCTCTTTGAGTTGATTTTTGAACATTCCAAGCAAGTCCATTCCAAACTATCAGCTGTTCGTAATGCTGTTAGTTGCTTACTTGTTAAGTTAGCACATAGCGTAGTAGCATGAACTGATTTTTCACATTTATTACAGCTTAGGCCCGGGGACTTTTTTGTAATATTTTTATTACACGAAACACACTTTGGAATCATAATGAGGGTGTTTTTAGAATAATAGTACGACCGTTCCGTTCAAACACTAGATGATGAATGAAAATAAATTAAATAGCTCCATCTCACAAATAGTGCACAACTATTATTTTGTACATGTTACAGAGTTTTAATTATTATGTTTGTAATAATGATCATCGAAGCCGCCTTTTTTTTTACTAGTGCAACAAAAACGGTATCGTTATTTAGTATATATTTTCTGAAGAGTACATTAATTTACATAATATTCTGTATTTTTAACTCTATTTTGAAATCAATTATTGTACTGTTTTTTGTAGTACGTACTCGTATATTGTAGTACTTGTAAGTTGCGATATTATTTCAGGATAAAACGGCCATGTTCTTTTCAAAGATCTATTTACACCTTCAACTTCAAAATATTTTATTTCATAAACATACATATGAACATAGTAGTTGGAAACGTCAAAATTAAATATAAGAAACAACCGAAATAAGATTACACTGCAAGCACGAAGCTTAGAAAAATTATTTAAGCGTAAGTGAATCTAGATGCCAGCCAGTTCCGAGCCACCGCTCTGTAAGAAGAATCTCACAGGGTCTGCTCTTTTTAATTGTCAATTGGTTAGGTACTTAAATTACAATCTTCATTTGCCGATACTAACACAATAATAACATTTTAGTGTATAACCAGAATGCGATTATTTTTAAGATTATTTTAGCATACAAACATTTGGTACAACGACCCTGCGGTATGGATACTCTCATATTGGCCATTCGTGAAATTGAAACGGTCGATGAGGGAAATACCTCTTTGCTGACGTAGCTCTATAAAAATGGCGTGATTGGGTTTTCATTTAAAACTTCGTTTAGGGATATTCCCCCTAAACAGTACAAAGGATTAGTCACAAGTGAGTGATGTGTCTGAAATCGGTTAGGTAGTCAGTTTGTAAAGAAACATCTACGTAGGAAAGTCAAATCACCGTCAGCTTAGGTTATTGGTAAAGTCTCACAAAAGTGTCCAAGACCCAAAGTCTCCTACCGCCGATATAAAGAGCTGGGATATGATATTTTCTAGGGTATTTATAAAATGTTCATTAAAGCTCTTATGAAAGTCAAACTTAAATACTAGCGCGCCAATTTACTTCGGGCGGGAGCTTAATAGTAAAAGAAGGGGCAAAGAAATCGTCAAGGTTGGTTTTATCTGCCGGCAGTTACAAGGAATTAAACTGAATATTAATACAATTTGATAAGTTTACATAAACTTATGTTCTGCAGTCACAAGATTTAAAAGAAAAGACGACTATAACTTTTTTCAGCAAGATGAACATAATTACAGATAAACATAGTAGATATGAACAGACCAGTCCCCACTGCCGGCACCCATTCACGAGTATGATGACGCATGAACCACGAACCAGCTATCGTTTCGTTCAACCATATTTTAGGGATCGTCACGACCCGACTCATGATGCCTCCACCGCAGAAACATTGATGCAACAGCTTCTAAACGTGTCATCATCAGCTTGTAGCAGTTCACTTCTAGAATTGGGCATCTCTTATTACACGATCAACGACTACGTTATAAAGATCGTCACTTCACCAATTTCGACAGCGCATCTCTACGTTTGCCTTTACTGAAATGCTGGATAATCTGCCATCTCTAAAGACTTCGACTTCTAACTTCCAATTGTACCCCTTGTGAACTTTAGAACCAATTTTTAGTTTGCTCATATATTCTGTTAATTGTCAGGTACGCCCGGCTTACGGAATCTCGGTCCACCACCCCGTCGCCGCCACCATCCACGTCGTCGCCGCTGCGACTGCGACTACCGAAGCTGCCGTTTGGAAGCCGAGAGGAAACCAGCAGTGAACCTAGTACCTCCACTGAACAACCGGTAAGGTTCTTCTTGATATTAAACCTATTATTTATTTGTCATGTATGGTGTAAACCCTTGTCTCTCGGTTAAGAACAAGCAACCTCAATTAAAGTGTACGAACTGCTCCTAGTTTTGTAGACAACACTCATACATACCATATGGTCAGGCGCAGGATCGTTGAAATCATAACACTGCTATTACTTAAAAATCAAAACAAGACAAATGGTTTATCAATTATACTGCGACGTGCTAACTACGCAAATCCATTTTTGAGTTTCCATGAACCGTGCATATTGTTGTTGGAGCTAATTACGTTTTCATGCCATAACATAACTCATAGTAGACACAATAAAATATATCACAAAAAAATAACGATGGAAGGCCTGATGAGTCAACTTTATTATTTTTAAGTTATTCTGTCTTAGTAAAAGTAGAATAGCCATTTAATTTTGAGAGTTAGGTCTACAAATTGGTAAGAGTAATTTAATACATTTCATAATTTATAAACATACATATTTGTGGAGTTCAGCACACATATATACTAATCAATCGTGAAAGAACTTTGCTGTAAATCTGTTTTGTGTAATAAAAAAATATGTTTTCTTATTTTGAGTAAAAAGTTGCCTTATACTTTTTCTCGGCGTTAACAAATAAGTCAATTACCTAAAAGGGGGTAATTCCGACTGGTAGTTCCAGAGGTAAATAATATATAATATTTAGTTCTATTATATTGATGTAATAAAGGTTGTTTAACTTGTATTAATTGAACATAATAGGTTGGGGAAAAAGTCTTTTCGTATTTTTGTATGAAAAGTCAAGACATTTTTTTCAAAGTTTATTTACATTTATTTACAATATATATGTACCGTTTTGTTGAATAACTTTCTGCCATTTTGTGGGCAGAGACATTATCCCGTTACTGTAGAAACTTTGGGACTTCTGATCAAAAAAACGGGACAAATAGTTTTGGCAGTCCTATCTTGAGGTCAACCTTACAGAACCTAAAGAATTCTGCAGAGACCGAAACAGGTGAAAATCTGAAGGCGCAAGGTCAGGGCTATATGGTGGATGCACTAGGACCTCCCAGTCGAACTCTCTTAATTTTTGCTGAGTGGCTAAAGATGTGTGTGGTCTAGCGTTATCGTGATGAAAGACCACACCCTTCCTGTTGATCAATTCCGGCCGGTTTCTCTCGACTGCTTCCTTTAATCTCATCAGTTGCTGGCAGTAAAGATCAGAATCGATGGTTTTTCCGGGCGGTAAAAGCTCATAATAAACAATGCCCTTCCAATCCCACCATACACACAGCATCACCTTATTTCGTGTTAGGCCAGGTTTGGCCACAGTGCGGGCGGGCCAGGAGGGCCCGCCCGGCCGCGCCTGGGGGTCTTAGGCGGCGGGGGCAGGGGGCCCCTTCCGTCTAGCTATAGACCCCCCAGAAGTCGGCCAGTCACGTCATGGCCGCAAAAAGAGGTAGGAGGGGCGCGACACACTGCGCCTCTCTGAGGAGGTCCTCCCGGTTCTGATCCGGGGGACGTTGGCCGCGGGCGGGGTGCCAGAAACTACAAATCCCCTGGTGCTGGCCCCCCGCCCCTTCTTCAACAGCGGTGGGCGTCGTCGGAAGATTTTTAGTGGGTAGGACTGCGGCGGTCGCGTCTGCCGCAGTGAGCCCCACACCCCCTCCCGGTCTCCCCCTTTTGGCCGGGAGACAGTGCGTAAATGCATTTTGTTACCGACGTAAATCAAAAAAAAAAAAAAAAGGTTTGGCCACAGTCTGTGAAGCCTGGCCAACTTTCGACCACGACCTTTTTCGCACGTTCTTGTCGTACGTTATCCACTTTTCATCGCCAGTTATCAATCTCTTCAAAAACGGCTCGGTTTCATTACGTCTCAATAATGAATCGCAAATGAGTACACGGTTCATTAAGTTTCTTTGAGTGAGCTCGTGTGGCACCCAAATATCGAGCTTTTTTGTATAACCAGCTTTCTTCAAATGGGTCAAAACTGTTTTGTGGTCAATTCCCAGTTCTTCAGCTACATCGTAACTACTAATATGCCGATCTTGCTCCACTCTTTCAAAAATGGCGTCCATTTTATTCGTAACAGGGCGACCAGAGCGAGGTGCATCTTTAACATCAAAATTTCCGGACTGAAAACGTTTGAACCAAATTTGTGCTACTCTTACTGACACTGCATCAGGTCCATAAACATCACAATTTTTTTTCACTGCTTGAGTTGCATTTTTGCCTTTTTTATAATACAATTTTAAAATGTATCGAATTTCTTCATTAGATTCACTCATTTTTACGGAGAGAAAAACAAATGAAAAATAGCGGGAAACAACTTTTTTTATTTTTTTCTTTTCTTTATAATGGAATCTTTTTAATGTTACCAAAACCAGCCAGACACAAATAGTACAGTCAAAAAAATTTTATAATAAGTTTATACCTACGTTATGCGAAAAGACTTTTTCCCCGACCTAATATTATGAATTAACAATTTATCATTTCAATTAACTTAATAATCCTGTTAAAAAGTGGGTTACTTAAAACTTTATAGTAAAAGTGCAGTTTGAAATTGTTTTAAATTTTCTTAAGATACTTTTAGTTTATTTTATAGTGTTTCATGTAAATCGTAATGTAATATGTTACACAAATATCACAATACCTATCGAAGCGTGTTGCTATAAACCGTACACAAATAATAATTGAAGAATCGATAGGAAAAATACATGTGCTCATTGTTATTCTTTGTATTTACTTCATACTATTGGCTCACAAAACTTTGTAATAAGTACTTCAAACTTCAAGACATACGAGTATTACCATCGCCAACCAATTGATCTTATTTTTCAGGCATTATCGAAATATACTCGTACCTTCTCGTATAAATTTAGTTTGAATTTTATTTTTAGATAAAATATCTTATCACTTTATCTTTAATCGCTAATTTCCTTGTAAAGATACAGTTTTAAAAGTTATCAAAATTCGTTTTTTCCTAGCTTGCGGGCATTTGTTTGTTAGAATGGCCGATAAAAAACGTATCAGAATGTTATCTCCGATTATGAACAAACTGCTTATCAATTGATTCCTATTTAACATTCATTTCATTCACAGCTCAGTTGATTCAATAACGGCGATACAATTGCTTTTATCGATAACAGAGTTAAGCATATGTCTATTTATTGTTTTTGTTTCGTAAGTAGGAAATTTTTTAATAGCATATTTAATTAAAATAACTCAATAATGTTCGAACAGATAAAAAAATCTTTTATATGTAATTCTTTATTATACAATATAAGTTTCAGATATTAAATAACTAACAGTTATTTTCATAGAAATGATAACAACACATTCCCTTATGTTGTGATAAACTATTGGTTTTTTTTATTCACTCTCGCCCTCATCTACCATAAGCTCAGCCTTTTAAGGTACTGAGCACGGGGCTACTTACACAAGCCTATGTGAGACGTATTCAATCCTTGCTTCACTACGCTGACCCAGTCTGATTGGCGGAGGCGCGTGTTGTCTCGCTTAGATATTTTTAAGGTGTCAGGCATGGTTTAACTACTTCTACTCATAGTAATAACCAGGACAAAGTTTTCGAAAGACGAAGCTCTATTGAATACCACACAGGCAGTCACCCTAGGACTGACCTGATCTGTTAACTGTGCTTAACTTTGATGATACTTTCCAGGCACCTATTTCCGAGTACACTGCACTTTGCTAAGTATTAAAACAAAATTAACCAAACTCACTGCTAAATAGCTTCTATAAATAAATCTCTAATTTCTGTATTACTTTCTTGCTTTAAACTTAAAAATAAAACACAGTTTACTAGTGTTTATACCGTGGTTCATTCGATCGGATACAAAAAGGCCAGTAGATATTTGTAATAAACCGTGATTGAAATACGCAAACTGTGTTTTATTTCAAGTATTGTAATCGCGTAAACACGTCATTGTGGCTACCGTGTCTGATCTATGTCGAGGAAATTAAATATGCTGCGTCATTGTCAAATTGAAGAATTCTTACAGAAGGACGTTACATGTCTGCCTCCGACACCCGCAGTCGGTCCGCGTGGTAGAATACTCCATACGGCCGGAATCCCTCTCGCCTTGACATGATCTTTTTTTTCTTTTAAATAATGGCTTCGTGCGGTTTGCACATTTAGCCAGTGTCAAGTAAGAGATATATTAATAACATAAAAATTAAAGTAAATGAGAAAAGTGTTGATAAAGATGATAATTGGTAAATGAAATGCCCTCCCCTGAACCCCGTGAGTCCTCAGTAAAGATGTGGGACTAT
Source organism: Musotima nitidalis (assembly GCA_949126915.1). NCBI lineage: Eukaryota > Metazoa > Arthropoda > Insecta > Lepidoptera > Crambidae > Musotima > Musotima nitidalis. Next base: position 4,735,686 of record OX421418.1, on the reverse strand, counting down.
ACTGAAATCTCACTTGGACTTCTTGAGAGAATTTAAAAAGTGATGTTGCACGCTTTTGTTTCATTTACCAACACTCATGTACGTTCTCAAACACTTAACGGTTAATAATCCACCGTTATTACACATTAATGTACGAATAATCACAAATTTTAAAAAATAAAACAAAACTGCAAATATGGCGCTTCACTTTTCCGCCAAGAAGCCCGACATGATCTTATCGTGACATGATTTCGATTTTATTATTAAGATTTTTGTGATTGATTGTACTTATGAATGACTTGTGGGTATCCGTATTGTGACATTTAAAATTTAATTATGTCTAGTTGCTAATTCCCAATTTTGACATTTTAACGATTTATGAGTATAGTTATCTTTTAAAAATTGATGTATAATATAATTATAATTTGCATGCCGCCGTTGTCGGCTGAATGAGAGGAGCTTTATTTTATTGTACAAGAACTGTAATGTACCTCAATCAAGTGCAAATAAAGTATTCTATTCTTGGTTCGTAAGAGGCCCGTTTTCAGCTGTAGGACTAATCACTAACAGGTCCAGAGCTATGTGTATTATGTTTACTATGGGTACTAGATCATGTATAAACATACTTTCTTTTTTGTGAACACATAGGTACTCATTACGTACAGGAAACACCTGGTTCATTTGGACGAAGGCAAAACTTCATATCAATAAACTAAAATGTTTGTTTTGTTTGAGAATCGAACATACGACTTCAGGAATAGAGTGCAGGCATACTGACTCCCACGCCTTTTCGGACGTCAAATGTTACTTTCAATCCTAATCCTAACTAATATTATAAATGCGAAAGCAACTCTGTCTTTCTGTCTTTTCTTCACGCCTAAACTACTGAACCGATTTGTGTGAAATTTGGTACAGACATAGTTTGGAACTCGAGAAAGGAGATAGCGGGAGCGGGAACTTCTCAACAATCCCGCGTGATCGGAAATCTGCCGATAGTCACTATTCTACGCGAACAAAGTCGCTGGCAAAAGCTATAATAAATCTATGACCTCGATATAAGCAACAGATTATAAATTTTAAATATACTGCACTAGTCACCCCAACACATCAGTTGTTAGTCTCATATGTACAGTTATTAATGTAGCTGCAGCTTTCTTTTAACTGGAACACAGTACGCTTCCTTTGTCACAGATCAAGAACATGTATCTACGAGGGAACATAACAAGAGAATATATCAGACATCTGTACTATTTTTGATAATTACTTTATCACTTAAACACATTTGTGTTGCCCAACTCCTAGTCCCGGGTCTTTTAATTAGGGCGTGAAACGGGTGCACTTGTTACCATGCCAATTCCACGGCATGGAGCGCTCTTACTTTTCTGAACTGCATCAGGCACCATTGGTCACTGTGACGAATCAGATTTAAAATAAATAAATGAATCCTAATATAGTTTTTTCCTGATATTGTTTTTTATTCCGTATGTAGTATATTGTTTGTTATGTTTTCAGTATTTTCCCGTTAGTAGTTAATTATTAGATATTCGCATTATTTTTACTACTATTATTTTTTATGGGTCATGCTGTGTACACTAATTGTGGATTATTGTCTAGCCTTATTATTATTATTTTTATTAGTCCTAGTTAATTTTTAATGATGATAATCTGTCCTTGTACCTAAAAATAAGTAAATAAAATGAAAAATAAGCAAGTTACATGGGCGTAACGTGTCACCGCTCCGCATAGAACGTTGCAAGTCACGAACGCAGCGTGTAGACAACGTCCTACGTTTCGAGACGTGCATTTTTAAGTTGCTCGACATGGAAATCCACGTCACGACGTTCGTCTATGTCACAGTGCGGTACCGTGCAAGGCTACATCGTCGTAACATTTATGTGTATAGAAATATAGAGTTTAATATGAGCATAGAAAATTAAAGGTAAAGGTGGGTATAGACTACAACATTTTCTGGAGCATTTCTGTTTAATGTAACGTTCTTACGAATGGTACAATACAGGCAAAAGCTCAGTTTCCAAAGCATTTCCATGTAATGTAACGTTTCTGCGAATGCTCGGCGTTATGTTACGGGTAAATGCGGACCGCGTGCGTCTTTCGTCCCTCTCCCTACGCGTCACCCCGCAACCGCGCATCGCCCGCCCTTGTTGCTCGACGAAATGTTACACCAATACGCTCGGCGAAATGTTACACCAATACGTTCGACGAAATGTTACACCAATATGCTCGTTGGTTTATAACAAAGAGGCGAGCGTGCTCGACGTTTAGTTTGTAAAAGGATGATACACTAGAACATATCATAGAGCGGCTCGTTGTTCTGTTACAAGTAAATGTTGTAGTCTATACTCACCTTAAAATGTTGAAACTGCCAGTCAAAAAAAAACATATAATGCCACTTTACAGTCGAATGAACAGTGAAGTAGACAACAAAACGTTTGACTAAAGTTCAACAAGAATTAACAATGTTGCGAATAATTACGGGTTGCCGCGACTAAATCCGTAACTGATATTGAATTTAAAAAATGTAATTGAAATTTATACGGGTAATCTCATGGCGGCATGTTACGCAATTAAATGCGCCATCCTGCCGCCAATGACAATTAAATGTTACGTAATTATTGAACTGAAATAGTGCTGATTATAACATAACAATATTAAACAAAGTCCTCTTTTTTTTGATTTCTTGAAATGAGTTTCTTAATCCGATTGTATTACGTATGTTTAGCATTTTTTTTGTGATTTGTAAACAGATTATGATAATTAATTTGAAAGAAAATTCTTCAACTGTGATGCCATAAAAAATTGGCAAATATTTCGGCTAATATTCACTTCGGAACTTATGCATTCTTGACCAGAAATGACGTTGACTTCTGATATATATTGTTTGCGCAATATATATACATAACAATAAGTGTTATCACGTACCCTAGGACGTAAACAGAGGGAATTTCCAAAGTGACATTTTTCTTGCTTACTGCTTCAATTGATTAGATAGAAAGTTATTGGAATTGGCGCCAGACTTTGTTAATTATTTCGAAACGTGGACATACCCATTTAACGCTTTAAAGGTCGTGGGTGCGATTCTACGATATTCGTTGTAGACTACTTTAACATCAATCAAATCGAAATTCATTTATTCAAGTTTGGCTCAATAAAGCTCTTATGAATGTCATACTTATAAACTAACATCATCATCATATCACAGCCCATTAACGTCCCACTAGTGAGGACGAGCCTTCTCTCATCAAGCCAGGTCAGAGGGTATATGCCTTCATCGTAACATAATCTCAGCCTTCCATCAAGTCACTCTAGTCAAGTCAAATCAATAGGGCCTCTAACATGGCATGGCATAGTACAAACTATGCGTAATTTGGACGAGATGGCTCTGTATATTATTGTTCTGTTCTCAATAACTTATTATTAGACCCATGAAAAAATTCGTTCTATTGTCCTTAGTACGCCCGATACGAAGCAGAAAGTCCTGACGAGCTGGCCTTAGCGGAGGCTGCCCTAGCGTACAGCTATGAGCTGCGAACGCGCTCTCCTGACGAAGTGGAGGTGGGAATACGAGGCGAACTCGTCCGGTACAAGGTTCTGCGAGTTCAACAGTTCGACTCTACAAGGAAGTGCATGTCAGTGGCTATGAGGACCTCCAACGGACAGGTATTTTTATTTAATTCAACTTCTAGTATTTTTCTCTTATATGAGCTACGGCAGCGTTTGCTGAATATGCTTTTGCTGAGCAAACTTTATAGGAGGAAGTAAAAACTGTTTATTTTTCAAAGTTAAAGCACTAATTGAATATAGGTGTAATGTAACACCTATGGTGTTAGTTAAATTTGCTTATAACAAATTAATTATTGAGTTATAAGATATTCCAATCGATAGATCTCAAAATTTTACACAAGATGCCATTAAAAGTAAATTTTGTAATATTTGGAGTTACGCAGTTTGAAAATTAGGCTGACGATATGTGTGATATTTGATCACAAAAGCTTCACGCAGGATGGAGAGTTGGGGACCTCATCTGTTTCTGTAAAGTGGGTGGTAGTATGCTAGCTGGAGTTAGTAAGGACGGCCACAATGTTCACTTCAAGGACTAAGTGCGAAAATCATCACCACTAACAGAACAATTATGTAATGTATGTGTTTGACGGTGGCTATTTGAAAGATAGCCTTATGTAAGTACATACAGGGTTTCAACTAATAGGACCCACGCTCTGTTGTTGAAGTAAATTAATTAAGTGAAGTGGTCATACGCAATATACTCGAAGACAGTTACGTCAAGATATTTTTAAGAAAGGTCGGCAACTTTTAGCGCATTCTCGCCCGAAGTAGAGTAGGATGCAATGTACGGCAATGCTCGGTCTCCGAGTAAGTGCATATCGTCGGCTATCGGGCAGGTCGATGCCGTTAACTTGTGGATGTAGATACCGAATAGGTACTGCGTGTCTGGGAGTCATAAGGGCTACCAAAGGAACAACTTTAACATGTAAATCTGTTTGGGAAAGCGGGACTAGGAACCATTTGAGGATACATTTAATTAAACCCTAATGAGACCGAATGAAGTTTATCAATTTCTGTAATGAATGGTAAATTTCATTAACTTGTGTTGTACTTCTTCTTTCTTTGAATGAGTTCTCGATTCAAATATTCATAAAACATTTTAGTGTATTATTATGAATTTTTGCCTGATTTGCATATTTATGAAAAATACATCAAACAAAGGAACTATACGAGTATATAGGAAGAATAAAATTAAAAAAACAGTGTTATATGATTATTTTTATTCCTTCATAATTTAGACGCACAGTCAGTCATCAAAAGCTTCTCCAGACAGAAGTTCAATGTCAAAAAGTTTGACCTAAAAAGACCGCTGAACAACACCAATATCGCGCAAACTGTTATGACATTGAGCTCGCCTTTGATTTATCTCGAGCACGAATTGTACGTACACTAGCACCAAAATTTAATCAAATATTACTGGCAAGTCTACAAATACATACACATGTCACGCCACATTCAGATAGGGGTTGGCAGAGATCACATCCTTCCACTGGCACACTTTAAGCTCTATTCACGCTCATTAACCTTCTCATAGACTTCCGTCGATTTAGAGTAATTTTGACTGACGGCTAAAATAGTATCCTTAGCATAGAACACAACCTCCAAATTACAACGGATAGTCAACCTTAAAATCAGTCAAGATCGATTGTAATTACTAATTCTTAAAAGGAAGCAATTATGCAATAAGCTAGTAATTATCGGTGTGAATAAACATTCGCAGTCGGAAATGTTGAGAATTACAAATTCAACTCGCCGTTCCTTATTTAGCCAGTTGGGGCCATACATAGAATAATTAGTTTCAAACTAATTATTTGAAAAGTCTTTTTCAAATTTATAATTTAAACGTTAAAAAAATTAAAAAAATATCGCTGAGAAAACGTGTAGCTTATTATTTTGGTACTTGTATTGTATAAAAGCGCAATGGCTACATTGCGTTTTACAAACATAGTTTTTGAGTTTGTTCTTTGTCCTGAACTATCATATCGCAGCGGGCGACGGATATTCCCTCAGCGCACTTTGTTGGGTTTTTGTGCGATCCCTGCTGTTTTACACCGGTACGTCAAATATTAATGTAACCCTTATAAAGACGTTTCTTTGGCAAACAAATTTTTTCGATATCCTATCTAGAAAACAAACTTTAAAGTATAAGGCCATGCCATACCCATACATTAAAGACTCACTGTGCGAGCTGCCAATTAGTTGTGTAGGGGCACAATATGTATTCCTTAGACTCTTCTTGGCCTTTACTTTTCTTATGCTTAAATAATAACACTTGACATTTCAGGTAGTCCTTTACGTGAAGGGCGCCGACAGCACAGTTCTAGGTGCTCTTGCACCTATGCGCTCCGGTTCTGCAGAATCAGCCGCTTATGAGAGGACTCGCGCGCTGCTGTCTGAGTACTCACGTGCAGGTCTGCGAACGCTGGTCATGGCCAAGAGGACTATGCAGCCAGCTTTGTGGGAAGAATGGTTGGCAGGACATGTGCGTGCTAGTGAAATTGGGGAAGGTGAGTAATAATTGTTTATATTTTTTCCGTGAATTCGCAGTGCTCTTTTATTCCTTAGATTCACTATACTTTTGTAACGCGCAGTTGTGTGCTGACATGACTGTAAGAATCCCGTAGCAAACAGAAGAAATTGTTTTTTTATTTCTTATGGAATTAGTTTTAATTGGAGGTAGAAAATTAATTACAATAATTATGCTATTATAATTTGATAATAACAGGTAAAATAGTAGGCGTACTTAAATATAACAGTAACAATCAGTGTCTCAGGGTGACTAATGCAGTGAGGTGTATATTTTCTAAATGTTCCTTAAATAGCCAAGTTTGGCAGTCAACGTCAGGTGATCGTCTTGAATGCAAAAATATCTTACATTACTTACTTCGTAGCAGTGAACATTATTTCACATTACAGACTTGAGAGCATTGTATTGTCTGTGTAACACATGAACGCACCTATATAAAATAACTACTTGACTATCGGTTCCCTAATTGGCGACAGACAGCGTATAACCGTTCTGTGTAGTGTATGTAGTCAAAATGTAATTGCTCTTAAACTGTCATAAACTACTATCAAAGTAAACAGCATTTAAAGTGGCGACCACTTAGTTTAGTAAAGTGGCGGCTTTGATTTATGCTACCTTCGCGTTCAGCGCAGTAAAGCGTGATTGACCATGAACTTGAACTGAAGCCAAGATGCCAGGTAGCATCGTGGCTGAATTGCGTCTGAAACTCTTAAGCATTCATACGAAAGTATACACTTTTAGCAATATCTTACGTATGTAGCAATGCATCACTCAAATTAGGTCACCTTAACATTGTAGAGCTTAATGGTATTTGTGCGTTATTGTTAGAGTCATATGGTTTGTAATGCTATAGCTGGGTGGCTCATATTTTGAAGTGCATAGTTGGGAGCGGCACGTTTTAGAACTGTTACCAAACATTCAAATTTATTTCTGTTAGCCGGGAAATGAGGTTTCGAAGCGCATTAAACTGAATTAGAAGAATTAGAACACGTTAGTATACATAACTAAAAAGTTTCAGTTAAATTGACCCAGAATCCTGTGTTCGTTCGCTTTGCAATCAATACAATATTTGATATGTAATTTTAACCAAGGTAGGAAAGATATTAAATTGCTTTGAAGTTGATGACGAAAAATACCTTTTCTGTACTTGACGGCTGACACTAATACTGAGTAATACTTGATGTTGTATGAAAATAACAGCGTGTTATTGGGAATTGCAAAAAGAATTGTTAACAATTCGCCTTTTGTTATTGAAATGTATGTACAAATTGTTATTTTCTACTTAAAACTGTGTTGTAATATTTAACCAAGTGTTGATAGTATTGAGTGGGTACATTTAGTTATGTGTCGATAAGATAACGTTAACAGCTGCGCTGTAAAATTGCATAGCGTTAATAGATGGTGGACATTTTAGAATTTATTTTTATTTTTTAATAAAACCAACATATATTCTTATTTTTAATCATTTCATATTGATGAAACAATTCGTCTTCATTCCCTACATTATGTGATTCATCATCTCAGCCCATTAACGTCTCACTACTGAGCACAAGCCTCCTCTCACATACCAAGGTGTGAGAGTATTGGGTCATAATCCACCACGCTGACCCAGTGCGGATTGGCGGAGGCAGGTGCATGGCGTCCTGCTGTTAGAATTTTTGAAGCCGTTCATTAGGCCTCTAACTTGGCTTAACGACTATCACATTTAGTGATAACCGGGACCAACGGCTTAACGTGCCTTCCGAAGCACGTAAGCGCTCGATATCAAATGCCACACAAACGGTCACCCATCCAAGGACAGACCTCTGTAAATTCTGCTGTACTTCGGTGATCGTTTCAGACCACCGAGAACCGCATAGCTACGAGCGCTTCTAGAGACTTTTGAGCAAGTATAGGTACCTAATCCATCTCCATCATTTAATCAAGTATCGGCTTTTGTTTATTCAAATTGACATAAACTTCTTGAATTTTGTTTTTACATTAAACTCAAATCGATCAATCTCCGTCTACATAGGTACTTACTGATATTTGAATTTCGTAATATAATTTCCTTCTAATAAAAATACAGTAGGATCGAGTGGGAATAACAATGTATGTATTTATTCAACAAACGAATGTTTTAAAAACAAAATATTTGTCCGTTTAGTTTGCATAAGGCACTTTCGTTCATTGACTCGTATCACAACAGTCTGCGGCTTGTGCACCTTTTTATGACATTCGCAATCGCTGTCTGCATTGTGGATCTATAGACAGATTATGAAGATAAGTACTTCGTCTGTATTGTCTGGTAACAGGCAAATATGATTTACGAGAATGTCATTTTCTATGTCCTCTTGGGCTTACAACGTTACACTGCTATACTCGGGCCTCTATACAAAAACCTGCCAACATTTTTAAAAGACTTAAAAAAAACTTCGGTTTTATGTTCCTTAGTGTTTATCATTATTTTTCATGTATTGTTACCGATATTTTTGCGTTTATAGGCTGATTTAAAATAAACTTTTTTAGTTAAAAAAAGTAAACAAATTAATAGCTATTTATTACTTCACTTATTATGTATATTTACACAATTAAATAGTACTAATATATAGTGATTTAACTATAGAACGATGTCCTCCGAGTGGGGGAGATCCCGGCAGTCGCTCTGTGTAATAACTAAAATTCAACCAAATCTGGTTAAACCAGTAAGCAGTCCTTGGATCTTAGCGTTAGTCTAGGGCAATACCGGGATTAATGCTTGGATAATAAAATAAACTTACATCAACAATATCGTAAATGTATTGTATTGCTGTTTGTTATCCTCAGTATTCATCATATATCAGACTTTATATATAATGAAGCAAAGATGTTAGATTAGTAGCCTAATAAATTATAAGCAGGCCCAGGACCGGTAAATCGGCGGCGAGCGAGGGGACAACCGAGAACGTTCGGTTCTTGGTGCAATCGAGAACGTACCGAGCGGGGGGCGTGTGGGCGTGTAAATATGAACATTTTTTTTAGATGTTTCTAATATTACGTTTATGTTATAAGAGTTAAACTCACAAAGTAGTTTGTTTTTTTTTTGCCGGTGCGTTAAATTTTTTGTTATACTGGATTAAAGTTATGAGTCCTCCTTCCTCCTTGCGTCGTGTTCCTCAATGCTGAGGGTCGTGACCACCCCTCTGAAACACCCTTTCTCTAATGATATTCTTCCATCTAATCCTGTCATCGGCGGTGTGGAGGGCAAAGTGAACTGTAGAACCGAGAGTGGTGCGGATCTGGTCGGACCAACGTAATGGACTGCGCCCACGAGGCCTTTTCCCCTCTACTTTTCCGGTCACAAATAGTTTCTCGAGGTTGTCACCGTCTTTCCTTGCAATGTGACCGAAATACTCCAGGATTTTACGGAGGCACTCGGATGACAGTATGAGTATGATATATATGATATACCGACAGAGATAAGGCAAAAGTTAGTCTTTTGGTCCAAAATTTGTGGGTTCGTTAGTCACAGTAGACATTTATATGAACATGATGCATTTGGATATTTGTTTTCTGTGTTTTATATAAAAATAGACAAGACGTCCGTGGGTAGAATTCAAAAAGGTAACACGTTGACTAAATATATGGACCGTAAGACTATTTATTATACTTATTTGCATATTGTCTCACAGGTCGCGAAAGACGCATTCGCGAGTCCCTGGCGCGACTAGAGAGCGCGCTGACTCTCGTAGGCGCTTCAGGAGTGGAAGACCGGCTTCAGGAGGCAGTGCCGGAGACAATGCGAGCCCTGCTGGACGCCGGGATCATCATATGGGTGCTCACCGGGGACAAACCAGAGACCGCCATCAACATCGCCTATTCAGCCGCGCTGTTCTCGCAGAGCGATCGGTTGCTGCATCTCATGTCTAGAGATAAGGTTAGTGTTTGATTAATTAACTGCATGTATAGTTCTATACTATACTATACTGTTCTATACTATATCATATGGTGTTATAGCTCATTTGGGCGTAAGGATGCTCATTAAAGTCTAGTGTTTTTTTTTACTTCTGTGACTACAAATGATATATCATCAATATACCCTACGTGAAAGTCTATGTATAAAATAAACGTCTTCAATTGTGGCCATTACATTAAATAAAATATTCTGGTATAATACTTACTACCTACAAAATATTTATTTTTACATACTTTTGAATATTTGTCTGTGATATTAAAATAAAGTTATAGTCGTCATTTGACAGTTTTAAACATTTTCACAGATTTTTTTTTATGTAAACATTTTAAAATGTCACTATATAGTACTTATAACTGGGTTTTTATATTACCTTTAGCTATATTTCAAATATAATGTTACTATAATACCATAGTACCATTATATTTGAAATATAGCTACATAGCTACATAGCTATAAGTTACATAATATAACTACAACATTAACATTCTATTTTTCAGGAGCACGCAGAATCAACAATAAAAAGCTATCTGGAAGGGGGCGGCGGCGGCGGGGGCGGCACTCGGGGCGGGGGCCGCGCGCTGGTGGTTGACGGGCGCACCCTCACGTACATCCTAGACCGGCGATCCGGGCTCGTGGCGCCCTTCCTGTCTCTGGCGCGTCGTTGCTCCGCAGTACTGTGCTGTCGGGCCACGCCGCTGCAAAAAGCTTATATCGTCAAGGTGACTAACTGAACCCTCCCCCTTACAAGTGACGTCACCGCTATGTTAACAGTGAGCTATTCGTAGAGACAGCTAGTATTTTTCTAAAATTACGTAAAAATGTCATAATCAGAATCCTCACCTTAATTAGACCAGTGAACTGACATCAACGCAATGTTAACAAATTATACTTGTAGAGGTGACTAGTATTCTAGTAACTAATAAAAGGTTTAAGTAATATTTTTTATAATTCGAAAGTGTCCGAAAACCGGTTGGTTTGAAAACCAAAGTTGCCAACAAAAAAGGCCACATGTTCCTGATATATTCAAATTTGTTAAGCTTGCGTGATGGAAGTGTAAGGTGACCAGGCGAACCAAAGGAAACACAAACTTAGTCGACTATTGGGTTATTCAGAGATGACATTTAATACAATCTAAGCTTATATACTACCTTATGGAGAGTAAGCTACGTATGAGAGGCGAGGTGTGGACTACACACACTACAAAAGTAGAGCTTCTTGTTTTGGAAAGCTACCGTCTTCGTACAGAAGTGTATGCTCCGAGTTTGATATGCTGTTCACAAGTGTTACAGAAAGTAATTTTGAATAATTTACCCAGTTTGAATAATTTATTAATAAGAAGGAGCCCAAGCCAACCGCATCTGCCGATCAACGGACGAGGCATTGGCGAACATAACAGTGCCCAGTAAGCGGCAATAGGCTTGCCACCTATTACGTGGGACCAACAATATAATTGGGGGCGTATAATATGCCTCTGCCTACCCCTTCAGGGAAACAGCCGTAAATGTATGTATATATGTATTCAAAAGAAACGTCTAAACCAGGGTTTCCCAACCTTATTTTCGTCGAGCCTCCCCGTATTAAAAATAATATTTTCATGCCCCCCTATAAATTTTACAGACTAATAAAACTCGCATTATTTCAAAAACATTTATTTGTGTTGTAACTTCTACAAAATTAAATCCGATATATTTTTTTAATCAACGTAATTTATAAGATCTTATAATAAGAGTACTATGAGAGAAAAATAGATAAATACTAATGAGATACTTGAGCTTGCATTCTCTGTACCAGTTGGTCGATCCTAGGTTCAGTTTTTGCCAGACGATTTCACTGCTTAGTTTTTATTAAAAACAGAGCAGAAAAACCAGAAAACACAAACGTCTCACGCCCCCCTTGACATCCATCCTTGGGACTACGCCCCACCAGGAGGGCACGCCCCCCTGGTTGGGAAGTCCTGGTCTAAACATTTGCAGTGTATTCATAAATTTGTAATATAAAGTGCGTAACTAGAACTATTAATATGATTGTTTCAGGCCGTGAAAGAAGAGTTGGGAGTCACGACATTAGCCATTGGTGACGGCGCCAACGACGTGTCGATGATACAGACAGCAGATGTTGGAATAGGTGAGAAGAAAGAAAATAAAGTATTTTATTTCTTCATCATCCAAGTGTTGTCCTGCTATGCGAGGTCCCCTAAAAAGATATTTGTTTAATGACACAAATATACACAGAAAGTACTTTTACCTGAAAAATAATAAGCACATTTAAATTACTAATTGTGCCAAGAAAAATTGGATATCACTTAGCATAGAGCATATTTAGAATCGTCTCATTATACAGTTTCTCTTCATCGTTACCAGTCTATACCGGTCAACTGCATGACATTGTTCTCTTTAATGAGACGCCAAGGAGCTCTATCGCCATCTTTTAGCCTTCAACCGCTTTTCAAAGATCAAAATGTTTATATGAAATAGTCCTTGAAAACGTCAAAATTAAATGCAAATATAAAAAACTATCGAAATATGATTACACTGAAATCACAGAAGCTGAAATCCACTTACATGCAACAAAAATATTTCAGTGTAAGTGAATCTAAATGCCAGTTCCGAGCCACCGCTCCGCTTCCGAGCAATCTTCATTTGCTGTGATGCTATACAATGCAACTTAATATAACATTACAGTACTCATGTTCTATGTCATGCATATTAGAATAGCCTGTATGAAACGGCAGTTTAATCCCAAGCATTTTTATCGGCCATATAGTCTTTAATTTGATAGTATCTCTTTGAAGACAGCTTCCGTTTAAATATTAGTTTAAATTTATGTAGGCTTAATTGCTGTATATTGCTTGGGCTTTTATTGTAGAATCGCATTTTGTTTTTGCTATGAATGGAGCAGATGGATATTGTGGACTATTTCTGATTACAACCATCTATGTTCCATCTTGAGCTTGTTATGTTCCGCGGTAACTCTTTCGAACAGTTCTGAAACCCTTTTTTTTTTTTTTGATTTACGTCGGTAACAAAATGCATTTACGCACTGTCTCCCGGCCAAAAGGGGGAGACCGGGGGGGGGGGGGGGCTCACTGCGGCAGACGCGACCGCCGCAGTCCTACCCACTAAAAATCTTCCGACGACGCCCACCGCTGTTGAAGAAGAGGCGGGGGGCCAGCACCAGGGGATTTGTAGTTTCTGGCACCCCGCCCGCGGCCAACGTCCCCCGGATCAGAACCTGGAGGATCTCCTCAGAGAGGCGCAGTGTGTCGCGCCCCTCCTACCTCTTTTTGCGGCCATGACGTGACTGGCCGACTTCTGGGGGGTCTATAGCTAGACGGAAGGGGCCCCCTGCCCCCGCCGCCTAAGACCCCCGGGCGCGCCCGCTGCGCCAACGGCGTAGCCGGAGAGAGAGCGGGTCCCGCTCCCTCTCCCGCTCCGCGGCCTCCTTCTGCGACATCACCACTTCGCAGAAGGAGGCCATCGCCTCCCATGCCGTCTCGCTGTCGACCATCTTTTGCATGATGGTCGGCAGCGAGAGAGCCACTCCACCCAGGGAGTTCTGAAACCCTGGACCTTTAACCGATTAGCATTCTATTGGGGATATCTGCCCAAAATCACCACGCTGGGCAAGCGGGTTAGTGATTGCAGTTCCAGCCAGTACGCAGGTTGACGCTGGGCAGCAGCGTCACACAGGTACTGGCCCCCGCCTTTTTCTCAACAAGCGGCGGGCGTAGTCGAAAGATTTATAGTAGATATTACTGCTGACAGTCGCGTCTGCCAGTGGTGAGTCCCACACACCCCCTTTCGGCCTCCCTTTCGGCCCCCCTTTGGCCGGAAGGCAGTGCGTAAATTCATTTTGTTACCGACGTAAAACAAAAAAAATGAGGGGGGGTACCACACGGCAATTATTTAAATTACAATTTAAATAGTATTACACTTGTAGTTATCTAAAATATTCCTTATGTCTGCAGGTATATCGGGCCAAGAAGGCCGGCAAGCAGTAATGGCATCTGACTTCGCGCTGTCAAGGTTCAAATTCCTGGAGCGGCTATTGCTGGTGCACGGCCATTGGAGCTATGACAGGCTCGCCAGAATGATTCTTTATTTTTTTCTTAAAAATGCCGTGAGTAACAACTTTTACTATACTTTAATATTTATATTCTTCTATGAGAACGATGATATGAGGAGGTCAGTATATCTGCACTCCTAAGCTCGTGGATTCGACTTCCACATAGGTTATATTTGTTGTTTACTATCCTTATCACATGCTCTTTATAAACCGAAATATGGTGTGAGAGTTAAGTATATATATATATACAAATAAATAAGTGTGGTTGCGACGCCACTATAGAATTCCACAACCCCAAGTCTTAACCCTTTGTAAGGCAGTGGTGAATGTATTTCCACCATAAATTGAACCTTATGGAGTTGGTTTAAGGTAGAAAAGCAATGAAAATCTTTAACATGTTCTGCCCGTTAAAGAGTTAACCGAGGGCGTCGAAAAACGAGTCTAGCGAAACGATGGCTGGTTCTTGCGTCATACTCGTGAACGGGTGCCGCCAGTGGGGACTGGTCTGCTCATTTCTACTTTTATCCTTAATTATGTTCATCTTGCTAAGGAGTTATAGCTTAATATTTTTTTTTCTATTCTTAAAATTTAGTGACCGCAAAACACAAGTTTTTTTTTCTGTAACCTATATTTTTAGTTTAAGTACATTTGTAACTAGCGGGAGAAAAAATCAAACTTGACGAGTTCCTTTCTCGTTCTTTTACGATCAAGCTCCCGCCCGCAGTGAATAGGCGCGTTAAATTTTAAGTTTGACTTTTATAAGAGCTCTATTGAGCCAAACTAGAATACATGATTTTGAATTGAATTTTTCAAATATGTACAACCACATAGAATATGTCAAAACACAATGAAAGAGTTAAGAGTTGTATATATGTACTTTATTTATTTATATACTGAAATAAACTTTTTGTATTTTTGTATATATATATGTATGTGTATGTAAATGATATTATAGTTTATTTGCTTATTATTATTTTTTTATTTGTTTGTATTTAGTATTATTGTTGTTTTTGTCCTATTGTAATAACTTTTATCCCTCATACAAAATTCTTACTCCTGTTAGGGTTGGCTGGAAGAGATCTCTCTTAGAGATAAGCCCACCTTTATACTTGTTTGATTTGTATATGTGTATCTTTGTTTTGTTGAATGTGCAATAAAGGATATAATAAGAGCCTTTATCTATAAAATTTACTTTAAGTGACGACAAACTAACATGTACCAATTTGTTTGCCAACAGACATTCGTGTTCCTAGTGTTTTGGTATCAGCTATACAACGGATTCTCAGCGATGGTGATGATCAACCAAACACACCTCATGTGTTACAACCTGATGTTCACAGCTATCCCACCGATTGTTATAGGTAAGAGATTTCTTGTTTTCGTTATGTCAATTATCCCAGAAGCCCAAGGCAACCTCACCTGCCGATCAACGAACGAGGCTCTGGCGAACATAGCAGTGCCTGGTAAGCGGCAATAGACTCGCCACCTATTACGTGGAACGAACTATATAAATGGCGAAGTGTGAGCATATAGTATGCCTCTGCCTGTTCCTTCGGGGAAACAGGCGTGATATTATGTATGTATGTACTATAACAGTGTAATGCATTCCAGGCGCCTACGACCGAGTGGCCCCTTCCTCGCTGCTAGTGGAGCGGCCGGGGCTGTACCGCGCATCGCGACTCGGGCTGGCCTACCGGACACACTCCTACTGGCTGGTCCTAGCCGAGTCGCTATACATCAGCCTCGTGATATTCTTCACGGCCAAGAACGCTTATTGGGACACCGACGTGGGAGTCTGGGCCTTCGGTTGTTGCTGCATGACGTGCTGTCTCGTCATCATGCTAGTTTTCGTCGCCATCGAGACTAGGAGCTGGGTATGTGAAGCCTACTTTTTAATTTAAACAATTTTAATAGATTCGTAACTACATGTCTTCTCTTATATAATCGTGCTCCTCATATCGGCTCAGTGACCACCTGCAGTAAAGACTTTTGTCTTTACTTTTAGTACGCCATTAAACCATGTCTATTAAACTCTATGACCTATTAATTATAAGTAAAACCAAGTATCCTGCGCGTGTTTTTAAACAAAAAAATCTTTGATAGGAACGATTTCGACCAAACTTTATATCGAGAATAAATCACGTTAGTAAATTGCTGTTTGGTCCACTTACTACATGGACTATTATACGAAGTATTTATTAACCTAAAATATATTATATACGAGGCCCTGGCAAACATAAAAGTTCCCGGTAAGCGGAAATAGGCTCGCCACCAACCAACCAACACTATGGGGCCAACAATGTAACTGGCGAAATGTGAGCGTATAATATGCTTTTGCCTACCCCTTCAGGAAAACAGGCGTGTATGTATGTAAAATATAATCACAAGTATGAACAGATACCTGAAGATTTCTGTTTTGTTAATGTATTTTATGTATATGATAATTTCGCCATTGTCGAGTTAAAATAAATATCAAGTAATGGGTTCTGTACTTGGGTATTATTTTTTTTTTTCTTTATGCCACAAGCAGATTGTAGAATGTGGCGTTTCACAAAACGACTAAGCAAATTGTAAAAGTGTGAACGAAGCGAACTTAAATCTCTTCAGAGCTCCAAGCAGTCAAAGCAATTTGTGGGTTTGTCAGGTTAATTTGTATAATTCATTTATTAATTCCCCATAGTTAGGTGTCACAATAAGTTGCATTGTATGCTAGATAAACAATAACGTTTGCCATACCTACTTTTACAATTTGCGTAGTAGTTTAAGAAAATCCCGTATCTGCCTGCGACTTATACATCGTTATTACGCAGTCGCAATCAAGAATATGATGAGTCGCTGATTAGGTTTATATCTGTTATTTTGACTTTTTTTGAAAGTTACGTATAAAATTTTGTGACGTATTTGTGACGTTATAATTTATTCGTTTTTTTCTTGAATAAATAATGGCGATAGAATAACTCCAAACCATTTATCAAAGAGCTATTTTTAAAACCTACCTATTAGTACAAGCGGAGTCGAAACTTTGGTCGAAACTGGTTTTTTTTTGTCTAAAAACATGAAGCCGGATTCTATAAACAAAAATTGATCCTTAAAAGAAACTGTAAATATACTTAGCTATTTATGTGTTTTTAAATTATCGTAACTCAAAAGCTCTATACTTGTCGCAAAATCTCGCTGCACACATACTGCAACTATATTTCGCCAACTCTCACACGGATCGATATGTTGTTGGCAAATATCTTACAAACTATTATAAAAAAAAGCTTGGGATTAAACTGCCGTTTCATACAGGCTATTCTAATATGAATGACTTGAAAACATAAATATTGTTAAGGTTATGTTATATTGCATTGTCTAGCTTCACAGACAAATGAAGATTGTAATTCTAGTACCAAACTAATGGACATATTTAAAAGAGCATAGCCTGTGAGTTTCTTGCCAGTTCTTCTTACAGAGCGGTGGCTCGGAACTGGCACTTAGATTCACTTACACTTAATTATTTTTTGTTTTTAAATTGTTTTCTTGCATGTAAGTGAATCTAAGCTTCGTGATTTAGTGTAATATTATTTCGATTGTTTTTTTTCATTTGTAATCATGACGTTTTCAAGTACTATGTATAATAGTTTATGAAATTTTTTTTTTTTTTTTTTACTTTTTAAACCAAACACTAAGTCTATTCGTTTTTTTGTACGATCTACAATCCCACTGTTTCAAAATTACCCTCGTAACCAAATAACTAATAAAAGATAACCGCCCATCCTTGGATTGTTTTGAAGCTCATACTTAACACAGCTTTTTAATCGAAATGGATGGCATGTCCTCGAAGCAACGACTTTACTGCAAAAACGTGTTTTATGACCCCGCGTCCAACGAGATATTGCGATTAGTATACTCGTAATAGCATATGCTTTAGTTTATATTTATCTTTAATAAAGTAAATTAAATGTACGCATTGCTTTCTTTTTAATTATTAAAGGAATATAATAAACTGAACCTCTAAAAAATACTTTTTTGATCATCAAAAATACTTATCTAGCATCTAATAGGGGATTAGGTGCTCCATCAGAATTTTTTGATGTACAAAAAGGTTAGGTTAGGTTGGTAATTTATTAATTTTGATGACACATTAAATATGAGCCATTATTAAACTGTATTGTTCTTTAAATGTTATGCAATTAATGAGTAACTATATAAATAAATATTCTAAATTAAAGTTTGTATTGCACAATGCATGAGCTGCAGTAGTGTGAACAATTTAAAACAGTTATTAACTACCCGGTGTTTATTTACAGCTATTCTTTATGAAACTTGTAAGTGGTTGTGGTCTGACTTAGAAAAATATAAGTTATTTCATCACAGTGTTATGCTTAGTTTGAATCTTCTATATGAAAAGTATTGGCCATTAAATTTAATGAAGTTCCTTAAAACTGTATAAGTATGATCGTCTTAACTTGTTGACTGTGGACTTCAACAGCACATCGGACTTTGAAGAAATCTGATCAGCATAAAGAGGTTTATTAGTTTAGGCTAGCAGTCCATTGACGCGAGAGTGGAGCTACAGATCCTATATATATATTAGTGATTTGAATTTTAAATCAGTTATTGCATGTCTCCACTCGTCTCCGCTCAAGTGGACAGGCATCCTTACACTGGTTCATTAGAGCACATACTACGTATTCTTCAAAACATTTAAAGAAATGGTCAATACTTGTCATATATTTGATGCATGCCACATGATAATTAATTAAAAATCTTAAAATTAGGCTCTACATTAATAAGGCCGTTGCAATGGTTGATCTAAAAGAATAAAAAGAAGAGGCTGTTTTGCACAAATCACTGATATCTTTAGGTCACATTTATGGAGGTGTTTTCGGTTTCAGACGGCGTCTTGACAATATGTATTCTTGTAGTAAATACTTTTTGGAAGGAGCTGTTAAAACATTAACGAATCTTTCGAGAATGTTAGCTTTTAACACTATGCAAAATGTTGCAATAAGCAAAACATTATATATAAAACACTAAGAAACTTATAACTTAGTGTTAATAACTAACGTACGGGCTAATGCCAAGAGAGTTTTGCTTCACCTGTCTGTGACTAGCTTTACCTCACCGCATTGCGTGTACTAGACGAGAAAACATAAGCGTCTCCATAAACGCACTATTAGGCGTGCAGTGTTTGCATTCACTTGCTTTGCTTAGATTTAGTTATTTTCAGAGCAGTTAGGGATTACAGCTGTTGATTTTTTCAACAATATAGGTACAAACTTCCAAGTTTGTTGAAAGTTAGTTTTCAATTACACAAAAATCTTTAGTTTTAAAGTCAATTATGCGTGATTTAGTTACGGTAGGTTGCACAATAAGCGAACTGAATATTTGAACTGAGTGTTTTAGCCTACACATTAGATTAGCAACCGCCTATCATTATATAAAATAACTTGTAAGTATTATAGTAGTGTGCCTCATTAATTAATTAATTAAATAAATAAATAATCTATGAATACCAACAAAACGTATGAAGAGCCATGTAACAATTTAACTAATAACTGTTTTTGCACTAAACTATCTCTAACATTAATTTCATTTTGTAGACGGTGATCCATTTAGTGGGTTTGGGCGGGTCGCTGGTGTCGTTCTTTGTGCTGACTCTGATTTACGAGTCTTTGTGCGTGTCATGCTTCGGGCTGCCGTCTACGTTCAGAGTGCTGCAGAAGTCACTAGCCAGCCCGCTTTACTGGCTGGTGGTCTTGTTGTCCACCGTGGCCTCTCTCGCTCCCAGGTAAATTTATTTAACACTTACTTATTGCTGCAATTTTTTTTTTATAATTACAAAGAATTAATTTAAATTTCTATATGAATATAATCTCCAAGAGTGTAATAATAAACGAAATTTTTGTTTTTTCCGACTTACTCAGATTTTAAGTACAGCTTGAGAGGCTTTCCTATTTTAACAATTATCAGTAAAATTATATGACGTGTCGTATTTGCAGAGTGGCGTGGCACGCTATCCGCAACTCGACGCACCCCGGCACGCTGCGGCGCGCCGTGCTGGCCCGGCGGCGCCGCTCCCGCCTGCCCTACGCCGCGCACTACCGCTCCGCAGTCGCCGCCGCACACGTCTACAGGTACGCACACGTCTACAGGTACGCACACGTCTACAGGTACGCACACGTCTACAGGTACGCACACGTCTACAGGTACGCACACGTCTACAGGTACGCACACGTCTACAGGTACGCACGCGTCTACAGGTACGCACACGTCCACAGGTACGCACACGTCCACAGGTACGCACACGTCTACAGGTACGCACACGTCTACAGGTACGCACACGTCTACAGGTACGCACGCGTCTACAGGTACGCACACGTCCACAGGTACGCACACGTCCACAGGTACGCACACGTCTACAGGTACGCACACGTCTACAGGTACGCACACGTCTACAGGTACGCACACGTCTACAGGTACGCACGCGTCTACAGGTACGCACACGTCTACAGGTACGCACACGTCTACTGGTACGCACACGTCTACAGGTACGCACACGTCTACTGGTACGCACACGTCTACAGGTACGCACACGTCTACAGGTACACACACGCACTTGCAGGCACGAACGCCAACAGATATCACACACACACACACGTCTTCAAGTACCACACGCAAACGTCTATAAGTACCACACACACACTTCTTTAAGTACCACACACACATACTCCTCTATAATTACCACACACAAACACGTTTATAAGTACCATACACACACTCGTCTATAAGTACCATACACACACTCGTCTATAAGTACTACACACAAACACGTTTATAAGTACCAACACAAGTTACAGGCGCACAATTGCTGCTGCCAAATCCTACCAAGATCTAAGGAGCCCGAGACTGGTAAACACAAAAGTCCTTATAACCGACAGTAAGCACCTATTAAGTTTGATCAAGAATAGAATTGGCGTAATGTTGGCGCATAATATGACTCTGCCTACCCATTCGGAGTAACAGTTGTGATTATTCGTATGTATCTATGAAAAACAAGAATGCAAAAAGATTTTTGTCATACAGGTCAACAGACGAGGACGGGCTGCAGAAGGCGCCGCCAGAAGTCGCGGCTATCACGTGACAGCCGCGAAAACCATCCGCGCCCATATTCGCGCCCGTACTTACGCTCGTACTCGCGCCCGTACTAGCGCCAGTACTAGCGCCCGTACTCGCGTCCGTACTAGCGTCCGTACTAGCGCCCGTACTAGCGCCCGTACTAGCGCCCGTACTAGCGCCCGCGTTCCACTTAGGCTGTGATCTGTCATTAGAACTATTGTATTATAACCTTCTAGAATAACATATTGTGCATAGTACCACTCCGCGGGACCAAAATGCCGACACTGCTTTACCGACTAGATCTTCCTTGTAAGTGACATTTTCTAATAAAAGCGTACGTACTTATACTTACTATACAGGGTGTGACGGAACAGACGGTCTGTTAGATATCAATGCCGAACCCCACATTTCGTTAAACATAACTATTAATTTAATTAGAATCTAGTCTTTCTTTCCTAAATTAGATGTTAGCAGTGAGGCGCCGACATCTAGAATGTTCTAATGGATCTGCCAATCATTTTATTATTAATTATAGCGGGTTGTTATAAATCAGTATTGTTTAATAGCCGTTCAGTGCTGAGAATGGTTGTTATAGAAATTCTGACATTTCTCATGTAGATCTTCATTCTGTTAACGAAGTTATTAAGATGACGGATGTCTTCAAAGAAGCATTTAATTAATATATTTCTGAAATGTAACCCTTAATTACTTGTAAAGGTGTTGATTAATGACGCTTTTTACCTAACGACGAAAACTTAGATATTAAAATTAGTAAATACTTATGTTAGCAACTTAGCATGAGGGCCAACTTAACTATTGTGCTTATGAGATGAAAAGTAGTTAACTAACTTGTGTGACCAACTTGTGTATCGCACGGATTCCATTTTTATCATTTGCCATGCAATATTCCAAATGTGTAGTGTAGTCTTAATAACAATATTATAGTGTGTTAATGCATAATGCTGCTATGAATCAATAGTTAATCGTTTTTCATATTAAAAAGACATTAAGTTTTAAAATTAACATTAAGCGGTTTGTTCATTAACATCTAACTATTATTACGATATTTAATAAAAAGTCGCGATTAATTAATCTGTATGTTAAATATATAATTGTTTACTAAAAAGTTCTTATTCATCATGGCAAAAGATGTAAATGTAGTCCTATACTGTGTTCACAATACGAATGTTATTGAAATATACATTATAACAGAACTCCTTATATTTGTATGATAATAGCGAGATGAATCATGTATTTTTGTAGATGTTTGTAACTGTTGGTTGTAGATTGTATTGTATAGTAGTATGTATTCTGATAGCGCCTGACGTTGCCTTGCCCCAGACTGCGCCCGACAGGGAACTAGATTCCATTGCCGCACGAGACAATTTTTTTACTTAAAATATTCAGTTAATTTTAATAATAATTAACACGTTGAACTCCATTGACATTAGAAAACCTTTTTTCGTGGGTCATTTGACTTTGAAACACTTAAATATACATATACACCACATAGGTACATCATACTATATAAAACTGATAACTAAAATCTATTAGACGGATTGTGTTTAATTTTAGCATTGTTAAAAGAAAGAAACTATCCTTTCTTAACTAGAACTATCCTTTCTAGTTAGTAAATAATATGTCGATGGCCTTTCGTTAAACCGTGCAAATTAGAATGGGCCTGGGCGTTTCATAAAATGACACTTTTTTATGGATGTCGTGAATTGGAAAGAATCAGTCCATTATAACACTTCTATAATAGGTCCTATATGTAATTTAGGTAGTTAGTATTTTATGTGTTAAAAAAGATTCTTGAACTAAAAATCCTAGTAAGTTTGCTGCTTATTTATAAGGCATATGATTCGAAAAAACAATTTAACGAACGGACGACGCCATAAGAATATATCATCAAAATACTGTTGCATAAAACTATCATAATCACCATCTCAGTCTATCTTTTCACAAACCAATGTTAGAGACTACTTGTCCAAGCATACCCAGTGGACGGATAAAGCCTCTAATTTGCTTAATGATACGGTCGATTATCCAAGGACCTCTTGGAACTCAAATCTGCGTGCCTGAAATGGTTTCCGACCATTCCAAGCATGAAGATTCCAGCTTCCATAAAACGATATATATTTTTACGCTTTTAATCAGAAATAATCAAATCAAAACGTTCCAAATTTCATCTCTTAACAGTGGTTAGAAATTTAACAAAAGAATCTCTTTCTACGCAAGATCCCTGGCAACAGCTGATAATGTTGTACAAATTATTATCTACTATTATCAAAATACTGAAATTCGTAAATAGATATATGTTAGAAAATTCTTAAAAGTACCAAATTAAAAATAATACAAGAAAACAATTGCAAAAGAAAAGCGATACAATCGGAGGCCTTATCGCTTTCTTCCAGGCAACCTTAATATAGCGTAATTCATAATTATTAATTTATTTTATCATACCAGATGTTTATCTGCTTTGGCCATTTCCATATTTATTACAATTCAAACTCTATACGAAACAGAAATATTCTCCGTAATCGTTACAGATACCTACTACATTACGTCATTTTTATTATCAGTCAAACAAAAATGTATCAACAATTAAGTCTATAATCTTGTTGCTAAAGAGAGCAGACTAAACAAAAATAATGATAGGGTCATACGACATAAGTTAAACATTTAGATATGAATTACTTTTTAAATTACCTCATTTAACAAAGTTAGTCTATCACAAGACACTATTAATACACACTAAATACATTCCATTACATATATCATCTTGAGATGTTTAAATTGTAATTTAAGATCATAACACAACTGGTGTCATCGAGATACCTCGTCACCTCATTTCGCTTTAAGTTCAAAATCCTTTGCACGCATCTAACAGATACAAATGTTGTACAATACACAGCGGCTAATATTGCACATCGACCTTTGAGAAAGGAAATAGCTTTACTGCTCTATATAGTTCACGCAATCTATTGATGGTCGTGGAAACTTGCATTTAATGGTATTCGAAACTGCAATGATTACGTATGTTAAATATTTGAAGTCGAAATCAAAACTATTTATTGAAGTTTGGCTCAAAAAATCACTTATGAACATTAATTTAAAAACTAACGCGCCCATTCACCTCCAGGTACTGTTCAGGTGATAGCTCATATGTTTATTAATTAGTTGCAATTTGCTTTTGCAATCGAAATGTGCTTCACTTTAGGCAAAGGTCTTGTGGAAGCAACGCTTGCACCTGAAATCGGCGTGGCACTGTTCGATTATGTGCAAAGGATTTTCACCCTAAGAGTTATTAGACGATAGTATCCTCGATGGTACGTAAAGGTATAGCGTGAACTGAAATAGCTAGTGCCTTCAGTACCGTGAATTCTGCACCACCGCGGTATTGTAGTAAGTCTCGTGCGGCGCCAACCTTCCCTGTCTATGTGACTCGATGATTCCTATAAGATTTGAATATTTTACTATCGTTTCTAACCATTTGTATATACAAATTATATATTTATATACGAATGATTGTTATGTACAGTAGGATATTTTTTATAAAATAAATCTTTGTGTAAATAACATGTATGTTTTAAGACTGTTGTTCATTTTAGAGCTTTTAATTTGTTTAGTTGAATTAAACTAGTTGATATTGTGTTGAGAGATGATGTATTTTCCAGTCATTTTGTAGTTAATTTAATACCTACTATTTTAACTAACTAAAATCTTGCCATATCTATTGTGAAATCGAAAATATTGTAGTAAATTTTTAGTAAACAAATAATTAAGTTAATCGACCATGTCTCCCGTATGTCATAGTGTGCGTTCCATAGTATAGTTTATTTTTTAAATGTCTGAATCTATAGATATTATCTTAGTCGGCAGCGCTGACTTTGACCTGTTAAAGATTCTGGACACTTTAGTTCTTTTGGGACCCATGCAGTACGGCAGACTTTCGCAAATAAATAATAATTATAATCCGCGGCACATAAGTAGAGCAACGACGTTGGGTCCGCTGTGCCACATTAACAAATTCTCAATCGAACGCGACGATTTTTTTTAAATTTATGATTGTATATGCGCAGACAACCGTAATTTCTGTTCAACTTATGCGTCGACTATCAGTAATGATGTTCGTAAACCCGCCAGAAACTAGGGGCACCTAAATATTGTGAGCCTTGGACAGAACCTTAGAAGACCCTTTAATTGGAAATCTTTTCACTATCACTTGATACAGTTGATTGCACTAATGACTTTAAAATTATAATATCAATCGGATGACCAAACGCTTATCATGTGACTAAATAATATCTGGCCTAATCATAATATAGAATAACTAGTCTTCCGTCTAACAGAAAGGGCTCTTTGTTTTGTTATCAATTATAATCATTTGTTGCATAATATTATAACTGCTTCCATTGTTGTCTTTATCGTATTATATGCATTTAAGTTTGTGATATTATCGAAAAAATTGTTTCAAGCTTTTGTGGCTAACTTCAAAAGTAAGCAAAACAATGACTAGAAAATACATATACATGAATATGTGTTGTTTTATAATAATAACGAAATATTTAATTTGATTATGAACCTTGTTTCATTTTACTTCCCTTTAATCTAAATGTGACCCTTTCGGTTCTAGTGTTGTTCTTTAGTAGAGTCAGCGTCAGCGCTACAGCAATTAAGCGGTCACGCTCCGTCGTTTGACATATAAATCTAAGCGACATGCGCCTCACGATGCGTTGAAATGACGGACTGACATGCAACTCACAAGCATACGCGAAGACGAGGTGGCAAAGCTGCGTTAGATCGACGGAACGGCAAGGCAGTGTGTGTATAATAGCATTTCGAAGGAGTTATTGCTGCACATTGTTTATTAGTTAAGGAAAATTGTAGTTCAAAGACTGAGACATCGTACACTACGCTGAAGCAGGGCTCGTGTGGCGGCATTTACTGCGTTTAAATCATTCGATGAAGCGCAACAGCACGCCCATGTGACTTCTCTCTATATCTGAAGTCTTATGATACGACGACAATGCAAGGCACGAGGAGAGGAGGAAGCTGCATTGAAAGTAAAGATGACGCTTCGCAGGATCTACGCCCACATTCACAATTTCCAATCAAACTCTTACTTAGTGAGTAATTTCCATTTCGCTTAGAATGGTTGGTCGTTCAATTTAGGGTTTTAACCTACAGGTAAGTATAGACTACAACATTTATTTACAGAGCAACGAGCCGCTCTATGATATGTTCAAGCGTAAAAGGATCATCCTTTTACGAACTAAACGTCGTGCAGGCTCGCCTGTTTGTTATAAACCAACGAGCATATTGGTGTAACATTTCGTCGAGCCACGAGTGCGGGCGATGCGCGGTTGAGGGGTGACGCGGAGGGAGAGGGACAAAAAACGCACGCGGTCCGCATTTAACGGTAATCCAACGCCGAGCATTCGCAGGAACGTTACATTACATGGAAATGCTTTAGAAACTGAGTTTTTGCCTGTATTGTACCATTCGTAAGAAAGTCAAAAAAGCAGGTCAAAAGTACCCTAAACCGACGGGCGTGTATGAGGAGGTTTCAGGTTAATGAGTGTGAATGAAGCTAAAAGTGTGTGCCAAGATCGTAGCAAGTGGAAGGATGTGGTCTCTGCCTACCCCTACAGGAAAGAGGCGTGACATTATGTATGTATGTAAGAACGTTACATTACACAGAAATGCTCCAGAAAATGTTGTAGTCTATACCAGGGATGTTGCGGGTGCTGATTTTTTCACATCCGCGGATGCGGATGTTTAAGATATGTATAAAGTCTATTAATGAAGAATTAAATCAGTGATAACTTAATTATTAATATTTTTATTGTAATTAAATCAAACGTAAATACTTATTTTTGTAACGTGTCGAATCTTGTCACCAATTTCTTTGCTTCTATTGGACATTGTCACGTGCTACCGGCACGCGCCCCAATCGCCTGGCCCTGCCCAATTCCTTTTTGTTGCTACTTTCATGATATTCGCATCCGCACTGATTAATGCGGATGTGGATGTCCAAATCTACGCGGAAGTTCCGCATTTGCGAATGCGGATGCGAATATTCGCACCATCCCTTTTTTTTTTGTTTTACGTCGGTAACAAAATGCATTTACGCACTGCCTGCCGGCCAAAGGGGTACCGAAAGGGGGGTGTGGGACTCATTAACGGCAGACACGACTGCCCGCAGTAATACCCACTAAAAATTTCGATTCTGTCTGTGATCGCATTCCGACGACGCCCGCCGCTTGTTGAGTAAGAGGCGGGGGCCATTACCTGGGTTGCAGCTTCTGACACCCCGCCTGCGGCCAACGTCCCCCGGACCAAAACCGGGAGGACCTCCTCAGAGAGGCGCAATGGACGCGCCCCTCCTACCTCCCTGTGCGACCATAGCGTGTGTGGCCGACTTCCCGGAGGGTCCATGGTGAGACAGCAGGGGCCCCCTGCCCCCACTGCCTAGACCCTCCTGGCGCTGCTGAGCGGGCCCTCCTGGCCCGCCCGCTGTGCCCTCCACAGGTCCCTCTTAGTTTCCCCCCGGTAGTCAGTACTAAGGGCACCCAGAGTCGCAAATCTCTGGGTGTTACCTTTTCCCTAGCGCCTCTTGCGCCCTACCGGGAGGTACTCAGCCCCCCACCACGACAAGATGGAGACCAGTCGGGGGGGATTCGCAACATCCCTAGTCTATACCCACCTTACCAGAAAAAAATATGGCACACTCGTAATGAGGCCCCAACTGGGCACATTTTTATTATAATAAGGGGACGTCCATTAATTACGTGAGTCTCTAAAATAGGGGAGGGGGGGTCCGGCCACATCTCACCAAAACTCACCAAGGGGGGGGGGCGTTGGTCAATAAAAATCTCACGTCAACTTTTTAATTCAGAGAATATACATTTTATACCACAGTAAAATTTTGTATTACAATATCAATACCGGTCATTATTCGTTATAGTGCACTTTAAACGTGGTATCATTATTCTCCTCTTATTTCACAGATAAATGTAGTACATAAAAAACAAATCAAATAAATTTGATTATTTAAAAATATTGGGTAAATCTCACGTGAAGGGGGGGGGGGGGTCCGACCACATCTTACCAAATCTCACCAAGGGGAAGGGGGGGGTCCAAATTTTAAAAAAAAACACCTCACCTAATTATATCTTAGCATAGTCTGATCATTGGTTTAACCAGATTTGTATGAAATTCATTTATCATTTATGGAGCGACTGCCAACCTGCAACCCAGAGGGGAAATATCATTCTATGGTTAACCCAGCTGTCAGGATGTTAGAAAGCACTGACTTTTTAATAACAACTGCCGTAGATATCCATGACAGTCAGGACCAACGGCTTAACGTGATTTCCGAGGAACGGAGAAAGCGACCAGGGTTTGAAGCCGAGACCCTCTGAATTAGAAGGCTACGGGTCTTGCCACTGGGCTATCCCCTCTAATTTTTTTATCATAATAATCTAAAAACAAAGGTGTAACCACAATAAAACACAAAATAAAAAGTAAAATCTTTTATTTATCAGTTGCTTAAAAATCAACAACGTAACATAAAAATAAACAATATTAACCGTTTCATAAGTAACAAAAATTTCCCTGGTAAATTAAACACTATCCAACTATTCATTATTATGACACGCTCTAGCAATACTTCAATACGTAGTTTATCAGACCTAAGCATAAATCAAGGCAAAATAGTTACTTATACATGGTAGAATAGTAGGTATAGCCGAATCAAACTTAAACAACTGAAAGTATGAATTTTGAAAACTCTTGACAGTTGCTTGGCAACATTTGCTATTTTGCTCAGAGACAGATAGACAGGCATTTTAAAGGCTAAGCTGTTTAGTTTTATTTTTAGCCCATTGGCTCGCTTACACTAGTGCCAAAAGCATATCGGTGGAAAGCATTGTGTACACAGGAGCTACTGTCGCCTTTAGATTCCACTCCAGTCTTCATACAACAGTCGTCTGGCGACTAGGTGATACATTCGTCTTTTTTTATGTCCATATAGTGTAAACGAGCTGTAACTCTGTTTATAGTAATGTTGTTGAAGCACGATTTGGTGATGGTATGCATCAACGTACGCTTGTACGTACGCTCGCATGTACCTACGTATGAAGATAATTCCACAATGTGTGACTTAATGGTAGACGAGCAAACATTTGAACTACTTAAACTATGTCAAGTGTGTATAGTGGGGTGGTAGCAAAAATTTCTTAATTGGTTCCTACTGCACAGTGCTTGCTACAATTGTGTAATGAATTTAACTAAAATTTGTACGAAACATTTGAGAATTCATTAAAAAATGCTAGAAAATCTTAATTTTGTACCAAATAGTTCATTTAGACTAAATGACAATGTGCATTTGCAAACATAATTAATAGTTTACATTTTAGCATCTTAAAGCATACCTAATATTATTAATCAATATAATATAGTATTTAACTAACAACATAATATAGCAATAAACCAAGAGCAATGTCGATACATAAAAGTAGCTTAACTTTTAAAATCACAGCAATTTCAATATGGCATTGACTAAATTGATAGTAGGCTCATGGACTAAGACTATATCGAAGGATTTAAGGTAGTTTGGCAGTGCGGCTGGTGCGCGCGCCCCAAGGAACCCTATTTTTAACACGGAACCTTGCGCGTCACCTTCCATCACGCCCTCTGCCATCCCGGCATCACCTATATTATCACCCATCAATATCACATTACTTCTCTCCTTCACCAGTTCATAATATTCTGTACCTTTTATGGCAGTTTCATTTTTATTCAGTGTATGGATAATATCACCTTTTATACCCACTATTTTATCGTCATCTTCAATGGCCAAAAAGTTTGACACAACCTAAGGAAAAATAAAAATATGGTGTTACTTAATTTTCTATATCCTTTCATCTTAATAATGATATGATATATATAAAAAAAAAATGTTAAGAGGGATGTATATAACATAAGGAAGGAATATAATTGTGGCAGTATGAAAGTATCGCCTCTAACTGAAAACATTAAGGGACGTTTAAGCTTGGGGCCCAGGTCTTCTCACTGGTTTAACCAGATATGGCTTTCAGAGAGAGCAGGCAGAGTTGGCTGGCAGAGTTTCAGTTATTACATGGGGCGACTGCCGTCTGTAACCCAGAGGGAAACATCATTCTATGGTTAAACCAGCTGTCAGGATGTCCAAAGACACTGAATTTCTAATAGCGACTGCCATAATATATGTTGATGACCGCCGGGACCAACAACTTAAAGTGATTTCCGAGGCACGGAGCAAGCGATAATTAAACACATAACTTCGAAAACTCAAATTGAATTTGAGGGTATGGGGCTGTCGCCGCTCAATATGACGAAAAGAGCAATAAATTATAATGTTACCATGTAAAAAGGAAGTCCTCTTCCTTTTTACATGGTGGACCTGAAAAGAGGTAGATTGAGTGTGTGAAGAATGATATGATCGAGAAGAAAGGGAGAGAGATGCCAACACCAGATAAACTGAGAATAGAGGACTCATCCTTGAACTGGGATTTCACTACAATATATACAGAATATTTTACAATTTAAATTCAAAGCACATAATCACCTTGACATTTGAAAGTAAAAAATTGGAAGCTTTTAAAGCAGCTACAACAGAGTCCCCAAGACCAGCAGAGAACACCAACACTGGCACGTTATGAGTGTCACACCATGATATCATTTCCTTAACTCCGTTCCTGCAATAAAACATATATTATAATATATGTACCTACAAACAAACATACTAATGATTTGCAAATAAAACACATTTTACGGATTATATTTAACTATTGCGCGTCGAAGCCGTGTCGTATCGACCTAGAATAGTGACAACCCCTTTCATCTTACAGGAGTTCAACGAAGAGATATTCTCCTGGGTCAAGGGCAGCAGCATCATCCTGCGTACTGACTTAAACTGCGATCACCAAGACGCCTGCCCAACATGGTGATTATGGGCATATACCCTCAATAGAATGTATCTATTGAGCAGGCTAATGTTCAGCAGTGGACTTTACAATGCTGATATGATGATGACCTCGGCGTTTTGTACACTTTACAGTAATTTGTGTTCACGGGAAGACTGTGATAGAAGGTGTCTCCATAGATAAAGTTTCAAATTCAGAACTATTGTAACTTAAACATTACTATACATATTTGGATTCAAACAAAACAAGTAATCTACATCTTAAGATCTAATATTATGTGGTTAAGCTTTGGACTTAACAAATTGTACAAATAGTTTGTTTACTCTAGAGAAGCTTATATTTATAATACTCAATAATAATATAATTTTTTATTAATGTAAATTATCATTTTTGAGCAATGTATTCCATATATGTATTTTCTATACGTATTTCTTACCATCTTAATCATTTACACAATTCAGTAAGAATGAAAAAAAATGGAATAGAATTGATGCACTTTATTTGGAATATGTAAGATATACTTTGGAAGGAAATAATATACAAAATCTGACAATATTTTACAGTAGTCTTCAACTGGAAAAGTTACACTTCTTTGATAAAACAACAAAAGACAAATATATTTTTTTATGCCGGAAATAATATACAAAATCTGACAATATTTAACTTTAAAAACTTACCTAAAACTATCAGTCATTTGGTGACCAATATCTATCAGCTCTTGTCTTGGAAATGTGACTCCTCTGAAAGAAGAGTCGAAATTTATAATCCACATTGCAAATAAATATAGTACCTCTCATCAATAGGCAGTGTAAACTGGTAGTTATGAACTGAATATTTGCCAACTTGGTTTGGGATGGGAGTTATGTTCAGTAGTGGGATGTATTAACATCTTGAGACTTGTAAATATTCAAATAATTTCACCCCATTAGGGCTGAGATGCTGATAATGAGACAATGTTTTATTCTTTTTTATACCATCATGTCCATTACAGACACAATATAAAACCTATAGTTAGTTTGTGAATTGGCATTCAAGGAAATACTGGATAAACTTGACACCCCTCTGTGACAATAAATTATAATACAATCAACAACATTATTATCAAGTCTGTTCAAATTTGATGTCTGAAATAGCCTAATGTCTAACTAGTATTTATATTCCAGATGCTTTATATGACCCTGGGTCCTTAGTGTAAGTCTAGGGCTCAACCAGGATACATTCTAGAATGATGATGATAGTCCTGATGCTTTGTGACATTTACTAGTTTGGTCTAGTTCCATGTTCCATAAAGACTAATGTCTATTTATAATCTATGATCTATACCATGCAGGTTTTAAAAGTTAAGAAACATATAATTGACATACTTAAGTTGTGCATGAGCAGCCGTGTACCAGTCTACCATATGTCTTGTTTTCTCCTGTAGGCTCATGTGAGGGTCACTTTCAATTGGCTTGTAAATGTCTGAGAGTCGGTTGTCTTCATCTTTGTAATGCTGAGGAATTGATGGGCACTCTCTAAACATTCCTAAATCAAATGTTTATTTTTAAAAACAATAGTAAAAGGAAGGCTATAAGATTCAAAATTATTCCACTTAATATGACTTATGTTTTTTAATAGAATCTTATGTAACATATGTGGCACTGTGGGACAGCAAAGCAACCTAACACAGGTTAAATAGGTATAAACAATAGATTTCCCTTTTGGTAATCTCTAAGGTCACTTACAGGATGTTATAAAATGTATCTGAGCTATGATTTAAGGACTCAAATAAATCTTAGTTTCTGTCTCATAGTGCCCCCTTGAAGTCAGTATGGCTAAAAATATCTTACTTATATATTACATGTGATAATATCTTAGAACTGAGGTTACCTTTTCTATAAATATAGTAATACTGGATAGTTACCAAAACTTGTTAATACTGATTTTCCATTGTCCATTGTATGTCTCGTTAAAGTGTGGTCAAAATCAGTAACAATTTGAAGCTTTTCAGGTCCATCTCCAATAATTTTATTAATTTTTTCTAGAAGTTCCTGTTCATTTCTGATGTGTATATTATCTTTGGACAATCCAGGAATATCCAAGATACTAGTCAAAAACGTCATAACTGAAACAATAAAATTATTAGAAAATTTTGTATGGTCTACTAAAAATATCAAACAAAATTCTTATTGCATACATTGCATAAATATAACTTACTTGTTTATAATAAAAATATTTTTAAACGTTATAAATTACGATTTTCTCTTAAATAGTATACACTTATAAAACTTGAATCTTCACTAAGAGTAAGAAATAATATCGCAGAATGGTTTTAGTGGTTTAACGACGTCTTCAATCTATTTCGATTTCGGATTGAAGTAAAAACAAAATTGACACCCGTGACATATTTTTTACTTATTTGACATCAATTTTTTGACAGCTTTCATTTAAAAATAAAAGGGAGCTAAAAAAAGTTCTTCTCATGCCACAAATTTATGTATTTACCTATAATAGGGTTTAAGTAAAAGTAACACACTTGTGGTTATAAAACCGATAGGTTATATTTAATTATAAATTGTATTGAGAATGCGACTTAAATATGGTTCATTTACGCCAGGGACATAAGTGCTAGCTGTATCATACATACATAATGTCACGCCTCTTTCCCGTAGGGGTAGGCATTACATCCCTCCACTTGCTACGATCTTGGCACACACCACAGTGACGTTTCTAACATTAATGTGTAATAACAGTGGATTATTAACCGCTAAGTGTTTGTGAACATACATGAGTGTTGGTAAATAAAACAAAACAGTGCAACATCACTTTAAAAATTTTCTCTCAAGGAATCCATGAATCCAAATGTGGAGTCCATGTGAGATCTCAGTATAGTCCCACATCTTTACCCTCAGTAAAGGGGCTTAGGGGATTATTTCATCTTCAATTTATCATCTTTATCACCACTCATTCTCATTTACTATAAATTATATATAATTAATATATCACTTACTTGACACTGGCTAAATGTGCTAGACGCACGAAGCCATTATTTAAAAGAAAGAAAGAAAACCTCCTCATACACGCCCGTCGGTTTAGGGTACTTTTGACCTGCAATATATCAATTATATTCTAGTACATATAAATAAAATGGAATTTGTCCATTACTTCGTTAACTCGCTATTTTAAAAATAAAGATCGATAAAGAGAATTTATTTCATTTTGAAAGAAAAACGCTCATTAAATAGTTTGCGTTTAAATAGAACGCACAATTTCGCGTTTAAATAGAAATTGCTACATTGATTGCGCTATTTAAACAAATAGGTAAAGTCGACCGTACGTCGCTAGAGACACTTGGGCTTGAGCTGGTCTAGCTTGGATTGTCTTTTTGTGCGTAAGCTCAGGAGCGGTCAGTAGCGGCCGAGTCACCGGCATAGAGTAATTTGTATATGTCACCGTAAAATTGTAAATAACGTTAAATTATAATCTATCCCGCGATATTGTAATCTGTCGAAAAATTGTGATCCGTAACAAAATGCTTACAATTTAACGCATTATTTTTCGATAGATTATAATCTATCGAAGACAAACCGTCATATTGTAAAATGGCATGCGACAGAACGCACCTCGCGCTCATTGGTTGAACTTCATGTTCCCCGTTCAGCCGCCCGTCGTCGCCATCTTCGGTTGTTATTAGTCAAATTCATTTGTTGTGAAATGTAAACAAACAGTGTTTTGGTGATTTAAAACAGATTTCGTGTTAATAATAATAACGCATTGTATTATAATAAGTTGTAGGGAGTGTTAACGGATCTGTGATAATGATAACCTAAAGAAGTGCAGTTAAATAATAAATAAGAGTTAGTCACCAAACATAAATTAATTTGTGTTTTTGTGTAAAATGTTTTATTTTTTAATTTATATTTAATTTGTGTTCGAAGAGATTTGCTTTAATTATTTTAATTTAAAAAAATACTTATTATATTTGCAATTTATTTATTTGACTGTTTGATTCCTTACTCTATCCAGCCCGTCCCTGGTTGGCTGGACTTGATGGCAAGACCAGCCAATTAAGGACAGGCTTTAAACAGTTGACAATTTAACGCGCGACAGATTGTGATTTAACGGTTTGTCTTCGATAGATTATAATCTATCGAAAAATAATGCGTTAAATTGTGAGCAGTTTGTTACGGATCACAATTTTTCGACAGATTACAATATCGCGGGATAGATTATAATTTAACGTTATTTACAATTTTACGGTGACATATATACCACAGTACCTAACCTGTGACGAAAAAAATAAATTTAAAAAACTGCTTGTCCTGTTTGCATCAATACGAGTATAATATGGTCACCCTTCACAGCGAATGCATAAGGAAATAGTCACGTATTGTTTTTTTAGAATCCAAAATATAAACACTGCTGAACTGTACAGATATATTAAGAAGACATTTCTGCTAAATGTTAATGTCTCTGGCTTTTGATTCCATTCAATCATATAAATAGTAACAAGTCAAGATTGAGGAGCCAAAGAAATATTTCACCTACAAAATAGTTCACCTACAAAATTTACTCTGTTCTCTACTCTGCCTGTACCTACTGCAAAATAATACACACCTGCAAAATGATCATTATGTCGAATAAATTAATTGATCGATTTCAATGGAAATTCTCCTCTTGCGTATAGATTAAGGAGCCATAATCAAAGTATTGTATTTTTTGTAAGTTTTGCTCTGTAGAACCCATTTTTTTAGAAGATACTATACATAATTGCTGCTAAATAATATAAAATTGAGAAGCCACTTTTGAATTAATCTAAGTAGTGACATATTTTGCAGCTAAATCCAGAATTCTTGCTGCAAAATCAGCTACTTTGCAACTAAATAATTGTGAGATCAGCTTGTAAAAATCTGATGTGGCTCCTCGATCCTTACGAACATGCTTTAAACCATATTGAATTACGCACATAGAGGAAAAAAGAAACCGAATCAAAATTATCAGAGGACACAGATACTGAGGACAAAATTACGGGAAAGTCCCCAAAAAAAATTATACGTGTCACGCACAACATATGACGATGTCCAGCAAGATCTGTTGATATGCTCATGATGGCGAGAAGCCGGTGGATACAGGCGGCTCCAGATCGATCAAGATCAACAATCGGGGAGGCCTATGTTCAGCAGTGGACTTCTAGTGGCCGAGACGATTGTGAGTATGTCTAGTCAGACACATTCCATAATTCTATTGTTTCCTGTTTCAAAGCAGGTCACAGATTGTAGGGGATATTCATGAAGTAAATAAAAAATCAAATACATACTTTAAAATATTTTTTAATAAGTTAAATTTTTTTTTTTGTCTTTTTTATTTCAATGAAGCTGGGTATACAATATTTTATAATTTAAATAGTCTTAAGAACTCTTAACGAATTTTGAGCTGACTAATAAATATGTAGGTATGGTAAGTGAGCAATTATGTATAAGGTTATATAGTTCATCAACTGAATTTTAAACTAAATCACTGTTTTCTACTCATACTGGTCTCGTCTCCTGTGTAAAATAAATCTAGCGGGCTAATACAAAGTTTGTAGGCAGTACGGTTTTCACAATGGTAGATTTGTAGTGGTAACGTTCGTGTATCGCGGGCTAAGAAGTGCTTTATCATGGATCTTTAAATTTTCAACGGTCGACAATCTTTGCTGGTCTCATATCCTTTTGACGCGATTTAAAGACGAGCTGTGAGAATTGTCCAAGATGGCGATGGCACAGGCTTGCAAGCGGTATTGATCCCTGAAGTCTTAAAAGAGAATTTTCCTCCGTGTGTGAGTTATACCGCTTGTATAATGGGGTGTGTTCCGAGGAACTGCTTGAATCGATGCCAACGGTCTCCTTTTATCATCGCATCGCTCGCCATAAGCAAGAAGTTCATCCTTACACCTTGGAAATTACGGAGGCGTGTTTCAAAATAAACTTTCTGCCGCGTACCATTACGTCGTGGAATCACGCTCCCTGGCGAGGTTTTTCCAAAAGATTACAGCATGAGGAGGCATTCATAATATAATTATTATGGGGACAGAATGTAAAGGTACCTTACATTAAACGTCCGAAGTATTATAAAGCATTATAAAGGAGTACTTCATTTGACTCCTGTCAGATCTAGCTAGCAATCTCTGCGGAGAAGACGGGTCAGCGAAACTCAACACAAGCCAGCAGACCCCACATTTACTTAATCCGCCATATTTAAGCAAATGTTCTTCAGGAACTAAACTTTGAGGAAAGATTATTGATTTGGAGAAGAGAGGATATATTAAGAAAGAAAAGGTAGGTACATTGATATAGAGAAATTATATCAATGAAAAACGTTAACAAGGCCAACTTGTGGTCAACAACTTTGTTGTGGTTTATTCAATAACTGCTGATATAGTTAGTGAATGTTAAATAATATTTATGGCACTTTGGGGCTGTATGTTGATTTATAATTCGTTTTTAAGCGAAAATAAACCAATAAAGGTCCTAAAACGCTTCTCTGTGGAACGCCAAAACGGATATTTTCATATCCACTGATATGGTTGACAAAATTTGCTTCGAATAGCAGCAGCATTTACAGTGCAAGAAATCAAATTAATAAATAAAACACGTAACAATGTTTGAATATACAATATTGTATGAATATTTCTAAACATATCAGTCAAATCATAGCAATCATGGAAGTCTAATATTAGATGATTCAATTATGTGAAAACGTATCAAAATATTGTAAATTGTACTGTGCGACTAATGTTAATCAGTGGCAGATTCTATCTATACGTTTTTAGATAAAATACCATTAATTTATGCTC
Organism: Musotima nitidalis; assembly: GCA_949126915.1. Taxonomy (NCBI): domain Eukaryota; kingdom Metazoa; phylum Arthropoda; class Insecta; order Lepidoptera; family Crambidae; genus Musotima; species Musotima nitidalis. The sequence goes on along the minus strand of OX421418.1, from coordinate 4,697,710 downwards.
TGGACCCATTTCTGAGATTTATTTTGTTTGTTTATAAATTTCAACCAGAAAATAGGATGAAGCTTGGGTGCCGCTTAAGTTCCAGATTTTTAGACACAACAGATTTCGCCACAGCGTTTTTTAATTTAAATTTTAAAATGTTCTGAACTTTATTTTCTGACACTGTGAAAACAGCTTTTTAAGAATTAACCTTTTTATATTAATTCGGACAGCAAAATTTATACAACACTGATCTATGAAACATTAAAGAAACTCACAACAATAATGAGAACAAATTTGGCTAGTTGTGGTCTTGTTAAGTTGTGTTGGCAGGTTTTCATCACCAGAGGGGGCTGTCGACTTGGCGGCGGTTGACTGGAGCGACATTCCAATCATATCCTAGCATTATCCCGGTAGCCTTAGACTTAAGCTTAGGGCCCAGGGTCTGCTAACTGGTGCAACCAGATTTTGACTGAATTTCAGTTATTACGTGGAGCGACTGCCGTCTGACCTCCGCAACCCAGAGGGAAACATCATTCTATGGTTAAACCAGCTGTCAGTCTGTTAGAAGACACTGACTTCCTAATAACGACTGCCATAGATGTTCATGACAGCCGGGACCAACGGCTTAACGTGCTTTTCGAGGCACGGAGCTAGCGATAATTACGCACATAACTTCGAAGTCATTGGTGCGCCACCACGGTTTGAACCAGAGAACCTCTGAATTTAAAGGCAAGGGGTCTGAAGCGACATTTCAATGAAGTCAAACAACTCTTTCAAACGGTATTTAACACACAATATTTTTACGATTTATTTGATCCATTTCATAGTATTTATATGATACTTTTCAGTGTTTAACTGACAAATTTATTATAATTGGGCCGCCATTTTCTTTTCTACATACTCAAAATTCGTTAAAGCTCTTGTGCATGTAGATAATTCAATATATTATAAAAGTATGTACAACAAGAAATAACATTTGTAATAACTTTTATATCTTACAATTACTAACTTATTTGGGGGTAAAAAAGTTTCTTGAGTCATTTTCATACACGGGGCATTACGGAGTATTGACTAAATATTGATTAAAGCATTTGGATCGTAGGTGTGTGGTTAACATTTACAACGAGTTATTGAATTAAATCCATCTGCAATAGGTAATAAGGCACTGATTAAGATTAATTTTTTATAATCAATCGTCGTTTCACAGCCGGCGAAAGTAGTTTAAAGAGTCGAAAATATTGGCCGCAAGAATACTGTATTAACTCTCAAAACACTTTAATTTTCAGAAAAAGCGATTCAAAGCTACAATATCGTAGTATTTTCATTACATAAACTATTTAATTATAGCTAAAGATATTGCTCTTCTGAACGTAATTTATTAATATCGTTCACTTCTTTTAACGCGATTACACATAATAAATAAAACAAATTTTAGGGATTTAAATCGCTGTATATTAAACTATTACAACCGGATGAATACTTATTTACAGTCATTCGTGGTCAAGGGGAGACTGAGATAACAAGTGTCTCCGTAGAAAAAGTTCAAATTAAAAACTAACGTCACCAAAACATTAATTAGATTTAAATGTTCGATTTAGAAAAAATCTCGATTTAAATGCGTTTTATATACTTTATTAAATTAAACTGTATCTGTATTATTAAGCCAGATAATGCCGAATTTTGACATAATACTGTATTCTTACGGACAAGCGATATGATTACCATAATCCGTACCTATTTTTAGTGTAGTCACACAATGACTTTAATCATAATCATAATAATCATAATTCTTTATTGTTTCATTTGGTGTACACTTAGGGTCTTAAAAATAATATTTTGTCCTCAAATGAACCCTGCAAGGGTATCACAATTTATTGATATAATTGAAATTATCATCTGACAAAAGGGGGAGTGATTACTTTTAAGACACAGTACATAAATGACAAGTAACTACCACGTATTTGGCACTAAAATTATGATGATGCAACGTTTTGATTGCTCCTGCTTTTAACTAAATTTTGTAACACCTCAACAAATTAAATAATTGGCCAATAAATTGGTAGATATTAATTTCAAATTAATTAGTTTTATAATTTAACAGAATTGTCACAGGGCATCCAAATTAAAAACCTAAAAATAAGAAAAATGCAATTTTTTATGAACTATAGGAAAATTTACTTAACCATTGTCTTATACTAATTCGACTGGTTTTTAAAAAACTATTATATTAAAACACCTAGAATTGTTGTACACAATGTATATAAATATGAACAAAAATCATTTATATTATATATATATCTATGATTTTTAATATTATCTGTACCTGGGTTGAAAAATTATTATGTCTATTTGAGAATGAGCGGAAATACGACCTAATCCTTGAAAGGGTGTGGGTATACAAGCTTAATTCTGTTATTTGACGCAAAAACGCAGAATTTCATACGGAAATAAAATGTAGTAGTGACTATCAAACCAAATAAGAAAATGTTACATCCATAGCAATTATGCTAAAACAAAAAGTTCTGAGGTGTAAACAACAATAAAAAATGTTTTGGGATCTATAGATTTCATTCGATATTCATAAGTTAGCACGTAGTAAATAGACAAATAGTGACAGAATTAGTTTAAAACCTGGCCTAACTTCAGATCTCGTTTTGTAATAAGCACCAAGATGTCTTGCACAATAGTCACTAATCATGATTAAAGCTAAATCTATTTAAAACATCTTTCGGTCCCTCTCAACAACTTGAAGATGGGAGGGACAGCACGATGTTTCAAATAGATTTAGCACTAAACAGGATTAGTGAGTGTTGTGCAAGCCGGCCTTAGTGTTTTAGCATAACTAGATAACAGCTGATATAGAAATAGGACAAGTGCTACAACATTGGTATAGAAACGAAATATATTATTTTTGATAATAGAATTAGGCTTTTCTGGTTTTTCGAAAACTTGTTTGCAAATAGTCCTAAATACTGATAGAACAAACTTGTACTGTATCCCTATTTACAAGGAATAGAAAATATTTTCGGTCACCTTTTAAAATGTCAAGCTTTATGTACCTAGTTGCCATTAAATAAAAAAATGTCAAAATATTTAATTCTATGAACTATATGATCATACCACAACTTATTTATACAATAATAAATCATCAATTTAAATAATATATTTACAGATAACTAAAATATTAAAAGAAATAAACATAATGGTGCATAATTTTCAACATAAAGTTATTATTTTTATTACTGTTACAGGAGAAGAGCTATCGAAACCGATTGTTACCAAGGCATAAATAATCAAGAAACTTACTGGGTTAGTAATTAATGACTTCCTTGTGCATTTTTATTATAATATTCCTGTTGGTAACTTAATTCTTGGTTATAAACCAACATAAGTACTTGGCTGTAAATTAGCGACATTTTCTAAGATGTCATCATCATCTCAGCCCATAAACGTCCCACTACTGAGCACGAGCCTCCTCTCACATACCAAAGTGCGAGAGTATTGGGTCATACTCCACCACGCGGACTCAGTGCGGATTGGCGGAGGCAGGTGTATGGCGTCCTGCTGTTAAAATTTATCAAGCCGCCCATTAGGCCTCTATCATGGCTTAACGACTACCACATTTAGTGATAACCGAGACCAACGGCTTAATGTGCCTTCCGAAGCACGGAAGCGCTCGATATCAAATGCCACACAAACGGTCACCCATCCAAGGACTGACCTATGTAAACTCTGCTGTACTTCGGTATCATTTCCGACCACCGAGCACCGCAGAGCTACGAGCGCTTCTAAGATGTAATGTAATATAATCAACTATATTTACACAGTTTTTGAGTACAATTTACACTGTATTTACATATTAATTAAACTATTTTCTTTAGTTTTTATGTTCCAGTCTTGTACTGTTATTTTTTGTCTATTCTTACAACCTTACGGAGACCAAGACTATTTGCGTACTCATAAATTATTAATTTATGTAATTTAGTTGTTTTTTTTTATATATAACAAACGGGCCGAGTTTAGGGTAAACATTCTTATGTCAGTAGTATAAACATATTAAACGATAATCGAAAGTACATTGTTCGCGAAATTTGAAGTCACCTTACTTTTGAACACACCTCGTAAATGCTGAAGAAAATAACATGAAACAAAATGTATGAAAATTATCTTACAATTACTCTTTTCTATATAAAAATATGAACAACATTATAAATTTGTTTAGCTCATAAACTTTTGACAATATTTTAATGGATGATCTGATTACACACTTTTTGGTACATTCGGCTTCGCAAGTAGCTGAATATTTTAGTACCGTGTCACTCTAACTAGAAGGCTAGTTAATATGTTGTAGCTTTACTTGAAAGCAACAATTGATGCTACACAGTACTAAAGTATACAGCTACTTTTGTCATTTCACCATACTTCTCCATAATTTAATTATACGTTATTTCTGCTGATTCTATAATTTGTTCATTAATTAAATCAATAATAATTATATTTTAAACATTGAATAAATACATTATAATTATCACAACACTTTATTGTGATGAGAATTGTTACATTGTAAATGAAAGCGATATTTTAATAAAGGCGGTTGGTCCACTCACCAAGTTCCACCGCATTTATCACACAAGGTGTTTTTTTATACGAAATAACATACTTGCATAAAACTGCGCCTACGCTGCGGAGCGTCGTGGAGTGCGCGAACCGCCTAAATTGATTAAACCTGTTTAGATCCATCGAAAATTGTGAAATAATCTAATTAATATACAGGTAACATTAAAACATAATATATATAAAAATTAGGCGAAAATCTGAGACCAATTCATTATTAACACTTAGTTGAAAATAAAAACAATTAATAGTTAATCAATATAGAATACCGTTGCTCGAAGCCAGAGTTCGTTTAACACAAAATGTGGGCGTGTATCAGTCGTCGCTGATCCGACGCTTCTTCTTCGAATTTTTCTTTTGCATTGCTTCCATTTTCATGTCTTCCAAATCTTCCATAATACCTGGAATTATGTATAATGTTAGTGAGATGTCATTATGATGAGGACATTATTTAATCATTATCTCTTAACGTGTTACTACTGAGCACGGGCATCCTCTTACAAACCGAGGTGAAAGGGAATCAGGTCACTCCACCACATAGACTTCTTTCCTTGCTTTGAGACATTGTGTATTGCTATCACATTATTATATAATAATACATAGGTACAATCCACAAAATCCGAATTCGGTCACGCGATCAATATTTATTAATTAGAAGAAAAAAAACTAGGTTTAGCGACTATCACCATAGTGATACCTACAAAGGTAAAGGTGTACGTTTCAAACGGTCACCGGTGAACTCTGCTTTACCTCGATAATTGTTTTTTCACTATCTAATATGGCGGAGCTACGAACACTAATAGAAAAGATAAAGATATGAAATGAGTGTCCATACAAACTTAGACATACCAAATTTTTTTTAGTTTGATAATGTGCATCATTCTTCCTAAGATTTCTAAGGTTCCTACTAGCACGTGTAGTTCGGAAGGCGAATGGAGTGGATGGATGGATGGAGAATATCAAGAAAGCTGAGGTTCATCTAAATGGGTAACGTAGAGTCTTCTAATCAGTCATAGCGAAACTAGCGCTTTTTTTTTCGGATGGAAAATCATCGAATGACCGGGATGAAGCGGAAGGGTGTGTCAGACTTTTACTGACTAAAAACCATCCATGTTAACCTAGCCATCTAGCCTGTAACACCAAGGCCGCGGTAACCCTTTCGAACAGTCTCGCAACCCTGGCAGGCTTGGCCCCCTGGGGCCCCTCAGTGTGCTGACATCTCTTTGAGGCGCCCGTGAAACACTAACGCGCCGTCGACGCGGCCTGTCGCCTTTAGTAGGCGGACGGGTGGCGAGTTAAGCAAAACTAGCCCTGATTCAAACTTTTCCGAAATCAATAACCCGTTTATCATCATCATTTCAGCCATAAAAAGTCCACTGCTTAACATTGGCCTCCCAACAGTATACATTTTATTGGGGCCATAATCACTAAGCTGGACAGGCGGGTTGGTATCGCAGTTCGAGCCAGTACGCAGGATGACGCTAATCCCAATCATCCAGTAAGATTCCTCTTTGCCGAATCTTTTGACTTCGCACAGTAAAAATAACATGCCTGTAATCTCTTGAAATTATCTCTACCAACAAACCTAGCATTTGTAGACTAGCACATACAACATCAAATAATTACTACATATATAAATACATATGAGATAATATAATGTATGTGGTACCCATTTTTTTGCTGATGTACTCCTCGCGCTGCTGCCTCGCGAAACTTGACTCCATTGTGGGATCATCTTCATCGTCCATATATCGATATCTAAAAAAGGAATGACGTGACATTATTAAACAGTCATAAATAATATACATACAAACACAACGCCTGAAGGGGAAGAAAATAAATTATGCGCCTACATCTCGTCAATTTGATTTTTGGTTCCACGTAAATAGGTGGCGAATCTATTGCCGCTTACTGGGAACTTTTATATTGGCCAGAGCCTCGTCCGTTCGGCAGGTGCACCACTGGCAGGTGCACCACTTGCAGGTGAGATTGGCTTGGACTCCTACGATGTTGGTAGAATCTTACCAAAATTTTCATTTTTCTTTCAAAGTTTCATAAATATATTATTATGAGGTTAATAATACTATTAATATTTTGAAGGAAAAGTTATCAATATAATTCTTATGAATCAACAGGAATGATAATTTGCTTCCTCTGAAAATGCTCGTAAGACAAAATATGAAATTGACTGGTGATCATGATTCTCACCATACACCATACATTACTGAAAATTGTGGTTAATAATTAATAACCCGCTATCATAATAATATATGATAATGCCACAAAAGTGAAATCCGGTCAAGTTATCAATATAAAATAATATTGTGGATTTAGGTACAAGCATTAGGTATAATTGATTACGAAATGAGCGAAAAAATTGTAATAAAGGTACTTAAACTTGTCATATCCACATATTTGTCGCAAAGCGAATACGGTTACATGATTTGTATGAAAAGTAAAAGGAACGCGTGTAATTGATTAAAACATTACCAAAATTATAGTAATAAACATACTTAGACTTGTCATATCCGAATATTTCCTTGATATGACGCGAATAATCCATATTTTCGTCTCCGTCATCAATAAAATCATCCATTTCTGAATCGTACTCGGAGTCGGAATCAAGGCGCCCTGAAAATAAACACTCTTTTAAAAAGCCGAGTATTGCATATATTGATGTCACGGTCATATAATCGAATGCTAATATTGTTATAATTCATTTATCGGTGCCATCTAGCGCTAAACTTATCAGAGCTTATACTGTCAGCTTCATATAGTGCGCCATAAAGATCGACAAAAGTCTCTGTTGTCAAGTGCGTTAAGGCGTGTTTTGATATACATACACAATTCATGTTTCGATATAAAATTTGTTTCAGTAAGAGTACACTTTTTCATTTTAAAATAAAAACAAGTACCTATTTTATGAGTTGTGACATTTTTATTGTATTCTAGAGAAGACATGTGCCGATAAAGTAAGGAATAAAATATCCGTCAAATGACCCCCACGGTTCCAATGACAGGCCATTACTACACAGAGATGTGGCGGTATCTGACCGATGACGCGTTGGATTTCCGATTTGAGCTCAGAAATTGTTTCGGGGTTATTCGCATAAACCTTTGATTTCACAAAACCCCAAAGAAAAAAATCGCACGATCTTGGTGGCCAGTTGACATCAGAATTTCGTGAGATAATGTGTTTTGAAAATGAGGACGAAATTTCAGTAACTGTGAACGGCATTTGTTGCAGGAATATGATAACGGACTTCTTGTGGCCTCAACTGGACGGCATTAATCTGGAATACATGTGGTTTCAGCAAGACGGCGCAACCTGCCACACCGCGCATGAATCAATCGGCTTATTGCAGCAACGATTTTTGTGGACTATTTCAACTGCTTTCCATCAGGCAGGATGTAGTCATTATGACGTGTCACATAAAGAAAATCCGTAAGACATCCAGTGTGGCTGTAATCTTAAAATTAAAAATAATAATAAGTACATACGTTTGGCCTTCCTTCTAACATCTTCCGCTTGCTGTTTTCTCCTGACATCACCCGGTGGAAATTTGCGCGAGCTATCTTTTCCAATTGAATTAATGTGTTTGTCGAAATCAAAGCTAGTGCTTTTAGGTTTACTTGGTCCCGCTCCCGGTTTATTTTGGACGTTACGTTCATCTGCCTTCTTTAAAGGCCTAGATTCCAAAGAACCCTTATTTTCAATTTTAGTGTCTTTCAAAGATCCATTGACTGGTCTTTGCTTTGCCAAAATTTCTTTATTCTTTATACCATTTTTGGGCTGTAAATTGTCTTTGCCTATTTTAGGGATAGGTTTGGAATTGATAGATTCACCAGTTGGATATTTTCCATTGCTAGTCTTACTAGGAACTATTTTCTTTTCGTTTGAGTTTTTGTCTATTCTATATGTGTTCTGACTTTTCAAATCAATATTCTTCTGAAAATCAGGTCTTCTAGCCTGTTCTTTGGGTAACAATTTAGATCTGTCAACAGATTTATTATTCCTGTCAGATTGTACAGTAGTTTCAAGTTGTGATTTAGTTTTTTCTAATCTCTCTCTATCTCTATTTAACCTTTCAATATCTCTGTCAATCCTTTCTCTCTCAGCTTTCAATTTATCTAATCTTTCTTTATCTAACTTTCCCTTTTCTCGTTCAGCCTTATCTTTATCTAGTTTTTCTCTATTTCGTTCTAATCTTTCTTTTTCTAATCTAGCCCTGTCTCGTTCTCTTTGTAACTTGTCCTTATCATTGACCTGTCTGTCTCTTTCTGATAGTTTAGGACTGTTGTGTCTTGAATTATCTCCAAGTTTTGGAATACGCATAGTCTCAGGTTTTTTCTCTCTTTCAGATGATTTCTCTTCTTTCACTGCTGCTACTGAAAATTTTTAAATGTTTGATGTAAAAATCAGAGACATACTTAGAATAACTAAAAACATATAAAGCAAAAAAAAATAATATTCAACTCTGCTTGAAATTTTGTGGCATTTAATGTAATGAGACCTTTAAAAGCGAAACATTAGGACATATCTAACTATGGCAAAACAACAGCCAATTGCAGATGATAACGATAAAAAAAAATTTCAACAAGAGTTATTGTAAGTAAATTGTAATCTTACCCATTTTACCCCCTTTATCAGCATCCAGTCGCTCCTGACGCCTTTGCCTGCGTGCCATCTCCTCTTCATATTCCCTCTTCTGTTTTTTTGTCATGGGCCTTTCAGTATCCTGTTCAACTACTGCCTTTTTTGATGCAACATCTAAAGGCTCACTTTTCTTTTGCTCAGCAAGTTTGAGCAGCTGGTTGAAATCTAGAGGAGGTGGAAATGGTCGTCGTATTTTGGGTTTGTCTGCTTTGGGCTGTTCATCTTTCTTTTTCTCTCTTTCTGGTTCATTCACAGGACTGGATTCCTTATCTGTATATTAAAAAATAATTGATACTCATTCACTGTATTCTATGTTCGGTAATTATTCTGTATTCAATGTATTAATTGACTATAGAATAACCAAAAGTTATAGAGAGAATGAACTTATCACATCTCACCAAATTGCTATGTAAAGTAAAAATAAATCATTTTAATGCCTATTATCATCATACCATTATTACCCTATCTATAAAACAAAAGAAGGCCTGAAAATTATATTGAATGACTTTGATAGAGAAAGCCGCACATTGGATAGGTAGTTTATATTCACATTGTCCTTAATATCTCAATTCAAATGAAATAGACAGATATATAAATAACAAATTACAATAGTTGGAGTAGGCTTTCATCAACTCACTAGTTGATCAGGGCTTCCTTATTCAGTGGGGGGTTCATTGAATTCAGATGGGTAAAGTTATCAATGCATATTAAAATCAATAAATAAGTGCATTGATAATAAGTGTTACTCCATTCTTTACTTTAAATATGTTACTTATAATGTAGCAGATATACTCTCTGTAAAACTGCATTAATTATTATATTATTCTATAGATATACTTCATAACAGCTTTATTGAGCCAAACTTGAATTTTTTTTGAATTAATTATTCTTCTATCTTCATTAAAAAAAAAACTATAAAAGTTAATGTCAAAAGTTTGAATACAAAGGTTTACCTCTGTCTGCCTTACGCCTCCTTCTATGTGGAACAGGTTCCTCTTCGTGCTGAAGGGCATTTTTTACTCTTTCTCTGGTACCATTCAAATCTCTTTTAGTTCCTTTATCTAAAAATAAATGAGTCTTTAATACAATTAACCACTTGCTATATATAAATAAATCACGATTCATACATAAAAGTAGTATACAGAAATTACATATCATACAGCTTTCAATTAACAAATAACCATAGGTCCACTCCACACTTTGGAGAGAAAAATTGTTAAGAAGCAAATCTCAAATCTATTTATTGTACATATTTACATACATACATAATGTCACACCTCTTTCCCGTAGGGATGGGCAGAGATCATATCCTTCCACTTGCTACAATCTTGGCACACACTTTTAGCTTAATTTACACTCATTAACCTCTCCACACATGCCTGCCGGTTTAGGGTACTTATGACCTGTCCTCTCACCAAAATTTTCTGACTTTGGTCATGTGGAAGGTCTTACGTGGTCTTCCCCTCCCAAGACTTCCAATCACTTGACTGTCATAAATAACTTTTGTTAGTCAACTTTCAATCATCCTCTCAACATGACCAAACCATCTAAGCATACCTTTCTCATATATATGTATTTTCTTTATTGATTTCTTATTAAAATATGAAGAAAGAGCGGGGTATACCAACACAGGATTAATACTTAAATAAATTAGAGATAATGAATACATGTATATTCATCAAATATTTATTCAACACTTATAGGTGCAGAATGTCCATTTTGCAAAATAATCACAATGTTCTATTTCCAAATGGACGTTCCACAACTAAACCCTTATAAATATCAAGATGATTCAAAACACATATAATCATATAATGTATTTCATCATATAATCTGAAATGTTATCAATATCTTTATTATTTATAATCAATTTAATTTAGGTTAGTAAGGAATTACTACTGGCTTCCAGTATCAAAAGTCAGTGTACTGATTATTGCATTATTATAAGTAATAATTGGATAATATGCCCTGGATCTACGTGGTGATGGCCTAAAACTCATTCACCAAGGTTCTTCGAAGGAAGCTTGATCTCATTACTGGGAAGTTCAAATTTAAAAAAACTGAGATAATAATATTAATTAAATCAATAAGGAGTTATTACTCTGATAGGTTTGTCTAATGTTACACGTCCAACAATCAAATGAGTTACTTACTGCCAGTAGGAAATTTAGGCTCATCAGGTATTTTACTATACTTCTGCATCATTTTCTCATATATGGCAGCTGCCTCTTGGGATTCATAGCCATAATCATCCTGGTCCGGCTGGTCGGGGCCCTCGCGTGTCACAGCAGTGTGTTCTCTATCAATGGCATCTAATAAAACTGATTTGTTAGCTGATTTTATGACTTTAAGAGTTTTCTGAATTTTGTTAATGGCCTTCTGATCCCTCATAGCAAATAAGTCATCGCGTTTTTTCTGTATCTCAACCTTCTTCTGCTTTTCTTCTTCATCTTTCTTGGCTAGAAATTTTTGTATGTTGGCAGACAACTTATCTTTTTGCTTTTGTTCTTTTTTCGGAGGCTCAAATTTTGCCTTATAGAATGATTTGGCCTGAAAAAATACATTATACATATTAGGGCTTTGCTTAAAAATCAATAAGACTCAGTTGACAACAATTAAAACTACAATGAATAATGTAACATTATTAAACACAAATTAAAAAGTGAACTTCTTACAGATGATTGTTGTTGTTGTTGGTTTCGTTGGGCAGCAAGCAATGTCTCTCGAAACTCCATTTTTGTGTGATTATATTTTATGATAATGGGCAAATTACGAGTTATCAAAATATTCACATAACATATTTTAAAGCAATATGTTTTAAAAAGTTCTATACGTGTCACAATTAAAATAGAGACACATCCCTGACCGTTTTCTGGAAACGTACTAAATAGAATTAATCATTTTACGATGGTACGTTTACGTCATCTAGATCTACAATGAGTACAAAAATCTTTTGACAAGTTAAATTCAGATGTCCACAGACCTATATACGTAGAGCTAGATTATTAAAACATACAAATAAGGTTAATCTTTTATTTGGATGAACCTAATTATTTTGTTACTGGTGGGGCCATATGTTGTAATCCGACAAAAATGGTTACCAAAATAAGAAATTATTTTACCTAATAATTAAGTTTTTATTACATGTTTTTTTATAAATATTCTTTTTTGGTAATGTAATAATCATGCATTTAATGCATGTAATCGAAAGTATTAAATATAATAACAATGAATATAAACTGATGAAGAATATAATGTTCAAAAATACTTCTACAGATAGCATACTAAGTAAGAATCTTTATTGCCTTAATTTTCGCGAGACTTAGTTCAAATTAACTTTACTCACACTTAGTCTTGACTTACAGACGTGTTCGATAGCATCTTCCTTCATTCGTTCGTTTTTGACAGCAGTATTTCATTCAACGACATATTATTCTTTCTTTGTCAAAGTTTGGAGATATCAGAAAGAATGGTTGGTGTAATTTATAAATGTAAATCCGTGAATTTCACTAGAATCGCCAAGTAAAACGTTTAATTTTGTTAACTATGCAGTGAACGTTATGACCACAGTGAAATTTGATTAATAATTTTTATTGAAAAATGTGTTGATAGCGAACTGACTTGGTTGGTAAAGTTGTTGTTTCTTTGCAGGCCACTTCCAAGAAGAAGACTAGGAAGCTGCGAGGACACGTCAGTCATGGACATGGACGTATTGGTAAGTCTGCTCTCACAATTTTTACAAAACATTAAAATGGTCAAAACCTACGTAAATGCCGATTATAACCTCCAAATCTATAGGACTTGTTTTCATGTGTAATTTATATTATTTTAGGCAAGCACCGTAAGCATCCGGGAGGTCGTGGTAACGCTGGTGGAGAGCATCACCACAGAATTAACATGGACAAATACCATCCAGGATATTTTGGCAAAGTATGTATCATCACAGCTGTTTACAAATCACTTCAATATCAATTCGTTAGGTGATATATTTTTTGTCACTAAAATAGTTGTTATGTCCTAGTTCCACAAGACCCACACTACTAAACAATAGTTAGGTATCAAATCAATTACTTCCTTACTTTTTTTACTAAGTATTTTCATGTTATATGTAATTCAAAAGTGTTATTTGATTAGTTTTACCTTTATTAATTCTTTGCAGAGAACTTTTTAAAAACTATCTGATCTGATCAATTCATTAAAATGTTGATGGACCACTACTACTGGTTTGTCACTTTGTTTTATACATTGCCTATGTCTATAGGTGTATATGTATAACAATAATCTTGGTAATTTCTACAGTGTAATAATTTGTAATTCTAGTACCAAACAAATGGACATATTTAAAAGAGCATAGCCTGTGAGTTTCTTGCCAGTTCTTCTTACAGAGCGGTGGCTCGGAACTGGCTCTTAGATTCACTTACACTTAATTATTTTTTGTTTTTAAATTGTTTTGTTGCATGTAAGTGAACTTAAGCTTCGTGATTTAGTTTAAAAGTTAGTTAGTTTAAAAGAGCATAGCCTGTGAGTTTCTTGCTAGTTCTTCTTACAGAGCGGTGGCTCGGAACTGGCACTTTTCACTTGAAATTAAATATTTTTTGTTTTTTTAAATTGTTTGGTTGCAAGTGAATCTAAGCTTCGTGATTTTAGTATAATTATATTTTATTTGTTTTTGTTATTTTTTTATAATTTTGACGTTTTCATGTACTATGTAATAGTTTATGAAATAAAAAGTATTTTGATTTTGAGTGTAATATTATTTTGATTGTTTTTTTTTCATTTTTAATCATGACGTTTTCAAGTACTATGTATAATAGTTTATGAAATAAATATTTTTTTTACTTTTTACTTAAGTGACACAACAGCATGCCATTCCTAATATTTTTATAAAAAATCATATTGTTGTAGGTCGTATTGATTTTGACTTTACCTAAATTCTTACATAGAGAGGTGTAAATAACTTTATATATTTACTTCTGTAGGTGGTACTGTCCATCAACATGTTAATGAAGTCTTTTGAACAAGTTTTTTTGTGTTGTATCTGACTGATATTCAATGTGTTCAGTAATTTAATTTTAAACATTTTCAGCTCGGTATGAGAAACTTCCATCTGAGGAGAAACAAAGAATTCAACCCAGTTTTGAACCTGGACAAACTATGGACATTAGTGTCTGAACAGTCGAGGCTTAAATATGCCTCTGCCACTGATGGCAAAGTTCCAGTTATCAACATTGTCAAAGCTGTAAGTAATTCTTCTGTTTTTAATTTATTAACAAATATTCCCAAGCATCTGATGATTTATGTATATAAAAGTAACGTGTCATTATTCTGATTTTAAAAATCATCATCACAGCCCATTAACGTCTCACTACTGAGCACGAGCCTCCTCTCACATATCAAGGTGTGAGGGTATGAAAATTATAACTCTTAGAAGAGGCTGAATAACATGAAAGCTAATTCAATTAACTAACATTAGATATATTATTATAAAAAATTGTGTAAGATACACTAGTTCTAACTCATTAATTACTGAATTTATTTGGCTGAAAATTGGTGAAACGCACAGGATATCTTTTATGTTCTCATAGTACACTAACAATACTTGCATAAACAGATAGCTGAAGTTACAAGCTACTTTCCACTTTCCAGTGGGAACTTTGTTTGAAATAAGTACCTGAAGATCATGTAGATTGTAGACAAAATCATGTGCAGCTGCTAGTAATTATGTTAAAGTCAGCCACATCTATTGGGAAAGATTTAAAGCAAATTTTCTACTTACTTAAAATTATTTGATGACCGATATGGCGTAGAGGTGAATATACTCGCACTCCGCTCTTGAGGTTGTGGGTTCAATTCCCACACAGGTCAAACAAACATAAGTATTTCTTCTAGTCTGGGTGTTTTCCTATTTATATTAAGTATATATTTAAAAAAAAGTATTTATATATGTTTATCCATAACACAATGATACTTATTTTGGATCTAAATAATTAGTGTAATTGTCAAAAATATATAATTAAATATTTTTTTATTTATTGCTTAAAGTACTGCTAAATTATATATCAGTTTCATAACTGATATATAATTAAGCAGTAGCAGTTTGAATAATTTCAATAATAACTCTCTAAAATATTTCAGAACCACTGTACCAATGAAA
This sequence comes from Musotima nitidalis, assembly GCA_949126915.1. Taxonomy (NCBI): domain Eukaryota; kingdom Metazoa; phylum Arthropoda; class Insecta; order Lepidoptera; family Crambidae; genus Musotima; species Musotima nitidalis. The sequence continues at coordinate 4,682,303 of OX421418.1, read as the reverse complement.
TAATTGTAATGCTTGAAGAATTTGTCTAGAAGTAACTTTCCTAAAAATTCGAAAACTCGTAAAAATGCTTAGATATATATTTTGGTTCTTATTGAGAAAATTAATAAAATCCCATTGGGAATATAGCCTGAATATTAATTAAGTTTTGTTTTCTATTTTAGGGATACTACAAGTTATTAGGCAAAGGCAAACTTCCCAAGCAGCCCGTCATTGTCAAAGCAAAGTTCTTCTCAAAAACAGCTGAAAGGAAGATCAAAGATGTTGGCGGTGTGTGTGTACTGTCTGCGTAATATAAAACTTAACTAAGTCTTGTTGTATAATTCAAAATGTTAGTCCTTTTCAGAGAATTAACCCTTTAACGGTCAGAACATTTTGAATATTTTTATTGCTTTTCTACCTTAAATCAACTTCATAAGGTTCAATTTATGGTGGGAATATGTTTACCACTGCCTTACAAAGGGTTAAGCCAGAGATACACTCAGTATAATGTCCCGCGGAGCCGGGCGATTTCGCTTGACATATCTGCCGAAATAGCGCACCAGCTACGTCAGACGAAGTTGATGTTGCCCGACATGTCAAGCGGAATCCCCCGTCTTCGCGGGCTAGTTATATCTTATGTATCCCTGGCTACTAAACATTTTAAAAGTTTAAATAATTCGTAGGCTTTGGAATACACAAATTCGATTGGTGTCTGGAATAAGACCGCAATAGCCCATAGTAGCAGCTTTCCGATTAAGCCATTTTCGTATAATCTACAGACCTTTGTGGTATTTTTTAAGAAATTTTATAATGAAAGCTGGGTGATATTGAAAAGCAGGTTGGATATTGCCTCGTTATTCCCTCTTTCATCTTCCGAGTCTGGTTTACCGCAATAATCGTGCCATGTGCAATAATGAAAGGTTTTACAACCTTCTACAAGTAACGGTCATTGTGGCTTTGTGCCCTAAACTAAACTTTGAATACCTACCGATTTGTAATATATACATACATTCACGTCTGTTTCCCCGAAGGCTTAGGCAGTTAATACGCCCACACTTCGCCAGTTATATAGTTGATCTCACGTAATAGGTGGCGAGCCTATTGCCGCTTATCGGGCACTGTTTTGTTCGCCAGAGCCTCACCACAGCAGGTGGGTTTGGCTTGGGCTCCTCAGGTCTTGTTAGGATCCCTATGCACCCATTTATAATATAATGTGGACAAATATGTAAGATATTCACTCGTAATAGTAATAACGGAATTTTTCCATTAAGAAATTGTCGATTAGAACGAAACAAATTTCCCTAATTTGTTTCGTTCAATCATGAATATATACGTAATATATGCAATTTGTGACGACTAGCCTGGGTCATTGTTCAGCACGCATCTGTTTTTGAATTAATTAGGTGAAGACCCCCAGTCATGTTCAACAAACACGTTTGTCCGGAACCTGTTGCAGGGCACCTAGGGCAAACTACTATGAGATAAAAGCAACTTCAAGAAAGAGGGGCGCAGAAAAATCCAGCTTATCTGGCCATCATTTGAGAAACGAATATTTTCATCGTAACTACCGCAGAGTCGAAAGTCTTTAATAGTGTGTTGCGTGTACTTTGTGTAATTGTGTATGGTAAATTGGTGCATCCAACCTTCGGGGAGTGATTCATCAAAAACTGTTTCCGCTGTGACAACGTTGCCCCAGCGGAACTTTTTTTATTCATGGACATAGGAGAAAAATAATTGGTACAAAAATTTGAGTGTGACGTGCTGTAATTGTGTATGTATGAATGAAATTAAATTGCGAAGATGAACGAGTTTCCGCTAGGGCTGAAAGTCGCTCAGCTTGATATGAATACAAAAAAATACAAATACAAAATGCTTATTTTATTTTATTATCTTAGTGTCTAATACAAATTAGTGAATGGAGCTTACCTTTTAAGCAAAAATATGCTTGTGTTAGGTTGAAGAAGAGGGCTATCTTAATCTTTCTCTAAAGGATTCTATCAGAAATGGGGTGATCCGGCAAAGAACAAAGTTACCGACATACCAAAGGATAAGTAAACTTAACTGGCAGTGGGCCGATCATGTCTGCCTTAGGACCACCGAACGCTAGGGTAGACGTTCTGGAGTGGAGATCACGTCTCGGTAAGCGAAGTGTTGGACGCCCTCCGACTAGGTAGAGCGACGACATACTCAAAACATCTGGCAGTGGTTGGAGAAGAAGATGGTTTATAAGCTATTTATCAAGCCTATCGGCGTGTCATTAGAGAGGCCAAAGTCTAGCAGTGGATGAATGTAGGCTGCTGATTCTGAATAAACAGGATATGTAAGCAAACACTGAAGTATTTTATAGTACCTTTAAGATTAAAAAGATGAAATCCAAGTTTTTATTACGAATTAATGTTTGTATCATGAGAGCATACTGAAGCTAAAATACAGTTTTGAAGATCATATCGAGTTACACACACGTGTGCTATCAACCGGACACGAAGTGAACTTACTCGTATGCAAGGTGCACAAACACTGCTGCTGCTTTTCCTGTAAACGTCAGGACCGCGAGACCATAAACGAAATATGTACCTTGATAGGTTAAGAAGTTAGTACCACATTAGTACTAATTGATACCTACTCTTAAATAGTTTGTACCTACGTGTTTTTTAATTTATTGCATTTTGAAAGTGGTCAGGTCAGCCATCCTGACGTCAGGATGGCGTAACCACTTGTAGTTTACCAAGTTGTAAACGCTTTATCGAAAATTTGAATATGACAAGTTTTAATACCTAGTTAGTACCTTAAAATATTTATGTCACATAGTTATAAGCATTTTAATAAAAACAGGCGCCTGTTACTTTCATCTTAGCAATAATTTTTATACTACTGTTGCTTTTATCTTTCGACTATTGACCATTATTAAAAAACGGACAAAATAACAAGTGCTTGTTATTCTCAAAATTTAAAATACTTGTAACTCTGAAATGGTTAACACTAGAAAGCCATCATTCAGAATTAACAGAAGAAACAAAAAAATTTGTCCAGAGGGGGATCGAGCGCACGACCCTTGGCTTATCGAACAGGTTTACTATCTAATGGCCAGTCCGTCTAATCGAAAGATAATACCTATTAGTATATAAAATTTGAAATGTATTAAAACTTATCAAATTTAAATTTTCGATAAAGCTTTTGCCACTTAGTAATTTGCAAGTGGTTGACGTCAGGATGGCTGACCACTTTCAAAATGCAAATTAAACCGATGAAAAACTATTATAAACAATTTGGTAGCCTATCTAACGGTTTATAAATTATATCTCAAAAAAATTGTCACCTACAGCCAACTCAATTGTGGCTTGCTATATAGCATATCAGACACTTTCTATTGGGCAAACATGTAGTTAGATAAAAAAAGGTAGAGGTTCAAATTTTTGAATGATCTGTAAGTTACTATAAAAAAGAATTTATTAAGAAATGCCCAATAAATACAAACTAATTCCTATGCATACAGTTAGATACATATTTTTAATAAGGAAGGCGTTTAGACTTTACTGTTTATTTTGCTTAGGCGTTTATAATCGATACTCAAGGTTTCAAGTACCTAGCCATCGCCACTAACAGTTCACTACTGAACTTTATAAACCTCCCCGTAGTTTGCACGCCGACAGCATTCACTGGTTTCCCGTCTTACCCCGCCTACATTATCGGGGGGTAGGCCGTCCCCTCTACTACGGTTCGCGTTAGCTAGCATATTGTTATCTAGTGGTACTTTTGTGACCCCTTGTTCCGTTCATAAGTAATTAAATTTAACTTGGTTATGCTTACAATATAATTTACTACGAGCTATAGCATATGCAGGCAGCAAAACTATTTAAAATCTGTTATGCTACAAGCGTTGTACTTTTTTTATACCTACTTTTAGTAATAAAGGGTACAAAAAATAATTAAAAGGTATTTCGGTAAAAAACCTGCAAAAAAACATAAGCAAATATTAATTATTTTAAGGCGTAACGCAAATCTTGTCTTAATAGTCGTTAAAGTAGTAAGTTACTCTTAACATCTTAAAGGGTAAAAAATTACGAAAATTATAAATCATAGCGCAAGCAGCATAACTATTTAAAATCTGTTAAGTTACAAACGTTTTACTTTTTTTATACTTTTAATAATAAAGGGTATAAGAATAATTAAAAGGTATTTCGGTAAAGCGCTAGCCAAAAATCCTAAGCAAACATTAATTATTTAAAGGCGTAATGAAAATCTTGTCAAAGTAGTCATTAAAGTTTACAGAATTATCTTATTACTTAAGGGGTAAGAAATTACGAAAATAATAAATTATCATAGCGCTATCCCTACATCTATTTTATTTTCGGTGCTGGACAAAAACAGTATCTTATATAACACAGGTGGCCCACCTGATAGAAAGTGGTCACCGCAGCCTGTTGACGCTTGTAACAACATAGGCATCACTAGTTTTACGTCCTTTTTAAAGAGCCCTATGCTGTACCTCTTGGGATAAACTCGCCAGGAAGCACATTTCACAACCCAAGAATACGCGGCAGAAAGTTTCTTTTGAAACACACTGTACGGCGCACCTGTCGTTTTTAAGGTGTTAGGTTGAACTCCCAGCCGATGGCGGAAGGTATGATAGAAACAGTTCTTCAGGATACACCCCATCATACAAACCCACTTAAGTCTAGAATCTTGATACAATTCTCAGAGTTCGTCTTTGAACCTTGTCAAAAAGTCCGAGCTGATATACAGGCTCTCCTGCCCAAATATCAACTGCCCGATTTGAGCCCTAAACAATAATCTTAATTTGCAAAGTCCTTACGCATGATCTAGATATTTGTCTTGGTTTGGGTTACAGAATGTCGAATGAAGCAATATATGTTACAGAATGTTGAATTTTTTACGTACGTTCAAGTAATACTTTTGTTAGTCACAAAAACTTAGTTACCTACAGCCTTTTGTGTGTTTTTGGACAGACAGACAGCCTGACCTCCTTCGTATTATAGGGTATGTTAATGTCATTAATCAAAGTCCTTAAATTTATCATACATCATTTTTATTGTTTAAATGTTGATATTACTTATAATAATTAATAATGCATACTTATACATCATAATAGTCACGTCATAATTTATTATTCACTAGATAAAACTGCTATAGGCACTGATTATTACTTAGCACAGTTATTGACAAATATTGATATTGCACAGTATGATATTTATTTGAACCGTTTTGTTTCTGTTAGTACCCACAGTTATTATATTGACACTTGGCTTAAGTTAGCCTAGCCCTGTAGCGGGTGTGTGCATAGATTTTCGCTAGGGTATGCAATGGCGAGACGAGACAAGAAATTTGTTGTGGAAGAATTTGTAGTTAAATTTTAAAACGAAAACATAATTCCCGCGATGGGTAAACTTGCCACTAGCGCGCACGAACTCACAATAGCTGGCGAGTGTTTGTGTAAATTAATAACAGAGCTATTTCTAATAGATTTCAATACAAATAAGTTGGGTTAGTTGGGTAGACAATTTTTACTGGCAGTTTCAATTCTCGTCTCATCTCATCTTGTCACTACAACTGGAAAATCTGCTTTCGGGTTGTATGTTGTGCACGCTACTGCCACATAGGTCTTGAACGTAAATCTAAAACTGACTGTTGAAATATCACACTGTGTCAGGAAATCGTTATACAAGCATGAAGTATACAAAACTGGGTAGGTACATTATAAACCAAAACTAAGTAACAAGCAAAGCAAACATACTTTAATTAAAATATTAAACCTATTACTTGTTAAATGTCCAGCATTCATAGGGCACACATTACCTATGGGAAGTAATAATTTATTTCTACTTACAAAAAAATTGCAATCACTGACCCTTTCTTATATAAGTTATATATACTGTTATTGCCCAACTGCTGGGCTCAGGCTTCTATCATAATTTTAGGGTTATCTACCAACACCAGTGAATGAATAAAACTATCTATACTACAACTTGTCTCAGAAAACTTTCAAATATTGCTTAATTACTTTGAAATAGTGTGCATTATTTTTAAATGCATGAGATTATGCATTGATTATCAGTTAAAGCTAATAAAGACACTGCTTCCATATTTTATTCATTCACTGATTTAATTTACAAAAAAGAGTACTATTTTCTTAGAGCTAAATTTTGAGAATTTCATATTATCAGATCAGTCAAGTCTTAAGTATATATTGTGAGAGTGTGTGTAGGCCTAATTTGTTCCGGAGAAGTTTGTGTCTGGGCAGTTTCAGAGGGCCTCGCTTGTTGCTTAGCTTTTTTTCTTGCAGCATCACTCTCTGCATAGTACATGCCAAGTCGTGTTTTGATTGCAGCCAGAGCAGCACCATTAATCTCATCATGGAATATGTTAGTATACCGCCACTGTTTCACTAATGGGCCCTTTCTTTTCTCTTTCTTGACCTTAACTTCTTTTTCTTCTAGCTTTTTCACTATTTCAGTTGAATGATTAAATGGATTATTGTCCAGGGTAATCTGTTGGGGTTCCTGCTTTGTCTGAAGCACAATGTATGCTGTAGTTGTAGGCTGATTTGACCGAGGTAACAGTAAGCCCATAGTTTGATTGCCATTTTGTGTTTGATAGAAATTTGTTGGTGCATTAGTAGTCAAGGTGGCTGTTTGATATTGATTTTGGAAATAGTTTTCAGCAATGTTAACCAAGTGACCACTGCCAGGATATGTAATAGGTGCAAAGGTAGGTTCATGTGTGGGTGGTGGTGCCATTGTTTCATTAGGTAGAGCCACATCCATGACACTATTATTCCTCTTGGACTTCGGCAGAGTTGCTGTAATGTTATCTGGGTCATATGCTTTGATGTAATCTTTCCACATTTTAGAAATGTTTATTTCTAAGCCAGCTATTTTATCCAGTCTAATGAAATCTTTCAATCTGTGAGTGTGGACAATAGAATAAATATGGTTTTTTATTTGATCAACTACTCCAGAGGGCACTCTTACCTCCCCAGAACGACGGTGACTGTTCCTCCCTCTGTTATCGCACGGAAACATAACACCATCATCCATTTTTTTACATAGTACTCTAACTTTTCTCTCTGTTATTGCATGAATGTTCTTAAATGCTGTTTGACACACTTGGGTCTCTCTGCCCTTAACTCTTATAAAATACTCAAATGTGCAGGTTCTGCGACTGCTGGATTTTACTCTCTTCCTTTTTACATCAACTTGTCTCATTAATCCAAATAAGTAGGCATTTTGTTCATCATGTGTTTTCATGGAGTAAAACCCTTGAAAGGTTTTTAACCGCACATCGTCGGGTACTTTTAAGAAACATCGCCGGCGGCAATTGCAATCACCTCCAGGATGCTTCGGTGGTACCACTTTTCCATTTGCATTTATATATTCTAGGCCAGCTATACGCAGACGTTTTTGTTTTTGTTTGTGCCATTCTGTAATAAATATAAAATTTATGTATAATCTTACAGAATTATGCAAATTGTATTGGGGAAACAAATAAAAATCTATGGTGAAAACATAGAGATAAGCTATTTCTATTCTGAATTGGTAACTTCTTGTATCAAAAAAGTAATAAGAGACACATAATTTGTAAGAGCTACTAGTAGCCTTTGAGTACGCCTCGTCCGGCTAAGGCTCCAGTTACAAGTAAACGTCTCACAATAAAGAATACGTATTTACTTCAAGCTTTAAAACTTACCTTCAGGATTGCGTGCACGCCTTCTAACAATTTTTCCATTTTTATTAAGTTTAACTTTTCTTTCATTATTTGAGACATCCGCCATTTTAGTATCGAAGCGTATCGCTGTACATAAATAAACCTACTGTAGCGCTCTATGCGCGTATCCAAATCATCGTAACCGCCTTTACATAATATTCTTTACTACATAAACGTAGTTTTATTATTTTATTTACTTTTCGAAAGACATTGTTGTTTGCAAAGACTTGTATTTATTTTTTTAGAAATATAAATAAATAAACATAGTGAATTTAGGTAAAAGCGTAATCAAAAAGCATTCCAATTCTGTAAACATTTGCCTTGTTTAGTTAATGAAAAAAAAATGTCAAAGTTAACTTTTTATAAAATTTATGACATGAGAAATATTAACGTGATACTGCCTCATTCTCAGTTAATTTTCTTTTTGACCTAATCCAAAAATATTTTATAGAAGACAGAAGTAAATGATTCCTTCTTTATTTCAATGAAAGTGAAATGGTAAAAAAAAATTTATAGTCAACCTTCCAGACATAAATTTTACTTTGAGTTTAATTTGATAAAAATTGAAAAATATAGACTGCACTTAAATGATTAGCTTCATTAAGTGTTGAAAATAAATTAATCCTTCGGTAATTTCACGACAACTACTACGCAATGAAGTTCGTTTGTATAACCACGGACGAGTCAACGGTCATCATAATTTTAGCCTTATAAATTAATGTTCCGCGAGCACCTCTTATAAAATGCTCAGAGCAAGTACTAAAGCTTTAGTACTTGCTCTGAGATAAAATGCTACTTAAAAAAAATACTTATTCATTGTTCTTTTTTAAATTAATAGCACTATGTCATCAAGGTTAGTGACGACAATTCAGCCTATTCATTGGTGACGTAATTAGTAGGATCATAGTAGGATAATTTGACGTTGACTACTGACTGAGTACTGACGTTTTACTCAGTTTTTTGACGGAAAGGTACCGAAACGTTGGGTGGGATTATTTATAAAATATAGAAATATTATAGAGCTTTATAGAAAAAAGGGATACATTTTTGTACAATAACTTATTTTTCCTTTTCTAAGGTTACAGTTTTTGTAAAGAAATTTCTTATTTGGGAATCTTCTACTAATGTAAGTACAGTCATAGCTACTTACTTTATATTTTTTAAGTGTTAACATTATGGCAATAAATGGTAAATACTCTTAAATAAATATAATCGGTTTGATAACTTGTGAAAAAAATTAAACGATGAGCAGATGAGTTGATTATTCACTGACACAGCTAATACACCAACCAAGTAATACCATATTGCAACATATTTTTTCCTTATTTGTCGAAAATTGGAGAATTGTCATAAATATAAACAGGTGAAATTTATTTTTGTTCAATTGGTTAAGCCATAATTATAAAAAGTGTCATAAATTCATATTCAACATCCCATCCATCCATCCATCACGTGGCCCACTTATTCAAAGAGTGTTTGTTGATATAGTTGAAACAAAAGTGATCTTGCCTTGCCAATTGGTTTTTAATTAGTATAAAATTATGTTTAAATATGTAAATTTCCTTTTCACTTTTATTTCAGAATAAAATGAGTTTTCAATCTCCAATGGCTAGCAGGGACTTCCTGTTGGATATATTTCGCAGGTAAATTAAGAGTTTACAGAGCAGAAACATTATTTGTATTTACTAAAATTGGTATGAATTCAAAAACTAGTACATATTTGCTGTAATTTAAAAAAAATATTAGTCTCATATTAACATTATCATTGGTGTATTTTATGTAAATTAAGTATTTATTTACCATTAAAAAAGTGTTTATGGATGTTTATCTAAGGATAAACACAAGTTCTTAATGATACTTGTCTTAGGTCTAAATAATTAATGTAATTGTAAGAAAAAAATAAATTATTTATCAGACAACATTTAATATTATACCTAAGTGATAAATAAATTTGTTTATGTTTAAATAAATTTATTCTATATTTAATGTTTTCTATAATCGATTCACTTATCCGTCATACATTGGACTAAACCTATTGCAGAAGCACAGAAGGAAGAGATTAACTGAGAAATCTTAAAAAATTCTGTCAATCCATTTAGCTTTTATTTGTCGATTATGGTACCGCTCATATCTGTTTCATTTTTGTTAATAAAATTACCGACCTTCCATTTTGTTTGTAATAATTTGATGAATCTATATGATCCTGTTGTAAAGTATATTTTATTTTACTTAGCTCTTTTAATTTCAGTACTCATCTATAAAAAGCTATAACTTCCATTTCAGACTCAAATGTATGCAATCTTTTCACAGAGTAGACAAAGACCGCAGTGGGTACATTTCAGCAGATGAACTTCAGGTAGCTCTTTCTAATGGTACCTGGAATCCATTTAATCCAGAAACTGTGCGTTTAATGATTGGTATGTATACATATTCATTATATTTCTGAGTATTTTCAACATAATAAATGACATCAACAATTTACACATTATATTTTCTTTATATTTGACAACGGATATAGGTTGGAATTCAGTATAACTTCACTCCAATCCTGAGTTTGTCGGTTCAATTCCAACACAGCACAAATCTTTATGTATATGAACATAATTACTCTTTGTGATCTGGGTTTGTCCCTATGTGTATGAAGTAGTATATATAAAAAAAAGTTTTTATACATGTATGTAATGTCCATATGTTAGTTATCTTGGGAACTATATAATTGGTGTTTGTAAGAGAATAACTTCTTATTTTTATTTCAGGGATGTTTGATAAACAAAATCGAGGTGTAATATCATTTGATGATTTTGGTGCCCTGTGGAAATATGTCAGCGATTGGCAAAATTGCTTTAGATCCTTTGATAGAGACAGCTCTGGCAATATAGACAGGCATGAACTGAAGAATGCTCTAACAGCATTTGGATATCACCTCTCTGATGAAATTGTGAACATTATGGTGCAGAAGTTTGACAGATTCGGACAGGGTACCATATTGTTTGATGATTTCATTCAATGTTGCGTCACACTTTATGTAAGTACTGCCGATATAGTATTTATTTATATCCTAATAAATCTTGGTACAAAACTTCTTAGCTTATGAGACATAAAAGTGTGACAAAAGCCTAGTTTATAATGCATTAAAATTCACAAATGACATAACACAAAAAAAGTGACTGCATATGCAATGTTTAAACTATTACATATTTAGACATTTCCAAGCTTATGCATACAATTACAAGTAATACACAGGGAAAAGACTGCTAAAATTTGTTAATGAACTTTTCAGTAAATTGGAATTATTGCAAAATTAAGGGACCTATTTAAATATTAATATTAAATTCTGTGTTCATTCAATATATTCTATATTCATTAATAAAAATTTGAATTATGTTATTTTTCAGACTCTAACATCATCTTTTCGCCAATTCGACACCGATCAAGATGGAGTTATAACTATTCATTATGAGCAATTCCTGAAAATGGTGTTTGGGTTAAAGGTATAAAATTATCAAATGAATCTTTTTATGATCAGAATCTGAAAACTTTGTATTTCATGTTATGTCATGTTTACTGTTTAAGAACATCTATTCTACTTGAATCTTTACAATACAACTACTGTTAAACTTCACTATTTTATTTGTTATCAATTGATTATTTGTATTATTTTTAGGAGATAAAAGACATTTTAAATGTTATTGGTAATGTGATGTGAATATTATTTTTAAAATTGTTTTTTTGCATACTGGGCTTATGAACCATCCATAATTTTTTCATTTTCATTCACAAACTCAAAACTGTGATACTTCAGGAAATTATGTCAAAAACATTATCAACAAATCGTTTATTGCGTTACATGTGGTTTTGGTATAGAATGTTACAAAATATTTAATTTAGTACAGAGCACATGTACCCGGCAAGGGCATAGCAATATAAGCTTATATAATACAGTAAAAATTTAATAAAATTAACATTGGATTAGCATTCAAAAATATCATTAATATAAGAATAATAATTGCTTTATTCAGTTTGAGTTTTGACGAAGAACATTTGAAATGGCAAGATACTAACTTGCCCATTCATTGAAGGTGGAAGCTTAAGTAGAGAAGAATTGACAAGTTATATTCCATTAACTAAGACATAAAACTTATGTACATACTTATAACCATTGAAATTAAAAATTTGCTTAAAACAAGAAAACTTGACGAGTTTTTTGCCTACTGAAACTACTGCGGGCAGTGAGTGCGTTTATAAGTTGTCGTTCATATGAGCTTTATTCACCCTAACTTAAATGAAACATTTCTGAGCCTCCTGTGATAAGTGATACAAGTCTAAAATCAACATTTTACAGGAGGTGAAAAAGAAGGTTTAAAAAAATCTAGTTTCGGAACTAAGTGAACTAGAATAAAATGTAGTACCTTATTTTGCTGGTAAAAACACTTACCTTAATCGTGCATTTTTCTTTTTGATGTAAATATAATTTTTTTTTATTGATAAATAGTATGTAAAAATCACAAAAAGGGTACAACTCAATTTAAATCACTTATCACAGGAGGCACAGATTTGTACTTGTAGTAAAATTATTTATACTTGTAATTGAATGAGTATATAGGCCATCGAACCATAGGATTAACGAATATTTCTCTTCCTAGTGCTGGCCGTGAATCGTGTTTCAACTTCCAGATGTCCATATCATTCAATCGTCACAGTATCCCAGAGCTTTAGGTATTTATAATCTACTTAAGTGAAAGTAGTAGTCTAACGGCGCGTTTCTGTAAGAAGTGTAGCATTTATCACACTTTTATTGGGAGGTTTTATTTAAATTAAAGTTAAAGCTAGCTTTTCACTACCGGTTATAATATATATAACATCTCAGGATATAAATTGTTACCATACTTGGAGCCGTTTACACTTAGATAATATAAATATATGACACATAGACATATATAAATATTTTTCCAACCGACCAATCCATATTATAACAAAGATATATTTCATAATTTTCCTCTCGTTCAAGCATACCAATCAACTACCGCTGTGTCCGATTTATTGACTAAAATATATCTCACAGTGTGAAGCCCATTAGCGGGAGATAACATATATTTCGAAATGTAAAATATTATATTCTTTAGTGAGAGCCAGCTTTAATAAATTCAGATTCATGCATAACGCTCTCTTTCGGAAAGTCGCCGCAACAAATGTTTTTATTATAGCTTAGATGAAACCAAAAAAACCTTTTTTGGTTTCATCTAAGTATTATAGTAATTATACAGTCATAGTAATACTCGAATAGTGATGGATCTAAAAGTAACTCGTGTTTATGCAATAACAGTGACATTTTACCCTCCGACGACATTATATTATTTTAGAAACTCTTAAAGTTTTGTACATTATTTTAGTATGTATCTATGTAGGTATAATAGTATTCTCTAATTATTTATTTTATAAACATTATTTTTCATTTGTTACAGCAGAATTTCTTTATTATTGTATTACTCCTACAGTTCAATTACTTTCCATAATGTTGCAATTATTGTTGATAATGCTAGTTAGTTACCCACTTTTTTACGTTTCAGTAATTAGTATGTGAATGTTATATTGTTAAAATTATCAATTATACCATTGCTTCCCTTATATTATATTAGACTATTCCAATTTAAAATATCATTAATTAATGTAATTAATAATAATATACCGTTCCATTTACCTATCATTAATGATGGATAGATGGGACAGTTATAATATGGTTAAGCTATACCTAATTAAATTTGTGTTGTTTTCGGCTTTTAACTGGGCTAACTTTTCTTTTATTATTTTGAAAATCTAAATTATGTGGTGTTATGCTATTTAGATATTATGTTCTATAAAATCCTTTTTTCATATTACAACTATTTGACTTGTAAGTTAGCATTTATAATTGATTTAACGCGAATTTAAACGGGATAGGGGTAACTCAACCCAAAGACTCATCCTAGCATTATAATTTATTGTTGCTGGTCGCAGTTCAAACCCAATCTAATCAAATATTTTTATTAATATAGTTTTTTGTTAGTATACGAATGAAAAGATTGGTACTTTTTAATTCGATTCAGTCAAATAAAATCTCAATATTGGGAAGAGTTTGATTTGGGATAAGTTCGCCCCCAACCCGTTAAAAGATCTTGTATGTTTTTAATTTAACAGACGGCCTAAATATTACTTTTTTTTAAGAAATTGTTTATTAATTAATAATAATACTTTTAGCTTTTGTACATACATTTTTAGGATTTGAAACTATTATATGTTATTATTATTGCAAAATTTACTTAACTTTTCCTAAGAGGAGCAGAATTGTTGTAATTATAATTTAATTTATAATTTGAGAAATACAGTTTGGCCTTTGGCCGTAATAAATTTTGATGATCTGAAATAAAGTTATATTATCTGTTGCAAAATTTTTATAACGTTTACTAATGTTATTGTAATTATAATTTGGTTTATATTAAAACTTGATAAGTAGGTACTTCCAGTCAAACCGCCATCTGTAAGGATGAAACTCATATTGTTTGTTGCAAAATTTTTATAACTACTTAGAGAAGCAGAATCATTGTTATTATAATAACATTTATAACTTATAGAAGATACGTACGAAAAGAAAGGACTGCTCTACGCCAATTGGAGAAGTATCATTAGAGGCCTTGCCCACGGCAACTTTTTGTAGCGATGCTTTCGCGCGTTCTTATAGATCGACGTGGCCTAGATGTGCGTAGTGGACTATCCTAGATTATGTATGGCTTCAATAGCGATGCTGTCGCGCTTTTGTCAACGACAAAGAAATGTGAAAGCTCAGTTCTTCACTCATCGTTCTCTCGATGTTGCCAGAATCGGTCAAGAGTGGCATCGAAACAGTTCCGATGTGGTTTATCATTAGTCGCAAAAGTATCGTTGCTACAAAAAGTCGTAATAGGCGAGGCCAGGGGGCCTACCGCCGAATTCGATGGATTACCGGTAATCCATCTAGATCCAACTTTGTTTTGCGTTCATTAATCCATACCGGGTATTCTGCCGACAGCCACCTCTCATCTATGACCTTCAGTCCGTGACAGACCAATAGGTAAATGGATAACGCCATTTTGTTTCGATTTTCATGAGTTCGGCGGTACGACAGAATCAATTCGGAATCCATTTTGCCTTATAATCGATTGCCATCGAACTCGGCGGTAGGCCCCCTGGTTGACGAATGATTCAATTAGTTCGCTAGTCGTGTACGTATTGTAAGCTTGTTCATGTAACAAAGTATTATGAGCACGTTTATACGACGCACTGGTGCGACGTACTTTATTTTAAAGGGGAGTGTCTGCCGTGTGTTCTCAAGTTTAACATTATTAATACGATTGCGTTAATGAATAGTGTTCCTGTTTGTCTTCGAGTTTTAACTTTCAGATATTGTCTATATTTTGTAATTTATTTTTAATATAATTATTTAAGAGACTTCTATTACAGTTACAAAATTAATTTGTTCTGGAAAATGCCCTCAAGTTACATTAAAAAAAATCATGCTCATTTTGCCAAATTTTCTACTAGCTACTTCTATTATGTAATTAAACGTTCACGAAAGCTCAAAATATTTTATGATCTGATAGTTTTTGGTACATATTATACTGTGTAAAAAATATTTTAAACAAAATTTTATAACAGTTTTCTAGAACATTAAACTAAGAACATACATACCTACCTACTATATTATGCTATCTATGTCGTACCTTCATAAGTAACTTTAAGTAAAGATAAAGTTTACAAAACTTTGTTGTATTTTTGTATTATTTGTAATTTAAAATATTTGATTATAAAATTTGCATAAAATCTGCTTTTGAGTATCGGTAATTTATTTACTAACTGTTAAGTATAACTAACACTTGATTGCATACAATGATTACCTGAAAAAGCATTATTTCCATAATTCCTTCTATTTTCTATTGTAAGGCAGAGCAGGTTAATTTTTTTTATTACTACCCTAACTTTACTGCATAAGGTTCATTTTGTGATGACTGTATATTCGATACTGTCGTATGAAGGGTACACACAAAAGTGCAATAAGCGTCTAGACAGAAATGTGGTGTAGAAAACATCTGTTAGCATTTTTTTTATCTCTAAAGAAGAATATGAGAGTCGTGTTTTCGTATAAACATTTTCAAAAGAAATGAAATTCACGTTTTAGCTTCGTGGAGTAAATTTTGTTAGCCAGACACAACTTTTTTGGGAAAAATTTGATATTTATAAAACAAATAAATATTTCAATTCTATTACATAGTGTTTTTGTTAGTACTCCTGATTAAATCTGCTTCCCGTTCGTTAAATTGGCTGGATCGTATTTTTTTTACAGATAGTTTAACGATTGGACAACATCTCTATTATTATACTAACTGAAATGAAGCAATCGTATCTCTGGGGTTCTAGGCGGTTGAAAACGATCAAATTCAAAATATTTATTGCTTAACCATAATGTGTACATAGATGTTACACAATTACATATATACATTCACGCCTGTTGCCCCGAAGGGGTAGGCAGAGGCATATTATACGCCCACACTTCGCCAACCATATAGTATTCGCCAGAGCCTCGTCCGTTGATCGGCAGGTGCAGGTGAGGTTGGCTTGGGCTCCTCAGGTCTTGGTAGGATCTCTATACACCCAATATACAATTTTGGAACAAATTTTATGGACCCTGTCGGTTACGCAACTTTAAGTGTGAAAAGAGGGGAGTTGCAATCAATAATTATCGAAAAATAAATTAAAAAATTACAAACATAAAACTTGTTAAAACAAAAAAAAATCATTTAACTTTTCAAATCTTACAATTTATTTTTAAGAATCTGAAACCTAATTATATCTTGGCGGTTAAATATTACGAAACATCATTATAAGTTATAACTTATAACATTTATCAATTAAAATTTGTTTTATAAATGCTACATCACTTAGCTCGTTGTGTAGAGAATAGGGTAATTTGTTATAAATTTTTATATATATATTGTAGGTGCTTGAAGAGCTTAGTTTGAGACGTGGCTGGTATAACTGGTTTGTTTTTGCGTCTGAGTGAATATTATCATCGTAGTAGAGTTCTTTGGTTAAGCGACCGTGAAAAATTTAATATCGTGCACACGAAAGGCACGTCGAGATGTTACCTTGACGACGAGGATTTATCTTACCCGACGAAACATTTTAACAGCTAGAACGCCCGTGCCTCCGCCAATCCGCTCTGGCGCTAGCGCTGGCGCACAGCTTTCCGCGAAAGGCAGAAAATTACCAGTTACCTTCTCAACTTGATTTGTGAAAGGCCCGTGCTTAGTAGCGGGACATTAATAAGTCAAGATGTTGAACCTGAACCTGTTTTATTAACGTTATTAGTTTAGTTGAAATTATTTAATTAGATTATTATGTAGTATGCGAATCGAATTTAAAATTGTTCGTTTGTCAATAGCAAATATAATTGTAGATGAAGTCAGCAGTGAACACCTGTGCAACGCTCGTCAGCAGAGCCACATTATAAAACATTTTGTTTTATTGTGAAGCGTTAATTATACTTGAGCCTCAAAGTACCTAGCAGTTACAAAAGAAACTAAGTAGATACATAGTAGATTTCCGTGCACATTTAAAAAAATAGATAGGTATCTATGTTCCCTAGCAGAGCCATATTTAAGTTTTAAAAATTTTTTCAACATCAAAGTTGGTCGCTGTTTATGAATGTCGCTATGTTGAAGAACGCGACACCAGCAGCTAAACTGATACCTAACATGACTACCAATGTGGACCCACTCCACAGGCCATGGCTCACCTATTCGCATGTCCACGGTGCCATGAAATATGCTCGCGGGGACCTAATGGGCGCTGCCGCCCGTGCTATAGCAGGATATTGGGCTGACTAATTATAGGCCAATTTGAACTGACTTGCCATCGACAGGAAAGAAGAATATTTTACCGAGTTTGGTTGGTTTCCGCTTCTTGAGTAGTGTTTTTAATATTTGTAATTAATACTTTTATCATTTTTATTTTCGTTATGCACACATTGAAAATAGAAGCCAGGTTACCAAGTGTTGCAAATTACAAATTCGACTCTTCCCTGATCGCTTGAAAAAATAGAGATCAGATTTTTGGGCTTGGTAGCTGTTTGTATCTTTTTAAAGGTACGAAATCGCGTCTGCTTATATTTTAATATAACCAGACCTACCTACATTTAAATATTTTGTAAAATAATTAACGGTAGGTATTGCTTTTATTTTTATAAAAAATCATGAAGCTACTAGGCTCCTTTAATATTTTATAAAGAGTAACATTAAGCGACTAATAACGTTAAGAACGCATAATCGCAAAGGTTGCACTGTAATAGGATACAATAATTATATCATGTAAACCTTTCAGAAATAAGAAGAAAATAATCAATAAAATATTATTTTAATAAAAATAAGTCCATAATTTTCAACATAACAATTGTAAGAACTACAATTACTTATTATAATAAATAGTTATCTTTTAGGTTATTATTGAACCTTATCACTTTTAATTTTCCACGCTCCTATGGCATACTTCAGCCAAATGAGGACTAGTTCGCAGCCCATCTGTATCCAGGAAATAACAGGAGTGACTTTGGAACCCTCGATTTCAGTCCACCGAACAGGTATTTCCGCTATTGGTATTTTTAATGTTTGTGCAATATAGAGAACTTCCACATCAAACGCCCTGAAATTAAAATTGTGTTAATTAACAAAGCGATAGGACTTGTAAATGAATGAAATCAGCTTCTTTACACATATTTCAATAATTTTACATCCCCTTACTACTACTTAAATACTTTTATATAATTTGAGTCAAATTTCTCAGACGAGACTGTATTCAAAAGTTAATGACCGTTAAGAATGAATGAATGATGTGCGTGCCAGGATCGTACCAAGTAGAGGGATGTGATCTCTGCCTACCGCTACCGAAATAAGGCATGGAAGATGTATTTATGTTTATAAACCCTTAGTTTAAAACAGCTCAGAGGGTATAAGTTCTATTGTAACAAAGTGGCCATTGCCACTATATATAGAGTAGTGCGCAATGGAACTGATACACAAGTTTTGTAAATATTGTTGGTATTTCTAATCATCCTAGGTGGCGCTATTTCGCTTATCGACTTTTTATTTACTTTAGCTAATCTTATCTTACAGTTATCAGTATTGGGTTAACCGACGAGTAAAAAATATCAATCAATATATATTTTTATTCCAGTGCTATTTATGCAGACTGTGATGAGTAGGTTACAACGCGTGGCGCTCCATGCTCTCGTTATTTTTAAAGCTGCCACCCGTCCGGGATTGTCCGGATTTGTCCTAGTTTAAGGGGCGTACGGGGGCCGTCCGGCAGGGGCTTTAATCAGTGCCCGGAAAAACCCTTTTGTTGTCAAGGAAAAACCTTTTTAAAATTATAAACGATAAATTGAAATAAATCTTAGTTATCAATTATTAATTATAACGATATTTTTATTTTGTGGCAAAACATTTTTTTTTCAACAAATGTCCAGTATTTTTTGTTTGCCGTGTTTATCCGGCGCCGGTAATTTAGGTGTTGGCAGACCTAGTTATTTTGGACTGTAATTTTTGAACTGATGGATTGGAAGATCATCACGGGTCACATTTACACGTTACTAAAGGAAAAGTAATTAACTTAGCCCCTGGACCAACCTGGGCACCCAATTAGAGATGTGTGCAAAACATATATATTTTCGTAAGAGCCTCGATAGATTTATTAATTTTTAAAATGCAAACAATAAAAGTTTTGTTTAAATATCAATACTATAAATATATTAATACTATTTAATTAGTCATAGTGAATACTTATATCTAATGGAAGAATGATCATCAACAGGGTCTGCCCTGTTGTATATTATATCTATATATAATATATATTGTATCTGTACAATGAGCCATGGAGACATTTGGACGGCTGACATATTTTTTTGTAATTTCCACGTAACCCTATAAAGATAGCGATAAGAGCTACACTCTTTCTAGGGCTACACGTGACTTTGTATGAAGCTCGTTAAAGATTGTGGTACCTTTTACCTATAACACTTTTACACTTTTAAGCATAACTTAATTTTCTAGAAGTTGTCTGGAAATATAGCTGTATTTTTAGTTAAGTACCTATTGATTTGGATGTTTTGAAAGGATTGTTGGTAAAGTCTGAGATAGGCAAAAAGAATAAATAGACCAATTATGTGCGAAAAGTAGAGATAAAAGTAAAAAAAGTAAGGTGTGCGGTCGTTTTAAGCAGACTTTTTGTATGTGTTTTTAATTATATAAATTAGATATAGCCGGCGGCACGCAGGTAAGTTTAAAAGACCGTCGTCAGGTTAGCTAAAATAACAGATAAGATAAAGTAACTAAACACCCGCGTGTCGCAAACGTACCGTCGCCTCGTTGTAGTTACGCCGCCACCCCCCATACCGCACTTCGATTGAGACCCAATGTATTGCGCAGTCACACATTATTGGGCCTTAATCCCTATATCATTGTTCAACTTATGTGCCGCGTATTATAACTACATTACTAATAGTTATGGGATTATATTTTAGCAATTACACTAGTTAAAATTAGGAATCTTCATTCATTTTTAACAACACCTTAGTCAATTAATATTGATATAATATTAACATTTATAACAGGTCAATTTAATAGTGTGATACACATACCATCTGTTTACATGCATACTTCTAAAACATGTTTCCGCTGCTTTTCTTGTAAACAGTTTAAACCCACATTGCGTATCTTTGATGCCTTTTACAGTAAATAGCCATACTAGGAAATGGAATCCATACATCAAAATATTCCTGAAATTAATAAGAAACAAAATTGTATACCTCCTTTTCTACTTTAAGTCAAATAAAAAGTAACACAAATAAAGCTGTTCAATTTATTTAAATACTGTTTGCTGACTACAAAATATCCACACCTGAATATACTTCTTTGTGCTAAAGACTCTTGCTCTAGATGTGCTCTTGAGCCAATGACAAGGGCCATGCTTTCAGCGACATCTGTTGGTTGTGTTATGTAATTTGATTTTACAATGGCTTCTAACGCAGCTTCTAGTTTCCGTACATCTTCAAATTTAGATGCACCATCAGCATCAGCAAATAAAATTAATGAGCCTCTTGAGTTTTCCACACCCTGAACAAGCAATTGTTTAAAGATTATATTTATTGTGTCATCAAAAGTAAGAACTTGTCAACCTAAACTCAATGCACATCAAAACCTTCACATATATATTCAAATTTTTATTTACATACATACAGTCACGCCTGTTTCCCAGAAGGTTTAGGCAGAGGCATATTATACGCGCGAACTTGGCCAATTACATAGTTAGTCCCACGTAATAGGTGGCGAGCCGATTGCCGCTTATCGGGCACTGTGATGTTCGCCAGAGCCTCGTCCGTTGATCGGCAGGTGCACCACTTGCAGGTGAGGTTGGCTTGGGCTTCTTAGGTCTTGGTAGGATTCTTCTATTTTTTATTTTATTTACATATGGACGACCGATATGGCGTAGTGGTAAGTATACCCGCTCTCCGCTCCAAGGTCGTGGGTTCGATTCCCACACAGGACAAAAATTTGTGTGCATGAACATAAATATTTGTTCTGGTCTGGGTGTTTCCCTATGTATATTAAGTATTTATTTACAAAAAAAAAAGTATTTATGTATGTTTATCCGTCATTTAGTATCCATAACACAAGTTCTTAATGATACTTATCTTGGAATTAAATGATTGGTGTAATTGTTAGAATATATTTATTATTTATTTATTTATATTTAGGCTATATTACTAGTTACCTTACTTTATAAATAAAAAGTAGGTTGATAAAACAATGCTGCTAGTTATTATTCAAGGTAACTTTCTTTGCATAATATATTCAAACTGAACTAAGAAAGTGCCTAATAAAAGAGCTGAAGGACAACAGTTTCCAGGGCACAAGTCCTCATTTCATTAGAACTCACTGATCTACTTATATTTACATATGTATGATATACTTTATATAACGAAAATGCCGTGGAGATCAGTAAACCGCAAGGATGGACACAAAGCAAGGGTGTTTTCCATGTATGCATTTCCAAAAAAAGTATTGCAGTATGTTTATCGATTGTCTGCTATCCACAGAACAAGCTTAGCTTAGTTTGGGGTCAAATGGAGCTGCATGAGATGTCCAAGGACATTTGTTTCCATCATTTCGTCATCAGCTCTGATTAATATTAAAATCAAAACTTTTATATGTAGACATTCTTGACAGTAACTGTATTGGCCTCATTTAATATTAGTGAGTGGGGCCATAATCTAAATGCATATATGATTATCTTATCATATCCTGCCAACCCAACTTGATTGTCCATTTCTATATTGATTTACGAGCAATACCCAAACATACTTAGATACTTTTAGAATTTATTAATCACTGATTAAAAGTTGTAAATTTTAACAGTTTTATAGGAGCAAGTATTAACAAATATAAGAATTTGTAGACAATTATACTGATAACCAAATCAAAATTAACTAATTCATTGCGGATTATGTTCCTGGAGCGTCACAATATTTTTTTTTTGTTCGTCACCAATTTGCAGAAAAGGCCAGGGCAATGAATTGGTTCACATTTATAACTATTTGCCTATATTAAGATTTAATAATGTTGTTGTACCAACATAATTTTTTGTATAAAAAAAAAAATAATGCTCACATCAACGTTAAAAATTAATTGATGATCACATTAATTTAAATTTGGTAAACAATATGAGACAGGGGTTGTTGTGGGTGTTCGATTCTAACACAGGGAAAATATTTATGTACTTGAATAATGCTTCTTTAAATTAAAAGTATGAATTTCCTAAAAAAAATATTTATCAATACTTCAAGAACCTGCTATCTTCATATGGCACACATTTTCAGGGCACACTTAAAATGTTATAATTATGTCTAAATGATCTATTACAGACCAGTAAATGGAATTGTTAAAGGGGAAGACCACTTAATTTCTTTCATGATGATGATCATATCCGAGCATTATCTCGGTTGCCTCAGACTAAAGCCAGGGTCTGTTTACTGGTCTAACCAGATTTTGACTGAACTTCAGTTATTACAAAAAGCAACTGCCATCTGACCTCCATTACCCAATGGAAAACATTATTCTATGGTTAAACCAGTTGTCAGATTAGAAGGCACTGCCTTTCTAGTAATGACTGCCATAGATGTTCATGACAGCCGGGACCAGCAGCTTAACATGCTTTACAAGGCACAGAGCAAATGATAAATATGCACATAACTTCGAGAAGTCATAGGTGCTCATAGCCACCAAGGTTTGAACCCTAGACCTTATGAAAAAGAAGTCTATGGGTCTCGCCACTGGGTTATAATCCCGCTGAAAGGGCAGTTCAAAAGTGTCCTAAACCAACTGACATTTCATCATTATCTTCATGTCAGCCTTACTGTCCGCTGCTAATCATTAGCTTCCCCATGAGATTACACTCTATTCAGGGTATTTGGTGATCGCAGATTAAGCTAAAATAATAACACTGCTGCCTATCACCTGTCCAAAAATGTTTACATTTCACTGACTTGTAGTTAGTAAAATTAGGATGCTCAATCATTATTAGCGTTGTAACAATGCGGTTATTGCTTATTGGTCTCAACATGATGAAACATGTCTGTAGGTGCTAGATATGATGTACCGAAGCAACTGTTTGAGGAAACAGTAGCTCTTATCTACACACAAACTTTCCCTGTACTCTGATGCATTTCTTACCCAAAGGGAAAAGGTTGTTGGGGATGGATGACCTGGCTCATCCTAGCAACCTGTAGGTAAAAAAATACAGTTCTACCAAATAACTCACCAATCGTACTGCACCACCTTTACCCCTGTTCTTGATCAGTTTAAGACATCTCACTTTTTCACTACTGTACTTCTCAGCATACTTTTCTACTACTTCAACTGTCTTGTCTTTACTGCCATCACTCACTACTATTATTTCATACTTGTATGTTGGATATTCCTTCAATCTATTTTCAAGAAATTCTACAGTCTCACCTAGCATAGGAGGTACTGAAAAGCAATTTTTATTTTGTTTATTTACTGTCCAGTATAGCAATTAACAACTTTAATTAGTTTGTACTGGAATATTCACTTACATCTTTCTTCTTCATTATAAGCTGGAACTACAACACTCAAATGTATGCTTTGAGGATCTTTGATACTTGGAAACTTTACTTTCGACTTGGTTTTGGGATCAAGGAATGTTTCTTCTTCTTTAGACCGATCATTTCTTGGATACGGGTTGGTTACTAAATATATTACAACTGAAATCTATAATATATAAAGTAAGATATTGAAAAAAAATAGGGGTGACGTGTAAATTTCTTATTTTTAAATGTTTATAGCATTTTTAACTCACCAATAACAAAATGGTCAATACAAAAGAAAATCCGTAAAAAAACAGGTACAATAAAAAAGATGTTACATCCATGTTAATTTTTTTACAAAGTAAATAAAACTATAATCATTATTATCTACAACACACTCTACCAGCCAGTCGTGAGTATGATGATATTATGACAGTTAATCTAGCGACTAGCTGCCGGTAAACGTCAAACATATAATTATTTTTTTTACACCGTATTAGACTGATATGTTTTAAGTCATATCATGTTCGAATTTGCATTAAAATCTATACAGATTAAATGGATTTAAATATTATAAATAAAGACTGGTGATTGCTTCGCTAAGTACCTCCTGGATGCACTTGATAGACTGCAAATAATAGCGGTTAGCATTATTTGTTACGCTGAGATTACAGCCCCTCTTGAGGTACAGCCAGACATATTCGTTCTTGACACTCCCATGGTCTGCGGGCGCGGGGAACAAAAGGCAGCGGGGGGTAGTAAGAGACAAGCGCGGGGTAGAGGATGTCTTCAAACGCGGGCCGTCGGTGTTGACGGCAATACGTAAGGACAACGGTCGCATGTAACAAAACGCACACGATATTAACATATTATGAAGATGAGTCCGCCAAAAGATAAAGTTATTGGACGTCAAGCTAAACAAATTACTTACAAAGTAAGCTTATGTAACAGGCTTATCGCATACTACAGTAAGGAATATTGTTCGCCAAGGAAAATTGCTGTGTGAAAACGATGGTACTGCTACTTTCAAATCTCCACCAAAAAACTAAATTGCAAAGAAACGTATTACAATTGATAACTTTGCTGAAGGTGTTATTCGAAGGAAAATAACATTTTATTACACCGTTAAGAAAGAAGTCCCTACCTTAAGTAAAATAAAAACTGACTCAAAGGAAGATGGTATAATAGATTGTTCTCGGGAGTATTTAAGGTATACTTTGAAGAGGTTGGGTCTTACATATAAAAATGCCAGTCAAAACGAAAATTGCTTATAGAGCGCTTTGACATTACATCTTTAAGGTGGCACTATATACCTTTAGCTATCGAAAAATATCGAAATGAAGGTAGAGCAATATTTTATCTCGAAGAGACTTATGTCAATCAATCGCATACTGTGTCTAACTGCTGGCAATCCAACAATGAACGTGGAACTCTGACAAATATTGGAAAAGGACTTAGGTTAATTATTGTACATGCTGGTTGGCGAAGAGGATTTGTTAAAAATGGCTTGTTGGTATTTAAATCGTATTCCAAAAGCGGCGACTATCATGGAGTTATGAACTCCGAAAATTGCGAAAAATGGTTAAAAGAACAACTGCTGCCTAATATTCCAAGTCATTCTGTGATAGTCATGGATAACGCAGCGTACCACTGCAAACAAATTGAAAGAAAACCAACGATGAGTAGTACAAAAAAGGTAATGCAAGATTGGCTAATAAAACATAACGTTCCATTTGACGAAACGTTGCGTAAGTATGATTTAATTATATTAATTTACAGCCAAACATTATCAAAACAATATACAGTGGATTAAATTCTAAATCAGGGCGGACACACAGTACTTCGTTTACCTCCATACCATCCCGACCTCGACATGGTATGGGGTGATATAAAAGGAGACTTGGCAAGGAATTATGTCAGTTCAACTTTAGATCAGAAGAAAGGGGTCCTTGCAACTTTGTTTGCTAATTACACTGCTGAAAAATGGACAAAATCCGATGATCACATAGTCAAAAATAAATACTACAACGACGATCGAACATGTGACGATGAGTTTGATAGGTTTGTTATATCATTGAACGACGATTCTGATAGCTCGGATCACGACAGCGAAGATAGTTCGGAACATGACAACGACATGGAATGTGATGACAGTGTATATTTGATGACCGATATGGTGTGGAGGTCAGTATATCTGCACTTCACTCCAGATGTCGTGGGTTCGATTCCCAATGGAATTCTCTGCCGGCTCATGTGTTTCCTATGCGGCTCATGAGCGCGCGCGCGTTTTATCGTGCTTACTCTACAGTATGGCGTGCTTTAATTTTATTCGATTGCATGGACTGCTTGCCATCAGAATGTAGTCATACTGACGTGTCACAGCAATCAAACTAAAAACTCATTTAAATGTCCGCGTCGCACAACAATGACATATTGTATTGTAGGCGGTATGTGGCTTGAGAAAATTATTATCAATTTATGAGTCTTGAGAGCGCTAGAGCGAAATGTAGGGGAAGTCCGGGAGAGTAGAACCGCTTTTTGTTTCAAGCGTCGTATTTTCTAATAAATTAAGCATTGAATTATAATTATAAACAGTACATTTCGTATCTTAAATCACAGATACATTAAGCAAAACATCACAAAATTAAATGAAATTATAAAGAAACACAGTTATTGCTTTTCTTATAAGGAAAAAAACAAATATTCAACATATAAGTTGTACTTATAGAAAAACACTTAGCAAAAGTAAAAATTTAATAATCAGGGAGTACAATACCACACAACACAAAACTCTAAAAGCACGGCTGCAATCTCAAAACTAAGCAAATTCATGAAATGCAGGGTTCCCAGGGCAGTGGGCAGGGTGGGTTATCAAACGCAGCAACCTGGCCCCCGCCTTTTTCTCAACAAGCGGCGGGTGTCGTCGGAAGATTTTTTGTGGGTATTTCTACTGGCAGTCGCATCTGCCGGGGGTGAGTCCCACTCCCCCTTTCGGTCCCCCGTTGGCCGGAAGGCAGTGCGTAAATGTATTTTGTTACCGACGTAAAACAAAAATTAAAATGGTTTATGGTCTTCCGCGCTCTCCCAATGACCGTCTTGGCGTTTCATTAGCGCGAAATTTAAGTTGAGTTTTAAAAGGCGGTCCTTCGGAGGAACTCCCCTTCCTTAAACCAAAACTCTGAGTCGACTTAACGCCTCCGCTCCGACCAATCACGAATATATTTTTTTCAAAATATGGTCTTTACGGATTTTCTCTTACATTGGCAATACAAATTAGAATATATGTAGGTAGTTAGCTATCAAAATACGGACGTTGCCCTTACTGCTCAGTAGGTATCTAGTTGACAATATTTGCGTGCTTTCTCCCAGGGGTCGTCGCGCCGATCGACCTTCGGCATACTCTATGTGAAAGTGAGTAACTGCTAGATGTAGCTGGATGGATTACAAGGAGTCGCCCTAGTTAAGGGCGGCGTGGAGTAGGAGCGCTGGTAGAGCGGAGGCGTGTATGTGGGTTATGACTTTTAATAATGTGCCTTTGGAATGGTTGAGCAACTACTTACAGTCACTGAGGCATGTTTTAACCGTCGATCTCAAGGACCATGTAGATCGGCCTGTAATAGTGCCACCCCCTCTCATCTCATGGTAAGTAAGTCGTAAGTGTCGACGAAGGGAAATCCTATCGGATGATGATGATATCGGCAGCACCGTCATCAACCCGCCGGCACAGCGTAGTGATTATAAGCAAATGTCCCCAATAGAGTGGTAATCTCTGGGGAGGCTAGTGTTTAGCAGTGGAGTTTATGGGGCTGGTATGATGATTCATTATAACGCATGTTCGCTACATTTTTTAATAAAAGTACCGACCTAATTTTAACTTTAAAGCTCATTAGAGCTCAGTGGGTGCCAGGTGGCTCTAGTAAGCTTAATAATTATTTTTTATTAGGGAATATTGCACTTTGATTGATCATGTTGCCAATATAATGATAACTGAATAAAAAAAATTGTGTTGATTGTAGTCTGATTAAGGAATAAGCTATTATTTGGTTATGTTTCTAAGAGGACACCCTGGCGCCAGTTGTAAAACGTTAACAGGCTTAAATTACGACGATTGTTTATTATTATTTATTAAGCTATTAAAAAGGTAGGTACATTGTACGTTACGGTTTACGCTTAAAATTCACTTATAGCAAACAAAAAAACTTTAATATATTATTAACTAGATTTACAACACGAACTAGCATTTTCAAACGTAGGTAGATTAACAAAAACTCATTTTAAAACAGTGGGCAAGTGCACTGGCTAGTCTGTGACTGCGATGCATTGAGTACTGTTTAATATAATAAGGGATATGACATAGTGCGAGAACGCGTGATACACAATTTAAATTGTAGATAATGAGAACATAATAATATTATAATGTTCACTTTAAGCATGACATGACACATTACACAATTTAAGTAGGTACATATATTTATATTAAAAGTTATTTTACAATTCCATTTTTAGTATTAAATATTTGACTAGCGGTCGCCCGCGGCTCCGCTCGCGTGGATGTCGGTTACCACTGCATAGCACTTACCCAGGAAAGACACGGTCAGCAAAATGATTCGCAGGTCAATTCACAGACACCGATACTAACATCGACGACGCAGTCATTATCCGCAGGCTGTATAAATTGTCTTTATGTGGATGTTAAAGTTGTTAATGATGAAAATATTTAAATGTAATTGCTACTAAGTTTTCACTCCTACCGGCAGTACCGGAGTGCAACCCGTTGTTTTAGGATAGATAACTAAAGCGATTATTGTCGAGCTTCTCTATAAACAACATTTGACGTTAAATTATTTTCAGGTAACAAAATAAATTGATGGTCGGGACCCGTGATGGGGCGCCGTGTAGCAGAAATCGTAATAATTTAATTTCGCCTTAACTTCAAAACCAAACGTCCAATTTTGATCATTCTAAGACCAAATATTATCTACATAAACTGCACTTAGTGATGAAATAATTTATTCTTATAAGGATATTAATCCTAAGTAAAATAAATGCGTTAAATGTACTCAAAAAAAAATTCAATATTTTTAAATAAAAAAATGGTTGTTGTGCCTCACTCGACATAAATAGGTATAGTGTCGCGGACATTTTAGTAGATATTTATAAGATCTACAATTAATTCGAATATTTTGTCGTTTTATCTTTTATAGTTTAGGAAGCGTACGAAAAATGAGTAACTCAAAATCCAATTTTTTTTCAAATTAAAATTTTGCCTATGTTACTCAGTGATAATGTAGCTTTCTAATGAAAAAAGAACTATGAAAATCGGTACAGTACTTTATGAGTTTATTTGTTACATATAAAAATACAAATCTTTCCTCTTTATAATATTAGTGTAGAACGTAATATTTATTTTCATTTTATGTAGTTAGCAAATATTATTATTCTGTCTACGTAACGATTTTAAGATCTGATAATAATGTGTTATTTCATACCACGTGTATTATTGGATGGGTACAACAACTACCCATTCTACGATAAAGGATTCCTTAAAATGTATTGGTTAATTATTTTTAAGGTATTCAGAGAATTACAATCCTTAATGTATTCAGGTAAGTTATTATAAAACTGTACTCCTTCGTAAATAATTGTTTTCTTGCCATAGTTAGTACGCGGCACATAACGAATAAAAATGGTCGCCCTGTCTTGTTAAACGTTTATGATTTTTTTGTGGATTTTATTTGACTGTGAATATCCTTCGTCAGTATTTTTCGTATGTGAATACAAGTAGGTATTATATTTATATATATCATATATATTATTATGTACTTTATAAATTTGTTTCTTTATAAATTTCAACAGTCAGTGTGATATATAAAGATAATTTTTATTATCTACTAGCAATTTGTGCAATTTATAATTCTAATTCTATTGAATATTCTAAGCGGGATTTATCTAAACAGTTATAAATTTTGTATCTTACATGCATTGGGAGACAATCTACTATGCCTCTTAATGCTCCAGCGAGAATGTTAATTCATTACAAATCGAATCTGTATGTATGTGTTTTCCAATTGAGCCCTGTTGAGCTTGACTTATTATGGTATTTACGATTGAGAGGCCAGAGTAGAACAAACTATTGTCATCCGCGTATAAAAAGATCTCACCATGAAGGCCCTATTTATTTATATTATTTAAGAAAGCTTTTATTTACATGCAATAAAAGGAAGGAAATTACAAATTTTAACTGTCTACTATATCCTATGTACACAATTTTGACGACCGATCCATATCGCCACGCCATCGTGAGGTTAGTATACCTACACTTCACTCCAGAGGTCGTGGGCTCGATTCCAACACAGGACAAATCTTTGTGTGCATGAACATGAATATTTGTTCTGGTCTGGGTGTTTTGCTATGTATATTAGGTATGTATTTACAAAAAAAAGTATTTAAGTATGTTTATTCGTTGTTAAGTCTCCATAACACCAGTTCTTAATGATACTTATCTTAGAACTAAATAATTGGTGTAATTGTTTAAAAATATTTATTTATTATTATTATAATTTATAAAAGGTTGTCGCTGATTTATGTATGGGACTAACTTTGGCAACCTTCAAAGAGTCAGGAAAATATCATTCGGCGAAGCATTCATTGATACTTTGTGTGAAGTGATCTAGCAATATGTTCTTGCCGCATTTCAAAGCTTTTGTGCATATGCCATCTATACCATATTTGCGTCCAAGTTATTGTTTTTGTTTAAAACCTCCGCTGTAGTCGTTGGTTCTGTCGAGCTTTGATAATTCGTTTGTTTATTTTTACCGATTTTTTACTTGATAATAAGTAAGTTAAGTTATTGTGACATTGTGTAGGTATTGTTTTTTAGCTAATTCCACACTTACTGTAGCGAATTTTTTTTGAAATGTTTGCTAGTTTTTTTTTGTGCTTGTAATTGTATTTGACAGTATTTTAACCTTATCTTTAACCTTATTGTTAGATAAATTATTTCAAAGGGATCCTTCTGATATTGCATAAAATATAAAGTTAAGTCCAATAAAACTTTACGCATAGTTTGTTTGTTGATGGATCACAATCAACATAACAATAATCTATGTATATGAAGACTATGTTGTAAATAAGTATATAACAATCGCCATTCAATATAATGCAGGAGTTATCCTTAATTTAACCAGGAATTGGGGTGTGGTGGTTAAATAAAATTACAAAGGTCATTTAAGATTTCTTTATTATACATAACTATTCTTAATTTACTATTCTTATCATAGTAATAATATATTGGAAAACAAAAGCTCTTATAATAAATACAATAATCAGATTTTTTAAAATTAAAAAACATAGTGGTACGACAAGATAATTAGGAGTTTAATTGAATACATTATATTAAGGTTCCGAATGACATTTAGACTTTACCCACGAATTCTGCTACCCACCCTGTACCGCCATTGTTCATAGTAATAACAAACACTACTTTTACATAATTATCGTCGCTAGTGTAATCAGCAGGTGCTTCCGAACAAAATGTAGAAATAGTTTCACCCTTTCTATTGACCAGCATAAGATATACTTGGTCACATTCTCTGCCTAGATTAAATTCGCTAAATTTAAGGAACAATCTTGTTTTTGATGGTGTCTCAAGTTCCCACTCACACGTAATTTTTTTTCGATAAATGTTGGGATACATTGGGCTAGTAATTCTCCCCACTTCATTGTGTAGTGTACCACCACAACCAGGACCTTTGTCGCTTGTTACGTAAGTGAAATCATAGCCAATGTACCCATTATTATGAACATGATTATGTATTAGCATGTAGTTACCACTAGAGAAAACTGCCAAGTTGTCAGAATAATAAGGAATAATTTTTTTCAAACTTCTAGCACCCGTGTTATTTCCGTCATGAATTTCCAAATAAGTTTCGTCCCAATAATTTGTGTTAATCGCTAAGAAGTATGCTGATATCGTATAATTTTCCGGTGCAGTTATTAAAGTGTAACAATCAGTTTTTATGTCATTATTATAGTTTCCATCTATAGACCTTACTCGTCCATAAGGTTCTGTATAATTTCTTCCGCAGTAACTACCATCCATCATTTCAATTACAAAACCTCTATGTACATGTATATCTGATTCAGCTGAAAGGTGGAACGTTACAGTAACACTGTCAATAAAATATAAATCGATTGATTTATTATATCCACAAAAAACGAATGTCTTGGGGCTATTGTACGATTGTTCAAATAAGTAAGCGGTGTTGAAATACAATTCAGTGCTCATACTCATTATATGATCTTTACCGAGAGTTTTATTTTGTGAATTATTAATTTTTGATATTGACAACCAATCTCTATTACATTGGTTTGAATTTGAAGAGCCTGGATCAATATTTAGAGATTTAATATGAAGGTGTATTCCTAATAAGTTATCCTGGTCTAGTTCAATGTGGTATACGCAATAAACTCCCGACGATAAAGACCCGCTTTCATAATTTGGTGACATAATAGTTTGAGTTTTTTGTGTGGATTTGTATGTGCTCTGGCCACAGAGAGAGGGCTGAAAACTTACTGTAGCTTCAAACCCAGAACTGTTAATTTCGCCGTCAGTAAATAATATAACGCTCATGCCGTTACTAGACGAAAATAGTACAGGTGGCAAAGTGTGACCACAATACTTGTCTATCGTATTACTGTTAGGAGCAATACCGTCTCTGATTTCTACATAATCACAGTCACAGTTACTGTATCCTAATGCAGTTTGATTTAAATCTTGGCAAGGCGCAACATGAAAGGCTGTAAACTGAATTCTAATAATCTGATCTTCTGGAGCGATTATTGTCCAATGACAATCTAAGAAGTTTTCATACACAGATGATGAATTAATGAGGGGCGATCTAAAAGTATAAGTAGAATGGGAAGTAAGATTTATAAATCCACCGCAACCAACCGCTGTCGAATAGGCAAAAGAAATCGCTATTTTAAAACCATTGAGTTGAAAACTACTGTCTGTAATGAATTCCAATAGCATAGTGTTTTCAGTGCTTTTTAGTACATAGGTCGAATTATTGTCACGGCCACACATTAAACTCAAACGCTTGTCTTCATTTATTAATAAGCCATCATAGATAGCTAAGTAATCATTTTGGCATTCCGTACTGCTTTCCAAGTCAAAATATATAAAGCGTAAGACAATCGTTTTATTAATAGGTGCTTTTATTTTCCAGGTGCAATTTAAGTTATTTCTATAGGACTCCATAGTATTTGATGTTAATACTATTGGTTCTATGATTTCTCCACCACATGAATCTATCATATATAATAATTTAAAACCTTTGTGATTAGTAAACATATCGGACCGCAATGTTAAGGTTAATGTCTCGTAACTTAAGTATGGGGGACTTTCTCGTCCACAATAAATCACGCCATATAAAAACTCATTTTTAGAATCACCTTGGATCGTTAAATTATCATTTGCACAGTCAGGATACGGACCTTCAAGTTGGAAGTCTAAAAATTGGACCATGACGGCTTGACCACCTCCAGATATTTTATAAACACAGTTCAAATAAGAATCGTAAGGGAATGGATACCCCGGACTGTAAAGGTACTGTTTATTTGTAGTGGCGACATAGTCACCACCACATATGCGTTTCCATTTAGCTTGGAATCCTTCAAGAGTAATATTATTATCTGTACGTAAAACAACTTTCATTTTATTAAATGATGATTTTAAATCAGAGGGTTTTACGCGTCCACAAAGACGAGCAATTTGTTTGTATGAATTGTCCTTCCAGTCATATATGATTACAGCATCTTTGGTGCAGTTAGGTCGATCCTCAACAGCGAATCGACCATAAAATGTAAGAGATATTCTGCTACCTATATCTGTTTTTATTTCCCATGTACATTCCTCATTATCTTTGTAGTTCTTTGGGTAATTTGGGGACTCGAAAGAACTCTCGTGTGTTAGAAGATTTCCGCCACACTGATTCATTACGGATTTCACCAATACTTTAATGTTATTGTTTATTTTTGTTTTGGTATGGTATTGAATATACAACATTGAATATTTTAAAAGAATCGGACCATCCAATGGCCTATCCTTACAGTATTCCCCAAGAGGCTGTGATGAATACAGGCTGGAACTAATAGAAATAAATTCGTCAATACACTCGAATTCAAAGTTACCTTCAATCATGACTACCACTCTTGTATCATATGGATTTCTAACTATCCAAGCACAATCAAGTGACTTATTGTATGTGCCTGATATGTTGTGCATTAAGTTTTCGAAATTCTCTGTCGCATGAAATACACCACCACAAGGCTGAACTTTCCAATAAACTTGAAAATTTAAGAATCCGCTTTTTCCTTTTAATGCGCTAAACTCAATCACAGTAGATGGTATTCTTAATGTGAATTCAGTTTTCCCACAAAGATGTTTACTATAGCTAATTGCGTTATTAATGGTTGCAGATTTTATATTAAATGTCGGGTCGGTAAATCTGCATACCGAGTCATCAATCGGGTTTACTTTTGATGAGTTCAGATTAACTTTTAAATACAACGTTTTTGCTAGTTGATAATTTGAAAGTTGATCGGTAGAATTTAACTCTGGCTGTTGGATATGGTCTTCACTAATGTCGTAACTGAATAACCAAGTACACTTGTAAGCTCGATTAAGTAATGGTGAAGTAAATTGTCCACTGGCAGCGCTCAATCGGGTACCACAAAGTGCTGGTTTGTCCGAATTAAATCTCGCTTTAAATCTGTGATGAGAACCCAGTCGAGGGTCCAGCCAAATATGAACTATCATTGTATTACCTGATGATTCAAATGTATCAGTAATTGGTGAATAGTCTTCACTGGGAATTTTCTGGATTAGAGTGCGATAAGACAAATCATTGTAAATGTTAATTCTATGTCTTTGGATGTCGGCATCTAAAAACTGTAAGGTAACTCTACGTGTTTCATCAGGTACCGTTATTCTCCAATAACATGATAGCAAAGTTGTATCTCTTGGGTACGCTGGAGTCGTTAGATAACCATCTGGTGTATTCACTCTTCCACCACACTGCGGAACCGAGGAATCGTAAGTAAATCGAAAACCTCTCAGTACAGAAAATTGTGTATATTCACTTGGTTTGCCTATATGTAGTTTGATTAAAATGTTGCTAGTTAAGGTTTCTGTCGCTGTAAATGTTGTAGTTGATGCGGGGTCAAAGTAATCGTTACTACAAAACGTTTTCAAAATTGTGACTGAGTTATTTTCTGGAAATGATTCTTCAATTGTAATTTTTGTCTCACATGGTGTCTCTGATTCTGGTAAATTTATATCTTGGGCTGCAATTGAAAAAGTAAAGTGTTTGTTTCCTATTAAATGCCAAACGCAAACTGATCCAACTTTCATAACAGGCATATGAGGGTATCCAGGGGAAGTTATTTCCCCTGAGTCAGCAATTATTGTGCCCCCACATGTATCTATAGAAACATTAGCTATAAAACCATTGTTTGGAATAGCTTTTTGTGTCGAATACTTTAAATAAAGTGCATTATTAGTAGTCTTGATCGTGGCAGGGGTTTGCGATCCGCAAATTCTTTCTATAAGTTGGGCTAACTCTGATGATCCATCGCGCACTTCTATATATTCATCTTTACAATTAAAATCCTTTTCTAAATCAATTCTATTAATATCGATTCTTATGATTTCTCCTGGTGGACCTGTAAACTTCCAAACACATTCAATATACGGAGTCGGAATCGATGGGTAGTTTGGAGAAGTTATTTCTTCCCAGTTATGGTCACTGCTTAATATCGCTGTGGTACCACATTCCGTTGTTATTTCTTCATACCATAGTTTAAAAGTTTTGAACTCTCGTATAGTGTAAGGAGTGGTGTAACTGATAAATAAGGAATTACTAGACGTTACTAATTGAGTTTTATTTTCATGAGAATAGCCGCAATATTTTCCATTTCCCAACATAGGGGATTCGACAGATTCACCATTGTGCACATTAACAAAAGTAGAACATTCAAGAGTATTAGTGATATTAAATTGTACAAATTGCAGTTTGATCATCCGGCCTGTTCTCACTTTAACTATCCAATTACAATTTATTAAATATTTCCCATTTTGTTGCCAATCAAACCATGTAGGACTAATAAATCCAGACACATCTCTTAACGTACCTCCACATACAGATCTCACTTGTGCTGAGAAACCTTTAGCTGAAATCGATCTATCAGTGCTAAATGAAATTTTTAAGGACGTGGTAGCATTTATAGTTTGTTTCACATCATCGAACAAGCAAACATTGAGTTTAATAGGATCCCATTTGTTTATTTTATTAGAATAATATATAGAAATATAGTCTGCATAGCATTCTGATCTCTCCTCCAATTTAAATTCTAAAAACCGCAGTTCTAAGTGATATCCAGGGGTTGGTTTATAAACCCAAGTACAGTTTAAATTATCATCATAATTATTCGGAAAGTTTGGAGAATGGAAATTAACGGTTTCTTGTGGTTTAACAACATATGTACTGTTTCCACAATTCTTATACTGTATACCCGCTGCTTCAGCAGATTCAGTAGTATCTGTTTTTGACCACATTATTTCAAATAGCGAACCTGTATTACTTTCATCTAATTTAAGTTTTAAATAAACTACGTTAGATGTCGTTCGAATTGTGAATGTATCGCTTAAGATTATTCCACATAAATTGTTCAATAACGAGGCATCGTCGTCATATCCATCATAAACAGCTAACGAATTTCTACATTGTTCACCGTCGCGTGTCACAATTTCTAATGTAGTCACTATAAGGGTTATAGAACCAGAAGAAACTGTAATTCTCCACGAATAATCAGCCGGGCCTTCATACGGGAATGGGTATAATGGAGAAGCCACTTTACCACTATCAGATCCCCAAATCTCATTACCGTGAATAAAGCCATAATTAATCATAAAGCCTTTAGCTGAATATGTACTATCGCTATGGAATTTGATATGCAATTTAGACGCAGTTATAGTTTTTGTAGGAATTTCATTTCCGCAGTATACTCCTAACAGTTTTCCTTCGTTATCATTTTCACGAATTTCTAAATAATCCTGATTGCAACCCTCAGAGAACTGTAAGTCAAAAGATTCAAATATTATAAAAACTTTGTTCCCAGGAGCAGTCCTTAGACTCCATTCACAGTCAGTATTTATAGGATAAGGTTGAGGGTAATTTGGGGATGCAATAGCTCCTTCTTCTGAACTTAAAGAACCTCCACAAGAGTTAGTCAACGTGGAAAATAGGGCAGAGAACCGACCCTTCAGCACATCAGTATATGTTCCAAATTCTACTGTTAGCGAGCTTCCGTGACTAATAAGGGTAGGAGGAGTTTTACGTCCACAGTACTCTCCGGCTATAGGAGCTCTTTCATCATCGCCATCACGAATTCGTAAGTACGACGACGGACAACTCTTGTTACTCAATATGTCGTAGTTCTTAGGTAAGGACATGTAAGATATAGTAAATGAGATTTTTTGGTCAGGACTTGGGGCTGATATTATCCAAACACAGTTTTTTTTAATATTACTTACTAATCCCTCGCTTGTTATAACCCCATCGTGTGTCGCATTAATAACAGCACCACAAGTTACAGTAAAATTTGCTTTAAATCCTTTTGCTGTACCGTGACTGTTGGTAACAAACTGTAATTGTAAGAAGTTACTTTTAGATATTACTTGTTTAATTTGTGAATCAGGGCAGATCACTTCACTATAATTGCTAAGAAATATATACCGACTATTATAAATTTTTATATTATCTCCACACGAATCCTCCTCATCTTGATCGTTTGAATATAAATCTAAATCAATAAAATTTACTTCAATACGGTGATGTACAGGTACTTTTAACGACCACACACAATCAATATTATTA
This sequence comes from Musotima nitidalis, assembly GCA_949126915.1. NCBI lineage: Eukaryota > Metazoa > Arthropoda > Insecta > Lepidoptera > Crambidae > Musotima > Musotima nitidalis. Next base: position 4,644,497 of record OX421418.1, on the reverse strand, counting down.
TCATAATTTCTTGGATAACTTTGAGAGCTAATTATTCCTGTTGGTGCCATAATCGTGGCTCCACATTTTGATTTCCGAGAGTGAAAATTTGAAACGAAATAAATATCTCTTAGACTTGACCTTTTTATAAACCGTATCAGCATGAAATTCGTGGTGGATTGTACTAGAGTCTGAGAGCGCTGACAAAATTTTGTTATGAGTGGCGTGTTCACAGTTGGACCATTATACACTTCAATTGCATCTATTGTGCAATTCGGCGCATCTGAAATTAAAACAGAAGTAAAAGTTGTTATGATGGTCGTGCCAAAAGGGCTTTCAATAATCCATTCGCATTCTAATTCACCATCGGTTACAATGGTTTTATCTATTGATATTGTTCCAAACATTTTACGTATATAGCCCCCGCACCCATAGCTCACCCACTCTAATCGGAATCCTGTCCGAGGAATAAAAGGCCCCGTAACAAATTTTATCTGTAGAGAATTGCTTTCAGTGCTTCCGATTTCAGGAGGTATTGAGCCACAATACTTTTTTGAAAATTGTTGTTTTCTGGTTTCTTTCCACTGGAACCAATCATAAGGACACATTGTTCGATTATTTGAAATTAATCCTAATCTATATCGGAAACTATTACGATAGGATTTGTGGATATCAAAGTGAGTAAATGTCACATTAATTTTATTTCCTTTAGGAACAGTAATAGTCCACAAACAATTTAAGTTAAGTCGATAGTTTCCCGGACAATCTGGGCTCTCTATGACCCCATATCTTCCAGTAATATTGTTTTTACAAATGGTGTCATAATTAAAAAGAAAACCTCTGCTTACGATGTAAGCATCTGTTCTGAATTTAATATAGACTATATTACTTGAACTTTCGATGGCACTTAAGTTGGGTTTCATGTAGCAGAATCTACCTAAAGAGTTTGTATTTTCATCGCGACCATCAAAAATTTCAACGAAATCATCTTTACATGATAGACTACGTTCCAAATCTAAATCATTAAATTGTATACGAATTCTTGATCCTGGACTTGTAACTATTCGATAGAAACATTCAGCATTTTCATAGTAACTGTCAGGGTAATTAGGCGAAGAAATCGATCCAGTCGAACTCGTTAAAGTTCCTCCACATCCAGTTATAGTGCCATCCCATTCAATTTTGAAACCTTTACCCGATATATAAAAATCGGAATGAAATTTCACATACAACTTGTTGGATACGGAAATAATATGTTTAGTCTTGAAACTACCGCAATATTTTCCTATCAGAGGAGAGTTTTGGGATGCTCCATTACGTAGTTCTAAATAGTCACCTAAATCACATTTGCCGCGGATGGGTCGCTCTAAATCAAATTGTGAAATGTTTAGCATTATTTGTTGACCAATGGGAACAGTTATGGTCCATATGCAATCATGATTTGGTTCGTAACGCTTAGGCCATCCTGGAGAATAAATAAAGCCGTGAGATTTAACGTAAACTGCTCCACAATGCGTTCTGTCATCTAAATAAGTGTAAGACAGTGAAAACCCACTTCCTGTAACACTGTCATCAGATATGAATGTTAATAACAGTTGGTTAGTAGTTGATGTTAACGATGGCGGGGGCGAATGGCCACAAAACCGTCCAAGTGTTTCATTAAGGTTATTGCCGTCTATTTCTGTCAATTCTACATAATCACTGCTACAGGAACGCATGTTTTCAAGGTCGAATCTATTCCAATTTAATTTGATGTGGTACCCTTCAGGTGCTATTAATAACCACTTACATTTTTGACCATGTTTATAAGTGCTATCTTTAGGAGGATAAGTTATAAGTCCTGTTTGCTCTCTGTAAATACCACCACATTCCGTGTCTATAGTTGTATAATTTGCATAAAAACCGGTACCCGAATTACTCATATCTGAATTAAATCTTAAGTATAGATAGTTCAACGTAGAGGTTTGAACCGGAGGAATACGTGAAGATCCACCGCAAAATTTTCCTAAAAGAGTTGCATTTTGGTCCGGTCCATCTCTAATTTCTAAATTGTCATATTCGCACGTATGGTATATATTATCTTCAATATCGAAATCTTGGAATGCCAATTGAATGGCTTTTCCTGGAGCAGTACCTATAACATATTCACATACCTTACTTTCTGGGTATTTGAATGGATATCCTGGTGATTTGATAATACCACTGTCGCCGAACATAGTTTTTCGGCACACAGTTTTAAAACTTATTTTAAAGCCCTCAGAAGAGGAACTGTGATCGGTTTTGAAAATTATAAATAAATTGTTCGTTGACGATACATAAGTTTTTGGATAGGAATTACCACAAAATTTTCCAACCAGTTTCGAATTTGCTGAAGGTCCGTCGTAAACTTTTAAGTAGTCATATCTACACCTGAGTGCGTATTCTAAGCTAAATGAAATAAAAGTTAAACTAATTCTCGAATCTGGGTCTGTAGTTATTTTGTATTCACATAGTAAATTATTTAAATATAAACCGTTATATGAAGGTGAAACTAAATCGCCTTTGTCTAATGTGAAATAACCGCCACAACCCGGTACACCTTCTACAGGAGCATATGTAATTTGGAATCCATATCCAGCACCAAAAGCATCAGAGTGAAAATGTAATAGCATTTCAGAACTCGCCGATTGTAAAGGCGGTGGTTGAGTGGAATTACAGTATCTATTAAGGAGGGGATCCGTTATGTGTGCGCCGTCATAAATATCTAAATAATCAAAACTACAGTTAGAGTGAGTTTCTATGTCTAAAGCAAAGAAATGTAGCAATATTCGTTTGCCTAAGGTTGTAGTTAAATGCCAATAACAATCGCGGTTTGGGGGATATTTACCTGGTGACCCAGGGGATTTGATTTGTCCGTAAGTAGTGGCATCAATTTCTGCTCCACAAATGGGACTAATACTATTCCAGTGCAAAGCAAAACCATCTTTAGCTACAGTTTTATCAGAGCGGAACCACAAATATAAATTATTATGGCTAGATATGATATTTCCATTTCTGGGCATTTCATTTCCACAAAATCTGCCAATTAGTTGACTGGATGATGTCTGACCGTCATGAATTTGTAAAAAGTCATATCTACATTCGGGTTCCAATTCGAGATGAAATTTACTGAATGTTACATTAATTACCTTATTAGGGACAGTGTGTATTACCCATGCGCACTTCGAATTGTGTTCGTATGTGTTATTATTTAATGGATATATAAGACTACCTTCTTCTGCATCTAATACACCGCTACAAGATTTAGATTTCATTTGACATAAATGCCCTGAATACTGAGCACTACACTCACACCTAAAACCTACAGAACTATCACCCGAATGACATGTGCCACCATTTTGGCAAGGATTATTTGAACAATAATCTACTGGAATATCACAGTAAGCTCCACTGTAGCCGTTTTGACAAAGACAAGTATAACCATTCAAAAGTGGATGACACTGGCCATGTACACCACAAGGACTACTTTCACAACGTTGGGTAGAATTTCCACCTACTGTAAAATAACATCCATGAATTCCCATACCATCTCCGTCCATGCCAAGAGGGCAAACGCACTGCACAACTGACATACTTTCGACACATTGCGCAGAAGGATGACATCCGCCATGATTAATATTACACGAACCAATCCATGTACAAGTTGCACCATCTCCTTGATAGCCTGGGGGACAAGGACCGCACAAGTGCGATCCAATTGTGTTGTGACAGGACACCAACGGGCTGCAGCCGCCATTTGAAACAGTTACACATTCATCGATGTCATGACAAGTGAATCCATCTCCTTCGTAGCCAGGAGGACACTGACCACATCGAAATGATCCAGGAAGGTTGATACATTCAACTCTTGGATTTGTAGAACATCGTGGCCCACGACTAGAGTCACACTCATTTACATCGGTGAGGCATGCCAACCCCGTGCCATTCGTTTCCCATCCTTGATTACAAAGACACTTTATTCCTTCACCACTAGCAATAGGAATACAGCTACCATAGCCGCACATTTCAAAGTTCCCAGCAGAACAGTCCTTCGCTCTTCTAGTACAATGCAATCCAAACCAACCAACATTACATAAGCATTCATATGTTCCTGGTTTGTTGATACATGTTGCTCCATTTTGACAGCCCAAGTCTGTCCCAGCAAAGTTACGGCATTCATTCACGTCTATGTCACAATTCAGCCCTTCCCAGTTTGAAGGACAGAGGCAATGATGACCGTTCAACAAATTCAGACAGGTTCCGCCGTTTTGACAAGGATTTGACTGGCACTCGTCTTTTGATCGGATAATTAATTCGTTTAAAAGAGATGATACTCTCCGACTTAGGTTATTTACTCTTCTCGTCAAGTACGTAATGTTTGGTAAAAAGTTAGTTGATTTAGTCAGGAGTTCACTTTCCAACTTTTCTATGCGACTTAAAATGCTATTTTCATTGGGATGATTTTCGGAACTGTCTCCTGGAGCTGATTGGTATTTTACGCCACTTTCTGATAAACTTAAATGAAGTAAATTAAAATCTTGCACAAATATACCAGCCTTAGCACCGTTGACACGAAGGTAGATGTTTTTGTCTTGAGCTCCTTCAATGATTATATTTCCGTTGGATGTTAATATTTTGGGTCTGTCTTGATAATCTTGACAGTCTAGATTAACGAACCACACTACGAAAAACAAGCACTTTATGAGTATAGAAGACATGGCACATATGATGGTTGTGCTTCACTAGTCTAATGGCAACTGAGCAAAACAATACTTTCAGTATCACATTAAGGGGCGTATGATCCGCCCCTTATCCATTGGATCATTTTACATGTTGTGTTGTGTTATGGACAAGTGGCCATGTGTAATAATGCATCATCGAAAATATCATACTGACTGTCATCGTCATCGTGCCTCATGTTATTGATATTAAAGAATAAATACCTAGTTAGTTTTATTTAACAAATGGCAATTATTTATATCCTATTATATTTTTATTGTATACTCGTTCTCGTGGAAATATCGAGATAAAAATTATCCTATCTAGTTTGTCTATCGGTTATAAGCTACCTGTTTGCCAAATTAATTTAGTTGTTTTTGCGTGACAGAATAACAAACACCCACACAAATATACATCCATACTGACAAACTTTTGCATATATAATATAGTATATATGATAATAGCTTGGTACCTAGATCACTTATAGTTTAAATAGCACACTACGTTAGGATATATAATCTTCTTCGATTAAACGTGTTTTAGAATACCGTGTTCTACAAAACTTAACCACATAATTATTACATACATACATAATATCACGCCTGTTTCCCCGAAGGCTACCTCTTCGGGAAAGCAGATGCATATTGTATGCCCACACTTCGCCAATTATATTGTTGGTCCCACGTAATAGGTGGCGAGCCTATTGCCGCTTTTCGGGAACTTTTGTTTTCGCCAGAGCCTAGTCCGTTGTTCGGCAGGTGCACCACTTGCAGGTGCGGTTGGCTTGGGCTCCTCAGAACTTGGTAGGTCCCCGGCCGCGTCTGTCTGTTTGTTCGCGATAAACTCAGAAACTACTGAACGGAGTTTTATGTGACTGGGAGCTTTAATTGAAAACGCGGCCTTATCCATTTGATATGTAACAAAATATTGTAAGCATGGGCGAATTGTTTCTTGTTCAAAGTCCGCGATGACAAAACCCCTCGTTTTTACCAATAATATTTGGTTTTATATATGTATTGAGACTGTCTCAAAGACTCGTTCGTTTTCACTGTGCGGCAGTTTATAACTTGTCTTATATATTTTGATAGGGTTCTCATTTACAAAATACAGTTGTGTTCTAGACAAGTATTGTTCATTTTACCACAAACAAGTTTAGTTATTGTATAGTTTTTCCAACACCACAAACCTATCTTTAAGACATAATATATTTTTTTAGACTTATATTTTTTTGCATTCACTGCGTCATAAACACGGTGTGAGAAGCCCTTTAACAAAGCCACAGGCATTCTAAACATCATAAGAAGAGACATTACCTAAAAATATCGTTGAGTAACCATTTTAATTTTTGGTTCTTAAAAAACTGCAAATAGTATCATACAATAAAATGCGCGCAACAGACCGCGTTTCTGTCGAGCCCAAGCGAGCTGACATTTGCGCTTAAAATGTATGTATTGTTATAATAAAAAAGAATGAAAATAAATTCATGATATGCTGTTGATTTCCCAGGTATAGTCTCACAGAAGAAAATTATTCTGTTGCGGTGCAGAATACGTAGCACTTGGCTTTGATCAGGGTATTCTAACAGCCTGTATAGTTATTACATGAAATTTGTTAAAATTAAAATATACTTAATAACATATATTTTATTTTAACAAATTTCAACGACAATAGTCGTTAAGATCAACAGGATTATTTAGATTCGCCTTTTTTTTACACAAAATGGAAATTCCATAATTTTTTTCTTAACAACAATGAAAGAGATAAGAGCGGTACCATAATCAAGAAATAAAAGCAAATGGATTCTTTGTTAGAATTTGTCAAATTTTGTCAGTTTATCTGTCTGTTGTGGTTTTAGTCTCAAGATATGTCAGTCGGTGACTCTTATAGGAGGGATCTGTCAGTCAGCCTGTCGATTCTAAAGGGGGGAGAAGATTGTTCTGTCTGTCGGTGACTCTAACGAGGCTTCCAAAAAGGCAACGAGGTTGAGAAAAAAGTATCAAGAAACTCATCTCGGCTTTTTTTAAATTGTCTTAAAATCTAATACAATTAAAGAAATAAAATATTAAGTTTACCGCTGTTGTTCTTATAACTACCAATATCTAATATCTTAGAAAGAAAGGAGCAATTCATGTCACTTCCAGGCAGCCTTGTCGTTCATAAAATCTTTCACATTATAATAAGCCTTCTGGCACAATTTACACTTTACCTACCTATGTAGTTTTTAAAATTATTTATAGATAAATTTGCCACTTCATCTGGCAGCGTATTGTACATGCGAATACTAAACCCTGCAAAAGAATTTACAACTTTAGATCACCTTTATCAGATTTTATAATAAAATTCCGCAGGATATAACTGATCTACTATTGCCAATTTTTAAAACTGTAGTTAAAAAGCAATTTCTTCAAAAGGGGTATTAAGCTGTTAACAGTTGTAATCACTAATTATTACTTATCGGAATAACAACCTTGGGCTTAACATTTTCATCTTGTATTTGTGTAAATTAGAATAAAAAGTCAACAGATCATTGTCGTGACCATCCCCTATTGAACAAATTCAGCTCAGTTTCACATTACTTGACTGTGATGAAAGGTTCCCTTAGTGCTACTTTATTGGTTACGGCATCTGGAGACCCTTATAATATCTTCAAATATTCACTGTGTGTGTTCCGTATTGTTTATATTTGATCGATAATTTAAAAGAGCATAGCCTTTGAGTTTCTTGTCAGTTCTTCTCACAGGGCGGGGGCTCGGAACAGGCACTTAGATTTACTTACACTTAATTTTTATTTATTTGCATGTAAGTGAATCTAAGCTTCGTGATTTCAGTGTACTAATATTTAGTTTTTTTTGATGACGTTTTTAAGTGCTATGTAATAGTTTTTGAAATAAAGAACTTTTATGTAGTTACTTTTATTCTTATATCTTAAGTTAAAATTATGTCTATCACTATTTTACATAAATTTCTTTTATTTTTATGAGTATGCAGTAAGTTTTCATAAATGTACTGTGAACACACAGTCATTAAGCCTATCTCTTTAAGCTTCTTCCTAAAGAGTCGCGAGATCCCACACCATAGATAGTACGAACAGCCCTTTTCTGCAGTACAAAGATATATTCAATATCTGCAGCATTACCCCACAGCAGTATGCTATATTTCATAACACTGTGGAAGTAGCTGAAGTAGACTAGACGAGCTGTTTTAATGTCCGTTAGTTGTCGGATCTTCTTCACGGAATAGGCTGCAGAACTCAGTCTGCTCAAAACTTTCCCGATGTGAGACCCCCATCGCAACCTAGAGTCTAGTATTTTACCCATAAAAACCGTCTCATTTACTAATATTTTGATTTAATAATAAATTATTAGCACTAAACCAGTGGACGATCCCAGAGAGCGCATTATTTACTTCGTCAAGTTCACGTTGTCCACGTTTAACTTTAAATATTAAAGGCGTCTCATCTGCAAATTAAACAATTTTGTGAAATATTCATATACCTATACTTGAAATAGAAGTGGCCCTAGGATTGAACCCTGCGGCTCCCCCATTGTTACTGAACCGGGTGACTGCTTTTCATTAATAAGTAAAGTCTGATGCTGGACGCAATCAAATGCTTTGAATAAGTCACAGAACACACCGTAACCATCAAATGACTCATCCCAGGCTTCGTAAATACCTTGCAATATTTTATTCCAGCTTCAGTAGTAGACCGGCCACGAGAAAAACCGAACTAACAAAAATGTTATTGTTTGTGGAGATTTCAATGTTAATTTGCTAGAGTGTTCGAATGCATGTACAAGAATAAAAGCACTTTTGAAATCGTATAATTTGATAAATTTGTTTCTGGGGCCAACAAGAATTACAGCCACTTGCTTGGATAACATATTTACAGATATTATACTAAATAATAATAATAAAAAAGTTAATACTCAATTTAGATTCAGATCATTGTGGTCAACAAATATCTTTGCTTTGTAGAAAGAAAACAGTAGCTAAAAGAACAATAACACTTATATCGAAATCCCATAATCGCTTCGAAAGGTTTAACAATAAATTATTATTCTATAGTTTACCCTTGATAGGTGTAAGCAGTGATCCTAATATTATATATAATATTTTTTTCAGCAGCTTGTGTTTTACATTTAAATCAATATGAACTGTATGATGAAAAACATGTAAGCAATAGTGAACAATTTCATAATTATGTAAGGAAATTTTGAACAATTTTTATATTAATGATTTGCCACATTGGGTAACGGGCAACCACAAGATAGTATTGCTTGCTGATGATACATCCTTATTATTTAAATTTAAGCGATATCAGCATTCAGACGATGTAAACAATGCGATATCAAAGGTAGTGCACTAGTTTGACGTCAAAAATCTGTTATTAAATGTGGCTAAAATTAAATGTATGAAATTCGTTACGCCTAACGTCAGACAAGTAAGCACCACTATTAAAATAAAGGAAGATGAGTTGGTCTTGTGGATACCACCAAATTTTTGAGTGTTACATTAGACTCTAAGGAGCAGTGTTTGCTATATAGCAGATAAAAATATTTGAGATTAAACTGCCGTCTCATACAGGCTTTTCTAATATGAATGACTAAATAAATAAAATAAAAAATTGTTTTTATTGCTCAATAAATCATAAATACACATGTTAAGTTTCCCCAGTAAGTAACGCAGTACTTGTGTTGGGGATACTTGCTCTTTCCCATGGCTTAACAAAGATTTTATTGAGTTAACAGACAAAAAGCAAACTATCTACTAGTATATTAAGTTTTACGTGAATGTATGTGTGTGAGCGTGTGTGTTGTGTTTGTGTGTGTTATTGTGTACGTTTGTGTTTTGTAAAATTCCTATCACTTAATCATGATGTTTATGTTGCTTTATTTATTATAAGTAAGTACCTATTTCAATAGAGTTGTTTATACGTGTATTTATTTATTGTCCTTTTTTAATATATCTTCAGTTTCGTCATATGTAAGTGTTTTTAACCAGTCTGTTAAAATTTGTTTACATTTAAATAAATCTTTTGGATAAAAGTTAAGGATTTTATTTTGGAATATAATAAACTGAACCTCTAAAAAATACTTTTTTGATCATCAAAAATACTGATCTAGCATCTAATAGGGGATTAGGTGCTCCATCAGAATTTTTTGATGTACAAAAGGTTAGGTTAGGTTGGTAATTTATTAATTTTGATGACACATTAAATATGAGCCTTTTATTTTTATGGTTTTGTATATGTGACGACCGAGCACTGTACTGGCGTTTTGCAAAAACTGTATGAATTAGTCGAGAAGGTGCCACGCGGTTATTCCTTCTTCTGCTTAGATTTTCCAGATTAAAAGGCAATTTTAGAATTAATTTAAATATTACAACTTTCTGACCGAAAGTAAGCTGCAAATTCTATATAAATCTTCGGTTGAGAATCTGTACGGTTTTTGATACATGGCAGATAAAAATGCTTGGGATTAAACTGCCATTTCATACAGGCTATTCTAATATGAATGACTTAAAACAAGAATATTGTTAATGTTATATTATATTGCATTGTATAGCTTCACAGACAAATGAAGATTGTAATTCAAATACCAAACCAATATTTAAAAGAGCATAGCCTGTGAGTTTCTTGCCAGTTCTTCTTACAGAGCGGTGGCTCGGAACTGGCAATTAGATTCACTTACACTTAATTATTTTTTAATTTTAAATTGTTTTGTTGCATGTAAGTGAATCTAAGCTTCGTGATTTAGTGTAGTAATATTTCGATTTTTTAAAATATATTAATTATGACGTTTTCAAGTACTATGTATAATAGTTTATGAAATAAATATTTTTTTTACTTTACTTAACCTTTAATAACGACCGTTGAGCTCTTTCTATCTGAAGAAATTTTATCTTAGAAGCTCCACCCATATAGGGATACAATATGTTAAAACATATTGCGCCATAGCAAGGTAAATTTATTAAGAAGGGAACATGCCATTACGTGACGTAGCCTGCTAAAAATCCAGTTCAATTTTCGAATCCGACCAGAGACAAGATCTATGTAAGGATGCCAAGAGAGCCTGTGGTCGACGAGCACTCCCAGGTGTTTTGTGCTATTAACTTTATTAATGCAAGGGCATGCGCAGTTCCCATCCAGTCTATTAGTACAGGAGTGAATTTTGAGTTCGAAGTCGTCCTTAGGTTGCGATCTTATGTTTGGAGTAAAGCATATATAGTTAATTTTTGTAGCATTGAGTGTAAGTATGTTCGAGTTCAACCAATCACCTATCGCAGCCAATACATGTTCGGCTTTCGATTGCACAGTGTTCCATGTTTGTCCGAAGAATACAGCGGCCGTGTCGTCAGCATAGGAAAAAAAATTACCTCCACAAGTCTGAAGAAAGCATTACTGATATATATATTAGGAATGATGTGGGTCCGAGAACGGACTGTGGGACACCGTAGCATATATTACTTTCATCACTACGCAAATTATCAATTTTGACTATTTGCTTCCTATTCTGCAGGTAGTTTTCAAACAGGGCAAGAGGTGTACCGCTGATTCCGATGCTTTCCAGTTTTTGTATGAGTATGGGGACAGAAACGGTATCAAATGCTTTCTTGATATCTATGAATACGGTAAGACATCTATTTCCTTTATCTACCTTGTCTGCTATCAAATCAATTAAATCAGTAACGGCGTCTTCTGTGGATTTTCCTTGCCTAAACCCGTATTGAGCGTTTGATAAAATATTATTCTTATTGAGATAAGCAAGAAGTCTTCTGTTCAATAATTTTTCTAGGATTTTGGAAAGAGGCGGTAATACTGAGATGGGTCTGTACTTATTTATATCGTTTCTGTTCCCATCCTTGTAAACTGGGGTGACAATAGAGCGTCGACAAGTTTGGAAAAATATCTTTCCCAAAGCATAGTTTCGCCAGACATATTAAAGAACCTACAAAAAGTCTACATCGTTTTAAAAACCTCACCGAAATGCCATCCCAACCAGATGCGGAGCTGGTGTCAAGAGCCATGAGAATGCTATTCACTTCCTCAAAATCTGTTTCCATAAGGACAAAGGAACCTGTATTTGAATTTTTATTTAAGGTGTTAATGGTATATGTGCGTGATTGTTTTAAAATATCCTCAGCTAATGACTTGCCGATATTACTGAAAACTGGTTGACATAATTAATCGAGTCTATTGGACTTGTTGCAAAGTTAAGTAGCCTAGTGTTGGGGGTATTTACTGTTCTAATCATTTATTGTTAGCCACTAAGAACATGAAGATTGTTCATGTTATTGCATTATATAAAAATATTTATGAAAATATGTGCTCATCACGTAATCTTTTTAAAAGTAAATTAAAATATTGTCAAAACAATCAAGAGAGAATTAAAATGGATATGCTAGCATCTTGTCATGGAACTAAACAATTTAATAAATTTTGGAAATTGACAAATAAATTGAAACATAAGGCGGGGACGCCGGTGAGCGTCGCGGGCGTGAACGACCCCACTGATATAGCTAATGCTTTTCAAAAACATTTTAATGTAGACTCGCGTTTGTGTGGCTATAGCGATCCTTTAAACAGCGGCGCGGGGGCGGCCGTGGCCGGGGCTCCCCCTGTCAGGTTCTCCGCTAAAGAAGTCGCGAGAAGTATACAGAACATGGTGAGGGGTAAGTCCCCCGGTCGCGACAGCCTTAGCGTCGAACATCTTAAATACGCTGGGGTACACTTACCGCGAGTACTCGCTATGCTTTTCAACCTATGTCTGAGTCATAGTTACTTACCTGCGGAACTTAGCAGTACAATAGTTGTTCCAGTAATAAAGAATAAGACTGGTGATGCCTCCGATATTTCCAACTATAGGCCGATATCGCTTGCCACTATCTGTGCTAAGGTGTTGGATAGTCTGCTTGATAAAATATTAGCTAAACATATCGGTCTCGAGGATAGTCAGTTTGGTTTTAGACCGAATTTGTCAACTGATAGTGCAATTTTATGTCTTAAGCAGACTGTTCAATATTACACAGATAGAAAGACTGCTGTTATAGCATGCTTTTTGGACTTATCGAGGGCCTTCGACCTGGTCAATTATGACCTGCTCTGGCATAAACTGACTCATGATACTACTGTCCCGGCTGAAGTAATATCACTGTTCAGATATTGGTACAGTAGTCAAAAGAATACAGTTAGGTGGGCAGGCTCGTATTCTAAAATGTATGGGTTAGAATGTGGGGTAAGGCAGGGGGGTCTGAGCTCCCCCCGCCTTTTCAACCTCTATATAAATAAACTGATAGGTGAGCTCAGTAGCACTAAAATCGGGTGTCACGTGGACGGTGTTTCCGTAAACAACATCAGCTACGCCGATGACATGGTGCTGCTGAGCCCATCTATCGGTGCAATGAGAAGGCTTCTTAAAATCTGTGAAAGTTATGCAGTGGCCCACGGGCTTAAATACAATACCGGTAAGAGTGAATGGTTAGTTTTTAAATCAGGTAACCTGACCTACAAGCAGTTGCCTGAACTCTCCCTCTCTGGGTCTCCTCTATGTAGGGTTTCGAGGTTTAAGTATTTGGGCCACTGGGTCACTGATGACTTGAAAGACAATGTTGACATAGACAGGGAGCGCAGGTCGCTGGCTGTCCGCTGCAACATGCTGGCCCGCAGGTTTGCACGCTGTACTGATGCCGTAAAGGTAACGCTTTTTAAGGCCTTCTGCCAGTCGTTTTACACGTGCAGCCTGTGGATCAAGTACACCCAGCGGGCATACAGCGACCTGCGTGTTCAGTACAACAACGCATTCAGGGTGCTCTTAGGGTTGCCATGGAGATGTAGCGCGTCGGGGATGTTCGCGGAAGCGTGTGTGGACGGCTTCGCCGCGATCATGCGGAAGCGTTGCGCCTCCGCGATGGCGCGTTTGCGCTCTTCCCCTAATGGCATCCTGAATGTGTTTTCAGATCGATGGGACTCTCCCCTTCTACGAAATTGGGTAAGTGTGCAGATACACTTACCCAAATAATAATATACTATAAAAAGTTGCTTTAGTTTGTTATTTATAGTAGTAGTAGATAAATAATATACATACTAACATTAGGCTAAGTCATACTTGTACTAACAAAATATGGATTGTTATTTATCTGAAATAAAATGTTTGAATTGAATTGAATATAGCTTCACTGAAAAATTAAGATTTGACTTGATCTACTTAAATATGTTAAGAAAAAATGTAGACAATGTTTTATATTTTGCAAATAAATCTTCATAAATTGTTCTTTTCTATTTAAAATTATCAGCAATGTTACTTTGATTAAAAAAATTTAAATGAAATAAATTACTTTCGCTTAATTATGACACAGGAAAGCGAGTGACTTTACGATTTCAAAGTAAACCTCAAAACATCTCCTGACCCTATCTTTTAAAAATTTAAAAACAAAAAGTACTTAATTACTGTGGCTAAATTTGCCCATTAAAGACTTAAAAGCAATGAAGAGAATTTTAAAAATTTCCATTGGTAACGATTTTTTTTCTATTTAATTAGTTGTAGTACCGACCAAGAAGATAGTGCAATGAATTTAATTATTTGGAAATAAACAAATACTAAAGAAAGATAGATGGGGTATTTTCGGAGAGATAATGAAGTGATTAATTCCGAAATATATTGGACTTCTCTATTAGGACCATCTTGATACTGTCTCAAATTTCTAACTTTCTAGTGCCCTTTACATACTATCGTGGTCTAAGGAATGAAATGCTCTGTTAAAGCCCACGAACTATTTTGTATTCCTTATACATTAAAAATATCTGTCTTACGACTTTATGAATGAGAGCAGTTAGTACTGTCGTAGTATGCTGTTTCTTTTGGATTTATAACTATGTGAAGACATTGGATAGTGTTTGTCCTGAAAACCATTCCAAATACACGATAAAAGTATTATGTTAATTAAGTATTTAAAATTGAACATACTTATACTTTTGTAAAGTAAATAGGGAATGTCAAGAATTTTAAAAGTTTCACTTGCGGGAGTTTAGAATAATAAAACTATAACATACGTTGTAACAGGTACAAAACTTTATTAAGAATAGGTTATAATCAGTCAATTTAAACCAATAAACTAATGTAATAATAAAAGTTTATTCTATGACAATAATCTAATATTTATTATAGAAAATTAAATGCAATATTAAATGGCAATCTTAATAACAGATATAGCGAAATATATACGAGTTAAAAAAAATAATATTAGTAATTAATTTCAAATAATTATAAAAGTAACTACAATACTCAAATCGTTGGTCATATACAACATAATATTTTTTATTTCCGCTTATCAAGAAAGCAAGTGCGTCCTCGGTTATTCCTAAACTAATTAATTTGCGTAAAGGCTTTTTATGCAACAATAAACAACTAGGTTCAGGTCGTTTCACAAAAGCTGGCACGATAACAAATCTATTAACAGCATGACAATATAATTGCATAGAAACCATATATTATAAAGAAGATTATAGCGTTAGATTATGTTAATTTCAAAAGTTAAAAGAATTCTGGAAAATGCTTTCTAGTTAGCTAGAGTATGCAGTGCTTATTCGCATGTATGGCCTGCATGCCACTAAACTTTTTCTTTAGTTAGTAGCTTATAGGAGCGATTATGTTTTACATGCCAGTTATTGGCTGACGTCGATAGTCACGACAGTACACCTCCTACGTATTTACATTAAAATAATTCCTTTGTTATTGCAAGTATTTTTATATACAAAAAGACACATTTTTGCTTAAATTAAAACTTTACAGTTAATGTATTACGTATAACACAATATTTATGTACAATGATATTCTTTCATAAAATGTGAATTTTACATTTAAAACTTATTATTAGTTTGAGGCACGTTCAGTGAAATAGCACCAATACTATGCATACATTTTACATAGGATCAATTCGCTTATTTAAATTAATAATAATTACATAATTTTATTATAATAACAGTTAGTTTTAAACAATTACAATCTTTCTAATAATGAAAAATGAAAGTAAAATAAAACCTCAAAAACATACTTTTACACATAGGACTTATAATGTAAAACCTTTTTGTGGAAGACTTTAAAATGAAGTTATCAAATCAAAGGCTTATTTTATACAACTTATCTATAAGGGTTTAGTATAACAAATTATAACTGAAATACAGCCACATCCGGTTAGACCACTGAGCAGACTGGGCTAGGGCTCAGCTTAAGTCTAGGGCAACCGGGATAATGCTACGATATGATAATGTTCTACAATAGTTTAATCAATTTTTTAACGATCGTTCGAAAATTTGCAGTTATAGACAAGTATGCTTTGTTTTAGCATCGGAAATCCCAATCAAGTTGTCCCAGTCAAGTAACTTAGGTTACCTAATTTATCCATAAATTAAGTCACACGTAAATAGTGAAAAGAGGTTCGGGTCTAAATCTTATGACGACAGAACTTAATATGATATAGTTATTATCGTTCATAAGTTTGTTAAAAATCACAAAATTCATATGACATAATTAATTAATTACACTTTTTTAATAAAAAGAATATTAGCTGCCACAAAGACTATAATTAATGTTTGGGATTCTTTCTTATTTTGCCTCCGTGCTCGCCTGAACTGCGATCACCAACTCGCCCGCCCAGCGTGGTGATTACGGGCAAATACCCCCAATAGAATGTTATTTCTTGGAGAGGCCATTGTTCAATAGTAGACTTTATAACGCTGATGCGAAATGCATTTTGTTATCAACGTAAAAGTATAAGGATGAGGTTGAGTTGGGTAGAGACTGACCGTCAGTAGAGGTATGGAGCGGGCGAGGGTGGCGGCGCGCGGGCGGCGGGCTCCGGTTCGGATTCGCACGCGTCCGTGGAGGCGGGAGTGGGCGGCGGCGGGCGGTTGCATGCTCGGTAATGGCGGTAGGGCCGGCGCCGCCCCCCCGCCCCGGCCGCGCCCCCCGCCGCAGACCCCCCGCTCGCGGTGGCTGGCGACGGCGGCGGGTTCGCCGTCGGCCGCGGGTACCGCTCGCACAGACTCTCCGATGCCCTGTAAAAATTTAAACTACTATTGAACCTTAACCATTGCTTAGCTCACGTTGAAAGAAGTTTCACTCTTTGGGGTGATCCATAAATTACGTCACACGTATTCCGTAATTTTTTGACCCCCCCTCCGTCCTCGTCACATTTGTGGGACTCCCTTCTCCTTAGTGTGATGTCAAATATTTTGCAATTGTATAGCAAGATATAAATACATCAAAACAGCAGTTCCACAATTTTCATAGGACCTGGATTTTGAAATGTGACGTCACGAAATTCAGGATCCACCCATACCCTTGTCACACTTCGTCAACCCCCTCCCACCCCCTTAACGTGTGACGTAATTTATGAATAGCCCCTTTTACTCATTATATCAGCCCATTAGGCTGCGTTTCCACCAGATGTGGGAGGAAGCGTTGCGCAGTATGTGTTTATTCAGTACGAATAGAATCGCTGCGCTAAGCGAAACTAGACTCTATGGGTTCTTAACAAAAGAATCCCTCCCAGCGTGCGGTGTACGCACTCGAAGCAGGCTCGGGGCGAAGTTTGTGTGTATTTAGGAGAAGCATGTTCCAGGGCCGCAGCAGACACTTTGCTGTGCGCTAATAGATCACCACGTGGTAAGACGCTTGTGTGGTGTATTCACTCGGAGCTAACTCGGGGCGAGGTTCGCTTGTGTGAGAGGGGATGTTCCAGGGCCGGAGTAGGACAAGTGGCTTACGATAACGTTCTGTAGGATGTCTGTGTGGTGTAATCACTCGGAGCTGGCTCTTGTGTGAGAGGGGCATGTTCCAGGGCCGCAGCAGGCCAAGTGGCTTACGATAACGTTCTGTAGGATGTCTGTGTGGTGTACTCACTCGGAGCTGGCTCGGGGCGAGGTCCGCTTGTGCTGCGGGCGGGGCGGGGGAAGGGGCGCGTGTCTCCAGCGCCGCAGCATCACCCATCCGAGAGCTAACAGACCGCCGCAAGCTGCAACTATGCCGCATACTGCCGCCGCACTATAAGACCGTGGTCTAGTCACCTAAAAACATAAATTAAAAAAATATTTAATATGACCACACAACACTTTCAAGAATTTTCTTTATACAAACGTTAATTATTAGAGGACTTACTAAACTCTATGTAACATAATTAGAACATTTGTTTACAATTTTAAACAATTAATTAAAAATTTACAACTAATTCTAAAAAAATACAAATCAAGGAATAATTATTATTTTTAGAATATTTATATCTATAAATTAACGAGAGCGTTGAATCATTCAAGTACTTTGGTTGGTATTGTTATTATCATTAAAGGACTCATTTATATTGTCGTAACATTTACTTATGAGAAAATCTTCAAATGTTTCACTGAAGCGGGTTGGACTAGAGTGGTTTTTGATATAGTAGAATCCCGATTATCCGGACTCATTCGTCTCGGCTCGAAAATGTCAATTCGAAAATATTTTTTAATGGTGCAACGAGACATCATGTTACGACAAGTTTATTCTCGCCTCCGACCGTGTACCAATTCATTATCTAGCGTTATAGCTCGTTTTTTATGTATCGTATTAACTAAACGACTAATGTAAGACCCATTTCACATGTAATAGAAATTTACTATAATTTTAATATTGTTTGATTTGCTTTGAAATCGATTATACGGATTTTCGATCATACGGAATACCCCTGGTTTTATTTGATCCGAATAATCGGGATTCTACTGTATAATTAGGTAACATTTTTTTAAAAAGCTTTTATTTAACTCGCAATGTATGTATGTAAGGATGTATATTTTATTATTATTGTGTAATGTCGTCGATCGATCCTCGCATTAATACTTAATGTGTTTTTTTACTTGGTCTTTTTGAGTGCAGAATGCTGGTGCTTCATCAGATCCATCTTCACAGTGTTGATGCCCATCACAAAGAAGTACCGTCGACAGGCACAGTCTCTCGTCACAACTGTAAACGGAAAATAATACAATGAATAGCTGTTATTGATAAGGCCCTCGTACCACGAAGCTAGGTGGTCGAAAACGATCAGCATAGTTGAAGTAGAGGTCAATTCTTGGATGTGTGACTATTTGGGTGGGTTTTTGAAATCAAGCGCTACCATGGCACATTAAGAGATTGGTCCCAGTCATCATACGATATGATACGAAGTGGTCGTTAAGGCAAGTTAACGTCATCAAGGCATCGTCTCAATTCACTAATGTCCCACTTCTGAGCACGGGCTAAGGAACAATGTTTATTTATTTTATTTTATTTTACAATTTTAGTAAAACTTACGGCTAAATACAATGATATCTTAGATTAACGTTTATAACATGGCTAATTACAAGTTTTCACTTATAATCATTTCTGTTACGGGCACAGTGCAGAGCGAAAGTTCTATTGGGATACATTTTTATTATTCGGCATATAATATAAGCCGCGCGTGGGCTACACACAGATACACGGTTTGTGACGCACGTTTTATTTGCAGTTTTTTAATATTAAAAATAAAAACTGTTTCCCAAAAAAAGAAGTAACGATGTAGTCTTTGGCTTTGCTCACAACATTTTGTAGTCATAGCAAGGCCTATCGCAAGAGGGGGGGGGGAGGGGGGCGTGGGACGCTCCAGCTAGCTCATTACCCCCACGACATACCAGTTACCCCCATGCTAAAAATCTAGGGTGTAGTGTTAGCAAGGCCTATCCCAAGGCCAAGGGGGGGGGGGGGATGGGACGCTCTAGCTAGCTCATTACCCCATGCTAAGAATCTAGGGTGTAGGTGTGTAGTGGCACGCACCGGAATGCATCTGGCAGCGGTGCGTGTGCGCAGTAGGCGCCGGCGGGGCAGCCGCTAAGCGAGTCGGCGCATGCACCGTCCGCGCAGCGCACGCCGCCCGCGCAAGCGCCGCATAGCGGGCCCTCGTCTGACCCGTCCGCACAGTCGGCCTGCCCGTCGCATCTGGAAACAACAAACAACTGGCAGGACTTCTTGGCGGAAAAGTAAAGCGTAATGTTTGCAATTTTGTTTTATTTTCTAAAATATGTGACATATCAAACATTAATGTGTAATAACAGTGGATTATTAACCGTTAAGTGTTTGTGAACGTACATAAGTGTTGGTAAATGAAACAAAACAGTGCAACATAACTGATAAGTTATGTTGCACTGTTTTGTTTACTTACTTACTTACTCAGTATAGTCCCACATCTTTACTGACGACTTAAAGGGTTTAGGGGAAGGGCATCTCATTTATCATCTTTATCACCACTCATTCTCATTTACTTTGATTTATATATTATTAATATATCTCTTACTTGACACTGGCTAAATGTACTAAATGCACGAAGCCATTATTTAAAAGAAAAAAAAAACAACTGGCATCAGAACATAACATTTACTGGATCGAAAGACGATACAAATAAAACCTGAACTGGCTAAGCTTTGTCTAAATTGCGTCACATAATTAAAAATCATACTATTCTAGTAACTGTAGCAACGAGGCGTCGTAACGATGGCTTAGTTACTTATTGCCTCTTTCATTCCCCTGTACCCCTGGAAGCAGGAAATGGCGGGGGATTGTGCCAGGTGGCACAGGACGTGCTCGGGAGCGATACTCACTGCCAGTCGCGGGGGATGCAGGAGGCGGCGGAGGGTTGCGCCAGATGGCACAGGAAGTGGTCGGGGGCGCAGGCCCGGCGCGGGCCGCAGCCGCCCCCGCAGCCGCACGCGCCGCCCGCAAGACACGCGCCCGGCCCGCCGCCGCACGCACGACCTCCGTAACATGGATGCGAGCGCGATACCTGAACAAACAAATTATTCACCACGGAGTGCAACTATCTTTACATATAAATTAAAATTTTACTATTGTACATATAAATATAAATTGCAACAATTTATTACAACATTCTACTTGAATCGTCGCACTCTCATTCTGTATAATGGAGATTAATTTACATGCAACTTATTTATTTATTATACAGACAACAAAACAGATAACAACCATAAAAAATAATAAAGTAATTAATTACACACTCCTGTACTAGATTATTATCCTAAACATGTTGACACATCAATTCAAAACATTCAGTGAAAAGCATGGCACAAGAACTTAATTACCGAACTTAATTATTCTTAAATTACTTTATAACATTTCTGAATTTATTTAACCTTTGATCGAAAATATCCACACTGGTATGTGTAATAGATATTTCGTTGTAAAGTCGACACATTCTTACTAGGAGATTATAGAGTGAGGTATTATTTCTATACGTCCGAAGGTGAAGGTTACGCCTCGTAGCGAAATCTAGCTTACCCGAGACGTAAGGGGATTCAAACACGCAACCCCTTGTACCCTAGTAACCTTTCTGAACGTAATAAATACTTAATTATTATTCAACATTAACGCGGCTAAATCAGTGTAATGCCACCTGAAGGGAAAGTACTCTTAATACTGTAGATGAAAAGTTTTACTCAAAGCAAACATTCTTTTAATTTTGAAAAGATAGAAAACTAAGAATTTAAAAATTCGCTTGCCGCAATCCCTGTAATCGAAACGACTAAAATCTGTAAAAGTTGCACGCTGTACTTTTATTGCATCGATCGTTAGGGTCAATTATAAGGATTAAATCATTTTAATAATCTGTATATATATACTAATAAACACTAGATAATATACTCACTGGGTGAACAGAAACCGAGGCAACTAGCCGAGGTGCGTGCGGAACGAGCGCTGCGGGCGCGTCGCGGCGGTGCAGAGGCAGTCGCATTAAGGCACGTTCGCCTCCACTCAGGAACAGAGCGCCTCCTAATGCTGCTAGCGTGCCTACCCAACCGCCTTGCCACACCACTCGTCTGAAATGTTAAAATAAGTGCTTTAGGTTGGCTCGAAGCCGTTGGCGCAGCGGGCGGACCAGGAGGGCCCGTCCGGCCGCGCCTGGGGGGTCTTAGGCGGCGGGGGCAGGGGGCCCCTTCCGTCTAGCTATAGACCCCCCCAGAAGTCAGCCAGTCACGTCATGGCCGCACAAGGAGGTAGGAGGGGCGCGACACACTGCGCCTCTCTGAGGAGGTCCTCCCGGTTCTGATCCGGGGGACGTTGGCCGCGGGCGGGGTGCCAGAAACTACAACCTAGGCACTGGCGCCTCGCACCTTTTTCAATAGCGGCGGGCGTCGTCGGAAGATTTTTAGTGGGTAGGACTGCAGTGGTCGCGTCTGCCGCAGTGAGCCCCACACCCCCTCCCGGTCTCCCCCTTTGGCCGGGAGACAGTGCGTAAATGCATTTTGTTACCGACGTAAATCAAAAAAAAAAGGTAGGCTCGAAGAGTCAATACGTAATTAATGAAGGTTTGCCGAAGTGTATAATAAATAAATAAATAATAAATACTTTCTGACAATTACACCAATTATTTAGTTCCAAGATAAGTATCATTCAGAACTTGTGTTATGGATAATAAAGAACGGATAAACATACATAAATATATATATATTTTTTTGTAAATACATACTTATTTTATATCGGAAAACACCCAGACGAGAACAAATATTTATGTTCATGCACACAAAGATTTGTCCAGTGTGGGATTCGAACCCACGACCTCTGGAGTGAAGTGCAGGTACTGACCTCCGAAAAGATCTATAAGCACTCATTCCATCTACACTCTACTTAAAAGAAAACTTACATATAACAGTTAACTCAATTTTGGATTTTTCAACATTTACGATTTTTAAGATTTTTAATATGGCGCCTTGGGTCTTACCAAGTTTTTAATGCTGACTGTACGTGTTTACGTTTTGAATCTAAGTGTATTGATTTTATGTGAAGTCATGTATCTAATGGCTAAAAAAAATCACTTATCATAATATTCGTTTAATTTCAGAGATCTTTTTGCTTACTTGTTAAGAGTATCGAGATCCACAGCATGTATCTGCCTGCCCGATGCCCAGTAAACGGTCGCAGTGGTTTGATCGACTGCTAAAGCCGACGCGTTCGCTACTCGAGCGAGTTCGACTCGCGAACTGCCATCTACATTGGCACGCATTATCGCTCCGAGACCCACGTCATTCCAGATGAGAATTCTGAAATGTTTTATGACAGTATAAATCTGGTTATAGAAGTATTATCGTAAAATTATCTAGTAATGAAGTAGTAGTTGTATACTCGAAGGTTAAAAATATTATTGGTTGAAAACTGAAGTTATTTCTTGTGAACAGTTTACAAAGACGGTTTCAGAAGGTATCAATTGATAGTATTAATGTCACTACGACTACTAATTTTCCTTATTTACTTATATGTTCAAGCACATAAAATATAACTTAATTTATCAATCAAACCTTTTAGTTTGGTGAAGAGCTAAATGTCTGGGCATCATATTCTCGCCTCGCACAATCACTCCGACAGAAGAGTTGGTATCTATAGATGTGGCATTTATAGAATCTGTGTCCAAGCATGTCCAGTACAGTGCACGTCCTAACACATCTAGTACCATATGAAAAGGTCTCGTCAGACCAGACACAATAGTCGAGGAGTCGGTTAAAGCTGAAGTTGTGGAGTAAGATATTGGGACTCGACGAATGGAATGGGTGTCATCCTCAATCCAGTACAATAATCTGAAAAAGAATATACGTAAATGGTTTGCCCTATGCTATGAAACAATGCATCTATCAGACATGTAAGTAACTTTAAATACTATGTGACATAGGTCAAGGTCAGTAGCACATCTGCACCAAATTGAATAATTCTGTAGAAATATAACTCTTTTTTATTGTCAGTTATAGGCCCACACTTTACCAATTATATAGTTGGTCCCACGTAATAGGTGGCGAGCCTATTGCCGCTTACCGGGCACTGTTATGTTCGCCAGAGCCTCGTCCGTTGATCGGCAGGTGCACCACTTGCAGATGAGGTCGGCTTGGGCTCCTTAGGTATCGGTAGGATCCCTATACACCCATAAAATTGTAAGAGAGATATTCTAAATATAGACGAAACATTTATAGATTAAAAATTATATTGCAGTACAAAGTTGTCGTTGAGAGTATGAATCAAGTTGAGGGATAATTTCTACTAAGCACTTACTTCTTCTCAGGGTCATATTCAATAGCTTTCACATTCCGCAGGCCTACCAAAGGAATGAAAGCGTCGTTGCACTCTCCAGTTGCAAAAACAATTCGTCCAACTGCGTTCTTTTGGGCGAAAAGTAGGAATTCTTCGGGTTCTGAATTGAATACACATCATTAATGGAAAAGAGTTTTCAGAACATGGCTTTTAAGAGAATATTAGCAGAAGCAGAATTTTTCGTTTCTATGTGTGGATTTTTAGACATTACTCAGGGCACTATGCCACAAGTAAATGCTCTGTGACTCGCTGACTTGCCGATTATTATACTAGCCGAATGAATCTCTTTGGGTTGGCCTACCCACATCTAAAATACAATGGACTCTAATCTGACAATTTGCCAAGACTATCATAAAGATTACGACCAGATATATACATACAATTACGCCTGTTTCTCGTTCTCTGTTCTCAGTACGCAGAGGCATAATTTACGCCCAAACTTCGCTAATTGTGTTGTTGGTCCCACGGTCGCCACCTATTGGTGGCGAGCATATTGCCGCTTACCGGGCACTTCTATGTTCGCCACAGCCTCGTCTGTTAATCAGCATTTGCACCATTTGCAGATGAGATTGGCTTGGGCTCCAAAGACGATGGTAAGATCCCCGTACACCCCACCACAATAAGACAATAACAAAAAAAGCTATTGTAAGCTATTGCTACCTGTGCATGTAAGGTTGTCTCGTTGAAGGCGGTAATGTGCCGGACAACCACACCGGTAGTCGGCTGGTGGTAGCGGTAGACACAAATGCGAACACCCGCCATTATCTACCCCACACTGGTTGCTACCAGCGGCGCGGGTCCGATGGTACACCTTCAAGTCCGTTATGTAATCCAATTGAGTATCAATGGTTTTGCGTTCGCTACCGTCGGTTTTTTTAACAACTTCTATAAGACCTGTTGAAAAGTTTTCAAGATAAGATCGCAGAATGAAATATTTTATGTCTTCCTCAATGTTACAGTGATTAGGAATGACTATTGCTGCACCACCAATGGCCACTAAACTACACATCGCTTAATGGCTAGTATCTAAATAACATTTTGCCCGTAAATAAAGGATTCATTAAGCTTCACTTAAAGATCCCTGCGCCGGGCAGCTTTAAGTTTATATTTGTCACTCTTTACAATTAAATCAACAAAAATTAAATAATATATAATTTATAGTCTTCGGGATCAACAAGAACATTTAGATTCGACAAATCATTGCTAAAGATATTGGTGGTACCATCATTATTTCTTGAAAGAGAAAGAAAAATGGAAATAAAAGCAAAATGGATTGTTTTGTCAAAATTGGTCAGTCTATTGTGGTTTTTTCTCAAGATTTGTCAGTCTGTCTGTGACTGTCATGGGGGGATTTTACAGTCAGTCTGTCGTGATTCTATAGGGGGAGAGGATTGTCCGTCATTCTGTCGGTGACTCTAAAGAGGCTTCCAAAAGACAATGATATTGAGAATAATGCCTCAAGAAACTTATCTTGGCTTTTTCCAAATAATAACTTGAAATGTAATATAACTATTGCTTTAAATTTAAAACATTAAATAACACAGGGCTTTGTTTATGAGAGGCACTATTGCCATCTCCCCTCTCTCTAGAAATAGAGATAATATTACAATGCGGTAATAATGCCATCAGGTAGGCTGATGGAAAACCCCAGTACCACCTTGCCACCTTATAGTACATACACTAACAAAATCGTACAGTTTGAATTATAAATGAAAATTTACCTGTATTCCAATCTCCCCAGAAAACTTTTTCGCTATACAAAGTAAGCGCATACGGCATGAGTATATTTTCAATGAGCAACTTTCTCCCGGTCCCGTTAAGGTATATGTACTCGATAGCTGGGGGATCTAAGGCTGCCCAGTAAAGTGCTCGCTTTTCGTAGTCCATGGCGAGAGCGTGAACGCGACCAGCTTGTTCTACGAAAACTGAAGGCGAAGAGCCGTCCATTGCTGCACGCTTTATAGTCTTGGAGCCTAGTTCAGACCAGTACATATATCTGAAAAGAGACATTTGCGTCAATTAAATAACCAACGTTGTTCGTTGTTGAATCAAGCAAGTAGTTACAATACCTTTTGGTGCAAATATGCTCGAAATCTCACATTTACACAATTCATTAGAAGTTCAATTAATCAATAAAATCTGTAAGATGTTGCAGCAGCAGTAAATTAAATAATTTGTGTATTTAGATGGAGGCATAAGTTTTAAAAAAATCTCAAGTGTTACAGCAGCTGATCCTGTTTTTCTTAAAAAACAAGCTCTAAACGGGTTTGTGCACAAATGCAAGCTCAGCCACATTGGCTCTGATTTGATTTTCTTATCTATCTTACTTTGGTTGAAGATTTGAATTTCCGCATCATTCAATTCTAAATAGGATACGATTAAGGCACAGCACACACGATTCAACTTCTGAAAATCAACTATCCTAAATATATTGCTGTAACTTGTATATCAATTTCTTACCCTTTCCTAGGATCAAGCACAATGCTCTTTGGTTTCTTGAGACCCTGCCATATAAGCGTCCGACGACTCGAGCCGTCCAGCCTTGCAACTTCGATACGTTGAGTCGCAGTGTCTGTCCAGTAGATGTTTTGACCCGACCAATCTATTGCTAGCCCTGGATGAAGAAAAACATAAGACTTATAATTTATTATTTCTCTCATACATTTGCGCAAAGCTAGGGGAAACTTTCAGTGCGTATATAGCCACGCGTAGTCGGTTACGCGTGTCCTAGAAACGCCATGTCCATACTTGCAGCTACGTGTATATGTTACCGGCCAAACCCGATTTTAGGACAAACTAGTATAGCCTATGTTTATATATATATATATGTTTTTTTAATAGTAGCAAAAAAAATAACCTCAACCTAACCCAAAAAGAGATACTTATACTTCTCTTTTTGGGTTAGGTTGGGGTTATTTTTTTACCATTAAAAAACTGTTTATTATAATAGTTGCAGCCCACCTAAATTAGTGTGGACCAGGCCATACTAGTTTGTCATAAAATCGGGTTTGGCCGGTAACATAGGTAAATATCAGTATAACTTGTACTCGTATCAACATACCAAAATAAAGCGTACTTTGGAACGCTTAATTCGAAAATAAAGCTAGCTTAGTGGCTGAACTTAAAGAGGCCTATGTTCATAATTAAAAAAATAAGTAGAAATAAGTAAAAAAATGATGTGAATGCTTGTAATGGCCCGCATATATGTCCTTTTATCTTAAGAGTTGTATGCAAAATATATATGTTTAGCTGTATGTGTTCCTAATAAATAAAAAAGTATTGGACTAATAAAGCTATTGACAGACAGATAAACACTTTTTAGTTTTCAAATTTTATACAACATTTAAAATAACTAAAAATATAAAAACCAATATGGGCAAAAGTTAGACCGCCATTGATGAAAGCGATCTTCACATAATATCCAAGGGTCTACACAAGGGTATACACAAATCGAAAACGCACGAGACATTTATGGAAGATAAGCATTCTATGTCAAAATCCTCATATTTAAAAAGTAATATAGATAAAAAGATAACCTATTTAACTAACCTTCCACCAGACCCGTCCATTCCAATATCTTCTCCAAATTAGCACCATTCACTGAGCAGCGATTTATTGTTTTCGTTTTGCTGTCTGACCAATATATTTTGGAGCCTGATACATGAACTGCTAATGCACTGTAAATAATTAAACAAATTTAATTACTAACTATGAGATCATTAGATGAAACGTTCCGAAAGGTAATGAGATCTCATTTCTTTAGTCGCCATCTACGACTCTTTCGGGCAAGACAGAGAAGAAAAATTTCAGTTATTTACATACATACATCCACGCCTTTTTCCCCGAAGGGGTAGGCAGAGGCATATTATACGCCCACACTTCGCCAATTATAAAGTGGTCCCACGTAATAGGTGGCGAGCCTATTGCCGCTTATCGGGCACTGTTATGTTCGCCAGAACCTCGTCCGTTGATCGGCAGGTGCACCACTTGCAGGTGAGGTTGGCTTGGGCTCCTTTAGTCTCGGTAGGATCCTTATACACCTATTATTTAAATAATGCAGTTATATGTTATGATTCTTATATAGTAGCTCTTCTAGGTCGATGTTTCTAATTTTTAATACTTTGTTCACAATTAGGCTTCAGTTTTTCATGTCTAATTTAAGATTAACCATTGTCTTAATAGGTACTGGTAATTCGAGAGCAAGGCCAAGTAAACATTGAACTAGTTTTCCAAGATGCAGGACTTGAATGCCTCGCTGCTGTCTAGTGTGGGGATCTGTTAACTATCTACCAATGAACACTTCACTTTATTGTCTTTTGACGTGTATTGTACCTACTTTTGTCGAATAAAGATTATTATAGTCGACTCACCTGACTTCCTTCAAGTCCTTAATAGGTAGCACGGCGTCGTTGTTTTGATTTTCGATGCTGATGCGACCAATCACATTTTTACGACTATACACTAGAAAAGCCTCGGGTTCTGTACAAGACTTCCTGTCGTTGCTCAGTTCTAAGCCTGTAAAAAAAAGTTAATTATTTTTACATATTCTTTATTCTTTCCCTTAAAAATAATCTGATTTTTATTCCATTGATGATAACAAAATAAAGGAAGCAATTAATTTTTAATTTACAGAATATTACGTTGCAAAGTAGGATCGCGGTGAAACGCGTGGAAAAGTAAGATCTCGTAGTATATATGGCGCAGGCAAGTTGTAGAATGCGTCTTTTTACAAAACGACAAGGCAAATTACGAAGTATGGTAACCTTTTCTTAAGTTCTCCCGAAGAAATTGTGGGTTTGCTAGGTTACTATGCGCAATAATACCAACAATCAGTCGCTGCTCAGTGTAGAGAGACCCTTGGCCCTAAGCTTAAGTCTAGTTCATAACTAGGATTATGCTACGATGTCGACTTACCAAGAGGACAACTGCAAACGAAATCCTTGGGCCGGTTGAAGCAGAGATGGGAGCATCCTCCATTATTGTCAACACACGGATTCCGTTCCAGAGGAACTCCTAAGCGAAATGCTTTCACGCCCATCATGTGGGCTAGTTGTTCCACTACTGGCTGTCTCTCTAAGCCTAAATAAATAAAATTTCGCTTTATTTTAACATTATTTTATAGTTATTTATTATAATATCCTCAGACTTTTGTCACAATGCCACCAAACCTCAAAATAAATATAACTTGTTTGATAGTTAAGTACTAAAAGACTAGATTGTATACTAGACAACAAATAAAGATATTTTATTTTAGACCACCGATATGGCGTGGTGGCGAGTATACCCGCACTCCACTCCTGAGGTCGTGGGTTCGATTCCCACACAGGAAAAATATTTGTGTGTATAAATATGAATATTTGTTCTGGTCTGGGTGTTTTCCTATGTATATTAAGTATGTATTTATAAAAAAAAAAAGTATTTATGTATGTTTATCCGTTATTAAGTATCCATAACACAAGTTCTTAATGATACTTATCTTGGAGCTAAATAATTGGTGTAAGTGTATTTATATCTAAATATTTGTAATATCTAATCTTTCTGTATTTGTACGAAAAATATATTTTTAGTGAACCTTGAAGACGATCCTATGAGGCATTTGAAGCTACCTATGGAATTAAGAACAGAAAAACAGAGTAAGATGTGATTTTTTATACTGTCTTTAGTACTGTCTTTTATACCATATTTAGACTGTCTTTGTGAGTTGACGGGTGGCAGCAGGAAGACAGGAAACTATAGAATTTAAATATTGTCTGCACAATCGTTTGTTTAAGATTAAAACGAGTTTCTTATAGTGTTTTATTAACTCACCTGTTTCTTTGTTTATCCTGTCTAAAGTGCGTCGTTGCATGTCTGTCCAATAGAGATGCGGTCCCAGTAATGTTAAACCATAAATGTGGAGGATGTCTGTGTTATGAATCTCTTTGCGGTCTGAACCATCCATGTTACATACCTGTAACAAGTGATTATTTAACTTTAAAAAGTGTAACATATCTTATCATATCTTAGGGCGCCCGTAAGCTCGCAGCGCAGTTAGATAATTTAGTCAGATCTTTTATGCGACCTCTTGCTTTTCACTCCATATCTCCACATACCTTTATCACAATATTTATGACAGGTTTGATAGGAGGAAGTTCATACTTGGCACTGGGTAGGCAACACCAAATCTTCAATTTGATTAAAATATCGTCGTTTAAGTTCAACTACTACGTAACATATTGCCATTCGTTATAGAGTCGCTTTGTTTCGCCCAAGAAAAATCAAGATACGACCAATAAGAACCTTCAAAATTACGGAAAAGTAACAGCACGTAGCCAGTCTTTCAGTGGTTGTAAATACAATATTATTTAAGGGAGTCTTGTACTGGTACTAAATAAGGATTAATTACCTCAATTTTGTGCGTTCTAGCATCACCCCAGTATAGTTTATTATTGACAGTGTCCAAAGCGATGCCATTTGGCCAGGTAATTTTTTCAGATACCAGCAGAATCCTGTCAGTACCATCGAGGTTGGCTCGTTCTATCTTTGGCTTCTTCTCATTCCAGTCAGACCAAAACATCCAACCAGCAGTTGGGTGTAATGCGATTGCACGCGGGTCGTATAATTCAGTATGAATAATTACCTGTACGAAGAGAATTAATTATTAGTTACACTTACGCTTAACTTTACTACCAAAGCACAGGAGTGCTCCTTTTCTAATGCTCTGAATAAATTATATCATATAATTTGATAAATGTGTTTCTAGAGCCAACAAGAATTACAGCCACTACTGCCACTTGCTTGGATAACATATTTACAGATATTATACTGAGTGATGACAGTAAAAAAATTATTAATCAATTAGATTCAGATCATTGTGGTCAACAAATATCTTTGCTTTGTAGAAATAAAACTGTGGCTAAAAGAACAATAACATTTATACCAAAAACCAATAATCGTTTTGAGAGGTTTAACAATAAATTATTATCATTTAGTTTACCCATGGTAGATAAAAGCAATGACCCTAATATTTTATATAATATGTTTTTTAGCGACTTTTGTAGTAGTTTTCAATCAACATTTACTCCCAAAACGATTAAGGTAAATGATAATGCTGCCTTTAGTGAATGGGCTACTCCTGGGCTACATAAAAGTAGAAAGAGACTGTATGAACTGTATGACGAAAGAAATGTTAACAATAGTGAACAATTTCATAATTATGTAAGGAAATATTCTAAAATATTTAGAAAAGCATGTCATACGGCAAAGTCTTGTTATTTGAGCTATAAAATTAAAAATAGTGATGATAAGATTAAAATGACATGGAATATTATTAATAGTGAAACGGGAAGAAATAAGAATTATAATAATAAGTTTAAACTCAACATTGATAGCAAGACGCTTACATCTGACTTAGATATTGCCAATGCTTTTGAAGACTTCTTTACTAATATTCCAGTGTCTACTACAAAAACTTTAAATTCCTCGCCTACTTTAGCGGAGG
The DNA here is from genome assembly GCA_949126915.1 of Musotima nitidalis. NCBI lineage: Eukaryota > Metazoa > Arthropoda > Insecta > Lepidoptera > Crambidae > Musotima > Musotima nitidalis. The sequence goes on along the minus strand of OX421418.1, from coordinate 4,613,174 downwards.
CTATTTTAAGAGATAATGTAAACATTTGTACAGAAGAGTTTATGTTTAATCATGTAACACCCATAGATATAATTAAGACATTTAATACTCTTAATGTTAAAAAGACTGCAGACCTCTGGGGCAATTCCATCGTAGTTACCAAGCCTATCATTGTTTCGGTGGCGCACAGTTTAGCTATAATATTTAATAAATGTATAGATTGCGGCACGTTTCCAGATTTAATGAAAAATAGTAAAATCATTCCACTATTTAAATCGGGCAGTACAGCAGACCCAACTAATTTTAGACCTATTTCAGTGCTGCCTACTTTTAGTAAAATTTTTGAAAAACTTATTTACAACCAAATGTTAAGATTTTTTAATAAAAATGGCTTAATGCATTCAAAACAATTTGGATTCACTAAGGGTCGCTCCACAACCGATGCAGGTGTTGAGCTTTTGAAACATATTTTTGATGCTTGGGAAGATTCTTTGGACGCTTTAGGTATTTTTTGCGATCTGTCCAAAGCTTTTGATTGTGTTCCTCATGAAACATTGATAAAAAAATTAGATTATTATGGAATAAGAGGCTCCGCATTGGATCTTCTTACTTCTTACTTAAGTAATAGGATTCAAAGGGTTGAAGTTAATGGAAAGCGATCTCAGGGTTCTGTAGTAAAAATGGGGGTACCGCAGGGCTCGATTCTCGGCCCGTTTTTGTTTTTAATTTATATTAATGATTTGCCACATTTGGTAAAGGAAAATCACGAGATAGTATTGTTTGCTGATGATACATCATTATTATTTAAAATAAAGCGATATCAGAACCCAGACGATGTAAACAATGCGATCTCAAAGGTGGTGCACTGGTTTGACGTTAACAATTTATTATTAAATGGGGCTAAAACGAAATGCATTAAATTCGTGACGCCTAACGTCAGACAAGTAAACACCACTATTAAAATAAAGGAAGATGAGTTGACCCTTGTGGATACCACCAAATTTTTGGGTGTTATATTAGATTCTAAGTTACAGTGGGGCCCACATATTGGTGAATTGTCGAATAGACTCAGCTCTGCTGCATATGCGGTAAAGAAAATTCGCCAATTAACAGACGTTGAAACAGCTAGGCTTGTTTATCATTGCTATTTTCATAGTGTTATGTCGTATGGTATTCTTCTGTGGGGTTGTGCCGCAGATATTCAAAATATTTTTGTACTGCAAAAGAGGGCCATACGAGCAATTTATAATCTACCATGTAGACATTCACTAAGGGATAAATTTAAAGAAATTGGTATTTTGACAGTGGCGGGTCAGTTTGTTTATGAAAACCTAGTATATGTACACAAAAATTTTGATAAATTGAGTAAGAAAAGTGATATACATAACCTAAACACAAGAAATAAGCATAAACTAGTTGTACCTGCCACTAGGCTCCAAAAAATTAACAAATCTTTTAAAGGTCAATGTGTGCGATTCTATAATAAAATCCCAAGCAATATACAGCAATTAAGCCTAAATAAATTTAAATTAACAATAAAACGCAAGCTGTCTTCAAAGGGATATTATTCTATTAAAGACTATATGGCTGATAAAAATGCTTGGGATTAAACCGCCGTTTCATACAGGCTATTCTAATATGAATGACTTAAAGCATGAATATTGTTATATTATGTTGCATTGTATAGCGTCACAGACAAATGAAGATTGTTACTAACCAATCGATAATTTAAAAGAGCATAGCCTGTGAGTTTCTTGCCAGTTCTTCTTACAGAGCGGTGGCTCGGAACTGGCACTTAGATTCGCTTGCACTTAAATGTTTTTTGTTTTTTTAAATTATTTGGTTGCAAGTGAATCTAAGCTTCGTGATTTTAGTATAGTTATATTTTATTTGTTTTTGTTATTTTTTTATAATTTTGACGTTTTCAAGTACTATGTAATAGTTTATGAAATAAAGTATTTTTGAGTTTTGAGTTTTTTTTGAGTTTTATACTACAGTTTATGGACTCTACTATTAAGATGTATTCCCTAATATGTAATTAAAAAACAAAAATTAAACATTCCCTTTATTTGGCGACATTGCCGTCACTGAGGCATTACATATCAAAGTCTTCATACCTTTTGAGAGCTGCCATCAAGTCTAGCTACACTGATAGTGTCTGTGATGGGGTCTGTCCAATATATGTTGCGAGCCAGAGGATCAATAGCCAGGCTGTCTGGTACTCCACTGCTGTGGATTACAACGGTTTGTTCACTTCCGTCTAGTTGAGCTCGCGATATTGTTTTTGCCTGAAAAAAACACCAAGCTTATTCACTCAGGAATAACAAGTAATCCTTAGGTATTATGCCCATAGTGAATGGAAAATTTGAAATAAACATTACTGGGCAACTTCTATCTCCAAACTAAGCAGCAAATAACATTACTAAACATTTTTGTTTGGACATAATTTCATAAATGAGAAACAGTTCAACACAAATATCCATTTTCATGCAAACAAATTTATGTTCTGTGTTAGATTCGAACCTACAACCTAAGGAGCACAAATGGTTTGAATATATCTAAGTAATTCAGTAGACTTACCAAACTATCAGCCCAGTAAATGTATTCAGTTTTAGGATCAAAGTCTACAGTCAGCGCTCTCTTCAAATCCTTTAACGGTAGTGCGTATGGAGTAAAATCTGGACAGTCAAGTGATATTTTTGAAATCATTAAACGCTGAGCAACCACTAGGAAGGTCTGGGGACTGTTGTAACAAGTCGTGTTGCTGTTTTCTTTCAGCTTAGTGCCCGTTGGACAAGCACAAACATAACCTATAATAAATAATTATTATTGATATATTTCAACAAATTAATTTGCATAACCTGTATCACACCTAGTTATTAAGCTGTAAAGACAGCATGTCTTAATAATTTGACAACATAAAGATAAGATGTAAAGTAAGCATACACATTTTCAGAATGAGTGCAATGAAATCAACACTTGTTGTTGGTGAACCTTATATGGTGTATGTCATAAAAGAACTCGAAGTATATAGTACTTCGAGTTCTTTTATGACATACACCAGGAGTAAACAGGAGCATAGTTAAGAGTTATATTTTAAATGGTTATCCATTTCAATTTGTCATATAGACCTACAAAGGTTTTTAGCCATAAGAAAGGACTTTGAGTCCTTTAAAACAATTGTATCTTATCTGCCTTTTTTTTAAATGTAATATAAATTAAGTAAAGAAAATTAAAACACAATCCAAATACCTGGTTCAGTTGGTGACAAAAGGCAAAGATGTGAACATCCACCATTGTTTATTTTACAAGGGTAATCCCCTTCAGGCAGCAGTTGCCTGCTACTGTCATATACTTTTATGTCTACTGGTACAGGGTCAGACTTTATGAGTTCTTTGATTGGACCCTGTGTAGATATATCCCACGAATAAATAGTCCTGTAACATAAACCGTTTATGAATTATTGTATGATCGGAAAACACTTCCGGGATCCTCTGTAGTTTACTCAGTAAATTTAAATAATAAACAATAACTTCTTTTTATTCTTCAGTAATAATTTTGTGTTAGACACATTATTATGCACAGGAATTGTAGTAATTAAGTATGTAGAGGGATTTTTACTCATAAATAAATATTTTATTTCTAAAATTTAAACATTTTATTACATACCAATTAAGAATTGGGGAAAAGTTCTGGTTATTTTGTTTTATAACTTTATTTAACTTACCAGTTTGTCCAGTCAGTCCAATAAAACTTATCATTGAATATTGTTAATGCATAAGGATATTTCAATCCACCCTTGACAACCCGTTCTCTATTTTCTCCATTGAAGTCAATGACGTCAATAAAATGTAGTTTAGCATCAATCCAGTATATCAAATTGTTGTTATAGTCTATGGTTATGCCATTAGGCCAAATAATATTATCTCTAACAATTACTTTGCGAGTTGCAGGATCACCATTCATGCCTGCTCTTTCAATTTTAGGTTCTTCTCCCCAATCAGTCCAAAACATCAATCTGGAAAACATCAAACTTTAGGCTAACAAGTGACGTTACAAATAATATATTCAACAATATATTTGTTACAAATAATATGCTATGTGATACATATGTAAGTAGGTATATTATGGTTTCATTGAAGGAAAACCTTACCAGCACAATGAACATACTGTAACTGTCCTTAAGACCCTAAGACAGACCCTGTAATACGCAAACCCTGTAATAAACAGGAATTACATAAAGCAATAATATTTTCTGGCCGAATACTGAGACTGAATACAAAAAAAAAAAATGTTCACAGTCTTATGATTAGTTTTTAAAGAATCTGTTATTATCTATCATAGCATTATGCTGGTTGCCTTAGACTGAAGCTCATGGCCCAGAGACTTCTAACTGGCTTAACCAGATTTGGCTGAGTTTCATTTATTACATGTAGCTACTGCCGTCTGACCTCCGCAACCCAGAGGGAAACATAGGTATATGGTTTTTAAGGCATCTGTATTCCTATATTAAAAAAATAATTAATTTAAAAGTTGATTATAGATGACCAACAAATAGATGTAATTTATAAATAGGCCTATCATTAGATTAAATAAGATAATGTTTTAATTTGATGAATGGTAAAAAATTATATTTTCCAATCTAGTCTATGACTGTGTGGTGTTATATGACCTAATCAAGAAGAATACATTCAAATATGGCAAGAACATGGTTTGTGCGACAGAAAGCATGTTAAGCGGTTGGTACGGGCTGTCATAAACATCTATGGCAGTTATTATTAGGAAGTTAGTGCCTTCTAATATTCTGAGAACTGGTTTAACTATAGAATGATGTTTCCATCTGAGTTGCAGAGCTCAGACTGCAGTCACAATGTGCAATAACTGAAATTCAGCAACGTTTCCTACAAGCAGTGAGCAGAACCTGGGCCCTAAGCTTAAGTCTAAAGCAACTGAGATAATGTTAGGATAATCAAATCCTCAGATCATGATTCGTGAGAGGAGGCCTTTGAAAGATATTAATAGACTGAGATGATGATGCTAAAAATGAAACTCTATTTAAAACCTATGATTGTGGTGAGTACTTACCCTTCTTTAGGCACCACTGCTATGGCCCGAGCCAAGTCAACCTCAGACCAAAATAAAACTTTTCTGTGCTTCTGTTCTATACTAATTACTTCTATTCTATTTGTTTCACCATCTGTCCAATATATTTTATTGGTGTACCAGTCAATTGCAATGCCCGTTGGAATGATAAGTCCTTCTGAGACTATTCTCATCTAAAAACAACAAAGTGTTTTCATAAAATACATAAATCTATACAATTGAGAATCTTCACTATAATTCAAAATATTTTGTTTTGTTAATTAAAACTTATGTTAATAAAGAGAGTTCTTATTTTGACTCTGATTGGTGGGAATGTGTTAATACATTGTTAAGAGTAAAGTGTGTGTAAGACATAACAGAATAATTTTTGTTTGATTTCGATTGGCAGCAAATGTTTTAAAGCATGCGGAAAATGTTACCTTTTCTCCATTATGTGTTTCATTATAATTCATACATTGTATCAATTCGGCAGTTTGATCAGACCAACATATTAAGCTTTTATTGTAAATGAAGTCTACTGCAGATCCTTGTTCCAAACCTTTTACAATAATATTTGTTTTCCCTAATCTTGATAAATTTGCTACTCTTATATCAGATGCTGTTGAATACAGCAATATAGGATTATTAGCTATAGAATAATAACCTGTAATCACAATAAATGATTATTTATTTGACATTTGATAACTACAATGGAATGCTTAACATTTGTCGACATGAAAAAGTAGTTACTAACCTTTTAACTGCAAAAACATCAACAAACAAAATATATGCACAACATTTTGTATTATTTTATCGGCGTGAAGTATTCTTCGGCGCTTTGTCATAATGAAAACAAATGAAGTTTGGCTGCTTGTCTCATGTGTTTATTATTAAATTTTACACTAACTACATCGTCTGAAAGGCACTTGAATACAACAAAGAGGTTAAACACTGACCAAACATGATAATAAATTTTAACTAACTAATTTAAATGATAAATTTATTTTCAGAAAACATTGAAATAGAACAAGTATTTAATATAAAAATACAAACGATTGACGCAAACATCAAAATTAAATGGTCAAACAACAAGAACGAATGTTTTTTTTTTGTGTCTCTGGAGTGAATCGGAGTGATATAGGCTACTAGGGATGCACGTTACGATTCTATTTTTATAAAGATCGATTTATGTTAACAATATTGAACTAGCGATTTTGTGAATAGATTCATTGTATTGTTAATTATTTATTCATTCAATTAAGTGAATCGAATTGTTTAGATAGAACTATTAGCAGACATTGACTACCGTTTATCTTAAATTGTACATAAAGGAAAATCGATTTAAAATGAACGCTGCCACTCTATTTTGCATTGTTTAATAATCGAAGCTAGTGAGACATTTGTAAAATTTATAAATATTATGATAGCAAGTCAATCAGCATTTTTTTGTGTATAATAGTGTGATTCTCTTAGTTTCTTCGATTAAATCTAGTAAATGACGTGTAGTAGCGGCCAAGAAAAGTGCCAACCCCTTTTATCTCACGGGGATTCGTCAGAGCCGACGAAGAGAAATCCTACCGGATGATGAACAGCAGCGTCATCCTGAGTATAAACTTGAACTGCGATCATTAACCTGCCTGCCCAGCACGGTGATTATGGGCAAATATCCTCAATATAATTTAATCAATAAGTCTTTTTATTGTCAATAGTGGACTTGATAAGGCTGACATATCGATGGTCTAATATGTCTCTTCTCTTCTGTAATTTTATAAAAATCGACTGAGACATATAGACATTTTAATACTTTAAATTATAAAACTTTCAATAAATATACATTTTTAGATCTTTTCATATTATCTTTTTTAAGTACAAAAAAAATGTGTTTGCATTTCGTATTAGTTATAAAAAAGAGACCATCAACACACAAGAAGAAGATCCCATCCGAAAATCGATTCAAAGGTAAAACGATCAATGGAAAATCGCGCATGACGCACAGAATTATTAGTGATGCTACATCCCATTTTTATAAGTATCAAACTACATATCCGTTTTACGAAAATGGCATGATGTCGAAGATCATTGTGGTCCGGCTTGCTACGAAATATGACATGCTGCCCTGTAACGAAGATAGTGTTTTGTTTTTGGAAACTTATTTCGACTTTGGTATTCCCGTAATTAAATGCTGACTTATCTGTTGGAAAGTCTAGAAAAAGATTTACTTATTATCTTCTTCCTGGGAATCTTTTTATTCAACATGTTATCAGTTAGGGTTATCGTAACGTAATGAAATTATAAATATCAAATTAAAAGAGAAATAAGTACATTTATTAAATACATTTGGTAATTCCATAACGATAAACACATAAATAATGATAAATATAAAACACCTATCATTTACTAGAAAGTAGTGTGCGTGTTCATTGATTGACCACATAACATTTTTGAGCTTTACAATTAGTCAACCTTTAGTATAATAGTTTTGAAACAAGTTCAGTTTAGTGATTATTTTGTAAAAGTACCCACTCTAAAGTTACAATCGTTCACAGGTGATCTCTCAGTCGTAACTAACCACAGGCAATCACAACTCGTAACCTACATATAATTTACAACTGCTATAAATGAATACTCTTAGTAAAATATTTGTGTAACTTACCATACCGACAACTAATCCCGTTCACCCTATAAAAAGAACCAGCATGCAGAAGTTCGGCCCTCAATCGATCACCATTTGTTACTTTAAGTGGAGTCCACAATGGAATTTGAAATGTTTGTATGGTTGTAGCTGCAGTAAAATAAATAAATATTCTCTTACAATTACAGCAATTATTTAGTTCCAAGATAAGTATCATTAAGAACTTTACATACTTAAGATACATGGAGAACACCCAGACCAGAACAAATATTCATGTTCATGCACACAAAGATTTGTCCTGTGTGGGAATCGAACCCACGACCTCTCGAGTGAAGTGCAGGTATACTGACCTCCACGCTATATCGGTCGTCAAAAGTATTGTAACTATTGTAAATTGAACCTCTAGTTAGTGCAATAAGTTATTAAAAAGTTTTAATCAATTGAAGGTGGTCCCTCAATTATAAATAAATAAATATTTTCTTACAATTACATCAATTATTCAGTTCCAAGATAAGCATCATTGAGAACTTTTGTTATGGATAAAGGATAAACATAAATAAACATCTTTTTATTTTGTAAATACATACTTACGAGTATTATATATAGGAAAGCACCAAGACCAGAACGAATCAATATTCGTGTTTTAAGCACACGAAGATTTGTCCAGTGTGGGAATCAAACCCACGACCTCAGGAGTGCGGATATACTCGCCATCACGCTATATCGGTCGTAAAATTGAAACGCTTGTCATAAAAAATACATTTACGTAGTATGTTAAGTAACTTTAATAAACAAATGATGCAGTATATTCCTTAGTAGGTAGTTGTCTTTTAATAATGATTATTTTACCAAGCAGTGTGAAAATGTATACAGATATGTTTCTAATAATACTCATATTTTTACGAAGAAATATTGGAATCGAGGTGAACACGCAGCAGGATTGTATGGTATTTTATAATATTTTATTGGTTTTTATTTTATATTTCTAGTGATTGCCTCATTATTAGTTAATTGTAATGATATACACTTGCTTGCAAAAAAAACGATCTATCCCGCAGATTTCGATTTACAGCACACGTATGTAATAAAAAGACGTGTGGCACCGCACTCGGGACTGCCGCATAGCATAGCATTTTTTATTAACTTATGCAATTATAATTATTTATTTATTTTATTTATGCAGTATTTTTTTTTTCTTTGATATTAATTCAAGTTACACTTTGAGCATGGTAACCGATTAGAAAACAAATTTTAGCCACCCGATACAACCAATGCCACCTAAAGGCGGGTTACTGAACTAAGAGAAAAGCATGAGATTTTAAGTCATTAAAAGTTCTGCTATTTATCGATAGATGGACAAACTAAAAAGTATCACCGCTGTGCCGGTCGGTGTTAGGGGTGTTAGGTTTTTTTTACGGAATTTCTTTATTCGGTCTCCACGCTCAGGGCCCGCGACAGAAGCTATGCAATAGCTTAAAAAACTGTTCACGTTGTAATTTCTACTACTGAAAGTAACATTTATGAATTGTTATTGGTTCGTACATTATATAATTTTATGACAAATATATAATTATATTACTTATACTTAACCGTTTTTATATTGGTGCCTTTAAGCCCAAAATTCTTCTTCTTTTAAATAGTGGCTTCGTGCGGTTTGCACATTTAGCCAGTGTCAAGTTAGAGTTATATTAATATCATATAAATTATAGTAAATGAGAATGAGTGGTGATAAAGATGATAAATGGTAAATGAGATCCCCTCCCCTTAAGCACCTTGAGTCCTCAGTAAAGATGTGGGACTATACTGAGATCTCACATGGACTTCTTGAGAGAATTTGAAAAGTTATGTTGCACTGTTTTATTTCATTTACCAACACTCATGTACGTTCACAAACACTTAACGGTTAATAATCCACCGTTATTAAACATGAATGTTAGAAATATCATAAATTTTAGAAAATAAAACAAAACTGCAGACATGACGCTTCACTTTCCCGCCAACACGCCCAAAATTAACAACATATCTCGAACCAACATTGTTAAGGCCGCCAATTGTATCGCTTTTCTTTTGCTATTTTTATCTTGTTTTATTTTTAATTTAAAATGTTTTATTTTTAGTGTAAAATAAAATAAAAAACAACGTTCTTCTATCTATCTATCCTCTTTTCTAGTAAAGCGTGTTATTAACCTTTTCTTGGACTGAAACTTTAGGAACTATTTAATTGATCAACATCGATGTCTTTCTAAGATTGGGTTAAATCTCAAATTGCGGATAGGTCAATAACTTTGGGCGAAAGGCAATTATTAGCTAACCTTACATAAATAGTTACTGAAAAGTATTAGCTACCGTTATCTTCTAGCAAACAATCATTGCTATACTAAATTTGTATCTAAATTAATAACATTGCATGGTCTCAGCTAACATTTTGATTCCCGTAATGCTCCCAAAGTTAAGCTATAATGTATATTAATGAACGCAAACTTGGAGAAACTTCCCGTATAGGCACCACGTTAAAGTTTTGAGTTAATAAGTTAAACTTTACTACATGGTGTTAGGTGCTGTTCAACAGAAGGTTGTTAAACAACACACCCTGTGAAGTAAGCGCTTTAATTTGTTGCTTATTTAAGTTTGCGCATTGAAAGGTGAGGTTAAAGTCAAAACCATTTATTAAAGCTTAACTCAAAAGAGCTCTTATGAAAGTAAAAACTTAAAAACTAGCGCGCCCATTCACTTGGGAGCTTTATCCTAAAAGAACGGGCGAACAAATCGTCAAGGTTAGTTTTTTTCTCCCGCCAGTTACAAGAAAATGTACTTAACAGTAAAAAGTCAAAAGATTTAAAAAAGAAAATATCTCTTATTTTAGTTATACGAGCATAATTACGAATACACATAGTAGACATGAGCAAACCAGCCCCCACTAAATAGTTTTAAGTACTTCTTTTCAATCTCCATTACATAAGTGCAGTAAGTAGATAACTGTTGTTGTACATACACCAAGTCACGTCCTGTTCCCACAAGTTCCTTAATTGTTTTGAACTTGTACGTTTTCGGCCACTTAGTACCGCGAAGAACGAGCGCTTCATCTAAAATACAATGAGGTATCTCTGTAGAGTTTTTAGATTTAGGGTATACATACAATCACGCCTGTTTCCCCGAAGGGGTAGGCAGAGGCATAGTATACTCCCACACTTTTCCATTTGTGTTATTGGTCCCACGTAATAGGTGGCGAGCCTCTTGACGCTTACTAGCAGGTGAGGTTCAACAAGATTATTTAGATTCTTCATATTTTTACAGACAAAATGGATTATGGTGGTCAAGCAATTGAGGGAAATAAAAGCAAGTCGATTCTTTGTCAGAATTTGTAATTTTTTGTCAATGGTCACTAATACTGATTAGGCCTTAGTCTATTTAAAGATCGTTCTGTCCTTCTCAACTATAAACAAATGACTGAAATTTGAATTCGAATTTATCAGAAATCAAATTTTGAACTATTTTGAATTATCATCATCACCTTAGAAACATGTTGTATGTTTATTCATAAAACTGAATATATTTTTAATTCTTTAGTACAGCTTTCATAAACAGGTAGAGTCCCACATGGAAATGGGTTCCACAGGAGAGGGCAGACACAATGGAACACTACTTTGCAATATATATTTATAGTGGCACAGTGACTACCACTTTTTGCCAAGCGACTGACTTCTTGAGTGCCATAAAATTGGGCTTTATTACATATATATTACGTATAATGCACGTATACTGAACTAACGGGCTTGTTTATTTTCTTTTTATACCTATATTATTTCTTCAGTTTATAGGCAAATTAGTTTTTTTGAAACAACCAGGCTTCTCAAAATCGATAAAATAAACAAACTCCTTAGTTTATGCTTTTAAATCTTTTTGTGAAACGTATGTACACAAATATCGTCGCGAGCGATCGATGTAGTGTCAGAAGTAAATACTTTTTCTTCATGTGTAAACTCGTTCGATTGAGAAATAAGATATTAATCTACAGACAACGCTCACAAATCTGGCCCGAATCGGTGGGAGCGTACCTATGAGACTGCCTAAAACCGCCACATAGAATCCAAATTGTGATATTAATAATATAAAAACATTGGTTTTTGTGAATATTTTTTTTAAACAGTTAACACTAACAATAAAGAAAAAGTCTACCACTCAGTATTGTGCTGCAATGCTACAAGGTTGCTCAAGGATGGAGGATCAATTATTTGACAGAATAGAAAGATCAATTTAATGATCTATTTAAATATAGGCTATAGTGCAATTATTGTCCACTTCGCTACGACAGATGAGAATGTTAAACACGATCGCTGAATGTAAGTAGCGTTAAAGGATTTCAGTACCGTACCGTTATCGTTTTACATGCCAATGTGATTGACTTTGAACAAGTTGGAGCAACAAGACATCACACCAGTTCAACGCCGACTTGACATGTCAGAGGCTTGTTAGAGGAGGGGCCTCCCTCATACACACAAAACAAGTACTAGGAACTTAATGATCTGAAATGAAGACAATGAATAATTATAAAGTGAATCACAAAAGGAAAATAGTAAGATCAGCACTAATGTCCGTTTTAGACCCCCTGATGTCTATGCAATTTCACACCCCGATACTCACTGATATTGCTAACTATCCGATCGTGAACCAAACTGAACATGTCAAAAATTTTAGACAACCGACGTTATTGGAATACGCTACGTGATTTAGAACTGTGGCCCAGTTATACGTACATATGGGTATTTTAGGCAAACAATATTATTCGAGTGTGGAATTTGGAACGTGATTTCGATGCCGGATTTTGTTTTCGACAGGGATGTGTTTTAAATAATCACTGAGGCGTAACATATTGCATTTATAAAAACATTAAAATTATTTACCTATAACGGTACTAAATAACACAAATATGTGTATTCGTGCAAATACCTTTGAACCGACAAATAAAATTTACGTTTTAAGACTTTTCCTTATGTTTAAAAGTGACCGCTTGGTTTGGTGGAAAGTTAGAAACGAAGTTTTATACATACATACATTCACGTCCTGTGTCCCCGAAGGTGTAGGCAGAGGCATACTATACGCTGACACTTCGAGCCTATTGCCGCTTACCGGGCACTAATATGTTCGCCAGAGCCTCGTCCGTTGATCGGTAGGTGCACCACTTGCAAGTGAGGTTGGCTTGGGCTCCTCAGGTCTTGATAGGATCCCTATACACCCAAGACAAGTATCATTGACAAATTGTGTTACGTATTCTAAATAACGGGATAAAGAAGAAAAAAGTATGAGTGTATGACATACTGTTTTCTGTAAATACACTCTTAATATGCATAGGAAATAACCAGATTAAAACAAATGCACATGCACACAAAAAACTGTGCTGTGTGGCCTAAATATCTACCACACTAAATATCATAAACACATTACAATGGGGAAATTCCCCTTCCATCCTACTGGTATCTATGTGTTCTATTTCTTTGACGACCGATATGGCGTGGAGGTCAGTATACCTGCATTTCATTCCAGAGGTTGTGGGTTCGATTCTCACACAGGACAAATCTTTGTGTGCATGAACATGAATATTTGTTTTGGTCTGGGTGTTTTCCTATGTATATTAAGTATATATTTACAAAAAAAAAGGTATTTAAGTATGTTTATCCGTTCTTTAGTATCCATAACACAAGTTCTTAATGATACTTATCTTGGAACTAAATAATTGGTGTGATTGTAAGAGAATATTTATTTTTTTTCCCGCTGGTGGACACGGAAACCCCTGCGACATCATTATTTTTCTTCATTCGTCAGAGCGGACTGGGCGTATAGTTATACCTACAATCGAATTATATATACCTACTCATTTTAATGAAACGCCCCCATTTTTAAAACTACTTTTTCACAACTTTCAACTTTAGACGGTTCCATTTAATTGTGTCATACTTAAAGCCAGATTTGACTGACACGTAGACGAGAAGCAGCGATAGCCCAGTGGCTTAACATTCAGAGGGTTCAAAGCCCAGCAATAGGTGCGCAAGGCTTTTTGAAGTTACGTGTGTATTTATCGCTTGCTCTGTGCCTCGGTAAGTCATGAACATCTATGGCAGTCGTTATTAGGTAGTTAGTGCCTTCTAATATTCTAACAACTGGTTTAACCATAGAATGATGTTTCCCTTTGGGTTGTGGAGGTCAGATGGCAGTCGCTCCATGTAATGTATGTATAATATAATGTTAGAGACATCAGGGGGTTAGACCAGTATGCACCTGACCCTTGACCCTGGGCCCAGGGCTTTAGTCTGGGCAACCGGGATAATGCTACGATAATATGATGATGGGGAGTCAAAATGTAATTTATATGCGCGTTTATTTATCGCTTTCATAATATTATTGTCACGCATTTTCTATCTATACCGAATTTTATGTCCATCTTCACTAAAAATGGCGCGCAAATTTATGCCAACTTTTTTACGATTTTCAAATAAACATTTTTATATAGGTGTCAGGCAAAAGAAAAGCAAGTTGTAGATCAGACTTTCAGGATTGCTTATTTTTAACAACTTCAACGTCCACTCACCATTTTATTGTATCGTTTATTCCATCTCGGCACTTATCTTTCACAATATTGTGGCGACACACTTATGTGTGGAATAGACATGACAAAAAAGAAATTTACGGAAAGGAAAACCAATTCTTAATATCGCAAGTCATAGTGGCGTGGCGTGCGACGACTGGTCTCTATATAAGTAAGAGCAGCTGCACCTTCACCCGTTGCGGTCTTAATATCTGCCAGATGCCGCACTATGATTTGCGATATATACATTACCAAAGTTATAGGACTGTTATGTCCAATGTAGTGTGACTGTATTGAGGAAATTCGTAGACAAGTTAAAGTTGCAATATACAGCAAAGCATAATAAAATGGGGGAGACCAAACTTGACAAGTTTCTTGCACAATTCTTCTCCACTCAAGTTCCTGCCCGTAGTGAATGGAGGAGTTAGTTGTCCCATTCATATGGGCTTCCTCGGAGATCACAGCGAGATGACCAATTTTATTATCGATTTTATGCCCACCATGTCTTAGGCAGATATTCGTTTTCTAATACCCATTGTACAAGCTTTGCTTATTTGGGGATAGAAGTGTTTGCGAGATGTACATTTTTTTACGTAATTGATGATGATGAAGTCAAATCAAGATACCTTTTTTTTATTTGACTTGTCCTAGTTACCACATTCTGCCTGTGAGTAAGCAGTCGATGCAGTTCAAAACATTAGAGCATTCCATATTCTAGCATATGCGATTAGTAGTAGGAAAAGCACGGTAACAACCGTATGTGGTGGTGAACCCACTTACGAAGACAATGAAAGTCATGTTTCATGTTTCCCTGCAGTTCGCGAACTGATACAGCATTGAGCAGCAAACACTAAACTGTGTGTTTACGTCTCATTTAACATTAGGTGAACGTTTTTCTCGTCTAATCACTCAGGGAATTGTTTTTGTTATATCTACTGTTTTCCGGTTTAGTCCGGTCAAAGTCGTACATATACGTCCGTTTAGTGAACTATCAAGTTACGCGTGGAGGATCATTTGGCAGTGCGCTGGAATTCCACCCATGCCCGGGACACAGCCTATATGATGCAGAAAATCTATTGCGCTAGAAAAGGCAACATTTTGTCCAAGGCATTTGTGGGAATCGTCAATGTCACTACACTTAAAGTGATGTTGGAACATCATTGATGATGAACCATAAACTCCTAAGTTATGCGATGCGATAAACTGCTTGCCCGTGATGAGCAAGGCTCGGGTGATATAAATCCTATATGAAATAATGCAGCTGTATATGTACGCGCTTATTATCAAATGGGCAACGAGTCTATTCGAAACCACCTGCCTCTACCAATCAACAATGTGTTTACGTGGTGGAGTCAGAGCTTCTCTCATCCAGATTTTGAGAGGAGGCTGGTGTTCAGTAGTGAGTGTCTAAAGTGACAAGGACTGAACTTTCTGATCGCCATTTGCTGGGTTCCGAGCCATGAAAATACGGTCAGGTGCATCCGCAGAACTACGTGGCCCAGCTTAATAGCCGTAGTATACGTCACTTGATGTAAGACTTCCGGGCTAAGTGTCGACAGTGCGGGGAGGAATTCGGAATTACTGCTGTGGGAATGGCGACGGACGTTTTAATCTGACTCCCCATTGTGTATGCCATTGCTGGCTGCCGTATAATTTCTCTACGACGACGTTTGTTTGTACTAAGCCAAGAGGGATTGCAAATAATTACTTATTCAACTCCCCTACATTAATTAGTATTTTGATTCTGATTCTACTGGGAGTTTATTTGTGTTTCATTGTATTTTGTAGTTGCGATCAAGGTTATGGTAGGATAGAAAGCAAAATTATAGTCAAACCGGATCTACACTATCGCCAAAATACATCTCTATAGATTCAGTGTTGACTTTTTGAATTGTTTATTTTTAAATATTTATTTTGTTTTATTGCTCTCTTCAGTTTTATTTTAGTCCGAATTTTAATTGAAGTTTTCTTAGTTATTGTTTACACACTTAATATTAACTTAATGCCCAGCGCTGCTATAGGGCAGCACTGGCAGGGTCGACCTGTGCTGGCGGGAGCCGGGATTGACAATTGAAAAATATAATGCGTTCTAATATTCGTTTAATACTACACTTACATAACCTTATATACTAACCTAAATATGTGTAAATTGCGTCGTACACTGCACGTGTGGGTTGTTGCGAATGCTGAGTGGCATTTGGTAGCAAGCATGTCCGATTATCCTAGCTTACACTGTATCTGGCTGATGTTATTACTAGTCAGAGGCCCTCTCGGTGAACCTGAGTCTACGTTGTGGAATGTAACATTAAAAAAAAGACATTTATTGCCACACAAAACAAAAAATACACAAGTCAGATTCACTTACATGCAACCAAACAATTAAAAAAACAAAAGATATTTAAGTGTTAGTGAATCTAAGTGCCAGTTCCGAGCCACTGCTCTGTAAGAAGAACTAGCAAGAAACTCACAGGCTATGCTCTTTTAAATTGTCAATTGGTAAGTTACAATCTTCATTTGTCTGTGAAGCTATACAATGCAATATAATATAACATTAACCATATTTCTGTTTTAAGTAATTCATATTTGAATAGCCTGTATGAAACGGCAGTTTATCGTTTGGCATTTTTATCTGCCATATAGTCTTTGATAGAATCCAAATTTCTTTGAGAAGTCTTTTTTTAAAGAAGAAGAAGAAAATTTAAAGACAGCTTGCGTTTTATAAATTTATTTAGGCTTAATTGCTGTATATCTTTTATAGATTTGTTATTAAATAGTGTTAGGCGTTGGCAATGGGTGTCAGCCTCAGAATATGACCTGAAGCCCTCTCACCTTGGTATGTAAGTATCGTGCCCAGTAATGGGCGAAGATAATGATAATGACTTTTGTTTTGAACGGTTAATTAAAAAAAAAATTGGTACTGCAACACTATACACTTCACATGGCTAAGTAACTCAAATCTGTGGGATCATATTTTATACTAAGACTCGGAAAAAGAAAATTCTCATATGTTTTTAAGGAATACATTTTTCTCCCCGTGTCGGAACATTTTAAACTTCATTACGCAAATCTCGGTGCGCGAAGAGTGTAGGTATTGTATTTCCAATTCCTAGCGCTAAGACTCGTCTCAACATAACGAACTCGGAAAGCAACAAACATTATTTACATTTGTATGTCTTGTGTTTATAACTAATAAATGGCTATAATAACACTTTTGGAGATCGAAGAAACATAGCTAAATCCACATATTCTTAGATGATTGACGCAAATATTGAGCACGGACATTCTATCAAAAATTATGGTGAGAAAAAAAAATATGGACATGGCTTCTAAGTTTGTGGGTTCGATTTGTACACAGGTCTGGGTGAATATTAAGTATGTATTTACAAAATAAAAAGTACTTAAGTAAGTTTACCCGTTATTTAGTATCCATAAGACAAGTTCTTTATGGTACTTATCATAGAACTAAATAATTAGTGTGGGTGTCAAAGATTTATTATTATATTTATCCTAAAATACTTTTAATAGCAATATTATTTTTAGCGGCAATATGCTCGAAACCGTGTAATATGCCTCTGCCTACCCCTTCGGGGAAACAGGCGTGAATGTATGTATGTATGAAATATTTTTGTGTGAATAATTTCTTTTAATGCAAGAAAGCACCCTACGGTCTTAGCCAATAAAGTCCACTGCTGAACTTCCATAGTTGTTTTCCACTTCGTGGAAACTTGAGGCGCCTGCATTCACTGGCTTCCGCCGTCTTGATCAGACCATCGGTCCATCGTATGGGAGGCCGTCCTCAACTGCGCTTGCTGGTTCGAGATTGCCCTTGGAAAACTTTAACACCACATCAATCGTCGGTTCTTCCAGCTATGTGCACGCCCACTGGCACTTCAGCCTGCATACTTCTTACTAAATCGGTCACTGCAGTTCTACAATACGGATTTCCTAATTCCATACATTTTATCACGTAGGGACACCTTGAGCATAACTCCCATTGCACGCTGAGCGACACTGAGATTCCTTGTAAGGCTCAAAGTCAGGTCTCTATCTACTTACCTCAGTTAGCTTAAAAACAACGAATATTTTTTCTGTATCAAACTTACGAACTTAGGAGTGGAGTGTAGTTGTAGTCATCGTCGCACCACGGTCTTAACACAGTAAAGCAAAGTGACGCACTTTCCCAATAGTATTAGAACACGAATGCTTTCACTTTCAATCACACCCTAATTCTATTACATACAAAATATCGCAGCTGTTGAAATATATGATGTATCAGAAATCGAATAAAGTTGAGGGATAGATTTATTGGTCGGCAGGGCGGACGGGGCCCGTCTAATATTTTTGACGTGTTCAGTTGGAGCTACCGAACCGATGGCAATCAAGGGTCACCGGCGTGTGAAATTGCACAGCGGCCGTTCGGTGGGATGCCATCGGCTATCATCTTAATGGCGTGACACACCCACTGCCCAGCTCGCCTGATTTAAATTTAAAAGTACGTAAGTACGAGTACCTACCTGATCTTAATAGCCCATTACGTCCACTCGATACGTATAAAAAGTGTGGAATGGTTTTTGAAAGTCTAGATTTATAAATACCGAGTTACCTATCTGATTTTAATAGTATTACTTGATACGTTTGTTTGCGTCTAATGTGTTAAACTTTGCTTAGTATTTACAGTGTCTTCTTTAAAGTCTAGATTTTAAAGTACAGAGTTATGCACTCCATATCATGAGCCTATTACGTGAACTTGATACGTTTAAAAAAGTATCCAATGATTTTGCATTGATAGGAACAACTGTTCAACAGTTTTTGTTAGAAATTTAAATTTTGATATGAAGATTTTTAAAAAATAAAAAATTTAGATTTTGATATTTTTCGACCAAAACTGAATCATTTCAGAAAGACTGTCCTAGGCATCCTCCATGGGGGAAATGCTTCCTCAGCCCAGGTACTTGAATCCCTCTGAATTTAATTTTATTGTATTAGTATGTCATCCTTTTCTTATCCTTTTTTTAAGTTTACCTTTAAAGTACTTTTATAATCTTTAATTTAATTATTCTTAAAAGAAATTGTTCATCCACCCGTCTGAAATATGGTTTTTATGTATAGTCATCACTAACACATAGTCTGAGGTGTAACTTAGTTTATAAATTTATTTAACTTTGTTAGCATCAGTTACAACTCATTTTGTGTTTGAATAAATTAATAAATAAAATGACAAAACCACTTCCCAGCTAGCCTGATTTAGATTTTAAAGTAGGTATCGAGTAACTAGTTCCTGGTTTTAATAGCCTCATATAGAGTAGTACTTAGAGTATCTTATATTTCTGTAACAGTTTCTGTTATAAATGACGCTTACTACCTGATATACATTTAAAAGTACATCAAGTTGATACGTTTAAAAAAGTGTGTAAAGTTTTTAACTTGGTTGGAATATATAGCGTCCCCTTATAAGTTTAGATTTAAAAGTACAGAGTTAGCTTCCTAATCATTAGCGCAAATTATGTCAACTTGATACATTTACAAAAATATCAAATGTTTTTTTACATTTTTAAATCATTAGTGTACACTTTAAAGTAAAAATTTAAAAGCCTATCACGTGAATGATGATACGCTTAAAAAGAGTATAGCTTTGAGTGTAATTTACAGTTTCTAATAGAAAGTTGCGCTTCCTATTTTTGAAATCTTAACCACTACTACGTATTTGCAAATGATTAATTGGGCGCTGCAACTTTATACTTACTTACTATTTCTATACTAAGGTATAGAAGGATAGTATTAGGATTGTTTAAGGTAAGTTAAATATCTCCAAAAGGTTCAATAAATGATGGAAATATAGTGTCCATGGCCAAGTTAAGGGTTAATTACTTGGCTTGGGTCTTCTCTTATAAACCAAAATGACTTAACTTGGTTTCAAACTTGATGTCAAAAACCATACAAGTGGTCATATATTCGCATGCTTAATGGAATAGTGACTTAACTCAAAAAAGACGATTTTTGGGACATCCCAAAAGGAGATCTTCTAAAGAATACCTTTCCTACTTGTAAGCGCATTAAATTGATACTGATTTATTAATTAGTAATTCTGCTTGTGTTTTGAACGTTTGATTGACATTGATTCGATCTCAGTAAGAAAAAGAAAGACTAGTAACTCAAACCTGACATAGGTATCTATTCATGAGTCGATGTTCCTTTAAGCTTTAATATATCATAAGAACTTAACAATAAGCTCTTATTTTAACAGTACATGCAGACACTTTAATTTTATTTATATTTTATATAACGTCAGCTTGATTCGTTTAAAAAAGTATTAAATTTTTTATGACTGAATTATGTTTAAATTTCTTTATCATTTTCAACCTGCTAGTTTAGCGCGAGCGATCAAGGTATAAGTAGTAGATAAAATAATATACTAAAATAATACATACATTCATAATATCACGTCTGTTGCACATTTCGCTAATTATATACTAAAATAAAAGTATACCAACAAAGTTAATAATTATCTTAACATTAACAGATTAGAAAAAAATAAGCATTAAAAGCGGCCAGTGTGGGGGGTGTCCCGACAAGATTGATTGAATGTATACGAAATGAGAGGGAGATGGCCACAAAGAGCGTGCAGCGATAAAGCCGCCCATTGTCCGAGCAAAAAGGCTACGCGTTTTACACTATAGCCTTATCTCCATTCAAAGGAGGGAGCGACGAAATTTTATTCATCCCGGAGTTAAGGTTCTCATGCATGTCTGACAGTACTTTGACTGTGAAGAGTCGTGTTCGTGAGGGGGATTGTTCCTTATTTTAAGCGTTAAATTTGTCGTGAGGAAATATTTTGTATTCATATTTTTATTAGGTATTGTATATTAGTAGTTATTTTTTTTCCAATTTATAATTACAATTACAAACTTATAATTACAAACTGCACTTAATCCTAATGTTCAAATAAATGTGCTATCATAATACAGAAATAAACAAAATGTAGGTTTTGAGAGTTTTCTAGGAAACATAATCTACAGAAAGAGAAAAATACTCATTAACAGTAACCATTATATTTATAAATAAAATACAATAATGTGTAAACAAAAAAAAAAGTTGATCATCTAGCTAGACCAATATAAAAGAACTGTTTTGAGTGTACAACACACAAAAGGCACTGAATTAAATATTATTTGAATTAATATTAGGTTATTAGGTGAATTTCATATTTGTACTTACCACATACTTTTATTACCTCTAAAATATTTTTTACTGCGAGGTATTACGAGGGCTATTTACAACGTGTTAATAATTTGGGAGGCCTATGCTCATCAGTTGACTTTTTGTGGTTTAAATGATGATGAATGAGGTATAAAAAGATTGAAAGTTTGTAAGTTTAACATTCAAGATAAAACAAAGATAACTTTTTTCTTTAATTTTGATTCGAAGTCCCAAAGAAAATAATCTATGATTGAAATCTAAATATATATTTTCATAAGAAAGTTGCCCGATTTCAAAATGGAATTCGTGTTATCTAAAAACTGAAATTGCAAGAGCGGTACTTAATTGCGCGACGATAACTTTGCTTCATCAGCGCAGAAAAAGGGGAAAAAGTGCGGTGAAACTGTGCTTAAAAAGGCTTCATACGCTATTCCTAAATAAAAATAAATGCTTTATTAAATATGGGTTTCGATGAGATTAACGTCAAGGCAACTTACAACCAACGGTCTCTTCGAGCAGAACCTTAGGAGGAGGGGCGCGTCCACTGCGTCTCTCTGAGAAGGTCCTCCCGGTTTTGGTTCGGGGGACGTTGGCCGCGGGCGGGGTGTCAGAGCTGCAACCCAGGTACTGGCCCCCGGCCTCTTTCTCAACAAGCGGCGGGCGTCGTCGGAAGATTTTTAGTGGGTATTACTGCTGGCGGTCGTGTCTGCCGGTGGTGAGTCCCACACACCTCTCTCGGTCCCCCTTTGGCCGGGAGACAGTGCGTAAATGCATTTTGTTACCGACGTAAATCAAAAAAAAAGAAAAAAAGGACCTTAGAGGATAGGCCACAGAAACTTATCGAGTTCGCCTTCTCATCATCATCAAAGCATCGGTCTTCTCCATATGTAGATAAACCATTCAACCCCTGACCAGTACAAATTGAATTATTAATAAATAGAACGAAGATGCCATTGAATCAGTAAACAAAGGCTACGTCCATCACAAATTGCATTTAAATAGAAACACAATACAAGTTATGTTGTGCAGTCATTAAAACAATTATTAAAAAAAGGTTAACATACAATCTTCTTTAAAATAAAATTAAAAAAAAATACAGTACATTTAAAAAAAAGACAATTTATTTATTATATAGACAAGCTAAGTCTATATAATAAATAAAATAAAAGTGTCTGCATGTACTGTTAAAATAAGAGCTTATTTTTAAATGCATATGATATTTTCATACTACATATTACAAAAAACACATTTTTCAAATAAATTTTTTTTATGTTAGTTAAACTAAATTGCTTTAGTTTTAAATTTATTTTTTGGATTCTTTTAAAACTATAAAATTATAAAGTAGGTACCTGTAGGTCAGGTCGACGAGGCCGCGAACATTCGCTAGTTAGTAATAATAATGCATAATAGTCATATATTTTGTTTTCAAAAGTACACTTATATTTTAAAAAGCGGCGATAGTCCAGTGGCGAGACCCCTTGCCTTTAAATTCAGGGGGTCTCGGTTTTCAAACCCTGGTGGCGCACCAATGACTTTTCGAAGTTATGTTCCTAATT
Organism: Musotima nitidalis; assembly: GCA_949126915.1. Taxonomy (NCBI): domain Eukaryota; kingdom Metazoa; phylum Arthropoda; class Insecta; order Lepidoptera; family Crambidae; genus Musotima; species Musotima nitidalis. The sequence continues at coordinate 4,590,148 of OX421418.1, read as the reverse complement.
ATCGCTTGCTCCGTGCCTCGGAAAGCACGTTAAGCCGTTGGTCCCGGCTATCACGAACATCTATGGCAGTCGTTATTAGAAAGTCAGTGCCTTCTAACAGACTGACAGCTGGCTTATCCATAGAATGTTTCCCTCTGGGTTGCGGAGGTCCGACGGCAGTCGCTACTCGTAATAACTGAATTTCAGTCAAATCTGGTTGAACCAGTGCGCAGACCCTGGGCCCTAAGCTTAAGTCTAGGGCAACCGGGATAATACTAGGATATGATGATGATCCAAAGTACATTTAGAAATAAAATTCAGAAAAATATGAGCAATCAGATGACATGGTTGGTTTCTTAACTAGGTTAAGGGTCAAATCAGAGAGGTTCATCTCATACTAGTAAATCACAAAAAGGGGTTTCGTGTGACAACACCGATTTTACGACCGATTTGGCTTGGTGGCGAGTATACCCGCACTCCACTCCTGAGGTCGTGGGTTCGATTCCCACACAGGACAAATATTTGTGTGTATAAATATGAATATTTGTTCTGGTCTGGGTGTTTTTCTATGTATATTAAATATGTATTTACAAAAAAAAGTATTTACATATGTTTATCCGTTATTTAGTGTCCATAACACAAGTTCTTAATGATACTTATCTTGGAACTAAATAATTGGTGTAGAAAAGTAGTGTCAGAAATATTTATTTTATGACACATTTTTAATTTAGCTGAACGGCTTAATATTAGTTGTGGCCATTTTAAGGTGCTGGTGGTCGTACCCACTAATTGCCTGTTTCAGTAGCCTAGCCTGCGTTCCAGCCTTACTGTGATAACCGCTTGGAAACTTTCTATTGGCTAATTACCAAGTGATCAACAGTTGACCAGATAGTTTTGTGTCGTGTTTAACTTAGATGTTAGTCGTCACTTACTGTTTAGTCTTGTATCTGTTATAGGCAAACCCAATAATCGGATTTAACTGCTTTCAACAGTAAAAAAATCTGATCGACTAAAGCAATCTTTTCTTGGGCACAGTTATAATTTTTTTAATTTATATGGAAGAGATATTTGTTTGCTGTGTATATACTATTTTGCGTTATTGAATAAATATTTATCATCGAACGATGTTTTTAAGGGTCTTGAGTTTTAAAAAATAAATTCCTAGTTACGTTTCGTAACTAGGTGGTAGGCAATGCTCACCGAAATTGATCAGACTTCTATGGAGTCCGTAATCGGATACATACATAATGTCACGCCTCTATCCAGAAGGGGTAAGCAAAGATCACATCCTTCCACTTGCTACAATATTGGCTCAGACTCTTAGCTTCATATACACTCATTAACCTTCTCATACACGACCGTCGGCTTAGGGTTCTTCTCCTCCACTTTGTCACTTACCTACTTCACTTATCCATCACAAATCACTTTCGTTAGTATACTTTCATTCATCCTCTCAACATGACCAAACCTTTAGCATACCTTTTTCAATAGGTGAAATGCATAGCAAGAATGTAAATGATTCTTTTCAAAACTGAACCAGCATCGTAGCAAATTTAAGACCCACTATTAAGCACGGGCCTCTGCCAAATCAAGATGAAAATCTTAATCTATTGTCTTAATTATTGCTGATTTAATTTATTGAAAACCTATCCGAATTTACCCACTTGATGAGGTTATATTAAGAGTGGCTCAGTGGGAAACTGATCAAACATTATTCGGAGTCCGACTGTACCTACATACAAGTAAATAAGAGCAAAAAGAAGGTTAATAGCCGGCTTCGGGGATATAAGAACGCTGCAAACATCCTGTTTTTGCGGAAATAAGGTTTCGTGTGTTTTCTCTATCCTTGTTATTAATGTAGTTTTATTGGATACTTACCTTTTTTCTACGGAACTGAAGACATCATTAGGATTTAGGTGACCATTTACTTAGCGAAAGCTTATGAAAAACGAAATACTCTTACTTATTTTGCTCTGTAAGTATTATGATAATTTTTCTGTCCAAGAAGTTTTTATTGTTTCAGAGAATGCATTATCTTTGCTTTGCTACCTGTCGGGCCTGGGGTCTGCGTTTCACAGAGAATGCGCGACGCACCATAACCACCACTCTACTCGCGGTAAAGCAGGCAATGTGTCGTACTCTCACCTGAAGAGCGAGGTATAGCAACTCAACACAGGAGTATTTTATCATTATCACCTCAGCCCATTAATGTGTCTCCTCTCAAAAACCAAGTTGAGAAGGTATTTGGTCCGACTCCACCACACGGACCCAGTGCGGATTAGCGGAAGCAGGTGCGTGGGTGCTGCTGTTAGAATTTTTTAAGACGCCAAACTTTTCCTCTAATATGGCTTTACGACTATTACATATACTCGTAGTAATAACAAAGATAATTAAAATTAAAGAGGAACAAAATAAGAGTTATAATGATAGGGCACTCAGGTTATGCGGAAATGAGGAAGTCAAAAATCAAGTGGTTCCTATAGTTGGCACAACAATCTATGTCAGCGGGCCTTGTTAGCGCCGTAACAACTCTGAGCTTGGCGGCCTTTATTGTGGAAACGGACGTATGGTTTCTATTGCTTACAAATATAGTACAAAAGTTTTTTTTAGGTTCAGCCGTGTAAACAAATATTTGGGTGTCGTAATAAACCAAATTGTAATTGTCTAATCTATTTTAAATTTTACAAGTGTATGTAAATGACGTATTGTTTCAGTATGTAAATGAAAATATTTTATCGAGCTTTTTTTATGAAGCAGCAAATAAAATTTAAAGGTTAAAAATATAGAAAGCTAACGCTACAATTCTTCTTGATACCTAAAAAGAAAGGTAATGTTAGTCTTGTATGTACAAGAGGCTAACACTTTTTCTTTCTTTGGTCACATCTTGATTAAGTAAGTAAGTAAAAAAATTATTTATTTCATAAACTATTATACATAGTACTTGAAAACGTCATGATTACAAATGAAAAAAAAAAACAATCGAAATAATATTACACTAAATCACGAAGCTTAGATTCACTTACATGCAGCAAAACAATTTAAAAACAAAAAATAATTAAGTGTAAGTGAATCTTAGTGCCAGTTCCGAGCCACCGCTCTGTAAGAAGAACTGGCAAGAAACTCACAGGCTTTGCTCTTTTAAATATGTCCATTAGTTTGGTACTAGAAATACAATCTTCATTTGTCTGTGAAACTATACAATGCAATAAGTTAAGGTTATGTACCTTAACAATATTTATGTTTTCAAGTCATTCATATTAGAAAAGCCTGTATGAAACGGCAGCTTAATCCCAAGCATTTTTATCTGCCATATAGTCTTTAATAGAATAGTATCCCTTTGAAGACAGCTTGTGTTTTATTGTTAATTTAAATTTATTTAGGCTCAATTGCTGTATGTTGCTTGGGATTTTATTGTAGAATCGCACACATTGACCTTTAAAAGATTTGTTTATCTTTTGGAGCCTAGTGGCAGGTACAACTAATTTATGCTTATTCCTTGTGTTTAGGTTATGTACACAGCTTTTCTTACTAAATTGATCAGTATTCTTATGTACATAAACCAGGTTATCATAAATGAATTGACCGGCCACTGTTAAAATACCAATTTCCTTAAACTTTTCCCTTAGTGAATGTCCACACGGGAGATTATAAATTGCTCGAATAGCCCTCTTCTGCAGCACAAAGATTGTTTGAATGTCTGCGGCACAACCCCACAGAAGAATACCATAGGACATATTACTATGGAAATAGCTATGATAAACTAGCCTAGCTGTTACAACGTCTGTTAATTGGCGAATTTTCTTTACCGCGAATGCTGCAGAGCTAAGTCTACTCGACAATTCACCAATATGTGGGCCCCACTGTAGCTTAGAGTCTAAAGTAATCCCCAAAAACTTGGTAGTATCCACAAGGGTCAACTCATCCTCCTTTACCATAATAGTAGAGTTTGCCTGTCTGACGTTAGGCGTCACGAATTTAATACATTTCGTTTTAGCCCCATTTAATAGCAAATTGTTAACGTCAAACCAGTGCACAACCTTCGAGATCGCACTGTTTACTTCGTCTAAATTCTGATTTCGTTTTAACTTAAACAATAATGATGTATCATCAGCAAACAAAACTATCTCGTGGCTTTCTTTAACAAAATATGGCAAATCATTAATATAAATCAAAAACAAAAACGGACCGAGAATCGAGCCCTGCGGTACCCCCATTTTTACAACAGACCCCTGAGATCGCTTTCCATTAACCTCAACCCTTTGAATCCTATTACTTAGATAAGAAGTGAGAAGATCCAATGCGGAGTTTCTTATTCCATAATATTCTAATTTTTTTATCAATGCTTCATGAGGAACACAGTCAAAAGCTTTGGACAGATCGCAAAAGATACCTAAAGCGTCCAAAGAATTTTCCCAAGCATCAAATATATGTTTTAAAAGCTCAACACCTGCATCGGTTGTAGAGCGACCCTTAGTGAATCCAAATTGTTTCGAATGCATTAATCCATTTTTATTGAAAAATATTAACAGCTGGTTGTAAACAAGTTTTTCAAAAATTTTACTAAATGTAGGCAGAACTGAGATAGGTCGAAAATTTGTTGGGTCTGTTGTACTGCCCGATTTATATAATGGAATGATTTTACTTTCTTTCATTAGATCGGGAAATTTGCCGCAATCTACACATTTATTAAATATTAGAGCCAAACTGTGCGCCACCGAAACAATGATAGGCTTGGTAACTGCGATGGAATTGCCCCAGAGGTCTGCAGCTTTCTTAACACTAAGAGTATGGAATGTCTTAATTATATCCATAGATGTAACATGACTAAAAGTAAAATCTACTGTACATATATTCACGTTATCTTTCAAAATAGACTCCGCTAAAGTGGGCGAACAATTTAAAGCTTTTGTGATAGACACTGGAATATTAGTAAAAAAGTTTTCGAAAGCATTGGCTACATCTAAGTCAGATGTAAGAGTTTTTTTATCAATGTTGAGTTTAAACTCAGTATTACAATTTTTACTTTTTCCCGTTTCACTATTAATAATATTCCAGGTCATTTTAATCTTATCATCACAATTTTTTATTTTAGAGCTTAAATAATAAGACTTTGCCGTATGACATGCTTTTCTAAATATTTTAGAATATTTTCTTACATAATTACAAAATTGTTCACTGTTGTTTAATTTTTTCTCATCATACAGTTCATACAGCCTCTTTCTACATTTATGTAGCCCAGGAGTAGCCCATTCACTAAAGGTAGCTTTATTATTTACCTTAACCGTTCTGGGAGTAAATATTGATTTAAATGTGTTAGAAAAGCTGCTGAAAAAATCATTATACAAAAAATTTGGGTCACAGCTTTCACCTATAAAAGGTAAACTATAGCATAATAATTTACTGTTAAACCTCTCAAAACGATTATTGGTTTTTGGTACAAATGTAACTAATAGTTTTTTTAGCTACAGTTTCATTTTTACAAATAAAAGACATTTGTTGCCCGCAATGATCTGAATCTAATTGATTAATAATTTTTTTATTGTTATCACTTAGCATAATATTTGTAAAAATGTTATCTAAGCAAGTAGCAGAAGTAGCAGTAATTCTTGTTGGCTCCAGAAACAAATTAACCAAATTATGAGATTTAAAAAGTGCCTTTAATCTTGTACATGGACTGGAACACTCTAACAAATTAACATTAAAATCTCCACACACAATAACTTTTTTATTACTTTTACAAAATTTTCCTAAGGCTTTATCCATAATACCTTCAAATAAATCATATGAAGCTGAAGGAGGTCTGTACACACTCAATACAATAAACTGCTGCATTTCTATACAGGCCATTTCTATAATACGTTCAACAGAGAGATTGACTATATCATGGCGCTCCTTGAATTTAAACTGTTTATTTACTATAATTAATGATCCGCCATGTATAGCACCACTCCTGCAAAACGAACTACCTAACATGTGATTGTTGAAATTGAACATGAGCTGGTTACAATTTAGCCAATGTTCAGTAATACACAAAATATCAATATAATTATCGCTCATGAACAATTCAATTTCCAGTTCCTTGCCCAATATTCCTCTAATGTTTTGGTGAATCAGAGTGATTACATCATTTTGTTTCTGCTTTGTGTACTTTTTATTGCCAGAAAAACAGTTCTCTTTTGTCTTAACACCTAGTTTAAATTGTCAAATAATGAATTATTTATGTCGGAGTGCTCAATAGAAGCAGATTGTACCAAATTCTTGGTATTAATGTAAATTAAATATAATAGTGACAAAACTATTTGTCGTTTAAAATAATTGGAAAGGTAAAACCTACCTTTGGTCAATAAATAATTATTTCTAACAATACTGTTAGTGTCAATTATTCTACATTTATTTATTTATTTTATTTTGATTTATTAACTTAAATTAATTGATATGTAACTCATAGCTTATTTTCGGTTGTTTTATAGATTATTTTAATTTTCAAATATAATTTCGGAGAGTAGGTCTTATGATAATAACAACGACCCTTTGAAAATAATTTTATTGTCCTTTTATATTATTGTATTGTTGAAAATAATTTTATTGTCCTTTTTTATAATTTAAAAGAGCATAGCCTGTGAGTTTCTTGTCAGTTCTTCTCACAGAGCGGGGTCTCGGAACTGGCGCTTAGATTCACTTATACCTAATTTTAATTTATTTGCATGTAAGTGAATCTAAGCTTCGAGATTTCAGGGTTGATATTAAATATTTTTTTTTCATGTATATTTTGTTTTGACGTTTTCAAGTGCTATGTAATAGTTTATGAAATAAATAACTTTTTACTTTTACTTTCTACATATATTAATTATATATTCATTGTGATTTAAACCGTGTCTTGTATTTTTACTCATATGACATAATTGTATGTCTTCGTAAGTATTTTTTATATTAACAGATAATCGTCCAAGAGACTTTTCGCAGCTAGGGAGAAATCTTATTTTACAATAAACTTTTTTCAGATTTAAATAATTTATTATTCCTTTTATAAGTCCTAAAGACAAGGACTATTACATTTTTGTCTTGATCTACATAAATGAGAGTTATGAGAAAAGCTACTTTAAAAGAGAGACTTTTAATGAGAAATTCTACTGGTTTACAAATAGAAACCAACTCACGATTGCGAATTGCTCCGTGACTTGTTTTTGTACCCTCTCTTTAGGTTTTCGCCTTGACAGAAACACTTGTAATTTCGTCACGATGACAGTTTGTTGGTCTGAGAGCCGACGTTCCTTTGTTTACCAAAGCTATGTTCAGCCATATTCAACTGTTTTCGTGTATTTTTGTGGATGTGTACTGTGTATTCAGACGTGTCACGATCTCTTTGAGGAGGAGTCGGTCGTGTGATTGAATATTCGAAACAAATGGTGATCTATGAGTGTGGGTTTATGAAAATACGTTTAAGGTGGGGTAGCTTTTTAGGTCTTGTTATCAGAGAGCTGGAATTAGAAATAAGTAGTATGAGAAAAATATTGTGTTTCAAAGATAACTTATTTTTTTTTAGTAAAAGCACTAAGCTCACGTCAAGTTACCTTGATAGAGAGCTATAACTGGAATTGACTAATATCGGACTAGATTTGGTATAAAAATATCGTAATTTTAAAGTCAAATGACAAATAAAAATAGGCACTTTATCTAGCAACATGTTTGTTAACAAAGAGTACATGCGAAAACATATAATTATAAGAAACACCTGAGGGTTAGTTTCACAAACGAATAAAATAGAAAATGTTTCAAAAGAAAATAGATTTGTAAGCTTAAACGAGTCAAATTTAAGTAACAAATTACCTACTTAACTTAGGTTAACTGCAAACTTGTTGACAATTTGTTACCTGAGCAAACTCACGAGTTTACTTTTTAAATGGATAGTGGTTTTCTTTTTAACTCTCCATAAGCCGGGCTGTGGCTGCAACACTTTAGTTTGGCTTATCTTAACTGTAGTTTAAAGCTGCACTGCCATCTTTTATTTTTAATCTCCGGCCAACGGCGAACCCTATCGGGACTGAAAATTACTTTGCTCTTGAACAAAGATCAAATATCTGCGTTCATTTTTCAATACTTTGTAAACGGCTATTGGAGAAACTTTTGTAATTACGTGTCTTCTCACTAGATGGCGTTTCGATCACGGCGCTGCGACGCAGAATAATTTGAGATCTTATCTCTTAACGACGGGTTGAATTGGGAATTCACTTGGGGAATATCATATTGCATTTGTTTTAGTCATGTGAAAGCCATCACAGGTTTAAAATTTCGAAATTCGTGACTTTTGCAGGGCGCCTGGCGTTTATGGCAGTATGGTCGATATTCTTGCTCTGATCTTAAGATCTAAGGACCGATTTCCATAAAGGACATTACATGATGTATCAGGAAACACGAGGATAACTGAAATTCAGCCACATCTGGTTAGACCAGTGACTAAAATTTATTACAACCACCTTGGAATTTTTAAACATCGAGTAAAATCTTAGTCCATTCCACTTGTGAGCCGCCCAAGTTGAGAACCACGACAAAAAAACAATTTTTCAAGCCGCTTAGTAGGCATGTCTTGTCCAAGTAGCATGTCTTAACGACTAACACATACGAGCCTTCTGAAGCACGGGAGCGCTTTATAATGCATTTTACAGTAATATTTAGTCTTCACTCCTCAAACATTTTCAACAGACAAAGAAAAGCCACTGATCGCGAAATGTTTGTTGAAAACGTATCTATTGTGTAAACTTTACAATTTAAAATATTATTATGAACTTAAGACGGAGCGGTTGGCAAGTCTCGGCATCAGTTAAGAATATTCCAAGAAGTGATATCTGAAAAAAGGGAGTTTCGGTAAACAGCGTCGTAACTTTAAATTGGTTTCTCCACCGTAGGAAGCCACGGCAAGAATTTTATTCTTTTATTTGAAGTCTTTGTGACGGACTTATTAAGGCGGTATCGCTTATGAATAAACTGGAATATTTTCGAGGTGAATCTATGGTAGGTAAATTTGATATTAAAGTTACGAGTATTTCGTCGCTCTGAATATTCTGTTGGTGTTATTAATAATATATCTTTCCTCATTACCAAGTCAAAGAAAAATGCGACGAAGTATTAAAATGTAAACATGTATTTGGAAAGCATGATTTATAATTGAAACCCGAGAGGAAGCCAGAATTAATTGAAATTGTATTGTTTCCTGTCTTTTGGCAGACATTATCTGAAGATAGCTCGTAGCTCCGTGATACTGGGTGGTCGGAAGCAATGCTGCGTTTACCGGGTTGGCCTTTTGTGTGGCATTTAATGTCAAGTGCTTTTATGCTGCGAAAAGCACGTCAAGATGTTGTAATCGTCAAGCCATGTCAGATGCATGTGGATTATGATTTCAGCATTATCTCAGCGCAATAATATTCCAATACTGAGTAAAGCCTCATCACACGGATCATAATGAGATTTAGGGCATAACTCTTCACGCAGGGCGGAGTGGCTTCTAACATAATAAATATAATAAAAATTTTCTGACAATTACACCAATTATTTAGTTCCAGGATAAACATACTTAAATACTTTTTTTGTTGTAAATACATACTTAATATACATAGGAAAACACCAAGACCAGAACAAATATTCATATTCATGCACACAAAGATTTGTCTTGTGTGGAAATCGAACCCACGACCTCTGGAGTGAAGTGTAGGTATACTGACCTCCACGCCATATCGGTCGTCCATGGCTTAACGACTACTTTATATACGTATATTGCTTGTTTTTATATACTTATAAACACATTTTAAAAGCGGACTGCCGAGAAACAGAAAAATAAATCAACTGTCTATACCTTTTTGAGCAGCTTTATTTTTAAATGCCACAGTCTTTCAATAAGCCAGAATAAATGTAAAGTCCTGTTAATACAAGATGTAGTTCGACAAGGATTTATGTTGGAAACTTTAAGGGTGGAGCGTGTGTTTCGGCGGCGGAAACTTGCCCGATTTGTTTGTGCCGAGCTGTATTAGCTCCAGTCGTTCGCTCTTCCCCACTTTTACTTAGCCATTGCTACTATAGCTTTTGGTTTCCAGTTACGACCATACGAGTTTCAAAGTTGCAGTATCACACAAGGCGTGCTATGATCATTATCTCAGCGCACTAACCACCTCTACTGAGCACGGGTCTCCTTTCATGAAAAACCATGAAACACCAACGATGGTGAGAGGGTATTCATTCACCAAGCGATCCCAGTGCAGATTGGTAGATAATTGCAGTTGCATTTATCTTTACCAGGTAAAAGTACAAGTCTTCAGCCGAAGGACAAAACGCCAAATGGACACCAACAACTTGTTAAAAGTTGGGTCACGCTTTGTACACAAATTTGGGGGAGGCCTATGTGGACTTTATTTGGCAGACCAGCGTAATGATTCAACGACTTGTTGAAATTTGCGAGTGTCGATAGGTCAGGCATTGTGGACAGATTCTATTAATTCACTTTGATGATCATTTTCAATTTCGGTCTGGTAGAATCAAGAGCGCTTGCACAATAAAACATCCTTTACAAATGCTGTATCCTAACCTAAAGCAACCGGTTTCCCAACTGAATTGAAATTCTATTTCTCGAGGCGGGCCGGGCACCTCATAGGTAATCTTAAAATACTGAGCTAAAATAAGAAGAAAATTCCCTAACACCTTTTGAGTGTGAGCGGTATTTTTCACTAACAAAAGTTCTCTTTAAATGAAATAAATATTAATTCTGCTGGACTTAATTCTAGCGCTATGTTGGAGTACTTAGAAAACTTTATAACGCGGCTGCAAAACTTGTTCGGTTTCAAGTTAGCTGCAGTCAGATGTTTTACTTAGCTCCTATGTCTTCTATTTCGCACTTCTAGTCATTATTAACTTAGAATTAAATTACTCAAAATAGAAATTCACTTGCAGTATTTATAAGTTCAGTTGAGTTCGACGACCGATATGGCGTGGAGGCGAGTATATGCGCACTCCGCTCCTGGGTCGTTGGTTCGATTCCCACACAGGGCAAACCTTTATATGCACAAACATGAATATTTGCTCTTGTCTGGGGGTTTTTCTATGTATATTAAAAATGTATGTATGTATTTTATCCGTTATTTAGTATCCATAACACAAGTTCTTAGTGATACTTATCTTGGAACTAAGTAATTGGTGTAATTGTCAGGAAATATTTATTTATATTTAATTAACTTGATGGTGACTGCCAAGTTTGCCAAGTTTGTAAACATTTCTTTTGCCAAAATCAGTAGGTAAAAAAAAAATAAAGAGCACTGCACTAAGCTATGGGCACTATGGTGAGTTAATAAATTCGGAGTGAATTTAATTTGAGGCGGTTATGTGCAGATGATCCTTAAGTATGTCATCACATTAAGAGTATTTAAAACAATATGCTTACAAACATACAAACTTTTACTTCCACCCCTGTCTCTTTGAAATTGCATAATACACGCCCACACTTCGCCAACTATATTGTTGGTCCCACGTAATAGGTGGCGAGCCTATTGCCGCTAACTGGGATTTTTAACGTTCGCCTCGTCTGTTGATCAGCACTTGCACCACTTGCAGGTTGATAAGTCTTAGATATTGTTAGGGTCCCTATACTAATAATATGCTTCCACGAATGAAATAAAGTAAATTTCGCCATGATCCTTGACCTTGATTGATCCTTCAATCTTTACAGTAACAAAATTGTGGTTTGCAGCACATTTAATTTAATTCAGTCTTCTAATATTAATGTTATTTTTACTTAAATCCTTTTATCCAGCTTGAGTATATCACGCTCACTTATATGTTTCCGCGGTGGTAGCGTCATGCGTCGGGTCGTTGCGCTCCCTAAAATATGGTTGAGCGTAACGCGTCTGCTCATGTCTACTATGTTTATCCGTAATTATGTTAATATTGCTAAAAAGAATTTTGTCTCCCTTTTTTTTTTTTTTAAATCTTGTGACTGCAGAACACAATTGTTTTAATATTATGTATTTTAATTGTAACTGGCGGGAGAAAAAACCAACCTTGACGATTTTCTTGCCCGTTCTTTTACGATCAAGCTCCCGCCCGCAGTGAATGGGCGCGTTAGATTATAAATAAGAATAAGAATATTTTTTATTGACAAAATAACATTACATAACAAATAGTTTAAACAGTTACAAAAAAACGTTACACAAAAACAAAACAAAAATATTTAAACAAATATATCAATAATAATAACAACAACTAATGGTAATGTTACCTGTCAAAAGGGCGATAGGGCGAAGGGTAAATATGACATTCATAAGAGCTCTATTGAGCCAAACTTGAATAAATGAATTTTTAATTTTAATTTTAATGGAATACAGCACCGTTCTTCTCAGATCCTTCTTCTCGCCATCCCCCAGCATCACTCTGGGTACCTGTCCAATTCTTTTCACATAAGGGCTGCTCAACTTTGGAACAATCTCCCAGCTAGAATAAGACTTGCGCAAGCCAGTGTTCAAACAATTGATTTTTAAGCTTTATTTCAAAGAGTCATCGTTGGTTTAATTCGTCGTCATTCAGAGTCATCGTAAGGAATAAATCCTTGCTGTCATATTTTAGTCTTCTTCTTCTTCTTCAACTTAGCGTTATCCCAGTTGCTGCCTTACGGGCCCGGGGTCCGCTTTCCTACATCTTCTTCTCCACTTCGCACGGTCTTCGGTATCCTTGGTCAATGGCAGGCATGTCATCCATTACGACGTCAAGCCAGCATTTCCTGGGCCTGCCCAATCTATCTCGGCCTGGTGGCGGTGCCATGGCCAGACATTTGTTCCCTACGTAGTTTGCCGGTTTTCTTAGAACGTGGCCGTATAGCGTATTGCTGTCATATTTTAGTATTATATGTTTATATTTTACTGTAGTTTATGATAAGTGTAGTTTATATTTTTTAATGGTAATTTATGTATGTTTATTAACTACCGCACCGCCTTTAAAGTTTTCTGCTAACCCTAAGGTTAACTGGCAGAGAATGCCTTATGGCATTAAGTTTGCCTTTTGTAATACTTTTAAGTGTGCAATAAAGATTAAATAAATAAATACACCACCCGAACCGACTATATTGGTTTTGTCTTATGATTGTCTATCAATGAATTTGAATCTAACGTTAAAAAACTATATGAAATAAAAATGTCTTTTTATATGTATATAAACTTAAATGAGAAAATAAATAAAAGTTATCTGTTCAGCATTAATTTGTTCATCCGAATTCTACTCACAGTTCGTGCAAAGATGTGTTCCAGAAAGTACCTTGAATAAGTTAGGTGCGGTTTGAAGGCGCTGCGGCCTTAATGAACGCTAACTAAACGACTCGAACAAACTAAAACTGAATTTTCCGATTTTCTGCAAGATAATGAAATTTATCGACATACTTGGCACTTCGGATCGACACGTTAAAATAGCAATGGTTAGTACGGCGTCTACCTGCTTATTGGCTTAAACTGCGATCACCAACTCGATCTCCCAGCGTGATAATTATCAGCCCCACTATATACATACATACATAATATTATTAATTAAAGTGGCGAGCCCATAGTCGCTTTTCGGATACTTTTATGTGCGCCAGAGCCTTGTCTGTTGATCGGCAGGTGCACCACTTGCAGGTGAGGTTGGCTTGGGCTCCAAAGATGATGGTAGGATCCCCGTACACCCCACTACAATGACGACCACAATCAGATAATAACAAAAAAAAGCAATTGTAAGCTAAGCTATTTTACCTGTTCATGTAAGGTTATACAGCCCGACTAAATAAATACCTCTAATATACGAGTAATGTTAACTATGGCCATTGAGGAGGCTAATGTTCTATAGTGGACTTTACATAGCTAATGATGATGAGGATAGCCCATATCCCTCGGAAAACAGGCAGCCGCCAGTATAGACAGGCTGTATGTTAGTGGTGGTGGTTTTCGTACTTACTTCGTTTAGCCATCCTACTTCTCTCCTGCCTATCAGCCCATCTGATTCCAGAAGCAGACTAGGTTCACTTCATAAAGCACTCTATAGGGATCTATAAACTTTCTGGACTACACTTTTTATACAGAACTAAACTTGACAAAATCATTTTTGTCTGCCGCTGCTGCTGTTTTATTAGCAGGTGGTTCATCAAAAAAAAATTTGATGTGAGGGGTTTGTTCTAGGTACTTTGAACTTGACTTACAACCGATACCCGGCTTTAATACCCTCACACAATTTGTACACAGATGTATTTTATATTGATTGAGTAAGTTAGTTGTGGATTGGAGCGGTTGCGGCCTTATTGAACGTTAACTAGACAACTCAAAGAGCATTGAGCACGTAACACAATATAGAGACGAATATTATCAATATGTTTATATAAAGATTTTTTCTATATCTACAACTACACCTGGAAGTAGTGCACCTGCTGATCAACAGACGAGGCTCTGGGGAACAGATCCCGGCAAGTGGCAATAGGCTCGCTACGTATTACGTGGGACCGAAGTGTGGGCGTATAATATGTCTTTGCCTACCCCTTTGGGGTAACAGGCGTGTATGTATGTGTTACAGGAAGCATAATATTTGATGACCTTTTCAGTTACTGCTATATAGCCACAAAACAACATAGGGTTTGTTGTATTAATGTGCTTGGAACGCAAATCATAAAGTACTGGAATGATTCAGCGTGTCCATCAGTGTCTTGGTAGATCAGCAGTTAGAGTAGTGGCCCGGTTATCCTAAAGTCGTGGGTTCGGATCTCATTCAGACTAACGCAGACGAGTTGATCTTTTCTAAAAAAAAATTGTTTTATAAACCTTAGGTTTTTTGTCTTTCGGCAGTTGTCTGCTACTTCCTTCACAGACTAAACGATTTGACAGCAGATACTTCTGTCATGATAGAGTAATATAAGCCTAGTAATTAAAGAATATAATTGTATCATTAGTTTGAGTACTTTCTTTTCGGGTGGAATAAGATCATATAACTGCCTCCACTTATGGGTGGAGCGGAAGATTTTTAATTAATGGATTGTTCTTTGGTTCCATAGTTTTTACTCCTACATTTCAAACCATTTACTTTTCGCTTTACAGACGGATACCAGTGGCTTGAAACGTTAATTGCATTTTTCACTAATATATTGCTAAAATTCATTTGGCTTACATTACGCCTCTAGAGAGTATTTACGTGTTCGATAGAGGCGAATCAATGGTAGTGGGGGCTTCACTTTTCACCGCACGTACGACTTTTGACCCAGTTCGCGGAGGCTGGTAACGAGATCAATAATGACAAACACTAACATACTACCTAATGTATTTTTTTAGTTAGGTATTAGGTATAAAATCGCTTAGTATTTCCTAAAGATTTCAAAACATTATAAATATTAAATTAACTCCTCCGCTAAGCCCTCGTTAAATATAAGGGTAAAATATATAGGCGAGAATTGGACACGGTGCCCTCGACTGTTAACTCTTTTTACTTAATTAAATTTTTACCATAACCACATAGGATATTTGTGAGCATGATCTCAGGTATTTGTCACAATCTGAGGAATTCGGGAGTAGATGATCGATCTTCGGTTCAGTTCGGTGGAGAGCAGTGGATTTCCACCCTTTGCTCTGTATACATCAGTCTAGTACGTGCGGGAAGAGGCTGTGGCGTGAAAGATAGTCCACAGTTTTTCGCCCCTCATGCGCTGCATGTGTTCATGCTAGAGGGGGCTGCTGCTGGGCTTAGATCACTTAAGTCACCCTTCGGTGTTCCGCACTCCACATAGCTGCACTGCTGCCAGCAGTGTTCGTACTGGTAGGACGGAAAATATGTTTTGTTTGTCATACCCGGGCGTGTCTAGGAATCTTTCTCAAGGCGTTATCATGTCGGCTGTTGATGAAAGCCGGAAAACCAGAAAACCAGAGCTTTTAAGACAGAGATGAGTATCATATGGCTCCTGGCCATATAGATCAGATGAGTCACCTCAGATTGCAAAGATTTGCGTAATAAGTGGGCATATAAATTTGGTGGTATTAAGTAGTCTGAGACATTATGCATTTATGTGATAAATTATTATATTTTAATGTATTTTTCCAAAATTAGTTTAAAACTAAATAGCGAATGTCCATCGCAATTTATATAACAATTATGATTGGATGCATTGTAGATATTGAGGCTTATTACTTTAATTTGATAAAAATGTCAGCACTAGTTTTAAACCTGGTTTTACTTTAGATCTTGTTTTGTAATATAAGCCCCAAATGGCTACAATGAATCCAATCATAATTGTTATACAGATTGCGATGAATATTCGCTTTTATTGTCCTTATTTTTTAGTATATCTTCGATTTAAATTGTTCTAGTCAGTCAATAAATTATCTGGCTTTCATAAAAAAGTATTTTGTCCATATATAATTTTTTTCTATCATTCTTTGTTTAAAATATTAAACTTGTGTAAACCTAGCCCTATGCAGAACGATAAAAAACCGTATGGCGACGAACGTGGGCGGTGGAATGAACTTTTTCTCCCCACGTCACAACTTTGTCACAAACAACTCGCATAGTCTGTGACGCAGCCGGCCACACTAGCAAGCTGCACTGCGCTAATGTTCCATGTGAAAATAACTTTTGTCATTAGAATAAAAACTCATTGAATTCACAGTGGAAGAGACAGAATTTGGGATGCTATCGGATCGAACATTGTGAAATTCTATCAGTTTCATGCACTCAAAATGGAAATGGATTATAAAACTAATTATGCTTCATCGTGTGTTACAAACTTCATCCTGTTGTTAATAAGAAACAGGATATTCTACTTATTAAGGGATTTTAGAAAAAAAAAATACTTTACATTTTTTTAATGTTGTTTTTTTTCTAATTGTTTTTAACAGTCCAACAGAAGTACATTGCAGCAGGCTGGAATTTAGTTGAACCGTGAAGAATATCGAGGGCAGATTACGCAGTAACTCATAGTATTCTTTATCTAACGGACATAATTACTTATACTACATTGACCTGTTTGAGTATATGCGTAAGAAAAAATCTTCTGATAAAAGTTCAATACCACTTGTGGTCCTGGGATTTGACCATACTTTCTCGTTTTGGAACAGCGTCAAACAATCCAGGTGCTCCTGCCCCAGCAGTACCCCACGTGGGCCCTCAAGTAAAAATTATATCTTATCTTAACTAATATTAATTATAATTAATTACTTTAGGATAGCAGCATTACTTTATGAGTTATGGGACTACTTGAAAGGAATAAAACGCGGCCCCGTCATATAGCAGGCACAAGAAGGAACATTAATGGTTTTTAGTTAATAAAAGAAAACACTATTTTGCTCCGCCTACAGCGGGAGATGGAAATAAAAAAAAGCAAAGAAAAATCTCTAAAACAATTTAAAGAACTTATTGGCGGGAAAGTGAGGCGTCATGTTTTGTTTTATTTTCTGACATTTGTGATATTTTGAACATTATTGTGTAATAACGGTGGATTATTAACCGTTAAATGTTTGTGAACGTACATAAGTGTTGGTATTTCAAACAAAACAGTGCAACATCACTTTTCAAATTCTCTTCAGAAGTTCATGTGTGATCTCAGTATAGTCCTACATCTTTACTGAGGACTCAAGGGGCTTAGGGGGAGGGCATCTCATTTACCATTTATCATTTTTATCACTACTCATCCTCATTTACTGTTATTTAAATGTTATTAATATATATCTTACTTGACACTGGCTAAATGTGCAAACAGCCAGCGCCGTCTTAAACTAGGCTGGGGCCCTTGGGCACACAAGAATTTGGGGCCCTTTTTGAAAGTAAAGAAAGCGAATTGGAAAGTAAAAAAAGAACAACACTTACATTTTTTACTAAGTACCTATGAACCCATTTATAGGTAAGTAATCAAATACAGTATAGGTTATTTGGTTACAATTACTTTAGCGGTTTCTTTCGCGATTTCTGTTGAGCAAAATCTTCTATTATATCCTTGAAGTAAATTTTTTGAAGGATATCACTTTCTATGCACATAATTGACAAATTACTCAGTCGTTCTTGTAACATTGTTGCTCGCAATTTATTTTTTATTCTTTTAAGGTAAAATTATTGCGTGCGGTATTGAAATAAGTGATCAGAGATTCGTAAAGTTTCGTTACAACGTCCATGGTAATAGTACTATTCTGTAAACTTAGACTAGTTTTATTCATAATTCCCAAAATATCATTCGAAATTTCCGTTAGAAGATCATTCTCAAATTTTTCCATTTTTTTTGATAGGCTTTGGGCTTCGTTTCTAGTGTCTCCTGGCTGATTGACGTCACTTGCGATTGAAGACAATGCCTCAGAAATATTTGAATAAGCACTTTGCAAAGCATTATTAGCATTGGCACGTGCAGACCATCTAGTTTCGAAATATGCATTCATATTTCATATCATAGTATATGCTTCCAATCTTTATATCAATTAGGAGAACTTAAATTATGTCCAGTACCAGTAGTGGTATTAAATAGACGGCAGCAATAACAGTATACCGATTTATTTGCTGGTGAATAAAGGAGCCATTTTATTTGCAAAGACTCAACATTTTCAATTTACGAAAAAAAATATTTTTAGTCAAGTATCTAGTTTTCGTTTTACCTTTGGAATCTGGATAACTTAAAGAAGTTTGGAAGAATTTACTATTTATATTTTGAAAAAACTCTGGCCCTTTTCGAATCCAAATATCCCAGACTTCTTCTGGTAAAGTGTCGTCACAGTAAGTACTACGGTCAGGAGACACAGATACATTCTCTAAGCTTGCAGTTATTAATTCACAGTAGCTTGAAGTCGATGGTTCAGGATCTAATGTGTGTTTGTCATTGTCATCACACATAACCTCTTTTTCCTGGTGATATTCAGAGGTACTTTTGTCTTGCGGTGATGAGGATGAATAATCGGTCTGCTTATTTGTTTCTTCAACCGTAAAAAACGAAGTGAGCTTTGGAAGTTTTTCCGTTATTTCTTTTTGAGCTATAACATTTTTTCTATTTTGTGAACCACTTAAATATGTTCTTTTCGACATAGTGAAATAATGTTAAAAGAACAAATCAAAATTATGTTTTTCTTACTCAATTTTAAATAAAAACCAAACAAAATAACTCAACTCACTCCTATATCAGACTGAAAGTTCAATACATTATTCGGGGATTCCCATAACCATAGACAATGTCGACATTTATATTGGGCCTTGCTTAGACGGTGCAACTTGACTTTGGAATTGGAGTGATTGCATGAGTGACCGCTAGATAGAGTACGTAGTAAAATAGGTATTGCGTTCGGAAATATTATTAATTAGTACAGTAGAAAAAGTCTATAATGATATACCTAATATAATAATGATATAAATAATAAAATAATGGTAATAACGGTATAATGATATGCCTTGTAAATCTAACCTTATGATAAGATTCCTGATTTGTGAAAAAAGTGTAATGTGCCCGACAAAAATGTTCTGGAGAATAAATGTGTGAGAGAAATTGTGGGTCCTTCGGGGCCCCCCGAGAATGGGGGCCCTGGGCACGGGCCCCGTGTGCCCTTATGGTGAAGACGGTATTGCAAACAGCACGAAGCCATAATTTAAAAGAAAAATAAAAAAAAACAATTAAAAGGTATATGAATAAAAAATAATTACTTCATGCATTAAACAATCAAAATACATTATAATTTATGTTAATAAACCTTTTCTTCTTCAATCAATGTTTAAAGTACATAGCCCACACCAGCTGGTAAAACACAGACATGTAGATAATATTTTAAGAGCGGCCATAGCGTTATGAATATGCAGACTTCCACAAGGCCCTCGTTAGTGATTCATGGATGTACTCGTACATATATTTCTACATACTAAACAGTTAAGAGATGATATTTATGTAGTATATAACCTATGTAGAATAACTAAATGAAGACCAATTCTTATTATTATACAAATGATATATTTTTGTTTAAAATAGCATTACTTTCAATAATTAGGCAATCGTGTGAGCGGTATGACCTTAGATAGCCTTTAAATTTAGAGTGTCTCGGGTTCAAACCATGGTGGCGCACCTTTTCGTAAGTTATGTGCGTAATTATCGCTTGCTCCGTGTCCCGGTAAGCACTTCAAGCCGTTGGTCCCGGCTGTCATGAACATCTAAGGCAGTTGTTATTAGGAAGTAAATATATAAATAAATATTTTCTGACAATTACACCTATTATCATTAAGAACTTGTGTTATGGATACTAAAAAACGGATAAACTTACATAAATACAATTTTTTTGTAAATACAAACTTCATATACATAGGAAAACACCCAAAACAAAACAAATATTCATGTTCATGCACACAAAGATTTGTCCTGCGTGGGAATCGAACCCACGACCTTAGGAGCGGAGAACGGGTATTCTCGCCACCACGCCATATCGGTCGTCAAAGCCTACTAACAGCCTGACAGCTGGTTTAACTATAAAATGAATGTGCTAGTATATGGAATTATGCCATCCTGTGTGTGTCCGCTTGTTATTGTATGAAGCGCTTTATATTTTACGGACTGCATCGACTGCTTGCTGAGATGTTTTCATTATGACGAGTTCACGTTAATGAAAAAGATTTGATAAATTAAAAAAAAAAACATTAGTTTTTTTTTATAAATACATACCTACTTATAACCACGTGTGTTTTCCCGAAGGTAAAAGTACGCCCAAATTTCGCCAATAATAATGTTGGTCCCACGTAATAGGTGGCAAGCCTACTGCCGCTTACCGCGCGATGTGTTTAGAATAATTAAGATATAATTTATTACTGCTGTTAAAATTAAATAAAAAATTGTATCATGAAACTGAAAAAGAATAACATATTAGCATCTGAATTTTTTATTGCGATACATTACTTTTTGCGAGAATACTAAAGTAGGTATGGGGTTTCGTTACTAATATAGTGTAATATTATTTTTATTATATATGCACTAGCGGCCGCCCGCGAGTTGGTCCGCGTGACCTACGAGTAGTTTTTATAATCGAGTTCCAGCGGGAATATTAGAAGTAGCTTGTAACTTCAGCTATCTGTTGATGAAAGTCCCGCCTGCGTTTTGTTATTCCATGTCTGTCGCGTTTTTTTATAGCACGTCCCACGGGAACGGAATAAAAAATATCCTGTCCATCTCTTGGTTCTAATCTACCTCCCCACCAATTTTAAGCCACTTCGGTTCAGCTGTTCTTGAGTTATAAAAAGTGTAACTAACCTGACTTTCTTTTAGATAGATTATTTTTTACTGTTGATACTGAACTATGTTATTTATTTATTATCCGCAAGATATTGTATAATCATTACGGGAGGCATAACCTAAAAGCTCTCCACCAAAAATGGCGCCTATTAATTTTCTTTAATATTACAAAGAGGTGAACAGAAACGTCTGCTATTATATTCGTCATTCATATTTATTAGGAATCAATCAATCTTTGCTGCTATTTTCCGATCGCTAGCCTCGTTGAAAGAAAATAAATCTTTTGTAAAAGTTTTCTGAACAGGATAGGTATTATTCATGAGGGTGCCAACCGGTTGATTGATCACGTTGTTTACGCTTTCCAACAAGTGATAAGATTCAGCGACTCTTTGACTATTTCATTATTTTTTTGTGAATTGTTGAAGATATCAGGCTAAAAAGTTGAACTTGTAAAGTGTATTCTAACACCTGGTTCTTGGACTGAAGATTCAACGAACGATAAGGTTCTAAATATAGGTAAGGATAGTCTCAAATTTATATTTAGAATTATAAAAGAGTTTAAAAAGTAATTGAACAATATCGGGCTTATTACAAAACAAGATATAAAGTTAAACCTGGTTTAAAACAAGTGCTGTCACTGTCTTCATTTTATGAAATTAAAGTGACAGCACTAGTTTCAAACCTTTTTTTTTACGTCGGTAACAAAATGCATTTACGCACTGCCTTCCGGCCAAAGGGAGACCGAAAGGGGGGTGGGACTCACTACCGGCAGACGCGACTGCCAGCAGTACCACTAAAAATCTTCCGACGACGCCCCGCTTGTTGAGAAATAATACCTGGGCTGCAGCTCTGACAGGCCGCGGCCAACGTCCCCCGGACCAAAACCGGGAGGACGTCCTCCGAGAGGCCCAGTGGACGCGCCCCTCCTACCTCCGTGTGCGACTATAGCGTGTGTGGCCGACTTCTCGGAGGGTCTATGGTTAGACAGCAGGGGCCCCCTGCCCCCGCCGCCTAAGACCCTCCTGGCGCTGCTTGACGGACCCTGCTGGCCCGCCCGCTGCGCCCTCCACAGGTCCCTCTTAGTTTCCCCCCCGGTAGTCAGTACTAAGGGCACACAGAGTCGCCAATCTCTGAGTGTTACTTTTTACCTAGCGCACTCTGCGCCCTACCGGGAGGTACTCAGCCCCCCCACCACGACAAGGTGGAAACCAGTCGGGGGGGACTAGTTTCAAGCCTGGCTTAACTTTAGATCATGTTTTGTAATAAACCCTTTATTTCTTATTTCACAGAGTGCCAAGATAAAAAAGAACTTTCATTTGTTGAATTCTGCAAAGTTAAAAAGTAATTGATGTAAGCGTATGTTCTTAACCCTTTAATGGGCGGAACATGTCGAAGTATTTTATTGGTATTTCACCTTAGCTCAAATCCATAAGGTTCAATTTATGGCGGGAATATGTTTACCATTGTCCTGTGGCGTAACTCCTAAGATATCAGCTCGTAATAATCATCTCAGCCCACTATGTCTATCTACGAACCATTTGACGACCGATATGGCGTGGTGGCGAGTATACCCGCACTCCGCTCCTGAAGTCGTGGGTTCGTGGATTCCCACACTGGACAAATCTTTGTGTGAATATTTAAGCTGGTCTGGGTGTTTTCCTATGTATATTAAGTATGTATTTACAAAAAATAAAAAAGTATATATAGCCGTTATTTGGTATTAATCAATCAATCAATCAATCAAAAGCCATTTATTTCATAAACTATTATTGTATAGTACTTGAAAATTCAATATAAATATAAAAAAAACAATCGAATTATTTTTACACTTAAATCACGAAGGTTAGAGTCAACAAAACAATTAAAAAAACAAAAAACACTTAAGTATAAGTGAATCTAAGTGCCAGTGTCCGAGCCACCACTCTGTAAGAAGAACTGGCAAGAAACTCACAGGTTATGCTCTTTTTAAACACCATATTCTAAACACAAGTTCTTAATGATACTTATCTTGGAACTAAATAATTGGTGTAATTGTCAGAAAATATTTATTTAGTATTTAGGTACCAAGGCGAGATTTATTTAGGTCATAAAGCAGAATTGGCGTCTTGTTTTCTTTTTTCAAATCGTATAACACAAGAACGTGGCCTAACAATTTTAACCCGTTTTGCACGGCTTGGCGTGCTTTCCTAAGCACGGAAGCGGTCTATATTAAATTCCACACAAATTTCTACAAACAAGCAACGAGCGCTTTTTTTGTACAAGACCTACCTACGTAATAATTAATAATTACAGTAGAAAATAAATAAACAATAAATAAATATTTTCTAACAATTACGCCAATTATTTAGTTCCAAGATAAGTATCAATAAGAACTTGTGTTATGGATAATAAATAACGGATAAACATATATAAATACTTCTTCTTTTTTTTTGTAAATACATATTTAATATACATAGGGAAACACCCAGACCAGAACAAATAATCATGTTCATGCACACAAATATTTGTCATGTGTGGGAATCGAACCCACGACCAATACACGTGTACAATATACGTATACATAGATTCGTAGTTTATTATTTTCTTAATCACTCGAGGACCCTTTATTAACGTTGAATTAAAACTGCAGCCACCGTACTATGCAATGGAAACATTACATCCTGCGAAAACTAAAGCCTTCTTTGTGTAAACTTGCTCTTATAACTTAGGGCAAAGTGGAAATGTTTCAAAATGCTTACGTTTTGTACCTCAATGTTTTACACTGGGCTTATTTCGGGATAGAAAACAACAGCTTTGTCGGGAAGTTTCACAGTGCATTTGGTGCGTTCTGTAACTTTTGTTGGACTGTAGGTACAGTCAGATTAATAGTTTACTTATTTTTTCTATCTATAGTACTTTATTTATATCAGTTTTTGTAAGGACATTCAAAATTTTAAAATATAAATCTCTCTTTTTATTCTACTATAATTTGGTACCTATTATGTGTAATTGTATCGATTCAATCTATGTCAACCCTTAGGAACTAGAACAAATATTATTTTAGTAATATCTATTGGGTCAAAAAATATCCTTTACCTTAAAATACTAGTTGATTTGCCGCGATTCTATTTGGCATACTATTTGGCCAATTTAAAGACAGGGCACCGACTTAATAAAATATTATTTATGTTTTGTTTAAAAGTAACTTTGAACTATAAGCATAATTTGTTTTCAAAATAGATATTCTTTTGCTAACTGTACTTAGACTCACCGGATTCGTGCGGTTCTTAACTTTCTAGATAGTAACTACAATATATTTATTTCGAATCCTATAAGCTGTTTTTAAAAATAATCCATTAATTCTTATTATTTGTCGTATATGAAAGCAGTTTTCATATATTTTTATCAAATAAAGATATACAGATAACCAGCTAACCCGGCGAACTTAGTACCTACATATCGCATATTTTTTAATAATTGTTCATAAAATTTCATATTGCACCGCCTTTAACCCTCTCTGCTAACCCTATGGTTAACTGGTAGAGAATGCCTTCGGCATTAAGTTCGCCTTTTGTATCACTTTTTTTTGTGTGCAATAAAGATTAAATAA
Source organism: Musotima nitidalis (assembly GCA_949126915.1). Lineage (NCBI taxonomy): Eukaryota > Metazoa > Arthropoda > Insecta > Lepidoptera > Crambidae > Musotima > Musotima nitidalis. The sequence continues at coordinate 4,565,372 of OX421418.1, read as the reverse complement.
ATAAATATTTACACTTCGACGGTCTATTTTTATTTACATATCGATAAATGATAAAGACATACATAATAAAAATAAACACCCAATCTAATTTGTAATTGAACAAAAATGAAATAAAACAGGCAGTATGGTATTCAGCGGTAAATATTGTTTAACTCCTTGTAAGGAGTATGGGGAAATAATTGAGCTAATTGCGTCGTTAGCTATTAATCGGCGAGACTTGAACTCGGAGACAATCGACTACTACTACGAACACGAAATAAGCGTGGCCTTGATGCATACATACTATTAGGCCCGTATCCTCGAAGGGGTAGGCAGATGGCATTATATACGCCCAAATTTCGCTATACATATTTTTTGATAAGTGCGAGGCTATAGCGGATTACTGGGAACTTTTATGTTCGCCGGAGCCTCGTCCGTTAATCGGCAATTGCGGCACCACTTGCGGTAGAGGTAGGCTTGGGTTTCTTAGGTCATCCCCCCCGACTGGTCTCCACCTTGTCGTGGTGGGGGGGCTGAGTACCTCCCGGAGGCCGGGAAAAGGTAAGAAGAAAAGAGACCGACGACTCTGGGTGCCCTTAGTACTGACTACCGGGGGGAAACTAAGAGGGACCTGTGGAGGGTGCAGCGGGCGGGCCAGGAGAGCCCGTCAAGCAGCGCCAGGAGGGTCTTAGGCAGTGGGGGCAGGGGGCCCCTGCTGTCTAACCATAGACCCTCCGAGAAGTCGGCCACACACGCTATGGTCGCACAAGGAGGAAGGAGGGGCGCGTCCACTGCGCCTCTCTGAGGAGGTCCTCCCGGTTTTGGTCCGGGGGACGTTGACCGCAGGCGGGGTGTCAGAAGCTGCAACCTAGGTACTGGCCCCCGCTTCTTTCTCAACAAGCGGCGGGCGTCGTCGGAAGATTTCTAGTGGGTATTACTGCTGGCAGTCGTGTCTGCCGGTGGTGAGTGCCACTCCCTTTCGGTACCACTTTGGCCGGAAGGCAGTGCATAAATGCATTTTTTTACCGACGTAAAACAAAAAAAAAGGATCCCACCCATAATAAGCGTGTCACATAATGTAAGAGGTGTAATTGGTAAAAAGGAGTCAAAAAATGATTCCACACACGACCGCCATGTTAATATCAATGAAAAGATAAAATGATTCCGTTTCGGTACGGTGTTTAAGGGTGGCAATTCCATAGTAAAATAAAAATTTGTATAGTATAAAAATGTTTTGAAATAAGTAGGCCTTGTGTTTTTATATGTCTTTTCCGTTGTCCTTATTGCGTACAAAATTATTTAATAAATAAATAAAGCAGTTTAGTAAGAACCTTTATTTTTTAATTTGACGGCCGATATGGCCTAAGGGTCAGTAGGTATATCTGCTCTCCGCTTTTGAGGACGTGGGAATCGAACATTTTCATACAGGACAAATATTTGTGTGCATGAATATGAATATTGGTTCTGGTGTTAGGTTGGGTGTTTAGTATGTAAGTAAGTTTATATGTTCTTTAGTATCCATAGTACAATTTTTTAATGATACTTGTCTTGGATTACAACACGTTCATATCAGAAGGCTTATCACGCCAAACTGTAATAAATAATAAAAATAAGATTTAAGATTGACCATCACTGACAGGGTGTTTTTTCTCTGTCACCAAGATCTAATAAAATCATGTCTAATCAACAGGTATTTTAAGTTCAAGTATGTTTCGTTATTAAATACTAGCTAAACAAATAACTATTATCTCATTTTGTTTTCTAAGGATATAAAAAAAAAGTTTTTTTTTAAATTTAAAATCTTGTGACTGCAGAACACAGGTAGGTTTTTGTAGACTTGTTAAATTGTTTTACTACTAAGTACATTTTCTTGTAAATGGCGGGAGAAAAAATTAACCTTGACGATTTTCTTGCCCGCTCTTTTACGATCAAGCTCCCGCCCGCAGTAAATGGACGCGCTAGTTTTTAAGTTTTTACCTTCATAAGAGCTCTTTTGAGCTGAACTTGAATAAATGATTCTGAATTTTGAAATATTTTGAAATGAATCTATCGAGAATTAATGTGGATCAATTATTTTATGAAAAAGCGACCTTTTATAAAGCGGTATTTATTATGGAAAGTGTGCGCTAATAAATGATGATTCCTTTAGTTTTAAAATTACAAACTAGTAGTTTTAGGCCAAACAAGACGAGATCCCAACCTCCTCTTACCATTTGACTAGTTCGATCTCTCTTAACTAAAAGTAGTCATTGCTACATATATATACCAGCAATTTCCACTCCAAATGAGACATGGGTGTGAGATTATGTATTTTACTTTAATTCTTTTACTATGGCAATTCTGAATGTGGAGGGTCGCATTCCTTAATTCGGACGTGAAACATTGGGAACATAGCGGATCATAAAAAGCTAGATTACTTCATAAAAACGGGCGAGAATGAACGTAATAATGTAGAAGAACTATTGTCCCTTATTAAAAACAAGGTCGACCCAACGAGGTGCGTTGTAATGACATTTATAACTATGGTCTGTTATTAAACTGTTACTATCGCATGTTATAAATTCGTATTTATTCTGTTTAACATTTCCATCAAACCATTTATCATTATTTTTATTTCTTATGAAAGGTTTCCTGAGGTGCCAGTTAATTAGTTATGATTTTTGAGAAATAAATATGAAAAAATGTATATTTCATAAACAATACAGGCTTACATGCTTGGGTCGGTATTCACTTTCAAGTGAGAAAATGTTTGTATGAGGAGAAAGGTATATTCCTCTCAATAGTTATCGCATAATCCTCCTGCACTGCTTCCAGTTTTATCTGCTTTTACTCCTTTTTTTATTGTGTTCACGTCGGCAATTCGTTAACAAATTTCTTACCTTACTTATTCATTTTAATAAAATAGTGGGCAAAAGGCTTTCAGAGATTCCTAAAATGCCACATAAACAGTCCACTATCATATGATTGACATATGTGAATTGTTAACTAGAGTTACTATTTCTGACCCAATAGTCTAACAGCTAATAAAAGTTTTTTAAATGTATGTAAAAGACTTGCAGTGATCTGTCTTATATTAGGTTGCAATGACCGACTGTCACCTTTAGTTTAAGCACCGCTGTATGACTTCTCATTAAACGTAGTGAGGGTGTCTTTTTCTCTGTCACCAACATTTGTTCTGAGCAATGTGGTGCTTTGTTTACTCGTTCAAGGTGTGGATCGGTCGATATTTCATCAGTAAGGATAAATACCACGTATATTTCGCCCTCGTTATCTTTAATTATTCTTAACGATATATTTAGCTGCAAGGAGTGGTTTCAAACACCAATTACAGCGGGAATTATTGCTGCGGCTTTCTATCGTTGAGATTCTATTGTCTGTGTTTATCTTCACATGCGACTTGATATTAGAAATAAAGCTTCGTCTGCTCCAAATATCTTTCATTAAGAAATGCTATGTCAGCTCATTGTCAGGTCACACTACGATGAGGCACCTGGGCACTCCATATTGATTACGTTATTAATAAATCTTTCGCTTCTCTTTATTGATGTTGGCAAATTCATTTTTTGAATGTAAGAATTAAAAGAAGTGCTTTATGATTTAAAAAAAAATAGGAGTGTCAGTAACAGCTTTTCGATCATTTTTTACCCCCTTACTGATCCTGAGGCACTTGTCACTACTCAATCGTTTCTTTTCCGATCACCTTGTGCCGAATACTAGGTGAGTGGTACTTTTAACATCGCCAAGGGTCAATGTATCTTTTTAAGTCTACATTAACTGCTGCAATTTGAAAAAAGTTCCAATTTGCACTTCATTGCTAGCCTCACATGAAACATCTGATATCATTATGCCGCACTTACCCAATAAAATTACTACCATGCCGGTCCACTACCTTTTTAAGTTATAAATAAAATATTGTCAACTTTTGTTAATATAATGATACAAGTAATGCATTTCCTGATGCTCACATAGTAGCCTGGATGCGGGCCACGACCCTGCTCTTATAATTACCAGCATCATGACAACAAAGAGAGGAGATTCCCACAGGCCTTTGTCGTTGGTTTTATCTTAATTGCTTTAAGAAACTCGATATCGTTTGGCGACAAGATGCTTTTTATTCCTTCACCCGGCTCCCCGATGGCAAACAATGACGGAACTTTGAATTAGTTCTCGCTTTGATAACGTGCCTTTTTCCCAGTTTTAACGACATTGTTGTTATTACGATATTTCGGTGATCGTTTCAGTTTCCCAGGATTTATTTTCTGCTAGCCGTTTGTTTCTTTGATCGCAAATAATGTGATTGTTTCTTAGGTTTTTTTCTGTCAAAAGTATAATTCTTGGCTTTCACGTCCTATTAATACATCTTTAGAATATTTTTTAATCTTTTTCATCGGAAAACAATTGACTCCTGGCCTATTTTTATGTATTATTTATCTGCTTGATCTTTTCCCGTTATTATTTGATCCTAGTGCGAATTTGTGAAAAAAGGTTGCATATAATCGGTTATTAGAACATTTATAGCACGGCATTTTGGGTAACCGCTTTCAAGCAGGTACCTAATTGAAAATACATTCACGCCTGTGTCCCCGAAGGGGTAGCAGAGGCATATTATACGCCCACATTTCGCCAATTATACTTGGTCCTACGTAATAGGCGGCGAGCCTATTGGCGCTTACCGGGCACTGTTATGTTTGCCAGAGCCTCGTCCGTTGATCGGCAGGTGCACCACTTGCAGGTGAGGTTGGCTTGGGCTCCTTAGGTCTTGGTGGTATACACTCTTATTAAAAAAAGAGCTAATTTAATGGTCCCTTATCCAAAGAATGACCTCTGAGAACGTAGCTTTGATATAATAAGTGTTTCTAACCACCTTCTTTCGCAACTGTACTTAAATAACTAGCTTTAATTAAATCACTCATTAAATCAGAAACAACTTGTAACAAATTGGGTTGTTGTTCTTACATAATTTGGGTCTTGAATAAAATAATGGTGTTCAGTGTCCGTGTCCGCATATTAAACCCTTGCCCCTAATGTTCTACTGTGGAAACAAAATTTACGCGGAGTCCTGGCCGCCATCCAAATCGCTAACGGAGGTCATAGGTCACCTGGCCTTAATGTGCGGTCGCACTTTTTGGCACGACCCTAACACAGTGCCACATGCAAATTTTATTCAAAATAAAACACTTAGCATACTGAGCGCGCCTGACTTGTCGGCCGAGCGAAAACTTTTGCATGTGACGCAAGGTTGTCGAATTATGCGCATATACTTGTTAAGTTCTTTCCTGCTGTGGTGTATCTTAAACTGTTTTGAAAGACGCGGTAACTGTTGCCGGTTGATATTTTATCGCAATCTGCATGTGCTATTGCGCTGTTTACTCGTCTTCGCCAATGTCACAAACGGGCCGGGTTGCATTTGTGATACGAATATTTGGGAATTGCCATTTGGAGTGGAAATCGCGTTAATTTCCGAGTTTCGGGCACACGTGTGCCACACGCGCTCGGTCGTCAATTGCGAAACTAGTTTTATCTGGTTTGTTTTGCATCGACGCGCTCACTTTACGCCGTATTAACGACAGTTGCCAACTAAACAACCTCGCATCGGGGAAGCTCACGTAATATCACTCAAACCTCACATCCCTTGAAGTCAAACTCGGTCAAACGCCTGTAAACTCGAGGGAGTGTTTCATGTCGACGATCTATCAATATAACGCAGACATAGAGGGACTTGCTATCGGTATACTGAAATTGATTAATCAGACTCGTTTATTCACTTCAACGCCAAACCACAACGAGAGTCTTTATATAAACAGGCGATTCGGGTACCAATTTAAACGAACGGGTCGTTTTGCTCACGTGGTAGTTGGACATATATATGGACGGTACAAAATGTATATTAATTTGATGACCTAAAAAAGAACGATGTGGGCTTTCTCCTACACCTGGGTCAGATCAGTGAAGTCAGTAATATATAATTGACGAAAAAGGTGACGCGCGACAGAATATGGTAAACTCCATGACCTCGAGATGAATGCTGAAATGAACTTCCACCTTACTTAGAGGATTGCTAACTGCTGGGTTCAGGGAGTAGAGCACACAGGATTTGCAGGAGTATGAGCTTTTCACTACTCCTAGCAATGAAGCTCTTGACCGGTATAAGTTAGAATATCCGTCCTCGCGCACGTGTCAATTGCTACTGTCTTTGAAGTTTGTTGTTAATTTAAAATTGCGGGCGTAGAATGCATGGCAGCTAGATCTGGCTTCATTTTGTTATTGCATATATTTTCATAACAGCAAGTGATGGTGCAACATCTCCATCAAAATAGCTTTGATATTTTCTAACTAAATACGATAAATTACGATTACAATTAATTGTGATACATTAGTACGATAAGCTATGAGAAAAACGAATATAATATATTAAACTTATCTTGTGGAAAGGTACGACGACAATGAAAATGAGTAAATACTGACAAACAATATAGATTAACCAATGGCTGCTTAATTATGTAATTACATATACCAAAACCTAGCTATTTGTACTTTATGGTCACTAGCAAAGTGGAAGAAAAGAATCCTAAAGGCAGAACGCGATACGTTGGATTGGTTATAAATTCGCACCACGAATGTGAAGTGGGTCGAATTTGGTTATCGAAGTATTCTTCTGTACACGATGCTTTACTTTCAGCAGAAGATGACGGAGAGTGATACGCTGTAAACTATTTCGACGAGGAGGAGAAACACAGTAATATGTGATATACCACGATTATCATCATGGTTAATTACCAAAGATCCTAGGTCTAATGGTTTTTAATGGTCTGTTGTATTAGCGAGTTCAGGCACTCATGTTTCTACCTGGACCAAACCAAATTAAGAATTCCTCTTTGTTGACTTTGAAGGCCAATTACAGTCTAACTAGGTTTTGGAGTACCACTTTTTTATCTATTATAAAAGTTGAGAGTTGTACACGTTTATAGATTTCCCTTTAACCCATCAATCCACCTATTATAGTTTTTAAAATTACAATTACAAAATTACAATTTTTAACACAAAAGATTATCAAATAATTACATCAAATGTAAATAGAAGAATATACAAAAATAAGTATAAAGTAAAATATGGCCATAAGTATAATATATGGCCAATCTTTTTACAATCTTTGATCTGTACGATAGCCATTGCGAGCAGCACCAGCACCATCGACGGTTTGCGATCTTGAGAGTAAGGCCAAGAGGCGATTGCTTAGTTTGATCGCAATGAAGCAGAGATAAACCTCACTTTACGTTTACCTCAGCAGTTTAATCATCACCTTTCAACTCAATGTTTAGAATGTAGCGCTAAAAACTACAAACAAGGCGTTTATTTTCATACCTGACACAAAAGGTGATGATGCCAAAATTATGGTAAGCATCACTGCAATGCTAATATAAGGAGTTCAAGGAAATGCTTTAACTATAGTAAGAGCCATAATGAGCAAGGACCGGAAAACCCCTTTTTAAAGTTAAGCCTTTTAAAAGGGTAAGCTTATCAAAAGGGTAAGCTTATTAAAAGGTTACCCAATCAATAGGGTGACCATATCAAGTTGGTAACCTTTTTAAGAAGAATATAAACCGCTTATCACTAATTAAATATGACCCTATTGCCTATCTCTTTTTCGTTCATTTGTACAAGTTCTGTCAATTTTCTGTCAAATAAGTAATATTCAGTCTACTGCCGCGTGATGCATTCATGCCTTTGCCCCGCGCACCGCTCAAAAACCAGTCGTATTAGTTGCAGACTAGTGATTAAAATAGTGTGACCGAAAGCTGGAAACCTTTATTTATAGGGTAAGCCTATCAAATGGTTTGCAGTGACGGTAAGATCTTAACATAGTAAATTGGTTAGCATATCGCAAACGCTTACGATAAGCTTAACTTTTTGAGAGGGTTTTCTATTAAAGAAAACAATTGTATTAAAACATTCATACATAGATAATATCACGCCTGTTTCCTCCAAGAGATAGGCAAAGGCATATTATACGTCCACATTGCGTCAGTTATATTATTGGTCCCGTGTAATAATAGGTGGTGAGCCTATTGCTGCTTCTCGGGAACTTTTATGTATGCCGGATGGTCGGCAGGTGCACTACTTGCAGGTGAGGTAGGTTGGATACCTATACACCCCTTTTTGTCAAATAATACTTTCATTGTCGAAGTAGGAGTACTTCAGCCATTGTTTAATGTTACCTGAGAAACTAACTTGCTACAGATGATACTCATTTAAAATACATGCCTAAAGTGAGTGACTTTTTGCAATATAATAGGTTGGGGAAAAAGTCTTTTCGTATTTTTGTATGAAAAGTCAAGACATTTTTTTCAAAGTTTATTTACATTTATTTACAATATATATGTACCGTTTTGTTGAATAACTTTCTGCCATTTTGTGGGCAGAGACATTATCCCGTTACTGTAGAAACTTTGGGACTTCTGATCAAAAAAACGGGACAAATAGTTTTGGCAGTCCTCTCTTGAGGTCAACCTTACAGAACCTAAAGAATTCTGCAGAGACCGAAACAGGTGAAAATCTGAAGGCGCAAGGTCAGGGCTATATGGTGGATGCACTAGGACCTCCCAGTGGAACTCTCTTAATTTTTGCTGAGTGGCTAAAGATGTGTGTGGTCTAGCGTTATCGTGATGAAAGACCACACCCTTCCTGTTGATCAATTCCGGCCGTTTTCTCTCGACTGCTTCCTTTAATCTCATCAGTTGCTGGCAGTAAAGATCAGAATCGATGGTTTTGCCGGGCGGTAAAAGCTCATAATAAACAATGCCCTTCCAATCCCACCATACACACAGCATCACCTTATTTCGTGTTAGGCCAGGTTTGGCCACAGTCTGTGAAGCCTGGCCAACTTTCGACCACGACCTTTTTCGCACGTTCTTGTCGTACGTGATCCACTTTTCATCGCCAGTTCAAAAACTCTTCAAAAACGGCTCGGTTTCATTACGTCTCAATAATGAATCGCAAATGAGTACACGGTTCATTAAGTTTCTTTGAGTGAGCTCGTGTGGCACCCAAATATCGAGCTTTTTTGTATAACCAGCTTTCTTCAAATGGGTCAAAACTGTTTTGTGGTCAATTCCCAGTTCTTCAGCTACATCGTAACTACTAATATGCCGATCTTGCTCCACTCTTTCAAAAATGGCGTCCATTTTATTCGTAACAGGGCGACCAGAGCGAGGTGCATCTTTAACATCAAAATTTCCGGACTGAAAACGTTTGAACCAAATTTGTGCTACTCTTACTGACACTGCATCAGGTCCATAAACATCACAAATTTTTTTCACTGCTTGAGTTGCATTTTTGCCTTTTTTATAAAAAAATTTTAAAATGTATCGAATTTCTTCATTAGATTCACTCATTTTTACGGAGAGAAAAACAAATGAAAAATAGCGGGAAACAACTTTTTTTTATTTTTTTCTTTTCTTTATAATGGAACCTTTTTAATGTTACCAAAACCAGCCAGACACAAATAGTATAGTCAAAAAAATTTTATAATAAGTTTATACCTACGTTATGCGAAAAGACTTTTTCCCCGACCTAATATTATTATAGATTCTTTTATATGTTGACGATGTTGCTATTGTTTCTACTTATCTTCACGAGATTAAAAAGATTTAGAATAGTGGAGAATATATCTAGAGCTTCGTGGTCTACAAATTAGTAGGACAAAGAACCGAATACATATAAAGCTCGGATATCAAATTTGAAAACACAGCCGAAAGTTAAAATTTTTATACATCTGGGATACTAATTTTTCCAACCGAATCTATGATGCGGTAATTATTGCAAAGACAAACCAAATTCAGTCGCAGTGATCACTTTCTCTATCTATGAATCAATGAAAGGTAGTGTAGTTCGGGCTTACCGGCCGGCGAAACGTAACACAACTACCCGAAAGTAAAAAGTAAAATAATCAGAAATGTCACGCTTAAAAAAGACGATAGGTTACGTGTTTGACGTAGTATCCGAGTCTCAGCACCAAAAATACTGTAGTAAACGCACTACGATTGAGGAGTCGATGGTGGCTTTTTACTACACCTTGGATCAGACCAGTCAATAGACCGTCGTTTGTAATCGATGTCCAGATATCGAAAGGCGACGCGACGCGGCAACAAAATACAATGCACTCTATATACCTTGACTTCAACTTGGTGAAGGTTTGCTTTCTGCTTTGTTCAGGCTTGGAATCTCAGAAGTACGAGCCTTTCACCTCTTCTCGCTCTGAAGCACTTGACCGGTATATAGTAGAATATTGCAACTGTTCTTGGGCGCAGAGTGCATAGCAGCTAGGTAAGCTGCGTTTTGTTACCACATCTATTCTCTACACAACATCAATTCCAAGCGTTAAGGTGATGATGGAACACGCAATACAGTGCGTTAAGATTTAATTAGTTATCGATGGAGTGATTTGTATCCGTAAAGAAAAGCGGGAGATGGTCACGACAAACGTGAAGAATACAGAACAGGAAATAAACGACTTGTGCAGCGGACTAGTCGTAACTAATCGGTAAATAAGCAAGGACAATTGTATGTTGCAGGATCATTAAGAATATCGGATCTTTGCAAAAGTCCTAAAATGAGGAATGTTATATAAAACAATGAAATTATTTTTATCAATTTAGGTGTTTTAAGGATTGCAGCTTCTAAATTAAAAGTTAATACATAATTTACACATCGATTTAGTCCCAAGCTAAACACTAGCGTTCGTATAATGGTATAATAATATTTTAATACTTTGTTTTATTCACATACATGTCGTGTGTGGAAATCGAACCAGTCAAGAGCGGTGTGTGAGGTATCATTATAGGAATTTGGGCCTAATATAGAGAGATGGACCGTTATGGAAAAGATGGTCGACAGCGAGAAAATCTGGAAGGCAATGACCACATTCTTTCACAGAAAGAGACAGCGGAGTAGTAGAGGGGATCCACTCTCTGTTCGGCTTCGTCAGGGATGGCGCGGTCGGTCACAAAGGAACTTAACACCGTCGCTACACCTGGAGAGTCTCAGGCCTACCCCCTGGGAAACCTACTGTCTAATGACGGGACTCTGCATGAAGCTTGGCGCATTGGTTTTCAATGCGTCGTCGGGAGGTAAAACCATCTCATTCCTCGTAGGAGGTCCGCTCATTTTATCATCTCTGGGGCAGATGTTGACTGCGGGCAAGGACGTGGCCTTATGAGTTACCACGGTCTCGCCCTGCTTCGACAAGCCGTATTTGTCTGATTTTTTAGTGGGAAGGCTGCCGGGGTCTAGCAAGCCTTCGCAGGAGTTCCACATAACGCAACCGGTCCCTGGGCCAGCTGGTTATGCTTATAAGCACTTTCCGTATTATGCTCTAGGCTTAATCGATTGGGCATCTTGTAAACTCTAATAATTCCCAACACTTAAGTAGTAGGTAGAACTTTTCTCTTATACCACCTGTGGTCTGCGATGGAGATCTCATTCACTATAGTGATACAGTCAAAACTTTAGGTATATTATTTGATGCTAATCTGTAATGGCATGCGCATGTGGTTAATCGTCGCAAAACGTATTTCTCCATCCAATCCAATCCAAAAGTGTCCTTAGCTCAATCCCTTTTCCTTCCTATCCTTGACAATGCAGAAACTTGTTATTTGGACGTTACTGAGGAAATTTTGAACAAGCTCTAACGCTTGCCCAACAACTGTATCCAATTTATCTTCGCAAGTATGACCACGGTTCGGTCTTCTGTAAGCAATTGTGTTGGCTCCCAATCTTGATACGAGGAATACTCGGATCCTCTGCCTCCTCTATCGTGTCTTTTTAATCCATCAAACCATTCCTATTTACGTGAGCGGTTTACTTTTTTCCATATTCGCGGACTTCATCTTCGTTACCTTCTTAAATTCCCTCCTTACAAGTCTGATTTATATTTTTATTTCTTCTTAGTGTCCTTTGAGATATTAATTTTTACATATTAATTCTTCATGATAATATAGTTGTTATTATTTTGTTTGTATCTATCTCCTTACTTAGTTAATTTATTCTGCTATTGAATGTATTATTGTTTTTTCCTTTATTAATTATAATGTTACGCACATACTTGTCAGCTTTATTCTTAAGCCTCCTTTCTCGGGCCAGCTGGAATAAGGATATTTTGTATAAGCTGTGCCCTGTACTCATTTCTTCATACACTCGGCGTCAAAAAAATCGCACATCTAAGGAAATCACGTTCAAATGTCATTAACTCTTGATATGCACATGCAGTCGTATTAATTATAGTTTTATTTAAAAGGTTACTTAATTATCTTAATAAAAAACATTATTTTTCATTATCAAATAAAACCTAATGCAACAAATAAAGTGTCACAAAAATTCCAAGGAAATTTTGCTGCTCGGGAGAGTGGCGAGTTGCGCTACCTTTGTGGGTATAAAGGGGTCAACACGGGGTCAATGTGGCTCATCAACCATTATCATTACCGGATCAACACTGGACCGGATCAACACTGCACCGGATCAACACTGGCTATACAGCCAACCCAACGCCGCGTCCGTAGTTACGGACGCTGAACGACACCGCGGCCAGGGGGCCCAGCCCCGATTCCGCGCCGTGTTCCCCCAACAGGGGAACACGTAGAAGAAAGGTTAGTTTTATGTGGCTCATTCGCTATTAAACCGTTGAAGAGGACACACGCACTGATTTTACTGAAGGAAGAACATCTGGAAAATGGATACTACAGCTGATGAGGCCGCTCAAGTGGTTGCACTACTGCAAGCAGGGTTGCGGCAGTGTGATGTCGCCCGGCAACTGAATCTGAGCCGTTTTTCGGTTCGAAGAGTCTACCAGCGCTTTTTAGAGACCGGTGGCTATATCCGGCGACATGGGTCCGGTAGACGTCGCTGCACTTCGGAAAGAGACGACCGATTCGTTGTGTCGTACTCTTTGAGAAATCGCTTCTCAAACGCTGTGCAGTTGCAACAGGAGCTCCAGGCAGTTCGCAGACGCACCGTGAGTGTCTCCACGATTAGAAGAAGACTGAAGGAGAAGGACATAGCAGCCCGCAGAACTGTTACAGGTCCAAAATTGACTGCAGCGCACCGGCGAGCCCGCTTGCAGTTTGCTCGCGACCACGTCGATTGGACCATTGAGCAATGGGGAGCTGTTCTCTTCTCAGACGAGACACGAGTGTGTCTTTTCTGCAACGACCGACGAAGAAGAGTATACCGGAGGCAATACCTTTACCTTTCTAATGATACCTAACACTATCCTCTACATAAGGTTTAGGATTTTTTTAATAAGATTTTTAAAAGGTGCGATTTTTTTGACGCCGAGTTTAGTTTCAAGTTTTTCTGTAGTTCTAATCCTGATGAAAGAAATAAAATAAACATTTTTTACAGAAGGAAAAGAAAAAATGGTATCAATATACTGCACGCCATATCGGTCGCCGAAGTTTGCATTTGTATTTAAGCCACATGCACATGCTTTCTTAATTAACGATGTGGACTAATGAGCTGACGGATACATTGATTACGTGACAGCTATGTCGTCGTTCTGACCTACCAGTATTTAAGTCAGTATTTTTTTACATACTGGTGAGTTTCGAAATTCATTACTTCGACATATGCTCCTCGGAACTTGTATATAGTATGGCAGGGTGATATTTTTTGGACACCTCGAAACACTTGCAAATTAATAATTTAATAATGTTGTATAGTATTTATTGTCAGAATAGTATATATATACATAATAGTAGTAAGAAGTGACTACATCCTTCCACCTGCTACGATCCGAGCACACACTTTTGGCCTAATTCGCTATCATTAACCTGCTTATACATTCCCATCGGTTTAGGGTATGGCGTTTCTCCAAAACCATCTTGTATTTGATCATAGTTTTATAATTTCGAAATTATTTTTAAGACTCAGACTTGAGATGTTTATTTTTTCAAAATATCCAATTATAATCTTTTAAGTTCCACTTATAACATATAAAGATCAGATAATATAAACATAACATAATATAACATATAAACATAATGTAAGTTGACATGTACTTGTGACCACTTGTGAATGAATAATAATAAATAAATTGTGAATAAATAAATAAAGAAAGCCTGCTAACTTTACTCAACACTTCAATTAAGTTCCACTCACACTTAGATTTGTAAATTACCCAGCACTAATTACACATTAACATGTGTAATAGATTTAACAGTGGGATATAGATTATGGCTTGCATAACAGCTCTTAATTTTATTTAAGCTACATTTGATTTATAATGTTATTCCCACTCTCTTATTTGTGTGAAGATGAGATGAGAGGGATAGCAAGATGTTTCAAATAGATTTAGCACTAAACAGGATTAGTGACTGTTGTGTAAGCCGGCCTACATCAGAAGACTTTACACCTCCATAACTTTAACAGAAATGACTCCGGGCTGTCCTATAGTCAAGCTAAAGCTTCTCTTACCCTCTATTTTACCGTTTCCCGTGTAATCACGACTGAAAGGAGGCCTTAACCTGAGTTATCATTTAAATTTCAAACAAAATATTTTGTGGATTTGTTGTTATTATAAATGCTAAATGCAATTGAATCAACTATTAGAACTGTAATCGGATCAAAATGGTACGTACAAATGGTAATTTTATTCGATTAGCCTGTAGGTGTTTCCTGTCAATTTAAATATTTAAATTTGAGTCAATCACTGTTTTGCATTAACACTAGTTTTGATTTGATTTTATATGTGATTTTTGGTAATCTGCAGATTAGAAGCATGTCACTGCAACTTATTTTATGTGGAAACTTTTAGGTATTTACTAAAGGGCCCGTTTTTTATTCGAAGACATTAGTTCCTTCAGCAAAGTTTTCCGTCTTGTGAACCCATGTCACTAAACGCACCTCAATATATTTGAATATCTATTATCTACTAGCGGCCCGGAACGTGCTTCACTACGTATAAGGCATATACAAAAGGCTACGTACAAAAAAATGATTATTAAGTTCATTTATTCAAACAAAAAAATGTTGTAAATTGCTAGCTATTTAAAATTCCAAATGACCCAATTGATATATTGTTTATATATTATAATTGGGTACTCTTACTATGGTGGGTTTATATGGGTTAGTCTAAAACATTTGGATGAACAACATTTTTGTTTTCCTATTTTGAGCATGAATAAATAAACAGTTGGGGGTTCTGGAACAGGCAACATAAAGTTGGCCATGTGAAAAACATTTTGCCATCACCAATTTCTAACAATTGTTTTAAAAACTCATGGGCAGTTGCATCATTATGTAGGTGAATGCGCATATTAATGTTCATTGTAAATTTTCGTACATATCTCCAAAGAACTGATGACTCCAAACAGGCGTTTATTTCATCAGCAGGAGTTGATCGAGAAATGACATGAAATGTTTGACGAAAGTCCCCTGACAGCAATATCAGAGCACCACCAAAAAGCTGTTGATTACCGCGTAAATCTTGCATTGTTCGATTAAATGCTTCTATTTATTTTTTATTCGCCAATGTGCACTCATCCTATAAAATCATTGACGTTAATCGCAGAACTTTTGCCATAGCAGAATTTCTCGAAATATTGCATGTTGGAGTTTCAATCACTTGTACATTCAAAGGCAATTTTAATGCAGTGTGCGGTCTGACCACCTTCTAATAATGTAGCAGCAATTCCCGAAGATGCAATGCAATTTTCGGTTCCGATCGAATAGTCGCTAAAATCAATGATACAACGAAAGTTTTGCGTTAGAATTGAACTCCTGCTCATATTGCAATTCACGATCAAAAAAATCATGTATCTTACGATTTAGTGCGGTCATACCCAATTGTGCTAATGCTTTATTTAAAATCTTAAGACACGTATCTTCAATTATTATTAAAGCTTCGTTGTACATTTCCAAGGTAATCAACAAATCGGGATTTCTTTCATGATGACGCATACGAATTAAAATGTCTTCTGCCATATAATGTTCATATTTGTTCAATAATTTTGGCATACGATCGAGAGCAATTTTGAACAATTGAACTAATGCGTTATGCTGATGGAAAAACCTTGGATGGTCTTGTATTTGAAACAATTGCACAACGTTCATCCAATTCACGAAAGTTAGCCGCATCACAATACATGTACAGTGGACATATTGCGTCCATCATTCCAATGTATCCGTATATACTATAATCAATCTGACTGTTGTAATTAAAAGCAGCACGCAGCATTTCATCCAAAACAGCACGACGTATTCTTGATCGCCGTGCAATCGCCGGCCTATGTTTTGTCGTCTTGCTCATGTCATTTTACCTTCACTCAACAACTCAATAATATTTTGGAAAATATAAACACAAATCAATAACAACAATATTTTTGAAAATATAAACACAACAAAGCAATAATTATCGCTGATAAAATGAAATGACATATGATGACATAAAATTTTTTTGATATAACTAACGTCACTTTTGACATTAAATTTGTTTGATAAGGTTCAAATTGGCTTTTAAGTATTAGTACAAATTGTTTGTATATGGGAGTATAGAAATATGTTGATTTTACACTTTTTCAAGATTTTTTTTATTTATTTTCTCTACGTACAAACCTTCTCTGGACTTCTACAAATAATTCAAGACCAAAATAAGCCAAATCGGTCCAGCCGTTCTCGAGTTTTAGCGAGACTAACGAACAGCAATTGATTTTTATATAAATAGATAGATTTTTGAACCATTCCCCTTTCTTCACCATCCCGCGACATAAATAACTCCCATTAGTCAAATTTTCCATGTCATTGCAACTCAATTTATTTGGAAGTTAGATATGTAACACAGATTCGGTTTTTTTACTACACAGCAACATCAGTGACTCCCTTTATCCAAATTTTTCGTGTTGTGGCCTGTGGGGTTCTCTTGAGCCCATAGTACCTTAATTGCGGGCTATTTGTAATACACGAGGTTTTCTTTAGAATACACTCGCCTCCGCCATTTAGGTGAATTCAACTGTTCCCCATTGTTCAAGCTAGATGGATGGTCATGAATTAGTGACGAATAATACCGGAAAATAAAAGTTTTATTTCCCTCTCGTCCGAGTGCTTGCTGACTGGGGTTTTTTTCCCATTCTATCTTGTCTTTTTGTGTTGCGTTTTCATTGTTTTCATCAGTCATATTTTATTTACTTGGAAAGTGTAAACTTTGGGGTACGATTTTCGTGTTCTCGCAATGTATAGTCGTTTTTTTAAGTTTTAATAATAAAAAAAAATTATAAGTACTCTGACAACATGATTGAATTTTTATCATCACTTTTAAACACGTTTCAGTAGGATAATTATTATTGTAGTAAGTATACTTTGCCGTGTGGTACCGGCCAAGAATAGTACTACCCTCTTTTTATTTTTTTTTATTTTTCAGACATTTACTCCAATTATTTAGTTCCAAGATAAGTATCATTAAGAAATTAAGAATTATCTCTTCAAATCACAGCTAGTCGTAAGAGTCGACGAAGATACATTTTACCGAATGATGGGCAGCAGCGTCATCCTGCGTAACGGCTCGAACTGCGATCACCAACTCGCCTGCCCAGCGTGGTGATAATGGGCAAAGAGAATGTAATCTATTGGGGAGGCCAATGTTCAGCTGTGGACTTTATAAGGCTGATATGATGAAGTATATTTTCGAGTTATTACCTCATTTGATGAGCTACATGCTTGAATCGTCGGAGATAGAAGAACCACTTCAAGAAGAACCTCTTCAAGAGGATAATTCCACAACTCAAGGTTACGCGACAGAAAGTTCCTCATGAAACGTGCCGTACCGATTCTTTTATTTTTAAGGTGTAAGGAAGAAGTCTCGGCCTCTTTCATCCACGACATGCGTTGCGGTGGTAAAAGGCCATTGGCATCATGTTACACAGCCCCTCACTCTAGTGTACAAGCGGTAGAACCCGATGCAAAGAAGCAAAGAACTTGACAGACTGCAAAGGTTACATCCTCGCTTACGGCCTTCAGCTGCTTCTTTCAGTGTCTTCTACCAGTACGCCGTGTGTCCTCAAGACTTCTCTACCTAATCCCACCCTCTTCTACCAGAATGACTACGCCGTGTGTTCTGAAGACTTTTCTACCTAATCCCACCCTCTTCTACCAGAATGACTAAGCCGTGTGTTCTGAAGACTTTTCTACCTAATCCCACCCTCTCCTATCCTCTTTCGAACTACAAGTGTTGGTCATACAAACCACTCTCATATCAACTGTCAAACCAAAAAATAGTTAAGTCGTCCCTGTGTAAGACAATTAAGCTGTCGAATTCTCTGGCAAGTGCACCTTTACTCCTACTATCCCGAGTCTTTTATACGGGGCGTGAAACGTCATTTTTGCTGGTCATCCGAGTGGGAGTGCTTGTTACTATGCCGCTGTGTGCTTGTCATCTAGACTGCATCGACGGCTTACCATTAGGCAGGATGTGGTGACTTATCATCATCATGCCAGCCCATTTACGTCCCACGACTGAGCACGGGCCTCCTCTCACATATCAAGGTGTGAGGGTATTAGGTCATACTCCACCACGCTGACCCAGTGCGGATTGGCGGAGGCCGGTGTATGGCGTCCTGCTCTTAGATTTTTTTTCAAACCACCCATTAGGCCTCTAACATGGCTTAACGACTACCACATTTTGTGATGTGGTGACTATTCGGGTCCATTTCACAAACACACGCACTAATAATATCAAAACACAAACTCACTCTTAATATCTGTAAGATTTGTTGCAAATTTATTTGTGTTATATGTTTCTTATTTTATAATTTAGAGTATTATATCTAATGCTATGATATGGAACGCTGTGTCCTCTTCTGGAGGTGGGCGCTAGTAACTACGACACAGTCCTTGACTAATGTAGTAATTAACAAACACAATTTATTGTAAGCCCAATTTCTGTTCCAAATCGCTCCTATTTGTATTTCAAATTAAAATCTTTATTTAGGCATAAAGGCGAAATTCATTTGTACTCGTATTAGGCGTCATATTCAATATTTTCTGTACGCACATAGTTTAAAGATACTTTAGAGGGAGATAATGATCGCATCCAATTATTTGAGCGATTAAGGCTGTGGCTTTATGCTAGTTAGTTCGTACTTAGTACTGAGCTCATAAACGTAAGCGGGCTATACATGCTAATTAAAACCTTTTCCAATTTCTGTTTCGATGCGTTGATTTAAACAATTGAAACAACAAATTTACGAACTCGTAGTTATGCTCGGTGTAATATTTGTATGTAAGATTAACAAAGCAATTTAAGAAATGATTGTTTCTGTTAATTTCCAATTGGAAACCATAACAGTCGTAGAAAAAAAACAATATAAAAACGCAATTTTCCAGCTCATAAATATTAAATATTAAATATAAAACATATAAATGATAACAAACTATAAATATATATATTAAAAGGTCCGCAGTGTCCATAAAGTGGTGGTAAGTGCTGATCTCGGGCCAGTCAGGTGACTAATGACTCCAAAGAGGCCGCAACTTTGATCAATGTACTCATCAGCGGTAATTATCGGCTGCAAGCCAATGCTGGTATCTGACTTTTCAATAAAACGTACGTTTTTTTTATGTTTCCCTATACGTCAGTTGGCTTTAAGCCCTTATAAGGTTACGAGCGCTTCAAAATAATTGACATGGTAGCAGTTCGGAAATGATATCGGAAGTTAAGCAGAGGCTTGAATGGGTGACCGTCAGTTGGCATTTGAATTTCACTTACACATAATTTTTTTTTGGTGGAAGAGAATCTAAGCTTTGTGATTTCAGTGTAGTATATTTCTACTTATTTTATTTTTCAGTTTTTCTTTTAAAGTACTATGTGATAGTTTATGAAATAAAGAACTTCTTACTTTTGACTGGATGATGGGCATCAGCGTCATCCTGCGTACTGGCTGGAAGTGCGATCACCAACCCGCCTGCCCAGCGTGGTGATTATGGGCGAAATCCCCCAATATAATGTAATCAATTGGGAAGGACAATGTTTGGCAGTTTACTTTCTAAGTCTGATATGTTGAAGCCTAATAAGCATCTCATGAAAGTTTAACATCAGAACGCGACAAAAATGTCTACGCCAATTTTTTTCTTGCAAATACTTACTAAAAGGCGATCTGATCCCAATATTGGGATATGCCTTTATATGCTTAAATAAACACTATGCACAATAATAAGTTGACTAACAGCCAATTTCAAATTAAAACCACTCAACGGGGCTGCCGGGCTGGTGCAGCCGAAATGGAATACGGAGTACTTCGAAGGCCTCGACAAAGTTGGCAGTCAAAAAAATCCTTTGTTATTTTTTACCAAACAATGTCGGATCGGAGTAGATACCTACTCAACTTCATCAAATTTAAAGTTCCGAAAGTAGAGTTTCAGAAATGTTTATAGGTTGTTGTTCGTTACGACGGAGGCTGAGGGAAAAATGTTTGTGCCTCAAATTATTTAATTATTCATGAGCTTTTTTTCTTTGATGTGGACTCACTCATTTAGTGAATTTGCCAGTGTCAAGTAATTATTTGATAAATCAAGTTGTTTGCAAATGACATAAAATTTATGCATTTTCATCATTTTGTCAAAGCCATATTCAATTAAAAACCGACACAGTCAAGTCAAATTTACTATTCTGGCGTGGCATTCTATGGCGTTTTAGAATTTTCCTATACTTGTGTACGTTGTCGAAGAAGTTATTTCTAAAAATTTGCATAAAACGTCGAATTTACACTCATCATCATCTTCTCACCGATATGACGTCTACTGCTCAATAGAGCTCTGATGAAGGTCAAAACTTAAAAACTAGCGTGCCCATTCACTGCAGGCAGGAGCTTGATCGTAAGAACGTGCAAGAAAATCGTCAAGGTTAGTTATTTTTCATTATGTCTAACTGATAAATATGACTCAAATGTGGAACTATAATCAGATAAGGATTTCCTAAGCACAGCTAAGGTCGGTGAAGATGTCAGCTCAGAAGTGGTCAGTGTAGGAATCTTTGCAAAGTAGTCATCAAATATGTTTGCAATTGCTTTATTATCCTTAACGACTCCCTGATCCTTCTTAAGAGAGTAATTATTATCACGTGGTGTACACTTTCCAGATTCGCGACTTATAGCGTTCCAAGTTGCTTTAATTTTGTTACTGGATGTCAATATCTAATTTTTTTAATAATAATTTTTGACATGCTCTAAGTAACTTGGAAATTGATTGATTATATTTTTTCAAATTACCTATATAATTCGTAAAGTCTATTTCTACTCTTACATATACCCTAAGTTGCCCACTCGCAAAACTAAAGTTCATTTGTTAAAAGTAATACAATTCTTCGATGCGTCATTTTCCTGGTTGGCGCCAAAACACTTATACTTTGTTATTCATTACGAGGGACGCTTGGTGAAGTTTCTCCGTGTCCCGAATTATTTAATTATTCATGAGTTGTTCGATTGATTATACTGCTTAACGAAAATTAGCTCGACGAGCGCCCGTCATTTGGAACTTGGAGTCTCGACTTTGAGTTTCTTGTTTGTTTTATTGTCGCCAATTAATTTTGAATTTTTAATTGTTATGGCATTTATTATGTACCAGCCTTCGCCTTTTCTGTGAAGACTGCAGAGTTGAGTAGAATATGAATTATATTTTCAATTTATTTCCTAAGCAATTAAAGTGTGTTATTACGAATGTCGTAAATTGTGCAGAAATACAAATCGGCATAATGTTCAGCATCAGCACCGTATGGCATAAGGCTCAAAGTTCTAAATCTATTATGTCAATAGTCCATTAAAACCAAAAAAAGCTGAGTGCTGAAGTATATTAGGACATACGACCCCACAGATAAAAAAAATTACATGTTCTCAATCTAATATGTCAGTAGTCTATTAAAAGCAAAAAAAAGCTGAGTGGTAAATTCCAGATAGACATACGACCCCACAGATGAAAAGATGAATAGTTTATTGATTGTCGTGTTGAAACGTGTTTCACCTTTACACAGGGCATCTTCAGGTAAGATAGACGCCTCAGAACAACTATGTCTTCACGACCAACGCTGAAACGAATAAACGATTTTTCGGGAAGTTTTAGTAGCGCGGGAATTGTTACAAAGATATTTTTACTCCACCACTTGCTTAGTCTGTACATACATACATACATTCACGCATGTTTCCCCGAAGGGGTAGGCAGAGGCATATTATACGCCCACACTTCGCCAATTTTATAGTTGTTCCCACGTAATAGGTGGCAAGCCTATTGCCGCTTACCGGACACTGTTATGTTCGCCAGAGTCTCGTCCGTTGATCGGCAGGTGCACCACTTGCAGGTGAGGTTGGCTTGGGCTCCTTAGGTTTTGTTAGGATCCCTATACAATCAAATTTTTCAACATTCAAACGTTGACATTAATTACTACTTTTTTTTTAATACCACGTTAGTCGTAGCATACGGACGCTTGCAACACTAGGGTGATCACTTGCTTATTACTATAAGTATCACAATTATACTGCTGCACCATTAAAAATTAACAGCTAAAATTAAAAACTATATTTTAAAGAAACGTCATTTATGCGGCCGTTGTCTTGTTATTTGTTATTATATAAATGCCGTGACATACAACACAGTGACATCGTTGCTTTTACGCTTCTGCAAATATTCATTTCGATCGAAGGCTCGATACAACATTATTTTACTTGCAGCGAAAATAGTTTACTGAAATCATTAAATGTTTCACTACAAGTGCCTGCAA
Source organism: Musotima nitidalis (assembly GCA_949126915.1). Classification (NCBI taxonomy): domain Eukaryota; kingdom Metazoa; phylum Arthropoda; class Insecta; order Lepidoptera; family Crambidae; genus Musotima; species Musotima nitidalis. Next base: position 4,542,643 of record OX421418.1, on the reverse strand, counting down.
TTAACCTTCTTTATTTTATGTGATACGTCATAACGAAATCATCCTGCCTGAAGGTAAACAGTTGATACAGTCCAATAAAAATTAATGCTTACCGTGGAGTAAGCATGGTAAAACGCGCACCCATTCATGACGGTCACAAAAATGCCGTTTCACGCCCCGTTTAAAAGACCTTAGATTATAGGATCTAGGAAACACATAAGCAAGAGAATTCCAGAGCTTATTGGTCTTACACAGGAACTTATCAAATTTCTTGGTTGCTTTGCTATTAGGGTTTACCAATTGTGTTCGAAAGTGGTTTGCCGATTTTTGTTATACCGAACACGATGTGCTGATGTTTCAATGTTCCATGTTTTATTCCATCTGTGTCTTATATTGTCATATTATCCTCTTTTTTATTCATAATACATCTATACTAAGCTAGACTAAGATAAATACTCATGCTCCCAAATTTTGTCCTGTACGGTACAAACTTTGGAACACAAGAACGAATCGTTAAATCATTAAAATAAAGTAAATATATAAACAGTTTCTTGAAACCAGTGGTTTCATTGTTTAAAAGTGTCGAAGACTTCCAACTGATTTACTCCAAATTCGCATTACGCTGTGCTGCTAATTCAGCTATTCGTTACCTCAATTCCTTCTACATATATTTCTAACCCTCCACCGGATGAAAGATCAAATTGCCCCATTTGATCACTGCTAAATACCGGTGAAGGCGATAAATATCCCACTCGTAATTAGCCTCTCATTGGAGCTGACCAAACTTCTTTACTAAATAAATGTTTAGCAAACAAAAGTGTGAACCCTCTTGGATGACTTCGGTGGTTCATTCAAACGTTTGTAGGAACAGCTGATACTTCCTGCTTCAAAAACAAATGGACCTATGACTTTGCTGATAACTTTTCAAAGTAGTATATGTTTAATAATAGTAGGAAATAAGATTAATTTAGCAGCTTTCCTATACCAATGCTCTACGAAAAATTAGTAGTTGTCCTGTACTCAGTAAAGTCCCTCATATATAAGTTCGGTGGTTCATTCAAACGTTCACAGAAACAGCTGTCACTTCCTGCTTTAAAAACAAATAGACCTTCTTAAATTTCACTGTGAAGATATGAGCACGATAACTTTTCAAAGAAATTTAATTTTGTAAATAATTTTGTGAGATAAGTGTATTTCAGAAGCCTTCCTACCAACACCAATGGCTAGACGACGATTTGTAGTTTTATTATACTATGACTGTTAGTAATATTAGGAGTCATGACGTATAATCTCTCTTTAATTAAGTTAACCCAAAAGTATAATTCAGATGTCAGGTATCTCAAAAAACATTTTCAAGAGATCGAGTATACGTTGTAAATGGTTCTAAGATATTACTTTTGCAACACAAAAGTAGATTCATAGATGATAAAGCGCTATTTTGTATCAGACACAGATTTCACTAAGAGAATATTTAATCAATAGATAATCGAAATTTAAAAAAAATAAAAAATATTCAAGCAACAGATTACTCTTACCATCATCATCATAATAGCAAACTCTATAGTTCTAAAAGGCAAACACTACTATTGTAGTCCGTGAAAAAACAAACCAGTTTCAGGAATGCAAAAAGCAGGCCGCTTTGTGAAGTTTTATATAAAATCAAAAATCGTGAGCGAAACTCGCGAACAGAACAACTGGCAAACAGCGAACTCTCGTAGGCACACTTTATTAAACACAAGTCAATTTTCGGAAAGCTTTGATGAGAATCGAAACCGAACTCCAGGCGACCGACATAAGTTGACACACGCCGCGGGTTCGTTAAACTTTTCCATCCAAGTAGCAATTTCGATTTCGTCACTCCCAATATCTGTGCGAGAAATTTTTCTAAAACAATATCACCAGAATGTTCCAAAAAATTCGAGACTAGTAATTGAGACAGAAGGAATCTCAATAAACGGTTTATCGACGAAATCAGGGATGGTTCTCGCGAGACACAGGAATTAAGGAGTTCGCTAATGAGATGTTGATTGCATCCGCTCTCCCGTTTGTCGCTGGCTTCTTTTGCATTAAATTTCTTTTTATTATTACTTTTTTTCGCCTTCGGGCAACAGTTGAAATGCAGAATGCGTCTTCAACGGCTTTGTTGTCTGCCCCAGGAATTATGCAGATTTCATTAAACGCCCTTTTTTCCTCAACTTCCCGCCCGCGCCGTTACAGTTCGATTGTCCGATATTAAATAAACTCCACAGTTCGTTTTCAGCTATTTAATTAACTTCTGTTTAAGAAGATTGATGAATTTTCTTTCATTAAGTTGCTACTTGAAAGGTGTTTATTTCCAAAGTGATGTTATTTATATGCGTTACAAGATAGAAAACTATAAATTTGTATCTTTAGTTTATTTTTAAATTGTGATAATTAGAAGCAAATATATTACAGTTTATTCGATTCTTGTATTCAGTTCATATATACTTAGAACAATTAACCTGTCTTTCGATATAGTGGTAAAAATGCTTGAAGTTGACGACGAGTGACGACGTTGAAGGTAGCAACTCGCTTCGCTTCCTTCTTTTCATTTTCGTGCATTACGTTCTGTCGCGTCTTTTGTTTGTAGTTTTGATGCTGTTACACATTAAACCTTTATACCAATTTTTATTTATGAACATATTAAAAAAATTTTTTTTCAACCTTGCCTTCAATCCAAAGCATTTGTGAACGTCACTAAAACTAGAAGCGAATAAGAAAATTAATTCAGCGAAAAGCAGCGTTTTAATATTCTTTAGTTGTCTGACGTTTGTTGGATTTGCAGGGTGAGTTGGATTGATTTAGAAGTTGTTACTATAAAACTTAAACAAAGACCAATTGATTCAATACGCCGTGTAATTTTTCACATATGTAAATAAATACATTCAAGCCTGTTTCCTCGATGGCATATTATACGCCCATTCTTCGCCAATAAAATTGTTGATCCCACGTGGAGATGGAGAGCCTCTTTCCTTGATCTGCTAAATTCGCCGAACCTCATTGTTCACCATGTTAGAATATAATAGAATAAATTTTTATTGGTCCATTACACACAAATCAAAAGGCACAAAAAATGTGAAATGGGACCATAATGTTGTCCACAGCATGTGCCAAGCAATAGAAAACCAATATCTGTACGCTGGTTTTCGGTGGAAAGTGTAGGGGAAGTTCTCAGTGAAAATATTGAAACAATATAAAAAATATGTTTTCTTTATTGATAATTTTGAGTTTGAGCCCATTTATGTATTTAATAATTAACTACCGGTCAAATAAGACTTCCTTTGGGTAAGTCGAGAGTGCTTCGACTTTGAGATAAAATGTCTATTCCTTTCCCTACGTTTTATTCTTTTAAAAATCGGAGCTGTGGCTGAAGTAATGTGAGGAAAGCATTGCAGACAGGCAGAGTTACTATCGAATTTATATTTTAGCAAGGAAGTATAGATTTAGATAACTCCATCAACTTTAAGCCCTGTGTCATGTCTCCGTGTTTATGAAACACCAAAGTTCAATGTATATTTTCCAAAAGTTATTATTTCATGGGCGTCGCTATAATTTAGTTGGCAAAGTCGAAGTTGAAATTGCGGGCTCGGTGGCTGTTACGGTTTAAATCGCTCGGTCCCACACCCTGCAAACTGAAAGTTATTTGGTTCCTACCATAGACTTAGTAATAGGCGAACAAAGCATGCTAGTGGAGTGAGTTATCGGTATTACAAAGGCAACCTGCGAGCGATTAAATAAACATCGTATCCAGCGCCATCCAGTCATAAACTAAGCAGACCATGCGTAGGATATCGAATAAATGTACCGTGTACTGGCTTTTATAAATAGAAATTTCCCAGGTCATGAATTATATTTAGAGCGCGTTAGTTTTTAGCTTTAAGAGCACCATTGGAGAGAGCTTTGTGTGGGTATGTGTGCAGTAGGTACTGACCTCAGCTGTAATTAATAGGTTATAGAACGTTTTACTCAGTTTTGTTTTGGCTCACCGGTAATTTTTAGGGTTTATTTTAGTTGCAGGGGGCTATTTTTCAATAGTTATATAAAATGCAATAATTTTTATTTTTTGATGGAAAATCATCAAATGACTTTACCTCGCTACTGATTAAAAAACATACATGTTCTTTTTTTTGAGCCTGCTACGTACCGAGGCCGCGGTAACTCTTGCGAACAGTCCCGCAAAGATTTGTAAAGCAAATTGATGGAACAGACTGTAGAAATAGGTTTTCATTCTTTTAACCCGATTGAAATCCATGGGATTAAATTGAACAAAATGTTCATAGGTAATCGCAACAGGCAATATACCTCGTCACCACAAAGACGTTACGGTTAATTTAATTATAAAGTCTGATTTTCATATAATGCAAATGTAAGTCAAAAATTCAAAATTATTTATTTAAATTTGGGTCAATAAAGCTCATATGAAAGTCAACTTAAAAACTAACGCGTCCATTCACTGCGGCCTGGAGCTTGATCGTAAAAGAACGGGCAAGAAAATCGTCAAAGTTACTTTTTTCTCCCGCCAGTTTCGCATCTGATCCGATTCTGCGAAAATACGTTATAAAGTAATCATAAAACTATGTGCATGGTTGTTGACGCAATAAATCCGATTTCCATCATACGATTTTGTACTCTACATGCCAAGGTGTCCACGGACGATCAGCGTCGTGACATCCTGTGTTGTCTGACAGTGTGCTGAGGGGACACCGTTTCAATACATAGAATATGTTCTAATGTTGCTTTTTACATGCGTAAATTTAATCGTTTCTTATATTCTGTGTACTTACTATGTTTATTTGTATTGCCTTAATTTATTTCCTTTCTTTCTTTAAGTGATATAATAGATATTATATAATTATAGGTACACAGACCTACAGACTTGGCTCCTCAAACTATTTGTAGCACTAAAGTCACAGTTTCATGTTATTTATTAAAGTTTAAAACCGCTTGCCGCTATACCCTTGAGACTGGAAGTTATGCACCGACCAACACTGCAACATTTTAGTTTTTTGTACCGTAATATCGCCACACGACAAATTTTCACATTATCGGAACGGCCCCGTATACATTGCTGTGTTTATCGAGATCAGTCATGCGAGCGCGGGATCTAGTAAACAGGCCGCCGCGCAATGGATCAACACGATCTAGATAGTCAGTCGCAGGTATTTCAATGCAGGATTACTGAAATGTAAATGACTTTACTCCATGTTTTGTTACGGTTAACATATTTCTATGCTAACGCAATACGAGTAGTTTCCGCCTAGCAATTTCGTGCAGTATTTAAGACTCGGCATTTGAGTTATGTCTAAATCATGTGTAACGTTTGAAAAACTCGGTGTGTGTTCGTTTTACATGCATGCTATGTGAATAAAAAATAGGCAGTATGCCAACCCTTATTCTGACCAATCTATTTTATGATAGGACTTTTTAAACTTTCATGGTCACTCATATTGCACGAAATGTCAGCCGGGACTCGTGGCATGTTTTAAATTTACCTTCTTATAAAGTTTCCGATATTTCGTCGCAGTTGCATGCGCTCATGGACAGATTTATATATTTTATTGTATAACAAATGGGGCCGCAACTATTGATAGTAAATATGAGTACAGACATAGTAATAACTGCTGCTTCGATTTCATTATAACTGGTTAGCCCAAGGACATTAATGTTTTACCATGACATTATTATTATTAGGACATTATTTTGTTTTACCATGTATATTATGAATGTGTCATAGCAGTGCTCTCACAAAAGGTATCTACGGAAGACCAGCGTCGAGGTGTTTTCGTGTCACCTCGGCTTTATGCTGAGTGGATACCTTTTCTGTGACACTCTTCAAATTGTTACTTAAATATATTTTTTCTTTTGATGTTGTCACAGAATAAATTCTTTTTCTTTCTTTCTTTCTTTCTTTCGTTTCGATATAGCATCGGTAGAGGTGAAAATATAACAGGTGATGGTGTGCAAAAATTATGTAGAATATGTGTGGTATTTATGCTCAGATTTATAATAATATTCAATTATTACAATGCAACTCTAGCCTAGCCCTTCTATACAAAATTTTGGGATCTAAACGTTTCAATTATCGAAATTACTCCTTAAATACTTATGTTACTTTCTTATAAACCTTTTAATGTTGTTTTGTTCGGGTGTATAGGAAGCCTACGAGGCTCTGGCGAACATAAAACGTTCCCGGTAAGCGGCAATAGGCTCGTCACCTATTACGTGGGACCAACAATATAACTGGCGAAATGTGGGCGTATAATAAGCCTCTACCTACCTCTTCGGGGAAACAGGCGTGATATTATGTATGTGTGTATGTCATTTTGTTTCATAGGTCAACTCAAAGTATAAGAACCCATTTTTACCCAGAATGTTGTAAAAAATTAAAAAAACTTGGCAAAGATAAGACAGAAAATTAAAACGAAAAAAACGGAACGTAACAAGTATTTTCAGAAGCCAACCATCCCAAATCAACGTAAACAAGAGAAATAAGTTCCATACTAACTCCCTCTTAAATTCCTAGCACGGAGAGAGAAGGCGGGCTTTCCATTGCACGCATGGTCGAGAATTCTTTAAATACAGGCTGATCCAAAACGATGCAGTCGGCTCGCTCGGGCGAGAACGAGCGGTCTAAGCGCTACGAGCTAAGACAAGCGAGTCAAAATGAAGGAGGCGGACGAACGGCTTATTATATTTATAAAGCTAAAAGAATCTCAGTTTTTAAATTTCACAATTTATACCTACATAATGTAGCTTGCCGAAAACGAAAAGACTTTAGTAATACAAAACTGAATTTTATATGATTCTTAAAAATACACTGGTTTTCATTAAAATTACTATTATTGAACCATTCTTCTTCTTCTTCTTTTAAATGATGGCTTCGTGCGGTTTGCACATTTAGCAAGTGTCAAGTTAAATATATATTAATATCATATAAAGTATAGTAAATGAGAATGAGTGGTGATAAAGATGATAAATGGTAAATGAGATGCCCTTCCCCTAGTCCTCAGTAAAGATGTGGGATTATACTGAGATCTCACATGGACTTCTTGAGAGAAATTGAAAAGTTATGTTGCACTGTTTTATTTCATTCACCAACACTCATGTACGTTCACAAACACTTAACGGTTAATAATCCACCGTTATTAAACATTAATGTTAGAAATATCACGAATTATAGAAAACAAAACTGCGGACATGACGCTTCACTTTTCTGGCCAAGAAATCGAACAATTCTTTCACGTCAGTATTCGGTGATTATTATTTCGTAATTATCACCCAAAAATGTTAAGTTTCCAACACGAACCTTAAAAACAGAGTGTGTCGTTTTTTCTTATGACCAGTGAAACCAGCCGAACTTTTCGTAATTATTCTACGTTACAAAACAATATGGTGGAAATGCAGTGAGATAATAAACTGAGCTTGCGTTAAACACGATAAAATGGTGAAGATTTTATTGGAATTTTCAGGGGAGAATATTCAATATTTTCCAGTAGACAATTTCACCATATATAAGAGATAAATTTTATATTGTTTTAATTGCTCACTGAATTGTATGAATTCACTGCTCGTGTTTAACATGACATTGTGTAATCAAAATAACAGATACTGTCTTATAATTATAGGTTTTTATAATGAACTAATTAAAAATAAAACCTCTCAAGTGCATATCCGTCTGCAATGATAAGGAAATTACGCGTGTTTGCGGTTTTAATAATTGCGATAATTATTGATAACAACAGCCTATTTATCTCTTGTGTTTTTTTTATTCTACAGCCCTTTTCATACATACATAATATACATGCATATTATACGCCCACATGTCGCCAGTTATATTGTTGGTCCCACGTAATAGGTGTTGCCGCTTATCGGTTACATTTAATTTCGCCGGAGCTTCGTCCGTTGATCGGCAGGTGCACCACTTGCAGGTGAGGTTGGCTTGGGATTTTTGGGTATTCCCCCTCGACTGGTCTCCACCTTGTCGTGGTGGGGGGGCTGAGTATCTCCCGGTAGGTAGGTCGCAGAGGGCGCTAGGGAAAAGGTAACACCCAGAGATTGAGGTCTCTGGGTGCCCTAAGTACTGACTACCGGGGGGAAGGGTCTTAGGCAGCGGGGGCAGGGGGCCAGGTCTTGGTAGAAACCCTATACACCCTTTTTATATACCTTACTAGTTTTTGAATGTCAGATAGACAGTAACACTTATAACAAGCTACATAGCCGCATTGTCACCCAAGGTGTAAATTGTAAAAATGGGGGGTAAACCAGATTCAGCGAAAAACACTGACATATCTACTGAGCTAGAGTAGTTATTAAGTGCGTCCTTTTAATATGTCGTTTTAAGAGTTTTGTTTGATTTTATGTCGTTTACTGTGGTGTTTGCTGCAAATAAATGTATGTAGTTTTTGGTGTATGCTTAGGTAAAATCCCCATTATAGCTTTTAGATGTACCTGTATTTGTTCTTTTGGAAAAGTTTTGTAGACGTCATAAAAATTTTTGTGCATCATTTGACTAGACTTTTCAATATCAGTTGGCTAAACAATCGATTCAAAATCCTTATTCTACATTTATTAGGATTAACCTTACAAGAAATTCGCTTTTCAGGTTAACGTGACCTTTTGGAATAAGCGAAGCGAATGATAGCTGACGAGATGGTGGGCGAAGGAACGTAAGCGCGGGAATTCTGCACACGTACGTCAGCCATTTTGGCGTTGTCCAGACCTTTGGCCGATTCTTTTGTGCGACATAAATCTGGGCACCTTTTGTTTTCCATGAAAATTCTATTCTGAATTTTAAATGAGCTTTTTTATGAGCCGGCTTTGTACACGTCATTTAAAGTCTTTGTGGCAATTTTCTGCGTACATTTAATTATGACGCTGAAGTAAATGAATAACAGTTGAGTTCAATTAAATAAGGTGTATAGGGTTCCTACCAAGATCAAAGAAGCCTCAGCCAACCTCACTTGCAAGTGGTGCACCTGCCGAATAACGGACGAGGCTCTGGCGAACATAACAGTGCCCGGTAAGCGGCAATGACCTCGCCACCTATTACGTGGGACCAATTATACAATTGGCGAAGTGTGGGCGTATAATATGCCTCTGCCTACCCCTTCGCGAAAACAGGCGTGAATTTATGTATGTATGAGTTTAATTAAAGTATTCGACTTGAATTTTATTTATTTGTATGTCACTATTTACTGAACCGTCTGTTATAATATTTAAGTAATGAATGGACTGACATTATGCCATTTATTATTTTCCTAACCTTTTATATAATTTGTATTAGAATGTACAGAGTCTAAAAGCAATATTTTGGAGGGTGAGGGGTGAAAGGGAAAATATATATCACACGGGTTAATTAGAAATTCGTTTTCGTTTACAAGGCGGTTGTGTTGTTGTCTAACGCTTAATTATTAAATCTACTTTTTATTAGTGAGTACCTGTAATTGGGTTTATGTCTATTATAGTTACTTGTAGTGTCGCATATATAAATTGTAACTATATTTACTAATACAAAAACTGTAACTATATTAAGCTTATCAATAAGACTTTGACTCAAAAAATAAAAGCTTTCAATATATAAAAGAGAATGATTCGACCGGCTTCAACATGTCATGTGTGTTAGTTTAACTAATTATAAATTAGCTAGCTGCTTTTTAAGGAGTACAAAGCATGGAGGTTCGTGTATATTAGTTAATAAGAAACATAAATACGAACAATTAAATTATATAAGCTCTCTCTCGCTCGAGAAAATTGTTGAGTTCTCAGCAATCAGACTTCTTGACCACGACATTTATGTAATTTGTGTATATAGACCTCCCCGAAATGACTCCCGATCTATTGACATATTTTTTGACCGATTAGACATATCCCTATCTAAATTAAGAAATAAAAACAAAAAAGTTCTATTGTGCGGTGATTTTAACATAGATACTCTTAAAAAATCAAAACACTCAAAAGAGTTTTCTAACATTCTAATAGGACATAACCTTAAATTAGAATTTAAACAACCCACACGTATAGCCAGTAAAACCTGCATTGATAACATTGCACATAATATAAAAAAGTCAAAAGGAACAATTGTCGAATATGCCCTTTCTGACCATTGCGCTCAGATTCTTAAGTGCCCTGTCAAAAGGACATGCTCCATAGATTACTGGTATATAAAAAGAAGAGACTATTCTTTAGAAAATAGATTTAAATTTAAAAATTACTTAAGCCGCATTAAATTCTCTGAGGTATACACATCTACAATACCAGACTTAGCTTACAATAAATTCTATGAAAATTTTAAACTGATTTACGACTTATGCTTTCCCTTTAAAAAAATCAAAATACACTCTAATCATACACCGAAGTGGGTGAGTCGTGGAATAAAAATATGTAGTAAACGCAAACGAAATCTATTGTGGTTTTATAGAAAATACCCTACGAGTACCAATAAAACTAATTACGTATCTTATGCAAAACGTTTTAGAAGGATCATAAATCTAACACAAAAATCACAAAATGACCACTACATAAAGAATGCACTTAATAAATGCAAAGCAACATGGCAAATTATAAACAATAAGGCTAAACATGTTAAATATGGGGCATATATAAACGAATTGAAAATAAATGGTCATTCTGAAAAAGATCCCAATAATATTGCTGATAGTTTTAATGATTATTTTATTGACCAAGTGAATAACGACTATACAGGCGACACTAAGTTTAAAATTGACAATAATAACTCAAATTCTATTTTTATGATACCAACTATTCCAAATGACATAAAATTAATTATTCAGTCCCTAAAAAATACACGTAGCACAGGTTATGACGATATTAGCACTTCAATTGTTAAGGATGTTGCAATGATAATTTCTCCAATATTAAGCCACATTATAAATTTAAGTTTAGAAAAAGGCAAGTTTCCAAACCAACTTAAAGTTTCAATTATTAAACCTCTATTTAAAAAGAATAAGAGGGATGACATGAGTTGTTATAGACCTATAGCGTTACTTCCTGTAATTTCCAAAATTTTTGAAAAAGTAATGTACAAAACACTCTATGCTTTTCTTAACAAAAACAATATTCTGGTACCTGAACAATATGGGTTTCGCAATAACAAATCCATAAATATGGCCATTTACAATTTTGTTTATGAAGTAATAATGAATGTTGATAATCGAATACCTACTGTAGCGTTGTATATGGACATGACAAAGGCATTCGACCGTGTGGATAAGAATATTCTATTGAATAAACTTTCCAGCTATGGAGTAAGAGGTAATGCGCTTGAGTTGTTTGAATCATATTTGAGCGATAGGCAACAAGCTACTGAAATAGTAAAAATATGTTTGAAAACCAAAGAGGAAAAAGTACACCAATCTAAATTTAGAAAAATCAAATATGGCGTACCGCAGGGCAGCGTTTTAGGACCCCTGCTCTTTCTTATCTATATTAATGATATAGCTACATTGACTGACAATCATATGACTTTATTTGCAGATGACAATACAGTGCTATTTAGTAATAAGAATATAAATAATTTGGAAAATGACATTAATTCGACATTAAACTGTATTATAGACTGGTTACATACAAATAATTTAAAAATAAATCTAGACAAAACTAAACTTATGATATTTAAAAATGACATTATTAATTTGAACATAAATTATCTTGGAGAAATAGTCACCAAATGTGACTCCACGAAATTTTTAGGTTTAATAATTGACAAAGAATTAAATTGGAAATGGCACATTGACCATATTCGTAAGAAACTTAATCAATACTCTTATGTACTATTCTCGTTGCGGCAGACGGTAAGTCAGGAGACTTTACTGACAGCATATCACGGTTTTGTAGCCTCATCTTTAAGGTACGCAATAATATTTTGGGGTAACTCTACTGATAAAGAATTCGCATTTAGAGCCCAGAAGAGGTGCATACGTGCTATGTTTAAGCTTGACACAACTGATTCCTGTAAACCTTTTTTTAAAAAATTTGCATTAATGACATTACCATGCTTATACCTTTTTGAATGTGCAGTTTTTATTAAATCTAATGTAGACCTATTTAAATTCAAAACCCTTGATCGTCATAAAGATAAATTAAGTGCCATTCCACACAATACTGCCTTATTAAAAAAATCGATCATTGGAAGTGCTACTCATATCTATAACAAAATTCCTAAGCAAATTCGTCTGCTGCCTTCCCAAAATCTCTTTAAGTTGAAATTACGTGAACTATTGATAGAAAAATGCTATTATAATGTCAAAGAATATTTAAACGACTTATCACTATAAACTTTTGACAAAGTCCGACTTGTTAGTATTACTTTTAAAATCCATAAAATCTGATTTCGTGTTATATGAAATCGCAACTATTGTACGCCCAAGAGGCAGACCGCAGCTAGATCTAAACCTATACTGTAACACCTATCCTGTAACCTGTGTTCGCAATAAACTATTTTGATTGATTGATTGATTGATTGAAAAAAAAACGTATACAATTCCATCATAAAACTGATCAATGTCTATGATACTGTACAAACGTAGCGGCAACAAACAAGCTTATTCAATAACCTCTTAACTTCAGCCGTCCGCTATATCCCATTTCGTGAGTTTAATATTCAATAACTGCCGCCATGTACAACTATTGGGCACCGGATACCGGTATTCACCTCACGTATTCGCTGTCTTAACATCTGGATTGTTTCGTAACACGCTGTAGCTGGTTTGAGTTTGTTTTTAAACTGTCTGGTTCGCTTTTAGGACTTATTCAAGAGGTCTTTACGTGCCCACGGCACAGACGTCTGCATGGACAATGTATTCATTGCACTCAGTATTGGACTTTAAAATACAACATGTATTTTGTTAAGCTTAATGATCTGTTATTTTTATTTTAAAGAGTGTCGAGGTAAACGCGACGTAAGCCTGGATAGGTTTATTATAAAAATTATTAATTGCAATGCTATATAATCTTTCAAGACACGGGTATTCGTTCCATCTCTGCTTGGAAGACGTAGGACCAAAGGAAAAGGGAAACACATACGCTTAATGATAATTCCAAATCGGGGTGGTCATATAAAGGGATTATGTATCACATTTTTTCGTTAAGGCGCCATACTACAAAATTAGGAAATAGAATTAATGAGGCATTTCTAAATCTGTTGTCCTATACTTTATGAGTCCGGTAATCATTAATTGTGACTGTACAATAATGATTATTAGCGGTGTAATGATTTATATGTTGAAATGTTTCTCCTATGTTCCTGAAAAGCCTTTTTGTAATACTAAGCCCCGTCGACCTACCCGATGTTAAATACAATACCCTTGCGCCGTCACTTGCACGTTGCATTGCATTGCTTCAAGCCGCTTTTGAAACAATCTATGCTGCAGTCCCAGGGGCAAACGTCGACATGAAGCTCATTCCATAACCTAAGAAAAGAAGGAAAATGTTCCTTTTTAAATTCATGGTACGCAAGTTGTTAAGAACTTATTATTTTTTGTACCTTTGTAGAAGAAAAGTTGTAACGTCGCTCATGAAAGTAAACTCATCACTCGTACAAGAACCACTTTCGCTTTATTCAGCTGCCGTTATATAAATTGAATATTATTATTTCATCATCTCAGCCATACAATGTCCACTGCTGATCATAGGCCTCCCCAATAGATTTCCACATTGAGCGATCCTGAGTCGCATCCATCGGCTTCCCTCCGCCTTGATCAGATCATCGGTCCATAGCGATTATTACTTCACAAAAAATAATATGCTGTTGCATCTGAATGTGTAGTGAATAATACCATAATTTATATAACTACAATATGAAATGGGTTAGATCATAGTTCTTTGTAGTTTAGAAGGAACCTTCTTTCTTATTACCTTACGTTCTCGTAATCTTACCGTATGCATACGATAAGAATGAGCCATTCCATTTGGCATGATTACAATAGTAAGGACAACGATGTTATGACGATGCCTTGAGATAGCTTAGTAAGATCGAGCCGCTAATATGTTATTCGTTTCATATACATAAATATCAGCGCGTAGGCAATCTCTTCTTTAAAAGGCTACAAACTTTCGTGAGGGAGTATGAAACAATGAAGCTCAAAGCAATGCAATTCTTTTCTTTTACGTCTGTAATAAAATGCATATACGCACTGCCTTCGGGCGAAAGGGGGACTGAAAGGTGGTGTGAGACTCACTACCGGCAGATGCAACCGCCAGCAGTAATACTAAAAATCTTTCGACGACTCCTGTCGCTTGTTGACAGATAAGGGTGCGGGCCAGTGATTGGGTTTTAGCGTCTGACACTCAGGCCACCCGCGGCATACGTCCCACGGGACAGAACCGGGAAGACCTCTTCAGAGAGGCGCAGTGGTCGCGCCCCTCCCACCTCCGTGTGCGACTATAGTGTGTGTGGCGGACTTTTCGGAGGGTCTATGTTTGGACAGCAGGGGCCTCTGCCCTCGCCGCCTAAGACCCTCCTGGCCTGCCCGCTGCACCCTATACGGGTCTCTATTAGTTTCCCCACCCGGCAGTCAGTACTAAGGGCACTCAGAGAGGCCGGCCTCTGGGTGTGCCTTTTCCCCAGCGGCTCGTCCGCCCTACCGAGAGGTACTAAGCTCCCCCACCACGTAAATGTTGAGGACCAGCCCGAGAGGGAAAGATACCACAATACAGCTTGATAATTCCAGCAATAAACAGTTTTAAGTTCATATTACCAAAAGATTGAGATGTATATATTTTAATAAATTAGCATCTCAATCTTTATTAAAAAGCTAAAAATTTCCATGTAACAACAATGATCATAGAGGTTTCAATTCAGTTTATTGAGCACCGGTCGCTGACATGGTCCATTTCAATAAAAGCGCATAAGGGCTTAAAGCTAGTAGCCATGATTTTGGCATCGAGAGGGCTACTAATTTCCGTGAGAGAGTACGTAACAATTATGCTTTAAGATACCATAATACAAACATCCGTACATAAAATCACGCCTGTTTCCCCGAAGGGGTAGGCAGAGGCATATTACACGCCCACATCTCGGCAATAATATTGTTGGTCTCTAATAATAGGTGGCGAGTCTATTGTCACTTACCGGGAATTTTTGTGGTCGCCAGATCCTCGTCCGTTGATCGGCAGGTGCACCACTTGCAGGTGAGGTTAGATTGAGTTCCCAAGGTGTTGGTTCAAGGATCTCTATACACCATAATCTAGCTTATCTAGTTACTGGAGCTAACTTAGTTACATGCGGTTTGTGTGTTGTATCACTATCTTTTGTTAAACAGTCTAAAAATTCCCTTGAGTGTAACAGCAATGTTTTAAATTACTAGAATTCAGCTCGTAGATACATAATGTCACACCTCTTTCCCTTAGGGGTAGGCAGAGATCACATCCTTTCACTTGCTACAATCTCGGCACACACTTTAGCTTCATTTACACTCATTACCTTCTCATACACGGGGTACTTTTGACCTGCCCTTTCTCGAAAATTTTCTGGTTTTGGTCATGGAAGGTATAGTATATCATAGTCTTTCCCTCCCAACACTTCCATTCACTTGCTTCACATACTGCTTTATATAAGTAAACCATCTTGATGCAGCTTAAAAAACCTCAAATGCGCCTGGTCACAAGCGCTCTAACGGGTCATGGTACCTTTAACAGACATCTTTTTAATATAGGTATAACAAACAGTCCTCTGTGCAGAGCATGCATGGGGACTGAGGAGACAGCCGCACACGTCTTGCTGGAATGCAGGGTGGTGGCTGATTGCCTGGCGAGGTTCCTGAAGACACCAGGCAGCCTTCCGGAAGCCTTTAGCGACGTTAAGGCGCTGATAGGATGCCGGGAGGAACTGGGATGGCTGGAGTAATCCAGCTCTCACCCTCCTACGCAAAATGGACGCATGGGACGTCTTATTGCGGAAAAAGCCTCCACGACGAAGAAGAAGAAGAAGTAAACCATGTTTATATAGGATGCCCCAATCAAGCTTATTTGTTTCCAGGCTAGCAACTGGATATGTAACTTAGGCAACATTTAGCGATATATATTTTAAACCAATGCGGTTCAGTGAGTTAAGCTAGTTGGCATGATTTTTGCATCGCGATCTTTCGCTAAAAAGGCTACAAATTGCCGTGAGGGAGTACGTAACAAAGTGAGGATGGAAGTTAGGCCTGTTACCAGGCGCCCATGCAGTCACCGAGGCCGTTCGAGCGTTCTCTGCCGACTTTTTAATTTCGTTCCACAGCCACTCGCGGCAAACCTTGTTACAAGTTTAAATTGGCATTTCTCGGAGTAATGGCTAGACGGCAGTGGGTAACTTCCAACGGTGTCTCCTTCACTTGGCTGTGTAATTCTTATTTAAAATGTATGAACGGCGGATCACACCGGCGGCGGCGAAGGCGCTCCCGTTGAAAAATCGACGGCTTAAACTAACCGTACCAGTGTAAACTAGATCGTTCCAACGAAATAGCCAAGATTTAGACAATGGATAGACTGTCTCTCTTCTCTGATATACTACAGATTTACTCGTACTATGAAAGGAAAATAATATATTAGCTTGCATTATATGTGAAATTGCATTCAAAACAATACTTTAAAGCATTTAAATTCTTCTACATAGCAAATATTTAGTCGCTGAATATCTTTGCGTAGTTTACACGAAAATTAATATTAATTTAAATTATTGAGGCATATGAATTGCGAGTAGGGTTATAGTTTCAATTATACACAGAGAGTATAATATCTTGGCTTAAGCCTTACATGAACGTTATAAAATATATATACCTACCCTAAGTGTGCTGAAACTATTTTAGGCTTACGAAGATATTTTGGTAACCTGAAACATATGTAAGGTCCAATATTTTGTTGTATTTTAAGTTATTTATAACAAATAATAAATAAATATAATAAATATTTTAGACACTTATACCAATTATTTAGTTCCAAGATAAGTATCATTAAGAACTTGTGTTATGGATACTAAAAAATGGATGTTATGGATAATAAATACTTTTTTTTTGTAAATACATACTTAACATAGAAAAACACCCAGACCAGAACAAATATTCATATTTATACACACAACTATTTGTCCTGTGTGGGAATCGCACCCACGACTTCAGGAGTGGATCGCGGGTATACTCGCTACCACGCCATATCGGTCGTCAAGTTATTTGTTTAGTATTAGAAAAAAATTACTGCCGCGTACTTTCGGATTGTGGGATAATAGCCCTAATAAGGTTTTAAGATGCATAGGGATCCTACCAAGATCTAAGGAGCCTTTTGAAAAAGAACCCTTTTGACTGAGAAAGTTTCCGCCACCGTTTTAGGCTTGCCACCTATTACGTGGGACCGACTATAGATTGGCGAAGTGTGGGCGTATAATATGCCTCTGCCTACTCCTTCAGGGAAGCAGGCGAGATACATAATAATGTATATATTATGTAGGTCTTCCCAATAGATAATAGCAACTAAAAGGCAGCACTCGAAAAAGGGCGTGAAACGTGATCACAGGCTGTGATGATCACTTTCTATCAGATTGGACGTGTAATACTCAAATGATAAATAAGTTTAAAAATGGAACATATTTTTTTTTTATTAATTTATTTCAGTCTTAAAGTGGCGTACCCGACAGGGTCCATAAAATTGGTTCTAAAATTGTATAACACATTATGGTTTAGCAATAAATAATTTGTATTTGTAGCTTGCCAGCCTTAGATAAAATGCAGATGGATGTAAAGGCAATTTTTTTAAATAATTTAATGTGTACTTTTGCACATAAAGTCGCAATTGTATTACGTGTAGTGTTGCGCTTACTTTTCTCCCACGAGTCGTCGGTTTGCATCCTGCATTATCAACTTGTACCCGAGTGGTAAAGTCAGTACCAGTGTTGTCGAAATTTCGTTAGTTTTGCTATCGATAATCGACCTTATTTAGTCATCATCGAAAATTCATTAACGAAATAGACAATACTACTTGCATCCGGTATAATGATGATACCATGTACTTATTATCGATCTTATTTTCTATTTCTATCTATCTTATTTATTGTTATCGATCGTACTTATTAATATTATCGATTATTCCTATTAATTGTACCTTTCGTTATCCTGACAACCGAGATCTATACTTTCAAAAGCAACAGCGTAAAAGAAATATACGGTATGTGTAAAACCTTTCTTTAAACTAAAAATAAACATATAGTCAAAATTGCTATCCGATTGATTAACAAAATGATGAACACACGATGTACAAAAATTTCATGCAACGAATTGATCGCTTTATTTCACCGTCGATAAAAAATGGAGGTATAATAACTTCTTGGTTCTATCTAAACTAAAGACAGGATAACGGTTTTTAATAGGTCGCCAACGCGCTGGTGATGCTCGTGTGGTTGCCAGCGTTATATATACTTGGGTTTAAAGAATATTTATTATCTCATCAAAAACCATACAGTCACTTACATGAGAAATTTACAATAAATGTGGGTAAGGATTAATCTGTCGAGTAGGTATAAAAAAACAAATAAAATAAATTAAATTGGGAACAGTCTACTTGGGCAGTGTACTTACTTAGCATATTTTAGAACGAAAACACATTCCATACCATAACATGATAACTTTATATATAAGTTACCACTATAGTTACAACTAAGTTCTATGAGGTTGGATGCATGATTGAGTGCGAGACAATATTAAAAAAAAAGCTATGGTAAAACCTCTTTACTATTTATTTTCAATAGTTCTACGTTTTACGATCACCCTATTTTTTCTTAGAAGTTAAATTTAACATTTATTTAAAAAGTAATCTTAATTAGGTTTCATATTCTCTCTTTACTTTTAACACATTATTTACCTACGGCAATTTTGATTTTGTGTTATAGATCCTAAATAACGGATAAACATACCTACTTATATACTTTTTTTTTTGTAAATACATACTTAATATAAATAGGAACTGGGTGTTTCATAATCAAAACTAATATTCACAATCATGCACACACATATTTGTTCTGTGTGGGAATCGAACCCACTCATGAGCGGAGTGCAGGTATGACCTGGACTGACCTCTACGCCATATCGTCGTCATAACTTGAACTATGACTATCACATATATTTTTTCTAAGGGTACTAAACCTTTCTAAGTTTATATTCCAACTAAAGTAATGCATCCAAAAGGCTGTCTTACCTCCACTGTTTCGCTCACTCCGCTCCCTCGGGACAACACTCCACTTCCTGCACTATCTGCTTCTTTACATTACAGGCACACCTAGATACTGAAACTTTTTATACGATATTGAATTTTTAAATCACTTCTGGGATCTTCTTTAGTACTAATAAGTGTATTCATTTTGTTTAGAAGTGCTTTCCCGCTTCAATGTTTCTATTTGTCTTGGTTAGGGATTTTTCTATGTATTAAACATATTTGAAAAATCAAGTGATCGGTTAAAAATATCTTTGTAACAACGATGTCTTCACGACCAACGCTGAAACGAGAGTTTGACTCTGAGGCTCCTATCTTACCTGAAGATGCCCTGTATAAGGGCGAAACACGTGTCGTGTTGAATAGTTTCTCGATTTTTCGGGAAATAATAGTAGCGCGGGAATTGTTACAAAGATATTTTTAATCCATCACTTGCTTACAATAGATTTCCGCAAAGTAACGCCTGAATCAATAAATTATTTGAAAAATGCTTTATAAAATTTGGCACCAATGGACTTATGTATTATTTGGTACGTAAATTGGATTGATGCTTGTATTTAAGTGAAAAAAGGGGCTAGAAACTTATTAAGTTTGTCCTTTTGCCAGAAATAGGTATATTATAATAATAAATATTTCTGACACTTACATCAATTATTTAGTTCCAAGATAAGTGTCATTAAGAACTTGTGTTATGGATAAGAAATAACGGATAAACATACATAAATACTTTTATATTATAAGTAAGCCTATTATATTAGAAGCTTATATTAGAAGTAAGTCTATGCATTAGTTGAATTCCCTCTGCCAGAAGTGCCTATACATGCAGAGAGAAAGCTTATGTCTGAAGAAGAATGTTTCAATGGCTGCCTTGGATAGACAGTATATTTTTACCCATTCCCTACTAATATAATGAGGACTTTCAAAAAGCAGTAAAATTCATAAGTGTACTGTGTCAATAAGTGAAGATAGGCAAGAAAATTCTACCATCATTTTTGGAGCCCAAGCCAACCTCACCTGCAAGTGGTGCACATGCTGATTAAGGTACGAGTCTTTGGCAAACATAGAAGTTCCCGGTAAGAGGCTCGCCACATATTACGTGTGACTGTTTAGTGCGCAGTCTAGTATAAATATATAAAATTAAGAAGGGATCCCCAAAATAGGCTACCTGTAGGTATTTTGGGCGAGCAGTAAGTTGCTTCAATATTACAATATAATGTAGGTATAATGGAAGAGAATTTAAATGAATCGAATTATTATAATTCATTTTGTAAAAAGAACATACAATAAAATTAAAGTAACTTAATTATCTAGATGCAGTGTAAAAACATCAACTAACAATGTCTTTTGTGGTCAAATAGTCAAGAGTGGGTAGCTTGATTATTATATATACTAATAGTTATTATGCATACCTTAAAGGATACCTCCATCCTATAAATATTGTATAATTGTAACAGTTAACGAAATAAACATATTTCTTTTTATTGTAGATTTATCTTCCGAGAGATTAGTAATATTGCAAAATCGTATTACAGAGTAGTTTATATGTTCCCTAATCGAATGGCCAAACTAATTATAATGACCGAGTATAATGTACGAATAGTAATCAAAATCAAACTAAGTGGAATTAGCTTATTATTAGATGTTAGACGGAGACATTCGGGGTCGGACCTCTGAACCTGATTATATCTGACGTATCCAGATGACATATGGGACTAAGGGCTAAATGCGTAATTCTAACATGTCCTTTGAAGCTTGAAGCTATTACTAGTTGCAGTTCAAATTAATCCGTATTTGCGTGTTGGTAAATGATAACGTAAGGTTTACTGAATATTACGATCATGTAATTTCACAAGCTAGTACGGCTTCACTTGTGCTAAGTTATATTTTATTGTTATAAAACATGAAGAATAAGCTCGAGATTTATTATAGCCAGAGGATAAAAACTAACAAGTTAGTTTTTAAGATAATGTTAATAAACAACAGTTAATTAGACAATAAAGACTTCAACTTGAACAATAAAACAATACGACGATTTCTATATGTCGATACGTTACGAAAATCGTGTCGTAACGTAAACGGATACGTTATTATATTTGTTTTCACTAAGATCGGGATTCACAAACCATGAACACTGATACTTTTACTTCACTTTATTAATTAACACATACCTTAAAAAACACGTATATACGTTCTTTTAGTGGAAATGTTTTAAAATTGTAATATATGTATATTGTTAATGTGCCAATCATAAATAAATAAATAGCGTAAAAATACAGATGTTTGACATCTTCTAGCTACTAAGGCAATAACAACCTACCCATTTAAGATAACTGAAGTGTATCATCATCAACCAGTGAGATTAAATTCAAATGTGAGTTGTGCATGGACATTGAAATCAAAGAAATATGTAATTACTTAATGAATCACTTAGTTAGATATGAAAGATGTCAATTTGAAAAATAAGACAACACTACGATCGTGATCCGTCGATACGTCACGACAATCGTGTCGTAACGCAAACATATACACATCGATGTTTGGCATCTTCTGGCTAGTGAGTCAAGTAACAACCTACCCACTTAAGCTAACTGAAGTTAATCATCATCAACCAGTGAGATTAAAGTCAGATGTGGGTTGTGCAGCAAGCAAATGACACTTCAAACAGAACTCGGGCTAATTAGCTCGCGTTGCAAAAGGTTCTCTTTTTTCCACTGCTGGTACACTGGAGGTATTTACTACTATGTGGTTTGAGTAATTTCATAGGACTTATTTAGTAAGAAGGATTTTAACCATTAAAATATAAAATAGTTCATTTTAAATTGGGACCTATAAAATCCTGCAACTATAAAACGTAAAATCTCTGAATAAACACTCGTGTTTAATTTTATTATAAGTTAGCGGCCTCCTGCGACTTTGCTCGTGTGATCTACACGTACCTTGTTATTTTTTGAGTTAAAAATTAACTTAACACGTAGAACGCCCTCGGTCGAAGACACAATAAAAAATTGACTGTTTGTCTGTCACTAAGTGTTTACAGACTAAAGTTACTCCTCATTTCATTATCTGCCAGAAAAATCCCACCAAAATCAGCCTATGTTTCGGAGTATAGCCATAACAAAAAGACAGACAGATAATCATTTTAAAAAATGCTTTTGTTTTCATAAATAGAGACATTTACATTTTTTTGTAACATTTTATTAATTATTTAAAATGTAATTTGATTGGAAATTGTTTTTTTTATTTTGAAAAAAATATATTTACATGAACAGTATTGTATCTATATTTTATTTTTCTGTGCATGAGCATAATTTACCTAAATATACAATTTATGATTGTTTACTTGTAAAGTATAGATTCTCACCCAAAGTTATTAGTTAGGCTTACACACATATAAGTAGGTAGATAATATACATTACAAAGTTTTCGCTATGTGTTCAAATGCTTACTCTCGCAAGTAAGCCTTCACTGAGGTTTGTTAACAAATACCCACTCTGATTATGAACTAAGTCTACCTTTAGAACATTCCTGTCGTCTGAACGAGAGCATAACAACAAATTTTTACGTGAAAATCTCACCAAGAGAGCCTCTCTCATCGTAATAGACTTCGTAACACCCATTCCGTGAAATGAAGTTCATGTAATAACGGTTCTCATTTTTTCGGTAAAAAATCTATAACCGGGGCTTCGGCCCGGCTTAAAGAATTTTGATTGTATGTCCTGCGGGCATGCTTAAATTAAATTCTTTGCGAAACTTATCCCATATTTGTTGATTGTTAAGTTGTTATAATATGCCCGTTTTTGTAAGTAAGCTTTTGTGTTACGAGAGGGATTATGTATGAAGTATATTGACGTGGTTTGCTTTTTGTATCTACTGACTTATATTTGTAACACATAATATCATTCGTCTATTTCTTTCTCGCGAAGCGCTCGTAGCTCTGCGATGCTCGGTGGTCGGAAAAGATCGCCGAAGTACAGCAGAGTTTACAGAGGTCAGTCCTTGGATGGGTGACCGTTTGTGTGGCATTTGATACAGAGCGCTTCCGTGCTTCGGAAGGCACGTTAAGCCGTTGGTCCCGGTTATCACTAAATGTGGTAGTCGTTAAGCCATGTTAGAGGCTTAATGGGCGGCTTGAAAAATTCTAACAGCAGGACGCCACACACCTGCCTCCGCCAATCCGCACTTGGTCAGCGTGGTGGAGTATGACCCAATAACCCCACACTTTGATATGTGAGAGGAGGCTCGTGCTCAGTAGTGGGACGTTAATGGGCTGTGATGATGATGATTTCTTTCTCCGTAGCTTTTAATTTACGCCCATATTTCGCCAATTATATTTTGGTCCCACGGTGGCAAGTCTATTGCCGTTTACTGGATATTGTTATGTTCGCCAAAGGATCGTCCGTTGATCGGCAGGTGCGCCACTTGCAGGAGTTTGGCTCGGGCTTCTTAGGTATTGTTTGAATCCTAATACTTCATATCAACTGACTTATAATAAATAGTCTAAAACTTAAAAAAAAACCACAAACAAATTCAAATATCTATTAATTTTTACATTATATCAAGAATTGGTTAACATTAAAGTTTCCTGGCCAATCCATGATTAATAAAGAATGTTAAATGTTTAATGAACAAATTAGATATCAAGCGAAAGTAAGAATCAAGAATATGCAAACGTTGGTATGTCTTTTTCCTGGCAGAATTTACGTTCGGCCACTTATGGCAGGTATAGAAGATAAATCGAAATTTGTATATTGCTCTTATCAGTTTATTGAATAAGCCTTTTATCAAAATAAACGTAATTTTATTAAAGTGAACATGACATTAAGATTGGCTCCGTAAAAAAGTTTTTGGAGACAAATGGAACATTAAAAGTTAAAAAGGCTTATTAAGATCTAAAGTTAAATTCGGTTTAAAACTAGTGCTGTCATTTTATCTAATAAAAGTGACAGCACTAGTTTTAAACCTGGTTTAGTTTTAGATTTTTTAACTTTTAATGTTCCATGATCTTCTTTTGTAATAAGCCCCAAAGTGTAATTTTACGTCTGCGAAGACTCCGTAGCAATGTGCGCTACGACGATCTATGCCGTAACGTCTACGCTGCTACATGATTATATGTAGTATCGTAGCACTGCTTCAGCTCCGCACTGCGATTTTGTAATATAATTATATTAACAGTACCTAGTGGTTTAACTTTAGGTCTTGTTTTGTAATAAGCCCCAAAGTGCCGAAATTTTCGAAAGTATATTTTGTGTCTCTAAAGTTTCTTCCAGTTGTTTATTTATTTAACAGTATTTTCTTTAAGCCTGTCATAGAATGACTTTGTCTGACATGTCTTTATAGCGAGTTAAAGCGCTCATAGCTACGTGATTCAAGATGAACGCATAATATCACCAAAATGTAGATGATGTTGCCGTTTGTGTGTCTTTTGATATCGATAGTTTCCGTGATTCGGAAGGCATATTAAACTATTTGTCTGGTTAATTACTATATACGGTCACTGCTTATTAGAAGCCATATTAGAAGCCGAATTATTTCTAATAAATTCTTACAACAGGCCGTCGCACACAAATTTCCGCCAATACGCACTTGGTCCACGTATAGACTGAATCCTTTACCTCATCTTGGTTTGTGAAAGTAAGCCAAACACTAAGTAAAGCTTTTATAGGCCTTCAGCCCTAGTTTTGTAGGGTAAAAGTACTAAGTTTCTATCCAAAATTTATATTAATATACCAGTGAACCCTCTCGATCAGTATGCCTCATGTTAAAACGAATTACATGCAGAATTCATTTGTGTTGAGGCTGATTATAAAGCAAATAGTGCGGCCGTAAAATAAGCTGATTTTTACTGCAAGCGCAGTACGACGACTCCTGCCATGGGCTGATGAGAGACCATGGTCCTGCCTTATTGCCAACTAGTGAAGGGCGTCGTCAGTTTTTTAGTGGGTAGGCTGAAAAGTTCCTGCAGGAGCCCCACATAACCGCTGTCCGGACCCCCGACCGGCTGGGTATGCGTAAATGCATTTTTCTGACGTTTAAAAAAGAAATAAAAAAAAGTACGACGACTCCTAGCTGGGCAGTACCTCGGGACAGCACATATAGGATGATATTGTGTAGGTATATTATGTTATGTTTTATTTGTACTACAATACTATTTTATGTTTTTTTTTTGCTTAAGGCTGCACCAAATTGTAACAAAGTAAATTCTTTTTCATATAAGTGAGGATTTGCAAAGCCTTGATACTTGGACTGTTTTTAGAATAGTTAGTTGCTGTAAATCTTCCAAAAAAATATATATGTGAAGATAGATTCATATTTTTTATAAAGCATCGTTATTTTTATGCTGACCAATATAATATAGACTAAAAGTTAATGGGTTGTAAAGAATACGTTTTTCAATGTTAGAAATTGAATTGTTCTAATATATTAAATCATTAGAATTCTCATCAGAAAGACAGTCTTTCAAAAATCTAACAGAACTACAAAGTCTCATATTAATTGTGAAAGTAAAAGACTGTCAAGCATCAAAAGATACATTAGCTAATAAGCAACTATTTTATTTACCGGAAAAGACATTGAATGTATGTGTTACGTTCCTTTTGAGAAGTTGTTCGACGTTTTCTAAAATACCCTTTGAAATGTCGCCGTTCGTGGACTGGAACGAGAGAACGCGACACACACTTGCAATAATGTTTACGTAATACGTAAGGCTGCACTATATCGCACATAAAATAAATAAATGAAGTAAATAAATACTTCTGACACTTACACCAATTATTTACTCCTAAGATAAGTATCATTAAGAACTTGTGTTATAGATACTAAATAACGGATAAACATACATTAACCCTTTTTTTGTAAATACATAGTAAAGTAAAAAGTAAAGTAAAAAAAATATTTATTTCAAAAATTATTATACATAGTACTTGAAAACGTCATGATTACAAATAAAAAAAAAACAATCGAAATAATATTACACTAAATCACGAAGCTTAGATTCACTTACATGCAACAAAACAATTTAAAAACAAAAAATAATTAAGTGTAAGTGAATCTAAGTGCCAGTTCCGAGCCACCGCTCTGTAAGAAGAACTGGCAAGAAACTCACAGGCTATGCTCTTTTAAATATGTCCATTAGTTTGGTACTAGAATTACAATCTTCATTTGTCTGTGAAGCTATACAATGCAATATAACATAACCTTAACAATATTTATGTTTTCAAGTCATTCATATTAGAATAGCCTGTATGAAACGGCAGTTTAATCCTAAGCATTTTTATCTGCCATATAGTCTTTAATAGAATAGTATACCTTTGAAGACAGCTTGTGTTTTATTGTTAGTTTAAATTTATTTAGGCTCAATTGCTGTATGTTGCTTGGGATTTTATTGTAGAATCGCACACATTGACCTTTAAAAGATTTGTTTATCTTTTGGAGCCTAGTGGCAGGTACAACTAATTTATGCTTATTCCTTGTGTTTAGGTTATGTATACAGCTTTTCTTACTAAATTGATCAGTATTCTTATGTACATAAACCAGGTTATCATAAATGAATTGACCGGCCACTGTCAAAATACCAATTTCTTTAAACTTTTCCCTTAGTGAATGTCCACACGGGAGATTATAAATTGCTCGAATAGCCCTCTTCTGCAGCACAAAGATAGTTTGAATGTCTGCGGCACAACCCCACAGAAGAATACCATAGGACATAACACTTAATATACATAGGAAAACACCCAGACCAGAACCAATATTCATATTTATACACACAAATATTTGTCCTGTGTGCTCTACTCGCCACCACGCCATATCGGTCGTCAAAACTATATCGCACATCTAGTTCTTAAAAAACGTAATTGTAAACAAATCGAAAATGGACCGAACAATGCCACAAGTTTCCTTTTATGTAGATACATTGAGTGCTTAAAGATTTTTTTAGTGTTAGTAGTTCGACAACTGTCCGATAGAGAGCGCCAAACACTAAATCGAGTAGGATATCGTAGTTACGACAAAAATAATCTTAAAACCGTTCTTCTACTGCAAAATTGACAAAATTACGTTTAAGTCATTTAAGATCTAGATGTGCGATATATATACTAGTATAACATGAGACACAAAAAGTAAAAAAAAATTTATTGACTGCACATACTGAAGATATTAACCGAGTTTAAAAATGTTATATACATACATACAATCACGCCTGGGGGCCTACCGTCGAATTCGACGGATTACCGGTAATCCATCTAGATCAAACTTTGTTCACGTTCATTAATCCGTACCGGGGAATCTGCCGACAGCCACCTATCATTCATGACCTTCAGTCCGTGACAGACCAATAGGTAAATGGAGAACGCCATTTTGTTTCGATTTCCATGAGTTCGGCGGTACCACAGAATCAATTCGAAATCCATTTTGCCTTATAATCGATTGCCATCGAACTCGGCGGTAGGCCCCCTGGTTCCCGAAGGGGTAGACAGAGGCATATTTTACACCCACCGTTTTGCCAATTATATTCTTGGTCCCACGTAATAGGTGCCAAGCATATTGGGGTTACCAGGAACTTTTATGTTTGCCAGAGCCTCGTCCGTTAATCGGCAGGTGTACCACTTGCAGGTGAGGTTGGCTTGGTATCTAGAGATCTTGGACCCCTCAGCACTTGTAATAATAAAATACAAAACACCAATAATCATAAAATCATTCTTAAAACTAGCGCATCTATGAAAAAGGGACTTGTAAGGAAATTGAATCTCATCTAGTGTCGATGAGGGCAAAGGGCTATACTTCAAAATGCATCACTTCTTATCACTTCGCTTGTGGGAGAAAAAACTAACATTGACGATTTTCTTGCCCCTTCTTTTACGATCAAGCTCCCGCCCGCAGTGAATGGGCGCGCTAGTTTTTAAGTTTTGACCTTTATAAAAGCTCTTTTGAGCCAGACTTGAATAAATGATTTTGACTTTGACTTTCACTTCGTCTAGAGCTCCAGAGAAAGATCTTAAAGGAATATTAACTTACTATACTACTTACTACAGATACTAAAAGTGAACTATACTACAACTATATAGATCCCATTTAAATTGCAATATTTCAACTGAAAATATTGTTTTGAGATCTTTTGGAATTTTTAAAAAGTGTTGCTCATGGCCTTTAGACCTGTGTGTGTGATAATTACGGACTCATATAACTATTTGCATGTGTGTAACAAAGTGTGTTATAAAAGAAGACCAAAACGCAGTGTTCCAACCGCAGCCCAAAGGGGGTCGGGGTCGCAGTGGCAGCGTATGACATGACCTTAATGCGACTCATTTATTCTGATGACAACCCTCGCGTACCCTGTAAACGAAACGCACGGAATTTTTATCTACGGTTACTTATTTACCAGATATATTGTTTAACATTACCCTGGCAAAGTTTTGCGCTCATGTTCTCTCTCTGATGTATAATAAGGATTATTAAGAAATATATACAGGCGTTTCAGGGTGGGGAACGAAAAATGAACGTGCTAACAAGAGAAGGGGGTTTATATCACTATTTGTCTTTATATTCTCTTGTATAACCTAACCTTGGTAACTTGCTGTTATTTACGAATTTGATGTAATATTGTTGTATAAAACAGATAACAGAATAATATGGATGAACTTTATTTTCTTAATACATAAGGCTCATTAAAAACAAACATCATTTCATACTTATGTTAAAGTCATTAAGTATAAGTTGTGTTACAGTTTTTTGTTACTATTTCAGAAACATTGGAGAAATTTATAAATTATGTACTGAAACGAAAGAATTTATATTTTGGCGATATGGCGTGGTTGCGAGTAGTCCGGGCTTGGGATTTTTGACAAATCTTTGTGTGCATAAACAAGAATATTTGTTCTGGCCTAAGTATTTTTCCATGTATATTAAATATTTATGTATGTTTATCCGTAATTTAATCCATAATACAAGTTCTTAATGATACTTATGTTGAAACTAAATATGTGGTGTAATAGTCAGAAAATATTTTTCATTTACAAAGTTTCGGAACAAAATTTCTAAGAGCTCCAATTTGTCAATACATAATTCCACAATAGGTTTCTGCTATTTATGAGAATTTTTAATTAAGGGAACCCATAAAATATATATGAAGTGTTTTAATTATAACTCAGTACTTGATCGCTTGCTTCTTAGAACGAACGAGCAACGGCTGTCGACGTTTCGTCAGATGTTTTGAAATAAACCTCAGCGGTCTTGACCGTACTGTAAAATAACGATATGCAACATAACTTTGAGAGGTAGTTTATCCCGTAATATTTTATGTACATCAATGTAGATTATTCAATACACAAGAACTTTCTAACCCTTTTTCTTTTCTACAAAAATGCAATTTACACCTTTCCGCTACCCAAAAAGTAAGAAGTTGGATATATATATATATGTTAACTCTTTATTGTACACCAAAATAAATATGATTGTATAATTGGAAGTGTTGGGAGGGGAAGACCAAATAAGACCTTCCATGACCAAATGCAGAAAATTTTGGAGAAAGAGCAGGTCAAAAGTACCCTAAGCCGACGGGCGTGTATGAGGAGGTTAATGAGTGTGAATGAAGCTAAAAGTGTGCGTCAAGATCGTAGCAAGTGGAAGGATGTGATTTCTGCCTACCGCTACGGGAAAGAAGCGTGACATTATGTATGTATGTATGTAAAATAAAAATAGTACAAGAAAATAGTTGCAAAAAAAGCGATACAATTAATATGTTGATGTGGATATGTTAGGCTAAGCCGTGACTACCTTTTAAAACAACCTAAGTGTTTCAATATGCCAGTGAGCCTTGAGTGGAATAGATTTCCATGAGGAGTATTCTTCACCCCCATAGCGACACAAGAAACCTGCAGAAACGGCAATAATATATTTTTACACCAATGAAAGCATGTAAAAACAAAACCATTATTATTATTGGAAACGAAGCCAATTTCAGTTTGTTACGATTCCGCGAAATATATTTGCCGCTTCAATAAATTACTATTTCCGATAAATCGTTAGGAGAGTTCCACTAGCGTTTAATCACTTGCTCCGTTTTGCTTGTTCAATTTTTTCTCTCTTTAACGGTCTCGTTTCCATTACGGCGGACGGAGCTCGGTCCCCGCTATTTCAAATCGAATTGAAGTAACGCCGAATTTAAAGTTTATCCAGAATCGATTTGAACAACTGTTGCGGATGGCAGTTGAGAATTAGTACTTCTTATTTCATTAGCATTAACTTGGTTTTATATTTAATTTTGAAAAGTGACAAGGCGCCTACAGCATTCGTACATTTTAATATTTTACCTTAACCTTACATTTTTACACAAATACATACAATCACATTGTTTCCCCGAAGGGGTATGCAGAGGCATAACATAAGCCCACATTTTGTAAATTATATAGTTGGCCCTACATAATAGATGGCAAGTCCTATATAATACGTAATAGTTGGCAAGCCTATTGGCTTACTTGCTAACCAACTTGGCTATTGGCTTGCTACGTATTGGCCTATGTTTGCTAGAGCCTCGTCTATTGATAGGCAGGTGCACCACAAGCAGGTGAGATTGGTTTGGGCTCCTCAGATCTTGTTTGAAATCCCCCTGCATTCTTACATTTATTGCACTTCACATTAAATTTCTAAGTGGGGGTTAACCTTAACACCCATCTCAAGTATTACGTGAGCCAGATCTGGTACACAAGTGGTTTAAAAATGACAAACTGTGCTTAGTACGCGTGGTGGAGAATGACAATCACTCTCACCATAGCTCGTGAGCAGTTAATAGGTTTGTTAATGGGCTGAGATGCTAAAACAATATTGTGCTGTCATAATCTCGGATATTGCGAAGCGACCAATTATTAGGTCCTCTACAACTAACAGTAAAATCTAATTCCAACTAGTTCAGGGGAGCATGTTAATCTCTCTAGGCTGCAATGTGGTCGTATAAACAACGCCCGTACTTATAACTTGGCAAATATTGTTGGAGCCACCTCTCCTCCCTATGTCCCTAATAAAGTCAACTTTACACGGGTAAATGCCGATTCTACAGGAGTTCTCGTTAAGGTGGGCGGTCCTATCGTAAGTACTACCCGAGCTATTTAAGAACGTAATCAAGCGAAAGGTAATTGCATATAATTGGTTCAGGTGTTAACAACTCCCAAAATGTGCCAGTTAAGCTATTGCAAATTTAGGGATTTGTTGTTTACGATTTTATCCTAATTACTATAAAACTTGTGTTGTATCGTATTTATTATTTTCGTCAGCTGAAATCAAAATGTCGAATCGTCGAGTCGTCGCATGAAAGTTTGTTATATAATTATATAAAACTGTAGATGTACCTTACTTAGTCTAAAATAAATAATAATCATTATAATTATTAAATCAGCAACGTGTCTTCGTTTTTAATAAATTGGAAATATGACCTTACATAGACACTGATAATCTTTTTTTTAAGTGTTGACTCACTCGTTTAGAGTATTTGCCAGTGTAAAGTAATTAAACAAATGAAGTTATTTGCATAAATGCAGCGTTTTCTTTATTTTGTCACAGTCAAAGTTAAGTAAAGTACGTTATTGTCAAGTCATGTCAAAGTCAGTTAAGTAAAGTACTTACATACATTTACGCCTGTTTCCCCGAAGGGGTAGGCAGAGGCATATTATACGCCCACACTTCGCCAATTACATAGTTGATCCCACGTAATAGGTGGCGAGCCTATTGCCGCTTACCGGGCACTGTTACACCTTAATTTAAGTTAAGTAGTGGAGACAAAACTAGAGGCGTCTATGGAGTTTTCGAGTCAAAATACAAATTTATTGTAATGTACCACTTTCCTACACTTAAGTACGGTGCCAAAGATGTTATGGCTAAAATTTGCTATATTTATACATAAAAACTCGAATTTACACTAGTTTTGGAAAATAAAATACTGCCGCGATGTGTCTTTTCCGTGTTCACATAGACACTTGAGATACACATCTTAACAGTAGATTAAAGACAAACGATTAACAGGACGCTCCACACATTGAACTGACAAAGTGCGCACGATATTCGGAAAATCTGACCTGAAAAGAGAGGTCACGCCACTCAGTATTAAGGAAACGACGCGAAATACCAATTTCTCGTTTTTACCCAAATTAGAGACTAGGGTTCCGATATTTTTTAATCTTTATTGGCATCTATGCAGGTTAATAATGTAGCGAATACTTTTCAAACCGAACTGCTAGAATACTCACTGATATTTAAAACGCGATAGTGAGGTTAGATGCTTATTGGTTGGTTTGTTTGATATACACCTACTGATTTAAAAACTTGGTAAATAAGTTTCAGGTAAGTACGAAGCTCATTAATTAAAGTGAGGTAACATTGGTAAGAAAGACTTCATTCCGAAGCACTTGAGAAAGTCCCTCAAATCTATGAGTAAACTTTACTTTAGCAGGAGATTGCTAGAGAAGTAGTTGGCTCCAAGACATAGATAAAATGGTTGGAGTGTTCTTTTAGAAGCCTTGACCCATAATAGCATCAAGATGACCTCACTTCACAGTTAAATGAATCTGAGCTGTTAGGATTCTATTTTATGTCGTAGTTTCAGCTGCGAAATACATTAGGTCCTCATTATATCAATGCCGCCCACTACTCTGCACGAACCATCTGTCTCGAACCAAAATACCATCTGGTCTGGGTCGTACTCCACCACTTAGACCCAATTTGTATTTGCGGAGGTAGGTGTATTGCGTCTGATGGTTATAAGTCTACAATACGCCGGATTAGGACTCTGAGAGGCTTAACGACTACCGAAGCGAACATTACGTATTAAATAACCTGTAGAAATAAGTGTGAAGTTCTTGAGAAAACTTCTAATCGAAGATTATTTCATTCATTTCAACATAAATGCATGCAGCACTGCGACCATTTCACCTGCAAGTTATTACTATTACCTGCCAATTTCATACGTGTGCGGTAGTGAAATGCATGTAGGACCTGTCGTTACAGTATGAATGTGCGAAACGTTAACCGTGACTGCTTGACTTTAAGACTAGTATTGCATTTCATATTCATATTGATTTTCGACCTTATATAAATTTAATAAGTTAAGTACCCCTAGAGAACATTTTTTTTTATGTGAACCAGGCCATCAATTTACGAACCAAAAGTAGAAAATTGTAGTAGCACCGATAATGTTCTCCAGTATTTAAACAAAATTAAATACAAATTAATTAATGAGGTGTAATCTTTTACTTTATAAATTATTCAATTTCCATACCATACCCCCTTAAAAGCTTTTCGGAATATAGACTATCTCCAGTTTATTACTCTCTTAGTGTTAACTGTATATTTACCAAGATTTAAATAAAATGGTTTAGCGGTTTATGCGTGAAAGTTACAAACAGACAGAGTTACTTTCGCATTTACATTATTACTATATAGATAGATAAGTCAATTTAATTAGTTCCTATTTAAATTTTCCCAAGTTTCGGAAATCCATGTCTTACTTTGCAAATAAATCGCCATAGCTGTCCGTTTAGACATTAACTTGATTTATTTTTACGTCGGTCGTAAGCGTAAAATGCTTACGAGTAAACCTTGCTTTGACGGTAAGCTCCAAAACGCTTTGCCGTAAACTTTTATGCTTCATGAAAAGATTGCAAAGTTAATGTATCATGGCAGCAACCTGCTTGCAGTAGTCGCATAACGCGTGGACATTATAAAGTTGTGGGCCCATGCTACTCCCTTGTGGGAATCCTGAGCGCATCCAGTTAGTGAAGGCGTTAAAAATAATACAAACCTAAGTAAGTTAGCCTCCCCTCTGTGTACAATACAGGGAAATGGGTTTTATGAGTGCTCTTTATAGGTTCCTAGCGTTAGCTGTGAAGACGATTACGTGAGCGGAAACCGTTATGACAGAATAAGTGGTGAATGTTGCCTGGTTCCGGAGCACTGAGCGAGTGTAAGTAGGCATAAATGTCGTAATAATCTCGAGCGTTTGATTTAAGCCCACATGACACGATGGTAGGTACGTTTGGGATGAGTAGATCGGCTTAGAGGTATTTGCACTATTTTTATATTCGTTTGAATCTTAAGTATAGACTTAATATTTTTCCTTTGATATGAAGTTTGGTAGATGTTTAAAGAAAACAAGTTCCTTTCTTTAATTGGACCGATGATTTGAGACATGTTACTGACGTACCGAATGGATTCGTTCGGCTGAAGACCAGGACGAAAAAAAAATAATTGCAATTAAATTAGGTAACCAGCCCGTTGGTAAATTGAATCTTTACTTATAAACAAATAGCTCACAATTTGGTACTTACATTAGGTATTTTTTCTCATACTCAGATATTTTTTGCCAATAAATGCATAAGTGACGTTGTGGAACTATAAATGCAATATAATTGATAACTACTATTTAACTTTGAGACAAATTTCCATCGGGAATTGCCGGGTCCCCTTTCCTCTCGAACTGTGAATATAATTTACCACTGACTTAATGCAAACGCACTATTTAATGATGTTGTGTTAGTTAAATGTCGGTTCGGAATTTCAAATAGGTATTAGAGCTGTTTGAATTTGAGTAGATACTTCGAATACACGAATGCATAGAGCCGGTTGAAATATAATTAGAATGCTAACTGAAAACCATGGTTGAATGGAATGATGTAAAGTATTAGTATGTCATTATTTATAATTAACTACATGACATCATATCAGCCTTATAAAATCCACTACTGAACATTACCCTCCCCAATAGGTTACATTCTATCACCCCATTATATTATATGCTCCCTCTCATCTTACGGGGAGTCGTAAGAGTAGACGAAGAGAAATCTGACTGAATGACTGGCTTCAACTGCGATAACCACCCAGCGTGGTGATTATGTGATCTATTGAAGACATAGGCCAATGTTCAGCAGTGGACATTATAAGTCTGAAATGATGATTTTAAGTACATTATTTATATATCAAGATGTTTTTTAGGATAAACATTCTACATAAAATAAAAGTAGAGTGTAATAATTTAATATATAAAAAAAATGAAATTATGCCAGCCTATCTATATATGTAGTTTAGTGAAGTTTAATAATATAAAAAAATACAGACAATAAATATTAACCCCTCTTTACGCTTTAAAGTACCTAATACTCGTACAATAGTTAACAAGGCTTCAACCCCAAATTTAATTGAAACAGTCTGTTATCAAGTTGAAATACAAGGAATAAATAAATTCTCTCCGAATATCTCGGGGACAAGACAATACCGTAATCCCTAGTCGAGAGAAGTTAATTCTAACTCGGCGATTAACGGTTAAGATCCATTCGTAATCCGGCTGGGACACTAAAATGTCGACTGCGGATAATGAATTGGTGATATTGCGCAAGAGTGATAAAATGGGGCATAGAAATGGGGAATCTCACTCGGGAAATACACGTTTTCAATTTACTGACACTTTTGAAAACTATGATGTTGTTAATACTTTATTGACTGTTTTTCGCTTTGTCTCAATTCGCGGTTTTAGTCTTTCTACCTTCTATCTACATAAAATTAAGCATGTAATGGAACGCATGGAACACATACATGCATGCTTGGAACTTAAAATCTACAGTTTTTACGTTTAATACTTTTAGCGCCAACGCGGGAAAAGATACATCGCGGCAGAATTATATTTTCCTAAACTAGTGTAATTCGAGTTTTTATGTGTAAATATAGTGGTTTTTTTAGACATAAGCATACACAAGTGTACGAAAGTGGAATATTACATGTTAATTGTGTTTTATTCGTTTTGACTCCAAAACTTCATACACGCCTCTAGTAAAGTTTCCATTACTTGACTTTTACTTGACTCGACTATGACAGACTTTGCTTAAAACTAAATGGCGCAAACTCTGCATGCACTTGACAATAGCAAATACTATAAACGAGGAAGACTATAACGAAGAAAAAAAAATCCAAGCAAATAAATGCCTAATGTTACTCATTTATAAGGCACAACTACCTACACAATTATATTTAATCAGCACTAAATCTGGTGAATTACTGACAGAATCTGTTTATGAGAGAATGAAGAATAATAACGATGGGAGAAATAACTTGGTAGCTATATATTGCACTGTAAATGCAAAAGAAATTAAATGGAAAAATAAGAAAAATAAATAAAATCAATATACTTACTGGTTCAAACAGAAATATGTTTCCCTTGAAATATTTTTTTCACTTTAATTAATATTTGGAAGTGTACAAAATGGGAAGAAATCCCAACGAAACGGCCTGCTATGCCCTGTTAAGTAGTTATATATTCATGTTGTTTAGCATACATTAGCCATAGCCGTAAATAAGACCAAAGCTATTAAAGCAAAAAATATACGCGTCGGCGTTCCCGTAAAACATCGACTCGCCGTGAATTTAAAATTAAAGATAATCTTAATATTTCATTCGCCTAAACTGCTTTTAGCTTAGAGCGTCGGCGAAATGGCCAAATCCCGAAAACGTAAATTGCCGGTATTTAGGTCCAGTACATTGTGCCTAGAGATCGCTGCCGGATTTAGATTAGAAACTGTGTTAATACCTTACAAACTTCTGATGTTGCCAGAGTTTAGTCAGGTGTACTAAACGTTTTTAATGCAAACTAGATTCTGCACGTGGGTCGGTCTGTGTGGAATTCAGTTAAATATTAAATCTTTTTTTATCAATAAAAATTTTACTACTACTACTTTCTTACTGAGAAACTACCTATGTATGTAATGTCATACCTAGGTTGGATCTATGAACATAGAATACACTTTTTGGTGCTTATATCGAGGTTACCGGCTTGTGCCAATTTTTAGCAAATTCTGTTTTGTCTTTGAAGTGGAATTGAGACTAAACTCAAAATAAACAAACTTCAATATCTTGAAATTCTAGTGGGACATTTAACTAAGGACGTACGTATATTACTATCAATTAAGGACAGTATTTGTACTAGCTTAGTACAGATACTTGAAACTAAGTACACCCGTTCTTCCGTGTTTCCCGAAATGCACAAAAATTTGTGTTTATGAACAAATATATTTATCTTTGTCATGCTTTCTTATAGGTTATGAAGTATTGAGCATTGCCATTATGAAAAGCAAATTAATAATTTGTTAATGTTGTCAGTAGCACGGTCGTCGGCTTATTTTGGAACTGTGATCTGAGAATATTTATCGTCTCGTAAGAAAATAAACGGTATTGTAAATATGCTTGTTAGTATTAGAATAATCCCTCGCAAAGTTAAGAGCATTGCCAATGTTCAATCAGGATTGAACTGAGATTTTGAGCAGGTGTAGCACTAGCGATCATACGAATGATTAGTTCTAGTATTTAAAACAGTAACTGACAGATATAATAGGTATGTATAGTTTTTTAAATAAATCTACTTTTGCAGTAAGATACTTCAAAATAATTTCTGGAATTTAGCTTTCAAAGCTAACTCTGGGTAATAGAAATCTGTAAGCATATACTGTATACCGTTTCAAAAGCCATGTCGTGCACAAAACCAATAGACGCTCGACTGCACGTAGCTCGGCAAAGCGATAGCATTCTCTACAAAATTGTGTACAATTATTCCCAATTATTCCCAATTATTATCAATGTTATCGTGAATCAATTTCCTCCTTCCTCCGAGCTTCCGTTTGGTGTTACCGAATGTATTATTTAACAATGAATTGTGCAGTTAGCGTGCCGCACCGTTTGGCACTATTAGTTCCCATTGAGTTTTGTGCCGGCCACAAATGGCTAATTAAACTGCACCTAGTTTAGTGTGTACCCGCCGCGATTCAAAGGGTAATTCTGCAAATTGTACGCCAAATGCAGGTAATAATAGGGGATTAGGGAGGCGAGTCTCTAAGGCGTTAGACTGCCTAGTAATCCGGAGTAATCTGCGCGATCCCGCCTCGCCGCGCCGCGGGAAGCGAGAGATCGACCCATTGTTGCCTGCGCCGAAACAGACTGAAATATTTAATTCTGTCTGGTTCTCTTTATTAAAGAGGATGCCATGGGTGAGGCTTATTTTCTTCCGGAAAATAGTAGGACTCAACATACTTACATACATGCATTCACGCCTATTTTTCCCGAAGGGGTAGGCAGATGCATTTTATACGCCCACACTTCGCCAATTATATAGTTGGTCCCACGTAATAGGTGGCGAGTCTATTGTCGCTTACCGGGCACTGTTATGTTCGTGCACCACTTGCAGGTGAGGATGGCTTGGGCTCCCTTAGGTCTTGGTAGGATCCCTATACACCCGTATATAGTAGGACTCAATAGGACTCCTGTTTGAAAAGAGAACTAGCTTATCTAGTGAGGGCGACATTTCAAACTTCTCCTTTGGAAAGGATACGGCATTAACATTGATAGCGTATCTTTGCAAATAAAACATCTTTTTAAAACAGATGGGTCCTTTTCTACTTCTACCTGCATATCGTATGCTGACTATATAGAAATTGTACTCACAATTTTGTTTAATCTCAGAGTTGAAGCAGGAGTAAAAGGAATGCTGTACCAGGGGGGTAGAACTGATCGTCAGTAGGAAGGGAGGAGAAGACACAACACGGACAGTGGTAATCTGTTTATTGCTAATAACAATAAGTTTAATATAATATATATGATTTATGGTATGTACACATATTAAAGTGTATACATGTGAAACGTCGTATACAATGTCTCATGTAGTCAGTATTAGATTTAGTACCTATGACGCTCTCGATCACTCGTTAACCTGGGTCGGACTACAATGATTGCAAATGGGTAATATTGGAAAAAAGAGTCTAATGCTGGGAAGAAGTCTGTGTACCATTTTATCTGATTTCGTTCTATTGTTAAAGCGTCACTGATCTCAACATAAATATATAGAAAATCAAGTATTAGGATATCAAACACAGCTAGGCACAAATCCGCCTCTTACAAAGTCACTATAGTATCAAACTTATGTTAAACATTAAGTTTGTACATAGCAAGTCAGAAGGCCCATCCACTACAATCATTGAAACAGGATAACTTCGTTTGCAGGAGAACTTACCTGAAAGTTAGAGCTGGGAGCATGCTCAACCTGAACTGAACAAGACTTAGTTCTCTATAATTGTTATTGTTAGCATTTTCCGATACCACTTTAGGGTATCTAAGTCAAGTTTTTTTACAGGTCTAATACTGACCTTATTAAATTAAAACAAAACTTACTTGGCTTAGTTTCGTAGTAAATTAGTCTTCAAGTAAAACTTATTGTGGTATCTAAACAACTTGAGTAATAATATGAACATTTGTACTGGTCTGGGTGTTTTCCTATACATTTTAAGTACGTATTAACAAAAAAAAAAGTATATATGTATTCATTATTTAGTATCCATACCACAAGTTTTTAATGATACTTATCTTGGAACTAAATAATTTGTAAATAGTAATATTGTGTCACTTCCTTGATTCCCGAAATTGTCAATACCGCCCTCGTAAGTAGATACTTTTATAATTTTTAGATAAGTTAATTTGGCAAGCCGCCATTTGTTTTTGTGTTAGAATCTAGTACTTTTCTTTTTATGTGTATTTTGTGATAATAATTATATAACTTGCACATGTACATTTTGTACATTATTGTTTAGAAAAAACACCTGTCTAATGAATTAATAGACGTGTATTAACACATACAATAATCTTTACTTCCCATGACGATCACTGTGAAAACCGCAGGCGAAGTGAAGTCTCCTCCCCGACTGGTCTCCACCTTGTCGTGGTGGGGGGGCTAAGTACCTCCCGGTAGGGCGCAGGAGGCGCCAGGGAAAAGGTAACACCCAGAGACCGACGACTCTGGGTGCCCTTAGTACTGACTACCGGGGGAGAA
This sequence comes from Musotima nitidalis, assembly GCA_949126915.1. Classification (NCBI taxonomy): domain Eukaryota; kingdom Metazoa; phylum Arthropoda; class Insecta; order Lepidoptera; family Crambidae; genus Musotima; species Musotima nitidalis. The sequence goes on along the minus strand of OX421418.1, from coordinate 4,502,613 downwards.
ACTAAGAGGGACCTGTGGAGGGCGCAGCGGGTGGGCCAGGAGGGCCCGTCAAGCAGCGCCAGGAGGGTCTTAGGCAGTGGGGGCAGGGGGCCCTTGCTGTCTAACGACAGACCCTCCGAGAAGTCGGCCACACACGCTATGGTCGCACAAGGAGGTAGGAGGGGCGCATCCACTGCGCCTCTCTGAGGAGGTCCTCCCGGTTTTGGTCCGGGGGACGTTGGCCGCAGGCGGGGTGTCAGAAGCTGCAACTCAGGTACTGGCCCCCGCCTCTTTCTCAACAAGCGGCGGGCGTCGTCGGAAGATCTTTAGTGGGTATTACTGCTGGCAGTCGCGTCTGCCGGTGGTGAGTCCCACACCCCCCTTCGGTCCCCCTTTGGCCGGAAGGTAGTGCGTAAACGCATTTTGTTACCGACGTAAAACAAAAAGTGGCGAAGTGAAGTCTATAAAAACTAACACTTTTAGAAAAGTAGGCGAAAAACAAAGTGATCCTTTACCTCAGATCTTTCATTAATAGCTGCGGTACCTTAAAAGCAACTCGATTTCTCATTAGCAGGATTACCTAATATTCTTGTCGGTCGATTCCTACCAAGACAACGCCGACAAACGTAAAACAAGCCAGCATTCGTCGCAGCGAAGAACGGCAGACATCTTTTGTGCTCCTTCACCAGAAAAATATCTGTCAAAGCTCACCAACTTACACCCTAATGCCTTGTAATAAAGCTTTCGTAGGAGACCTGGATAGCATTGTCTGGACGCCTGTCCAGCCCGTGACAAAGGAACAATAGCTGACCCGGATATTTGAAGGAAAGTAGCGAAGTCGGCTTTTTTGGTAAAAAGTTTTCTAGTATTCGGTACGAGCCAATTGCTTAATGTCTGTGCAAAAGAAACATTGTTTTCGAGTTTAAAATATAACGCAATAATGTACGGTACCGAATGCACTATTAGGTTTCATTATAATAGGACAGAGGGCGCTGGGGTAAATAAAGTCGACCTCACAATCTGCTAATAGTTTTGTACTCTGTTGTTACCAGCGCAATGCAGTCATTATTGAGATTTTTTGAAATACTTTTCATCAGGTGGTCATAATGTATTTTTATGCCTCAGAACAAAATAAGATTGGTTTATTACAAAGCCAAGTGGAAACCTTATCGGTGTGCTAGAAAAAATCGTAACTACCAACTTAACTATCGTCACATCCGTGTCTCAGCCAACCCGCACTGAGTTTGCGTGGTCAGTATGACCTAAATCCATCTTACCTTTCCTATTTAGCCAGTGCGATGTTAATGAGACTGAGTACTGAATAGCACTGAAATAAACTCTTATCTAAATAAAAAGTAGTTGGAAAACGAACTCGGATTAGAAAGCTCCATATAAGTAGTATAACAAACATTCTTGGGCTTATTACAAAACAAGATGTAAAGTTGTCACTGTCTTCAGTTTATCAAATAAAAGTAATAGCACTAGTTTTAAACTTTTATTTTTTTGTTTTCCGTCGGTAACAAAATGCGTTCACGCACTACCTTCCGGCCAAAGGGGGACCGAAAGGGGGTGTGGGACTCACCACCGGAAGACACGACTGTCAGCAGTAATACCCACTAAAAATCTTCCGACGACGCCCGTCGCTTGTTGAGAAAAAGGCGGGGGCCAGTACCTGGGTTGCAGCTTCTGTCACCCCGCCTGGGGCCAACGTCCCCCGGACCAAAACCGGGAGGATCTCCTCAAAGAGGCGCAGTGTTCGCGCCCCTCTTACCTCCTTGTGCGACCATAGCGTGTGTGGCCGACTTCTCGGAGGGTCTTTGGTTAGACAGCAGGGGCTCCCTGCCCCCACTGCCTAAGACCCTCCTGGCGCTGCTTGACGGGCCCTCCTGGCCCGCCCGCTGCGCCCTCCACAGGTCCCTCTTAGTTTCTCCCCCGGTAGTCAGTACTAAGGGCACCCAGAGTTGTCGGTCTCTGGGTGTTATCTTTTCCCGGACTCCAGGAGGTACTCAGCCCCCCCACCACGACAAGGTGGAGACCAGTCGGGGAGGACTATTTTTAAACCTTTTTTTTTTGATTTACGTCGGTAACAAAATGCATTTACGCACTGTCTCCCGGCCAAAAGGGGGAGACCGGGAGGGGTGAGGGGCTCACTGCGGCAGACGCGACCGCCGCAGTCCTACCCACTAAAAATCTTCCGACGACGCCCACCGCTGTTGAAGAAGGGGCGGGGGGCCAGCACCAGGGGATTTGTAGTTTCTGGCACCCCGCCCGCGGCCAACGTCCCCCGGATCAGAACCGGGAGGACCTCCTCAGAGAGACGCCGTGGACGCGCCCCTCCTGCCTCCTTTTGCGATCATTGCGTGTGTGGCCGACTTCTCGGATTTTATGGTTAGACAGTAGGAGCCTCCTGCCCCCGCTGCCTAAGACCCACCTGGCGCTGCTTGATAGGCCCTCCTGGCCCGCCCGCTGCACCCTCTGCAGGTCCCTCTTAGTTTTCCCTAGGGTGGTCAGTACTAAGGGCACCCAGAATAGCCGACTTCTGGGTGTTACTATTTTCCGGCCTCTGATAGGTACTCAGCCCCAGCAACCTGGAAGGAAACATCAATCTATGGTCAAAACAGCTGTTAGGATGTTGGAAGGCACCGACTTCCTACTAACAAATGCCATTGATTTTAATGACAGCTGGGACCAACGGCTTAACAGTGTTGTGATGTTGATACCCAGGCATGAAGTAAGTGACAATTACGCCTTTATCTTCGAAAAGTCATAGACCACCATTGGGTGGTATCGCCATTGTGCTATCGCTGCTGCGTTCCTAGATTTATGTATCATTTACAAATATTCTAAAGAAACCTATGTTTAATAAGTTATTTTTGAATTTAGTTATTTTTGGTCCGGGGCAAGTTGGCCGCGGGCGGGGTGTTGGAGCTGCAACCGAGTTACAGGCTCCCGCTTCGTTCTCAACAAGCGGCGGGCGTCGTAGAATGAATTTTAGTGGGTATTACTGCTGGCAGCCGCGTGTGCCGCAGTGAGCCCCACACTCTCCTCTCGGTCCCTCTTTGGCCGAGAGGCAATGCGTAAAGTATTTTGTTACCTACGTAAATAAATAAAAAAGACGTTAAGCCGTCTAGGAGGCCCCAATTGGCGCCTTGAAATATTCTATAACACTTGCCCTCGCCAATCCGCGCTGGGTCTGCTCGGCTGCGAATATGTTGATGACGATCTTAGACGAATTTATCTCATTGGGGATGGGAAGAAACCTTGCTACAACTTTAACCCTTTTACGAGCAGAACATGTCAAAAATTTTAATGGGTTTTGCACCCTAACTCAACTCCATATGGTTTAATTTATGGTGGGAATATGTTTACCACTGTTCTGTAAAGGGTTAAAAAGGATTTATGTAGTTAACTTTAAACAGATCATACCAGCCTTATTAGCCTACTGCTGAACATTGGTGTATAGGGATTCTACCAAGACCTAAGGAGCCCAAGCGAACCTCACCTGCAAGTGGTGCACCTGCCGATCAACGGACGAGGCTCTGGCGAACATAACAGTGCCCGGTAAGCGGCAATAGGCTCGCCAAATGTTACGTGGGACCAACTTTATAATTGGAGAAATGTGGGCGTATAATATGCCTCTGCCTACCCTTTCGGGGACACAGGCGTAAAAAGTATGTATGTATGTATATTATATGCATGAACATTGGCCTCCCCAATAGATTACTATTTATTGTGGGTACTTCCTATAATCCACGCTGGGCAGTCGGTTTGGTGATCGCAGTTTAAGCTAGTACGCAGAATGACGCTGCTGCCCATCAGCCAGTAGGATTTATCTTCGTCTACGCTTACGACACCAGATGATTACTTTATGAGATGAGAGGGGGTGGCACCATTCTAGACACCACACGGCATCTTAAGCACGATACCACGGAACTTTAAGCACAAGGATATCTAAATGAAACGTCAAATAGGTAGAGGAGGCTAGCTGTCACCACATTAACAATAGTCTAAATCCTATTCCCTTCTATTAAAGTTTAGATTTCAAAGTAAATTCGGGAGAAAATCCTGCAAAGAATTGCGCGGTACCACAAAATACGAAGCCTATCTGTTTTAAGTCGAATAATTCAATCCCATATAACACGTAGGTGTTCAGTATTCGGCGGTAAGCCAGCACAAAAGCATAGTTCAAAAAGAACAGTACAACGTTTTCATTTGAATAACTGACGACCGATATAGCGTGGAGGCGAGTATACCCGCACTCCGCTCTTACTCCTGAGGTCGTGGGTTCGATTCCCACAAGGACAAATTTTTGTGTGCATAAACATGAATATATGGTAGGTTATATACCTATTACAAAAAATATATATGTATGTTTTTCCGTTATTTAGTTAGTATTCATAACACAAGTTCTTAATAATACTTATCTAGGAATTTAAAAAAAATTATAATAGTCAGGAACAACAAATAACTTAATAACATAACTTAATGTTGCGGACTTCTTGGCGGGAAAGTGAAGCGTCATGTCTGCAGTTTTGTTTTATTTTCTAAAATTTGTGTTATTTCGGACATTAATGTGTGAAAACGATGGACTCTTAACCGTTTAGTGTTTGTGAACATACATGAGTAAATGGTAATGGTAAATGAAACAAAATAGTGCAACATAACTTTTTAAATTCTCTCAAGAAGTCCATGTGAGATCTAAGTATAGTCCCACATCTTTACTGAGGACTCAAGGGGCTTAGGGGAGGGTATCTCATTTACCATTTATCATCTTTGTCATCACTCATTCTCATTTACTATTGTATTGTATCAAGTAAGTGATATATTAATTATATATTATTAATATTAGGTCGGGGAAAAAGTCTTTTCGCATAACGTAGGTATAAACTTATTATAAATTTTTTTTGACTGTACTATTTGTGTCTGGCTGGTTTTGGTAACATTAAAAAGGTTCCATTATAAAGAAAAGAAAAAAATAAAAAAAAGTTGTTTCCCGCTATTTTTCATTTGTTTTTCTCTCCGTAAAAATGAGTGAATCTAATGAAGAAATTCGATACATTTTAAAATTTTATTATAAAAAAGGCAAAAATGCAACTCAAGCAGTGAAAAAAATTTGTGATGTTTATGGACCTGATGCAGTGTCAGTAAGAGTAGCACAAATTTGGTTCAAACGTTTTTAGTCCGGAAATTTTGATGTTAAAGATGCACCTCGCTCTGGTCGCCCTGTTACGAATAAAATGGACGCCATTTTTGAAAGAGTGGAGCAAGATCGGCATATTAGTAGTTACGATGTAGCTGAAGAACTGGGAATTGACCACAAAACAGTTTTGACCCATTTGAAGAAAGCTGGTTATACAAAAAAGCTCGATATTTGGGTGCCACACGAGCTCACTCAAAGAAACTTAATGAACCGTGTACTCATTTGCGATTCATTATTGAGACGTAATGAAACCGAGCCGTTTTTAAAGAGATTGATAACTGGCGATGAAAAGTGGATCACGTACGACAAGAACGTGCGAAAAAGGTCGTGGTCGAAAGTTGGCCAGGCTTCACAGACTGTGGCCAAACCTGGCCTAACACGAAATAAGGTGATGCTGTGTGTATGGTGGGATTGGAAGGGCATTGTTTATTATGAGCTTTTACCGCCCGGCAAAACCATCGATTCTGATCTTTACTGCCAGCAACTGATGAGATTAAAGGAAGCAGTCGAGAGAAAACGGCCGGAATTGATCAACAGGAAGGGTGTGGTCTTTCATCACGATAACGCTAGACCACACACATCTTTAGCCACTCAGCAAAAATTAAGAGAGTTCGACTGGGAGGTCCTAGTGCATCCACCATATAGCCCTGACCTTGCGCCTTCAGATTTTCACCTGTTTCGGTCTCTGCAGAATTCTTTAGGTTCTGTAAGGTTGACCTCAAGAGAGGACTGCCAAAACTATTTGTCCCGTTTTTTTGATCAGAAGTCCCAAAGTTTCTACAGTAACGGGATAATGTCTCTGCCCACAAAATGGCAGAAAGTTATTCAACAAAACGGTACATATATATTGTAAATAAATGTAAATAAACTTTGAAAAAAATGTCTTGACTTTTCATACAAAAATACGAAAAGACTTTTTCCCCAACCTATTATATCACTTACTTGACACTGGGTAGAGGTGCTAGACGCACGAAGCCATTAATAAAAAAAAAAGAGCGGACGGTTATACTGCTACTATCACATCACAGCCCATTAACATCCCACTACTGAGCACGAGCCTCCTCACATATATCAAGGTGTGAGGGTATTGGGTCATACTCCACCACGCTGACCCAGTGCGGATTGGCGGAGGCAGGTGTATGGCGCCCTGCTTTTAGAATTTTTCAAGCCGCCCATGAGGCTTCTAGCATGGCTTAACGACTACCACATTTGGTGATAACCGGGACCAATGGTTTAACGCGCCTTCCGAAGCACGGAAGCGCTCGATATCAAATGCCACACAAACGGTCACCCATCCAAGGACTGACCTCTGTAAACTCTGTTGTACTTTGGTGATCGTTTCCGACCACCGAACACCGCAGAGCTACGAGCGCTTTAACTGCTACTATACCATCGTTCAATTCACACAGTTCGAGAGTAAAAATATATGTATGCATGAGCATGTTTATTTGACTTAGACAGAGGCATATTATACGCCCACACTTCGCCAATTACATCGTCCTATCCCACGTTATAAGAGGCAAGTCTGTTGCCGCTTACTGGGAATGTTTGCCAGAGCCTCGTCCGTTCGGCAGGTGCACCACTTGTAGGTGAGGTTGGCTTTGGCTCCGAAGGACATGTAAGTATATTCCCATATATTTATTTCTTTATTTTTCGTATGTATTTACAAAATAGAAAATAAATATATGTTATTAATATATTAATACCTCAACCATAGCTTCTACTTGGCTTAGCTTATTTTACTTAGAAACTTATTTTACTTAGCTAAGTAAAATGACCCAGGATATACCTACTTTATTTAATATATTTGACTATGCGTGCACCAAACATATGGAACGATTGCAGAATATTCTCCATTACACACCTTTCCCCGTTCTTCCTCGATTGCGACACTGCGCTGTACAGAGAATCCATTCAATTAGTTTCAAAATCTACCTGACGCTGCTATTGTCGGTATTTCTGCTGATGAAGATGGTAGAATAGAAACGAAAATATGTTCTGAGTTTAGATGTTATTGCATTGTAATAAAATCTACTAATAAGCTTTCACAATAATAAATATACTGACAGTAAATATTATAAAATTTTTGTATGAGCTTTAGTATTTAATCAAAATTGAGAAATATGTCAACACTTGTAACTGTTATGTATATAGGGCGATATCAATAGTAATGGTAACATGAATGTATGATAAATTATGAAAATAAATTTATCAATAAGATCCCACTACACACCGGTATTCATACTATGAATAAAAATTTATACATATATAATACATTCACGCCTGTTTCCCCGAAGGGGTAGGTAGAGGCATATTATACGCCTACATTTCCCGCATTATAAAGTTGGTCCCACGTAATATTTGGCGAGCCTATTGCCGCTTACCGGGCACTGTTATGTTCGCCAGAACTTTGACCGTTGATCGGCAGGTGCACTACTGGCAGGTTAGGTTGACTTGGGCTACTTAGGTCTTGGTAGGATCCCTTTACACCCAAAATATATATGTAAATATTCAACTTTTAATATACATTAACAATGTGCCACTATGATAAGGCGGTAGCCTATAGTGGATTAAGGTTTAGCGTGTGCATCATAACAGTGGGTTCCGAGTTCAAACTTCGACGGTATATAACGGATTTAAATCCACAAGCAATAAGCTTACAACAGGACGAAACTGCCTTATATTCATAATATCAGTAATATAAAGTCCACTGTTGAACATTGGCCGCCCTAATAAATTGTACTCTATTGGGGATATTTGCCCGTAATCACCACGCTGGGCAGGCGGGTTGGTGATCGCAGTTCAAGCCAGTTCGCAGGGTGACGCTGCTGCCCATAACCCGGTAGAATTTCTCCTTGTCGGCTCTTGTGACTTCCCGAGAGATGTGAGAGAGTGGCACTACCATCTCGGTACCACACGACACCTCATATTACCTCTAACATACATAAGCACTCCTTATCTTATCCCTTTTGGTTCTCCGTTGCATACAATATTTTTCTGTAAGCGGACGTAACCCATAGAATTACTTTAAACTGATATTATGTATTATTGCTCAATTAATAACCTTGAACTACATTGGGGCCTATATTAGATATTAAAACTTATGTATAAGAATAAGAAAATACGACTTACACTTTCAACAACTTATATATGTCACCGTAAAATTGTAAATAATGTTAAATTATAATCTATCTCGCGATATTGCAATCTGTCGGAAAATTGTGATCCGTAACATACCGCTCACATTTTAACGCATTATTTTTCGATAGATTATAATCTATCCAAGACAAACCGTCAGATTGTAAAATGGCATGCGACAGAACGCACCTCGCGCTCTGATTGGTTGAACTTCATGTTCCCCTACCTAAACCTAAAGAAGTGCAGTTAAATAATAAATGTGAGTTAGTCACAGGTCCGTTAACACTCCCTACAACTTATTATAATACAATGCGTTATTATTATTAACACGAAATCTGTTTTAAATCACCAAAATACTGCTTGTTTACATTTCACAACAAATGAATTTGACTAATAACAACCGAAGATGGCGACGACGGGCGGCTGAGCGGGGAACATGAAGTTCAACCAATCAGAGCGCGAGGTGCGTTCTGTCGCATGCCATTTTACAATCTGACGGTTTGTCTTCGATAGATTATAATCTATCGAAAAATAATGCGTTAAATTGTGAGCGGTTTGTTACGGATCACAATTTTTCGACAGATTACAATATCGCGGGATAGATTATAATTTAACGTTATTTACAATTTTACGGTGACATATATATTATATAGTCAGTATTAGTCATGTGGATAACTATGTGACTAGCAATTATATAAGCAAAATACAAAAACATACCTCTATATAAATGAAAGTACTCAATAGTAAGCACAAGGCTTTAAAGGCTATTAAATAATTATGCGATATAACATACTTAAATATAATTAAACTTACAAGCTTCACAGATAGTCAATTCTTAGAAAACAAAGTTCTACTTGGTTGTACCATTGAATATGCCTCATTCCCCCGACGAGGGTGTTACTCTATAATGAACAGTACAGTAATAGAGGATATAATGCTAAAATCGTATGTAACAATTCACAGTAACGAGGTAGCCCCTAGAGACTGTGACGCGAAATCCACACAATACCCCTGTCGAGTCCACAGTTCGCTCTATATTAGGCGATTCTTTACAATGTGGTGCAAGTTACGAGAAATTTCGTGTTTAGTCTCAAATGCGAACGTAATTCTTGTCTAAATACGAGTACAACAGATTTAACGGATTTATATAGCGGTTTGTTTGCTAAATACGCTTCAAAGCTGGCTTGGACAGCAGTTCTTAATTTGATTCAAGTTAAATGTCATAGCATCTCTGTCATTTGTTTGAAATTGATGGGGACAAAATGATGATTTCAATAAATTGAGCACTAAACAGAATTCGTGACCGTTGTGCAAGACACTCTAAGTGTTCATAATCACCTCAGTCCACGTTTCACTGCTAAGCGCGAATGAACCTGGGTAAAAGGGATAAAGGTAATACGCACACACACACACACACACACACACTCACTCACACGCACGCAATAGTGCCGCCCCCTCTCATCTCACGGGGAGTCGTAAGACTAGACGAAGAGAATATTGTATGATGGGCGTCAGCGTCAGCCTGAGTACTGGCTTGAACTGCGATCACCAACTCGCCTGACCAGCGTATGATTATGGGCAGACACCCCAAGTATAATGAATCTATTGGGGAGGCTAATGTTCAGCAGTGGACTTTATAAGTCTGATAAGTACATTCCGTATTTCTTACCTGTCTGTCTAAATCTTGATAGTAATATTTTTATAAATATTTAATAGAAGGGATTTTGGAAAAGGACATGGCTTCTTTGAATTTAGAACTGCACCTTTTTTATGTCACTACGGATAAATGAAGGCAAGCTCAAAAGAGATTCTATACCAAAAAAGTATACCTTACTGCCTATAATATTGTTTTCCTAGTGATGATATTACTTAACACAATTTATAGGCTTTCATGTTGAAGACACACTTGGCAGCCGGACATGTAGTTTTCCTACTACCAAGTATATAGATACGAACAGAAAATTGAATTGTGGACCCCTTTATATTGTCAAAATATTGGTTTCTGAATTCTAAAATAGATTAATCGGCCCAGAATGTGTTTTGCTACGATTATCTCGGTCTTTCGCAACTCCCTTTCATCTTAGTTCCTTAGAAAAGTCCCGTGCTCAGTAGTGGGACGATAATGGGCTGAGTTTATGAAAAACACTGTAAGTTTCTATCTTTCGGCAGTAATTCCCGACATGCATAAACATACATTTTTTGTGAATATACAGAAAGGATAAGAACCAAAGAAATTGGTACTGAAATGACTAAGATGAATAATTAATAACATTATAAATATTTATGACTTTAATCAGTCACAGATTAATATCCACTTACTTCTTTTAAGGGAATGAGAAGCATTTTCAATTATATATATTACAGTAACCGCCAGTTTCCACGGCTTACGCTGAAGATAACGCCACTGGAAGTATCTTGAAATACGTCGACATTCCTCTTACGGGCGCATTTATTCTGGAGCTCCGCGGGTTCTTGCCCGAGTGTATTTCGAAACATACTCGTTCATAATTTCATAGATGCCATTACATTTGTTGGAACATGTTTAGGTTTTTTATTCTTTAAGATTAATGTACATCATCATCTCAGCCCATTTACGTCCCACTACTGAGCACGGGCCTCCTCTCACATATCAAGGTGTGAGGGTATTGGGTCATACTCCACCACGCTGACCCAGTGCGGATTGGCGGAGGCAGGTGTATGGCGTCCTGCTGTTAGAACTTTTCAAGCCACCCAATAGGCTTCTAACATGGCTTAACGACTACCACATTTAGTGATAACCGGGACCAACGGCGAAGCACGGAAGCGCTCGATATTAAATGCCACACAAACGGTCACCCATCCAAGGACTGACCTCTGTAAACTCTGCTGTACTTCGGTGATCATTTCCGACCACCTAGCACCGCAAGGCTACGAACGCTTCATGTACTTAGTTATTTTTAATTGTTGGGTTTAGACTTTTATTAGTAGATACAAAAATAGTTGTTGGCTTGACTTGCAATATGTTTTAACTCTATGAAATAAAGAAGCCTTTTTGTTTGTGTCATTATCATCATCACAGGCTCTTAATGTCTGACTTTTAAGCATAGATCTCGTCTTACAAAACACGATAAGAGAGTTCAGGTCATACACCACCTGGTGGAATGGAAGACAGATGTGTGGCGACTTGCTGTAACAATTTTTCAAGCCGCCTATTATGGCTCCTAATTTGACGAGGTGGGATACCTGTGGAATAAAGTGACTAAGATCGATTGACGTGGAAAGCAGTCGGGGAGGCCTTTGTTCAGCGGTGGACTTCTCGTAGCTAAGATTATGTTGAAAATAATCACGTTACAACAGTAATTTTTGCTTAATCATAATTTTTATTTTCATTTTTGCACGTGTCACTTGTCCATGTATACTTATACGTCTAAGTATACTTCTGAAGGCAATTATAATCAGAATGAGAAAAACAAAGAGTAATTTAAGCGGTGTTACAAAAATTACACCGTTCCCACGTCCTGGCCACTCCTGCAGGATCACAAAGGAAATTCCGCCAAAACAACGGGAGCGCTCCGAATACTTCACGATTTGCCGAGATACGCCAAGAATTTTACCGCAGGAAAATTGTAGCAATGTGTATGGACTAGTTAAGATATACAAGAGGCACTTTTATAATTTTTTGAGACCAGATTACACACATATTTATATACAAAAAAATCCAGCTTGATTTTTGGCGTTAAGAACGTGTATGCCTCTTATCCGCGCAATATCGGTCTTCAAATGTTACGTGTGATTGACAAAGCAATTGGGATAATTTTAAACGTGTTAAATACTAACTAGCTTAAAATAAAATATAAAAAACCACTTGTTTTATGCTTTTGTGGGATATGTAAAAATATTTTTAAATTATTTATGTAAGCGGGTTTTATTAAGACATAGCATTTTCTTACAGTTTTTTTTCATCTCTTTTTGGCTTAATTTTTAACTCAACAACAGAAACTAATTTAAACATGTAAGGAAGAATAAATAAAGGACTACAATCATACTATCGCCTTAATAATGTAAGTACCGTCAGTAAAACAAGACGTAACAATAAGACCCTGTACATGTTCATTTCCGTACGGTATGAGTGAAGTCAAACACATCGTTAGTACGGTCTGCAACTAAAATGTCACGTCCCGAACATTTTAAGCTCGCAAACTGCTCGAGTATGTGCCATAATTTTGTCATAAGGTTTTAATACGAAATCCTCCCATTTTACTTGCATTAGCGTCGAGCATTTCCAAGTTTTAGAGTTGAGTACGTAGTGTATTAAGTGCGTAGGCAGCTAAAATTGTTTTGGAATTTTATTAGGGTCTTTGCTTCGTGTATACTATACTGAATAAACGTCAGCGTTTTAAATGTAGTTTTTTTTAATTTGATGTCGGTTGTGTTTTTGTTATAAAACTTTTAAAATTTGAGGATGGCTACTAACAATTATTTATGTACGTCGTCGTTGTAAATATTTGTCTAAAACTAGTAAATTTATTTTGCCTAACGGTTGTATTCGATTAAAACACACTGTAAAAGTACAAAAAGTTTTTATTAATTCATCCGAAAACAAACAACAATACTAATATGTAAGATTTTTCAATCATCCGCTAAGGTTTATCTTGGTACTGTATTTTCAACCTGACATTCTTCATTCATGATTCATCATTTCGACGGTGGCAATTAACAATGTCGTAAGTGAAAAGCCGTTACTTTAAACAATGTAGTAAGTAAAAAGTAACGACTTCTCACCTATAATATTGTTAAAAAAAACGACTTTTCATTTACGCCATTGTTAATTGCTACCGTCGATTTATTCATTCAAAATTTAAAATGGCAAAGAATAATATGCAGAAATCAGCTTCCATTTCTTTTAAACTGAGTTTCTAGAAAGTCCTGCATCTACATTTAAATAATAACGCATTTCATAATAAAAACGAAGTAATCACATTTTATTTCTCACTCAAATCAACATTTCTAAACAAATCCCCAGCAAATTAAGCAAATAAACCAATTGCTTGTACACTACTGTTAGGTAGTGGTACATGGAATTTTCTCATTCAGTGAACGGTTTTAATTTTCTCAAGAAATTGCATGCAAGTCATTTAAAACATTACGTCCCGTCCAGTTTAATGGTTTCTTGCTGTTATTACGATCAACAGGGAGGGCAATTATGCTTGTCGGAATAAATATATGGAAGCGGCTAATGGTTTTTTTATGTTTTTCTTTGGAAGGGATAAATAAGGTGACAATTTGATAATAAACATTCTATTCTGATTAGTAATGTAAGCACTATGTGTTTATATATATAGTTATGCCTATTACAATAATTTTACCAAAACATTTTTTTAAAATTTAATTATATTAATATCTAACAGAAAAAGATTAGTAAAATCGAAAAGTCAGTACCGGATACAAAAATTATTTTATCATTTGAATGCTACATTAGCATTGAGTCTCTACAACAGAATAGGCATTTCTATGAAAACTCCATGGTGTGAAATATATGACAAAGGGACGCGAGGGTGCGCAACTAGTATTAAAAAAACATAATATGAAGAATATTAAATTTAAAAAAATTATGAGGTAAAAAATTTAACTTCAAATAAGAGTAATTGCACCCCAATGGCAAATTTTCACATCTTATTGCTCCCAGTCGTTTGTATTAAAAACATATATGATGACTATTCAATACTGACTATTAATGTAAAGTGAGACGTAAATTGAACTTTTAACAAAAACAAATGCACACCGATATCAAAAGTCCATTTCTCATAGCTCACATTCGTCAAAGCCCCGCGATCTCATTCATAACAGCCGGTAACAATGTCGGTACCTTGCCGGGAATCTTTTGCGCCGTCAAAGTGAAATCTCTTTGTAATCTCTGTGAATAATATCGGCTTAAGAGGAATTCGTTACTAATCCGTTTTCTTGCGCCGAATTCCTTTTATCTCATTGCTCGTACAGCCACGGTCACAGTCCTAAAGGTTAACTCGAACAAGATTGTCGTAAAAACTTTCTTTTTGTCTGTTTTATGGATTTTTAATGATTTTATCTGTGAATGTTTTATGAAATTTTTATGGTAATATTACGGAACTTAAGGGACGACTTTGACAAATCTTGATAGTATTATGTACTATACTACGAACTCAGTCATAAAATACTTTTTGGTAGAAACGCATGTGGTGAACTAACAAACTTAAGTCGTACACGCTACGCATACAATTTTGAATAGATTAAATATTTCAGATCATTCTGAATACCTGTTATTGGTAAAATGTTTAAAGGACTACACAAAAAGAAAAATAACTGTATAGTATCCCTATATTATTCCAATGTGTATTCAGCATTTATTTACAAATAAAAAAGTATGTATGTATGTTAATCCGTTATTTAGTATTCATAACACAAGTTCTGAATGATACTCATCTTGGAACTAAATAATTGGTGTAATTGTAAAACAGTATTTATTTATTATTATTATTTAATACCTGCATTATAGAACTCAATGATATGATATATAAATTTTATTGGTTACTGAAAATATAATTATGCGCCAGAACAACTTGTGCACAATAATCTAGTGAATTATTGTAAAAACAGCACAAGTTGTTAGATATATAAATATATATGTCTGACACTTACACCAATTATTTAGTTCCAAGATAAGTATCATTAGGAACTTGTGTTATGGATACAAAATAACGAATAAACATACATAAATACTTTTCTTTCACTAGGACCTCCCAGTCGAACTATCTTAATTTTTGCTGAGTGGCTAAAGATGTGTGTGGTCTAGCGTTATCGTGATGAAAGACCACACCCTTCCTGTTGATCAATTCCGGCCGTTTTCTCTCGACTGCTTCCTTTAATCTCATCAGTTGCTGGCAGTAAAGATCAGAATCGATGGTTTTGCCGGGCGGTAAAAGCTCATAATAAACAATGCCCTTCCAATCCCACCATACACACAGCATCACCTTATTTCGTGTTAGGCCAGGTTTGGCCACAGTCTGTGAAGCCTGGCCAACTTTCGACCACGACCTTTTTCGCACGTTCTTGTCGTACGTGATCCACTATTCATCGCCAGTTATCAATCTCTTCAAAAACGGCTCGGTTTCATTACGTCTCAATAATGAATCGCAAATGAGTACACGGTTCATTAAGTTTCTTTGAGTGAGCTCGTGTGGCACCCAAATATCGAGCTTTTTTGTATAACCAGCTTTCTTCAAATGGGTCAAAACTGTTTTGTGGTCAATTCCCAGTTCTTCAGCTACATCGTAACTACTAATATGCCGATCTTGCTCCACTCTTTCAAAAATGGCGTCCATTTTATTCGTAACAGGGCGACCAGAGCGAGGTGCATCTTTAACATCAAAATTTCCGGACTGAAAACGTTTGAACCATATTTGTGCTACTCTTACTGACACTGCATCAGGTCCATAAACATCACAAATTTTTTTCACTGCTTGAGTTGCATTTTTGCCTTTTTTATAATAAAATTTTAAAATGTATCGAATTTCTTCATTAGATTCACTTATTTTAACGGAGAGAAAAACAAATGAAAAATAGCGGGAAACAACTTTTTTTTTATTTTTTTCTTTTCTTTATAATGGAACCTTTTTAATGTTACCAAAACCAGCCAGACACAAATAGTACAGTCAAAAAAATTTTATAATAAGTTTATACCTACGTTATGCGAAAAAACCTTTTTCCCCGACCTAATATAATATAGTTCTGATTGTATTTAGTTTGAATAAAGAATTATTATTATTATTATAAAAATACGCCCACACTTCGCCATTTTTTGGCTCCACGCAATAGGTGGCGAGCCTATTGCCTCTTACCGGGCACTGTTATGTTCGCCAGAGCCTCGTCCGTTGATCAGCAGGTGCACCACTTGCAGGTGAGGTTGGCTTGGGCTCCTTAGGTCTTGGTAGGATCCCTATACACCTATATATACTTTTAAAATAAAGTTATAGTGTATCCGTTTTCTAGTAGCGATTGTTATATATTTGCGATGTCGGTTAGTGAATGAACCAATTTTCAGCTTAGGTAGCAAACTTGTTTTTTGAATTCTGTTGCACTATCAACTGTATTAGACTATCTTTCCCTTACTTTATTGCTTGGACGAAGTATGATAATATTTTTGTATGGTTTTTCAGCTTTTTACGAATATCTAAATTTTATAATATGTATTTACTAGTAACTCAAATTATTAGTTTGTATTGTAAACGATATTTTTAGTAGGTAGGTCGTTGCAACTACTGTTTGTGAAAACTGGCTCATATTAGTAATTTTAAATTACCGTGACAAAATTCTTTAACAATTCCACAAGCATCCTTATAAAACGGAATAAAATAAGGTTCCGAATAGCCCAACAGTTGCTCCTTTAGTATACATTTTGTTGCCAATGTCAATATTCGAAGTCGTCAATGTACCAAAAGGATGTGGAGAAAATTTCCTCCGTTGGGCTCGGGCCAAGAGCAATTTTGGCGAAAAAGTAGACTGCCAATAACGTCAGTTAGATTTTTAAAGGCTTCCCGGGGCCTTTGGAAATAGAGCTCAAGTTTTCCTTTGCAGTGTCGATGAAACTTAAAGTTGCTAACAGAACGAAGGAACACTATACTGAATTATGTATTGCCATCATGAAGTGGTATTAATAGATGTATTTACAAGGTTTACAATAACTTGATCTTGAAAAGAGACCAGTAACATATTTTTTAAAGAAAATTGACGACCGATATGGCGTGGAGGTGATATAGTAGTAGCATTCCGCTTGTGAGGTCGTGGGTTCGATTCCCACACAAGATAAATCTTTGGCCACATGAATGTTTGTTCTGGTCTTGGTGTTTTTTTTTAAATGTATTTTAGGTATGTATAAAAAAAATATGTAAGAGTTTAGTATCCATAACAAAAGTTATTAAGACACTTATCATGGAACTAAATAATTGGTGTATTTGCTACAAATTATTTATTATTAGTTAATATTAATGAGTACCTAATATTTTAAAGCACTGTTAAATTTGTATTATTTATGCACACCATCATCTAAGCCCATTAACGTCCTATTACTGAGCACGGGCACTAACTGTAGTGAGAGGGACTCGGGTCATACTGTACCACGCAGATTTAGTGCGGATGTGTGGCGTTCTGCTATTAGTTTTTTTTTATTTGGTTCTCCCAGTCACCAATAAAGTAGCTCTAAGGTAATCTTACATCACAACCAAGTAAGCATTTACCTAATGTTAAATTGAGCTGAGAATAGGGGATGGTCACAACAACAATCTGGCTGACTTTTTATTCTAATTTATACCAATACAAGTAATAATGATTAAGCTTTCTGAATGGTATTCAGTATGTATGTGTATAGGTAAGGATTCCTATAGGTAGGAATCAAGACCTAAGGAGCTCAAGCCAATATCACCTGCAAGTGGTGCACCTGCCGACCAACGGAAGAGACTGTGGCGAATATAACAGTGCCCGGTAAGCGGCAATTGGCTCTGCACCTATTCCGTGGGAATATATAATTGACAAGTGTGGGCGTATAATATGCCTCTGCCCTTCCCCCTTTCTAGAAGGAGAAAAAGGGCGTGATTGTATGTATGTATGTATGTATGTAATCATCATATCCCAGAATTATCCCGATTTCCCTAGAGTTAAGCTTAGGGCCCATTGTCAGCTCATTGGTCCGATCAGATTTTGCCGAATTCAGTTACTACATAGAACGACAGCCGTCTGACCTCTTGAACCCAAAGGTATACATCGTTCAATGGGCAAACCATACATACATACATTCACACCTCTTTCCCCCGAAGGGGTACGCAGAGGCATATTATACGCCCACACTTCGCTAATTATATAGTTGGTCTCACGTAATAGGTGGAGAGCCTATTGCCGCTTACCATCTGTATGGTGTATAGGAATACTCTCAAGACCTAAGAAGCCCAAGACGATCTCACCTGCAAGTGGTGCACCTGCCAACCAAAGGACGAGGCTCTGGCGAACATAACAGTGCCTGGTAAGCGGCAATTGGCTCTGCACCTATTCCGTGGGACTATATAATTGACAATTGTAGGCGTATAATATGCCTCTACCCTTCCCCCTTTCTAGAAGAAGAAACAGGCGTGATTGTATGTATGTATGTATGTAATCATCATATCCCAGAATTATCCCGATTTCCCTAGAGTTAAGCTTAGGGCCCATTGTCAGCTCATTGGTCCGATCAGATTTTGCCGAATTCAGTTATAACATAGAACGACAGCCGCGTGACCTCGAGAATTCAAAGGTATACATCGTTCAATTGGGCAAACCATACAAACATACATTCACGCCTCTTTCCCCCGAAGAGGTACGCAGAGGCATATTTTATGCCCACACTTTGCTAATTATATAATATAGTTGGTCCCACGTAATAGGTGGCGAGCCTATTGCCGCTTACCGGGCACTGCTACGTTCGTCAGAGCCTCGTCCGTTGATCGGCAGGGGCACCACTTGCAGGTAAGGTTGACTTGGGCTCCTAGGTCTTGGGAAGATGCCTATACACCATCGTTAAGCCAGCTGTTAGAGACTGACTTTCTAATAACGACTGTTATAAATGTTCATGACAACCAAGACCAACGGCTTAATGTGGTTTCCGAAGCATCCGTGCTTGCGTGCAAGCGATAAGATGCCTTAATGACTACCATTAGGTGATGACCAATACTTACGTGATGAACGTGCCATACATAGCACGAAACCGCTCTAATTTGGATGCCACACAAACGGCCACCTATTCAAAACCTTGCTGTACTTCGGTGATCGATTCCGACTACCTAGTTTTGCTGAACCCATAAAATAAATAAATTATTCGATTATGTACGGCACAATATTAATATACACCGTTTTAATGTGAGAACTTAAAATTTTACAGTCTTCGTTAATGCACTTATTATGCGATAACATATTAAGTCAATGATCTGATTATATTTATAAACAAATTTTAATCATGGTGAATTATAGTATTAATGGTTAGTTCAAGGTTCCTGCGGCGTCGGATTCAGTCAACGTTTAAAAAGCTGTATGGAGAAAAAACAATACTTTGCCTATTAGCAAATGTACTCTATACTGTTAAAAAGTTTTAAAATAAGACTACTTATATTAGAATTGATGGTTTCTCGAATATCATTTAAAACGTAATCAGTTACACAGAAATCCCAAAAGCGAGCAATTTAACACATTTAAGACTTTCATCCTTAACTATTAAAAGAAAATTTGGAAACTCAAACACAAAGTGGAAAATAAAAAAAGAACAAAGGACTTTTCTAATTTACTTTACAGTATTAGGACTTCATAATTTTAAAAAGGAGGGTATTAAGTTTTTATGTTTTATAAGCGAAATTGCCTTTACAATCAGCGCAGAGCTTTTCCAATGAATATTCAGTAAAAATTAAGCCCGGGTATTATGATCGCTTATTGAAATCGACGATTACGAAATCACCGACAAAAAATCCGCATACGAATCACTGATCGGGGGTAGTGGAACGTCGAAATCGGCTATTTGTAAACACGACACGTAGTAGGGGCCGAAGAGACCTTTTCAAAAATTATGATCTGTCGTTATGGTGCGTGCGGGTGAATTTTATTCGGGCTTTAGCGCGTGCTTCGACCGACACAATTTGTTCGAGTTTTAAATATTCACGTGTAACGTGCGGTGAGCTTAATATATTCCTCATCTACATAATGTAATATTTCGCGAGCCGGGACATAGTGGAATGTGGAAAGTATGACAACCTTGCTCATTTACATTGGATGCTAAGCGCTTGGAAAAACGAAGCTTATAATCATTAAATTTGGTGCAAAATGCTTAAAATCAGAACGAGCGCTCTGATAGATATTTTTGGATACGAAAAGTAAACTATGCAGAAAGTGAGTGAACTTTAAAATACATCTGTTATCTATGTGAACCTTGTGGGACTCAAAGTCAAACTAATACCTTTATATGCATGAAAGTACCTATAAAGTACCCATGAAAATGGTGATTACTTCGCAAGGATAAGCAGTTTATAAATTTTATAGAAAAAGTATTTTTATCTTTAGGATTTAAGACTTGTTCTACGTCTAATTTCTAGTGCACTATGCCAAAGTATACGGTGCTACTCTTGTTTCTCGCAGGTGGGAAAATCGAGATGCGAATGTCGGGAGGCGCCTCTTTGAATTAGTT
The DNA here is from genome assembly GCA_949126915.1 of Musotima nitidalis. Lineage (NCBI taxonomy): Eukaryota > Metazoa > Arthropoda > Insecta > Lepidoptera > Crambidae > Musotima > Musotima nitidalis. Next base: position 4,482,088 of record OX421418.1, on the reverse strand, counting down.
ATACGTTTTAAACGCCTTGTTATATGACAAAGCTCGTATCTTTCCTTCTTTTTACCGTGTATGTTGATTTGTACTGAATACTGAAAATGCACGGGCGTACTCGCTCTAATTATACTTTCGCCTTACTGCATTTAATTTATTCCCTAAAATTTTGCAAGTCAATTATTCTTCAAATAGTAGGTAATCAAAACTTTTAGGGTTTTTCTACAGGAAACCTTTCTTACGGAACTAGAATAATGAAATTTGAAATCTATTACAGCAAATATAGATTGTAAAGAACCCTCGTAACGATAGTCCGATTCACACTTGACCGGTATTTTTCAAGGCGCCCTCTGTCGCAAAGAGAAGTACTTGGTAATTCTATTCTGAAAGGAAGTTTGATAAGAACTTAACTGGTACCACAGACCTGGTACTACTTATTTTTCAGACAGGTATTGTTCAATTATTTTCTTTACAGACAAGTTTAGATAAAACCCTTTAAGTCGGGTTTTGGAATTCTTTGTTTATAAGGAGGTTTTATCTCGTGGTGGTGAAATTTAATAATAAAATTCACAAGTGATAAAAGAATATGGAAGGAAGAGTATTATAAAAGTTTTTAATACACACTAAACATATTGAAAAGATTAATATTAAAAACGTTTACTCAGGTCATGGGTGCGATTTACACACAGTATATATATTTCTGTCATCATCAACATGATCAATTGGCCAATTATCGACTAGTAAATTGCTAAACAAAGGCATTTCTTTCTTTTTTGATTAACGTCGGTAACATAATGCGTTTACGCAGTGTCTACCGGCCATAGGGGGGGCGTGGAGGGGAGTGTGGTGCTCACTGCGTCAGATGCGACCGTCAGCAGCCCTATCGCCTAGAAATCGACTGAAAACGTCCGCCGCTTGTTGAGAAAGAGGCGGGGGGCCAGTACCTGGGTTGAATCGTCTTACACCCCGCCCGCGGCCAACGTCCTCCGGACCAAAACCGGGGGGACCTTCTCAGAGAGACGCAGTGGACGCGCCCCTCCTACCTCCTTGTGTGACCATAGCGTGTGTGGCCGACTTCTCGGAGGGTCTATGGTTTGACAGTAGGGGCCCCCTGCCCCCACTGCCTAAGACCCTCCTGGCCCGCCCGCTGCGCCCTCCTCAGGTCCCTCTTAGTTTCCCTCCCGGTAGTTAGTACTAAGGGCCAATCTCTGGGTGTTACCTTTTCCCGCGCCCTACCGGGAGATACTTAGCCCCCCCCCACCACGCCAAGGTGGAGACCTGTCGGGGGGGATGTATAGGGATCCTACCAAGACCTAAGGAGCCCAAGCTAACCTCATATGTAAGTGGTGCACACTATATAATTAATTGGCGAAGTGTCGCCGTATAATATGCCTCTGCCTACCCCTTCGAGGAAATAGGCGTGAATGTATGAATGAATGAATAAATGTAAACTAATTATTTTTAGACAATATACTATCAGAATAAAATTCTCGTAGTTCTATAAATGTCTTCGCATCGGTCCCCTCAGCCTTTCTCCGATTTCGACGATCGACATGGCGTGGAGGGGAGTATACTCGCACTTCGCTTCTAAGATCGTGTGTTCGAGTCCCACACAGGACAAATCTTTGGGTGCATAAACATGAATATTTGTTATGGTCTGGGTGTTTTTCTATTTATACTAAGTATGTATGTACAAAAGTATTATGTATTTAGTATCCATAACACAAGTTCTTAATTATTTTTATTTATTATTCTGTTTTTCTCACGTCGTCTATAAAATCAGTGTGCAAATATTCTTAGGCGCCCAAAATCAAACAGTGTCCGGTCAGTCATTAAAGTGTCAATCAATTGCTATCCACAACTTTTGATAGTAGCATTAAATTAAATGGGATGTACTCTGATTTAATTTAACGGTCGGTCTAACGTGACATACATTCGTAATTGAAAGGGCACGTCCGTTTTACAATGTCACATATGTACATTATCGATTCTAATGAATGTCAACCTCATTATTTTGTCCAGCCATTGGGTAATCCAGTGGTCGACGCAGGTAGAGCTATTTCAAAACATTTACCACAAACGTTGATGTAAGTGTGGACATTCCCCGGAAGAGAACGAAAACAAGTACTACGAGTAATAAGTGACTGCATATTCAATGTTTACTTTAACAGAAACTTTCAAAATATTAGTTACATAAGTCGCTTTTAAGCCGTTGTTTCGTCGACTATTCGTTTTGACGACCGAAATGGCGTGGTGACGAGTATACTCGCACTCCCCTCCTGAGGTCGTGGGTTCGATTCCCAAACAGGAGAATAAATACGAGTATTTGTTTTGGTCTAGGTGTTTTCCTATGTATATCTTTTTTTTCATTATGTATTTAAAAATATGTATTACCTACGTATGTTTATTCGTTCTTTAGTATCCATAACACAAGTTCTTAGTGATACTTAACTTGGAATAAATAATTGATGTAATTATTATGAGAAAATATAAATTTTCTGTCAATTACCACGTTCGACCAAAACAAACAAGACAATAATCTCCATTTCAAACCTTTACAAATTATTTGATATGAGATGATCGTAGCCCATTTGTTGTTCGGCTATGACCCAGAGGTAATCTAGTTCAAACCTTAAGAATATAACAGATGAGAATCCATTCGTGTTCACACGAGGTTATCAGGGCTATTAATAATGTAATTTACGCATTTTAAAGCCTTTGAACGCCAAATGCCCAACCTTATGCAATAGATGTTCTTTTATGTCTGTGACCTATGGCGGAAATTATTATCAACCACAGGACGTTTATGTACGTCGGTAACAAAATGCATTTACGCATTGTGTCCCGGCCAAAGGGGGGCCAAGATGGGTGTGTGGGACTCACCGTGGCAGACATGAGCGCCAGCAGTAAGTGACCAAATCAATCGGTTCGCATTATAGGGGATGCTGAGGTAACAGCCTCACTCGAGGATCTACAGCTGCGTAGAGACATTGCATCTCTCAGTGTCTTTTACCGGAACTACTATGGCGAGTGTTCTGAGGAGCTTTTCGATCTCATCCCGCCCTCTCCTTTCCTCTCCCGAACAACACGTGCTGGTCTTCGAAACCATCCTCATACTGTGCAGAATATCAGCACTCGAACCAAGAAATTTGGGAGGTCGTTTCTGAGCAAGACCACTAAGCTCTGGAATTCGCTGCCGGCTCATGTGTTTCCTATTTCCTATGATCCCGGGTCTTTTAAGCGGGGCGTGAAACGGCATTTTAGCAGGCCGTCATGAGTGGATGCGCTTTATAGCGTGCTTATTTCACGTTATAAAGCGCTTTCATTTTCCTATTGGACTGCATCGACTGCTTATCATCAGGCAGGATGTAGTCATTATGACGTGTCACAATTAAAAAAAAAAATAGTTAAACCGCAAAATCATTTACCAAATTCCATATTGAGTTGAATAAGCTTCATATCATTTAATTATCTTACAAAAGTTATAAAATTAGGAATAGCAAACCAGTCAATTCATAGTGTTTTTTAGTTCAACCACATAAATTTAAACTAAGTTCATAGTTAAGTTCAGTAAGCTCAATGTAATTAAAGTCTCTTAAAAAAGTTGAAGAGTAAAAAAAGTGTCTAGTTGATATTAAAGAAATGTTTGAAATGAAGGTCCGGCGAGCCCCTGTCGTGAAAGGGCATTTAGAATCAGGTAAGTCAGGAAACCTTATTAGCATAAGAATTTAATAACTGCCCTTTCGGATGCTTGCAAAAGAAACGGCGTGGCTTAATAGTGCCTTTGCCTGTTAGAAATGTGAGGATTCCTTAGATAAAAAAACTTTCTTTCGAGTGATAAAAATATTTTTTAATTTGCAGTTTAATTTGAAGCGCTGAAGCTGTTACCTGGATGAAGAAAGTTTATGTAAAGCTGAAGGGAACATAAGTATACTATACTGACACTTTTACAAGTTAGGTCTGTTATTTTGTCAGTTTTGTCAGGTATTAATTTATTTGAGCAAAGTATAAGCGGTGGATTATTATGTCGTTGATTATATCTAATCGTGTTCTATGAATACATTCATAACAATAATATTCATAATATGAAGTGTATACATTCATAACGCAATGTTGTCATTATTATAGTGCATACATTTTGATGAGAGAAAAATAGAGGAAAAATAGGGTATAAGATTTTTGAAAAGAGGTTTAAATCTTAAACGAATTGCCTTATCTATCATTATCTATGATTCATTCAAATCAAAGCCCGGCCGTGGCGACTTTAGCACAGAATTCAAATCCTATCTAAGGGAAGGAAACTCCCCTAGAACTTTTATAAAGCTTAGTTGGTATTTACCAACTGTGAGAAGTTCTATGAAAACATTTTAGTAGAGCATTTCTGAACTTTTTGTCTAATGGGAGTCATAACAACTTTCTGTCCTTGCGACCTAGCGCTCCCAGATTAAGCGATCTAAACTAAAAACCAACTAAGACTACAATAAGGGGTTTTAGAACCCTGTAAATAAAAAATCACATAAACAATCACTTAACCACTTGTGCACTACTGAATAGATCAAGATATTATTGGGACAAATACTTCAAAACATTTACTGCCGAATAATTTGACGAGTAATAGCCTTAACAACTATCTAAAAACTATAACCGATCAATAAAAACCCTTTACCTCAAACAACATTAAAATCGTTTCAAAACGATTTGAATACAAACAAGAACATTTAAAGTGTGCACAAACAAAACAACCTCTCACCCTAAACGCATATATCTTACCCGTTTCGTTGCGGCTAAAAATACGAGACGATCATACATCCGTAATAACAATAGATTGAAGTCAGCACACAACCCGGTACAAAAGACAGACGAAACAAAAGAAACTTGGCAAGTATTGCTTGCGAATATGAGGACTCAAATTGTAACCAGAAATGGAATGCAAATATTGAACCCGCAAGCTTGCAGTAAGAGCTTTTTATGCAGTGGCACGTCTACGGGTGTAGTATAGATAATAGAAGCAAATGTTTGATTGCGTCAAGCCCTTGGATGAATTAAGTACTGGATATGAATCACGGTCGAATGTGGGTCTGACTTATAACCAAAACGTCATAGGAGGAAATTACTTACACATTAAGTATTGAATCATACCTTTATATGAATTAACGACTGAATAAAAATCAGAAGAAAAATTTATATCTAACTTGCTAGCAAAATAATAATACCTGTAATGCCACACTATAGATATAATCTTTGAAAATCTCGTGAAGGAAAATATAAGTAAATACCTGGACTTGGCCCACGAGATTACTGCCTTGTGGGATGTGGACTCAGCGACGATTGTTCCGATATTGGTTCTGGTCAACGGGTTGATAGCGAAGAGCTTCGACTAATATCTTAAGAAGCTCAAGCTAGGTAGCTGGGTTAAGGGTCAAATACAAAAGGCAGTGCTACTCGATACGGCGCGCATTGTCAGAAGGTTTCTCCCTCTGCAGCCCTAGCCGCCAGTCGTTTGGGCTTTAGCTCGCGGCTGGCGATCTCCGAATTTCAATATATTTTACAGTATTGTATTTTTATTGTTGTATAATTATTGTGAAAAATAACTAAAGAATAAATAATTTCTAACAATTACACCAATTATTTAGTTCCAAGATAAGTATCATTAAGAACTTGTGTTATGGATACTAAATAACAGATAAACATACTTAAATACTTTTTTTTTGTAAATACATACTTAATATACATAGAAAACACCCAGACCAGAACAAATATTCATGTTCATGCACACAAAATTTGTCCTGTGTGGGAATCGAACCCACGACCTCAGGAGCGGAGGGCTGGTATACTGACCTCCCCGCCATATCGGTCGTCATGTCGCCATGTCAGTACGTCAAAATGATGTGTACATTAAATATATACGAGTGAATAATAATATTTTTTTCCAAAAATACAATTTGCCTTCATAACTATAAGTGAAGGGGTCATAGCCAAAAAGACTGTATAGTGGGTGTCAAAGCAAATCGATTAAAAAATAATAGTTAGGCGAACAGTAAAAATGTTAGGGAGACAATAGAAACAAAACAATTGGAAACTAAATGTCGTGAAGGAATCTCTACTTTTAACACACAATTCATACAAAAGATGCTATCATTATGAGGAAAAGATAAACAAATATACCAACTTGCTCTAATTAAAAGTACAATTTTCGATATAATATTTCCCCTCGCCGAAGCAATGAATTTTAAAGGAATGACTGTTATTTTTTGTAAATAGGTTGATTATGTACTCAATCTGTTTTATTTACATACATACATTGATTATATCACGCCTGTTTCGCCAAAGGGATAGACAGAGGTGTATTATATGCCCACTTTTCGACAATTATATTGTTGGTCTCACGTAATAGTTGCTGAGCCTATTTCCGTCTACCGGGAAATCTTATGATCGCTAGCCTCGTCCATTGTTTTGAAGGTGCACCACTTGCAGGTGAGGTTGGCTTTGGCTCTTAAGACCTTAGTAAGATCCTTATACACCTTTCTCCTATATACTGTTCCATTTTCGTTCATAAAAATAGAAAAGAATAATTGGTGCGTCACAAAAAAAATTCGACATTGCGTACGATATATTTTATTCAATATACATTATTGAATCTTCTCCAATTTTGCTGGTAAAACGCCTACTTTAGAATTCATGTAATGTTACGAGTATTACAATGTATCTACAATTCTCAATTACGTCACAGATATTAAGACACAGAGAATATTATAAGTGATAGACAGTGAGTTCTTACTGTAACTGTCATTATTTGTGAATACATGACCTTGTAAACCTTTTTTCACTCACGAAATGAAACATATATATTTGTTGATCCGTTTTTTAATGATTATACTATAAGCTATTTAACCCTTATTCAAATATTGGGAAATTATTTCCCACTTGACAGTACCGTAATAAAAAATCCATTTGATTAAGGGTTAAAAATACTGTAGTCCTGTAATCTAGACGTCGAAATGTCTAAAATGTTTCTTTACGTTTTCTCGGTTAAGGGGGTCTTGAATATTTAAAGAAGAGGTTTGAAATTGTAGCTAACAAGTATTGGAATTTGGTTTTTATAAACATCTACCACCACAATACTACTACCCCGAGCTACTACTGGAACAAAGTTACTAATGACCATTTTTTCTAACTATAATTATATAAAGAGTATCTATATACTCAATATGACGCGCCATTTTAACTGATTCATCCAGTAATCGAATAAAGCTTTTCTATCCAGAAGCTGATTTACAGTAAAATGTAATACGGAGAATAACCTCATTCGTAGGTCAGCCAAAAAATATACGACGAATGAATCTCAGCTCAAGAAGAAATGTGGCAGTCGTTATAATAAATTCATGCGCCTACATGGTTATTCGATTTGCCTGTAAATTTGAAAAGAACTGTGTTGACTAAGCTAGTTTAAATTTTCTGGTTCCGTACATATACATTTTATATTTTAATAAGTAATCGGCAGGAAAGAAACAAAACATACGACGAAATAATTACTTGATAAAGCCTAGAATAGGATCACCTCCTCCTATCTCACAAGAAGTGGTAAGAGTCGATAAAGAGAAATCCTACTAAATGATGGGCAGCAGCTTCATCCTGCGTACTGGCTTGAACTGTGATCACCAACCGTCCTGCCCAGCGTGCTGATTATGGGTATACTTCCAATATAATGTTATTTTAACTCTTTATTGCACATAAAACATAAATAACAAAACATTACAAATAAAAAGGACATGTACAAAGGCGAACTTTCTCTATAAGAGATCTCTTCCAGCCAACCTCATGAGGAGTCAGAAAGATAAAACAAGGATGGGTAAAATACATATGCAAAAAAGAAAAAGAAAATAAATTTTAACAACAAATTTCGTATGAGTATACAATAGCAAATAATATACACAAATATATACACTTTATACACATACAAAAAACTCATAAGAAAACATATACATACTATTAAATAGCAACAACGTTAATAATAAAACTAACAGACAATAGAAGAAGAAAAAAAAGGAGTTTATATATTATATATATAAACTTATTAACACTCACATATAAAATAAATACATACATATAAATACATACAAAATCACAGTTTATGAGTCAGGTAGTGTTCTTTGACTTCACGGCTGAACGTCTCTACTGAAGAACTATCTCTGATAGAAGCCGGCAGATTATTCCACAGTTTCGCTGCGTGCACGGTTAAGGAATCAGCAAAGAATTTGGTATTGGAGACAGGATAAACAAGTTTATCTATTGGGGAAGCCAATGTTCAGCGGTGGACTTTATAAGGCAGATATGATAATGATTAGAAGTTATTGCTTGCTGCGTGCCTCGGAAAGCACGCTAAGCCGTTGGTCCCGGCTGTCATGAACATCTATGGCAGTCGATATTAGGGAGTCAGTGCCTTCTAACAGACTGACAGCTGGTTTAACATAGAATGATGTTTCCCTCTGGGTTGCGGAGGTCAGACGGCAGTCGCTCCACGTAATAACTGAAATTCAGTCAAATCTGGTTGAACCAGTGAGGAGACCCTGGACCATAAGCTTAAGTCTAGGGCAACCGGGATAATGCAAGGATATGATTATAATGATTATAAAAGATATACCGTTTTTTCTTAACACGCGGGACCCCAAAAGCAACGGTACGTTATGAGCTACAAATCCGACCCGTGTCGTAGCGACCGCCACATGTCTGTCAGATTTATACATGAAGCGGCGTCGTCGCGGGCTTTTATTGAAATTGCCCTCATTACCATAATAATATTAGAAGGATTGGCAGCTATCGGCTCCGCGTAAACCTTCGGACATACAGGGCGGAACATGTAAAAACTTTTTTTTGGTATTATTTTTAATCGTGATATTGCGCAAACGTGTATTTTGCGACTTGCTTTGATTAGAAGCTATGTGATGTCCAAAAATATATTAAGTGATATCCTTTTTACTTATGTTGATAAATGTTACACTTCGCGTGGTTTCCCACATGAAGTGTGCTCAGAAAGCTGTCATTCTTTTTTCGAGGGCATATAAAAAGCCATTAAGGGGTTAAGCATAGACTCATAGAGTCTGAAGTATGTGAGTAGTCAGCCTCAAAAAAAGTTTAGTCGATCTCAGCTTTTATTTATTAAATTTATAACGTGCTATTAGCATGATACACTTTTACGGTATGTTATTGAAATATCGACCAAAAACGATTTTTTTAATGTTGCAATAAAAGAGAACTGTCAGAAGCAACCACCTTAGAAAACTATAAATTAAAACTAAAGAAATAAATGACATATTTATATGCTTGCTCGCAGATAGTAATTACTTAAAGGCACGCTCTTTGTTTTTTATTAATTTTGTATATATTGAATTATTTAGTAAATGAACACCACTCGCTTGATATTGGCTTATTACAGGATGTTAATTAATAAAGTTAGCGAAATTATGTCTAACAACGACTTTTTAAAAAAATTGCGCAAAAAAAAGCACTTTGGAACCGATCAATTTAGAAAACCGACCTTTTCTACAAAATAACATAATTGTTTGCTTGCAAGCAGGAACTAAGCAAGTGATGGATTAAAAATATCTTTGTAACAATTCCCGCGCTACTATAATTTCCCGAAAAATCGAGAAACTATTCAACACGACACGTGTTTCGCCCTTACACAGGGCATCTTCAGGTAAGATAGGAGCCTCAGAACAACGATGTCTTCACGACCAACGCTGAAACGAGAGTCTCAGCGTTATAGTATCTCTCTTCACAATGGATTTCCGCAAAGTAACGCCTGAATCAATAAATTATAAGCAGGAACTAATTACTTAATTGTGCCCGATTATACAGCACCGAAGAGCTGTTGTACATGAAGGGCATCAACATAGAGAGCTGGAAAGGCAAGCAGGGCCCGCCACAATGCCACCGATGTCAAGCATTCGGCCACTCCTCTGCCAATTGCCACAAAAAGATCTGCTGTGTGCGCTGTGCAGGGGAGCATCTGGCCGCGGACTGCCCAAGGCCACTAGAGGAACCTGCGACTTGCGCAAACTGTAAGAATGCCCACCCGGCCAACGATAGGAAGTGCCCGCTATTCAGGAAGGAAGCGAGAGCCAGAGGCATTAGACTCCACCCTCCTATCCCCCCGACGAGACCGCAGCCAGCGATAGCACCTGAACCGGTGGAGACAGTTGACATCCAACGAGAACCAACCCTCGCACCACCAGCCAACCCACCTACCACGAGAGGAGAAGGACAAAGAAGGCGAAAGCGACGCCCCCGTGGACGAAGAAATAGGAAGCGGATTCCCCCGCCGCCGCCAGCGGCTCCGCCAACAGCGACTCCTACTGCAGTGACTTCCAATGTCCCACAGGCAAGCAAACCTCAACTCGGTTTCCATCCCTACCCCCAAACTCCTGCACCCGTTCCCCCCCTTCCCAGTCCTAGAACTCGCCTTCCAAATGCCACCTCTACCCCCACTAGAATACCACAAGATTCGCGCCCACTGGGACAGCTACCGACGGCCTCGGTATCAGAAGCAACGACACAAGAGGACTTCCAACGGCAAATGCAGTTAGCGCTCCTCGACATTTACAGGGCGCTAACATGTGTCACAGCCAGGATTGCCGACATGTTAAACTTAAATTCCCAGCCAAGGAACTAAGAGTCCTCTATTGGAACCCAGGAGGGCTTACCAATAGAAGGCAGGATCTGAGGACCCTCGCCCAGTCGCAGGATCTACATATTATCCTCCTGGGCGAGACTCTTTTAAAGCCGGGGCAAAACCTCACTGTGCCCAACTACTTCATATACAGAAGAGATGAGATGTCACCAACGGGACGCGCCTGGAGGGGAGTAGCGATCTTGGTGAGGCGAGACATCGTACATGAAGAGTTGGGCCTACCATCCTACAAATCGTTGAGGTCAATCGGAGTGAGACTCAAGACCACAACGCAGGAACTCCACATATTCGCCGCATACAGACCGCCCCAGGACCCCATGGTAAGCAAGGATCTAGCCAACATTTTCTCCCGCAGAGTCCCTACCCTGCTGATGGGAGACCTCAATGCCAAACACCAGGCATGGGGATCACGAATACAAAATACGGCGGGTAGGAGACTCCACGAGATGACGGAGAAGATGGACATCTCAGTCGTGGGACCAGACTGCCCCACTCACTACCCCACTAACGCCGCATCACTCCCAGATGTCCTGGATATAGGACTTTTAAGGGACATAAACCACCCCTACAGTCTGGAGGTGGTCTACGATGTTGAGGCTAACCATCTGCCTGTGCTTATAACACTTAGCACAGACATCTTCAGCGTCGAAAACCGAGCCCCCAGACCCAGGATAGACTGGTCGAGCTACTCCAACACCATGAAGGCTGTAAAAATGCTACCGGTCGCCACTCCCGCACAGGTAGAAGAGGCGGCCCAAAGCATTATGAATTCCATTGTGGCAGCAACCCAGGCGGCTCAGCGCCCAGCACAACCCACAAGAAAGTGCCGCCCCGACCTCCCACACCACTTACAGGAAGCCCTCAAGAAGAAAAGAAACCTGAGGAAGCAGTGGGCGAAAATGAGGTGCCCAACCCTGAAGGCAGTCTTGAATAAGCTGACCGCAAAGATTGCCCTCCAAGTACATACCTGGAGAGGCAAAACCTGGGACACCTACATGGACAGGGTGACGGAGGACAGCGCGGAACTCTATCGCCTCAACAGAAAACTCACCAATGTGCCTCAGCCAGTACAACCTCTCCTCAACGAAGCAGGCGACTGCTGCTTCGAAGCCAAGGAAAGGGCAGAAATACTCGCCAGACACCTTAAGCAGCAGTTCACCCCCCACCCACCGTCTCAGGAGAAGGATGCTCGAGAGCACTACAGCATCGTGGTTGAGGAGGTAGAGTTCCTGCGGAGCATAGATCCCGCACTGGAAACTGTCGAATTTATATCCCCAGCTGAGACCGCCGGTGTCGCTAGGAGACTACCACCAAGAAAAGCGCCAGGGTATGACAACATACCCTACATGGCGCTTGTTCAGCTACCAAACCAAGGGATAGCAGCGGTTACCCACCTTTTCAATGGTATCCTGAGGACGGGACACTTCCCGGAAGTATAGAAAAAAGGTCGGATAATCGCTCTTCCAAAACCAGGAAAGGACAGGCGCCACGCAGCAAGCTACAGGCCCATCACACTGCTTCCGACTCTGGCAAAGTTGTTTGAGAGGCTTCTCCTCCGAAGAATTCGCCCCCACATAGAACCGAGGGCGGAGCAGTTCGGATTCCGCAGTGACCACTCGACGACTCTCCAACTAGCCAGAGTCCTACACAGGATAGCCGAAAATCGAAACAAGGGCCACACAGCGGTGGGAGTCTTCCTCGACATAGAGAAGGCGTTCGATCGAGTGTGGCACCCAGGACTGATCCACAAGCTCTATACTGCAGACACCCCGCCGGCCTATTGCAGAGTACTGGCGGCATTTCTGGAGAATCGCACGTTCACCGTCACAGTAGAGAACAGTGAGTCAGCGCCGCAACCCATATGTGCCGGAGTACCACAGGGCAGCTGCCTATCCCCAGCGCTATATGCCCTCTACACCAACGACATCCCCACGATAGAGGACCAAGAGGAAAATGTCTTTCTGGCACTGTTCGCGGATGACAGCGCCTACTTCTCCTCCGCTCCCACAGGGTATGTAGCGTCAAGGAAGATGCAGCGAGCCCTGAACCTACTCCCCACATGGCTCGACAAATGGCGCATGGCGGTGAGCGTGGACAAGACTGTCGCCATCACCTTCGGCCCTAGGCGATATGTCCAGGACCTCACCCTGAGAGACCGGCGTATCACCTGGAAGTCCGAGGTGAGATATCTGGGATGCCACATAGACTCCAGGCTACAGATGACAAAGCAGGTGGAGTATGCCGTGACACAAACGAAGAGGGCACGCGGCATGCTCCGGCCAGTCCTCACAGCAAAACTCCCACTGGCTACTAGGATCAACCTCTATAAACTATACCTCAGACCAAGGCTGACCTACGCAGCGCCCGCGTGGTACGCGCTCTGCTCGGCCACCCAAAGACGCAAGCTGCAAACCCAGCAGAACATCTCCCTGCGCATCATCACCCGCGCGGAGAGGTATGTCAGGAACGACGTAATAGCCCGGGACGCCCGAGTTGAAAGTGTGGAGTCCTTCGTCAGGCGCTTGGCGCGAAACATGTTTGACCGCGCCGATCATGGCTCCCACTCTCATCTCCAGAACATCGCGCCCCAAACAGAAGACCTTCCAAAAAGGAAGGGCCGCAAAGCGCTGCCCAGGAGCGTCATAAAGACGCCCCCCCCTCCTCCGCCATCCCCACCTTCACCTACAAATAGCCCTCGGCCGGAGCCCCCTCCCGCGCCGAAAATCAAAGTTACCATAAGATACCAGGGAAATTCTTGACAATAGCTTCCCCCCACCAGGGGGACGACCCGCTCGCTGGCGTTCACGGGGCCTCAGCCAATGCTGTCTCACCCTGTGGGCATGACCGCGCCGAGGGTCGTTTTGACCTGGTGGGGTGACGATACCCTACTATCCAGCAAATACTAAAAAAAAAAGAACCCCAATTTACTCCTCCCTCTCCCTTACGGGCACGTAAGGAAGAAGACGGAAGGAGTCCAAAAAAAAGATCCTGCTGGTATCACCAGCAGCGTTGAATGCCCGGGCAAGGAGCTTACGCTCGAGGCCCGACTCCACGAAGAAAGAAAATCTTCGCTGAAGACCCCCAGTAGTAATTACTTAAAGGCATGCTCCTTGTGCAACCGCTGCCTTACTAATGTTCTCGCAGTACAGTCCCGCGCCCGATACTAACGCGGGATCCAATTACCCAATCTTTTATTTTCCCAGTTTATAGGGTATTGGATTGTTGGAGCTATCATCACCAATGGAGGGATTCCGACGCAATACAATCACGGTTGGGTTTTTTCAATGAAACTTTTTTTCTTGTATCTATACGATAATAGCTGGTAAAATATTTAATATAACGTTTTTTGTTTTTATGCAATTGCATAGAAAAAACTCTTCTAAAGACAACATATAAAATTTTAACATTATTATTTGTGTTAAGTGCATACTACGTAAAAATAAATAAATAAATATTTTTAAGAGATATAACACAGCGTCACTAGCTTGAAACTATGGTAAGTAAACAATGGATACACATACTTTAGTTTTGAAGTTGGAAATGCACACAAACATCCCAATTTTTGTATAATTATACATTTAATAAAACACTCAGACCAAGACCAATTTGAATATTACACAAAATTTTGTGGAAATCAAACCCACGAACATAACAGTGAAAGGCCGGACATTGCGCCGTGTTGTACCAAAGCTAAGTACTCATTAATCTAAGCTCGATAAAATTTCCAATCAACTATTAAGTGAGCGTAATGCTTACATAACGCCTGCAAACGGGTCAACGTTATACAGGTATTTTACAAAGAGTTCTAAAATAATAAAAAGCTTATTATCATTTCAATATCATAATGGTTGGAAGTTCTCTATCATACAAACTCCTTGGAAGAACAAAATGTTCTGACTGCACGCACTTAGACACGAGAACGTTATACAGGTATTTTACAAAGAGTTCTAAAATTATAAAAGCTTATATTCATTAAAATATCAATACCCATAGCAGTTGGAAATTCTCGATCGTACAAACTTCTCGGAACAACAAAATGTCCTTACACGAATAAATCATGTACTCAAATGGAAAGCACTTCGGGAATCCTTCGCGGAAAATCCCAACAACGAGAAAATTCATCAGAATTCAAAATAGAACACAATTTTTTCGGTTTCGCTCAAGCGCCCACTCCGAGCCACTTAAAATCACATAATACACTGCAGGAACAATCTTAATGCATTGTGGAGCTCTGGAGTCCCGACTCGCGTCACGCACTCGCAAACCGGCCATTATTCATAGCCCAACGAGAAAGAACCGCAAAGTACTCTTACAAAAAAGGAAATAAACAAAACTTACAGCCGAACAAATGAAACCACACGTGCACAACAACTTAAGAGTCTCGGAAGAAAATGGAATCCTAGATAATGTCACCATTCGTCTCCACTTAATGCAATATTATATAACCTCTTTCAAGAGGAGTGAGCTGCCTCGTTACTTAGCAGGAATCGTAGACAGGCCATAGATTAATGTTTGCGAGAATGTTCTCAGTTTTTGTAGAGCGCCGCCCGTCCGCCTTGAGGAATTTTTCAATTTGCCCCTTGAGAGAATAGGAGCTATGTATGGGCTTCTGCTCAGCTATGCCGCATATCGGACAGATAAATAACAGTTGCTTACAAGTTGGGCATTTCAGCTATTGTTAGTGATCAGAAAGCCGGAGTTAACGCGGGGTAGTCGATTTACGGTGCAAATTCCGTGTATTAGAGTAGTTTGGTTGCTAATTTCTAAACAAAATAGGAATACGAATTACAGTAAGCAGTTTTAGTTGGTAATATACTTAAACAAAATTATCTCATGGCGGACGTTGTGAAAATAATCGTACAATTCGTTATGTTTTTGTACAACATATATCTTTGATTCCTACTGTCACAATCATAGTAAAAGTTTGCAGTGTACTGAACAAAATATTTATGATGTAAAAATAACGATATACATAATACCCTCACACCTTGATATGTGAGAGGAGGCTCGTGCTCAGTAGTGGGACGTAAATGGGCTGTGATGATGAATATCACGCCTGTTTTCCCGAAGGGGCAGGGAGAGGTATACCACACGCCCGCATTTCGCCAATTATATTGTTGGCCCCACGTAATAGGTGGCCTATTGCTGCTTACCGAAAAAACCCACTGAGCCGTAGCCATTCTGCAGCGCTGCGACACACATACACACTATGCGAATGCTTTACTTTTAGTTTTTTTTGTTGTTATATTTTTTTTAATTATTGTAATTTTGTTTTTATTGAATTATATGCATGTGTGTCTTTCGTTGCAATAAATAGTTTATCTTTCTATCTTTTATGTTCGCCAGAGCCTCGTCCGTTGTTCGGCAGGTGCACCACTTGCACCCCCCCGACTGGTCTCCACCTTGTCGTGGTGGGGGGGCTGAGTACCTCCCGGTAGGGCGCAGGAGGCGCTAGGGAAAAGGTAACACCCAGAGACCGACGTCTCTGGGTGCCCTTAGTACTGACTACCGGGGGGGAAACTAAGAGGGACCTATGGAGGGCGCTGCGGGTAGGCCAGGAGGGCCCGCTCAGCAGCGCCAGGAGGGTCTTGGCAGCGGGGGCAGGGGGCCCCTGCTGTCTAACCGTGGACCCTCCGGGAAGTTGGCCACACACGCTATGGTCGCCGGGGGAGGTAGGAGGGGCGCGTCCACTGCGCCCATCTGAGGAGGTCCTCCCGGTTTTGGTCCGCGGGACGTTGGCCGCAGGCGGGGTGTCAGAAGCTGCAACCCAGGTACTGGCCCCCGCCTCTTTCTCAACAAGCGGCGGGCGTCGTCGGAAGATTTTTAGT
The DNA here is from genome assembly GCA_949126915.1 of Musotima nitidalis. Classification (NCBI taxonomy): domain Eukaryota; kingdom Metazoa; phylum Arthropoda; class Insecta; order Lepidoptera; family Crambidae; genus Musotima; species Musotima nitidalis. The sequence goes on along the minus strand of OX421418.1, from coordinate 4,465,588 downwards.
GGGTATTGCTGCCGGCGGTCGTGTCTGCCGGTGGTGAGTCCCACACCCCCTTTCGGTCCCCCTTTGGCCGGAAGGCAGTGCGTAAATGCATTTTGTTACCGACGTAAAACAAAAAAAAAAAAAAGGTGCACCACTTGTAGGTGAGGTAAGCTTGGGCAACTTAAATCTCAGTAGGATCCCTATGCACCCAAAAAGGAAATCGTTTATCAAAAGACTGCTACCGATCTTTTATGACGTCACCGCTTAGTTGAAAATATCTACACCACCAGACTATCTGACCAAATTTGGCTGAACTTTAGTTAATACACCACGGTTAGTACTTCAGTTATTAAATTTACATAGAGCGACTGCTATGACCTCCACAATCTAAAGGGAAACATCATTCTATGGCTAAGCCACTTGTCTGAATATTAGAAGACACTGACTTCCTAATAACGACTGCCATAGATGTTAGATTGATGCCTATTCTGTCATAACAGCCGAGACCAACGACTTATCGTGCTTTCCGAGGCACAGAGCAAGTGATAACAACGCACATAACTTCGAAATGTCATATGTGCGCCACCAGTGTTTGAACCCTAGACCCTCTGAATTAGAAATCTAGATCTCGCCACTAGGCTATTGTCGCTCAAGGTCCCAGTTGTCACTATGTAGTAGTTTATATTTTAATGCCATTTGCTAGAGAATTGAAAGACGCATCGGTTCGCCCAATCAGAATCAAGATACGACCGATTGGAACCTTTAAAATAACGCAAATGTAACACCACGTAGCCATAATTCATACTGACTCAGATTGGCGTTTTGCCTCCCCTGAAAATGTCCTTTAAATGACTCACGTGGTGATAGAACTTTAACAACGATATGTGGTAGCCGTTAAGCCATGGTCCTTCGTCACACACCTTCGTCCGCCAACAAATGTTGCATACCGCCCTCTAGATACACTGCCCCTTGGGAAAAATGTTTTCGTCAAAATTGTATAATGAAAAAATATAATTATCAGTCTGGTTTAATTAAACTAATGAATCTATAGCAAATTTATCATTTCGTCAAATTATCCTTTAGCATCGTTTTGTTTTGTCAAGTTTTATTAATTAAAATTTTTATATTTATTTCCTTACCTTAAAATTAATTTGACGTTATTTTTTTTAACCAAGAAAAGACGGGATGTGGAGTTTCAAAATAAAACATGACATAAATTACTTATTTTTTAAACATTTAGGGGCTTAGTACAAAACAAGATTTAATGTTAATCTAGTTACAAAACAAGCGCTGTCACTGTCTTTATTTTATTAAATAAAAGTGACAGCAATCGTTTTAAATCTGATCTAAGTTTAGGGCTTGTTTTGTTATAAGCCCCCTGACATCCTAACTGAAATATTGCAATAAATTATTTAGACAAATGGTTTTTTGCACATCAAACATTAGTAATTTATTTTTCAACCTTCCCTCCTTTTCATTCAGAAGGTGAGTTAATTTATTATTTGATGGTTAAGTTGACGGAAATATTATATTTGTTAAAATAAAGATCAGATTTTACAACACATAAACAAGTATTGCTATACATAAGCTGACTGAGATTATTGTAAATCATATTTGTGGTGAAATCCGGAAAGGCAACCTCATATTAACATCAATAACATAACCAAAGGAAAATATTACACCCGATCTGCATTCGGAGTTATCTGAATATAAAACACCCAGCCAATGTATAACAGCGGAGGAGGGGAATATCGTTTATTGTTGAATTCTTACTTTTTATTAAAACGGTCGGGAAGTAAGATTTCGTTTATTCATGCGACAAGAATGGCAGGAGCTATGCGGTGGGGACACGAGGAAAATATCGGGGACAACTTTGAATTTTATCAGAATTCAGGTTGCAAATTGTACTGCACTCCACACATGCTCGTAAATTGTACTATTTTATGACATTATAACAAACTTTTCCTTTGAAAAAGAACTGGTTGTACATCAAAAATACTGATTGAGCATCTAAGTACAGTACTTGAAGCTCAATTAGTATCATATGATGTGCGACAAGGTAAGGTTTTATTTAAAACCTTTTTTTTATAGCCAATTGTCGGTGGCACAAAACGAATAATATTCTGATACCGCTATATTGCTAGGATATAATGAATCTTTCAGGCAACTGTGTATGATTATTTAAAATAATTGTAAAACAAAACAAATAATATGATAGTTTATTTAGATTTTCTGTAAATCAAACTAATACTTGTATCCAAATGCCGCACTTATGGTTAGAAGTTACATAGGTCAAATTTTATTTAACTTAAAACATATCGTATATATTCTATCTCGGATTTTTTGAAATTTCTATTGTAAAATATGACACACAAAAGCTAACTTTTTATCGGGTACTTTTATGTTCGCCAGAGCCCTGTCAGTTGATAAGCAGGTGCACAACTTGCAGGTGAGGTTGGCTTGGGCTACTTAGATCTTAGAAGATTTTTTACACCCACCCTTTTTTCACACCTTATTTTTTACCGCTGAATTACTCTAACTCGCATTGGAAAAGAATCATAATAGTAATTTAGCAGTGGCTCAATTTTTTGAGAATTTTTTGATTTTTAGTTTTTTAAAATAAATATTGTGACCTGCTTGACTGCGATGGAAGTTTTATTGGTAACGGTTTCTGAAAAAGGATTACAAAATCCCTATCCCAGTCTAATGGTGAAAAAAAAGCTCCGCAAGATTTTTCTTTCCTGATTTTTCCCGAAAGTAGTTTATCTTTAATTTGTTAATATTTATGATGAATCCAAGTTCAACTGCAAATGAGTCTATTTTTTATAATAATACTTTATTGTCCAACAGGAAAAATGATTGAGCATATAATAAGGCCCAAGAACCCAAATGGTTCTGAGTTAATATTTTTATGAGCTAATTTGGCAATTTATTAATTTTGATGAAACATTAAATAGAAATAGTTAGTAAGTCTACATATTAAAGTTTCTGTTTAACAGTAAATTTATTCTTGTACGATTTTTGTTGAAAAACATGACAATATAACGTAAAATAAGAAAAAAAAAAGACCAGGCTTTCAGGCTGTTAGACCAAGTAATACAGCTAGTTATAAAAGAACTTAATAATTAGGTGAAAAGGGAACCGTCTCCGTTTTAGCGGTGGGCATGGTGACAGCAGTTACCTAACCGAAGTTTTTAATGACCTCCCTGGGGCGAGTGGTGGCTCGGTCGCCAGACAAAACTCGTTAACTCAACCCCTTTTTATGAACACGGGACATTAATACATATTTGAATAAGGATAGACGGTGATGACGTATGTGCTCTATCGATTAGAAAGCGCGCGTTCTAAAGGTGGTTATACAGTCCATATATACACAGGGATGACAATACACACACCATGTAATTTGTCTAAACGTCGCTTCTTGATTATATTTTAAAATGGAATTAGCTTATAAGTGTAGTTACTACTTTGTGGAAGAGCGCTGTTTTCTGGAATATAGATATTTATTTATCTAGTCCAGAAACAGATGTCTTTTATATTAATTGTATCTTAGATTTAAGCTGTATTTGTATATGTATTAATCTTTAGTTTTTGTGGGAATAAATATATTATTATTCACATATATTTATTTAATTTACACATCATTTATATTTTTTACAATTATTATATAACAAGAAAAAAAGATACAATACTGTAAAAAATATAAAATATTATTATTATAGTTGTGTGTTTAATGTACACGCATGTTTCCCTGAAGGGGTAGGCAGAGGCATAGTTTATGCCTACATCTCGCTAATTATATAGCTTGGCCCACGTAATAAGTGGCGAGCCTATTGCCGCTTACCGGGGACTATTATATTCGCCAGAGCCGGCAGGTGCACCACTCACGGGTGAGATGGCTTTGGCTTCTAAGATGTTGGTAGAATTCACATACACTTAAATATTGTGGGTTTAATAGTATAATAGAAGGACGTATCTGTCTTGACTGCATTAACAAACCAATGTATCGCACCTTCTACTTCATAATAAGTATGATTAATATCTATGAAGCCTACTAAGAGGCTTGGGAGATTTCAACTGCAGGACGCTTCTTTAAATTCGCGTGTTAAAATATTATGTATTTATTGATGATGATAAATAAAAAGCAGTGAAAAGAAGTGGGGCTGTATTGGGCTAGAGATGGTGATACATCGTGAATTTTAAGCAATTTAATTTTAAAAACACTTATTATTAAGCAACAATTTAAGAAATGTTCCACTAATTTTGGAGGAGGGTATTGTTGTGTAAGGCACATTTTTATACTTCTGCGAAAAGGATCATTTCCAAAAAAAATATTTTTGAATTGGAATATTGTTTTTTAAAAAATGAGGCTTTTTAAAAAGGGCTCGAAGTTTCGGTAACGCCCTGGTTATTCCCCTTTTTTTGGAAGGATAATTAACGAATGATCTTATTCCGCTGTGGATGGAGCGGAGGTTGTTGATTAAAAATCATCCATGATCCTCTTTGAGCCTGCTATGTCCCGGTATACGCGGTAACCCTTTCGACCAGTCCAGCAACAACTGGTGAGGCCCCTGGAGTTGCAAGTGTTCGTAGTGGTAGCTACTTTCCATCAGGTGTGGCCCATGCTCAAGTAGTTGTAGATTTAAAAACGGAACAAAAATGTATAAGATCACGTTTTCAATATGAATATTCAGCATTATTGTAGATAGAAGGCTTACAAGCCACTTAATAGACCTATAGGAAGCCGTTAGAGGGTAATTTGAAAAGTTCGTTTATAAACTTTCCCCTCGCGTTGTAAAATACTGATGCGGCCTCATATTTAGGCTGGAGATAGGAAACTCGCTCTATTTTAGTTTGGTCTACAACAATATTCGCTTAATTAAACTTATATAGGTACTTAACTTGTTAATTAACTGCAATGTGATAAATTTAAGCGGAATATATTTTGAGTCACTCTGCGTTTCTAAGTGGTCTAAAACGATCAACGCAGCCACGCAGTACACAGAGGTCAGTTATTAGACAGGTGACCGTATCCCCAAGTTAAACTAAGCTCAGAAGAGTAACAGATAATGTATACGTATTTTTTATATACGTACGTGTCATATCCCATTTATCAATAGTTACCTGCCATGAAGCACGTAGCGTAGCATCTAACGTATCCAACCTTCAAGTGAGTTCGGCTTGTCCATCGGATACCTATCTTTAAATTCCCCATGCGCTTACTGCGAGCAGCCTTTGTGCTCGCAGTGACCGACAGTTTATTTATTTAATATAGTTATACAAGTCGGCTTACAGAGCAATGCATCCAACACACCGGCATGCTAGTTCTTACAATAAAATAACAATTATGAAAATTAATTAATATTACAATGTCAGATCATACAATAAAACACTAAAAACATAAATCAATTCTATGAAGTGTTAATTACAATTGATAAAAATAACATAGGGATCTTAATTACATAAAAATGAAAAAGCTATTAATCACAATAAACTAACGCAATATTAAATTACAAACAAAATAAAATAAAATAATGTCCGAAAATTATAAAAACAAGGTAATGTCAGATTTAAAAAAATAAAAATAGTCTATGTTAATTACAAAAGAGAAACTTATAGGTAATTGCCACCATATTTCTCAGTCCATCAAAAAATAAATCGGTTTCGTTGTATTGTGCTCGCAGTGAACGACAGTTGACGGGTCGCTACGATCTTCCTGCAAAGCGCGAGCAGCTCGTAGCGGGCTCGAGCCTATGTACGCACTTTATACAGTATCTGATACATTACATGCTACACGGCTAGATGAGTACCCTGCTTTAGAGACCACACTATCGAGACCGTCTACACGACCGGTATTAGTGGTTATCCCGAACTGAATAATCTGATTCTATATAATCTTGAGTATTTCTAGCAGTGCATAATGCTTATATAACAATGTATTTGTTGCTCAGGTACCTTTATTATTTCATATCGTATAGTTCTCTTTGCAAGTATTACTTCAGTATTAAAGTAGTTGTTTTGTCAAAATATCTATTCAAATGTAAACGGGAGTTAATCGTGTCTCAACTGACAACAAAACAAAATTATATAAATTTGGTTCGAAATATATTTTGATAAGACTAAAACCATTATCAAAAGCCATTAATCGTTATCTAACACCCATAATTAAGCGGCGTGTACGATTTACTGAATGCATTCTTTGGCACAGCGTAACCCACATACTTGACGGAGTCATAAAAGGGTTAAGCCTCACCCAAAGCGATTTCACGTTTCGTCATAGAGACTTTGGGTCGCATTTCCCATATCCATCCTTTCAAGACTGAGGATTGAAGCAATTCATCAAATCGCAGGCACAATCACGGCTGTGGCGAGCTCCGCTTTGTAAGACTGCGGGATTTGCGAAATTTATGTAAGGAGTCCTCGTTAAATGCAGTGGTGATACTGAATACAAACACGATGTTACAGCGTTATGATGCAAGTTCCGCGAAGCTTTGCTGATGGATAATATATCACTGTATTAGTTAGCTCTCAGGAGAATTGCAGCGTTCGGTTGATCATTATGTGGATACAAAAGGAGTATTGTAAAATGCAGTGGTGACACTGAACAACACGATGTTACAGCGTGTTGATGCGAGTTCCGCGAAGCTTTGCTGATGGATAATATGTCACTGTATTAGTTAGCTCTCAGGAGAATTGCAGCGTTCGATTGATCATTATGTGGATACGAAAGGAGTATTGTAAAATGCAGTGGTGATAGCGAATACAAACACGATGTTACAGCGTTATGATGCGAGTTCCGCGAAGATGTGCTGATGGATAATATGTCACTGTATTAGTTAGCTCTCAGGAGAATTGCAGCGTTCGGTGAAACACTATGTAGGTACGCAAGGAGTATTGTAAAATGCAGTGGTGATAGCGAATACAAACACGATGTTACAGCGTTATGATGCGAGTTCCGCGAAGATTTGCTGATGGATAATATGTCACTGTATTAGTTAGCTCTCAGGAGAATTGCAGCGTTCGGTGGAACACTATGTAGGTACGCAAGAAGTATTGTAAAATGCAGTGGTGATAGCGAATACAAACACGATGTTACAGCGTTATGATGCGAGTTCCGCGAAGATTTGCTGATGGATAATATGTCACTGTATTAGTTAGCTCTCAGGAGAATTGCAGCGTTCGGTTGAACACTATGTGGGTACGTAAGGAGTATTGCAAATTGCAGGTGTGACACTGAATGCAAACACGATGTTACAGCGTTATGATGCGAGTTACGCGAAGCTTTGCTGATAGATAGTATGTCACTGTATTAGTTAGCTCTCAGGAGAATTGCAGCGGTAGGTTTATCACTATGCACGTGAAAACCAACTAATTAAATTACAATTTATAAAAATAAAACACATATATTAGAAGAACTCACACAGCGCTTTTTGGTTTTTTTGTACCATTGGCTGGCGCACAAGTATACTGCCTGCACAATAAAAAGTGATTACCGCAATTGATTAGCGCTTGCAATGCTATCGTGTCGCTGACCCTAACTATGCAAAGCCGTTACTTTTGGTACAAAACAATGCATAAACATTATCAAATACTATAATAATAATAATAAATAAGAAATATTTCTGATTCTTACATCAATAATTTAATTCCAAGATTTTTTTTGTAAATACATACTTAATATTCCTACATAGGAAAACACCCAGACCAGAACAAATATTCATATTTATACACACAAAGATTTGTCCTGTGTGGGAATCGAACCAGCGACCTCAGGAGTGGAGGCGAGTATACTTGCATACTGTTATACTAAAAGTAAACAGATACAATAAATAGTTCGATTTTACGTTTACATATATATTTATTGTTAAGAAATGAAACCTTACAATAACGGTAAGATACCTCCCGAAATTGGTTCAAAAAATCTTGTGTAGGAGTAAGTAATGTAGGTAATTATTATTGTACATCACGATGTACCTTTCTGTGTTCTTAACTTTTCTGTCCATTTAAGGTTGCCTGGAAGAAATTGCTTTAAGCGATAAGGCCGCCCATTATATATGCCTACCTGTTTAATTTTCTTTGTTTTTATGTGTAATCCTTGTTATGGTGTACAATAAAGAGTAAATTATTATTATTATTAATAGTAACAGCTTTAGTTCTAGACAAAGTTTGGCTAGAACTAATAGCGCTATATCATCCGTACTATTCATCAATCATGAATGATATATTAATGTTACATATAAATAATATCTCAATGCACCGTTTGAAATTTAACTAAAGTCACAAAATCGTTAGATAATTATATAATAAATCAAGTTTGTGTTAAAAGAGATATTCTTTAAAATACCTTAGTTAAATGCAGTGATACTGAAAACAAGCAAAATGTTTGTAATTATTTAAGTTCGAAGCAAAGTATTACACAAATAACATGGCACTGTTTTCTCTACAAAGAATGAACCGGTTAACGTCAAACGTTGCCCTAAGTTTGTACAGTTAGTAGCAGAGGTATTTTGTGAGATGTCCTCTTAAAATGCAACGGTGACACTCAATGCAAATACTTTGTTACAATGTTGTTAAGTTCAAAGTAATAAAAGTTGAATAAATCAATAACCTGATTAACCTCTTCCTAAGTATGAGACCAATGAAAATAACACACGAAAACAGTCAATAAAGAAAACAGATACAATTAGCAGCTTTATCGCTTACAGCTATTTCGTCCAAGCAACCGAAAAAGCGATTGAATTTATAACAAAAACGGGGAACATGCCAGCAATTAACAACAATATCTAATTAGCAAAAAAAGAGTAGTTTTTTTCTTTTTATGATCATCTTGCCTTTCGATCCTTTTGTAATTTTATCTGCAAACCACGTCTACATTACGTAGAATAGGCATTGTGTTGTTTGCACTAAGTAACAGTAGACACCTACATTTAATTATTACAATTACAGACAGCATTTTATAGAATGATTTGAATGGAGCTGATAACTTTATTGTGAAATGTGAACCGTAAACAGCCGGCTTTAGATACATACACATAGAGGCGTAATAGATGAAAAACCGACTCTTTGGAGTTTAGTCATCTCGCCTTACATGACACATAATAGCTTCTCAAGGTACCTTTTATGAAGTAGGTATGCTTAATGTACTGCCAAAAGTGAACGAACAAAACACATATTCTACCATACTTTGGGCTCCTATGCTGTTCCAGCTCTAACTGAAGTATAAAGGCACTTTTTATTCCACGAAGCCACTCAGATAACAAACTAAAGTTTGAGGGATAAGCTTTTCAATGGGACTTACAAAAATATTATTCTTCCAACAGCATGTAATTTACAGATTGTCTTATGTAAAGAGGTTACAGCAATCTATGGATGCTTGTAATACTAGAGGCATCACTAGAGCATGGCACTAAAGGGTTGGTATCCTTTGAAAATGACGCCTATATTTAAAGCTTTAGACTACGCCAATGCTGTAATCAGTTGCTTTAAACATAAACCGAACCGTAATACAAAATAGGAGTTCACGCCATTGCAATTTGCTGCGATTGCTTTGATACTTTCTATAAAACGGATCTAAGGAGTTTCGTTTGCCAAGTCTATTTGCCAAGTCTATTTGCCAAGTCTATTTGCCAAGTCTATTTGCCAAGTTTATTATATAAGGTATTTGCCCATTATCAGCACGATAGGCAGGCGGTTTGGTGATCGCAGTTCTAGCTAGTACACAGGATGATGCTGCTGCCCATCATCCGGGTTATTTTCTACCGCTGCTCTTTCGACTTCCCATGAGATGACAGCGGGTGGAACTATACTAGGCCGGTACCACACGTTACCAGGAAGGAAGTAATAAAAACATAAAATTCTTCCATTTCATCTCTAAAGGGTATTTGCTTGACGAAAGCAGGTGATTCATACTTTACCCCTAATTGCCTTCTTTTGAAATACGCTCCCAATTACGTTTTATTCCTTATTTGACATCCATGCGCGCAGGCTTTGACGAGAGCTTGTATAATTAGCGTCACAAAGTTGCGTACGAACTCCAGCTAATATATCGAATACTCCATACTTAATATCTGTATTTCTCTAGACAGACAATTACAATATGATGATAATATATATTACAGATCGTTGTGGACCCTTGAGGGCACGGCAATTAAATATTATAATTATGTATATATATGTGGAGAAGTGAAGTGGCAGTGGGCGGGGCACATACCTCGAAGAACCGGCGTACGATGTGGCGTTAAGGTTCTTCAATGGCGATCACGAACCAGCAAGCTTAGTAGCCGCCTACCTGATGGACCGAAGATTTGGTCAAAGCGGCGGGAGTCCGGTGGATGCAAGCGGCACAAGATTGATCAACTTTAAGAACAATGGGGCCTCTCCTATGAACTTCAAATGGTAGAAATTATGAAGATGATGATACCTATAGATGCCACACAGTTGCGTACATATTTAAGCCAAAGTAGTCATACTTACCAAAGTATGTCCAACAGTTGCAATTATTCAAGCCAATTTATCTATGCATTCAAATGTATGTTTGTGTATAGAGAGAAACTTTAAATTGCAATTATTCTTGTTTAATATTCATATAACATCAATAAATGTTGTTTTAAATGAGTTTAAAACACTTATATTTGTTGTATAATTGTGCGTAGGTATTGTCTACCCCTTATTACGTTTATAATAAAATGAATATGTTTATAATAATTTATGAATCTTACTGAAGTTGTCATTTCAAAAAAGACAACATACAACACTATAACATATATATTTTTACGTTAAACTTGTTTTGGCGTTTTGCAAAGTGGAGATACACTTTCGGGAAGTTTATAATTTATTAGAATGAAATAAGATTTCTACATAGACAGTTGAACAAATACTATAAATAAAACAAATTACAACTGGATTACTGATGCTGAATCTATAGACTATTCTAGAATTTCGCGACCAGTCGAGGACACCCAACGTAACTCAATTTGTAAGGAACTAGCAAATCTTAAGTAGATTTGTCAACATGGCGTCGACGGGGCCAGCAATAAAAGGGCCGTCAAAATGCAAGTTCTGAGAAATATAAAGCGTTTTGTAGTTTTATTGCGTTTTTATCTAAATTTATACAAAAAATATTTATATGCTGACTTATTTGTGATAAGATTTTGTTAGTGAAATTATTTTCATTTTTTATTTAAAAAATTGTGCATAGGGATCATACTAAGGAGCCCAAGCCAACTAACCTGCAGGTGATGCATCTGCCGATCAGCGCATAAGGCTCTGGCGAGCATAAAAGTTCTTGATATGCGGCAATAGGCTCGCCACCTATTACGTGGGACCAAACATACGGTGAGCGTATAATAAATACTACTACGGAGAAACAGGCGTGATTGTATGTATGTATGTGTACACTTTAGGTAATTTTAGGCGTTGTGATCAATTAATTAATAATTATTATGATAATCGTTCTGGTTCATTGGCAGATGAGCTCGTCAAAAACGAAGGGTATTTCAGCATATCACCATATCATCCTTACAGATTCTACTGCTGAACATAAGCCTCCTCAATAGATTACAGTTAATTCCTAGTTATTCCTAGCCCATAATCACTACGCTGGGCAGGCAAGTTGGTGATCGCAGTTAAAGCCAGTACGCAGGATGACGCTGCTGCTCATCATCTGGTTAAACTCTTACGACTTCCCATCAGATGAGAGGAGGTGGCACTATTCTAGGCCGAGTGGTAGGTATATATTAGGTCGGGGAAAAAGTCTTTTCGCATAACGTAGGTATAAACTTATTATAATTTTTTTTTGACTGTACTATTTGTGTCTGGCTGGTTTTGGTAACATTAAAAAGGTTCCATTATAAAGAAAAGAAAAAAATAAAAAAAAGTTGTTTCCCGCTATTTTTCATTTGTTTTTCTCTCCGTAAAAATGAGTGAATCTAATGAAGAAATTCGATACATTTTAAAATTTTATTATAAAAAAGGCAAAAATGCAACTCAAGAAGTGAAAAAAAATTGTGATGTTTATGGACCTGATGCAGTGTCAGTAAGAGTAGCACAAATTTGGTTCAAACGTTTTCAGTCCGGAAATCCGGAAAGTTTGATGCACCTCGCTCTGGTCGCCCTGTTACGAATAAAATGGACGCCATTTTTGAAAGAGTGGAGCAATATCGGCATATTAGTAGTTACGATGTAGCTGAAGAACTGGGAATTGACCACAAAACAGTTTTGACCCATTTGAAGAAAGCTGGTTATACAAAAAAGCTCGATATTTGGGTGCCACACGAGCTCACTCAAAGAAACTTAATGAACCGTGTACTCATTTGCGGTTCATTATTGAGACGTAATGAAACCGAGCCGTTTTTGAAGAGATTGATAACTGGCGATGAAAAGTGGATCACGTACGACAAGAACGTGCGAAAAAGGTCGTGGTCGAAAGTTGGCCAGGCTTCACAGACTGTGGCCAAACCTGGCCTAACACGAAATAAGGTGATGCTGTGTGTATGGTGGGATTGGAAGGGCATTGTTTATTATGAGCTTTTACCGCCCGGCAAAACCATCGATTCTGATCTTTACTGCCAGCAACTGATGAGATTAAAGGAAGCAGTCGAGAGAAAACGGCCGGAATTGATCAACAGGAAGGGTGTGGTCTTTCATCACGATAACGCTAGACCACACACATCTTTAGCCACTCAGCAAAAATTAAGAGAGTTCGACTGGGAGGTCCTAGTGCATCCACCATAACCCCATAAGCCCTGACCTTGGGCCTTCAGATTTTCACCTGTTTCGGTCTCTGCAGAATTCTTTAGGTTCTGTAAGGTTGACCTCAAGAGAGGACTGCCAAAACTATTTGTCCCGTTTTTTTGATCAGAAGTCCCAAAGTTTCTACAGTAACGGGATAATGTCTCTGCCCACAAAATGGCAGAAAGTTATTTAACAAAACGGTACATATATATTGTAAATAAATGTAAATAAACTTTGAAAAAAATGTCTTGACTTTTCATACAAAAATACGAAAAGACTTTTTCCCCAACCTATTATAACATGTTTTCAGGTACACGCATTATTTGCTTATAAGGTGACCTCGGTCACGGTTCATTTAATGGAAAACTTTTTATAGTTAATAAATTATTATTCTTATTATTATTTCTATCAAGTTTTAGCCCGCCAAAACACAGATTTGTTATTATATTTTTTCAATAAGATACGTCGTAATGACCACATCCTGCCTGATGGTAAGCAATCGTGGAGTCTAACCAATTAAAGCTGTCCATAATTACACATATAATGATATGTCGTATAACAAACTGTAGAGTATCAATTTTACAAAAGGATAAATAAAAACAGTAGATATGCCGACATAATCGAACACGCCTTTTCGGTACATACAGATAGCCATGCAAAATAAATCACAAAGTAAAAAGATTTTTCTTTGGGCGTAACATACACTCACTCATTATTGTCTGTCATCATCAGCCCAAAGAAGTCCACCGCTGAACATAGGCCCTATAAGCTGCCAATGTGACCGATTTCAGGAGCTTGCATCCAACGTGATCCTGCAATTGAATTCATCAGGTCGCCCGTCCATCTTGCCGTTGGACGCTTCGTTTTCCATCAAAGGGCCTCCATTCCAGAATCGTGCTATGTGCCGATTATAATATAATAAGGCTTGTATTTAACGTGTTATCAGAATTAATAAATTGCCAACCTAACCTAACCTTTTTGTGCATCAAAAATACTGATTGAGCACCTAATCACCTCATTAGGTGCTCACTCAGTATTTTTGATGATCAAAAAGTATTTTTTAGAGGTTCAGTTTATTATATTCCATATAATAATAATTATTCTTTATTCAAACTAGATACAATCAGAACAACAAACATATACAATTATATAACAAGATATATGTACAATTATAAACGATATAAGTACAAACGGTATCTACGGAAGACCAGCGTCGAGGTGTTTTCGTGGCACCTCGGCTTTATGCTGAGTGGATACCTTTTCTGTGACACTCTTCAAATTGTTACTTAAATATAATGTATCTGTTTTCTTTTGATGTTTTCACAGAATATTTTTTTTTCTTTCTTCTTTCTTTCTTTCTTTCAATTACATTTTATATCTCTGCGCCTGAACTAGATAACTTAATATCTGTGCTTCAGGCAGCAGCGCTCATTCCCATTACATTTAATATCTAAGATTTAAAAAAAAAACAAGTAAACCCACCAAATGATACAAGCCAAACATAAGAAGAAATAGTTAATATTAAAAAAGTAGCATGAGAGTGGTGTGTCCTCCTTCTGTGTATCATGTTAGTGTGTTTATGAAATGAAATAAAATGAAATGAATTGATATAAAAAAATAAAAAAAGAATGAGTGTAGGAGGAAATTCTTTGAGCTATGTAGGTGACACTCGTTCTTCTATAGATCTCCTCATTTTTTCTGATTCGATCTCGCAATGTGATCCCCAACATAGCTTAGCAACATAATCTTGTCTGTAATATCTTACAGACAAGCGTACCAATATGATAACTTTATTAATTCTGGCTAAGAAGTATTTAAAACATGATAAAGTTACTGGTATCCAAACAAAATGAACATTCTATTAGTTTCAGTCTCCACCGCTTTACACACAAAAATAAATATTGTCAAAAAAATAACAATTCAAGGTTCTACAAAAATATTGTGACATAGAGGAAAGCCCCTCTTTTTAATATGTAACTTAGGTGTAAGCCATACAAGAACAAAATTCCCATTTATAATATTTGCAGTCCCAAAAATTCCATATGCAAGTGAAAAGTGTAACATTTTACCAGAACACCCGGTACCCGCCAATCCTTTTACGCTCGTAGATAATGTGATTTAAGTAAATCAGCCAATTTCAATAAGTGCCGGCTCGGAACAAATCTACATATTTTATTTGGACGGACCGTAAATTTTCAGACGGACGGGCGCTGCCGGATTGACATCGTAAATATTCTCGTCTTATAGGGAAATTACAGCGTTCAAAGGGTTCCGTGCTACTCTAAATGGAGAACCAATTTTATATTATTTACTAAAAAATTACTTGAAATTTAAATTAAATCAACTATTATCAACAAGGTGGCTCCGCGATTACGTCTGCGTGAATGGATTTAGTGTTAATCGCATTTTCCAGTGACGAATAAAAAATTTGATGCAGTACAATCGATTTTATATGTTAATTCAGAATACAATACAGCTACTGATGTGCTTATTTTCATCGAAGTCCGTTAAGCCGTTATCGTGTGAGTTAAAACTTCTTCATTATAATATTATTCGATTTTGAGTTTTTTACGTATTTTTCCGGGGAAAATAGAATTGTCATCAACAATTTTAAAAAAAGAATTTGAACATCAAAAACTGTTACATTAATTCTTAGCTATAATATTTTACAAAAGTCTTAACTTAATGCACAATTAGTAACAGTAAACATAGTACGCTTAAAATTAAAAGGTACAGTTTAAAATTCAATTCAATGATCATAATGTGTACCAATAAAAAAACGCAGTCAACATAACACCAATGTTATAAAGAAAACAAAATAAATTTCTATGATAAGGAGCATATATACGTCGAACGCACGTTGGTAGTTCAACGCCGTTGCAAGTCTTACATCCAGCGTGTACCTGTTTTTGGCATTCCTACATTTATCACTTCCATATTGCGGTTGGACTTCTTAAGCTACGTTTTCTGTTTTTTGGTTAATAGAATGTGTCAATCCGATAAACGACTGATGTTGCACTAAGTTTAGTAAACTAGTAATTCGCTCCAAATACTGCAAGTAATTTTTACAAATAGTGTCAAAATATTTCTCAGCATGAATATGAATTATACCTTGCAGATTTCGATGTATTTACATTTAAAAAAAAATTAAGTGTGTTTATCTGTTACTTACTATTATTTGAGCATCCATCCTTTAGTTTTAGAGTGAAAAAAAAACAAACATTCGAACTTTCGCTGTAGTATTAGCAGCATTGTACGATTGAAACTCGTAAAATCTACACGACAAAAAGGTTGCTATAATAATGCCTGCAAAACTTTTTAATGAACCCATAGGCTCCACTAAGGTCTCATACATAACACAAGTACATACATACATACGACTATCAAAATCCGACGAAGGTTCGTCTCTGGAGTAATGTGATCTGTACATTTACCCTCACTTATAACTTTGCTAAGTGTTGAATGTGCTTTTATAACTTTGGGCAAATTTTTAAAAGACCCTCTCGAAAAGTTTTGTATATTTTATTTTTAATGTAAAGTGGTTTCCGGAAGTTTGGGTTCCTTATCATGTTGTGGGTACATTTACGATGTGGAAGCAAGGAATTATAAAGGAAACATGTTTCATATTTGAGTTTTGGAATATAAGTAGTAAAATATTTTATTTTAGCTCATAGTGGTGTTCTAGCTATTACTACGAGTACATTTTTATGTATTACTGGCGGAAGTAATGGGTAGGTAATTTGTACATTTTCAGGTTTAAAGTTTAGAAAGCAGCAGTTTTGTTTTACAGGATGCATTTCACACTTTTTGCGAATCACTGATTGGTTTAAAGATTATATATACAATGAGTTTTATGTACTTTTATCCTTACTAATTATTTTCTAATAATTGAATAGAATTTGCTATTCATTAGGTTATTATTAATTTGATTAAGAATCCTCAAATTAATAGCAAATTCCTCATCTTTGCTGTTTCAAGTATCTGTAATACTTAGTACATTTGCAATAAAAATTATGCCAATGAAAGTGCAATAATAATATATTTTGCTGTCTAATACGTAGAAGCGCTAAACGCGATACTATGTTGAACAAGACGTTACGTTACAAGGCTCGAGTATCCACGCCCATTTTATATTTGGCCATGGGCTGATGAGAGACCTTGGTCCTGCCTTTTTGCCAACTAGTGACGGGCGTCGTCAGTTTTTTAGTGGGTAGGCTGAAAAGTTCCTGCCGACCGGCTGGGTATGCGTAAATGCATTTTTCTGACGTTTAAAAAAAAGACTCATTTTATATATTCTATTGTTTCCTGTCTGCCAGAAGCTTATCAGCATTATAGAGATTCATTAAGTTATTAGGCAAACGACTTCTATCTTAAACGAGGGCTAGACAAGCTCTATGTGACATGGAAGTGACATGAATTGCTCCTTTCTTTCTTAAGACTAGATGAGGTATGATCTTTAGATATTAGATTTAGTTAGTTTTAAGACCAGTGGTAATCTTAATAATTTATTTCTTTAATTGTATTAGATCTTAAGACATAATTTGAAAAAAAGCTGAGATGAGTTTCTTGAGGCCTCCTTCTCAATCTCGTTGCCTTTTGGAAGCCTCGTTAGAGTCACCGACAGACTGACTGACTCACGAACAATCCCCTCCCTCCTTTAGAATCACGACAGGCTGACTGACATATACAGACTGACAAATCTTGAGAAAATCACAACAGACAGATAAACTGACAAATTCTGACAAAGAACCCATTTGCTTTTACTCCTTTATTATGCTACCGCTCATATTTATTTCATTGTTGTTAAAAAAAAATATGGAATTTCCATTTTGTGTAAATGTTTGACGAATCTAAATGATCATGTTGATCTTATAGACAATAAAGTATTTTTTTTTTATTTTGTGAAAAATCGGTGGCCAAAGGCTACTTTTGCAGAAGTATATCACGCAAACGATTATTCCCAGGGATCTCGATGCTCAGTATTATAGAGAACGATACACGAATGAGGACTTATGAGTCCTCACTCGACACTCATAACAGCTTTACAAACAACCACACCAAAGCAAGTAGTTATCATAAGTATGTGGCTCTAAAAGTTCGGGTCCTATCAATACAGAGTTTCACTATGAAACGCTATTATTTTTTTGGGGACTGCATGGACTGTTTGTCGTTAAGTAAAGTGCAGTCATTAAAAAATTAAAACCCGCGACTGCTGCTGTCAGCTGGTTTATTGAACTCCAAGCCATATCAGTAGTCAAATTTATGCATTTCGACAGGCGTGTGATACTAACTCGGCCTGTAGCATTTGTAAGTCTCCTTCGTCTTCTATGTTGTTTAATACCGGACGCAGTGGAGGGAACACTAAACACATACAGTTACGTTAAAATATTTCAGTCAACTATGTCTCTCAATAATTTGTACCCGAAAACAAGATAAACTCCTAAAGGGGTTATTCAGGAGGACAGTTCTCACCGATGGCGGGATATTATCATAAACAGTGTCGTCATCGAAAGGGTCTATGGGGTAGGAACGACCCCAGGGTTATCTAAACGTTTGTATTGTTATTTGCTCGAATAATTCTCATGAGAGGTTTTTTATCTTCTTAAAGGTTTTTGGTCAAGGAATTCAAGACTTACTATATATCTAATAATTAATGCAATTAGAAATTTGCTTTCGTTTGTAAACAGTAGTGTGGTAAATGCCGATGTGCAATATAGACCGCCGGCTTAACAGAGCACATGTAGAAATATTTAATAGTTAAATTAAAAAAAAAACTTTTTTCAAATTTTGACGATGCGACGATACGCATTAAATCACTTTCAGGACTTTTTGACAATTGAATTACTAAAACAGAAAACGATATCAAAAATTACAATGTTGCGACTAAAAATATAAAATCTCTTAAGTAGATTTCAATTTTCATTTCTAAACCAATTTGGCGCAAAGTAAATCTTGTAAAACACAATTATTGGCGCCAAATCGTTCTTCAAAGAGCTGGCAGGCCAAACTGGCCCACAAGGACATTTTGATCGCGATAAAACCATAATTGCCGAGCGGCTTAATTAAAGCAAGTCCTGGACAGAGGGGCTCTGGATTAACCGTCTCCCTATCCCAGACATCATTACGATTTTTCTAATTGGGGCCCGCGCTGCTGAGAGACTCATTAGTTTAATATTGAAATTGAAAATATCAACTTTACTTTCGTATAAAAATCATTTAGATTTTTAGTGATTTTAATTTTCTTTTAATGATGTTGGTGCAAAGTTTTATACTTTTGTAGATGGTTATCAGTTATTTCTTACGCATTTCCCGAAAAGTAATAATTGTCTAGAAAATTTACATTTAACGGGCGGAATACCGAATGTACAATTATAACCTATCACTTATAATTTACAAATTACAAGCAAAAGAAGAAAACTGTAGATCATATTGGAGACGCTTCTTCCACGTGCTTTCCATTCTCTCTCTCATTATCTCATTTCACAAACTTCTTTTCCTCTTCTCATCAAACTTTCGTTTTAATGTCATCCAAATTCTCCCAGTGTGACTATCAAATAAATCTACTCATTTCTTTATAAATGACATTATTATTAACGCAGAGAGTGGCAAAGATAAATCGAAAAAGAATAATTTAAAATTTAATGTTAACGGTATCGTATGGTTCGCGCTGCTATAGAGGTCAACACAAAAATGATGAGGCGAAAACCACGTCACATTATTCCCGATGTCATAAGATCACATACCGAGGAGTACAATTTGTATATTGAAAATCATCTGCACGAGCTCGATCGCATGGAGTCTCTGTCGGTGGATGACCTAAATAAGCACCTTACTGCCGTGATGACCGATGCATTAGAAAAGGTGACACCCAAGGACTTAAACTTCAAACAAAACAAGTTAAAAGATGCTACACTCAACCTTATGGAAAGACGCCGTCAGTTAAAGTTAGACAACCAGGGTAATACTCCAGAATGCCATGATCTATGCAAAGACATTCGCCGGAGTATAAAAGAAGATCTTCTGAAATACGAAGAAGACAAGATTTCTGAGGCAGTCGAAAACAACACCAGCAGACGAGTATTGCGCGATCAATTATCAAACGGCAGGAAGGAGATTTTCCAGTTATTTGACGAAAGAGGCGAAGTAACAACGAATAGAGAACATCTGTTGCAAGTGGCGAAAAAATTTTACGAGGTGCTGTATGAAAGTAAGGTTCCGTGTCCTGTGTCGCAGGGTCAGAGACAGCGCCACCCAGTCGCTAATGTGGGATCTGAGGAAATTCCTGACGTGTCGGTGGATGAGATACAGCTAGCGCTGAGCCAAATGAAGAACAGGAGATCTCCGGGGCAAGATGACATTATTCCCGAGATGTTAAAATTGGGGTCAAACGCGCTATGGATGGGCCTGGCACTGTTGTTTACAAATTGTATATTAAACGGCAGGGTACCTGATGTCTGGCACGAAGCCGTAATAGTCCTGCTCCATAAGAAAGGAGACATTCGTAAACTGGATAATTATCGCCCAATTAGTCTCTTATCTCACATTTATAAACTTTTCACTCGAGTTATCCTAAATAGACTAAGCAATAAACTTGACGAATATCAGTCAAAGGAGCAGGCCGGTTTCAGATCTGGATATGGCACAAACGATCATCTGCATACACTGAAGACCCTAATAGAAAAGTGCCATGAATACCGAAAGCCAATCATCATAACTTTCGTAGACTACGAGAAGGCGTTTGACTCCGTGGAGGCCTGGGCGGTTGAGAGGGCTCTGGTGGACTGTAGAATTGACGAGAGGTATATCCAGCTTATTAAGCATTTGCAGTTGCATGGAACGTCAACTATCAGTCTCCACAAAACTACAGAGCCATTCAAGCTGGAGCGCGGTGTGCGTCAGGGCGATACGTTATCACCAAAATTGTTCAATGCTGCCCTTCAAAACATCTTCAGAGAACTTGATTGGAATGATAGAGGCATAATACTCGACGGGGAGAGGTTGAACAATTTAAGGTTTGCGGATGATATTGCTCTGGTTGCAGATAACGTCGACGATATGGTCGCTATGATCGGTGACCTACAGAGTGAATCAGCCAAAATAGGATTAAAACTGAATAAGTCAAAAACTAAGATCATGACAAACATCCCGGAGGCGGAAAATTACAATCTACCTGTAGAAGTCGTCGGTCATTACATTTATCTGGGCCACAAAATCACCCTTGGTGTGGAAGATCAGGTGGCAGAAGTTGAAAGACGCATCGGGCAGGCTTGGGCGGCGTTCGGAGCCAACAGCTTTAACCTTCGATCAAAAAAAATCGCGCAACACCTAAAATCTAAGGTGTTTGATCAGTGTGTCCTGCCAGTCTTCATGTATGGGATGGAGACTACAACGCTGACTTTGAAGTCAGCTGAGAAACTCAGAGTTGCACAGAGGGCAATGGAGCGACTGATGCTGGGTATAAACCTGATGCACCGCAAAAGGAATGAGTGGATCAGGCAGAAAACGAAGGTCAGAGACGTAGTGGAGGAGATAGAACGCCGGAAGTGGAGATGGGCAGGACACGTTGCTAGGATGGACCACAGTCGTTGGGCGAGGAAAATTCTAGAGTGGAGACCCCGTGCCAATACCCGAGGCAGAGGCAGACCACCACGGAGATGGGTGGATGACATCCGTCAACAGGCGGGTGTAAACTGGATGCAGAAGGCGATAGATAGACACGCGTGGAGAGCTGGGGAGGAGGCCCATGTCCGAAGACGGGCGCAAAACGGGCTGATATAGATAGATAGATAGTTAACGGTAAAATTATTATAGAGAATGCTGAAATCGCTAATGAATATGAAAACTTTTTCTATCGAATTTCCGTAGACTTAACTAGAACCCTGGGTTTGTCTACCCTATTGCAGAATCTTTATTAAAGTTAATCATAAAACATAAAACCCACCATCCTATAAATTTTTAAATTAAATCCTTATTAAATCCTTCATTTAGTTATATAATCGATTCGACTCGAGTATATTCCCACTGTAATGAACCTCGTAATTTTCCCTTATTCGTCAGAAACAGTGCCACATTTTGCCATAGTAAGTAGCAAAATATTTCTTCATAAACATAAGCAAATGGAAGAAAAGGGAAATAAAATAACGCCAGTCCGGCTAAATCATAACGTGTTACACGAAAAACCTCTTTGCTACTAAAATGCCGCACTAAAACAAGTAAAGTGAGACAATGCGAACTAAAATCTCACGAAACGCGAGCAAGATAACTTAATGAGGGTTGACAAATTAGTGCCGAGTTCCGTTGTCGGCAAACATTTGTTTCCGCAGCCGTATTCCGCCGATTTACGCCAGTGTTGCCAGAATTAATTTTCAATTTTGCGAGAACTAAATCATGATGTTCGTTCTTTCATAATCTATACTATATTTTTTTTTACATTTATTTATTTATTTATTTACAAAAAGTACAATTTAAAAAAATACATTTTGTTCTTATAACTAATATCCTCGCCAAACATTACGTTTAAAGGCGAGAAGCGCTCTTTTCTCTTTCTTATTAACTTACTAAGAACTATAACTAAAATTAAAGTGTGCATTGTTCTATATATCTGAAACTCTTCATAAATTTTTAGCTCAGACAAAATATCTCTGTGCGGAAGTATATCGTAACCGTATTCCTCCGATTTATGCCGGAGTTGCAAGAATGAATTTCCAATTTTAGATGTGTAAAATCATGCGATTCGTCCTTTCAAATTGTTAAAGGTGTAGAAAAATATACTTTAATATGAAAAAACCGTAACTTATTTGCTAGGCCATTTCACCTAATCTTAAAGGCTTTATTTATTTATACATACAATAATGGAAACAAAATCTCTCTTTTAGCTATTTGCGCAGTTCAATTTGTAAAAACTGTAAGCGTTGCAAAGTCATATTTTAACCGGTTTTTTATTTCCTACTAGCAAACAGAGAAGAAAATAAATGAAAAACCGGCAAAGATTTGGCATTAACCGTATACCGGAAGATTTCGCAACACTGGCCGATTTGGCGGAACATTCGAAAAGTCTCGAAAGAGACAAAGGACCGGACACTGAGCTGAGACGTCCGGCTGATTGATTGATGAATGCTTTGTTTGAACATTGTTTGGTAAGTATGCAAAGATCGCCTTTTTTTCTCTCTCCCTCGAAAGACAGATGACGTAGTGTGCGATTGGAAAGCTTTAATGCGTAGAATTTTGCTAGTTTTGTAGGAGAGCCGAGGCGAGTATGCCGTGTGGCGCCGGCCTAGAATAGCGTCACCCCTTCTCATCTCATGGGGAGTCGTAAAAATCGACGAAGAGAAATGCTACCGGATGATGGGCAGCAGCGTCATCCTGCGTACTGGCTGGAACTGCGATCACCAACCCGTCTGCCCAGCGTGGTGATTATGGGCAAATACCCCCAAATGGAAAATGGCACACACGCGTAAACGGCCCCCAGTCCCCGGCGGCCCCGCTATTCCAGATTACGGTAGCGGTCTTGGTAACGGCGGGGCAGGGGGTGCTAAGAATCACCGGCAGAGATCCGGCTACCACCCAAAACGACGACTCCTGCATCTGGCAACTTATAACACGCGCACACTGAGGACCGACGAGAAGATTGACGAGCTGGAGGAGGAAATAGAGCGGTTGCACTGGGACATTATCGGGTTATCCGAAGTCCGTAGACAGGGAGAGGATACGGTAATCCTTAAGTCCGGCAACTTGCTCTACCACCGGGAGGGCGATCGCCTGTCCCAAGGTGGTGTCGGTTTTATCGTCCGGAAGTCTATCCGTAACAACGTCGTGTCTATTCGGAGTGTGTCGACCAGGGTAGCGTACCTAATACTCAGAATCACCAAACGGTATTCGTTGAAGGTAATTCAGGTTTACGCACCGACCTCGGCACACCCTGACGAGGACGTGGAGATATTGTATGATGACATTTCTGCCGCCATTCATACTTCACCGACTCACTACACGGTTGTTATGGGAGACTTTAACGCAAGGCTAGGCCAACGAAGCGGTGACGAGCAGAAAGTGGGGCAATTTGGAATAGGGCGAAGGAACCATAGGGGACAGCGGTTGGCTGACTTCATGGAGAAGGAGGGCCTCTTTATGATGAACTCCTTCTTCAAGAAGCCACCACACAGGAAATGGACCTGGCTGAGTCCCGATGGTTTCACGAGGAATGAGATAGACTTCATCATGACCACTAAGCGACAAATATTCAATGATGTCTCTGTGATCGCCAGGGTGAAAACCGGTAGCGATCACCGAATGGTAAGGGGCACATTGAATATTAATATAAAGCTTGAAAGGTCCCGTTTGATGAGGTCTACGCTCCGACCCTCAGCTGCCCATATTCAAAACCCCGAGAACTTTCAGCTCGAGCTTCAAAATCGCTTCGCAGGTCTGGAGAACTGCGTAACCGTTGACGATATAAGCGGCGGGCTGGTTGAGACTGTCCACGTTGTCGGGTCCAAACATTATAAGACCCGACAAACTAAAACCAATAAACTGTCGACTCAAACTCTTAATCTCATGGAAGCGCGACGAGACATGCGATTGCAGTCTTCAGCGGAAGCGTCTTCTTACCGGCTCATCAATAGACAGATCTCGAAATCCTTGCGACTCGATATTCGCAAATTCAATACAAATTGTATTGAAGATGCAATAGAGAGGAACAGGGGTTCAAAAGTGTTCGCACGGGATCTGTCTATTGGTCAGAGTCAGTTGACACAGCTGAAGACCAACGAAGGCAGTCTAGTCACGTCGAGACCTGAGATTATGAGGGAGATCGAAAGGTTTTATGGACAGTTGTATACCAGTACGCAAGATCCCGCTACTTGTTTGGCTAAAGACCCTAGAGCCAAACTAACCCGACATACCACCGAAGACATCCCGGACGTCAGCCTGTACGAGATTAGGATGGCCCTGAAACAACTAAAAAACAACAAGGCACCGGGGGAAGACGGGATGACAGCAGAGCTTCTGAGAGCGGGTGGTACACCAGTACTTAAGGTACTCCAGAAGCTCTTTAATACCGTCATTCTCGAGGGACATACGCCACAGGTGTGGTCCAGTGGTGTGGTTGTCCTTTTCTTCAAGAAAGGTGACAAATCCCTTTTGAAGAATTATAGGCCAATCACGCTACTGAGCCACGTCTATAAGTTGTTTTCACGGGTCATCACGAACCGTCTCGGGCAAAGGTTTGACGACTTCCAGCCTCCCGAACAAGCCAGTTTCCGAAAAGGCTTTTCAACCATAGACCACATTCACACGCTGCGGCAGGTTATACAGAAGACCGAGGAGTATAACCAGCCACTTTGCTTAGCGTTTGTGGACTATGAGAAAGCCTTTGATTCGATCGAGAGCTGGGCAGTGTTTCAGTCCCTGCAGCGATGCCGCATTGATCATCGGTATATCGAAGTTTTAAGGAGTTTATACAGAAACGCCACCATGTCCGTACGAGTACTGGACCAGTGCACGAATCCTATCCTCTTGCAGAAAGGCGTGAGACAGGGTGATGTCATTTCACCGAAACTGTTCACTGCTGCTCTGGAGGATGTTTTCAAGCTACTGGACTGGGAAAACTACGGCAACAACATTAATGGCGAGTATATGACTCACCTTCGATTTGCCGACGACATAGTGGTCATAGCGGAGTCGCTTGTGGATCTGGGCACAATGCTCGGAGACCTCGACAGAGCTTCCCGAAGGGTAGGTCTTAAAATGAACATGGATAAGACCAAAATCATGTCAAATATCCATGTTGTGCCTACCCCAGTAATAGTGGAAAGCTCGGCCCTCGAAGTTGTCGACGAGTACGTATACCTGGGACAAAAAGTCCAATTAGGTAAGTCCAACTTCGAGAAAGAGGTCAATCGTCGAATCCAGCTCGGTTGGGCTGCGTTCGGGAAACTACGCAAAATCTTCTCGTCCAAAGTACCTCAGTGTCTCAAGACGAAAGTCTTCGACCAGTGTGTGTTGCCAGCGATGACGTATGGGACTGAGACGTGGTGCCTGACTATGGGCCTCATAAGGAAGCTCAAAGTCGCTCAGCGTGCAATGGAGAGAGCTATGCTCGGAGTGTCCCTACGTGATAGAATCAGAAATGAGGAAATCCGTAGGAGAACCAGAGTGACCGACATAGCGAAGCGCGTTTGCAGGCTGAAGTGGCATTGGGCGGGGCACATAGCTCGAAGAACCGACGACCGATGGGGCGTTAAGGTTCTTGAATGGCGACCACGAATCAGCAAACGCAGTAGAGGGCGGCCCCCAACGCGATGGACCGATGATCCGGTCAGGGCGGCGGGGAGCCGGTGGATGCAGGCGGCAAAGAATCGATCTACGTGGAAAGCAATTGGGGAGGCCTATGTTCAGCAGTGGACTTCGAACGGCTGAAATGATGATGAATGATGTAGGAGAGCATTTATTATTAGGTTCTTTATAAAAAAAACGAATAGTTAATAGTAGGGTATGACAAATACCCATGAATTGATCAGCAGTTGATTAAGAAGTCCTCGTAGCTACACGGTACTTGGTGGTTTGAAACGATCACCAAATTAAAGCAGAGTCAGAGGAAGGGTTTATTTGGTAATTCTATTCAATCACTTCATAGATGGATGGCCTCTTGTGTGGCACTTAATATCGAATTCTTTCGGGAAGCACGTTAAGCGGTTGGTCCCGGTTGTCAGTATATCGTCGGTCTAGATGTGATAGCTTTTACTTGCAAACTTTACAGGAGAGACAAAAAACTTATTGTATAACTAGTAACAGTGCTTGTTACAAGATGATACTAAGTTGTTTGTTAGTCAATTATCGTTTTAATATTATTAATGCCTAAAACATTTACGTGTATCACAGAAACTACTATTTAATTATTTCTACATCATAACCTACCAAAACAGTGCTAGAGACGTTGATAGACTCTGAAGTACACCCGTGACATCAAAATAAATGTTTAACGATGTAAAAAGGGGCAACTGCTATGTTATCATGCCAAAGTCAAATATATAAATAAAAAAATGCAAATAATTTGACTATAGCTTTCCATATAACAACAGAACTAAAAGAATCGTATATAACATTGTTAAAGCAAAAATCTTTCACATAAATACCTGACACGTGAAATATTTATCAGGAGTTGAAAAGAATCGCTCATTTCTTTGTAGTCGAATAAAGTCGTATGATAAGCTCTCTCATTGTGCTTCACTCGAGCAGAATTGAAAAACTAACTTAAATATAAACTGATTTTTTACGATCTCTTTCGAGCGGACGCTGCGAGCACTAAAAGGACATGCATTTTATTAAATAACTTGTCCAAACTATTAGCTGTGCCAGTTTTTGATATTATTAAAAGATAATATAGGTGTATAGGGCTGCTACCAAGATCTGAGGAGTCCAAGCCAACCTCACCTGCAAGTGGTGCACCTGCCGATCAACGGACGAGGCTCTGGCGAACATAAAAGTGCCCGGAAAGCGGCAATAGGCTCGCCACCTATTACGTGGGACCAACAATATAAATGGCGAAGTGTGGGCGTATAGTATGCCTCTGCCTACCCCTTCGGGGAAACCGGCGTGATAATATGTATGTATGTAAAAGATAATATGTTAGGTAAGTTAAAGTAAGTGATAAGGTAATTATTAAACAATTAGGTAATGTAATTTTATAACATCCTGTTTACTAATTATCGAATTCCTTATTATGATTTTTATTTATTTTAATCAGTAGGAAAATTGTATTTTTTTTTGGATATGTAATTTAAGTGCTTCATTCTCAATATCTGTTGGAGATACTCGGTATTTAAAATGACTTTAATGGACTGTCTGTCAAGTAAATGGTAATAGGAACCTATTTGGACATTGTGAAACTGGTCCTAAACATCCAAATAATCAAAATATAACATGTTTTGACCATAAAATATCATTTATTATTTGCATCAATGTATTTATCAAACTATTGTAGACACAATATTTTTGTAGAATCGAACTATATGTCTAGACCCTTTATTTGGTTCATAAAG
Source organism: Musotima nitidalis (assembly GCA_949126915.1). Taxonomy (NCBI): domain Eukaryota; kingdom Metazoa; phylum Arthropoda; class Insecta; order Lepidoptera; family Crambidae; genus Musotima; species Musotima nitidalis. The sequence continues at coordinate 4,437,842 of OX421418.1, read as the reverse complement.
CTTTGCTGTTTCAAAAAATTTTTTCTCTAATTACCTAATCATTAGCATGCTTACATTTAAATATAATCGCTTTTATCGCTTGCTCTGTGCCTCGAAAAACACGTTAAATCGTTGGTCCCGGCTGTCATAACAATCCATGGCAGTCGTTATTAGGGAGTCAGTGCCTTCTAATATTCTGACAACTGGTTTAATCACAGAATGATGTTTCCCTCTGGGTTGTGGAGGCCAGACGGCAGTCGCTCTATATAATAACTGAAGTTCAGCCAAAATCTGGTAAAACTAGTGCGCAGACCCTGGGTCCTAGGCTTAAGTCTGGAGCAACCGGGATAATGCTAGGATATGATGAAGCGTCTTCATCGTCGGCATGATGCAAATCAAATTTAACATGACGCCTTCTAGATAACAATATAATATATTATGAATGCATATAATTCCTGAACATTGGTCGAGTGAGATCATGGCTGTCAGCTTGCAGTGGAGGACTGACTTATGGTTACTTCACATTTTTACATATTTTACACGTATAAGCAGAAAAAGGTATGTGGTTAATATTTTTTTTGAATAACTTGTAAATACTCGTCATAATTACATATATGAAATATAATTATCTTAATCCGAGCGTAATCTCGGTTGCGTTACGGGCCCAGGGTCCGCTTTCCTGCTGTCTAGCTTCCACTTCGCATGGTCTTCAGCATCGTTTGTATATTAACCATAAATAAATATTAAGAAAAATACTGGCCTTGAGACGCAGTCACCAATAACGAAACAATACTGGCAAACTGTACTCGCCACAAAGAAGCCTTACGCTCTGATATTTACACTAGCCTTTTAACAACTTGCAATACAACTGTAGCTATATAGACATTTCAGAGTTAAGACCACCGGAGCGTATAACCAGTTACGCTATTAGGAACATTAGTGTTATACATATACTATGATCTAATATTAGGTACCAAAATATAATTAGCAATTCCAACTAAGTTATGGTTAACTGATATTAATTGATTGCTAATTGGCAGGCGCTAAGGCAGTTAGCCAGTGAAGCCTAAGTCCGAATGCATTCAGACGGTTCATAGTAAGCTATGTTCTGAGTGATACATCAAGGATCACTATATGCGATTCAGAACTAGCTCTCGAATATTGAAACTATTATTTAATTTTGTCAAGCAAGAAATTCAAAATTGGAACCCAAGCGCTTAAGCGCTTAAGCGCATATCGTGTAATTGTCTTCGAAAATTGGTTTTGCAAATGTTTAAATAGTATCCCTTTTAAGTATTCCTCTTCTCTTGGATTATAAAAGGAGGCCAGTGCCGAGTTTTATATGAGCAGAGCGACGTAAATGATATAAAACGACGTATGTAAGATGGTTATGTCAAAAACAAACATTTTATTGTTCTAAGCTTAATTATATCTGAAAATAGAGCTACATATAGTAAGATTACAAGATTTTATTTTTATTTTTGTCTCTTTTGTTACTCTATCTGTCTCCTTTTGTATGGGACATTCAGTAGTATTTTGGTCGGTGCTAGTGCTGGCGTGCTCAGTATGTGACCTGTGTCATTACAAGATATGGTTTAAAAAATAACTTTTAGACTGTTCCTGCGCAACTTTGATTTTCCGAAAAATCGAGAAAAAGCCGACACGACACGTTGTTCATAACGGTCGCTCTGCCTCAGATCGACATGAAGTGGCTGACGCTGATAGTGGAAGTAGGGCGTGGGTACAGAACGTATTGATGACGAATAAAAATGTCTCTTAGTAATTAACACAAGTTTTTAATGATACTTCTCTTGGAACTAAATAATTGGAGTAATTGTCAGAAAATATTTATTTGTTTATATAAATAAAGTTTTGTTTATATACTTGTCTGATTATCATTATCCTGTGTATAGGGTTTCTACCAAGATCTAAGGAGCCAAGCCAACCACACCTGCAAGTGGTGCACCTACCAATCATCGGACGAGGCTGGCGAAAATAAAAGTACTCGCTAAGCGGCAATAGGCTCGCCACCTATAATGTGGGACTGGCAATATAACTAGCAAAATGTGGGCGTAAAATATGCCTCTGCCTATCCCTTCGGGGAAACAGGCGTTATATTATGTTGATATTATTATCACTTTACGTAGTTTCAGAATAAGGCTGCGCTACTTAATTTGAGTCAGGGTTAAATATTTATTGAAGAAAACTACCTGAAGGAGGCTACACGGACGACAAAGTAATTTACTTAAAATCATACCTATTTTAACAGGATCCTATTTTATTTATTAACGATAACAAAGGAAACTTAATTATGAGTAATATTAAGTAATTTAATTATAATACAAGTACTTTTCGGATTTTTTATTTGTTTGATTTTCTAATAAAAATATAATAAGCTCTCGCTCAGTGTGGGTCTTAAGATTAACTATTATCTGAAGATGCTCTGTATATGTCATGTCGCGTTTAATTGTTTCTTGATTTTTCGGGAAATAACAGTTGCGCGGGAAATGGAACAAAGTATTAGTTCCGAATCCCAAAAAATTATCTCGTGTGCTTTCAATTTTGATTTAGCCTTCAAACTACTAGAAAACTTAGATAGCCATAATATTTTTCCCAAAAATATTTAAGTACTTTCTAAAGATTTCGTTTGAAGAAAACACACGTTGCCTCTGAATCTATGAAAAATGTTTACCGAAATTGAGGACGGGGACAGAAATATATGAACTTTTTTGAAATAAATATTACATAAAGTCCAACACAAAAGTGTTCGGTAATGAAATTGAGTTTCGTCATTCGAAGTTGTTTCCAGCTGCGAATGGTATTTGCTTATGATTTTTTTAATGTTACAAGTTTGCAGACCCTGAAACCTATAGGCGTAAGACAGCGGTGTGCGTGAGTTTGAGAAAGTTTGTGTGAATTTTTGATGTGTCTGCGGGAGTTTGTGCGTAAGTTTGTGCGTGAGTTTGCGAGAGTGTTCGTAAAATACTTGTTGTGACAGTCGTCGACTACGTACCTACTGGGTGGCCTCAAAAAGATTTTTACTTGCAGTATTAATTAATGTTCGAGTTTATAGGGTTCCTACCAAGATCTGAAGAGGCCAAGCCAACCTCACCTGCGAGTAGTGCCACACTCACCTGCCAATCAGCGGACGAAAAAGTAAAAGTTAAAGTTTCCGGTAAGCGGCAATAGGCTCGCTACCTATTACGTGGGACCAACAATATAACTGGCGAGTTGTGAGCGTATAATATGCCACTGCCTACCCCTTCGGGGAAACAGGCGTGATATTATGTATCCGTATATTAATTAATGTATACTCTATTTATAAGTTCTGAAAACCGGTTTATACGTAATTCAGTGTAGATTAATAAGAAAATTGATATCAAACAAAAACATCGAAACGCTATTTAGGTTGCAATGTTTATGTTCAATACCAAAGTATAAACTTCACATGCCCATTAAAAAACTACTTTTGCATATTAAATACATCCATTCACTGACATAACATTCGAAAAATGCACCAAAATAAATCAGTCAGCACATACAAAAAAAATTGCTGAGTCTCCGTCGAGTCCCTACACACTAAATGTAGAAATAAATAAAAAAACCGTGATTCAGAAAGCGTGTTTGCGAAATTTCAGAGTGTGCCGGAAGTAGGCTTCAGTGGCAGCGTGCTGGTGGAGTTTGGAAGCCGAGTGTGGTGGCCAAGCAGTCATCGGGACATTGCTTAGAACTTTAAAAGCTGATATCTTTATATATTCAATTATATAAGGGGTTATAGGGTCAGGTGCCATATGGGACGGGCCTATGGTGCCACCCCCTCTAATGTCACGGGTCATCATCTTGCGCACTGACTTAATCTGTGATTACCAGCCCGCAGCGTGGTGATTATAGGCAAAGAATGTAATTTATTGGGCAAATTATATTTCTTAATAAATAAAAAAAATCTGACAATAACACATCATGAAGAACTTCTGTTATGGATATATAAGTACTTTTCTGCTTAAACTGTAGTGATACATACGATCACTTCGGAGAATAGTTAAAGCCACTATTTGGGTATTTACCTTGATATATTTTTTTCTTCAAAATAATATAGGGTCTAATTAGCTAGTCAAGACTGAAGTTTAAAAGTAGACGGTGACAATACAGACGTTATCATGCACAACCCATTAGTAGGCGTTAATTACGAGTATATCCAAGTTTCGCATGCTCGACTAGTGAGCAAGTTTAATTAACAGCGAGATTTATAATGAAACGAGATCCCAAAATTATCCAAAGTAGTAAATGAGCGTACCTACTCGAGTAACATGAATAGTTTTCTTCATACTTTACAAGCTCACTAAGTTTTTAATAAAGATTTCTGCTAATTAACTTTAAGAGATTATTGAAGTTTTTAAATTAATTTTGTTTCAAAATGATGCTCGCCTAATTATTTTAATCTTTCAGTGAGTATTACACGATGGGTAATACTAAAATTAGACCTGGATTTAATTTTTTTTATACAATTATCTGGATAGATCATTATTGCAAGCAGATAAATGTAGACATTACTAAATAAGTAAATCTTATGATGGCTTACTAAGATCTCAATATTAAGTTTTATTATCTGTCGTTTGAAATTTGAATAAAATTATTAGTGTTAATCAATATTATAGACAATTATTAAGTAGACAAACAGATACTTATTGTCTCATTTGCTCATATTCTTATTGTTTGTTAAATCTGTAGTTTCTTCAAATGCTGTAAATACCTTGTCAGATAAACAGGCTTGGGTTACGTTAATCAATTTTTAATTAGTTAGTTTTAGTTTTTTGTTAAATTATATAATGAAAATAAGAAAACCAAGAGTATATGTAATCAATACTTCTTTAACATAGTCCTCCACCGCAATGTCTGTCTGCTCGCGATAAACATATACACTAATAAACGGAGTTTTCAATAATAGAGACGAGCAATATGATTTGTCTAACTTCTGTGCTAATTTGTTACAATGGGACGATATTTGTTTAATACTATATCGACTGGGTTTAATGAACAGTCGAATTATTTATCTCATATAGCTTAGAATGCTTTTTCGTCTGTAGTATTCCATTTATTCCTTATTAAATCTAATAATATAGTTAATAGGGCCGGGTGGGCGCGTCGGCTTTTATAACATGTTTATTAAGAGGTTGAAGCCAAAACGTAGAGGCTTCGATGACCATTTTAACTATGCTTTAAATAGACCTGCAATTATATCTATGTGATTCACTCGACACCTGCCATCATAATCAATCGCAAACAATTCTAAATGGCAACAGGTGACCAGTTAAAAAACTAAATAGGCCCTCCAAAGTAGCTGATCGCTGGGTTTTCGCCGTGTGGTAATAGATTTTTTGTAAGTATATTGGCTGTAGGGTGGCCAAAGTGTAATCTTAAAAAGTAAGATCCTTTACCGAGCAGATGTAAATGTCTCAAAGAGGTTTTCTGAGGCAGGTCTCTCTAAGGAAGGTTGAATGTCAATGAGACCCAACTAGGTGTCAGCCTGGTTTAGTTACATTTCAAATGTGGATCATCATTATGTTAGCCCATTTCCATCGTATCGCTACGTAACAGATCTGCTGTGACATTGCAATTGACATGACATGACATTCGTGACAAAGTGGTGATTACATTGGTTGAACCTTGTTTCTTCTTCAACCAAGCGGCACCAATTGCTATAGGTCTCTTCAAAAGTAAAATTTATCGTTGTCAATTTTCAGTTATACTATTTGTTCATATTTTATAAATAAAATAATTGTCAATTGTTCCATAGGTACTGTTGCTGGTTACATCTGGTATTTATATTTAACTAAATAACATAAAATAAAATTAGCTTGCAAGTTTTGCTTGTTGTCCCCAATAAACTAGATTAATGGTCACCCTGTCCGTTTCCTACTCTATGGAGCTTTAGCGACTAACAGCGACAAATAAAATTGTTTTTAAAAGTGTCTGTGATAGTAAAAATTAATAATTAAAAAGTTCGAATGGTTTCAGAATATTGAAAGCGTGTAGTTTTGAATATTCGCTCTTTAGTTAACGTATGCATATTAGAAAATAGTTAACATGTGAATATTAAAAATAGTAAAATGTTTCTATTGATTGTTAATCATTGCAAAAGGTTCGTATAGTGGTTTTTATATTGCTACTTATAGATTTGGATGAAATCAAATAGTAGGGTAAACTTTCTTCACTTAAAGAAAGAAAGTAAAAACTAAACAAGAATACTAAATAATGCGTTTAAAAGTACATAAAACGACATAAGAAAGTTAGTAAAATGGTTAAAGCTGTATTGTTTTAACCACTTAGACATAATAAATAATTACAAATAAATAATTACAATACATAACAATAAATAATTACAGTCAGGCACCGCTTCCGAAGTTGGCTGAGGCTGTAATTGCTACGAATAACAACCTGTGTCGCATCGCAAAATGGAGCCAAGCTTTTGGCCTTAAGATTAATCCTATAAAAACTAAAGTAATTATAGTAGGTAGCTCCCGATTGCTGTCAAGGGTTGATTTTAATTCACTTCCGAAAGTTAATTTTAGTGGTGTCGATATACCTTATTCAAAGACGGTCAAAAATTTGGGGGTAATTATGGACGATACTCTTTGTTGGGGTCCGCAACTTCAGGCTGTCAGCCGTAAGTTATACGCTTCCGCTGCATCATTGAGAAGACTGCGTAACTTTTTACCAACTACCACTAAAGTAGCGTTAGCGCAGTCTCTGCTACTTCCCGTTCTTGATTACGCCGACGCCTGCTTTCTTGATCTCACGGAGGACCAGCTAAATAAACTTGAGCGTCTTCAAAATTTTTGTATAAGATTCATATTTGGTTTGCGCAAATATGACCATGTATCTCATTACCGTTCTGTACTCAAGTGGCTTCCTATTCGTCTTCGCCGGAATACTCACATTCTATCTCTTCTTTTTAACATTTTGCACAATCCTACTTACCCTCACTATCTTAAAGATAACTTTAACTTCCTTCACTGCTTACATTCGCGTTCTTTGCGGTCATCGGAAAGTCTGAGCCTTGAGATTCCGTCACATGTCACTTCTTTTTACGATTCATCTTTTACTATACAAGCTGCTCGTCTCTGGAATTCTCTCCCAGTTACTATAAGACAAGCGCAATCACTAAATGTGTTCAAAATTGGAATAAAGAAGCTTTTCCTTTTAGAGAAGTAAAGTCCTGCTGCTCAGTGTTCCTATATCATGTACGTATTTATGTATGTACGTTTATTTAATTTAATTAATAGTATTTATTTTTGTTTATGTTTATTAAAAATACAACTATATATTTTTATTCTTTTCTACACCCCCGGTTTTCATTTAATTTTAATCACTCTCCATCCTAAGGTTGCCTGGAAGAAATCGCTGTAAGCGATAAGGCCGCCAATTGTATCACTTTTCTTTTGCAACTGTTTTCTTGTTTTATTTTTAATTTGGTGTACAATAAAGAATTTTCTATCTATCTATCTACAAAATATTTTTTGACAATAACACCAATTATTTAGTTCCAAGATCATTAAGAACTTGTGTTACGGTTACTAAATAACGGATATGCATATACACTTTTTTATAAATATATACTTAATATACATAGAAAAACATTCAGACCAGAACAAATATTCATAATTATGCACATAAAGATTTGTCCTCAGTGGGAATTAAACCCACGACCTTAGGAGCGGACTGTGGGTATACTCGCGACCACGCCATATTGGTCGTCGAAAAATAATATGTGAACTTTGATAATGTACAGTCCCAAAATAAAGTACCTTCGTTGACTTCACGATCAGGCACCATAGCTGAATATCTTATTACTATGTTTGTAAGTGTACTTATAGAAAACACCAGCCATTTTCTTCCCTTTAAATAAAACCGTGCTCAACATAGCTGCCTCAGAAGTTTCGTTACTTTACTCAGACTTAAAAAAATATTAAACATATTATTAAGGCCAAGAGAACGTTAGAACCAGAAAGGTGTATAGGGATCCTACTAATACCTAAAAAGCCCAAGCCAACCTCACCTGCAAGTGGTGCACCTACAGATCAACGGACGAGGCTCTGGCGAACATTAGTGCTCGGTAAGCGGTAATAGACTCGCCAACAACGTAGGACTAAAAATATAATAAGCGAAGAGTGGGCATATAATATGCCTCTGCCTACCCCTTCTGGGAAACAGACATGAAAGTATGTATTTACAACGTTAGAACCAGTTTTTCCACTTCGTCAAATGGGTACTTTGTGCTACCTAGTTTTTTCAGATATTTAATTAGCGCCTAATATCGTTGAAAACCCTCGGAAGACTTCCCGGGAACCCGAGGTGCACTACCCTGCAGTCCAGTAGAAAATGTGCTGCAGTCGGTAAAACCCATCGTGCTTTCAAAGATAACTATAAAAAATATCTTATTAATAAACAAAAGGATAATAACTAAGTAGTAGTGTAAATTCTTATATTATATTTGTTTCAATGACTATAAACAAGATCGTACCAAGACTCATGATGTGACCTGGCCGCCTCTATGCGAATAAGGCGAGGTAAATATTTTTATGTAAAATATAAATAATATGGCATCCTTATTTCAAGTGTTTATATACATAAAATCTTAATTAACAAATCACCATCATTAAATATTTCCATCAAGAATGAGGAAAACATATTTTGTTGGCACTCCGGAAAATCTTCGCCATGAAAAAATAACGTAAAAGTTTGTTCATCGAGTTATCGGTATTGGAAGTTTTCCCTGATAAAGGTTCTTGAGAGCTTATTTATTAATAAACTTAACTACTAACAGACTACGACGACGAAAAGATACTTTAAAAAGCGTAATTAAAAGGATGTCTTCTAAATAATATCACTTAGCCTTTGGCAGATTGTTATTAAGTAACTAGTTACAAAATCACTTTCTAGACAAAAGACTTGTTTCAAATGCAAATTTACATGGAGTTAGCGCTTATTACAACCAACTTTTGTGCTTATAAGTTGCTTACTGTCTGCTCTTAATCATCAATTAAAAAAAATCACCATTGGCACTGCTCTTGATTCGGTAGCATAAATATGACTTACATGTCCTTGGATAGATACAAGTTTGCATGTTATTTAATATAATACGCTCTCAGTGTCTTCTACCGGAACTACTACGGCGAGTGTTCTAAGGAGCTTTTCGATCTCATCCCGCCCTCTCCTTTCCTATCCCGAACAACACGTGCTGGTCTAAGAAACCATCCTCATACTGTGCAGACTATCAGCACTTGAACCAAGAAATTTGGGAAGTCGTTTCTGAGCAAGACCACTAAGCTCTGGAATTGGCTGCCGGCTCATGTGTTTCCTATTTCCTATGATCCCGGGTCTTTTAAGCGGGGCGTGAAACGGCATTTTAGCAGGCCGTCGTGAGTGGATGCGCTTTGTACCGTGCTTATTTCACGGTATGAAGCACTTTAACTTTTTTTTGGACTGCATCGACTGCTTACCATCAGGCAGGATGTAGTCATTATGACGTGTCACATTAAAAAAAATGTGTGCTTTTAAAGACAGATTTTTAACTTATTTTTTATAAACCTAATCTGTCAAACCACACCGAGCCATTGATATAAAAGATGATCTGAGTTAAGAACTGACTAATGAGAAGATAGCTGTAGGGCGGTCCGCATGCGGTTGTAAGCCGCTGGCAACTCGCACAATATGAAGAAGCATAGGATGCTGTACCAGGGTACAGCGGTAGCGGTACCTGGCCACTAGTGGACAGGTATGTATTGCTTTAACAAGCGGTTGTCCTGGTTACCAACCAGCAGGAAGGGAACGGAACTGCTGTATCAAGGAGTACCCTAGGCACCGCCGGACGGTAAGGGACTGCTGAGCCACCACGTTGTAGTAGCAGTTGTAATCTTGTATAACGACATTTTATTTCGTTCCCTAGGTCAAATATTATCATCTTGATTATATTACTAAGTTCAAACAGCATTCCTGACGATTAAGCCTTTCTCAACAACGTTACATCTAAGCTGTAATGTAGTTACATCTTTACTGTCGTCAAACTGCGTCGCAACGGTTCAAAGCGGACTAATGTATGCTAATGCTGTCTCGAGCTTTCACTCAAATATTTAGTGTTTGTTGCGAATTTTGAATTTGTCGTCCCAAAAGTTATTGCGGTAGGGCTTGCTTGCGTAATCAAAACTTTTTGCGTTTATTGTGTCTGTGGATGTACTAGCTGTCAGCCGGGACTGCGATTATGGTATAATTATACAATAAAAGGGCGTGAAAAGGTTTCCGCAGAGTTAATGGCGACAATTTATTCAATTTGTATTTCAAAATATGCAGAGACTTTCACTTGATGGTAGGTAAGTTTTTATGCTATATTATTATTTTAGCTTTTGGTTATTAACATATTGTACTGTATGTTTTAAGCGGGGCGTGAAACGGCATTTTAGCAGGCTGTCATGAGTGGATGCGCTTTATAGCGTGCTTATTTCACGTTATAAAGCGCTTTCATTTTCCTATTGGACTGCATCGACTGCTTATCATCAGGCAGGATGTAGTCATTATGACGTGTCACAATTAAAATAAAAAATGTGATAGGAATTTTCATGGTTTAGAGCACTTAAAAACTGAAATGCTTTAGAATGCCACGCACTAGTCTCAGACCCAATTCAATGGGCTTCATCTTCGCGAGACTAGGCATCTAGCTTGGGTTCTATTGCGTCATCAGATTCATAGCGACCTTCTTTCGTCAAATAGGTGCTGCTATTTAGTTGCGTCTCTGTTGCGACTCTATAAAAACACTAAGTGAGACAGGAAGTCCTTGTGTACCTTGAGCGAGTGATTGGCCTCCGTCGATACGTACTGGTTAAGACCTGAATCCCTTAATTTAATGCCCCATGAACCATATCCAATTATCCAGTCAGTAAAACGTAATTAAAATAGGACTTTTCAAGGAAGTAATATAAACTTGTAAAACTTTATTTTATCACGAAAGTAGTAACATTACTACAAATATATTGACTAATACGATTGACTGACGCGTAACTTTATTGTAAAAATAATTTTAAAAAATATTATGAGAATGTATAGGTTAACACTGTTTCTTGATTGAACGTTTATCTTACAAATATGACTTAATCACGTTTACAAGTGAATCTAATCTCTCATACTATTTTGAAATTGAAACCAGATACGGTAGTCTTTATATAAAATGGACACATTAACCCACGGCCGCAAAAACATATCCAAACTGGATTAAATTTTCATAGACTAAAAGCATTACGTAAATAAACGCACCATAAGGACCATCTGGGCGTAAATTCCATTGAAATTATGCGTCCTAAGTCGTAAGGTGTCGTTCAGTGAATTTTAGCCATAAAAACGCGAGCATAATGCTTTTCTCGCTCCTTAGCCCGATGAGACGAAATTTATTGTGGGTCGTAAAAAATACATTGGTTGCGCAAACCGCTGGAGTTTCGGGGAGGCATACGCCGACTGTCGTCTGCTCGCAACTTTTTTTCCATATGAATTTTTCTTCCGAAATGCATTAGTGGTGAGAGGTGGTGACAGTCTAAAGATAAATAAAACAAAAGAAAACTTCAGTGGAAATCAGTGTAGAAATATTTACGAAAACCTTTTTAGTATTTTTCCTCCTTCAAAATCTGCATCTCCGTCCGTTAAAGTTGAATTCAATCTTGAAAAGTATCAAGTACAAAAGTTCCGTAATGTACCCACTGAGTAAAATTATGCATTCATCGGCACCATTCGCCACACTCGCTCACATCTCCACTGCCGCCGAGCTAAAACGTAAAGTTTCACCAAGTTCCGCTGCCATTAATAATTCCCTCGCGGCGTCCGGGACCCTGAAAAGAATATTTCACTCTTTTGAAGCAGCAAACTGGGTACAATCAAATTACCATCTGAAAGGCCTTGTATTGCCGCTTAAGACGTTGAACGATTTTTCGGTAGCTTTGTTTACGCCTCCGATCTGCATTGTCCCAACAATTGGCCGGATTTAGTTGGAATTTGAGCCGGAAGTGTTTATTTGAAGCGAGAATTTGATTCTTTTGGAGGGAAACCTTTTCGTTTGGAAGTGAAAATTGTCGTCAAATTTACTGGAGTTAAATATCTAAATCAACACTTAGCAATTGGTTCGATTTGTTTTGTAATTGAAACTTATTTTATTGGAGTTTAATAAGACGTAAAAGAACATGTTTCATTTAGCAACTGTAACAAAATGAAAAGTTAATAAATTAATGTTGTTTGATGTGCTTTTTGTACTTTGTTCCTCAAGTTGGATATTTTATGCAATGCATGTCCTTTTATTCCAGATCTTCAAATATCTTTCTTTCTTTGTATTATTCTTCTTTTGGATTAAGGAGACCACAATCCCTTGGGTAGGTAGTTCTGAATAGGCTATTACGATGAGCTTCACTCTGCTAATAGCGAACGAGTCTCATGCATACAATTAGTGTTTCGTAAACTCACACATACATCTTCGGTAAAGATTTGAATTCGTTAAAATTGATTAGAATCTTATATGCAATACCTTAACTTTTACTCGAGATTTCAAAATATTTAGATAGGTTACTATAGAATGCAGCTTATTCTGCTAACAGCCAACGAGTTCATTAATAAGGATGAGGGGAGGGATTCCGATATATATTATTCCTATACGTTATTGAAATAGCAAGAACGTGGCGCCCTACTCTCGAATTCTTCAAGGCTAGGGGCATCTGCTATCATTTTAATATAATCACATACAGTAACGACCGAGACGAACATTGAACCCAAGGGCGTTTCAACAATTCTTCCAGCTAAAAGTACAAACACTTTTGTTATCAAATGCCTAATAGCAAATGACTTTACTCTGTGCAAAACGTTTCATTTCAACAATCGTCAACAGTTCCAAGACAGTTACTTCATTGCAAGTATTTTATTCCGAGTCACTATCGCAAGGCTTCAAAAAGGTCTAACCATTATTTGCACTTTTCATTGAACCTTTAATATTTTACTGCCATAATGATTACAACTGGAAATCCATTATCGTCGGTCTTAATTTGCCAAAAGTGAAATAAAAAATTAATTTTCGTTAAATATTAAAGCATGATTGAATGTCCCGCAGAACTTGCATGTTACAAGAAAATAAGATAAGCGACGCTGATCCATCACTTTGAAGCAATTATGAATCTGCAAGCTGTTGTTTAAGTACTGAATTCATTTTAAAATATGTGTTCAGACTTTTCGCAAAGAGTTTAAATTCTTTATGAATATTTTCTATTAAAAACTTATAAGGAAAATATATTTTTTATTGTGGAGAAATAGATAACGACGTTAAACATAGTTCGCAGAGAATTGATGACAGTTTATGCGGCAATGGACATCAAGCGCTTTCGTGGTTCGGTAGGGACGCATATTAGTCATCACCAATATGCCTCCTATGTACATGCATACCGTGGTATGGGTACGCGCCAAGAATAGTGACACCCCCTTTCGTCTCACGAGGAGTCGTAAGAGTCGACGAAGAGAAATCCTACTGAACGATGGGCAGCAGCGTCATCCTGCGTTCTGGCTTGACAAGCTGAAGTGGTGATTATGGGCAAGTACCCCCCAATATAAATAACTATTTGGGAGATGATCGTTCAGCAGTTGACTCTTTATGGCTGACATGATGATGTACATTCATATTGTCAATATGGACCTTCCCTGGGATTTGATGCAATTGATTGCTGATGTGGGATCGAAGTGAAGTGAACATTAAATTTATGATCGTTAAGCTGTTTTGGCCGCGCTATATCCTTGAATGTCCATATTCATATAACGTAGGAATACAAAATAAAATAAATAAATAAATAATAAATAAATAAATATTTTCAGACAATTACACCAATTATTTAGTTCCAAGATAAGTATCATTAAGAACTTGTGTTATGGATACTAAACAACGGATAAACATACTTAAATACTTTTTTTTTTTGTAAATACATACTTAATATACATAGGAAAACACCCAGACCAGAACAAATATTCATGTTCATGCACACAAAGATTTGTCCTGTGTGGGAATCGAACCCACGACCTCTGGAGTGAAGTGCAGGTATACTGACCTCAACGCCATATCGGTCGTCAAATATAGCATAGAAATTAAAAAAAATAACTCCTTTATCCTCATAGACATATATATTTTAAAGTACATGTTGAGTTGTAACCAATAACCTTAAAAATCGAGAACTTATGCGGCAAGTTTCGTTTCAAGCTATCTCGCTATCAAAAGCGGTCAAATTTCATTGTATAAGGAACAAAAATAGTCTTTAATGGGGATAAAGATGGCTCCGGCCACTCACTGTTCAAACAGTCATTAGCATAAGCTATTTGAACTGATTTTTGTTTCATTTTGTTTCAATTCAAGAAGACATTAAGGGTCACTTGCACCAATGTTAAACGCATTTAATTTGATTTTAAATGACATGAATTTGATATATATTTGATAGCTTTACAGACAAATGAAGATTGTAATTCAAGTACCAAACCAATGGATAAATTTAAAAGAGTATTATTATTATTTATAGCCTGTGAGTTTATTGCCAGTTCTTCTTACAGAGCGGTGGCTCGAAACTGGCACTTAGACTTATTATTTTTTTTATAAATTGTTTTGTTCCATATAAGTGAATCTAAGCTTCGCTATTTCAGTGTAATAATAATATTTCGATTGTTTTTTTTTCTATTTCTATTTAATTTTGATGTTTTCAAATACTATGTAATAGTTAATGACATAAATAATTTTTGATTTGATAGATTTATATGAAGCCATAGAAAAAGTTGTTATTTAAATTCTATTTAACCTTAAACAGCACTATTGGTGCAAGCTGCCGTTATAACATGTGACAACCAAACAATAATCACACATTATTATTATTAACATGACAATAATTACACATTCTTCTTTAATAAGATTTATCTTATAAAATAAAATGAACAAAACTAAACCTACTTCTTACTTCTGTGGCTGTGATGATTATTATGAATGAAGTCACCATTTTTTTTATCGGATGGAAAATCATTTAATGACCGTCTTCCGCTGTGAGTGAAGCAAAAGGGTGTGTCAGACTTTTACTGACTAAAAACCATCCATGTTCCTTCTTGAGCCTGTAACACCAAGGCCGCTGTAACCTTTCGAAAAGTCCCTCAACTTCTATAAAGTCACCAAGGTTTTGTTTTTGCAGAACGTATAGAAGTGCTTATGTACCTGAATAAACTCTTTCCAATATCATGAGCAGATTAACTCTTAATCAGGCAATGAAAATGTACATGTTATACTAAATATAGGCCCAACAGGAAAAATAACAGTACAGGATATTTTTAACTTACCCTGTCCAATTCATCATCATCATCATCACAGCCCATTAACGTCCCACTACTGAGCACGAGCCTCCTCACACATATCAAGGTGCGAGGGTACTGGGTCATACTCCACCACGCTGAACCAGTGCGGATTGGCGGAGGCAGGTGTATGGCGTCCTGCTGTTAGAATTTTTCAAGCCGCCCATGAGGCCTCTAACATGGCTTAACGACTACCACATTTAGTGATAACCGGGACCAACGGCTTAACGTGCCTTCCGAAGCACGGAAGCGCTCGATATAAAATGCCACACAAACGGTCACCCATCCAAGGACTGACCTCTGTAAACTCTGCTGTACAATCGTGATCGTTTCCGATCACCGAACTCCGCAGAGCTACGAGCGCTTCACCCTGTCCAATTAGGGGGTTCAAATTCCCACCTTCTCTCAGGTCGCTAGTCATAACTCTGATGCTTAAAGTCTTTCGTTAAGTCCAGGTTCCAATATAGCGCTGGGGAAGTAAGACACTGCTTTATGCCCCTGGTGTTTAAAATGTACCTACCATTCAAAGCACATCGGCCTATAAGTACCTAAGGTCTCATAAACACTATCTTGGATACGTTGAATCTGGTTCCTTTGCTAAGATTCAAAATTTATGGCATCTATTTATTGATTATTTATTTATTTATATGATCACCGACATAATAAACATTACAAAATAAAAAAGACTTAATCATAGCAGTATTTAGCTCAATGTTATAATAATTATAGGCGAAAACAGCATGCTATTAAAAGATTATAAACGAAAAAAAATAAAAATTAAAATGTAATGATGATGTAGACAAAATGGCGTGGTGGCCGGTATATTATCTGCACTCCACTCCTGAGCTCGTTGGTTCGATACCCGCACAGGACAAATCGTTGTGTGCATAAATGTGAATATTTGTTCTGTGCTTGGTGTTTTTTTATGTAGGTATATGAAGTATGTTTTTACAAAAAAAAGTATTTTTTTATCCGTTATTTAGTGTCCATAACACAAGTTCTTAATAATACTTATCTTGGCACTAAATAATTGGTGTAATTGTCAGATAATAATTATTTATATGGGTCGTCGTTGTCACATAATAAGTTTTCAAATATCTACAAAAAAACATGCGTATCAATTCAAATTAAATTATAATTAAAAAAGCAATTGTTGCTTTGCAACGGGCAGTGTTATGTGGATATTCGAAGATAAGTTTTATCAACGAAAGCGTTCAAATTACATTGTTCAAGCAACAGAAATAGTCTTATTAAAGAAAGTACGTGGACTCGGACCTAACTGGGACAATCGAGCTGTAACTCGGACACCACTTAGTGTAAGCGACTCAATAACAGGCCTCCATTATCCTGGCTGTTACTGCTTTTATTGGTTCGCTTTTCAAACATTTTTATTATGACGTCGCTAATTCTTGACCTCACTAGATTTTTAATTTGAATTAAGAAGAGATAAATAATAATGCTAAACGACTTTGTACTTGATGAATATTTACTTATATATACATAGTAAGATAACAAACATCTATAAAACCACTGACTGCATACCGTTTTATATGGCTAAATAGGTTAAGCTCCTGAAATTGTAATTTTAAGACCAAATTTGTATACCTACCCTATTTAAAGCAAATAAAGAAATTTGAATTTGAATTTGACTGTTACTGCTTTTATTGGCTCGCTTTTCAAACATTTTTATTATGACTCCGCTCAGTTTTGACTTCACTAAATTTTTAATTTGAATTAAGTAGAGATAAATAAAAGTGCACAACGACTTTGTACTTGATGAATATGTATATTACATAGTAAGATAACAAACTTAGTAAGAAACATCTATAAAACCAAAAGGAGACATTTTGAAATGTATCCAATTTTAAAGAGTTGGTTAAAAAAAAGCAATTCGTACAGAATGCGTGGTGTAGATATTCGAAGACATTGATCAACGTTCCAAATTACATTGTTTAAGCAACAGAAACAGTCTTATTAAGGAAAAATACATTGACCCGGACCTAACTCGTACAATCGAGCTGTAACTTGGACACCACTTAGTGTAACCGACTCAATAACGGCGCTTCATTATCCTGGCTGATACTGCTTTTGTTGGCTCAATGATCAAACATTTTTATTATGAATCCGCTAACACTTGTACACTAATAATAATAATAAATCTTTATTACGCATTCCAGTGTTTACAGTAATAATTTACAAGGACAACCGCACTAGGCAAAGCCTGTATCGCGGCCATCAACAATACGGTTTCCTTAGGATTAAAGAGATCAAAATTAAAATATAAGACTTAGGTAAATTATATAACAAAAAGATAACCAATGTCTGAGTGCGTGTGTGTGTTTTTAGCTTGTGTGTGTAATTTTTAAGTCTTCTTAAAAAGAAGATTAAAACTAAGACGTTCTAGATAATAGTATCTACGAAATTTGTTTTAGCTCTACCTAAAATGGCTATATGGATATATTGGCATTTATCGTGT